>JAUMJL010000036.1:0-2882813 GCA_033558185.1 Dromococcyx pavoninus | reverse complement strand
GGTGGGCGAAAAGCGCCGCTTGTGCGCAGGTGCAAGGCGGTGGGCGGGGCCGCCCATGCGCCAGGCTGGGAAGGAGGGGTTTGTGGTATCGCGAAGCCGCCGGTTGTGGGAGGGTCCGCCGCTGGGGTGCAACGGCGGGGCTGTAGCTGCCAGCCCCACAACAGTAGCGCGGCCAGCCCTGCCCCGCCACCTGCGGGTGAGGATGCGGGCGTGGGGCAGCCGGTAGCCGCGGTGGTGCCGGAGGAGGCGTGGCCCCACGGCGGTGACGAGTGTCCTGCGACCGGGCGGGGGACGCGGGGCTGCGCACGGAACCGGGGCGAGATGAGGCTGGGCGTGGAGCCGAGCGGGGGTGCGGGACGGGACGGGACGGGATTGCCCGGGGGGGCGGCGCGTGGAGCAGGGGGGACGGGTCTGCCCGCGGAGCCGCGGGGCTGTGCGCGGGGCTGAGGGTGCCGCGGAGCAGTGAGCTGGAGGGGTGGAGAGGTGCAGGGCGCGGGGCTGAGCGCGGAGCCCGGGGACGGGCTGCGGGACTGCCCGGGAGGCCGCGGGCGTCGCGTAGTACCGGCCGGGTAGGGGCGCGGGTCTCGGTGGAGGAAGGTGTCCCAAGCTGGCACAGAGCTCTGGAATTTATTCCCAGCCTGAACGAGGGCTCCAGATAAGGCTGTCAGTAGTCTGGCAGACTTTGTGCAGTGAATGTTTTGCAGGGCGGTAGCACCGGCGAGTGTGCTTTATGGAAGTGGAAGGTGATAATGGAACAAAAACCAAACGGTTTGTGCCTTTTTAGCGTACGGTTTGCTGCTGGCAGACTGCAACAGTGAGCTGGGCTTTGCGGTTGCATGGGTGGACTAATTGCCCCTATCTGGAGGTTCAGAGATATTTGTGATAGTTTTGCTTACTTATGTTCCATTTACGTTGATACAGGGTGCAAAGTATAGTGGAGATGCTTGCATCACACACAGGCACTGTGTGTTTCAAGACATGCTTCTGGATATGCTGGGAATCGTTCTCCATCTGTGTTTAAGTGAGCCATAATGGCAGAGAAGTGATCATCTCTATATTCTGGAGGAATAAGCAGAGCGCAGAGAAGGATCAGGTTCGCTTCGGTGCTAGATGCTGTTAGTGTCTCCTGCTGTATTGCTGAGGTTGATTAATATGAATATCTGATAATAATGCAAAAGGAAGAGAATAGTGAGGCAACCCTGATTTCCACTGAGGAAACATCTTTCATGCCTAATGTAATAGTTATGTTCTTGTGACTCATTTTCTAATGCTGAGTAATAAATGCTGATGCAACTAACGATGTCGACACTGTGGGCAGTATATGAGAGATGTATTTGTTCAGTTGAGCAAGTGAATTTTTCAGCTATGGGCCTGGCTGCTGGTGGTACCACTGATGTGTCACAGCATTGCTGAAGATCAGTATTTGTTGACAGTCCGTTTTTTCTGTGTGGGGTGAATGGTACTATTTTCTGTTCAGAAAAGCAGGAACAAATTACTGTGGATGAACAAAAGGAAAATCTTCAGGGGCTGAAATGATATCAGGGTAAGTTGCCTGATTGGTGTTGGTGATAATATAATGCTGTTGATAGAGTTTTGTTCTTCTGAAGAAATTGTGTTGAACAGAATGTTGCTTGTGAAGCAGAGCAGTTTAGGTTTTTGCTATGTGCCATGTAAGCTTTTCCTTACATGTTTGAAAACTTCTATAACTTTCATCTTCAACCCCTTACTCAGGTGGTAGATTTGTAGTGGCAGCAGCTGCTGCAGTTTTGTGGTTGGATAATATGTTGTCTTACTCAGCGAGAATAATTTTGGTTTTACTTGACAACTTTTAAGTTTTTCACAAAGCATTTGCTCAATTGTAGTGAACTTACCCTGTTAAGCTTATTGCTGATGAATTCCATATATGTTTGTACCCTTAATTTTTTTGCCTGTAGGACCTTAAGCCTGTGTGTAGGTGTAGTGTGTGGGACCACTGGGGGAGGAAGAGAAGGAGAAAGCTGGTAAATAAATACTTAAATACTCTTAAGGTGGGAGACGAGGCGGGCTGGGCCTGATACATCAGTTTGCTTTTGTAGTGCTGTGGAAAAAGCTCTAGAGGCTTTTTCTGGTTATGGTAAGTGCTGTGGAAAAATACTTACATCCTGTTGTGAAAATAAAAGCTTTTATATAGTTTTCTGCTCAGACTAAATATAATGATTAAATGATCAATGATGGAGTTGAAATAATGTAACTTTGCAGTGAGCAAAAAGACTTTCCTGAAAAGTTAAAATTAAGATGGCTGTTGTGGTCAGCTTTATGGATCAAAGACCTCTGTGTGTGTGTTTCTTTTATCTCTAAACCTGGTCTTGTGGTGTTTTAGTACTCTCTGTATAAAAGCAGGCCTGGTTTCTGCTGCACTGATAATTAGTTGTGACTAGCTGGAGATCTGGTAATGCCTATACGTGAACAGTACAGAGTGTTTTTCAGGGATTCTCGAGCATCAAAAGGTAGCTTGTCATTAGACATTAAAGTGGTTAGCTGGTAATAATTGACTTGTGTATTTTATTTTACAAGCTTTCCCCACAGAAATATACTACCTACTTACATTTTGAGAGACTATATTTGCAAAAAAAATGATAGTCTGTCCTGTAACTTGGCCATTCTCTGTCTTGGCAGACTTGTGTTATCTTCTCCTTTAAATAGGAGAATGTTGAGAAGTCCCTAGTGGAATGCTGGTCTCGAACTCTGGAATATGAGTCTATTGTACTAGAAATTATCTATAAAGAGTGTCAAATAAACAGCCTGTGAAATGCAGTTGTTGCACAGTCATGCAGATCACAGTATTTGCTTCCCTTAGGTAATAGGTTTTATGTGGTAGAGTTATTGGCTTTGTTTCTTAAGATAATATCTTTGTGCATTTTAAAGCTCAGTATTAGGATCTTGCCTGAGATGAAGCCTTGTCTGACCATGCAAGTCAGACATAAGCAAACCTTTGCTGTTCTCTCTTGTTCTGTTTAAGTTTGCATCTTGGAGGTGTCAGAAGGTGAAGAAGGGCATTCGACCAGGTGTCGATACAACATAAGTATTAACTGTTGAGAATCATCGCCAGATTGCTGCAGAATACCGGCTCACTTCAGTACTCTTCACGTTGGCAGTTCTAGGTGCCATTGGCTTCTTGGCTTCACCATGGTCACTGCTGCCTGGCAGAACAGTCCAGTGTCATTTTGCACTTAGGGGAGATAATGAAGACTGCTGTCTTGAAATCAGGGCACAGGTAAAAACTTTGAAACATAAGAGACTTAAGGTGAAAGGTGATTTGAAAGGTAAGAAACTAGAAGACTTACAGTTCTTCTATGAAGCAGATGCATGGATTCAGGGCACAGAGGTGGGAGAGAGTTTGGGGCGTGGTTTGGGGAGGTTTCTTACTTTATTAGGGTCTTTTGTTTGGTTTTTTTTTCTTCTTGAAGGCTTGTTTTAGAAAAGCTGAAATCTTGTGAAACAGCTGAAGAAACAGTAGTGAAATTAGAGGAATAATGTGCTAATTATTCAAAGTTACATTGGTTGTTCAAAATGCTTTACGAACTGAAATAGAACCATTTTATTACAAACTATATAGAACTAGCTAAATGTAACAACATTGGCTCTGTAGACTGAGGTATTGTGATAGTTTTGTGAGCTTTCTGTAGAAATTATTTGATCTGTATTAAATAGATTTCAGTTCTACCATTCTTCTCATTGAGCTCTTTCCTTTTTTTCAGAGGTCGGTGGGTCAACTGTACAGTGTAAATGCATCCTTCTACCTATTCAGCATTATGATCTAAGAATGCATATGCTTAATTCAAAATCTGTCTTGTGATACTTAAGAGTGAGAATCTCTAGCTCTTTTTAAGTATAGGATAAAGATAGCTGAAATTATTACTTGCCTCGATACATTTTTTTCAACTAAGAATTTTTTTTATAAGAGCTTTTGGCGTCATTGAAATACCAGAACAAAAATAATTTCTGAGGACATCTTAAAGTTTGATTTATTGGTAATAGATTGTTGTTTCCTTCATTGACAGTTAGGGATGATTTTAAAAATGCTCAAAATTATGGTTGCAGTAAACTGGGAGCTTAACTTGCAGGGCTGTATCTTTGCGAACATGTTTCATGTGGATTATTGAGTGAAGCAGCCAGATTTACAGATCCTTGCCAGGCCCTTGTGCTAGGTTAGTGTTTGTTTCACTTTGGAGACATGTTTTGGTGAAGAAATAAGGAAAAAACTAATGTTCTCTCTCTGAAGTATTATACATGCTGTCTTTTTAGGTTTTTGAGCTGGCTTCCTGTGGGATAAAATGGGAGTGGGTGCCAGCACAAACAAGGACTTTTTGACTGTGTGGCTGGAGAGAGGTGAGGAGCCTGTGACCACCTCTCCTTTGGTCACAGCTGTTAGTCTGCATGTCAGTTGTAACTTAAATTGTACCTGAGGGATAAGGTGTAAGAAATCCCTACAGAGAACAAAAATCAGCATTATGTATTTCCTGATCCCCAATTTTCTCAGAATCCTTCAGTATTTCTAGTTTGACTAGTTATTGAGCGTCTGATTATTGACCATCAACTTTGTTGCTGTAAGTAAATACATGCTTTAAGAATTGGGTCCTAACTTCAGTGTCTCTAAATGAATCAACAAGCGCTGTTAACCTTGAAAGGCTCTTAATTGAAATAATTTCTATTTCACATTGTAATTTTCTACTTGTCAGGAGGTCATGAAATGTGTTGATGGTTACAGGCAAGAACAGTATTCAAATGAGTGTAGGAGAAGTGGTATTAACAATAATTGTTGCTATTTGTTGCTCATTAGTAGCCATGTGAGATGGGATGTACGGTGCAGTATGCTGAAGACCGTTCTAGTGAATAATTCATGGCCATGGGTATCAATAAAGTCGTATATTCAGATTGTGAATTTTATGCTTATATATGGGCATAAAATACTGCATTATATTGTGGTGCATCCTATTTGTTTCACTTTTCTTATGCTTTGCACATCTCTATTTGTACTAAATACTAGCTTTAAAAAGTGTTCCTGTCATGTGCGTATTAATGTGGTAGTAAGTGAGTACGTCCAGTCTGAACAGGTCAACGAGAGGAAACCTTGCACCTCAGTGGAGTAAGTAAGGCGTAGAATCTAGATCTGTAGCTGCAGGGTGGCGTAAGTGATATGGGAGGATTTAAGTATTTCTTTGGGCTCCAAGCTTTGGGAGGAGACAGTGCTAGATGGTCAAAGTACATTGAATGACATAGAGTGTGAAGTCAACGCTGATAAAAGCAGAATAAAAACTAGACACACCTCCAATAGGTCTCTTTTCCAGACATTAAACTTAAGAAATCTCCATTCCCTCGGTTTACTTGAGGGAAGTGTAAATAACACCTTGATTATGCGTTATAGGAAATGGCACAGTATGGGTGTTCAGACATAAAAAAGATGTGGAATTAGAAACCAGTTCAGAGTGACCCAAAAGGCATAACATTGAGTGGCTGGAAATCTTTCTTAAACAAACGAAACAGGTTGTTTTGCAATAGGAATCTGATTAATAAATAGCTTTCTGGTGAGTTGGCAAGTCTCTAAAGAGAATTTTTTTGAAGAATTTTTTTTAGGGCTCAGAAGTTTAATGTGTTTTGAGCAGAATAGAAATGATGTGCTGAATTACCATGCTGGTTATGTTTGGGGTTTTTTTCTGGTGTTGGAGGAAGGTTTAAGAGGAAGATTTAGAGGCAGCTCATTAACCGTTGTGGGGGAGGAGTAATGACCTCAGCCCACTTAGATGTGTGGCAGCTCTGTGTTAAGACAACGGTCTCCTATTTCAATGCTTCTGTTGTTTATCTTCTTTATAGTCCTTGATGTATTTTAGGTTTTGGCCTGTGTTTAGTCGTAACTGAGACATTTGCTCATAGCTGAAAGTAAATTAAGGTTGATTGGTTGGATCGCTTGGAAACTAAGAGAATCTGTCTCACACGCTCTGTGTTGAGTCGATTGTCAGATTTGAACTCAGACACGTTTTTCTTGCTGGCACTTTTAGCCACAGAAGGGTACTTTTTGTGCTTCCAACTGAACTTGAAAGCGTGAAATGTCTGGAATTATGCAGGCATCATTTATTTAAGCAGTTCGCTTGTGTTATAAGGGTGATGATAGCCTATATTTTTTTTTTCCCTCTAACGTATGTGGTATAAAATGTATAGGTCAAACTAGAAAATCTTAGTGTGCCTTCTGGTTTTAAACTTCCTGCCATTGTAATGCCATAGTACGTGCTTTCAGACACGTGTGGTTTTAATAAGGTGTCATCAATTTCTGTATCTGAGGTGAATTTTTGAGTGTATTGCACAGTGTGTATTGTAATTTGGGGTACATAGAGGCTGCCAGTCTGCAACCTTGTCTGTACTTACATTTTGTTTACATGGAGAGAGAAAAAAGTGTTATTAGAAAGAAAGAAATACCTCATAGAAGTTTTCTTCTAATAATAACAACACTCTGTAAACAGCAAAATGCTGTGAATGAAATGCTGTGGGTTTTTTTTTTTTTAGGTTTAAGAAGTCTAAAGCTTCACCGGAACCGTAGCTAGAATGGAGAGTTACTTTAAAGCTGCAGTCTGTGACCTGGACAAACTGCTTGATGAATTTGAACAGAACACAGGTTAGTTCCTGTGCTGCCTTGTTCTCCAGCATAATAATGTTGGTCGAATGACTGTTACCGTGAAAGTAACATATGCTAACTAAAAGCTTGTATTGATGAACAGAAGATATTTAGAGGGAGTGCATGGTGGAGAAAGTTTTATAAACATTACTTTTGATCTCTTTTTGCTTAAAATAGATGAATATGACTGCTACAGAACCACTCAAAATCTGTATGACTCAATACACCATTCGCTTTCTTCTGTTCTGGATTGTTTACAAGTACACCCAGGACCAAAACTGCAAGAGGACACTAATAGTTATACTTTTTCAGAAGAAAGCTCTCTAGCTAGCCACACTGGAACAAGCAAAGTGCTTCTGAATTATTCACCACAAAGTGAGAAGAGTGTTGCTGGACCTGATCTTTTATCCACTGTGGACAGTGGTTCCTTAAATGAAATTCAGGCATCCAGCATGGGAAGGTGTAGTATACCGGTGTGTGATCTTGTTAATGATACAGGTAACTTAATCCATTCAGTGGCTACTCATGAAGATGCTCAAAAATTGCAGCCAGATGACTGGCACAGTGAAGGCTTGATGAACCTTGGCATATCTTGCATGCCTGTTCCTCCATATGTGTCATCAGCAAGTTGCAGTGGTGGTTCAGATACAGAGCAGAGTGATGGTGACTCAGTGCTACAAGATTCAGGACATCTTAAAACAAAGGACCTTCACCATTTAGCTTTAAAATCAGACAGTTATGCTGCAGTAAAGATCTCGGATCCATGTGATGATCAACACAGCACAGAACCTGTTAAATGCAGTGATGTATTTGATGAGCTTGAACAAATTGCTCGCTTTAATAATGAATGTATCCCTGTAACATCACAGAATGCAAAAGTATACAGTCCCAAAGATGAGAAAGCATATGAAACGTTGCCTTGCGAACGACAAAATGGAAGTGTACACTCTGCAGTAAGCAAAGAGGTATATGAAAGAAATGCTACAGAAAAGGTAAACTCAAAAGATGAGCGAAATGTTGAATCCATGCCTTCAGATCTTCCAAAGATGCCTCAGTTGCACAGAAGCCATGCAACATTACCTGGAGATTTTTTCTTACCAAGCTCCTCACGTCAAACAGGAGCAGAAGTAGAATTGGAAAAGAAAATGACAGAAGAGAATATAAGTAGTGAAGAACTTAATAAAAATGAAATACTAAACAGTGTTTCAGTTTCAGGAATTTCAGCTGAGGATGTCCAGACGTCACTGTCATGTCTTCCACTTCCTGTATCTATATGTGGTTCATTAGTTGTAACAGAAGAAATATTTAATTCTCTACCTCAAAATGAAATGGCAGAGGTTATTAGTGATAGTTTAACTGTTCATGCTGGAAAGTCTGTGACTTGTCTCTTGGGGAGCAGATCCTGCAAAGCCATTGACGTGCATGAACAGGAAGGATATGTAACTAAAGTCAATGAAAGTATTGTGGAAGAAAGTACAGATGGAGAGAAGTATGGTGCTGAGAATGTAATTGATGCCAGTGATTCTCAGCAAATCCAGACTTTCGCTCCTGCTTTTCTAGAAAATGAAACAGAGTCATATGATGTTGTTATAAACTCTTATTACGATGAAAGCATGAGCCCATTTATGGTTGACTTCAGTGTTGAGGAGAATGCTATTGAAAGTGATACTCTAATAAGCGATGCTGAGCTTGATGATTTCTTGTATGGACAAAGTCTTCAATCTGATGCGTTGAAGTCTTCAGACAATGATAGTAACTCTATAGAAGATGAAGGGAATTCAACTCATGTGAACATCCTGCCTTTCACAGACGTCACTGAGGAACATACGCAAGCAGAACTGGAGGAGATAACTGGCATTGCTAGCAGTGTTAAAGTGTCTCCTACTGCAAATGAATTGGAACCTGCAACGGAAGGGAATATGTCTCATATTCAAGACATTGTTGAGAGTGTTAATGAAGCGCTAGTTTCTAATGTTTATAATGAAGGTGCAAGACCAAAGCAGTTGCTTGGCCTTTCCCAAGGAACTGTTGATCAGAGACCACTGAATAGAACAGATGTACATCAGAGAGAAAACCAGGAAGACAATTCTGTTACCCCAGAAGCTCTCCCTTCAGGCACCAGGGTGAATAATGGTAAAAATTCTGACCCAACTCACTCTGGGGAAAGCAGCTCTGAAGCAGAAGGAAATCAAACATCTGAAAATGTAGAATCACTTAAAATACCTGTGACTGTCTCACGGAAACAGCCATTGTGGGTTCCTGATTCAGAGGCACCCAACTGCATGAACTGCCAAGTCAAGTTCACATTTACAAAAAGAAGACATCACTGTCGTGCTTGTGGAAAGGTAAGTTATTAGAGACAGGTCCTGTGTTACTAAGAGCAAATAAATTCAGATTTAAGGATACGAAAAATGGAGAAGGGAGAGAATATTGACAACATTTTTCTAGGTTGAAAGTATTTTGGTTTACATTCATAGAAGCTTAAAGACTGACATTAATTAACAAATGTATGACCTTTTTTTGTGAATGTAATTAAAGAGAAGGTTCTTATTTTATCTTCCATTACTGGCTAGACTAATGTGTTTTGCATTGAACAAGGGAAGATGAGACAGTGGGCTACTTCATAGTAGCCATAGTGAATCAGCTTTTTATTTGGCTTTTGAGTTAAGCTTAAGAATTTAAGCTTAAAAAAAAAGTGAGATGTCCCATGATGACTGGGATTCAGGTGAGGGATTACTAGGTGTAAAAGACTGAGTCTGGAAGGATTGCATTCTTTTAGGAGCTGTAACAGCAGTACCAGTGTGAAGGATTTATAGCATAAATCTGTCCTTCTGTTTGTTTAGATGTATAATTTTCCAGGGGCAGTCGTCTCGGGGGAGAAGTATGCTGCTTTTGTAGGGTGAATGGTACTCACCAACTGAGCAAGTATTGTGTAGAACTTCTTGCAACCTTCAGTGAGTGAATAACATCAAAGCTTATTCTTAATTGAGAATTCCTTTGTGAGCTACTGTGTCTTATGCTTGTATGACTGCACAGGTGGAAATACTAATGGTACTAATGAACAGTGTTCCTCTGTAAACTTTATGAATAAGGAGATACAGCAAGGACTATTGTCTACTCTTTGCATCCCCAGTGATGAGAGGCATCTGGAGAGGCTTGGTAATTTTTTTTCCCAGGATGCCTCTCCTAGTACTGTGTATTCAAAGCATAATATTTGCTTACTTCAACTGCACTCAGTGTGAACTAAAATGTAGGTTTGAATTTGGGTGCCAAGAAAGTTAAGATTTCGTTGTCACCACCTAGTAGTTATTGAACTTTATCGCTTGGCAGAATATTTTTTATGTTCGTAATGGTTCAAAAACACAGTTCTTCAGAGTAGGTTTCATTTTAGTCATAAGACTAACTGACTTCTTGTTTGGTGTGAAATTTCTTGCATCTTGTCTAGCAGTGGAAATAAAAGCACCTTTCACTACACAGTCCTGTTTACAACTATCAATTGTTAGTGTTCCTGGTGTGTGTTAACGAGAGTTGGATTTGGCAAGAGAACAGTGCGCGTTCATTGGGAAACTTAAGTGAGGGCAGTGTAGATCATCTAAACTTTACAGATACTGGAGTGCTACGCAGTTGTAACTCACAGCTTTTCTGAATGTGCAACAGCTTAACTTACAGTCCTGTAAGACTGTTTTGTCTTTTTTTACACTGGCAACATTTGTGAACTCTGGCTTCTGTACTGGAGGGAGGTGTGAGGTTAGTGGTCCCTGGTTTCTCTCCCATCTGTAGCACTTGTGAAGCCAAACAATTTCACAGTTTATTTAGATTTTGTTGTCTCTTGCTGTGGTACTCTTTCTCTTCCTCGCTCAACCAGAATCACTGTTTGCTCAACAGTCTCAACTTCATCCTCTCTTCCCTCTTACATTAACTATCTCTTAGTTTGTCTTCACTTCTTGTCTCCTGTGCATTCAGGTAAGACTGCCTTCTCTGTTGTGGGTCCCAGTGGCACCAAGTATAAGAGGAGAATACCAGTTGTAAAGGATTGTAGTGCTTGGCATCTGAATCCCTAGGGTGGATTGTAGCTGATTAGCAATTAATCTTCACCAGTTACATACTTAATGTCTTTACTGGGCTTGTGCTTTTTCAGATGTGCTAAATTACCTGTGATATTAATGCAGAAGCAATTGAAATAGTTTCTTTTTTGAGCTTACATTGCACTCATCAAGTATTACTGTTTTTATAGTGGCTTTGCTTACTTAAAGGAGTTCATTTGTAATAATTTTCTCTGTCACTACTGTTCGAGTTTTTTATCCCCTTATTCCACTTTGTTTTCTGGAGATAATTAGAAGTAGGAGAGCACTTTTAGTGGTCTTTCCACTGACTTAACTTGGATCAGTGTTAAAAGCCTTCTGCCAGACCAAGGTTTCAAAAAATACCTTTTGTAGTGGCTGGGAATGACTTTAGAGTCTGCATATAGCTAAAAATGCTGGGACTCTTTGAGAACTTGCATGTCACCTTTGAAAGAAAAGTGTGAAAAGCACCAGATATTTATGGAAACTCTTGCAGAATATAGCTTTACTGGAGTCTCTGTTCCTTGAATGGAATTGTGCAGGTCTAGTCCAGGCTAAAGAGATACACTTTTTTCCCATCTCTGCTTAAGAATAGACGGAGTATATGCCCTGTTGGAGTCAAAAAGCATATTCTATTCTTTCAAAGTAGTCTTCAGCAAGGCTTTACAATACTTTGCTGAAGGGAGTTAGTAACATGGAGGCAGCTATGCTCATTCTTTTGAAGAGAGTTGGGGAGCCTGTTTTGCCAACATAGTTCCTCAGCAAGTGTTAGTAAACAGCTTCGGAAGCAGTGAGCCATGGCTTAGATTGTTGCCCATGAGGTAAAAGAAGTACCTTAGAATCTCATGGCAAACTGATAATGCTTGCTATGGAGAGGCTTGGTGCAGTGTACAGTGCTACAAGATTAATGGATAAGTAATAGCTGTTTGCTGATACGAGGTTATGTTGTTCTATTATCTGAATCCTGATGGAAGATTGCAACCGTTATCTTCAAAGGTAATCTTAAAGCAGATATGACCCAATTCCAGTTATATTCCAATTCCGTAGTTATATATGTATTGTGAGGTTAGGGCTTTTTTCATGAAGGTTTCTTCATGAGAGATTAGGATACAGGCTTCAGTATTATGCTGCAGAGGGTCTAGAAAGTGTACTTAGAGTTTTCTTATCACTGTGCAGTTGTCTACCAGCTGCTTCCAGCTATGATCTTAAAAAAAAAAGTAAAAATGCAGTTTTGGCTGTTTTGTGGACACCTGGCCTTATGTGAGTAGATCTGCTCACAGCAAGAAATTGTAGGTGCTGCTCTGTTTTTTAGCTGAACCTGACAGAGCATTGTCAAGAGCTGACTGCTTAGCTATGTGATGTGGACATTCCTGGCCATGTGTGGAAGGTTGGCTTGTAGACACCTAAGGATTATTTTGGTCCAACAGAAATACCTGGCAAATTGCAAAAGCTTATGGAATGAATAGGTTGTCGTGCAGTTCTGGTGAACAGGATAGGAAGAGCCCCTGATGAAAAGCAAGGCGTGGCAGACTTTGTAGTTTGGCCCATATTGCAGAGTTTTGAAATTCTTAATCACAGCAGCATAGAATGGTTTGAGTTGGAAGGGACCTTAACAAATCATCTAGTACAACCTTTGTGTCATGGGCAGGGACACCTTCCACTGGATCAAGTTGCTCAAAGCCTCATCCAGCCCCCTTCAGGGATGGGGAATCCACAACTTCTCTGGACAACATGTTCCACCCTCACAGTAAAAAATTTCTTCCTTATATCCAATCAAATTCTACTTGCTTTCAGTTTAAAACTGTTGCCCCTTGTCCTGTCACTGCAGGCTCTGGTAGAAAGTCTTTCTTCATATGTCTTAAAAGCCACGTGTATTAAAAGACTACATTAAGGTCTCTCTGGAGCCTTTTCTCCTCCAGGCTGAACAACTCCAACTATCCCAGCCTGTCCTTAGAGGAGAGGTGCTCCAGCCCTCTGATCATTTCTGTGGCTTTCTCTGGACTCACTCAAACAGGTCCACATCCTTCTTGCGCTGGGGATCCCGGAACTGGGTGCAATAAAAGCCTTTTTAATAAAAATCTTTCTAGTCTTGTACTTTCTTTTCTCCCCAAACAGAAATGGATTGTAAGATACATGTCTATAGCTCCTTTTCACATTCTCTACTTCTGAAAATGTGTATGCATGTTTTATATAATGTAGATTGTTTTAATATAAAGAATAAATAATATTAGGAACTTAATTCAGGAAATACTTGGATTTTTTTCTGTAATATTTAATTCAGTCTTTTTTCTGGTTCAGGTGTTTTGTGGTGGCTGTTGCAAACGAAAATGCAAACTACAATACATGGAGAAGGAAGCAAGAGTCTGTAATGGCTGTTATGATGATATTAATAAAGGTAAAAAGGTCTTCTTGAGTAATTCCAGTAGTCATTGAAGAAGAATAGGTACAGCTAACATTTGTAACCTTTATTCTTTTGGGGGGAGCTTCACTTAGTATATATTGGTAATATGCCAATATGTAATTGGTGTATGTTTTCCTATTTCTGAGATAGATGGAGGACAATAATAATTGTACCTCTCAGTTGGATTACAGTTACTATTTTAGACTTTGAGTAGCAAGCTGGTTATTTTTAATTAAAACAAGCAGTAGGTTTGAACTCTGTAGGACTAAATATAAGGTTATGCTGTGGCAGCAGTCTGGCAAAAGTCATCCTGCCTCCGTGGTTGCCTTCTATGCATTTAAATACCATATCCCTGCTTGGTCTCACATATTATTTGGCTGTTTTATGTAGATTTCTGTCCTGATACTCTTACAAGTCACTTAACAGTCCTGCAGTATTGGAATCGTAAGATGGCTTTTTAACGAAAAGCTAAGCATAGATGCTTATGGAAACATCAGAAGAAAGGACAGAAGACCTGATTATTAATACTTAAAGTAACAATGTGAAATCTAACCAGATTTTTAATATGACACCTGAATGGAATTTGACTTGATAAATGTATTTCCACCAAGGTGCAACAATCATATCAATCAATGTAGTCACTGCAAAAGTAGCAAGATATACAAGGTCTGTTTCTATGTTAGGAATGTGCAGATGTGCAGGTGGAAAACCAAGAAATCTACATTTTATTAAGTATAATAGCTTGAATGTGTACATTTATCATAACTAGCTTATAAATGTTTGCTCTTGTAAAAAAGATACCCATAGTACTGAACTGCAAATGAAATTTAATTAATGATGAGATCTTAAAAACTAACTGCATTTTTTTAGCACGGGCATTTGAAAGGATGATGAGTCCAACTGGTCCTATCCCCAACTCCAGTATCTCCTCCGAGTGTTCTTCTGCGGTTCCACCTTTGGAGGAAGGTCAGACATCTGGTAGTGCTGGCTCTCTTTCACCTTCTGCATTGTTACCTGTCTCAGTACTTAAACAACCCGGTATTGAAGGTATGCTAAATATAGTGTAATACATCTAAGACTTTCAAGATCTCTTTGGAAAGAGTTTTTATCACACCTTGGATATGTACTTGGTATAGTGGTATTTTTTGTGGGAAATGGGAACTCTGAACTCGGACACTGGATAGTTACTTTTGCTATGTATGAGCTTCACCAAGTCTGTCTTCAGTCTCCATTTTTGAAATGCGGGTTTTCCCTTTTTTGCGTTGTCCTCTCTGTTCTTATTGTAATTTTTGTGTGTGTGTAGATATACGGTCATCATTTTTATAGAGCATAGGAGATCTCTGGCTTCAGTTGCAATTGCCAGTCTTAGAGTGAAGAACAAAAAGTACTTGTTAGGAATAAGTTCCTAGGGAGCAGTGGGAATTCTGTCTCTGTTTAAATATGCATGATTAGTGGCAAAGTAGTGTCTTTGTGCCACTTTTACTAAACATCTGACCTTCTTCAGTGAAAACAGTTTAAACAAAGTGATAAGCTAAATTTTTAGAGTGTATTTCAACCTTTAGTTTTGATATGCACTTCATATCGCAATATATGTGAGATTTTTTGCATGTATTTGCCAGACTGGAGACTGGCTGATGTCAAACTGCCTGCTTGTGCTTGGTTCCAGTGAACAGATTCTCTGTATGTTTGGGGAGAGCAGGGTCTTGGTTTTTATCCCTTTTACCTATTAGAACAGTACAGTAATATGTAGTCAGTGTTGTTTTCTTAACCTGTCCTAGGGCTGTGCCCCAAAGAACAGAGGAGAGTTTGGTTTGCAGATGGTATTTTACCAAACGGTGAAGTGGCAGATACAACAAAACTTTCATGTGGAGCAAAGAGGTCATCACAGGACTTAACTCCAGTAAACCCTGATTTGCCAGAGATTCATATGGTATGAATTAAGAAGTGTGTGTAGCTGCATGAATTACCTCTTCAAATATCTTCGCTTGCTATTAATGGGGTCCCTTACATTCTGCAATATGACTTCTGCTTCACAACTTGTGGTCTGAGCCAATGTTTGATTTGTCTTGTGGTGGGGAAGTGGGGAGGGTGGAGTGGCTGTGAAGTTCCGGGATTGAAATATTCTGTAAACCATGCTTCAGAGGAAACCGTATCTTAGGGGTGTATGTGAACTTTAAAAATGATATGGCAGGAAACCTGCCAAAAAAAGGTTTTATTCTACGCAACCTTTGATTAACTACATTTGTAAGGGTAACTTCAGACATAGTTCTGAAATATGTCATTAACAACATGCTTATAGCACAAGTTTGCAGGATTTTTTTTTCTAGTGGCTTGCTTTAGTTTGCCTGTTGGATTAGTCCAACCATAAGTTGCTTAATCTAGAACAATACATTAGAAGGTGCAGCTAACACTACGTTTTGCTTTTAATGTGAACTAGTATTGAACTAAGAGGGGGATTGGATTTTTTATAGCAGATCATATTCATGGTGTTGAACTAGTTGCACTTGACAACAGAAGTTAAAAGAAGTGGTGTAAGTTTGTCATGGAAAGATTTGGAGAGATTTCTCAACTGGATCCTTTTTAAAATAAAACAAAGCTCTAATGTGATGACATGAATTCTGTGATTCAAACAGCATTCAGGAGTTTTTGAAACAGATTAGTAACGCTAAAAACCAGAACATATAATTATTATCAATATATGGCATGTCTTAACAGTTACCAGATGTATAGTGTGTAAATCAGCCTTAACTTATGAAGAATGAGTAATAATAAATCTGAGTCATTTGAACAAAGAAGAACTCCAAAAAGTTGCAGCAAATTGTAGCCTGTCTTCCATTTTGGGGAAAGAGTAGGGTATTTTCACTTGCAAAAGGTGAGTGGTGTCTAAAATTAAAAGTAGCATGGACAAAGTGAGTAGGAAGCCAAACTGTGTGGCACAGTCAACACACTGGAGGGAAGGGATACCATCCAGAGGGACTTGGCAGACAACCTCATGAAGTTTAACAAGGCCAGGTACAAGGTCCTGCACCTGGTTCAGGACAGTCCCAAACACAAATACAGGACAGTCCCAAACACAAATACAGGACAGTCCCAAACACAAATACAGGACAGTCCCAAACACAAATACAGGCTGGCCAGAGAATGGATTGAGAGCAGCTATAAAGAGAAAGGCTTCTGTAAGGGTGGTGACACACTAGCACAGGTTGCCCAGAGAAGTCATGTAGTTTCCATCCCTGAAGTGAAGGTGTTCAAGGCCAGGTTGGATGAGGCTTGGAAACCTGATCCAGTGGGGGGTGTCCCTGCCTGTGCCAGAGGGGCTGGGACATTCTGACGCAAAGCATGTAATTCTATGAAACAGTTAGTTGATGGTTCTATTCACCTTCAGTAACTCAGACAAAACCACCACTCTAAAGCTCCATTACTAGGTAACACATAATCCTGAACATGCTGCTGCAGGATGCTATGAGGGTCAAAAGTATAAACTGATATGAAACATCAGCAAGCAAATTTGTGGCGAAGAATCTAACTAGAGGCCAATTCAATCTTTGTATCTGGGTGTAATTTTGAGGGGTTGGTGTCTTTTTTTTTGTGACACGTGACACGTATTCTTTAAACAGAGCATTTGTTGGAAGCTGATTACATACTGGGGAATTATTACAGCGAATCATACAATAGAATCACAGAATTATCTGAGTTGGAAGAGACCTCCAAGATTATCAAGTCCAACCCTTAATCCAAAACTATCATGATTACTCGATCATGGCACTAAGTGCCACATCCAGTTTTATTTTAAAAACCTCCAGGGATGGTGAATCCACCACCTCTCTGGGCAGGCCATTCCAATGCCTGATTACTCACTCTGTGAAGAACTTTTTCCTGATATCCAACCTAAACCTTCCCTGGCAGAGTCTAAGCTCATGCCCTCTTGTTCTGTTACTGGCTGCCTGAGAGAAGAGATGGACCCCCACCTGACTACAACCTCCTTTCAGATAATTGTAGAGGGTGATTAGATCACCCCTGAGCCTCCTCTTCTCCAGGCTAAACAACCTCAGCTCCCTCAGCGTCTCTTCACAGGACTTGTGCTCAAGTCCCTTCACCAGTTTTGTTGCTCTTCTCTGGACCTGCTCCAGCACCTCAATATCTTTCTTGAACTGAGGGGCCCAGAACTGAGCACAGTACTCAAGGTGTGACCTCACCAACGCCGAGTACAGGGGAAGGATCACTTCCCTCGTCATGTTGGCCACACTATTCTTGGTACAGGTCAGGATGCCGTTGGCCTTCCTGGCCACCTGGGCACACTGCTGGCTCATGTTTAGCCTCCTGTCAATCAGTACCCCCAGGTCCCTTTCCACCTGACTGCTCTCCAGCCACCATGTCCCCAGCCTGTAGCGCTGCATGGGGTTGTTGTGGCCAAATTGCAGGACCCGGCACTTGGCCTTGTTGAACTTCATCCCGTTGGACTCAGCCCATCTCTCCAGCCTATCAAGGTCCCTCTGCATAGCCCTCCTGCCTTCCAGCAGGTCGACACTCCCTCCCAACTTGGTGTCATCCGCAAATTTACTTATGATGGACTCAATCCCCTCATCTAAATCATCGATGAAGATGTTAAACAGAATCGGACCCAACACTGATCCCTGGGGGACACATTGGTGACCGACTGCCAGCTGGACACAGCCCCTTTCACCAGCACTCTCTGGGCCCGGCCATCCAGCCAGTTCTTAACCCAGCTGAGAGTGCACCTGTCCAAGCCATGGGCTACCAGTTTATCCAGGAGTGTGCCATGGGAGACAGTGTCAAAGGCTTTGCTCAAGTCCAGATAGACTACATCCACAGGCTTCCCTTCGTCCACCAGGCGGGTTACCTGATCATAAAAGGAGATCAGGTTGGTTAGACAGGACCTGCCCCTCACAAAACCTTGCTGGCTGGGTCAGATCCCATGTCCATCCTGAAGGTGCTCTGTGATTGCACTCAGGATGATCTGTTCCATAACCTTACCAGGCACTGAGGTCAGGCTGACAGGCCTATAGTTGCCCGGGTCCTCCTTGCAGTCATTTTTGTGGATTGGCGTGACATTTGCCAGCTTCCAATCATCTGGGACCTCCCCAGAGAGCCAGGACTGTTGGTAGATGATGGAGAGTGGCTCGGCAAGCTCTTCCGCCAACTCCCTCATCACCCTAGGATGGAATCCATCAGGTCCCATAGATTTGTGTGGCTCCAGGTGGCTCAGTAATTCATAGACTGTTTCCTCCTGGAACACAGGGGAGCCATTTGGTTTCCTGTCTCTTATCTGTGAGCTCTGGAGGCCAGTTATCATGAGGGCCACCTCTCCTACTGATGAAGACTGAGGCAAAGTAGGTGTTGAGTATCTTAGCCTTCTCCTCATCCCTGGTAACTCTGTTCCCCCCCAAGTCCAACAAAGAATGGAGGTTTTCCTTGCCCCTCCTTTTGTTATTAATTTATTTATAGAAACGCTTTTTGTTATCCTTAACAGAAGTAGCCAAATTAATTTCAAATTGCGCTTTTGTTTCTCTGATCCAGTGGGAGCAAGCATAGAGCTGCATAGAGCAAGCATAGAACTGTTAGGTTTTTTTTTTTGCTGCAGTGCAAAGTCTTTCCTATTGCACTAAGATGCAAGTCTAACATACTGGGAAGATGATAATGAACTTCTCGATTTTTTTTTTGTTTTTTTTCTTTACAATGGCTTGTATCCTGGTATGCCTGTGCTCATAGCTTGTTGTACCCATTTCACTTGGGAAGCAGCATAAGTCTGACTAGTATCCAGTTTGAAGTCAAACCGTAAAATACTAGAGTGAGGTGTTAATACACAGTGCAGAAATACACTTGCAGCTCTGAGCTGCCAGCCCAATGATGGCAAGTGACAGTGATTACAGTATTCAGTAGGTGTATGAGGGAAAACAGAAACACTAAACAGATTCCTGGAGATGTACTTGGTTTATTGATGATTGTGTTGCATTTGACTGTTGTATGCTAAAATGACTAATCTGCAGTGCTCTGATGTGAATTTTGTGTTCTGAACAAATAAATGAATAATGCATCTGCACTGAAAATAGGGACTAATGTAATTTCTAAAGATAGGGGAGTGGGGGGAAGGAAGACTCAGGAAATGTTTGGTGGTTTTCTTGTTATTCAGAGGAAATGCATTCTTAGTATTTGTGATGTCTTTTTGCTTCTAGAATGCTAGTAATGAATTGTTAGGTTGTTGTGAGACAAGAGTGTAGATCTTTTTTTTTTCTTCTTTTTCATAGGTTGCAAACCCAGAGGAATACAACACATTAATGGATATAAAACCTACGAAAGAAATTGGTATTATTACAAGAATGGAAGAATTATGTCCTTCTGCTTCTTCAGATGATGTAGTACAGGCTGTACCAGGCCAGAGTGAGGTGGTACATAATTATAAGTCTGTAACTTCAGAAGCTACAGAGCATTCTCCTACTGCAGAAGCTGAGAAGACTAGTTCCAGTTTCGTTGATCGGACTACAAGTGATATGCCTGCTAGACCTTCAAGTTACAGAGCACTATGTGGTGTTGAAAACTCTGTTCATAAAACAGTCAGCCTTGTTCCTGATGATGATAAACTGCCACCACTTTTGCTTGTAGCGGGTGAAAAAGACACAGATAAAATTTGTGAAAATTGTTAATATTTAATCACCTGATGCAAGATTTCTAAATACAAACTTGTGTGTATGTAACTTGTATTTTAATACAATGCTAATCTCTTATTCATTTGCTGTACATTGGAGCATTGGATGATTGAACATGTATTAGTGACAATATCAATATGTTAAGAAAAGAATATTTTATCACTTAAATTCACTGTGACTGTGTTCACTGAGAGTAACTAACAGTACCAGTATATGGATGAGGAAGGAGCATACACCATTTGTCAGTAATTACCAAATTAATTGTAGCCCTACTTTGCACCTTTATTACGAGTTACTGCTTTTTTTATGTTTCTTTAATCTTAGGGTAAACTACTCATTGGTTGCTCTAACTATTCTAAGCTAAAGAATAATTACCGCCCTCTGAAGATGGGAGTAAGGGAGAGTCTTTCCTATGCAATGATCTATAATTCTTGCTTTAAATAGTTGGCTGACATGTTGAACTAAATTGGGTGTTAATTTATTTAGATCCTCTAGTGGAAGAACAGCCATCTCGACAACAGGTCACTTTGTTCCTTCTGGAAGGAGGTCCTAGTCCGTTAACTTTCATTCTAAATGCAAACTTGCTTCTGAATGTCCAGCTAATAAGTTGTAAGTAGTGCACGTTTCCCATTCCATTAAATCCAGCTTTCTTTTTATGACTGTAAACTAGAATTATTATGATAACTTTTTTTTCAAAGAGGATTCTTCAGAAAAGTGCTGGTACTTCTCAACAAATGGACTGCATGATTTGGGTCAGGCAGAGATTCTAATTCTGTTACATCGTTTGCCAGAAGAAGATATTTTTTCCAGTGAAATACTCAAATTATTTGTGGACATCTATAAGGATGCAATGAAAGGTATGTAATATTCATTTCTACCTTTTTATTTGATATTATCTTCTTGCTGATCTTTAAAGCTAAAAGTTGATAGGTAATTTTTCTTCAAGTATTTGTCTCACGATTCTTTTGAAAAATGTTGCAGTGTTAGCTTTATTTTCTAAATAAATGTGAAGAAAATCTAAGTTTTGTTGTTCCATATAGTTTTGTAAACATCGCGTTTGTGATATTTTTGTTGTTGTTCAGCCATATTGTGTTGGAGATTGTGTTTATAAGTCCTTGAGTCTATGGATGGTTTAGGACATGTGGAATGTTATTTGTAGAAGTACAATACTCTTATGTATATAAATATTTGAGATTATTAGAAGTTCATAAGCTGGGGTGTGCTGGAACATTGTGCGCTTTAAGGTTTTTTATTTGGAAAAAAATAGTTTCATGTTCAAGTTCATTTAGTTATTACATGTAGAACACTTAATCTTGTCTGTCAGACTTTCAGGAAGATGTGAGTTACATAGTATGGCTTACAAATCTGTAGGAGACCACTGGATAGAGTAGTTTTCTTGACAGAAATGTATCACTTCTCCAGATGTGCCAAGACTCTCTGTCCCTCTTTCTACAGGAAGGTTAATAAGAAACATGGAAAACATTACTTTTACTGAAAACTTTCTTGGTAACAAAGAGCATGGAGGATTCCTGTTTGTTTCACCAACTTTTCGGAAACTCGATGATCAGATTCTACCAGATGACCCTTTTCTTTTTGGCATTCTCATCCATAAGCTGGAAATACCCTGGGCGAAGGTTTTTCCAATCCATTTAATGTTGAGATTGGGAGCAGAATATGGGGGTAAGTTTTAACACTAAATAGCTGTATAAATGTAAAATTCCCTGTGGAAAATACAAGGGGGTTTAGACAAGCAAAATATTTAAAGTCTTTGCAGTGGTTTATATTACAGTTGTATTTCATACATGAGGAGACACTCAGGAATTTGCATTGTGCTGCTTGACTCTCTATTTTTTTTTTCTCTTAGCTTATGAGAAAACTGACAGCAGTAAACTATCGAAGTATTTTCATAGGAGAAAGGTTTGAAGGGAAGTTCACAATCTCAATTTACAACTCTGACCAATTGGGTTTTTGAATTAAAGTAAACTGAGTGTATTGGCAAAATGTTAGTGGTTCATAAAATGAAGGCATTCATTACTTCTAAGGATAACCTGCTAATTAATGCATTTGAAACCTTCAGGCCTATAAAAACACAGGTGGCATTCTTTCAAAGGATGTTGTGTGTAGAGCATGTAAATGTGAACTACCACGGTTGTTCAGTGACGCAGCCTCCATGTGGGAATTGCCTTCCACAGTTTGTTGCACACTGCTGTGAACATTTGCTGCTGTGAGAATTTTCTGCTCTGCCCATGAGATTTACACTGACTCTCTTCTAGACTCTCTAAAGGAAGGTGTTTATGCAGATTCCCTTGAACAGATAAAGCTAGCTTGAGCAAGACCTGAAAGTAGATATCATCCTAAATGCCTCTAGAGTTGTTTACTTGCTTGAATAACACATAAATTTAACTTAGCAATATATGTGTAGGTGCTGTTTTGTTTCCTGGTGCACTGTTGCTTATGTTTTAGAGGGCAGGACTTCATATAAGGTGCAACATGCAGCAGCTGCTGAACTGGAATGAATTTCAAAAATGTGTCACACAAAACTTCCTGTCCTGGATGCACTTTTGATAAATAAGCATTCTATTGTAGAAGCTGGGAGTCCATAAATATGTATCGCTTGCTTGTGGATCTTGAGTGAATAGCAGATTTCTACTGGCTGGGCTTCTGTCTGTATGTTGACAAGGATGGTAGCTTCTTTTTCATTCTTCTTTCTCTTAGCAAACTACTTGGTTTGTTTCTCTGGTTTGTTTTATTTTTAACCAATTTTGTGTCTTTGACCTAGCAATCCTGACTTTGGTGTATTACTTGTTTTGTTTTGGCATGCCTTCATGTTATGGCCTACATCTCATTGCCTTCTCTAATTTCCATCTGCATGTGTTCACCATTGCAGCTATGGGACTTTAAAGCATGTGTGAACATCCTTATTCACTCTGTTCTTACCTGTCAATACGTAGTGGTACTTCAGTTTGTGCTACAGCAAGAACACAGAAGTGGGTGTTAACCCTGGATGGTATTCTTTATTCTTAAACCATTACTAAGCTTTGCAGCCCTTCCCACGGCTTGGGACCCAAAGACTGAAGCCAGGATGTTTCCATCCAGATTACCTCTTGCAAGAGACATAGCTGACAAAGTGTATGAAAGCAGCAAAAGTCTTTGCCACAGAATTACTGCCTTTATGAGACTCATTCTATGCAGTGATATTGCAGTAGGGTTTAACCCTGGGTGGGGAAACCATTCTGTGGGCTAGTCTTGTGTCTAGTCTAGTCTGCGTTGGAGAATCAAGATAGGGGCTCTAGTTCCTTTGGCTGGTTAGGTACTGAGATTAAGAAACATAGTCTGTAGCTGAAAATAAAAATTGTTGATAGGTAAATATGACCTCTTTTTAATTTCCTATCCATCCGAGCATATCCAACTCCTGTAGTGAGTTTCAGGCACCAAAAGCCACTCTTTGGAGAGATAGGACACACAATTATGAATCTGCTTGTTGTAAGTAAATGTTCTATTCTCTTCCTTTCCTGTTGTAATTTAGATTATATAAAATAGTCTCAAAGTTCACGAAAGCAGAGTTATTGTTGACAAAGGGCTAACATTTTTGTTCTTTACCTGACTTGAAACTTTGTTACTAAGAGTATTTCTATGTGATTAAGGAAAGGGGTCCTTGATGTTATATTGGTATGTATAAGTTCTGGTAGTAAGAAATGGCTTTAAATGAATGAGAAAAATGTTAACATTTACAGTGAAGCTGGTAATCATTGTTCACTTGCATTTTTCTCTTCCAAGCATTGGAATTTCTCAACTGAATTTGTAAAGGCGAATGAGAGCATTTTATACCTAATGTTGTTCTTCTGGAATAAAACACAACAGGAAAATTTTGCAGAAGTAGCTGAGATGATGGATGGTAACTTCTGTTAGAGAAAGATGTAAGAAACAGTGCAATATCCAAGCTATAACTCAATAAATTAGAGCTCTAGGAAACAGTGTGAGCCTGGAAACAAACTCATCTAGATGGTGGCTTCCATGCTTTGCTTTTTGTCAGAGAGGGAAGGTGTTGTAGTATTTTGTTATCTAAACCGTAAGATCCTAATATGCATAAAGTAGCCACGGACTTAAATAACCAATGGGTAAATAGTGAGAACTATCTTGTCAGTGCTATATATTTGTTTATATATTCACCTTTCACATACATCACGGTAGGAAAAAAGTTACCACTAAGTCTTCAACCGTTCTTAATTTCATTACTCTTTAGAAGTCATAGGGATGTATGTAAAGTACTTTATCTAGGTAATACTTGCTACAAAAAGTAAGCGAATTATACTTAATTGTCTGCTAATGTTAAAACCTTTGTTATAGGACCTTAGAAATTAGCAGTATACTTTGCATACAATAGACAACCTGTTTGTTCATATGGAAATGGGTAGAAGCTGTATTAAAATACCCCTAAGAAAGTATAAGGTGAGTAGACTTCTGATTAGCTTTCTAATCCAAACTGACTTAGTCTTTATTTTTCATATAATACCAGTCTTTAAAGTGAACCACCATCTCCTCCATTCTTGTTTTTAGAGACTGTAATGTTTTTATTCTGTAATCAGTTTCCAGGCAGTTCTGCAAGTGAATTCTCCTGTTGATAGCAGTTCTCCAGATTGCTTTGCTATTCACTGTGCAGCAGACTCTTTGCACTTTAAACTTATACAAGCATGTGATGGGAGGAGGGCATGAAATTTCCTGAACACACATTTACTTCTTCCTGAATATGTTGGAAGGTAGATGGTGATGAGCGACAAGTTGAGCTTTAGGTAACTGTTAAGTGCTGAAAAAACAGCAATTTCTTAAAAAATTCATAGCATGTATTTTCAAAGATTGTCTCTTACACTTGTCCTGATGGTGGTGTTTTGCTTAAAACTTAAAACAACAAAAATCTTTCTTACCAAGGCAGTTTCTTATTACAATTTGTTTACTTCAGCTTTAACAAAAGAAATAGTGAACTGCACAAGGCTTAATGCATATTTTAGCCTTAAGACCAACAAAACCCCTACAACTCTGATCTTCTGCATGGCACAGTGGAACTCAGATTTACTCATATCTCTCAACTGAAGTATTATTTTTGATCCTCATTAGTGTTCTTCCAGCTGTTCATGGCAAACTGATGTTCAGAGCCTCTGGAACTGACTGACTAATTCTTGGTATTTGTTCCGAAAGCTGGATTTTTCTAATGTCTTATATTTAAAATGAGTACAGTATAGTGATATTTTGACAATTTAATGAGAAATTTTGTATTGACAGGTAATGAAAGTGATCAGTTCTTCTAATGAACGTGTAATTAGCATTGGAGCAAGTTTTAATACTGAAGCAGATTCCCACTTAGTGTGTATGCAGAATAAGCATGGCCTCTATCACACACAAGCAGTCAGTTCTACTGGACATCCTAGGAAAGGTAAACTTACCTAGTTTGGCTTGGAGAAAAATCCTGTTTCTAGAGCAGAAATGTAAGTTCACTTTTAGGTGGCAAGGAAAATATGTATTGCCAGTAAGTTGTTGAGACAAAGTTCAGCATTCAGGCTTATATCAACACTTAGGTACGTTTACAAACGTTGTATTAAATGGAAATTAATACTTTTTCCTTCTTTGCTTCCAGAATTTTATGAATATAGCTTACATTTTCAGAGATAATAAGATTCTTTACACATTTCAAAATCTAAATTTAATATTAGTGTGAATTGAGCAATATATTTACATATGCAAAAAAATAGCCTTGATAACTGAGTGTATGGAGAAACTATAGCAGTGAGTACCTCTTTACAGCACCTATACAGAGCAGAGTGCAGAGGTACCTTTTAGGTTTTGGAAGTACCTTTTAGGTTTTGGAAGCATGGCAATGTGTCTGGGCTGACCGTCATGTTGTTTGACAAGTTGGGAGGAATTCCAGATTGATAGGCAGTACTCTTACCATCTCCGGTGTATGCTTAAAATATTGTTCTGTGCTTCATTAAGTGCAGCTGCTTAACATGTTTTTGTTTGAAGCATGGTGTGTAACAAATTTCTGCAAAGGTTTGTAGCATGGAAATTCACTTATGTCATCCCTTTTTTTTCCAATTACTGTTTTAAAGGACCAAAAACCCAAACCAAAACAACAGGAAAAAAAAAAATAAATAAAACCAAGCAACCCCCCCCCCCCCAAAAAAAAAACCCCACTATTTATTCAGTCTTGTCTCTTCTTCGTGTATGGAGATTTTGGCTTGCCTCTGTTGACTTATCACCAGTATCTTGAAAGGATACTGTGTGGTGTACTTGGATTTTGCTAAAGCCTGTGACACCGTTTCTCACAGTATTCTAATTGAGAAACTGGCTGCCATTGGCCTGGGTAGGCATACCCTTTGCTGGGTGAAAAACTGGCTTGATAGCCAGGCCCAAAGACTTGTGGTAAATGGAGTTAAATCTGGTTGGAAACCAGTCATGAGTGGTGTTCCCCAGGTTTCAGTGCTGGGTCCAGTTCTGTTCAGTATCTTTATTAATGATCTGGATGAAGCGATCGAGTGCATGCTTAGCAAGTTTGCAGATGACACCAAGCTGGGTGGAAATGTTAATCTGCTTGAAGGAAGAGAGGCTTTGCAAAGAGATCTGAACAGGCTGGATTGATGGGCTGAGACCAGTGGGAAGAGGTTCCATGAGACCAAGTGCTGGGTCTTGCACCTGGGGCACAACAACCCCATACAGCATGACAGGCTTGTGGAAGAATGGTTGGGGAGCTGCCTGGAGGAGAAGGACCTGGGGATGTTGGTTGACAATCGGCTGAATGTGAGCCAGCAGCGTGCCCAGGTGGCCAAGAGAGCCAATGGCATCTTGGCCTGTATCAAAAACAGTGTGGCCAGCAGGACAAGGGCAGTGATTGTGCCCCTGTACTCAGCACTGGTGAGGCCACACCTCAAGCACTGTGTTCAGTTCTGGGCCCCTCAGTACAAGAAGGACATTGAGGTGCTGGAGCATGTCCAGAGAAGTTTGAGAAGGCTGGTGAAGGGGCTGGAGAACAAGTACTACGGTGAGAGGCTGAGGGAACTGAGGTTGTTTAGCCTAGAGAAGAGGAGGCTGAGGGGAGACCTCATCACTGTCTACAACTGCCTGAAAGGAGGCTGTGGCGAGATGGGTGCTGGTCTCTGATCGCAAGTGACAGATGATAGGACGAGAGGAAATGGCCATAAGTTGCACCAGGGGAGGTTCAGATTAGACATCAGGAGGAGCTTCTTTACCAAAAGGGTGGTCAGGCATTAGAGCAGGATGCCCGGGGAGGTGGTTGAGTCACCACCCCTGGAAGTATTTAAAAGGCGGGTAGATGAGTTTCTTAGGGACATGGTTTATTAAGGGGACAGGTGCGGTTGGACTTGATGATCTTAGAGGTCTTTTCCAACCAGATGATTCTATGAATCTATGTGTGTACTCACGAAAGAAGTTAAAAGTTGGACACTTTTGCCAGTCTGATGAAAAAAATCCTTCTTCCTTTAGAGAGTTACATTTCATATCATCCTGTCAAAAAGGGATTTCCATTAGTGCTTTCAGTATAAGTAGTACCTTTTTTGCCTGCCACATAAGAAAGGAACACAGGTTAAATTTTAATGATTACAAACTTTAGCAATGTGAGGTGATACTTTGTTCATGCTTTTTCTAGTTACAGGTGCAAGTTTTGTGGTGTTTAATGGAGTCTTAAAAACATTTTAAGCTAAAATTTTTAGGATTTTTAGCTAAATCCAGTGTAGTTGAAGGTAAGAATTTTGTCCTATGTGGTTTCTTCATAAGAGAACTTTAAAAAAAAAAAGCACCAGTCTTGTGCAAGATTTTTATTCCTCCCTAAGCTAAACATTTTCTTTTCAGGATATGGCAAACCTATTACGAAATAAATGGTGTATAAAAATATATGCTAGTTCACCTACTTGTTTTCAGACATATTAAGTTTTAATTCTTTCCTTTAGTCAGTGCAAGTGTTCCCTTTACAGCTGCCTATATTTGGAATTGTGCTCATTGCTGTATTGATTAAAACGGTATATCGACACATAAATGCAAAAAAATTAGCATTAATCTTTTGGTCTTAGTTCTGTTGACAAGAAAGGTTTTCATTAGTACCTCTTTGATGTAATATTTAATACTGTAGTTGGCAAATGTAGTCCATTTGATGTGCATTTATAAAGAAGTAGAAAAGGGTTGGTCCCACTCACATTTAAGCCAAGATTCTACTAAAAAGCTGTGTTACTCTTTCAGTAGGTAAGCTGCAATTTTAACTGGTTTTCTTTTAGATGGACTAATGGTACAAGTAATGCCAGAAACAATGGAAAGCCTATGCCAGGCATTAAGAGACAAGAAGAACTTTGAAATATCGTGGCAAAATGGATACAGGAGACGTAAAAGAATATGTAGACATTTGCTGGGTAGATAATGAAGAACAAACAAACAAAGGGTAAATGTATTATCTAAGTAAAACATCTTAGAGAATTCTTGTTCCCAGTTTTCAAATATCCACCTTTATTTTCTTGAAATTAATCTATCGTATTTTTAGTGAAAGTATTTGATACTACAACCTGAAAGGGAGTAGAAAGGTAAACTACCTGCAGCCCTCTAGATGTCACTAGCAGAATTTTCCTTGTAGCTCACCAAAATTTGTACAGTTTTCTCTGTTCAGGAAGTTGTTGGGAAAAGTGTATGAAACCTCATTTTCCTCTGCAATTCCTCTGTCAATTCAGTAATCAGTTTGTGTGAGGATGCAATTAATCCCTTGATGCTTCCTAGGTGTAGGTGGGTCTTGGAAGTGCATAGAACTGCCCGTGGCCATTCACTGCTTGGATTACCAGCATTCAGCAAAGCAAAATGAGATCTTTATTTGATATTATTTGAATGCTTGTTTATGTATCTTCATACTTTAATTGTATATCATTGATGCAAAACTTGTCTTATTTTAAGTTGTTTCTCGGGCCATGGGTTTGACTTGGTATGCCACCTTCTGTGGCTTTTCTGACCAATTTGAACAAATAGTGGCTTTAGCCATGATGGTTTATAGCTTCTTAAACCTATAAGATTAGTTTTCTATTGAGTAAGCATTGTTTAGTTACCTATGTGTAGGGTATTCTTTCTGTAGCATTTGTATTTTCAGGATCTAAGTCCTCTATTACATTTTGTGGTAAAGGTATTTAAATAGCCTTTAAGGATGGAATAACATTATTTCATAAAAGTTATTCAATCTAAATCACAAAATATGTTTTAATTATGAAACATACTATTATCTTCCATAGAATTTTAAGTCCAGTAGATGGAAAACCAATGGAAGGGACTCGGAGTGAAAAATTACCACAAGGCAGAGACTTGGAAAGAGAAGGAAAAGTTATGAAGTGTACCAAAGTTAGTAAGTTACGTTGTTCTTGAGTATTTTTGCTACTTTTTAGAATAGTTAAATGGTAAAGCAATCACAATAAGTGATACTACTAAAGAAACTTAAGTTATTTGATGTATAGCCATGCTGATAGGCAGGATGTTCTCTGTAGGTCTCTGGTAAGTTCAGATATGATTTGTTTTTCTCCTCTCAGAGATTAAAAGTCTATTAGCATTAATAATTCTATAAACATATAATCCAGATATTCCCATGCTCACTTAACTGCTTTAAATATATGAAATACTAGAATACTTTGCCAGCAAACAAGCATTATATCTTGCTCTGTTCTGCATTGTATGTATATTAGATTTTCTTTCCCTTACTTTGTACTATAACCAGGCTGCTCACTGTTCATATTCTTTCTGTGTTTCCATGTACACTATTTTCTAAAGGACGATGAAGTATGTAGTCCTGTTCCTCACCAGTTTGCTAAGGAGATTGCTATTGCCTGCAGTACTGCTCTTTGCCCACATCTTAAGACCTTGTAAAATAATGGGATGAATAAGATAGGCCTAAGAGTTTCTGTTGACTCAGATATGGTAATCTTTCAGTTTTTTTGCAGACACTCCATTTCAGATGAAATCTCTCTTGTAAAAACCTTGCATCTCCTTCTGAATGTTTCTAGTTTTTCACCCTACACTAGATTCAGGGTGAGGATGAAATTTCATGAAGAAGCTGTCTTCATGACTAGTTTCCTTGAAAGGAATAGTCTCATTTCCTTATTCTGACCAAGTTCCCTAATAGCTGCTTGCAGGAAGCTGTTAGTCCTTCCCTAGTTCTAACCCTCTATGGCACTCATCTTACTTGAAAGTAAGTCAGATTTAGAGAATCAGAGCTAATTTTCTGATGCTTTTCTTGAAGTATGTAGTTTTCTGCTGGTTTTGCTCCCTAACATGGTTTAGTGAGGGATGTTTGCACAAAAGCCTGTACAGCAGAAAGGGACAGGTCTGTCCAGATGAGGATGGCAAGGCTATCCAGCATGTGAGGCCACTCAAAAGATGACCAACTGTAGAACAGTTCAGCTCCTTGTCTCTGAAGCTGTTCCATGTTACGCTTATGTATTTGTTCTGAAAGAAACTGGAAATACAGTCCTGAAAATCTAGTTTTCAATAGTATATTTTGAAGTTGACTGTGATACTAGGGTATAATTAGATCACTCTTGGACATCAGACTGAAGCAGTCTGGGATGCAGAGGATGTGTGTGGCCCAGTAAATGCAGGGGTAGTGTTGCATGCTTCTTAATGGCAAGACTAATCAGTCATGATTGACCTCAAAACCCATCCAGGTGCCAGTGTTTGAATGTTATTTTATCACTTCGTGCTAGCTGAAATATTCTTTTAACAAGATAGTACACTTTTGTGTTGTCTTCATAGCACAGGAAGTGTTAATATCAACATTAATATATTTTCCTTCTAGGTTGAGTACTTAGCTGGGTCTGGAGGTCACCTTCTTCCACAGAACTGTCTGAATGAACTGGACAGTGCTCTTATTCCTGTGATTCACAGTGGAATGTCAGATCCTACAAGTCTACCATTGAAAATGAAACTAATATTTTTCATTGCAGAACATTTGGTTTGATGAGGCCGATTACAGGCAGTACTCTGATTTGCTAGATCTGAACAACAAAGTTATAATGTTACGAACACTAAATATTGAAGTTTCTAAACCTGTTATGTTTTAATAGATTTTCAAGCTGTTTTATAAAACCGTCAAATCCATAGAAGAATTGTAGTTTGTAATGTTCCATAAGGTTCTGAAAGTTTACACTTAATACAGGTGCAAAAGAGGGCAAGTTTTATTACCTCTTACACAGTTGTAGCATTTACTGTAGGTAGTGTCACTTTAAGCCATACTATCTTGCCTCTTAATCTCAGATAAATGTGTTACTAAAAATTGCTACGGTTAGATCTAATCTTTGCAGCGTGTGCTTTCCATGTGCAAATGGGCTGAACACTGAAGTAGAAGCTGGCACAAAATCTGTTTTCATGCCATTTGAGATTCAAGTGTGAAGATCTCCTGTTGACTGCAAACTGTGTGTGTGAAAAATAAGTGCACACCTCACAATTGTTTATAGTCAGCAGGAGGAAGAATTTTGCAGGTATGTTCATGAAGACTTTATAGTTGAAGTCCTCAATATTAGGATATTATGCTGGTGCTTCAGGAACATACGCTGTGAATTTTTTTACAGAATAACAGCTTGCTTTCTTGTGTTTATAAGGATTTACCTAATTTAAACGGATGCTATTTTTATAAGTACTGCTTTTTTTTCCTTTCCTCTGTGTTTGGAAGTCCTGGTACTATTTGACCTTTTAAGGATTAACAAAAAAACAGATTACCCTTGACGTAATCTACATTTAGCAATAAGTCAGACAAGAATTCTGCAATATCTTTTTCTGCTCCTGTCTGCTGCTTTTGCCACCTCAGTAGCCATCTTTACTTTCAGGGAGAATTGATGTATTAAGTGTGAATCTTCATGAACAGCTTGTTTTTAAGTACACCTGAGGTTCTTGTATAAGTATTTTTTATACTGGGTCACTAAGATCTATTTATGTATTTGTGATGTATGTGATTTGTACTGAGGTAATTACCCCTATAATTGGGGGTTTGGTGACTGTCTCAACTGTTAATCAAGAACAGAACCAAAATTAAATATATACAAGATCTATATTGTTTTCAGTAAAAATGCTGGTACAATTTTATGAGAGTATTAATACTTTGATGCCTTTTTGATGCTGATTGGGGATATTTCATGTTTTTGTATCAAAAACAATTTGTAACTCAACCTAATTCTGCTCTGCTGTTACCTGTGCTTCAAAATATGGTTCTAGAAGGGTTTGGGCTCCAGGACCTTACACTGGAGGGAACTGAGGCGGCGTTTGGACTTGATTTGGACTGGAGCGTGACTTCTTTGGAGAAACTGACGTTCTGGGGAAGAGTTGAAGACCGCACCATGCTCAGTGTGAAGAGAGCATGAAAAGAAGCTGCAACCAGGCAGTGGAGGATGCAGCAGCGAAAGCCGAACAGTGGTTCGGGACTGTGGGGGTGTTTGAGGTGGCTGTCGTCCTGCTCTGTGCAGCTGCCACAGCTCTGCAGCTGGCTCTGCCCTAACTGCTCTCTAACAATGAGTAGAGCAAGTTCAATAAAACGCCTGGTATCTTACTTCTGTATTTATTTTGAAACAAAAAAGAATGTTTTCCTTTGCCGCTGTTTCTTGCATCCCCTTTCCCACAGCAGCCTCTAGATGCCACTCACCCTGGCGGGCGGGGACGGAGAGACGCGGGGACACCCGACCCAGGGACGCTGCCCCACCCCACCCCCGGGGCGGGGCGGGCCCGGCGATGGCGGGCGAGGCGGGGGCTGAGCGCGCCGGGGCCGCGGTGGGAGGGCGCGGGGGGGCGGGCGGAATGCCGGCGTTTACGGTCTCTCCCGCAGGCACCCGGGGCGAGGAGGCGGTGGATCACTTCCTGAGGTGCCGGCGCATCGCAGCGAGGGATGGCGCGGCCCTGCGGTGGTTCCACGCCGCCAACAGCCGCGCCCTCGCCGCCCAGGCCGCCTGCAGTGAGTGCGAGGCCCTCCCGCGTCCCCCTCCCTCCGCGTCCCACTCCCGGTCTCTCTTGGTCCCTCCCGGCTATCTCAGGGCGCCGTGCGGACCGGCAGCCTTGGTCAGGCGGGGTCAGGAGTGGCTCAGTGACAGCCGGCTTCCCGGCCTGCACCCGCCCTCAGGCCCGGGCGCTGACAGAGCCCCTCGGTGCGCAGCAGAGGCGGTGGCGAATTTTCTGGTTAGAAATCAGAAATAGCTTCCTTACCGAAGAACAGGCTGCCCAGGGGAGTGGTGGAGTCTCCATTCCTGAAGGCGTTAAAAAAAACATGTAGACGTGGTACTTAAGGACACGGTTCAGAAGGCACGGTGGTGTTGGGCTGACTGGATGATCTTAGAGATCTTTTCCAACCTTTATGAAAAAATTCTTGTTAATGAGGGTGGTGAGGTGTGGATGCCCCCTCCCTGGAAGTGTTCAGGGCCAGGTTGAATGGAGCCTTGAGCAGCCTGGTCTGGTGGGAGGTGTCCCTATCCGTGGCAGAGGAGTTGGGACTGGATTGCCTTTCAGGTCCCTTCCAGCAAAAAACGTTCTGTGATTCTGGTTTCACACAGCCAGGGAAAGCTTATCTTGGAGCGTTGTTTGGTGGAACACAAAAGCATCTGCTGCAGGTAAACTGTTTCTCTGCTATGGTTGAACTGGTGTCAGACTGGTCCATCTGTTTGCAAATCATAGAATCATAGGGTGGTTTGGATTGGAAGGGAGCTTAAAGACCATCCAGTTCCAAACCCTCTGCCATGGGCAGGGACACTTACCACCAGACCAGGCTGCTCAAGGCCACATCCATCCTGGCCTTGGACAATTCTAGGGAGGGACCATCCACAGCTTCCCTGGGCAACCTGTGCCAGTGCCTCACCACCCTCATCGTGAAGAATTTCTTCCTAATGTCTAATCTAAATCTTCCCGCTTCCTGTTTAAAGCCTTTCCTCCTTGTTCTCTCACTACATGCCCTATCAAAACATCCCTTCCCAGCTTTCTTGTGGCCCTCTTCAGGTACTGGAAGGCTGCTATGAGGTCTCCCCTGAGCCTTCTCTTCTCCAGGCTGAACAACCCTAGCTCTCAGCCTGTCCTCGTAGCAGAGGTACTCCAGCCCTCTGATCATCTTCATGGCTCTCCTCTGGATCCATCCCAACAGTTCCATGTCTTTCCCATGTTGAGGATTCCAGAACTAGACACAGTACTCCAGGTGGGGTCTCACAAGATTGGAGCAGAGAGAGAGAATCACCTCCCATGACCTTGCTGGCCACATGTCTTTTGATGCAGCCCGGGATATGGTTGGCACATCTGCTATGGAAAATGGAAGTGACCTGATTAAAAGTTCTTTAATCCTCCTTTCTAGTCCCTCAATCAGATGGGGTTTGCTGTCTGTGCTGCTGGAAGGGCACCAGGCAGTGAAGCAACGTAGCCAAAAAAATGCATCTCTCTTGCTTCACAGATAGCTGCTCATACTGGGTGACCTTTGTGGAGTAAGTCCAGTGTAGAAAGACTTGCCCTCTAATCGTTACTCTGAAGCAGAGGCTGAGACTGTTGGATTTGTTTCTGTTAGAGCATTCATTTTTTAAATCAACAGGTGACGTTCACATGATTGAAGCAGATGTTCTTCTTCGTGGTGCCAATGGAAGAAGTGGAGACCCTATCATGGCTCATCCACCTGAAACAGACAGTGACAACACATTGGAGGAGTGGCTAAAGGAGATGGTCAACACAGATAAAGGCATCAAGCTGGATTTTAAGAGGTATCCCAAGACAAAAAGATTTGTATATTCTTTGCATTCTGACTAATTAACAATTTTTCTTGTAGTGCTGTCTTTTAGTGAGGGTAGACCAAAGTTTTTCTTCTTGCATGATTCAGTATAATGCATTCCTGCCTGAACAGAAGCATAATGAGTGTTACTAAATGCACTGCAAGACTAAGCATTATGAAAGTGGTTTGAACTGCAAATAATTTCATATTCAGTCAATTTGTTCCTGAGTTGCTGCTGAGCAAAGTTTTCCTGCCAGGAAAACTGAAATGATAGTGCCTATCTGGGAAGCTCCTGTCAGTTTCCTGCTCGTGCAAAGAAGTAGGGAAAGATGAACTTCTGACTGGAAAGTCAGACAGTGGCTCCCAGTCTGCAGATGGGACTAAGCCCACTGATTCTCTTTGCCTGGCAGCACACAGGTCTCTCCTGTTGTTGTCCAGCTTTCTTGGTGTCATTGGAAGGGGAATAAGAGTGTCAAGGTTTTTCAGCAAGCTCTGAAAAGCTTGCTAAAACCCCAACATAATAATAATTCATAATAATTGTTCATAATAATTCATAATAGTTCATAATAATTGAGAACTGTAATACCATACCAGCATAACTATCTTTATTTTCATAGAACTTTTTTCCCTCCCGCCAAGGACAGAAATTCTGTTTCCCGATCAGCTCCAATTCTAATAATCTATTGCAGATGTCTCAATTTAAGAATTAGGTATAGTCTTTTGAATATCTGCTCTTATATGACATATGACGTGGAGGTGTATTTCTTCAACGTGATTTGTAATACAAAAAAGTTGTCTTTTTTGTGTAGTAAGATGCCTGTATGGTGAAGTTAATTCAGTTTCTTTGGCCTTAATTAAATTTTCAGAGATTCGTTTAGAATTTTAACGGTTAGCTATGTTAGTGTCTTTAATGAAAAATACACCTGAAAACCCGATGAGACTGCCTTGATAAGTTTGAAATAGGATTTAAAGTGAACCGTGACTTTTCAGACGCACAGCTCTGCAACTCCTAACTTTAGCTTTGTCTGAATTTGCAGTACAAGTCTATTTTTGCAGCAGGTGGAGCTTCATTGATGCAAAAAAATACTAGGTAGTTGTAAAATGTGATTTATACCTTTTCTTATGTGTGATGTATTCACAGTTTTCATGTGAAAGTTCATGAAAATGCAAAAACTGTGGGCTTTACCACTTGAAGTGCTGCTAAGGTTGGGAAAGATTACTTTTACCCTTTGAGAAGTGTATAAACTTTAGGAACATGTTTAAATAGAATAAATATATTCAAATTCATTATAGCGTTTGTGCCTTTTCAGCCCAGTAGTCTAATCTAAACAAAAGCGTTTGAGCCTGCAGTGGCTTAGTTTATTAAAATCCTTCACAAGCATTCAGGAAATCCAAGTCTTAACAGATCGGGAGTTGGAAGGGCCATGAGGTAAGAGTCATGAAGCAGTTCATATCGGGCAACAGAGAGGCAAGAGGCACACAGTACTTCACACCAGCTGTAATAATCACATCTTGATAGAAAGGGTTCTTGACATTTGACCTCTTCACTCACAGGGACAGTTTCAACGTATTCATCTGTAGATGTATGGTACATTTCCCATCTTCCATCAGAGCAAGGTGTCTCATCTCACCTGTGTGTTGTTGATGCAGCCTAGAAGCTGTACGGCCTTCCATGGAGATTCTTGAACATGTGAAGCAGCATTTGAGGCAACCTGTTTGGATCAATGCAGATATCCTACCAGGACCTAATGGAAATAATGCTATAGTGGATGCAAAACGGTTTCTAGACACTGTCACTTCATTTTTCCCGAATGTAACCTTATCGCTGGGATGGACAACTGGCTGGCACCCTGACAAACCCAATAAAGGTAAAGATGAAATTTAATGCTTAAATGGGTCAGTCTGTTTTCCTCAAATTAATTCCATAATTGATTCAAAATCGGCTATATGCCATCTTCTCAGTTTGAAAATAATAATGAATGTAAGAAAAATTATTTGATAGTATGTTATATAGCAATTAGTTCAGTGTTCGAGTTGCAAAAGAACTGTATAAAAACCTGAAAGTTTTGTTGTTAAACTATTTTGTTATTCATTCTGACATACAGAGGAATTCTGGGGGACAAATTGATTAAGCCTTATTTCAGGTAGTCTGCACCCTGAATCCTCCTAGGAGAACTTGTTTGGTATTAGAATTCTGGCATGTTTCCTGAAAAAAACAGATGAGCTGGAAATTTAAAATCCTACCAATATGCTTTTGCAATAGATAACTGAAATAAAATTTTAGGTCAGCATTGATTTTAACATTTCATTTCTGTTGAATAATTGAATTTTTGCAATACATTTTCCAAGCAGCCATTATTTTAGGATCATTTTCACAGGCTTGCTCTCATAATCCCCATAGCTGCTTTGTTGAAGTGTTTTATAAAAGAGCACATGCGTTTGTGTGCAGTAGTGTAGCCCTCACCGATACTGTCTGTGACCACGATGGTAAAATTATCCACTGTTCCAATTGCTAATTATTTATTAGCAAGACTTAGTACTGTGTTATGAGGATTTTGTGATATGTTATACAGTCATTTTATTAAACTGTGTAGTACTTTCTCCAAAGTCTTTTCTCCAGTACTCTAAATAATTACTGGAAATATGTATTGGAAATACTGTACTGAATAACCTTTGTTAATATATGTAACTTTATCTCCATTCTAAATTTCAGTTTATGGTGCTGCTACTTAACTGTATACTGTAAGACATGAGAAAACCAGCTCAATTGACTCTTCTCAACTAATAGTTGCTTTTTGCCCAGAAAAATAATTTTTTAAAGATTTTGTGCTTTTTTAGTCTTTCCAGTCACTACATTGAATATAAGTAATTGAGAAAAAATTATTAACTGTTCTTTTTGAAGTTAATTTTCCTAGCCTGTAAGAAATGAAAGAACAATTAAATACCATTTAAAATAGCTCCAGTGCTTATAAAAATCCCAATGACAGGCACTTCAAGTGTTTGGAATTACTTGATTTTATCTTTTTAAGCACAAAATGTTTACATTTGTGTATAAATCCATTCAGGATTTTTTTCTAAATTTTTCATGCTTTTGTTTTTCAAGAGTCTGTCAAGTTAAAACTAGGCCATATTAAAATCTGTAGCAGCCATGTTTGTTACAGGAAGGGCAAAGATAAAGTTTCCTGGACATTAAAAAATGTTGCACTCTGGAGCTATATGTAAAATTGTTACTTGAATTGTTACTAACTGCTGTTACTTGAAATAAAGATTTTTACAAAATAAGTTTATTTTTCATGTTAGGACTGCTTTTCTTTTCTGGGACAATGACATTTTTTGTTCATAATCATTTGATGATTTCATTTTAGAGTCATGATTTTCACAGAACCAATATTCGTTCCTGTTTTGACTTACAACCTAACTATTCTATAAATCATTGTGTCTTTGTTTCGAGATCATATTTGCAAAGAACCCTTTTTAATCAAATGCTCTTTACTGTAGGCTATGATTGGATGATGGTGGAAGAAATCGCTCAGATATGCAGTACGCTTTCCCAGCGTGTAACTTTCCCAGTGAGAGCAGCATTAGTGCGACAGTCAATAACTGAGCTGTGTTGGTTAATGCAACAGTCGGATAGGTGAGTTTTAGGGCCTTTATTCTTAGCTGTCTTTATTGTAAAGGCAGATTTGTTTATATTAAATATGGCACATTTATGTGTACATATTTATTCCAATTACATTGAAAATATTTTTTTATTTTAGTATTATCCCTTCAGTTCTTTAATTCCTTAAGCTCTTATATTGTTTTGTCATACAGAAGTAGTCACTATTCATTTCTTTAAAATAATAAAATTCCCAAAACCTCTTTCATTACATGTAATAAGCAGTTTTAAGTCTTGCTTAGGTTTGTGATCCAGTTCCACTCAAAAATTTCCTAAGACTAGTATTACTTAAAAAGACTGAGTAATTCAAAGTTGCAATCTGGAATTAGTTCAATTTAAATACTTACATTTTATATATACTCTTTATTGGATTCACTATTTACATTTTCTGTAGTAATGTCACTTAAAAACATCAAAGGTGATTTTTAGATTGAAAGTAAGTGAATTTTCTATGAAGCTGATTAGTTCTGCTTGGATACATGAAATACATTCAGTTGTTTCCATACACTGACTTGAATTTTCTTTTAAAAATTGTTCTTACAAACCTGTAACAATTTAATCAAAACATTTATTTTCATGTAATAGAAAAAGAATAAAATCCTCTTCATAGATGTTGTCATTTACTCCTCTTTTTCACCTACTCTGCCTACCTGTATTTTAATAAAGTTGTGTTGTGAGCACCAACCAAGGTCAAAGCCCAAAGCAGAAAATTTAGGAGAGTCGCCTGTCAGGAAAATTTCTGAGTAATTAGAGAAAACAGGGTGGAAAAGTAAATTGCTGTTATTCTCATTTACAGTGGAGACTCAAGAGAGAAATTAGAACTAAACATTTTAAACTGGGAAATTAATTTCAAAATATTGGCATGTAAAGAACATGCCAAAATATTGGCATGCCTTGTGAATTGTGACATTCTCAAATATATCTTCATTGGATATAAGTCCTAGTCTCACTGAAATACCAGGATTTTCTCTTTTATCTCAGAATAAAAGTCTTGATGGCACGGTTAGAAGACACAAATTCCTGAGCCAGTTTTGGTGATTTGCAGCTAAGTTCTGATTTAACTGTATTGTAGATTGATACAGTTTAATAAACAAAGGGAAAAATTAGATGTTTGTCATGTCTTTAACTCTAAATTTTACTCTGAAGTTTTTACATTTTTTAAAATGTTATAATAAAGCCTGTGCAATTAATGAGAAAAGTGTATGTGATACAGTACAGAAGATACATTCAGTTAATCAGATGGCTTCACTACATATCACTTAGGTAACAAAACATAGAGTGTGAAAATCACCTACAACTGTAATTATCTCTTATTCTCTATTCTAATGCTCTATTTGTAACTATTATCACTTTGTCAAACTTCAGATAAACTTCTGGTAAATTTCTTTCCTGGATATCTGCCTTAAGATTTTTTTTATTTTACTCCTTGTTAGGTTTGACAGAACAGCTCACACAAGGAGCAGGCTGTAGGTAAATTGTTCTGGGTGGTGTAGGATAGTCCATCTGAACAATTTCGCAGTCCTCCTTGGGACATTCTAGACAGTTTCAGTTTGAGCAGCAAGAACTTGAAGTTTGACTGAAGCCAAATTGCATGACTTACCTCCTTAATGAGGGAAAAGATATGTCAAAGGAATAGACACATTTTAGTTTGCATGTGTCAATTACAGGTTTATTTAAAGACTCATTAGTCGTAATCTTCAGCCTGTCTGTCTGTACCAGGCATGTAATGTGCCCTGTGTGCAAATAGGGTCACTGTGGTGACAAGAAGATTGGAGACACTCTCAATGCTGTTGGTTGTAGCACAGGAACAAACTAAAGGGTAATAACTTACCTGGATGTGGAGGAGTGAGGAGAACAGGGATATATAAAACTCCGAGTTCTGGTAGCTCATAAATTGTGGTTGCTTACTTTGGAATGTAAAGGAGATTAAGGTCTTGGTATTTAATTTCATTTCTAAAAATAAGATACCATAGTCCTGAATATTTTCAGGAGCTTACTACTGCATTTTATTTCTGTCTTACATGCTTTATCTTAAGATAATAACATATTCTTTTTTTCTCTATTTCTCTTTTCCCCCCACCCCCCCGCCCTATTTTATATAGATACAGCATCACTGTTTGGACAGGAAATGAAGATGTATATTCTGTAGAAGATTTGCTTTTCATTCGACAAAACTTTGATAAAAGTAGGGTTTATTATGATATCCTAGAACCACAAAATTCTGAATTCAAAAAAGCCATAGGATTAAAATAGTAAATACAAGGTAGGCAATCTCTGACCTTATAATACTTAGCCTCTTTAAATGTGGAGATGTTCAGGGAAATTCATTTGCTTTCCCAAAAGAATTGTATACAACTCAGCCATGGTTGCAGGAGTTTTTGTGTAACAGTTTATTGGAAGAAAGACTTCTCAAATACAAACCTAATGCTTTTCTTAATGGGTCAGAATTGTTACTTATCATATGTATGTTCCTCTCATTCACCCAGCGGTGTGTACTAAAGGCTACTCGTGTTACCTAAATATTCTAGTATTTCCTCCCAACAAGCATATAAAAGGGAGATTAGCCCCAGATAATCGTGGACCAAGGAAATTTGCTACTAACTCCTTTTGTGTAAGCCAGAGCCAAAGTGACTCTCAGTCTCTACTAAAGCCTGGTTTTGCCTTTTATAGGGGAGGATGAGTCAAGAGTGTGAAGTACAGAACTTTGTAGTTGTCAAAGGGGTGAATTTGTAGCTCATCTTGATACTCACTATTTTTAATGCTATTGCAATTGATAATGTTCTCACTCCTAGTCAACAGAAGATTCTCTTTGCTAGGTGTGAAGTGTGATGTCTGTGATACTGCATTTTCCAGGAGAAAGAACAGTTATTTTTGCCAAATTAAAACTAATCAGGTTTTCTTCAATGTGGTAGTTGTGCATTGCACACCATGGATTGCCTCCATGCTTTCTGAGCCATCAGCAGCATAGTCCTTGGGGTGTGAGAAGGCTGAGTTGAAGTTGTAGCTGCGTTGCATGAGGTGCTGGGGCAATCAAACCCCCTAAAATGAGAAATAGTACTGTCCTGTACATAAAGTACAAAGATGGATTACAGTACACAGAGACAGCATCAAATGAGCTGCAGTTGGTGGCTCTTTCAAGAGTTCTTAACTAAATTCTCAGTAAAAGAGGAGGTGTGTAAAATGTTCTGTTGCAGTCTTTCTGAAAGCCAGAGGCTCTAACAATGGAATAGGCATACAGTGATTGGTGCCTGCAGCAAAAACTGCACTTTTCTGAGATAGTACAGTTATTTTCTACTTTCTCCTGGACTGTGCAACTTTTTAACCCTCAGAATACAATTTCAAAAATTTCCAAAAGCTGAACATCTTTTTGGGAAAAACTAAAATTCCTGCAACCCTATTTATCATCTACAGGAAGAGTCTGGGTCTGTCCTATTTCGTTGCAGGTGTATTTGGCTCTCTCACTTCTGCATCCCTTAAAATGAATACAGATACTGAAATCTGCGCAGGTTGAGACACAGGCTATGTATTGTTGTCTTTCACCAAACACTACAATTTTTTTTTTTTTGCAATGGCAGAGGGTATTTTGATTTCTAATTCAAACCTAATTCTGTCAAGAGACATTACTCTGGCATCTTCTTGCCCTCATTTTCCCATCCTTTTGCACCCATGAATGTTTTTAACTTTGAAGTTTTACACAACATTGGCTGTTTGTACTAAAGAGTTAATTGCAGCATTTTTTTTGGTTCTTACAGCTTTTTCTTATAGTATTGCTAGAGCTGAGATAGAAAAGTTAGTTATATTTGTTGATCCTAGATCTTGAAATATTGTTTGCATGCAGTCATTAAAATTCAAGATGCTTGGTTGTTGCCTAAGATCTTTTGCCAGGTTTGTCTGATAATTGGTTTACGTTGTAAGGGTAGAGCTTTCATTTTTGTCACCCACTGAGATATACTTGGATAAAATTATGAAGTATTTTCCCAAATAATGAAGAGAACTATCTAGCTGTACTTGGAATAGATATACAGGGAATTTAATTTACAGTCAGTCAGTATCACTGGTGACAATCACCAAAAGGTCAAGTTTGGCAGTGGGATTCCTTTTAATGAATTGGGAGAAACTATTTGTTTTTCAGTTCAGTATGATAGCATGGTCTGATTTGAAGAGATTTAACTTCTCCGTCCTTTACAGCATCTCTTTCTTTGAGCTTTGTGTTAACACTTTGCTGTACATGGGAGGAGGAGAGAATAACTCTTTCCTAAACTGATCATAATTATGAAAAATATTTTAAATGCTTCAAAGACCCTTTTCTAACTCAGATCATTTTGACTAAAGCAGGTTCAGGAGTAGCAGGCATGCTAGCAGATCTGATCACATGATATCCTTTTCTGGATGATAATCCTAACTTCCTTTTAGGGAATGACCAAAGCTCCACTTAAACCAAAGTTACAGGTGGTGTTGCTTTGAATCTATAGTACATACAATAAATCAGTAGGAATCAGTATAGTTCAGAGGTGTCTATTTTCTGGGATATTCCCTTGAACAAGAAGCACTTAGGGGATGTCAGCTAGCTTTTGGACTCAAATGCAGCGTAGCATTTGGCATTAGCCAAAATGGATCAGGCAGGTGTCTGAATAACAGAATTTGGTTTTGAGGGACATAAAGAAAAAGCTTGAGGACTCATCACTGTAGCCATGCTCATTTATTGAATGAAAGGTGCCATTATGAGCACTGGGTTTTTTGAATTATTCTTATTGAACACTTTACTAGTTCTAGGCTTAGTCTAGATTTCTTTTCAAGATATTGCTGGTCATTCAGGAGCAGCAATACTTTCTAGCCATACATTTACTTCTAATACATTTAAAGACAAGAGTATCTCATTGTCCTTCTTTTCACAATTTATATAAACTTTCAGGACTCGAACAGACTCCTAGATCTGTTTCAGCTTCTTCTTGCAGGCAGTTACATTTATTGACTTAAGGGGTTTCATCTGTCAGTTAGTTAGGTCTTTTTCCCTCCAAACCAGCAAATTTTCCTGTTATTTAGAAACCTTTTCCCACCTGAAGTATTAGGATTTGTTAAAACTGGTTGAAGTGTTAGGTAAAAACATTATCAGCAATTGCCATAAGCATTTTTAAGGGAGTGAACATCATGGAGGAATTATCACTGAGTAATACATGTGGATATGAATAAACAGGAATATTCAGATAAAATTAAAAACAAGACATGATCTGGATTACCAAGAAAATTAATAGAGGTAATAAGACATGTAAAACTAGATTTAAAAAAATGCTAGAAATTAATTCTACAAAGTATTCTTAGAATGACAGAAGGGTTTGACTGCATTATGCATTTGATTGTTCTGTATGGATTATCCTATATATCTGATTTTCTGTACATACTCCTTTTTACCCATGGATCTCTGTTTTTTTTCCTTTGAAATCGTTTATGTTGGTTTTGTCAGTCTGGTCTGACTTGCACATAAATAAATTCATTTGAATTAGTTTCTGTTTTCTTGCTGGTCTTCATACAAATTCTCACCTAAAATAATAATGTGTTAACTGCAGGGCTGACAATAAGATTATAAATTTGAGATGAAAACCAGTTATTTTTTCTGTTGGAAACAGGGAACGGTGGCAGGTCTACGTTACTCTAGCTGTTGCTGGTTTTTTTGGTTTGGTTTGGTTTATTTACCCTCTGTCAGTGTTCTACTCCTTGTACCTAAAACTTTGTTTAGGAGCTATAAATTCTGCCACCGTCTTGTGGACTAATATTCTCTATCAGTGTTGTTTCGTGTCTGTTGACATCTTTAAGCCAGTTTTTTAGACTTAATTTTCCTTATTACATTATAAATCTAGTTGACTTTAAAGGTATTAGGTATTGTCCAGGATGTCCAGCTGAGTTAACTGATTAATACAACATTTCCAATTTATTGCAAGTGTAGTACAAGCTTCATGTTTTTCTATGAATTTGATGGAATTTATTGAATAGATAATGTGTTATGGAAGAGAATTGACATCATCAGTCATGCAAGTATACTTCATAATATCCTGCAGTAACCTGTAAGTATACTCATGAAAGCAAAACAAAAGGTGATTTTCTGAGGTTTGCCTTGTTTAAATGTGCTGTAGAATCAAAGAAGGTGCCTCCAAAGACAAGTTTTTCAAAAGCCGTTGTCTCCATCTTCATCTTCAGCGTTCATCTGAAGAATTATTCAGTTTCAGCCTACTCTGACTGCAAACCTGCCCAATCTTTTTCTTCAGTTAAAACCTTCAAGTTAACTCCTTTTATGTCTTGCTTTGCCTTTTATGTTTTAATTATCAGCCAACTGCCTGTGGTCAGGCCATTTGCTAGTGTTACTACAGAATTATTTCTACACTGTCCATTAAGCCCTATTTAATGTTTGAGTCCAAGCACTGTAAAGCTTTTGCTTATGATTTTTTTGGATACTGTGCTTTGTTTGGATACTGAAGAATTTGATTCCAGCACCTGGTGCACACTATCTTTCTCACATCAGCAGTGTTTATGCAGCTGCCCCAGGAAGCTGTGTTTGTTCCCTTGTGCAGAATCAGGTTTACGTAAGCCTGCACTTCTGCAGCCCACTGTCAGAAAATTATGTTATTGGTGATGAAGAAGACAGAGCTAGGAAATGAAGCAGAAAATATCTATAGCTCATTTAATAACTTGATGATTAAATGCCCTTGTCTTTCTTCTTCATTAAGAAAAAATATAGAAATTACAGTGTTGAGGACTTTAAAATATTAGGGATTAATTGGGTTTTGTTGGGTTGTTTTTAAAGGTTAGGGAGAACCTGTTATGCGTTGCACCTTACAAAATATCCAAGAGTCAGGGCAGCTTCTCCATAGATTCCAATGTTCTCCTCAAATTCCTTTTGCTTGATTTAAAATTACTTTTGATTCTCAGAGAGCATTTCTTTTAATAAAGCCACTAATATGAGAAAAGGTATTAGGAAGTATTTCGACACTTTTAAAGAAACATTTTTTCCATAAGTTTTATGCTAACTAGAAGTCTTTTTCTAACATGAAACTATTTAATTTCTTAAAATTTTAATTGAAAACTGTTTTTTTATTGTGTTTCAATACTCATAGACATTTATTCTTTAGTTTGCTCAGTTTTTATCACAGTAATATCTATTTGCCTATGCAGTGATTCTCCCTGATGACTAGGCTTATCTTCTCTGCATCAGCTTGTTACATCTACTTTCAGTTTTACCAAGAGTTTTATCTATAAATCATAGAATCATAGAATCATAGAATTATCAGGGTTCGAAGAGACCTCCAAGATTATCAAGTCCAACCCTTAATCCAAAACTATCATGATTACTCGATCATGGCACTAAGTGCCACATCCAGTTTTATTTTAAAAACCTCCAGGGATGGTGAATCCACCACCTCTCTGGGCAGGCCATTCCAATGCCTGATTACTCACTCTGTGAAGAACTTTTTCCTGATATCCAGCCTAAACCTTCCCTGGCAGAGTCTAAGCTCATGCCCTCTTGTTCTATTACTGGCTGCCTGAGAGAAGAGACGGACCCCCACCTGACTACAACCTCCTTTCAGATAATTGTAGAGGGTGATTAAGGTCACCCCTGAGCCTCCTCTTCTCCAGGCTAAACAACCTCAGCTCCCTCAGCGTCTCTTCACAGGACTTGTGCTCAAGTCCCTTCACCAGTTTTGTTGCTCTTCTCTGGACCTGCTCCAGCACCTCAATATCTTTCTTGAACTGAGGGGCCCAGAACTGAGCACAGTACTCAAGGTGTGACCTCACCAACGCCGAGTACAGGGGAAGGATCACTTCCCTCGTCATGTTGGCCACACTATTCTTGGTACAGGTCAGGATGCCGTTGGCCTTCCTGGCCACCTGGGCACACTGCTGGCTCATGTTTAGCCTCCTGTCAATCAGTACCCCCAGGTCCCTTTCCACCTGACTGCTCTCCAGCCACCATGTCCCCAGCCTGTAGCGCTGCATGGGGTTGTTGTGGCCAAAGTGCAGGACCCAGCACTTGGCCTTGTTGAACTTCATCCCGTTGGACTCAGCCCATCTCTCCAGCCTATCAAGGTCCCTCTGCATAGCCCTCCTGCCTTCCGGCAGGTCGACACTCCCTCCCAACTTGGTATCATCCGCAAATTTACTTATGATGGACTCAAATCCCCTCATCTAAATCATCGATGAAGATGTTAAACAGAACCGGACCCAACACTGATCCCTGGGGGACACCGCTGGTGACCGGCCGCCAGCTGGACACAGCCCCTTTCACCACCACTCTCTGGGCCCGGCCATCCAGCCAGTTCTTAACCCAGCTGAGAGTGCACCTGTCCAAGCCATGGGCTACCAGTTTATCCAGGAGTGTGCCATGGGAGACAGTGTCAAAGGCTTTGCTCAAGTCCAGATAGACTACATCCACAGGCTTCCCTTCGTCCACCAGGTGGGTTACCTAATCATAAAAGGAGATCAGGTTGGTCAGACAGGACCTGCCCCTCACAAAGCCATGTTGGCTGGGTCGGATCCCATGTCCATCCTGAAGATGCTGTGTGATTGCACTCAGGATGATCTGTTCCATAACCTTGCCAGGCACTGAGGTCAGGCTGACAGGCCTATAGTTGCCCGGGTCCTCCTTGCAGTCATTTTTGTGGATTGGCGTGACATTTGCCAGCTTCCAATCATCTGGGACCTCCCCAGAGAGCCAGGACTGTTGGTAGATGGTGGAGAGTGGCTCGGCAAGCTCTTCCACCAACTCCCTCATCACCCTAGGATGGAATCCATCAGGTCCCATAGATTTGTGTGGCTCCAGGTGGCTCAGTAATTCATAGACTGTTTCCTCTTGGAACACAGGGGAGCCATTTGGTTTCCTGTCTCTTATCTGTGAGCTCCGGAGGCCAATTATCGTGAGGGCCACCTCTCCTACTGGTGAAGATTGAGGCAAAGTAGGTGTTGAGTATCCCAGCCTTCTCCTCATCCCTGGTAACTCTGTTCCCCCCCAAGTCCAACAAAGAATGGAGGTTTTCCTTGCCCCTCCTTTTGTTATTAATGTATTTATAGAAGCGCTTTTTGTTATCCTTAACAGAAGTAGCCAAATTAATTTCAAATTGCGCTTTTGTTTCTCTGATTTTCCTTCTGCATGTTCTAACTATAGTGCTATACTCTTCCTGAGTAGTCAGCCCTGCCTTCCACAGTCGGCTCTCTTTATCTCTGATTTCCTTCAGTAATCCTGTACTAATCTATATGAAAAAGCAAGGGCTGATAGATAACACCCAAGCCAGGGGGATGTATTGGTCTTTAGTTCTTCGCCTCCTCTCTTCTAGGGTTTTGATGGATGAGTTTTGGCATATGACTATGCACTGAAGTAAGGTGTTACTACCTTCCAGCTGCAATTGCTTCTGATATGTGTTTACTACAAATTATTGTAATTATTATATTATTACCCTTTTAGTAGCATGATTGAAGATAATACCCGTTTCACACTGCAGTTACTCCAGATTGCACTGGGGCATTGAGGTCTGTGCTCCTTTGTACGTGAGCAGTAACTTCATGCAGAGTGGTGCAGTGAGCAGCTGGGGATAACATTTGAGGCTGCCAAGCAGAGCTTATTCATGGAAAACTCATAATAAAGAATTATTTTTTTATTGTGCTTCTAGTAAAATTAAAGGTATTATACTCCGTTGATTTTTGAATTTTAAACATGCACATTTAGAGGGCAATTATATGTTGTTTTTTAATATCTTTATACTTTGGCTTGATTCCCTTGAATTTTTCTGTGATCCTTTTGTCATTATAGCTGTTGCTTTCACTGCTTAATTGTGATTCCTCTCATTGTGGTAGCAGAAAAAGAATTTGCATATGCAAATTCATAGTCTCACTGGGGATCTGGCAGAATTAAAATGTGTTTTTAAAATGTGTTCTCATTATTATGTTTTTAAAATGTATGCAAAGGTCGTTTGTATTTTAGAGTTCACCAGCTTTTCAGAGAGAAGGCTGTAAATCGTGCCATCTGTGGCAGCTTGTGAAAATCATCACAATTGCTATCTGATGCCTTCACGGGAAAAAAATACAGAAACTAGTTACAGTTCATCAGCATGCACCTGCGTCTGGATTTCAGAAATTTGGGAATAAACTGGGCTATATACAGTTCTAAAAAAATATCTTCACTGTTCAGTTTAAGATCCTAGCATGTTTTTTTAAACAGCTGAACAGAAATTCACTTTTTTTCCTGCCTGGGACAATAGCTGTGAATTAGCACTAGTGCTGCAGTGTGGTGCTGGCACAGGAGATGCCACCTATGTGAGTTAGTTTAAAATAGTGCGTTTGACCTGAGGTTGGTAACTCCGAGACCTCTGGTGCATACTTCAGTATTGAACTGTTAACACCTTGGCTTCCTGGATCCCAGTTTATATTAGCTGTGTGGAAGAGGCAAGGCTGGACAACCCCTCCAGAGGCTGCTTTCTGCCCAGAATTTTTGTAATTATTTATGAGACTACGTTGTACATACTGCTGCAGAGGATTAATACAGATGTAGAAGGAGTTGTAAGTAATTCTTCTGTAATTTCTACAGTGTGATTCTTGCAAAATTAACTTTCATCTTTGTTGAGATTTAACAGACACTTAGGAGTTTGTTTAAGTAAGAATTTATACAAAGTAACTTGACTGCTTTTGTCCTCGGTTTCTGTTGCCCGCTCTGTACCAGCAAAAAGAACCAGGCTTATGTTTTAATTTTGTGAAATGCTAAAGCTGAGGACATTCCTAGGAGATCTTTATTTTCTCTCAACCAGCTGCACACATCGTCAACCAGGGAGATGCCTCTCTCAGATAACGTGTCTTCTTTGAAGAAGAGTTTTGCAGGAATTTTGCATGTATCTATATATTTTAAAAGAAGGGTGACCTGTGTAAAGGAGCATAAGACCTATTGTCTTATTAAGAGGATTGATAGCTGGGGATTTTGTCAGGACAGTTAGTCAATAAATTTGGAATTCTATCCAGTATTCAAAACCACGTTGGCTGGGGCTTTGAATAACATGATCTGGTGGGAGGTGTCCCTTCCCGTGGCAGGGAGGTTGGAACTGGGTCATTTTTTAAGGTCCCTTCCTATCCAAACCATTCTGTGATTCTACGATTCTTAATAACAAACCTGATCTTGGAAGTATTGCAGTGCTAGTAATACCTTAAGGTGAAAATGTGTGGCTGGGAAGTATTGTGAAATTAAAATAAGCAGTCTTCCTTCTAATTATGGATTTCAGGGGTTTTTTTAAAAATTGTAAAGGACAAAAAAATCCAAACAAAGCAACTCCAAATACCTTTCTCCTTAAAGCAGAGACAAAGAAAAAGTGCAGGGAAGGGTATTTTGAAAACTGTATTTTCAACACCACACCTTAAACACAACTTTGAAGAGTGCTTTTTTGTAGCATTCCTGTGTAGCTGCTCTTAAATGGCATGAACCAAAAGTAAAGAAAAATGTTTTCACCTTTCTGAACTTATCATGTTAGATTCAAAATCAGTAATCTCAGAGGCAGCGTGCTTTACTGAACGCTGTAAATTCTGTTGACAGGAATGCTTGCTCACAGAAATGTTACTTCCATTTTATATAGTTTAAATGTTAAAGGATTTTATGCCATTAGCCTTCTTAGAGTGGACGAGATTCACTAATTTTTCCCTGTAAGGTGTGAAAACTCTCTGGATGCGAAGCCACAGCTCTTTAAAGAAAGACAACTAGCAAGGAAAAACTTTCAGCTTGTGCCTTGATTCTTTTATCAAGATGCATAAATACCTGACAGGTACTTTTTTGTTTGCAAATTTTACTGTTTCGGGGTAATGTGGGATAACAGACTTGCTAGGCCTTGTGAATAGCAAATACCAAACTTGGCAAAAGGGAGCAGTTCAACTAGAACAACAAACAACTCTATCTGGTGAGACAGGTGGATGGGGTACTAGTCTCAGATCTGCGGAGTGACACCTGGGGTCAGGCAGAGGCATCATAGCCTGGTGTTGCTTTAGTTCAGAGTAGAGACACCCCCAAAAGCACATACTGAGCTCCCTTCCTCACAGGCAAGTTGAACCACCCAGTCCCCACTTCCGAGGATACAAGCAGCCTTGCCAAGAGGAAATCAACACACGTTAATTGACTTAGTCCCACCCCACCAAGAGGTGCCAAAGAGTTTCAAAAGGTATGAAATTGGCACCTGAAAACCCTTTTGTGATAGAGGAAAAATGATCACCCTACCTGAGGGCTGGGAAGGTGGCTCTGGACCTCTCTCTCCCCTGTATCTCCTCCCTCAAGAAGGGACACCTTGTTGGTAAGAATTGGACGCCTCTGTCAGATGTTTCTCCAGGACAATAACTTCTCACTTGATCTTTTATTGTTACTTGTCACATATATATATTTTATATATATATATATATATATATATATATATATATATATATATACGATCATTGTTAGCTGGTTAACTGGTTATAATCTTCTGCCACTAATGCAGCAAGAGAATTTATCAGCAGCAACCATGAACTTCTGTCTGCAGCAGCTGCTGGCCTGGTGGTTAACACATACATACACACATATCTCCTAACCATTTAGATATAAACCGTCAACCAGATCTGGGACAAGAGATTAATCCCACTGCACCTAGGCTCCTCTCTGAGGGAAAGCTTAGAAAGCAGGGAGGTGCTTCTTGAACCTCCTGACCCAAAGGGCAAGCATCCTCAGCCACCTGTCAGAGCCGTTCCTATTTAATGTGATGAGGGGAAAAAAAATTAAAAATTAGAAATTCAGGTATTGCCTCTCATTCTTAGCTTAAAAAGACATTCTAGGCTGGAAAAAAACAAGGATTAAGACTTCAAAGATGGCATAAGTGTATCTCCACTGAAGTGGAAACACAGTAAGCCACTGACAGGTGCAAAGAGCGTCTGTCACACAATACTTGGTTCAAATTTAGCTATGTTGGATTAAATGTAATTAATTGCTCAAATTTTCCTGTCTAGAGACAGGTTGAGAAACACTTAAGAGCCAGTACTTTGGTAGTGACTCAGTGAATAAAGGGATATGTATTTCCATATTCCCTGAATAGGAGGAAAAAACAACTTTTATTTATGCATCATAACAACATCAAGAGAACAAAACAATTGTTTTTCGTTTGAAGGTCACTTGAACATTGATGCAACAATGAACGTTAATGTTAACCTTTCACATTTCTTCTGCATCAAAATTAAGCACAAAATACTGACAACACTACAGAAGAACATGACTTCTTAAGACATTTGCCATTTTTCTTTAATGTATGAGCATTTTATAAAAAAGTTATTGTTTCAATTAAGGGAACAGTAATCCCATACATGTATGTAATTTTTAAATCAACACCACAGAAATCACGCTTTATACCTTCAGCAGAGATACCAGTTAGAACACCTGATGTGTTAGATGATTTTTTTCTTAAAAAGAATTTGTGGATTTTTTAGAGATAATTTTTAGATTCAAATACTTAGCTTGATTATGAGGTCAGCAGATTAAAAATTGCTGTTTTCACTTATAATGTCATAAAAACATTTGAAAAGTATTATTGCGTCCATATGCAGTGTTTGTAGGGACCCATTTGTACGAGTCAGTAATGTAATAAAGATATATGTTGTTTCACATAATTTCTCTGCCATAAAAATATGTCCATGTAATCCTTGTTTCTACCTAGTATATCCAGATGCTGCATCTCATGAAGTAATAAGCAGAACCTGAATCGAATGAAATAATCCATCACATTCACTGTATTTCCACCAGTATTTAATAGCTCTTAAAATGTACATAACTTCACTTTTGGATCTTTCTCATTTTTAAAGTGCAAACTTTGTGGGGTTTTTTTTAAACATAGTGAACACTTCTTGTTTGTGTATGTGCAGAAACTAGAGTTTGCCAGCCAATCCATAAATGATCAGCTGTCTTTCAGTGGATGAATAGTCCATCTCTAATTAAAATAATGCTACTAATTGCTTTGGAGGGGTGAGAAACTACACAAGTGTGATGATCATATCCATGTAAGTCACGTTTGATGGCATAGTGCAGCTAACTGTGGGCCTTCCCAGCTGTCAGCAGAATCCTGTGCATCCCAGGCTATGAGAGCTGTGACAGGAGGAGGGCAAAGGACACCGCAGCTTTCAGAAACCATATTTTGTGGGGAAGAATTAATTTTGGCAATCGCAATACAGATTTGCATTTTGTTTTTTTCTAGCTACCTTTGAGAGCTTGGCCAGAGAATCAACAGTAAGGTCATCTGCCTTCTAGCAGTCATCACTAGAGAAAGGAATGTTTTTGTTGCAAAATTGATTTCAAGATTTAAATGTGCATTTTCAGCACTTGATGTACAGCCCTGTTGTGTAGAGACGTAAACCACTCTCCATTATCTTCCAGATGACAAATGTTCCCTTCCTCAAAATATGCATATTATGAACTTTCAGACAGCTTTTTTTATATAAAAAGGTATTTACAGAGACTGTGTGTTCATCATCCACTGGAAATTGTTGTGATAACGGCAAAGCTAAATAACATTGCAGTTCTCCGTCAGGCGACATCAGAGTGGATGAATTTAGACTGATGCTGGAAGAAGGCAGTGAGTACCCTCTGTATTTTCAGAAAAAGTATTTCAGGATACAGAAATTCACATTACACAGACACAATTCCACTACAATTAGTTTCTGCAAATTATGACAAAACAAAACACATTCAGTATTTTTCAGTCTTTAGAAGATGGATTATAAAATGCCAGAAATCAGGCATCTGTGGAATATGCACAAAGAGAAGGTAGATGTTTGGAATTGCAAATGCCAAATGGGGAAGGAAAAACAAACTTTAGATACGATAACTAAAAATATGCAATGGCATGGAAACAAAGGCATGATTCTCATCTGTAAGAAATCTATCCTCTGCCTCAAATCAGGCAAAAGGAGGACTTCCATGTGCCAGGTGAGTATTGTATCTGTCAGATTTTTTTTAAATCTGTCTGAGCAGGACAGAGCTCTTCCGTGCTCCCAAGCATGTGCGTGAAGTGTCCTCACTGAGCAAGATAGTGATTGGATGTGACCCACCACCTGTAGCCTATCTTGAAAAGAAATCCAGGCCTGTGACTGGGGAGCTTATGCATGATCTGGAGGTCTAGGTTTATGGGAGTCTGGAACTACAGAAAGTAAAGAACCCTAGTTTAGATACAGCCTCTGCCTCCCATCCACTGTTCCTCTTTTTAAATGAGAGTATTCCAGCAATCAAATAGCTCAAAAAGCCCAGGCTGGTTGGCATGCCTCCTTGACACTGCAGTCAGGGTTTGGTCATTTCACATGAGATTCCTTGGGACTTCTTGCTTGCTGTGCAGGCTTATGACTCGGCTTCCAGGATTTGTGTGGTGAGCATGAGCTCTCCAGAGCTATCACACTGACTTCCAGTGGGCAGAAAGGCATCAAAGGAGGCTCCCAGTCTTTATCTGGAATTCCCCAGGTACAGCTTTGCAGGCAGCCCAGCTCTGCAACATGAATATTATCGACTCTGTGTACTGTCTGTTCACTGTCAGTAAAGCCAGTGATGCCAGAAGACATCACCTAGGTACACTTGCTGCTGCTCATCCTTTTCTGCACACTGATTGTGCCTGGGGTTGCTGGATATTGCAGTCAGCCTGACATCCAGCATCACAATCAAGTTCCCAAATTCCATGTGTACCACCTTTCTAGGTGGAGAAATAATACACCTTTGGGGAAACCTTGGAGGGATAGTGTTTCCAACCTAATATGAGAACTGCAGTGTCTAAGACCCTTTCCAGGTTCAGCCTGTCACAGGTAAGTTTTCTGTGCTGAAGCTGAAAATATTATGAGAAGAGTTTGATATGTGCTCCTCAGTTTGCAGAGAGCAGCGTCATTAAGCACATCTCTTCATGTACTCTAAGCTATTTAACTCATTCCAAAACACAACGATTTACATCACAGACCTGCTCTCTCCTGTGGTTTCATTACAATTGGATAGTGCAGTGAATATGTACATATTGTAAAGATTCTGTAACTTTTTAACCTCCTGTTAAAAATTCACCGATTGCTTAATCTGTTCTGTCTGTAATGACTGCCTCCTTAGTAGCATTTTTGTGATTTTGGGCTCTCTGGGGAAAGCAGGTGCTGCTGGTATTAAGTGGTTTTGGCCACAAGAAACCATGCCAGAAACCCTGTTTATGAAAGTGACATCTGGAATTGAGGGGTGAGGATTCACATTCAGTGGTGGAAGAAAACCCAGTCTTGTCTGTGCAGTATCATCCAACAATAAAGCTCCTGAACCCCGTCTTTCTAGAAAAGCTTGATTTCTTCTGCTCAGGGTAACAGGAGTAATGTTATCCAGTACTTCTTTAGAACCTGATAACAAAGAGGGTGAGGGAGAAAGAATCTTATTCTTTCCCATCACTGATTTACTGTCTTCTGCAGCAGCAGGACTTAGACTAGTAGTTAACTGAGAGTCAGAGCTGTAGTGATTTGCTCCTAAATTTCTTTTCTGGCTAATACTGCTGAGGTTTGAAATGAAGTTAATGTATCCCAAACTGGCATCCTTACGCATATGAATCCCACTGGGGTTATCTTTCTCTTCAGCAAAAGTGGTTGGAGAGTTTATCCCATCATATGACAATTTTCTTGATCCAGTCTGATCAAAGGTTTTCAATAAATGAGCAGTGTCTTTTATGTCAATACTTTGGTGTCTGGTGATGAACCTCTTTGATAAGGCAAGGCCATTGATTTTAAAAGAGAGTTATTCTGGAGTAATATCCTGAAGTTCTTCTTGCAAAGAGGCAATTTATTCTGGTGAAACAGTGATTGAGAGCTCTTTATCCATGGCTCAGACTGTAGCCACTGCACTTGTGCCAGCTTGGACCCTGCTTTGGTTGAGCTGGGTTTTCTTGTTGGTGAAACTGTTTGAGATGGGTTGTCCACACTTCTTGGATGATCCAGCTCTTTAAAGCTGAAGAGTGCTTTTTTAGTTTCATTTGAACTTGAAAACGGGGATAGAGACATTTTCAGTTCTATTTCTGATGGGGAAGTGCAAGCAGTTGCAGAATGGCACTCCTCAACGTCTGCAGGAGGCACGTTTAAGTACTGCTTCGTTTTCTGCCTTCCTGAGGGGGACTTGTCTGTTGTGATGATGATGACTTCTTTCCCTCTTGCCCTGCAGGCATTAACAAGGACTTTCAGGGTCTGTCTGTCTTCAGAGTTTATTGCATACACAATTGCAGAACAATTGGAATGATCTTGCAGGCTTGGGTCAGCTCCGCTTTTCAGGAGCAGAGATACCACTTCTGGGCCTGCTTTTTCCAGACAAGCGTGCATCAAGGCTGTCTTTCCAGATTTGTCCTGGATGTTTGGATCAGCCTTGTTTTCCAGTAGGTATTTAACCATCTTTGCCTTGCTGACACTCTGGGAGTCCACATGTTTTGTCCTACAAGCAACCATGAGAGGGGTTTCGCCTCTGTCATTGCTCTCGTTGACGTAGGCACCACCCTCCAGTAACAGTCTGGTGAGGCGGAGGCGACTGTGGTAAACAGCTCTGATCAGGGAATTCCCCTCTGCTGACAAATCTGCTGCTTCCGTCATTGCACTTCTCTCACTTGCACCTTCCTTGTGGCTGGAAAAATCAACTGATTTGCAGAGAAAGTAAAGAGACCCACTCCCACCTCCCCCCCCAAAAAAAAAGAAAAAAGAGAATTTAACTGTTTGAATGGCTCCTGTAAATACCTCAGTACTTGATAAGGAGAAGAAAAAAAGCGATTCCCACCTCCTAGACTTCAAGAAATGCATTAAAAATTTAAACAATATTTGTATAGAATTATAACATTTCTATTGAAGTGTGGCTGATACAGTTGCTTTTGGGGGGATTTTTTTTCTGGGTTTCTCTCCCTTTCATCACACTCTAATAAATAAGCTGCAAGAAAAGCTGAATTGTCCACACTCTAATGGCTTTATACTGACTACACCCAAGTGGCAGTGCTCCAGTTGTACCACTCTTGATTTATATCAGTGCAAGAAACAGGAACTGAAGGAATCCTGCAACATTTGTTTTAGTGATGTGAGATACTGAGTCAGATTCACTTACTCTTTCTCATAAAACAATGCTAAATGTCTAGAAATTAATGAGAAGAAAGTTCATGGGTGTTTGTAAAATAGGAAAAGCAAACACAGTGAAATATTTTTTAGCTAAGAAGACGCTGTTAAATGGCTGGAAAACAAATATTCATGTCTTTAATAAAAATAATTACATTTGTGAAAGTACAGTACCTTCCTTGTGCTGCTCTGAAAACACACTAGTCTGAGTGAAACAGCATGAACGAAGTGACACACAGCCTGTCCTGCTCAGTGTGGGGATGGGGATCAGTGGGCTGGAGGAGTCCAGTGCCTGAACAGACAGTATTGGCTCTAAACCAAAAGAAACATTTGATAGCAGCAAAGAAAATCTAGAGACTTCACATAAAAAAATTGAGAGCTTAATATGGTATAAGTAATGAAAGGTCTTGTATGAATATACACCTGCATGCATACAAACAACACAACTGAATTACTTTTATATACATATTTCATGTACTTGCTTACCCATATGTAGGGAAAACCTTTAGAGAAAAAAAATACCAATATTATCAGCTGGCAGAGCAACAGAATTCCAAGACAAGATTAGACAGGGATATTAAAATTATATTTGTTCATTTACAGTATGCTTCTAGAGAAATAAAAATGTTTAATTAGCCTAACTGCAAAGGAAATTAACAAAGACTTCTTTTTGTTACCACTGAAAGCACTAATAACATTCTGATGAAGAGAAAAGCAGTAATTTTGCTCGCTTTTTTCAGTATTGGAATTTAACTTTGAATTCTAAAATCAAAGGATGGTGTCAATGATATAGTTTGTTCCAGGAGTCCAAGAAATAAACAAAAAAGTCAGCTGAAATACATGTGATATTTTTTATCACAGATTTCCTCCCCTGACCCCATTTATTTCACTCCATAGCATCACTCCAGTCGCTACAGGCGACTTACTTTTAGTAAGCAGTGACTTTCAGTGGCCTATCAGTCACCGTGAGAACAGTTAGTTATGGGGCTTCATACATACAATGTCTTAATTAACCATTTAACTGCTATTCAATATAGGCACTGCTTAGTGACATGGTGTAATAAAGATCCCACGTAGCATGTTTTTGGGTAAGATACCTCACAATGTGTGGTATGCCAGACAAACATCTAAGATGAACCACTTCACCTTTGGTGGTATTTGCTTCTGGGTTTTTGGCCCTCACAAGGTCTGTTTGTATAACTGCGGTCCTGTTCTGGGAAACTAAGGGGGATGAAAGAGGGACAGAACTTCTCTGTCCATCCTCATGAAAGAAGCATCCCACTTCTGATCACTGCTGACAACAGGAGCACTGCTGTGGTACTATCACCTCTTTTGACTGGTTGTTGGGGTTTTTCCCTCCATCTTGATAAAACATTTTTTTAAACAGCAACTGCATTGAAATTAAGGATTCATTCTATTATACTAAAAGTACATGATTCAGTCCTGTGCATCTCAGCTTTCATTGATGTGCAAATCATTATTATGAAATGCATATTTTTGACAAGTAATATATTCAAGATTATTATCAAACCCTTTTATAAAAACTTCCAATGAATTTGTGCATTTAGGTTTCCAGAAAGAGAAGTGTCTTTTAGATAGCAAGTATACTGGAATTCTGATTGTGTTGTCCCTTGGTTTTTGACCTGTCTGGAAGTCATTGATAATTTTACATTTCTTTCATATTTATCGAAAGCTCTTCTCATTCTTAACTGCTTGCTTTGCTTGAGTGACTGCATATAGCACTTCGTACAGAGGTCTTTGCATTTGTAGAAATACTTTTTACAGCCAAAAGAATATTAAACATGCACAGAAAGAGAATAATGTTACTTGAAGTCATGCAGCAAGTCAGTGCTAAAAATTAGACTGGTTTTCCGACATCTGACCTAATGACTCCAATTGCTTCAATTCCTTTCCTACATACACGTTACCAGGACTGTTAATGTGAGTCAGGGTAGAGGAAGCCTAGTCTAAGCCAACAGTTAAAGTCTGAAAGTTTGGAGTAGATTGTGTTGCCAGATGTGGTATGAACCTGGCCTGGAGAAAACCCAAGGTGTTCTTGTGCAGGCAGGTCAGCAGTTCCAGTGTGCCTGAGATCTCACCGGGGCTTGTAGGGACAAATAAATTTCATTTTAGAAACCCAACTGATCATTATACCCACAGGCTGTGACTGCCAGGTCTGCAAAGCAGGCTGGCTAATCCCTGAGAGGAATACAAGCACCATTGCTGTTGAGGTCCAGCCTCATTATTTACAGTTTGATCTATACCTTGCCCTGCAAAGGAAAAGAGGGCTGTGCGGGAGCAAAGGAAAGCAGAGAAAGAAATGCTAAATGGAGAACAAAAATCCACAATTATTTACAAATCAGACACTTTATGGTCAAGAGGAAGCACTACAGATTTGCATCTGGAACAATACCATGCAGAATACATTCCTGACTGCTGGGTGAAGATAACCGTGTTTTCATCTGGAGAACTTGTTAACTACAGGAGAATGGGCTTGGAGCTGCATCATCCTGAAACTACTGCTGTGGGCACAACGTGCAGCTGGACTCTGGCAAGACCCACGCTGAGACGTGCTCAGGGAAAATACACATGCCACACCTGGACTGGGTACAACCTGCACCAAGCTAGCTATTTTGGAGTGAAAGGCCACAGTTCAGTCAGACTCCCTAAAAGAGTAATTTATTTGATAATACATCACAGATTGATGCTGAACAGATTGGGATTATAAAACATTCCTAAATCTAATTAACTGCCATGTCAGACCCACTACGTGTGTTACTGAGATGTCAGGACTGACACAGCTGCTTTTCGGCTGTGGGGGTAAGCTTGTGCCAAGACAGCAGTGGAACTGTGCAACCTCATGTGCAACACTGAGTCATGAAAGGGTCTTTCAGACCATCCACAAATTTCTGGTGTTCTTGTACAAATAACATTCCTGGAACATTCTGTTTAGAAAGAGCTTTGTTTTTATTTTGAAAAGGCCATATTGTCCTGGAAAGTGTTCTGAGATGAAATAGAACAAAGCAGCTCATACTAAGAAAGTCAGTTTTTTTGAAGCTGATGCTGATTTGTTTCCAAGAAGCAGACAGCTGCTGTTTTGGATTTGTGCTGGCTTCTATCCTGAGGTCAGATGGCAAATGTAAAAGCGATAACCCAGATTCCTATTCTGACACAGATCATGCTGCTACGGTAGTGGGAAATAACACTAAAAGTTTTAAAACTTCTTCCTCCAACCCTTGTTTCTTGGTTTGCAAATATCATTTAATTACTAGGAAAAACTCTCACAGTGTTTGCTACATCTAACAGTGTAAACAATCACAAAACTGAGAGGGAAAGAGCTCACTGATGTTATAATATATAGCTAACATTTTCTCTAAGTAAAGGAGTGCAATGAGTAAGTTGGAAGGTATTCCTCACTTTTTCAATGCGAAAGCCATATTTTCTGTTCTCTGTACCTGAGCATTCTCAGTTACAGTGACAAGCTTTCACTATAGTGTTCAGAGAGTCATTCCAGTAAAAGTCATCAATTCTCATCTCTGAAAAAAAGATGTGCTTAGACACTTGAGCAGTATAAACTTTTATACATTTTTGCGATTCTTCAGATCCACATTAATCCTGTAAATTGTGTCAGTCAGTCTTAACAAGTACTCTGGTTTCCTACATTGTCATAAACATCTTGAAATTTATCACATATGAGTGTATCTTTTGACTAAAAAATTACCATTCTATAACAGCCAAAACTTTCCTGTCTTCTACAAAGGTGCCAGAAGCAAGTCCAGTTTTGGAAACCCAGCCTGCAAAGCACAGCTTCCCATAGTGAAGCTTCTGTCTCTTCAGCCTTGCTATTTTCCAAGCAAGGATAGCCAGGAGCTGTACATTTCTCAAGAGCCATCTCACTTAGGATCTCCCATATTTGCGCTTTCGACAGAAGTTTGGAGAGGTCCAGCAGGCTTATCAGGCACCTTTTCCTGTCACAGCATTTATCATCTTTCCAAGTACTCCTTCTCATTTGGAGGTGTTTCCTATGATAATAATTACTGCCAGAGAGCGGCTGAAGCATGGTGGAGAGTGCTAGGAGAAGGAGGCTGCTACTGGGGCTCTACTTTAAGGTCAATGTTGTTGCTCATAGAATTATAGAATCACAATCATTTGTAAAATACAAAACAATGTTCTTTTAAGTATTATCACCTGGTTGGAAAAGACCTTTGAGATCATCGAGTCCAACAGCACTTGTCCACTACTAAACCAGATCCCTGAGAAACTCGTCTACTCATCTTTCAAACACCTCCAGGGATGGAGACTCAACCACCTCCTGGACAGCTGTTCCACTGCCTGACCACCCTTTTCGGTAAAGAAATTTTTCCTGGTGTCTAGTCTGAACCTCCCCGGTGCAACTTGAGGCCATTTCCTCTCGTCCTATCACCTGTTACTTGGGAAAAGAGACAGGCATCCACCTCGCCACAACTTCCTTTCAGGCAGCTGTAGAGAGCGATAAGGTCTCCGCTCAGCCTCCTCTTCTCCAAGCTAAACAATCCCAGTTCCTTCAGCTGCTCCTCACAATAGCTGTTCTCTAGCCCCTTCCCCATTGCCCTCCTCACTCCAGTTCCGCAGCATCCTGACCTGTAACCCGGCTCGAAAAGCTTTTCCCGAAGGAGGAAAAAACAACCAGGAGCAGGCAACTTCTCTGCAGAGACGTTAGAGAGCGCACATCTGAATAACACAAAGGCGGGCTGGGAGAAAAAGAGTGTTACAGTCTTCCCCTAGGGACTCACCGGGAAGGCAGGGTACGGTGTCTGAGCCCGGCAGCCGCCCGGCAACGCAGGACCCGCACGCAGACCCTCCCCTCCGCCACCTCCGGGCCCCGAATGTGGGTAAGGGCGCGATGAAACACCGCACCGAACCCTTCGGGTGGGGGAAGGCGAGGCCGAGGACCCGCAGAGTCGCCGAGGTACCGGCTTTACCTGTGGCCGCGAGCAGCGGCGGCTCTTGCCGCGCCGCAGGCGTAGGGGGGCACCGGGCGCTCCCGCGCGGCTCCGGCCGGGGCGGCGCTGCCCGTGCGCCCGCGCCACCGGCGAACGCGCCTTTTCCGAGCGCCCCGGCCGCCAGTCCCGAGCGCTCCCGGCGGCGGCGATCCCGCAGCGCCGTCCCGCCCGGGGGCACCGTGCTCGGCAGTGGGCGGGGCGGCCACCGCATTCCCGGCCCCCGCACCCCGGATCCGACCGCCCCTCACAGCAACCCCGCGCCTCCCTCATCCTCCCCTCAGCAACTTCACACCCCTTCACACCCTCCATACATTCCCCCACCGCCTCAATCCCCCTCACACCCCCTTGCCAACACTCACACCCCTCCAACATCCGCACACGCACAAACCACCTCACCCTCTCCGACAGCCCCACACCCACCATCACACTCACATTCACTGTCAGACCCCCTCATAGCGTGCCCCACACACTCCCTTACACATCCTTCCGCCCACACCGTGACACCTGCACACTCCTTTGACCCCGATGCCCCTACACCCCACACGTCCCCACTGCCCTCTCCCCTCTCACACCCACATCCCCTCATGCCTATAAACACCCCGCTCCCACAGCACTTCCAGCCATTTCCCTTCTGGTGAAGAGTGTAGCCATCACCCCTCAAGGCAAAGAAAACACCAAGAAGAGTTCAGTTGTACTTACCAGCTTCCTATATGTGTAGCAAACAGTAGAAACAACCCATTCTTCCTCACTGTCTCAGTGCTTTCGACGACTCTGGAACATGAATTTAAGGGCTTTAATAGGAATTAGGTACAGGTGAGCCTGAAGAGATGCCTCTTTTGAGTGTACTCAAGTTTTACTCTACAATAATCCCTGGCTGCTTTTGATGGCAAAACTGTCAAAAGGGAAAAAAAGGATTTGGATCCTTCCTGCTTGCAGGAGGACTAAGAGGTCCCAGTTCCCTCACAAGGCTTCTTCGTTATTAAACAATCCTAAATCCATCCAGCTGGTAAAATTTTCTGTTATCAATTTTTCTCTTCTGCGGAGGTACTCATGGGCTCTCTTGGAGGTGAAGGGCCCCATGTCGCTATGGGGTTATTTGGTGTCATGGATTGCTTCTCTGCTGCTTGCTCCATGCCAGAAGCAACCTGGTCAAAGCCTGCCAGAAAAGATATTTTCTTTTTTCTTGATACTTGCCATTGTCCACCACCAAACGAATCTGGCAGCAAGTAAATTCCCATTCCTGGGATTTTCCTGCATGGAAAGCATTATTCCTTGTTCAACAAATTATACATTAGTGCATTAATATATAAGCTATTATCTATAGTATGCAATCATGGGTCCTTCTCCATTTGAATCAGGTTTTGCTAGTGTAGGCTGAGGCTGGTCAGTACCAAATAAAAGACACAACCAAAGTGTTTACCATTTCCCATGGAAAGCAAAATCCAAATAAAGGTTTTGTTTCAGATCAAATTGAAATATTGCCATTCTTTTTTCCCTGTAAATAAAATGCAGCAGATCATTTATTCAATTCCCAGAATCCCCAGGGACCCAGGAGAGTGCCCTATTGTGGACAACAGCACTTGGAAACCCCAGCAGCACCAGGAGGGATGGTGCTCTCTGTTGTGCCTGAGCTCCCAGCTGCACAGCCTGGGGTTTGAGCTCTGAAACCACCTTCCCAAAACAAGGCTCCATAGCTCGAGGTCTGCAGTCTAGCTCTGGGCATACAGCATCAGGCATAGCACAGAAAAGCACTATATTTTTTTTCAATCCTGTGCCTTTTTAAATGTGTGCAGTATAAAATCTAGAACAACACTTTATTACATTATTGATTTATTTACTTGGATAATTTTGATTTTGAGGTATACGTGATACTGTACTGTTTTTGCTAACATGCCCTGCTGGGTTGATCACATCTGCTAAGAGCGCAGAGACAGGTTCATTTGACATTTAGTCTGGTATTGCCCCAGAGAATTGCCAAAGTTGAGTTTTCTCCTGGTTTCTTTCAGTCATGTTTTAATTATACAGCATGGGGTCTTGTTCTTGCCACAATATGCTCTCTGAAGTGTTTGGTGTGTTTTTGCTAATAACTTCAATTAAAAAATTGACTGTGTGTGGGAATTGTTTTGTGATACTTGCAGGAATAATTATGGCTGGTGAGGGAATGGGAGATCTTCAAAACATTTTAGAGAATATATTGCACTAAAATGTCTTGTTCCATGGATGCAACTATTTGCAATGTTGCAAAACACAAGTGCTACAGTGTTGTACACCAGCAGTCTCTTGGGATGACTCTTTTGCCAGTGTTTTTATTTTCTCTCATGTGAATCAGATATTATTACCACAGTATGTGAACATTCACAGCACCATTTTATTCTCATAAATGTTTTCAGAAAAATTTAAAATAGATTGTGAGAGGAGTTATTTTTAAAGTATTTGACATCAAAGTTCTAGGCGTATTGGTAAAGTAAGAGGGTAGCAAAGCATGCTCTCCGACATTAACAAGGACTTACATCAATGGAGTTGTTCCTGATCACAGCACTTGTTTTCCCATTAGGATGAAAAATGACATAGCAGTTCAATACATCAACTGCTACTTTCTCTGCTTACAGGCTTGTTTGAAATTCATGTACTGACAGCGGTCAATACCAGCTCAATCTTTCATGCTACTGAGAAGAAAAATGTACAGTTTTGTTACAAAGCTTTTTTTTCCCACTGACATATTTTTATTGGGTTTTGAGCAGGCCAAACCATTACTCTGCTGTAACTTAAACAATATGTATTTCCTTCATGTAAGGATAAATAATGCAATCATTACTTGAATTACAGCAGAAAGTTGTCTGTACCCTTTATGCATCATATTAGTTTCTAAAAGAGTCTGAATTACATAGTAGAAAAAAATTACAGTGACTAGTGCAGTAAACAATGGTGTAACTGCTGTGGGACAAAACGAAGAACATCTACATGGTTTGAGGAAGGATGCTGAGACTCAATGCTCTGAATAAATCAATTTTGACCAACTTGAAATAGATATGGACAGAACTACTTAGTGAGTAAAGAACTCTGGAAAAACGGATTGCTTTTTGTATGACTGACATAACAAACTCGAGAAAAATTGAATTCAAAATTAATTATGGAAATGAATTCTTTCTAAACTTAGGTATGTTAAACTGATAAGGTATTCCATCTAGGACTCTTGATGGGAACAGACTTAAATGTTAGCCTTTCTGAACAAAACCTAAGAAGATGAGGTATAAGAATTAACCCCCCTTTCTTGCACTTGTGAGAATGAAGATCTCTTTCAAGCTCACTTCACAATAAATAGTTTTCAGGACCCTTTTTGCCACGTTGAACAACCTACAGATATAGCATTGAAAAATTCAAAATCTTCTAAAGTGCTCCTTAATACAACTGCACAGGCTTCAGTGGAATTTAGTGGTTGAGTTGGCCTAAACTATTTTAAGTTACTTATTCTTACATGAGAGATATATTTAATATTTTTCTCTTTTCTGATTTTAACTACTGCAAGAGTGGGGATGGGATGTAGTAACCCAGTGAGATGTTCTGCACATGATTTAGAGCAGGCATCCTCCAAATGTGTTCTGGGGTCTGTGAGGTGTGCTCCTCCATGGACCAAGTCCACAGACTGCTTGTGTCAATCTATTCCAGGTTTTGAATCTGCTGACTTAGGTCTAGCTGAAGTGAGTGACAATACTACTGCTCCTGCTTGCTCACTGTTGTCCATCACTAGGTGTTCCTGGCCCCGCTGCAGTATCAGTAGGAAGGATCATTTGAGGTTTTCTTTCTCCTTTTGCTTTGTTCAGCTGAAATCACTCTTCACTAGATATTTAAAACAATTCATCTGGCTCTGCTGGAAATGCACGAGGCATAATCCCTTCAGCCAGCTAAGAGGTGGAGCAGGGATATCCAGCAAAGGATTGTTAATTCATCAGCTAGTACAGCTCTCTGAAATGAGCATGAGTGCTCCCAGCAGGGTTTTCTGTGGAAAACTGTGAGTTCAGAGGAAAGGACAAACCAGGATCACCCCAGAGCCAGCAGAAAGCAAGTCTTTATAACTGAAGACCAAGAAAAATTGGAAGGTTTTCCATAGGCAGTCCAGAAGCAGCAGTTCATCTGCTTAGGCACAATGCTAACCCTTGGGCTACCTGAATGCTGTGGAATGGGGCTCTTGCTTTCAGATGTAGTAGAGATACTTCAGGACATGAATTATTGCTGAGTATTTTACTGTAGCCAACAAAGGCAGTCACACAGACATCCAAATTCTGAAAATACTCCACTAACGAAATTATTTGTCATGGCACCTTAGAAGTGCTAAACCCTGTGGCAGTTTGGAAGTATTTCCTTGGTAATTTCAATTACAGGTCTAGCACAAGCACTAGGAACTAGCACAAGAAACTGTATAATCCTTCTAGGAAACATCAATTTCCTTGTCTCATCTCTCTCCATTTCGACTCTTCTGTTTCAGGACCATACTTTTGAGAAAATTTTTGTGATTTTTTTTTTTCACTCAGCCTACCCTGACTGAAAGATAGACCTCCTTCCTACAGCCCTCCTGGGCAAGCAGAGACAGTTAAAGTGCAATCAGATAATGAGGGAAGCATCTCCCAGTTCCATACTCAACCAAGATTTGTCACCTCTAGTCACCACATTTTCTGTGCTGATTAGCAAACAATGCTTCCCACAGCTTCTCCCTATCAGCTGCTGCTCATATCTTTCTTTTCTGTTAACATAGCTTTTAAACTACTCATCCTCAGTTTGGGTTTAGGTTTAGGTTTAAGCCTTTCACAAATTAGCTGTAGTCTCACAAAGTCAACATGTTTGGTCCTAATTAAGATCTCATGTCAAGTGCTCCAGATACTCTCCTTAGATAACACACTGTAAAAGACTCTCTTAGGTGACTGTCTCAACCTTGCTGACACTTGAGACCATAAACCAGGCTGGAGTTTTATGGTTGTGCTGGCATCTGGTACGGGGCTCCCAAAGAGACTGCAGAGGCCATCTTCTGCTTATGCAAGAGATAACCTGATCTCTCCCGTTGAGCACGGGGCGCCAGGGAGCTGGACAGAGGGGTCTGGAGACTGGACAGAGGGGCCTGGAGACCCCCTGAAGACCTCCCCCACGGTGCATGTGTATCATCACCAAGTGAAAAGGATGGTTAAGATGCTATAAAACAGGAGAAACGATCAACATCGAGTTGGAAGTGCTCCCCCACCGAACATTGAAGCAGGACCTGCGGGACACTGCTGGATCCATGGTGGTAGCTATACTTTCTCTCCCTCTTTCTCTCTTTTCCTCTCTCTCTCTTTTTTTCCTCTTTTCCTCTCCTTCTCTCCTGTCCTGTTCTTTTTATCTCTTTCGCATAGGTTATAATAAACTATAATGTTTGATTGTGACATTTGACCTCATTTGTGTCTTAATTTCACCCTTGGGATCATTTCAAACCCTCTCAGATCAGTAACGGAGCGAGACATTTTAATTGGCATCACGAACAGGATCCCTCTGGCGAAAGTGTCCCTCATACATTATATGTGATTGGGGTCATTAAGTTGTTTGCCTCCTGGAGGGTGTAAACTAAGAGGCGACCGTAATGGAATTAAGTTTATACTCCCCCTCTAGGACGTTAGAGCCTCGTTCTTGCAGCAAAGCCACAATGGAAGAAAAAAAATTATGAGGGGGTGTTAGAGCCTCAGGGGGAGTTAGAGCCTCGTTCTTGCGGCAGGTCCACAATCAAAAATTATGTGGGGGTGTTAGAGCCTCGGGGGGCCTTAGAGCCTCGTTCTTGTGGCCGACCTGCAATGGAATTCGTAAGTTGTGAGAGGTATCTCTCTTGTTCCACCTCTGACCCTGAAGTGTTGTTTAAGTTTTTGGAGTTGTTTCGTGCGAGACCTACAGTGCCGGGCCTGGATTAGGCCAAGGAGAACTGGCATAATTTGCAGAGTGTTACGGACCGTGTAGTCGTACTGCAGAAAGATGCAAGGGTAAAAGCTGGAAAGGGGAAATCATTAGTCTGTGCTGTACTAGGTGCTAGTTTGGTAGCGGCTGTGGCAGATCACATTGGCCAATACAGTTAAGAGAACTGTGTCATTGAATCTTTGCAGAGCTTAGTGCAAACACTGAAAAGCCAAATTGTTGATCTCAGAAGGGAAATGAGGAGTTAAGGGAAGAACCGGAGGAAGAAAGAAATCAGTCATCTCTATTGAAGGATGTTTTAAGGGATGAGTTGGCTGGGAAATGTGATTCAGGGGCCAAGTTAGAGGAACATTTGGTTGAACGGGGAATCCGCCAGGTTACCCCTATTTATCCGCTGGAGGAGCTTAGGGAAGCAAAGGCACGGATTACGGAGAGTCCCTGCCTACGTCCCCTGATAAAGACGGAGTATATTTATGAGGATGGTGAAGATCAGAGGCCCTCTATCACAACCAGAGAGGTGCCCTACACTGCCACTGAATTGGCCAAATTAAAGAAGGAGTTCGGTCGCTCCCCTAAGGAGTCCGAAACAGAGTATGTGTGGCGAGTGTCTCTTAGTGGAGGAGATCAGATATTACTTACTGAACATGAAGCCAATGGTTACTGGGGTCCCAGAGTGTTTCTCACCACGGGGGACCAGAGAGCCCCTTGGTCACTCACACAGTGAGCAGCTTATTGGGCAGGGGGTTTGAATCCCCTTGAGAGAGGTGACCCCCTCGCAATCACAGGAACGGTAGATCAGTTGGTTGAAAATGTACAAAAGGCGGCTTGTCTACAGATGATTTATGACTGCAAATTGACTCCAAAACATGAGTCCCCATTGATGATGCCGGTGGATCCGGAAAGAATTACCCCCCTGATCCGGGGACTCCCTGAATCTTTGAAGCCGATAGGCATACAGTTACAGAGTCAAATACGGCTATGGGACCATTAGATAAGTTAGAGGCTACTCTGAGTTCGGCACCACCAGATGGTCGACGTCAGAGAGTCTGGATGTGGGGGGAGATAGCCCAGGAACTTATAAATTATGGCCGAAAATACGGTCCCATTAATGTTAACTGCACTCCTAACAAGGGAGTCTGACAGCTAGACATAAAGCCCATTTCTCCACCAAGGCAGTCTGAATCCACTCGTGGGAAAACCCTGAGTAATACAGGCCAGTCACGAGTTCGTCGTGGTCTGTGGGCTCTGGGTTGGCAGAAGGGGATACCTAAGAACTTGATGGATGGACTCCCGACCCCTATACTAGAAAAGCTGATTGCAAAGTGGCCGGACAGACCTGTCAGATCTGGGGATGGGGGGGGTATGCAGCGTTCCCCTGTAACCAATAGGGAGGTTTTGCGGCGTTCTCCTGTAACCCCTCCGACTGCTCCCCCCTTGACAGACTCAGAGAGACTGCAGGCAGCACCATGTAAACAGTCAGGAAACTAGATGTCCCGCCCTCCCGGGGTGAGTGGGAGGGCGGAGACTGGATGTTTATTAGGCAACTCACCAACAACGGGAGGGGGGACCTCTTGATAATTGCTCTTGTTGGTCCCCTTCAGAGACCAGTCTCTTTTCTGGTGGACACTGGAGCCCAAATCTCAGCGCTTAGTTGTGGTGATGCTGCCAGCTGTGGGATTTCAATCTCTAAACACCCTTTACAGGCGGTGAACGCCCTCGGGCAGGCACAACCAGTCCCCACAGCCATGGTCAGTACCCTTTTGCCTGGGGATGAAAGCTGTATAAGAATCCTAATGGCAGTGGGGGAGTTTCCATTCAATCTATTGGGGATGGATGCTCTTAAGGGGCGTGTCTGGACTGACAACTACGGACGACAATGGTCATTTGGTGTGTCTGCACTGCATGTCAGGTTACTCCAGACAGCGCCACCCCTTCCCCCTTCCAAACTGACCAATGTCAAGCCTTATCCCCTCCCCTTGGGTGCCAAGTCAGGCATTACCCCAGTGGTGGAGGATCTGAAACAACGGGGAATGGTGATCCCTAGTCATTCCCCTTACAACTCCCCGGTGTGGCCAGTGAGGAAACCTAACGGGAAATGGAGACTGACCGTAGATTATCGTAGATTAAATGCGAACACTGGTCCTCTGACCGCTGCTGTACCCAATATTGCTGAGCTTATTGCTTCAATCCAGGAGAGGGCATATAAGATTATGGCCACGATTGACATTAAGGACATGTTCTTTATGGTCCCACTCCAGGCAGAGGATAGACACCATTTTGCCTTCACATTTGAAGGTCAGCAATACACTTTCACGAGGCTACCACAAGGGTACAAACACTCGCCCACACTTGCCCACCATGCCTTTGCCAGAGAATTGGAGATGATACCCAAAGAAATAGGGACAGAGGTCCACCAGTATATTGATGATGTTCTGGTAGGAGGGGAACAGGCTGAGAAGGTACGAATCACCCGAGATCATATAACCTCAAATTTAGAGGGAATGGGCCTATAGATTCCTCTTGAAAAAATGCAGGGACCTTCCCAGGAATTTAACTTCCTGGGAATCTGGTGGAAAGGTGGAATGGTGTGCATCCCATCAGATACTCTCTCCTCTCTAGAACAGATTAAGATGCCCGAGTTGAAAAAGGAGCTTCAACAAGGCAACAGCTGAAAATGCTGTGAAGGCCCTAAAGGAATGGTTTGGTACCTTCCCCAAACCACAATCAATCCAGTCAGACAATGGCTCACACTTTACAGCCAAACTGGTTCAAGAGTGGGCTGCTCAGGAAGGAATTTCGTGGGTATTTCACACTCCATACTACCCACAACCAAATGGAATCGTGGAAAGAACAAATGGTCTCTTAAAACACTTCCTCAAACCACATGAGTCAGGATGGGCTGAACGGTTGTGGGGGGCTGTGACCAGTGTTAATTGTCGCTGGGGGACAAATGGCTGTCCAAAAATCACGCATTTTGTCCACAAGCTCCAACAATCATGCCGGCCTCATATGACCCTGATCATCCCAGCAACCCATTACATTTTCCAGGCCAACCAGTACTGGTCAAAATCCCCACCGTGGGAGCGGTACCATTGATATTAGGTACTCCATTAAAAAAATATGCTTGGAAAGCGAAAGATGCTAACGGAAAAGAATATAAGATTAACACCAGGTGGATTATTCCATCCTACTAATAACAACCTGCTTCCGGTTCCTTAGAGAGAACCGAGTCTGTTTTTCTTTTCTTTTCCAGATGAAATTCCTGCAACCTGCCTGAAGAAATACATGAGGATTTTCATTATCTGCACGGTTTTGTCGGTGATTGCTTTGTTGACTTTTATAGGATGTTTAGTATACCATCGCAGACATTGTTTTGGTCAACCATTGTCATCACCTTTAATATCTGGGGAGACTCCTGTGCCTCCCTCTTCAGCTCGGGGTGGCAAAATGCATTTATGGCTCTGGGCCAGCAGGTGGCTAATGCTTTTAATCTGACTAATTGTTGGGTATTTGGGAGCCATTTAGGATTTGAAGATTGGCCATGGACATCAAAACCGATATTCCCAAAGTGGCTCGTGAGTAATCTAAGGGATATAAGCATTGATAATAGCTTGTTATATTGGAATGAGGAGACAAGGCTATGGAACATCCAAGTTCCAGGAAAGGGGGAATATTGTCTTAATCGGAACAACAGTAATGGAGTTTTTGTGGGTCATAGTGTATGTAATTGGACATTTGTGTATGGAAATCATTGTATTGTCCCAGGGTGCCGACCGATCAACTGTTCAACCTATAATCACCACTCTCTCTCCATCGAAGGTGACATGTTATGGTGTTTACTGAACAACACCACTGACGAAAAACTCATCCCTCGCAGGCAGAGCTGGGCATGGATCAATGAAACTGGACATAAAAAACGATTTGAGAGTTTTTGGTCTAGTACCAATCTCACAGGAGCTGTGATATTAAAGGAATCTAACCCATTAGCTTGTGCCCTGAGTGGTGTAACCAACCAGATAGTGACCATTCAGTGTAACTACAGTAGTCCCGTAGGAGCATGGAAATGTGATCTTTGGATTAAAGGGAAAAAGTCAAACAATCGAATCAAGCACCCTTTGGGCTTAAAAAATACCACTTATTTTGAAACTCCTTGTAATTCCGATTTAAGACATAAAGGGGATGGACCATTTGTGAATGGAACTTGGGCCCTAAAAGGTCATTATTGGATTTGTGGCAATTATGCTTATCGGAAACTACCAAAGAATTGGAGCAGAACATGTTATGTAGGTTATATATGTTCCTACTTCTTCTTGTTACCTGGTCTAAGTGGAGACAGCTTGGAATTAGAGTATATGATGATTTAAGGTGAAGCAAACGATCCCTTTCTACCCATCTTATGGGAGGAAGTGGTCATAAATGGGGAAAGAATGACTGGCCACCGGAGCGAATTATTAAACATTATGGGTCAGCTACTTGGAACCCCAATGAGCTGATTAGTGGTGCTCGAGAACCAATTTATAATTTAAATCATGTTATCCGACTACAAGCTGTTTTGAAAATTATTACTAACGAAAACTGCTCGTGCCCTGGATTTATTGGCAGACCAGGCCACCCAAATGAGAACTGCAATTTTACAACACCGAATGGTTCTCAATTACTTGCTAGTAGAAGAAGAGGGCGTTTGTGGAAAATTAAATGATTCTGGTTGTTGTTTAATGATTGATGATAATGGAGACGTGGTCAAACAAATAACCTCGGGAACTAGAAAATTAGCCCATGTCCCTGTCCAAACTTGGGAACCCCATTGGGAGGTGGATTTGTTTTCTTGGATCCCGGGGGGGCCATGGATAAAGCAAATAATGTTTTATTTTTTATGTAGCCTGGCTTTATTGTTATTTTTACCATGTGTCATTCCTTGTTTCATTCGATTAATCCAACATGTGGTATCTAATATGCAATTTGTGTCTAGTGTTTCACCCAATGGCATCAAGCAGATGCGTGCTGTTCGCCGACCAAAATCAGTAGGCATAAGTATTATATAAAAAGCTTTGTTGTTTTTTCTTGTTGTTGTTGTTTGTTCTTTTCCCTTCCGTTCTCTTTCAAGAAAGTATTATTGCCTATTTTCCCTCGCTTCAATCTGGGACAGAAGTTTCTAGACTCAGATGGCGCATGCGTTTTAGGTTAAGAGGGGTGGGGAAATCAATTTTCTGGCTGCGTGTGCTGAGACCCCCGACTTTGGCGGACCAGGTCAGCAGACTGCACGGGACACCAGACCAAATTTGCTCAGCTTTATATCTAAAACAATGGATGAAGACTTGTATGTACTTGTACCATTTTATTATGCTGTTGCGATTATACTGGTCATTGCAATAATTATCCTTGGCAAACTTATTTGTTGTCCTGAGTTAAGATGTTGGCTTTGTAAATGTCCATGTAAAATTTTGTCTTCATCTTCTCCCCCTCTCCCTACTTCTGATTCCCCTGAAACCGCAGTGTCATCAGTTTAAAATGATGTTAAAAATATTATAGTTGTTAATGTTGCTCAAAAAAATTGTATTGTATGTGAGAAAAAAATTGAATAATTGTTGGAAAATGTTGTTTGAGTATTAGATTGTAAGATTTAGGTCTTCTACACACTATTTCCTTTCTTTCTTTCTTTCTTTCTTTCTTTCTTTCTTTCTTTCTTTCTTTCTTTCTTTCTTTCTTTCCTTCTTTCCTTCTTTCCTTCTTTCCTTCTTTCCTTCTTTCCTTCTTTCTTTCTTTCTTTCTTTCTTTCTTTCTTTCTTTCTTTCTTTCTTTCTTTCTTTCTTTCTTTCTTTCTTTCTTTCTTTCTTTCTTTCTTTCTTTCTTTCCTTCTTTCCTTCTTTCCTTCTTTCCTTCTTTCCTTCTTTCTTTCTCTCCTTCTCTTTCCTTCTTTCCTTCTTTCTTTCCTTCTTTCTTTCTCTCCTTCTCTCTTTCCTTCTTTCCTTCTTTCTTTCCTTCTTTCTTTCTCTCCTTCTATCTTTCTCTCTTTCTCTCTCTCTCTCTTTCTCTCTCTCTCCCCTTCTCTCCTTCTCTCCTTCTCTCTCTTCCTCTCTTCCTCTCCTTCTTTTCTTCTCTCCTTCTCTCTCTTCCTCTCTCCCTTCCTTCCTTCCTTCCTTCCTTCCTTCCTTCCTTCCTTCCTTCCTTCCTTCCTTCCTTCCTTCCTTCCTTCCTTCCTTCCTTCCTCTTCCTTCCTTCCCTTCTTCCTTCCTTCCTTTCTCTTCTTCCTTTCCTTCCTTTCCTTCCTTCCTTCTTCCCTTTCTTTCTTTCTTCTTTCTTTTCTTCATTCTTCTTCCCTCTATCTTTCATGCCACCACAAAAACCGCTCTGGGGCATGTCATGCAAAAACCGCTCCTGGGGCAGCAATGTTGAGTCACGGGGTGGTGTAAGAGAGTGTAAAACACTCTCTTAGGTGACTGTCTCAACCTTGCTGACACTTGAGACCATAAACCAGGCTGGAGTTTTATGGTTGTGCTGGCATCTGGTATGGAGCTCCCGAAGAGACTGCAGAGGCCATCTTCTGCTTATGCAAGAGATAACCTGATCTCTCCCGTTGAGCACGGGGCGGCAGAGAGCTGGACAGAGGGGTCTGGAGACTGGACAGAGGGGCCTGGAGACCCCCCGAAGACCTCCCCACGGTGCATGTGTATCATCACCAAGTGAAAGGGACGGTTAAGATGCTATAAAACAGGAGAAACGATCAACATCGAGTTGGAAGCGCTCCCCCACCAAACATCGAAGCAGGACCTGTGGGACGCCGCTGGATCCGTGGTGGTAGCTATACTTTCTCTCCCTCTTTCTCTCTTTTTTCTCTCTCTCTTTCTTTTTCTCTCCTTCTCTCCTTTCCTGTTCCTCTCATCTCTTTCTCATAGGTTATAATAAACTATAATGTTTGATTGTGACATTTGACCTCGTTTGTGTCTTAATTTCACCCTTGGGATCATTTCAAACCCTCTCAGATCAGACACGGAGCGAGACACACACTTAAGCTAATCACTGTCATTTTCCTCTTCCTGTTTTGCTGCTGGTGTTCTGTACATACTAGTAACATTCTGTTTGCTAAACTAGGAAACTCATTATTTAGAGTGTACTTTTCTTCTCCATAGATTGCTCTCCATGACAGAGATTTGTTGTTGGAATGTTCAGTGTTCTGTCCTTCAACACACTGCGGCTGTAATACTACTGAAAACATAAACTTTCTACTCCCCGGAATGGAAATTTCTGTCCACTGCCAGGTAAAAGACAATAAGTAATAGTCAAGCAACAGAAACATTAATGGTTTGTTTTTCACCTCTTACGCAGACACTCTGGTTTTAACTATCTTGATAAAACTAGTATTATCCTTTATTTTTTTTTAAATCTATTTAGAACACTTTGTTCCTGGGAAAGTATGAACGAGTGGGATTAAATTTTATATGCTTTTCTTGATGATTAGTAATTATATTATCACTCATGATGCTATTCATTGCACTTAGCTGCATGCAACTAGGGAAAGCATAACATTTCCCCCCGAATTAGACATAATGGGAATCTACAGCTTTTCATGGAGAGTAAACTAAACGTGGGAAAGCTGTATTTACAACAAAGGATTTTTTTCAACCTATAGTAAAATATATATATATTCCCTTGGGAAATGGAAATGGAGAAGAAACAAGTGCAATGCTCAATTCTGGTAACAGCAAACACTTACTTTGCATCTGTTGCTTTCTCAGCCAACCTCCTACCCAGTGAAGAACTGCTTTTGAAAAAAGGCCCCATCCAAATTACAGCTAGCAACTCTGGCCTTCAGAAGCTACTGTCTCTCATGTCTCAGTTTTTGGATGAACCTTTAAAACAGCACAGACTTAACAAAATGCACAAAGTAACCACCCTCTGGAAATAGCACACCTGTCATCAAACAGCCTTTATCGTGCTCCTGAACACACGGATTTATACCCTTCTGCCTATGCATCTTCTTGAAACAGTACACATCGAACCTTGTACTGATCGTTATGTCTTACGCCTGTTGTTAGGATGAACACACCTCTTTTGGACCCACATTAACTGCAATCAAATGCATTTTCCTAATTCCCAGTTGGAATCTGTATGGCATATTGAAAGGCACTGATGCAAAAATGCTGTCCAAATGCAGCGCTGTTGGTAAAACAAAAGCCAAACCAAAATGCATCTTTTTGGCAGAGTGGCATACTGAAAAAACCGCATCATTAATATGTTCTGAAAAGTTTTAAGTAGGAACTTGCTGTGTTATTTTAAAACTTCTCATTTCCATGAATCATAGGTTTACTTAATTCTTTGTAAAATTTGACGAATGAACATAGTTAAATCTCTAGAGGATTAAGCCAGTCCACAAAAACTCAGAGTAACTACTCATGTTCCCAGTAGGCTTCTTTGTATCCAAGTTAAAGTTCTTTGCAGCCAAAGTGGTTCTGCAAAACATTTTGGCCTCAAAGAACTGCATCTCCTGCAATGTATGCTTAGGGGGAAATTTTCTAACATATGCTCAACATCAGGATCGCAGTGCACAGTGACATTGCATGAAGCTTTTGCTTCCACTTTTAACAAATGTCAGTTGCTACAAGCACATTACTTTGCAGATGAGCTGTGCAGAGCTTTAAACAGTGACCTGTTCTTTAATACTAACCGTTATACGTTAAATGCTTTTGGGAGGTTATTTTCTCTAGTAAGGGTCACTGTGACTTACATGTTTTAAAAAAACCATTCCCTTGGTAACAGTCTTTTTCTTTCCCTTTCACAACGTGCCAGCAAATTAAAACTCGGGAGACTTTTTGCTGTATTATGCAAGCATGTAACTTTGTTGTTTTAATCTTTATAATTTGAAGTAAAGGCAGCACACATGGGGCAAGATCAGCATAGGAAAGTACATTTTTTAAGAATGCAAAAGAAACACAGAAAACCCAAGACAATCCAGAACAGATGATGCAGAAATTATAATTTTTATCTGTTAAATGTTGCAAATTGCCATGGAAAATTCAAGAGGTGCGAACAGCTGGTATTCCAAGTGTTTTTCTCTTATCAAAGATGTTTGTTTTTTTGGAAACCAAGCAAAATCAGTGCTTATTATTCTCTGAGAAAACTGGGCACACTCCTCTGTACAGCCATAACTGATGTAAAGCCTGCCAATGGCCAGTGCCACCCTCCCTAGCTTCGGTGTGACATTAAGGGACGAGCATCAGATCTCCTGTTTTACTGCTTCACAAGGCAATGCTTTTAAAATGCTTTGGGGAAACTGTCACCAGAGTTTTGAGGGTTAATTTTTTCAAAACTTCTTTATTTTCACTTGTCTGGTCTCAGACTGATCTGCAGTGACAGGGAGGCAGGGCTCCCTCCCTGTAGGTTGTCACTCTCAGGGTGGCAGCTGCAGCACACGGAGGTATCGATGACCATGGCATGTCCCACCTCCTCTTTGTGACACCTCATATACGGAATTCTTTCCTGATGGACAAGCTGTCCTCAGTCAGAACACACGAACAGACTAAGATTACTGACAAAGTGGCGATAATACTGGCAATAATAAACTTTGGTCAACATACGGCATTATAGTAATTACCACCAGAATCACAGTGTTTGTTACTACAGCACCAGTATATTTGTCACTACTTTTAGGGAACAATAATGCGAAACATTGTTATAACAGCTACATGTAATTGAACAGGAAACAGACATCCCTATTTGCCACACAGAATATCTCAAATCACGCAAATTAATCCTCTGCTGATAAACTTTAGAAGGGACATAAAAATACATATTCTGTTAGAAAAGCAATATTTGCATTCTTCTAACTGCAAAGTAACCATGGTCAAACTGACACAGCAACTATTTATAACGGCAGCAAGCCTTTACACAGGTGGGAAGTTAATGGAAACATTAGAACTTCTTTATCAGATTAATTTGTAAGTCAGCATCTTCAGCCAAAAGGCTTGAACTAGGCTGTGTACCCAGGATGGTTAAGATGACAAGAGAGGACTTCCATGAATAATCACTGTTTACCTCAAATGCTTCCTGAGAATTTCAGACTCCATTTCTCTTGTCATGTTTCCGAAGTTTATTAACTTTTCCTCTACACTGGTATGTTTTAAGGATTGCTATATATATATCCCAGTCAAACTCAGGAATTTTTAGGATTTCTCAAGGTTAGACATCAGGGGATACTCAAAACCTTTGTTCAGGTAGAAAGGTCTAACACAGTCTAACACCTTTCATCAATTATGGAATTGTCTGGGATGCTGTCATGGACTGTAAAGACTAATACAAGGTCTCACACAAGATTGGAGCTTGTCCTTTCAAGCTGCTGACCACCCTCGTTTGCAGAGTGTATGTTCAGAGTGTTGGGTGTGTTTTTTGAATCATTCACTATTGAGGTGTTGTATTATCAAGAAGGACTTCCTCTCAATGACTGAATATATATTTGCACTCACTAATACTTCATGATTTAAAATGCCTGCCCTTACAGAGAAATACAGAAAACCTCATTTATTGTGCCAAGATAGCTTTTTCATACACTTCAAATTTGTACTGGATGCCATTCTCTTCTTGGATATCTCCAGGGACACCTGGGTACCTGGAGAGATGGGAGAAGAAAAAGAAAAAAAAAACAAATAGTGGATAAAAATTCATTATGAATCACTTGTAATTTATCCAATCAATTAAAAAAGAGAGCCATTTGAAAAAGGAGATGAAAATACCATCCTTACAACAGGTATACGGAGTACAAACTTTTTTCAGGAGTCATGCTAACTACTATCAGCAACTTGTACACGCAGCTTTTTAAATCAAGAAATCATATTCTGAGGAAAAAAAAACCCCACCTTTTTGGCTTAATAAAAAACCCAACATTTTTATTAAAGCCTCTAACACATTATTTAAAATATCTACAAAGGTACAAGAGATTCAGAACACTTTTGTGGGTTTTTTTTTGTTTTTCCTCAGATGGTTTAGAGGAGATGCTAAGGTAAAGGTTTCTTACAAGTCTATGACAGCTTCTTAAGGTAGCTGACTGCTGCCATACAATGCGTTCCTTTAGATTCCAGATTTACTAAACTGGTTTTTACTAACAGACACTTTAAAAAAATCTCTTCAGCTTCCTGTGACAGAATAAGGATTTTGCACAACTAATGTTGATTTTGAGGGAGAAAGAAATTTTAAATTTTACTTGCTAGGTTTGCCTCTATCGGGTTTCCATTTTAGTAGGGGAATTTTCTGCTATTTTATAAATTTAGGTTTTAAGTCCAACTTCTGATTTCAATACACTGCATCAAAACCAATGTATCCCTGAGAAACAGCAAAGGGGGAGAGACAGTGTTGAGTCAGAAACAGCAATACTAAAGTAGGCTCATGATATGACATCACGCAGTTCAGAACATGCTAGAGTTGAAAAAGATGACTCATCCTCCTCACTCTCCTTGTTTATCTCTCTCCCATCCTGCTTTCCTGCCCCTACCTACCCTCCGCCGCCTCAGCACTAATACATTCCTGTGCCCCATGAAGAGAGCTTCACTTGTCAAACTTTATATTGCTTCCACTGTTGGTCTGTAATCAGCTGGGAACCAAAATGGGAGCAGCAAGAAGAGAAAGAGGCAGACATTTGAATTTTTACTGCCTCCCTATTGCCTGTTAGATTTTATCTCGTTAGAGAGAACATAAAAGTATGGGTGAACATGACATGGATAACGTAGAAGAAACCACAGTGAATGGCAGAAACTTACAGTATAATAATTGTTCCTATGGAGTTTGTTAGAAAGAAGTAACCTTCTCAAGAAAAAGGAATAACCCTAGAAATCTGTAAAGGCTCAACCCTCCCTGCTCAAAACTATTTAATTTGTCACTGGCAACTTATCAAATACATTCAGAGGATAAGTACCACTAACAACATACTGAGAATTATGAGGCTCAGTAAATATCTGAGTAATTCTACAGTGAGAAATTTACTTTTCAAGCAAACCAACAAATGGCTTTACTGAAAAGATCACAGAAAGTTTGAAGAACTCAGACAGCTCCAACAACGTCTCTGTGTAAAATACGTAAAATATAAATAAAATATGACGCTATGAAAAAAACATAGTGAAAGGCACCATCAACTCAAGACAGAACATAGCCTTAGTAAGACCCTTCCACCTTCAAATTAGATTATTAAGTCTTCCATCTGAACCCAAGACTGGTACGCATTTTGATACCTACTCAGTGAGAAGTTTGTAGTCTTTGTAGTCAATTTCTGGAAAAAAAGTGTCACTTTCAAATTCATGCAAAATTCTTGTCACAAACAATCGATGACTAATTGGCTTCTCCATTGCTGCCTATAAAAACAATAGAAATTAATAAAATAAAATTATTCCCTGTAAAACAGCTCAACAACACACAAAGTAGCCTTGTTTATTAAAAAAATTAATAATCTTGCCTTGTAACACTATTTGAAGCCTGTATGATAGTATCAAGTGTCAATTCTTATTTCTTTACCAGCTCTCCAAATTCTTCTTCTGCCTGCACCAGCCATCACCATGGTAGCATTCAAAAAGAACCAAGAGATAAGTCTTAGTATATTTCCTACTTTTAGACTGCACAGCAAATACGTTGCCTAAAACTGAAATTAATTTACTATTTTATATATTACAGGATTTAAACAAAGCAGTGAAAACTGAACTCTAAATCTCCTCCTTTGGACTATGCTCCAGAGCATTTTCTCAAGGGATAATTTCATCTTAAGCTACCTGTGAAGTGGCAACAATATTTTCTCTAAGAGCCTGGGCATCTTACAGAAATTAAGAAAAAAAATACGAGTAGTCCTGTGAGAAGAAAGGAGCTGTATGGCCTAGTCTCAACAAAGCAATTTCTGAATCATACCTCTTTGAAAGACAGGAAGTTTTAAGTGGTGGGAGAGCCCCACACCTCAAGGTAATTTGCTCTAATGTTTAATAAATATCACTGCTAAGGATTTGTAATGTATTTTTACTGTTGCATCAGTTTTCAATTGCAGTGACCAAATCATCTATCAGTTTAACTTCAAAATTTTATCTCCGGATTATAGCAAAATGATAATATGCATTGAAATTTACATGACAACAACAATAAAGAAAGTTTTCAAGCTCCTTGGATGAAGAATAGTTAAGAAGACATCCGCTAGGTGAGTTCCTCAGTAAAATTCACACTAACTCAGGAGTTAAAACAAGTTTGGTCTCCAAATCAGACACCTCTTCCAGACCTTGGCATTAAAATAATTAATTAAAAGCTATACTGGTGCCTGGTTACAATTTATTTTTGAAAAGCTTACAGGTGTTTCTCCCCTTCCCTTAAATTAGCAATGAGCGGTGTTCTCTCCTGAAGGTGATTCAACGTGTCGCACGTTATTAGGTATTACTTTGACAAGTACAGGAACCAAGCATCAGCAATTTTAACACAATAAAATTAATTGGTATCACGGCCAAGAACCTGGTTTCTAGAAAAGCTAATCTATTACTACAGACTGGCTTAAAATGGAATGGGCAAGTCACAGCACAACAACAGCCAAAGCACTGCAATGGCGTTCATCTAGTTTGTACATAAATATCACATCTTTCCCTTCTTTAAATAAGAGTGGGAGGTTAGAGAAAAAACATACACCTGCAGAATGACAGAATAACAATAATCTGCTTCACAAATAAAACCATACCATTTTCTGTAAACAGAGACACTTCTATGTTGTAGTAGAAGAATAAACCAACTTCCTACCCAACTCCATTGGAATTCTTCAGGAAGAACTTTCTACCTTCTAGACAGGTCAGGGAAGAGTGCACAGAGTGACTGACAACAGATATTGCAAAGTAAGCTGAACCTAGCGTGAAGGGCACCAGAGGGTGACCTCTGTTCTAGACAAATGGTTGCAATAGTTGAATGAACTGACCAGCTGTGTAACTGTCCCCAAGGTAATAAAAAAGTGCAAACACTTCCTGAGTTAGCCAGACCAGCTGTTAGGGTCTGCGTGTGTAGGTGGCCCCTGAAAACTGAACAATAAACAAAAAGAACTTGCAGAGGAGCACCCGGCTTGAGCTGATTCCAACCCACATACCCCTCAGCAGCTGTGAATGCCCAGTGGCATGACATGGAGCACACTACAGCGACAGGCAAGGAGAAACACAAAGTGAGATGACTTCATATTTCAGTTGCTCTACTTTCACTTGCATTAGGATTTACGTACATAGTTGAATCATGTTGGCATCCTGACCCAGCCTTGGCCTGCCCCCATGGCCCCATCTAGTCATCCTAGGGCTATGCCTGACTCCAGTTACCTTCATGGGACTTGATCCCACCCTGTGGACCTGTCCCATCACCATGAGCCGTGGCTGGTAGGGCCTGTGCTAGTCAGGTTATTGCCTTTGGGTCCCCATTCCCATCCCCATCCCTTTGGGAGCATCTGTTTCTCCATGTTCCCTGAGAGTAATTTCAGAAAACTTCAGATAAGTAAATTTTGTATCAAACAAGAAAATTTCCCTGTGTGGAGTCTCTAATGGAACCTGTCCAGAGAGAAATGGACTCTGACACTGCCTCTGCAAACTACTGCCATAGGCCTGGCAGCCTCGGAAGGCGCTTTATCACAACTCTGGCACTTCCATGAGAATTAAGGTAGTTCCTCACTGACATCCAATTTGCTGTTGCCCTGTCAGGTCCACACTACCAGGCTCACCACCTGTTTTTGGTACAGAAGACAAACTGGAAGACATGTAGTGCTGATTTGATAGAACGCTGACATACTTACTCTGAATTTAATCAAGGACATATACATTATGTATATTTACTCTGATAAACAGAATACAGCGAATAAGGCTTTGTTATAATGTAAAAATACATAAGATAGAATCATAGAATCACGTGGTTGGAAAAGACCATCGAGTCCAACCGCACCTGTCCATATCCCTGAGAAATTGCCTTTTAAACACATCCAGGGATGAATACTCAACCACCTCTCTGGGCAGTGCCTCACAATCCTTTTGATGCAGAAATTTTTCCTTAAGATGAAGCTATGGATGTAAATAAATTGAATATTTAAACAGAATGTGCAACAACTAAATGTATTTCTAGTGATCAGGCAATACCATGGGAAATTAGCACAAAATTCAACAGATAAACCATTTCCAGTAAGTAGATCAGCGCTGCCTTTTTTTGCTTTTGTGTATTTGGTAAACATGAGGATAATGCAGGTGATGAAAAAGACAGAGTAAGAGAGGACTTGTTGGAAATAATTGAACCAGGGTGTTAAGGTTTAGCCGCAGTCCAGCTTGATCAGCAGCTAAATGCGAGCAGCTGGGCTCCCAATTCTCTTCCCCTTGACCAGGGAAAGGGAAATGAGAAAAAAAGACCTGTGAGTTGGAAACTAAACCAGCTTTAATTAAACAATAATAATAATAACAACAATAATAAAAAATACTGTTAGTAAGAAAATAATGAAATATATACAAATATACAAAATTGCCCTCTCCTCCTTGATGACTACATCACAACAGATGTTGCATAGCAGGCACAGGGGAAAAATCCCCAATGGACTGAGTGGCAGGAGGGAACTGGGCTCAGGAACTGGATTCAGGAATGCATGGATCCGGGATCAAGAGGCAAACAGACAGACAAGGTCTTCACTGGATGCTGACCACCAAAGAAGAGAGAGTGACCTCATGAACCCTCAGTTTTATCCCAAGTAGGATGTCTATGGGATAGAATACTCTGTTGGGGTCACCTGTCCTGTCTGCTTCTCCCTGCAGGTGTGACTTTTCCTCCCCTTTCACTTACAACACTCCACCAGCTTGAGGATGGTTTCTATAAGAATAAGTGTAAGCAATGGCCTTTCTGCATAGTCGTGCCCCATGTAATCGCTTCTACAGAGAATCACTGCCCAAAAAAAAATACAGTTAACTTTCAGAAACTGAAGTTACTTAAATGAGGCTCAGCTGAAAAGTTAGAAAAATGATTCTACTTCAGTTCAAACTAGAACACAGGACATGAGGAGTGGATTTTTAAAACAAAACAGTGATGTCTCTGAGCTCATGCTTCTGTAGATATGAAAAATCTGCTTCCTCACTCCATGGTCATTACATTCCCCTCACTCCACTGCCACACGGGATCTCAAAGTCATTCTTGGTATGATTTTAATTTACTGTGCTTTTCCCTCATATCCACTCAGTTATTCTTGGACTGTATTTGTACCTGCACTGTTTTCCCTTGGGAGGTGCATATGTGTTTGTTCTCCACACAGGCTTACCTCCTTGTGTAGCAGCTGCTGAATCTTTTGAGATATTACAGCCTAATTCAACAGGGAAAAATAATGCTGATTTTTGGTTCACATTAAAGCACAGCCTATTAAACCACAGCTGTGGATCTGTCAGAAACACCAGAACCACTCCTCAAGCAGTGATGACTTTCCACAAGAGAGGGAGGACAGGAGAGTTGAGGTGTCAGGATCCCTCTTGTCATCCCAAGTACATCAAATCTATATGAGAACAAGAGTTCTTTATTACCCATATGTATCTTCAAATCCATATGAGAAGATTTTACCACACCCTTGTCTTTTTCAGCTCTTCCAAGAAATCCTGGGCAGGCCTGCCTGTGAAGTATAAATCAAAAATGAGATGACCTAAGGATCATCTTCCCTGTAATTTCCAGCTGCATTGGATTGACAGCCATACAAGATCAGAATACACCTGCACATGCAGCACCATTGCCTTGAATTAGTTTTTCTTTGTAGAACACTGGTTAAAACAGCCCTGAAGCTCTACACTTGTGCCTTACAAGTGGTTGCAGAAGTACCATATGCAAGATTAATCTTTTATAGATCTAACCACTAAACCACAGTAAACTAGTGAACGTTGCAACCCATTGCTGTAGAAGGGACCAATTATTTCTAGTCATAAAGATTCACAGGTTTTAGAAGGACACACAGACTGCTTCTGCTTTCTCATCTTCTACCAATCACATGAAATAAGTAAAATAGCCAAAGTAACTATATGATGCAGTCAGTTATCAAGCTAGGGGTAGAAAAAACAGTGAAAATCTAAACAAAACATGAGAACATTAAAACAGAGAAAATTTAAAATAAGAAATATGTTTATTTGTATTCTGTTTTTCAAACCTTAAAAAGAAGTGGGTCATATAGGCAAGATACATTTGAAACTATAGGAATATTAAAATATATATTTTATACATAAAAAAAAAATCTCACAACCTAAGATCTCACAAAGTTCCAGATCTTACTTAGGCAAAAGGACTCTCCTAAGCTATACTTTGGCTATTTGGAGAGTCATGATGCGAACCAGGAGAATCAACAACTTCATAAATCTTTCCCTCTGGATTTCTGCTAGGGCTCAGCTTACTCAGACAGGAAACAGCCCTTCCTTCCCACTGAGGCTAAGCCTGGTGAAGGAGGAGGCATTATAGTAGCTCCCACCACCATCTTTCTGCCAAGGATAAAGGCAAGTGCAACAAAATTCTTCTATGACTGTTATTGAAAAGCCTGAATATTTTGCTCTTGCAGAAACAGATACAGTTTAATTACTAGAATATTTGCTTCTTAAAGGAGGGTTTTAAAAATCTTTTTCTCTATGATCTCTGCAAGCATCTTTGAAAAAGAATTTAAAAAGCAACAGCCTTTCACAGCTGCATGATTTGTGTCTGCAACTGACTCATATATTAACCTTTTTTAGTCATTATTTTTTCTCAGAGGAATGCCAAACCAATACAATCTTGTTCACAAGAACGAGCACACAATAAGCTTGTTTAAGAGTAATAGTGATATTACCTGGGAGTGCTGGTTGACAGGAAGCTCAACATGAGCCAGCAGTGTGCCCAGGTGGCCAAGAAGGCCAATGGCATTCTGGCCTGCATCAGGAATAGTGTAGCGAGCAGGACCAGAGAAGTTATCGTCCCCCTGTACTCGGCACTGGTCAGGCCTCATCTTGAATATTGTGTACAGTTCTGGGCCCCCCAGTTTGGGAAAGATGCTAGGATACTGGAACGCGTTCAGAGGAGGGCAATGAAGATGGTGAAGGGGCTGGAGCACAAGCCCTATGAGGAGCGACTGAGGGAGTTGGGGCTGTTTAGTCTAAAGAAGAGGAAGCTCAGGGGAGACCTCATTGCTCTCTACAACTACCTAAAATGAGGCTGTAGTCGGGCAGGGGTTGGTCTCTTCTCTCGGGTGACCAGCAACAGAACCAGAGGGCACGGACTCAAGCTTCGTCAGGGAAAGTTTAGGCTTGATGTTAGGAAAAAGTTCTTCACTGAAAGGGTGATTGGCCATTGGAATGCGCTGCCCAGGGAGGTGGTGGAGTAGCCGACCCTGGAGGTGTTTAAGGGGAGACTGGATGAGACACTGAGTGCCATGGTTTAGATGATGGTTGGTGTTAGTGTTGGTGTTGGTGTTAGTGTTGGGTTATAGGTTGGACTTGATGATCTCAGAGGTCCTTTCCAACCTTATGATACTGTGATACTGTGATATTATACCTTTCCACATTAAAAATTCCCTGAGTTTATTTTGAAGATAGTGTCCTAGTTTAGCACTTAACTTGAAACCAAACTGTATGCAGCTGGTCTATCACCACCCCCACCTCACTGGTGAGATGGGGAGGAGAATCGGAAAAGGAAAGAAGGCTTGTGGGCTCAGATATAGCCAGTTTTAACAGAACAATGAAAGGATGATGATGATAATAATATGAAATACTATACTAAAACACAGCTGCTCATTGCCTGATGATTAGCCCATCCCGAAACACAATTCCAGCAAGTGCAGCAATGGTAGTGAGCATAGAGATCACAGTAAATGCAATGATAGCAGTGACAGCAGCAACTGAACACCAAACGTGGAAGCTGGAGCACTTAGCTGCCCCCAGTTAAACTCCCATTTTTATACTGAGCACGATGTTATGGTGTGGAACATTTGATTGGCTAGTTTGGGTCAGCTGTCCTGACTCTACGTCTGTATGGTAGCAAAACACTGCAAACCCAAATATGTCCTTTATTTCTTATTAACAGCTAAAAAACCATCAGTGCATTTGACACATTCTTCTAATATTAAATCTAAAAACCAGCATCTGCTGGGAAGAAAATTAATCCTATCTCAGCCAAAACCAGGACAACTGGTAAGGCTTGATATGTCCCTCTCAAGCCTGTGAAAGCACAAGGACTCCAAATAAAATAAAATTCTTAAACTTTGAAAATAAATTAGTTAACCCACTAGTCCATTGCTAATATAGTAGCTCAGTTTCCTCTAATTCTATTTATAATCAGGTAAGAGCAAGAAGTACTGGCATCTGGAGACATGACCGCAATAGTCACAGACATATTTTTACAAAACATAAATCTTCACGGGAGAACAGTGCTGTCAGCTGTGACCTTGCCACTTCTATATAGAAGAGATAATGTGAAACTGCAATAAGAGTGCTCAAACTATTTCTCAAAAACCACCTAGAAGGTCATAGGAATACAGGAAAATCGTCTTCTCATTCCTAAATTTTTGTTCCAATAACTACAGAAAGCTACACAATTACATATGTGAAAATTCTCTTATAAATTAGGATTCTGCTCTTTGCAGGAAGTTCTTTGAGAGCACTATTTGAAGTGAGCAACAGCCTTGCAACCTGCAAGGGCTGAGCATCTGAGCATGGAAAAATGAGCTGCCCGCATAGCTCCTGTGTAAGTGGATCTCAGTCCCTGGTCACATTTCAGATTGAATGCAACATTTCAAAAACATGGTAACATACATATTAGTCTCTATTCCAATAGGTATGCAGTTTAAAATCATTCCAGTAGAAATGCAGTTCAAACCCATTTTGTCTTACAGGCAAGGAAGATAGAAAAATCACTATTACATATTTTATAGTTTACAGGAAATTCAGACATACTAAAATGTAATCTTTAAAATGTATATTTTTGTAGACTAGTATTAACTAGTAAAGTTTTGGCAGACTTGAAAAAAATGACGAAAGAACTAGTGACTCATATTGTTAACACTTCTCTTTTTTAAAGAAGTGATCCTTATGGTACAGCAAAGATTTAAAGCTTAGCAAATGTAGCATTCACAGCCCACTCAGAACCCAAGAAAGCTTATATGCTTAGTCAAGAAACTCTATTTAAGAGGGTAATTAATCATCTGCAAGAGACCTGTTGCACTAAATATGAACAGCAACTTCATAATTTAATACTTTTGCAGAATGAAAGGGGGTAAAGCACCAAACACAATATGTCAGATGCTAATACATAGGAAGACACCTGAGCATGAGTATTAGATAAAATTTTCGCTTGGAGATTACACCAATTTAATTCTCCAACTCAAGCCTCTGTTGAAGAATTTCCCGAAACGCTACCACCAGCATCTATTTTCTGTTAAGGCCACCCTCGATACTAACTGAACAGCAAAACCAACAAAACCTCTTATGAAAGAACTTTTTGTTTTGTTATGAAATTACAAGTTTCTTCTTCAAATTTAGTACATGAATACAATTCCGTTCTTCAGTGATGTGACCTTGAGTGTCATTGTTAGCTTCTATGGCACTGAGAAAGCAACAAACTGAGTAGCAACAAATAAATTAGAAGAAACAATTTTAAGATGTGGTTGGAAAACATGTTTTATTAAGGTGAAAAAATGACATCTAGCCTGTTTTGCATCTACTACAGAGGCCCTGGTTACGAGGACCTGTGTGATAAATTTTTCAATTATTTTAGTTTCTTTTTTTTTCCCTTAAGTTTTGTTGCTAGATTGGTTTTGTTTCTGCCCGCACTGGTAGGTTCACTGTTAGGGATTTGTGCTTGAAAGCATGATTTATATTAAACATTCTACAGGCAACACATTCTAAGAGCACACCATCCACACCTGTTCGGTTTTGGTTTGTTTTTTCTTTTAGAAGTCCCTATTTCATATCTGGGGGATGTGCTGGGCATATACTTCCTATTACTAGTAAAATATGAATGTTGTTTTTAATCTGTTTAAAACGTTGTTTGTATCTAGTTAAAAGATATTAATACACTTCATACTGAGCTAACTCCCTTCGGATCTCCAGGTAGCGCTTTTTTCAGAGTCAGAGCTAAGACCTGAACCTCTCAATTAAGAACCAAATAAGAGCAAACTCCATACAGAGAGTGCATCTACATTAGCGTTTTAACCCACACCAAAAATGTGGTGTTGAAATGATTCTTCCAACTGGTCCCACTCACCATGCTTTAGTTGTACTGGGAAGCAATCTTGTTAAGCGTGAATAAAATTTCTTAGGCATGAAACTTAGCCAGAAAATCTGTTCCAGGAACGCGTCTGATAAGCTCCAACAGCTACAGGGACTCAAGGGCTGCACCACAGAGTGAGTCACCACCACAAGTTTTCCAGCACACAACAAGCACTCATGAGCCAGCAGATGGCTCTCAAAACATCAACTGCTCATGCAAAATCACTCACTGCCCCTCATGATGGATCACATGTAATTGCTGTGACCTAATCGACATTGCTGGGATGATACACTCCTCTTTCCTTATTCATATAATCAATAGCAATATTTGACTCCTTCTGGAACTCAGAAGATGCAGAATAGTGTAGAAGATTCAGTACGGCACGACTATGAGACAGAAAGAAATTAACCTTGTAAACGTGTACTGTGTGAAGTTCAAAAGCTTCAGTGCAGGCAAGAGTACTACCTTGTGGCTAGGAGATTACAAACCTGATGAGGTGATCAGTGTCAGGTAATATTTACGAAGATGAAGGTTGCACAAAGTTTTTGGATTGTGAGAGCTGTTTTCAGTCTATTGTGCTCTTTGAAAGATTTGAACTTTGGCTTAAACTCCCCGGAGTGCTACAAGTGCAAATGCCACATCCTCAGTGCTACCTGTTTCAAAATGCTTGTGTTACACTGAACTTCCTGAAGTAGTTACAGATAGTTTCTCCATCACAGGCTTGTATTAATAAACATAATGAGTTCTAAACCTGTAAGCCATACAAAGTAGTAAGATCAAAATAATGTTCTAAAAATGAAATGCTTAAAACTACTAAAAAAAATTACTCACCTCAATTAGTAATTGCTATTTCACTTTCAACACACTTCTAGATGGTATAAAGGAGGTATCTGTGTAATCCTTTCTGTATCTTTAATACAGGTAGTATTACATTCAGGTTTTGGAGAGGTGTACGGTTTCCATCAAACCTTTTTAATTAAGATCTTAAAGCTAGTTTGAATGCAAGAATCTGTAAAAAACTGCCAGATTTCTTCCTAATGAATTACAGAATCCTTTGAAATGTTTTGAGTAGAAGCTTGAAAGGGGAAAACCAGTTAAAATATTAAGTCATATTCCCTTATACCGATCAGTACAATTAATAAGCTGCAAAAGTACTCTCAATCAAAACTGAAAACTATTTATACTCTAAGTACTGGCAAGTGACAGTCTGAAAAATGGCATTGTTTTCTACAAAATATCTGCCAGGCACTGGAAAAATAGTTAAATTAGAAGTCAACAACATAGACGCCCCTGGAATAACAAACAAGAATAATTGCTCTGTGCAGCACAAGATGAGTACATGGCCATTGCACAGAAGGGGTAAATGCTTCTGCTCACGCTATGCATCCTGCAGAACTACAGGCAGAAGCCAAATCCAGTCTCTTGCTCATGTTGGGCTGTCACACCCAGTCTCAAGAGAATCTGTCCCAGAAATACGCTTGCTACTTACTTACTTGATTATAGACTGAATGAATTTGGATATCAAAAATATGGTGGACTTCATCACATGCAAAACTGATTATAAAATGTAAACTAAAAAAGACAAAGCAACAACAGTGTTTTACAGGCTATTTCCAGATGCATCTTAGTTTTCAAACAACTTTAGCAATATCTAACTACTTTGCTCTTTATACTGAAAAGATGCATTCCCTAAGACACAGAGAAGGGGTTCATGAAGGCACAGACTACCAAGGCAAGAAATGTCAGACTAAGTATTTTCCCAGCTGGTATACAAAGCATATTGTCAGCACTAATTTGCTGCCAAAAGCATGAAGTTATCACACACGTAAAGTCCAAGTGCCGGACAAGAAGTGGAGTATGTTTCCCAGCATACTTGTAATGACTAATGGACAGCAGAACTGTTTTTCCTTTACTATAAATATAAAAAAATTGCTTTACAATTCTTAAGATTTTTTTTTTTTATCAGAAGAAAGAACATCCTGCTCTGGCAAAAATGCTGGATCATTTTCCCTTTTTTCACACATCCTCTGCAGAGTCAGTCTATTATTACAGTAAAATAAACATAACAATAAGGGTCTTGGTGTAAAAACCTAACAATTTAGATGTTTAAGAATAGCTCTCAAAAGCGCAATAACTGTATGACACTGGCCCATTAAGAAGTGCAACACTTGGCTACTTGGACAGATATTTTAAACATGTTCTCCTGGAATCACTGGAGTTTGCTGAGTAATGTGAATGAAAATCACTTCCTAAAGCAAAAGTAATAGGAGCTTGAGCCAGTCTGACCCCATTGCAGAAGATGAGTAATTTAGAGGTATTCCAAATGTACCTTGTAAACTGAAGTGCCTCCAACGATCCAAACCATGTCTACTTTACTTTTTAGCTCTGGTGAATCCAAAAGAGCTAAAGCATCATCCAGACTTCTGGAAAGATAGTGTGCTCCTTTTGGGGTTTCCCTAGAAAAAGCGAAGTGTTATTACTAAACAATTAAAGGACCATTCATCATGATAATCAATACAATATAGTGTTTTGCGGAATTCACAAATAACTAAAAGTTTTACATTACTTAATTATTTTGAAATGTCTGCTATTGCTAAACTATGTTAGAATTTTCATCTGACTACAAGATTATTTAATAAATCACACTTTAATTACAACTGTGACTTATGAAGCATTACAAATTACAGATCTGACATTTTATATGACTTTTAAAAAAAGCATAACCGAGAAATTTAGATACATATAAATTAAATATAGATTTCTGCTTGAATTCTAGAACATTAATATTGATTCAGTAAAATCAGCCAAAAAGGCCCTATACCCTACTCCTGCCATAACCAAGCCTAAACCCATCAACATCCTCCAAAGCAATAAATCATTTTAAGTGGATATTTTTCTTTAAGAATATTTGGATAACGGTGGATGATGCATTCAAAAAAGAGCTCTGAACAAGGACAGCTGTTTTTCCTTAAATGCTAATAAAAATAAACTTCAAAAGAGGAAATAAGAATGACCAACCTAACCAGGAACTAGAGAAACACAGTTAAATACAGGAGTCAGAATGGTTTGTCAGATGGTTTGTGTGTAGAGCTAAGACTAATATTTATTATGCAAAGTAATGACAATTACCTTGTGCATTAATTAAAAATTAAAATAAAAATAACTAAAAAAGTAAACATAAGGTAGTGATTATCACTCAGATGATGCTTCTTAACCAGATATCAAAAATGTTACATTTAGAATTACTTTAGGAAATATTGCTGTACATATTTTTAGGCGCAGACCTGTTATTTGTTTTACAGGCCCATTATTCATCATACATACTTAAGCTCTCTGCTGAGCACTATATTAATTCTGTCTTTTAAAGGACGATTCTTCTCAGGAATAGAGAACCAGGTTTTTTTACCCATTATCAGCGCATTCTGTTTACCTGAGTAAGAGAGAAAAGAGTTATTTAAAGGATATTTTTGTTGTTTATTGACATTTGCTGGAATTTCCCTCCCCTTTCTAAACTCCATTTCAGCAGGTACCAGAAGCACAAGCTTAGGTTCCGATTCTCAAATCAGTCTCATGCACAGAACAACATGTTTGTGGCTTCAGAGTCTCGGCAGGTAGCTGATACCAGTGCAGTCTCACACACATGTATAAACTTATAACTGAAAAAAATCAAAGAAGGTACGTCACTGCTCATTACATGCATTACACAGACACTGGCTTTGCTATAGTTATGGGGCCAAATTAATCTCTGTGTGTTAGGACTTTGTCTTTGCACGCTCTGTCATTCCAGTTGTACAATCAGGAATAACTACCAGCTTTTAGTGTTATTTAAGGTGAAAAAAAAGCCAGGTAAAGGGATAACTTTTAGAAGAACAAAATTAAATCCGAAGCAGAAGCTCAGCAGATGTTCAATCATTTTATAGAATTCACTCCTAAGCATATCTTCAGTTCAAACCCACACATTCATAACCTAATTGTCTCTTACACATACCCTGCTAACAGGGTTTCTCTTTATGAACAAATGGAGTTGTCAGAGAAATAAACACAGAGGCTGAGACTTATAAAAGGTAGTTTATTACCTTGCCACACAGGAGAGATTTTCGAGGAAAGACATAGTATTTGTTTACAGCTATCCTCCCTGCTTCCCGATCTCAGAGAGCTTGGATCTACCAGATCACACCAGAGAACTGATGACTCAACAGTTTACTAGCAGTGTCTAAAGACCTTTCTCCTGAACATGACCAAGTTTCCAAGAGACATACTGCAACGCCAGTTTAGATATATTAGTGCAGACCACTGGCACCACTCCTTTGCATTCTTTTCCCTTTCACAAATCAGTGACTCTGACTTTTTTGAACCACATCCCTGCTGTGAACATTTTTGGCAGAATAATGTGTTAAGAGGTCTGCTTACAAAACAACTTAACTGCCTAGCATCTAAGGTCAGCTTATGAAGAGATCTGCAGGCAAGATGGAGCAAAAATTTTCTTTTTAATTATATTTAAAACATCTTTTTTTATTATGGGTTATTTGTGCCAGGTAAGATGCAAACTACATAGATGTAAAAAGACTTACACTTGTATTCTGCCTTTTTTGTATGTAAGGTTGCAAAGGGCTGAATCACACCTTCAGAGCATAAGCAAAATCCTTAATATTATTTCAAAATGAGATCAAACATTCCTTGTGGAATATGGAAGAGACCTTCAAATCAGAACATAAGAAAGGTCACTCAATCAAAACAAGGGCACACGTTTTAGCAAACAAGTGAGTTTCTCTAGACAGCACTTCTAGCAGGAACATGAAAAAAAACACAGGAAGGAGACTGACCACATTGGCAACCAGAGAAGCAGCAGAAATGTGAGGACAAACCTGCTGTTCCTCTTGGCTTTGATTCCACCAGACACAGTGAGCCAGCTTCATGGCTCAGAAGGGTACTATTTCTTCTCTCCCAATGCCTCCACTCCTACCACATACCTTGTACTGGCAGTCCCTGCAGATACCCAGTAACCTAGTGTACTGGGCAGAGAGTTAAAACAGGCTATGGAAATGTCAAACCAGCACAAAAGTCAGTGTGGAAAAGGAATGTGGGCAACACGGCAAGACTTGTCTCTTCTGGTAGTGTTAAGTACCCAGTCAGAACAAATTAGCTGTTTTCATCTTTTGCATTCCTATTGCTATTTGTTCTAATTTTCAGATTTCTTCACTCTGCAATAATTGGTTTTATCTCACCAAATCAATAGCCTATAACGTTAATTTGCTGCAAAGGTCTCTCTGGGCCTGAATGTTATTGCTGCATATTACCTGTACAGTCACAAACGAGAGCGTACAGCTATACCACATGTGGCTGCAGTACTGCTGCTGCATATTATCAGTACTATTAGGGGTTTCTGGCATATTGGGATGGCTCAGCACTCAGAAAATCAAGCAAACTTACTGTCAGAGGGGAGGTACAAATGGCCAAGTCTGAGCTACAGCAAACAAGATAGATAAGCTAATACAGCCTGAAAAAAACCTCTGCTAATTAATCAGCATCTAAAAACTCTTCCATTTTTAATTTGTTGGAGTTGTTGGTAAGACAGGTAGAAGAAGTTTTCTACTCTGTTGAGGAAGTAGAACTTTGAAATTCTTTTAATTTACTAGTTTCCTGCAGCTCAGAAACACCCAATTCACCTCCAGTTTCTTTATCTAACTCAAAAAATCTGCAGATGGGGCATTACAATGGGGTAAAATATTTGTGACGCTTGGGAAGGTGGGGAAGAGCAGGCTGTTTGCAGAAGCAGAGCTTTTGAGTCAGGAGAAAGTAAAACCACAATTTTTTTTCTGTGACTGCTACCATACAAACTGATTTTTAGCAATGAGTGCAACATTACCTTCTGCATGGGATGTGCTAGTCATTCTCTGGAAGTACTTGTACTCATTCCTAGCAAGAAAACACGAAGAGCATCACAACTCAGGTTAGGAATCAATTACATTTCTCTAATTGGAAAACCGAAACAAAATAAAACATAAGGTCTGGAGAGAACTTAAGCAGCCTTCCAGTACCTAAAGGGACTACAAGAAAGCTGCAAAGGGATTTTTACAAGAACTTGTAGTGATAGGACAAGGAGGAACGGCTTTAAATTGGAAGGGGGAAGATTTAGGTTAGATATTAGGAAGAAATCCTACATGATGACGATGGTAAGACACTGGCATAGGTTGCCAAGGGAAGCTGTGGATGCCCCACCCTGGAAGTGCTCAAGGCCGGGCTGGATGGGGCCTTGAGCAGCCTGATCCAGTGGGAGGTATCCCTGCCCAAGGGCAGGCAGTTGGGACTGGATGGGCTTAAGGTCCCTTCCAAACAAAATCACTCTGTGATTCTACAAGGCAAATGCTGCTCCCCGGGAAGGGAAGGAGGTTGGGGCCCGGTCCGATGCAGTGCCTAAAGCGAGACCCTCGGCCCTAGCTCTCCTTGCGTGGGAGAACCCAGTCCCGGGGCCCTCCCGAGACCCTGGGATCCCCCAGCCTCGGGGCCCGCGGCCCGTGCCCACGACCCCGCCCGCGCGTTCCCGCCTAGCGGAGCCCCGCTCCTCCGGACTGCAGCTCCCAGGGCGCCCCGCGCGTCCCCGTCGCCACCGCGGGCGGGGGGCGCCGCGCTGCACGCCGGGAGCTGCAGTTTCCCCATCCCCCCCCCCCCCTCCGGTCAGCCCGGCGGGCGCCCCGCGGTACCTGAGCGGCGGCCAGGGCAGGCAGCCGTCCTTCCCGATGCCCATATTCTGGCACACGGCCACGATGGAGTTGAGCGAGCGCACCATGGCACCCGCCTCCCTCCCGCCGAACCGGGCTTGTCAGCGAGCGAGCAGCGGCGGCGCGGGCTGGGGCGGGGCTGTGCCAGCTGCCCCGCCTCTCCCGGCCGTCCGCGGGGGTTGCAGGGAGCGCGTCCCGACCCACCGGATCCGCGTGTGGAGCTGCCTGACTCGCCGCTCCGCCTGGAAGAGCAGCTACTCGCAGTCCCAGCGCCCTCGCGATGCCGAGAGGGGGACGGCGGGACCGCGGCAGCGGTGGGCGGCAGCTCGTGCTCAGCAAGTTCTTCGGCGCGGCGGGCGACGGCGCCCTGCGGCACCTGGTGCGGAGAGGGAGTGACAACTGATGCAGCCGGGGGGGGGGGGGGGGGACAGCGGGGCTTCCTGCAGCACACGGTGCGGAGGGGGGAGCTGCACACGGGGCGCACGGAGTGGGGCGGATAGCGGAGGGGTGTCAGGGCCCCCAGCCGCACACGGGGCGAGGGGAGCGAGGCGGTAGCGAAGCGGGGAAGCGGTGGCTCGCGGGGCTCTTGGGTTGGGGGGACAGAGGCACACGGGGTGGAGTTGGGGATGTCAGGGCGCGGGGGGGCTTATTCCTAGCAAGAAAACACGAAGAGTGTTACAACGTGGGTTAGGAATTGGTTAAATATCTCTAATTTGAAAAACAAAACAAAATAAAACATGAGGTCGGGGGAGACCTTAAGCGGCCTTCCAGTACCTTGAAGGGGCTACAGGAGAGCTGAAGAGGGCTTGTAGTGATAGGAACAGCTTTAAAATGGAAGGGGGAAGATTTTAATTAGACATTAGGAAGGGGTTGTTAATCGTGAGGGTAAGGAGACACTGTCACAGGTTGCTGTGGATTCCTCCTCCCTTGAAGTGTTCAGGGCCAGGTTGGATGGAGATTTGAGCAACCTGATTCAGTAGTAGGTGTTGGGCTTCAAGGTCCCTTCCAACCAAACCATTCTTATGATTTGCACATTTTGTAGGAGCAGAGTCCTGGCCTGGGTGTGGTAAGCCTGGCAAAGCCAGCCTGTTGGTTTGTGTTGTAGGGGCTTTGCTTCCTTGCAGCGGTGTCAGATATTCTGGCACAGGTTCTGCCTTCTGGCATGCAGTGGGTTGAGCTTGTGGCCTGGATCATGGAGCTCGGACAACTCTTGGTCTGATGTTAGGTGCAAGGCTGAGAGAGTCTGCAGTGATCCTACAGCACGTCACAAAGAAAATTGCTGTGTCCCAGCAATTGCATTTCATTCTGAGTTGGTATTTTCCAGTCTCCCTGTAGTTCATGATTCTGGTCCTTTTTGACGCTGGAAAAGTGTATGCTTTTTTTCACCCATGTCTCAAGCCACCCTTTAGTCCAAATGTATTTTGAAAGGTGTGTGTTTTTTGTCCATGCAGATGAACTGCTCTTTAATTAGTTTGTCTGGTGATGTGAACTTGGCAAGGAGACTCCCTGTCATGTGGGCTGTACATATGAATACATTATTTAGAGGATATGGGCTTAGCTGCTGAGGATGGAGTTCCTGCTTGAATTTCCCTGTCTTACACCGTCTGAGATTACCTTATGAGAAGTGGATGTAAACTGCTAAAAGCACCTGTTTTGTGTTTATCTGCAAAGTGAAATGGTAGTGTGCTTATATATTGTTGCAGTTGCAAATTATTTCTTTATATTTGGTCATACTTTTTGCATTTTGTCAAACAGAATAGGTCAAGAACTAAACAACATAAATCAACGAATTTTCTGTTCACGAAGTGTTAAAAGCCATCTAAGGAGCGGTACGCAAAAGTGCTGCTTTCTGTTTAAACCCACAGTGATGCTAGCTAGGTGTTTACATGTCCTTTAGAAAAGTTTAAGTTTGGATTAATAATTTCAGAGCGGTGTGGAATAAGTACTTTTGCATCATTGGTATGTAGGCTATAAGAAGTAGTGCTTCTCAGAGACAAGTAGCCTGTATCTGGCAAGATAGAGGGCTCTGAACAGTGGGAATGAGGGTTTGCAGAAGAAGATCTGATTCAGACCCAGGGTAGTATTATGAGAAAATCTGTTAAGTGCTGGTTCAGTTCTGGATGCCACAGCAGTAGGTCTGAGCTGCCTTTTCAAGCCATAGTGGATGCAGATGTTTCTTTTCTAGCACCATAGCCATCTTGTTCACTGAATGCAGTAATTTTCTCCCTCATGTAGCCTTGAATGTTAGACAAGCTACTTTTTTAACTATTTGCATTTTTTGTTTACATAGTTAAGGATTGTCTATATTATAAGTTAGTTTTTGCATTTGGCAGTAGCTTTGTGAAATCCTTGGGTGCATTATTGTCTTTCATAGAGGATAACAAAGAGAAAAAATAACAGGTTCTTTTTCTGGTTTATGTTTCAGGCTTCTGAATGTGGCATGAAAAGAAGAACATCAACTGAAAGCGATGAACCTTGTGAAAAGAAGACCAAGTCACGACAATTTACTCTTGAAGACATCTGTAACCCACTGAAGACTCAGCACAAAAGTGAGTTAGCTGTAAATAAACCTTCAAACATTTATACTGAATAAATAGTTTTTCATTGTCTGCTGTAAAAAAAATTTGGTGGCGGATACTTTAGGAACTGTCTCTTGAGTTTAAGATACATCTCTGAAGCACCATTGTGAACCTGACAGTTCTGCAGAGTCTGGACTGAGATACCTCAAAGTAAATGGTTTCAATGAACTACTTTGAACCAAGAATTTAACAAATTAGTAATGCTAGTAGAAAAGCAAATGAGTGAATATAAGGTTCATTACACTTAGGCTTCATTGAAAAGAAATAGCCTGTATACTTTTTTAAAGAGGGAATTATTTGCAAGTTTGCAGGTGTGATGGTTTGAAGTGTCCCCAAGACACCATCAACTAGAAATACTGTCTGCTTAAAAACTGCACTTAAAAAGTACCATTTATTTTTCCAATATCTTTGGCTAATTTTGTGGCTTTGCAGTTACCAGTCCAGAAAATAATTGTGCTTCTTTTTGCTAATATGATGAAGCATACAAGTGAGGAGTATTGATTTTCCAGGGAAGTTAGGCAGGCTTTCCAGGAAGTTAGGCAATTCTGTCAGACTGGCAGAAATACCAGAATGGGATATGAGAAGGAATGTAGGGAAGAGAGAGAGGTAGAAAAATCATTGTCGTTCTCTGCTTATTGATGTCATTATAACACATGTTCTGGTTTAGAAAATAAGTTGCTAATATATTTTTGTTGTGTGTTTTTACTGAAGAAGAACCTCAGAAGCATGAAAAGCGCAGTGTATGTTTGCAAACTCTAGACAGACTGAGAGAATTCTGCAGTGATTCAGACCAGCAGTGTAACAGAGTCCAGGAGGATAGTTTTCAGGAGAAAGAATCTCTGATTTTGGAAAAATGTCCTGGTATTATTGGGAGAAGTTCAGAATTGAAAAAGTCTCTTCAGTCTGCGGACACTAGGCCAAAGGTTGCTCAGAAGGTATGTAGAGCTTTGGTCCAGTGCTGTGCAGATCACTTTTAAAAAAGTAGGCTTTTAGACGATATTCCTTTTGTGGTTTTGTGTTCTGTCATGAAATAGTGTGGCAGTACCCAATAGACCAGCGTTTGTGTATGGATGTTGTCCTGTAACTCTTAGGATCATCAGCAGAATGCCTCTTAGAGTTCTTCATTCTTCAGATCGGTAGTGAGAGAGCATAAATGTTGGCCATGTATCTTGTGGTTTTGAAGTAACCTATAATATTGTAATGGCAAATGTTCAGTGTGGCCCTTTGCTCAGCTTGCTTTAGGTTCTGTTGGTTTTGACATGGGCTGTAAAATATCTAACAGGCTTTCTTTGCAAAAATGTGATTTAGAATTAATACCAAGGTGTAGCCTAATCCAGTTGCTAATAAGTACTAAAGGTATCACTGTTTTGTTCATCTGCAGAAGATATAGTTATCTCCCATGAAAAATTGTCATTATGATACAAGTTAGTAAGAGTATAGTACTGCCTTGCTGCTTTTTTTATTCTGGGGCTTAATATCAGTTGATTGATTTTTGCGCTCACCTTGCTCTATTTGAAGTATTCAGGTCCTAAAAGGCATCTCATGACTCACTGTGGTGGTGTTCCACTGAGAGTCAGCTACTCTTCAAGAAAGCTCTGCATCTGCCTTTTTGAAGGAGGGAGATTGTGTGAAGGGCTGTATCATTGATTTGACCTTCCTTGTCTGAAGATTGTGACCTTAACCCGGGGTGTCAGAGTTGTGTGAACAAGAGATCAAAATAAGAATAGTGAAGCGAACAGCTTGTCGCAAGAGATTTCTGTGGTGATAAGGGACTGAGATTATGCAGGGGCAGTCAGTTTGAGAACACAGAAAACTGGTTCTTTCTCAGTCCTTTTTCAAACCCTTGTCTGTCAGGAATTTGTTAATTTCTAAAACTTTGCCATCCAGTTACATTGATGTCAGATGCCCCTCCTGCTGTTTTAATCTATAAATCATACTTCATCATGTCTCACAGATGTTTCAGAGCCGATTATAGATGCAGAAAGTATATAATATATGTTTTATACGTGTGTGTGTGAAACATGCATAAGGAAGTTCTTTATCTTAGTGACTTTCTCTTTAGTAACACTGGCAGGCAGTATGTGCCTGGCTTAAGTTGTTAAAAATATATGTGTTACAGTAACCACAGTGGAAGTGGACCTTTGGTGAGCAAAGGCACCTGCAACTCTCCCTCCACCAAGCTCTTGGCCTGGCCTTGTTGTTTTCTGCAGTGTTCAGGTTCTCTAGCTCTTTAAACAGATGTGTTAATCTTCTGTGTGCCAGGTAGTACTGTATTTCTACCTTCCTATTGCAAAGTGGGTTTGCAATGCACTCGCAGTGGTGTGCTTTTTATAGCAGTATTGCTGCTGTGTATTCATATGCTTAGGTGCTTGCTGCCAAAGAGCACTTGGGTCACGATGTTCACAGGTTGTCAGTGATGTTATGACAGCCATTAACCCTTCCTAGATCACGAGGAAGGTCAGCTTTAATCCTGTGCAAAGAGACTCTGCAAGCAAGATGTGTGCTAAGTAGAAGTACAGAGCAATTATTTCTTAGTTAATGTACTCAGTGAGGACTCATGCTCTGCTTGACAAAGTGTTACTGTTATCCTTCTCGGTAAGATGAGTTTGTGCTGGCAAAGCAGTCAGGTGGGGAAGGATTTTTTTGCCTCCCCATAATTGTTCATCTTAGGTGTTTGTGCCTTGCTTTTTTCTTAGAGGTACCACCTTTTCTGTGAGTAATTTTCTTCTAAATTCCTTGAGCTGCTATCTTATTACCACCTCAACAATTCAACTTCCATGTGTGTTTTTACTGTCTTTACTTTCTTTCATAGCCTTATTTCACATGCATTGTCACAACAGTTTTCTCTGCAAGATGAGACAAGGTCATCCTGTTAGGCTGGCACATACCTTGGCTTGAAGGCTGCTGAAGCTGTGGGCTGGGGATTTTGCAGTGGGGAAATCTGAGGTCCTAGGGTCATCTTGAGTTCTAGGCATGGTTTGACTTTGTCCTGGGCTGTGTTGTCTTGCTTATCAAAGGGTCATCCCTTGCTTGTGTGCAATTCTGTGAATTTTGCAATTCATAGTTAACAATACACTGAAGTGTTCTTTTTCCCCATTGTTTTCTGACTGTGCTCTTTATACTTACCCATGACGCAAAGTATATGATTTATAATGGTTTTGTTTCTTCTGAGTTACTTCTAAATAGTTTGCTAACTGTGTTCCTTGTAATCTAGAAATGGAAGTATACTGGATTTATATTTTATTTGCAGATGCAGAAATTCACAGTACAACCTGATCAATTGTGTTTGTATAGTCCTAGGTTTCAAAAACTTTTGGAGGGTATTGTCCTTGTATTTCTTTTTATCAGCGCTTGATAATATGATACAAGTGAACTGCATCTTATCAGTGCTGTTCACTGTGCTGCTCTGTACTGCAGTTTCGCACCTGTAAATTGGAGTGGTAGTTCGTCTTTTATATCTGGCCAGTTTAGACTCCTGAGCCTTTGCAACCTGCATGTCTATTGATCTCTGTTTTGAGAGCTCGTGATACAGTAGGGAACTGATCTCAGCTGTAAAGCAAGTCAACTAATTGATGCAAAATTTTTGACTTTCATGACTTTTTAATTCCTTTTAATTCTAAATAAACTGTTCTGTATATCCTACTTTAACGGTTTTGATGCTGTTCTTGGGGCTGTTTACTGTAAGAACAATCTTTACCTCTGTGGTCAATGTCAGCCAAGGTCTGCATGGGCAATTGATTTCTTCCATGATTCCTAACTATACTTTTCTGCCTTTTGTTTGCAGGAGGAGTTACGCCGTGATCTTAGTCAGTTTTCTGCATCTCTTAAGTCTTATGAAAGTACTCAAAATACTTCAGATACGAATCTTAATAAGAGAACCAAAAGCATTTACACTCCGCTAGAACTTCAATTCATAGAAATGAAGAAGCAGTATAAAGATGCTGTTTTGTGTGTGGAATGTGGATACAAATATCGCTTCTTTGGAGAAGATGCAGAGGTAATTTTTGCCAAGCTTAAGGAGAGATACTTGCATTGTGTTGGCATCATACTAGGTCTATGGCCTAGGTCTATTTCCAGAAGGAAAGTTTTTTGGAGGGCATTCCTTACCTGGGGGTTTTTAATACTTGAAATCAAGATGAAAAGTTTCTGTGTGCTGAAATTACGGATTATCCGTTATGCATATGCTTTTTACCAAAGTAGCATTTATTATTTTGTAATCATATGGTAACGCTTGCATGATGAGAAGTTAAGGTGAGGTCCTAGAATAATTACTTGTCAGAATTAAAAGTTGAAACTCTTTCAGAGGTTAATTCTCTATCATTGCTCAGAGTTTTACTAGGATTATTCCAGTTTGGAAGACCTAAGAGTGAGTAGAGTGGTAATAGGTGAATAATTGCGTAACCTTGGTGCAGAAAGCATCTTGGATGCGTGTTCAGATGCAGCACCTACACGACAGACCTGTAGGAACTGGAGAGTTGTTTGCAATACCCCATGATTTTAAAGTAATGGATTATAAATGGTTCATAAAAAGTTTTTTCATAATCTGTCCCAAAATCATTGCTACCAATTTAACCATGAATATGTGCTATTTCCACACTTGAGATCACAGTATCACAGTATCACAGTATGACAAGGTTGGAAAGGACCTCTGAGATCATCAAGTCCAACCTATAACCCAACACTAACACCAACCATCATCTAAACCATGGCACTCAGTGCCACATCCAATCTCCCCTTAAACACCTCCAGGGTCGGCGACTCCACCACCTCCCTGGGCAACGCATTCCAATGGCCAATCACCCTTTCAGTAAAGAACTTCTTCCTCACATCAAGCCTAAACTTTCCCTGACGTAGCTTGAGTCCATGCCCTCTAGTTCTGTCACTGGTCACCTGAGAGAAGAGACCAACCCCTGACCGACTACAACCTCCTTTCAGGTAGCTGTAGAGAGCAATGAGGTCTCCCCTGAGCCTCCTCTTCTTTAGACTAAACAGCCCCAGCTCGCTCAGTCGCTCCTCATAGGGCTTATGCTCCAGCCCCTTTACCATCTTCGTTGCCCTCCTCTGAACACATTCCAGTATCCTGACATCTTTCCCAAACTGGGGGGCCCAGAACTGTACACAGTATTCCAGATGAGGTCTGACTAGTGCCGAGTACAGGGGGATGATAGCTTCTCTGGTTCTGCTCACCACACTATTCCTGATGCAGGCCAGAATGCCATTGGCCTTCTTGGCCACCTGGGCACACTGCTGGCTCATGTTGAGCTTCCTGTCAACCAGCACTCCCAGGTCCTTTTCTGCCTCACTACTCTCCAGCCACTCTGTCCCCAGTCTGTAGCTCTGCATGGGATTGTTGTGTCCAAAATGAAGTACCCGACATTTGGACTTATTAAACATCATCCCATTGGAATCGGCCCATCTCTCCAATCTGTCCAGGTCCCTCTGCAGGGCCATCCTACCCTCTAACAGATCAACCCTTCTTCCCAGTTTGGTATCATCTGCAAACTTGCTGATGATGGACTCAATCCCCTCATCCAGATCATCTATAAAGATATTAAACAGGACCGGACCCAACACCGATCCCTGGGGGACACCACTGGTGACCGGCCGCCAACTGGATGAGACGCCGTTCACCACCACTCTCTGGGCTCGGCCATCCAGCCAATTCCTAACCCAGCACAGAGTGCTCGCATCTAAGCCACGGGCTGACAGCTTCCCTAGGAGTCTACTGTGGGGGACAGTGTCAAAGGCCTTGCTAAAGTCCAGGTATACCACATCCACAGCCTTCCTCTCATCCACCAGGCGAGTCACATGGTCATAAAAGGAGATCAGGTTGGTCAGGCAGGACCTGCCCCTCCTAAACCCATGCTGGCTGGGCCTGATCTCCTGACCGTTCTGCAGGTGCAGATGAGTGAGAAACTTTGCTTAGTTACTGGAAGTTAAGTTTTTCTGATCAACTTTGTACTGTGAACAGACAAATTACATTTCCTGGTGCAGTCGTGGTCAGAGATAAAAATACATCATCCAGGTTTGCAGTTCAGTGCATTATTGCAGGTCCTGCTTCAGACTGGTTTCACCAGCGAATACCTGCCAATGGCAAAAAAGCAAATAAAATCATATGTTACAATGTCCCATTTCAACAAGTGTTGTTACTCTTTTGCTATAAAGTATTTAATTTCCACTGCTGTTAGTTACTCATTTGTCAGTATTTTAATTGATAGCTACTTTAATACCATCTTTATAACCACAATTAAAATAATTCTTTCTGCATTTTTAGTGTTGTGAAAATTATTTCACCCTTTGTTGAGCTGTGTTGCAGAATTCATGTGTGCACTGTGTAGGTGGTTTACCTTGTGATTGTAAAAATCAAGATGCAACATAATAATCTGACATTTCAAGTCTGTGATACTGAAGCCTCTGTTTCCTGTCCCAGCGTGCTGTCACAAAGCGGAGAAGCCCAGCTCTCTGTGTCTCTGCCTTATTTCCTGTAACGTGTTCCTTCTGACACTGGGCTTTTAATTGTAGTTGTACTTCACAGTTGTCCTAAAGATGAGCTCCTATGTTGCATTTGGAACTATCAGCTGACACTTCTTCTTGTACTTTGCAGATTGCAGCTAAAGAACTGAACATTTATTGTCATCAGGATCATAACTTTATGACTGCCAGTATACCTACTCACAGACTGTTTGTCCATGTGCGGCGACTTGTAGCAAAAGGATATAAGGTTATCCCTGGCTTTTATTAAGTAATGTTAAGTACAGAATAGCACTGAAATAACTTCGACTTACTGTACCAGAGTCTTATTTCAACTCAGAAGTGTGAAACTCATTATCATCTATTTTTGCAGTTAAAATGGCTAACTTGAATTTGTTTCAGTTTCTCTGTTCTGGTGAGTGTAGATTCAAACTCCTCTGTTTTACAGAAAAGTATCTTCATGTTTTATTTAGTTTTTCATGTTTTATAGAGCAGTTCTAAAACAATTCTTTGTTTTTTATCAAGGCTTTTGCATTTGATAGAGATTTATGTATTCACTCTCCTGTTATTCCTCACATCCTTGTTTTTCTTATCCCAGCCCATATTTTTTTCTCTTTTCCTTGCTGTTGTTTATCCCTGTAGTTCTGTGGCTTTCTGTTGAAACCTCATTTTTTGTTGTGCTTATGAGAATAGAACTTGTCGAATTTAAATTTATTGCAGCAACCATTCTCTAGCTAAATTGTTTCAAAATAGGACAAGAAATGCAGGGGCATAAGTTGAGAGGGCAGTTAGAATTGGGTAGAGTGTAAGGAAAAGCAGTACCTTAATGTCTCATTAGTAGGATTGATGCCTCCACCCTTTCTGTTCAGCTTTATTGATGTACTTGCTATCTGTGCGTATTAGAAGATCACCAAGCATAAAATAGTTACAAAAAATCATTTATTATCAAACAGCTAGCTTTGTTTCTTATCCATGTGCCTGTAGGTTGGAGTAGTAAAACAAATGGAAACTGCAGCACTGAAAGCTGCTGGAGAAAATAAAAGCTCTCTTTTCAGCCGGAAACTGACTGCTCTCTACACAAAGTCTACGCTTATTGGAGAAGATATCCTTTTCAAATAAGTTTGTTTTCACACTCTGATCTTTGGCATATGAAAGGCCATCATTCTAGTATTATCACACAGCTGGAACGTGAGTAGCTAGTGGCTGGCATAAAAGTGGTGACAGGAAATAAAGTTTAAGTTGTGGTAAAACATCGTGCTGTCTTTATAAAGAATTTAATCTTTTCAGGGCTTTAGGTTTGTAATGAAACGGCAGAGTTCGTGTTTACTGTAGTTGCTTTCTGAAGTCAAAGTGGACTTCTCAGGTCTACAGTGTTCTTTAAGTCTTGCCTTCAACTAGGTGTTTCGCCAAATTGAGAATGCATAGCGTTAGTGATTCAGGAGGGTGTGAAGGAAGAAGAACTGGCCGTTCGGTGTCAAAAATTTGCCTCCTTTTCAGTTGCTGCATACCTTGTGCATTTAGTTTTTTCCTTTTAGCTGCATGTGATTTGTAGATATGAAGTCAAAATAAGAAGGTGGAGCAGCCCATGTGCAGAATCAGCTGCTGGTTTAATTTTTGAAATAGGTGCTCTTGCTTGAATCGGGAGACTCTCAGACATTACGAAAGATGGCCATTGCGTGATCTGATTAGATCTGTGCATCCTGTAACTTCCTATCCTGTGGAGACAACTGCTGACGTTACTCATGCTGACAATTGTCTGAGGTTTGCTAAAATCATAGTAGGAGTCAAACTAATAAAAGTCAAATAGACCTTCAGTCTAGAAGACCCAGCACAAAATGTAGTTGAGAAGGACTTGTATCTAGAAGGACCTAAGAATAATCCACCAAAATCTGTGTACTATTTTGGTTTTTTTTAACATTTGTCACATGTGAACCCTTTGCTGAAGCTAGATGATTCTGTAGATGTTGAAGAGGTAACAACAGATGTCCCTGATAACTTCCTCCTCTGTATCTGTGAAAATGGAGAAAACTTGAAAGACAGGAAGAAAGGTGACATTGTTATAGGCATTATGGTAAGTTACTTTCATGGGGGGAATCAGTATTTTAGGGTTCATTTGGGGTCTTTTGACGGATTGTATTGTTGGGTTGTTTGAAAGGTGGGTGGTTAGCTTCTTAAATTCATGATTTTTCTGTCTTTTAGATTTTTGGGGTTTTTTTTTTTGTAACAAGGTGCAGTTTAGCTAAGTTATCATCTGTGGGTGAATTCTGATGGCTTTTTATGTGAAAATTACTGGAAAGGTCTGGAGTTGATAGCTGGATATTCCTGATACTGTTTTTGCTGCTGCATCACTTGAAATCATAACTGTATTTTAACCAAATACGGGGAAATTGTTAGTTCAGATGCTTTACTAACTTTGACTTTAAAAACAGTTAAACTTTAGTGTTTTAAAGCTTGTGAGCACTTTTGTCCTCTACAAAATAGTGCTTTTTAGAGGAAAAGAATTGCGCTTTTTATATTTTACACTTCAGATTTGTGTTCTCTTTTATGGTGAATTTTTGACCCAGGATTGTTTTAACTAGCAAAACACAATAATAACTGAAGCCCAGTCTGCTAGTAATTCATTAATTTAAAAAAATCTGGGTTGTGCTTGTATTTGAATGTCTGGTAGAGACTCTGGTAGAGATTGCAGCTGATAGAGAACAACAAAACCATGTGCTAGGATGGCTGTTTCCAGACTGAATTGCATGTAACTTCTATAGACTTATGATTATATAGATTTGCCTAGTAATAAAAGCTGAGCAGTGATGGACTAATTTCCATTTTTAAGGTATTGTTATTATTTACCAAGAAAAAATGGTAGTCTTTTGAGGTTATTACCATATCATATATTTGAAAAACACAATTACAGTTTTTGATCTGCCACTTTCACTAACTGTGTGGGTGGTATATAATTTTTTGTTATACGTCATAAATTTTCCTTCTGTCACTGAAACATTCCCTAAAAACTTTAATATTCAATGTGTTTATTTTTATTATTTAACAGGCAATCCAACCAACTACCGGAGAAGTAATTTTTGACAGTTTTCGGGACTGTACATCTCGCTTAGAGTTAGAGAGTCGGGTTTTGCGCCTGCAACCAGTTGAAATTATACTTCCATCTAACTTGTCGGATCAATCTGAAAAGCTCATCAACAGTATAACTTCCATGAGGTATGTTCTGTGGGAGTTTTGTTGTTTGAGTTTTTTGCTTTTTTTTTTTTGTAAATTACAGCATAGCTATTGATAAGATTTAGATCCAGAAGCCAGCATGCTTGTGTGGTTCTGTAAAAAGGCCCTTTTCAGAATGGATGTAATTTGCTGCCTGGTTGAAAATTGCCCAAATCCCACTGAGTTCTGGGGACCTATTCTTAAATTATATTTAGACTGAAATTTGTGACTTCTGTTTCAGGTCTGTGAAGATTTGTGTGCTTAAACATTTGTTGTTTCTGTTTAGATTGTCTTGCTCCCGCACTCCCAGTCATGTGATCTTCTGTTGGATTTATTTCAGAGCTCATGCACTTATCTTTGGGATCTGAAAGTGGTGTTACGTGGATGTATTTCTTGTTTGTCATAGTCTTAAGATCTCTAAAAAGCATTAAACTTTTTTTCTATTAATGTAGATAGGTATAGAAAACTTTTGCAACTGCTACTTTATTCTGTTTGTCCTGTTAAGTGTAATAGGGCTTGCACTTGAATTCAAACTTGGAAGAATTGTGACTGATCATCTCTTTATATTTTGAGATCTCTTTGTGTATTTTAAGAGTAAATTTGTTGCGTGTTTTCTGTATCAGTATTACCATGGAATAAAGACAGAATAGGATGTAATTTGTAGGATGACGAAGGACGGAGTCCTCTGAACATATGTAGTGAATTTGCAAAATCTTGCAGATGCAATTTTTGTGAGAAAATGGCAGGTTTTCATTTTATAAAAAAAATACAGCTCTGGGCTGTAGAGAAGTAACTTAGAGCTTGACATTTCTGTTTTACATGAACTAGTTGGAAAGGGTAATATTTTTCTTCCCTGTGTTAAGAAAACTGGAGCTAAAGAAAGCAAAAAAAAAATGTATTACATAGGCAAAGTTTTGAATTAAGAGTAGTATGCAAGTATCATCACCCTCCCATATTTTAAAGATAAGCAAATGCGTCACTGACACAAATAGTAGCCATCTGACAGATAGTCAATGCTGCACCTTGACTACCTCGCTTAAACTCTGTTCAAGTCATCATCTTGTAGCTTTGCCTAATGCTCCAGATGGCTGAGCTGCTTAATCAGTCTGCTGTACAGGTGTTCATTTCCCTACCTGCCAATGCTATCCTTCTTCAGTCCCCTTGTATTAATAAAAACAAAAGGTTGACATGAAGTGGTGGGTAGACAGTCATCCGATCAGGAAAAGCTGTTTTTGTGACATGTGATAAGAACTTGCACAGATGTTGCTGTACTGAGCTGTCAAGCTTTCAAGAGCACCTGTATATGAGAGGCGAGACTGAGAATGTTTGATGTGGTGTTAGGCATCTCAAGAAAATGTGGCTTGTGAAAGTAGTATATTCATCATTCAGTAGTGCTGTGACGGTTAAGCTTTTAGTGAAGCGTATTGTTGTCTTACAAGGCTCTTCTGCTCCCTCAGCTCATGTGTGGACTGCAAAGCCATAAGGAAGTGAAAAGGTGAACTCTAATTAGATGTACTAAGCAAGCAGTACCAGTGTATTTCCTTGCAGTAAAACTGGCAGATAAAATACCAGATTTGTAAGTAACAGATCTTTTTCAGTTGCCAACAAACGTACATTTTTGCCTTACAGATCCTTTTGCTTTGATAACTTTCTCTTCTGCAAATCAGTTCTATAGGAGTATGCCTAAAATATTTCTAAATATACCATGATGGAGATTCTTGTTTTCGGTTGGTTGGTTGGTTTTTTTTTTGCTAGTGTTGTATACTGACAGTTTTGTGGAAACCAGAGGAAGAAAAAACGATGTTATAAATGGACAAAGCAAGTGCTTTAAAGTAATTCTGATGCAGGTTGGAGGGTGCAATTGGGTTTGGGTTTTCTTTTTTGGGGTTTTTTTTGGTTATGCATGGCTGAAAATGTGATTAAGTAACTTTTCATTTCTATGACAAAAAGTACTAGCTGCTAGCTGATTTCGTGAACAGATACCAGTTTGTAGGTTTTTTCCCCCCTCTGGTAAATTTATTAGGCAGCTTATCAGCATAAATATACTTAATTAAAATGGGAGTGGTAAAAAGATGGGAGTGGTAAAAAGAAAATGCTTTGCTTCAGTACACTTCAGTAGTGTTGTTTCAAAACCATTTGTTCATGGATTTTCTTATATCAAAGATTTAACCACTAGAGGACCCTAAAGTATTTTGTATTTGTTTAGGTGGTTTTGATATGCTGCTTTCTTGTGCTTTTAACTAGGCTTCAGTTTTATATAATTGCTTTTATAGAGGCAGTAATTTTATTTTAATGCATACTGGGTGGTCTAAAGTATTCAGCTTTGGTATTGTCCATTGGCTGGTAATTTCACTCTGTGTCTGCCCTTTTCTAATAACTCCTCTTGAAAATTACGTGTTGGCTGGGAAAGGTTTCATTTCTGGCTAAAACTGTGGGAACCATATCTTGTTTCAAGAAGGCTCCTCGTTTCTTTCTGTATTTATAATGCAGCAGAAAACCACTACATTTATAAAACCAGGGTACAGATGGGAGAGAAGAATAGTCCCAGGAGGCATGCATCTTAGAGAAGGGAAGGATCTTTCTTGTCACTGTGTGCTGACATCATGTACAAATTGCAGTAGGGGACATTGAGAGACTGGAGGGATGATTTGGTTTTGGATGTTCCGCAGCAGAATTTCACACTGAGCGACCAAGGTGTTATGGCTTACGTCTCCTCCAGCACAAAGACTGTGCTGGTGGTAAAAGAACACTGAAATACTTAGTCTAGCTAAACCACTGTAGCTTTATGAGAGCAGTCAGAATCTGGTTCACTGGCTGGTTATGTTGACAGAATTGAAAGTTACTGTGCTTTTCTTCAATTTTGTATACATACATATACATATTAAATATACAAAGACCCAATATAAATATTATATACTGGTATACATGTGTCTCTGCATTTATTCTGTGAAAAATAAAGCATACATAGTTTACATATTTCTTCCTTACTGAATGTTATACTTCCCTCTTCCTGTTTTCTTCTTGTTGCCACCACAGTTATGTCCAGGCTTAGCAGTGTCATTCACTGTACTTATTGGCACTTATGTTTTGGTATAGCCAAATTTACATCAAAGGAATGTCCATCACAGAAGGAAAAAACAGCTGAGTGGCAGGGTGATGCTGTTCTAAATTTGGTTTTATCAGAAACGAGAGCCAAGTGAGTAACCAGAAAGGTTTCAGTGTTTTGATCTGGTTGAAAATCACCAAGAGCTGCTTCTTAAGCCTAAGGAGTACTTCAATGTGGTAGAAATTTTTTCTGTGGATTTCTCCCTGGAATTCCCTTCTCTTTCAAATCCGTTGAGAACTAAAACAATCCTCCCTGCTCACTGGTATGATCGAATTACTCCTAGGCTGAATCCCTCAAGAAACTGATATTCTCCATCATTACATGCAATGCAGGCCTTTTTTTCTTTGTTTTCAAGGACCCCTATAAATAACGTTTCAGGCTCTTTCGGTGAAGTCAGTGTGATGACAATATCCCTCTATTTCACCAGTGACTTCAGCTTCATATGAGTTGTGGTCTCTCAGGTACCTACATTGCTCCACAGGTGTGTTACTTTCTAGCTTCAGCCCTGCTGTGATCTCTTACCAGCCCAGACAATTAGCTGTGGCGTAGCTTGTGGAGATATTTGACTGCTAGTTGATTGATTCTTGTCATCCTGCCCCCCTGGCTGTCGTTCATCAGAAATAAAAACTAACATGTCTTTTGGCTTTTGTGTTTCAGTATGAGTGGTGCTGTAGTAGAATACATGAGTGCTTTGGGCTCCTTGAAATGGGAAGTGTAACTGCCTTTACAAGTTAAGTTGTAAAGGGGATAGGAGTGACCTGTAGCCAATTTATTACATGAATTGATCAATAGTGCTATTCATTGCTAATTGCTGGCATGAGTAGGATAAGGGATTTATGTCACTGGTCAAGGAGTAGAAACTTGCCTCGAATGAACTCAATGAAGTCTTGTAAAAGAATATAAAACACTTTCAATTTTATGAATCTTTATATGTGGTTGATGGTAGTTCAGGTCAGAGAATGCTTTCATATAGTCAATGTTCATGTTTTCATTTGAAATGGGGAGCAGTTATGTGCATATATTTATATAACTCAGCTCATAAGGTTTGTGAATGAGCAAGGAGGAAGACTTGTAGAGGCAAAAACAAGGTGTCAAATCGTTACAGCAAGAATAAACACTACTGCAAATGTAATACTGAACAGAGGAGTGAAAGTATCTAAGAGGTTGGTAATCATAAAAACTATTCATTTCATGATTTCTATAGCTTTTAATATTCCCATAGATTTTTAAGTGAAATGCAAGCTGTGACAAACATCTTGAGAATGTTTTGTATAATGGAAGCTACAAGCAGTTGAATTTGCAGCAGAAAGAAAGCAAGTAAAGTACAAAACCAGCATGTGAGCTATTTTCTGTAAATACAAAATCACAATGCAACATTGAACAGATGTTTACTGACTAAAGAGGTTTTTTGCACTGCTAATAATCCAATTCATGGCCTGGGTAACTCAGCTGTGTGGATTGCTACTTGAAGAATGTTGGTCATGTCTATTCAAAACAAGTGAGTTATGACATGAAAAAAAAGCCCACAAGAGTATTACCAAATCATGTAATGACCTGAAAAAATTGTTGGACAGGGTCTTTTTATTTAATCTTATTGCAGCCATGAAACATGGTGTTCTCAATATTTGTAGTTTGTTATTTTCTTCTTTAGCATGGCAGATGAGGGAATTGTTGGACTCACTTGACAAATCGCTTATGTGTAAGGTCTGTTTCTTTACCATAGCCGACCCTACTGCCCTTCACAGTGTGGAACACAACACAGGTATATTGTGTCCTTTAGATGAAATAACTGTTCCCATTATGCATGCAGACTTGTCAGTAGTTAAACATGAGAAGGCAGTTGAAAAGCTCTGTGTTGAGCAGTCTCCTTAACCCAGACGATACATTAGATAAAAAATGTTGATGTTGCTTATTTCAGTAACAGCTGGCCTTGGCAGGCCTCCACCAGCCTATGGTGTCTGTAAATTCCTCCAGGCAAAAGTGAAGATGTATTCCCAGAGAAACTTCCCCAGCAGTTTGTACCTGTTTCAAAGGTATGTTATTTCTCATGGGATTGCAAGCAGCATGGTAAACCATGCTGTGTTCAGGAGCTGTATTCTGTATTTGTGGCATTTTTGCACTGATGAGCAATATTCCTGGTTGTCTTGGCCTTTTTTTTTTTTTCCCCAAGTGTTTGAGCCAGAAATTATTAAATGGAAGGATGATGAAATTGATCTTGATGCTTGCCTGGGTTCTACTGTCAATAAATTAACTTTTTACTTAGAAAAGCCACAGGTTATGGAAAGAAGCAGGTAAAATAACACTTTAAAGCATTTGTTTTCATGTTTTGGCACCTATTTGATTTATTATTATAGGATAGACAGAAACTGCAAGAGGTGACATGTAAGTAATTCTACTTTTGTTGTTCTCTCTGCTGGTTATGATGTTATTTGCTTATTTCCCTCAGTATTTATAAGCTGTTGATTTCTCACAGCTGTTCAAAGGTAACTTCCGGTGTGCATGTTCTGTGCTTTAAAACGTAAAGGTGACTTGTCTGTTTTCATGCAGAGGTAACATAACTGCACTTTTCCCAGGGTGAATGCATGTGTAGTTTGATCTGTTATGGACAAGCTAACATACTATGGAAGCAACATGTCTATATCTGATCCCAACTTGCTCTTAGAACCAGAAGATCAGTTAAATGTTTTCCTTTTTTCCAGGTATCACTGAAATTGTAGCAGTAACCTGCAGCTAGACTGCTGCTATTCAGGTGGAACTATTAAACTGTTAAAGCTGTCGTGCAAATTTAAAAATAAAAAAAAACCCAGCCTATGAATGGTTTGGGTATATTCATTAAGGTCCTAGGGGTTTTTTTTATTTAATAATGGCTTCTTTTCTGTAATTTATTCTTCTTTGAAGTTGACTTGGGACACAAATCTTCTGTGTGAAACGGTAGCATCATGGACACCTTGAATGTATTAATTTCTCAGCCATTACTTCTTCCTACATTTTCTGCTGTTGTTAGTTCTAGGAGTTAGAAATCCAGCAATTTTAATCAAAATAATGTAGTGATCTAAGTGAGACAAGTATGGGAGGGAGAAAGACTGAAACTGTCTGCGTGTTTGACATGCAGATAGCAGTGATACTGGAGTGAGGACAAGAATAGTTTTCTTGTAATGGTGGTTCCCAACCCCTCCTGAGTTAGGAAAAAGGGAAAGGCCATGAATATATTTATTTTCACAAAACCAGAACATATTAATGTTCTTAATTTTGAAGACAATGAAACTGAAATGTGTTTTTATGTGCCATCAGTCTACTGAAAAAGGGAACAACCTTTATCTTTCCAGCTATCTTTTAACGGTTTGATTTTGTACTTTACTGGCTTACAACATTTGTCTCTCCTAACAGATATTCTTTTTGGTGTATGGTATAAATAAGATGCTTTCAGTAAATTAGAGGTGTGAATAGTATACTTTAAGCATGGACTTCTTCCTCTGAGAATTTGGAATCATAAAAATGATTGCTAGAAATTCGTACTTAAGTTTACATGGTTGTTGTCTGAGTTCTCAATAAAGAATTTGAAATCATTCTTGTATTAATTAACATCTCCCATGAAAAACTTATTAATGAGATTTTTTTTAATGTAAAATATTTAATGTACATATATTTGCTTTCCATTTACATGAAAGAATCTTTCTACAGAAGCAAATAGATGTACTTAAAAACAATTTCCAGCAAATATATTTGAATAAATTTCTTTTATCATTTTATGTTGTGCCTGTCACACTTCTTGTTAGGTGGGAAATAACTTTCTGCCCCTCCATCCCTTCTGCCTGTTCTCTCATGACTATCCTACCTGCTTTCTTGAATCTTTGCTGCCTCTCCACATCTCTGCCATTTTGCTTCCTGTAGCTAGCATGCCTTTGACCCAGTCTCCCACAGGATTTCAGGCACTCCTTGCAACAGGCTGCTTGGCATCGTTCTTTTCATCTGCATACCCTTATACAAAGTTGTGGCTGACAGCAGCTTTGAGATGGAGAGAGAAGCAGCAGGTCCCCAGATATCATCCTAGGGAGGCTGTAAGTCAGCCCCTTCTACCTTTCTTTGCATTTCACATACGCTGTTGAAGTGCAGGGCTCTGAGAAGAAAGGATAGCTTTCCTGGACAGCTTCACTGATTCTTTTGTACTTCAAACCATATACTGGTTTTGGGCTATGCATTTCCCTTTTTACTAAATATCTTTGTTAGGGTTTGAGGAAGAACCAAGAGAACACTGTGAAAAGCAAAGTAGTATTCATAGAATCATAGAATGGTTTGGGTTGGAAGGAACCTTTAAAGATCATCCAGTCCCAACCCCCTGTAATGAGCAGGGATATTTTCAAATAGATCAGGTTGCTCAGAGTCCCATCCAACCTGGCCTTGAATGTTTCTAGGGATAGAACATCTACCACAGCTCTGGACAATCTGTTCAGTTTTTCACCATCCTCACTGTAAAAAATTTCTTCCTTATATCTAAGCTAAAGCTGCCTTCTTTTAGTTTGAAACGTTCACCCCTTGTCCTGTCGCAGCAGGTGCTGCTGAAAAGTTTGTCGCTATCGTTCTTGTAGGCCCCTTTTAAGAACTGAAATGCTCTCTGGATGCAACTGTCCAACCAATTCTGTATCCATCAAACAGTCCACCCATCAAATCTATTCACAGGGCAGTGTTGCATTTGCTATACAAAAAATGAATTCCTGATGCATCTAAGAGAAGGGGAAGTAGGAAGAGGGAAGGGTTGAAAAAAGAAGCCTTTAATTTATGGGCAACAGTAGTGTAGCTGACAAAAATCCCTACTTACACCATTGATTGATGTGTTAAACTTCTAATTATCTGAAAAGATAGCACATGAATTTGCATTTCAATGTGGAGAAGTTAAGCCTTACCATAAAGCAGTCTGTATATATTGCAAAGAAAATATAGTTTTTATTCCTCATGGCCTTGACAGAGAAATACTTAATTTTTCTCTGAAATTCAATTAAAGGATTTGTGCTTTGAGTTAATCTAGGTGAAAGTATGCACATGTGCAATATAGCTGCTGTCTCTACATGGATGAACTGTTTAGGGTTTCGTGAACTCCTTGCCCATAAGAAAAAGTGTTTGTTTTATGAAAGAATTCTTAGTTATAAAAAACATTGGCTGGGCTGTTTTTCTTCTTGACTTATAGACAGTTTGAAAAATAAAATCTGTAACTAAGGAAAACTGTAAATTGATGACTAGACTTCACTGTTTTTAAACTGAAGTTGAAGGAACATCTGTTTTCCTAGACAAGCTTTTTATTGCAGTTTTTGATAAAGTTTAATGTCTTCATCTAAGCTCATAAAGGTTCTAGTTTTCTCTGCAGCAGCAGTATCAGGACAGTGGAGACAAATTCCATTTAAACTGAGCTGAAGTCAGTTAGCCTAGAAGATACTGTAGACCACTTATTCCTCTTTTGAATGAGTATTTTACAGCCAGGTTCACCTAATAACTGTCTGTCTAGGCTAGCCTTAGAGTCTGAACAGCAGAAATTCAGCGTAGCATGGGGACCTGTGTAGCCAACACAAAGCGAGACCAGACATTAGGAAAAGTTTCTTCGCTGAAAGGGTTGTCAGGCACTGGCACAGCTGCCTGGAGAGGTGACTGAGTCTCCATCTGTGGGGGGTAGACGAGTTTCTCTGGGGTGTGGTTTAGTCGTGGGCAGGTGCTGTTGGACTTGATGATGTCAAAGGTCTTTTCCAACAGGGTGATTTCTCACACAGGCTTGCAGAATGAAGGCTGTGAGAAGGGGTCCTCCTCGACTGCTAGGGAATATATGTTGCTTGCTAAAGGTGTACAGAGGCGTGAAGATGTAGAAACCATTCTTGAAGCTGAGCTTCAAAAGACTAAAATTAGAGAACATAGTAGTAAACATTTAGTTATCTAATCTGGATGTGAGAAATTACATGTGGCCCAGGTATCACACACAGAGGCAAATTCAGATCAGGCTCCATCTGGCATAAGAGTCTGAATGCTGGAGCCTTTGGGTAGCCTAGGTAAAGAAATGCTTTCATAACTATCATAATCAAATGCATATTTGCTGTTTATTACTCAAAATCATAATGTAATTTTTTGAGCCATGGCAGAGTGGAAATCACCAACTCAATCAAATGAAAAAAAAATCATAATCCCAAGGAGCAGAGACAAATGTTGGTTAAGACCCCTGGTTTTAAGCTGTCTTGTATGACACAGGTTTCTTTATTAGATAGAATAAATACATTTCTCTCCCTTAGTCCAGACATGCTGTGCCTGAGTGTGCCCAGTAACATAGGGATCTGGTTCTGCATTGTCTGAGCCCTGCACTGTCTATTAGACAGGTTGTCACGGTTTGAAGTGGTGAGTTTGATGGTAATATGGAAATGGACAGAAAAGAGGTCTGTGATTTAGTGGGAATGTAGGACCTTTGAAATACAACGGGTCATCTTGAACACTGAAGTGCTATAAAAAAACATAGGTAAGGGCTACGAGGAGACAAAACAACTTGGGTCTGACATGAAAGGACTAATCCTTATGTTTCTGATATCACTGCATATTATACTTCTAGAATTGTTCTAGTCTACTGATATTGTAGAAATAAAGATGCTTTGTGCGTGTCAGATTTATTTCCGGTGGTGTCATGCATCAAAATGAAGGGGAAAGCAAGAATTGTGAGAAAAGAGGAATTGTGGCTGCCCAATGAAGTGGCGTACATCTGTTCTAGGAGCTTGCCAGGCAAATATGCTATTACTAATAGCAGAGGAGTTATGTTTGACTCTTGGTATCATGTTAGCTGTCTCTGAAAATGTTTAAAGGAAGAGCTGGGGCTTAAGCCAAGCTGTCATGTAGTTGTTGTGTAGCTTTTTGATGTTACAAAAAGTCAATTTAAATTTGCATGACAGTTCAATCTGCCTGTGATAGCTAATGAGTATATTAGCAAATGTTGTTAATTAACAAGTGGTATGTTTGATTTTTTAAATTTGTGGAAAGGAACCTCAGAATGGTGTTCCGTCAATAACTTTTCAGTGGTATTGGTGGGTTAAGCAATTGTTTATACTATCTCAGAGTCCCTTTTATACATTCAATACAAAAGTTTTGTGGTTTTATAGTGAACTGCAACAGGTAACTGGGGCAGATTAAGAACCGCTGCAGTCTTCTGTTGTTTCTAGGTAAATTTTTGACTGGTTAGTGCCTTTGTCTCAGTTCACTATATGGTTGTCCAAGGTTTTATGCCAGTGGAAAAGGAAAGAAAGAAGAATTAAGTTGGGAATGACAAGGCTGTTGTGTTTGGTGGCTGTGTTCATCTATGTCAGTTTAAAGTTATTATTAGACTGTACCCTTGGTTGTGTGAGTTCAGTGGTCTAAACAGGATATGTGATGGGATGAATTAAAAGAAAAAAGAAAAAAACCCCAAACCTCTTTCTTTTGTCATAATTCCTTTTTTAAAAAATAGAAAATTTATCTTGAGGCATGGTAGCATTGATAGTTGTACAATTTCAGTTGACTGTTGAGAGAGGACTTAGCATGAAGTACCTTTATTGTAGTCCGTACCAATGTAATATTTCACATGCAAATCACATTAAGAAATGGATGTGTATTAGTAGATGTGTCTTCAGATGCTTCTGTCTCATCACTTACTATGAGTGGAATGTAGACTTACACCTTGTACCTTTTATATTAAGCTAGGTGAAGGGAATTTGTGTGGTTTTGTTAGGAATATTCTTTATAGATAGATTGCAATATGTTATGCCAGCAACTTTGTGTATTTCAAAAATACAAGAACTGACTAAAAGAAGGCCACGTGTCTTGTGTGCGAAAATCCTTTATCTGACAAAAATAAACAGTTTCACTTGGTAGGCTTATCCTTCTATTCCTTCTAACATAATGAGCATTTAATTTGTAGGCAATAATAGAATTTTTATTCTTCCATTTGCTTAAATCTTGACTTACAAAATCTAATGAGTAAATAGCAATTATCAGTAGAATTAAGATGCTACTTTTTGTCTTCAATTTTTGTCTTGTTTTAAAAAATAAATAAAAAACTCTGCTGCTCCTGTTTTCAGTTCAGTTCTACAGAGTCAGGGTGCAGTCTTGTACTGAAAATTATTTTTTGGTCTGAACCCTTACTGGAGAGAGCATTCACTCAAACCCAGGCCTCCAAAATGTAAATGTGAGATAAATTGAGTTTCAGTTTTTAGCTCTGGTCTGCTTTTTTTTTCTCAAAAAGTACAGCATTAAGCCTACGCTGCCTTCATCTGTTTCCTTCTAATGTATTTTCCTTTTGTAAAGCAATTTAACTAGTTTTGCTGTTGGCTCATTGACCATAAATCCTAGGAAAGCAGTAGTATGACAAATACATAGTATGCAGAATCTGTATGTTGTGTACTAAATTAAGCCATGAGAATGACAATTTACCTACTTTTTCCACTTACATTTACTTTTCGTATAATTTGAAATCAAAAGTAAGTAGCCATTTGTAGTTAAAATGTGCCATTCTTAATTACAGGAATATGGCAGAGAAAAAATTTGTAAAAAGAGGGCATAATAAATATGAAGAGCATTAATAATTATATTAGAATTGTCAGTGTATTTAAACATATTTGTATGTCTTGCAGGAAAGCCTGAAATAATTTCATCACGTTATGGATTCTTAAATCTGTATCAGCTTATCAAAAGAAATATTGATTAAAAGTATAATTGACTAGCCACCTGTTTCCTGTTTTCTGTCCAGCAGCCTCTACTAAAAACATTGCAAAACATGTAAAGCACCTTATCTGAGAAGTTCCCCATGCGAAATTCTGCTCAAGCAGCAAGATTTAAGTGATAGTTTCTTGGTTGAGTGCATGTTGGGTGACCGTTATCTGTAGGCATGTGCTACTGCCTGTGGAGGCAGTCTACGTTATCAGTTGGCAGAGAAACCCCTTTTAAAACATGATGTACATGGTTAGCATGCCAGAATGCTTTGTTCACAGAGGGGAGTGCTGCATGACTAAAGCTGAACGTGTGGTTGCATTTTCTTCACTACACACAAGAAATCCTCCAATAGCAGTGCGGTTCTCAAGCTAGGCTCGTATATTGAGGGCAGTAAATAGGCACGTACTGAAGACAAGCTCTATCTTGATGAATAGGCATGCTTATCAATGTAAAATTTACAAGTCTTTTCTGCATGAGTAGAATATGTTTTGATTGTTAGGTTTGGATCAGTCATTCATAAGCTTGGAAAGTATTCTCATCAGGTAGAAGAAGGGCCTCATGGAACTGTTCTGTACTTTAGTTTTATTTTTCTGAGATGGTTAGAACTGCAAAAGTTCCTTGCCAATGGAGAAACTCTGTTGCGCCTTGGGACATGCCTAGTTAACAGTGGGGAATGTAACTAGCCTGCTTTTGTGTTGATACTACGCTTTCTTTTGGGCCAGTGCAAGAGGAAAAACAACCAAACTGAGCAGCTGTATTTCTGTTTCCAGAAACCAGAGTTTGGTCTTCCAGGGGATTAACATGGAACTGCCAGGTTCTGAAGACTTCTTTGAACATGTGTCTATCGTTTGCAGGATTTCTTAATGTAGGAGAGTTGGAATTATGAAAAATAAAAATCTCATCTGCTCTTAGTTTGCATAACCAGAACTCTGAAGCCTCTTTTGGTTTTGGTGTGGAGAATGAATGCAATATTCGTTCTGAAATTAAGACCTGTAGCAGTAAAAATTCCTGTTCCTTTTTTTTTTTCCCCACTTTCATTGAGATTGTTTCCTCAGGGACTTATGGCTCATTCCAATATAATAACAAGTGCAACTTGGATTTGTTATTATATTTGATTCCCCCCTCCCAGTTTTAAATGTTATCGTATTTTCTATGGGTGACTGAAAGATCAACTTAGAAAGTTTTTGTTCTGAAATAGAGGACAAGTGTTGGTCACACTGGGGAGAGAAACTGCAGCAGAAACCTGGGTGCTGTTTTGGCTTGGAAGCAATGGCGGAGAGTAACTCCAGTAGCAGCAGCAAACAAAGGAGTGAGGGTGGAGCAGAACTTTGTCTGTTGTGTTAGATTTGAAGGTAGTGTCTCACTGGGTATCTTTCTGAGTTTGTGATTGGAGTCTCTTTATTTTAGTTGTAACTGGAGAGCTCAGGTGGTGTCATTTTTTGGAAGAAAATCAGGGATAATAAGTTTTTCCAACTCTACTAGGTTGTGGGATCATTATGAAAAAGGAACTGTAGCAAAATACAGCTGGATCTTCCTTGGAAAAGGATGAAAAGGCTTGTGAGGTATGAGGCATTTGCAAAGGCAAACTCAGTTTGCTTGTTGAAGCTTTTTCTAAGCAGAGTAGATTTGATTTTTGGGATGGAGGTGCTTAGCAGGTCTTTTAATGGTCTATAAATACATCTGCAGTTACAAGGGCTGACAGCTGCAGGATCTTGTTGTGGCTTAATATTTTTATTTCTGTAGTGTAGAGGAGACTTGAATATGTTAGGTGTCCCAAACATTGATCCTCCAAGTGGAGGGAAACCCCTAGAAGACTGAGTAGTTACATAATCTATCATATCCTTTCATTTGGAGTTGGTTCAAGTGATGCTGTCAGTGGTGTGACAGGAGAATGAAATGTGAACAGCAAGTTATGCCTGCCAGAAATCAAAAAGTAAGATGAGAGACTTTGTGCTACAGTCTCAGCTGAAAAATGTGGTTAGATAATCAGCTTAAATAGTATGTCCTGTCCTTGTTGCTGCTGAAGTTTGCCCATAGGAAAGGGAAGAGCATATCTCTTTACCTCCTAGCTAGTGGGTGGTTTGAGTGCTGTGTGTGAAGACATATTAAGAGGATTTCTGCATGGAAGATTCCTTAGTTTTCCAAAGAGCATCCACTGCTCAGAACACTTGAGTTTCTGGGATGTGTGAGAAAAACTTTGTGGAAACACATGACCTGAGACCATCCCAAACCAACTTTTGAACCATAATGATTCCAACTTCAGATCCGTTTCTGATCTCATTAGTAGAAATTACATGATGTCTCATTATGTTCTTGTTCTTATTCATGCTCGTTCTTATTGGTATAGCTGGTTTATATTGTATTTAATAACTTTCATAGTTTCTTAGAATCATTTGTTTCTCAGAATCTTAGAAAAATTTGTCTTGGATGGTTTTTCTGGAGTTCATTTTCTTTAGCTTCATGCTCAAAGCAGGGCTGTCCTCAATGTTAGATCAGGTTGCATGCAATTTTGCCCACTTTGGAAAATCTTCAAGGATGGGAAGTCCACTCCTTCTCCGTATCACCTACCTGCTTATGTGCTTAATTGGCTTTGTGGAGGAGGGTTTTTTTCCTAAAGTCCATGCTCAATTTCGAACAAATTACAACTTGTGACTACTGGTTTTGTCCTTTCATTGTGCGTCTCTGACAAGTATCTGCTCCAGGCTTTTCTAAAATACCCTTTAGATAGCAGAACATGCCCCCCTTAGCCTTCTGTATATCAAATAAGTTTAGTTTCCTTGATCTGTCCTCATTTGATGTATGCCTTAGCCCCCTAATTGTCTTAGAGTTCCCCTGGTTTCCCTCTAGTTTGTTGATAGGTGTCTTGTTCTGGAGGCCCAGACTGGACTCAGTGCAGTCCAGGCAGAGTCTTAAGAATACCAAGTAGAGTGGAATAATCACTTCTCTAGATCTCTAACCATCTTTGCACTAGTGTGGCCCAGTATGGGTTAGCCTGCTCTTCCACAAGAATGATTTGCCTTAATGGAACTCAAATGACTTTATCCCAGTATATTTCCATCCTACCTGCATGGATAATCAAATTTAAGTGACAAGAATAATTGAGATCTGATTGTAAAGGAAATAGACAAACAAGCACCAAGTTGGTTAGCACAGATACCAGTAGCTGTGAAGCTCTGTTCTTTGTGTTACTCTCTGCCTCTACTAGCTGATTTACAGGTGGTACAGTGTAGCCTATGTGTGTTGTGCCTCTATGTGTGTCACGTAGACCTACTTAATGGGACTTTGACTGTGGAGCATTGTGTGGTGTATGAGCATCAAGCTCTTCATTTTTTTTTCCTCTGCAGCTTGGATCAATATTTTTTGCACTTCTTTTAATGATGGGTAATACCCAGAGGAATGGCTACTCAGAAGTTTCAGGTCTGAATATAGGTCAGATACTTATTTTGCAGAATTAGTAATACAAATAATTAAGAATATAAAGTCTTATGCAAAAATATCTAGATGAAATCATACAGATCCTAAAGATGTATTTTGGAATTTCTCCCCTTCTATTTCTTATAACTTGTTAGAATATTGTCATGTTTTAAGCACAGAATTCAAGAACAATTGCAGTTTTTCTGGCTGAGTGCCAGTAGTAATGACCTGTCAACATAGTTTGTAAACACAGTAATGTATAAACTCTTCTTTCAAGTTTAAATTAAAGTGAGATGCTATGGGCTGAATTTTTGCTTTTTTTTTTTTCCCCCTGCTTATTTTTTAAGTTGATCTGTAATCCTGGTCAGGCAAAGTCTTTTATCAAGAGGATTCAGTGTTTCTATTTTTTTGATATGATATTTTTTTCAGATGTGTATTGCTAGTTCACATCTGCCACTTTGAGAACTTTGAGTGAGTTTTTTTCTGGCAGGACTTGGCTGAGGAATGGATGGGAGAAATCTTAGGCCATTTTTTTCTGCTCTGCTCTGAACTGTGATCTGCACTTCTAGTGAACTGGAAGAAGAAAATTTCCAGTTTCCACTAGTTTCTTTGGAGTATCAGGGGTTCTCCAGCTGTGAACACAAATCTGTGGATCGGAGGGCAGAAGTAGTTACATGTACTAATTTTGGTTCTTGATCAGTTTCCAGACAGGGGTCAGAATATTGCTTTTTGTAATACAGACAAGGCATAGATAGATTCTTCCTGGAGGTCTTTCAGCTCTTCCATTCCCACATGACATCTGTGTGGAAAGTAGAGCCATCTGTTCCCTGGCCTTCTCTCTCTTTAGGCTGTCCCCAGGGAACCTCCACATTTTCTCTCTTCTTCTAGTACAGCACTCCAGCCCAACAAAACTGTCTTCTCTTACAAATTCCTTTTTGCTTTATTGCTAGTGTATATGTAAGTATTTTTATTATAAAATGTTCTGAGCTTCCCTTACACAGAGTTGAAAATCGGGCAGGAGGCATACTGTGTCTTTGCAGGCCACAGGAAGGTGTGTGAGAGCCTGAACAGGAGCTAGAGCACTTCTTCAGAGCCATTAACTTAAATGGTTTCAGTGCAGTGATGGGTGGAAAATGCAAATATGGTCTTCTTGCTTGCAAAAGCAATATACTTTCTTAGTGTGATTTGTATTGGATGTTTAGTGTGCTTAGTAATATTTCCACATAAATTATCATACTGATTAAAGAATAGGATTTATGTTTTTGACAGTTCTTGGCAGGTAGAGATGTGGTAGTAGTGTGGGTGGTTAGTTCAAATTGATTCATGGCAGATGCATGGATGGACTTGCTCTGTCAGCATCTCCATTTTTTCTTATATAATCATTGGAAATGATGTTTCATAAGCAGATTATGACTTCCATTCAACTTTGTGTTTGTGCTGTCTGTGCTAGTAGAATATCCTTTTAGCTGTCACCTGGTCAAATGCGCAGTTCATGCTTCAGCAGCGCTCCTCAGAACCACTGTGGATTTTCTGTGTCTCCTATTCTGCAATATTCAACTTTGATTTTGGATTTTCCTTTGGTATTGTGAAGAAGTCACTAACTTGAATTCAAGATTCTTTCCAGAAATGTGCTGAATTGTAGCCATCTGCTTTTAATTTTTACTTATTTTAACAGCCTCACCTGGGAAATGCTTTTCTTTCTTGGACAAAGCACTAGACGTTTTGCCTAAATGTGTATAGGTTCCAGACAGTTTTGAATGTTTTGAGGGCCAGTGGTATTTCAAATGTATTAAACTAAAAATGCCTAAGAGATTTTTGCTGAGGCGCAACATAAGGGAAACGGAGATAATTAAAATGGGTAGGAAACATTTTGAAGTTTGACTTTGTTCAGACCGGATTTAGGCCCTAACTTTGACTTCTAGGGAAGATGTGTGTTTGAATAAGTTGTACTGTACTGAATTTGTCTCCATCAACTTGATCCTAGAACGGGATCGTACTGGTGAGCTTTAATGACAGTAGGCAGCAATTTGACAGAAGCACAATGGTTGTGACTTCACCACAAGATCTGGTACATGGGAAGTCTTTTCAGGAATGCTTAGAAGAGAAACGGAGAAAAATGCTTTGTGCTTGAAAGCTTTTGCTGTTTAAAATGCAAAATTTTCGTGTTCCTGTCTGTCATCACAGGTACGATGAGACAACACGTGACCTTGTGAAATGAAGAGCAGCATTTCACAAGGAAGACGTATAATTCAGTGAAGGTGGTGTGGGGTTGTGAGGGGGATAGTAGGAAAGCTGCCGTTTAGAACAAGATGGCAGTACAAAATTCACCATTCACATTTATATTAGGGTTTCAAAATTTTATTTTATTTGAAGGCTATTCTGTCATCACCTGTCCAGTATTTTTTGGTGTCTTTTAGTTGTAGTTGCTTTTTTCCTGTTATTTATTTTATTGCTAACATTTATGAAGCACTTGAAGTTTTTTTTTTTTTTAATGAAGCAGGGTGAGGCTGTAATATTTCTAGTTATATAAAATGTAACGCAGAGTTCAGCTTTTCTGTCTGCCACCTGATAGTCTGGTGGTGTAGATACTCTTTTACAAGTACCTTGTGCTAAAAAAAGCGTGGTGATTTAGGGGGAGTTTTCAGAGTCAATTATCACTATGTTAGAGGATAATTTAAAATGATATTAAGTCTGGAGTTTTATGGTCAAGTATGGGATTATCTGAAGTATTTCTTTATATGAGCAGATACAACAGTGTTTTGCAGTAGGACATCGTCTTTGTGAAACTAAATATTTCTGGATGGACTATAGCTGGCTTCTGGGGAAAATATATCAAAAGCAGATTAAAATAAGTATATAATTCCTGGGTTGTATTTGTGCTTTCTTTTCTAAGTAGTTGTACAGATTGCAGTCTTGATTTTGATCATGATATTGCTTCTCTATATTACATCTCTTCTCCCTAAGCATCACTTTTTTTGTACTTTCTGGAAAACAGCAGTTCTCTGTTTCTAGTGCGTGTCACGTACTGGAAAAGTTTGGCACTCAGCTCCTCATCATAGTTTCAGTAAGGAGCAGTTAAAACTGTTTTGCTTTTTGTACTGCAATATTTCCTTTTAGCGTGCGTCAGCATTGGCAGATAGATGTGCCGTTGTCCTGTACTGTTCTCTGTAGGAGTTCAGTGTGTAGTTCCTGCAGTTGTGGCTGCTCCATCCCATAGGCGTCTCTTTTGTGCTACATTTTTAAATTCAGTTTGATATGACCTTGGACTTGTTCTTGCAACCTGCTTCTGATTTCTGTCAGCTCCTTTGTTACACCAGTGACAGATGGTTATGCAGTTTAGTGAAATCATCTCACGTGGGTGATGGTACTGCTCCAAGTGAAGGGCTGACCTCAAGAGGTACCTCAGCAATTTCTGCAGTTTTAGAGGTGGGATATGTGGTTCTACTTCGCTCACTTTATCACTGCTGACATTCAAAATCAAGTTGTTAAGCAGTGAAAACAGGAAAAATTGGAGGTGGAGAGGACAGAAGGGTCAGTGCAGTGAAAGTTTCCAAGGGATGAGTCCGCTTGCTGACTGACTCCAAATAGTGAAAAAAGCCTTTTCGCTCCAGGGAGGATTGGAAGAAGACTGACAAGCCTGAGACAGCAGCCTATACTCTTCAAGCTTTCTGGTGGCAAGCTTTTGCCAGTTTCCCTTCGAAATAGTGATCAGAGCTGCCTGCACTGATCCTGTCACCATCACCATTGTTTTCACTTTATTGTAGCTGGGCCATTTCAGCACATAAACCAGCACAAAAAGCTTTTTTTTGTTTTCCCTGCTTCTCTCCGCCATGGATTTTTTCTGTCATAGCATGCTCGAAGTGCTTAGTGCAGGGTGAGAAAAGCTCTACAGCCAATGCAGAAGAAGTGGAAATAAGCAGCCAGGGATAGGGTAGATAGACTGATACCATGAGAGTCAGTAGCTACATTAATGTAAAAAGGCTCAAAACTGCAGCTGTGAAGTAACTAGCATTGAGATAAATTAGTATTTATCCCCTTCATATAAACTATTCTTGCCCAGCTTTAGGTAATTTCTCCAGCGTACCGGATTGTTTTGAGTTCAAGTCTGGTTTCCTAGCATACTTTGCAGTCACTTCAACTTCACACCCTTTCCAGGTTGGCTGGAGTTGTCCTCTTTTGCTATCCAAGTGATAACTGAAGTACTCAGTGCTACTGGATGCAATATTGAGCTTTATGTAACTTTGCAAAACAAATTCTTCCATTTTGACAGTGAACCTCAATACATTCTCAGTATTGTTCTTCAGCCAGTTCCATACCCATTCTGTAATAAGTACTTTCATGTAAACCATGCTTCTGTTGATCAGTTATGAGCATGTTGTTTGAAACCGTATAAAATAACCTCACTGAAATCAAGCATGTAGGGAATCATCTTCTTCCTCTCTGTCCACAGAATCTGTTCCTTGACAATTAATGGAAATTAACTTGATTTGATAGGGTTTTCTTTTTCTTAACAAATCCATACTGGCTCTTTACTCATCTTGCTTTCATCTAAGAAATAGTGCTTAGAAATAGTGTCCCAGCAGTTATTGGTCTTTTCTACTAGGTTTCCATGACACAAGTGTAGTGTGTCTCATGTCATTCTTGAGATAGGCAGTAGAAGGAGACTGGACAAGATCTTTTTGTGTCTATTTGTGGATACAGTAGCTGCTGAACCACAACTGTGTTTGTTTTGTCTCCTTCAGGTCTTGCAGAAGGCTTAGTGTTGTTATACAGTGTCTACACGACTCTCCGTCCTTTGCTTTCGTAATAGACTCTTTGCTTTATTTCCTTGACAACTCCTGTCTCTGAGTACCTAAAACTAAAAGAACGTTATCTTCGCATTTCTTAGATCCACATTCTTGGCTTGTATGGTTAAAGTTCTTTTCAGCTGTAATTCTGCTAAGGTGGCTAGAAGGAAATGAGGGTGTACATGTTGAGAAGTGTTGATAGTTTGAATAGTGAAAGACAAGCAAGGAGTTTTCCCCATGTGTTTTATGTGTGTGTATCTAGTTTGAAAATATACGTGTGTGCATATATATATGTAAATATCTATTAAAGTGTGTCAGACAGATGGTTCCAGCCTTTCAGCAGCAAATGAGGGGTTTGGGATGGGACGTTTGAAAAGCTGGAGGTCTTCTGGGATAGTGTATTGAATGTAGTATATTGATAGCATATATGTGTTAATTATTATTTGGTTATTACATGCAGTAGTGATTTATATCATTCGGAGAGTGGCAGATAATCAGAGAAGGTGACTGTGCTACCATTTTCCCTGTGACAACGTTGTCTCCATCTCTAGTGTCTGAAAATTGTTGAGAGCAAATGTGAGAAAGCACTTTGCTCTGGCAGGAGACAAAAAATTGTGCTTATAAAAATGTATGCACTCAGTGCCAGAAGAACAGCTGCTTGGAAATGTCATTGAGGCTTTGCCAGAGAAGCTAGTGGAGCTCTGTGCCAAGATTTACCAAAAAAGGAAGGACAGTTGTTCTCCAGTTCTCACAGACAAGTTCAAACCTAGAGTCCCTGAGCTGGAAGCAATTGTATAACAAAGGATACACCATGATGACAAATAAAGGAAGTGCTCTCTCTGCTAAGCATGTTAATAATGGAAGATGTTATGGTATACTTGAATTTCTTAAAGGATTAATGCATTTATGTTGTCTTGCTCTATTGAGCAGTGTACAAATTTTTTCCCTATGGTGACAAACTGGTTGTCTTACTAGAATGCACCGTGAGAAAAGCAAAGAAAAAAGTTATAATAAATTGTATAGGAAAAACTAAATAACAATTATTTGCACTTTATAAATATATGCTTAGCATCAGAAATAAAAATTTCTTGCCAAATTTTAGGAACAGAGATCCCCTTTCCCAGATTCTGTTTCGTTTATGAACTTATGTTGTCATGACATGTGGATGTACAAGTAAGGTATTGTTGCCTGCACCGCTACATTTGAGTAGTCCTATAGTGGAATGGGCAGGGCAGGATAGTAGCTGGAAGGTAAAATTATGGAGTTATTTGCTTTCCTTATGAAGGCTTCCTGAGCTTTGAGAAAACTTAATGTGGGTGTTTTGCAGGAAGTGTTTATGCATTTTGTGGCTGTTTAGTTGTGAATTGCAGAGCAGTAATGAAGTAACTCCAGTTTTATTCTGCACATTGCAGTAAGCTTTTGTGCTTATATGCAAGCTCATTCTTACAATAAAAGATTTTATTATTTTTTAATATATCTTGAGTCAGTTTCTGTACATTAGTTTTATTTATGTTGGTTTACGTTCTTCTAGCTTCTAGAATTTTTTTAGTCTTTTTTCTTAGGAGAAATTTTTCCCCAAAATTTAATGCAGCCCTTGATAAGCAGTGAATCTTTAAATGTGTGCATTAAATTGTCAGATAAATAGAAGGATAATGCCAGCAATGTTGGTCCTTTTTCATTTTCGCAGTAGGATAGCATGTAAATGAATCCCTGTGGTAACAGGATCATAGAACAGTATAGGTTGTAATGGACTTAATGTATTACATTATATACACAGAAGTGTGTGTGTCTAAGTAAACATGTTTTTTAGGATCCCATCCTTTATGCATCTATTTATGGACACATTGATTTTATATTCATAACTGTGGCTGGTGGTTATGTCTCTGAGCAACTTTTGTAACTTGTCTTGTGAGGAAAGACAGTTCTGCATCAAATCCCAGTGCAGTTGGAGAGCAGGGGATTTTAATAAGGGGAACTATAGGTTAATTTGTGTTATTGCTTGACCGTTTGAAACTCTGAAACATCTCAGCTAGCTCAATATCCGGTTAAGGGTGGTTGCAGAAGGACTTGTGCAGGGAAAATAAAGAAGCTTTAAAAACTCGAGTTTCATCATTGACTAACCCTATCAGTGTGATGGAACTGTAAGGATTGCTTGTATTCAGGGGTACTGGGAAGGATATCAGTAAAATACTGGATTAGTTGCATAGCAGTTCATTATAGATTGTTCTGACAGGAATGATGTTTACAAAAGTTGATAGCGATTTCACTTCTGATTTAAATAGGCATTAGTAGCTGGAGAGATAAAGCATGAACGTATTGTTTTGGCTATAATCAGAAAAATGGCCTGTGGGTAATCATCTGGCTAAATAAAGGACATGCATGCAAATTTTCTGCAACAATTTTGTTTTCATATGTCTCGATAAAAATCCAGGGTTTTGTGTGTGTTGAACTTTCAATTTTTTTACTTCATCTAGATTATCAGATGCATACTTTCAGATAGACAGTGTCACATATCTGTTTGATGATGCAATATCTAGAATATAAATATTAAAATATGTGAAGATCTTTACAAAGCACTGCACAGTCTAATTCTAATTTGAACTACTTCTTATTAATGTATTTGATGAACAAAAACACTACAAGAAGTCACTCAAGTTAAATTGATTTTAACTATCATTTGCCAAAGCTTTTGCTAAGGAGTTGGATAAATTTGGTTGAGAAATGAAAGAAATCACAAATACATTAAAGAAAATGAAAACAATTAATTTTTAACCATTACTTTAAAAACAAGCAGGAGCGGCATGCATCATCCAATGAATTACCCCCCCAAAATCTCCTGGTTTGACTTTGATTCTAAAAAATTACCTCTGCAGACCTTGCTAAACCGTGCTTTTCTGAAGGCAGTGAGATGAAAGCATAAGAGGTAGAAGTGAAAAATAAAATCCTGTTTTAAAAAGATCGAAAACCCTGCTCTCACATGGTCAACAGAAAAGCCCTGCTGTTTTGCAGGACCAATTTGAAGGCTTGTACTGTGCTAACTTCCAGATATCAGACACCACATTTTAATAAGTTTAAGGCTAAGTGGTATTCTTGCAAAAGGCTGTAGTGAGTATACGTGCTAATTTAGCAAAATGGATGGATGTGTTACAGTAGATTATTCGTGAAGGTTAGAGCATGAGAAAAATGCAAGGAAGAAAATAGTAGATTGCTGTCAGGTTGAAGAATACGAACTAATTGTCTTTTACAGAAACCCATTTGCTTTAAAAATGTTTGCTCATTCTGCATAGGATTGGGGCAGAGGGGAGTCCCTGTGGGTCTAAAGAATAAAAACTTAAAGGGACCAATCTGTTAAAACTAAAGCGCTCAAAATAAGCAAGAGATCATCTACGATGTTCTGAGAAGAGACAGATGTCTAAGACTCAGTTAGTTTGACATGTATTAGAGGAAAATAATTCTTGGTTTTAAGAGTTGAGCCCCAGAGTTATATCGATCCTTTCAAATATGAATACGTATAATACCATGTAATGCAGAAAACTTGTCTTGTTATTTTTCCTGTGAAGTCGAAAAGCCCTGCAAAAAGGGTGTTGATTAATTTCCTTCCTGCGCTACCTACACAACCCCTCTCATTGGCATAATTCCAGTGTGCTACAAGTATCTGGTTAATTGGTGTCCCATGGTAGTGTGAGACTGGATACTCTGAGGCCAAGTTGGTTTCATGTAAGTCTTTTACTGGCAGATTTCTACTGGCTGCTTCTTCAGTGTTCATTCACAGCTGCGTAATTATGCTCGAAGGTTGCAGGGGCAGTGTGTGTGACATCAGTTTTGGTTTTCAACAGCACAGCTATTTAATCCTGCGTTAACGGTTGTACAAATTGAATTGATAATGCACACATTCTTCTCTGAGTCAGATTTTGGCATCTCGGGTGTACTGCTTGACAAACAAGCGCAGGTAACAAGCAACTTTGATCTCAAACGCATTGTGATAAGTAGAGTTTTTGCTAGTGTCTTATATAAGTGGGCTGTGGAAGCAAGGGTCACTGGAAACAGGCTAGATTAATTCCTCATGGGTTGCAGAACTGGCTGCAATCCTGTACTGCTGTAGATCTCAATTACTTGCTGACAGTTGGAAAGGGTTCATGGAAGAGATCTCATTTGTCTTAATGGTGGTACAGAGAAAGTTGGCTACATTGCTTGGTATTGTTCAACTGGGAGAAACTGCTGGCATGTTGAGGGGTCTGGGTTATCATTAATAACAACCTGGAGTGCAAAATGACCAAAAGAATCGAGGTAATTTAGCACAAGGAAGAGGGACATATTCAGATAGTTATGAAACAAAGAGCAATAATACGTTATTTGAGGTACATATAGGAAACGATGCAATAGGTTAAAGTTTCAGCAAGTTCTGCAGCGTAGAACAAAGCCTTTAAAGATTAAGAGTAACTCAGTATGGTAATAGCATAGGAGAATTGCTTTACTGCTTAATTATCGTAAATTTTGAAGAACAGATAAGACACATAGTTATGATTGATAAAAACATACTCACATCTACCTTGCAGTTATACTAGACAACCTTTTGAAGTCTCTTTGGGCTTGCTTGCCATTTTCTCTTTGGGTTTTCTTCGTTTACACTTTTACAATGGAAAGAAGAAAAGTTAAAAAAACTCCTAAACATCACACTCTTGAAAATATTCTCAACCCAGCCAAGTAGCTCCTCTGTTCATTCTTTACCCCTTTGATTCTCAACAAAAGAAATAAGAAAGAAAGTACACCTTTTGTAACCTACTTAAATGTTGTCTGTGAAGGGGGCATGAATACTCAAAGTCATTTATTTTTGCTTTGCAGATTACGAGATGACAGAATTAGGATAGAAAGGATGGAAAATCTCCATTTTGAATACAGCCATGCTTTCCAAATGATTACTGATTTTTATGCAAAAGAAGTGCCTGGTACTACAGGTATGTCAATCAGAGTGTCTTTGAAGCAATACATCCTGTTGGCTTTTACATAGATAAGGAATACATGTGAGTGCATCTCCTCAGGTCTCACGGTCTTGTCTGTGTCCAATGTAAGTGTTCCCTAACTCGATTTTCCTCTGTTAAGGAGAAATTTTCATTGCTCCAAAATTTCCCACTTGTCTGAGAGGCTTTGAATTCTGGGAGGCACATCTTGCCAGTAAAGACGACGACAAAAAGGGCACTGAGTTCCTCAGCATTTTCCATGTCCTTTTACACCAGATCTGCTGCCTCATTCAGCAGTGAGCTTAACGTTTTCCCTTGTCTTACTTTTCCTGATGATGTGCTTGTAGGTGCTCTTGTTTCCCTTCACATACCTTTCCAGTCTCAGTGCCAGGTGGGCTCTGGTTTTCCTGATCCCATCTCTGGAAGCTTGAATAATGTCTCTATATTTTTCCTGTGTCATCTTTCCTTGCTTCCACCTCTCATACTCCTCCTTTTTAATATTTGAGTTAAATAGGAGCATCTTGTTCATCTGTGCAGGCCTTCTGTCACCTTTGCTTGATTTTCTGCACCTTGGCATCTTTTCTGAGCTCGGAGGAGGTGAATCTTGAAAGTGAACATTATTTAAATAGAAATGAATACAGGGCTAGCATCCTTTTTTTATAGTTTGAGAATGTGTGTTTAGCCAGATTTAAATTCACATATATATAGCAGCCGAGGGAAATTATTCAACATCTGAAATATTTCAAGTTCTTGTGTGTGTTGACACTCAAGAAAAAACGGCTTTAAAAAACAGCTCTGAAAAAACTATATAGGGTTTTTAAAAATACCATTTTATGTTGAGATATCATGGAGTGAATTTTCCTGTTTCAGCTGGAACACGGAAAATAGTAGAGCACTGTTTAGAAAAATTGTCAAATACGAGTAGCTGTCTTGCAAAGATGGAAGTATATTCTGCACACTGACTGAGGCAGATAAATCATCGGCACATGTTCATTCCTTTTGCACAGGTGTTGCATACAGTAATGGAGATTTCAGAATTCAGTTCTTCATTTGTATATTTAGAAATCTCTTATGCCAACAATCAGTAATTTTTATGAAGGAAAACCAGTGGTATCAAATGTTTTATGTGTCGTAGTGTATTTATGTTATTCTAATGCTTACATTCTTTGGAACCATGTGTTATTAATGGACCTCACTTATGTTTATTTATAGGTATTATAGAACACTGAAGATGTATTACAGATATGTATTTGAGTAAATTGAAAAATAGATCATGCCTTTTCTTAAATACATAAGTAGAAAATGGTGAATTAATAAGAAAATCACATTTATTTTTTTTAGGTCCTCAAAAACTATCTGTAATACTAAGTTTGGATAAGCCTGTTATTTGCTCCCTAGCAGCAGTAATTGCATACCTCAAAGAATTTAATTTGGAGAGGATGCTTTACAATCCAAGGTAAGTTGCCTTATATAAAATTCCAATTCAAAGCACCAAGACATGTACAGTGTTATATTTTAAGTTTTAGCAGACAGTTTTCCTGCAATGTAATAAACGCACCTGCCAGAGTGATGAATATGGTCTTTGTAAAAATTCTACCTTACGTTTAAGCTCCTAATCAGATCTGAAAGACTCAAGTGAGTTTTTTTAAATGGTGTTTAATGAAAGTATAAAATATGTTTGCCTAGACATTACTAGTTGTCATGTTAATGAACATGTACTCCTCCTGGGTGTAACTGAAAACAAACACGGTGCAAAACTTGCTAGATAGTAGGGGAGAAATTGTAAAGTTTGTTCATATCAGTCATCATATCTCAATTGCAGTTTTGCTTTGTGAAAAGTATTTGGGGCTATTTTGGCACCTTTTTGGAAAAAAAAATCCATTTATTTTGCCAGGGATGTGTAAATAATATTCTGTTTCAATAGCTGTGGAAGCTGGCATAAATTCTAGTATGTTGTAATATTTAAGCAGTATTTAGCATGTGTCTTTGAGTTGGTGAGTCAAGTTATCAGTTACAAAGAAAACAGACATTTAAGACATCCTGGCTTTCTGAAAAATCCTTTGAGCAGCCTCAGTGGTAACTAGGAGTAGGGGGACAATCATGCAAGAAGTTGTTGATAGACTGTCACCATTTGTGCAAAGTTACAATGAAAACACATAGACATGGAAATAGGCTTGTCTTCTCTCAAGTAGTCCCAACACTTAGGTTTATTAGATATGCTCAAATGAGTACTCAAAATTTGTAACAGGATTATGCAGGTGGAATCTAATGAAAATGGAAAGATATTGCCAGTCAAAAATGGTTTTAGCCTTACTTGCACAAATATAGAAGATTACTGTCCACCCTGGGTTAGATTTAAAAATATCATTGAAGCTTATTAAATGCTTTAATAAAACAGCTTTATCTGTCATAGATCCCATGCAAAATATTCTCTTGGTTGTCTTCAGTGTTCTTCTGTCCTCTGTGTAGGCAGGATGTTACAAAGTAAGTCTGGCTGTAAACTGGAAATTTGAAAATAAGTCATGTCAGTTGCAGATTATTTATATGTTGTATGAGATTCTTAAAGTTTCAAGCTTTATATTGAAGAGCTCCCTACTTTACCATTTTTCTTAAAAATGCAACTGCATTTGAAAAATTGACTGCAGATATTGCTTTAAATATTTTTTAGGTATCTGCTAAAATATTTGGTAATTATATGCCTGGGTTTTCTGGATTTTTGGAATGGATTTTCTTCTGTAAGTTGCTCTTCTTTCTCCAAGTACTGTAAAGATCTTAACAAAAAGTTTCTGGGGTTAGTGAGACCTAATGAGGGCAGGAAGAATTTTCATCTTTGGTTGCCTTTTTTTTCGGTCGTTCCATGGTCACACTTATGGATGATTGTGGTCACAGTGTCCTATGTGCAATCACATGTAAGGTGAATGTTCTTTCATATGTGGAAGTTAGAAATCTGTCATTAATGCAGAGGTAATTCAATAGCAGTAACATCATTATGTGAAGGGTTATCTAGCAGCAGTCAGTCACATTTGGAATAGCTGTATCTCAAAATCAAGTATAACTACAGACTTGGAAGGAAAATCACTAAATCTTTAAGGTGACCTTTGCCTGCTGAACATTTCTTTAATGGACTTCTGTGGCTGTGTGAATATCTGAATGGAAAGACAATAAACTATTTGATGTCTTGGTGATACACTATGAAGAAATAAAATACACTCCTTGAGATAACTTTGTTCATGTGCTCAGTAGCTTGGATTCTACTTTTTTTTTCTTTCTAAAGCTTTTACTACTTTAACTACCCAATACTGAATTTTACTTGTTTTTAGTGTGTCACCTATATGGGAATAGTGAGCCAAATACTGAGGCAAACTCAGTTTAGGTGTTTTCCTAATGTCAACAAAATACTATGTAAGTACTGGAAAGGGAAGGCCTTTTAAACAAAGTGTCAGGCTCATGGATATCCTGTGGTTCTGCAGGAAATAAAAGTGAAATACTTCCATTGCACTATCAAGCAACTTAAAATTCCTAGGAGAATTCAGGTTAGTGAGCATATAGCGATGAATCAGTGAGCATGAAGTTAGAATTGTTGAGATAGTTTTCAGTTTATTAATATGACACAGATCTGGATAAAGAAGACGTATTTGATAGGAAGAATGAAAAAAAATCCTTACATCCCTGTAAAAACATTCTTAAAAATTCTTCTGCCAACTGAAAAAAAATTTTAGCTCTATTTAATAGTAAGAGTTATGAAACATCATGTAAGCGATGAGGGATCCTCATTAGTTGGGAGGAAACAAGTTTTGTTTGAATATTTAGATGAAGCTTCTAATCCACTTTTAGGACTAAATAAAATAAAATATTCAAAAGAAAGAAAGATTTGTGCCACAGCAGGAGCTTGCGATATGGCTAGACTGCACAGGACCTCTAACAACACGTAAAAATAGATCTAACAATGAATGATACAAGCTTTTTTTAAATTAATGTGTTCCAATACCTTTACATACCAAGATATCTTTATTGGCTTTTGACAAGAAGTTGGTATGCATTTAGCAGGGGTTTTCAAATGCAATTGAGTACCCATTTTGGTTTGAAAAATCACCATTTACATAGCAGTTGCTGGGGAAATGTGTCTCGGTGTGTTTAAATTTTGCCTACGTGTTTTCCAGCATAATGGTGATGGAAGAGAGAGACAGTATATTTTGAATAGTAATAGATGAACATTAAGAAATGCAGGGAATGGAAGGGCTAGGTGTCTTTCTGAAGGGGTGGAATATCTTTGAGATTGGAGAATTTATAACCAGTAAGACAGAGGCAGAAATGAAAGAGAGGATTAAAATGGCTTTGAGGGGGAAGGGGAAAAAGAGGGAATACAAGAAGAGGAGAAATATTTGTTTGTACTTTGTAGTAGGGGTGGAAAGAAGTTGACAAGATGAAATTGAGAGAGTCCAAAATGTAAGCTCTTAGGCTTAAAGTGGTGGATATAATTGAATTTTCAGGGGAAAAGTCACCAGAATTGAGGGAATGGGGCTCATAAGACTTTCATATCGCTTGGTGCTGATGATGTCAGAAACATCATATATATATATATATATATACACACAAGGCAACACATGTATTTATTTACTCACTCTCATTATGAGAGAGGGAGTGCTGAAAGGATTTTTGGACATTTCACAGTCATCTCAGGAGCAAGAGGAACTGAAAAAGGACAGGCAGGGTTTTCATATGCTAAGAGGTGCTTATCAAAGGAATTACTGTCTCTTTTGAGATGACAGCAGAAGAGCAGCAGGTAGGACCTTTTGTACCGTGGAGCTTGTAGGAGAGCTGAGTCTGTGTGTAAGGAAGGCGGGCTGAGAGAGTGCAGACATTTGGGTGGAACAAGGTTGCAGGCCCGCTCATTGAGGTGAGTTCAGTGGCAAGAAAGAAGACACAGATTCAGGGTGAAAATTATGGACGTTATTTTTGATGTTTGTAATTATTCGCAGGTCCTCCAATTTCTATTCTTGCTCTCTTTTTTGTATGTCTTGGGTTTGGTTTTTTGTCTGTGTCTGTTTTATTTTCTTGCTGCCTTTAGGTGGAAGTTTCTGGACCCTGTCACATCAGGGATCCAGATCAGAAGTTCTAACCCTGGGGCAGTATTAGCTAATGAATTTATAACTGGTTAATTAAGTACAAAATGTGGTCTAGGCTTGATGTTCTTTGCTCCTTAGACTGTGGTAAATGTCTTTCATGCCTAAAGAAAGCTAATGCTTCTGAAAATGGAGAGACTTGTTTTTACTCCTTAAAGCTGAATGCAACTCTTTTCTAAATAAATAAGTTTCTTCTATGGTCTATTCACCCTTAGAAATCTCAAAGACATTGACTCCAGAGGTCTGTAAAAGGTAATTCAGCAAAGAAAATCTGTTACTTAGCAGGCTTTCACTACAATGTCTTGTAGCTTTACTGGGAAGTTTTTACAGATTTGCAAAATTTAAGTGGTTGAGAACTACTCATCTGAACAACGAGCATTTGTTTAAGCTGGATATTATATGTAATATCTCCCATGGAGAGAACAATGAATAAAACATGAGAAGTGCCCTTCACTGAAAGCTTCTCGGGAGGTAGAATGACCAAAAGGATCCAAATTTGCATGTAACACATAGGAATAGAAGTCTTAGGATGCAGTTTACTGTCTTAAAGCAGTTATAGTAATCTTTTAATACTCATCATCAAATGTGTTCTTATTCTGAAAATTTATTTTATGAGTACTGCATGAAAGCCCCTCCTACGTACAATATATAGTTCTAGTCTGACATGTCAATATCAACCTACAACACCACAGATAACCTCAATAATAACCCAAATCCCAGTCACACTTCAGTTTCTATGTTTTGTTATTATGAGAAAGAAAAAACATATCCTCTGCAAAAAGAGATTCGAATTATCAAAACATCAGGTCCTGAAGGTTATACCTACAACATCAGGGAAACAGCAACCACAAACACCAGAAATTAGACCTCCAGCTCAACAGACCCTGTCAGAGCCCCATGATAACAAGAGATGATGTGAGGTACAGAAAGGACAGTCCAGCTATTACTATTAATGTGAGCAAAATCTTTGCTGCTCATATAGTCAGTGAAGACCTGACCACACCTGCATGGCTTGTTTCTGTGCCTCACACTGGGTATTCGCTACTCTAAGCAGCTTCTCAGTAAAAGGCAAACAGAAACACAGAGAACTTAATTTTCTTTCTCTCTTTGTGGTGGTTTAACCCAGCTGACAATTAAGCACCGCACAGCTGCTCACTCACATTTTGCCCTTCCCAGTGGGATGGGCGAGAGAATCAGAAGGGCAAAAGTGATAACTCATGGGTTGGGATAAGAACAGTTCAATGATTGAAATAAAATATAACAACAGTAATAAAGTATAATTAAAAAGGAAATAGCAAAAGAGAGAACCTCTTTCTCTTGTGTATTCCCAAAAAGTTTCCTAAGTCTTACTAGAAGCTTATGTTTATTTCTGCTTCCTCTTTTCTTTTTTCTCAGCTTAGATGGCATGATCCTATCTTGCCTTGCTTCTCAGTAGAGGAATTGCCAGCAGTTTCCATCTCTTCATTTTTTTGCAAAGTACTTGAGAGTCAATTGCAAGTCTGCTCTTTGAAACTTGGGTCACACTGTCACCTACAGAAGGAATTCTGGCATTGTGATCCAGTTGAAAGGATTTTGAAGGGTCATTTTTACTGATACGAGAGATGCTGTTTGTTGCACATCAGAATTTCTCACCAGGAATGTGTTAACACCCTTGCCACAAAAACAGCGCTGACTTAATATTTGTTTACAAACTTATGTCATTTGGTCTCTAAATTCCCTATATAAAGTCTGTCTTTGTTCATATTTTTATCAAGTTCTGATCCCACACGTTCTGTGCTATGACATCTGGAATTGTTGGTTGGGTATATACTGCAGTTGATCTTGGCTATTAGTTGTACAGTCTAAGCTCTCAGTTACTAGGGTTAATAGTAGGATGGAGTAACTGGATAAAGCAGACACCTGTATAATACAAAACACATACAATCTGTGCTGTGAGAACAACTTTAGCATATCTTAACCTGAAAGAATTGTGAACGTCCGCTGCAGCAAAACAGAGTTAATTTTCTTTAAATGGTACTGGAGAGAAAGTTTGCTGTGAACAGAATACATTGCCTGTTAAGTGGTCTAAAGCCAGGTGTAGCAGAGAACACTAGAAACACTAAATCCACAGTCCTGAAACTCACCTGTGGGTGGCTGAGGCTTCATAGAAACAGCTGAATGCATCCTTTTGGCTTTCAGGAAGAAACAGCAAGTCATGGTTTTTATCTAGCTGGGTTTAAGAGATCACAGGGTTGAGTAGTGGCAAATTGAAATGCATAAATTGGGGAAACTGCAGTTTATACAAGTTGTAGATAGAGAAGTGATGCTTGTGGAAGAGTGAGTTAGAATTTGTTGTTGATCATAGGAATTGGAAGCCAAGCAGAAATAATTCCTACTTAATTTTTGCCAGCATTAGTAGACTGAAGATAATAAAAGGACGTGTTGTCTAGTTGCTTATAGAATTGTGTATTTTGGAAACTGATGCTGCTTTTACCTCCAAGGTTTTGTTCTGCTGATCGGCTTTATTGGTTGCTGGATGGCACACTAACGGAGAATAATTATGACTATCAGTATGGTTCTGAGTCAGCTGTACTTCCAAACTATCACTGAACTTCTTGAAGGCACTGAGTTGAATCTACTTAAAAAAAAAAAAAATTCAATGGAAAATACTTCTAATTTGACCAATTATTTAGGAACCAATTCGCTAGCAGACCCAAACACCTGCACACAGCATAAATATATAACATTAGTCTCTGAATATTTCATGTTTTTGAAAACTGTAGTGCTGTTCTTGGTTTTAATATAGCAATAGCACAGCTGTGTATGCCTAACAGAAAAGTTTGAGCATTTGAGAGTTCCCCCAGAGAAGTTTAAAATTGACTGCACTGAAAAGATTTTGTGAAAAGTCAAGAAAGCAGTTTTAAATTTTATCCAGCAAGTCATTCTGTTTAGTTTAAGACATTAGTGTCCTAGATTTTATGCAAAGGGCAGTCAGCAAGACTCAGCAAGTCACCTAGACAATCATGACTTATTTTGTCAGAAGCATTTAGTGAGGATGTAGCACTTCGCTTCCTGGTCCCAACTACCACATGTGTGTGTCTGAGACTGAAGTAATTTTCATATCTAATATGATAACACATCTAATACACTTATTTATAATTGTTGATTCTAAATCAGCACAACCTTTGTGTTGGTCTCATCCAGTTCTTTTAGGGAATGTCAAAAAGTCAAGTAATTTTTGTCATGTTTATTTCATATTAAAAATAAAATCAAATAGTTTAAATATATTGTCTTTTTATTTTCCTAAATAATTTCACTAACAGCCTGTTTAAATTTGTTGTAGTAGTAAAAAATAAGAATATGTATTTTGATATGCTGTTTTGATGATGTGTTACAAGTCTGTTTACTCGTGAAGCACTGATTCTTAGGCCTATCCCTGCCCCTAATCCTGCAGTCAGTAACAAAAGCACATACTTTTTCAATTTCATCATAGGCTGAAGAAGGAAAACTTTCTTAACCATTTAATGGATCAGGATTAGATAATAGGAGGTCTGGATTTTATACTGAGGTTTGTCAGAGTCATTGTAAGAAACTGGGAAGAGAGTCATAAGTCTTGTTTTCCAAGCAGTGAATTAAAAAGGTTATTATTGTTCAGTCTTTTATTTATTTGAATAGATTTTAATTTCTTACTTATTTTTTTTTACTTTGCCTAATGCATAAGTATTCTGATGTGACAGTGTTTCACCATTATGTCTTAGCCCGAATTTAAAATATAACAAGAAATTTCTCTCCCCAGCGATTTCAAACAGTTGTCAAGTGAAACTGAATACATGACAATTAATGGGACAACAATGAAAAATCTCGAAATTTTACAGAATCAGGTAAGGACAAATGTAATTTTTTTTTTAGTAAATGTTGAGATCTTCACAGCTGTTTGACATACTATTCCCAGTGAAGTTAGTTAGTTTAGTTCACAAATCTCACCAAGAAGATTTAAATTATTTTAAATGAGATCAAACTGGTGGAGGGTTAAGTTTTCAGAGACGTAAATGAAAGCTAATCTGTACTTACTCTTAGGATGAGTTAGGAACTTTATTACACTTTTAACTAGAACTTTCCTAAAGTTTGAGTTCTTGAGCAACTGCAGTCAAGTTATATGACTGCAGATGGGGTTGTTTTTCCTTTTGTGCTACTGCACAGACCTTTAAGCATAAACTTAATTTAACTTGTGTAATTTATTCCAGTAATTTTCTAAAAGGATTTTCTGGCTAATGGAAAAATATACTTAAGTATCTTTTGACTTTTGGTGCTGCTTTATGTAACGCATTGCTGATTATGCAGTTACCATATCTTAAAACTTAAACAGAACATTTAAGTAGTGTCCTTTCACTACATCATTAGTTGTTCAGTTAAAAATAATTATGCTATTTTTATTGTTTCAGACTGATATGAAAACAAAAGGAAGCCTACTCTGGGTCTTGGATCATACTAAAACTTCCTTTGGACGTCGGAGATTGAAGAAATGGGTAACCCAGCCTCTCATGAAATCCAGGCGAGATAACTCTTTATCTTGGGCTAAACTTGCATTTTAAAATTAAGATGTTGAGTATGCCCAATGTATTTATTTTTCTGAAGACCTGATATCCATAGTACAGTTTGCAGAGGAAATTATATGATTGAGGATATGGATATTATATGTAGGTACAAAAGAGTTAAATTGCTCTTTTTGGGCGCAATGGGTCTTCAGTAGTTCAAAGTAGTAGGTTTGGAGCAAGTTAGAAATTCCCATGCAGAAATCAGCTTGCGTACCATTCCAGTTCAGTATCCTTTTTCAGACAATGAATGAGGATTACGTCCTGTTTGGGGATGTTTTATCCCTAAACTGACCAATTAACGTTTGATGTCTTTCTTGCTTCACATGTATTTGCATTTTTAATGTATTTAATTAGTTTTAAAGTAGCTGTGGTTGTTTCTGTTATCCCTGTATACAATGTATTGCATCTGAAAGTATTTCTTTTTTTTAATTCTGAAGTGTGATTGTTTGATCACTCTTGTATTTTGAACTATGCTTTATTAATGCTTTATTTCATAATACTATCATGCTTGGTTTTACTCATCCCTGTTTTGAAATGGACTGCATCTTTCCTGATTTCTCGTTGCAGGCTTTATTGGACTGTTGTACTTGCATATGTTGTAATTAACAGTATTTAGTCCATGGAATGTTTGTTTTCTACATTTTAAGATTTTGGATCTGTTCCTCTGAATGTGCATTCCCTGAGCATTGTCAGTGTAGAATTTACTCAACTGACACGTTGTTCATTTCATCTTACAGGAAATCCTTTTGGTTTGATTCTGTAACATGATTTTTACCCTTGTTTTACTCTTGTAAATATATTGAACAGTTCTACTTTTTATTAATTCCTGAACAGTTTTAAATAGTGAGATATACATTTTTAGTGTTTTGCTGTTGTTTATTTACAAATGTTTCTACAGAAGCAATTTTTTTCTTGACCAAATTTAATGTGTTAGAGGACTATACTTCTGAAGCATTGGTGCTTAATTTTCTCATTAGCCTTTTTGTAAGGATCTTTTCTCATTCTCAGTAGTGTAATAAAAGCACGTAACTCCTTTTTCCCTCTGTTTTGTTAATTTAGAATATTAGAGACCTTTTTCGTTTGGATGAGCCATGGTGAGACTGTTTCACACTGCAGTTTCTGACACGAATTTAATAGCTGATTTCAGTGTGCCCTTTTTAAAAAAAATTCTGGTAATAGCTTTCATATATCTTACCCAATTCAGAAAAGCTTCTGATGTAACCACCCTAAACAGTATTAGACTTTGTGGAAGGTGATTATGTGCCTGGTGTTCACCTTAGAAGCGTATAGGAGGAATTTCTAGGCCGCTTCAGGTGACTAAATTGACATTTTCCTGCTCTAGAGGCACCTTATGACCTTTTGGGAATTGTTTGTGAAGTTGTCAGTGGGGGGAGCCAGATGCCAGTCTTTGGTCTGGTGTGGGGGCAGCTCTGATGATGGGGCCGCGTAAAGGAATGAATCTAACCATATTGCTCCCAAATGGTCACATATGTGATGCAGCAGGTGAAATACCATTCAGCAGTCAAATAATCGGAGTTCTTATATGGAATCTGCTTGCCTGGGGACTTCAGGCCTTCTTTCTTATGCAGTATATTTAGTTTAAATTCCCCCTTGTCCCAGTGCAGAACCAGCCCTACAGTTTTAGTTTCTTCTCTTTCTCCTCTGCTCTTTGCTACTTATAGAGATTGCTACTTCCCTTTTACAGCACTCTTTCTCAGCATGGAAGGTAGTTCCATGGTTGGAGATGACCATATTCCTCAGTTGAAGCTAAAAAAGCTGTTTTGTTTCTATGTATTTCTCCCGTTCTGACTCTGAATTGTAATTTCATGTACTTAACGCGTCAGACCTTCAGCAGAACTGTTTCCAGTAATACACCCAAGTGCACTTAGAGAACATTCTGTAATTGTAATTCACCTGTGCCTCCTGGAGTGACATTTTCAGAAGAAGTGAGATTTGTATACTGCATCTTTTCCTGTCAGTGGGAAGGTGCATTTCCCTTGTTGTATCGACAAGCAAGAGGGTGTAATTACTGCTTTATGCCTTACAGTTGGAAATCACTTGGGATGATGACTAAATTTCCAGGCAATAAACCATACACTAGGTTGAATAAAGTTAGAATGTGTACAGACAGCTCATTTGGGCTAACTTGGTTATGTAATACATTTAGAAACTTGGAAGAAAAGATTTTAGGCATTAATCATATGATAGTGTGTGGGGGGAAAAGACTTAACCAGGGAAAGTGTTATGTCCTCACTTATTCACCTAGCTATACAAAGATGATGAGATAGGAAGGTATGAGTCATTTGGGACTGAGGTTTTTAGGGAATCGGGAAAGTAGTTATTTTTTGTAAGAGTTGTCTTTTCAGATTACAGAAGTGCTATCTTGCCTTGCTTTCTTGCCTTTGAAATGTAAGTTCCATCCAATACCTTTCTCTCTAACTTCTGTTAGCAGAGCACGAAGAAAAGGAAATAGAAACCTGAGTTGGTTGGAAGGTTTTTTGACTGAATGAAATTTGCAGTTTCCCCATTGGGCAATGGAGTTTCAGGTTGAGAAGTAGAGCTGTGTATTATTGTACTCAACAGCTGAAGGCCTAAGGATTGGTCTCAGAGTACAGTGTTGTAACACAGTGTGATCTTTGTGTCTTTGCATGTGTGCAATGTGAAAAAATAATTTTTTCCTAACACAAAATTAATCTCAAAACCTTTGAAGTTGATGAGAAACAATTACTGCATTTTGAATAGCTACAAGACGAGGAGAAATATAAGCTTAACATAGGCCTGATTAAGCAAACCTGGGTTTGGTTTGTATCTTTCTTGTTTTATTGTTGTATATAATGGATATTTTGTCCTGTGGTGGTGTTATAAAAGAAACTGCAGGGAAGCTGTTGCCCTGCACATGGATAATCCAAAGCCTCTGCCAAACATGTCTTTGTTTGTGTCTGTTACGCCCCTGGTTACTCCCTTCCACTCTCTCTCTGTATTTTCTTGCCTGTGGTTATTTGTAATCAATCTGTACTCATTTGGTCTTTTTCTAGTTAAAACTGATGTTTAAATCGCAAGAAAGGAGAAAAATTGCATGTATTTCGAGAGTTACAAAAATAATTTTAACCTTTTCCTTGCATGCTAGGCTAGGCCTGCAGGGAAAGTAGCCTTTGTTGCGCCCCATTTCTTCTTGTTCTGGATGAGATGATGCTTTTATTGAGGCTGAATTGAAGCCTTGTAGGATAGTATTAATAATTTCTATTATTCTGAATATTCTTTCCCTGTAAGAGCGTAGAGTGACTGTAGCTTAGCAAATTCAGAACTGCAGACAGTTATCTACTACATAAGAACAGAGTGTAGATTGTTATTACTAATGCAACATGGCTTTTAATTGAGGAGATGTACAGTAGAATTGGGAAGAAAAGCATCCCTATACAGTGATGTTAGCAATGACATACGTTTACAGATATAAAAATGGCTGTTCTAAATCTTCTCACTTTGAATGTATTGAGTGCTGTTTTATTTATCCTACTATACACAAAGTGCAGTTCTAAAGGAAAGTCTTTTAAGTTTGGCTTTGTGTTTGTTCCTGTAATTCAGAGATCTGTGCAGTGAAACAAACTACCTAAAGGTCTCTAAAAAAAAGCCATCTTAATTGGGAGTAGTTTGCCATATGATACCATCATCATCCAGAGCTGGATTAGCATCTTATTTTGCAGCAGTGGTTTAGGAATAAAATTCATCCATTCTAGAGCAGAATTTCACATGCTAAAATTTTTTCGTAAAAATAAATATTTTGTAGCATCAGTGCCAATATAAAATGCACAAATGCAGGTTACAGCGTATGCCCATGATCTCAAAATTGTTGTTGTAAAGGAAAAAGATTGCAGCATCATCACATATATTCATTCATTTTTGCTGGCTGTGTTTTGGTACCATTGAGTGCTGTGTCTAACTCCTTATAAATGTAGTAATCAGGCATTCATTCATGTTGGCTGAAGTGGCTAATGGTTCCCATTTTTGGCACAAATAGCTGAAATACATTATGTGTGAACACAAAAGTATTTGATTACTATTTGCATATTTTATACATTCTTTTAACAGATGTGAAGACAAAGTTTATAGTACTTGTATATTGCTGTTAAGTATTTGAGATCCATTCAGGAATATTGTCTTCTCGTGGCTGCATGATTATTTAGGGTAATGTTGGACCTCTCTGTAGAGGTATGAAACATTAAGAGTTTTGAGAGTAAATAACTTTCTTCTGCACATAGAAAACCAGCGAACAGATCCAGGAGAATGTTAATGGTTTTTAGGTTTTACTTAAATTTCACCATAGTAATTATCATATAATTGCCCTTTGTACTTTTCCATTATTACAAGTGTGTAAACTTGCAGTGGTCACAGCACAATTTAACAGTGTGACTTGCTTTGTGGGATAAATCCTAGACTCTAACTTAGCCAGCTACATTAAAAAGACAGCAATTGACTAGGTTTTTTTTTGTTTGCGTGTTCTTTAAAAGGACACATGTGCAGTTCACTGATTGTATAGTGGTGATTCCACCACAATTTTGAGTTTTGATGGCATTAATTGCTTTTATAAAAGAGAGTGATCTAAAGCAGAAAACACTGCACTATTTCATGTGGTCCTTAATTCAGTCAACTCATATGAAGTCTTTGGTTGTAAACTGTGTTCTGAAGAGAAGTCAAGACAAAAGCAAAATGTATAAGAGACAAAATATAAAGCAACAGATGTCAGAATAGCCTTCACCTTGTCCTGTATCAGAGAATAGTATGAGAACAGGGCAACTGGGTAACATTACCTCCCCAGAGCTCTTTCCCAGCTTATACCAATTTGCAGTTCAGGAACTTCCTCAGGCACAACTGATACCCATGTGTATCTTGCATTTTCCCAGTGTTTAAGTAATACATTTTCTTTCTTTGAAATCCTGTAGCTAGGCAAGAGGCTGCTAGGCTTTGATCTAGATAATATAGTTCATGGAAGGCAAATGTTTGTTTTTGCATACCCTTCATTATACCTTTTCAGATACTGAATTCATGTGACTAGTGATTTTACATATCACTGTGGTCTCTAAATAGATTTACTAAAATTAATTTCAGTTTTATACATTCACTGTGTCATGATGAATGAACTTATACTTTGTAAGTCTATTGTAAGTTAAAAGATTAGGAGATTGCTGATAAATTAATATTTATTTACCTTGTATCTATGACTGAAGATCTTCTGCAGTTCTTATATAGCAGTTACATTATCAGTTACACTCTGCTTTAAATGTATTGATATATTATCACATCTAAAAATGTTAGGTTTGCTTTATTGCGCAAGGGATCAGCAGATCTGTTAGCACAGTAGCAATCAGCAAACCTATTTCAATTATTAAGATGGTCAGATGTTAATTCAGTGCAATGCATTTATATCTGCAGCCTTGTGATTTGTCAAATTTTTAGTTCAGGACTCAAATATTTTTTTATTTGCTAATTTTCTGTATTGTCCACATATCTGACTGCAGAATAATACAGGAGAGTATATCATCATTTAATTTCAAGTAGTTCTTTTAAATGTCTAGAATAAATAATTCTGCAATTAGATTTTTTATGTTTAAATATGCTGCAAAGTGATTTTAGTATAATATTAATTATGCTATTATTAGATGGAGACCATGACAGAAGTGTATTGCTTTTCATCAGCTGGCTTATGTTACATTGTTTCACTGAAGGTTATTTGGAAAATTGGATAGGGCTCAGGTTGCTGACAGGGTAAACAGATGGGAAAGAACAGTCTATTGCCACACCTAAATACAGAAAAATGTGGTAGACGGTTTATAAAATGTGAAACAGTTTCTTAACATAAGCTGCTGAGTTTCTTTCTATAATGTTAGATTCAAATTTTTTAGTGATGGATTTTTTTTCCATGTCATGCAGAGATTAGAAACCCCAAACTGTACATCAAATATCCTGAGTAAGTACGTGGAACAAATTTCTTTTAAGAAAATACAGCTGATGAGTATAATATATTGGTGCTCAACAAAAAACACTTATTAATATAAGTATAAATACTTGAAGTTTAAAAGCATGCTTTGAAATTCATGGACTGGCTGCTTTTATAATTTCGCTTCCCTGTCCTTCCTTCCTGATACATGTGTAGTTTTACATAATTCGTCACTGAATTTCCTGGCTTTTGAAATAGGAATTCCAATATGTTTTGTTTACAGGTGGAAAAAATGGGTCATTTGATACTGAATGCTGTATTTCTGACCCTTTCTCGTTTGTAGGATTAAAGCAGAAAACTGTATGGATGCTTAGCTCTAGATTACTGGAGCTACAGTAACATAGCCATATGTGAGGATGATTAAAGTGCAGATTAATCTTTGAAGGGAGGGTTTTTTTTAATATCTGCATCTATTTTATATATGACTGTATGTTTTCAATTGGCCACAGATGTAATCACACTGTTTCAATTAAGCGATAGCATTCTGGAACAGAATTATGATGCTTACATGTGCTTTTTATAATAAAAATACAGATTGTTTTCTTCTTTAATGTCCATGTTTTTGTAATTTAACAGTTCAGTACTCCTTCATGCAGAAAAGTGTGCCAGCATCTCAAGTACAGCAAATTTTAATATTTCTCCATGAAAATGTAGTTGTGGCTAATGATACTGGCCTTTTGGAATTTCATTGTAACCATCCACTAGCTTCAAAGCTGCATAGTTGGGATATTTTATTACTTTCTCACTGATATTAATACTTCTCAATTTCATTTCCATTATCTAGCTGTAGTTTAGAGCAGCTCACTAATTGATGTACCAAGCTTAAATCACTACTGTTTGAATACTCTGTGTGGATGCCAATAGCTTGCTCTTCAGTTTGTTGCCTGACTTTTAGTAACCCTGCCAGACTGCACTAGATGCATGATAGTGGCTCTTAAGGATTGGATTTAAAGCTCAGACGTGTTCTGTGTTGACAACAGTCCCTATAGGTCTGAGCACTTGCAGTGACAGTAGATGCTGTCTGCTGATGTTGCTTTCAAGTTGCCTGGCTACCCAGGAGAATTTGAGAAATGTTTAGTTTTATGCATTTAGTGTTGTTGGAGGAGTGGAACAGTAGTGGGGAAGAAGAAGGTGTTCTTGTGACCTGCAACAGGCATGCTAAGCAGGGCCTACAAAGTCCAGCATTTCTGTTTTCCTCAAGGCTGGGAAAAAGCAGTCTTTTAGGATAGTGGTATGGTTTGGGTCCTTTGACATGAGTGTACAGTCTGCTGTCCAGTTTGGAGATAACAGAGTGAGTTCTTAAGATGCCCAAGGAACTGGGGAAAAAAAATAAAGGAAACATAGCCCCCATTTTTAAAAAGGAAAAAATAAAGAAGACCTGAGGAAATGCAGACTGGTCAGTCTCATTCCTGTACCCAGCGGTGTTATGGAGCAGATCCTCCTGGAGACAGTACTAAGGCATGTGGAAAATAAGAAGGTGGTTGATGAAAGGCAACATGGCTTCACTAAAGGTAAATTATGCCTCACAGACTTGGTGGTCCTCTCTGATGGGGTTACAGTGTTGGTGGATAAGGGAAGAGTAACTGACATTCTCTGCCTGGACTTGTGCAAATCATTTGACACTGTCCTGCGTGACATCCTTGTCTCTGAATTGAAGAGACATGGATTTGATGAATGGACCACTTGGTGGATAAGGAGTTGGCTGGGTGGTTGCACTCCAAGAGTCATGGTCGATGACTCAATGTCAAAATGGAGACCCATGCTGCATGACAGTCCTTAGGAGTTGGTATTAGGACAAATGTTGTTTGACATATTTGTCACAGACATGGACAGTGGGATTGAGGGCATCCTCAGTAAGTTTGTCGATGACACCAAACTGTGTGGTGCGGTCAACACACTGGAGGGAAGGGATGCCAACCGGAGGGGTCTGGACAGGCTTGAGAAGTGGGTCTGGGTGTCCCTGCACCAAGATGGGGGAAATTCCGAGCACAATTACAGGCTGGACAGGATGGATTGAGAGTAGCTGTCAAGAGAAGGTTGTAGGGGTGCTGGCTGATGAGAACTTCAACATGAACCAGCAATGCCAAAAGATGCAGAGGGACTTTTTACAAGGGCATGTCATGATAGGACAAGGGGCAATGACTTTGAATTGAAAGAGGGTAGATTTTCATTAGCTGTAAGGAAGAAACTCTTTAAGGTTCTTTCCAACCCAATCCATTCTGTGAAGACAGCAGAGTCTTTCCCCAGTTTGTACGGTGGCTGGGGAAAAATGCGTCTATTATATTTGTGCTCCAGGTAGGTGGCAGAGAGGTGCTGTAAATTCTCACATTGTAGTGCAAGGCTGCTCTGGGAGTCTGTGTGTGTCATTTGTGACAGATGAGGGGATGGCTTACTGTTCTAGTATAAAGCAGTATGTGACTGAAAAAATCCTGGCAATTAAATGCTGTTAGATTTATATGTATCCAAGTACACATCCAGTCATGATGATCTCCCTTTTACATGCTCTGTAATAAAATTTTAAGCACTCTTAGATTTAGCTGTCTTCAGGGCCAGAGGTCTCTGACTGCCAGTCTGTTGTAACGTCTGCAACCTGTGGATCTGCCTAATTTTGTCGGTGTCCTCATGGATAGTATATGTTAGCAACTGCAGGGGCAAGTGGCACAGCAGTTCTGCGATAAAAGCCGTGGACAAGAAAAGCAGTATTCCCCAAAATCTTACCTTTTTATTGCATCCTTACTTTTTATCCCTCTGTGCTGACTGAGCACTAAGCATCTCGCTGGTCTGTGAGAGCAGATGTATGCTGTATTTGTCTTGCGCACACCTGTCTGATATGCAAAGTATTGGTAGCAAAAGACTGCATTCTTCTTAACCTGCAAGGGTGGATGTGTCGGCACAGGGATTTTTGAAGTTTCTTGTCTCAGGAGGAGAATATTGTGATAAGGCTTAGTTGTCGTTCTGGGAGAAATCATAAGGATGTTAAAATGAGTGCTGGGATGTCCTGAGTATTTTTGAAGTTTATTGGAACATCATGTTTCATATACAGCCTCACTTCCAGGAAACTTTCTGAATGCCAGCTAAAGCATTCAAGTGCACAGGTCCCTGCAGAGCATTCCCAGTGACACATTGTTGGGAGACTCTGAGGAAATGTGTCATCTGGAGCAGATGTTTTTGTTGTGAAATCTCAGCAAATCTTAGCACAGCTTTCACCTGGCTGACTCTGTTTTGTGGAGCACACAGTTATTGCAGAGATAGAGCCTGAGCATGGAAAAGCTATATTCAGAGGAATCATGCTATTCAGCTTTGATGCCTCTCTTTCACGGCTGTCTTACAGTGAGCTTGCTACCTTTTTATGTATTTCCTTTGGGCTACAGGCACTGCCGGTTGTTTGGTTCTCTAGCTCCCGAAAGTAAACTCCTCACCAGTATGTTTTGAATGCACCCATGTAGCCTTAATCTCAATCTTTTCCTAGAAAGCAGGATTGAGGCAGTTTGATGGTGTGGAATGCAGAAATGGAGTTTACCTTAGATCTGCAATCTACAGTCAGTTCATGGATATATTGGAAATTGTAGCTGTGCCATTATCAGCAATGTAAAACGATGTGAACCTTGACAGAAGGTTGTCTGTTTTAAAACTGGTTTGTGACAGCGGCTGTAACAACTTGATTGTAAGGAAACTGCAAGTAAGAATGGAACTGTTTCTTCACATAAAAAGAGTTTCCTCATTGCTTGACTTCAGTCCTGAAATATGGACATTAATTTTATGGTTTTTGGAAAAAAAAAAAAAAAAGTCATATACCCAACAGGATTCTGATCCTTGTAATTACTTTTGATCTAGAGGTAGAGGGGCAAAATGGTAACCAGTGTTTAAACCCTGTTGGCACAAAGTATGCCTCATAGAGTTCAAGTATAAACTCCCCTCCCCCAGGTACTCACCATCAAATTTAGGGTTGGATATTCAGTACTGCAGGCATTATGTACCGCTAGGAGACCATCTAAACATGGGCACTAAAGTGTATATTTGACCGTTCTGAGCTTATATGCAGAATCTGGCTAGCATCTTGAATGAAAGTCCAAGATTCTCTGCATTTCTTAATTCTACTTACCTAACTGTGAGAATGTAACCTTAGTCAAAGTTTAAAACGAACAAACAAAAAAACAACAAAACCAAAACAAACCAAAGGAAAATCTTTTTTAGCTGTATCCTTCTCCTCAGAGAACAACAATTTTATTTATTTATTTATTTTATGATTATTCTTTTACAGTGAAATAAATGCCCGACTTGATGCTGTGTCTGAAATTCTACTGTCAGAAGCCAGTGTGTTTGGTCAGATTCGAAATCTTCTTTGTAAACTGCCAGACATAGAGAGAGGCCTCTGCAGTGTTTTTCACAAAAAGGTATACCCATAATTACTGTAATTGATTATTTGCTAAACAACATCATTCTGTCTTAATGTACTCCCATTGTTTGTGCGTGTTTGCTTAAAAATATTTTGTTCTTAGTAAGACTGAGGCTGACATAACAAAAGGATGTAAGTTTGTAAGAATCATTCAAGTTTTTAAAAATAATTCAAGTTTATAAAAAATATTTTTGCCTTATGAATCTTTTTTTTTCCTACCAGTGATATGCTGGTTTAAGAAATGCCTGAGTAGGGTTCCAGAACACATATGTTGTGTTGCTAATGCTGACAGGAAAAGCATCTATGATACTCATGATTTAATGGCTGGGGTCAGTGAGGTGGGATAGTGCAATATGTCTTTATGCCATAAACTATTCCCCTTTAAAACAAAGCATTGCATTCTATATGCTTATCTAAAATCACAATTGTTCTTTGAGAACAACTGTCCAGGAATGAGATAAATCACTTTTTAATGACTTAACATGTCAAGTTGACTGGTATGTAATAAGGTTTGTAAGGATAAATGTGTGTTTTATGATATCCTGTCAATCTGTCAATGCTCCACTCCTATCTGCTATCCTATGCTTCTCCGCCCCCCGCCCCCCCCCCCCCCCCGGTTTTACTGGTCTGTATGTTTTTCTCCAAATGTCCCTTCTTGTTGTAGGGCTGCTTACTCTTCTCAGCTTTAAAGATGTTATTTAGGTGCAACCAGTTAGTGGCCCTGGATTTTTATGTGATTTTTGGAATGAGGTGACAATGTAGTTTGTCTAAAACAGCATGAAGGTACGTGGTTAGTGAATTAGATGTTGGAAAGAAGTAGCACGAGAGAAGTGCTCCAACAGAATCCATTAGAAAGGTAAATGGGGCGGCAAAGCCCCAAGCACACACTTTTTCTTTCATGCACTAGCCTTCCTTGGTAAAAGTCTCATTTGCCATCCATTGCAGAACACTGTGGAGAATGCCCAAATCAGTGAAGCTCTTTGGGATTTTGAGGCGATGACAGTATCCCTGAAAGACAGGCTCTGTTTTGAATGAAGAATCAAAAGCAGACTCTGGGAAACAAATTCTGCAGTCTAGACAGAGGTTGAATATGGAGCCTGAAGAAAGGTCCCTTTAAAGCAGTTACAGGGTAACTGACTTTCATGATTATTTTCAGAATATCCAGTAAATGCTGCCATTTCAATTCCCACTAGGAGCCTTTCCAGTTCTCTTAATTCCAGATGTCCATCTCCCACATGCTCCAAATGAGGTTTCCTGAAATTTCATTCCCATTAAGGGTTTCAAAACTGAATGCAGTACACTGATGGCTTAACTGAAGGAATATGCAGGCTTGTTAATTCCATGTTAACTGCAGGAAAAATAGGTGAATGTGACAATTATTTAATCCTTCAGGTAATTTAGACTTAAGTGTTATTACTGGTAGAGGAGGTTTGTTCCACGAAGGGAGACCTCTGAAGGGTACAGAGGTGGTTGGATTGTCTCAGTCGTTTCAAACATATTTCATTCAGGTCAGCCACTATGTAACTTTTATTGTGCAATGCACTTTGCACCAGTAAACTCTAGAGGAGAGAGAAAAAAAATCAGGCAAAACACTGCTCTGTTTTGGAACTGACTTTGCAAGGCAAAGCATCCTTGTGGAAACTCTTCTGGTAGATAACATCATTGTATATTTTTCTGGTCTAACTGTTATTTTTTTTTTAAATCTCATCTGCTGATGAGACTTGTCTGGTAGCATCATTCAAACTGACAGTTGTTAATCTGACCCTCCACAAGTTCCCATTACCCCAGATGCAAACCACCGAAACCCAGTGCTGATCTGTCCCCGGGTATGAGCAATCTCAAATTAGAACAGCGTTCCTTAAGTGGGAATTAGGTATTACCTTGGAAGTCATATTGACAGCTCCAAGTTTACCCCAGCCTAGAAAAGGACTATGGGAATGATTAAGGAAATAAGTGCCATGTTACTGTTGCTATGGAGAATGGAATTAATACAAGGACTGGTTGTTCTTAGTTCCTGCAGCTCTAGCACCTGACATCTTGCCAGGTAGAAACACTGTCAACACCAGAATGGCAAGAGGAGGATGGCTGGAGATCAACCGTTTGAAGACTTCTTGGTAGCATTGAGAAATTGATTTAAAAGGAAACTGAGAGATGGGGAATTGTCAAGAGTTTTGTCTAAATAGTGTCTGGAACTGATGCAGAATTAGATCTTGCTGGAAAACACATTGGGCTCAATGTTTTCTATAACAGTTCAGCCCCTGGAGAGAGCCACCAAACAATAGAACAAAATTTAGGCCACATGAATTTCCTTTAGTGATCTGTGTCTCAGGACAGTGGAAAATACGAATGGCAAGACCCCTAGCCTTTTTTCTCTCAGTTAGTGTTAACTGCTTAGCCTTGCCTTGGAGTGCACAGAACGGCAAGAGAGCAGAGACCTTTACCTGAGTGGGTCTAAAAACCACTACAGAGTAAACGTGCCGTCAGTACTTTTACAAATGTGTCCTACAGGGCCATCCTGATGTTGCATGCTGGTTTCATGCAGTGTGTTTCAGAAGATAAATATTTCTACAGGTTTGATCCCTAAATGTTTATCTTGTTTGTACCCTTTGCTCAATAAACATTATTTTTGGACTAAAGATCAGTCACTGAAGTGGGCAGAAATTATTACAACAAGTGGTCATTGAATTTACAGAACACATTAAAATGAAGCTGTTTCACTGAACTCTTACACAAGGAGGGCAATAAATAAGCAAACCTTAGCAGGGTGTGTAGCAAAATGTCATTTCAGTTTGTTCTGCTCCTAACTTCAACTATAAACTCTCCCATGTTCAGAGTTCCTCACAAATTGCTGCAGTTGGTGAAACTTGTTCACTTCTGAATCAGTCTCTAAAACTTTGCTGGGTACTTACTGGGCTGCTCACCTGTGGAAAATAGAGCAGGCAGTTGCTACAGGGGGAAATATTTGCTGCTTGGCTACGTACAGGCTCTTGTGGCATTTGCCGTTCAGTTTTCCAGCGAATACTTCACTACTTGACTGTCACACTTGGAACCCTCAGAGGAGAAGGGTGCAGCTCACCTTGGTGCTAAGTGTTTAAGATCTTTCACATTAGCTTGTCATCAAGAGTGATGCTGAAAATGTGCCCTTCCCTGGAAGGCAGGTCTGATACTTCATGAAGATGTCATGATTTTCAGAAGATTCAGAGAATGATGTTATATTTCTCATTATTTTTCTCTTATGAAATCAATACTGTTATATATGCTCAGAAAATTGATTACTGTATAAAACATTTAAAATTAATTCTCCCCATAGCATAATATATTATTGATTTCAGCTAGTATATCTTAGTTTTTTTACATTCTTTGTTCTATGATAGCAGTATGCACAACTTGGATATACTGCACTTTAATGTTTTAAAGAATCCGCATCACAGTTATTTTTAGATTTACAGTACTGAATGCTGATTTGAGCAAATTGTTCCTCATTAAGCTGATTAACATAACTAGTGTCATAACAAGGGGACATAGTAACCTTAAAATGAAATACCTCATTTTTTCTAAACCAAAAATAATATGCTTGCTATACCAAAAACCTAAAGGTAGTTATTACAGTTTGAAAGAGATGATAAAGGTATGCTGCATTCCAACTCCCAGGTTTTTTTTATTTAAAGTGCTTTAAACTTGGAGTGGTCAATGGCTGTCAGCTCTCTGTGGCTCCCTTTTAGGTCTGTTGGAAACAATTTCACTAATGCAAACAAGGCTACACTGCTTTCAGTATTGTTGTTGAAGGGGTGTTAGACCTGCCATACTGCTGTGTATCTTTCATGATTTCTTCTCAGTGGCAGTGGTACCATTGTCAGTACAGCCTGCTAAACTGCTGGTTGAAAGTATTGTTTGGCATCACTGTCAACTCTGAGGTTATTTTTCTAGTGCCAGAGAAACTGTAGCTATCATTGACAGCATTTCAGAATTTGGCTTCAAAAATAGCATTGAATATGTTTGTGAGAACCTTCCATGAGTGCAAGCTATTAATCCTGCTTTATGTAAAGCATTTTTTACTGTATTTTAAACACTTCTAATTTATGATGCAGTTATATATCTTTTTGTAAGGTTACTTAGGATTAAAATGGAATCAGCCACACTTTAATGGATCCCAGCTTTTTGGAGGGGTTTTTTTTGCATCTGTTCCAAGTTATCTGTTTGCTTAATAAATAATTTCTGCGGTAGAGCCATGAAATTTTAGATGCAAAGTCCTGCAGTGTTACTAAAATCAAGCCAGGGGAAACAGTACTCTGAGTAAAAGGGGTATGGTCATCCTTTTTCTTAGGAGTGTTGTGTTTAGCAAAGTTGTTTGCAGTAGAGCATGCTGAATTTTTCTTGTTCTCCAAAGATATTATAGACTGTAGCTCATAGGAGACTCACAGGTTTTAATATGTTAGTTGACTGTCATGGTGTGTAGGCTATCAGAGCTGGTGTGAGGAACTTCAGCATATTCATCTTTTGAGAAATATCATAGTAACACTTGAGGATTGTTATGATGTCTTTTATACATGACTAAGTTTGTATTTTTTTCCTACTGATTCTTTTGTAGGTGACATTGCCTTGAAATCTAGCTTCCTCCAGTTATTGAATACTCACCTTCACCAGCCTTCACACCTTTGAAGAACACCTCAGACAGGTGTTCTTATGTATTCCTAAAATATTTTCTTTTCCCCATCCTTGTGTAGCTAGTGTACTAATTAAGTCCCTATTTGGTTTCTTTTTTAAAAGAAAAAATTAGTAAGAAACCTCAAACAAACACCACATATTCAAATGATGTATTTCTTCTGTCCGTATTTGCTCATTCTTCTTTTCTGGACTTTGTTCTCCCATGAATCACTTAATGCTATCTGTCAGGAACCTACTTTGCAATGTCATGTGGCAGGGCTTCAGCATTTGCTTCCTTGAGTACATTTTGAAGTCAAGGGATGTCTTGCAGCATTTTATCCTTTATCTGCATCAAAGATGTTGGTGATGCAGTCAGTCATACTATATTTTAGTTTGACTTTGAGCCCAAGCCTGAATTTAGCATTTGTTTAGTCTTTCAGACCTTTTCTTTGTGATTTGGCTTCAAATGCATTATTGTTTTACAGTGTTGTCAGAGCTTTTACAAAATGGAATAAGTAAGTTCCTGATTATCAGAAAGATGTTGATAAATAGCAGTGAGTGCAGAACCAAAGTCTTAATGAGGCTGAATAATGGATTGTTTATGATGAAAGATTAAACCATTATGGTTTGGTTAAGTTGATGATTAAAGGAGAACAGAAAGTTTAGAGATATTTGAAGGGTGTTAACAGCAGAGAGGGAGTTGAGTTAGTGTCGTACAAAAGAGTAAAACCAGAGATATTGGGATTAATTTAATGGAAAGGAAATTTAGGCTGTCAGATAAAAGTCTTATATGATGATAATTACTGTTTTATAAATTAGTTTCTGAAAGCAAGTGGTAGGCACATGGTATCTTAGAATAAAAGGGCCTGAAAGTAGACAAAAAGGAAATTCGTGCAGAAAAATTGGGCAGTTGCAATGGAAAAATTGTATGGGTCTCTTCTACCCCTAAATTTCTGTGCAAACAAAGATGAACTTAGATTTTCCAGAAACACTCAGAATGTAATTTCTCTGGTCTTTCTGAATGTCATGAAATGTCAGGGTTAAATTGTATATTCCTGTAGTCAGGTATCTACCAACCTTACCTGTTTGGTATGACGAGTTCAGTTCTTGAGCACAGAGCCATGCTTTGGGTTAGTTTGAGAGTATTTAACAGACAGTGGCTTTATGGTAACTTCAATTACATTTACTTACTCATGTGACTGAATACATTTTAAATGACCAGGAATAATTTTTCTTTGATACCTGTTTAATAAGAAGCACATCAGGGAAAAAAACCAATTAACATTATAAATTATTTTTCTTTCTAGCTTCATCGTTGTCAGTGACTTACAACTTCCATTGTCCGTAGTAGATTGCCAAGGCTGCAGGTTTATATCTGTCTCTATTCTGTATTTATACAGCATGGTGATCACTGGTCAAGGTAGTGATATGTGTTTAATGCGAAGAGGGCTAAGGCTGTAACTGGATTTTACCTTTACTTTTTTTTATGGTTTTCAAAAGGTTGCATTTAGACAGTCTTCGTGGTCTGAAAGGCTAGTAGGCACTACAGAGCAAACTTATTTTAGGGTTTATATGTGTGAGAAGAGAGAAAATATTCCCTTCCAGCCTAGCATTTTTGTTAATACGCATTTTGTTATGAATTTGGGTACAGAAGTTATTAGAGAGAGATTACTACAGAGTAATAGATGAGGGAATTGTTCTAGTTCTTGCGTAAAGGTGTGGGATAGAAAGAGAAACACAAGTTTGTCTAGAGAGAAAGTGAAAGAGAAGGGATGAAAAATAAAAATACAAATGTGTTTTATAAAATAGTGATTCACTGGGGCCTGCATGTTCTGTAATCAGTGTTCTAATCAATACCAGAAAATACTGACCAGAAATTAAATTCTAGACTGTATGTTGCCTGGGTAGGACAGAGGAAAAATAGTAAGAAGACAAGAACGCAAAAAAAATGTGGCATAAAAAGAATACTATAGTAGAAGCATTTGGTATATCCTACCCCATTCCTTGCATCCTCAGGTGAGGAAAAGAAACTTCTCAGAGTTGTCAGTTCATGGGAGAAGTTTTAGAAGACTGAAGAATGAATGTCTGTATGAATTAGTAAAATATGAAAAGTATCAACATAATTATTAATGGGTAACTTTTTTCAAACTTTCTGAAATGAAAATGTCCTGGAGTGTCACTGCATTCAGTGTGGTTTGAAGGTATCAGTGTCTCCTAAGAAGGAGTTCCATTTGATATGCAAATTGTGGTGTCAAACAAATGCAGACTTACTTCTGTGAATACCATTATAGAACCCATATTATCTAATTTATAGGTGAGGCACGAATACTGTAGGTAACTGGAGATGTATGGTACAACTGAGTGGGGGGATTATCAGTATAGCAAGAGTTGAGTTTTGTTAGAGTTGTTAATTGCTTGCAAAATCGTGATCCTGACTACTAATTTTTGAAAATGACCTACAGGTAACAAACTGTACTGATGCTGAAGGGTGTCTAGGATCTAACAGCAAAATATTTCAGCCACATCAGAAGTAATATTAATGGTTAAAAAAGAAAGAGAGAGAACTTCCTCTTTTACAAGTGACTGTTTTTTGTGAGAAGCTGCTTGAAGGGAACCAATATGCTCCTACTCTGTAGATATGATAAAACAAACTCTGAAAGCACTGTGTGCTATTGGCTGCAACCTGGGAGATTCCCTTTCAATGATATCCTGGCTACCTGCCTGAAAGAGATAAAAAAATCTCATCATAACTGTCGTGAGGAGGGGATGAAAGACAAAGATGGGGTTAATGCATTCTCCTTAGTCTTCTCATCACTTAGAGCTGGGAGTAACCATCCAGAGGGTGAAGCTAGGGACAACTGCAAGTACTTTTAAGCAGTGACTGATGTTTTTTCTCTTTCTGTGGGGTTTTTCTTTTCTGTGTTCTTGTTCCAAGACTATCACTCTCCGTGCTTGACCTTGTCTTTCCAAATCCTCTCTTGCCAAAATAACAGCCTGGGGATTCATATAACAGCACATAGATGCAAAAGCCCATATGGAGAAGTTTTGGTACTCATAAAATTACTTGACCTGCTTTTTTGTTGTTTGCACATTATTAGCCCACATTTTCTGCTATTTGTCTACTGCATATGTGTTACACATCATCTGGCAACAGGAATAATGGAGATGAGCTCTCTGATTCCTAACGGCAATGTTTAAAACGATTAGTGTATTTATTAAACTTGTGAATGTGATAAGATTATGGAGTTGTGTTGCAGTCCATACATTTTAACTTGTTTTTGTCTCATTTTTGAGAAGCAAAAGAACCCTGTAGGCTTTAATGAAAACATAATATATTGTAATGATAAGATATTGCTTCCCTTTGCAGTGCTCAACCCAAGAGTTTTTCTTGATAGTCAGCACTCTGTCTCGTCTGGAAGTGGAAATTCAAGCTCTTGTTCCAGTCATACATTCTCATGTGAAAAGTCCTCTATTACAAAATGCACTATTGGAAGTCCCAGAACTTCTCTCCCCAGTAAAACATTATTTAAAGATTCTTAATGAAGAAGCAGCCAAGTAAGTAAAGAGCTAAATCTTCTGTGCCTGATAGGCTTTCTGACTAGATTTATTCAGTTATGCAAATTATGCTTCTTGTTTTAGTACACCTTAATTTTGTATTTTAGGTTTTATATTTTTTTATCTAGAGGTTGCTTATAGCTAGCAGAGGTGGTTGTTTTCTAGTTTGTATCCTTTTTTTTTTTAAGTTACTTTGGGCAAGCAAGTGTGTTTCCTAGTGGTTGTTTGCCTCAGGTTGAATAATTTTTTTAAAGTTTTTCAGCTGTTTTGAGGAATGAATTTAGAGCAGAATGTGTTTTGCTCATGTTAATTTGTTTAACAACTTTTAAATTATTTTTTTAAATAGAGAAGCTATTTGTTTTGAAGAAAGACTTGACCTTTACCAAAGTTGCTGGTCTGCTGTCGGAAATATGCCTTTACAGTTTTGTGAAAATGCATCAAAGCTTTGAGTGTCCCCCATTCTTTTTTAAAAGTCTCTTTGCATGCTCACTAATGACAGAATTTGAAATTTAATAGCTCTGATGACTCCACATAACCTGTGTGCTTTTTTACACCCTCAGAGTGTATCTGAGGTTAGTGTCTTGTTCATGGACTCCCTCTGGAGAATTACTAAACAAGCACCTTCCTCAGACTCTGGGTGCACTCAGGCTTTTCCCTGCAATTGCCTTTCTGCTGTCTTGGAGAAAGCGTGGAAGCTGTTTGCTCTTTTTTTCTGAATTCTGTTCTTGGTTCAAGAAACAAATGTAGACGAAGGAAGAAGATGCTAAATTGGAAGAAATATGCATTATAAAGGAGAATGTCTTTAAATAAATTGTTGTGTATTGTTTCTTCAGAAGAACCGCTGCCTTCAATGTTACCCCTAGATCATAGGAAGAAGAAGGCAGGAGGCATAAGATGCAAAATAGTAAAGCAAGCACACGAGTTCAGGAAGGGAGGGATATGTAAAAAAACCCTCAGGGACAGGATTTAGGAGGAAAACATTGTGGCGAGTAAAAGTCACTGTCTTTCATAAAACAGTATAAAATCATCTAAAACCATTTCTCTTATAATGCTAGACACATAGGCGGTTTCAGTGTAGCTTTTGCATGTTGAGAGGACATTTTGAACACAAAATTAGTATCATCGAGCTTTATATCCAGGTCATCCTGAACTTCTGTGCTATAAGATTGTTTCATTTAACTTTGAACATTTCTTCATGTGTAATATTATGAGGTGTAGTTGACTGTGATATACCTAGAGATTTTTTAATGAAATATGTGCTATATAGTTTAATGCAGTTATGTTGGGGCTGCATAGTCTCACTCTTTTATTTTCAAAACAGTTTATAATTTTTTTTTATCTTTCTCCGAACGGGATTTAAAATTAAAGAAATTTAAGAATTAAAACCTAGAACTTAGTTTATTTGTTTCTGAGTTAGAGGCAGATGCAAGGTGTAGAAATTTAGATCTTGAGACGGGTAGAAATATTTGCTATGCCCTGGTGGGATTGTGAGATTTTTACTGACTTATGTTATCCAATTGTAGTTGTTCTAGGTTGTGACAAAACGGACTGTATCATTATTTTACCAGATTTGCTAGTAGGTAGGTTTTAAAATCTGGTTGTTCTCTGACACTGTGTTGGTGGTGGTTAGAACAGTATATAAAAACAAGAGACAATACTATAAGTAGAAGATGCTGTCACTGATCTGCAGAATGCATATATTTTATTTGCACGTATTCAAGATGACTAAAATAACTTAGCTTTTGGCCCTTATCTGTCTTCCACTTATAGGCAGTATTATTTGTACTCAAAAACCTTTATTTCATCAACATCATGATGACCACTCATATACATATATGCTCACACACACTTATACACACTTGTGCACCGCATCATGCATTAATTTTATTACGTGATGTGGATAAAATCTTGTGGTGGTTGTCAAAAGTATCACTCTACTCCAGGGTTTTTTTAGGGGGAGTTGGAGATTTTGGAGTTTGTGGTTTTTTTTTTAAACTGTCATCTTTTAAATTTTTGTTAGGCATCACATAGCAGTGACAGTCTTCACAATCAGCTGCTGGCTACTAGTGCTCTTTTTCCCTTGTATTCTCATGGAAACAGGTCTAATCAGCACAAAATAGTTTCTAAAAGTTACTATTGTATTTTCAAATGACATGTTTACTGTCACTTATATAATAACTATGTCCATGTAATGCAAAATCAAAGCACAGCTTTGTTACCGTCTAGTCACTGGCTCTAGTTGTATAATAGTTTCTTTCTTAAGCAAAGGGTATCGGAGAACGTAGAATACTAGACTTTTTATTTCTTCCATGTTTTATTACTATCAGTTTGCTAATTACTTGCTCTCCAAGTATTAAATTTCAGGGTAATTATGTAATTAACTGGCACAGTTCTGTAGTTGCTCTGAAATACAAATGTATATTCCAATTAAATTAGGGCTGATTATGTTACTTTGTAGTTCTTACCTGATGCTTATTAGGACAAGTTAAATTTTTTGTTATTTTTGATGACAACCATATTTTTAATGGCTTGTTCAGCTTCCCGTTTTTAAATATTTGAATGGCATTGTCTGTTTCAGGTTTCATTCCTGAGCTGAGATAGTGCGATCAAAACAGTAATTTTTTGACATTGAGACTAGACGAGAGCATTGCTTTGCATGTATTAAAAAATACTCTAGTTAATCTTTTCTTCAAATAAGAAGGAAGCTGCCTAGAAATTCCTGAAGATACTCTGCTTTGATGGAGGCCTTTTGGGAAGGATTGTTCTTTGCATTTTGCATTCCTCATGAATATCTGCCCAGATATAGCCAGATTCTAAATATGTAAAAAATCTGTGCTCATGTTATGCAGAAATTATCTAGATCTTCACATTTAATTGCGATAGAGATGTGGCTCTTGGGACCCTCCAGGTTGGGGCAGCAATTTCATTGCAGAATTACGAAGTGAGGCACAAGGAAATGATCTTTCTTGTGCTTCCTTTTCTTGATCTGCTCAACTGAAGGAGAACAAACAGAAAACTATGGGATGTGCATACAGAGACAACAAAAAACCTGAGTCAGCAGGGTTTTGGTATAGAAAAGCGAGCATAATTTGAACAGAAATAGATGGGTTTTGAAAACATTGTGTGGGGAACTTAGTGTCATTTCTTACAGTTTGTATACAAAGTGCCTTTGTATTTATGTGGTGTGAATGGCAGCTTTCATTAGATGTGCTATGCTGTGACCAAGAAACAGCAAAGCTATATTTAGAGGGGAATAAAGCTAATGTTAAAACAAATGAGAACAACAAATGAAAAAATGGGCTCAGCCAGTAGAATCAGGGAGTGTAGCTTTGGTTTTACTGTTATTTTATCTTATGATCCTTCTGGATAGGACTGGAGATAAAACCCAGTTGTTCAAGGACCTTACAGACTTCCCTGTCATCAGAAAGAAAAAGGAGGAGATCCTGGATGTGCTTTCTAAAATTCAATTGCACGTGCTGGACATTCGTAAACAGATTAAGAATCCTTCTGCAGAGTATGTTACAGTTTCCGGTCAAGAGGTAATATGGTATCTATTACATACCCTTGCTTGTCTAGAAAATAGTTTAAAAGTTAGGCTTTACCAGAACTCTGTTCATTTAGTATGCTACTTGATGAGGTCGTTTGAACAGTTCTGTGACAGTGTCACTTTTTTGTTTAAGTCAATTACTACACTTTAGCGTAGTTGAATTTGGTTCAGTAATTCTTTAGTTTTCTGTATATATAAAAACACTTACGTAATTCCAAGGTTAATTATGTGGCTATTAAGTGCTGAAGTTATTTTCAGAGAACCAGGAAGCAAAGAATTAGTTTAATTTGAAGAATGGTAAAATGATTTGTAAGTACTGATTAAGACTGTAATTTGAAAGACAGGAGAGAAGAGGAGCACTATTAAAGAATGATAAATGTTATTTTAATTTTAATTCCTAGAAACAGTGGTTGCAGACTCAAGCTTTTGTTTGCTAGATGCTGTGCAAAGAGTAGGAAGGCCGTGCTCCAACAAGCTGAGAAATTTGGTGGGGAAAAAAAAAAAATATATAACAGATCTTTCCGGATCTGTGGGGGAACTGAAAGGGGCAGTAAGATACCACTGTTCAGCATTGGGGAACCAGGAGTAGGAAGGCTGGGGAAAATTTCACAGAAAATTGGGAAAAGAAAGGAGAGGTTGGAGTAGAAGAAGTGAATGAGTGACGACAGGAGAGGAGGAGCTGGAGGCAGTTCCCTATCATATTGGGGACCTAGGAAGCTGAGATTGTCCTGGGAGACACTGCAGGGAGCAGGCAGGCAACACCGAAGGTGAGAGAGTGTGGGAAGGGATGCATTAGAGAGAGCAGCATGTGATAAAGACCTCGGGTGGATATTTCTTTTGATGGTGAGAAAGAAAGCTTGGCTGAAGAGTTGGGTAGGTGGGATGCTGTTGTCTAAGAGGAAATAGATAAGCATGCTTGTGTAGTGTGTGAGGAAGGGAAGAGCCAGGATTTGAAGGGTTTCCCTTGTAGAGGTGAGTTTAAGAGGTGAATGACGGAGAAAAGGTGAAGAACTGATCAAAGAGAGGAGAGCATTTGAGGAAGCAGTCAGATGTGAATTGGACAGGAGAGTTTCAGAAATCGCCAGTCACTACGCACATGTTTAGAAGAGGAGGCTTTTGTTGCAGGGACAGCTCATAAACCATTACATTCAAATAGATGTATCTTGGTAAATTCATGAAAGGAGCTGCAGAGGTTATGGATGTCTGTTATTTAATTACATCTGATATGAGTATTTCAGAGGCATGAAAAGAGGCAGTAGAGAAAGGATTAGAGAAGATGGTCAGTGAGGAAAGGAAAGACACCAAAGGAGTGGAAGTAATGGAAAGGGAATTCTATGGGAGGAGCAGAGCATAGGCTTGAGTTTTTCTGAGCTCAGAAAATCTGATTCTTCCTCAGATCTGTGTAGTTTGATCTTCTCATTTTGTTGTAAAACTCTGATAAATGTGATATTCAAATACTCACATCAGACCGGGGCAGCAGCAGTTTTATGGTTTGCTGGTTCTAGAAGAGAGAGAAGGTGCCAGGAAACTTTTTTTTTATGTACTTACCCACTCTGAACATCTATTCAGGGTACAGGCTTTCTTGGAGGAAAAAAAACCAAACAAGCCAAATAAAAAATGCCCTATTTGTTCCTTCATGTGTGCCCCCAAACCCATGATGATGGATACATCATTAGATTTTCCGTCAGCCTATGATTTATTAAATTTTTTAAGTTCTGGTTAGAGTTCTGAGGAAGATCCAGTTGACACATATGTTTTCCAAAATATGAGTTTACACTCTGATCTGTCCTATTTTCTGTTTCCAGACCTCTAATGCAATTCCTAGTGTGCACTAAGCAGGATAGAATGCTGTCCAGGTACGGATAGCATGGCTATTAATTTCAGGCAGAATTGGGCCCAGTTTATTTAATACTGCAATTATTTATGTAATAGGATTAAGAATTAAAGGATGGATATGCAAATGCTTTTGTTGTTTTGAAGAAGATTGCAACCTCTCTGCTTGTTTCTCTCTAGTCACCCAATTAATCAGGCAATTGAATGGTCTGTGTTAATATAGACAATTTTGAGTTCAATTAGTCATCTATTATACACAGAAATGTGGTGTTTTCTGTCTTCCTTTTGTAAACAGAGCATATTTAGTTGTTTTGAAATGAAATTCAGAAATAAACTTTAATACCAGCACGTAAGTAACACCACTGATGCCAGCAGCAGTTGGTTCATTTTCACATCTTTGCAGATGTCTGCTTTTACCCATTTTCACTCTTTTTGTCTGATGTATTGTGCAGTATCAGGGTTTTTATAGTACCAAATATTTTCAAGGTGTCTGAAATAGATTAAGAACTGGTGCACTATGTCCTTACTGGAGTCTTGTGCTCACATTAGGATTATTCTTCTTGTTTGTACTTCAGGGCGATTGCTGCTGTTGCAGTGAGGTGCCAAAGGTTTTGTCTCAATCATACTAACTGTAATGGAAAAGCTTTGTCAGTTGAGAGTCTCATGGTTTTCTGTAAAGGTGATCAAATTTTGGGTTAATCTGATGTCTGCTAGGAATCCACTTTCCAGCTGAATTCTCTTATTTGAGAATGCCTCAATTCTCTGAGGTCTAGGAGCTTAGGCTGATGCTATAAAGATAACTGATATGAATCACATAAAATAGTGCTATAAACACATGTGTAAAGTTTACTGCACTAGCCTCTTGCTGTTAACTGCTGATTTTCCCTGTTCCTTCCCTTTCTGACATCAAGACAATACAAACTTGAAACAACGAATTGCAGGTGCAGTGCTAGCATTTAAGATTTTGAGCTCTTATCTGTGAAATTTTGTAGGTAACTATGGCTCAGCATGAGTCCCTGATCCTTGGGCAGGAAGACACATCTCACTGATGAGGAGTAGCCTCAGTGCTGCTAGTATATAGTGTAAAGTCCTTGTAAATGCTCAATTCTCACAATTCTCTCACCGGTCAGGACCAGGTGAGCAAGGTGTACTAGCTTTAGTCTGGTTTTGGCTTGATAAGAAGAAGCTGAGAAGAGTTTGTTAGTGACTGGAAGAATAGAAGGGCAGAGATGGGCCAGAAACATGATTGCGCACAAGAACGGCTTGGGATAGGAGTTGCTCTTTGGGCTGAAAATGTGCAAGTCATAATCCTCATTTCAGGGAGAAAAAGAACATTAGCTTCTGGCTTTCTCAGTGTCTTTACGCTGAACGTGGTTTTCCTTTGATGCATGGAGACTTGTTGATATATGATGATATCGTTCTGTAGTCTTCTTAACTGCCCATGATGTGTAATATCGCATTTCTGTTTATTGTAGTTTATGATAGAAGTCAAGAATTCCCATAAATCATCTGTGCCATCTGACTGGGTTATGGTTAGTAGGTATGTAAAGTGTCTTTGAAATTTGGTATATTTTAATATATAAGGAAAAAAATTGCTGTTTTGGTGTTACAATTAATTGCATATACATTCTCTTAGCTCCATGTGTGTCTGTGGGGTTTTTTTAAACTGAAAATCAACTAACCAAAATTGTTATGTTAATTTGTTGCCATAATTAGTTATGCTTAAAAGCTAACAAAACTGAATTGAAAAACTGGAGTTGTTAAAACATTTGTTTTTAGAAGGTAGACTCTTAGTGTACTGTATTACTTGCTTAATCTTTCAAAGTGCATGTACTAGTGTCAAAAATATGGCCATGACTTAGTTTTGCAAGTGGTTTGCAAATACAAATCTTTCATAAAATTTTGAATGTTCTTATTTTATTCAGAAAAGTAAAGGTAACCATGAGTTTATTGAGATGCACAAACAGATATTTTCAGTGTATTTAAAATGTCATTTTACTCAGTTTTACAGACAAGCTTTACTTGCTTTGGTACTTAGTGTTATATAAACATGACTATAAGTCCTTCTGGAAAAAACTTTTGAGTAGGTCAGAGAGAGATGGATTGAATTATGTCATTAGGTTTTTCATTTTCAGTCACTTGTTTTATTATTGAAATGTTGAGTACTTTAATGTTATAATGTATGAGCACAGACATCTCACAGTAGAAATAGGCATAATACAGGTGAACTCTGAAGGGATGTTCTATTCACTTATGCAAGAATTCAGTATTAAGAGTGCACAGATAAGACAGAATTAAGATGATGAGAAAGAAATTACAGCTAATCTGGAATTTGTAATATAATGCCTGGGAATGCCAAAGTGAGCCTGCAATGAAAATACATAAATAAATAGTGAGTGCCCCAAATGGAAACTAGTATCCATGCAAGACACTCTGTAATTACTAAGTTTATGCTAGACTCATCATGAAGTTTTCCTGTTTGAAGGGAATTTTTTTCTTTGAGTTCATCGTGTATGCAGTCAGTCACAGAAAAGTCCATTTTTTGCAGCTTATTGCTGAATAGACTTTTGTGAAATATATAAACTTCAGTGATGTATGCTACATTGTGAAACAATTTAAAAGCCTTCTGAATGGGTAGTGGTGCAGTAACCAATCACTTTATTCGCAGTAAAGATCGTTGAAATCAGTAGAGTTTGGTACCACAATAAAAGAACATTAATTTTAATATCCATTTTCAAGGCTCACAAAGATAAAGAAAACTAGTCCAGTTTTGCATGTAGACGGTGTAAATGATTGCTTAGTAACCTTAATTTCCTATTTGTCTTTTTTCTCTTCCAGCACAAAAGCTGTCAGCCGTTACCACTCTCCTTTTATTATAGAAAATTACAGACATCTGAATCAGCTCCGGGAGCAGTTAGTCCTTGACTGCAGTACTGAATGGCTAAAGTTTTTAGAGTGAGTTTACAAAACAGGATTGGGTTATTTTATTTTATTTTATTTTAGTTTAGTTTAGTTTAGTTTATATTTTACTTTGTTTTGTTTTATTTTTTCTGTAAGAACTGAAAGAAGACTTTTAGCTCAAAAAATGAATGTTTAATTCAGTTATGTTACCCAGAACAACTTTAAGGTAGTCAATAAAAATATTGGCCTTCACTTTAGAGCATTTGAAGACAAGACCTTTGCAGACTGAGTCCTGACAAAAATAAACTATTAAATATATAAAATAGCTCTCAAAATTTGAAAACTGATATCACAACATGGAGAACCTGAAAGTATGACTGATTGAGTGAAACTGAATCTAGTAGTTTTGTTATTGAAGTACAATGTAAATGTGGTGAAAAAAGAATTTATTATACAATTTACCGAAATTAAAGTATAGTGTTAATTGAGCTAGAATATGGTTTGACTGGTAAGTGTGCCATTACTAAAAAGAATAATAATAAATTAAGTACAATTGTACTGTTACTTACAGTTTTTGAGTTAGGAATGTTCAGGGCAGTCTCTCTCCATAGCCCTATGGTTGGTATGCTAACCCTGTGACTGTAAGAAAGTAGCAGGAGTGTTAGTGTCCCTCACAACTGGCATGGAAGATACGTTTGTCTCAGATCAGAGTTTTGAGTTAAGTCATTTGGCTATTTAGCCAAAGCATCTTGAAACAGTATTTTTGGTTTCTAAAACATGTGAATACCTTTGATTTTTCAGGTGTCTGGTTATCAATTATTTTTTACTGCAATGAATTACAGTACCACTGAAGTTGTTCCTCATGTCATGCAGTAACAATTCACTCACTTTGGGTTGTAGTTTCTTCCCTGCTGCACTAACTTAGGAAGTTCCCTCTAATATTGTCTCACTGGATGTAACTGATGCCAAGATTTGCCTCCTAGCAGGAACCCAGCAATTCTATAAATTTTGTAGGAGCTAGATAAAGATTCCAGTTCACTCTTCTGCAGATGTTTGCAATGCTGTAAAAATAGTTCTATTAAATCATTTTCATCACTGTATTAGCCATGTAGGTTTGACTAGACCTATTTTAACCTTTCTTCAGCTTTTCGTGTTCGCTTTTCTGTTTGCAATGGTGTTGTATGATAGCAGCATTCCACGGGAGAACTGTGTATAGGAAAGGGGTGTTCTTCCACACTCCCTTTAATTATTTATTTATTAAACTTTGCTCCCCTGTTGGTTTTATATTCCATGTTATATCTTTGAGATTAGGAGAGGAAAACCAGAAATTCTTCATGAAAGAGAATCCTACTGAAAACTATGTTCCTTTGGTAATGTCGTTATTGTACTGGGCAAAACAATACCATCAATGGAAAGGATTTGTTGAATTTTCTTTTGTAGATATATTTTATTGAAATTGTAGACAACTCCTCTGTTCAAGCACTTTTATTATTATTTTTTTTTCCGCTGTAGCTTCTGGTTGAAGTGAATTGGCAGTTGGGATTCAGTTGCCAGTGTGAAAAATAGTGCTGTTTTTATAGACCTCATTTAAGCAGCAGGGATCAACTGCGTGCCCTTTATGTGGAATCTAATGAATTTCATTTTGCCTGCTTTTTGTGCTTAAAAATAGTTCATTGTTACAATGGGATCATGAAGTCATCTTGATTACAATTGTGTCCTCGTAGTGTAACTTAGTATGCTTCTGAGAGATTTGAATTCAGAGTAATTTGAAGAGGATAGGAGCCCTGTGAGAAGCATGCATGGGGTGTATCTTGACAGTACATTTGTATCTGTATGGAATTATTTTTTCCTGTTTTTTTCCTCCTGTTATTTTTCCATGTTTTGGTATAGCCATTTTAGTGAACATTATCACCTTGTGTCTAAAGCGATTGGTCACCTAGCAACTATTGACTGTCTGATCTCGTTGGCCCAGGTAGCTAAACAAGGAGACTACTGCAGGTAATCAATTTTTAATTTTTGCTCAGAATTTTATAGGAAACTATAAGAGAGTGTTTAAAAAAACCCTTGATTTTAATGTGTATTATGATAAAATGCATTATTAAATTTTTTAGGGTGGTTTCAACCTCCTCTGATTTTGCAAAGCAACACTTCTGGGTTTAATGCACATCTGTCAATGTTGCAGTTCAAATTTTTCATCTTGTATTTGTCTGTGTGTTGTTTGACCTGGGTCTAGTACGTGATATCTCACATGTATATATAAATATATGTTAAAGTTTGCATGGAAGTATTTTTCTCCTATTTTTTTTTCTTGTCAGCAAGTCTGAATTTGTAACATTTTTCTAGTAACTAAGAGTCTAAGGTGTATAAGGTATGTTTCAAAGTAGTAGTTCAGGTAAATAATAGGTAAATATTACTGCCAGCTTCCATAGCAGTGATGATGCCTCAACTTGTTAGATCTCCTGAGCTGTGCACCTGTCTCTGCTCAAGACCCATACATCCACACAGGGCACCACAGCCTGGGATGGTGGTGCTGCTGACACTGTCCCCTCTGCACTCTGTGGTGTGGAGACGTGAATGCTCAAGTCCTGCTTTGCTGAAGGCGGCTCCAGAGCTGGCTTCTGGGCATGTGCACCTGCAACTCCAGTCTTCCTCATCATCATCATCCCACATCTCTTGCACCCATGCAGAGACAGTCAGTTTCACTGGAGTGCCTTCGTCCATGCAGTGAGGTTTGTGTCCCTAGAGGTGCTGGACGCTCACTGAGTCAGTTTCAGCTTGCTGGGTGATGTCCTAAAGGCTAGCACTTACTGTTTCTGAGGTTTACCTAGACACTCCTGCAAGGGCTGTTGGTTTCCACTCCTCAGCCATTCACTCTGCCAGACAGTCCACATGCTCTCCTTTGAAATATGCTATGTGTAACTTTTTAGATGTTGCCATTGTGGGGCTGTGCTGCAAGTGATAAGAAAATTGCTTAGGAACAACCATATGAATTAGTTGCATTTGAGACCTGTGGAAATACAGCAAATCATGTATTAAGTGTGTGTTGATGAAGGAAGTCAACTTATATATGCTTCTGCTTTTGTAGTGCATTGAAGATAATATTGATCACTTCTGGACTCTTGAACTCCTGTACCTGTATCAGAATCTCTTTGATAATAATTGCTCATTTATTTCTGTGTACTCAGAAGAGAAAACAAAACTAAAATCTGATTTGTTCACTGTGCGGACTTTAAATAATTCACTCAATTTTTAAAACTGGCTTTGAGCTTTTAAACTGTCATAAAGGAAACCTCAGCAAAACTTCAGCTGCGGGAATGGTGTCAATAATTAATTTTGGAGGGTGACTAAAGGAAAGATTGTACTTCGTTACCTACTCTAAGTATTTCAAAGGAATGATTTTTGATTTAAGCGAGGATTGTTTTGTAACTGAGGCGCGTAAATGAGTCATGGAGTCAGGAGCACAGGTGTGCCCGCATGGTTGTTGGAGAGAGCTAAGCACCTCTTCCAGTTTCAAAGTGTCTTAGGATTGGTGTATTGGGAGACTCATTCTTTTTATGGATGATGTACAACATCAGGGCTCTCAGGGGGCAAAACTAGGTACCTAAAGATTACAGTGTAGGTAGCCTAGAGTCATCATCTGATGTTCGAATATCCACTTTGCAAACTGTTCAGGAACGAACAGGACTAAAGGACTTTATGCATTCCAGAGCCATTAACTTTTTTTTTATTCCCTTACTGCATGGCGTGTGACTGTCTGATTGTGGGAACACAGGGCAGGAAAAGACCATTTGAATGATTGTGACTGAGACCGTACTTCTGTGGGACTCATTGTCTGAAACCAGAGCAGACAGTCAGCAGGCCTCATTGCATCCTGTCTCACAGTTATGTGGAAGGAAGCTTCAGCAGTGAAAAGAAGCGGATTGTTTCTGAAGCAAGTGCGGAATTATAAAATGGCAAATGGATTGTTTAGCTGTCATCTCCCTTTCTTGAATGTAAAGTGGAGAGGCGTAGGAGGAAGTGCTTTTGGGTACGTGCTCCTCCTTTTACAGACCACTACGTTACAGCTCCGAACAACTTACCCATCCAGCAAAAATGAAGGGTGAAATTTCCTTTCTCCATCCCCAAAGCCTAAGACTCTGTCTGTATTGTTTTCATCTCAGCTACAAAAATGCTAGAAGTATCTTTATGCTGAAAAAGAGCACGCCATTAGCAGCTTGCACCTCTTTCCCCGGTGTTTTGTGTTCCTAATATGTCAATTATTTTATGTCCATTTTGCTTTCAAATCACATCATCATTCTTCAGCCCAACAAAAATCAAACTCCCCAAATCTTGTCTGCCCTCTAAAGTCCACCCAGATTGTTAATTAATTTCCAGTAAAAAAAAATCTACAGCTTTATTCCAGTATTCTCTTTTTCTCACTACTGCCACTTTCCTGTTACTGCTCTTGTTTCAGAGTGATTGTACTTCAAATTTAGGGAAATGTTGCTAAGACATTAAAGCACATTTACCTCTCTAATGAATGCTGCACTTCAGGTTGCAATGAAAAAGTAAACTTACGTTGCAGAGAACAAAAAGAAATCGTTGTAATTCAGTGGAACATGCTTCTTTTGCATTTTTTTGTTCTGTGAAGAACACACAGCTCTGGGAGATGGAGGTTTTCAAACATGGAGATACATAATGTAGAATTATACGTCTTATATTTGTAGCTAAGGTGGAGGCATTTCAGACAAATTCTTTTTATGTGGTTTGGAGGTGAGAGATAAAAATAGTATTGATCTGGTTTGCATATTAATTTCTGAAAACGTACTGTTATTTGAGTCTTTGGACTTGGGTAGTAAACTCCTATAGGCAGTTATTGTTTGACCCTTGGACGTGTTCAGGCGTTACCGTCAGGTTATGAGAGCTGCTAATATATATAAGAGAGTTAAAACTCTGTCATACTGTAGTCTTTGATTTATATTGTTCGATGTGTTATCAGTCACATTATACGTAGTTGGACAATTTTCTTTACTCAGCACACTCCAGTTAGGACTTAGTGCAGTAACAGGCTGGGCCAGTGTATCAGCAAGATCATTCTGAGAATTTGAAATATATCTGCAAAACGTGGCAGTGGTGGGAAGAAAACAGACTGTATTCTAGTTTGAGCAGTTTGCTATTGCTTATTTTGTAGTCTTTAATAGTCCTTTAGAATTCACATAAATGACTGAAAACATTCACTAGGTAGTGAAAAAATGAAGAAAATACTCTAAAATTTCTTTATCCAATCTGTTAAAGTTTTTTATAACTGAATGAAACCAAGAAAGTCTTCAGAAATATTTGATAGCAATAGTTAATTTTTGTCATTTGTATTTTTTTTCACAAAAACCTACATCATAGATGACTCTCTTCCAGAATTTAGGTATAGTGGATCTAAATAATCAGTTACAATAAACTTGGAAATTGTTATCTCTTCCTTTTTGCAGACCAACTGTGCAAGATAATCGGCGAGAAATAATTATAAAAAATGGGAGGCACCCTGTGATTGATGTACTACTGGGAGAACAGGATCAGTATGTTCCAAATACCACTAACATTTCAGTAAGTACTGTTTGAGCTTCAAAATCATTCAAGGGAAGGAATCTGGGATATGCTTCTTGGCCAGGAAGTTAAAAAAAAATAATTTAATCATACAACTGTCGTCTTGGTTGCATTTCAGAAAGATATTATTGCTAGATGTGATCACATCTGTTTTGTCCTTTTTCTGGTATGTCACAAGCCAAACACTCTCTTTACAACCTTGTTCAGCCTTAATTACATAAAGAATATTGATCTCAAAATTAGGCAAATGAAAGTTTTAAATGGTTATTTACAAATTAGTAATTGCGGGTTTTTAAACAGTGTCATCAGGAGGAGTCTGCATTTTGCCATAGATTTATGTCAAATTTGTGGATGGCAACAACTTCAGTTATGTGTAACACCTTACAGCCTTAGCTTTCCAAATTAATTCTAAGGTAGCTCAGATAGTTTTTTAGATCTTTCTCTAGTGTGTGTTTTCCTTTCTTTCTGGAAGTATTAATTTCATACAGCCTTTCTCAATCTGATAATTCCTACTTGGGACTCTGACTCTCCACTATGTAGTATCAAGTACATCCACTATAGACTGGGCATGAGTTGTAAGAAGCCTTTCATATTAACATATGATAAAGATCCCCCATGTGTAGATCGCAGGCTGTATCTTACCCATAAGTCTGGCTGTTGTCTCCTGCAGTAGAGAATGATGTTGAGAAATCATAAGCCTGTTACTTGCTTGATATTGTTGTCAAGAGGTCAAAAAGTGAGGGGGCTACTTCTTACCATTTTCTATGCAACGTTACCTAAATTGTATTACCTAAATTACCAAAATTTGCTATAAATATGCAATTACCATAGGTGGAAAAATTGCCGTATTTTATTCCACATATCTGCTTCTGATAAGCATCTTTTAATTTGTTTCCTCCTTCTTTTTTTCCTGGAAAAATAAAATCTCTCTTTAAATAACATATCCTTTGATGTTTTTTTAATTATTTACCTGTCTGTATCTTTTTAAATACTACATTCCTGTTTGTAATGAATATAAAAAATATGCTCACAACTTAGCTCTGAATACATAACTGCCTTTTCATACAGTAAATGTATAAAAGGTATGGAACAGATGTCAGTGTGGAGCATTGCATGATAAACATCGTTCAAATTTGTATGTATTTCTCTGGAAATATTTTTAAATGCTGTTCTGTACTGAACAATCTTACAAATATTGCACTGTACTTCAGGTAATGTTTTCAAAATTGTCAACTCCAAACAAGCGACAGATGGCATTTGCGAAAAATTCAGCATTTCGTTCAGTAATCATCATGCACTTTCCCTTGTTAGTCCCAGTATTATATTGGCTTTTTAATACTGGATATTACAAAATCAAGTGGTCATGGTAGAATCAATTTTGTCTCTACTGTTGGTTTGAGCTCTCTCTTTTTTAAGTGGGTGGGAACCCGATTTATGAAAATGCCTCTTTTTTTTAAACTGATGTGTTTGAATCAACAGGAGAATGCATCTCCTGTCATGTTTTCGGCTGGAATGTTGTCTAATATCTAACTTTAGGAAAAGCTTTCCTGTAGTGCCCTGAAATAAACACATTATTCTATACTAATAAACATATTAGTATATCTTCTGTATGATCTGGATTATGATACAGAAGTGACAGTCCTATATGAATTTTATTTCCCTCTCTAGTAACCAAATGAAAGGCCGATCAAAAAATGAATCAGTAAAGGTAGTGAGGTTAATTCTATGAAGACATTTTTTTCTTGTCGCAATGCCTAATCAGTTCCAATTTTCCAAAGTAGCATGCCTAATGTTCATTATACACAACTTGTCTTTTCTTGCTTATCCCTCCTATGAGGCAATGGAATATGTTGGCTTTTGATTAGTTCATCAGTTGTTGGATTTCATTTTATGCACCCAATAGAAAGGAAAAGTGTAATTGTCTAAATTCCACGCATAACTTAATTTCTGGTCTTGATTCAGGCTATGAGAAAGCTTTATAGATTCATTGATGAGTTTTAATTTTACATTAGCAGTTGTCCTGCACTAGAGGAAGACAGTTTTGTTCTGGAGCCATGGACATGTAGAAGCACTGTAGAGAGTCTTATAGCTCAGACAAGCTTTCACATCTAATTTCATTTTCCGTAGAATTTCAGTGGTTAGATACACTGATCAGTCAGAGTTTGGGTGCAGTCTGCTCACAGTATCTGTGTTGCAGTTAAGTATTGCCAGACTTGGCAATGTCTTGATTTCTTGTTGTAGCCAGTTTGTTGGGAGGTGTGTTGTACAAAGGCAAGCAATTATGAGTGGGTGTAAAATCTAGGTCAGGTCTTCCCCACATTTGGCAATGAGAACTCTAATGGAAAAGAATCCATATCACATCTAAATTAGGACAGCACTGCCTGTGCAGAAAGTTGGTGAGTTTCTTTCTTTCCCCAGAGAAGATTGCACAGATTGGAGTGCTTTCTTGGCTCCCTGGTGGAAAAAGGGAAGATTCCTCTGTGCATTTTAATGCGTACTGAAAGTTGATTGTGATCCTCCTCTCTAAACAACCTGGAGAGGTCTTAGGAAAATTTATTGATCTGAGACTTCGTAATACCTTGAAAAGCCAGTGCGATGAACTTGAAGAATGAAGGAAGCTGTTCACTTAGAAACAATGTTCAGTCCTAATGACTTTTCCTTTATCCTTCTAAACACATACACATATCAAACTTTCTTATAAGAGCAGCATGTGCAGGACAATATATTTGACCACTGTTTTATGTTTCCAGGGAGATGGTGAAAGGATAATGATAATAACTGGACCCAACATGGGAGGAAAGAGCTCCTATATAAAGCAAATTGCATTGATCACAGTCATGGCACAAATTGGTTCTTACGTTCCTGCAGAGGAGTCAACAATTGGTGTTGTGGATGGTATTTTTACCAGGTATCCTCTCAAAACTTGCTGTATGTTCATGAAAACATTATTGTGCCAGGGTGTGTGTGTCTGTGTATATCAAAGAATAATTTCGTATTTCATTTAGAATGTCACTGTTTATATTTGAAGTTTCCTTTTTCACTTTAAATACATGCATTGGTTGTTAGATTTTTATTATTATTTTCAGGTAAGCTATGGTACATGTTTTGGAATCTTTGAATCTTTAAAGGATAGTAAAGTTAATGAGTCTGTCTTGATTAAGATCCAAGTAACTAACTTCATCTGCCTGAATGAGCATCTCAGCCAAATTTATTCTGCTGGGTGATAGCCAAATGATGTTTCCCCTAAAATGAATATTGTCACCTCTGAAAATCATGTGGCAGTGCAGTTGTGCATACAGTGTTTGATACTGAGAATTTGAGGCTGTATATATTTTATGCTTACTGTCTTTCATGTACTACCGATGTCAGACACACTTTGTGATGTCTTTTAAAGAATGAATAGTGGCAGTTCATTTCACCGAATCTCATTTTTAAGGCAGTGCTGAGTAATTTTTAAAGATTATCAGTAAAGTCAAAACTTTTGTTTTATATAAGCTATTCTTACCAAGGATTATCCAGCTGTTTTTTTCCCCTTTTTCTTTAATGAGCAAAAGTTGCTTGTGTTACTGATGGTATTTGAAATAGTTATTTTTTTAAAGTTGTAAGTTTAACAACAGTCAGTTATCTGTGGTAAAGTTATCTTTCCCGAAGTACTAGTTCTGCAATGGCAGCATGCATTTCAGAATTAACATTTAACATAGAATCTGAAATACTACTCATCAGGGATTGCTTCAGCTTATGAAGTTACTGTGTTCTTATGCCTCACTGTGTCATGACAAAAATAAATGAAATTGTGCTTTGATGCACTTCAGTGCTAAGCAGTTGAACAAATTAGAAAACCATTTCTATCATCATTCAAAAAAAAATAACTGGAGCTGAAAATTCCAAATGGTTAACCTTTTTCCTTACCCTGTTTTGAAACTAGTTGACTGGTTGATTGGATGAGCATTTCTCACGGAGACATAAAGATATACAAGATCTAATATACTATACAGAAAAAAATGTTGCATTAGTAACAATTTGAAGGTCGGTTTTGTTTTCCTCTGTGTTTTGTTGGTGAACTTAGAACACTTTGCTTAATTTCTATCAATGCATACATAAGTCTGTTAGTTTAGTATCCCTTTTCCTTTACCTGTCATTGCAACAGGATTATTTTGCAGTAAAATTAAGAAATGTGACATAGGCACTGGGAGTGCCAATTTGTGCTATGCTCACTAGAAAACGAAAAAAATTGGGTGTTGTCCTCTACAGTGTGAAAATGGTGACACGAATATATCTGAGTTCCGCCTGTCCCCCAGTGTGTTTCTCTGATTCCACTTAGCTTTTCTCTACTTCAGGTATTTTTCACATCTCTTCTGGTTACTTAGTGTGGTTGAAGGTGTAAGACTTATGCTTTTAGATTTCAAGCCAAGCAGACCTAGACTGTAGTAGTCACTGGCTGTAAGGTTTCAGACCATTTAATTTGAAGCCAGGTCAGATTCTAACACTGGGAATCGATTTTCACCCCCCACATGCCCTCCCCCCATTTAAATGAGCTCTGGAAGCTCAGCTGGATATGCCATTCTTCACTTAATGAGAAATGTGTCAAACACTGGATGAATATACTGAAAAATGATTTAAATTCTTGTCATTGCACTGGCAATTAAGTGTAAACTAATTGGCTCAGTATTAATCAAGAAGAAATTGAAAATATTTTATTGAGACAGAAATAGCAATGCATTAGTTAGAAGGATAACAGGAAGCAAAAAAGCTGAGTTTATGTACTGCATTCCTTCATAAATCCAGTATGGTCGCTTCAGTTTGTAAAAGATTATCGATTATCAGTGGAACTGCTTGTCTGTGCATCTGTTTAAAACTTCTGTATACTGTAATTAAGAGAGGATTGATTGTACTGTTGGGACAAGCACTAGCCATTTGCGATGTACTTACAGGATATTAGATCTTGACCTAGTTGTAGCTTTCCTTACCATACAGATGTTTAGGAAAATAGTTGCATCATGATTTTGCTTCAGACTGTGGAGTATGGGGGCTTTCCCTGCTCTACAGATCAAAGCAATCACATCCATGCTGCCCAAGGAAAGTTGTCAGTGCTTTTTTCTGTCCCGCTATATTTGGTTGTGAGTAGCCACTAAAACATACCCAGTCTGGTCTTTGCCTTACTCCTGCTTCTCTTTCACCTTTCCAAGTCATGAACTTCACCTTCTGCAATGAAAAAAGTAGTAATTTACCAGATTCTCCAATCAGAGTCTCAAGGTGTGCGGAGATGGTCCAAAAGTAGACATCTCTATGTTGGATCGTTTGGGTTTTTTGTGTTCTTTTTTTTTTTTTTTTGTTCAGTGTTCTGAGAAAGGTCTTAACCTGATCTGACAGACTTAAACATGTTAATATGATGATCAGGTATTTCTTAATGTCTGGTTAGAGGAGAGAGACAATAAACCTGATCAGTCCTACACGGTTTCTTTAACGCTCTGTCTGGCTGAACATACTTTCTCAATCACAAACTTTCCTTTGGTAGGGAATGAGTTTGAAGAGATCAGAGATTTCCTGTTATTGTTGCCTCTAATTTTGACTTTTAGTTTTGTTTTCTTGCCTGTTTTTGTTTTGGAAGTTGTTTTTGTTTACTTGAATACATCTATGCAGACCTCCCCTTTGCACTGCCACCTCAAGCCTCAAGTGTCTTGCTGGAAAATGTTTTGGGTATTGTGTTTGGGGTTTTTTTTTTGATAACTTTGGTATATTTTTAGCCTTTTAAAACATTGCCTGGAAAGATGTCAGTTTTCAAGTTATTTTCAGCACTGCCATGGTGTGTTGTTTTCTAGATGTTGCTGTTAGTATAGTACCCCAGTTATGAGGGATGCTTTACAGGCTGACTCAATATTCTGGGCACTGGAGCACCAATAGTTCTGCTGCTTCCTAATTTTTTGGGAATATTGGTGCTCTATTCTGCAGTCTCTTTTATGTTTGTAGGCTGCACCTCCAGAGTGTGAATTTATATAGGTATAAGAGATTAACATTTGTCTAGGATTTGTATCTTGTGTTCTAAATAGAGTTTCCATGGAAATCGAAATGTTGCTACTGTGGTTATTCCTTTGGATATATTTAGTATTTACGTATTGTAGCTTCTCTAAATTGATTTTAAATATTGCATTATATTAAACAGGCTTAAAGATGCAAAAGGAATTGTCTTGCTTACAGGTTCAGTGAAAATAAGAAAGATTCATCTTCATTTCTGGGTGTATAGGCACAATACAATGCTAAAGCTAATCCAGATATTTCAGAGTAGTGTTGATAATTTCATCCTAGAGAAGGGGAAAGGGAGAGAATCTTCCACTGCATAATGCCCCTGAGTCCAGATGATATGCTGTTACAAGGCTGTAAATTGAAAGGCGGAGTGGGGGGAGAGTCCTTTCCTGCAGTACCCTGCTTGTGTTGTTGACTTCTTAAGGAAAGTTGCTCCAGTGGGCTCCCAAATCTCACCATTTATGTGTAAAAACAATCTCGCTATTTCCATTGCTGTACTTTGTTCGTTATACTGGGAAAGAAGTGCTAGGGGGTTGTGAAATAAGTAAAAAGTTTGCTTTATTGTTAGGTGTCTCCAGCTTTATAACATTAGACTAAAAAGACACTAAATCCTTCTCGATGTTTCTGTATTTATAATTAAGCTATTTTTAGAATAGATTTTTATATTGTGTTTTTAAAGCATTTGTAAAAGTAACTCACTTGAAATTCCATACCTATATTGACTCATAAAAAGTAATATATGTATGAACCAATTTTTGTACAAAAAAAAGTTACTTCTTTTAAAACCACATGCCATGCCCATTATTTAAAGAACAGTCGTGGCATGGAGTGAGTACACAATATTTTGAGGATGTTTTGCCATTATAGTTAAGAATTTTAGAAGAGTTTTGGAAAATTCAGCATCCAATCTATTTTGACTTTTAATAGGATTTGAATATTTAATTCTCTGAATTCCCATCCAAGTTTCTTGCAGTAAATGTGTTGGGGTTTTGCTTTAACTTAACCTTAAATTTGTGTTAATTCTTCTAATATGGTTGTTCAGACACTGAAATTAATATAATGTTTCTCTGCGTGTTTGTGTAGAAAGACAAAGTGTGTGTGAACACACACATATGGAGGAACTAATAAAAGAAATTCTATTGACATAATCATGCTTTCAGAAGAGGTGATGTTTAGCTGCTGAAGAAATCTGACATTTAAAAGAGATACCATTTACAATCAATTATTGATATAATTTCTGTAGAGCTAGAAGACTTGAACTTACTTTCTCTAGGTAGCTCTCCAGTAGCTCTTCCTGGGGTCATTTTTCAGAATTGAGAGAGTATTCTAACAATTCGAAGGTAAAATATGTTCAAACAAACAATCCAATTAATAGTTTGTATTACCAAATGCCTTGTATTCAAGATTTTAAGAATCAGCTTATTGAAATCACAAGCTGCTGTTAAAGAGAATGTTGTGAATCGCATCACCTTCTACAAGCTCTAGATAATTGTAAAGGGTTAGAGAAGAATTTCCTTGCTAAAGCACTTACCTATCTGGCTTTCTTTTCTTATGTTGAAATAAAAACTATTTCACTTATTTCAGTGATGAGGTATAAGTATGCACAGTCACACTATGGTAGCATACATCTTCCAATGAGGTTTTACACCATCAGCCGAAGTGGGCATACTGTTAAAGCTCCAGCTTCAGTTGTCTGAACTAATAGATTGCATTGTCCTTCAGCTGCATTTGAAAGCTGCCTCTTGCAGGTTATGTGTCACATGCTTACAGGTTAAAGGAATAATTAGAAGCATCGGTAAGATGCATGTAGATTGTCCTCTCATGCACTTCTCTCTCAAAAGAGTTATCTCGCTGTTTACTGATTCTCAGCATGGGTTTAATCCTCATGATGGCAAAGAAATAGAGTTTGACTTGTCTAAGAAGATATATTAAGAAAATGGAGGGGTGGAGGATGTTTGCAATACAGGTTAGCAGGTGGTAGTTTGCCTAAGTAAACAGCAGTTGAATTCTTCCACTTTATGTAAGGCATGCAGTTGCCTGCACTTCAAGGCAATTGTCTTGATATGGGCTTTGTGCATCATTAGGTGTACAGAGCTTTGTCCTACATTTTAGCCTTGTAACAGGTGATTTAAATATATTTTTAACATGGAGGGCACTCCTTATTGCTCTCTACAGCCAGGAGATACTGAATTTAAATTCAACGATGTATCTGAAAATGTCATGAAAACAGACGGTGGTGGCTCACCTCAGCCAGCAAAGGACGGTTTTGTTCTTCTAGCTTGTACTATGTGTCTATATACAAAGTCTTTCAGGTAGACATGACCACAACTGGAATCCTGAATTTATCTCTTCTAGAATTTAAGTTATAGAGCCATTTTTGTAGTTTCTTAGTCATCTTTCTTCCTTATGTGATGATTTTGAACATGTGTAATAGTTTCTCATTCAACTAAAACTATAGTGTGAGAAACTTTCAGGCTGCTGATCCTTACATGTCCGTTTGGTGTGACTAAGTTGCAGAGGCATACATATTAGGCCCTCTGACTTTAAGCTATTGCCACCATACAGTGACTTGATGCTTCTGATTGATTCAGCAGGAGCTGTGTACTGCTGAGGTACTTACACATGCCCCTGGCTTGCATTCCAGATACGGAAACCAAAAGAGAGATCAACAGGCTCGGGCTATGTGCTTCGTGAATGCCCCGTGCAGAGACTGAACTCATTGCCCTTTGTACATTGAAGACTGCTCTCAGCTTTTGTGATCTTTGGGTCTATAAGGAGAGGGAGGAGGCAAAAGAAAGGAAAGGATGTTTTCTGCATTGGTTGATAATTGCCAGCCTTATCCAACACTGAAATAATGAGGGAGTTGTATCCCCCTTGCCAGTGGCCTTAGATGGGTCATTTTATTTCAAGATCACAGCGAAGATCTAGTTCTAGCCACATACCTTGCCAAGGAGTGGTGATTCCGAGTTGATCAATGAGTTCAATACAGGGAAGGAATTTTGATGACTGTAGGGGACAACAGTGCTACTGAGACACGTGCCAACTGAATGTCACTCCTGCTATTGAAGATGGCATTTCAGGATATGCCCGTGTGAGTATCAGCTATGTCCTTACAGTTGTTCCAAGTGGTGGCACAGTTCAGCGGAGCCTACTTATCCCCTTTCCCTGCCCAGTCTTTTTTGACTCTAGCAAAATGTCTACCCTTGAGAAGACATCCCAGGTGCATGCATTACTTGGTTTGCTATAGCACTGTCAGGAAGCAAGGTACCACCAGTCAGTGCCAGACGAGCATGTCGCTCCAGCCTGCCTTTTTATCCCAGTTGGACCTGCTTGCTTATGACAGAGTGGCACGCTGTCTTGTAGAAGCACCCTAGTAATGCCCACCATATAATCCTTCTTTCTCTTTTAAGAAACAGAATAGCTGCAAAGAAAGCAAACTCATTCTGTGTCCTCAGTTCTTTGGATAAAGCGACCGTGCATGTTTTCAACTTTTTGTATAGTCAACCAGTCAACACATGAGTTCAGGTTTAAAGAGGAGATGGTGTTATTTATACTTATGCATGGCTTAACATGGTGGTAACTGATGATTAAGTCTCTTTTTGTCAGTAGGACAAGACATTTCATCACAGAGTCCCTCTACATGGATAACTCAATGTGTTGTGCTGTTCTGTCAGCTGGTGGCTGCACTTCCCTTGCTGCCTGTCAGCGCTTGCTCTGCTGCTGCTCAGGTGGTATCTTCAATTGATCCTGAAGTCCACAAAGCTGAGATGTGGCCCATTCCACTTAAATTTGTGAGCGTTGCATACTCATATAGAACAGAGTTTGAAGTTATATATAAAAATAAAAACCCAGCATTTAAAACCCTAAGGACTGAGTGCCTGTATCCATCATCCTGTGAGCAGACAGACCCATGTCATTCAAGTGCAATTGTATCCATGAAGATGGAAGAGGAAAGGGCATTATATATCCCAAATGCATTTCTTGTATGAGTTACTACAGCTGTCATGGATCCTTTCACCCATATTATTTCTCTGCCTTGATTGTTGGCACCTAAAATAGAACTTTTGGGCCTTAAAATAGAGAAATGTTTATGGCTACACCTCTGTAGGCTTGTGCAAGAATGCAGAATGCATGGAGCCTTTGGCCTGTTTCCTGTAGGAAAAGGACTGCAGATATCTTTCTTCAGAGGGAGTGCAAGAGGTCTTTTCTTATTGGTGTATGCTACTTCGTCTTTTGTTTTTCCTTTCCTTGTGCCAGAAAGATTTCATATATTGTTAACAGCATGATCATCAACTGAAGAGCACAAACTTGAGAGGCAGAGGATTCAGGAAGGTGTACATAATAGGGTCTTTGTGTCAGGTCCTCTTATGGTTTATAGTTATAGTTTGAGTTAATTGGGGTGACTCTTACTGTGGCTTAATCTTAGTCTAAAGTAATTTAATTTTCTGAAAGCTAACTGCATGTTTTTTCAGATAGTTTCTCTTTAGAAGAGGGGGGTGGGGGGTGGAATTTGAGAGTGCAACTACACTGTTCTTAGCTGCCAAATTTAGCCACACATTGGGTGCCACAGAACTGTCATAGTTTAGCCCCAACCTGCGGCTAAATTTGGTGGCTAAGAACGATGCAGTTGGGTTCCCAAATTCAACCCCCCGCATACCAGTATTCTATGTTTTCACTTCTAGAGAGAAACTGTCTGAAAAACGTGCATTGAGCTTTCAGAAAATGTTACTTTAGACTAAGCTGAGCCAGATTCGGAGTCACCCCAATTAAGTAAACTACCAGAGTGTGGCTACTCCTTTGCCAAGGTGAAAAACAAGCTGGAGTTGGCTTCTAACTGGCATACTGTTCTCCTGTGCAGGAGAAGTAAAGTTTATTCTACCTACAAGTGTATAAGGCAAAGGCAGAAGTATGACCAGGTGTAGAAAATTCTTGCATTTGATACAATGGACCTTTAGGAACACCTGAAGTTTTCTATGGTCTTTAATACTTAACTGGTTTTAACATGGTCTGGAAGATAAGAGATGATAATCTGGGAAGAAATGCTGTTAAAGCTTAGAGGACAGTTTAGGGATAAAGGATTTCTTCAAAGTAAACTAAGAACCCCAAGAAAACTCAGCCCTTGTTAATTGATGTTTCTTCAGAGGCTGTGATCAAACATGCCATACTGCTTTCTTCTGTATGTTTTAATTAAAAAATCTGTGTTTGTCTGATCTCAAAATGGTGGAATCTAAAAAGGTTGGGTCTTAGAACAGATGCATTTTGGATTGTATCTCCCTAAATACTTTATCAGCTATTTAATTCTGACAGCTTGACAAACTCATATTACTGTTTTGTCAAGAGAGTGTGGAGCTGAAACTAGTAGGCAAAACTCACTATTTTCTCTCTAGAGAAATATGTATTTTTAACTGGATAAAATGTACGTATTTATGGCATCGTTACAGATTTTAGTATGATGAAAAATCATGATGGAAAGCAAATATTGTGGTAATACCTGCTAACATTTGGGCAATCAATTTTGAGATGTTTGTATTTTGTTGGGCTCCCAAATTCACTTCCCCCAACCCCCAGGCAAAGGGAAAAGGAAAATGAGAGGAAAAAGGCTTGCGGGTTGGAAACTAAAACTACAGTTTTAATGAAATAATAGTAATAATAATAGAGTAATGAAATATGTACAGATATCTGAGATCACATCCCTCCCCTGATGACTATACTTCACCACAAATACTGTAGAGCAGACATGAGGGAATGGGTCCACAGCTAGGAGGGAATCGGGAGCATCCAAACAGACGAGATCCTCACTGGACATGAGCCATCGCAGAAGAGAATGAGACCCTCGTGGATCTCTCAGTTTTATACAGAGTATGACGTATATGGGATGGAATACTCTGTTGGTCAGTTTGGGGTCACCTGTTCTGTCCGCCCCTCCCTGCAGGTGCAGCCTTTTTCACCAGCTTGAGGATGGTCTTGGTTACTAGAGGAGTAACCTTGGCCTTTTTGCATACCAGTGTTCCATGTTATCACTTCTAGAGAGAAACTGTTAGAAAAACATGCAGTGAGCTTTCAGAAAATGAAGTTGCTTAGGCTAGGCCAAACCAGGGGCAGGAAACAGGCACCAATTTAACTCAAGCTATAACAGTATTTATTTTTCCTTGCTTCATTGAAATGTCGCCATTATTATAATTTTAAATATATTTAAAATTATGTTATTTACTTGAACTGATGAAAATATTCCAAGGCTCAATATGAGTACATTTTGTAAGAAGACTTGAGAAAATCAGAAAGCACAGGATGGAGTGATGTGTGAAGCAGGAAAAAGAGAATGATTTTATCAGAATGGAAATGGAGCAGAAGATGTTTTCCAAATGCTTTTCACAATAAATTGAAATCTGAGGTAAATCACCTAAGAATATAAAAAAAATATTGTTCATAAATATTAAGGGAAATGACTGTTCAATTGGTCTAATGACTGGTGGCAAAAAGTTCCCCATTTTTTTGTAACTAGGCAAATAATTTTGCACTTAGTTTCATTCCCATTTTAGTAGTTGATCAGTAGGAGGGAGCTGCACAGGAGCAGGACAGAGGGAAAATGTCTGTATTTAAAATCATGAATAAGTAACAAGCTCCATTATTTCAGAGCTTCACTGCAGAAATGGTGCTGTTTGCACAGCAATAGTCAAAAACTGAGAGCAGTTTATGACCAGAATGCAGCTTGTTATATTGTTTACTATTTATGCATTGCTCTTTGCACCGATACGCTGTATTTGCAAAGAGACCACCCAGGAACTCACTTGAAAATGCTATAGAAGCATTCTTCCATAGAAGTCTTTTCATACATAGTGATTTTGCTGAGCACTATTAAGAAATAGACATCCTCCATCCAAAGCTGTTCTGTGTACTTAACCTTGATTACTGAAGGGGCATTGTGCTGATGATGTTTTAAAAAGGTTACTAGTGTGCAGGAAAGACATGGGGAGCTTTACTGTCTTAAATGGGCCTGTCTCATCTTATTGTTAGTCCTTTACTGAGAGTGGAGTATAATGATATTGCTTTTCACCCTTGAAGGGGATATGCATTGATTTTGTTTTGTAATAAATCTTAAAAAAAAATTAGTATACTTAGAATTGTACATAAGATATTGCATAATCATGGATTTTTTAAATCTATGGAAGAATCTTTCTATGAAGTGTGTGCTTCGTTACCTTTTCAGGGTTTCTGTGTCTTTTTCAGAAATCTTGTGCTGACCACAGCCTCTAAAATGAGTCAGATCATTGCAGTAGTATACGTGTTGTGCATTCACATGCTTTTACCTATAATAAGAGTTTGTCGAAAGCACAAGAACTTCAGTATTTTGCCAGTATAGCATATAGCCTCTCATTTTCGTATCACATGCAGACTTTGTTTTTGTTAAAAGACCAGTTACCGAACTAAAAAAGTCCTTGCTTCCATTTATTGCTTTATGAAGCTTTGTTGATTTCTTCGAGACTTATAGTGTAGGATTATGAAGATTAGTCTTCCTGCCTGTCCTAGAAACATCAGCTAAATCGTAAAACCTGGCATGAAAATGGCGGTGTTTGCAGGGCGATCTGCAGGTGTTCTGTGTAGTACAGAAATCACAAGGAGATTGAGTGCTGAATAGGAACTGTGGAAGAGTTTATCTCAGCAGAGCAACTTTGGTAAAAACTTTGTTAGATTTTTTGGTTTGGGGGTTTGTTTTGGTGGGTGTGGGTTTTTTGGTTGTTGGGGTGTGTGTCTGCATTTTGTTTTGGTTTTACACCTCAAAATAAATATTTATATTTTAAGTCATTCAGATTTTCCTTCGGAAAAAAATTTAATTCTCTCAATTTGCCTGTGCGATTAGAACCTGAAAGATAAGGATCAGAAAATTTAAAAGCAAAGGTACTTTTTCATTTTTGTGTTTGTTATATATATATGTGGTAGTGCTTATTGGGTTTGCTATACACATTAATTTATTGTGCAGACAAGTAGGGAACTGTTCATACGAAGCAATCCCAAGTGACTAGCAAATTCACACAAGAATTTTATATATGATATGCTAAAAAGTATTTTTTGTATTACTCTAGAAAGTAACAATGACATTCAGATAAACAGAATTGTTAGTTCTCAAGAACCCAAGAGTAATTTACAGTAATGTTACTTCTTTATGGCACAGTAATTTGTTTCATTTTGTTCTTGCTTAATTGTATTTGTGCTTATTGCCACAATAACAGATACTACTAAGCCTTTCATTTATGCTTACAGTCATATAATTACGCCTGTGGGGTAAATTATTCCCAGCTTTCAGGGGCAAAAATAGTGTAATGTATTTTCTGTCATGTTGGGATTTTCTTTTTGAAAAAGAAGAGAATAAGTAAAAGTTCTAATTGTTGTTGTTAAATTGAAACTTATTTTGTTCTGTTTTTCCAGGGGAGTTGTGCCTTAGGCATATTACAGTACATTTGGATCGTAACTATTTCTGACAGCATTCTGTAGCTCTGTAGAAATAAATTAAGCTATGCTATGCATATATTTTTAGCTAATTTAGTTCCATGTCTTTGTTTCATAGTAACATGCATCTGCAGTGTTAGGTTTATATCTTATGTACATATAATGATACAATATTTAACAAAACAGTTTGGTTTACATGCATAGCATTTGATCAAATCTGTTTTGTTTGCAGGGGTTTAAATCAGATTTGAAAATTAATTTTGGTCAATAAAAGACAGATGTTTATATATACAGTAAGATTTATAAAACAATTTGTGCTAAATATTGCAGTGTTTCTGCAAGGGTTTGAAAGGCTTTCCCCATAAGGGTAGGGAAGAGGATGAGGGAGGTGAATTTGCCTGTGAAAGCTGAACAGTTATCTTACAGTGTAGTTGAAACTCTTACACTGAATGGTGGTATTTACCTTTTTAAAACTCTTCTATGCTATGATTTAACCTAGTCACAATTTGAATTGGATTTTCTGTAGCATCCACAGATTTAAAGGGGAAAAGTTTGCTTGTGCTGAATACTTCAGCTATTGTCCCTAGTCTGTTGCTATAGTTTCTGCTTTTTAATCCCCCCTTGACCTCAATCCTTCAGCTACATATGCACATTAACTTAATTACCTCGAGTTCCTTAACTGGAATCCCAGAGTAGTAAGTGTAAACTTGTGCATATTTTAGGGTTGTGTTTTTCTTTGCCTTCATTTATTCAGCTTCTTCAGGCTGATATTGATGGCTTGCAAATAAACACTTTAATTTGAATATATATGCTTATAATTATGCTTCAGCAAATTTATTTTACTCTTAACCTGTTCTTTTGGTTGACCATCAATAATATTTATACTGTGTTTCCTGCAGGGAAATTAGGGTAAAAGCATATGTTTGGAGATTCAAGTGCTTAATGGAGACTTCGTAAACTTTATCTAGTATAGGTCTTCTGATGTGCCCTGCCTACACTGCAGAGCTGAATCAGAAGGAGAAGCTGCAATAGAAACCTCAGTTTAGTACGTCTGCACAGGAAGAAATCAGCTTTCTCACTGAAAACAAGAAAAAGAAATGTTTGGTTCTGCATCTAGGTAAATGTGAAAGTTTGTGGACCTGTGGAAAACCATCTGTTGATACTTTGGGTATAAAAGCCTTTACATGAATGCAGAATTTAAGCTATTGCTGTTGTGTCCTTGTTTTGCTAATGGACACCTCGTTCTTCTGAGAGCCTGGCCCTCGTGCCCTGACAGCAAGCTGGTGTGTAGGGTTGTGAGTATCGTGGGATAGAGAAGGTAGAAGTTAGACTCAAGCTAATCCAGTTTTAAAATACAATGGAAAATTTTGAATTCACCAGAAATTGCTGGATTATTTTAAGAGGGACTGACGTATTTGGCCTAGGGAACCTAACAAGTATTTTTAAGGAGTTCTCCTGTTATTGAGAGTATCATTGCTGAATTTCAGAAAAGAACTTTCTCAAGTGTTCTTCACTAGGTAATATAACGTAAGATTTCAGTAGAAAAACTGAATTTCTGTTGCCTTATAAAGCAAAAAATTAGAGGATATCGGTAGCTTTTTTTCACTCACTGACTGTATTGACTATACTGGTATTTTGTCTTCTGAACTCAGTCTTACCTATTTTGTCAGTTTAAGTGAAGCTTTTAAAATATTGAGTGTTCACTGCAATCTGTGGATATTTTCCTGTCCTCTGACTTTCAGCAAAAAATCAATGCGGCTCACATCTTGAAAGCTAATCCTCTTATATAAATTTATTTTAATATACGAGGGTACTCTGGTATGCAGCGTGCCTCTGTTAGCCACATCTTATAAGGTAATGAGGATTGAAGTGGTTACTTGTTCTCGCTATTTCAATTGCCTAGTGATATGGAAAGGGAAAAAAGAAAATGTAAAAAACACGATAAATTTGCTTATTAAAATAATTTTGGATTTGCTTTTCTTTCCAGGATAATGTATAGTATGTATCCTTAGTAGTCTTATGTTTTACTATTTCCATTAATTTCTCAATGACTGAGAATATAATATGTCTACAATAATTTACAAAATAAAAATTTGTTCTACGTCAACTATGCCATGCATTCTGTCAGGCTTTTCAACAGCTGTTCTTCTAAACTGGGTAGCATACTATTGGTATTTCTTAGTTTAAAATTTGCAGATAAGCAGTTCTAGAAATGGTTTAGCACATGTGTGCATGTCAACTCTAAATAGGTTAATATCATGAGTATCTTCTGATATCCTAAAATTGTCATCCACGTAACTTTGCACACATTTTCTTCTTAGAAGTTGCCCAAGAATAATGCAAAATAATTATCCTGAAAACAATGCTTTCTGTCATACTTAGGATAAGTATTTTTGAAATTCTGTAATTGCAGTTTCTGTAAATTATTTTTCTTATTGTCAGTTTTTGGTTTGAATCAGTAAGAGTTTGATAGAAATGAAGTAACTGATTTACCAGTACTCTGTGTGGGAGTGTGAAGCATTAGTTTCTTGTCAGTGAACTGTTACAAATTTGCAGATGCTGTCTTCTAAAGAATTACTCTCTAAATTTCCATTGTATGTGGAAAGTAGCCAGAAGTTGCAATATCCAAGTTGAGCTACTTTTATACTAACCCCTGATAAATTCTTCTTAACAGTCTGAGTTTTTCTAAAATATGAAGGGTTTCAAGTCGCATTTGTAGGCAAAACAATGATTATTCTGGATAAAAGTGCTGGGATTTTTGGGACAGGAGATAGAGAGGACATGCAGTAGTCAGCCTGCAAGTCCTTCATTTAGGATGCTCGTTTTCATTTTCTTGAAAGACCAATCTGCAAACTACTTTAGAGTTTTAACCTGTGAAGTCTCAAAAAGTGTTGTTGGCAAGGTGCCCAATAAACAGTCAATAATGTGGTTCAGTGGGAGAAGCTTTACCTAAGTATGGAAACAAAGTTGTGCTTGTGTTTGTCATTGCACTCATGTCAGGATCAATATCAAGTTTTTCTGTTCTCGTGAACATCATTGTCAATTAATACACTTTCGTGACTTTTTTTTCTGCAGAAACCACATGAAACTTCAGCTGGGAAGAGTGTTTTCTGCAAAAAAATGAAAGGTTATGAAACAGCTGTTATGAGATCTTTTTAAAAAATATTACTTATACAGTGTTGATCAAAGACATGTCGTAGAGAACAGTCCCATGCAAGAAAAGGAATAAACTGTAAGGCAAGACCCCATCTAATCCCTTCTTTCTATAAACTAATTATTTTAATTTAAATATCTCATGTTCAAATACAGTCATCTTTAAAGGACATTTTAGAAGAGTTTTGTGTGAGAGGGAGCGAGTAGAATTGTAAAGTCACATTGTGAATTTATTTTATTTGTTTCTCTCAGTGTTCTCTTTGAGTCATAGAACGAATGTCATGTCACTGTTCAGTGCATGTCATTCTTACCATTATGATATTCTCAGGGAAAAGAGTAATTTTCTTTTAATGTCAATTGTTCTTGATGAATATTTATTTTGACTGTGAGTACATTCTGAGGTGAGGTCTAGCTTCAGTTCTGATCTCTGGGAGGACAGACCATACCTGGAAACCTGAATGCATTCTCTTGAAAACTGTACAGGCAGTGTGTAGAGATTCTATACAAATTAAGGTTTTTTTTTTTGTAACGGGCAGTAGGTTTCATTTTGCCAGTAAGTATTGTAGATGAATTTTTAAAGTAAAGTGCATGTTTCTAAAATCAAGGTGAAAAATCTTAAATTTAGTTTAAGATTTTTTTCAGCATTAAATGTTTTTTAAATGAGGGATTGATAAATGGCATTGAGATGTTGACAAGTGTATGAAAATAAGGCTTTAGGGAATGGTGTTGCAGTCTTGTTTTCCAAGATAGATTCTGTGCTATGCAGTTGCTTTTTGTTACCAGTAAGAGCCCTTGGGCTACTTGGTCATTTTCAGAAGCAGTGCGAGAGATTGACACTGACATAAAAAAGTAATCTGAGATACCTGAGGTCTACAGAGTGCTCAAACTAGAAGCGTGTTAGATAACTTCTTATGAAAGATAGCATAGAAAAATCTTTAACCTAGAAGCTTCTGGATTTTTGATGAATTTTCTACTTGGGAAACTTTTTTTTTCCACTGCCTCTGTCATACTAGAGCAATTTCTGCTTTAACCTACATGTCATCACTTTCACCTTTGGACTGCTAGCACAGGGCAGCTTTGCTTCTCTGAGGGCCTCTCTGTTTCACTCAAAAATAATGTACTGAATTATTCTGTTGTTTTTATGCCAGTGTTAGCCATCAAGTCTGCAAGTCTGTCCCCTTCTCTGGGACATTTTGTTTTTTTTGAGAGCAGTAGTAACAGAAGAGTGAGAGAAGGAGGTCCAAGAAAACCTCAGTGGCCTCAATTTAAATTTTCTCCTTCCATACAAATTTTTCATGTCAAAGCCCTCAGATGTGTTTACCTGATCAAATGCTTGAAAGCACCAGATTTTGAGATAACTTTCAGAACCACATGGTGTAACAATGTTAGTTTGTGCCTGTTTAAATGGGTACTGACTACACACAAATTCTTGAGGAGGAAGGAAAAAAGTTATGCTTTTTAATTTTAGTGGTTTCTGAGTGGTATCGTAGCTTGAATCATGAAAAAACTTCTCAACATTTATGGAGCCCCATAGGACAAAATACTATATGATACCTTCCCAGGATGATGAGCATTTGCATTGGAAAAAGTCAGGAGACCAGGTTTAAAAAGCAGCCATTTGAATGATGCTACTGCAGAATAAGGAAATGTGTATCTTTTTGTCTAAGGGGTCCTATACAGGTTAAGCATATAGTGCTAGCTGGTTTATATAAATCTCATTACTGCTGCGTGTTATCTAATTTACCCTCCAAAAATTGATTTATGAAAACTTTGTGTCCCTGTTATTTTTCTGAGGATGTAACAGTACTCATCACCACTTGAAACCTAGCACTGGAAAGATATAATGCCTCCTCCTTTTCTTTACATGATAAATGTGTTGGACATTATAAGATGAAGAGCTTTTAATTTTATCAAATTTGGTTGGTTTTCAAAGAGGCATTATAACAAGTGGTTTCCAGCCAAATTGCATTTGCTGAGGAGTGATGGATCTCCCGCCAGCACTGAAGAGGCACTCTTCACATTGGATGTCTTCATGCCCCTTGTGGGCAGAATGCTGTCAACATTCTGAACGTAAACATTAGAAATTCCATAGCAGAAATAGAAGTTTTTATATTAATTGTGTCACTTCTTCCAGTGGCTGGTTTTTTAACAAACAGAGAAATAGAGCTGTTGAAGTTGGGAGACATTGCTCTAAGAGTTTGCTTTTTTCTTATTCCATAGAAACTTTTTTCCGGCATTTTTTTCTGGCCTTTTTTTTCTTTTTCTTCCCCTTTAAATTAGGAGAAGGAAGAAAAGAAAATAGGGTAGTGCGTAACATGTCTGCATCATTCAGGGATAACTCATGCCTCTTCACGTATTTCACCCTGTTGTTATCAACCATTGTGATAAATGCGCCATTAAAATACAATCAAAGTAATTTTTCTTTACATATGAACATTAGAAAAATATCTGATCCCACTGTAGGCAGCTTTCCAGAGAAAGTGTGTCTTGGAGTCTTTTTTAGAACCACGTGTAAAAACAAAATAAATCAAACAACAAAATAAGTGGTTTAAGAGCTGGTAGCATTAAGGCTTAGATGAGTAGCTGTAACATTTCCTTTAGCCTTTTTACCCTAACAGTGTACAGGGATAGCATCCCAGGTATTACCTGTAGGGTAGCTTCTAGCAATGGTAAATCATCTGTATTCTATTTATTATTTTAGAAAAAAAGTTTGATGTTTTGATGTATAAAAACATTTAGGAGGCAAGGTACGTCAAAATGTGAATTCAAAGCATATGAATCTTGTAGAACTTCAGTGGGATTTATTAGAATCATAGAATTACACGAGATGGAAGGGACCCAAAAGGATCATTGAGTCCAACTCCTATCCCTGCACAGGACACTCCCAACATTCACACCATGTGACTAAGGGCATTGTCAAAATGCTTCCTGAACGCTGGCAGACTCGGTGCCATCTCTGCTTCCCTGGGGAGCCTGTTCCAGTGCTCCACCACCCGCTGGGTGAAGAACCTCTTCCTAATGTCCAGTCTAAACCTCTCCTGGCACATCTTCCTGCCCTTACCTCTAGTCCTATCACAGGTCGCAAGAGAGGAGAGATCAGCACCTGTTTCGCCTCCCTCTCTTGTGAGAAGGCAGTAAACAGCTATGAGATCCCCTCTCAGTCTCCTCCACACTGAACAGACCAAGTGACTTCAGCCACTCCTCACATGACTTCCCCTCTAGACCCTTCACCAGCCTTGTGGCCCTCCTCTGGACCCTCTCCAGTAGTTTTATGCTCTTTTTATACTGTGGTGCCCAAAACTGCACACAGTACTCGAAGAGGGGCTGCACCAGTGCAGAGCAGAGTGGGACAATCCCCTCCCTAAATTGGCTGGCAATGCCATGCTTGATGCACCCCAGGACATGGTTGGCTCTCTTGGTTGCCAGGGCATGCTGTTGGCTCATGTTCCACTTGTGATCAACCAGAACCCCCAGGGCCCTCTCCACAGGGCTGCTCTCCAGCCTCTCAGACCCCTGTCTGTACATGTATCCAGGGTTGCCGTGTCCCAGGTGCAGAACCCAGCACTTGCCCTTTTTAGATTTCATGCTGTTGGTGATTGCCCAGCTCTCCAACCTGTCAAGATCCCTCTGCAGGGCCTCTTTGCCATCAAGAGTCAACAGCTGCCCCCAGTTTTGTGCCATCAGCAAACGTTGTCAATAAACCTTCAAGTCCTTCATCCAGGTCACTTACGAAAATATTCAAGAGCACTGGCCCCAGAATGGATCCCTGTGGGACCCCGCTAGTGACTGGGCACCAGCCTGATGTAACTCCCCTCACCATGACTCTTTGAGCCTGACCCATCAGCCAATTGTGCACCCAGTGTATTATGTGCTTATCCAGCTGTATTCTGGACATTTTGTTTATAAGAATACTGTGAAAGATGGTATCAAAGGCTTTGGTGAAATCCAGCAAAATGACATCAACTGGTCATCAAATAACAAGGTGACCCTTTCGTGGAAGGATAATAAGTTTGTAAGGCAGGACCTTTCCTTTGTAAACTCATGCTGGCTGGGACCAATGACTGTCCTGTCTTTCAGATGTTTTTTGGTAACTCCCAGAATAATCTTCTCCATAATCTGATTGCTGCAGATTTACACTTGAAGAACTGTTTAAAGAATTGTTTTTTGATCAAATACTTTATTTTATCAGGAACAATATAGCATACAGTTAGGGAGCGATGCCTTGCTATATATTGGTTCTTGGTGTTTCAGATGCAGTCACCCACATTAGAACAGTTACTCTTGTTTGTTTCTGAGCTAATACTGCTTATCACATAAGTTTAAAAAACAAGTGTGATAATTCTAGTGTCTAGGGCAGAGGCAGAAAGAACAATTTTATCCATTTTCAAAAGATGACATTTAAGAGTCATGTGCTATTGTTGAATTTTTTTCCTAAGCAGTAGGTTCTTCTGGAGAGTGAGTGTTCCTCCTGGCTTTTTCTGCTCTGCTTGCATTAGCAACAAGAGATTTTTAATGAAATGGTTTCATTAACATGACCTTTTTTTGTCAGCATTATGTGGCATTTATTTGAACCTAATAAATTGATTTGGTTTGTATCCCAATGCAGAATGGGTGCAGCTGACAACATTTACAAAGGCCGAAGTACCTTTATGGAAGAACTGACAGATACTGCTGAGATAATAAGAAAAGCAACTTCAAGATCACTAGTAATTTTGGACGAATTGGGAAGAGGAACTAGCACTCATGATGGAATCGCTATTGCTTATGCTACACTTGAACATTTTATTAGAGATGTAAGTGTTCAGTCTGACACATAGTCGTGAATGTTTTTTCCTGGCGTTGACATTTTGTTTGTTTCTTTGTAGAAATGTAGCATATCTAAATTTGGAGCAAAGGCATATGGATAAAGGTACCAATTCTATATTGCCATGTTTGGAAAAAAAAAAAGTCGAATCTTGTTATGTGTCTGGTTTATTGTTGTAGGTGGAGTCATTGACACTGTTTGTCACTCACTATCCATCAGTTTGTGAGCTAGAGAAGATGTATCCAGAAGCAGTTGGTAATTACCACATGGCTTTCTTGGTTAATGAGGAGGAGAGTGCTGAACAAAAAGGTACGGTATGAATCCATCTGAGATTCTGGCACTGTAGGTATAGGCAGAAATTGTAAAATTATTGTGGTAATTTAAAGCTCAACATGAAAGTTTTGCATCCAAACTCACTAGAGTATCAGCCTGTACACACATTTGGGGGGGCTTGAAAACTCAACAACCATTTCCCTTTAATGGGCAATGGTTTAATATAAGGATGACTGACCTAGGTCAAATAAAAGATTCATCCGGCCCAGTATCCTGCTTTTCACAGTAGTCAAACACAAAGGATTAGGGAAGAGAGATTAGGAATCAAACATATGGCAACTTTTCACTGCCTGCAAACATTTGCTATTTCGGGAGCTTCAAGAGCTAGATGTGTTTCCTGTTTTTTAGTGTCTTTGGTGGCTTTCATTTCAACAAGGTTGTCTAGTTTCCCTGACTATCTTTGTGTATGTTTAGCATTTTCATCCTACTGTGTCAGGGTGCTCCAAAATTTAATACTGTATTGTATGAAGAACGATATACTCTTGTTTGTTTTGAAACTCTTTTGAAACTTTGCTTTATGGTCCCAGTTCAAGAATTAGAATAGGTAGAGGAATACTCTCTGTTCATCTTGCTATACCATGCATAGTTTTGTACATTGCTTATCATAATCCCATTCAGTTCTGGTCTTACCAAGCGGAAGAGTTACAGCATTTCTTCTTCTTTGTGTCACTGTTGTTCTGAAATAGTGAATATTTCCAGTAAAGTTTGTCACCTTACTGCTTAGATTTTTTTGCTTTTTTGATAATGGGTATGTTTAACAGCTGTATCTAACTGCAGTGGTGATGCCCCTTCACAGCGATAACATGAAATCCTACGCGTTTATTTCAATGTGCTGCTTCAGCATTTTTAGTTTCAACGTTAGTTGACCTGAACCTTCAAGGCCATAAGTAGTCTTCACTGTTTTGCTACAGAAAGCATAATAGGTATAGTACTACGGCCTGCAAGCAACAACACACCTATGTTTCTTACTCTGCCTGTATCTTTAGTTCCTTATGTCTTAATATTTTAATTGTTTTATTTAAGGTGAGTTTTACAGCATGCTTTTTTCCAATGCTTGACTTGGATCACTCCAGTCAAATCATCTTCGGTCATCAGTATTTACGGAAATACCTGCATTTTTAAGACAGAAGGGTGAATGGCACTATAGCTTTTCTGCTCTTCACATGAGGCCTGGACTGTGCAGAGATGCAACAAGTACATCTACCGAGGAAGCAGAAGGAGTCCTCAATTATAATGGTGGCTCTTATGTTTCTATCTTATTGTCATGAAATAGAAAGAATCCCTGGCAGAACATCCACCATCCTAACCTTGGGTTTTTCCAGAGCTTTTTCTATGGCTCCTAACTTCCTGACAGGCAAACAACTTTTTGTTGTACTGTAGTTATGAACTTCTTAATTGTGACATTACTGATGCTTCCTTTATTCCGTCATTGCTCAGCAAATGTGAGATGCAATATCCCGATTACAGCATAACTAATCGATTTGACTTATAATCTTTATAGATTTTTACAGACACAAGTCTGTTTCATAAGACATCAAGTGAAATTATAGTAAAGAGGTTTTTCAGCCTCATAATGGGAAGATAAAACGTGTGGTCTCAAGGCAAAGGAATAAATCACACAGGAAGCATGAATGATAATGAGCCCAAAATATTTTGATATTTTGGTCCTTGGTCTACTACATTTTATTAACATAATAGAGGAGATTTTGATTTTCTTTTTTTTTTTTTTTAGGATCTGAAGATGAAGAGAATCCTGAATTTATCACTTTTCTTTATCAAATAAGTAAAGGAATCTCTGCAAGGAGTTATGGGCTAAATGTTGCCAAGCTGGCAAATATTCCTGAAGAAATCTTGAAGAAGGCAGCTCACAAATCAAAGGAGTTGGAGACAGTGAATATCAAAAGGTCAGAACAATTGTGATTTCACTTCTTTTTTCCCCAGTGAAACTTCAGCTATGAAGTGAGGAGCATTTCATACAATGTACCTTGAAATGAACAGTAAGAATCCTCCTACCCTTCAGGGAAGAGACAGTGAAATAAAACTTGAAAAAAAATGTTAAGGGAATTGTGCTGTCCATTTCAATCAAAACTTTAGATTTCATAGTTAGCTGTTATGTCAGAGGTTAATTGCTGCCCTCTGAAACGAGATTGGAAAAAACTAAATGCACATTGAGCAAACATTAGGAATAAATTATTTTTTATTTTCTTGTGGCAAATACTGGCAAATCTATTCTGTCAGGTATGTATTTCTACTGTTTTCTGGAAGACAAGTTTGAAATATAACTATCCTCTAAAACCTGTTTCTGTTCTCACTAGTAATAGTGAAAATACTGATGGATTTAATTTCAAAAGTATATTATTCACTTTGGAACTTAATATTATTTGTATACCGTGATCTAGAAGAGAATGTGGATATTTTTCTTCTGGTTTAACTTAAAAATAAATTTTTATAATATATTTTGATTGTCCTCCAGACACACAAAAGTTTACTGAACATCCAGGGATTTTAATCCTTATCAGATAACCAGTTTTCATTTAGCGGCTTATGTACCTTATATGTTAGATTACTAATAAAAATTCCCATATATAAATATAATATCATCTTTATAAAACCTGTAATATTCTTTACACAGTTTAGATATAAATATATGCTAGTATTGATATTAATTTCTACTGATTTTTATGTTGCCATTATTTTCAGTGGCAGCCCTATTGGCAAAATTCGAATAGCTCTTAGGAATATAATAAATCATGGTCCTGGTGCCTGATGACTGTAACTAATTGTGACAGAATAACTGTATATGAGGAAATTTTAAGTATTGATTATTTGTAGGTGCAAGCAGTTATTTTGAAACTTAACAGTGCTTAGTGCTTAACACTAGTTTTTATCTTCTTTTATGAATGCAAAATAAAACCATTCTGTTGAAGATACATGATAATTTATGGAAAAAATAATGCAGTAGCTAATGTTAATTGGGAATAATTGTCCATAATTGACAAAAGTAAAACAACAAATTACAAGCAGTAATATGATATCTCAACTCTGCTGTTATAGGATATGTGGGGTTCTAAAATGAAGAAAAAGTTATTCAGAAAGGTGCGAGAAGGCCAGAGTTACGTTGTAGTATAATTAGGGTGTGTGAAATAATATGTTCCTTTAGTTTAGCTTCATTTTTTTTCTATGAAAATCAGGCTAGCTTATTACTGGGACAAGGAACAAATAGAACTTTAGCACATCTTCATTGCTAAAAAGAGAGTTAATGCTTACAAAACAAATGAGCAGTAAAAATAGTGTGTGATGGTGTAGTTAGACTGATTTACAGTGCCCATAGAGCAGTAAAGTGAGGGCTGACTGGGCAATTTTAATTGTGAGGCTTGATTGATCCCATTTATCAGCTTTTGAATATGTAAGCTACCATCTGTATCTTAGCTTTCAATACATGATTTGCTAGTATTCTTAAAGTGAAAAAGAATAAATACTTAGTGTAAACAGTGATGAGTCATGTATCCTGACTGGTCACTAAGCCTGGAAGCCCCTGCACCCCACGCTTCACTGCAGACTGCTGCTGCCTGGGCTGCCCCAGTGCATGTACCCAGGGAGGCACCAGCTGGAACAAGCTCCTCAGCCCCTCTGCTGCAGGCTGCTACTGGAGGGGCTGATTTGTGCATGGTCACAGGATAGGACAGGTCAGGGATCTGATCCAGCTGGAAAGTCATTCTTTCTTCTATTGATACAATTCAAGTTCCTAGTGTTACATGTGACATGTTAAAGGATGAGGGACTTGGGAGGGGTCTGGAGCACAAGTCACATAAGAAGCGGCTGAGGGAAATGGGGCTGTTTAATACTTGGCGAAGAGGAGGCTGAGGGCAGATGTTATTGCCCTCTACAACTGCCTGAAGGGAGGTTGTAGCAAGGTGGGTGCTGGTCTCTTCTCCCAAGTAACAAGCGACAGGATAAGAGGAAATGGCCTCAAGTTGTGCCAGGGAAGGTTTAGGTTGGATATTAGGAAAAATTCTTCACCGAAAGGGGGGATTGAAGCTTTGGCATAGGCTGCCCAGGGAAGTGGTTGATTCCCCATCCCCGGAGGTTTTCAAAAAATGTGAAGACATGGCACTTTGGGATGTGGCTCAGTACACACGGTGGTGTTGCGCTGATGGTTGGACTTGATGATCTTATAGGTCATTTCCAACCTTAATGATTCTGTGATTCTATGAACAGCATTACTGCCTAAAGAAGAAAAGGGTGGAAGCGAGACGAGGAGGAGGCCCTTGGTACTGGCAGCAGTTGGTATAGCAAAGGTAACCTTGAGACTGCAGCCCTGCCTGCCAGACCAGCTGGCCACATGTGAAGTTTGACACTTTTGCCTTCCCCTTTCATGAGAGACAGTGCTGTGTAGGGGGTCAAGGACAAGAGATATCCACCACACAGCAGCTGCTGATTTATCAGTTTGACCTATACCGGGTTATTCCTTCATTGTAGACCTCTTGCAATCTCTTTGGAGGGAGCTTCATGCATCTGGAGCTCAAGTCAGTGAAAAATCAAGAAAAAAATGAAATGTCTGATGATTTCACAGTGCATAAATTAATATATTAGATAATTCTTATTTTTTCCAGTTCTCCTATGTCATTATAGAAATACTTTATTTTGTATATACCTGTTTGTTTTCACTTGCTGTGATATCATTTAAATGTCAGTTTTCTTCTATACCTTCTCTGCAAAAAGACATTAAGAAATTTATAAATGTATATGTATAAATAAAAATTGTTATGATCTTGGGAATCAGGCTCAGACCTGTTCGTAGCAGTGTACCTGTGCTGTCAGTATACCCACAGGCCAGCTGTCTTGTCTTATTTTTTTAAATCATCTTATTATTATTTAAGAAAATCCACTGGGTAATTCTATCCAGTCTTGACATCTTTGTTGACAGGAATGTGTGTTAGCCCATTGTAAATGTCTTGTTATTTATCACAGCTCTTAGGAGTTCTTCTTAAATCAAAAAACTTTAAAAAGAAAATAGGAAGGATGCGTATGCTCATTTATTTTGAAAATGTGCTATCTCTTTATGATTCTACAAATATAAGTTTGTGGTAACTGAATGCTGAAAGTTACATGCTGCAAACTACAATGCTATTTATTTCCTTTAATGGTTTACTGTTGCTCTGGTTTTTATTTCATCTTGTCAGTTCTTCTGGTACTGTAAGTTAGTTATAAAATTAAATTGTTGACTGTCCTAGAGCTGTAATACATGTATTGGAAAATGTTAAGTGGTTGTTTAAAGATCACATAGCATTTTGAACTCTGCAAACTGCTATTTTTGATGGAGTATAAAATTTTGCAGACAACTGTAGGGCATTCAGGGTTTGATGTGCATAATTTAAAAACATGTAGTTATTTTGATTTTTTTTCTTTTCCCCCCCTCCAGAAAAATCCAAAAGTCTTTTGCTGAAGTATGGCAGATAAATGATTCTCAGGAACTACAGAAGTGGAAAAGTATGTGTGAACCTGAAGATGAAAGAAAGGACAGGTTTTAATCCTCAAATCATGCTTAAAGATGGAAAAATTGGAGATGCACAATATAGGTCTAGAGACTAACAGATTCTATCAGGGTATAATTCTAGTTGCATTAAGTTGACTTTTCTGCCTTTTGAGAGATAACACATTCTGCATTGTGATATGATGCCCCACATCCACTTCCTGATAGTATGTAAATTTCTCGCTCCACCTTCATTCTCTGAAGCATTTACCAACCTTTTCCTTAACTGCAAAATATCTACTGGCATTGGATTTAGTTTCTAATATGTTTAGAGAACATGGAAAACTATGTTGGTAAATTATTGGGTAAATCTTTTATCAATAAAATACTGGTTTTTAACTTTATTGTACTTCAGTTTCTAACAAAATACTTCTCTACATTGGGAAAATGTAGCTGTGTCTTGTCTGTGCTTTGTTTCTGTAAGTATGCCATAAAGAGACTTTTTTTTGTTGTCCTAGTATTAACGCATTTAAAATTCACCAGTTTTGTAGAACAGCCCCTAAATTTTATGTGCTCAAGGAATTTAAGAAAGTGTGTGATGTGGCTGAACGGGAGAGTTTCTCATTTCCACTGATGAAATTGATGGTGCAACTGGTAGTTTTCAAAGCAGCAGAACAAAATGTTGATTCACTGTGTTTTGTTTTCCCACTTCATTCTCACACACGCTTCCTTCCTTTTCAGTTTTAGCTTCTCTCCTGATCTTGGCCCTCTCTGGCATGGTGTGGAGAAAGATTTACTGTAAATAATGTTGGCTCTTCAAACTATGCAGCTGGTGGCCCCAGTGCTCTTGTCAAATGCAGAGTAAATCTGGAAAAAAAAAACAGAAATGTGTTTTAATTTTTTTAGTTGCAGTTATCAAATCCAAATTTCAAATGGGAATGTGATTTCCAAATTGGTTTTCCTTTATTGACATAACCAGGTGAAATATCTTTCTGTGAAAATGGACAATGATGTTCCCATACTTAAACTGTGGCACATAGTTTTCTGTATTAAAAAATATGTTCTTAAGTGGAAACAAGTGAAATAAAATATCATTTTGCTTTTGCTATAAGGAGAAAAATAAAATGAGGTTTTGTAGTCTTTGAGAGAGCTGAATGTTTCTAATTTTTTCTGTAAATAATGGACTTTTTTGCAAAATAATGCACATCAGATGAATATGAAATAATGTCGTTGCAGATGATTGCATTAGCCTTTCCAATATAGACTTTGCGCAGACAGGGGTGTAATTTTTTTACCTGTGGTAAACAGTTGCTAACCTTGACCAAAGACTTTTTCCAGGTTCTTCAGATGGCAAAGCATCATTTTAAACACATAGTTTGTCTCAAATAGCAGCAGTCAATATGAGCATCTCCTTCTGGTGTGTGGAGTAAATGTATCTAAACTGGAAGAGCTGAAGAAAAGAAAGCAACTCTGTTAAGGTGTGGTTACGCGTGTGTTTATCTGTGCCACCCATCGTGAAGCCCAGTGAATGTAATACTCTACTATTAATGTACACAGATGCAGTGCATTGGATCTAAAGACCTCTGACCATGTTCTTCAAAGAGAATTAATAGGCCATTACTAAATTCCCATATGTGCTAAATGTGCTTCTAGTAAGACTCTCCTTGTCCTCAGGGGAGCATTCAGACTATGCTCTGACAAGAAATAAACACCTGGATGAAATCTGACAAAGAAATGAAGAAATACAGTTAAGAATGGGGAAATGGATACAGTATTGCTGGCCTGCTCTTATTATCAAGTACAAAGCAATTGCAGTTGTTTTTTCTCTTACTGTCTGTGACAATGTTGGAAATAACTCTTGATTTTATCCCTGCTCAGTGTAGCAATAGAGTTTATCTTTCTGTCCTGATAAGATTTCTTCTTGATACACAAGCTAATTATTAAAAGCTACTGGTTTTTTTGCTGCTAATTATAACAATTCCTAGTAGGTATGTGGAAAGCGACGACCCTTTGAGAATGCACTGTACGGAGGTAAATGCTAATATTAGATTTGTTTACTGCTGGTTTGGGGATACATTTGTAATGAACTGCACAGCGTATGGTACAAATTTATCTCAGCCTTGTTCTGCTGACGTGGAGCAGCGACACTTGTTAGGAGAGAGTGCTGTGTGAGGGTGTGACGAGTTCAGAGTTCACTTGCGTGCATTTGCAGAGCATGAGACCAGGCATAGTCTAGACAAGCAACCAGACAGATATTCCTTGGCTTTCGGTAGAATAGAGTGCAAAAGGGATATTAAGAAACAAAGACTTGCTGGAACACAGGGAAAGACGTTAATTTTGTAGGAGCTTTTTTTCATTTCTTTTGCTGGGCCTTGTGTCATAGCAGGACTCCTACTAAGAGACAGAAAGATGAGAAGCTGCTCTCGTGTTTGTTTGGGTTTTTTTGTTTTCCTTTTTTTCTTTTCTTTTAAATTTGAGCACAATAAGCTTTATCTTAAATTAAAGATAAGATTTGAAGTACAGTTTTGGTAGTGGTATGATCTTGGAGATGTGCCCTATTTTTAAATCAGTGTAATAAAATTTTGACTGTGTGCTGAGTCAGCACATTTGATCCTGTGTACTGGCAGCTGTCAGGTAAAGTAAGGATAAAGAATAGTGACCCATACTGAGATGGTCTTTGTTTGTAGTGGGAATTCGTGCTAGTCTTAAGTTTGCCTTCAATTAAGGAATGTCTTAATCTCTATGTTTAAATATTAATGTTTTTTGAAACCTGCATAGAGTATTGGCTCATATTGCCTGTGCCAGCATGTTATTCACATTATTAAAATTTTATACTGATGGGAAAAATACAGCTTTGTGCCCTACATAAAGGCACAGTCTCATTGAAATACTTTTGCACTTTATGACTAGGACAGTATTTATGACTTTCTTAATCTTTGTCATTGCTGTCGCTTCCCTGCTCTTAACATAAAAATTTCAATGCCTTTGTGCATGTTTTCTTGAAAGTATTGCCTTTAGAAATCATGGTGCCATGTGTTAACAACAAATACTGGTAGACCATTTTGATTGAAGAGAATGAGCGTGAGGTCTGGATACACTGTCACTTGACTTAAGAATGTTATTATAGAATACTCAAAAGTAAAATATATTATCAATAGCAATTACCTTTCTTACTGGTGTACAACATCTTTCACTGAAGTCATTCTCAAGAGGATCTTTCTTTGTCTGTCTGGCAAAGTTTCCATTGATAGGAATGACATGAATTTATCCACGTACATAAGTTTTCAACACATATAAATGAATTTAAAGATTGCTGAAATGTCAGCTGACTCAGGTATTGCAATAACTCTGTTCACTGCAATGACAGTAATGTTTATTTACTGAAATCTATTGGAAAGTTAATTATGCAAATATTTCTACTGTGTTTAAAATTTAGTGAGAATTTAATTCAACTATTTTACCTTCTTAGTTTTATATAAATGCATGTTTCATAGGGAAATAAAACTTTGGTAGATTGAACTGGGAGAATTAGACTCTGTTCCAGAACCTGAATCACAGTTTAGAATGTTTATTGGAGGACTTCCTCCCCTAGTTTTGCCCCTGGTGGCCTTTGCAATCTCCTCCAAAATCCTGGCACCAGTGCTGTAAGTCTTGGGCAGCAGTCTGAAAGGTTTGAACTGCCTGTGTCTTTTTTTCCCCTTTCAGGTTTTAGACCAAATGAATGGAGTGCATGGTTTTCATCACCTTTTAGTTGTTCCCAAACATGAAGGCCATAGCAAGCTGAAAATTACCATCTCAGCATAAATTTCCCATCTGTTTTTGGAGTTTTCCTCCATCTCCCTGCAGAATCTCTGACAATCAAATTCAGATTAAATCTAAATTCAGTTCTGGGAAACAAATTTTCACAAAAACCACAACTGGTGTTTTCATCACTCAGGAGGGAGAAGGAATTCTTGCGCCATCCTCAGCCCCAGCATATAGTCAGCAGAGAAGAAAGTTCAGCCCTGAAATATAGAAGTTAACCAGTCTTTTAAATACATATGTGTAAAGTAATTTTCATTAAGAGAGATAGTTTTCAAATATTTATGTTCTTTTGAACTTGCAAGTAATCTGTAATAACATTTTGACTCCCCTCCTTCCAAATGTTTGCTCGTAAGTAAAAGTTATTTTCAAGTATTATAAAATAGGGTGATTTTATTTAAAATACTGGTGGCTGCACCTAGTAATAATCATGAAAAATACTTCTGATTTTCAACATTTTTTCTTCCTTTGGGATTTTGGTGATGGTGCTTTTGTTTGTTTTTTTGGTTGTGGGGTTTTTTCCAAGCAGTTCTTTATGATATTACAATATGCTGCAAGAAAAAGGGTGATTCCTGGGAAAGAAGGGAAACAGTACACCGCAAATTTTAAATACACAGTTTGCAATGAAGAAGTAGAAATTGGTGTTAATTTTTACTTTTAATAATCAAAATATCTAAGGTTACTTAAAACTGTGTCCTGAATACTGCAAAGATTGAAAGATATCATTATCTCATTCTTACGTAACACAAAATTAAAGTTTCTGTCAAGCACTGTGCTTTTCCTTCTGCCTACATATTGCAATATTTCTCTTTGCATATTCATCTCTGCATAAAGCATTAGACATTGACTACCATCTGAGAGCCTTTCAGAATATCTCATGTATTGTATGAGCACATATTTATAGCCCTTAGCCTTCAGAAGGGGGAAAAAAATCACAGCACAACGGTGCGTATCACTGGAGGCAAGTATCACTCAGCTTATCATTTGGGACCTCTTTTTGCTGGAAGGTTTGTCAGGGTGGTGGACTGGTGGTTGCCTTTGCATGGCTATACAGGACTTTTTCCCTGAACCTCCCCCAGGGCCATGGTCCTCTGGCATGGACGACATCACTCACAGGAGGAGTGAGAGCCAGGGGAAAACTGTCCCTCTCTGGACATCAGCATGGTGAGCCTGTGGGATTCAATGGGGCAGAGGACCCAGACTTGTGCCCTTGGAGGGTTGACTTGTTTTGTCAGCTGAGATTCCCGCTGCTGCAGAGGAAGCTAGATGGGAAAGGTCTGTGCTCTGGTTAGACTGAGTTGATCCACCACAGGGGACAAAACCCCAGATGGGATACACAGTGCAAATATTTGTTTTGCAGTGAGGAGGTTAAAGATTGTTCCTTAGATCTCGATTTAGATGTGCTAACTTAAGCAGCTTGTCACCCCCCCGTGTGTGCCTTGAAACATCTCACTCACAGTCACTGGAGAAACAAGTGCTTCAGTGAGAATAATAAAAGGGGGGTGGGGTGGAGATACCTAAGCAGAAGGCCTAGAAACAGCACTTTTGTCTTGTTTTAAGTCAGCCAACCCAAAAAGTGCATCACCAGGGAGTGATAAGACTTGCAGTTTGGATTTTTTTCAAAACTGATCTCCAAGTGAGTAAGTTTTAATAATACCAAGCACCCAACACCAGGGTGTACTGATCTGGCTATTCTGAGTAGTCCAAGAATATTCTCAGCTATTAGACTGTGACATTGCAAGCAGTATATTGTCCAGTGAGACCACCCACTTCCCAGCTGGTTGGTATCTGTGGTGTTTATATACTCCTTGGTTATGTTTTAGGCACACTTCAACTAAATTTCATTTCATTGTGGCTTACTGTGAAAGCATTTCTGTATAAAGTAAAATACTGTGCTCTATTTGCAGTACTTTACGTAGGCAAGGACTATATTAATGCAGTAAGTAGCTATATTAAATTACCTGATCTCTTATAGAAGTTCTTGTTCTTAATAGCTTCCACATAGGAGAAGAAAACTTTGGTAATCCTTTAATTAAATTTGCAAAGTAAAGCTGTTTAAGCCTTTGACACTTATTTTTTTGAGAAGCAATTAAGTCTTAGAAGGAAGCTCAAGCCCACAGCCAGAGGTGCATGTAGTCTGATGTGTTATGTCCAACAAACCAGAAGGCTGAGAAGCTGTATCTTTCCTTTTCCTTCTGTCCCCTGCAGCTGTGGGGGTGGACACCTCCAGCTGTTTCCCAGGTGATGTGTAACATGCAGAGGGCATATATTCGGCTTTAAACATGGTACACAGATTTTATTCGTTCCCACAGTGTTTCGTACAGTAGTGTAATAATTCCCCTTTGGATCTCTCCAAGGCAACTTTGCATTGTAACATCCTCCATACCATCACTGCCTGATTCCCTTAGGGTATAGCTTTACTCCCTTTAATGACAGGCTCTATAGTCTATTCCCATATCCAGTACCATCTCCTCCTGATAAAGGTGAAGGGTGTTCAACAAAAAAAAAAAAAGCCCTTGATCCTAAATTTCTTTCATACAGCAGCACCATGCAATTAATTCATTCTTCCTCCAATAACCAACTGCACACATTTCAGTGGAGGCTACCGCTGTATTTTATATTCCCAACACTTTAGTGTAAAAATGTTTCAATACATTTCTTTGTAGTGCTGTTCTTTAGGCCAGCATGGTCTGCAGTCTCGCTTCTCTCCCCTAATTTCTGTAAAGACCTGTCGACATGCCTCATAATCAGAGGATTTATGAGACCGGTCACACAGTAAACAAGCTGTTCAGATGCATGGGTCTGTTCCCTACAGACTGGGAAATGCTGGACCATACAGATTTCCCTCTTGCCAAGGTGAGTGAGCTTACTGCTATCTGCAGTTTCTTAGCAGATTTTCAATTCTAAAAAAATAATCTTCAGTGGCCCTTAAAAAGGTTCCCAGGGACTTTAGCAAGAGTTGATTTAGATTCTAAGTTAGAAATTAGTTTGTAATTTCCCCACATTTCACAAAATCTCATCTGGCATTGTCTGTGCAGCTGTATTTTTAACTTACACATTTAATCATTTCTTCTGTCAATATTTTTGAAATGTAGGTAAAGGAATAATAGGCTTTTTCACTCCTCTCCACCTTTATGCAGTAATGCTTTAATACTTTGGTTATCACCATGTTATTGGAATGAAGGAATGTCTGAAATTACATTTTCAAGTCCCAAACCCACTTAGTTTCTTCTCAGCTTTACATCCACTAGGTTTTGAGGCAAGTTGATAGCAAGTGGCCTAGTGCTCTGCACAAGTTTCCTGTAGCTTGCTTGACAGATGCCTGTGATCACTATTAAGCATTTAAAAATTTCCCCTTTAATTTCCTGTCTTAGTATCTTTTCTGCATCATAGACAGCTGCATTGTCAAGCGGTCACTGAAAGTGGATTTTTTTTAATTGGTTTTGTTTTTAAAAACCTCACTAGATTTATATAACAGAACTCACAGTGAAGCTGGATATTAACAAACAAATGTTACAGATGAAACTGGATAGACAAGGGGAAGCACATTGTTGCAGTGAAGAAGGAGCAAATAAACTCTGAAGTTGACTGAGTGCACCAATATTGTGCTTTAGTGAACAGGTAATACTGGTCCTACAGAGCTCTCTGTTTAGTGCTGAGCAGGTGGGCACTGCACTAGGCTCGAACATGGCCATGATCTTGAAGGAGAGGAGAAGGTGGCTGTGATGGAAACATGTAATGCTAGTTTGTAAGGTTGCTAAAACCCCAACTCCCTAAGGAGATTTACAGTGGCTTTATGTGTAATTTATTGCACGTAGAAGATAGTGTTCCCCATATCCTGATAAAGGATTTATGCATTATATTTGGACTGGGTTTGAAAGTGAGGAAATAATTGCTTATTAAAGCACTCAAGGCAATATAACCTTTTCTTTGCAGCACCAGGCCACAGTTTGTAATGTTCCAGACAGGGAGAGGAGATAAATTATTCCAAGAACAAACAGTAGTCCTGCACCAGTGTCAAAGTGGTCTTGTTGCAGGTTGTGAGCTAAACAATGAATGCGCTGGTGAGCACTTGCCTTAAAGTTTTACAAGCTATTGCAAAGAAAGTTATTGACACACTTAAGATGCGTGGAAAAGTGCACTTTTTGTTGGAGGACTCCTTTATTTTAGAAACTGAGGGCTGAACATTTTGTACTTGCCTTTGACTCTCCCTGACTCTCCCAAGTCAAAGCACTGTTACTGGCTGCAACTTTGGTCCATGTTACAGTTATGAAGAAAGTGATACCTAGGTAAGAGTTCATACTGCACAGTTTTTTTTTCTTCTGAAAGAAATTAGATTATAAATGAACAAAGGATAGAATTGCCTCTAAGGAAGATACAGCATGCTCGGTAAGTGTCACCAAAAAGCCATGAAAACAGAATATTTGTGTTGTATCTCAGTTAGACTCTAAGTCTCTGCCTTACAGATGAAGCTGGGCAATTTCAGCCTAGGTCTGACCTAAGCTTACAGGAACTAAGCAGCCTAAGCCGCTGTAAGTTATGGGTTCTGAGGTAGTTTCCCACCACTACAGAATTATGTGTGAGCCTACTTTTACTCTGGATGTACTGTGGAAAAGAGATGGACACAATCATATCTCTCATGCCTCCCCTACATCTTCCTCTTTCAAGCCTTGAGTACTTTTTGAACATACTGGCCAGTTTCAGTCCATATCTCGAAGTCATGCTCCTCCAACAGTGCACGAGGAAGTTTGGTATTTGGGGATATAAGACCCAAATGAGTCCAAAAGACCTGCTGGAGAATAGCAGGTAGGCACTGAGTCATTCGCCTCTTGTTGAGGCTGCAGTTAGTGAGCCCAGCAGCACATGCAGGTGTTGCCTTTGTGCAGCCAGGCTACTTGTGCATGCAAATGCCTCCACCAAGCCAGAGGGAGATGGCTGCTGAGGGGAGGGCATTTGGGAGCAGAGTCAGGAGACTGAAGAAAGGAAGGCTCTGCTTTTTACATTGTTGAGGGGATCCCACATTAGAAATCTTTCTTTGAGGCACAACTATATTGTCAGATAACAAAAGTTTGTTTAGGCAAATTCAATGTATTGTGTATTCATGTGTATATATATCCTCAAAGCAATGTTCTCACCTGTTAGAAGCAATTATTTTAAAAATACATTGTTTTAATTAAGTTATGTTCTTTCTATATGCAGCTATTTAAGAACTCCTAACATGGCAAGTACTGTAGCATGTGTGAGTTCAGTTCAATTTTTTTTAATGACAAATGTCATGTCACATTACTGGGAGGTGTAAAGGGCATTAGTCAGCTACCTGGACACAGACAACTAGTGCCATTTGAAGTGCCCTGGGATAACTGAGACATCCTCATGAGACTGGCAGGTATGACAAAGCATAGAGGGAGCACACAAGCTCCTCTTGTGTGGGTGTTGCTCTGGGACAGTCGAGGAAGATTGGTAGCACAATGGTTGCACATATTTGGGTGGGTCAAGCCCAAACCCAAATTTCCTGTTTGATGCTAGACTGTTTAGTTATTTCCCTGGTTGTGTCTGCAGCTTGTTTCATTGAGCAGCTGATCACTGTTTGTGTAGGCACCCTCCTGCAGTGTTGACCTACCAAGTCTCCTTTTATTCACCTGTGACAATCTGGTTCTAACCCACCTCAGCCGACGTTACCAGAATATCACTACATTGTGCCACAACCATTCACATTCAAAAGACTGCTCAGAAAAAGTTTTTTACAAGATTAACTTCTAATACTTTCACTACGGTGGTTCACTGGTGTTTTCAAAAAGTAGACATTTGTGTGAAAGTGTTGAACTATAGATGATACTGCATTGATGGATTTATTTATGCAGAAGAATTCATACTCAGTCACCGAGACCTGCAAGTTTTGTTTAAGTATTGTGTGAAGTCACAGCAGACAGAGGTGGCAAGAATTTAGTCATCTGTGCTTCTCAAGTCCAATCCAGGAAGAGAATGAGGCTGAACAGTCCCTTTACTCTCAACAGACCTCCACATACGTAAACTTTCTATTGCACTGTTTGTCCTTGCCTTTCTAAGCTGCTAAATAGCTTCAGTTTGTGGCACATCAGCATACAACATTTTTGAGCGCTGCTGCCTGCTTTAAACTGTGTCATCGACAGTGTCCACTCCTTTGCTTTAGAGGCTCAAGATCCCTACTGCTTCTCAAACAAGACCAACAATAATTCCCGGGGAGAAATGGCTTGTCTGTTTTGATTGTTACCAAGGCTGTTTTTCTTTTTTCTCCTCATTCACCAAAAATTCATATTGCACTATAAACAAAGTATTGTTCAAGGATTTTTTTTTTCTGAATGGTAAGCAGTTTGTTGTTATGCACAAAGTGAAAGCTGAAAGCTTTAAAGAGGGCACTTTATTTTGACCTTCAAAGAAAATATAAAACTAATGTATCTAACTCTTAGCTGAGGATTGTTTATGTACTGTGGCAGTTAAGCATTGGCAGAAGCCTTCACCTTGCCCATAAATAGTAGGTAACAGTCTGTCAGTCATCTGCTTTAAGAGTATACCTTGTTTAGATAGCATTGGCAGCAATTTCATATTTGTGCGAACTTTTCAGTGTAAATCTTTCCTAGGTGCACAGAATGAATATTTTAAGCATTCATGTAAGTAACAGCATTATTGACTGTTCAGAGCCCAGAACTGGAATTTGCTATCAGAAATCTAGATTCTCTTCTCAGGATTCTCTTTGCTGCTCATTCATCTTGGCTTTATCTCCTCTGTCTTCAGAAAGGGAGATACTGCAGGTCTAATTCAGGGAAGCAATGCAATGAATTTATAGTATATGCTTTCTCATGACATGCCTTGTGAATTGGAAAGAAGCAATTTCTGAAGACAGTAGTGTGCATGGATAAATATCATCAGGTAATTATTTTCAGCTGAGAGCTAGCTTACATAAAAGCATCTTGTACCAAAGGATACTTTGCATCGTTATCTTTTGTTTAATTTTCCACGTAATTTTTCATGTACTGAATGATAAAAAAACTGGGATAGGATTCCCATGCTAAAGCATGGGTTTAAGCCAAAGAGGCCCCCTTTGCAGGAAGGCCAGGATGTGGGAGAAGAAAACATTCAAGCATGTTCCTTTGGTGTCTGCTCTTTCCTCCATTTAAGTTGTCTTTTTCAGTGTTAACTTTCTTCCTCTGCCAGCAAGTGCAGCAGTGCAGCGTGCTTTGCCCGGTATGAGTCAAGAGTACCAGCAGTCTTCTCCCAAACATTGTTCTTTCCAAAACCAGTCACAGGTTGGGAGCAAGGTATGTGACGTGGCACATTAGAAGAAACTTCAGGTCATGTTACCTGTCTTTAGGTTCTTTCTCTTTTCGAACTTATTTCTAGTGAACACCAAAGAGTATAAAAGAGCAGGCACTTGGGGGGAGGAGTGGCTAGCCATGACTTGCACAGGGAGTTCCCATGTTCCCATGTTCTTCCTTTAGTCTGCTTCTGCCAAGATTCTCCCCACAGTGCAGAGCTTTTGACAAGAGGGGTTATTATGCAGCAAGTAATTTTTGTGCTAAGTAATTTTTGTAGAAATGTGTGAACATAGACAAAGGAATATAGGAGGAAAACCTGGACTGAGTGAGATCTGAAACCAGTTGATATGTTGAAATGCACTTGTTGGCTTAGTTTGATCCTGCTGAGAAGATGAGTTAGGACTGGTAGATGTCACTGTTCCTGATGAAGCATCTTCCCTAATATCACTTGGTACGTTGCCCACCTGAATATAGCTTGTTTCCTTTCCTGCTAGGCCATGTTCTAGCTTATCTACTTGGAATGAAAGTCCAGATTTAATCCCCATTCATATCTAAGAGCTCCTAAGTGGTATAGTAAGTGTTTTGCTCCTGTCACATCTGGAGAAACAGTGCTTAAGAAAGACCCAAAGCAAAGTCCTGCTTGCTCTGGGAGGTCGGTCTAAGCAGCCCTGAATCATGCAGTGATGGAGAAACAAGGAATCAAAAACATTGCTCAAGGTGTTCTGCATCCATGTTGCTGTACAGCAGCTCTGTATTGCTGGAGAGAAGTTAATGTAAAACTCATTATTTCATTGAAGAAAAAAAAATCACGTATACAGATAAGAGGTATTTTGTGTGGTTTCTAATTGTCATAATTAGAGGTATGTATGATCTGTTTTGTCCTTAGTAATGTCAAGAGCCTTGCTCTTATTTATGCTGTTATATGTATGAATGAAATAGTCTGTGTCTGCTCTCATGTCTTAAAAAAATATGTCGTTTCTGCATCTTGGGAATGAAGTGACTTCTCTGGATTTGTGGACTGGTCAGGACATAAAGCAGCAGCTTTTCAAGGCAATAGCTAATAATAACACCCTACTTCTCCCCACCCCTCTGTCACAAATCATGGTAAGTGCTGTGTTAATCAGGAAATAGACAGCTGTTTCACAGAGCCCAGAGTGAAAAACACCGTTTCTAAACAAGGTGTTTCAGGAAGTCCTATGTGACAAAACTTCCAAGGAAAGAAATGGTATTCATGAGTGGGCAATCAGCTTTCTTTAAGGCTTGGGACAGCCACTAAGGAATATGATGGGAAGGATTTGTCCAAAATGTGCTAGGTAGAACAGTCACCTCCTTCCCAGCACTAATGCTAAACCATGTTATCAAAGCAGTACTTGAAAAGGAAACTTGTAACATTTCTTTTCTCCATACCTCTGTCTCCTCTTGGCACACATTTAGAGGAGCAGGTATTGTCTTGTTGATAATTTCAGGACATCTGACTTTCTTGTTCAGTGTTATCTCCTTCAATGCTTGTGCTGCTTAGTGCTTACGAATGCCAAGTGCAGACCAAAACTCACCACCATGTGCCTAAGCTTGTAGAAGAGACAAAGGTAAAATCAGTCACTGCAAGTTAAACAATTAGGGCTGATGCCAGCTGCATCTTCCCAGTGAAGGTGAATGAGAAGCAACTTGAGTTATTAATGCTTCCAGGGGTTTCTCTGTTGCTGGGTAATTTTTACATGTGCTTGGATTTTTTTTTTGTAGGAGAGATAGAAATTGATTCAAGGTAGTGTTCTGGATAGTGATATTTTAGAAAGCACACTGCTTTTTCTGTAGAATGGTAATTGTGATTGAAAAATACAGATAAAATCAGTAATAAGGAAAACATGCAATGTATAAAGAAGGGATGAGGTGGAAGCCACGTATGGGTGAAAGTAGGTGAGATTAAATTTAATTTAAATAGTCCAAAGCACGCACGGAGGATGAAAACAAACATTCACAATGCAATATAAGCTCTGCTGCAAGAATATGTATTGACATCTGTTTTTTCACTTTTCTAGATTTTTCCTTTTGCACAGCTTTAGTTCTCAAATTGTCAGACACCAAAACCACATTTAGCCCAATTAACAAATCAACTTAAGTTGCTCAGAAGATGCACAGATGGATTATTTCAACAAAAAAAACACAATAAAGGGATAAATTGTAAAGGTCACAAATGAACAAAATTACCGTTTCTCCTGGTGTCAAAGCAGAATCTTACCTCTTCAGTTAACAAAGTGTAAGCAGGGCACATCAAGATTTCTTGATATTACTGAATAATGGGAGAACTTTTCACAGTGAATAAAGAGATATAAGGTTTTTTCCAGCATGTGGAAGACACAGCATCTTATAACTCAGCTAAAGTTAAGAACTGAAATCACCTGATGCAATACCATCTCAAGGGTTTCAAGATGAGTTTTTAATGTGTTCTGCAAATAGAATCATGTTGATTTCTATCAGAAACCATGAAAAAAATCCATCTACTTTCACTAATAAAACCACAGTATACCTTGCTACAGTTATGGGCTGCAAATTAATTTTATTTTTCACAAAAGAAATTATATTATGTCAAGTTGCTAGAGTGAACAATAGTTATTGTCAGGAAATAGGTTCAGATAAGTTGTACAAACAACACTTCCTCTCTTAGATTTTTCCAAATTGAAATTGCAGATGGTGGCCTGGGGACGAAGTGTACCATGAGCTCTCAAAGCAATGGCAGATTCTGTTCTGGCTCATTTCCTTGGGGTCTCAAAGGGTATGAAACTACCCTCAAGCAGACCAAGCCCACAATTGTTCCCTGCTCACTTTTGTCCTGAACCATTCCTGCAGGAAATCAGTCATTGTTTTTATTGATGCTACACATGGTTCTTTGCTGTTCTTCAGACAAGGTGTCTGCACAAAAGCAATTACAGTGTTGGTTACACGAAGTCATTTCCTCTACACTGTCTCGGAACTGCAGACCTCCTAAGAGCAGGTCTGTCCACCAAAGCCCTGATAGAGCACCTACTAACCTCACTTCGGTAGCCCAAAGGGCTTGGATTGGGTTTTTTGTGTGCTCTTCAGCTGAGAAACAGCCATGGACACTGACACAGTCAGTTGCACAATGCAAAACGCCTTCTGATTAGGCTCTTTTGGCTAAGAGAATAAAGCATAAACCAGCAACACTGTGCTGCGTGGTTGCATTGCCTTCTGGTTTCCCTGTGGGGAGGGACCCTCTGGCTGACAGTGACTCTAGACTCTGCAAACCTCTTCTCTGCATTTACCAATGTAAATGCAAATAATTATCACAGTAGCACAAGTCTTTTTCTTATTTTATGAATAAAGCATGTCAGTAATTAGGTTTTCCTTTCTCCCTGTACAGATAAGCCTGTACAATGAAAGTAACAGAAAGCAAAGTGTTCTGCACAGACTGGATAGAACAGAGTTTCTAATGAACACCCAGTACTTAGAAGTATCAGATGGCTGGTTGGAGGGATATGACCGTATAAAGAGTTCATCCACAAAGGACTTTAGTTTTCTAGATCAGTTATTCTGAACCTGCTGGTACGTTTAGGGAATCAGGAAGAAATGATGGTGGAGTGCGTGTTTCCCTCTGCCTGTCCCCTCTCACCATCAGGTTTCCAGGTGGTCTCAGCACTGCTGCAGGGCTGCAAGGAAGACATAAACATCACTACTCAAGTTCCTTGAATTGGTTATTGGGGGTTATTTCACTCCCTTCTGTGTTCATCTCCCATCTTCTGCAAGAAGTATGTTGGTGCAATATTTTATTTTGCAGATATTTACCAAAGCTGCTGCAAAATTGTATGAATCATTGCCTGATCATTAGTCCTTGCCCTGTAGTTCAAAGAAAGCATTTTAATCAGTTAATAAATAAATACAGTTCCTTAAGTAATAGTTACTATCTGAAACATCTACACACAGATTATTCTTGCTGTCCAAAGTCACCTTTAAAGTTATTGGCAAAAGAAGGTCTCACTCCAGCTGTGATTTGAGTGTTTTATGCTCTCAGACCTACGTAAGAAAGCACTAAAATGATGTTACAGAAACTTATACCAACTTTCTTCTGGAAAAGAGTTATTATTAAGTCTAAGATATGTCTCGTGAGCTGAATTCACTGAAGTTTGAAGTTTCTGGATAAAAGCTTACATCAGAAGACTGAAATGATGCAGCTAATCGTGTTTAAACACCATTAAGACAAGGAAGCAAGACAATAAGGTCAGCTCTGGAACTGCAGAACTGACTCAGTGCTGTACGTGCTCTGCAGCCAGAGAGTGCAGAGTCTGCCAATGTGTTAAAATTAAAATTTGACAATAAGGCTTTTTTTGCAATTTATGCAGATAAGAATTTCATTTCATTATATGCAATTGTGTCCCCTCCAGCAACCTTCTGCTCCCACTTCAGCAAAGGTACATTATCACAGTTGGCTTAAAATGTTCTAGGACATATTGATAGAAGGTGGTGTCATCTTCCCACTCCAAACCCTTGAGTACACCTTTTTTTTTTCATCAGTGCCAGAAACTAAGTGACTGCAAGGCAAGAACTACCCATAAATTCATTGTTTTTTTTAATTTTTGGGCAGATAAGCAAACTGGACCAACTTACCCTACAACCACAGGACTGCTATTGCCTAGATAAAGCAATTAGTAAAAATGTGTAGCTGTAGTAGGGGAGAGGAAACGGGCTAAAACAAGGGAAACCCCCACTGTTTTAAAAGGTGATGCAGTATTATACCAAGTTATGCTGAATGAAGTGATCTCTAGACCTGGGTGACTTTAGGTTCCAGTTCCAAAAAGCACATTTTCCCAGAAAAATATCTGTGCTGCCAAGAAAACTAGTCCTACTCTCCTCTGTTCTGTTCCCTCCTTTGCAATGGCCAAAATTTGTTTGAATTTCAGGAACATGAGTTGCATGTCCCCAGAATTGAATAGTTTTGAAGGGTTTTTTGCCTTCTAACATTACAGTAGCAGTTTATCCTATAATCTGGTTTAGATACCAGTTTGCAGAAAAGCGTTCCAGAGTTAGTCATCAATCTAGAACTGAGTCAACATTACCATGCTGTTGTGAAAAATGCAGACATTAGATAAAGTTCTGTGAGACAGGTCACGTCACCCTCCTGTTGGTGAGGACTCAGCGCAAACGCCCAGTTCAGCTGTGGGCACAATTTCAGGAGAGATATGGCCCTAGCAGTGTGAGACCTGGAAATGGACGTGGTAATGATGACTTATCTGGAAGCAGGGCCAAGGAAAGACTGCACACTGGTTTAACATGGAGAGAGGAAGATATGGTGACAGCCTTCTGAAAGGTAAAAGGCATCTGCAAACAAGGACCAGCTTGTTCCATATCCCGTGGGGGTATGGATGGACAGAATCTTAACATGGCAGGAAAGAAGACTCATTATACATCAAGGAAAACTCCTAAAGGTAATGTTAGTCAATCATTTCAGTAAATGTGCTGGAGCATCTAGGAAAAAAAAAAGAGAAATTCTTGTAGATCTCTGAAGCTGGAGAAATAAACATCAGTCTCGGATGATGCTGGTTTTACTGAGTCTGCCTAGGGAAGGGATGGAATTAGTTTTTTAAGTCTTTCCAAGATTTATGTTAATGCTATCCTCATTAGTGTGTACATATAGGTTTTTATACACATATCAATGAATAATATATTCCTACATCATGTACTAGTATCTGTGGTTTTGCAATTAATGTAACAAGTTCTATGGTTTCAGTAGTCAGGGAAGACTAGTTACTTGCAAAACTCTTTCTCGAAGGCTAGAAAGTATAAGAGATTTTTTGTTCTGTCACAACAGGCAGTCACAGACAGCAGCACATCATTAATATGCGCTCAGCCTGCAAGGGCTACAGCAATAGCAAGTTCACACTGAAGGCACTTGGCGGATACAGTTCAGAGTGGACACAGCACTAGCCAGGCCTTTTTGCAAAGACCGTGAACAGGTCTGTTTGGGGCTACATGTACAGAAACAACGCTGTTTTTCAACCAAAGGATGACTATGGTCTGGCTCTTTTACACAACCCTATAAATAGGCTATATCGAAGAGAGGATTTTGTTTTCCAGGGTCTTTGAGTCTTCATAGTCTCCTTTAAAAAAAAAAAAAAGGAAAAGAAAAACTTTGCAGGAAGGCAGGATGCCACTGTATCTCTCCTATCCATATGGGACACGCTTTGCTACATTATGACACTACATCTCCACTGACTTCATTGTTTCAAAAATTGTTCTTATTTCATGATTTTACCACAAACTGTGTTTAGCCAAGATTTTCAATATAATTGATTGTAATGAAAAATGTGTTTGGGGAAAAAAATTTTGTTCTAATGCAAATAGATTTGTATTTCTGCTCAATTTTTCTAAGCACATGAGCACTGCAGGAAATCTGTGCATAGCTATATTTTTGTTTGTTTAATTAAGAAGATTAGCTCAGAAAAGGGTGTTTCAGATGTAGAATAAAAGGACAATTTGAGACTTCATTATCTTTATGGAATATTTTCTTTATAAAGTGTTTCGTTGTACCTGGGAAGAAAATAGCAGACAGCGCGACAGCAGCGAATATTACTAAGAATCCAAAAGAAACCAGCACACTGTTACTTCATACTTTTGGTTCATCCTTGCCTATCAAACTCCTTTACCTAACTCCTTTTTTTGTCTGTTCCTGCCAGTACTTCTAATTTTAACAGCTATTCTGGTGCATATATGTTAATAGACTTACATAATTTCTGCAGTACATCCCAGTAAGGCTGACAATGTACGGCTCACAGCTCAATTCAAGCCACAGCAATCATTCAAGAAAGCACAGCATAAAAGTGGTGCAAAGAGAAATGAAATCAGAACAATAATTATTATATAAATTATGTACATTTTATATATATTTCACATCCATTTTTATGTAATGACTCGAATCTAGTCATATCCGATGCCTCTAATTTTAGGCAATTAGTATCTTTTAACTGATAGTGAAGGGAATTTTTATAAAAAAAGACAGAGTGGCATAAAACAATAAAGCCACAATCTTTATATAAAAGTATCTGTGTATATATATGTGATATTTCCAAATGTAAGTCAATCATTTATCACAACTACAAAGTATTCTCACAGTCACAGATGAACAACCAATTGCAAAATGATAAATATTAATTCAACTGCGATGGTAATCTAAAGCTTCTGCAAACATATAGGGACGATTATTTACATCTAGGATTCATTTCATTCTTACCTACAGAGTAAGGAGCAAAAATCACCAGGAAAACTCTCAGCACATTTAGTTTTTGAAAATGCTGTCTTCTGATCATTTATCACTAGTACCACAGATGGGCTGGAATAGAGGCAAGGAGATGCTGAATGCACCAGCCTAAGCCCATTTGTATCTGGGGAGCTTTTTGGTTTGTTTTTTTTTTTTTCTTTGGGACCTCTGCACCATGCAGAGAAGATGGCTGTAAATGGGAGGGAATGTGACTGAACGGATGTATGGGGCCTGCTGACTTCTTTCATGTTTTTCCTCCTTCCTGTATGTGTTACCAGGCTGATTGAAAACCGTGAGACTGCATTGACGCATTTACATTGCCTACTGACCAGATACCAGGTAATAATTCAGAGCTAAGTGAGGAATTATTTACTCTAGTGGAAATCTTATAACTCAGAGCAGGATTTGTCCAAATTAGTGTCTTTTACTGAATACGAACCAGTGACCTGAGGGCATAAACCTCTGTATCCTATGACTAATTCTACAAGCCATTCGCTTACTTTACTTAACGCATTTGAAAACTTTTCTGAAAAAGACATTGAAAAACTTTTAGTATGTGGCTGTCGGGGAGATTTAGAGGACTAACTCAAGAGTTATTCTTCCCTCTGCACAGAGCCCAAACTCTATGCAGCTGAGCTGGCTACCTTCTTTTGATATATCTGAGAAATACATAACAAAACTCTTATCAAAACCATTTCAATGCAGCCTATGTCTGCCAAGAAAGCTTCCTAAACTTTAGACCTCTCTTTTTCCTTTCTTTCTATTACACTGCTTGTCAGCTTGTATTACAGAAGCCTAACACAGAAATGTAAAGACATACTCTGAGGAAGAAAAACCCCTCAGTTTTATAGGATGAAAAACTTAATCATACTTAGTAAGAACATCAGCAAGTGTTAACAACTTTAGTACCCTAGAATGTTCCTTAAATACAATGAAAGTAACATTTTAAAGAAAAACATATACATAAACAATTAATAAAGATAACTACATATTAAGGAAGTGTATATAACACATACACATAATAGAAAGATTTCTGTCAAAAATCTCAGAAGCTGATTCTTTGGGATAAAAAGTAAACTTTATCAGAAGTGAGAACATGATAGACATCACAGAGAAGCACCTGGGATGTGTTTTCCTTCCATAATCCAGCAGAATGGGACAACCTGTCATCTGAAGCTCTTCCAGTGCATTCTCACTGACTTACTCCAAAATGGTTTTCAAATGAATTCATGTATTTATTCCTGCTGAATTGAAACTAAAGTGCAAGGAAATACTATAACATCTCTAAAGCCAGTAGCTTCCATTTTAGGGGAGAACAGAGGTACCTTATGTTCTTTATGCTGGAATTGGCATTGATTTTTCTACAGGCTTTCTAAAACAAAATAAAAATTGCTTGACTAGCAGTAACATTTTGAGGAAAAGTTATTATTTGACATATATGATCTCAGACTTGGAGCAAGTCTGAAGAATATATGACTTCTGCAAAACCATACCTATAATGCCAGAATTTTGCAGGCAGTGGTTCAACAATGCAATTTCCCTAATTCATTCTTCCAACAGAGTTTTGGACAATAACCTTTTAAAAGATTTCTGCACTGAGCACAATTGATGATGGATACATTAAAAAAACCCCTCTTAAAACAGGAAAATCATTTCTCACCCAGTTTTACACTGTAGGTTTCAAATCCTTAGTTTACCTATACTGCAGGCTCATGTACCTACAGGATGTGTTAATTCCAGATCTTCATTGCTGTTCCTGAAGAAGACTCTAGGGCATCATCCAATAAGCCTTTCCTAATATCTGACAAAACTACTATGCAATAGCTATAGCTGATATATATATCTACACATATGTCAAAAATTTAGAGCTGTTTCCTCAAAACCATTATATACTACAACAAAAAGCAGAAATAGTATAAATCAACAAAAGAAGTATTTTCCTGTTGCCTTTTTGGTAAAAAAAAACACGACTCAAACAAGAAATAATCTTACTCAAAGTTCTCTAAAATAATACATCTAACTTTATTATTGGTACAAGATAATAGAATGTCAAATTGGAATAAATATATCTTTCAGCTCTCTTCACTACCACTAGTATTTAAAAAAAGGTTGTGTTAATACTCAAAACAATACAACTCATGCAAAAAGACAAATATAAAAACAGTAACACAAATAAGTGAACACAAATTTTGCTTCTTTAAATGGTAAAATTATTTTCCCTTCCCTTCCCTTCCCTTCCCTTCCCTTCCCTTCCCTTCCCTTCCCTTCCCTTCCCTTCCCTTCCCTTCCCTTCCCTTCCCTTCCCTTCCCTTCCCTTCCCTTCCCTTCCCTTCCCTTCCCTTCCCTTCCCTTCCCTTCCCTTCCCTTCCCTTCCCTTCCCTTCCCTTCCCTTCCCTTCCCTTCCCTTCCCTTCCCTTCCCTTCCCTTCCCTAAGAATCTACTCGTGAAATAAGTGACAACTTATTTCTGCATTAAAGAAGACCCCAGTGTATTTTTTATATGGATTCAGGGCTTTATTCACTTTAGCATGTAACAGTGGTGGTTTTGTGACAAGTACAATAAATGTCATTTTTTGTATTCTGTTTAAAAATATATATGCATAAATATGAATTGCAATTAATATACTTCTGCTTTGGAAAGCATTGTGCTATAAAGGTGAAATGACAATTTGTTTTGTATGATGTTGAATATAATTGTAGACGGATATTGTTTTGAAAAATTTTTGTTATGTTTCCCTAAGCAATTTTTTTCTTCTTTTTATTTTCTTCCCCCCCCCCCCCCCCCCTTTTTTTTTTTGGTCAGACAAGAATACTCCATAGTTCCTAAGCATCTACAAAGGTTATGAGCTGAGAATTTGAACAACGTAAGTCTAGACAAGGAGGAATATGTATTAGCCACAGCAGGTCAGAAATTACAAACAGATACCTCCTATCCATTTCTCACCTTAGCAGAAATCCCCAAAACAATGTGACTGATGTTAAGCTTAATTGATTTATTCTTGTTAAGCAAGACTGTTGTTTGGTGTCTGCTTGCATGTGTGGGGTGATAACATAGGCTCAGACCACTATTGTCAGGGCTATTCTGCCTACAGCCTTTCAAGATTTTTTTTTTCCTGCTGTTACAGACATTTTCTCCAGGCATTTGTACAGTCCCAGCTGCATCTGAATGTGTTCATTAAAATGGTTTTCAATATATTGCATTTGCATCAAACATAAATGCAATGTTCTCATAAAAAGTCATTGTCTCAGAAATTTCACATGATCTTGAGACGATGTGGGTACCCTGCAACATTTGATTTCTATTAAGAGAACAGTGGATTCCATTACCCAGAAAACTGGGTTTTATGGTATATCGGTCTGCCTAACTACACAGAAAGGTGCTATAGTTCTGAAAGTATGCAGATGCATAATACATTTAATGCCTCTTTCAAGGTGACTGTGGGGAATGTTGCTTGTATTTTATCAACCTGTTTCTATTGAATTATGCACCCCTGTGGCAGATTATTTGCAGGCTTAATGCCAGATGGATAGAAATCTCTGTATCAGTATCAACTTTTGTAAACATCACAAATTCTTCCCAGGGTTACTTACTTATTCCAATAGTACCTACTGCACTCTCTGTATCTTTCATCAAATCCGTAGGGCTTACTTTTTCCCAAGAAATGAGAATGCTTTAATATTTCACACATTTTTCTTATTTTCATGCCAATATGTGATTATTCAGTTTACATTAAATAAGAAAAACAGGGCAATTCATCCTACTATGCATTTTAATTCTAAAGTCATTTTCCCAGTTACCAAAGGCTTTCTGAAACTTAAGAGTAATCATAGCCTAGTGCCTGCTGCACTCGCAAGAGCTCAGTCATCAGGCTGTTCTCTTGACTCACATTTGGAGAACATTATGAAACCTGTGTTACGACATGCCAATGCCTGGAACATTTAAAGTACTAATTTAAGCTATCTTGCAAGAATGTCGAGACAATTTCATGCTTTGGCTATTTGTGAACCATAGGACAATACTCTTCTGTGAAATTCTCATTACACAGCTCTCAGAATAGGGGAAAAAGGGAGTAATCTTGACTAACTTTAAAAATCAGGGCTCAGCTCTGCAAGTCATACTCCCACTGAGTTTGTTTCTCAATATGAAAATTCTAGCTACGTGAAAAAAGTTTTTAAATACTATTTTCGCTACACTTAGCATCATTAATCTGGAGCTTAGTTTACATCTGTTGTATCTGTATTATATAAAGTACTTCTGGAGCTTTTAATTAACTCAGTATTTCTGCATACCTTCAAACCTTTGGTCAACAAGCTGAATAACAGCTCTTGCATTTTAATCCCAGTTAGAGAACCTTTGCTGTCTTCAGGGCAAAGGAACCAGCTGAAAACAGGCTTAAGAAGAAAAGCTGCCTGTTTTTTAGTTCCTTGTGTGACGTTACCATTGATATGGACTAACAGCCTTTCCACATTCTAAACGCTTCTTTCTTTTTTGGCATTACTCTTGATCTAATCCTTTCACTTCATGTGCTATATTGAACTGATCATATCCGACTTTCCTTTTCCTCTCCCATGTTATTGCTTACCAGCCTCCTCTGTGCATTGGTCTCTTTTCTTCCCATTTCAGAGTGTCACTCTTACCCCCAGGATCTCTGTGGGTGATTTCCATGACTTCACCCACCACCTGGTTTTCCAGTCTTACCCAGTAGCCACAACTCATTCTCTATCATTCCCAATTTTGTCTTCTTCACAGCTCTCTCTCAGCACCTCCCAGTAACTCCTTCCTGTGTTCCTTGCTGTTAGGATCCTCACGCTGTCTCCTCCAATTCTCCAGCCATTCGTAGCCCTCGCTCAACTTTCATTGGCTTCCTCTGCTCTTTACCTCCTGTGCTCTCATTATCAGTAGTCTGCCAATCAGGCTGAATTCTTCCACTACCCACTTGCTTTTGCCTCCTGCCTAAACAATGTTATTTCTTCCATTTAGTTGAGTCCCTTGATTCCAGCTTTTCTTTTTTTTTTTCATTTTCTGCTTTTCATTTTCTCCAGCCTGACTGTAAGACAGCTTCTGCCAAAATCTCAGCCATAAACATGCCAGTTGCGTACCGAAGATGCTGTGTATCACAACAGGAAGAGCATTAACTTTTGACTAATTCTAGCAATCCAATTTTATGCATAGATGAAGTTGTTCCTAGCATGGATCCTTATCTTGCGTTTATGAAGCATTTAGCACAAAGAGACTAAGCCATTAAACCTGGATGATAATACCCCCACCTGCGTAATAGGTAAATGTTCCGCAGTTATCTGCCTTCTGTTGAGATCTCCCACTGAAAGGATTGAGTAGTCCCTTTGTTACCCTTCATTGTGGCAGTAAAAATTCCTTCTTTCCTCAGAGCTCTCAAGTCCTGTGAATCAGTGTGTGTGTAGCTGCAAAACAGCTAGACAGCACTTGTGTATGTTGTAATGAGATGTCTCTGCTATGTACCACACTCTTTTTTCTTAAAATGAGCCCAAGTGCTCTTCCTTGGAATGGTGTGCAAATGGCTTCAGAGGTGCTACTCACCCTTGGCATAGAATCACCACAAAATCATCGTCAGAGCTGCTTTGGGGAAGACCTGGGGACGGACTGCCCTCAGATTCCTGAAGGAAGGAATCTCATGAACGCTTGTCCCACCACCTTTCTGACCAGGCTGAGATCTATTTGTAGTTACATCTCTGTCACAGAAAGGCTGATTGCAAGCATTTGCTTCCAGTTGCCAAAAGTAAGTAACCACAAGAGAGGAATTCGTATGACCTGGTATGCTTAATGATTTAAAATAGTTTAGCCAAGACAATTCCCCTCCAAAAATGTTTACATAAAAAGGAAAGTAAATATTTTCAAACTACATCAAGAGCTATATTAAGAACAAACAAATTTGTTTGTAGTCATTTAAAATAAATGGCAAATGGCATTTCCATACTGATCAGAATATCCTGCTATTTTCAAGATATTCAGGACTTACTTTACCAGTTATGTATGACATAATGTGTTTGAAACTTTTCCTGCTTCATCAGATAAATACATCTTAGCTGAATATAAATACTCTTCAAAGAGCCAAATTATGCTCTATGCCTTAAACAATCATGTCAGCAAATCAGCATAAAAAAAATCACAAAGAAGATATTTGTTCAGTTCCACTTTTCAGACAACATGGAAAAAGGTATTTATAGGTACATTCTTAGTGAAATCTAGTAAGATATTATTGCAGCTGTTCAACAGCTTTAGAAAATTACTTTTTATTTGATACGTTCCCTTGGCATGAAAAAGTGAATAATGATTTACTATCACAACTTAGTGACAAACAAATCTTCCAAATGTGTAATAACATATAGTACATACATGGTAACACAACAACCCTTCTCCATTATTTTAAACAACTTTTATTACCATTACATTAATAGTACTTTTCTAAGGGATTTTCAGAATACAGGCCTAAATTTTACATAGTTCCTGAAATAGATTATCCTGTCACCTGTCAGAAGAGTTACAACTCACTGACTTTGCCCCCCGAGCTCTCACAGTCACTTCTGGATAGAATTGCATCAACAATTGCACTGTCATACGGTGCTATGTGTTTATTTATGATAGCTTTGAACAATATGTAATGAATTAGTTCCCAATGGAAATTTCAAGTTAAGTGTAAGCTAAATGTGTTAGATTATCTCAGCTGATATGTGACCGTAACTTTCCAACACAGGTTTACAGAAAGCTCCTTGGCACCTATAATGACACAATACTGGGGACTGTGGTTTTTACAAACTAATCCTCTGAAATCAAAACACACAAAAAGGAATGGTTCATTAAGGAAGATATAAAATAAAGAAAACCAGTGTGTTCATCTGTATGCTCTTTTCTTCAGAACCCCATAGAATAAATCACATCAACAGATTCCTTTACATCTATTTGCATATATAACTCTATCATACATATGAATTTGGCCTATAATTTCTTTTTAAAAAATGTAAACAACTCCTTCTTTATTGCTGGTAATTAAGAAACAAATAAAAAACCCCCGAACTATATTTACTTACTTAGTTTTAGATGTCTTAGACAGTACATAGATGCATAGATATGCAGCAAATATTCAAAGCAATAAAAACTAGGTTGTGCATTTATAAGAATGATCAAGGAATAAAATATCAAGAGAACTAAGTAATACTTTTAACAGTAAAGTATGGGAATTCATGACAAACTGATAGTTACACAATCATTGTTCACTGTAGTGAAGAGGAACATTAGAAGCCTCATAATTCCCGTGAGTTGCCAGGCAATAAAATATCCAACATTTTCAGCTTAACAAAAATGCTTTTATGTCTAGCAGAAAATGACATAGTAAAAGAAAACCCCTTCCTTTTTTTTTTATTCAGTAGTTAAAATTTAACTCCTGTCATTTATTTTTACCATATGTCTCAAGTGTTGTGGCAGAATAGATGGTGCATACAAAATTTCTGATTTATGCAAAAGTTTTATTAATGTACAAATTAAATAAGTTGGGACAAAAACTTGCAACCTTTTCTTGGCAAACATGGGTTCTCAGTACAGCATTTGCTCCTGACATATGATGTGTTTGCTTTGGAAAGCACTAACTACTCACTTAAGGGTCAAGGCATTTGAAAACTCAGTTTTGAGTTGCAGTCTGCTTCTTTCCTGTAGTTTCACTGCCTTGCCATCAACTTGCATCAAGAGATAACGGTAACCCACAAAATGTCACACACTGAATTAATACTGAACGGATAGCATTAAGAAGAGTAAAACTGAGTTAGGGATGCATTGTGAAAGGCAAGTAAGAACCCTGACATTATGATGCATAAACAGAGTTATTTCATACATGCAAATCAATCAAATGATCGTCAATCCCTGTCCAAAACCTGGACTTCCCTGGACATTCCCTAATAAACTCAAATTTTATTATGGGAAGCCACGAGGGAAAATAGTCAGTTCCAACAGTTCAAAACGTTCAAACGCATCTGCGTTCCTTCTTATATAAAGTTGTCCGTTCACAGAATGAGAGCCTTAAACTCCACATGGGTCCACAGTTCCTGTAAATAACACTCAAAATCATAATTACTGACAGAGATCAAACAGGGAATGTTTTCTGACTCGTTCTGTGCATTACACAGCACATGGAGTATTATAATTTTACCATTTTTGTTTGGAAAGTCAGCAAGAGAATCTATTTTCTTTCTTACAAGACTTGGTAAAGCAGAAGAGATGTAATGCTACATTTGCAAAACATGTTTTAAAATGAAAGTTTCAAACGCCTTTTTGTGAAAGAACCTTAAAAAGAAGCTTAAATAATTCAGTAAATTAGAAGGTCTTCTAGTAGGCAGAAATTTCCACATTACTTATGTTTTAAGTAACATATCGATGTCAGCTCCTTTGTCATAGCTTATTTTTTACAATTAAAGTCTGCTCGTACCTCGTTCCGCTCTCCTGCCTGCAGAAACAACATCATGCCTGCTGCTCGCCCTACTAGAATCAGTGCAAAAATAAACCCGAGTAACTCCTCTCCAAGCAGAGCGCGTACGGATCTGCTGCTCCGGAGGCGACGAGCCACCCTCTTCTCCCAGCTGTCCCCACACGTTCCTCGGGAGCTGGAGCCTGCCCGCGCCCGCGAGGCCGCCCGGCACGGCACGAGCTGGAATCTGTTACTCGAACCCACGCTCCCTGCAGCCCTCGCCGGGTTATTCGCTCACAACACGGGGCCCTGGGAGATGCGGGGAGGGGGTTCCCCGGAGTGAACTCTCCTGCAGCGCTTACCTCCCCCTCCTCGCCTTTAATCGGCGTCGGCACCGCGCTGAAAGTGACGGGGTTTCTGCTGTTTCGCTCGGGGAGTTTCTCACTTCTTGCTTTTGCTTTTTAATTCGCCGCGCGGCCCGGAAGCGAAGTTACTGGCTCTCGCCCAGCCCGGCCGCTTTCCAAGATTTTTCACCCAAAATCTCGAAAGGCGAAAAACTATCGGGGAAACAGCTGCGAGCCCAAACCGCTCAGCCGCACCCGCCCCGGGACACTCGCCTCAGTTGTTGCTCCGGGTGCCCCATCCCCATCCTCAACCCATCCCCATCCCCGGGGCGGTACGGTGCCCCTCGCTCCCCGCCCCCCACCCCCCTCCTCGCGTCGGGCCCTGCCACCACCGGGCGGAGGGAGGGACCGGGGCGCTGCAGCGGCGACTTTGCTCTTTAAATCGCTCTCCAAAGCGGATTACGGCTGAGCTCTCCACGTCACGCCGGAGTTGCCCCGGGGGGCAGCTCCCCGCCCGCTCGCCGCTCTCCTCGCAGGGAGGCGGTGCTGGGCGGCAGGGGACCCGTGCCGGGGGAGAGAGGGCGGAGTGGGGTACGCGGCGGTGCTGGGCGGGAGGGCATAGCACCGGTAGCAGCGGCGAGCGGGGGTGGGGAACAGGCGCTGGAAGCAGCGGGGGGCGTTGGAGGCCACGGACCCAGCGGTGCTGGGCAGGAGGGGACAGGCACCGGGGGAGGGGAGGGGAGGGGAGGACCCGCCGGTGCCGCGGCCGTGCGGGCGGAGCGCGGTGCGGGGGCCGCGCGAGCGCCCATGAGTTGCGTTCGCGGGAGGGCGCGGGCGGTGCCGATGCGCTGAGCGGCCGCCGAGGCTGCCCCGCGGCCGGGGAGCTCCACGCCCGCAGCCATGCAGAAGAGCGTGCGGTACAACGAGGGACACGCCCTGTACCTGGCGCTGCTGGCCCGCAAGGAGGGCACCAAGCGCGGCTACCTGAGCAAGAAGACGGCGGAGACCAACCGCTGGCACGAGAAGTGGTTCGCCCTCTACCAGAACGTGCTCTTCTACTTCGAGGGCGAGCAGAGCGCCCGGCCCGCCGGCATGTACATGCTGGAGGGCTGCAACTGCGAGAGGGTGCCAGCTCCCAAGGGCTGCGCCGCCGGCAGCGCCAAGGATGCCGCGCTGGACAAGCAGGTAGTGCCGCCCCACGCCCCTCGGGCAGCGGCGGGAACGCCTGCCTCGGGATGGGCGGCAGGGCGGGAGGGAGGGATGCGGGACAGAGAGGGGTGCGGGATAAGGAAGGAGGGATGCAGGACAGGGAGGGAAGGATGTAGGGCAGGAAGGGATGCGGGGCAGGGAGAGAGGGATGCGGGGCAGGGAGAGATAGGTGCGGAACAGGAAGAGAGGGATGTAGGACAGAGAGGGCGAGCCCCGGCTCAGCGGTCCTGCGGTGCCAGGGGAGAGCAAGTCGCTGCTGGAGCCCCAGCTGTCGGTGTTCCCCTCCAGGACGGTGACGGGGATCTCCCGGTCCCTAGGACCCAGCCCACAGCGGGGAAGTCCATGCCGTTTCTGGAGAGCTCGAAAGAGCGGCAGCCGCTCATAAAGTGGCAAGGTCGGTGGCTTTCCCAGCCCATCTAATGACTCTTTCTTCCTCCCTGACTCTTCGCCCCCCCCCAGTGTCTGCACGCGTGATTTCGGTAGAGTACCCAGACAGCAGCATCTCACAAACCAGGTGTTTAGTCTGATGTTAATTGTTCTGTGATGCATCTACACATTTCCAATCAAACTCAGCAAATAGTAGAGTTTGCAAGGAGCCAAACCACCAGAAGAGTGCAGGTGGACTCCAAGGAGTCACTGAGATCATCTCTGGGCAGCTATGGGGCTGCTGCGTCTTTCAGGGATGTTGTGGGGGGGGGAACAGGCTCTCAGCTCTCCCTTGGGCAACCTTCAAGAGCCAGGCTAGTGACAAGGCAGCAAGGGCAAGCGTGTGCCCTGATTTACAGCCTGCGCCATTCAGCAGAAGTCGGCGGGTTCTTTGCCGGGCAGATGTTGTGAAGCCATTTGTGCTTGTGAGGGAAGTGATAGTGCGATGCTTGAGCCAGATCTTGTGTGGCTTTCATTGGGCGAAGAATGCCGAGGCTTTGGTGGCATTCATTCCCAGGAGGGGTGATGGCGCGTAATACATGAACTGCGAAGTTCCATCCCCCAGAAAGTTGATCAGCTTGACATGTATGTGTCAAGCAAGCAAGTGGTTAAATACTATCTGTGTATTACATAACTGTAAGGAAAAGGGCACTGTAGTCATGCGACACAGATAGAGATACGTATCTTAACCACAAACCTCCTATTGCCTCATGTAATAAATTCTTGATCTTGTTTGCTACATCTTGAAATTGGTTTGAATCTACATTTGTTATGCCCTAGTGCCTTTCTCCCTGAAGAGGACAAACCAGACAGTGTCGAACTGGTTTAGAAAATTTTGGCTAACTATAAGGAGGGTGGTTTCGAGTTGGTTGCAGGTGTTTCCTGCCAATTGTGAGAGACCTAAGTCAGCACATATACACGATGCACTAGTGTGGTAATTTTTTGAGGAGAGCTCCAAACCTTCTTGCATTTGTCATTCTTTTTCCCCCATTTAGAGTGAATACTTTTATGTTTAAGCAGCCTTTGAGATGGTGCATAGTTAAGTAAGTGAACTTTGGGAAGTTGGCATGGTTGTAGTTATGTTTGCCTGTTACATTCTGACTTGTTGCTTTGAGGCATGTTTTTATAAGAATTGATAAACGAAATACTGGAAGATTCCCTAGGTGAAATTAAATATGAAAATTTCTCTGTCTGCTTTATGTTGGTTTAGTACACTTGTTTATTGGTAGTGTTGTTAAAATACAACTTGCCTAAGAGAACTGTGTGAAAACAATGCCTTTCCATATCTACAGGAATCTTATGTTGTGCTTTTATAGTGAGGAATGTCTGACTTGTTTGTAATTACTGAGTGGTACAGAGACAAAATAATTACAGTGCATGAAACTGAATTTTGCTTTGCTTTAAATATCAAATGTGTTCACATTTTTAAGAACAGCAGACTGCAATTAAAAAGGTGGAAGAGCACTTCAGTTTTTCTTCTTGGAATCCTAGTTTGAATTTTCAGGGGAGACCATCAGAAAATATCTTTTTCCTGTTCAACTTTGGCTTGATGCAGAATAAAGCTTTTGGGTGTTAGTAGTTTTCACAGATCTTTACTCATTGAAGTGCACCCTTGTTTGTGTATTCATATAGACACAAACCTTTGCTAAGCTGTACAGGAAACTTCCTCAGTGACTAAAACCAGTCAATCACAAGAAAAAAAGAGAAATATTTGAAAATTAAAGTTTTCTTTTTCACTCAGAATATGTACTCATATTCTTATAGGTGTAACATAATGAACTGTGACACTTAAATTTATTAACAGAGGAAGACAAAGTTACCTTAATTAGAGGATAATAAAAACTCAGGTGTTGTACATGTTAACTTCTATAAAAATGCTGCCTAGATTAAATTTGATTTGGTTTCACCACACAAACATATTAACAGAATGAAAAAAATGAGAAGCTCTCTGCCAGTGTTTGAAGAATCAGATGTCTCTTCTCCAAAAGAGAGAAATGGAAAAAAATAATCTCTGTTACTTTGGGGTTTATTTGCCTATGTAACTTAGACTAATTAGAGTGATAAGTGCTATAGAATTACACAGCTGAGGGACACAGAGGAAGAAGAATTATTCACATGAGAGAGCTTTATCAGCATCCTTTGACTGAATATTTTTTTAAAAGCAACACATTTTCTTTAAGTTACGTAACCTGAGATTATGGATAATTCATGCAGAACAAATAGACTTCGTTTCCCTTAGTTTGCAGAGCCTTTTGATTTTAGTCTGAGTTGCTTTTCAACTGATGCACCAGGTAAGAACTGTGCTGAGAAGGTGCAGGGTTCAGTGGGGAAAATATTGGAGCTGTACTTCCCTATATAGGAGACATTATTTTGGTTAACAAATGTGCTTAGATTTGGGTATGTATATCCCAACAAGCCCAGCAGCTGGATGGTTTCCCGTTTAACCATTACTGGTGCTGTTACACCCTTCCAATAATCCATGATGTGGAGACATTAAAATATTACAGGAACCCTAACACTGTTTTGAGGAAGATGCCAAATGCCTTCACAAGATTTACTGTAATATTGAAGTATTATGGGCTTGGAAAAAGATTGCAATGATAGAATGCATTTTTTTTTGTCTTTTCCATTGAGTATTAGTATACTTGTTCCTTCAGAGGGATATTTACTTCAAAGCAAATTCTTTTAAAAGTACAGTACATTTCTTAGTATTAACAAACTGCATAATGCATGAATCAGGTGATACTCTGGGAATATTGGATCAAATCGAATATGATGCAGACATGAAATGATTTGTAGGGGGCGTTTTTATTTTTAAAGAAAAGTGTTTTGATCTCCCACAGATTTTAGAAGAGTTTTTCTAAATGCCAACCAGGTATTGCTATTCATTCTCATTTCCCATTTCAGTAAAAATAGACAATATTGAAATAATAACAATGTGGAAAAGCTGAGTTTCAAAACAGCATATTAAGACATGAAAATACTGCAGGTGAAAAGCTTAAATTCTGGTATTAGTTGAACTGCTTCTTCCCACAGGAACCGTGGGCTGTAGGCAAGCGCAGTTCCCAACAAGTCCTCCACTGTGACAATGACAGACTTGATGAGAATGAATTTCAGCTTTTGTTTCAAAAATTCTGGAAAAATAATAGCTTTATCTCAGTGACTGGCTAGTCTCTTTAAAAAGTGAATTAAAATGCCTAAGAATTGTGCTTTCTGTAGTGTTTCTACGCTTGTTATCCAGCAAAATCACAGATATTTTTTATTAAAGACTATTGGAAGCAAGTGAATAGAGGAAAATAAATATTATTATTAGTATTATTGTCTGCCTGTATGTTTAGTTACTTTCATAACTGTCAACTGAATACATGGAAATTTCTGATATAGTTATTAATAACTGTCTCAGTGTATTTAACCTTGTAAATACTATATGATTTGAGCAGAGACTATTCTTTGTATCTTGCCCGCAATAATCTTTCTCCCACTTAACAAAATTAAATGCAGTATTAAGTCCATGTCCCCACAGATTAACAGAATCCAATCATTTGATTTTTTTCTGCTTAGTGTAGCTCTTTATTTATTTTATAAAGGACATGGTGATTTAGTGATGTTCAAAACCTCTCTATTTTACATACATTCCTTGAAGTGACAAGGCAGGGATATGCCACCAATAGCTTTTGCTGTACATCTCTGCTAATTTAGTGTACATGAAACCTAGCAACAGTGCTGAAAGGTAATATCTTTTTTTGAAGATGTAATGAACTAAAAGTTAATCACTTTTATTGGGCAAAAACTGCCTGTGCTGTTCAGCATCATATGTCTGTTATGTGTAGCAGATGTCTGAGAAGTGGTGTTATCTTTTTGGCAAGATGGCTTGCCACCTTCAGGTGTAATATTGTCTGAAAATCTTACTGGTTGCATGTGGGCATCCCTGGGATGTTCCAGTGCAAAGGTCCACCAGAGGTGCCTATGTTTTAGATACTTCCTGTGGCATTTAAAAAATAACAGATGAATTTGTCTTCTCACTATCTGTGAAGAAAAAAAGGATTTGATTTTTTTCCTCCAAACATTTTTTTTTGGTGGAGTTAATTAAAGATGGCCAGTGGGAAAAGTTTTAAGATATTAGTTCTTTTGGGATTAGTGTTTTTGTAAGACCTTCTCATGAAAGGGACCCTAAATGGTTCTTGCATGAAGACAACTTCGGGGTATTCAACTTTTCCTTACCTTCCCAGGTGATCCCTGTCTCACTGCCATCATTTGGCCAGTATCTTGAGACAACACAGTTCGCGGGCACATTCAACACGTAGATAGGTTCAAACCGTTTTGATATGCTTTTAAGGAATAACTGAAAAATGAGTCATTCACATTGTGCTTAAGGCAAGTAACATCAACATTGTTGCCTCTGGCTATTCTTGCAGAACTGTAAAGTGAATTTGTAGTCTGTTTTCTGGCCTAAGACAAAAGTGGCAGCTAAATAGCAAACTGTTACCCTGTGATCTCTCCAGGGACTGAACTTTTCTGTTCGATAGATGTTTCGTGTTTACCTGCTTGCTTAGTAGTGAACATATTTTGAGGTTATAGAAAAGAGTAGAAAATGTCACGGCCATATTTCTTGCTATTTTACCAAAATGTAAGCATTGTGTTTCTGCTGTGGTGTTACTAAATGGGCTGTTTGTAACTGTGCAAAAATGGGGAGCATACCTAGCTGAGAAGTGGATTACAGGTAGATCTATTTTATTTTTGACAAGCCTTCCTCTTGAAGGGTTAGTTAAATCCATAGAGATGTGTCTTGGAGAATATTGATGCCGTTGAATAGTTTAATTTTAAATCTTTGGCTATCTTAATCCATGTCAAGTGATTTTGGTCAGAAACTGGAGACTGGTGTGTTGTTTTCTGTTCTTGAGTGTCTATCACACTTGAAGATAAAAGGCAATGAATGTCACCACCTGAATATGTTAGTCTAAAGAGTAATTAAAAAAACGTTGTGATTATGATAATAAGACTAGATTTTGGTGAGAAAAAGTATTATTGAAAAGAAACCACAGTGTGAAGGCTGTAACATTTCTCTGGGTAGTATCGTAAGTCCCTGAAATATTACAGTATGCTTTAACAATAATGCATACTCCTTAATTAAGTTTTTTAAAAAATAATTAGATCCCAAGGCAAATATCTTTTGGTAAAGCCTTGTGTGTGGAGTCGCTGGGAAATTCTTTCAGCTAACAGGTGAAATGTCAGCAAATGAGAGACTGGCAGCAGGTTAGAACTAAACCAGAAATGCATTGCAAGGCATAAAGGCCAAAAATGTAACACAAACACTTACCATATAACAATAATTTGTTCTACCTTCTCAACATTAAAAATCATAGGAAGGTTATGCAAAGTGACCAGAACGTACATACAACAATGTAGCTCACACCAATAATGTGAATACTCAAATTATATTTAAAATATTGTAACAGTTCAACATGTATTTTGTTCTTCCACCAGTGTTACAGACAATCCTACTGTTTTTTATTATTTTTGTCTCCTTTGTCGGCAGGGTTGTATCTGTTTGGCTTGATCTGTTTAACTGAAATTTGTAGAAAATGATAAAAAAATTCTGAGAACAAAAATAGCAAGTCAGTCCCTAATCTACTGAATAATCAAACTCCTTTTATCTTAGTTTGTCTTATATTATTTTCTAACCCTATGTACCTGAATAGAAGATCCAGGCAGAGCTTCTTCCATTTCTATAGTAATATGGCAACATATGGTGAAGATTTTTCATCCTATGGATCAGCATGTAGAATAAAAGCTGTCATGTTTGCTCAATTTGACTACTTGTATTTTAATTACCAGTCTTGTTTTCCACTTGCAGTATGTCTGCACTAATGGTTAGTTGTGCAAAAAATGAGGGGGTGGAGCACCTTCTGGTGCAGCCTATTATGGTTCCTGGCATGTATGTCCATACTGCATCTTAAGCAACCACGACATCCAACCCAGTTGGTAGTGTGTAAAGCATATGTAGAGAACTGATGGCTGCAGGACCCTCTGCCCGCATTGCAAGTGGGGCACTCTAGGTAATGTCCCTCTGTTTGACTGCCACATACAGTGTAGCAGATTCACACCAGAAAATCATTACTATAAACCTCATGTAGCTGGTGAGGATCATGAGGTTTGAAAATATCAGTCCACCTCTTTTGGCCATTCTTAGCCTCAGATCTTTGCTGCTAGCAGTAGCACATTTCTGTAGATCCACTGCTTCAAAGCAAGTTTGGTACCATGGCTGCTGTGGGGTCAGAGGCAACATGAACCCATTTTTCAGTGATACTGTTCTAAGCACTCTCACTTTGTGCTTCTTAAAATGGTGATGGACTGGTCAAATTTAGGTGCTGTTTCATAGACCTGCTGGTGGGGAAGAGAATCTGGATTGAAAACAATGTTGATGTTTATTTGTTGCCTGATTGTTGATCAGCCACAGCAGTTCATAAAGATGGTGTCATTTGCCTTTTCTTACAATTGAGAGAAAATGAAATTCCATATAGTACGTCTTTTCACATTTTTCTGTATACCAGTCATTACTGCTGCTGCAGATTGATTGAGGGACAGTTTTTTTTTTTTTAACACTGTGCCTCTGCACTAGATATGTAGGAACATATGCTTAAAATCTAGCTTCCAGAGTTTGTTTTACTTAACAGTCCCCTCAGGTTTTCTGTTTGAGGTACAGAATGAGTGTGTGTAGAGAAGAATAGGCTTCTCCAATTCAAACCGGTCATTTCAATATCTCTATTGTATTTTCCATCAACTCAGAAATAACTGAGGTTTATTAGGAATTGTATAAAATACCAATTCTGAACCGAGATACATTGTCATAAGCAATTTTACTTCCACTGTTCTACAGTGAAAGATCTTATCAGTCCCACTACTACTTCTGAAAAAAAATGATGGTGTTTTAAGAGTTAAATGCTGAAACTTTTGAAAAGAATCTGGGACTATATTCTCCCGTTTCTTCTCATGGCACTATGGAACACTGACTTTTTGTCCACTTTTTGCCTTTTGAGTTATTGACTATGATATAATGGCTGAGTGGCAGAAATTACCTGCTGCTTAATAGTTCTGCACGTTTGACCTAGTGTGATTCAAGTTCCTAAATTACTGCAAGATTTCCATTGCACTACAGTGTGTTCTTTGTAGTCTTTTGAACTTGTCAAGATCAGTATATTGCTTTTTCAAAAATGTTATGCCTCTATTGAGCATTCTTCAAATAAAGTATAAACTTTCTGTAAATGTCTGTATACTTGCAGTAGTGTACTATAGTGCAAAGTGCTGCTCATGCAGTGTTAGGTGCCCTGTGTGAGCTAGATACCGTTGCAGTCAATCATAGCCAGTACAGTCAGGGCAATCTAGATACCTAGTCACTCCATCCTAAATCAGGTGTCACTGCAGTAACTAAATCTCAGTTGACTGTAACTTCTGCTGCTGCTGTCAAAGAGAACATCTGTTGGTTTTTCACCTGGCCAACCGTGAGATTTGAGTGTTTGTGGCTGTAGGCAAAGCTCTGATATTTTCCGTGTTGGATCCTAAAACATACTATGTTACTGCTGTTTTCTGTTTTCTGTTTTAGATATTCTTAGGTATGCTGGATTCTTATGTATTGGAAGTTCAGGATGATTGAAAATGACCACTGGTTCTTTTTCTTTCTGCTTTCTCTTCTCTCTCTCCCCCTTATACAAGTTGTTTCTCCTGTTTCAGCAAATGGCAAAGATTTTATATCCTTCTCTGGAATTATGGAGATTGTGTTTAACAACTTTGACAGTCTCTCTGATGTCCTCCAGAATGAAATCAGGAATTTATTTTTAACCCCATGCATTCATGGATGCTCAGGGCATGACAAGAAAATTGCAGCCTTCTTTTGTACTAATCATAGTTTCTTCCATTTGGGACTCACAGAACAGTTTTAGAGAAATACTAAAAATACTTCTTCCTAATAAATCTGTTGGTGAGAATTAAAATTTATGGGCCACCTGCAAAACTTTCTTAAGAGGAAGATGAAAGAATAACTGACAGAAGGGTGAAGGGGTCCAACATTGATATCTGTGCAATATCATCGCTAATGGTGCAGACATTTTTGTGTACAGATGAACGGAATAGCAGTACTAAATGGCACTGAGATGATAATACTGCTATTCCACATATATAGCATAAGTATTCTTACCTGTTCCTAGGGCTTGAGTGGGAACATTAGGCTAGTGTAGGCTTGTGGGATAGTACTCAGTGTTATATGTGTGATATGCTGGGTAATTTGTTGGTTTTGTGACTGTGATGTCTCTAGCTTGTAGCTTTCTTGGACCAAGAGCTATATGATGACTGAAGGGATACCAGGTGAGCTGGGGAACAGTGATGGGGAGCAAATTTGAGAGTTCCAAATGAATTAGTGCTTCCAGACTCTGGAATCTTCCAGACTTCCAGAATCCAGGAATCTCAGTATTCTTGTGACAGCTGATGTGAAGTGTAATACCCACTAGAAAGGTAGATGCCTTCTGTAGTTGTTATCCCATGGCTGGATAAAAGCCAGCTACTACTGTCACAGCACCAGCTCAGTTTGAAGTCCAAGGGCTGGAACAGTGTCTTAATGCGTGTGTGTTTTCCGTGATGTTCAAAGAGTTGTGTGCACAGAGAATATGAAGAGTCTGTAGGGATGCAGGATTGCACCTGGCAGGCAGAGAAGGGCGGAGCTAAGGTTTCTCTAGCAGCAATCACTCTTTCTTCTGTCTTGTCTTGATTCTTTCTTGGGACTTCTTTCTCATAAAGAATAGTGATTCATATCCTGAAGGGGCTCCTTTTCTATAGGGCTTTTCTGTTTCCATCCCCTCATTCTCTGACCATTTTAGTATGCGAGGCATGGAGTTGCACAAAGAGAAAGATGGTTTCATGGTAAAATCAGAGCACTCCCTGTGGGGACTGACTGGATTTTGTCTTTTGCCTAGGATCTCTGTGAAAAACTGCACAAATCACACCCACGAGGTATTTTATGGTAGTTAATAATCCGTTGTTTTGGGTACCTAGCTTGACACAGAGTTAGACATGCGAAGGTAGGGCAGGTCTCTGTGGAAGTAGTGGTTAAAACAAATAGAAGTGCCATTTAAACATCAAAGACTGATGGTTTGTCAGATAAGGCATCCAAATTGAATTGAATCTGAAACTGCTGGTTTTTCTGTTCACCATATTTGCAGTAATTTCTTCTTACCTCACAATCTGTTGTGAAAATAAATGCATTAATTCTAAGGAAGCATCTGAGTGCTGTCATAAGCAGTGTCATACGGCATCATGTATGAAGTTTCTGAACTCTGCTAGTTAACGTGCAGTAGATAAAGCAGAAAAACATGCATTCAAGACTAAAGATATAGCGAAATATGAAATTATGCCTCTCTTATATGTGGTAACTTAACTAGAATCTCCTGGAAGAAGAACCATGTAATGAAGGACTGCAATCATTAATCTTGCACATGTGGGAATAAATTAACAATGCACAAGGCAGCCTGAAATGTGGCACTTCTCCTTATCGATGTGTACCTGGCCTTGTTCTCTAATGCTAAAATTGAGGTACAAATACATGTAAAAAAGTGAAGATTTTTATCCAAATGATTTTGTTATGGAAACAACCAGATGGAAACAATTCATTTTGCTGTGGATTTGTTATAGTAATAGGTGTAAGCTTGCAGGTCCTAAACTAGGGGTTTTCTTATATTTTTTGCTGCCTACTGCAGATGGAAGTTTCATAAGTGCATTACTTGTTGGCCTGAGGGAAGGCCTAGCTAGCTGATGTCCAGTATTATATGGTCCAAAATGTGCAGCGACCTGAGAGAACAATGTCATCAGCAGTGTGAAAATTGCTGCAGACCTACAGAGAAGTCATGTCTGCACCATGTATCCTAATATTAAAATACTTTAGAGAATGTTACAGTTCCCCTGAATGCTGCACAGCATTCTTGTAGCTTAGCAGCAGATAACTTGGCTGCATGCCAAGGAAGTGAACAAAGTAAAGGCAGCCACTCAGATGCACTTGACAATTTAGAGTAATGCCAAGTGTTTCCATATGAAATAAATAGATTTACCTTTCATAGAAGGGGAAAAAAGAAAGACCAGGAAAAAAGCAAGTATCTTCCAACCTCTAGGAATAAGTTTTCTTAAAGTTCACTTTCTGAAAGTACCTCTTTGATTTTTTATTGTATTTTTACTTCTTCTGGAGACAGCTGAATGTGCATGTGTCATGTGTGTTCATGGTCTAGGTGATATGAAATAATGGAAGATTATTTGGGTTAGTATATATGGGGTGCATTTGCTCCTCAGCCCCGATGGCCTCCCAGTGAATCACTTTCTTGACTCGCTTACTTCTGCAGCAGTACAACAGGTCTAATAGTGCTTTCCATGTTGCTAACATATGGGTAACGCCATCTGCATGGGGTATTTGTTTATCCTTGCAGTATTTTAGGGTGTTCGTATGTGGTTTAATGGTTGAATTAGTTATAAAGTATCATGTGCATACTTCTGCACGCAGGAAAAGCACATAGTCAGACCTGAGATGTACCTAATCCTGAAACCTACAGCTGGGGTATCCCTGTTGTTCTTCATGACTTCATTTCCCTTTGCCACTGAGATTTGTCCTTCCAGAAAAAATGCTCTTGCTAGTCCTGTTAATCTCCATGTACAACTTAATGTTTTAGGCAGTTTGGTTTTGAAGTACTGGGCTGAAATTGAAAAAAGTTTCTTTCTAATTTTTTTTGTGTGAATAAGGCATTTGTAATTATAGCAGGTCCTCTTAATACTACTTATATTAGCAGGGGGTTTCTACTCTGTCAAGACTTAAATTTTTCATAATCCTTGAAATTTAGTGATAGGCTAATATTATATGGTTTTATACATAATTTTACTTCATCTTTCTGGTGCCTTTTCTTGAATTCTTTTGCTTTGGTGTTCACGTTGTGTAAATTCCGAACTGTTTTTGTTTTGTCATCCTGATCTGGTTTCTGCCCCATAAATGTTAATGCAGTGCTCTGAGTTGCCTCGTGTACACAGTGTTGGGAACGCTATATAAGTTCGCTTAGTCTCTGTGCTCCTCTCATTCAGCTAACACCAGCAAATGACTCAATGTACTATCAAGAGGGAAGACATGAACAAAACCAAGCGTCTGTGTAAGATTTGAACTTCATCACTTGTGTACTTTCCCATGGCTTCTCAAATGACTTGTGTCCTGTTTGTGCAATTGCTTCAGTACCTTGCTGAGAGATTCTGACTTTCTGCTGTTGTTTTCAAGGTGGGTGGAGAAGTACAAACAATGAAGTCATCTTATTCTGACAGTAGTGCTGTGCACAAGGATTACTTGAAAAAGCAAGAGTTCATGTACTTTACTCAGCTTCCATGAAGTAGGCTTGGAAGAAAGTACTATAGTATAAGCCCCAAAGAGCAGTTGTAAGGAGTGCACTGTAAGGTGTGGATTTTACCTGGGACAGTGGAGCTATATTATTTGTAATCTCCCTGGGAGTCCTTGGGTGTTCACCTCCATTATCTCTTCACCTGTGTCATCCTCATAGGATGCTTTACCTTTGTGGCCACAGTCCTCTTTGTGATTCAGCCCCTTTCTTTCTTAACTCATGCCCTGGCCTACTTGGTCTCACTATTACCAGATTTCCACACCTTTCTGGGTCAGGTACTAGATTTCTAGGAGAGTACAGCCTTCGGTGGAGAGCTGATGTATTGGCTTTATGACAACTGTAAGAGTAAATGCTGGGTCTGCTTTAAATGGCTTGTAGAATAAGCTGAATGTCTAGAAGGAGATCTGATGAATTATATTACACAAAGTAATTGCACACAGTAATTACAAATAATTTTGAAAGCAATTTTGTTCTTTTTGTCTAATGTTGAGACCTCTCAATCCTTACTCACCTCTGTGGTGAAGTGTGAGATTTGATAAGTAAGAGCAGCAAAAGCATACAGCATCCAGGGCATCCCATAACTCATCTTTTTTAATTGTGGTTTTTCACCTTTCCTAATATGTTTAGCTGTTTGGGCTTTGCCTCCTAACTATATCTCTATCTGGCCATTCTGTGCAGTAAAGTAGATTTTTTTCTATAAATTACTCCAGTTTAGTTTAAAAATTCAAAATTTTCTGAACTCTTGAGTCCTGAACATAAGTCTGGCTTTGAATCCATCCATAGTCTTTTCATGATGTCTTAATGCAGTCCACTAGTATCAAAACAGTGGACGTCATATCATAGACTTGAAGATTTGAAGGCTGTAGAATGGTCATGGTGAAAGGGAGAAGTTCCTGAAGATTGGAAGAAAGTAGATACCACTCATATCTTCAAGAAAGGCAAAAAGGAGGCTCCAAGGAAGTACAGGCCAGTCGGTCTCAGTCCCTGAGAAAGTGATTAAGAATATCCTTCTGGAAAGCATTTCCACACGGATGAGGATAAGAAGGTGATTGCAAGTGGTTGGCACAGATTTACAAAGGAGAAATCAGGCTTGACCAAGCTTTCTACCGTGAGGAGACTGCCCCAGTGGATGAGAAGAGAGCAGTGAAGGTTGTTTAGCTTGACTCTAGTAAAAGTCTTTGATGCTGTCTCCCATAACATTGTCATTGTAGGCAGCTGACAAAGTAAGGATTAGATAAGAGGACAGTGATATGAATTTCAAACTGGCTAAATGACCAGGCCCAAAGGACAAGGAAAAGATGATATCAAACGTTCACCCAGGACATTTATTTCTAAGACAGAACTATTGGCTTAAATAATAGGAATTTTTTTTGTAAGGGAAAACTGCAAGGCTTCCTGCTTCACGTTTTTGCATCTTCCTCTCAGCTTGTTGTCAGGAAGTAAAATCACAGATAAAAAGAAATATATATGCCAGGATATTGTTTTAAGTTGCTGTGCAATGATCAGTCTTTTCTTTCTCTGGAAGAAGTTTACTATTGGCTCACTATCTTAGCTGGTATGTTACTGCTAACCATAATAAACATCTGAATTCAGAGTTTCTAAGATTCTTCTGAAATGTAAAAAAAGCAAAAGTTCTCTTCAGATTTTTGTGCTTGTGATGTACTTTTTTCTTTTTTTCATACATTAGTACAGCATTTATGTGGCATGTATTTTCTACTTCCATTCTTTTCTGTTTTCTGGGGGAGTGAGACTTATTTCTTTTTAATAATTTCCCATCTGATTTAAATTTGAAGTAGTCATTCTGGTTTGGCAAACGTTTAAATTGTAGCAGGAAAAAATTGTGCAACTAGAATAAACTTAACTTTAAACTTTTTGTGCTAATGAGCAGAATGTGATCTAACTGTTGTTCACTAAAGCTGGAGCCTTTTTTCTTTTTCTTGAGGTACTTGGAATAGATCCATAATTCAGCATTTTTCTGCTTTTGTTTTCTCCTTGTGCTGAGCAGTAATATTTACAAAATACTTTGTTTTGCTACCCTGCAAAATGCAGCATAACTTGGGATCTTCTTCAGACTTGTATTTATTATAGAGACAATTAAAGGGAGGAAAATGGTTGTTTAGCTTTAGTGTATACAAGAAACTGTTGGAAGGGCCAGAGTTGGCTTTAGTGTGTATCACTTTGTTACCCATTTCTCCTTATCCTTTATTTGTCTGTACTGTTTATTCAGATGGCTTTTTTTTTTTAACTCTTCACGCCCCAGGATATATCTGTGGAATACCTGTCTGGTTGTGAAGCTGCATAATGTATAAAATTGGAACAGCCCCAAGGAAAACTAAACATTGTAAGGGTTTATTCCTACTCCGCTTACTTTTATAAAAATGCATTAGTGGCGATTCTTATGTCAAAAGCATAAAAGTGTCTCTCCTTTACCATGTGTATATCTGGTATAATTTCACTGGAGTGGATTATTTAAACTAAGTGACTTCAGAGTTTAGACTCTTCTAAATATATCAAAAGTGACCAGGTGCCTGATCTGCTTTAATACCATGTACCTTTTATTAGGTGTTGATCAGCTGCCATGTCCATTTATATTTGCTGATGTTCTTTCTTGATTCAAGATTAATTTTAAGTACCCCAGGTCAGGAACAATGTGAGTGGGTTGGAGTACTGTGGGAAATGTGGACAAACATATTTGGAAGACAGTTTTGGGAGCTTCCAAAGAAGTGTATTCAATTGTAATTGAGTCATTTGAGTAAAAATGCTTATCAGTATCAGGCTGTCTGATTTACCCTCTTAAAAAACCCTGACTGTAGCTACAGAACATTATTTAATTAGTGAAGAAAACATATCGCTAACGGTATCCAATTCTGCGTGTATTGTATGTATAACCTGCAGCTTTTATTATTGGTTACTCGTGTCGTGAGAATGTCAGTGTGTGTTAATTGTCAGTTGTTATTTGTGATACTGGAATACGTCAGATATGCTTAAAGCACCAGAAGTTTTCCATGCACTATTTGAGAAAAGCACACTGCTACAAAAGTAAAAATATGGAAAGTTTCAGCCTAGAATTGTTGGCGCCCTGTCTTGTTTTTGACTTTGGGATTACAGTTTGACACAAAAGAGTATAACAGAACATTGTTTCTTGTTCTTGGTTTTTTTTTTTTAAATTAAGGACTTAAAAGACAAGAACTAGTTCAGTGACATACTTAAAACCCATTTTGTCACTGAGGATGGGTGTATCTGTTTAGACTGTTTTATGTCTCATAGCGCAATTTTTTATGGTTATAGCTGTCAGTAGAATGTAAAACCCCTTTCTACCATAAAATCAAGACTGGCCCTGAAAAGACTCAATTCGTCTTCTCTTTCCTTGTCTGTCCTTTTCCTCCATCAGGTAGCTGTACTGGAAATCTTTGATCTTTCACTGCCTTAATAAATTCCTCTTTGACAGGAAAGAGTAACTGAAGATTTTTTATTATGCAGATGACATTAGCTGTTCCTAAAGCTGTATCTTCCAAGTAATTGAAAAAAATATGTGATGTTATAAATTGTTCTGTGATGAACAGATTTGTGTATTGGTCAGAGCCATGCCACCCCTGTGCTGCTCTGATGTCATCGTTGTATTGGTCAGCCTGTGAGTTCATCCTTGTTCCTGGGTGAGGTGGGTGAGGAGACAGTGATGTTTGTATATGTATCATAAAAAATATGTAAGTGCCCCTAGCAAATAATCTCTTTGTGTTACATGGTAATAGCAGATTTATTTAGCAGGTTTGATGCATTTAAACCTGTAGCAGCCATTTGGGTATACAGAAAGCCTTAATCAATTTCAGTGCCCTCTGTTAAAAACTCACAGAAGCTAAATTAGCAGATACTGCTTGTTCGTGGAGGATTCAAAGCTGTGTAACTGTAGGCGTCTTAGAGCTAGGCATGCTTATCTTACCATACATAGACACAGGAAGGCACAGTAAGATACAGCAGACATTCCAGATTGGATTAAATGGAAGTGCTGGCACCTGTTAGCATAATAAGCACAGAGGAGACAGGAAAAGTCTTCATAATCAGTAAAATGAAATATGCGATATGGGCTTAGGAGCATGGAGGGATGCAGGTTTTTTGTTGTTGCTGTTGTTACTGAAAATTTCTCTGAGGATGTCCTTAAAATTAGTGCTTGAAATACTTGGTTTAAAAAATTACACTGAATTGATTTTTTCTATGTACTAGTTAAGCCATATTGGCTTAATTTTTAGAAACATTTATCAATATTCACTTTAAGTTGTTTCGGGAGCTGGAATATGTTGTGGTCTCTAGCTGAATTCAGGTGTTTAAAAATACCTTAATTTTCATATTGTTAAATATGGCAAAAATGTAATAAATTTAGTATTATTAACTATTAAAGATGTTAATATTTAAAGCATGACAATAAGCTTAAAAGGTTTGGAAAATTCCTAAGTTGTTTCCAAAACCAGGTTTTCTTAACCTTCCCTCATCACTTAGAACAACTCCTTCTTGCAATCCTGAAATGTACTTCATGAAATGTACTTCATTAGGTGTATTTTATGAAGTTTTGCCTAAATAATATTAACAGTTCCTACTTATTGTACTTGGCACCAATCATAACTCAAAGTTACTCAGTGCTTTTCAAATTGATTTGTAGCTTTTCTATCCTTAACACAGGTTATGCTTTAAAAATAACACTTGCACAACTCGTTTATAATTAGTCACATTACTAGAAAGCCAAGTAGGTTTTCTAGAATCAGCTGATATCTGGCAAGAATAATATGATTGCTTTAAGATATATTAAGATGATATACTATCATCTAACACATCAAAAAATAAAGTCTTGAAAACTTGCATTAAAATTGGTTTCTTAGTCGCACACCTACACTCAGATCTGGAAACTAATGTCTGGTGCCTTGTCTGAGATATTCTGACAGCTGCAGAACATTAGGTAACTGACAAGTATGGCACTCTTACCTAGCAAAACATTTCACAAGAGATAATAAAGTAATAATAAATAATAAAGAGGTCTTTCTTCTGATTTTCTGTATTCTAGTGATATATCTTTGTCTTGATATGGAGAAACACTGCTACCTTCTCTCAGTTCAGTGTGAACCCTCACTGTTGTCTTGAGAAAATGTTGGTTTGATATCCTGGCCATTAAGGTACTTACGTACAATTTATTGAGAGCCTTTAAATGCTGAGGGTTGCATATGGCTAGACACCTTTCATTTCAGAGTATTTTTCATGGTAATAAGTGAAAGGGATTGCCATGCTTCTGTAGTGGTGGCATGTAGTGCAATTTGTTGTTAACAAATAATATTTACATCTTGTCTTCCTTGCCTGAAAGATGAGTGAGGTCAAAAATACCAACAATGCTGTGCAACTCAGTTGTGTTTACATGGCTCAAGGCAAAAGATCATGTGTTTGATTTAGTTCTGTGGATGACCAGATTTATTGTAATGTTTCATAGAGTACTTTCTAAAAAAATGTTTAGGAAATGAAAGCACTAGATTACTTCTGAAGGGTCGTCACACACTTTGAGTATAGACCTGTGCTATAAATCAGGCTTAATTACATGCCATTCATAAATGTTACATAATTGATTTTACAGAAGCTAACTTCATTCTTGTAACAGTAGCAAGAGTTGAGTATTGATTATGTCGTAAGTTTCCATGTAAGCATGACCACCACAGATCAAAAGTTCATTAAGCCCAATCTCCACCCACTCTGACTATCAACAGCTGATGACTGGATAAGTGTACCATAACAAGGCGTGTGTGATGCTTTCTTCAGATGCTGTCACAGGCTATAGAAACTTGCAGTCTCGATACCTTGAGCTGATGTTCATGCCTTTGCAGTTAGTAGCCATCTTTCTTCTTAGACATTGCCAAATGCTTTCTGAAGCCTCCAGTGGCTATTGCGAGTAGTTTAAGGGCTGATACATGTTATCATAAAAAAAAAAAAAATTGAATTTTTTATCAATGTCTTAAATGTTCTGCTGTTCAGGGCAGATGCGTCTCCTGCAGCTTCATACCACTATGTTCAACCAGTATAAAGGCACACAACCTGATAAAGCAGCACATGCACAAAACCCAGCTATTCAATGTACACTGACCAACCCAGGCAGAAATGCTTAGCACTGATGCAAAACAAACAGCACCAGTGGCCTCATTCTGTTCCCCACTCTGGCTTATCAGGATAAAGGGCTGTTAGTGGGAAGTTATATATGCAGTCTATACAGTATAACTCCCTCCCTAAAACAGGCTAGACACAGTTCAATGAGCAGTTGACTCTTGGATCCTCGTACCTCCAGTTACCTCTTGCACAGAAATGCAGACACACAGGAACGGATTTCTCCACAGACTCTCAAGCTTTGTGGCCGCACCAGTACATTTGGATTAGATATTAGGAAGAAATTTTTTACTGTGAGGGTGATGAGACACTGGAACAGGTTACCCAGAGAAGCTGTGGATGCCCCGTCCCTGGTGGCGTTCAAGGCTGTGTTGGATGAGGCTTTCCGCAACCTGATTCAGTGAAAGGTGTCTCTGTCCACAGCAAGGACGTTGGAACTGGATCATTTTGAAGGTCCCTTCCAACCCAAACTATTCTATGATTGTAACCCATTCAGTATTTTAACTCCTCTAGTTGTTTCACTCACAGAGACTCACCTATTCAGCCCAAACTTCCTTCTGTATTGATAGCTAGGTGACTTCTGCCCACTGGCTGATGTGGCTGAATATTCACTAGCAGTCACGTTAAGTCCAGTTCGTGGCACCACAAACACATGGGCCCCTGTGACATGGGGCGTGTCCTCCAGTCAGTGGCCCTTGAAGCTCCATACATATACGTGGACACATGTACAGAGTCCCCTCATCCAGGAAAATAGTTGAAATGGAGTCTAAGGTCACCACAGGAGGGACTGTGGTGATAAAGCACAGGGCATGGGTAAAGAGCTGTACTGGACAGACCGGCTCCTTTTGTCGACTTACCCTTCTATTATCCCACACTCACTCCTCCCCAAAACACCTGATCCCTCCCTTTCCCTGCCTTTGTTTCCTCTTCTAGTCATCCCACAACAAGCCTAGGACAATGCCAAAATGCTTTTCCCTCCATCCCATAACAAATGTTCTACTTCTAAAGGCACCATTCTTAGCTCAAAAACTGATTTCAGGAGCCTTTCCACTGACTTCTCTGAATGGGTTTCTCATCCTTTCCTCCTCCTTTTTATTCCAGACTGAAGAATACGAGTGTGTATAGCCTTAATTGTACACTAGAACCATTCTACACCTCTCACTCATTTCATTGCCTTTCTCTGTAGATTACAGCTCTGCCGTGCCCTTTCTGAGGTGGAAAATCATAAAATCACAGAATGGTTTGAGTTGGAAAGGACCTTTGAAAATCATCCAGTTAACTCCCCTGCCATGAGCAGGGACATCTTTCTCAAACCCCATCCAACCCGACTCTGAACACTTTCGATGATGGGGCATCTACAACTTCTCTGGGCAACCTGTTTCCATGTGTCACTGCCCTCATAATAAAAAATCTCTTCCTTTAGTCCAATCCAAATCTACCTTCTTTCAATTTAAAGCCATTACCACTTGTCCAGTCACTACAGGCCTTGGTAAAAGGTCTTTCTCCACCTTTCTTATGAGCCCCCTTTATATACTGGAAGGCCACAGTAACGTCTTCCCGGAGTGTTCTTTTCTCCAGGCTGAACAACCCCAGCCCTCTCAGCGTTTCTTCATAGGAGAGGTACTCCAGCTTGCTCATCATTTTTTTGGCTTCCTCTGGATCCATTCCAACAGGTCCATGTCTTTCCTGTACTGAGCGTTCTGGAGCTGGATGCAGTATTCCAGGTAGGGTCACACCAGGGCAGTGTAGAGGAGCAGAATCACTTCCCTTGACCTACTGGCCATGCTGCTTTTGATGCAGGCTGGGATATGGTTGGTGTTCTGGGCTGCAAATGCGCATTGCCAGCTCTTGTCCAATTTTGTGTCCACCAGTATCCCCACGTCCCTCTCTGCAAGTCTGCTCTCAGTCCATTCCTCCCTGAGTCTGTATGGGTTACTGATACAGGAGATTGCTCCAACCCAGGTGCAGGACCTTGTACATGGCCCTGTTGAACTGCATGAAGCTCAGATGGGCCCATCTCACCATCCTGTCAGGGTCCATCTGTATGGCATCCCTTCCCTCAAGTGAGTCAATTGCACCACTCAGCTTGGTGGCATCAAACCAGGTTGTACCTAGCACTGAAAATCTTTGGCTGTTTACATACATTATGGCATGGGGCCATTTTCTGTTTTGCTCACATTCCATTCCCAGAATATTTTTTTGGTCAGTACCGGGCCACAAGTTTTCTATTACAGCTCCAAGGCCTGATTAGTGAATAGTCAGCCCAGGGCTTATTATTGTGCATGTAAAGTAGAGATTGTGTTTCACCATATACTTCTTTTCCTATTTATTTACATTGAATTTAAGCGGCAGTTTTAACACTCGATTAGTTGATACTGTAAATCTTTCCTTTTCAGAGATGGTCTTGTTCTATGCTGTCTTGAATAATTTACTCTGGCAAGAATTCTCTGCTGGTTTTGGACATAAGACACTGTTATTTTGGTTTGTTTTTTTGTTTGTTTGTTTTTTATAAGGTGACTTAGATGTTAGGAAAATATGTTGTAGTGTAATTAAAATGTCATTATTTTTCCTATAGATTTGCCTGTCACTAGCATAACTTATATCTACATTCCGGTCACACCTGTGACTGAAGTTCAGTATATCAAATTAGTCTTAAGGTAATGCTAGTGCAGGTAGCTATCTAGCAATCTAGTCATAACATTACTGGATTTTGTGTGACTAACTGCCTGGGCATTCATTCAGTGTCAGCACGTGCTTATTTAATTTTTTAATAGATGACTATTCTGAATATTTTCTTTTATTTAAGGTATATAATAAAATTTAGTTGAAGTCCACTGTGAGAATTTCTTGAAGCACGAAACAAAAATCTCGCTGTTAATTGGAAATGCTGCTATTATGTAGTTTTCTGTATGTTTTTAAATAAAAGAAAGGTTAAATACATCTTGAGCACACGCAGAAAAATGTATTTACCTTAAAAATTAATAGCCCTTTTTGTTATGAAGCCATTTTGTATGTTTCAGTCATAGTATGAGAAAAGTGTTCGTAAAACTGATGTATTTACATTTTATGCAATGTATCTGATTCACGTAATTGACTGGAAGAATCTTTTGTCTCTCATTAAAGTTCTGAATAAGAGTCCTATATGTGCAAACAAACAGAAGTTACGGTGATCCTTTGTCAAAAATGGTTCGTTAGCTTCAGTGCTGAGTCTTAACAGTAATCATTACTAGTCTGACAAATTATATCATTTTAGTAACATGAGCCCAATGCCTAAGGTCATCATTCATGTGTATCTAAGTAAATGAGTAGCAAAGTATGTTTTTTTGAAAGGAATAGTGAAAAACCTGGGAAATTTGGACAAATGCTAGCTGAAAGTCTAAGACAGATAGGTAACTTGCTCAGGACCAGGTAGTTGTTGAAATTACCTGCTCTAAGAATTTTGTGCTCTGCAAACTTGAAACGAGTTTTTTCACAATGCTTTTGTGGTAAAGATTGTGTCAGTGAAGGAGAAGATTTTGCCACACCGGTATTGTATTATAAACTATGCCTGTAACACATGAATAGTTGTTTTTGCCAAGCTCTGGTGTTCTGCACACTGTAGTGAAATGGCATTCCTTTCTGCAGTGGCACAGAGGTGGTGTGCAAAACTGTTTTAAACTACTCTGTCTTAATTACGCACAGTGCCTGTTAAGGTAGTGCGTTTGGTATTCTTCCCATACTTTAGCAATACTGACTTGTGTACGTTGTAATGGACTAAAAGTGGCCAAGCAAGATGAACTTTAGAATTATAGAATGGTTTGGGTTGGCAGGGATATTAAAGGCCATCCAGTTCCATTCCCCTGCTGTCAGCAAGGACACCTTCCACTAGACCAGGCTTAAAGTCTTACCCAATCTGGCCTTAAACACCTTCGGGCCGGCAGGCAACCTATTCCAATCCCTCACCACCCTCACAGTGAAGAATTCCTCTTTTATATCTGATCTTAATCTGTCCTCTTTCAGTTTAAAGCCATTACCCCTTCTAACACTACACGCCCTTTTAGAAAGTCCCTCCCTGTCTTTCCTGTAGGCCTCCCTTGAGGTGTCCCTGGAGCCTTCTCTTCTTCAGGCTGAACAACCCCAGCTTTTTCAGCCTGTCTTCTTAGAATGTTAGCAGCTTCTTGCTCCACAAGTTGTTTATCAGTAGTCCTGTGGAGGCTGTGTTGTCTGACTAGCAAGACTCTGTTAGCCTGGAAGGTGCTGAGTAATATGTGGCCCTTAAGCGACAGAAGGAGTTAACTTGCAGAACCTGCTGAGGCCATCCCTGTTGATCACTTTGCAACTTAGCATCATAGTGAACCCAATTGTAGGCCTTCCTTGGCCATGGAAAAGTCTGATGCTTTTCCTCTTGATATTCTGGCTTACTTATTCAACTATTAGCCAGTGCTGGAGGCCTAGATGAATGCTTGTTTTGTGCCAATATGGCCATTTAATTACTAGATTGAGTGGCACTTAGTTGACTCTTAGGAAGTTTCTCCATTATATATAAAAAAAATTTCTAGTGTATCTTGCATCTAAAAAAATCTTCATAAAATGATACATTTTTTTCTATTTCTTTGTCTTATATGTCACCCTAATATTTAGCATATAGCAGTTATTTTCTCTGGTATTCAAGGATGGAAGAAAATAATTAATGAATGTGCAAAATACAAAAATTCTTTAAGGCACATGTGTGTTGCTTCATAATTATAAAACATGTCTGCTGATTTGTCTTTGCACTTGGTTTAGGTTTTGTGGTTTTTTTCTGAGGTAATAAATAAAATCTTTAGTACCTTTGAATAATGGAGTTTCGCCTTCATACACGGAATAAATAAAGAAGGTCAAGTTTAGACACTTTCTTTGTATTTTTTTATGATTGAGTGTGTGATGTGAACCACTAGCTCTGGACCTGCTCTTCAAATCTGCATGCGGGTCATTTTAAAACCTTTGAAATGAGGGCAGCATATAGTGGTGGTGGTACATTGAAGGGATTGAGCGAGGAGAACAATTACCTGCAATGATCTTCAGCATGTGATGGATTTTCAGTGTCTAGAAACTTGTTCAGTAGTTAGTGCAGAAAGTACGAAATGATGGGTGATGTTAATTGGAATGACATCATTGTAACATCAGCATAAGTGAAATCAGGGTCAGATAAAAAGACCCCAGATTCCTCTGCATTTAGCTGAAGTTTTGCCATTTATTTCAGTGATGGTAAGATTTCAGCCTGGCTAGTTAAATAAGAGGACAGATTGTTAGGCATTGAACATCCACTATTGTTTATTCTGGTAGAGCCAATAGTGCTGTATGATCAGTTTTTTACAGAGGCATTTTGAAAGTCTTCATCCCAACCCTCCTTCTAGCTATTTAAATAGATGAAATTGATTACTGACCTTCCTAGCAGGACATGGTGTTTTCCTGTATGCAAGCCCTAAATTATACTGGGACATCTGTTAACTTGTTATATTGCAAACTTGCCTTCAGCTTTTTTTGTTAGAAGTCTGCTTTATAACTAGTTTAGCTTAATGACATCGTGATTACCTTTCTATATACTTTAGAAGAACAGGAACAAATTGCTGTTCAGTATATCAAAGTTAAATGGCAGTGGTATAGCTGGAGCAGTGGTATAGGTTGGTATTTATGTTGTGAAAGTTTCAAAAATGATCTGATATAAAGGTTTACGAAAGATAGGTCTCTTTGGTAACTTAAAATATCTAAAGAGAAAACCTTTAAATATGTAGAGAGTTGTGACATTTAATGTTAAGATTTGTGCAACAATACAAGCTACTGTTGCAGTAGAAAAGCTTTGCCTTTTTAATGGGTGAGAAATAATTGTAGAATCTTAGAACTGAAGTATTATTGAGGTTGAAAAAGACTGCTAAGATAATCAAGTCCAACAGTCAGCCAATACCCCACCCTACTAAACAATGTCCCGAAGTGCTACGTCTACATTTAATGGACATTTTCAGAGATGGGGACACTGCCACTTCCCCGGACACCTGTTCCTGTGCGTGACCACTTTTTCAGTAAAGAAATTTTTCCTAATATTCAATCTGAACCGCCCCTGGAACAACTTGAGGCCATTTCCTCTCATCCTATCACTTGTTACTTGTGAGAAGAGACCCGCACCCACCTTGCTGCAACTTCCTTTCAGATAGCGATAAGGTCTCCCCTCAGCCTCCTCTTCTCCAGGCTAAGTTTAAGGTTTCCCCTCAGCTGCTCCTCAGGACACTTGTGCACCAGACCCTTCCCCATCTCCATTGTGCTTCTCTGGACGTGCTGTGGCCCCCCAGTGTCTTTCTTATAGTGAGGGACCCCAAACTGGACACAGGATTTGAGATATGACCTCACCAGTGCCGAGTACAGGGGGACGATCCCTTCCCTACTCCTGCTGACTGCACAATTGCTGATACAAACCAGGATGCTGTTGGCCTTCTTGGGCGCCTGGGCACACTGCTGGCTCATATTCCGCTGCTGCTGAGCATCTGCCCCAGGCTCTCCTTCGCCAGGCAGCTTTCCAATCATTCTGCCCCAAGCCTGTAGCATTGCATGGGATTGTTGTGACATAGGTGCAGGACCCAGCACTTGTCTGTGTTGAACCTCAGCCCATTGGCCTCGGGTCATCAATCCAGCCTGTCCAAGTCCCTCTGTAGAGTCTTCCTGCCCTTGAGCATATCAACGCTGCCACCCAATTTGGTGTTATCTGTGAACTTATTGAGAGCCGCTCATCCAGACCATTGATAAAGAGATTAAGCAAGACTGGCCACAACACTAAGCTGTGAGGAACACCCCTTGTAACTGCCTGCCAACTGGATTTAACTTTGTTCACTAGAGCTCTCTGGGCTTGGCCAGTTGTGCTGCAAGAAAAAATCATGTATATACCTTATAAGAAAAGAAAAATCTCTTTGTGTAACTGCTGGTGCAAGTAAAGTATTATATGCTGTAATTTTTTTGTAAGTACATGCCTTTCTTTTAAAACTATTGGAACAAAAATAATTCTTATGTCCCAGTAACAGGAGTAGCCACTAACAGCAGCCTGTAAGAGTTGTGCATTGGTAATTGTATTGCATGTTTTGGGGAACAGTTTCTTCTTCCCCCTTTCTCTGAGTCATTTAAGAACTAACAAATGACTGTAGTCACAGGTAAAATAACAGATAGGTGGTTAATTTAAGCCCAGATGGCCTATAACCAGAACTGCCTGCCATGTCCACATGCTGTATTCTGTTTATACAGAAATTATATCGTAATACTGTTATATACTGTGTTTTTACTCAGCAGTTTTTTGAGAATCAGCTGCAACTTTTCTTCTTAGAGCCAACAGTGTAAAGTAATGGAGTGAGAGCAGGATGAGAATGATCCCTTGGGTCTTATTGACCGTGTTTAAATTGGCTGCATGCTTATTGATTACATGTTGAATGCCTTTGAGGTGGAGTATGTGAAACAAGCTTTCACAAGTCACATTTTACACTGGATCTTACATGTCTTGTTCCCAGGCTCACATGAGACTTGGAGCACTTGGTCTGCATACAAACTTGGGGCTGTGGACTGCAACATGCTCTCAGGTCTGTACAGTAAACTAGCCCTCTGGTTCTGTATCCTGATGAGGAGTTTGTCTCTGTATTTAAGCAATGAGGAATTAAGGCATAGTGAAAGACTGCATTCCCTCAAGTGTGCAAGAGTCATTGCCAAAATCAGAGGTTTGGGTAGTATTGTTCCAGATCGGTTCCCTATGGTTGGATCCTGCAGGACTTCCTCACAAAATTCTTGACGGAAATTTGTCTGTATGTGATGATATCAGTGGAGATGTCACTTAAAAGCTAGAATTTTGTTGAACAGTATTCTCCCTCTTCTGATATTTCTTCCCTACTGCAGCTGGCTAAATCATTCAAAGTTTCTGTAGCAGGCAAATAAAGTCACATAGGTTTTATGCCACATCCTTTTTTTACGTGGGAATACAGCACTATAATACATCTGTAATGCTACAAGAATACACTGTAAACATCTCTATAAAAACCACTGTTTCCCCAATTGTATTCAAAATGTGAACTTTGAAACTTCCAGCTTTCAAAAACACTGTAGCTACTTTTGCATTGATTTATTTTAGCAAATGATAGTTTTAAGAGCTTGACAGGGATTGTTTTATGGGTTTCTTTCTTCTCTTTAAGAAATGTGAATGAGGCTATCTTTTTGACGCTATGTCAGGCAGTAGGATGGCAATCTCTATAATTTCTACAACTTCTGCAGTAGAAGTATTATCCCATTTTTATGGAACCGACAGAACAAAGAAGGTTCTTAATTTTTTACATTATGAATGTCAGAGAGCAGGTGTCAGAAGTGTGAGAATGAAAACAAGCAGCATAAGAATCCAGAGAAGATTCTTTAGATGGTGGTCTTCAGCTTATTTTGTTAGAAGTATTTTGCATGGAAGAAGTAGTTTCAAAAGACTCCCCAAAATCTTATTCAATTTACTGCATTTTTTGCCATATGATTAAGTATGTAGTTTCTGGCTGGTTTGATTGGCTAAGTCACGTTTATCAGCTTACTTATTGTGAAATATTTGGCTTTGAACTGAATTGTGTTAAGCTTCGTTGGTCTATAGAGCCATGGTGGCTCAAAGAAACCGGGGATGCTGCCTCTCACCTTTTCTTGCATATCGTTACTCGTCACTGCTTCCACTGCAGCCAAGAACCATGTGTCCTGAAAGACATATGACCATACACTCATTATGGAAATGCAGTTTGTATAGGGAGTACATCTATACCTGTGCATAGGAGCTGCGTTTTACTTCCCTTTAGGCATGTACAGGTTGATGTGGAACAGGCTTCAAGCATAGTGGGTTTTTATTGGTTCGTCACAGTTGGCTGATTCAACACATAGTGTTAAAAACTTTTGCTTTCTTTTAATTTTGTGTTTCTAAGTAATTCTTGTTCTGAAAAAACATTGGGATTTCATGTAGGATAGAAAGATGGGGTTTGCTCTATTACTATCTTCCACCTCTTTCTTGCCCACTTCTTAAAATCAAAGTAGAATGTGGAATACTTTTCCTCTTATTAGAAATATTCTTAAAAAGATTAAGTAGGGAATATTTTGTATGTTGCTGCAGAAAAAGTGTATTAAGTTTTCGGTAAGAAAATAGGTGAGGCTCTTAACTGACCTGAAAGATGTAGCTGTTTTCCTGCTGTATTTTGGCATTATGTGTTGCATGCCTGTTAGTGCAGAAAAATGTGTTCCTTTATAGTTTCCCTGGTATTGAGAATGGCTCTTTTCTTGTTACCAGTGGCAAAACTGGATAGCTTTTCAGTCCTTACACACTGCTGTATGTGTTTCTATGCCTTTGAAAAAGATAATATTCATGTGGGCTACAAAGCTTCAAACATGAGACAAATTTCAGAGAAGAAATTGAATTTCTGGCATAGTTTTCCCACAGTACATCCCAGTAAGTTACAAACAAAAAAACCCAACAGAAACTGTATTTAGAGTCAAGTGATGAAATGCTTCTGTGATGCTTTGGTCGAAACTTATGGCTTAAAGATGTGGTGGCTGGTTTCTGTGTGCGTTTTTTTTGAAAAGGCCAATTTTGGTTAAATAAAAAAACCTAAGCAATTTGTATTTTTCTTGAGAGGAAAAAGGATTTCAGTTAAAAATGAGACATTTTTGTGTGAAAGGAAAAAAAGAAATGTAAAGGGAATTGAATTTGGGCATTTGCCATGTGGATACTTCTTTGATCATTCAGGCTTTACTAATACATCATACAAAAATGTGAATCGTGAGTATAATTTTGAGAAACTCTAGTAGAATAGCAGAGATCATAACTTCTAAAACTTGATATTAACAACACTAAAAGAAAGTGCAATAATAAATCGCCTGCTTGTATTCAAGCAAAATTTGATGTTGCATAAAAAGGAGAATCATAAAATATTCTCTTTGTGGAAAATAACTAGAAAATTCCTTTGTTCGACCTAGAATTTACTCTTTTCTGGGAGAGTGAAAGTGATGTCTGTGCTTTTCTGCCCACTCTTCTTCATCCATTTTGTGACTATAATCTCCAAAATGATGATGCCACCTTCGAATTGCTCTTGGTTCTTGCTTTCCTCTGCTTCTTGCAGGGAACTGGTGTTTGACCAGTGGTTCTGTGTATACTTTGAAACTCTCAAATCATATGTCTCTGGACAGCAGAATCACCCTTTGTTTCTACTCAGTGTGTGTTTAGGATAGCCTGATAACAAATGTGGCTGGACTGAGCTGACATGGCCTTGGTCACTAGGTCAAGCAGCACCTATGACTCGGAAAATGTGTTCTACTCTGCCCTTGACAGCTTTGTTATGAGTCTGCACTGGTAGTTGCTGACTTATTTCAGAAAGTTTGTAAGAGAAAATGGTATTAATTTAAATTATGTAGTATGAAATGCCCTAACAAACTGCATTGTTTAGAGAATGAAATCATGCTGCATACACCTTATCCTGAGTAAGAGAACAGCATGATTTCAGAAGAGCTTGTGGTGACAAGCTGAGATGTTTGAGCAGTCCAAGAGATGTGGAATGTCTGGAGATGTCTCAGTTATCAGAAAGTGCTTCCAAAGGTTGGTGTTAACAAACACAGTGCCAGAATACTCTGTGTGTGATGGAAAAGAAGCTCAGATATAGCATGAATAAAAAGGTTCTTCAATGTTTCTACCATAAATCCTTTGGTAAACATACTGTGTGGAAAAAAGCAACACGTGTTTGCTTGACACCCAGAATTGTCATAGCTCCAAGGGAAAAAAGAATTCATAAAAGTGTATTATCAGTAAACGGATTTTTGAAAGTAGTTCTGTAACTCTTTTTGGTATATTTGCTTCAAGCCTGTTTTATTTCTACACAAGCTAAAAGTTAGCATATAAAAGATAGTTTTGGTTCACATAGCTTTGTTCATGTCATCTCTGAAGTGGGGAGATGACTGTCATATTATACAGCTGGACAGAGACAGCATTTTTTAGAGTGTGTCATACAAGCTCCGTTTTCCCAAAGAGGTGGCATTTGTAATGAAATGATAAAAAATGGTATTTGTAGCTGAAGAAGGACAGTGAGATAAAAAATGCTGGTGCCTTTTGAAGGTGTTTTGCCAGGATGCGTGTATTTTGCAATGCTTTTACACAGGTAAGAACATGACACCTCTAACATCTTTCACGAAAGATTTTGGTGGTTTCTCCTCCATGCAAACGTCTCAAAGCAAGCTGTAGGTGATATGACCCCTGCCTATATAAACCTAATGACCTTTGGGTGTGAAATTTTTTATTGTGGGAAACCGGTATCTCCAAAGATGGAGAGCAGCTACTGTTCAGCTTGGAAAATGTTTGCTTTCTTGTTTCTCTCATGGAGGCAGTCCGTTATGATGTTGTTTTTTAAACACTTGGCTCTGGAGTGGGTGGGATAAAAACCACTTTCTCACACTCAGAGGTTCAATTAAAGTGTTCTTGGTGTTTGAATAGGTGGGAGGTCCTGCCAGTGAATATTGACAGTGGTCCAGCAAAATCTGTAGCCATATGTATCATAAATCTGTGCCCATGTGTGAATAAAAATGTGGCATTTCCCTTCTCTCCACAGTACAGTTTAAAGAGTAGAAAATAGATAGTGGTTTCTAACGTAGATAATTTCCTATTGCTCTGTTTGTACAGATCTTTCTGTTTGGTTAATAGTGGAAGAATGACAAGTGTGATTAAAAATGGAGCATTCAAACAACTTTTTAGGAACACCAAAATTCAGGCCTTCCCTAAAAGAGAGGTGCACAGTTGGCTGATGGGTCAGGTTCAAAGAGTCATGGTGAGGGGAGTTACATCAGGCTGGTGCCCAGTCACTAGCGGGGTCCCACAGGGATCCATTCTGGGGCCAGTGCTCTTGAATATTTTAGGACTTGAAGGTTTATTGACAATGTTTGCTGATGGCAAAAAACTGGGGGCAGCTGTTGACTCTTGACAGCAAAGAGGCCCTGCAGAGGGATCTTGACAGGTTGGAGAGCTGGGCAATCACCAACAGCATGAAATCTAAAAAAGGGCAAGTGCTGGGTTCTGCACCTGGGACACGGCAACCCTGGATACATGTACAGACAGGGGTCTGAGAAGCTGGAGAGCAGCCCTGTGGAGAGGGCCCTGGGGGTTCTGGTTGATCACAAGTGGAACATGAGCCAACAGCATGCCCTGGCAACCAAGAGGGCCAACCATATCCTGGGGTGCATCAAGCATGGCATTGCCAGCCAATTGAGGGAGGGGATTGTCCCACTCTGCTCTGCACTGGTGCAGCCCCTCTTCGAGTACTGTGTGCAGTTTTGGGCACTACAGTATAAAAAGAGCATAAAACTACTGGAGAGGGTCCAGAGGAGGGCCACAAGGCTGGTGAAGGGTCTAGAGGGGAAGTCATGTGAGGAGTGGCTGAAGTCACTTGGTCTGTTCAGTGTGGAGGAGACCGAGAGGGGATCTCATAGCTGTTTACTGCCTTCTCACAAGAGAGGGAGGCGAAACAGGTGCTGATCTCTCCTCTCTTGCGACCTGTGATAGGACTAGAGGTAAGGGCAGGAAGATGTGCCAGGAGAGGTTTAGACTGGACATTAGGAAGAGGTTCTTCACCCAGCGGGTGGTGGAGCACTGGAACAGGCTCCCCAGGGAAGCAGAGATGGCACCGAGTCTGCCAGCGTTCAGGAAGCATTTTGACAATGCCCTTAGTCACATGGTGTGAATGTTGGGAGTGTCCTGTGCAGGGATAGGAGTTGGACTCAATGATCCTTTTGGGTCCCTTCCATCTCGTGTAATTCTATGATTCTAATAAATCCCACTGAAGTTCTACAAGATTCATATGCTTTGAATTCACATTTTGACGTACCTTGCCTCCTAAATGTTTTTATACATCAAAACATCAAACTTTTTTTCTAAAATAATAAATAGAATACAGATGATTTACCATTGCTAGAAGCTACCCTACAGGTAATACCTGGGATGCTATCCCTGTACACTGTTAGGGTAAAAAGGCTAAAGGAAATGTTACAGCTACTCATCTAAGCCTTAATGCTACCAGCTCTTAAACCACTTATTTTGTTGTTTGATTTATTTGGGTCCCTTTCGTCTCGTGTAATTCTGTGATTCCATGATTCTGTGAGATATGATATATTTCTGTGCTGTTATTGGGGAATATGAGTAATTGTTGAGTTAACTAAAAAGGAACCATCAGCATTTCCTTTGTTATATAAATGACACTCATTTGGACAAAAATCGGGTTTAATTTCTAAGTGTGTCAAGTATTTCATATTGCATAAACTCCAAAATCTTTGTTACTGATATACAATCTATTGACCATACCACAGCTAATATGATTTGGAGACCTGAGACAAACTTGAAAAGAAATATACTGTAATTGGAGCTTGGTAAATTACAGAAAGCTGAATTTCTGCTTAAGCAAATGTTTGATAGTAAATATTTTAAGGTGTGGATCCCTTATCTAATGTTATTGTTTTTATAGCCTGATAATAATTTTATTTTACACAAGCCGCGGACACATTTCAGCAATCTCTACCCAAATTTTGAAAATCAATTTTCTGCTCACTGCAGATATAGTACTATTCAGTTCTCACACTTCATGTAAAATGTTAGTGGATGTGACACTCTTGTCATTGTGAGGTTTTCATTTATGTATGCAAGAGTGGTTGGTTGATTGAACTATTTTTTGTTTACTATTAGTGCATATCTAAACAGTTTCATCAGTTAAGGAAATTTCAGTGGATCCTTGTACAAAACCAGAGGTTGACAATGGATAGTTAGAAGCTGAAATAATACTGCTGAGGATTAGGAAAGGGTTGTCTTACAGACTGAAACATCCTGAAGGTTTTAAAGGATAGCAATTACACGATGTGGATGAAGATGTCACAGAAATTTGATCAAAATATTTCTTATTGGGTGAGATATGACACGACTCAACCACTGGATCTTTTACCTCCTGAGATGAGGTAAATGTTTCCTTGCTCTGTGTATCTGTCTGAGTGTACCCTATGTACTCAGGTGATTTTGAGTTAGAGCAGTCCAAACCATTGCCTGGTGGTCTTGAAAGTCCAGGCTTAGTAATAGTTCCTTCCAAATAAGCAAGCAGTTCTTTTCTACTTACAGTCTTGAGGGACGAGATTGGGAAATGTAAATTTAATTAACTTGTTTCTGTGTGAGTTGTGGCTAAAGAAGCACTATTTTCAACTCTGTGGAGTTCATGGACTTCTTGTATGCTGTTTTTTGGCCTCCTGAGTTTCTTCCTAGTGGGTAGATCAGCCACTGCTCCTTTCGGTGTAGTGTGAGTGTAGAAGTTGGAGGTCTAGGGAGAAAAACATGCTTCTGATGTTGGGAAAACCTTCTCTTGCTTAAAACTAGATTGTTACTTTTTTCTGCAAGTTTTTAGTATGTTATATCCAGGCTGCAACCCCTAGGGCTAGTAGGACTGTCAGTGAGCATGGTGGCACCAAAGAAGATATTTTTCCATGTTATGACATCATTCAGATTTGACAGGCAGTTTTGAAAACATTGTACTTGGCTCTTTGCAGTGGTCTTTTATTTTCTGTCAGATCCCTGGCAATCTCTGGTCCTGGCAGGTGGACTGTACTAGCCTTGTCTGTCGTCTCACAGGATACTGCAGTTGCTTGAAAATCTGGGTGTTTGAGGTTTTTTTTCTGCACTGTTTATATGTAAAAAAGATTACATATAACAGAGATGTAACAAGGTCTAGGATGTGCTGACTTCTTATTCTTGGTTCCCCAGCGTATGTTGGCTCTCTTCAGGGAGAGAAGCTCTGTTTATAGCAGCCTTGATTTGAACTTGTTTTCAGCAGATCTATATTTGGGCATTGTGTACATATCTTTGTGTCTGAAATGGGCATCATAATTCTTACCTTGCAGAGGAGTTAGTTACTGCCTGTAAAGAGCTTTAAAAATCACAAATCCTGTGTTTGAATATCTTCGTAATATAATTAAGAAGCTAATCAATTAATCTGCTTCCTAGAAAATAATATTTTAAAACTGCTCCATAAAAAATGTTTACTTGCATGATTTGGGGTAGGCATTTTTTTTTTAAATATGTGATACATTTTACTGAGAAACCCAGGCTCCGCTCTTGCAGCACAACTATATGGATGAGATTTTCAAAACAGAGTCCCATTATATAATTTCATTATTTGCCTGTTTATTCATTATTTAAAATGAGGCTGCATGTTTTTACTAGCAAAGGTGATTTAATAACTGGAGCAACTGAACATGGGCTTAGGTACGTTTTTAATGACTTTTTATGTCAGGATTGATTAAGGAGGTTCTGTGGCTCACCTTGATCATATGTGTTTGGTGCAGTAGCTGTCTAGTGAGGTTTTTCTGGTCTACGTTATGTCACTTATCAGACTAGAAGGTAAAAAATGTCTGTTATGGCCTTTAAAGTCTGATCTTTTGATTAAAGTACAGGAATGTCATATTGGCTAAAACAAATACTGAGACAATTTATAATTGAATTTATGTGGAGGGGCCCTGCATCATTATCAGATTTCAGACAATAAAGTTGAATGGAAGATGCTCTGACTCTTACTTGGACAAGGAGGGAAGAGCTGTCAGTATATGGAGAAAGACTACTAAGACTGGTAAGAGGAATGAGATGGTAAGAGAATAAAACAAAACAAAACAAACAAAATCAACAAAAAGTTTAATTCCTGGAAAACATATAAAACTGCCAGTGATTATTACAGTATTCCCTCTTGTTTCTTTTTATCCATTTCCCCCATCTGTCCTAGTAATTTTCTACTAATACAGCTGTACTGTGCTTAATTAGACACTTGAGGAGGGACCAGGAGACCTCCAGAGAGGACTGCTAAATCCCTTCTCTTTGGCCCCAGTGGAAAAGCAGCTAATGACACACAGGAGAGGTGGAGGTAGAGACAAGAACTGAGGACCTGTGCCCCAGCCTCCGTGTTGGAATAGGTTGTCAGTAAGAATAATGGGATTTCTGTGCTCCTTTTCCATTGTTTGCACCACAGTAGTACAGGAGATCACGATACTTTACCATTAGCTGAATTCTTCGTATACAGGTTGAATGTATTTGTCCTGAAAATTACTCATAACTATGATTAAAACTACCTTTGCAAGCATGAGGAGTATATTATAAAGAAACTGAAGACTGGAGAGGGTTGGAGGCAACATGTGCTATCACAGAAATTAAAATTTGGAGGTTTTATTGATAAGTGAGGTTTACAGACCTGAGTACTATGTCCCTTTTTTTTTTAGTGCTTGGGCAGATGAGAATCCTTGGAATAGGGTTGAGGGCATGCAGTGGTGAGCAGAAGTCTATCTATCTACACCGTTAGGTACTGGGAGAAGTCCTGCCTGTGTCTTGGTTTAGGCAGGTTTGGTTTGTCAGTGGTTTATGGAAGATATACTTTTCACTTTATAAAAATTTGGTTTAGAGAAAGTATCTTCAGGGCACAGCTACTGTATCAGTCCCCTAAGGAAGTTAGATGTAGAGATGTATCACTGTCAGTCCCAGAAGACCTTACATGTGGGAGGAGAGTCTAAGAATATGCAGGAAAGCGGCATTTGTAGGAATGCTGTGAATGTTCAGTAGTGAATATAGTGGCACTGGGATGCAACCTTTCAGGTCCCTAAAAAATTAAATGTGGATTGCTCTTCCAGACTCAAGCATAGTGATACAGTGCAAGTCCCTGATCGGTTACCAGAAAGCCTTCAGGAGACCTTTCTTGTATGCGGAGTTCCCAACAAAACAGGACACTTTAATTCCAGTCCTGTACCTTCGTTATAGACCTTATTTCTGGTCAGTGCAAGGCACTAGACACAACAGCTGTAGTAAATGTTGTGAGAAGACGAGAAATTCCAGCAGCTAGGTAGTGCACAGGCTTGTGGGCAAGTAGCTTGTAGTTTACGGCAGCAAATTAGAGCTGGGCAGTGTCAAATGCATTTTGAGATGTTCAGTGTTCAGTTTATTATTGGTGAATAATTTAGTCACACTTACTGTGTTGTTTCCATTCTTGTAGGCTTTACTTTATGAAATTTCCTTTTGTGTGGCAGAGTTTTTCCCTGTTGATAAACTACTGCTGAAGTACACATGATCTGTATTGAAAATATAGCAGATGGGGCTGTATTAGCCTGATTCTCTCATCCATGAAAACAATTGCTATAACTGCTGTAATTTGGCATAATTTTGATGCAAGTCAGGGAATTAAGCTCTGCTGTGACCTTTGTATATTCCTTGATTTCTGTTTTACATGCAATTTGGTATGGGTTTTTTTGTCGATATAGTGAGAGTTTATAAAACTGCTGGTTGCATATTTAAATATAATGTCCTTAGAATGCTATTGCTTTTGGCCCAGGCAGTATTTGCAGAACAGCTCAGAAAAGTGGTTCACTGTGAGATAGCAGAATGAAATTTATGCAGCAGGTTGTAAATTGGTTAAAGAGAGAAGACGTCAGTCCATCTCATATACCATGCAATATAGGGTATATATTGGTCCCGTGTTTAGCCAAAACCCAGAATAGATACTACTGTCCATCTCTGAGTCTTCTCAGTGTGGGAAATAGTGATTCAAAATAATGCTTTCTGATGTGTTCATGAGCCAGTGGTTTGGCGGATAAAAGCCCTATTCTTATTTATGGCTAGAAGTTTTTACTCTGTAGTCCTGTTCAAGATCAGATTTCTATCTACCAGGGGTGATGAAGTAACATTAAGATGATATAAACCCCCCGGTTTTGAAAACTATCTCTTTATTTTTTTTAAATAAGGTCAAAACCAAAATATGCAAGAAAAAAACAGGCAATTAGTAAGAACCAGCACTTCATGAAAATGCCAGTGTATTTTGTTTATAATAAAAAGTAAAGCAATTTAAATGGTTTAAAAGACTCACATACCATCAAGTAAAGTTTTAATTAGCTCCCGTAAGACTATGAGAAATACTTTATTTGAATGGACCAAATACCCAACAAGTCTAATATCCTGCCTCGCATTGTGGCCATGAGGGCATGCTGAGGAAGGCATCAACTTAGATACATATTTTGCTTTTCCTTTCCCTCTACTCTGAGATGACTTTAAGATTCCAGTTATTATCAGCTTCAGGACTGACTGAATTCTGAATATGTGAATTCTGTGTGTTCAGTTGCCCACAATTTCTACCCAGTGAACTCTCTGGTCTCCCTGCAACCCATTGACACTTACTGCATTTACCACTTCCTTTGTCAAGGAACCACACCAGTTGACTCACAGTTGCATGAAGAACTGCTTTCTTCGTTTTGTTTTGAAGCTGGTTTCTATGATGTTCATTTAATAGGTTTTTTTTCTATTGGAAGAGAAATAGAGAAATGGATCCCCATCCATCCATTCCTTATCTCTTGTGTTTTTGTAAACCTCTTGTATCACCGAAGTTTTCCTTTCTTTGTACTGAAAAGTCTCACCTTGAGATTTTACTTTAAAGTATTGTCATCAGTTCAAGAAACTAATAGTGCGTATGCAGAAAGGTGTATTTTACCTATATTGTGTAAATTTCAGTGATTTAGAAGCTGAGCTGTTTGACAAGTTGAATGGCCACACTAAAATTATTTATCTGTATGTATATGCGTGGATAGATAGATAGACAGACAGATAGATAGATAGATATTTATATAGACCCACTCACATACATCATCAACTTGAAAATCTAATAATGCATCACAGATACCATCTTATTTTCTGGTAGTAAAATAGATTTGTAAATGAGCAACATTTATTTTAAAAAAATAATATAAGGATGAATTCCAGATTCTTCATAGAGGCACATTATGATATTTTCCTTGAGCTTTGCTTATTCTGAAGTTGACTACTCAGTAAATAATGTGGCAGTTGATACTGATGCTGGAGTGCAATATGCATATTTGAGGGGGGGATAAGGAGATAGATGATTTTTAAAGTATCTTCTGAAAACAAATACCTTTCATAATTTAGCTTTTGTTTCCGTTGGGTTAAGTCCTACTGTGGTAGCCCTCTAAGACTGTATTTTTGTATTTTATTGGTCTAAGTGTTTAGATCATGCCTGTATAGTGACTGCATGTCATGCTCAAAAGAGGTCTGAGTAATTTCACTTCAGAGGAAAAAGTAGGGAGGGCTGTAATATTGGCTCTTCCTTTGACTTGAATTCCTACACAATGGGATCAAATCCATTGCTTATCTACACTTGTGTATTCTAATTTTGTATGTCAGCAGCTTTATGAAGCACAAATAACATGTTACATAAAATGCAGCTCCAAATGGTGTGATTTATCTTTAAATATGTTTTTTAAAATAGACTACTCCAGTCTATAAAGAGAACAGATTTATATGTGATTTTGCTGCACTCTTCACTGTCACTTAAGTTGTTTTCAACTGTGCTGTATTGATAGAAAAGTTTTTATCTAATATTGTTATGAAGGTTCCTATAGATCTATTCATATGTTTCTTTCTATTTGTGGCATTCAGGTTTAAGTGGTATGCGCTATTGAAAAAGCACGGTTTTACAGGATTGTTCTTTTAATGATTTATTGATCCTCATCTGTGCACTAGAGTTGTTTTATTTCTGAAAGTTAACAGATCCGGACTTTGTATAGCTAGTCAAGTCTGAGTGCTGCTTCTTATTTAGCCTTGTTTCTGATTTACTACTCTGGTGCTAATCCTGCAATACTTGTGGTCCTCTGTGTAATGTGTTTTGTACGCATGTATCAATTTTTAGTAAATGAATATAACGTATAGCTGACTAGTTTTCTCTTCATGGAATGGCATCGCAGGCACTCATATTACCTGATGAAACCAAACATTCAAGTGTACTCGGATGCATAGAGACAGCTGTGTTTTGTGAATGTGAGTCCCCAGGCACAAATCTTGATGCAAATACAGGTGCACAGACAGTGCTAGTGCCAGTGTAGTGATTCTGTTGCATCTAGGGTGTATTGAACCTGCTCTGTGCTCACTGCGCAACTCACTTGTGTGTTGTGTGTGCACAGCAGACTGCCAGATGTTTCAGCAGGGGCCAATAAATGGCTAAAATAATCTCTTTTTTCAGTGTTGACAATATTTGCAGCCAGTTCTCTATAGGTAGAATTCCATCACTTCTGTTTTTGTTTATGCTTCTGTTCCTCCTGCCTTGGAAATGGCTTTTAATTCTGAGGTGGTTTATGTTTGCTTGATCACTAGCATGGTGTTTGGCTCAGAGAGGCTTTTTCAGCTGAACTGTGAGTTTGACAAGGAAAGCAGAATGTTTGTTGACATCACTTCAGGTTTCTTTTGGCTGTAAACAATGGCTAATAGTGTGGGAGAATGCAAATGTGTATACCTCACTTGCTGACTGGAGCAAGTCTGGGGTTTGCTGTTAGATCCCAGAAAGTAATTCTGTCATGTGTGGTTATACTTGGTTCTCTGTTAACTGGAATGAAAGTGGAAGAGGGGCTGAGAAATTCAAGGTAAGGAAGAGAACTGAATGATCTGATGGAGAGCTGCTCCTGAAGCACACTGGGCCTAATAACCAGGTGGTCTCTCTGCCTGTGAAACAGCTGGCATTTAGGTAGAATATTTTATTTTCATCTAAATTAGAAGATTTCTCTTTGATACCTGGCTGTAAGTTATATGAGGGTTCACCTCTTCCCACTAGTTGTTAGTATTATTACTGCATTCAGAAAGTAGCAAAAACTTTCCAGAAATTCTGAGTTTTATGGAACATACCATGGGCAAAGTCCTTCATGACAGAAATGCTGTCAAAGAATACAGCACATGTTGTGTTCCTACATTCCTGAGAGGAAGTCGTCGCAGTACAAGATTTGGTATCCCATGCTGACTTCTAAAAGAATCTTAGATGAAAAAATGCAAGGAAAAAGAACTACAGACACCTCACTACAGTCACACTACTGAATTTGACTGTAGAAGCTGCTTAGGGAATAATATTCTGTTGTCTTGTGTGTGGGAGATTAAGAACAGTAACTTACTGTAAGTATTATGAAAGCTATTACCTTGATACGCGGGGGAATATGCTAAGGATACAATTTTAACATCAATCTATGTTTCATGGCTAATAGCTTAAAACATACCTTCCTAGGCTGGCAGTGCTTTGCGCTGTTTCAAAAGACGGATTTTTAATTTTTTTAAAAAAAGATTATGAATCTAGTTTATTTAAAAGAGTGTCTGATTTTTTTTTTCTTCTTTTAATTTGCAGCATTACTTTACTGTTCTTTTTGGACATGAAGGACAGAAGCCACTGGAGCTCCGTTGTGAGGATGAAGTTGATGGAGACGAGTGGGTAGAAGCTATTCACCAAGCTAGGTAGGAATCTCATTTTTAATCCTCATCTTCGTTTTGCTGTAAATAACTTGATAATAATTTGAAAATCTAAATTCACTATCTGAACAGAAGTAAATGTTGCAGTGCATTAGGTATGTATTGCTTGTGATCCTTGGCTACATAATAGGAAAATGCCTTTATTATTCATGTTTGTATCACTGTATTTTGTCATTCATGAGTGATTGTGTTCTAGCTGAGATTAGTTCAAGAAGAATACTCTTTTATTAGAAACAACCTTATAGATTAGTCCTCTGTTAGAATCAAAGCGTGTTATATGAATGAAGAAATAAGTGATCTGGTAAATAATTAAAAAGTTCTTATGTGCAAATAAATATAAGGAAGATTACCAATAACATGATAAATTTAACAAATAAAATTTCATCTTCAAAACAGAAGTCCTGAACAACAACCAGTCTTGTGAAAAGTGGCACAGTAGGACTTCCAGCCATGCAGTAATCTTTCCCTGAGAAAAGGTCTGTGTGGCAAATGGGCAAGTATTACAGTATAATCTAAATGAAAATTATCTAACTGAAGGTTTGGGAAATGAGTTGCGGAGGCAAATATCTTTCTGACAGTGCTGGAATGCACTTTCTTCAGCCTCCACTCACAGTCACTCACCTCAGCTAATCTACAGTGCCATGGTAACGCACAAGGAACCAGGCAGTTTGTGAGTTGCTCAGGACATGAACCATGTAAATAGAAATTCTTTTGCTTTATAACTAAAAATGAACACCACCAGCTAGTAGTTTGCAGTTTAGAACTTGTGAAATGAGGACCTGAAGCTCTAGGTTTTGTGTCACCTGTCCAGTCTCTGGATCTGCGTACTCTTCTTGGGATTGATACCTAACTGAGCAGTGTTTCCTCCTTTCTTGGAAAGCACCTGCTGGGCTGTGGTATTAGGTGAACCACATTTCACATGGTATCCCTCCCAGTGATCGCATTATTTCAGTATCTTAGAAGCTGCGAGGCTCTGAACTCTCAATCTGTTCCTGGAGACCATGACCACCAGTGGGCAGTCCCAGATCGCTGAGGGAGGAGGATTGGAGGGATCTGGGTGAATTTCTTGTGTAGCAGGACTGAAAGCAAGTGAAGAAAGGAGCCTGACTTTTTGCCTTGTGGTAAGGACATTCTGGGGAATCAGGATCCTACAGTTCCTTGTTCTCAGGATGCTTTTCTTCTTGTCCATTGCCTGATGTGAAAGGCACATAAGCAAGAAATGCTTCATAACACTGAGTTAAAATTTTTTCATGGGTAGTTCAGTCCATAAATGTATCATACATGAATTTTGGAGGCAGTGCTTAACAGAAAATTAAGATAATGTTAAACAACACACAATTGAAAATAATGACAACATGAATTAGTGGTTAGTTATGGAGTTCAAGGTGGGGGTGTTTGATCTTTGACTCCACCAGAAGCTTGTCACTGTAGCCTTCAGAAGATGACTGCCTCTCTGTTACAAGCAAGACCAGTCTTTGTATCTCCATCCCCTTTGCTGTCTTTCTCCCCTTTACTATTGCCTAGCTGAAATTACAGTCCTAATAATATCAAATCATGGACACCACTGCGAGAGATATTCTCAAAGCTCTATGTCATTTGGCCGATTTTCTTCAGCTACTTTGCTGCAGAGATCTCTAAATTTCTTGCAGAAATTTTCCAGGGACTTGAGCATGACTTTTCTTGTTCTAGTCTTCTTGTGTCAGACAAAATACCAACAAGTGACAAAAATAATTCTGAAATTTAGTTGTACAATACTGTGGTGACCTCGTTGTTCTGATGTTTTTTACTTCAGTGGAAACTACTTTTATTTGCTTTGTGTTGTGTCCAGTAAAACAACTTGGAGTTGCACAACTAGTTACTCAGCCATTGGGTCTTTTATCAAAAATAAGAAGTGATAATAATATTTTTAGACTGTTGCATAAGATTTTTCTTGCCAACTTAATGAAACACTTTACATCAAGTTTGCTTCAGTGAGTAAATTTGGCCAGCATTGTGATTGAGACTTTTTCTTTGAGTTTTTATTTTTGACAAATTGGACAAGTTTTAGCAAATTTTTAGTGTCACTGTTCATTTTAGGCTAGCCTAAGACATTTCTGATGCTTCTTTCAAGTTTTTGTTTTGAATTGTTAAATACTATTTTGTGTAGCCCTTTGAAGATACTTTTTGTGTCTTAGGTAAAAATTCTGAGAGGTTTTGAGTACCTGCTCTCTACTGTTAAATTGAAGGATGGGCCTTGGAGCATCTTGTTCTGTGTGAATATGTTAGCATTTGTGAAATGGAAATACTTAATTGCTTTCTGGATGGTCTCATCCTCGTGAGTAGCTATTGTAATTCATGTTTTAGCTAAGATAAAGTACTTGAGGGCCTTTTTTCCTTTTTTTATTCTTTGATTGATGTATGTAAAAATCTAATTTGGAATTTCTTTTCCTGACTTTTTCACCAAATACATGTTTACAGCCATCAAAATCTCTATTATTTATTTATTTTGCAAGTTATAAACAGGTTGTTGAAAAACTCTCACTGTACCTGATGTCCCACTCTGGATAAATAAGTATTTTTTTCAGATACAAGTTCATAATTAAAGAATTTTTTGCTGTGGCATTGCTAATTTTTTTTTGGAAGATTTCAGGGTGGGTGGGATGCTACTGCTTATTATTTGAAGGGTACCATGCACACTCTGCAAGAGCTGACAGGCTCTTACACGGTACAGCTACATGCTGCATTGCTTATGTTCCCATCTGTAGTGACTTCTCGTCATTTGAGAGCGATTGTTTGACTTGTGAGCTTGCAATGGGAGATGCAATTCAGTATACTTTAGCAGAACTCCATTATAAGCTCCACATGCATGCCTACTTTTCATCTCTTTCTGCTTTATTTGAATTCTCAGTGGTTTGAGATCCCAGTGATCCAGGGAAGCAGAATAAGGTTTGCGTCTTCCAAGTTAGGATTTATTCTTGGCAAATGCTAAGACCTCCACCAGTGGCTGGCTGTGGAAGTCCTGTTTTGGGCTTTGTTCCAAAACTCAGTCACTTATGAAAAAATCTTTTTCACCCTCAATATACAGAGGTGGGTTTTTCACCCTATCTTAATTTTTTTCTAGGGTTTTAATTGTTTTAATTTTTTTTTGCATTTAATTAAAAAACTTCTATACTTTTTGTTAGTGAATGCAGTGCTCATCAAATTTCTTGGCCTTTCCTACTTTAGCTTATTGGAAAGTCTTAAACTAGGTGTTTCTGATTGTAGTTTCATGTACGCTTTAGTCCTGCATAAGCCCACATTGGTGCTGAAGGAAGAAGCTGTCATTCTCCTAAGTCAGCCATTCATTCTCACATCTTTACTAACCCTTCTGCCTTGCAGGCACAAGTGAGAACTTAATTGGGAAACTGATTTCCATTAAAAGGAATTATGATTTGTTTATTTTTTGCCAGCTTAGTTTTAATCTCTCTTGTTCCTCCAAATCTGCTCATTGCACAACCTTACGACACAACTGTGTTCACTGCACAAGGGAGAGAGGGCTATGCATGAGTGGGGTGTGGGAGAGCATGAGTGCTGTGCAAGGAGGGAAAGTGGGACTGCTTCTTGCAGCTAGGTCACGGTTTAAAGTGTGTGAGGAACTACTGCCCTCCAAACAGCAGTTTGTTTTTTTTTTTAAAATGGCTTGCTCTTTTGTTAGCACACTTTTCTTGCTAATGCAGGTTGTATTTCATATAGTATTGTGCAGGCATTTGTAAGCTCATAATGGTAGGTCAGAACTATCTGGAAGCTCAGAGCAAATGCCTTGCTTATCTAGTGCCTTGCTATTGGAGAAACTGTGTTAGCTGACTCTTGGTGCTATAATAACCATTTTTTTTGTAGTCTGCAGTTGATTGGGAACGAGGCAGAGAGAATTTGATCAATGTTCAAAACATGGGCAAAGTGATCTCATATCTGCTTTCCAAATAATATATAGGTAGATCCACAGAACAAAGTGGTAGGGATTGCTAGAGCTAGTAGCTTGGTAGAAGTGAGGCTCCCGCTGCTCTCTGCACCTAGATTGAACCTCAAATGAGCACACATGCATACAGCTGGCTGCACGTATCAGCACAGACGGAAATATTCAGCACTTATGCAAGCATGGCCAACAGCAGCAGCCTCATTCTGTTTCCTTCTCTGACTGATTGAGATGAAGATGTTAGGGGAAAAATACCTACAATACATGTATACAGTATGGGTCCCCCTGAGTAAATAGCCTAGCTGTGCAGTCTGTGCAGGAGCTGGCATCTGGAAGTACAAGTCCCCAGTGCCAGACCCTCTTCATTTGCTGGTGCTTGGCTCCCCTTGCTCACAGATGAGCTTGCATCGTGCCCCTGTCCCTCCTCCCCAGAACACTGTGGTCTGTAACAAGCCTTATACAATATCAAAATGCTCTTCTGCATGTCCCGTAGGTAACTGTTCTCAGACTGAAGGTGGCCTCAAGAACCTTCTCACTGATTCATCAGTGATGAGTTTGACCCATCGACTGATGAGGCCGACCTGTCATAGCCCTGGGAGGAGTGGGGTAGGGAACTTTGTTTCTCTGACTGTGCTGTTGGGGTTCCCCTGCCTGGCATTGTCACCCTTCCATTTTGTGGAGATGGGCCTTTGTGGGCTGATCTTGTGGTAGCCTTGGTAACAGCCATATCAGGGAACTCATTTCTCTTGATTAGGTTATTTGAGTTGCAGCAGCTGCCGTCGTTCCTCTGTGCTCCCTTGTGTTTGTTAGTATCAGCCTTTTATCACACACCGTAACATATCAGAGGTGACCATACCTCCTGTGCTCCTTGTGCAGCACTTCATAGGAATCTGTTTTATCCCCTAGAAGGGCAATGTTCCTAGAGTTGGCATCTCAGTGCTGATGAAAATGGCTTCTTAACCCCCTCAAGGAGGCTTGTGGGTCTTGGCGGATAGCACTTTATATAGCTTAGAGACAAAACTTCCAAAGCAGTGATGGTTATTCTGGTAATTATGGGTGTCCAGGTGATTAATGTGGTAGCCATTTTCTAAGGGAATATTTGAAATCCCTGCAGTCACACTGTCTGTTTATAACAGCTCTGTGAAGCCTCAGCTCATGCATCAAGGAGTGTTCCATTGTATTTGGTCTGGACTTTATAACTCCTGTTGAGTTCTGTCCCAGTTTTGCATAATGGGGTAAGGTGCCTGTCTGATCCAATTTGTTTGTAGATTAATTCCTATAGTCAGATTTTCCTGGGTAAAGAAAACTGACAAGTAAACTTGCTTTTAGTGTGAGTTGTAAGTGTGTCTGATGAGTAAAGTGTTGGCTAATGACATATATTTTCAGGATTGTCTCGTTCTTGCCTGAGAGGCTAGCATTCGCCTCCACACACCTATGGTCCTAGATATGCCATTCCCAAACTGCCATGGTAACAAAACTGGAGAAAGTTTAACCAGTGCCTCATTATTAGGGTCTTCTTGTTGTGGTAGCAGAAAAGACAAAGGCTACCAGCAAATATAATTGATTTCATGCTGAATTGGGAACAGTCCACCCTTCCAAAGCATTTGTATTCCAGTTACTATTTCCCCGTCTCAATTAAAAGGGGCTTGTACTAAAAATGATGAGCCATTTGCGATGTGGAATTCTTATGCTTCCCCGTGTATCACACAGCCTAGCACCCATCTACCCACCCACCCTCCAGTCCTCACTGTAGTTGTTCACTAGCCACTTCCTGCCTCTATGATTGGAAGACACCTCTTTTACAGTTCTTTCTAAATGAAAGACGTGCGTCTGAAAGTCCATCTTAATTTTGTGTCTTCTTATGAGCTTCAGCCTTATAACACTCACAGCCATAGGTGTCCTTTGATATGCCATATCCTACCAGAGTTCATTAAAGTCTAATTGTACTTGTGTGCAGGTGGTCTCCCTAGCCCTTGGTTAGAACCATAGGATTGCATAGCATAAGTTCCATTGCAACTTTTGCTGTTTCCGTCCTGACTGTGTGGTTAATAATGTGCTATTAGACTTTAAATCCTATCTGGACATACTTCCTTAACTTTTAAGGAGTCGTATAGGTGCTTGAAGGTCTTTAGTATGGGCAGATGTAGGGAATTATTTCCTTTGTGTTCCCGATGCCCAGAGCCATATTGCCTGGTTTTCATAAAGTGTTGATTACATTGTGTATTTTGCATTTCAGAAGGGTGAATTGATATGACTGTAAATAGTTCTGGTGAAGTCCAATGCCTGGTGCTTTCAGCTGCCTGGTCAGCTTTAGTATAACTAGCACAGAATGATCCAATGAACCATAACTTTGTTCTGAATTCAGTACAAATATCAACTATATTTGATGGTACTGCTACTGGAGCCTTTGTGTTTTTCTGCTACCACAACAAGGAGACCCTAATAATGAGGCACTGGTTAAAATGTCTCCATTTTTGCTACATTTTCTGAGAATGTCAGCTCTCACAGGGCCTAAATGATGCACCATTTTTCTCAGAACTCTCTTTGTTTCTTCATGTCTCTGTGCGGTAGGTAGAGGTAAATTAGAGATTAAAGTTCTTGAAATATATGTTTTGGAATCCTGTCTTTGTAAACGATAGTAGGAGATAACCTCAGCTTTCACAATGCTCTGTCTTTGAGTCTTACTACATATTATTATAAATTTATAGTATTGCTTCTTTCAATAAAACATTATACAAATTCATAGAAAGCTGTACTTTGCTGCAGTTGCTGCTTTATATTAGATGATATCCAAGCCAGAGAACTAGATCTAGGCTGTCTGCTTACAAGTTCTTAATATGAATTTTTCATCTTCCTTTGACATTTGGACACTTTGGTAGTTTTCTTTGACAAAGGATTTTGTAGACATGTGTAAACAATTCGCTGTTGAAACCCTGACCTCTTGGAAGGTTATGCTGGATATATGGGTTAACATTTCAGGCGTGATGGGCTTTAAGTCATCTGTACACAGAGTTGGATGAGAAGGGCTGTTGTAAGTACAGGAAGTTTGTTTCAAAATTGTATGATTTTCTTTTCTCAGAGCAAGTAACAGTTTTGAGAAGGAAAATTGATCACCTTTTCTTAAGTTACTGTGGGCGTGAATAGGCTCTTCTAATTAACTCCTCTTCATACTTCTAATTATGCGAGTATAGGAAATGTTATTTAGTTTCTAGGCTGAGACTGATACTTTAGACAGCCAAAGCCACCAACTACGTAAAATACACTAAGTGCATCTCAAAAGAACAAATCTTTCAATCTTTCATAGCAAAGTTCTTGTTCCATAGTAAAGCAAGACTATGGAGTCTGGCTTAATGCATTTAAAGAAGCTGAAAAATCTAGATAAAGTTTCTTTCCCTAAAGGAGAGAAAATAAAAACAAAAAAGTGGAAGAAAACCATTGTGTATAATAATATTATGAGTCTTATGTCAGTTCTGACTGCAGCTGCTGTTTACTCTTTGTGATTCTGTGTCCTACTATTTTCCTCAGTTGAATAAAAGCAAAGCGAAATCTGCCAAATTCTGTATTAGAAAGATTTGGTAGGAAAAGTTTTAAGAAAATTTTCAAAAGGATAAATAGAAGAAAGGTCTAGTCACCTATCTGGATTAGACTTCATGTAGGAAAGACTACTCTTAATATTAAATACAAATCACAGTGGTACTGCAGACACTACGTAATGTGTTTTCTTTCATATGTTTTATATGTTTTTATGTTTCTAAGGTCTCTCATACTGTAAAAGAGTGGAGTAAGTGCTAACTGTGCTTTCAACTCAGACAGTTGTTGTCATACGCAAATGTCTTTTAGGGTACAAGGAGATTTAGGACTATGGTTTCTGGAAAAAGGGCCAGGATTCTTGCGAAACAAAAAAGATCACTATTGAAAAGTTTTGAAGAACTAAGTCACATACATTATTGCTGTTTATTCTACAATTAAGATTATGGCTTGTTTTATGACCTGTTTTTTTATATATGTTGTTTTACTTGTTGGAAGAGATGCTCTGAGCTTTTTCTTTTCGTTTATTGTTTACTACTGCAAATTTACTATTGCAGTAGTTAAAATATAAAAATAAACGTAATAGAATTAACTTAACATCTTATTTTTATAATCTATTCAAGGAGAAAAAACTTTTGCTTTATGATAGCTGTGGGATCTCATTCTAATTATTCTACATCTAAACTTACTTTCCAGATTAGATATTGAATCTAATGTCTGTAATCAATATTGGCCCCCTCCAGTATATAACTGCAATAATATTGGATTGAAATGGCTGTAAATATGTATATAAAAATATTAACTGGAGAAGATGTCAGGTATTACACACATTATTCCAATTTTAAAAGACTTACAGTATTTAATGGCAATTGTTAGTGCTATAGTAAGTATAAAGAATTTTAGAAAATATGTGCAATCCAAAAACTCCTGTCAAATCCTGTGCTAATGTGACAGTGGAAAAAGAAACGATAGTCAGCATTTTCAGTGGTAAATCATAAAGTAGTAAGAGGTACCTTGTCAAAGATTTAGGGCTTCCTTCTGCCGTGTTTTGAGCAGTTTGGTCTTTATATTGTAAAATTATTCAACTCTCAGAGGAAAAAGCTTCTTGAAACTTAGGTCAAGAGGCAGTGTGTGTCTGTAGATTTTGCTGAATCAAGGCCATCAAATAAGGTTTAGTTTGAGAATTAAAAGCCTCTAAAAAGACCAGTGCAATTATTTTGCTCTTAGTAACTGAATATTGGGTAACTGGGTATGGCTGGCACCTGTATCTACAAAGAATATTGAATGCTATTGGTTTGGATGTTTTATAATCATTCATTATATAGTAAGCCAAAGAAACATGGATTTGCAGGTTTCATGTAACTGGTGTAATGTTTATTCTGTCAATATGTCATAAGGGGATATGGAAGATCATATTTGGGTATTTTTACTAACTTAATGTTTTCCCTTTTAGTTATTCAGATATTCTGATTGAAAGGGAGGTGTTAATGCAGAAGTACATTCATCTTGTCCAGATTGTAGAGACTGAAAAGATAGCAGCCAATCAACTTCGACATCAGCTTGAAGATCAAGATACAGAAATTGAAAGACTTAAATCTGAAGTATGTGCCAGAGTCATCAAGCAGTCATTGCTGTATTCATTGCATTCAATAGTTCTGTAATATTTGTGAAAATACAGAACCCAGTAAGATTAATACGTAATAGTACATCTGTGAACCCTTCACTAAATATTTTTCTTAAGATATTGGGGACTGTTAAACTGATTAAATTTCTTCTATGTCAGAGACTTTAAGACGACACATTGCTTTGCAGTATGTGTCCCATTTATTGTATTGTTCCCTGCCTGTCTTCACATGAGTTGATCCACAACACATTGCCTTTGTTGTGACATTATTGTGGACTACTTCAAACTTCTCTGTGTCACTGAATGTTAACAGTTTTGTTGTAGTCCTGAGCCAGTAAGGTCTGAAAGGCTCACTTGATTTTGAGAGGAGAACCACCTCTCTTTTGATCCTTACTCCATCTGGATCAAGAGCCTTGTTAGTTTTCAGAGAACTGTTTGCAAGTCACTTGACCAAATATATGCTTGTCATTCTGTGCAGCTTTAACAGCATTCAAGAAGGGGAAAGTATTTTTCTGTTAAGTCTGTAACTTAGGTTTTAATTCATTGGAGAAAGCATTTAATGAATGGTTGTTTTTTTCAGATTATAGCTCTGAATAAAACAAAAGAAAGAATGCGACCTTATCAAGGCAACCAGGAGGATGAGGATCCAGATATTAAAAAAATTAAAAAGGTAAACATGCAGTCTTTCTGTGCTTGAGAGGAGAAGGGTGGGATCAGGGTGTATTTGTGTAGTTTAGTCTGTCAAGTTTGTCTTTAATTATTGTTTCATTAAATGCACTCAAATATTGAAATTCCTTTTGCCCTGTCCATACTTAAATGTCTTAAAATTACACCAACTTTGTATGTTTCAGTGCCACATTTACCTGATGGATACTTAAATATTCCTTCTTACTTGCAAGATATATATTATGTTTCTTAAAGCAGCTTGCACTCAACTGCTTTTAAAGACTGAATTTAAGTTATGGGCTATGTTCTGTGGCCATCAAGTGTGTAGTGACTTTAAACTCCTTTCTCATAGACATGCTTATAAAGATACAAGAAATAACTTATATTCTCTCAGTGGAGTACAAATACTGAAAATGCAGAGAGCACTCTTGTTTTAGGTTGTCAGCTGGTCTGATTGATGATGCTTGTTCCAGTATAGTGTGGGCAGTGTTTCTAGTAGCAGGAGCAGAATTGTCCAGTCTGTATGGCATTTACATAGAATCATAGAATGCTTTGGGTTGGAAGGGACCTTTACAACAGGTCATCTAGTCCCACGCCATTTACCTGTGCAGTTTTTGGTAATATTGCTTAATGCTGAATCTTACCAGCCTCCAGAGCAGTACCCATCACTGACTCTTGCAAATCCTAGTGGACAAGCATGAATGGAATTCATGCCTGAAGATGTGGTCCCATATGTGTCACTCTTATTGTCACAGTGTTCAGTCTCTTAAATTGTATAATATCCTGAATGGAATGTGGACTTAGTTTCTGGTTCACTCAGTCTAAGTCACGGTCAGCACTGAGCTGGAGTCCATATGCGAATTTACTTTTTTGTCTAGTTTAAACATTGTAATAGAAGTTGGAAATGTGTCTTCCAATAGTAGCAAAGGTCTAATTCTGTACATAATTCACTGCATTCTGCATTTTGATTGTTTTTATAATTGGGCCTTTTTAAAAAGTTGTTTATTCAGAGGTAAAGTGCTATGAGTGAGATTTTGCATTTCTCTTTCAAGGTGAATGATCTTCACATCAAGATCAGGGCAAAGACATGTAGGCATTTTCTGTGACCAGATGCATACCTTTACCATAATCTTTAATCCCCTATAACCTCAATGGATATTATATTTAAGTGGATTTTCTGTCACATAGAGATAGTTTTTATGAATGCCAAAAATCTGCCTTTTCTCAACAATAGTATTGCTGGCGTAGGTGTCTGATATTAAGCAGTGTATTGGTACTTAGCTTTAAATACACATTATAAGTGGTATCTATTAAAAATAGAGAGCAAACTGAGTTTAACAACTATTTCAGAATTACGTCAGTAATGATATTGAGTGTGTCTTGAAATTTATTACCTGAAAGTGTTGCACAATAGTTTGGGGTTGTAAGAGAGATATGTAAGCAGAGGTAAAAGAAGTGAAAAAAACCTGCACAGTGTGTAGCACAGTTGTGCTGATAGGAAGAATGTATACACAGTTATGATATTTGAGCTTGTAGTAAAAGGTACCTGGATATGTATGTGATATTTTTTCAGTCTGTTTTATGGCAAGAAATATGACCAAGTGATTGTGAGAATTTCATTAAAAAGCCAAAATCAAACAAAACCATAATTCAGGAATTATAGATCTGTAAGGGCATCAGACTTGTTTTTTCTTTTTTTTTTTTAGTAGAGACATTTCATTTAGAGAGTTATTTCTACAATGAAGAGCTTATGATAAGTCATGTAATGTTTTTTCTCATTCTTCCTTTCTCCTTGGTCCATTTTTAGGTCCAGAGCTTTATGCGGGGCTGGTTATGTAGAAGAAAATGGAAGACTATTGTCCAAGATTATATTTGTTCTCCCCATGCTGAAAGCATGAGAAAAAGGAATCAGATAGTTTTTAACATGGTAGAGGCTGAATCTGAATATGTGCATCAACTTTATGTTCTTGTGAACTGTTTTCTGCGGCCCTTAAGGATGGCTGCAAGTTCAAAGAAGCCACCTATCAGTCATGATGATGTTAGTAGCATTTTTCTCAACAGGTATGGGGGCTTTTGTTTGTGTTTGGGAAGTTTTGCTGACCACTTCTTCCTTTTCTACTTCAGATTACAGTAGAGAGGTCTGTCACTTGGCTTTTTTTCCTCTAATATAAGTAATGTCACTGAGGTAGACCATGTTTCAAGGAATAAAAGGTAAGGTCCGGGATGCTGTTTGAAATCAGCTAGACCTGTTTGCCTCCTTACATTCTATTTCTTCGTCTGCTAGAGGAAAGAAAGGACAAATTGTTCTTCTTGGGGCAGTTCTCATAAATTCCTGTCACCTTTCCTGTTTCCTTTTATCTTAAGAGAGCAAAATTTGGCTTAGTGCCCTCATATGATCCAGATAAGGCCCCGAGGATGAGTACATCTAATCTTCTATTTTCTGTTGTTCTGCCTAAGGAGGCTCCTTCCCTTTTGCTTGTCTTTTCTTATTCTACAAAAAAAAGGAACTGCTCCTTGCATTAAGCATCCAAGTACTATCATAATAAGTATGTACAAATAAGCCAGCAGGCATCTTAGATTTGATATAGGATTGGGATTGCATCCAAGTCTGCCCCAAACTTCTAAGAAATAGAACATGTTCCTTAAATTATGAGACAGGCTTCCTTCCCTTTCATGGCTTATTCATGATCACTACTCTTTATGGTTTCTCTTGAACTGAGATGTCCCCTCCTTCTGTTGACCTCATGAGCTGAAGTACAATATTAAGGTTCATGTTATAGAAAAGTTGTAAGTTACAAATCTTATTACGAGAATGTAGATTACCGCCACTGGCTTGAAGTTTTCTGCATTTTATTGATCCTCTTAAAATACTGAATGCATTGTTAGAGAGATTCTTGGAAAATCTGTTCATTAAACTTGAACATGTTACTTTTGTGGATGCTTTTGTTTAAAAGTATTAAACAGAATATGCTTTCTACACCAAATACAATCTGTAGAGGTACTACACCAAAATTTTTAAACAATGCAGTAAAAGGAAACATTTACTTCTGTAATAATATCTTCTTTTTTTCTAGAAAAGTGCAAAATATATGAATAGCCAAGAAGACCTATTTCTCTGTGAACTGCTAATCAGAAAATAAAACCTGAATTGTCTTTTTGTTTGTTTAAATGTTTTTTTCAGTGAAACAATCATGTTTCTTCATGAGATATTTCACCAAGGCTTAAAAGCAAGAATAGCTAATTGGCCTACCTTAATCTTAGGTAAGTTACTGTATTTTTCTCTAGGGATACAATTTTCATATTTAGTTTTGAAATTACAATGAGGTCTTGTTTTTTAAAGACAAGAATTTTTAAAAGTCCTTTTTGAATGAAATGCATTTACAGAACAAACCCCATGAGATCTAGTGGAGTGGGAGTAATAACTGTCTTGCAGTCCGTGTAGGAGAATGCTTCTGCCCTAAGCATTGATTATTAAGTAATCTGAACAACCATGTTTTGGCAGGGGGAAAGAACTGAGTTTAATGTTTCCAAAGTCTCAGTATATGGGAAACAGAACTGATTATAGTAATTCCTTTCCATAAATATAGTAATTTATTTTAAAATACTTTTTGAGATGGGTAGCTGGAAAAAACCAGCATTTCTTGACTTTTTCTAGCTGACTTATTTGACATTCTGCTGCCAATGCTGAACATATATCAAGAATTTGTTCGGAATCATCAGTACAGTCTACAAGTACTGGCAAACTGTAAGCAAAACAGGGATTTTGACAAACTCTTGAAGCAATATGAAGCCAACCCAGCATGTGAGGGACGAATGCTGGAAACTTTCCTTACTTACCCCATGTTTCAGGTAGTCTCTGTGTATTTTTTGTGACTGTTTTTAACATTTGGTTGATTTGTTTTGTGTTACAGACGTTATGACTGATTGAGGATTCATCTTCCTTAACTAAAAATACTCTCATGCAAATTAATTTAGTTTTCATTTATTTTGTTATTATTCTGAAACTCTGCCTGTAGAGAACTTCTGTCCTACTATACTGATTCATCTTTATTCAGAATCTTAAGTATATTAAAGGGGAATGTGGGATGAAGACTAGCAACAAAAGAAAAAAGGCTTAGAAACAATTACTTGACTTCTACTTGCTGCAGGATTATGAAGCAGTCCAGAGAGGGATAATATATCTGGTATAGAAAGTTAGAGCAACCACAGGCATTTTACTAGGAATACTTTTTGAAACTTTCGCCCCACTTTGTTCTCCAGTGACCTGGTCTTTAGAAGATGAAATGTATATTGCAAGAGTTTAGAAAACATTATTATTATTCTGATATTTTGTCTTGATCTGTGTGGATTAATTAGCTGTGGCTGTTTTCAAGAGATCTATGAAACACTGGTCTTATGATTTTGCATTTAAACTAACATTTTGCTCATCAAGAGAAAAGTGAATACTCTCGGTTTTTTCAGTTGTGGGCAAACCAAGTAGAGTGAAAAAAAAAGGAGGGTCAGTGGGTGTGTGCTTTAGTGACACTTGTGGTAGCGCTAGTTATTCGTATTAGCCTAAAGGACCACTAACATCTGTAAGAATCATTTTTTTTTATCTTTGAGCTTGTATATTGTAAAGTTTTCATATTTTTTGGTTGAGCTGAAACAAAGTCATGGGATCTTAGGAGGGAGAGGATCCTGTGCATATGTGACAGAGGATGTCATTGCTGGTAGTATTGCACTTCATGTGTAGTAAGTTGCGTCTCCATTTCCTAAATTACTTTTACTCTGTAAAGACAAATAATACTACATTATCACTTGGTTCTGATTAAAAGCCCTGAAACTGTAGTAAAAATTACGTCAGGGTTCTTGTGCTACCCTATGGCCTTTAGTAGTCAAATACTGCATATTTTTCAGTGTTCATTCATGTATTATGACCTTTATCTAAATGCAAACAGGTCAGCTGGCATTTACAAGGTAACAAGATATTTAGATACGCATATCGTATTAAAACTGAGGAAGTACATGTATGGATCTCTCAGGGAGTTCTATAAGTTTTCTCTATTGACACTTGGGTAACAGCATGAAACAATGAAATTTAGTGTCATATTTGTGCCTGCCTCTGATCTGATCTTTTCCTTAAAATGTAGTTAGTGGATTTTGTGCTTTCTCAAACTTAAAGCATACGTATGCGTATGGAATCTCTGTCACCTAAAAAAGAATTCAGTATTTTTGGCAGCACTTATATTTTGAATGTATGTATAATCATTTATCTGCAGATATTCATTTAATAAAGACTATGTTTGCAAAGCTTCTGGCAAAGATAATTGCTAATATTTAACAAAGCTCTCCATTGGAATTATTCCTTGAAGTATTTTCTGATTTTATATCTAATTTGTTTTAAGATTCCTAGATATATTATAACACTTCATGAACTTCTGGCTCATACCCCACATGAACATGTTGAACGAAAAAGCCTTGAATTTGCTAAATCTAAACTTGAAGAACTTTCAAGGTAAGATTTTTCTATGTTCTATGTGATAATCTTGAATCAAAGGTTTTGAAATTAAAAATGTATTTATTTTGGTTTGATTTTGTTCTTTTTAAAAAGTATCTTGAACAAATTATAAAAAGCAGAGCAAAGATAATGGAAAACAAACAGAAATACCTCAGGCTAATATTTTGGCTCTTCTGGAGTTTTTTTGCTAACATAAATCTGCGCATGCTTCCTTTTGTTTTGGGTAACGGAGAATAGGAGTCAGTATAGGAACTGCCTACCATTGGGTTATGAGCAAAGCAATTTTCTGTACATAGAGAAGTATATATATATATATATTCACAGTTTAAAGAGAAAAGGCGTTTCTGATACTCAGTGGCAATGAGAATCAGGGTCTGGAAAAGTACTGAGTTCTTAATCTGTGTTATGTTTTCATGTGTTAATGAAATAACTGATTACATGTACTTCAGATAAACAGGAGCTGAAGATATATTTTGGGAACTACTGCTCCCTGTAGAAATATGCAAAATGAACCTCTTCCTGGAGCTCCCAGACTATTCTCAGATGTTCCTCTTTGTCAGTCTAGTAAGAAATTTGTTTGTTACCTCTGGGAAACACAGTTTTCTGCTGTTAACAAAGAAATGCTGAACTCCAGGATATAAATCTTGAGCATTTGGAGTATTCACTAAGGATGTCCTCAGGAAATATTTAGTTGTAAGAGTGCTTTTGTTAATTGCTTTTCTTGACCACTTAGTTTTCTTTTTGTGTTAAAACAAGGTTTGCCACTTTGTGCAAATTACCCATTAATTTAGAGCTTATTTTTTTTGCTGTATCTTAAACAGGAGGCTTGCTGAGTCATGGCATGTTTTGCCACCTTTCCAAGCTCTAGCTTCCTGAAGAGCTAGGCAGGTATTATCTTATGCTGAAATGTCTCTGTTTGACTCCTGCAGTATTCAGCAAACTCTGCCCTATTCTGAAGCTGTCTGAAGCAGAAAGAAGTAATACATCCTTTCCACTCAAGCAAAGGAGATAATTTCTCTGGCCAGGATTACATGCACAAGCAGATCAATCAGCTTTGACTTGGTTTCATCTCCTAAGTCATAGTTCATTGATGATCTAACTAATTTGTCACTGAACATTCAGAACTGGAGACTGAGACTGAATCATCCTCCTCTGCTCATAAGGCAGACAATATAGACCGTAAATATAAAAATTTGTGACTGATTTCTGTCCATTTCATGTGCTTCTAAGGAAGGAGGAGCTTTCAGATAGTACAGTCAGTCTAGACCCAGTTTAGGAAAATACTATACACCACAACACTATATAAACTTCTGGGTTGAAAAAAAATCTTGAGCCTTGGAAAAAATCTGTATTTCTCTGTGTTAGTGGAGGATTCCTATAAAAAGTGGAAGAAAGTGAGCGGTGAGCCATTGAGGCTGTAGTTGTTACAGGAAGCAAGGGGGCAGTGAATGGTACATTCAGATGTAAAATGAAGCAGAACAGAGTGGGAATCTGAAGTCAAGGGCAGGTACTCTACAATGTGCAATAACCAATAAAAAATGCTAGGAAACAGGTTTGTGGCAACCTCTTCTGTTAAGGATCAAGAAGTACCATTCTGTCAGCTGTGAAGTTTTAGCTTGGTGGCATCTGTCAGATGTGTTTAAGAATAGTCTAAAAACAAGTCTGGAAAAATGGGTTCTACTGCTGAAAAAAATGAAATTAAATGAGTGCAAGAATGATTTGAAAGGGAAGGAAAAAAGGAAAAGGAACTTGCTCTAGAATGATCATGTACTACATGTGTACATTTGTTTTGTAGCAGGTGGCAAAGGACATCCACTAGCTTCTGTATGTACACCTTGTAAGTGCAAGTGAAACCAGACACAAAAGGTGCAAGATACATTTCAGGGAAAGTAAATTAAAGTGCATTTTTTGTTGCATCTAACAGGGTGATGCATGATGAAGTGAGTGACACAGAAAACATCCGGAAGAATCTAGCCATAGAAAGAACGATCGTAGAAGGCTGTGATATATTACTAGATACCAGCCAAACTTTTATACGCCAAGGTAAGACACTCTTCTTTAAAGTTGTCTATATAATGAAGAAAAAAATGCATTACACCCAGCAGAGTTCATGTTGCCGTCCTTCAGCAGGTTACAGCAGTGGGCACAGCTAACATCCTAAGACTACTCATGGTTCATGGAGAGTAAGGCATAAAATGCCCAGGTGACAGTTGAACCACACTTCTGTGCTCTTTTCTTCATGAACCATAAAACCCAGCAGCACATGAATGGTAAAGCACTCATGGGACAATAATGTACATACTGTCTGGACTGTGATCTTCAGAGGTGTGGAAATTACATACACCTCCACAAAGACCAGAGCTGTCTGACCGGTTAATGTCAGAGTCTGAACTGATGCCAACATTTGAGCAAAGGTGCAGGAGAATCTTGAAGATTTGTCAGTGTTAAAGCAATTACTATGAAAGAAAACAGCTATCAATTGTTCCCATTTTTCTTTGTGTTTTGGAAGCATGTCAAATTGACATCATGAGCATAGGTGGAATACCTGAAATCATCACTTTGTTTCCAGAGAGGTGCATTTCTAGGCTTCAGTAGAGTTATAAATAGCACTTCTGCAAGAAGTCATGAAGAAAAGGCTGTTTTGCCAAGAATGTAGGACTACTTCTAATATAATAGTTACAAAAACAGTAGAGAAAGAACTGTAACATACAGTGACTACACTAGCAGTGTTGAAGTACTGAAAATGCTTTGGTCTGTAGCTGGATAAAAAATCCTGAGATTACACTGATTGTCCAAACTGTAATATTAATGAATGTTCTAAAATTAGCCTCACTTTCTCATTGCAACTGTGTGTTTGCCAATAGTGACCATTTTTTCCATAAGAGGAAATCTGTAGTAGAATGCATGGTGAGCAAATGCACAGTTTTGTTAATCACAAAAGCTTGATGGGAATGCGTGATGTGATTGCTTGATGTAAGCCATGAAGCATGTATAGGAGACATGTTTCTCTCTGTAAATATTGAATATCAAAGAGACATTGTCCATTTTATGCATTTAAAAACCTAGTTTCCTTTGACTTACCTTATTAAACAGTAGCATTTCGGCTGTATACAAGAACACAATTTAACCTTCAGCCCAGTTTAGCAGAATGTAATACGGCATTCCTGAAAGCATTCTAATGACAATTAAAAAGATAAAATAAAAATGATCTGTAAAGTTATATCCATAAGCATATTGCATTTACAGATACTATTATTCTAAGAAGCAAAGCAGAAATGAAATATACAGAACCTAAAGGTGTTGAGGAGATTTCAGGAGAAAAATGACACTGAGAATTGTTGTGATGAGACGTTGCTTGGGAATTGTTTTGTATACACTCCTTAGCCTTGCAATAGGAGCTGGGGAACAATTGGTGTAACATGGAAAAGTCACCATTCCAACACATGGAAATGATAGCTTCTTTTGCAGTTGAAATGGGTAGGCTGTTTTATTCAGCAGAAATATACAACCAATAAGTATTTACAGTTTTGTTCAGAATTTAAGTGAACCTAAAAATGTTCCAGACCTTTGCAATTTTCTAGAGTAGAGCTTTACCCCATTGTTTTGTTGCAGTGACACAAATCAGTTTGTACTCATGTAGTTTTAAATGTGAATTGATTGTCAAAGAACACTGTACTGTTGTAAATTTAGTGATGTTTTACTATGCCAGACAGTATAAGTTTCAAAGACACTAATAACTTAAGGCTAGTTAAATTTGTAGAGGGAGCTAAGTGTAGAAAAATGTTGTGTAGATAAACAGCAGATTTCTCAGTTACCTTAATTTTTCTGTTTGTTAGTTTAAGATTGTGTGGGTGAACTTTTAATAAGATAACTTCTTTGACAATGAGAAAGTAAGAATTACTAATTTAATATTTTATGCATGATTCTTTCAGACTGGCATTGTGTCAAGATGCTACCCCTAGTTTGAGCTTTGATGCAGCTATGCTATCTTGTTTCCCTTTGAAAGAGGCAGTCCAGTATCCCTCTCTGTATGCTTGTTTGTTGGTGTTAGCTCCTTTGCATCATCACTTGTGCTTTTTTGACCTTGCAGTGGTGACATATCAGGGAACTAAGTCAGCTAGTTCTTTGTAGCATTAGCTTCCTGCTGGTTTAGCTCTCTTAGCTAGCTAATGTTGCAATCAGTTAAGAGGCAGTGTAAGGGTGATAGTAAGGATAGATGTGTGGGAATGAGATTTGGAGGTCTTTTGGCTGCCCTGTCTGGTAAGAGCAAGTTGGATCATAAAATCTTTCCCTTTGATATATAGAGGAATTGCACTTCACCACCAAATTTATCTCCAGATCCAAGTTTAAAAGTGATACACATGGTGATATCAACCTGGACAAGTTGGTCAGAGGCTACTTTTGAGGTATGAAATCACAGAGAAGCCAAGCAATCCCCCGTGTAGAGTTCTGCAGAGCATAAATTCAGGCTTATGTAACCAAGTTCAATTTAGTTCGTAAGTGTTTTACTGGTAACACATTTTAGATGAGCTGTGGAGCTCTGAAAATTGTGCAATATAAGATAAGATGAAAAATTTGTTTCATTTCCATCTCTTGCATGCAGGCATATACATACACAAACCCTTATTTCAAAACCTGTTCTTTTCATTCTCTGTCTCTGTGGCTTGTAAGTAATGTAACTTTTTAAATTCTAGCAGTAGACAAAAGTGCAGTTTGCTGTGCAGCTTTGTTTCTGATCAATGTGCTATCAATGTGTTTAAATTGCATAAGAATTTACCCAAGATCTAATCCTGCTGTGTACATTAATATTAGTCTGGGCTGTACTCACTTGGATCTATTTATTGGAGAAAGCAAAGTGTACTTTTGCAAAAAAAAGCGATTGACTTGTGCTTAAAACAGATGCTGATGTGTTTTGATAGTTACTAGAATGAAAAGTTGCATTAATTAATATCATCATATTCAATGCATTAACCCTTTAAATGTGGCCTACCTAGATATTACTATAGTACAGTAAATTTTGCATCTTTATTATCAGGTTCCCTTATTCAAGTCCCTTCAGTTGAGAGGGGAAAGCTTAGTAAAGTCCGTCTGGGATCATTATCTTTGAAGAAAGAAGGAGAAAGGCAGTGCTTCTTATTTACAAAACATTTTTTAATTTGTACAAGAAGTTCAGGAGGAAAACTGCATCTTCTCAAGGTATGGACTTAATGACTCATTTTACAAGATAAAAACACAGGTTTGGGAAATTTCAATATTTTATGATTTTATGGCTTTAATCTAAGATTTGCATGTGTTGTTATAAACAGAAGTGAGGTGGTGCACAGAAGTTAAATGCTTTGTCTTCTCATTGCAAATAATAGACTTTAGCTAAAGTTCTTACTAACTACAATTTTTTTTTTCTAGAACCATGTGTTTCTGGTAAGCTGGGGGGTAGAAACAAGACGTTGGTTTGTCTTTGTGTAAGATAGCACTGACTGTAAGTCCATTTTCAGTGCATAAATCAGCCAGTGCCAAAGAATATTTTCCAGTGCTTTAATTAAATTAATTTAAGAAGTCAAATCTGTTTTCTTGAATAGCACATTCACATAAACTGAAAGCTCTTCTAAGAATGCTGTAGTTATATTTGTTGAGAATCAGACTTTCATAGTGCTGACTTGTGAATAAAGAGCTGTTGGTAGTTAACAGAGTGGATTATGTTGAATAGAGTTTTAATTTGACAAAGACACTTTTGAGGGTTTATTGATATTGTTTGTATCCTTTCTTACTTTGCATCCCTGAAATAGCTCAAATATTTTGCAAAGTGGAGTATAACTGAACCTTTAAAATAATCTTGTATGTATGTGAGGTAAATTGTAATGTGGTAAAAATGAAGGAAACTTTGTACGTTTGAGTGTGTTATTGATTTGTCAAATTAATTTAAATTAATTTAATCTGTCTGGGTTTAGTTAATGAGCACTATTAAATTGATGTATCTTCCTAAGAGCTCTGAATAATGTAAAATCTTGGGTAAGTTATGTCAAAGTTTAAAAATAACTGTAATGAAATTTGGAGTGTCTGAACTTGTGAAAAATGTGCTTTGTTTTCATAGACAGGAGGTGTTCTGTCTCTAATAGAGTGTACACTGATCGAGGAGACAGATGCGAGTGATGACGATTGTAAGTTAAATTCAGCTATTTGTAGTAATTACAGTTTCTAGTTTCTTAAAATTTGTACCCTTTGTTATTTTTCATAAGAGCAAATTTATATGTTCTCCTCTTTCATGAAGCCAGAGGAATACAACATTAAACTGATTCACTAGAATAGATTTTTTAATAAGAGGCGTGCTGTCTCAGATGAGGGTTTGTTTTGTTATTTTTTTTCTTGCTGTTGACATCCCACATAGGATTTTCAGATAGACTGGCTGAAGCAATGTGGCACATTGTTTGCTGTCTTTTATATCCAACTTCACCTGGAGGACTTCAGAGAGAAAAAAGTATGCCTTTAAAGAAGGAGCAGATAATTGTGTTTCTTAAATGTGTGGGGATTGACTGAGTTTGCAGAATTAGTGGAAGGTTTTTGTCTTGGAATCCCTATAAATACTGAATGCAAATATTTTTCAAATTAAATGATGGATCACGTTCCCAAGCTGACTTTATGGTTAACTCATTTTTACTTCCATCCTGCAGTTCTAGGCAAGTTTGCATTTGATTTGGGAAAGTAGTTTCATTAATTTCAGTCATACTTCTGGTATACTGAGAGTGTATCAGCTATAAGTGTTAGAAGGATTTTATCCTAATCTGGTATCTTTAAGCGACTCCCACAACTGCGTGTTTGCCACTTTTTTTTGTATTTGGTATATGTGAAAAACGAAATTAGTTTTGCATCCCCAATTGGAGGTGCTCTTTGTCAGAGTGAAAATAACTTCCATTTTAAATGAAACTGTTATTCTCTTGGTCTTGTAGTCTGAAGGGTCATATTTTGACTTCTTTTTCCTCTTTCTGGCTGTAAAGCAAAAGGGTCTGGACAAGTGTTTGGACACCTTGATTTCAAGATTGTTGTTGAACCTACAGATGCTCCTCCTTTTACTGTTGTCCTTTTAGCCCCATCACGACAGGAGAAAGCTGCATGGACAAGTGATATAAGTCAGGTAACTCAATTCATTGTTCATGTTGTTTGTACTGAGATCTTAGTTTATTCTGTATTTCTGAAAACTAATCCAAGAGAGAGTTGTTAATTTCTTGAGGGCTGATTTGCTGTTAATATATTTGAAAACCCCCCAGTAAAATGTGTTTCTCAGTGAGACAGATGGGATATAAACTTTAAAATTGTCAGTTGACAATCATAATATTAATGGTAATCATTTTCACGTCTAAAGAGAGCCCATCCAGATTTGTATTTTGATTTAAGAAGAAGGATAGTACTTTTTTGTTTATAACTTTCAGGCAGATTAAAAACCACCCGAGTCCTGAAAATTATACCATATCACATCAATAATCATATCCTATGCAGTAAGAAAATGAGATAAACTCTATTTTCCCACTGAAAAGAATACTAACAAACCATTATAAATAATTACTAAGCATTCTGAAAGTGTGCAGGAACTCTCGTTTATTGTGAGTAAAGAAAAATGGTTTTTTTAAATACTTTAATGTCAGAGGTAAAAAAAAAAAATTAGTACTTCTGGCTAAAAATTAGTACTTTGGTAGACAAACTTCTGTCAGAGTCTATTTGGGGAAAGAAGTTGAATGCACTCTGAATAATCTGAACTTTTAACTAACCAGATCTGAATTAAGGCTATTGCTACTTTCTTTATGCATGCAGCCAACAAGTGCATAGATGTCTCATAGTTCTGAATATGAGTCTTATCCTCTGTTAATTTCAAGATAAATAGTTGATTAGACAAATACCAGTGTGGAATTTGATGAATTTCTAAATATGCTACCATTGCTGGCAACACCTCCAGATGAATTATCATCATAATGGGTAGAAATTGCTTAAAAATAAGTATGAGTTACTTTCTTCTGAACTATCCTTTTTAAAGGAACAAATATATGAAGATAAAAACCTCAAAGTATGGTATGAGCTGCAACTCAGTGCAGGCAGGCCTACTTGGGGAAGTATTATAAAATGGATTTTCAGTTAATTATATTGTTCCATTGACACATAAAAGTATTGGAGTTATTTCCAGAGGGGGAAAGACTGCTCAAGAACCAGCCCGGAACATGAAACACCCTGAAACAAATGCATTCTTTGTCTAAATGGTAATAAATGTAAATGAGAATGTCATCTGCAGTCTGTGTAGACTAGAGGTCAGAGTTTAGGTCTGCCTCCAAAGGTCAAGTCTTCTCTTCCAAGCCACTCCCGCTCCAAAAAAATGCTACTGTGATGTTAGGGGAGGAGCTGAAAAGCTCCACAGCTGTCTTGAGAGCTGAATGCCTACAAAGCTAGGAAGTATCTTAGCAAGGTGAACACACATACAGCTGAGAAAGAGCAAAGGGTTGGCCAGACTGCCAGCAAAACAGTTAGAAGGGCTTCTCTCTTGATCTCTTTGAGGAAGGGGAGATCTCCCAGCCTTTGAAGACAGGGATATTCTGAAGAGATATGGGGCCAACAATTAACAGAAGTGTATAAGTGAAAGCCTGAGAAAACTGAGATCTCTTAGCATTAGCACTGTGAGGTTGAAGAAGCTTCTCCAGCCTTACAAAAGAAGAGAAGCAAGTGATACTGAGAGGATAAGTGCAGTTAAAAAAGGAATAAGAAGGGACACAAGATGCTGTATATGAATTGGTACCATTGTTTACAAAGAGCAATCGAATCAGTTGACTTAGTCCTTATGCACCATCCGGAGAGCAAGAAAGAAGAAAATAGCGCAAGAAACATAGCACCTATCTTCTGCCAGAGAGAGAAAATTTGGGGTGACTGTTTGGATAACAGTTGAGAACTTCTTAAGCAATTAATACCGCTAGTCTCTTGAAAACTAAATTGTGTTTCTGGCTGAGAAAATTGCCAGCAGAAGTGTTGTTATAAATTACTGCATTACCTGCCTGGAAACTTCTTTTTTTTTTTAACCCTCGCTATAACCCTCAAGGAGAACATAGAAAGTCTGCTAAGAAAAAGGGCATACAAGAAGTATTTGTTTCAGTATATATGTGTTTTCCTATGTTTGCAAGTAAAGAAAGTATACATGTAATTGCTGTTCACTCTCAACATTAGTGCTGGTGTCCAGAATACTACATCTTATTAAATTATATATGCCTAAGACATATAAGTTGTAATAGTCCTTGTGTTGCTTATTGAATTTTTGAAGGAATTTAATTCCTTTCATGCAACTTTTACACTTGTTATGAAAAATGCATGGTTTTTATTGATGCTGAAGAGCCTTCCCTCTTCTAGTTTGAGCTTGTTCTCTTTTGGCTTTTGATCTCTGTTGCACTCATTCATTAGCTAGAATGATAATACCTGTCAGGAAGGTCATAAATGTTAGCTAAGGCCTATGCAGACTAAGGATAAACAGACTAATAACTGAGCTGAATTGCCTCAGGCAGTTTTATGATTGGTACTGAGGACTTCTTTGCAACATTTAAAAATCACATGGGGGAACTTATGCTTTTTTATTAAATATGTTATTCCCAGTGCTTTTAGGTAACAATCTGATAAAATTACAATTTGAATTGTTACAACTGTGCTTTTTGAATACTCTTAAATACCTGAATTTTAAAAGACATATAGCTACCTAGATCATATGTTAAGCATATAGCTACATAGATATATTTTAAACCTGAAGAGGCTTCTGGTTCTCTTGTTCGGCCAATCTAATATTGCTGGCTATTTTGCTCCAAGATGCTCCAAAGCCAACAGACTATTTTTATTCTTATTCTTTTTTATTCTTAAGAATAAAATGCAAAGATGTATGATAGTTTTGAAAACTCTTTTTATTGATGTAAAGAAACAATGGGGTTTGTATACATATGTATGATACTTCAGGAATCAAATTACAAAGCATTATAAATACAAAGGTCCTGTAGTGTTACGTATTGGGTACTTATTGCAGACGTATAAGCATGATCCACTGCTGGATTGTCTGCTGACTTCCAAGAGCAAGGGTTGTGGTGCTGTGTTATCTTAACTGCATAAAAGTACAAACCAGAAGATAATGATGTACAAATGACTTCGAGCTGTCCCTATGCACCATAAGCACTGAGCTGCTCTGAGACTTATGCACCACTAATTTGTAAACTTCTGCTGGCCACAAGACAGCCTGTAATTTCTAAAGCAGTATGTGCTGTGATGATGCCCCAGAAGTGTCTTTTCAGCTTCTAATACCTAGCCCAAAACATTTATATGAGAGTTTGAAAGGTACTCCTTGGACAGCATCTTCATAGCTATGTTTCAAAATAAGAGCACCACTTGAATTTGTTTTTACAAGTATGTTTTTAGAAACTGCATATGTTTCTCCTTGTTCTTTTTGTACAGTGTAAAGGTTAAGATATTAGTGTATCTATTTACATATAAAATGTATAAACTCTTTGTGTATAAAGTGTTTGTTTCTAGCTTTTTCAAACTTAACACTAATTCAGGAAATGCTAGAGATATTTAATTTTGTTCCATTTCAAAGGAAATTTCACTTCCAACTCAAAATACTGTGGAAAAAACAATGCTGAGATACATGGACTTGCAGATGTGCAAATAAATCAAAGGAAGAAGACTACAGAAGCATGTCCACTATCTTGAATCACTGCTTTTCATTTATGAAAATACCTTATACAATCAGTACATGCCCTGAAAAAGCTATGCTTTCAGCTTACAGTGATATGAAAAGCGTGGAAGTTAATCCCCTTACACTGTGTAATAAGTTTAACAGTTTTCAATCTTTATTTTCACAGTGCATTGATAATATAAGGTGCAATGGTTTAATGACCATAGTGTTCGAAGAAAACTCTAAAGTCACGGTTCCACATATGATCAAGTAAGTTCAGCATCTTTTTTTTCCCAGTGAATAAAATAGTGTGTTGGGTTTTTTAATAGCATTTTCAGCAAAAGAAAATGTATATTTTGAAATTATGATCTTTTAGTATTTTCCCCATTTTTTGTTGAATGGAATTAACTCAGCAGCCCAAAGCATATCTTTACAAATTTCTTTTTTGAAATGATAGCGATGATTCAAAATAGTAAACTCTTAATTCACAGTATTGGAATGTTGAAAGTTGCCTTCAGTGTTGCTTCAGATGAATGGTTTTATTCTCTGTTAGCATTTCTCTGCCATACCACTCATAATTTTATTGATTGTATTTTAAATGTCTTCGAAATTTAGATGACTGCAGACAATTATAATTGTCAAAGGTGCTTTATTGTATTAGCCAAAATATTTCTTCTCTTAATTTCTCTTCTGAAAAAATAAAATTTCTCTCGGAGTTTTAACTGATCACATCAAATAACTTCAGTATTCATAAAACTGCTTTCTTCATACTTGGATTCTTTCAGTCGTTTTAGTAAGTGGTTTATATTCGTAGGTGTCAATTTTCAGTGCCTGATTCCAATTTTCTGACATGATTTTACCTTTTGGATCCTCTAAAGATCTGTATTTACATGAATTTTACCTACTATTACGCAATAGAAATATTAAGGAATAGAACGTGGGGATAGAAATGTATTTGCTTCGTTGCTCTTGTGTGTTGCTAGGCCATTTTTCGCTCATGAATCTACACTATACATGGAGGTTTCTCAAGTGACCCATTTGTAGTTGTTGCCTCTCTCTCATATATGATTAGAAATGAAAAAGCGATAGCATCTGCGGAAAGGCTGTTAGGGCACATATCTTTGATCTCTGGAAAGAAGGCATTTTATTGTAAACACTTCTGTTACCTGCTGAATGTTAAAAATACGTTCATCTGTTTTCAGATTGTAGAGTGCAGCAAGTGTCAAGGGGAAGAAATCTTTATTGTAAAAAACATACGAGATCTTAATAACATACAAATTTGGTGTTCTCTTTCTGAGATTTTACTCTCTGATTGTTAGCAGACATATTGACTTCAAAAGTCAGATGTCTTTGGATGAAATAAGTAGAAATTGCCACTTTTCTGAGGGCTCAACTTGAAAAAGAATTTTTATTGCTTCTTTTATGTAATGCAGTGTAGAAGTGTGTGTAATATCTTGAACCTGTATTCTAAGAAAATTCAGTATTTCTAATGAAAAGGTCAGGCAATATTGAAGGCTGCTTTACTTAGTATCCTATTTTTTTACAAACTAAGCCTACAACCAGATAAAAGGGCAAAACTGAATTTGGGAAAAAAACATCATAAGTAGGGTTATGTAATTGATTGATTTTTGTTTTGCTGTCCAAATGAAAATAAGTCCTTTTTTTTTTCTTTTCTTTTCACTGAAACAAAGCCTTTCTAGGGTTTGCACTTTGAAATTTGAGATGTTTCATGCTGTTCCATTTTTCTTGGAGCCTGAGGTCAGGTGTTACCTTATGGGTGAGCCTTAACCTTAGCTAAGAGGTTAATTTAAGTGTCCTTTGCTAGATTCTGTTAGTTTATTTTAGATAAAGGTAGATCCCAGCAGAAAAAAATGCAATCAATTCACTATTTTTCTATAGTGAACTTCTAGTAATATAGGACTACATGTTACAACAGCCTGTAAGAGATGAGAGGACAATTTAGCCTCCATTTCAGAAATCTAAACATCATTGATGGTTTCTTATACTTTGAAATGTAAACTAATTATTTGCCAGAAATAAAATTGAAGTTCTCTTAGATATCGCATAAAATACAACTGAATGGAAGCACAAGTCACCTCAGAGTTGACTAAATACAAGAATGCATATATATTTGCTGCTTCTATGTTGACAGGAGCAGCTGAAGTGATACCACTACTGTACCATAGTCACTCTTCCTCTTTGGTAAAGTGTTCTAAATTTAATTTTTGTGTAGATCTGATGCTCGTCTTCATAGAGATGACATTGATATCTGCTTCAGCAAAACACTGAATTCTTGCAAAGTACCTCAAATCCGTTATGCAAGTGTTGAGCGCCTTTTGGAACGGCTAACAGACTTGCGATTTCTAAGTATTGATTTCCTGAATACTTTTCTACATACTTATCGCATATTTACTACAGCAGCTGTTGTACTGGAAAAACTTTCAGACATATACAGACGGCCCTTCACTTCCATTCCTGTCAGGTGAGGTCTGGGGGTTTTCTCTTCTATCACATCTTTCTTACAGAATTACCATGGCATCATTTGTTGTTAGCTTTTATTTTTTATCCATGACTTTCTGTTGTATAAATAATCTAATAAGAAAGTTCTTCTTTTGTAAATATGATGTAAGTTTTTAGCTGAGTCTGTCTCAACTTTCTGCCCAGCTTTTTGAGGACTAAATATAATGTAGATTTTGCAGTGCCATCCAGATTTGCACAGAATTCATTTGTGTTTCCACTTAAGTTTGTTCAATGTCTGTCATTTGTTCCTTTTTTTGTGCGTTACTCTTAGGTCTTTGGAGTTATTTTTTGCTACCAGTCAAAACAACAGAGAGTACTTGGCTGATGGAAAGTCACCACATCTCTGCCGCAAGTTTTCTTCCCCTCCCCCATTGTCACTCTCCAGAACTTCCTCACCTGTCAGAACCCGAAAACTCTCATTGACCTCACCACTGAATTCAAGGATCGGTGCCCTTGATCTCTCTACTTCATCGGTGGCTAGCAGTCCTACCTCGACCTACAGCCCAACCACCTCCCCGCCACCAACAGGTAGCAAGGTACCACTGGACCTTAGCAAAGGGCCCTCCTCTCCTGAGCAAAGCCCTGGCTCCATAGAGGACAGCTTGGAGAACCCTCGTGTTGACCTCTGTAACAAGCTGAGGAGAAGCGTTCGAAGAGGTATTACATACCCACAAAATACTGAATGTTACTTTTGATAAATAGAGTAATCTCTAAAGTAGGCTTGGCTTTTATTAAGTTACTGCTGAGAAGTTGTTCCTCATGTCTTTTCTCCGGATCCCCCTAAGTTGTGTTGTGAACTCAAATACTTTGCACTCTGATCTTCTCTAGCAGAGCGTGTGATGCATTGTCTGTTTCCACCACTTTGTTGCTTCTTTGTAGGAGTAGCAGTGTGGCAGAATGACCTTGCTGCTTTTACTTCAGCAGATTGTTAAGGAGAAAAGCAGAAGGAAATATTTGATGCAGATATGTTTCCTGAGGTGAAGGATTTTTGAGTTCTACCGTTACTTCAGGAAGTAAATTATTAAGATAAAAAGAAATAGGGATGTAAAGACCTAACAGCCTTAATGTGTACATAGCAGGGATATTTTTCTAGAAAGATTTCATCACTAGTCCAAACATAATTTATGTGATGCATTTGGTACATTGGTGAGATTCATAGCACCTTGTTGTTATCCATCCAGAAGGCAGATGTCTAAATTAGACTAATTGCTCCTGTGAAAATGCCTGTTTTCTTATATGCGTTGTGTAAGGCACCTTGGAATAGGTACTACTTTCAGAGGGCTGAAGTTAGTTGATTTAAATCTCATTGTGTGCATCTAGAATCACATCACTGTTTTTAGATGGCAAAGCAAAAAAAGTAGCTCTAATTTCATATGATGCATGAGCGTGTGCTTCTTATTGCTCTTTGAGGGATGGAAGGATGGTCTTCTGAATTAGAGTAGAAGTATAAAGTATTTTTTTGGTTACATTAATCATAAGATGAGGAAATTAAAAAGCTATTTTAATCTTAAAATTCATGTTTAGAACTGGTGTTACATGGCCTGACTTACAGTCTAAGGAATTTGAACTGTAAATCTGAGCAAAATGTAGCTCAGTTTTATTTGCAAGTACTGTGACAATGAAATTTGATATAACCCAAGAAGAAAGAAAAAAATACTACCAAACATAAACTAAGAGAAATATGATTGATTGAAACTTTATGTCTGCTTCCTACTGATGAATTGAAATAAGTGCTCTGGTAAGAAATTTGATACTATACTATGTAGAGGGATTGTTTTTACAGAATATTGTTTAACAAAAAGTATTTTTAAAAGATGAGTTAGCCTTAGCATTATAGGAGTCTATGTTTGCCAATGCTTTGTGCTTTCCTAAAATGCTGGTTGATTGTTAAACTTAATCATTATATTTCTGTATGCTCAATGTTTTAAGTTAATAGCATAACAGACTATTTATATTTATAAATTATAGTATTTACTCTGTAAAGTTGGGCAAATTCCTCTTACGCACTGATGTAACCACATTCATATGCGTGTCCCAAAAGATAGGCCATGAATCGCAATGAATTGTGCGCAGGTAGCTGCAGTCATAGGTGTAACATTTTTTGTTACACCTGTGAAGTAAAATAGTAAATTATTCTGGCCTACTGTTAGGACCAGGCATTGTTGCACAGGTATTCAGAAATTTGCATTCCAGTCTAGCAAAGATGAAAGTGTCATCTGGGCAGCATGAAGAACATTTGGAAATGGCAAGAACCTCATATAAATGCTAAATTGCTGTCTGTGCAGTGTCTCCAGTGCCTGTGGGGATTTCCTGCTAAACAGTTTGCACTCTGGGGCAATTTGCAGCTAGATAGCTCTGTTCTGCAGTGGGGAAGTCTTTTCGTCACTCAAGCAGTATATGTGTATTCAGGAAGAGGAATAAGTTTGAAAAGAAATCTCACAAGGAGAATGCAAATGAGGAATAGAACTACCAAATACGAATCTGCGTGTTTCCTCCTATACCTAATGGGTTTCTTTGTTTCTGAAGTTTTTTGGACTAGGAGACCAGTTCTACTTAATCAGGAGCCATCCTTCACCCTGTTATGGTTAATACTGTTGTGCTGTACTGCCACATTTCCAAGAAAACAATTATGGCTTTCTCTAAATCAAATACAACTGTATATTCTGTTTCCTGGAACATACTATTATGGTGGTGGTTATTGTCTTTGAATGTTGTTCACTTACATCCTGGAATTTCCACTGTCTTCGTCCACTTCCAAATCTGTTGTTTGCTTTCAAAGGTTTTGTTTCCAAAGTATTCGTTTATATATCTCTATTTGATATATAGAATACTTCTGCTGCAGATGCAGTTGTCATTCATATGAAATGTAGAATATATTTTATCAGCTAATTTTCCCTCAGTTTCAAAGTAGTATTTCTGCCATTTCTGTAGAAGAACTCCTCTATGGAGTAATCTGCTCGCCAGTGCTGTTTAGCCATTTTATTGGGTAGTTTTTGGTTACATAGTTATCCAACAAGGATTATTTTCCCTTACTCATATAAAATCTATGAGTTCAAGTAGCGTTTTTGTGTGTGTTTCACTGCATATTCTGCTGGCTTGAAGTGCAGTCTTATCCAAGTTATTCTTAAAACTGAAAATTTGCTGGTTTTCTCCAGATTATTTATGAGCCTCTGTGTGGCTGTGCCATTGATACAAAACTTTCCCAATCCTTTAACTCCACCCAAACAGTATTTATGGCTGAGTTTCCTTAATACAAAAGTTTCATGGCAAGTTCCAGAAGCAGTAGTTGGTGTTAACAGCTTTGTGTTAGATGGTAGTTAGTTGGCTGAAACACAGGTACTAAACACTTTTAATTAATGGCAATTTTTTAAACGTTACCTTTCAGTGAAGCCTCCTTTGATGTACCTGCTCTTTTTGGAAATTGCAATGCAGTTGTTCAAAGTTGATACCTTGCAGAATTTCGTCTTTTGATGTTTATAAACTCAGAGTCCTGAATCAGTCACATATGCTACAATCTTTGCAGAGGCACTCCATATCTAAGACAAACTAATCTAACTAAACTCTGTGCTTTAGAAAAGCATATCATAAAGCCCTGTATTGGAGGTCCCTATGGCCTCCTGATATTTTCAAAGAACATTTATACTTCATAAGTAATATGATGTAAGGTAATAATGTAATATAATGTAATGTAATGTAATATAATATGATAGGATAATATAATATAATATAATATAATATAATATAATATAATATAATATAATATAATATAATATAATATAATATAACATAACATAACATAACATAACATAACATAACATAACATAACATAAATCACAATACAATATAATAATGTAATGTAGTGTAACATAACATAACAATATACATTAAAGAGTGGTAAATTATGAATGATCATGGGAGTATTAACATTTTTTTCTCTTTAAAGCAGCAGTTCTAGAATCTGTTTCAGTGGACCGGACAATTCCTGAAAGTACCTCAGTGGTAGATACCGCAGAGCTTTCCCCGTGTCGTTCCCCTTCAACACCACGTCATCTCCGCTATCGTCAACCAGGAGGTAAGAACCGGATGTTTCTGGCTGTTACCAGTCACTTTAAAGAATTTAAATACTGTAGCTGTAATATTTTGCAGGATATTTGAAAAGAATAATGTTTGAATAATGTATTTTGCTTGCATTTTCTTTATTTCAGGTATTTTAAAAAATGCTATTAGAATGTGAATTATGCTTGTTCTTTTGTATAGTAATAACAAGAGACTTGGAAGCATATTGAAACTTTGGTATGATGAAATGTTCTTAAATAGCTCGAGCAAGATGTGTGCAAGTTCAAGACTAATATTGAACCAGTCCTATTCTTAAAAAATGCTCAGGATCTTGGCAGATTTTTTCAGCTACTAAAGGGGCATATTTTGGGGACTACATGTAATCATGAAATACACAACACCAATTATTGTCAATGGAGAGTGATTGTGTCTGTTTCTTTGTATGACACTGAATATTTACAGATGGTGTCACATTATTCATTCTAAAATTTGAATAAACTGCTCAATTGAAAGGGAAAAGTGAGAGCTGGATCTCCTCAAATAGCTCTAACATGGCACTTTGAAATCATTATCAGAGCTGTGAGCTAGATCCATGAACGCTTAAAAGTGTTGTCATTTCATGCAAGCCAGATTTCTAGACAGTTGTTTCATACCTCCGATGAAAACAACAGAAACAGAGCAGAGCCTTCTCAACTGTTAATAAGTTTTAAACCAATAGTAGTATTCTGTTAGTATTCTGTTATTGGATATGTTTATGGTGAGATGGAAAGATTTTGGAATTGGAAACTGTGGGGAACAGTTTACTGTACTAGTCAGTTACTGTTACTGAACAGTACTAGTCAGAAGAGACGTTCACAGCACTCCCTATAGAGGAAGTTTGATAAGTTGTGCAAACCTGTACTTAGCCTGGGCAGTGACCTAGTAAATACTAGTGAATCTACTTGTTGGAAGTTGGTTAATATGTTTGGTTCTCTAACCTTATTTTTTGTTTACGGTAATCTTCTACACCATTGGATTTGTCTTTTTTTTTTTCTTTTTCTGTTTGGTTACTGCTTGTTCCTTACCTTAGCAGTGTCTCAGAATTTTTTCTATAGCAACGTTAATTATACTGAGCTGGAAACTTAAACCACAAATACAATTATGACATTTTTATTTCCCTAATTATAAATTCTTCTGGCAATGAAATCATAAAATGTTCACAAAGTGTAAACATTAGTGAAGCTTTTAGGTATTGTTGTTGCTTAACTTGAAAAATATGAAAAGTATGTAGAAGTTGTTAATTTTTTTGTTTCCTTTACAGTACAAGCAGCTGACAACAGCCACTGTTCAGTTTCTCCTGCTTCTGCTTTTGCTATTGCCACTGCTGCAGCAGGGCACGGGAGTCCACCAGGTGAGAGAAATGCGCTGTAAAAAAGAGAGATGACAATAAGATACTTAGGTCACAAAAGAACATACTTATCTGAATCCTAAGTAGCCCCTGATTTGTTACTTTAATCTGTGGGTGTTTTGAATCTGGACTTAGGAGTAGAGTGTTCACAGGTAATTGGAGCCTTGGCTTTCAGTTATATGGCCCTTATGAAGATATCTGTAATGCAACTCATTTAACTGAAACTGAAATTGACCCATAAGAATGACTAAAACAGCTCAAGACAAGACTGTTCTTCTAAGTCTATCGTGTTGCATTTCGTGCTGTGGCAGTATGGAAATTGTGGCTGATGAAGCAATTTATGTCATCAAAGAGTAAAATTGTTTAGGCTGTTTAGGTAACCACCCTGTCCTGTGGAATTGCCAGCAACCATCACCATGACTACTTGAAAGAAGGAAAGGATGAGAATGTATTCAGAAGTATCTTTTACAACTAAACATGAAACCTGAAAAATAAAGACTGCACACCATACCACATACTTTCAAAAACTCGTGAGCTTTCTGCCATTGTTCTGTGGGCTCTTAAGGAGATTATTGGACTGTTCAGTGAGGTTTTGAACTGTCCTGGTATAAACCAATGAAAACTTTTCTTGCTGACTTAAATCAGAATTATGTTTATCACTCCACATTTTCAGTTCTTCACCTATTAGTTGAATTCTTGCATTTTGTCCCTAATATTTCTAGTACATACCTATATTCTACTAAACATCTACATCATAATGGGGCTTTTTTCATTATTCAGTTATATTTCAAGATTTTATTGTGAAAATGAGCCTTTTTATTTCTAAGATTGGTATACGTAAGAGAAGTTGTACTTACTAAATTATTGCAAGTGTGTTCTGTATATTCCTTGGAAAGCAGCCACGTTGTAGTGCACCTTAAAATATTTTACTTAAGATTTGTATTTGTTTGCTGCCTTGCTGTGTATGCTTTGACATATTAATGACTTTCACTGACTGACTCCTGTCCTAGGTCGTGTTACAAAAGAAAGCAACTTTTCAGAAGTCCACAAAATCACTTTTACTTTGCATTGGCACACTCAAGCCCGTAGTTCATTTTGATTGACAAAGCATAGTCCAACTGTAAATTAACGCCTGCCTTTCTTCCATCGTAGCTGTTGGAATATCAAGAAACTGCTTTGAAGACCTTAGTCTCAAAATCACTCATGAAATTCTATACCATACAATAAATTGTCGCCATTGTTTTCAGGAGGTTTTGTGTCCACTGTGTCTAAAGTTGTGTTCATTTTCTCAGTGAGTGAGTGGGCCTGATGAGAAAGCAATTTCTGGGTAAACATTCATCAGTGCCTCTGTTACTCATGTACTATCTGTGATCTTCAGAGTATCATAGGAGAGCAGTGTTCAGATAGAGAAACTTTATGAACCTGTCACAAACTGTCAGACACTGCCACGGAATCAGCAACACTTTTTATTTTCTGAATTAATTCCAGTGTGTTTAGAAGTAGTTCAAAAAATACAGCAAGAGTAAAACCTACTGGTTTTTCCCACTAGGAACAATTCAATTAAAAAGTACTGCTTTTATATTGTTAAAAGCACAGATTTTCAATATTGGTAGTATGGAAGTATGAGAGAAAATCAATTGGAAGGAATGTCAAAGCATGGAAATGTTGAAAAAGGAAAAAACAACATCCCCAGTATTCTTAAGTACATTTTTGTGTTGCTAAGATAGTTCTGCATAAAGTCATCCTCTTGGGTAACGTAAAAACAATAAGACGGTTCTGCAGCAAATCTGACAAGAAAGGTATATAGTGAGGAGTCTCAGGAGATTGAGCCGGAGCAAGTATGTACACCTATAATCGTATGAATAATTAAGGCTACAAACCACAGCTTAATAATTGAATCGAGAGTTTTGTAAATTGATACCATTAATCATGATAGACATGATATTAAAATTGCATAGTCGTACAGTTCAAGTTTTGGTAGTTCAAATAAATGTATTTCTTACCTACATACGTTTTGTCATCATTATGTAGGCTTTTGAAATGACACCTTTTCTTGCCAGTGGGGTCTCATTCACTGCCTAGGAGGGACATGATCCTTCAGTGAATTGGGTCTAGATAGCTGTATGGCTTTTTTTCTTTTTCCCATGGTCCTTGGCCTCACTGTGGCAGACGTTGTGATGTGTGCCATTTATTTATACTCCTATATGGAACACGGCAGGTGAAATTCAGTATTGATAAATACTAAGTGATGAACATGAGGAAAAACAGTCTGAGCTTTATACCTGAAAGGCTGGGCTCTGTGCTGGACATTGTCAGTCAGGACTGAGATCTGAGGATTACAACAGATAGTTCCCTTAAAGCATCTTAGTGTTTAACAGGAGCCAGAAAAGTAAAGGACACATCAGGAAATATTAGGAAAGGAACAGGGAATGAAATAGAGAAGACCATTAGGCTACCTCAGTATAAAGGCAAAATTTGCATGTGTATTGAAGACACATGTTGAAGACTGTGTACACTTGCAATGCATCCTGTCGGAGATGAGAAACAGAGAGGATTGAGAGTTTGCAGTCAAGGTTGAGTGGAAGTATGAAATTTCTTCTGTGCATTTGAAGTTTAAAGAAGAGATGACTTGGGGGGTTGATAAGAAAGTTCTGCGAATTAATGGATGTCATAGGGAGAGTTAGTAGGAATCTGTTGCTTTTCCTGATGCAAGAGATAAAAGGCATCAGATGATTTTCATGAGGCCAAGGTTGAAAACAAACCCAAGTTTATGGTTCTTCGTGCAATGAGTAGAAGGCCTGTGAGATTCTGTTGAGGGACATTTTGAAGGGAATAGACATAGTTCAAAAATTGAATTGCTACCTACAAATGGGAATCATTAGTAGTTACTAGACCAGCGAAATAGAATAGGTTCAAGAGCTGAAATCAGTTGGAGGTTAGGGGGGATATTAGGAGGTAAGAGTAACCTGTGTGTCTTGTGTTCCCACTGTTCCTGAAGCCGTCTGGCGTCTGGCCATTTTGTTCTGTTGTCCCAGAGTATGATCTCATATCTTCTCAGCTTTCAGTCTTCCAGTTCTGACTGTAGAGGGATGCATTGAGGCAACCAGGTTAACAGGCTCATTGGAAAGCACTACAGTCACACATCCTAGCAGAACCAATCATGAGGAATATATAATCACCTCCTGTGGACGGTACTGGCCAAAATGTTTTAGAATTGCTGTCTGCATGCAGTAATAAGTCTAGGTACTGGTAAGTATGCAAAGCTCTAAACAGCTCTCCCAGAGAATATGATGGCTTTCCTTATCTTCTAATGAGCAACTGGGGGAATGAGGTCTATGCTAGTCTTGTATGCAGCCTTCATGTCTGCAAATGGCTTGATGGGAAGCCAAAGCTGGAAGACTTTTCAGTACTTTGGTCTGCTTTAGTTTTTGGTGCACTTTCCCCTTTGGGAAGTGCAGTGCATATTGGCGGTGTTTTCTGTCTGCTCCATCCCCGCTGTTTAGGGATCAGTGCTGTACTTCAGGGACCTTGATGGTGTTTTCAGGGCACCCTCATCTGTTGAGTTTATTTGTTGTCTGAGTGCACATGGGATGCACATTTAGCACTTGCAGGGCCTTAAAAACAGTTCTTGCTTGGTTTGTCCCACCACACCATATGCTGCACTGCTTTATGAGCTACTGAAGAGGAAGTGCTGGGCACCACAGCATTTCTGCAGACTACAGAACCTTCCTCTGAACCAGGAAGGTTCAGACTTTTGTGCTGTTCACCTGTTCTTTTTAACTTACTGGTTTTGTTGCCATTAATTTCAATTATTTTACAGCTGCTTTTATGATGCCAAGCTGTACTACTTGTCCTATTGCTTAATCCATCTGTCTAGTTAAATATTAATCCCTACGTATCTTAATCAAGTTTTTGTCTATCACTTCCAGAAAACTTGCATATTACTTGTTTATTTTATGATAAATAGAAAGGTGAAGTGAAAGTAAAGAAAGATAAATAAAGCACTACAGATGCCTAGCTTGTTGCCTGCATAAATGATGATACACACATTAGGGATTAATTGAGCATTTTGTGTCTTTTACATGTACTTTCTCTTTTGAGGGAGGCAAAGGATGGCTGGATGGTTCATAGGTTGCTGCAGTTGTGCTCTGTCACCATTAGTAGGTTGCTGTACACCTTCATTCTTTTCTGGACTTATAGGATTCTAATACTAGCAGATTCTGTCATAAAAAGGGACAGGTCAAAATTGTATTAATTCTGCAGTCTTACAGCTTACTTTCATTGTAATAAAGCTCACTCTTCAGCAAAGGAAGAGAACAAAGTTACGCAAGCATCTTTCTCCAGACGTGTGAAAGGCATCACATTTTCCTGATTGGATGTAAACTAGTACTTGTAAACTCAAATTGTTGATACAAGATAAGCATTCTTTACTTATTCTGAATTACCATTTCCCTATTCTTATGGCTGTTTGTCATTGCTCCTAGTGCTCGTGTTCAACTGTGTGTTTCTTGGAGTGGCAGATAAACCCTGAACACTCACAGACATATGCCTGCTCAGATGCATCAGTTTAGCTGTTTCTTTCCTCCCTGTTTATGTACCTAATTAGTTCTTGATTTCGGTTTGAATCAGTGATAGCTTCCATAAGCAGCACAAAGCAACTGACTTCCAATGTGTGCCTTGCTCTTTTCCATATGAAAAATTACCTATAGGAATGTTAACGTTAATAGTCTTACCCTAATGAATGTCCTGCAATCTCTTCTTTTAGCTAGTTGAGAGCTAGTTAGTCCTTAAGTGAGCCCCTTTTCTTCAGGAATGATATCCTTCTCTTCTCTGAGAGTCTCCACCCTCGTGTCAAAAAAAGGAGTGAGTCTGGCAACACAGGAGAGGAACCTCCTGTAAAAATGCTCACCAATCATTTATATTTTTGCTGCAAAAATCCTACGGATGTTACAAGAATTAAGTAACAGCAGTATAGTTAATACCGCACCACCACAAAACCTAGCACTAGATAAAAACAGTTTATATGGAAAAGTATATATTTTATCTGTGGCTTGTAGAACTTGTAAGTTTTCCTGGTTTTTCTCTGTACAAGTCTTTCAGAAAATGTATTGGTTTTTTTCTGCTTAACTTTTTATTTATGACTGCTTTGCGCGGAATCAGAGTCCTATCTCAGAATCAGTAGGATAACATGCATTGATTCTTAAAGGAAAACATCTTTTGGTGTTTATTTACTGAAACTGCTTGCTCAGTGTACAGGTCCTCATACTTGTCAGTACTTGTAAACTGTGAAGGTGCTCTGTGTGACTAGAGGTGATTCCAGCTTTATTATATATCACTGAGTACTTGGATGAAAAATAGTTAATGTTAAATTGATAATTTTATTTTGAAAGAGTTCTACTAAATGTAGTCTTCAAGGAGATTCTTTTGACAAAAACTTAATTCAAGATCTGAACTTGTATACTCCTTATATGTTTTGTATCTTTAGTAGATATACTAAAAGAGGTTTGAGAAGCTTATGTCTTCCTCAGCTCAAACTAGAGACCAAAAATCTCCCAACATGGAAAATGAATGTTAGATAAGAAGCAAATACTTACACCCAAACAAATAGGTTGTTCCCTTATGAACACAGCAGCTTTATTTCAGCAGCTCTGTCATCCAATTCTGAGCTGGGTATGTTAGTATTTCCAGCATGTTGCATGCTTCAAAGCTGCCTTTCTCCTCCTACAGCATGCTGATCCGTGCTGTAGAGAATGTACCATTTTTCACAACAACAAGGTGACATATTATGGGAGAGGATGGGAGTGGGATGGAAGATTACGGTTGGCAGGAGGGCCTGGCTTCTTTAGTATAAGCATTTGGTTTTTAACATGTGAAAGAGAGAGTGAGAAAGAAGTAGGGAAAAAGAGTCTTTGGGGGAGTATCACTGAAAAACATGATTTGCATGTAGGAAAATCTGCCCCGTGCTAGGGAAGAGGAAAGATGGTTTTATTCTCTCCAATTTTAGTGATTAAAAGGAGCAATTAAAATAACAGCTTGAAGCTTTAAAGCATCTGCACAGAAAATGAATTACTTGTATACTATCCTTCTCAATTAGTTGCTTGCACGTTTATCTGGTGCTAATTTACCTTTGACTTGAGTTATTTACCTACGTATTGTTCAGGAGAGATAATTTTTCCTGGACCCTCTGCAATTTGCAGCTTGCACGCTACCAAATAACATTTCAAAAGCTCTTTCACACAATCAGCCTGTAGATTCTTTCTTCTACACAGAAAATGCAGCCAGATCCTTCTGTTTTCACAAATCCATGCCAGTGGTTCAGAGAAGTAATCTTAATCTAAATTACCCTTGGTTTTAGTCTAGTAATACTGATCAGCCTGTTCACCAGACTGTTTTCTAGTATCATCTGCTTTTCCATAGCTCTTACAATCTGTCTGCAGAAGTGATCAGACAGTCCTTTGCAGCTGCAGCAGATTCTCAACAAAGCAAGCACAAAACCTGCTCTGTGATTAATCAGCTAGCTGCAGTTGCTAAATGCAAGTGCTGTCTTCCTTGAAAGCAATTCAAAATGCGTGTGCATTCAAAATTACCATCTGGTGCTACTTCCATGCACTGTCACTGAGTAATTTCTAGTGTTAGCAATGCATCTAATGCAGTCAGTCAGCTCTGGATCAATGATCCTGCAGTCATGTCTCTGTCTATGGAGGGATCAGGTTCCTTTTTTAATTTTAAACTTTGTATAAAAATTTAGTTCTATGCTACTTTCCACTGATAACCAGTTATGTATTAGTGATTGAAAAGATATTTAAACATTAGTGCGTACTCCTTTTATGGTATAAATGTCTGATTTATTTTGATTTGGCTATTTAGGTATTCTTGATCATTGCCTAGGATAAAACATTGTAGGCCCTGTCTGTGCTTTGTTTGACCACTTCTGATGTAAAGTGTCAAGTCTATATTCTAGAGCAATTGAATGCTGTTGAGGATAGACTGTGGAAAAACTTAGGTGAAAGCGTCAGCTTGAAGAGTCAGTGAATGATGGGAAAGTGTCAAATTCAGGAACCACTGAAGTGAATAGAAAAAGTCCTCATCCCCTCAGAGGTGCTGTAGGAGTTTGTCTACCGTAACATGCCCTACCTGCTACAGCAATAACAATTATAAATGGACTTCTGTAAATTACAACTGGGGTTTCCAGGATAACATATTTCTTGACAGCTGCATAAGCACTGAAGTTGAGCCAGATGAGTCCTGTGAGTTCACAGTCTGGCACAGTTCATCCCTGCTTGATTACTGACACAATATTAGATGGATAAAAATTAGCTACAAGCAATAATTCATATTTCATAGAGATCCAGATTACACAGTAGGTCATGTGTAGGCCTTGCTGTTCTGATAAATTAGGCACAGATTGATTAAGGATGATTGCTTTTCATAAAGAGCCAAAATTGGCATGAGAAAGTTTAAAGAAAGTTTTTAGTGAGAGCTACTTAGCTTAATTTAGGCTGTGACCAGTGGTGCTATTCTGCAGTCATTCAGACTGCTTTCCAGCTCCCAGTGTCAACAATGTTTTTGTTTTGTTTGTTCTGCCATAAACACTGATTGAAGTAATGGAATGACACAGCTTGTACTAAATGATACAAGGGAGATCGGATCCTATGTTCATGTTGATGTGTCCGTGTGTCTGTATTTACCTGTCTGACTGTGGAAAGAGGAGACACTGTAGCTGTACATACTGCTGCCAAGTGCATTCAGCACTTAAGCTGAATACTGTGACTTGGAGGTGTACCATGAAAAATTATTAAGGCAAAACTCCCAGTGGGATCCTGTTGATCCCTGAAATGGAAAAGCATGCAGAAACATACATTATGCTTTATCAGATATGGTATTTTCTCACCATTTTGTACAGAAACTGGTGTGAGTGTATAGTTGCCTATTCGAGGTTATCTACTCTACTGTTTAGGGAGTATTTCCCTAGTCCCGAACAGAGGAGTAATAATGTGGCATTACACTGTTATGTTTCCTGAGACAGAAATTCTGAAGTAGGCAGCTGAATTAGTATGGAATTTAGTAAAGATTAGAATTAAATAAGGTTAGTAAGGGAAATTATGACTTTCTTGTTTCCATTGTGAGAGGGCGCGAAGAAAATGTCCTTGCTATGATGAGTATTATGTGAAAAGTGAGTGGTATCTGACAGTGATGTTAAGATGGATTCTGCCTTATGTGGATAGCTGCATAATGCACTTGTGTTATGCTGTACTAAGTGCTTCAAATTACATTAGTCATTTCAAGCTAACCTTTGGAAAGTTATACATTTCTTTGTGAATATTGATGTCTAAAGCAAAACCAGAAAATGTTGTGTCTTTCTAGCCGATATTCAGTATGATACTTAATTGCTACTAGTGATAGTTACGGTAATGTTGCACTTCAGTAATTTTCTGGGTTAGAAATTTTCATTCCTTTTAGTGGAAAACCTTTGTGGAACTTTTTTCTTATGAATTCATACATGAAAGAAAAAAAATTGTGGTGCTAATACTCCATGTTAATTATCAGGATGCGAAGAATTTCATTCTTTTGTATCTGCAGCTTATCCCATCAGGACTACTCTTCACAGGAGTCAAGTGGCACAACTGGGTCACAATATCGTGGAGACCATTTCTAAGTAGCTGGAAGCAGACCTTAATTTTAACTGAATTCTTCAGGTCATCGATTCCTATATGGAACTTCAACATTGAATTTGAGGGCACCTAGCCTCTTATCAGAGGTACAGGGTATCATCAAATCGGTGAAATAATTGTTTCAAGGCATGCTTATCAATCCTGCTTGCCTTGTGACCTCCCCAGTTCCCCCTTTTTATCAGGGATATAAGATGCTTAGTTCTAAGAAAGAGAAGATTTGGTGAAGGATATGTTGTCCTCCACTGGTCCTTTATGCAGGACAACCAAGTTTTTTTACGTGTTTTTGTTTGACTAAAGTGGAAGTGGGAAAGTGAGTGCTAGTTCCCTCTTGGGGACACATTTTAATGAGATTTTCAGATCAATTTATGTAGATTCAGGGAATTTTGAGAAGCATTTAGACCTGCACGCTGAACTTCCTCAGAGTATCCCATTTTGGCTCAAAAGCTCCAGCTCTGCAGCTGACACTCCATCGAAAAAGTTGTGTGAGAAAAAACTGCTGGTGTAAACCAACCAGCTTCCCTTCCTGATGGTTGTAGGATAGTGAGGAGTTGCCCAGATGTTGTTACCAAACCTTCAGGTGGCCAGTGCTAGCATTGCAACCAACCCACCATGCTGGCTTTGAGGCTCAGTGCGTGTGATGTGTGGGGTCAAAGAGGGCTGCTGCTGGTACTCCAGCAGAAAGGCAAACTTGCTTTCTATTCCAGGCTACATTTTAAACACTCATTCACTGGACTGCTTTTATGAGATATTTGTGTATGTTTTCTCCTGTCAGAGGATATTTTACTGAGAAATCAGTAGCAAAATGAAAATAGAGATTAAAACTAATTTGTTTGGAATCTGCCTTCTAATTCAGTAACTCTGAATGTTATTCCTTTCCTCTGAATCTTCACCTGCTGTGTAGTGCATTTGAATAACTTCTATTTCTGTTCATGAATTAGGAGCCCTTTGCATTTGACAAAATTGTTGCTTAGCAATTTTAGATAACTGGCTAAACATTCACATTCAAATTGAGTTGAATCTCTCCTTGCAGTTTTCTTAGAGCAATACCTTTGAATTAAAACAATGACTTAAAGATGAAGGTTAGTTTTATCTCATGTGATTCATGCTCTTGGGAATTAAGAGCCAAGGAAGAATTTTTTTTTCCACTTTAGCAGTAATTCAGGAACCCTTTTTATATGTTTTCCTCTCTGTTAAGCTGATTTCTTATTCAGTATTTGCACTGGACGTTTCCTGAATTATGTGAATGATGTGTTTCTTGACCTATTACACTCAATCCTAAACAGCTGTAGGGAATACCCTCTGTTTCATGACATGTGCAAGCAAACTGGCACTGAACAAAAAATTCCTTCATCTAAGAAAGGAGGCTAGTACAGTCCCTACTCCTGACCCCCAAAATGGGTCACTACAATCCTGAATGTGTGCTGAATATGTATTTTTTGGTGGTTTTGCTGGGCTTCTCTGGCAAGCTCTTAAATGATACTTTCCTCTGCTGTCCTAAGCTGAGGAGGAGAGAAGCTGGAATGAAGCTGTCACCACTGCATGCAGGAAGCCAGCCCTGTGTATGTTAACAATGCAAGTAGGGAGTTTGACCAAAAGGTCTGAGTTCATAATGAAGGCAGGCAGGTTTGTTTCGATTTCCCATTATCTTTCTCAGATTTGGTGCTCCCTGTGGTGTGTGTGTGGTGGGAAGAGATTTTTCATGATTTTTTTCCTTCTTTTTTTTTTCCTCCCAGGCTTAAATGTTGCTTGCGTAATTAATAGTTGTTTATGCTACAAGTGAGTTGCTTGATTTGTGGCCCAGTCATAAGTGATCTGCAAGTTGCTTATGAGATGGACATTTTGTTCAGAGATTTTTTTTTTGACTGGTATGCGTCCTGACAGTTTTTGGTTTGCATGGCAGTCAACTATTCATTCACAGATGGTCTGAAAAATCATACATTTGGCTCTTTGCAATTATCATCTCCTTTCAATTTAACCTTTATTCCTATTGTCATTAAAAAACTGGATAATTTTGCAAGCTACTTTAGTTTATGTAAAAAACCTAGAATAACTAAAGGAAAAAAAATCTAAAACCTTTTTTTTTGTTTTCCTGGTTTTAGTTGTACATTGTCAAAGACTTTATTTTAACCTTTCCTCTGTGGCAAGGCACACTGAGCATTTTAAAAGTCTGAAAGATTTCTTTGAATAGTTCTTGAGAAGACTGTGGGCCTTATGCAAAAAAAGATCTGCTGTATTCCTCATATTGTTGGTGGAGCAGGCTGAGAGTATAGACGCTGTATAATTAAAGAAATCAAGAGCTAGATATAACTTGAAATGCAAAGATACATCAGCAGGTAGAAGTTGCTTGTATGTTCCCTGAAGACTAAAAGACTTTGCGGGAATACAGGCAAATACACTTGACTGATATACAAATTCAGAGAAATATCAACTGCAGTGTTGCCCTACTTGTCATTGCTCATTAAAGATAATTCAAACATTGCTGCTGTAACAAAAAATTGACTAGGATGTACTAAAGCAGTCAAAAATGTAATTGTTAAAGTGGGCCATTCAAAAAGACTTTTCTTCTTTGTCAATTTTTCCCTATAGTTCTTTTATATAAAGTCATAAGAAAATTTATGCTGTCACATTGCACATTTGTCATGATATTCTGCAATCTGTAAACCCAATTTGCAACAACAGGCTTTGAAACTCAGGTACTTTTCTTTTCTAGAGAGAAATCTGTAAATAAGTAAAGGCACAAGATTTGGATGGTTTTGCCTAAGACTTCAGTAGAAAAATGGGAGTTCTTGTGTGCAAGAAGATGTATGCTCTTGGTTTTGAAGATGTATGCAAGTACACCAAAATCTAACATTGGGCTTTGGTGATGACATTAACTCCTTGTTGACTGTCTTCGCCGTTGCTGAAAGAAGAAAAGAATAGGATGTTGTGGTGGTAAAAGAGTCACTGCTACATAAAGTTGAGGAAAATGCATTCTACAAATTGCAGTAGTCTCAAGCTCCTGATACTCGTTCCCTGTGTTTTTACAATATATGTAATGCTAATGCATGCAAATGTTTTTTTCTCTCTTCGGTAGAGCAGTGAACAATGCTATTTTCTCTGAACCCATGTATTTATCACAATATGCCAAAAATAAAAATGGAGTCTTGTATTGCTGAATTTTAGTAAGGAAAAAAAAAGTGAACTCCTTTTGCTTATGAGTTGTGGATTTTTAATAACAATTAATATAACTTGTAACTTAGTTGCAAGTATATTTTCAGGGTTTAGCAATTGTTAAAAATTTTCTTCCAAGTGTGAGACTCTGATACATTCTCCTAAGAGAATATTGCCATTAAAAATACAGAAGTTCCAAGATTGTGTGCCAGTTATATCCATAGCAGTACCCCTGTTTTTAATGCATTTTAATGGCAAGTTTTCAAATTTGAACAGTTCTTTCAGTTTAAAGGAATGTTTTCTTTCTTTGTGATACTCATGTTTTAACCATATAGTCTCATAGACTTTTATAATTCTCAGAGCATCTTTAATGTTATTATTATGAGTTAGAATAGTATCTTTGTCTTAAGCATATTCTTCAGAAACTTATCCTTTTTTCCCATCTATTGAACTAAAGTTATTTTACTGGACTGATGTATTTTTAGGCTTCAGGATTTAGTTCAAGTTTACAGCATAATCATGACATAACAGCTTTATCTCAATGCTGTTTTCTTTAAATTTCTCTGATTAGAAAAAGCCTTTCTAAAGCAAGAGTCCTTTACAAATAGTTTATCAACCATTCCCTTAAATATTTTACAGAAATTAAACACAGTCACTGTAGATCTGTCTGTGTTACACTATTGTACATCAGCTGGTACATGTGAATGCATAGGATTTACCATACTATGACTATAATCCTTTGACTTGATTTGACAGTTAGATTGTATTTGTGGTGGAGGCTTTAGGCAGAAGGATCAAATGCATACTTGGAATTATTTCTGACGTGGGTGGTTGCAGCAGAGATATTTAGTGGCATATTTCTTAGAACAAAATGATTGCGTATATCCCAAGGATCAGTGAAAGTGAAATTAAAAACTTGAAGTGCATTGGACACTTGATTTCTTCTGCTTTTAATAGTTGCTTCTTCTGATGCTGTGTGAGTTTATAAACCTTTGTGAAACAAGTTCAAACACTGGTGTAGTGAATGATTAAATATGCCTTTCTCTTAAACTGAGGTAGCCCAGAGATCGTGGCTATATTTAATAACTCCTACGTTCATATGACCTGCCCTGTTATAAATGTGAATGTGCACATTTGATAATTACTAAAAAAAAGGAAGATCTCTATTATTGATCAATAAGCTATTCTTTATGCAGTGAGTGGGTGTTCGTCATCTTTATGCTTTTTTTTTATGTCCATTAATATGATTGTGTTTTCCAGCTCTGCCATTCTTCAGCTGGCTAGGGTATGACAACCTGATATCATAATTAAAGAAATTAAAAGGAGAGCAGAATTATTGGCAGTTTAGTTTTCCTTTCGATATTAGGATACTTGCTCTCTTTACATGTTTCTGTGAAAATGTGTGAAATCCAATTACTTGCTCAATAGCATATGTCCAATAAAGATGGGTAACTTTAAACAGTTGTCCAAGGGTTTTTAGGTAAGCCAAGGGAAACTTTTACATTAGTTTTTGTGCTGCATATATATATTGGGAAGGCTTTTCTTTTGTGCTGTATATATTGGAGAAGCTTTTTCAGTTTTAATCTGTGGATGAAAGCTGCTTTTCTCCAAGCCTAGGGTTTGTATGTATTTCCCAGGTCAGAAAGTAACACTAATGTTCACCAAGCCTAAGCTTTCAGCATTTGAGCCAGGGTGAATCACGAAAATGGCCTAAAACTCATTAACATGTTTATCAGAAGAATAAAAAAAAAATCCAAGACAGAGAACTACATTTGACACTTTTTTGGATATTTTTTGTCTGTCTAGTGAACCATCAATGTTCCCCTTCCACTTCTGTGGGTCTGGCTGTGACCTCCTCTAAGGCTGTTTTCTCCTAGGTGCTAATGCAGCTTCAGTGCATGATTCCAGAATATTTTCAGGAAACTGCATAATTTAATTTCTTTAACATCTAGAGTGCAGAATTTAACATAATACAAATGATCCTCTTGGGTGAGGTGGATTTTAAAGAGAAAGCAATGTAAAATGATGATAGAATCAGCTTTGTTCAGTAGAACAAGAAAAAAGCAGAACAAGATTTTGCTATAGGGACTTCATAGCAGGTTTTGAGGAGGGGGTCTGTTCTTTGTCTCACGTGACATGTGATGAGAACTTTGGATCTGGTCCCCAGTGCAGTGGCGCCAAAGGTGGAAACACTGACACATCCCACCTGCAGGCGTTGATTGCCTGTAGTTTTTTGCTATATGAATGGGATAATGACATATACTACTGAAAAGTGCTTTAGGCTTTCGCATAAGAAGAGCTAATTAGTACAACGTATTGTCATAATTTAATCTGTTTTTATCTGTAGGTGTTGAGATTTATGTCTCCAACACCTTTTTTTAATGTTTTGTGATAGTGGAAGCTATAAAATATTAGTTTTGATTATAGTGCACATAAGAGAAATATCTGAAGATGAAACTGGATTTTGCATAACATAATCTGAAGGCAAATACATGAACAGAGTGATTAAATTATGTTGAAAAGTAATTCACTGCAACTAGCAATGCTGGAAAGTTTACATTGTGTTTGACAGCCTGTGGTAGAAGTTCTGCATCACCATTAAGTGAAGAAACTATTTGTGGAAGCAGTATAAATTAATATCCACAGATACTTGGGAAAAACATTACTTGAAAGTAGCACTCACTGAAGCAGCTGCCCACTAAGATGATTAATGATTAGAAATGCTCCTGGTGTTTCTAATGTAGAAAGATTGCTTCCTTCAGGAGAGAAACAGGTATTCACCACAGAGTGCATTAGATTATGTCATTCACAGTGGAATCTGGATGTGGGCAGTTGCATCCAGAGTCCTAATTAAAGTGTTGCTAAGGTTGTCATCCTGCTAGATGGGACCCTTCACCTCTCTCCTCTCATGGAACCTCAGTGAAGTGATCATGCCTGCTTTCCTGCTGCTTTAAATGTGTGTAGTGTCATGTGTGTAGTTAATGCCCAGACTGCCTGATGCCAAGGATGACACACTATGGGAAAGACTGCTTCAAAATTACACGCTTTAAAGACTCATTCTGCAAGCATTTGCTTCTGGATACCAATCTAGGTGAATTTCATCTGATCAGCTATGGCTATTTTGTTAATCCTTCAGCCCACCTAGATTTACAGCTTACATGGCTAAGAGTGCTTCAAAGTCCAAGTCAAAGTAAGGAATTATATTATGCTCAGGACTGCATAATCAGAGCTAAAAGCTGTTCCTAGACTCAAAATAGGTAGGAAAAGTGTGTAAGGAATAGTACAGAGGATGCAGCAATGCTGAAAGATTACGTGGAAAGTGTGTGGTAGGGTGCTCTCTGAGATGGGCCTTGGAGGTGTGATGAAACCCTTGTTCCTTGCAGATGAGCATCTGACCTGAAACTTTGGCTACCAATTCTAGTCTGTGGGTCAACACCCTTTATTTTAGCTGGTTACTGGAGTTAAATGACAGTAAAATTTCATGGGCATACTTTGCATAGTCACTTAGTGCAGGTCCAGTTTCACACTTAGAAGTGGACAGGTGGAGTAGGTGATCTGTGGTTCAGCAAGGTTCTAACTGTCTCCTGTTTTTTTTGCAGTAGGTGAGGTAGCTTGGAGTTCCTGCTAGACCAGCATGACTGCCACCTTTTGCAAAAGTAGACAGGGTTGGAGGGTTCAAGTTGCTTTTTTGCAGAGTAGACAGTAAAAGACACATGGTTTATCTGTAAGTGGTGACATGAACATGCAAAACCAGGTATGGTTTTATGCTGAGCTCTTCAAAATATGCATAAACAAGTAGGCTGTGTATATGGAATAGTTGCAGTTGTCATGGTCACTCGGGGTTTTGTTTCAAGTTATATATATTAGGAGAGGATTAGGTGGGCAGTAAAAGAATGGAGAAAGCAAGGAGCAGCAGTAAATCTGGTGTATTAGGAGGAATCTGCACTGTAAAAAGTGCAGGAAATAGTGGTGCACCATCAGGGTTCACTGATGCCTGCTTAGATAGTTTCTGTAGTGGCTTCATCAGATCTTATTCTATGGTCAGTGCCTCTTTACAGTTTCTGTCCCAAAGTCCATGTGGCTTTGAAAATTAAAAGGAACAAAACCAATGCTTGCCAAGGACTTGGTTTTGCATATTTCTTCTTCTACATTAATGCAGCTGTGGCAATAAGTTTTTATTGAGGTTTTTTTTAGGGTTTTGTTCAGACTTTTTCTATCAAAGCTAGAAGACCAGAAAGTAACAACACTTACTGATCTGACTTTCTTGCGACTGACTGTTTTCATTTTTTTCTGAGTAAGATCCTAAAATTAATACCATGCTTCTATGCTATTTCAATGTTGTTGAGTACCTTTCTATTACAAGTTTTCACCTTTTGGTTAATCAAAAGATCTATACATGCAAGGCTTTAAGAACTACTGAGATTTCTTTCGCTTTCATCTTCAACATTCACTGACTTTTCTTTAGATTAATAATATGGCATAATTTTCTTAGTATCAACAACGATACAATCTAGCACTTTAAATGATGAAGTGTTTTAGCTATTGCTATACTTAGTGGAATGAGTTGTCACATTGGTTTTGAATAGATTTGCAGGTATCTATATATGTATAACTAAAGTTATGTAATCTTCTGATATATAGGTGAATAGATCAAAAAATAGTGGCTATTTTCTATAATTTCTCTATAAATCCACTTAAGATAACCAATGAATAGTAGCAGTTATTAAATGACTTCTAATTTTGAGACTAATCTAACTAATCTGTGCTTCTTCTTCTTCCTATTATAATTATTATTATTACTATTATTATTATGATGATGATGTGGATGGTAACATTTCTACCACATCCTTGCAGTCTTGGTTCCCACTGCAGTTACAAGTCAGTTCAGGATTTAAAAACTAAGAGCTGGCAGTGTGCTAAACATCATTCAGCAGGTTCTCACTTTGCAGTGTCTTCTGATGATAGACCTTGAGAAGATCAGATGCTTCGCTTCTGCAGATCTCCCCGTATTGGTCAATGATGACTTGCACACCTCTGTTTTCATGAAGGACACTTCTTTGTTTTCATCTCTGTTGTAGTGGAAGTCCCTGACAATGCCCAGAACTCTGTCACCTTGTTTTAATGTGGCAGTATAATCAGTCCCTTTACCATGAACTGCTCCATGTTATTTACAAATCTATTCAGAAGCATTTGCCTGGAAGTAGTGTGCTCGATTGTAGAAGAGGAACTGCTGACAGAGGCTTCTTTTTCTGAGTACTACAGGTCCCAGTAGCTTTGTCCTGCTTCAGCCTTTGGAGGTCTGAGGACTCAATGTATAATACTCAATGTATTATTCTCTAGAATACTCTGGCTTAAGGTCTAGCTCTGCTGAGCTGTTGTCAAAGCTGGAGCCTACCTGAGGTCTACTGTTATTGAAAACAAGTCCTAAGGGAAAACCTTGAGGTAAAGCCAGACATTCAAATGGAAGCACGCAGACAATAGTGGGTGGTCCACTGCAGTCAGTTTCCACAAGAAAGTCATAAACATGATCTTCTTCGAAGTCCATCTGAAGATTTAAGTCTTGGACAGTGAGTGTTGCTTGAGGACTCATGGATTCTTTTTAGTTTCTGTAAAGAACAGTAGTAAATGTTGGGTGAGGAAACAAGGAAACATCCTGGCTTGCTGAATTGTTTGATATTTAAAAACAAGGTCAGAATGGAATTAATAGATTTCCACTTTTATTGTGAAAAAAAAAGATATTTCACTGATTATTTATTTATTTGAAGTCTTGTACCTGAAGATGTACAATGAGTCACCTGCTTGGAGTTAAATTAATTTGTGCATCTATATTCAGCTAAGTTCTTTTCTTACAAAACTGGAGATATCCATTTATAGGCTCAAAATATCAACATCAAGTATGGACAATTTGAATCTGAGTGAACACAATGTTTATTCTCTGCAACAAGCTAATTACTGGTTAAAAATTGATGAAATTCAGAGGACCATAGAAGTTTGCTGAAGTGGCCTCTGGAGTTTTTTCTTTTTCCTTTCTTGCACTTTTTATTCTTTTTGCATCAAACTGAAAACTGTCTCTGTAGGCTTCTTTCTGTTTTCCTTCCAGCTTACTGAAACTTCTTTTCCGTAATGTTACTTTGATAAAGATCCCTCTGCTTTAATATATGATTTTCATTATGACTTTCATTGCTGCAATTAAGTGGCTAATTGAACAGTTTATAATGTGTATGCCTAATTGCTTCCGCAAGAGGTTAACTGTGAATGGCATAGAAAATTAACACACAAAATGTTGCCTAGGTTACCTTTTGCTGAGTAAAACCTCAGACATTTTGTTTACTTTGCTGTTTATGGGCAATGAAACTCCTGAAGTTTTTTTAGTATGAAACTTCCTCTGTTATTGAATCTTAGATCTCAAATACAGTGTAATGTGCCATAGTTTTAAGAGCTTCCTTGAAGCATAAGTGTAGTAAATAGATTTGTGGTTTAGGTACAGCCTGCAGTAAAATAAGACTGTAGTTAAACCTTTCTTTTCCTGATTGTCTTTCCAAAAATATAGAGCAGCAGTATGGATTTTTTGGATTGTCTTTAATAAAAATAGAGTAAAACTATTACTAGCCTCTAAGAATACTTCCAGTGGGTTTCTCGCAGTATAAATAGAAGTTTAATCTGCCTTTGCTGTTTATAATAACACACAGGCTTTAGAACTGCTTTTATGCCAAAAGGTAGTAAAGTACTAGTCATATGGAAAGATGTTTCTGGTTGTTCCTTGGACTCTGCAACGAATGAAGTGGAAGGCATCACAATGTAAAATCGAATCTAACAGAAACGTAGAAAAATGTAAAATTCTCAAGTGTACCTTCAGAGTTACCACTTAAAAAAATCAGGGTTTCAATAAAAATTGGTTTTTATTAAAATAATGTAATCATTATTTTGTTATAAAGATTGTGGTCATGATTGAGCTAAATCAGAATGAGAAGAGAAATAAGCAATAATTTGAATGTCAGAAGAAATTTGCTCCTTTGTTTTTAAAATAATTTCCTTATAAGTAAATATTGTTAACTAAAAAAAAGTTACCTTTACAAGATGTGTGGGGAAGTGCTGTGGCAGACAAATCTTTGTTTTCAGATAGCTGGGGTTGTAAATTTTTTGTATACCTTCCCACTTTCTTGTCATCTTAGTAGTACAAACCAAATAGCTTATTTGAACAGTGTCAATTGACTAGTGTAGACTGTACAATATTGCTCTTATGGTGAAACATTTCTTGCGTTTACCTTCTCCTCTGTGGTTAAACTACTAAACTATTTCTTTACTGCTTCTGAAATTTACCTCTTTCCCATTTCTACATCATAATTACTTTCCTTCTGTCATCTGCTTGATTACAGGCCCTGTACATTTTTGCTCTGGTTCTTTTTTTTTTTTGCTGTTATTTTCTTCCATACTGGAGGAAGACCCAGTACTAATGATGCAGGCAAATATTCTTCATCTTTCTAAAACTGAACGCTGCCTGTGTTATATATGATGGGCAGGGTTGTATTCTATTGATTTTGCAGAATTTCAGCAGTCTAAATGGTCATGTTTGAAAGTCTATATAGATATCTTTTTACTTTTAAATATTACACATAAATATCCTATGAGCTTTCAGTTTCCCCAGGGTATTGGTACAGTGTTTGAATTTTGTTGCTTACGTTAACTTTCATGTGTGTTTTTCCTGCACAGGGTTTAACAACTCTGAACGCATGTGCGACAAAGAGTTCATAATACGCAGAGCTGCCACAAATCGTGTCCTAAATGTCTTGCGCCACTGGGTCTCCAAGCATTCTCAGGTATTCTCCTGTTGCACCCTTCTCCTCTCCATCTGTAATATGTCCGCGTTCTCACTACAAAGTATTTTTAGGCAGTGCTGCTGTATAGTGCAGCGGAGGTCAAATAGCCTGAAAAGACAGTGCTGTAAAGGTAAGGAAAATGAGCTTGTAAAACCGCATGGTTAAACAAGTGAAGAATGCTTCATCTAGCCTTGCAAAGCTCTCCAGAAAATATTATTCCTTATAACATTGTGTATATGTGCTTCCTTGTTGTAGTAGGTGTTGAAATACATAATGACCAGATTGGATCAATCTTTGATTGTCAGTGTTCCTGCTAAGGGCAACTTGGTTTGGTTACTGAATTTGTTTGTTTACTTGTATTTGCATACAGATATTAATTATTATTTGTTCTGAAGTTTATATGGAAAGTGGCACCAGTCCTTCATGTTGGTCATTCTACAACTATGACAGGACTGTGGGTCTGGTACATAATCATAAAACTGTCTTGACAGAGGAAAGGGAAAAAAGTCTGAGTAGCTGGTGGGATTTCATAGATAGTTGTGTCCTCTAAGCTGCCAGATGAGACAAATGTTGGAAAATTTTGGCATGCTTGTAGAAGACTAGTAGGAAAATTACTGGAAGAAACAAAGGAGGAAAAGAGAAAAAGAGAGATAGAGAGAAAGAATGAAGGAAGGAAAGAAGAAAGGAGAGAAGGAAAGACAAAGTGAGAGCACTTTGGAATCGAAGATTTTTGTACACCTTGGGTAGATGGTTCTTCATGGCAATTATAAACTGGGTTGGTTGCACAGCTAAGTGCAGCAATATCAAACTGTCCTATGTCAAATTCAGTTCCTTTTTTTCCCATGTAATAGGTTTAATTTTCATATAGGTTAAGTCTGCTAGAGAATGAATTCTTTAAGAAACAGGCAAGTGGGAAAATTGGTTCTGTTTGTAAAACTGAACAGCCCAGAAGAGATTAATAAAGCCTATCTTGGCATCATAGCAATTATTAAACATTTTTATTTATTGGAAATAACCTATGTACACCAAGTTCTCTTTGACTACCTTTTAAATGAAAATCATTGCATGGCAAAATCTTGAGCTGTAACGAGTAGAGCAGAAGTCTGTTGTTTCTGTTCTGTGTTATGTTATTGTACTGGGCGTTCTTACTGTGTCTCTACCACAGTTTGTACTGAGTAAGTGCTATGAGTTGAGTTGAGTTGGCCCTCTGTACTAATTTAAAAAAAGTGGCTAATTAATGTAGTGTGCAAATGTTAGGAGTCGTCAGGTGTTGGTCTACATTAAGCAACTGACAACAACTATTTAGACTGAAGTTTGAGTTTCCGAAGTTTGAGTTTCAGAACTGGCCCTAATTGAGTTGTGACATTTCTCTATCATAAACATAAAGTAACTGAAGAGTGCAAGCATATTGTCATTGTAGCAACTTACCAAAAATACTCCCTAAAAATAGAATTGTTCTCTGTTTCTATTTCAAAAGTACCCATGATAAGCAGAAATATAATATTTTCCTGAATGCTTTTGCATAATGTTTACAAATAATAATCTTTTAAAAACATTAAGACAGTAAAGGTAATGAGTAATAGTTCAACTCCCTAGTCTTTTACTGCCCTTTATGTTTTCCATGGGAAGGGTGGCAGCTTTTAATTCTCCAGCTCTCTTAATCCTGTATTACAATACAGCAAATATTTTAAAATTTAAGGGCTTTGGCACAGAAAGTAACAAAAGTTACAGCAACAGACCATGTAATCTGCTTTTTGTGTTGTTTACTTTTGAGGGTAGGGAGAGTGAAAGGACAGAAGACCCAAGCAAACCAGAAACGTTTGACTAGTTTCTGCCAAAAAAACATATGGGACAGGACTGCTTTAAGGAAAAGTGAAGAATTACTGTCTGGCCAAATTGTATGAAAAGGTGGTGGTAAAGATGTATATTCCTGGGAGAGAAGTAGCTCAGACCCTCATTTTATAGTAACAACACAAACAGCAAGCAAGAGAACCCTTGGCCACCTTTGTCTGGTGAAGAAATGCTTATTAGATTTCCAAAATGACGAAACAATGTAAGCATTACAATTCTATGAGATCAACAGACCTGCCAAAAACTTTAGTACCTTTTAAGGTTATTTGCATCATTCTCTGGCCACTTGGAGCATTTCAACCATCCTTCATTTTCATCAGTAGCCATGGGCAGGTTTTATTCTATTTAAAAAAGAAAAAAGTTAACAAAATAAGTTGGTATTCCCAAAAATAAATGTACAATTTAGTATGTTTTGCTGATACTATGCTATTTTCTCTCATCTTTAAATAGCTTTTGCTGCAAAAATTCCCAGCACCAAATGAGCAATTTCTGTTCTCTGTGGGAGAAGCTTCTCCCACTGTTTGGCAGACTATTCTTGTGATGTGCCTGAGATCTTTGTGGTCATTGCTAACTTGTACCACTGTAAAAGATGACCTACTTCTTTATTACTAGATGTAAAGAAGAGCAAAGAGATTAGATGGGTAAACTGTAGGGCTTTCTTTTCAGGGTGCTAGATGGTACTGCAGACATGTTTGGTCTTGCAGCATGTTAGTAAACCTGCAGCATAACTAACTCTGGTTTGGTGCTCTCTGGTCCATCAGTGACAGTCAATTCTTTACAAGTTATTCATTTGCCTAAATTACTGTACTGATTTATTGTGTTCTAGTGGCCAGAGCACAGTCACAGCATGCAGCTGTGTTCAGAAATGTGTGCGATGTAAGGAAACCAACGTACAACCATCTGTTAAAAGTGCTTTTGCATGTATCATCCCATTTAGTTATTCCCTGCTCTCCTTGCCTCCTTCTGGAACCCTTTGGCTTGCTTCAGTGTGCTGCTCTCAAGTGTATAATAACATGGGTGAGAGTTAGTGCATGAACTGAGGGATAGAGGCATTATGCAAAACAAATGGTGTTTTCTCACTTTTCTCTAGTAAATCCTTGGCCAAGACTTGGAGGAATGAATTAGCTTCTTACACTACCTTGCAACTGTATCAAAACCTCAGTTTGTGGATGGTGTAGCGTTTTTTTAAAGCACATGGGTTTTTTAATTTATCTGAATGTGGAGAGTATGTAAAATTGTCTGTGGCAAAAAACCCAGAATCACTAAAATTAACATTTCAGCCAATTCAATGAGGATGGCTTTCATAAAGGTGTTTTGTTATATTGAAATCATACTAATCAATGCTTATGAAAAGGATTCATTGTTTTTAAAACTTGGGTCACACACTGTAGGAGCCGCACTTCAATTCCAAGTAAGTAATATAATGGTAATTCTGGATTTGCAGCCCATTCAGAAGGGCAGAAGGAACTAATTAATGTCTCCAGGAGCTTCCAAGGCACAGATAAAAGTTTTGGAAAAAGTATTCTTGTATCACATATACTTTTTGGTTTTACCATACTGAGCAAGAGAAATCAGACCCATATTGCTCATCACTAAAAACCTGCACAGCACAGAGAATGGCTTGTTTAGGTTAGGTTTTACAGGGTTTTTAATTTATATTTTTGTTCTTTTCATTCTCTGTCCCTCTCTTTTTTACCTGCTTTTCTCTTGTCTTTTTCATTCAGCTACCTACAACCCAACAAAACTTTCTTTTTGCCCAAAATAACAGCAGAATGTTCATGTTTACATTTCATTTTTAAAATGTAATTGAGAGGAACAGGATAGGATTATCCTGTTGTAAACAATGGAAACACAAATGACAAGGCAGACAGTCATTCTGAAGACAAGAGCATTGATGGGAATCAAAAGGGCTCATGAGGATAGAACTCCCACAGACTCTGGTAGAGATGGAAAATAGGAAGGGATGAGGTGGCCAAGAGGAGAAAGCATTGGTATGATTTTCATTATCCTAAGGAGGCCTTTTAGCTTCATTTTCATTGTTTAACAATACTTTCTTGCCTTTTATCTAAACATTTCATGCTACAAATCAAGTCTTTTTCTGCTTCTGTGGCAAGCAGATTGAAATGGAGCAAGCTTTCACATTTGCTGATGAAGAAGGTGAGGCTGGCTACTCCAGAATTCTCAATTTTGAATGACAGCTGGGTGCTTGTTCCTTTTGGGTTCTTTGAAGATCCCATCTAGAATGAATCAGCAAATCTTAACTGTCTTATAAGCTAGTTGGCTGCCAGATGCTGTCAGTGAATTATGAAGTTACCACAAGGTCTAGGGAGCTGACCAAGACTTGAATTTTGAGAGTACAGGTCATGATCTTGTGACCAATGCCTGTTTTGCTCCAGCTATGAAATAATCTACTGCAAGTCATTTTCTTGTTCATACCAATAAAGCTGTGTTGGGTTTTCAATAGAAAGTTTTACAAATGTAGTTACTGATAGCACCTATGGTTTATGGAAGACACTTGTATACAGAGAATTGTCCAGTCAAAAATGTTCTAGTGCACTTGAATTGCCCAATTCCGTTTTGTACATTGGAATGAAAAATAAGTTGAAAATTCTTTTACATGAGTCCATTTTGGCTCATGTTTAAAGGCATAAAGTAATGAATATGATGCCTGGCAAAGTTATTGTAAGTTTATTGTAGAAATGTGAACAAATTATAGTTAAATTACACAATAGCAAGGTGTGCTGTATTTTAACTATATTTCAAATAACTCCTAGGATTCACGGCCTCTGCAGTGAAACAGCAAAGTAATTTCTGGGGTTCTTTCTGAATAAACATACACGTTGATACAAATTGTGAATGGAAGAAACAGAGAAGTTGCCCCAGAGAGAGAGCGTAAGAGAATTGTGAGGGAACTTTCCAGCATCCTGTTGGTCACTTAGTGAAGAAAACTAGTTTGTGTAAACTTATGCTGTTTGCAGCGTACAGTTATGCATTGAATAGTAATGCACTTTATTGTTTTTATGCTCTATCCTAAGGTTGTAGAAGTGTAACAGTTTGCTTACTGTGACCCTTCAGGGAATGTGAATCACCCTCAGAATGGTAGCCAAGCTTAGAGTTAGTCAAACTAATTAGCAGTTATCTGCACCCATTTCTGCTGGAGCCTGACAGGTTCTTCTTCACTGAGTTCTTTCTGCAAAGCCCTTGAACATACTACATGCCAGGATGTAGAGGCAGGGATGTCACATTTCTTATCTGTCCTGAATACTTTAATCTGACAATAAGTAATGGCTAGATTCTTCTTTCAATACTTTTTTATACTACAGGCTTACACAGTGGTTGGACAGGAGAAGTTTGTATTGTATGTGCTGAGAATTAGTGATGCTGTTAATGTAGCTTGTACTTTTAACCTGATTATGCTCCATCGGGAGTGACAGGCTAACACTGATACTGTACAGTCAGACTGGCACTCTTCTCTTTGCACTTGAAACTAATTGGGAAACAAAGCTGTTGTCCTTTTCTTCTTGAAGCAAGCTAGACTTACTTCAATTTCAGGGATGAATTTTCCTGATAAGCAGTTATAATATCTTTTATCTCTGTCTTCCATGTATGTAAATGTTTTCCTGCAGATGAATTTATAAACATTTCCCTCAGCACCATTGTATATGATAGATGAAGTGTGCTTTTATGCTGGGAAATGAAATATGGTTTTAGAGGACTGCAGCATGGGGATAAGTCTGCTGAACTGTGATAGAGTTTGATCTGTGTAAAAGACTAAGAGTGACTCCACTGATGCCGTTGAAATCTGTTTACACATTGTATCTCTTTACATATTGGCATGAGAACAGGTACATTAAAATTGTAGGGTGAACCTCATCTATTTAAAAATATTCCAAATTCCTTGTAAATAGTCCTTCGGTAGATCTCTTTCACCCCGGATGTCTCCAATACTGGGCTCCCAGCATCATTAGCCCGTAACTTTGAAATAATCAGTTGTAGCCAGTAGCAATGCTAGTCATTCTCAGTGTCTGTGCCCATCTGCTAGTTTCAGTTTGCTGCTGCAGTTGGGGGCAAAGGACAATGAGTTCACCACAGCATCTCCACATCCTATGAGTACTCAGACATCCAAAAACCTGACTCTTGCTTTGCATGCAGGTTTCCTTCCCTTTCACATCTAGCATTTTTAATGCTTCATTAGATTTTTCATCTCTCTGCTAACCCTTCTGTCCTCTCCCTCAGAGCATTTTCTCTTCTGGATGTCTCTTAAAACTTTCCCATGTCCATCTAGTTTGTTAAAGTCTCACCAGTTTCTCTCTTTGCCTGACATTTCTTCTTAGTTGGTACCTTTCTCTTGTTTTCTTTTTCAGCTTTAGAAATGTGACCACCTCTTGTTCTTTCCCCATGTTTCTCTTTTCTGCTTCTCCCTGTTTCCATCTAACACATCGCTCTTTTGTTTCTCTTATTTGTAGTTTATGGATTGAAAAATGTTCACTAAGTAGTTATTCACAACATGAAAAGAAGTGGCTAGGAAAAGGTATCAGTGCATCGAGTTGTCTTACTTGTAGTGATAATATCAGCTACATGTGGGAGCATCTGTGGAAAGAAAGATGTGTGCACCAAGACTGGGAATCTGAATTGGAAAGCAGTCTGCTCCCTTTCTTCCCTGCTTGAAAATAGGCTTCCAGCCTGGGAGAATCTCTCGTTCAGCTGGCTAAAGACATTATCTTGCCTGTGATGAGCCCTACCAGCTCCAAGCGTGATGGCACATTACACTGGTGCTGGCATCTGGAAAACTTTCCATTCTCAGGTCTTCTCAGACCATGATACTATATAATAGAAAATTAGAACTAAAAAGAGAGAGAAACTTATAAATTTGTCCAAATGCATTCAGCAAAGACTGGCATGAGGGAGTAGTGCTACATTTATCCTGACAACTTGTCCTCCTTCTCCTCCCCTTCACATGGCAATCACAGGGTGCCAAAGCCACCCTGACAGTTAGCTTTTTTTCTGGCTCGTAAGCAGGTGCCTGTGGAGCTGAAAAGTTGACTCTAGTTTCAGAGCTGTACTTAGGTGAGATTGTTTTTACATGAAGTGTGTAGAGTTGTGTTGGAGTTGAATGATGCCACTCTGTGAATGGGCTCCCTCTAGAATTTATTTGTGGTTTCTCCATGAACAATTCCTTCCTCTCTCCCCTTTTGCTCCTTCCTTTCCTCCCTCCAGGGTTTTCTGTAGCCTTATTGCTGACGTACTCAAATAGAAATTAGGTTCTTAGGGTTTAGCTCCCTTTTATTTGTCTGGGTTATTCAATGTTTCCTCATATTATTTAAAAGAAGTATGTTTCCGTTCACTTATGAAGCTTTAAAGATACAGAGGAGGAAGAGCTTTTTAGGGTGTCACTGAGCCCATATCAAAATCTGAAAATTATATTCTCTGTATAAATTATCGATAATCTACATATTCTAGTTGTACTTCACCTGCATAGCTAAGTTTTCTTTTCTTGCTTTCTGCTGCCTCTGCTACATCTGAGTCCATCACCTTCTCCTTGTCTTTCCTTTTTTTTCTTTTTTTTTTCCTTTTATTCAACTGGAACAGGTTGTTTCTGAAGCACTTCTCATGCATTAGCACAGCTTTCCTAGCTACTCCTGCCAAGGGAATGTGCTTGCACTTTATAAAGAAAATATTGCTTTCTAATCCTGTGCATAGTAGAGATCGTCAGACTGGTTATGAGTCTATTTAAAATATAATAGTGCTGACTTTGATGTCTGTAGTTTCAAAGGAGGCTTTTGCTTTTGTAGTGCAGGTGTATGACACCAAAACTAATACACTTCTCTCTGTTACTGCAGTCTTCTTCTGGAAGCTTCATTAAGTGGTGTGGAACACGGTGCATGGTGCTTTTGATCAGTTGGGAACTTTGCACATCCTGTTCTTACCCTAAGTGACTCCAGGGCAGACCTCCTACTTAACTCATCGCCTGTCATTTTTTCTATATGTGCACACTCCATAAGTGGTTTTGCATTATAAATATGAAATAAATGAGAAAGAAGTATCTTTTCCAGTTATGTAATGGACTTAAAAGTTTACATTTTCCTTGGAAATCTCACTTAATTTTTCTGCTTAATTCAAATTAAAATCTGAATAAGACCCACAAATCTTCAGGCTACTATGGACTAAAATGTATTAGAGGCATGTGCTCTCTCATGGAGGATTAGATCACTGCCAAATTGAAATGTGTCTGGCAGAAAATGGAGTGGTTCTTGTCCGACCAACAGTATTCTTTGAGTGATATGTAACTTTTGGCTAGAAGTCTCTTCGAACATTGAGGTAGTCTAACAAACACAGCAGTTTAAGTGTAAACCAGTGCAGTGGGTTTACTCAGCCTTACCAGCTTTAACTGCTGACTGGCTGGAAGAAATAGTGAAATGTATTAACAGGTGATACAAATAGATAAAAATGTCAGAAATGTTCTCAAAAATTATATATGGAGAGATATATATATGGAGATACACATATACTATATATCTAGACCTGTATATAGCTACATATAGATCTATATGTGCCTCAACTATAAACAGATATAATACAGATTTATAATATATTAATATACATATATAACACCCATAGTATGGATAGATATACACATTTATTCATAGTTATGTATCTATGAATTATATTTGGAATTGGTTGCTAGGTATTTTGTTTGCATAATTCTCTTAAACATGTACATGTTTAAATGCATTGATTTCCATGTATTTTTATATATTGCTCATCACACTGGAAACAGTATGCCTAGATCATGAACTTCAATAGAAAAATAGATTAGCTCTCCAGTGTTCTTCTGAATCCCACTTTTTTTCATTTTTTCCCTCTTCACATTATAAGAAGCAGCAACCACGTTGCTGTAAAAAATATTACCTCCAGGCACAAAAAAAGAGATTTGGGGCAGTAAAACAACAGCTGCAGAAATTGCACAGACATAGGGCCAGGTCTGTCCTGGGGAAGGCTGTGCTGTGAAGTGACATCTTCTAGTTGTGGTCAGGCTGGTGTGGAGGTAGTTTGACAGCACATTGGAGAAAATGAGTCACACAAACCAATGCTTTCTCTGTCTGTAATCCCCAATCGGTCCCTGTCATCTGTCGTAGTTTGGGCTGGCTGTGCTGGCTCTAGGGCTCCTCGTTTTCTTGAGGTTAGAGAAGCAGATTTTACCACTATGAAGTTTCTTCCAAAGCCGGTATAATTGAAGTCGATGGAGTACATAGCTCCTAAACTTAGCAGCTGAGTACTCATATACCTTGCTAATAATCTTAGTTTTCCTAGCAATGCCAACACTACTGTCTTGTGAAGATTACTCAACAAACATATTTTGCTGTTAATGTAAAATGTATTAAGTCGCTTTACTGGTTAGAATTAGCTAGTAACCATGTGAAAACTGGAAATGCTTTGGTTTTGCTGAGTCTGATATTCATATGTGGCTTCCACATCCTAGTCAAATAATTATGGTTTGAAAACCATATTTGGAGATTAAACTGGATCATGTTGTGATCATTTACAGTGGCAGGTTAAGTGGAAGTGTTACATTTATCAGCTCTTTTCTGTTCATTTATGATACTTCTATAGCACAACTAGCAAATATATCCAACTTCTTTTTATACAGTGTCCAACACAAACCTACAGAACAGACAATCCTGATGTTAAGTCCACTGGTTACTTAAGCTTGTGCAGTCTCAAGGTTTCTCCTTGAGTCTAAATTTTGATGGTTTCATATTCAAAGTGTTTTTCTTTTAAAAAATCACTGGAGTGAACAGTACTCTCGTGTAGTTCAGTTACATTCCTCATGTTTTCAACAATTAGTCACATTTCCATACTCTAAATAAATAAATTACTCAGTCTTCTTTTGCAAACTGGCTAAGACAGTTCCTAAAAGAGGCATTTTGCACAATGGCTATAGAAAATGTATTTTAGAAAACAAACACAATGCAGTATTCTGGACTAATCTTTGCTTGGCTTTGAGGCGTATGCCTGATACGCCATCCAAAGCCTAGTACTGCACGGCTTTCCGCTCTCCCATCACCTCTAATATGGACAAACACTACAAAAAAACAAGTCACAGTTACTAGTTGATTTCAAAATGAGAATTAGATGCGGTCAAGGTGAGAAGACTTTTGAAGAATGAAAGGGGATACTTGTAACAGGAGATAAAACCCTGGACTTTGCTGGTGGACAACAGCAGGGTATTTCTGAATGCTGACATGCATTCTTCTCAGAGACATGCATCTCCAGAAATCCTGCCAATTTAGGAGCCTGTCACAACAGAAGGAGTTGTTGCCGATTCTTTGGGAAAATGAAGTACACAGCTCTTGCACAGAGGTGCCAAATGTTTCCTTCCCATTTTCAGTAAATTTGTGGCTTCTGTTTCCATGGAAACAAGCAGGGGCTCACTGCAAACGTAGTCCTGCTTGTAAGTAACTGTGGGTTATCAACAAAGACCGATGATGCACAAGATGATTGAAGATTTTGGGTTTAGTTTTCTTATTGAAATGCTAGCCTTGAGCTAAATACAAGCATTTTTGGAGTCTTCTCCAAGACTTGTCTGTAAGTTTCCACATCAAAGCTCATACATTGTTCTATTCTGTTACTTCCTCTAATATAGAGATCAACAGTAGTGGTTGTTGTGTATTCCTGTGCTTGAATTGCAGTCTTGTGTCAGGTATCTGGCCTATAAGTTATTAAAATGCTGAAGCCCTTAAGTGCAGTGCCAGAGAGCTCTAGTCTCATTTATTGAGCTTTTATCAGTTTGAGCACTCCACTATGTGGAACAAAATTAGACCTTTCCAAAAGGGTGAGTATGAGATAAGAAACACCAGAATGGGAGGCAGATAAACTGAAGAAAACAGTGAAAAAAACCCTAGTGTCCAGCCTTGCTCAGCAGTCTCAGTATTGCAATTAAACTGTTTTTCTGCTTTTACAGTCATCACAGGAAAAGGAAAGTAAGGCATATTGTGGGTCTTGATGAGATGTCGTTCTTACTTTGGAAGAGAAAGGTTAAGTGATTTGCCTATTTTAACAGAGAAGATAAAGGTCAGAAAAGTAGATAAATTGCAGCCTTTCAGCACTCCTACTTTTGTGGCTTGTTCACTGCAACAGATGTCCAAGTTTCTGTAAATATTTTCAGACCTAATAGCAAAAAAAAAAGTAAAAAGACAAAATTCAGAAGTACATCCTTTCAGTTATTGGATCAACATTGTTAAAACAAAAGGCAGTAAAATTGTTTTCCTTTGTAGGATTTTGAGCTGAACAATGAGCTGAAAATGAATGTGTTAAATTTGCTGGAAGAAGTTTTGAGAGACCCTGACCTTCTGCCACAAGAAAGGAAAGCTACTGCAAATATACTGAGGTAAATAGTTTTCTAATAATTTAGTATGTTAGCCATAGCATGTGAAGTAGTTAGGACATTATGCGTCATAGAATTCTGATTTTTCTCCAGAGTACTTAATTTTGAAAGATTACTATGTGTTTTAGTAGCTGTAAAACAGAGTGTCTTTTAAGTTTCATTCACAGAAATACCTGTATTAGAATTTTTTGCTGCAGAACAGCTGGCAGCCATGGATTCAGTCTTTATGCAGCAGGGAAAAATACTGCCCGGTAGAGCAACAAGACCACTCACTGTGGTAGCTTGAGGAACTTCTGCCTCCGTAATGAGCCTTCCACTCTCTTAAGCTCATGAGAGGCTGATGATAGCATAACATGTCATGACATTGGAAAACACCATGCTTGCACCTTCCTTTGTGTTGGTGCTGTGTCCAAAGTTCTTTGGGAAGCTTACAGAGAGGAATTTTTATTTAATTAGTGCCATGAACTAATGCTTCTGCACAAGCAGGACTATTTAAATTAGTCTTAGAACACCTTATTTTGTTACTAAGGGTTGGTGTTACAGAGTTGAGTGTCTAGTCATGCCAGAAAGATGAATCTTCATATGCATTAATCACTGAAAAAAATTATGTCGTCTAAGTGCAAATATTTTGTAGCCACTGATTTTAATGTAGGTTGTTCTGCAATAGTAAGGAGCAGTAAATATTTAAAGAGTAGGTAATGGTTAAAATAGGACTTAATGAAATAACTCAGATACATCTGTCATGCATTTTGTTAGTACTTTTGTAATTATTCTGCTGGAAAGCCAATAAGGCTGCAGTAATTGCAGCATGTCTGATTTTTTCCAAGACCATTTGACAGGTTTCCCCATCAGATACTTAAGTGAAAAAAAATGTCAGAAGAATGTAGGAAAAGTTGTTCATTTGGGGGGAAGAAGGCAAACAAAGGATAAGAAATAAAGATACGTTCTTAATAAAAGCGTTTCATATCAATGAGTTCTTTCTTAATTTTTACAGATGTAAAAATAAACCTCCTTTTTAATAATACTGCATGTGCTGTTATTCCAAGTAAAACTAGTAGATTTGTTTAACATATTTTATTGGAGGAAACAGCAAGGAAGGAGAGGAAAAAAGATTAGGGTAGTGGTTTTTAATAATATATGTGACAGTGCAAAAAATTACCTTAAGATCTTTAGCTTCTTAAGAAAATATAAGAAAATAAACCTGGATTGGCTCTTCCTGGCAGAATGATGGAGTAGATTTATAGGACTTTAACATACAACTTTGTTAGCAATTTCCTCTATCCAGTTTCCAATTAGCCAATTTCTGTTAACTGTTGCATCAAAAAATGGGACCTTGGTTTGTCTGTAATTTGTGAGTTGCCCCCATTTGCATCCTTTTACTGTGATTCCATGAAAGAGCAGATATTGTTTGTCTTCTCTTCCCTTCTAGCACTTTAATACTGTATTATCGGAGCACACTATATATACTACTAAATATAGTTAATCAGCTATTTGCGTTAAACAATATTCAGAAATTTTTGAAAAATTCAGACTGAATATTTGATCATTCTGTGAATTTTCACACTGTATTTGTTTTGAAAAAAAGCTAAATTTTGTTCGACTTGGAAGAAAAAAGTTAATTTTTTAAAAAACTGAGAAATGGGGAAAAGAAAATGAAAAAGGAAAGAGTAGTGAAATAAAACAATATTAAAAAATAAAATTTTAGTAAAAATGAAAATATGCACAAAAATTCCACTAAAAGGTAATTAAATGTTAACTCATTTGAAATTTTTTGTAGAAACAGGTTGCATTTTTAGAAACCCTGCTTTCATGGTCATTATCCTGACAGTGTTTCTGGAAAGGTGTGTGACACCTTATTTTAGAAGCAGGCAAGTAAAGCACGAATAAAATGACCTGTCCATGTTCTCAGTGGGAGTTTTTGTTGGAAACAGGTAGAAAACAAATATTTCCTGAAATTTGGTCCTCAACTAAGCCATCTTTCATGAGAATTTGCAACTGTATACCTTAGGGTGTCCTGCCAGATTTTTCAAACATGGTTTGATTGTAGATTTGATCATACAGAGTCACAACTACTTGGTTACATCCCCCAGACTAGTGCTAGAAAAAGAGCTATTGGTAGCCTGATGTGCAGGACTAGTCCTTTTGACCGGATCCTGTGTGGATGTCCTGCTTTCCTTCAAAATATGACATAAAATTTAAACCTTGGCTAACAATGATTATCCAAATTCCTTTATTGCTTTTCAAGACTAGGAATGCTGTTAACATGCTGGACAACTTGTATGTCGAATATTTCAACATTATTTCAATTTCAACTAAATATCAGTACAATTTCAATACTATTTCAAGACTAAGTTCAGTAAGCACCAGTCACACAGTATTGCTCTGCCAAGGTTTCAAAAAACTCCTATGTTCCATTTTCAGCAGCAACCATATTTCAGTAGCAGGTGAAATTTACTCCTGTGTCCTATCTGTATGTTTATTATAGAAACAAACTGCCCCTAAACTATCAAATAAGACTTGTGGCATAAATATACTTTCAGGTAGAAACCGTTGCATAAAGACAACTTTTGTAGTTTACACTGTTTTTAAGCTGCCAGTCAGCAGGACATTAGGACATAGTCTCCAAATTAAAAATGTTATTGCATAAAACAAACTGTCCTAAAGTCTTATGCTGAGCAAAACTGTAATCTGAAGCACCTGGGCTTGTTCTTCAGCCACAGAAGAGGCAGTTACTTGCCAGGCATGTCAAAGTTGTTTACAGGAAGCAGGTAAGGAGAAATTAATTGTCCAGGAATGGGAACTGCTTCAGTAACCTTTGAGAAAAGGTGTATTGGAGCAATTCTGATTTTGGACTGAAAAATCATTCATCTAGGGTGAAATAAACGTGTCATACATGTCACCCTTTCACTGAAAGGAGGAGCTCTAGTCCTTACATAACCTCAGGAAAATGAGTTGTTTGGTAATTAAGTGTGGTTTCCAAGCTTTAAAAAAGCACTGTAGGTACTCCCAGAGAGTTACACTCTAAGCAAGGCTATATAGTTAATTGAGAAGAGGAAACTATAGGATTTAAGGAGTAATCTGTGGTTGAATTTAGTTATTTCTTTGTAGCTGTATATCTGTGGTAGAGACACGGATGCCTTTCATTTACTCTTCCACAAGTCTTCATTTTTATTGCACATTATTAAAATAAAAATATTTATAAGCTTAACAAAACCTGATAAAATTGCTAGTAATCTGCTGTCCCATGAAACTGTGAACATATGCTTCTCCTGCCTCAGGAACCATCTCGGCTACTGGGACATCAAGTAGGAGTCCCTCTGATCCTCCAGGTTCTCAGCTTGTTGGTGGATTCAGAGGTGGAATTAACTTCAGACTGTTCTTTGAAAACTTATCTTTATTAATCTGAAATATAAAACTAAGGAATAGTTTCTATCAGGAGTTTATAGCTTTTCTGGCAGATTGAAAGGTCCTTGCTCAGTTCTGAAACTGATTCATGAAGAATGAGAAACCAACAGAAGCAGAAGAGGATCCTATATCCTGTGTGACAATACAATTGTATGAACCCAGTTAGCAACCAGATTTCTTGTGCCAGAAGTTTATACTATATTTGCACTAAAAACAAAGATACTGCTTCTGATGCAAAAAGAGGACTTAGTAACGTAGAAATGTTTATTTCCCTGAAATTCTTGCCTGGTGCCCCTCATGGTTCTGTGGATGGTTGTGCAATGAGGTCAAAGGAAGTATTGAACATGCTGGGAGAGTTGTCTCAGTTACTTGCATCTGAAGATTGCTTTTTACTGTAGTAGGGACAACCAAGACTATGTTCATCCTGACCAAGAACTGCTAAGCTTTAAGGAAATGCTCCCACACTGCACCAAGACATTGTGAAGACGCACTGTATTCTACACTAGTGTATCTTGTATGATTGTTTTCTGGTTTTCTGCATCAGATTACAGATTTTCTATAATCTATCAACTTGGCAGATTATAGTCAATGTTCTGAAAGAGAAGGCCTGTAATCAAATAAAACTATTTGTTGAATTTCTTAAACTGTCCAGAAATTATAAGGACTGGGTGAGGGGAAAAGTGATTTCCCCTCAGCATTGACTTAGAAAAATATTTTGGTGGGACCCACTGTGTCTATCTGAAGCAACTAGCCACAAAACAAACTGCAAACAGCTAATGAAGCACTCCTTCCAGAGTGACTGCCTGTCACAAAGATGATTCTGTCCAACAAAATTTAGACCTCCTGACTATTCTCTAGAGATCATAGAAGACACCTTCCTTTCTCAAACAATTAGAGAAAATAGGAATGTAAATCTCACCCTAGAGATCCTAAAAGTATCTAGAGTCTTTCTTGTTGTAGAAATATGCAGAGGTGCTCCAAGATATTGTTCCTCTTTCCATTCACATACCAATGCATGGTTTGGAGAAATGCTGCTCTATCACCACCACATATACACCTCCGTGGAAAGAAGTTATCTTTTTAGTTTTCTTCTACACGGAAAGCTTCTATCTAATACTACTTAAAGAAGAATTTTAAATTACTCACTTAGAACTGAAAGGCTTTTTAACTGTGATTAGAAATAAATTTGTTTGAAAGATTTGGTGGCATATTTTTTATGTGAAAGCACGGATTTGTCATAACTGAAAGTTTTGATGAAACTTTCATTCTGAAGACTTCTCTAGGACAGGATACAAATAGGAAGGAGGGGTGAGCCAGTTGACATGCCCCTCGTGAAAATTGTAATTCACCCAGTTCCAATGTGAGGGTCATAAAACAGACTTTTTAGTTGTTCTGAAGTGGTTCTTGTTGCAGGCCTTTATAACTAAAAGGCTTTGGCATTTCAAAACATCTAGTCTATCAGAATTCTGTTTTATTAGTCAGCCCTCACTGTAGGTCTTGACTTCTCTTGCATTTCAGTTCTTGTAGTCTGCTCTCAACTCTGAAAAGTACAGGAATTCAGAGTGAGGTTAGGAGAAGCATATCTTATAAATTCGATGTTGAAACACTTGTGAAAGAAAGTTCATGCTTTCTGAGCTTACGTCTAGATACATTCCATGGACTGTCTCCTTAAATGATATTGGGTACAAATGTCTCTTTTTACAAAGTGACCCAGCCTTTGCATGTATGTGGATATGTGTGCATATAAATTTCTTGGAAAAATCAGTTAGCAGTGTGATTAGAGGAGGAGGAAAGTTGTTTTGTATTCTGAAGATGATACTGTCAGCTCTGAGAAAGACTATAGAATATGAATGGCAAGGAAAGTGTTTGTGAGAGCTACTGAGCTGCTTCATGCCTCCTTGAGTCATCAGAGAGAACAGCTGGTATTTCTTGCATGGTGAGATTTTTGTTGAATAGACTGAAAGAGTTTCTCTGCAGGGTAAAAAAAGATTTTTTTCTTTGTATTCAATATCTGTTGTGAAAGGTAGGCAAACCTATTGAAGTATGTTTTGCTTGAGATTTTATCAGCCTTATTTACTAATCCTTGAAATCTAGGTAAAATTTCACTGATGGGGAAGAAGAAATGTGTAAAGTTCAAACTGAACAGCCATGAATAACTTTGATAAATAGTCTGATCTGGAGGGAGAGCCATTCAAGAAATAGTTCTTCCTTCTTCCTGGGAATGAATGTAAATGAAACCAAGGGATACATAGAGGTCAAAATTTGATGGCTATTCAGCTTTCGGCCTTGTGAGATCTCACCAGACAATACCTTTCAGGCTCTATAACTAGCACTAGCTTTTAAAATGTTTTTTTAAATACTTTATGTACTATAAATGAATAAGGAATAGTAATTTTCTGAGGAAAATCATTTTAATATTAGGATAGGTCAGGCATGAAGAATTGTTGCAGTGAGAGCGGTCTAATCTTAGCTGCTGATTCTAAGAATTAGAAAGTTATTTCTTATATTTACTTTCTGCATTTCTAAGGATAACAATGGAGGTGTCACCCCGTTCAGCCCTCCCCCTGAGAAGAAAGCTGTTAAACAGTCCAGCAGAATCTCTCCCTACCTTTGCTTTCTCATAGAGCTTTTCACATGAACCCATGCTTCTCAAGCTTCCAGGAGACTCTTCAAAGAGTGCAATAGGAATTGCCCAAGCAGAACTGGTCATCTCAACATTATCCTCCTAGATCTCTGTTGAAATGAGGCATCCCAAAGCTGACACCAGTACAAACTGAAGTGGAAGCTGCTGTTGATGCTATCAACAAGTGGCTTTATCCAGACTAGCAATGTTTTGCCCTCTGCAGATTTAAATGTGGAGCATTTATGGATAAAAGGAGAATTTCTTTCGTGAGGCCACTGTGTTAGAATAAAAGCACCAGTCGTCGCTTTAGAATGAGGCATTGGAAGTCTACCTAAAATGTGAAGCATTATATTAGAGAGTATATGGAAGTACAGATGTGGAAAAGTTAAGTATGTTTAGCCTTCTAAGAATCTCATATTTCCTATTTATTTTTGTCTTAAGCAAATAAAATCTGTATCAAAGATGAGAACTCCAGCCAATGTAAAATTACATGCAAGTCTGCAAGATGACTGAGAGTATCTGGGGCAGAAGGGCAAATCCTCTCTGGCAAATCCTTGCCAGGAAGCACATGCTCTTGTCATATGATGAAAAATACCTTTCCACACGCAGTCATGAGATACAGCACAAAATAAGTTGCTCAGGAAAGACAGACTGCTTGTCTGTTTACAATTAGTGAGACTGCACAGCACACTGTCATCATCTGCAGAAGCAGCTTAGTGTTCTCTTCAAGAGGTAGACATTCAAGACTTTGCAAGGTTTGTCCATCAGACACAGGGTGAAGAAAGTGGCATTTTTCATGGTTTTGATAGGCAGAAAATGAAGGCAAGGAGGTTTCTTAGATCCCTTCTCTTGTGAATCTACATTTGATTTTAACCTAGTCCTCCAATTTGGCAAACCAGAAGGAAACAAGCAACACATAGCAGAAAAACCTAGTGTACTAAGCATTCCTCCCCACCCACATAGTACAAATTCCATATCTTACACTCATAGCTAATGTCTCCAGGCAATACCATCACTCTATTTTAACCCTTTCCTCGGATGGTACATGGGAAGTCTGTTACTGCAGAGTGCAAAAATAAAGAGTTTGAGGGACCATGAGAAAACACCTGGTTCAGTTGCTGTGCCTTCTGGAATGGCCAGTATAACTGGATCTTCTTTGAAAATGGTCATCTAATCTTCCCTTGAAAATTCAGCTGGTGAGTACTCTAACTCCTGCAGAAAGCCTGTTTCAGTGCTCACCTGTACTTGAAGTTGGAAAATGGAACTTAATTTTAAATCAAAACTTCCCATGATGCAAATCAGAACAGTGACTTCTTGCCATGGTGTTGGTGCCTTTACAGGCAGTCTTACATAAATCTTCTCTTTCGCGTATTACATAAATCCAGTCTATTCAAGGTTTCTTTGAATTTAGATTTTCCAAATGAAAAATTCATTTGTGTGCCAAGTTATTACATCAGGGTGGATGGGGTTTGATGAATAATTATTACTTCTGCTATGCTCATTTTAGATCCTTTACTCTAAAATAACCGTAATAATCACAGGTTTTCTATATCAGAATTAAAAGCATGGATTAACACTAGTGTAACTGAAAGTAAATAATGTACTTGCTACAAGTAAAATCTGCTAGCAGTTTGTTGTCTGTTTCCACACTCAAAACTCTTTGTGTGGGACACTGAATAGGACAGCATAGTGCCAATAAACAAGAACATTTCCCAGTGAATCACTCTTTTGTAAATGCCTGTTTTGCTGTCTTTTCTTCACTTCTCAAATGTTGATTTTTTTCAAATGTTTTCCCAAAATATCGTTTAGCACAATAGTTAAAAAATCAGAGAAAATACTTGAGATGTAATTTTCCACTTTCAGGTTTTTCTAGGACTGTCCAGGATAGAGAATTTCTGACTAAATATTATTGTCATTGTTTTGTGGTTTTGCATTACTGTTCCAGTTCTTGAAAAGGGAGTTTTTCCTTTTTCACCAAAGCTTTAGACTAAAATCAAAGTGGGATAGATGCAGAAACCTTACCACCATAATGAGCAGATATGTACAGTAGTTATTGTCACTGAATGTTCTACACTATATGCTTTTCTTAGCTCAGAAATTTTAAACCTCCATGACCATCATTTTTACATTACATGACTCTGATGTCATACCATTTTTTACAGTTTTACTTGAAAGAAGATGTCAGATTTTATTTACTAGTTTGTTTTTTTTCTTTACCTCTTCAATTGCAGCCTTAGGATTATAATTAGATAATCATTATTGCTTATCTGTGATAAAGTACTCTCATAACCATAAACAACTTTATTAATATAGGATGTTCCCCTATTTATTTTTTCAGAGCTCTTTCTCAGGATGATCAAGATGATACCCATTTAAAAATAGAAGATATTATTCAGATAGTAAGTTTACCTTGAAACTTAAACATAAATACTTCTACAGAAATGTTGTGGTTTTAAGTCAATAAAATGTAGCGAAACTCGGGACAGAAATAATGTTCTTTTATATCAGGAATGTACATTTCAATTTAGAGAAAGTGAGAATTTGGAGTCTATATCAAAGATGAACAGGTACTTTAGGATTTGGATTTAAATCACATGATGGAAAAACGGGGGAAGATATTAATATATATATGAATATATATGAAATGATAAGTTTCTATCATCTCAGTTGCCATCAAAACCATAGATGGCCTTGATGGCAGTGCCCATCCACCAGACTGTGGTCATCACTGTCTCATAAGTGTATTGCATTAATCCAAAGAAGAGCATGGGCAATGAACTAGATACAGAGTGTTTTTGTGGAAAGTAATGCAGCATGCATAGGCTTTAATTAATATACTTACATACTCATGACTTGGTATGTGCCTGTTTTCTAGTTTCCATCCTGTTTAGTCTTATGTTTTTAGAATTTTTTCTTAATTCTAATTTCTTTGTAGCAAAGAAGTTAATTACAGGTCTGTGTTGAAAGTTCATATGAAGTTCTTAATACGCTGTGCTTTGGAATTGTCTTTTGATGCAAAAAGAGATCATTAAGTGTTCTACTTATTTTTGCAGTCAGATTGTCCAAAACCAGAGTGCTTTGAGACCTTGTCGGCCATGGAGCTTGCAGAGCAAATAACTCTTCTAGATCACGTAGTTTTCCGAAGCATACCCTATGAGTAAGTGTTCTATGAGTGACTGAAGTGAGTACAGTGGATGAGTAACTGAAAAGGTTTGCATGTATAACAGGGTACTGTCCTTTGGCTGTTTCTGCCTCCCCTATAGTTTGATGATGTTTTGAAAGACAGAGTTCTTTGCTAAGAAAAAAAATCTGCAGTCTAAGGCTATGGGCTAGTGAAGGATGAATATAGTATGGAAGCGCTGAGTCTCTAGGGAGGGAGTGTCGAATCAGCTTCATTCATACAGCAGTTTAACATGGTTATAACCATTTAATGTGACAAAACCAATTTCAAATAGGGTCAGAATGCTGAAATGTAGGATGGGGGAATCAGGGGAAGGGATTAAAAGAAAAATAAATCTTATAATATTTACTGCTTCAGAGAGCATTAAAATGTTGTATTGAAATGCTGGAATTAGTGTAAATCTGTGTTATTAGTTTCTAACAAAATGAGGCATACTTGAAATCCACTTAGACTACACTTACTGACAGAGACTCTGTTCTGTGTTTATTAAGGGCATTTTTGTTTGTTTCTTTCTCCTCAATGTCTAGAGAATTTCTTGGACAAGGCTGGATGAAAGTGGATAAAAATGAGAGAACACCCTATATTATGAAAACTAGTCAACACTTTAATGATGTAAGTACTCATAAATATAGATTACTATGACCTCTATTGACACTGTCTATGACCTCTGGAACAAAAATATCTCTTTGTTTTTTACAATGTGTGTAACTTCTTACCTAGTAGTGATAGACTGTTACAGCCTGGTTGTGATTAACCTTTTAAATTGAAGAACATGAAGATTCTTGTTTTCAAGAACTGGATCTCAGCATATCAGTGGCAATTTAATAGAGTAGAACGTTTTAAACCGTATTCAATGTCTTGTTGTTTACAGAAGAAACTAAATTTTCTCAAGAGAGTGAAAACACAACACTGGTTCTATTTAATGAATGCCCTTTGTAACCTCAACCATGTCTTTGCTCTTTACGATTTTCCTTGAATTTTACCAAGAGACTTCCCAATCAGTTTTATTGCTGTTGGCTTGGAGATACTGCCCATTGCATCTTTTACCCTTGTTTCATATCATAATCCCCCCCACCTCCCTACAACACTGTTATCAATACACTGTATGGCTTTATTAAGAGCTAGAAGTTCTTTTGTGCATTTTTTTTCCTTCTTCATTAAATAATTGCATGTTGAAAGGGATTCTATTTAAATGTCCTAAATTTTTTCCTCTTTGTTTGCTCAGATGAGTAACCTTGTTGCCTCCCAAATCATGAATTATGCTGATGTCAGCTCCCGGGCTAACTCCATCGAAAAGTGGGTAGCAGTAGCTGATATTTGTCGATGCATGCACAATTATAATGGTGTGTTGGAAATCACATCAGCCTTGAACAGAAGTGCAGTCTACAGACTTAAGAAAACTTGGGGTAAAGTATCCAAACAGGTAAGAAAGATACAATTACAAGTAGGGTTTCTAGATTTTATCGATCAGCGTGTTGTTCAGACAACAATGTGTTGAGATAGGATTTCTCCCATAAATATTCCTACTTCTACAATACTCTGACTATTTGCAGGAAGCACCAGGTGGTAGTGGTATTATGTCAAGGGCTTTTGTATTTCATTTAGTCTTTTTTTTTTTAGTATAATTAACTAAATATCTGTGGGAACAAGCATTTCAATGGAATTAGGAGATTCCTAAGACTACGATTTGAGCCTAAAGTAGTGAAACTAAATTTAGAAACTTTCAGATGCATACATCTAGGTGGTTACTAGCTATAACTAAAGTCAGCTCAGGTGCCTAAGATGGAACCCATATTTATCTGTCCGTGCAGAAAGTCAGTAGAAAGGTAAGCACCTCTTCTCAAAGTGGTGAGGTTTTTACTTCTTAGTAAGAAACTGTAGACACCTAGTCTTTTTTTCTCATTTAAGGGCCCAAGTTCAGGTGCAGTACATACCTCCCTTTAGCCTTTAGCTTACTGCTGAGACAGCAGCATGGCAAAGGCTGTGAGAATGACTGACAGTAACAAAAATAGGACACACACAGACACACAAAAAAAAAGGCTATCCAGAATGATGAGTATCCAGTCTTTAAATTCTCTGTTTTAAATGGTTTGAAGAAATTGATTGAATGATTTCTCTCAGCTTTCTGCTATTTCAAAAAAAAATTAGTATCTTCATATGCTAGAATAACAGAGCAAGGAGGTCAGTATGACATAGCAAATCACTTGTAAGTTAGGCTGTATTTGGATACAGAGTGTACTGCAGCTAATTGGAAGATTTCGGCCTGCCTATTTTAGATCTGGCTAGTGGACATGCAGAAGGTGGACTTTTATCATTACATTTCCTCCTTCATTTGTTTCTGCAGCTTTTGCAAAGCACTAAAGCAGCCCAAGCAATGAAATCCACTTAAAATACATTTTGACTGTTCTGCCTTCTCCAGTCACCTTTTTCTCAGCTGCATTGTAGCTGGTGCTTCATTACTTTATTTAAAAATATGTTAAAAATCCTTTCAATACAAACCGTTATATAAGAGATTACCTCCAAGAAGTTTTGTGTTTAGAATTTGTTTGATTTTTAAAATTTTCAATTTAAAAAAACCAAAACAACAGATTAATGTTGTTGCACAGTTGTCCACTGCTTATTGGAAACTTAAATCTGAGTTTTTCATCAACTTGCTATTAGAAGAAAAAGAAAGTGTCTGTTTCTGCCTACAGCTTTCACTTAATTGAAAAATTCAGCTTCAAAAATGACAAATTTCTCATGATTCTCTATATTGTCTGAAATCTGTACTGTGAACAGACTAGAAAGCAAATTTATTGCACCCATGAAGTAACCAGGCTCTTATGGTGGCAACTGAAAGTGATTTGTGTAAGAAAGCAGTATGTTTTCAAAAACATATTCAGCTTTTATCAGAAACTTGGAGGTAAAACCAGTTCAGTAAAAGCTGCAAGACAGTAAACGTCCTTCACTGTCACTATTTTCAGTAAAGCAGCTGAGGATCCTCAGCATCATATAAGATCAAATCCCTAATATTCTTGCATACACAGTAAACCAAGTTGCTGACAATTCATTTAATGAATTTATGTTTTTTCCTGAATTTGCAGGCTAATAATAGTAGCCTACATATATGTTCTGTGTATCACTCAAAAGAAAATCTTTAATGCTGACTAATCTCCATTTTCAGAAATACACTGTTAACTGTTATAAAGCTAAGTTCCTAATGCCAGTGTTATTACTTTTGAAAATGAGGTGAAGATGCTAAATGAATTATACCTTTTCCAAAATCTTATCCCAGTCATTTATGTACAACAGAAATGACATTTGTAATGCATTTTCTTTCTAGACAAAAGCTGTCATGGACAAGCTTCAGAAGACTGTATCCTCTGAAGGAAGATTTAAAAACCTTAGAGAAACACTTAAAAAGTATGCTTCCCTACAACATACAATCGTGTTTTGTTATAAGCAGCAGATAGTAGATGTTAAAGTTTAATTTGCTTTGGTTAAGCTTTAATATTTAATATAATATTGGATAATATTTTTCCCTAATAACACTTTCAATTCTAGTTTTATTCTATTTGGCATTATTGTTTTGCTGAATAGCCTGCGGTTTGGTACCCCTGATAGATAAAGATAATATCTCCAGAAAATTAAGGAAACAAATTAAACTATTATTCCGTGTGAATGTTCCCTGTTGGGGTTTTACTTACACTGATAAACTTTTTCGTTAAGTTTAAAGTCAGGTTTATAAAAAAAAAATTTCTATTCAAAGCCAGGATTCCAAAGAGTCCTTGTTCCACATAAGAAGTTCATGACTTACAGCTAAGCCTGATTCAGATCAAAGACTCATTTACCCCTTTGTTTTGTTTCTGACAGTGGCAAGTAGCTAATGAGAGGAACATAAGAGAAGGGCAAATGCACACTGACATTTCCTTTTCTATAGCCTTCCAGCCCTGTGTAGTCTGCCACCCTGGAAAACAGCTTGCTTTTTTTTGTAAAATAGGCCTTGCTTATTTTTTCATTCAATTGATTTGCCAGGTTGTGTTTGACCTTACGTAATTTTGGTATCTAAAATAGGATAGGTTCCACAATAGGCAAGAGTTCTACAGTTTCTGCATGGTTTCCAGATGCATGCATAATAAAACCTGTATTTTTGCAAGTTCTGTAATTAAAAGTAGGAAGTAGGCTTTCCAGGATTGAGAGAGTTGAGCTTGTTTAGGTGACAGAAGAGAAGGCTCCAGAGAGACCTTACAATAGCCTTCCAGTATAAGAAAGCTGGGGAGGGGCTCTTTATCAAGGAGTGCAGGGGCAGGACAAGGGGTAATGGCTTTAAGCTGAAAGCTGATAAGGAAGACGTTTTTTACTGTGAAGGAGGCAAGGCACTGGAACAGGCTGAGGATGCCACATCCCTGGAAGTGTTCAAGACGAGTTTCAATGGGGTTTTGAGCAACCTGATGCAATGGAAGGTATCCCTGCCCATGGCAGGAGGATCGGAAGTGGATGATCCTTTCTAAACCAAACTGTTATATGATTCTATGCTTGAGCGATACAACTAATTTAAATGATCTCAAGAGAAGCAAAGAATTTGGATTATGAGAATAATTACTGGAATAAGTATATTACTGGAATAATTTCAAAATATATATATTTAAACTAGTCAATTTTTACCTAAAAAGTACATTGGGTAGCTGATCACTTTTTGAAAATGTATTTACTCACAATATACGAACAGGTACTTTTCTACACCTTTCAGTGAATATATTGCTTTCCTGTGTACAACAATAATCCTTACAATATAAAAAATACCCAGAATGAAGTGAATTGCTAAGCATTGTCAGCAGACTGCCTAAGTTAACAATATAGCCATCACCTTGCATTATTCTTGCCAGAGCTTCAGAAAACCAAGTTTGCTACTATTTCTGCTGAGGCAAAAATTAGTGAGCATGAATCAATGATTATTGCAATAGGGAATCACTATCCCATTCCTTCTGTCCCTCCAATAAAAGAAAATCTGTATTCTCTAGGGTTCCTGTTCCCAGTTTTCCAGATCATCTTTGCTGCCTCTTTATCTTTATTCTTTATGTTGACTGCTGTAAAGGCTGAAATACACTTAGACAGAATATGTATGTGTATGTGTATGCATGCATATATATATTCATATGTATGTATATGTATGTGTAAGTATGTGCATACCTGTATATATTATGTACATACGTGTGCATGTGTATTTGCATATTTATTTGTATGTATCTCCACATGTGCACACACATGCTTACACACACACATACGTGTACCCTTGCTTACATGGCTGTAGAACATCAGCTAAGAAGCATGTCCATGTGCATTTTCAGTTTGTGTGTAGGATCTATTACTGAGATTACCTGTGAGAAAGGACTGAAATATGCTTGAAGGTGTTCTCTGATTCCAGAGTTTACCTGTCCTTTCTCTCACTCCATCACATTACTGTTCTACCTTTTACTAAAGGTTTTCTGCCATTGATATTAGGTATTGGACAGACTAAATTATATTTGTCATGGGCAGAGCAAATACAACTCAAGTGAAGTCGGGGAAGCTGTTCATCTTAGAAATTAATGTAACCCGCTGATTAGAAGTACATTAAGTAATAAACAGTTTGTGTGAGTTATTAAAAAATTCAGCTTGTAAACGTATCTTCAGGCAAATATGCTGCTTTCTTGTTTCACAGTTGTAACCCACCTGCTGTTCCCTACCTTGGAATGTACCTGACAGACCTGGCATTTATTGAAGAAGGAACACCAAACTTCACTGAGGAAGGCCTTGTCAATTTCTCCAAAATGAGAATGGTAATTTTAGTTCCTTATATGGCTTCCCAACAGGTGTTCAATTATATGAGTTAATTATTGATTTAATTATAATTTCTTCAAATTTAATTTCTAAAGACGTACAAATATATTGGCATAATGCTATTTGAAAGCAATTACTTTACTCAGTCTTCTATCACCACCTTCTGGTAAACTCAGTATTTGTATAGGTGAGTTTACATTCAGTTTATTCTCTGAGAAACGTGAGAAAGAAAAAGCAACTGCAGCAAAAAGCTTTCTGAACTAAACAAAATTAAAGGAATGTGATGATTCACCAGAAAGCCGTAATTATAATCTTCTTTACAAGTGTGGTAGGGTCTATCTAAAAAAGCATTTTAAAGTTGATTTTTCTCGAACTACCATGTAAAGTTGTTTTGTAAAAGCTCAGAGGGAAGCATGGAAATTTCTAATCTCAGCTTAATGCCCTTTGCTATATTGCAATGTATGTGTACACATTGCAGCAGTTACTCAAGGCAAAGAGGAAGGAAGTTATCAGTACAAGGACAGGGGAGACAAGGTGGTTCACTTGAGGTTGATTGAACAATAAATGGTTAGTTTAGGAAAATTATATCCTTGGAAGCCGTTAGAAGATCATCTGTGCCCTTTCCTTCCCTCCCTCCTCCCAGGTTAAATTGCATAATTTGGGACAGTATTCTTGCCTTATGTGACTTAACTGAAGTCAGAATGCAGTTGTACTGACTCAAATACCTGTTTTCTTTTGAAAGATCTCACATATTATCAGGGAAATACGCCAGTTCCAGCAGACCTCCTACCGCATAGAGCATCAGCAGAAGGTAAGGCTTTTCTTAGACACTGTTGCCTACTAATGAAATCAAAGCTGTAGCCATTAGTTGTAAGATACAGCTGTTGTTGAAAGCTAAAATCAGTGTATTCTGCTCCCACCAACTGAGAGAAGAGGACAGACAGAAATGTGGACAGGTACTCTGGGGCTGTAATATTTTCAGCCTGGTAGAAACTCTTCATCTGACACTGTATATATAAGCAAGATTTTTCCTCCTTCTCTGGAAGATTTCTTGGGATTGCATCCTTCATTGGTCTGGGGTACAAGAGAATGGGTTCAAAGGGAAATGTATAGTCCATGCTCCATAATTCCATAGAGAATCCCAGAATCCCAGGATTAGGAGACAGGAGATGACCCAAGCATCTGCAGTTGTTGTGTGCATCCTCTAGATCTTCTCCTGTTGTCTGCCATGAGAGCAATGCAAATTTGCCCGAAACCAGTCTGTGCCTTCAGGGGAGATTTCATCTCAGGCTTCAGAAGAATCATGTGGTCTTAAGTAACCTGTTCAAGGATTTGTCCATTCCTAAGAGGCTGTATTTAATTCCTAAAGTGCTGCTAGTGGAGCTTTACAACATTCAAACAAGCTGTTGTGTTTCTCAAGAACAGGGTGGATCTCAGGATCCAAAATGGGCTGAAGGAAAGCAGAGAAAAGTAACTTGCAGTCTGTTCTTCTGTGTTATCTTCATTCCAGGTTACTCACTATTTACTTGACAAGACACTCATCATAGATGAAGATACCTTATATGAGCTTTCCTTAAAGATCGAACCCAGACTCCCTGCCTGAAGAGCCAGCTTTGCCTCAGAGTCTGCGGGAAGCTTTAGTACAATGAACAAAATCATGCATGCCAAGTCCTAAAGACAGCAAGGGAAATATCGAGAAGAATGCACTCTCTTTTCCAATAAGAGATACAGAGCCTCACAGCATTTCCCTCTCAGGCAACAAAAATGAGCATTGGAAGACTACAATGCTTCTAACTCGGATTAAGTGATTGCTGTTTTGCAAAGATAATGTTTCACAGTAGGGACTATATATTTAATGGAAAATAGGAGACTTTCCTGTGAACGGGTACTTGTTGTAGCCATCTTATGTGACAAATTAAGGGGATAGGTTTAAATGGTGGTTATATACCCAGGTATATTAAAATCCATGAGCAAAATGAGATGGCTGTGATGTGGTCTGGATTGGTGGCTAACTACGTGTTCCCTGAGGTAGTAATAGTAGTGGTGTTCTCATATTGTGCTGGCTTCATTGAAAAACAGAATCTTAACAGTCATCTTCTGTCTTGAAGTGACATTAAGATAGCATTTAGGATCTTCCAATCTGCCGTTGTTCAAAATACCTGCTATACATTTAATGCTACCCTTTATAAAGTGTTACCTTCTTTAAATGTCTTGTCAGCTTTTTCTAAACTGTCTGATTTTACCTATAAATGAATTGTAAGTATTTGTTCGTTCATACACAGAGTATTTACGGCATGGAAAGCAAATGAACTAGTTGAATAGTTGCAAATAGTTGCCAGCCTTGCAAGATTCAACTGGGAAAGGTTAGGAGCTATACCTGAGACTTGAGAAATCCGGACATACTGTGGATGGGATGGTTAGTCATGTTACACACAGCCCTGGAAAAGGCACTTTATCTTTTTGCACCTCCTACAGCTTTTCTGACAAGTCACACTACAGAGTACTTTCTGGACACACTGTGGAGAAAAATACATGTCTGATCTGGCAGTGGGTAGTGATCAGCAATGAACACTGGGAGTAGGAGTGACAGTGTGGTTTTACATGGAACCAGTGGTTTGATATATGTCTATTTTTTTGTTCAACCATTTGTCACTGACTTAGCTCTAGAATTGTTCACATCAGTGGCAAACTTTGAATGCCAGAAAATACAAGCTATATATTTTTATCTGAGCTAGTAATTATAATTTGCATATGGGCATATGTTTAAGAAAATGTGTTATTTGTAAATGTTTTCAAAGCTTATGCTTTTGTGATGTTGCAGGTAGGTAGATATAATTTCTACAGCTAGTTGGTACTTCCTAAATTTTCCTGATCACGAGTGGCTTGTAGTAGCTGCATGAAAAGTGAGCTCAAATGCATGCTGTAAAGTGCATCATAGTCTAAAATGCAGATACTAGCACTGTTGAAAAAAATTGGCTGGAAAAGTGTCCTTACTTTTCCAATGATATTCAGCCAGTTGAAGAAATAGGGCTATAGCACTGTATACCTCCCTTAAGTCCTCTCAGGGAGACAGATGTTTAAAATAGATTGTAACTTAGGCTTATTTGATCTGACATTTCCTACTACAGCCATGATGCTTCTTAGTGCTGGCGAAGAAAAACAGATCTGCCTGGCTTGTGGTTTTTGTCTTTATTTGCACTTTAATTATATTGCTGGCCCAGCCCAGAGCCGCACAATACATTCCATTTGTTCTGTCTGAGTGTAACTGCTAGCATTTATAAATGTACCTTAGCAACTGTAAATGTCATTAAGGTTCTTCACCTCAAGGACCATCTCTTTGTAAATAACTGCATGAGGGAACATCACAAAGCCTGAAAACTCCTTGATTAGAAAAGTAGATAACAGAAAAGGAAATTCCAGAAACATTTCAAATGACTAATGATTGCTGTAAAAATGACCATGGAAAATGTTACTTATAGAAGCTCTTTATTGTCAAAAACGTGCTTGTTCTTTTCACTAATGACTGACAAGAAGCTGTCTGCATCCCAATGCATGCTATAGAAAAAGAAAACAAGCATGTTTTCTTTGGACCACAAAAACAACTTACTGTGTATTTTCTGTACAAAAGCAGTTACCATATGGTCATTTCATAAAACACTCTGAAGTAATGAAGAAACACAGCAAATGTGGTCCTAAAATTGATTTCTTAATTTGGTTTTATTGTTTTTCTGTTAACAAAGAAAAGACATACCGTCAATGTCAATTGGCATCTCTGTTGTATACTACTAACTGCTTCTTTATCTGCCTGTACCCCATTTTGCTAAACTTTATTGATATTCTTAGTGTTACGGGGTACACTTCTTGATCTTACTCTTTTCAGAGTTCATTATTTTGTACTTTATGTATTGGTTCTTCAGAGTTTCAAAACATTCAGTGCATTTTAATGCTTGCAGTACACAGATGTGGTGCTGTGCTAATGCTACAGTATTACAAATGGACAGAGAGGAAGAGAAAGGATTAAACATGAGTTTTTTAAAAGGTGCCGAGCATCTGTATTTTAAAAACAGTAGACAATGTGGTAGTTCAGCCCCTCTGTAAAAGCATGTACTACTTATATGCCAGAAGATACCTCTTGAGTCAGTGGCACAATTTAGATTAGAATCACTAGAGTAACTAGATACTTGATTTGTGTTCAGATCAACAAAAAACAAGAAACAAAAAAAGGTTGTGGTCACAGTGGTGTTTGATCTGCTGATGACTAATGCTAGTCTTTGTGGTCGGGGATACAATGCATGCATCTTGCAAACCACAACCCTAGCCAGTGTTGCAACCCTTACAATCCTAAACAGAGCTGGAGACAGCTGTTCTTCAGAAATCCTACACAGCGAGTGTAGACTGGAGTGTCTGCTCTGCAGCTGGGTTGTGTATTTCAGGTGTAAGTGGCCTGAGTGCCTCTGCTACAGTACTGCTGCAGTGTTTGAGCTATGGCGATGTATAGTAGGCAGCAGCAACCTGCTTTATGTGAGGCTTTTCCTAGTACATCTATATAACCAGCTAGTGCAGTGATCTCCCTGTACAGTGCATAGGGATCGTGGAGCTCCTTGCAAGCAGCTTCTCTGTGCCACTCCATCCCAACCATATAATATCTAGAGGTAGAAATCCCAGTCATAAAACACCCACTCTTTGCCTCTGATGTTTTAGGGAGGATGTCTCCAAGTAAGGACTTTATCATTTGGATCTTGCTGTCTTTTAGGATCTTGTCTATTTCAGCTTACACACCATGGAAGCAGAGCACATTTGCTTTTCTGCAACTGGAGCTGATTCAGGATTTGTGAGAAAGAGAAGGGCTGAAGTGCCTATCACTTGCCTTTCTTAGCTCCACAGCCCTGCTGCGCCGGTCAGATGCGACAGCAGTTCTTATGTTGGAGGGGCTGCTCCCTTTGGCACTCTCCAGACAAAAACACCTCAGCATGTACAGGCTGGATGGCTGCAATGGGGATAGCATATTTCACCCACTTGTTCAGCAGTGGGCACATTTGCCAGCAAAGTCCAAGGGAAATTGCAGTATATTTTTTATTGCGTAAGTAGCAGCCCAGATTCAGCCTGTAGTTATCTGGCAACCTGGGCAGCAGCACAGACACGTCCCCATCCATGTGACAGAGAGCACTTGTCACACGCTGATATGGGGTTAGAGTTGCCTTCACCCCAGCCTTCACACCCCACAGTCCTCCTCTCCCAACTAAAATTCACCAGTATTGTTAGTGGACTGAGACTGTGATTAGACATCATGTAGGAGAAAAAAATAGATCCATTGAATTTACAGTGGCAGTAAGTGTATATTCTGTCCCTTTCTTTCCAGCTAGTCCTGTAACACACAAATGTGTAGCTTAGTAGTGAGAGATGATACTGGGACTGATCACCCGTATTTAAAAGTAAGGAAGAGGTCTCCATCCTCTTTCTGCTTTCTTAGTTCTTAATACTGATCATTATTCTGTAGAATTAAAAGGAACTAACTATTTAAAATATTTATTAACTTTACCTAGGCAGGACATGTTCATTATCCCAAATTTTCCTTCATAATTGTTATTTATTTTAAAGGTTTTACAAAAACATTGTTTTATTTGTATCGGTATTCAGATTCTCCTCCTTTCACTCTTATCAGCAACATTAAACTTAGATTTATCATTTAAATTCTTACCAATAAAGATATTTTTGCCCACTCATAATTGTTATTCGCTAAGGGCACAATCCTTCAGACCTCATTCTGATAATACCTTAGGCTTCACTGAGAGCTTTTCATGAGTAAGTTTTTTGGGGATCTGGCTCTCAGATATTTGCCTGACAGTTTTGCCTCCAAAGGTCCAATTGTCTCTGTGTGGGATGCTTTGTGTCCAATAACACTGCTCAACTATGGTTGTTTTGTTGTACCTTTACTTTTGAAATACTCTCTGAAGTTTTGTTCTGTCGGAGATTAGGTTTATGTTTATTTGACAGATGTACCTATATTGAAAACATTACTTATGCACAATCCAGGCGTTTTTGCATGTATTGTAACTTATCTTTTGACCTGAGGTTATTGCTTTTGTTGTTAGTAAGGCATATCAGGCAGAGTGTTGTGCCTATATGCTAAATAAATTTTTTTTTTCTTCCTGAGTTTCAGGAGACCTTACTGGTATCTGTTTATTTTTTTACTCCCTAATGGTGAATAATTAAATCTACTTCTGAATTATGCAAACTGAAAACACTTGTCAGGCAGCTCTGTTTAAAAATACCGCAGGATAATTTTAATTTCAAGTTGTTTTCCCCACACTTTAAACCACGGGTGTCAAAATCACGGCTCCCACCATTCTCCTACTCCTGCAGCGTAACACATCACACACCCTGCACACGTGACCAGCATTGGCAGGAGCGTTGGAGCAAGGGGCTCTTGCCACCAGGTAGAAACAAGGTGCCGGGCCATATAAAACAGAATGGAGGGCTGGATTTGGCCCGCGGGCTGCGAGTTTGACACGCCTGTTTTAGACTATTTCATTGAATTTATGCCAGTTGTCTGGTTTTATATCTTTCTCTTAAGGCCATGAAAATGGGATCATAGAATTGCAAAATGCTTTGGGTTGGAAGAGACATTTAAAGATCATCTGTTCCAATCAATCCCCTGCCATTGGCAGGGACACCTTCTACTATGTCAGGTTGCTCGAAGGCCAAACCAGTCTGACCTTGAACACTTAAAGGAATGCAGCATCCACAGCTTTTGTGGGCAGCCTGTTCCAGTGCCTCACCACCCTCATCATAAAAATTTCTTCCTTAGGCCCAGACTAAATCTGCCTGCTTTCAGTTGAAAACCGTTGCCCCTTGTTCTGCCAGTACAGGACCTGGCAAAAAGTCTTCGTATTTCTTATAAGCCCCTTTTATATATGGAAAGGCTGCAATAATGTCTCCCTGGAGCCTTCTTCTTGTGGAGCCTTGTTTACCTACAGCCCTCTGATTAACTTTGAGCTGATTAACTTTGCCACTTTGGTAATTTTAATTTAACTGATGAATTTTCAGTACTGTTTTGTAAGGGGAAATAAGACTCCTACCTGTGGAAAGGCTAGTATTAGAGATCCATATCCATAGTTAGGGGAGAGTGTTCTGAGGAGAAAGCAATGGCTTGCTGGACTGTGAGCCTCCAACACCAGTAGTGTCTGGCCAGGCAGCAGGAGCAGCACTAAGGAATGAATATCCTCAGAGAACAGAGGATGTTAAGTCTCCTCTTGAAAAGTGATGTCTGTTTGTAATCGTGTTCTCAACATATACCCTTAAGAGAAAACAGCAATTCAGTGACTATATGTACTCTTTTTTAATTCTTTAAATGAGACAAAAATTTCACCAAAATGTCAAGCAAAAGGAATTTTGAAGGGCTGAAATTGTCTGAAATAGAATTGTTGCCAGTTTCACACACATGATCTACACTAGACAATTCCTACTTTCAGTCTTGCCACTCTAATTAAAAACATGCATTGTGCATACTGTTCAATGCAGTCTGCAATGCAGCTGGCAAAAACAATATGATCACTTTTTAGGCAATTGTGCTGGAGGCCACAGGGTTCAGTTATTAGGATTTTGGATATTGCTTCTTTTCCCAAAAGGTCAGCTCAATTTTTAAGAAAATAATTTCTCCTCCTTTTTGCCAGAAAACACACTCCTAATTATAGAGAACTTTTCGTACAGTGAGTGGCAGATATTCTGTGAAGAGCAACTTCAATAACTTAAAATAACTGCAGTTATTTTTAGCAGGTTGGTTAGATTTAGTTGAGTTCTTTATTTAGTAGATACGTATTAGCACCTGGAAGTGTGTTCCCGTGGAGTAATCATAATTATAGGAGGACTGTTCTGTGCCTATATATGCATTTGGTCATGGTGAATTTGTGTACATGCTTAGACCCAAATTCTTCCTTGTTTCTATCAACTTCAGAAGGATGTAAGGGGTTGAATACCACCTCAAAATGGAATATTTTTCCAGTTTGAGATCTCAGTTACTGCATATCATCTATGTAAGTGGGTATTGAACAACCACTGTCACGGGGAATTCTCAGCAAGCAGTCTGGTAACAAAACAATTATTTTTATTCCCAAGACTCTATGCCTCACTATGTTATTCTAAGTCTGCCTTCAGGAATCTCAATAACTAGAGACCCATTGAACTTGAAAATAATTTATGGCCATTACATTGAGGCAAGCCAACTGCTAGCTTATAAAGATATTGTGTGTCGTAGCTCTTTGCAGCTGTAAAATAGCAGAGTTCAGACTCCAACAGCAGGATAGCGAGGGATTAGTGTCCTTGCTAGCTCTTCAGAACAAAAAAGGCATCCTGTAGTTCCTAATGTGATAGATATGCTAAGTAAGAATAACTAGGTTTATAATTTCCATCTTGATTCCTTTGATTACTAATAAATTATTTCGCACATATGGAAATCTAACTTTATAGACCTTTTCATTGAAAGAAATATGCTAATGAGAAAGACCTTCCCATGAAACAAATTACTTTCATCTAGTCCATATTTGTAACTTTGTTCTGCAGCTTCCACAATAAACTCCAATGGGGAACAAATTATTGCTGGATTTCAGCTGAACTCTCTGTTCAGGGACAGATGGCATTAATATGAGTATCAATTGAATTAACACTCAGCTACTGCTACCTCCCCAGCACAAGCAATGAAACCAGGGCAGCATTTTAATTGGGAAATTTCACATAAATATTTAGGTTAGACAGAGATGAAAATAGGGCATTATTTGTGGATGGTTCTTAGCACCCCAGCTATTTCTGTAACTGAGTTCTTCACAAAATAAATCAAAGAACACTAGTACGACTGAGCTATTTTTTCTAAGTATTAATGATATATTCTTCAGAAGTCATAAGAGAACTTGCTAAGAACTTGCTAACACTGGTTGTCATGTGTTTGCAGTGTTAGCTAGCAGACCGAGTTTTGTTTACATCTTCTGTTTTTCCAGGCTGTGAGCTGGCAAATAACCTTAAACACCTGTGTAAACCACCAAGTCACTTCAGTTCATGGTATCACCTACTTTGAGGTGAATGTTCAGTGAGGTCTTTGTTCAAGGTCTTTAAGAAAAGCCTGCCTTTAGTCAAAAACTTAAAATGAGGTATGCCTCCTCAGTCATAAGCTGCAGAACTGGAGTGTGGGGGCTGCGTTGCTGACAGAAAGATGACGGCCACCAAAGAAGAATTGTTAGCACACAAAGCTCTGCATTAAATGCAGGCTGGGGGGCTTACAGTCAGAGCAAAAGATGTGACACAAAGTAGCTCTCACCAAGCACGAAAGGAAATGCTCATTTCTATTTTCTTTGCCTGTTCCTGTACAGGGGTTGATGCGTTGTGCTCATGTTTCTGTACTCATATTACCTCAAAAGAGATCCTCAACTGGATACTATTTTTTCTATCAATAACAGAAACGTAGTGTGGGGTTGATAAAAATCAGGTGTGGTAAAGAGAGGGTGTTTCAAATACTTGGTAGTCCTGGTGCACTGATCTGTAAGGGATGTTTAAGTTTTAATTATGGTGAGCATGCATCGCTCTTACTAATCCAAACAAGCCATGAATTCCTGGGGGCGAGAGATCTATGTTTTGTCAAGTTTCAAAAATCTGAGATTTGGAGTTAGGAAATTGCTATATGTAATTCATGGAATAGTAAATGTACAAAGGAAAAATGCATTTTAAAGTTTTAGATTTATAAAAGTTGCACAGTACTGGCCTCTGTGTTCCCCTGTCAGCCTTGATAAATGTTCAGCTTTGGTGGGAGCAGAACTAGGTGAATGAAACTGATTATTCTTTTTTACTTTCCGAACCACCGTACGCTATTTTTTTCATCTACTTTACCAGTATGTAGCTATAGTAATTCTTAATAATTTCAGACATCCTCCTTTCACAATTCATGTTTCTGTACTCTCTGCCTTACAGAGTCAAGACCTCATGTTGTGAATTAAAACGTAAGGGGAAAAATAATGCCCACTGCAATCTCAGCTCATTCTGGGTCCTTGCTCCCTGCTCTGGCCTGTTCCCATCAGGGATGCATGCAGGCGTATTTAGCCTGCACTCCATGTCTCTCATGAGTTGTTCAGGCAGGCAAGACAATCCAGTGGCAATCCAGCACAGAGGCTGCTCTTGACCTTTCTCTTTTGGCTATTACAAAATGGGCCCTTTGGGATGAAGCAGGAGAGGTATATTTCGTAACAGTTAAGGATTTGGCCAACCATTTGCTATCATGAACTCTTTCCCCTTGAGAAGTGTTTGAAAGATGATGTTGCTATCATCCAACTGTTAGATGCCTCTGTCCTGCCACATCCTGCTTACGTAATCAAGGACACCCTTGTGCGAGCAAATGTCACTCATATAACTTAGTGAAATAGGATTGGTCACTGCAGCAATTATTTTTGTTCCCCTCACCTCCATTTGCCTGTCTCATATTACCTGGGTTCCTGTCAACGCACCAACTTGTTCACTTTACACTCTGGGCTCACTGCAGGCAGCAGGACTTCTCTATTTTCAAGGTCAGTTTAACAATTTATATTGCTTTTTTCCTCAAATGGTAGCCTTTCAAATACAAAGATTTTTAAAAAATAATTCAAGGCACCATAGGATGTGGTGTAAAATGGTTATAATTTACTGATTCACATAAATACCTGGTGCAGGAAAAAATGTCAGTCCATTGTGCAGCTGCTTCAAATGTTGACCCTTAAGCAACAGTTTAAGTAAGGGAATAATAAGTCCCTTTGGAAATGTGCAACCAGGTCAGATAAAGCAGCTCTAATTCAGCAAGTTTTTCGTTATTTGATTGATTCAAGCAAATATTCCCATCCTACGAGGCAGTTGTTACTAACGAGCAATTGTCTGATCTGTGAAGAGTCTTCTTCATGTTTTCTCTATTCATATGAATCCATTGAGAGATTCATAGTTAGGACTTCTTTTCCCCCGAATTATTTGATTTTTGTAATCATTCACTGACCTGTGGCATTACAAGGAGAAAGAAACTGAAATTTAGTTTATTTTTTCATAGAGATATTTCATGCTGAGATTAAGATAGATTTAGACTAATGTCTGCAGTAATATTTTTTTTCAAGTTTTTATCTTAAACCCAGACCAGCCAAAAAAGATTTAAGTCTTGCTCAGGGCAAGCTATGAGAAATTGAAAACAACCCCACCAATACTGCTTCATGAGATTTAATGTTTTAATGTTTATCTAACATGTGGAGTGATACAGAAAACCAAGAGCAAAGTAAACTGTTTTCTGGGCTTCTAAAAATGTTGCTGTGTGCCTGTAGTCACTTGTGCCATTTATTGAAGGTGTTTTTAAGGTGCCAGCAACTTCCATAAACAGGCATATAAAACTTTCCACTGGCATCTGTAGGGTTTAGCTCAAGCTAAGAATGACTCAAAGGAATTACTTCTCAAATATAAAAGACCAGCCTCTTTCTTCCTCTGCCACGTGAAAGTTCAGCTTACTGCAGGGATCACATTAGCTAAATGGCTTAAAGTTTAAGATGTGCGTATATGTTATCTGTGATTATGAGCCTGTGTGAACTTTAGCTATGACTCTGCCATTCCTCTAAAATGTCGCTCAGGATCATATGGTGTGGCAAATAATACCACCCATGACACGGTTCAAATATTTAATCTAGTTCTATTTCTAGAAATGTCACTGTAACCCTTGTACCCTCCTTCCCTCCTTGGCTAAAAGCACATGTGCTGTGTGTGAAATATAGGATAACCAATACCTGTCAAATACATTAAGAGAAAAACAGAGCTGACAATTTCCTCTTTAAAAAAATTCAAGAAAGTAAAGAACTAATAGCAAATGCATTACTTTTTAAATAATGATAGTAGTAGTAAAGTTGACATGTTCCATAAAGGGTAAAGAAGTGGTTTGTGTATTTCTGATGATTCACTTGCCTCTGAAGTTCCCAGAGAGGCATGGAATTGCTTCAGCTGTGTGCAGCTCAGAGGATCACTGTGTGCCATGGGTACAGCTGAGGCTCTCCAAGCATAGCGGTAGTTGCAAATCAAATGTCCTGAAGACTCTCTGCAGCCTCTGACCACAGCAGCAAGGAGTACACTCTGTTATGTCAGAGTTTTCTTAAATTGTTGATTTAAAAGAAGGTTCTTTTTAGTGTTGGTGAGGGACTTGCTGTACCAACATGGTACTTCTTCCAGGGTGTATTTTTACAGCCCCTCTGCCTTAAACTATATTCACAATCTTTCGGCTGTTTCTCAGCCAGCACAAAATTTGTGGTAGCGACTTCTGCTCAGTCCTGCTGCTAGCTTCTGTCTCTGCTTCTGTGCATGATAATTTGTACAGTTTCAAACCCAAAACACACTTCTGTATAATAATGCCCAGAAGGCTGGTTACAGTTAGATGAGGATGTCATGGGGGATAGTAGAGAGACCAGGACCTTTCAGACAGGTTTTTCTGATTCACTGCCAAGTTATCACAGCATATGGGAATACTGGTTTGGAGAAGGCAACTCCAATTTTACTCTGAAGTTGTTTACCTTTTATGGTGCTGATGTGGTTAGGGAATGGGAATGCAGAAACCTTTTTTTTTTTGAAGACATTAAACACTACATGCTGTATGGTTTAGTGGCTGTTTTCAAGTCATTATTGCATTTAATCTCCTCACAATTAACCACAGTATACATCAATCCACAAAATTACTTGTAAGGAAGTAATCAAAACTGTTCACTGTAGGAGGGAAACTGGTACATGGAGGTTACACAGCGACTGTTTCTCAGCCAATTACTCTGTGTTTGTTCTCTCCTAACAACAGTATTTTTTCTTTCTCCAAGTGACAGTACAAGTACAAATGACCTTGGAAATAAAACTTCAAAGGACTTGTCACCAGGACAAATTCCACTCTCAGAGGTACTGGGCTGTGGTCCCTGTCCTGCCTTTGGACCAAGGGCATGTATAATCCTAGAGGCATACAAAAGACATCTTAACTAGTCCTCATGAGGTAAAGCCAGTATCCAAATATGAACAGAATGACATAATAAGAGGAAGATGTGCAAAGCAAATATTCCAAGCATTTTGTAAAGATGTTAGATTCAAATACAGGGAGCCATCAAATTGTCTTGCAGCACATACAACTAACAAGAAAAAACAAAAGCCTTCACTGCCACTTCATCTGCAGAAAACCCAGCTGATGCTAGATACCAGCCGAGACACTGCTGAAGACCTTGCTATCTGGAAAGGAAATGAATATAGATGTGTTGTAAGTGCTGGGTGATAGTAGAGCAGATCAGTCCTGACCGTGATAAGGAAAAGCAGAAGACAAATTACATAAGATCATTGCATGAGAGCCTGCAGACTTAGCACTCCCATTAGAGAACTGGTGAGCCAAACATGACAGTGATACCACGTGCAGCAGAAGCAGGTACATCCTCCCAGTTACAGCACAGGTTAGCACTGCAGTGTTTATGAGGTCCATTTTTTTTTTATTTCTGCCATCTGCTAAGGGATTTAAGAAGCTCATGCTGTTCTGTCCCTGATGTTCCCTCCCTGTTCTTGTTTCCATCAGCCTGCAAGAAGGTCAGTGCTGTCCTAGTCTGTGGACTTGAGCTGGCACTTCAATTTATATTTCCCTACTGCAAAACATATCAGTTCTCGGTTTTCCACTTTGGACTGCTATGTCTCCTGATGTGTCCATGTCTGCTGATCTGCATACAGATGTATGGCGTTCCAGATTTGTCATAGCCTTACACTGAAACAGCTCAATTTAGATCACTTCTCTGAATATTTCTTGCACAATGTCCTGAAATCCCTACCTGATCAAATTTGTAGGGAAGAACTAATGTTCCAATCTATTATGTTATGGGAAAAACAGTCAGCGTATTATCTCAGTGATGCATACTTGAGGTCTCATGCTGTGAATCCTGAAAATGTCCTTAAAATCCATAAAATGAAATTATTATACTTTATACCTCATAAAAAGTGTTGTGTCCAATACTATAGAAATTAGATCTTGTTTGGACAACTGAATAAGAGATGTCCACAAAACTAAAAATCAGTACAGGTTTAAATGCAGCTATTTCTGTGTTACATGTTACAAAAAAAGTCCAAACTCACATGTATCTTGAAGTACATTGAAAGAACTTTAAAATTCCGCAAGGCTGATGCAGTTACAATCCACTTACAGAAACAAATTTTAACTAGAAAAACATAATTGGAAACCATTTAAGAATAGTTTATCAAAACATTCAGAATTCCTCTACAGAGGAATTCTGCTTATCTGGAAGCGTTCCAGTTTAAAGCGAAAGCGAAAGTGAAAGTGAAAGTAGTAGTAAAAAAAATCCATGGGACTGCTAAAGACTTTAAGTTAACGAAGTACCCGCTATTGCAGATAACCCCATCACTTGATATTACTCGGAAGTATATCAATGTCCATATCAGATGTAATTCCCTGACTGCACCTATTAGGAAGCCCCCCAGGCCACAGTGAGGTCTGCAGCCACCACTCCCTACCCACTGTTCAGGAAACTGTGTGACTGAGAAAAGCTGCCAGCACTTGGCAGGCAATGACCACAGCGTGCACTTGTAGTGAATTGCTGTGGTCCCAAGGGGCTGATATAATCTCCAAATGCATAAGATATGTAGCAGAGAGATGCTCTGTTGCTTCCCTGCTGGTGACCTGGTGTGACTGTTACTAGGATGAAAGGACCATTGTGGTATCAGGAGAATCCTGAGGATGAAAAAAATGAAAAGAGTTCAGGGTAGAGCCAAAGAGTGATTAATAAATTTGAAAATATGATAAAAAATGGATGAAGAGACATACAAATGAGCTAGTTATTAAGTAGCTACATGTGGAATGAGTAGAAATTTCTACAACAAACTGAAAAGTAATAATAAAGGTCAGTGATTCAAACTGAAGGCAAGCAAATGCAGAGCAGAAATAAGGTATGAGTTTCATTTTTTTTTTTAAATTCAGGATAATTAACTCTTGGAACTCATTTATCTTCTCCAAACCATACTCTCTCTAGATAGTTTTGAATGCAAGATGGATGCTTTCCTAATGCAGGCATTTTCGTTCCAGTACACCTGATCAGTACAGGCAAGTGCTCAACTCCTTTGCAAGGCTTAAAACCGCAAAAGCTCTTCTGATCTTGAAAAAGTACTTTTTCCCCTTCCCAGCTGCCCTATGGTAGCACTATAGACAGCTGTGAGGAAATGGATTTTCTATCATCATGAGCACAAGGGAAAACCTTTAGAAAACTCCTACTAAAGAAAAGCGGGTGCTTTAATTTTTAAGGCTGTGCAATGATTAAATTTCCCAGATGAAGGTGAAATCCTTACACTGGAGGCCTAGTGGTAGTCTGCACTAAAACCAGAATCACAGCATTATATTTCTAGTAAAGTGTTATTAGAAGAACCTTATGCCTTTAACAACATCTTTGGCTGGGATAATTGTATTTCTCTGATTCCACAGAGGCGGCAATGGTGCCAAATTATTGCTAGGGCAGGTTGACATTTTCTGTGGAGACAAAACCAGGTGCATCTGTTAATGATTCGAGGTCAGATTTGACAAATAACTTTGACGAGAATTTTTTTTAGTTTGAGTCTGTTCCATTCAGACTCTTTCAAAATGGATCTTTTTGAAATGTTTGTTTTGAAGCAATGCAATACATAGAAATTGTGCTATTTTTAGAGGTGGAAAAAATGTAAAGCAAACCAAACTGTCTTCTTTCCTGTGCAGTGAAGTGTCTTGTTTATTGTTCAACCTCATTATGTAAAAACATTGTTTGCTGAACTCATTTTTGCAAGTCCATTTGTGCTGATTTGATTGTATGCGGGCTACCTGTGCAAGGCATAACATAGGCTCAGTTTGTGCTGCAGTATTTTATGCATTTATATTCAGAACCATAGCCCACCCTTGTGGCAAGAGGTATTTATTGATTTAGGAGTTGCACCATTTTGATAAAAAGGATTACATTTGCTGTATTAAACAGTTGCAAGTGCTATGCCCTGTGATAGCAGTGCCTCGCTGCAGTCACAAGTTCCTGTCCAAGGAGCAGAAGATCAGGCCAGTTGTCATCTCCCAGCTCCAGCAGGCAGCAGCTGTGTGACGCTATGATTGATGCTTGTCAGGTCACCTCCTCAGCAGTTACCTTTTCTGCAAAGAGTGACTGGGTTTAAAAACCTGAGGCACTTGCTGGTACAGACAGAAACTGAACTTCTGCTTGCAGAACTGCAAAATTTGTGGAAGGAATTGTTAGAATGAGGAGTGCTGGGATTAAACTGTAACAAAGGATGTTTAGTTAGACATTAGGGTTGTTGTTTTGGTTTTTTTTAAAAAAGAAAAGCCTATCTCAATTTTTTTTTTTTTTAATATAGGTAGTTATCCTAGTAGGCTGTGGCATCGCCAGTGTTAGAGGCTTTTAAGAGTTGTTACAGAAGCATTTGTCAGGTAAAGTATAGCCTGCCTGAGGGTAAGGGAAAACTTTTCTGTGATCCAACAAGGCAAGAATGCCCGGGGCAACAAAGATAACATTGCCAATAAGAAAGATGCTTGTTTTATGGGACTTTATTAAAGGAAAACAATTTTATGACTGTAAAATCTGCCTTTGTTTGTGTGTCCAAAACTCAGTCATTCTGTCCCTAAGGTGCAGACCTGTTTAGCACATCAGAAGCTGAAAGGGTGAGATAACTGCTGATGTTGCCTGAACCAGGGAGAGGGGTGACTATGAAGCTGTCCATCCTGAGAAGGTCTGCTTTGGGAATTAAAGCTCAGCATTGGACATGCAGTCAAAGACAGGAAGTAAAAAGATTGAGGAGGGGTACTCATATTTGTTCAGCAGGAGTAAGGTGCAAAGTCCGTGCATTTCCCAGATCAGATGTGGCACACAGCCTTCACTGTTCAAGTTACAAAGGAAGTCTATTTGCCTTTTCAAAATGATTCCTTTTCCCCAAATTTCTATTTCCAGGTGTTTTATTTCTCTTCCTGCTCACAGGCTGTGATTTCTTTTACAATCCTATACCACAGGCACACAGAGTAGTTCAGACTGAAATTCAATGATGCCAAGCTTCCCACAGCCACCCAGAGTATTGTTTACACAACATATTCTGCAGAAGGTTTGCTCTGCTCATCTGCTCTCAGGATCGGGCATTCGAGATGTTGCAAGGGCAAAGTGAAGCAAGAAGCTCTGATGCAGCAGCTAAACAACGTTTAACTTTTAACAGCTTCAGTGAGCATGGTTTGTCCACCAAAGAAATCACAGAGAGCAGCTCCTAGCATCCTTCATCCTCACAGAACTCCTATGTACTTCTCAGCTCCTCCAGAACAAAGTACTGACAAATGCCTAGCAAAGAGCACGCTGTGCTTACCTTCCAGTCTCAGCCCACAACATCGTGTCGATCCCAAGAATAACTTTCTGGCTGGGATGTTACTTCTATCCATTGTGCATACTTGATCATTGGAAAAGGTTCAAAGATTGACAAATATACAGGCAGTGAATAAACAGCTGCTCTTAAAAAGGATGGGACTTCCCATCATATTGCATTAATGCAAGGAATGGAGGTTATCTGAAAACAGCAAACAACACAGTGCAGCCTTGCCAGGAGATAACGTGACATGGCTAAATATAATGATCAGTTTGAAGCTGTTAGCATTAGATATTAGGCTGTGGTACACGATGTAGTCAATAAGTGCACTGCTTTTGTTATTTCTGAAGCATTATAATTACACTGCTGTGCCTCATGCTTCTTTCTAAATACACACTCCTCATGATTCCTGTAATTTTAAACAGATGTGCAGATCAGATTTTCCCTTGAGGTGACATGGGATTCAGAAGCTCCCCAAAAAATCCAGGCTGGTGGAGATGCTGATGAGTGCCTGGGGTCATTGAAGTCATGTCATCATCTGCAAGGGGATTTTGATGCAACTTCTAGTTTTCAGGACAGGTTATTGACTGTCAGCCAATTCCTTGCAGTAAAGATGGTATCTGTGAAACGGAGCTATAAATACATAGAGCTGCTGCAAAAATATATGTATTGTTTCTCAGATACTTAGGTATAACAATAATAATTCTGTGCAGATTATTCATAAGCAAATATTTCCACAGTGTGGGATGGGGATGCCACACCGTGAAAAGGCACCAGAACCATTTGCTAAATACACAGGAAAGAAAGGGGGCCAAACCTCATATTTGATTTTGATTTACAGTCAAATATTCTCCCAGTGGATATTGGAAGAGAGAAATCTTGTTGCAGTCATCAGAGCCTGTCCTGCAACTCTCACCTAAGCAAGTTCATAGATGAAGGGAAGCCACTCCCAGAGATAAGATAAAGCTATGATGATGATCTGTCTACTGTCCCAGCCCAATGTCAGCATGCACATCATTATACAGTAGTGCTGTGCAACTAATTCTCAAGGACTCAGAATAATCTTTCAGTGAAAAAGTACTGAAAAAGTACTGAAACTTGTGTCAATCAGTCAGCAGCTTTCTCTGAAAGTTAGAGAAATGTATATTGTATTTCAAAGGCATGGAGGAGATAGACTAACAAAATTCAGGTATAGAATTATTTGAACAAGATATAGGGTATGAAAAAAATTACTCTTAAACTGAAACACAAACTGAAACACATTTGTGTTTCTTATCTCCTGTATATGACTAAAGTACAAAGAAGATACTGCTGTGCAACAGATCATGCAAGCAGATGAGAAGATTTTTTACCAAGTGAGAAGATATAGATGCAAAATTGTATTTGTCTTTAAACATGAGTGGAAAAGGAAAAGAACCAGAGGGTTTGGGGAAAACCAATGCGGATCCACGTGAAAATTACTGGAAATAAGAATATTTTATTCACTGAAAATAAAACCAAATGCTTTGAGGCATTTAGTTGAACCTCTGACAGAATGGTGCAAAGATTACATAAACAATTATGTTTTTTAAAACTTTGAAAAAATAAATGAAGCAGCATATCCTGGGAAAAGGTCATATGTTCCTGTAACTCTTCAATACCCATTTTCCAACTATGAATTACCAGAATCCAGTTTTAAGAATAAACTTCTGATAATGATGAAAGATGGAATATGTGTTCTTTATTTAAACAAGAATTATATCTTCCTGAGGAACACGTAGTCACTGGCAATACTAGTCAAATTCTGATTCTTGGAAGATGAAATATCCATTGCCCTCTTCAGACTTTCACAGAACATACCTTTTTCTCTTCTAGACTTAGAGATGACCCATAGTCCAGATATAATCCCAGCAGAATTAACAGAAAACATACATGTATAGAAATAATACATGCAAATACTGAACATTTTTCTGAATACACTACATAAATGGAAATCAATAATAAAAATAAATTTCTTCTTTTGCAGGGCTGCCATTTAAATTGAGGGTTTACTTTTCATTTGCATGGTATGAGGAGTTATGGTTTGACATTATGCCATATTATCTTCCAGAAATTGTGCCCTCCGAGAGGAATGGCTAGCACTTTCTGTCGTCTCCTGGCTGGTCGTGCAACCACTGCACTCTTTGCAGCTGCTGGCACAGGGGTGCTAACCACTGGGTACCTTCTCAACCAGCAAAATGTGAAGGCTGCGGTTCACGAAAAACGGAAACTCTTTCCTCCAAGGTAAGAGTTTGAGGTTAGGCAGTCAGCTGGGCACAGTGCCCTTTTAACTAAGCTAGGAGCAATGTTTAACGCTTTGGAAGAAGAAGGTCTTTATCAAAGGAGAGAGTCCTCATGCTGTCACACCATCTCTGTGTCTGCCTGTGGGCCGTGTGACCTGAAAACCAGCACGCTTTATTAATAATTCCAGTTTTAGTTAGAATCAACAATGGTCTTCAAGACCAGAAAGCAGGGATGTGACATAGTATCAACACTCAAAAAACCCCATTGCTGAACAATGACAGGCCTAAGAAATTTTTCACATTTTAGGCAGAGTACTATATTAAGCCTTTTTTTCTGTCATCAGCTACCAATTGTTTTGCCCAACCTGTTGGACTGGCTGATTTTACAGAGTACCATTAGGAAATGTGAAAATATTTTATTGTGCAAGTAGTAAACTCCCAGATAACTGTTGTATTTGAAATACTCCTAATTCTGTTACAAACTGGCTGGCTGATGATTAGACTTGAATTACAGATCTTCTCTTTAGGTTGACTTCGCTGGCCAGACTTGTGCAATACAATACACTTTAGGCTCTGACAGAACTTTTTTTTTAAGTAGTGAATAGCATCCCAGTTAAAATATATTATTGTAGAAATAACAGAGTTGTACATAAAGCAAATTGTTGCCAGTACAATGCAAATGTGGTCTGAATCAGTTGCAAATATGCCTTGCTGTGTACTCTGTATCTCATGACCCCTTTAACAGCTTCATAAACTAGCAATCATTATTTTTCAAAGGAGTCAAATAAAGTGGTTGGGATTCTTTTGCTTTTCAGTGCAGACTATCCTGATCTCCGCAAACATAACAACTGCATGGCTGAGTGCCTCACACCAGCCATTTACTCTCGGCTAAGGGACAAGATGACTCCCAATGGCTACACCTTGGACCAGTGCATCCAAACTGGGGTTGACAATCCTGGTCACCCTTTCATTAAAACTGTGGGAATGGTCGCAGGTGATGAAGAATCCTATGAGGTAAAACATTTCCACAATACTGTCGCACTTGGTTCAGTTTTTGTGGTATCATTTATAAGAGCTCATCAGATGAAGACAGATTCCCAGTAGGGTATATGCTCCTAAGATAAATTGTATTCCAGAGAGTACATAAGGGACAGAACAGGACAGCCCAGGACAGGCTCTCTATAACTACCTAAAAGGAGGTTGTAGGCAGGCAGGGGTTGGTCTCTTCTCTAAGGCGACCAGTGACAGAACAAGAGGACATGGTCTCAAGCTTCGTCAGGGGAGGTTTAGGCTTGATATTAGGAAAAAATTTTTCACTGAAAGGGTGATTGGCCATTGGAATGCGCTGCTCAGGGAGGTGGTGGAGTCATCATCCCTGGAGGTGATTAAAACCAGATTGGATGAGGCACTTAGTGCCATGGTTTAAATGACGAGTGGATGCTAGTGTTGGGTCATAGGTTGGGCTAGATGATCTCAGAGGTCTTTTCCAACCTTGTGATACCGTGATACTGTGATATGTGCATAAAGATGGTGTTTTCTCTGCTCTTCCACATTAGGAAAAGCATGAACACAAGACATTACTACAGGTGCCTTTTTCTGCTGCAATTTATGTTAATAAAAGGTACCTGCTTGGGAGTGGCTGCCACCTACTTCCAGCAGCTTCCCTCCTTCCTATGACTAAACTTAGTTTATACCAAAACTATGCAACCCTGAGACCCACAAAATAAAGGTAATGTGGAAATTGTACTGTAGAACACCACAGGGAGAAATGAAAGAAAAGTATTTTCTGGGAAGTGGCAGACATCTTTAAGCCACTGCTTTTGGATCGTGATGAAGGCTCGAGATAGACAGCATTAGGATGGACAGGTTTATTTAAATCTAGAATAATGAGAGGAGGAAAAGAGAAGGAAATTCTTATTTTTATTGACCTCTATGGTCTGGTTCCTTCAGCCTATCTACAGCAGTCAACAGCATCGCAAGTGCTGGACTGCTGAGGATGGACTGGGACATTCGGCATTCTGGACTGTCAGTGTTTGTGATTTGGCTTCCTCCTTTAGAGCTGCCACTGCTCTTTATCCACATGAAGGTGTGGTTGTGATCAGTGTGGACATACTTGAGGCAAGTGGGTCTAACAAGGACTAGTATCCCAAGGCAATGAATACATAGGGTATTCCTGCATGACCTAAGAACAAAAGGAAAGCTGTTCGGGTACCCTGAGTGTGTGTGTTCTGGAAAACTAATTTGGTTGCCATCACATCCAGTCCCTTTCTGTGGTGACTAGACTAAGCTTGTAACTTATGCAAGGTGCAATTGCACATTCTTTTTGTTTTGAAGGTATGCAACCACTGCAGAGCACTGTGTAGGTTGAAAGCCACCTTGTCCTATTTACCCCTGTCTCTGTTTCCAAAGACCCCTTTACATCTGGCCCCTAGGAGACTGTGACAGGGGAATTCTGTGGCTGAAGCTGGTGCATTTAAGCATTTCTATGACACTACAGACTCTTTCTAGATTCTCTTGACTCCATAGGTGTTCGCTGAGATTTTTGATCCCGTTATTAAAGCAAGACATAATGGCTATGATCCACGGACAATGAAGCACCACACGGACCTGGATGCATCCAAGGTAGGATTGAAATAAAATCATGCAAAAATAAAGGTTTAGGGCTGCTTTTCACAGTGATGATATTGCTTGTAATAATACTTTTCTTTTTCCTGATCCAGCTCCAAAGACAGTAATTTTAGAGTTAAGGAAAGTGGGATGCCACTCATGCCCTAACAGGAAGACAGCTACATATCTACTTTGTTCCTAGCAAAGGGATCAGTCTCAACTGTGCTAAGCATCTGGGCCACAGTCTCACTTGGCACTGTGGGTCTGTTCATGAACTTACAAATAATCGTGTATCCAAGGATTGGAATGAAAGCAGGACTTGGCTCCACTATGCCCCCCAGACATGATCAAACCTTACCTGCTGCTTAGTATTTCCTAATACTAAGTTCAACTACACTGAGATTTAGCATCTAGAATCTTCCGTACCTGGTCCCTTGTCTCTGCCCACATCTGTGTTTCCAAAAGCCAAGCAGATTCCTTCATATTTTGGGACCAGGAAGGACTAGCTGGTTATTCTGCCACATTCTCACAGTCAAAGAAACTTGATGCTCTTAAAGAGACTAGTGTCTGAAACTCTGAGGGCCCTGGTGTCGTAAGTACTAAGTGATCTCATGGAGAGGTCATCATGTCTGGCAGGAAAGATGCCCTTCTTTTGTAATGGATTTTTTTCATAAATAGTGGAGTGTAAGAGGGGAGACTGTGTGTGCACTAATGAATCAGTCTTCCTTCAGATCACCCATGGTCAATTTGATGAGCGCTATGTTCTCTCATCACGGGTGCGGACTGGCCGCAGCATCCGGGGCCTCAGCCTTCCTCCTGCCTGCTCCAGGGCAGAGCGGAGAGAAGTGGAGAACGTTGTGGTCACTGCCCTTGCTGGGCTGAAAGGAGACCTCTCTGGAAAGTACTACAGCTTAACCAATATGTCCGAGAAGGATCAGCAGCAGCTCATTGATGTAAGTATAGCACCTTCATTTACTCTTGTTTACCTTCATCTTTGTTGGTCTTTGGAGTACATACTTTCCTGCGTAGCTAAGGAGGGTAATCACAACATTAAAGCAGCAGTTAATGGCCTGACAATATTTTTAATATAATGGAAAATCATCCAGAGTCTATATTATGGCTAAGTACATACTGTGCAGGTCCAAAACAGGGAGTTACATTCCAGACAACAAGATCTGTGTCAAAACAAATATAAATTCAGGACTTTTTCTTGTACATCTCCTTGAGCAAAGATTGATATTTTCTATATTAATAACTATTCTAACTAAAACATTACATTGAGACAAGCATTATGCACTACCTACATCCTGGACTGTTGGAGTGAGGGGCTTTGGCTAGAACTTCTTTGTGTCAAAACTACAGTAATCCTAATTTCCCAAAAATGGCTGCAGCCAACTGTACTCAGGTGACCTTTTCCCACTCCTGTAATTGTGTTTAGGACTTGAAGGATCAGGCCCATAACAAGAGTTTTCATTGTCACACAGATGGAAACACAAGGATTTTCACCATGGATTTTGTCACAGCATGTGACATGTCAAACAAACCTTGAATGTGCATTTTAAATATCCAGAGGAATGACTGTACCCTGTTAGTTATATCCATGACACATTCATCCATAACATCAATCAAAAGGGAGCTGATGAAGTAATACAAATATTTATAACCCTGGAACTAGGTGTCACAGTCTGGATTAAAAAGGAATTAAGAATTTCTGTAAGGTCAGTAACTTTATTAATTCAATGTCCTCTGTAATATGTTTATTGACAAGATGTTGATAACCTATTGTAGATTTTATTTCATTGCTTTTTTCAGCAGGATAGAGCTCTTCAGAAAGCAGTGGTCAAAATAGGTGAAGAAAAAATTCCTTCCTAGTTTAAGACTAAGTGCTTTGGGAAGTGGAACAGGCTTCACTGGTTCAGTATTTTACCTTGTTTTGTTTGGTTTTACGGTAATGAAAATTTATAGAAAGCAGGGCACTGAACGTTGTAACCTCAGATTTGATCTTTAACTCATACCATTTCTTACTTCCTCTGGTACTTTAGGACCTTGAACCTGTATGCTGTCTGGCTTTCTGCCAGCCTTTAGTAGGCACCATTTAATTTCTGCAAGATCAAATCAGTACCAGCTGAATGGCATTCAGTACAGAAGGCATTTGGTACTTTGCAGATTCGGGCCATGTGCGTGTGAGAGAAAGTAATAGTGCTCAGCTATTTTCTTGCAAAAGACAAAATCGTTCTTTCAAGCAAAAGTGTTGAGTGGAACAAGCTGAGGAAGAATTGGGTCCCTGTGATGAGGAAAGAGAACGCTATACTCCTTTCTGCATAGTTGGGGTTCTGGCTGATTCACGTCCATCACAGGGTATTCAAAGATGAAAAACTTAAAATTCTCCACCAAGGGCAAAAAGAAGTAAAGTGTATCTTTTAGTCTACCATGTCATATTTATTTTGGATAAATTGCTCTTAATTAAACACCAGATTTAAAAAAAAACAAAAAACAACCCAACAAGATAAACCCCCACAAACACTCCCACAACATTGGATATGGCACTGTTTGAGGGATTAAGAAGTAATGATTTTTCAGCACACACGTGAAAATCAAATACTTATTTTCTTTGAGGATAAAAAAAAGCTCAGTTAAAAAAAATCTAAATTATGTGGAATGTGGGAAGTCAGTGGCACAGCAAGCATTACATTTATTAAATCAGAAATAGCAACTCTGTTAAGGAACAGAACAAGTCAGTGATTCAAAAAGGTCAATCTTTGCACTGATTTAACGCCTACCTTGACTTCATGCTCAGAATAAATTACTAAATATGCTGGAGAAATATCTTTGCAGAACTAGTTTCTCTTTTTTTTCTTTATTTTTAAGAACTCATTGCCTCATCCTACCTAAAACATGTCTGTTTGTTAGCAGAAAACATCTCTGGTGCTAGTAGCCCTACCTAAAACATGTCTGTCTGTTAGCAGAAAACATCTCTGGTGCTAGTAGCCAAGTCCCTCCAGAGCACCTTTTTGTGTGTCTATGGAATGTTAGGCCCCCACCTCCCATTCCTCCCTAGATTCAAAAAATGTTTTTCGGCAAAATATGGTCATACTGCCAATGAGAATCTGCAAGACTCAAGAAAATCACCTGTCTCAAGTGCTTTTCGATTTCAGAAGGAGCCTGATTTGCAAGCTGCAGTTTGTAATTGATTTGTACATTTCTTGCCTTCACATAAAAAGTATTAGACAGTGTTATATTGCTTCCTTGAATAAACCTGAATTTTGTTTTGCTTTCTCTCTCTCTTTCTCTTCGGCTCCATTTTGGTGTGTAGGATCATTTTCTCTTTGATAAGCCTGTGTCCCCTTTGCTAACATGTGCTGGGATGGCACGTGACTGGCCAGATGCCAGAGGAATCTGGTATGTTGTGTGACATGAAGAAGCTTGTATCACGTTCTAAAGATTGTGTTACAAATCTCCTTGCTTGTTCTAACTTTGCCGCCACTCTGTCCCCATACTTACAGCATGTTTAGTTTGCTTCAAGAAAAAAAAAAATCAAAATTCAGTAATGAACAACAGAACAGGTAACACCTTCATGTTCAAGAAGCTATCACTAGTATCATCCACATAACACAGTATCATAGAAATAACTCCTTCTTTGTGTTTTTTTCTCCATTTTTTTCTGTATGTAGATGAAAATTTGATTTGGGAAAGAGCCCATGAGTCACCATGCATTCAGCAGAACTGAGGTTACAAGAGTAGATCTAATGCCAGACTGTAGCTAAGAACCACCAGCCACACAGCTGCAGGACATCGCATTGCAAATTCCTATCCCCTCCTCACTGTCAAGAGACAGAGTATTGTTTTTTATTCCCAGAGCCAAAAGGAACCCTTTTTTTCCAAATGAACTGGACAAAAAGGAGATAGAGGAGTTGAATTTCCTATTTTGTTCTACGTCTGTTTCTACTTTCACAACACACTTTCAGTATTTTGTGCTCAAATCCAATATTTTCTGGGAAGACAAAGGTATAATAGCTCCAAGATCAGTGCTCAAACCTGCTAGCAGAGGATGGGGCAGCTGTGCAGCACACACCATCTGCATCCATCCCTGTATACATCTAGGCATTACCCAGATGCTTTAATTCTGAAAAACTGGGCAAAAAGGAATTCTGAGAAATCACCTGGTCTATTTCCTTGCTCCAGGCAGGCTCAGAACTTTCAGAGGGAATGGGACTTTATATAGAGGAAACCCCCTAACTGTTCTCCAAGCAGTGTATGACAATACCGGCTCATGTTCAGAAGCACAGACAGCGCTACTGTGATGAGCTAAACATGATTTCTGTTGGGAACAGGCACTCTAAAACCTGATCTCATGTGAAACGTGATGATATGTGGGAAATCTGTGAGGATATTTTTTTAATTCCATAAGCTTCATATTAGTTCCCCAGCCCCTGTTTAAAGGAAGAGGAAAAGGATAAATCTGAGGCATCCTATTCATTGCCTCTACAAACAAACATATGTACCAACAACATAAGCACTATCCAGGGATCTCCTGAATAAAACAGATCTAGTTTTGGTTTGTTATACATGTGAAATATCAGAAAGAATTGAAAAAAAAATAGCATGACTGGAAAGTATTTCAGTAAGCCACATCAGCAAAACCTGCCTTTCTCTTGCAAGAGATTTTTGTCAAAGAGTACATGTTCCGGAAATTATTTTGCTTATAAAGATAGTTATTCTTTCCTTGCAAAGGGCTGCAGGACTATGCCTACTGATTTCACTAGTGGCAACAGCACAGTTTAAACATACTCAGTGTGGCCTTCCTCCACATTCCTTAAAGCAATGGAGAGACTTAGTTAATTACAGGGAAAGTTGAGTCAGGCCAGCCTCAGTCTATTTGGAAAATCCTGAACATTTGTACATGACTGAAGATGAGGTAACTGGACCGTGGGTGACCAAAATGTCAGGGCATAAGGTGTTTACATCTCTTCAGTGTTGCACTGGTAAACCCCAGTGAGTGACACCAGAGAGTAACAGTAAAGACCAGCTGAAAGTCAGGCCCTTTGTGGACTTTAACTTTCAAATTTCATGTGTTTCAAACCTCATAATATTCCGTTGTTTGTACAAATGAGTCTGATCCTATCAATCACCTTCTATGTGCTGTAGAAAGGCTGTAGTAGAAGAAACAGAAAGTGGGAAAAAAAGCTAAGAAAAGTGACCTTAGGTTTGACCTACCAGCTAATAAACCTAGACACGACTGATCTGTTTGAAGCAAGAGTGGGTATCTTCAGGCATTTTTATCTTAACTGACAAGCCAGCATCACTAATGTGCTGTCTGGAAGCAACAGGCAGCTGCTCTCCTTGGGCACATAACTTGACTGACTTGGCAATTCAGTGCTACCAAGCAATACAGAGAGCACAGGGATTTGATTTAGGGGAGAATAAAACCAAATAAGGACATATTGCTTGGCCCACAGTAGCAAAAAAAAAAAGTTAGCATTTTTCTCCTAGCTGCATAGTATTCTAAGAACAGTGAGAACTGTCCCTAGTAACCCATGATGCAGTCCTTGTCTTCGCCATTTGTGGCATCTCACAGCTGTTCTCATGCTCTAGAGTGCAACACATTTTTCCTCACTGAGCATCACAGCAGCATGATGCAATCAGAAAAACTGCTCTCTTCACTATCCCCAAGAAACCCATGTAATGCCATTGGCACAAGGGATCCAACTGTGAAAGTAGCTCAAATCCCAAACTCTGCAGAACAATGTTACATTGCTGTGCCTAACCTCTCCACAGCCTTGAAAGGCCGTGACAAAACTTAAGATAACAAGAATCTTTTTTCAGGGCTTTTCTTTTTACAGACACTTTTTTTTTTTGCTCTCAACCAGGCATAACAATGACAAGACATTTCTTATCTGGATTAACGAAGAGGACCACACCAGGGTGATCTCCATGGAGAAGGGTGGCAACATGAAAAGAGTGTTTGAAAGATTTTGCCGAGGTTTAAAAGAGGTACTATCTCTATGCATCTATTATTTCCATTTGTTTATTTTGGGGCTGTTGTCACTACTGTTTATTGTAGTTCACACTGAACTGTCATCTCCACGAGCAGCACAATGAAGTAACAGCAGTCCACATAGCAACCCACACTAGTGCAGTTAAAGAGGGAAACATGGGCAAATTGCTAGCTGAGTTGTAGAGGGAAATAGATAAGAAGACTTTGTAGGTTTTGTATTAAAAGCACAAGCTGGCTGAAGAAACTTCCCCTTTTTTGCCACTTTATGCCTGCAGACTGTGGGAATTCATAAATCAAACATTTTGTTTGGACTGCTGGATTTGCTTGAATGAAGAATTTATTTGGCTCGGTCTCCTCATTCTCATCCCTGATACTAGGAGCAGAGTGGATGTTCCTGCAGTTGTGTTCAGGACTGAGAACTGAAAACCCCTGGGCTCAATGCCAATTTTGGGGAGATATGGGGTTTTGTAAATTAAAATACTAAAAACTAATAGTCACGGTTCCCAGTCTAGCTATTCATAAAGACAAACAAGCATGCAGGAGATGGTGTGTGGATTAAAACAAGTTTTTTTTCTAGACAGTCCAGGTATAGCTGTGAGTTGGTTCTGACCCTGTGTATTGCTTTGAAACAGAAGAAGTTGCTTGAACAGGGAAATGGGATTTTACTGTGTCCCATAGGCAATATAGCATGGTGCAGTGGGACAGGTGACATGGCCAAACTCTATTCACTACTCTTGTCCACATCATTCCTGGCTGGATTGCCACAATACATGAGAGATTAAACTATATCTTACTGAAACTGGCTTGAAATCTTCTCCAAGACTCTAAGAATATTCAGGCTGTATAAAAGAACTGTTTATCTCCATAGAGATCCTTGGAAAGCTCATTTGATCTGAACTACGGAGGAGTAGCATTTGCCTCCCTCACATTGCTTTTCTTCCTGAGTATGAAAATGCATATTGGGTCAGCCTTGGGCTACTTGTTTTATTCTTCTTACCTTGACAAAACAGCTTCTCTGTCCTTCTAGAGATATCTTGGTGTCAACACCCCCTCAGCAAGTGTAGAGGTGATGCAGCTGCGCACCCCTTCCATATCACTTCACTGTCCCCAGCCACAAAAAGCAAGACCAAGTAGGGACAGTGGGGAACTACCATCTCTTGATTGTGGAAGTAGACGAAATTGAGAGCATTCATAGAGAAGTCTGAGTATGTAGAGTGTTTAAGAACACAGAAAAACAAAAGCAGCTAATGTACGCTTCTTTGGCATTGGGGTGGTTAAGTGGGACCTGCTAGGTTTCCAAGGAATACCCATGAGACTGAATAGTGTACAGGATGGTGGCCCAGACAACATGGCTTGCTTTGCCTCTGCTACTGTGCTTTGCTTGTGTTCAACAGAGATGGACCTGGCCATGGGAAGTGGCCAGATAGCTTTGGAAACTGAGACCAGAGCAGGTGTCTGAGGCAGGAAATTGTGTCTAGTTTTTTACCATCAATTCCGGTGAAATAGTGTTAGGAGAGACCTTTTTTTTTCTGTAACATTCTACAGAATAGAAGTATTCATCTATATATATGGAGATCTTGTGAGTATAAGATGGTTTATGGATCTGATTCTCCTCCGGAGGAACAAAATTTAAAATGTATTTGGATTTCAGAAGTAAGTTCAGAAAAGTACAGATGAGTGAAAACAGTACTACCTATTCAAAGGTCAACAGACCATTGTGATTTTACTGAAAATAATTATTTCACTCTCCTTTCTAATCTGGTCAGAGATTTGCTAGTGAAAAGCATTATATACAAGATATATTGTCTCCTTATAATGGAATTGTGGCTGTTAATACTAGGCATTTAGAAGTCAATTGTCCTCCACCGAGAGTCATGGCATTACCTTCAAAATTTATATAACTCAGCTTCAGCTCCTTTTGTTTGCTTTGGAGCATTTGAGTCCTTTGGGCCTTGTGTGTTTGCAACCTTGCTCAAAAAACACCAAGGTTAGAAACGCATGGCAAAATCTATAATTCCTATGTGAAGATAGATCTTCATGGGCTAAGGCTAAACTAACCACCATGACAGGGAGCTTTGTGAAAAAGTGACAGAGAGTTGCAAACTCATGGTCAAGAGAAAACGATGAAGAAATTCTTGTAATATACATAGGAGATATTGGTGTCTGATGAATTCAAACATTTGCATCAGATCCAAAGCAGACTGTAGTTGGATGTAAGTTATGCAATTCCACTGGCATCAGTGGTTTCCCATCAACAGATATACATGGTGAAAAGAATCTCAGTTATAAGCAGATATTTTAAAATAAGGTATTTGTATGCTGCCCTTTTCTTTTTGCTGTCTTTTTTTTTTTTTTTGCCATCATAGGTGGAAAGATTAATTAAGGAACGAGGCTGGGAGTTCATGTGGAACGAGCGTCTTGGATATGTTCTGACCTGTCCTTCCAACCTGGGAACTGGTTTGCGCGCTGGAGTCCATGTTAAGCTGCCCAGGCTTAGCAAGGTACATAAGTCATTTAAAAGGCCAGTGACATAATACAGCCCTTCTGATTTATAAAGGAGCAAATTAAAAATGACAGCTTACAGTGCCTACATGCTAGCATGATGTGTAACAAGGTCCCAGAGATAATGAACAGCTAACTGAGCACACTTTTATTCTGCAAATTATTGTATTTGGTATGGAAATTAATCTACTCAGCATACCGCAGCCAAGACAGGCTGTAATTCAAGGACTGAGAAAATTATCCATCCATATCTGTCTTTCTGGAGATAATATTATTAAATCATGGATAATAGCACTGCAACAATTTGGCACAATATGTAGAGTAAAAGGCAATAAGTTCAAACCTGTTTTTTCTAATAGGATCCTAGGTTTCCTAAAATCCTGGAGAACTTGCGTCTGCAAAAGCGTGGCACTGGTGGAGTGGACACGGCAGCGGTAGCAGATGTGTATGATATATCCAACCTGGATCGCATGGGTCGCTCAGAGGTAACTAATTCTTTTAATTTTTTCCTTGCTTTTTAGCTCAGATCTGTACTAATAGGAGTCAGTTTCCCTCTGGCTGGGTTTGCTTTGCTGACCTCAGTGGAGCCATGGCAGTTTTGACTGCTGATAAATCTAGTCCAATGGAAATACTTACACAATGAAAAATAACTGGTGTGCATGAAGTGCTCCTAATAAGGCAAATTAAAAAAAACCCACAAACTTCTGAGCAAATTCCACAAATGCAACTTGTTTGCAGCATGTGCCGAGACACCAGGCTAGATTGAAATCAGGGCAAGGATTTAGTTGTCAGCTTTCAGCCCTCCCTGCTGGGCTGTAGGCTACAATGAGATGGGTTCATCTCTGTCAGTTGTTTTGAAGCTATTTCAGCTTTAACGAGTATTTGTTATGCCAGAGAGTGGAAATGACCCTACAGCTTGCTGGTGCTGCTGCTCTCTTGGGAGACTCAGGTTCCAGATCACATTTCATCTTTATATTTAAGTATTTTGTAAAGCAGGACGCTCTCAAGGGCCAGTCTACTGGATGATGGAGGAGAAACAGTCATGTCAAAAACTTGCTGCCTCCTTCCACAAGCTCTGCCTGAGCCAAAATGCTTCCCTTTCTTCACTGAGATCAGGTTTGTGGTCACCCTTGGCGGGATCAGGAACAACTGAGAAAAAGATTGATCTCGCAAGATCCTGTAAGAGTAGTGATTTGACCACTCTACCAGTCGCTACGAAACAGAGGTTCAAATCTTCTGTCAAACATGTCTTTCATCCCCAGGTGTGTGCTATGACCTTTCACCTATGGTCAACCAGGCAGGCCCTGGTAGTACTGACATCTCCCAGGGACTCTCTTTCTCCACTAGCAATGCAGCACACAATTTGGGCTCAGGTGCCAATCTGCTTTTATGTGCCAAGATTGGAAAGGTTGGTCAGCAGCAAAATTTTAATTACCTTGTGGGCTTTGCTGCAAGTTAAAACTCCATTGATAAGAAAAGCATGCTGTCAAGGTGTGTTAATCCAGAACAGCAGAACACTGAGAGGCTTTGGTAGCTTAGAGATGGATGCAGATTTGTCCTGCTGTAGACAAATTCTTGTTAGACTTCCATAACATCAGGATAACCCTGGGATGATAAAACTGTGTTACAACACGATTAAAACTGGCCCAGAGTCAGCCACTTGGCTTCCCTTCCTTGCTCACCTTGGGTTTTCTACCACTGGGACAGAGCCAAGTCAGGTGTTCCATGCTTTCTTATTCAGATATGCCCTTGAATGTCTTCACAGCCAAGGGTTATTCGGACAGGGGTTTGGAAATTTTGGAGTTTCATATAGGCAGCTATGTTCCTTTGGATATAGAGTGAAAAGTTATTCAGCTGCATTATTGGCAAAAACAGTATGTGACAAAGACATTTATTAATACCTGAAACATCATTGTATGTGCTTTATAATAAAACAACACTAATAAAACAAAAATATTATATGGTATGATTAATTAGCAGGAGTTCTATTGATAGATGACATAAGCCTGTAAATTTTTGTTCATATGAAGACTTCCCCTGGAGTCAGTGATTCCTCATATCATAAGACTTCCAAAGATTAAGCTAACAGATAAGATACAATCCCCACCTTGAAGATTTTGAAATCAAAACAAGATAAGACAAACTCCAGGGGATAGAAATATTTTATTATAAGACGTATTTTTTCAGTACATAATAAAATAAATTTCATTACTTGGAAAATGCGTTTGTAGAACTGAATTATGTTCTCAAAGGTGCAAGATAAAATTGTCTGTATTTTTTCTTTGTTTCAGTTACTGGTCAATGCAAACTTAATATAAAATTCCTTTCCTCCTGGAGGCTGCAAGTTCAGATCTCTGACTTCCCAAAACAGCTGGTCTGTAAAAGACAATAAACTGCCAAGCCATTGAAATGCTTTATAATAAAACCAAATCCCTTGAAAATCAATGACTGTCACAATAAAAGAGACAATGGGATTTAGTGTTCGCATTTGGTTTTAACAGATCTGTCATTAAAGTTTGCTAATGAGCCATTTCATGAAGACTAAGGAAAATCAGTGCTATAGCTTTCTGGTTAACAATACCACAGGGCCCGTGGTCCTGCATGTTATTGTATTCTTGAACAATTTTGACATTGCCTCTTGCCATGCAGAATGTCAAATTTTGGTGTTGCACTGGGCCTGGCGTTAATGCCACTCCTGCTAGTGTAAATCAAGAGCTGAAAACTAGAGGAGTGATGGATGATGTAGACCTAGCATTAGTTTAGGATGAGTGCCTCTGCTTCAGAGATGTGGGACCTGGCCTTGGCAAAACCACCTCAGGAAAGACCGCACGCTTCGCCGAATAAGCAGGACATCTTTCCCTACGCCTGACGAATCATCACAGCAGGGTTCATGGTCATATGCAGGGGAGCATACTGTCCTGAGACGTGCCTGGGAAGAAGTACAAGGCTCTGGTTAGATGAGTGCTCTCAGGCAGTCCAAATGGCTGTGGCAGTTCAAACTCAGGGAAAAAAGGAGAAGGGCATTACTTTGGGTTTCCACTGGGCCAGAATGACCCCTGTGCCACAGGGTCTGCAATCTCTATGCCACGACTCTCTTTACTTACAGATTTACCTGCTGTCATTACAGTACAAACCAGTTTACCCTTTGTCTATTTGTCTAACAGCATTAGATAAAGATTCTAGTACTACAATTTTCTTCTTCTTGCAGGTGGAGCTAGTCCAGATTGTCATTGATGGGGTCAATTATCTTGTTGATTGCGAGAAGAAACTGGAAAGAGGCCAAGACATCAAAGTGCCACCACCATTGCCCCAGTTTGGCAGGAAATGATCTTACAGCTCATGGTGGCAACTGATGGTAAATACCACTGCCACTCTGACAGAAAGGCACTTCTGTATATCTCTGTATAAACACCTTGTGTAATAAAACACTACCTAACACCCAATGTCTCCTTAGATGCCTGGCTGCCCTGGCACAAACTAGCCTTCATGCAGCTTTACTAGGATGCACAACCACCTTGGTATGTTCTTTCACGGGACCTCCCTTGCTCTCTTGGTTGGTGAGAAGTAAAATACTAGCTCAGCAAAGCAAAAGGCACAGATCCCTAATTCTATCCTGCATCTGCTCTTACAGCCATACTTAGGAAGTTTCTTATGAGCACATTATATTATCTTATATTTTCATTCACAGAAGCACTTCTCTCCAGAGTCTAGGCAGCCAAAATCTGTCAGCAGGTACTCACTGCCTTTTCAGCAGCCGTTGGACACTGTAGTGAGTTCAGCAGTTAACTGGCGTAGGCAGGTGCATCGGCCTTCAGTCTCTTAAGTCCACCACTTGAGATTTAAACGCGACCGAGCCAGCTCCAACGGCAAAGGCGAGAATCGGCGGCAGGAACAGTAAGTTCTGCAGCTGGGTGCTTGTTCGAGGTGGGTAGCGAATCTCCCGAAAGCGGGAAGGCTGAAAAGAGAATCGCGGGTGCGCCACTCTCCTCAACCCCGGAAGCGGCAGTGGTCACGTGGGTGGCTGACGGCGCAGGGGAGTGGTCCCGGCAGCAGCCGCGGGAGATTTAAAACGTCTCTCTGGGAGCGCCAGCGACCGGAGCGCGGCTCAGCAGAAGATCGCGGCTCCGCAGTTTGTTAAGGCGACGAACCTGAGCGCGGCACGGCACGGTAGTTTGCACAGGCAGGGCGAACAGACAAGGAGCAGCCACCTAGTTAGTCTCTCAGGTGATCTTTTTTTTTTATATCTCGACTAAAGTTGATAATGGTTTACAAAAGAAAGACAGCTGTCACTGCTGTTAGCACTAGGAATGCATCGACACAAGCGGAACCCTACAAGAAGGATGCAGTCATACAGCTCTCTGGCTGTACAGACTGTTTGAGCCTGGCAGCATTAGCTCCAGAGGACACTGTGAGAGGCACCTGTGTGAGATGTGAGCAGATGAATGGTTTGCTGTACATGGTAGCTGAGCTCAAGGAAGAGGTAGAAAGGCTGAGGAGTATCAGAGAAAGTGAGAGGGAAATTGACTGGTGGAGTCAAACCCTTTTGATCTCTAAGGAAAGTCAGCAGGAGAGTGGGAACCCCTCCCCCTCCTGCCATCAGGCAGATAAAGCTAATAGAGAAGATGGAGGGAAATGGAAACAGGTCCCTGTTCGGAGAAGAAAAAGAACTCCCTCTGAACGCCCATCACATCCTCAGATGCCCTTTAAAAACAAATATGAGGCCCTGGACTCAGATAGTCTAGTAGAGGTCAGCTATGAGGGAGATCTGCCTGGAGGGCCCTCTTCTTGTTGTACCCCGTCTTCCAGACATATAAATACAACAGCTGTAAGAAAGAAAAGAAGGGTAGTTGTAGTTGGTAACTCCCTTTTGAGGGGAACTGAGAGCCCTATATGTAGGCCGACCCCAACCTAAAGGGAGGTTTTTTGTCTTCCTGGGGCCCAGGTGAGGGACATTGCTAGGCAACTTCCTGAGCTAATTCAGACCTCAGATTATTATCCACTGTGGGTAATCCAGGCTGACAGTGATGACATCAATAGGAGAAGTGCCAGGGTAATCAAAAAGGATTTCAGGGCACTGGGTACATCAGTCCATGGGACAGGTGCTTCAGTTCCTGTAGTGGCTGGAATGAATGGGGAGATGCATGAGGAGAGAATTAGGAAAACCTACCTTATCAATAGGTGGCTAAAGGACTGGTGCCACCGTCAAAATTTTGGTTTTTTGATTATGGGGCAAACTCCATACTACCTGGTCTTCTTAAATCAGATGGGCTTCATCTGTCTAGGCAGGGCAAAAGGGTTGTTGCCCATAAGTTAGCGGGGCTCATCAGGAGAGCTTTAAACTAGGTCTGAAGGGGGAGGGGGAGGGGCTCTCCAAAGTTCAACCCAGGGGTGATAAGACTGAATTAAAAGTAAAATCAGCAGCCCAGCTGAAGTGCATGTACACTAATGCATGCAGTTTAGGCAATAAACAGGAGGAGCTGGAAGCCATCATGCAGCAGGAAAGCTATGACGTAGTTGCCATTACAAAAATGTGGTGGGACGACTCACGTGACTGGAGTGCTGTCATAGGTGGCTACAAGCTCTTCAGAAAGGACAGGCAGGGTAGGAGAGGTGGAGGGGTGGCTCTGTATGTTGTAGAGTCTCTTGACTCTGTAGAACTTGAGGTCACCAACAGTAGGGTTGAGTGCTTGTGGACCCGAATCAGGGGGAAGGATAACAAGACTGACATCCTGGTAGGAGTCTCTTACAGACCACCCAACCAGGATGATGAAGGGGATGAGTTATTCTACAAGCAACTGGCAGATGTCTCAAAATCGCCAGCCCTTTTTCTTGTGGGTGACTTCAACCTGCTGGATATCTGCTGGGAGATCAACACAGCAGAGAAGAGGCAGTCTAGGAGATTCTTAGAGTGTATGGAGGATAATTTCCTGCTCCAGCAGGTAAATGAACCTACCAGGAGTGGGGCCCCACTAGATCTGCTGTTTACAAACAGAGAGGGACTGGTGGAAGATGTAGTGTTCGGAGGCCAGCTGGGGCACAGTGACCATGAATAATACAGTTTTCAATATTCAGGGATGTAAGGAGGACCACCAATCAAACCTCTATGCTGGACTTCCGAAAGGCAGATTTTGACCTGTTCAGAAGACTGATCCAGAACACACCCTGGGACACACTCCTCAAAAACAGGAGGGATGGATGTGCTTCAAGGAAAAAGTCCTGAGTGCACAGGAACAGGCTATACCAATTAGCCAAAAGGCAAGCCAGCAGGGAAGACGATCACCTTGGTTGAATAGGGAGATACTGAAGGAAATCAGAGATAAAAAGAGAGCCTACCGACTGTGAAAGGCAGGGCTGACTACTCAGGAAGAGTATAGCACTATAGTTAGAACATGCAGAAGGAAAATCAGAGAAAAAAAACGCAATTTGAAATTAATTTGGCTACTTCTGTTAAGGATAACAAAAAGCGCTTCTATAAATACATTAATAACAAAAGGAGGGGCAAGGAAAACTTCTATTCTTTGTTGGACCTGGGGGGGAACATAGTTACCAGGGATGAGGAGAAGGCTGAGGTACCCAACACCTACTTTGCCTCAGTCTTCACCAGTAGGAGAGGTGGCCCTCAGGATAACTGGCCTCCGGAGCTCACAGATAGAGACAGGAAACCAAATGGCTCCCCTGTGTTCCAGGAGGAAATAGTCTATGAATTACTGAGCCACCTGGAGCCACACAAATCAATGGGACCTGATGGATTCCATCCTAGGGTGATGAGGGAGTTGGCGGAAGAGTTTGCCAAGCCACTCTGCATCATCTACCAACAGTCCTGGCTCTCTGGGGAGGTCCCAGTTGATTGGAAGTTGGCAAATGTCACGCCAATCCACAAAAAGGACTGCAAGGAGGACTCGGGCAACTATAGGCCTGTCAGCCTGACCTCAGTGCCTGGCAAGGTTATGGAACAGATCATCCTGAGTGCAAACACACAGCATCTTCAGGATGGACATGGGATCTGACCCAGCCAGCACGGCTTTGTGAGGGGCAGGTCCTGCCTGACCAACCTGATTTCCTTCTACGATCAGGTAACCCGCCTGGTGGATGAAGGGAAGCCTGTGGATGTAGTCTATCTGGATTTGAGCAAAGCCTTTGGCACTGTCTCCCATGGCACACTCCTGGATAAACTGGTAGCCCATGGCTTGGACAGGTGCACTCTCAGCTGGGTTAAGAAGTGGCTGGATGGCCAGGCCCAGAGAGTGCTGGTGAAAGGGGCTGCGTCCAGCTGGCGGCCGGTCACCAGCGGTGTCCCCCAGGGATCAGTGTTGGGTCCAGTTCTGTTTAACATCTTCATTGATGATTTAGATGAGGGGATTGAGTCCATCATAAGTAAATTTGGGGATGACACCAACTTGGGAGGGAGTGTCGATCTGCCGGAAGGCAGGAGGGCTATGCAGAGGGACCTTGACAGGCTGGAGAGATGGGCTGAGTCCAACGGGATGAAGTTCAACAAGGCCGAGTGCTGGGTCCTGCACTTTGGCCACAACAACCCCATGCAGCGCTACAGGCTGGGGATAGGGTGGCTGGAGAGCAGCCAGGTGGAAAGGGACTTGGTGCTACTGATTGACAGAGGCTAAAGAGTGTGCCCAGGTGGCCAAGGCCAATGGCATCCTGGCCTGTATCAGGAATAGTGTGGCCAGCAGGACGAGGGAAGTGATCCTTCCCCTGTGCTCGGCGTTGGTGAGGCCACACCTTGAGTACTGTGCTCAGTTCTGGGCCCCTCAGTTCAAGAAAGATATTGAGGTGCTGGAGCAGGTCCAGAGAAGAGCAACAAAACTGGTAAAGGGACTTGAGCACAAGTCCTATGAAGAGAGGCTGAGGGAGCTGGGGTGGTTTAGCCTGGAGAAGAGGAGGCTCAGGGGTGACCTCATCGCTCTCTACAACTATCTGAAAAGAGGTTGTAGACAGGTGGGAGTCAGACTCTTCTCCCAGGCAACCAGCAACAGAACAAGAGGGCATGAGCTTAGACTCTGCCAGGGAAGGTTTAGGCTGGATATCAGAAAAAAGTTCTTCACAGAATGAGTAATCAGGCATTGGAATGGCCTGCCCAGAGAGGCGGTGAATTCACCATCCCTGGAGGTTTTTAAAATAAGACTGGATGTGGCGCTTAGTGCCATGATCTAGTAATCATGATAGTGTTGGATTAAGGGTTGGACTTGATGATCTTGGAGGTATCTTCCAACCCAGATAATTCTACGATTCTATGATTCTATGATCAAGACATCAATGGTGTCTCTGCACAGGAGCTGTCTCTTCTCTGTCTAGGACTGGTCTGCACACAGAATTCTTTACCATGTCATCTTATGCCCTCAGAATTTTCACTCCTGGAGACCAGGTCACTTCTCAGCCGTTTCCCTCAGGCATCATTTCTGAGCTGTGGCCTTGGGCTGAAGCAAGCTGGCCCAAAAATCAGCAGCCAGATTGGTTTGCTGATATTCTTCATCCAACATAAACCTATGCAGCATGGCTCGTCCCAGTTTTCTCCAATTTTCAGGTTCCAGGTAGTGGAATCCAGGCTTAGTTAACTGTCACTTGTCAAAGGACCTGAGGATATAATGCCACCCTGAGTAAGATCTTTGTGCTTGCTGCTATGCCACATGGTGAGCTGTTTGGTGGGAAGAAAAAAAATCAGATGTTAGCAGTCCCATTGCTTCTTTTTTGCATACTGAAATACATTCAGAACATTCAAAGCATGTGTTCTCAAGGAAAAAATAAGACAAAACACGCTTTGCTGAATGCACCCTCTGTGTTGCTGTTGAGCAGGGAGTAGTATCAGCAGAAAATGTTTCAGGTCCGTGTAGAAAGTAAAATGACACTGCTGAGGTACCATTTGCTACTGTAGGTATGAGTATATCTAGGGCATGCAGTCCAGTAGAGTCCAAACTAGCAATCTGGAGCCAATTGCGGCACCTTTAGCACTATTATAGTAATTCCAGGGGATGGAAAGAGACTTTTGCTGATTGCATGTAGAAGGCAAACAAGTAAAATTGAAAAAACTTTACTGCTAGCTCTCCAAAACACTCAGATCAACACAGAATTCGACTGTGTGTCAAATGTACTCAGATTATAGCCTCTACTTGTTTTCCTCCTGCTGATTTGCAAAGCGCTGATAGGCAGTGGTACAAGGTCCAGCTGGCAGCCATTTACTAATCGCATTCCTGAGGGGCTGATATTGGAGCTGATGATACTATTTTAATAGCTTTAATAATGATCTGGATAATGCGGTGCATTACAGTCAGCCAGCCTGCTACTCTTGCTAAATAAAAGAGAGTAATTGGTACATGGAAGAGCAGGACTGCTCTTCAGAAGTCATCCAGCTGTAGAAATGGGTTGGCAGAAATCTCATTAACTTCACAACAGGCAAAGTCCTGCATCTGGGATAGAGCAACTCTATGCAACAGCACAAGCTGGGCAACAACTGGGTGGAAAGCAGCTTTGTGAGGGCTTGGGTCCTGCTGAACACCAAGCTGAACATGGGTGAGCAGTATGCTCATAGTGGACTGTATTACCCGTGAGTGTAGCGAACAGCTTGAGGGACATGATTATTTCCCCTCAGTCTAGTAGTTGTGCAACTCCATCTAGAGTACCACATCTGGTTTGGGGCTTCCCAGTAAAGAAAAGACAGTGGCAAACTGCTGCAAGTCTTGGACAGGGCCAAAAGAGAGTCAGCCAGACTGGAGCATGACATATGATGTGAAGCAGAGGGGATTGGGTTTGTTCTGTCTGAAGAAATGGTGGCCAAGAGGAAATCATACTGATACCAACAACTGCAGTCTAGATCACAGGATGTACAGAAGATGAGCTCAAGACTCTTCTCAGAGGTGCACAGTCCTCGGACAAAAGGCCACAGAGACAAACTAGGATACTGGAAATCCAAGTTAGATACCAGGAAGACCTTTTGTGCTATGGGGGTCAAACATTGGAACAGACTTGAAGATACTCAAAACTCAGAAAAAAAAGGTCATGAGCAATCTAAGTTAGCCCTTCTTTGGGGGTGGAGTGGATGGGGTCTGTTGGACCTGATCACCTCCAGATCACCAGCCTATATAATCCTTATTTTTCAATGATTGAATCAATTATAGCAAAATGCCTGCACACAAGTAAATAAGTCAATGAAATGCCCCGGCCATCCCGTGCTACGACCAGCCATGGAATGGTAAGCCTGTACAAAATATGAACACTCTGATAGAATTTACTCTCTGCTATTATTTAACTGTGACTTTCTCTGCATTGTTGACTTCCAAGTGTGTCCTTCACAATGAAAATACTGTTCCTGATATGGATTATTTTGTAATGGCTTGTTATTTGCCATCAACATTTTTTGCTTCCACTATTTTTCTCACTTTCCATGACCTTTATACTGTCAGCAGGACTAACTCAGCTGAATAACATGAATGATTATCATTCTTCATTCCAATTCACTATTTAATATTTCAAATGAAAATCAGTTATTCATATCTATTAACGTTATGTTGAACACCTTTGCTCAGCCCTCCTCCACTATTACAGCCCACAGACCAGTTTTCTGTCTGCATGGACCATATTTATCTCCAAGTTGAGTATGTCCTGGGGCAGGAGGACATGGTGAAGTGGTGGGTGTCTGTTCCTGTAAGACTTCAATGACTGTTTAAAGGCAGCAAAACAGCTGCACTGTTTCCAGAGGATATGTTCCAGTGAATGGCCGAAGCAGGAAATAAACAACCTGAAAGGTCATCAAACAGAAAAAGAGAGCCATACAGATTATGATTAAAAATAGACAATATTAAAGGTTAAAAACCCATGTTGCTGCACTAACCCTAGACATACAATGTTACTTCTTGCCTTCTCATATTTAGTTTTCCCGTATCACCAATTCCGTATTGCTGAGATCCTCTTCTGTCAATAAAACCCTTTCCTGATAGATTCAGACACCATTCTTTATAAATCTTCAGAATTTATTTGATTAAGTACTCCAAGAAGAGCTGTATGCCATGCCTGAAGTACTTTATAATCTTCTTGACAAAAACAGCGACTAGGGACCAGCAAACGCAAACTCTCAGCTCAAGCTCCATCAAAGCCCACCAATGGTCCATCAGGCAGTTCATGCAGGGTGAGAACAGGAGACGAATTTGCCATTAGAGGACAAGGGAAAAGTGGACACTGTACCCTCTGCTCTACCAGGAAATGGGAAATTTGCAAAAGGTGCCTCTGTACGACAGTGAACACATTCTTCTGCGCCAAAACTGCCATACAAATATTGATCTAACAATACTTTGTCTAAATGTCCAGGGTGATGGCAATAAACTCTTTTGATTCATCTTTGCACCACAGGTTGACCAAAGGCCCCTGAAAGCTACAGATCCTTTGACCCATGCACTACCAAACTGTTGGCGTTAATGACAGACCTTTTCAAGTCATCTAAGAGTGAAGGGAGAGAAAAAAGCAGTGGATGAGAGGAACACAGGCTGAAAGCACAGAAGAACCAAGAAGAACAGAAGTTAGGTAATTCCCAGACAGGCAGAAGCATAATTACTCGTATTGAGAGATTCAAGCATGGACACATCTGTGCTAAGCTTGAAACGGGGTTTGGAGCTGTGCTGAAGTTAACACAGACAGTGACTGACCTGGAGAAAAAACAGTTCTTGCAACAAGACCACGGCCTGTCTAAGCAGTATTGCAAATAAACTGGAAAACCAAGGGGTGGCTCAAATGTAAAAATCAAGCCAGAAGCAGGGTTGGAAGCTGCACCAAGGTGATGGATGGAGAAAACCCAAGTCCAGGACATGGAGCAGCATGCATAATGCTGTCTTGGCAATAGGACAAGGGATGCTTCAGGACAATGGATCCAAAGAAATAGCAACATAAACATATACTTTCACAAAGAGGGCAAAACCTTGCTGTACTCAGTAACTACAACATAAGCAAAAGACAAATCTCCGTGCAATAGCTGGCAGATCTCACGTGACTGAATAAGCCATTGAACAAACACGTACAGCCTGGAGGTCTTCAGTTTCCTTTTAAATTTATTCATCACTAGAGGGCTGAATATGAGCTGTTAGTAAAGCTGTTAGCTGTTAGAAAAGCAGCAAGGAAGTGGAGGTTTTTTCCCAAAAAAATGTAACACAACATCTGCTATATAGCACCAGAGTGGCTGAAGACTGACGTACTGTGGTGTCTTTGAAATTTGGCTTTATTCTATGCACTGCTGTTCACATAACTCATGGAGAGGGCAAACAAAATTTATGCCTTGTTTGAAGAGTTCCCTGCAATGAAAACTTTGGTAGGTGGGACTACCTGCACTGAGCTTTCTTATTTTCTGAAGCCTGATTTAAAACCTTGAGACCCAAGCCTGCAGCTATGACAGTTGTAATTGATTTCACTTGTGACACCTTACACCTAAAATCATTCACTGTCATAACAAAAGCTGACTAGAGAGACTATGAAAATTCACGAAACTGTCACTTTCACAAGACTAATGAACACCTGAACACACCTGATGTAATTTTTCTCTGAAAATATCAAAAAAGGCAGCAGATAACATAGGGAATGAATTACAGCTAATATTTATGTGCAGAATTACTTTCCTAATAAGATTTGGCAGAATGTAATTTAAGACCTGCCAAAATAATTAATGTTCATCTTTCTACTGTAATGCCTTTTACAGTTTATTTTGAGCTTAAGGCTTAATTAAAAGACTAAAAACTTTAAACAACCATTTCTTTTGCCTGCAAAGATGCCTGAGGACATCCTAACACCACCCTATCAAGTCAAGTCATCCAAGAGGGCACAAGCATACAGTCATCTACTGCACAGCATATTGTTGCTGACTGACACATTATTTTTAATTTAATCAGTATAAATTATTGTAGAAGGCTGGGCTCATAATCAGAAAACATCAGCTACAATACAACAGTAAGCTTATCAGTGAAGAAGGGTAATGAACATGTTTTGTTTATCTACCCGTTTTTCTGGGAACTCAGATTCAAGCATTTCCTAGACAAAAGGAAAAAAATTGATTAATGATGTCCGTTAATATTACTTCAGTTTGTGCACATGTGTATTCTTGCTTGAAACAAAAATGTTTTCTGTAAGTTTTATGTCTTTGCCTTTATCAGAGTGTCTGTCTTCGCTCTCATTCCAGTTTTGCAGCTCTGCTTTCTGAAGCAGGATTTCCTTGGTTATATTGGCAGTCATCTGGCAACAGGGGCATGAGCAGAATTATCAGGAAAATGTAAGCATCTCATGAAAACCAATGACAATCACATTAAAAACAATTTTTAAAAGTCTAAAAAGGCCCATATACCGATGACATTACCTACCGAGCTAAATCTGTACCACCCAATATGAAGATACTTTTATATAGTAGCGTAAAATCATAGAATGGTTTGAATGGGCAGAGACACCTCCCACTCAATCAGGTTGCTCAAAGCCTCATCCAGCCTGGCTCTGAACACCTGCAGGGATCGGGCAGCCATGACTTCTCTGGGCAACTTTTGTCAGTGCTTCACCAGCCTCACAGTAAAATAGGTCTTCCCTCTTTCAGCTTACAACCATTAGTCCTTGTCCTATCACTACATACCTGATAAAGGCCCCCTTCCAAGCCTTCCTATAAGCCCCCTTTAAGTGCTGTAAGGCTGCAATAATGTCTCCTTGGAGTTTTCTCTTCTCCACGCTGACCAAGGCCAACTCTCATGCCCTTTCTCATATGGGAGGTATTTCAGCCCTTTGGTTACCTTCGTGGCCTCCTCTGGACTTGCTCAAACCGATGTACGTCTTTCCTGTATTGAGGACTCCAGAAATGGACACAGTACTCCCAAGTGATCTCTCATGTGAGCAGAGTAGAGACTCTCCTCCCTTGACCTGCTGGTTACACTTTTGATGCAGCCTAGGATATGGTTGGCTTTCTGGGCTGCAAGCACATATTGCTGGCTCATGTTGAGCTTCTCATCCACCAGCACTCAACCCAGGTGCAGGATCTTGCACTTGGCCTTACTGAGCTTCATGAGGTTCACACAGACACAACTCTCAAGCCTGTCAAGATCCCTTTGGATGGCAGCCCTTCCCAGCAGCACATCACACAGTTTGGTGTCATCAGCAAAATTGCTGAGGGTGTGCTCAATTCCACTGTTCATGCCTGCAACAAAGATGTTAAACAACACTGTTCCCAATACTAACCCCTGAGGAATGCCACTCATTACCAGTCTCCACTTGGATGTTGAGCTGTTGACCACAACTCTTTGAGCGTGACCATCCAGCCAATTCCTTATCCAAATATACACACTTACATATATTTGGACGCAGATTTCACTCCTCCACACCACTGCACCTTCTCAAACTCACACCATTCAAGATAGCAAAGTTAAATTATTAATACCAGAAGTTAGTGTCAAATTTTGGAAACCTGTTCAGGTGCCAAGGTCCAATAGGAGTTAAATGGGAGATACCTAAACAAGAGCTAGTCTACAGACCTTCCTCTGTAGAAATGAGATTCATAGTTTTCTTCATGGACAGGAATACAAGAAATGAATAAGACTGAAAATGTTAGAAAAATCATGAAGCACCCTCCTTACTGCTGAGCATGCCTAAGGAATCTATACCTCTATGTTTACTTCCACTTGCAGTTTTAGACTTTTTTTTTTATTCTGTGAAACATAGCAGAATTATTCAAAATAAAGCAAATAGTGCAAAGGAAGAGGCCACTGCATCCAACTGTATGACAGTGAATTGCAGAGGATAATCTAGTCTTCATTTCTCCATTCTTTTACATCTTCAGCCCTAGAAATTAAAACTTACTCTGTGATATTAAGTTACCAGCTAAAGTATAGCTCTGTGTGATTTAAGTTACACAGTTCCTCCCTATGTGTTTCTGAAAAAGCAAAATTTACTTTCTCCTATGAGAAAATAATGTTGCTTTAACGGGTAACTAAGCCACCAAAACCAACACCAGGAAAAATTCTTGTGCTATCATGACAGCATGAGTCTAATAATCCTACTTCAATTGAATCATATTTTCCAGATTTTCATTTTGATATAGAAATAGAAATAGTAAAATGCACTGTTTCTTTGCAGTGTAAAGTAACAAAATGAAATAGCTGACCATAGGCTAACCTTCAAAGGCTTCAGTTCATCCAGGCACTTAAGCACTTGCCTAAATATAGACCTTTAAATATGTGAGTTGATCCAGCCACATGTGTGAGTAGACTGAGCAACACATTTCAGCCCTTACTAAATATCCTGAAAGAATTAGAGCCACACGCAACACAGTCTGATGGAAATAATACAGGGCAATGGTCAGATGAGCAGGATTACTGAAGGTGAGACAGCCTTGGCTGTAGCAATTAAAATCCATAAACATTTAAGATTAAAACCAGTATATGAAATCATTTTACACAGACAAGAAACCCAAAAAGAAAGGATCAGTAATCTGTTAATCTTACAGTGGAAAAAACGAGGCAAACATTTGTACAGGATCCCTCAGAATATTGTAGATATAAAAGAACTTAAGTGGAAACAGGCCTTGCTTTTTCTTTTCTCTCTCCAGGCTTAAATCAACATTATAAAAACAAGGAAAACATCACCCTGACAATCTGGCAAGTATCATTAACTGTTCAAAAAACACAGGCAAAGAAGAGTGAACAGAGATACCATCATACAACTAAAGTCAGTACAACTAAAGCCTCTGGCACGTCTTCAGCAGACAGAACTTCCTTTTGAGGGGTTTGAGGATGACGAACATTATCAGCCACAACAAAACCTAAGTCACTTGTCAAGCTCTGTAAAGAGCTTGACAGTGTGGTGGTTGTGCCTGTATCAAATACCAGACTACAGGGGACATTTCTATATTACATTTACAAATTATTGCAGTCTTTCTTTGGATTCCAAAAATGCACCTGCATCATCTCCATCTTGTAAAAGAGCTGCAGCATACCTGTGAATCCTGGGGGCTGCAGGCAGGGCATTTTTCCCTCTGTACTCCATCATGATTTCTTACTATAGCATCTATCTTACTCTTTTGCATTTTCACTCCCTGAACCTACAACACAGGCCCTGTCTGGCATTTGACCATTGTCATTTTTTGTGTCAGCCCTTCCAGATTGCTACTTTCCCAAGACGTGCTTCTTTCAGACGTACTGTTGTGATCTAAGAGGAAAACTTCCACAGACATGGACTTAGAAACACCATGTCAAGCCTTGAATTGTGCTATTTTAACAAAAACAAAACAACAACAAAAACAACAGAAGTGTTTTCAAAGATGAGAAAAGGATTTGTGTATGCTCCTTTTTCTCCAGTTGCTAACATCAAATGATTCAAACCACTAAGAGATTCCCTGCCAAGTTATCAAAGATGCTACAGGATCCACTGGTCCATATTTTCAATTCTGTTGTCTCAAATCTCAAAGCATTTTATGTTTGTGAAGGAACTAGGAAGAAAGTCACCCACAAGAGGCATTAGACTGTGCTGCTACAGACATTGTGCTGTGGACAAGCAATCTGATATCTCAGTAAAATATGGGAACAAAAGGCAATAAAATTTTACAACTATTTGTGTCACTGCTGTCTTGCTCATTTTTAACCTGCTGCCTGTGTACAGCAGAGGTCCCAGACAACTAATGACAAATTAGAACAAACACAAACCAGTGCAAATTTAAACAAGTGTGGTCACTATCAAAGAAGTATTATTTGTGAGGGAAATACTGTCTAACTGATCTAGTTGAAACGTATTAAACAACATTTTCCACTGCCTGCAAACCTGGGGAGGGATCCTAAGGGCTGTTGATCCTGCCCAGACACACACACACCTAAAATTTCAGTCTGTGGAAAAGACATGCAACACATTCAACACTTCAGCAGAACAGGAAGCACAGCAAGTCCCTTCTCATTGGCCTTGCCAATACTATTCTTCAGTTTCTCTCTACACTCATCTCCATATCCAGTACAGTGACTGATGACCTGTCTGTGATGAGCTCAGAAACAAGGGAAAAGGAAGCTACAGCCACAACAAAAACTTGCACTGAAGTGAAATGAGTCAGCAGCCTGCACACACCAGGAGCCACTCCACTATCTCCACTTGGTGAAAACAAGCTGATAGACAGATGGGTATACATAGAGTGTGTACATTTTCTTTTTCGTTTACAAGTAAATCAATCCTCTCCCACTATAACACACAACCTGGCCACTTATACTATGCACTGGTTAGCAGGCACTTCATCCAAGGTCTTAAAAAAAAAACCTAACAACCATTTTAAACCTTCTAACACATCAATACACAACTATTCATAAAACACAATCTAAGAAAGGCATAGTGTATGTGTGCCTGAAATGTGTGTGTGGTGTGTGATGGCCATGAGATTCTTGATTGCCTTTCTCCTCCCCACCTGTGGGCAAGTGCCACCATCTCTGAGAGCACGTTGTGGAACAACAAACTCATGCTGTTGTTGAGCAGTAACTACATCTGCAAATTTGTTATTTTTAAAATGAAATGTTAAGTTTTTCTGATTTTATTTCCTAGCTTATTAACACTGGCTCTGAAATGGCATTCATTGATTGTTTTTATATGCAGTAAATGCACTCCAATTAGTCTCAAATTTGTGTTTGTTCTCACTAGCAATGAAGCAATTCAACAGCAAGATAAAGACAACGCTTTGAGCATATCCCCCTCTGGTGGACACAAAGCTCTTGGAAATAAGCAAAATAGAACAAGATCACTTCTCTAGAGAGAGGCAAATATTAAGGATAACTAATAAAGAAGGAATGGTGCCCAGATGCCCTTATAATATTACCCTCGAGATTACCAGGATAGGTAGTGGAGATCTAGTGAAATGCTGACTTGAGGAAAAAAAAATATCTTATTGCCTTTATAAACATTTATTTCATTGCTTAGCAGGGGCCTCTAACAATATAGTCGTGGAGATTTACTTTGTGAACCTGTCTCGATTCGTTACTGATCTGAGAGGGTTTGAAATGATCCCAAGGGCGAAATTAAGACACAAACAAGGTCAATTGTCACAATCAAACATTACAGTTTTTTATAACCTATGCGAAAGAGATGAGAGGAACAGGAAAGGAGAGAAGGAGAGAAAAAGAGAGAGAGAGAAAAAGAGAGAAAGAGGGAGAGAAAGTATAGCTACCACCATGGATCCAGCGGCGTCCCGCAGGTCTTGCTTTGATTTTCGGTGGGGGAGCGCTTCCAACTCAATGTTGATCGTTTCTCCTGTTTTATAGCATCTTAACCATCCCTTCCACCTGGTGATGATACACATGCATTGTGGGGGAGGTCTCCAGACCCCTCTGTCCAGCTCCCTGGCACCTCGGTGCTTAACGGGAGGGATTAGGTTATCTCTTGCATAAACAGAAGATGGCCTCTCCAGTCTCTTCGGGAGCTCCGTACCAGATGCCAGCACGACCATAAAACTCCAGCCTGGTTTATGGTCTGAAGTGTCAGCAAGGTTGAGACAGTCACCTAAGACAGTCTTTTACAGTCTCTTAGAACACCCTACGTCTCAACATTGCTGCCCCAGGAAATGTTTTTGTGGTGGCATGAAAGATAGAGGGAGAGAAAAGGAAGGAAGGAAGGAAGGAAGGAAGGAAGGAAGGAAGGAAGGAAGGAAGGAAGGAAGGAAGGAAGGAAGGAAGGAAGGAAGGAAGGAAGGAAGGAAGGAAGGAAGGAAGGAAGGAAGGAAGGAAGGAAGGAAGGAAGGAAGGAAGGAAGGAAGGAAGGAAGGAAGGAAGGAAGGAAGGAAGGAAGGAAGGAAGGAAGGAAGGAAGGAAGGAAGGAAGGAAGGAAGGAAGGAAGGAAGGAAGGAAGGAAGGAAGGAAGGAAGGAAGGAAGGAAGGAAGGAAGGAAGGAAGGAAGGAAGGAAGGGAGGGAGGGAGGGAGGGAGGGAGGGAGGGAGGGAGGAAGGGAGGGACGGAGGAAGGGAGGAAGGGAGGAAGGAAGGAAGGAAGGAAGGAAGGAAGGAAGGAAAGGGAGAGAGAGAGGAAGAGAGAGAAGGAGAGAGAGAAGAAGAGAGAGAAGGAGAGAGAGAAGAAGAGAGAGAAGGAGAGAAGGAAAGAAGGAGAGGAAGAGAGCAAGAGAGAGAAGGAGAGTAGGAGAGAAGGAGAGAAGGGGAGAGAGAGAGAAAGAGAGAGAGAGAAAGAGAGAGAGAGAGAAAGAGAGAGAGAAAGAGAGAAAGATAGAAGGAGAGAAAGAAAGAAGGAAAGAAAGAAGGAAAGAAGGAAAGAGAGAAGGAAAGAAAGAAAGAGAGAAAGAGAGAAAGAGAGAAAGAGAGAAAGAAAGAGAGAAAGAAAGAGAGAAAGAGAGAAAGAAAGAGAGAAAGAGAAAAAGAGAGAAAGAGAGCGAGAGAGAAAGCGAGAAAGCGAGAAAGAAGGAAGGAAGGAAGGAAGGAAGGAAGGAAGGAAGGAAGGAAGGAAGGAAGGAAGGAAGGAAGGAAGGAAGGAAGGAAGGAAGGAAGGAAGGAAGGAAGGAAGGAAGGAAGGAAGGAAGGAAGGAAGGAAGGAAGGAAGGAAGGAAGGAAGGAAGGAAGGAAGGAAGGAAGGAAGGAAGGAAGGAAGGAAGGAAGGAAGGAAGGAAGGAAGGAAGGAAGGAAAGAGAGAAGGAAGGAAGGAGAGAGAGAAGGAGAGAAAGAAGGAGAGAGAGAAGGAGAGAGAGAAAGAGAGAGAAAGAGAGAGAAAGAGAGAGAAAGAGAGAGAGAAAGAGAGAGAAAGAGAGAAAGAGAAAGAAAAGAAAGAAAGAAAGAAAGAAAAGAAAAAAAAGAGAGAAAGAAAAGAGAGAGAAGAAAGAAAGAAAAGAAGGGAATAGTGCGTAGAAGACCTAAATCTTACAATGTAATACTCAAACAACATTTTCCAGAACAATTATTCAAATTTTTCTCACATACAATCCAATTTTTTGAGCAACATTAACAACTATAACATTTTTAACATCATTTTAAACTGATGACACTGTGGTTTCAGGGGAATCAGAAGTAGGGAGAGGGGGAGAAGATGAAGACAAAATTTTACATGGACATTTACAAAGCCAACATCTTAACTCAGGATAACAAATAAGTTTGCCAAGGATAATTATTGCAATGATCAGTATAATCGCAACAGCATAATAAAATGGTACAAGTACATACAAGTCTGCATCCATTGTTTTAGATATAAAGCTGAGCGAAGTTGGTCTGATGTCCCGTGCAGTCTGCTGACCTGGTCCGCCAAAGTCGGGGGGTCTCAGCACACGCAGACAGCAAATCAATTTCCACGCCCCTCTTAATCTAAAGCGCATGTGCCATCTGAGTCTAGAAACTTCTGTCCCAGACTGAAGCGAGGGAAAATAGGCAATAATACTATCTTGAAAGGGAATGGAAAAAAAAGAAACAACAACAACTAACAACAAAAAAAAAAACAACAAAGCTTTTTATATAATACTTATGCCTACTGATTTTGGTCGGCGAACAGCACGCATCTGCTTGATGCCATTGGGTGAAACACTAGACACAAATTGCATATTAGATTCCACATGTTGGATTAATCGAATGAAACAAGGAATGACACATGGTAAAAACAACAATAGAGCTAGGCTACATAAAAAATAAAACACTATTTGCTTTATCCATGGCCCCCCGGGATCCAAGAAAACAAATCCACCTCCCAATGGGGTTCCCAAGTTTGGACAGGGACATGGGCTAATTTTCTAATTCCCGAGGTTATTTTTTTTACCACATCTCCATTATCATCAATCATTAAACAACAACCAGAATCATTTAATTTTCCACAAACGCCCTCTTCTACTAACAAGTAATCGAGAACCATTCGGTGTTGTAAAATTGCAGTTCTCATTTGGGTGGCCTGGTCTGCCAATAAATCCAGGGCACGAGCAGTTTTCGTTAGTAATAATTTCCAAAACAGCTTGTAGTTGGATAACACGATTTAAATTATAAATTGGTTCTCAAGCACCACTAATCAGCTCATTGGGGTTCCAAGTAGCTGGCCCATAATGTTTAATAATTCGCTCCAGTGGCCAGTCATTCTTTCCCCATTTATGACCACTTCCTCCCATAAGATGGGTAGAAAGGGATCGTTTGCTTCACCTTAAATCATCATATACTCTAATTCCAAGTTGTCTCCACTTCGACCAGGTAACAAGAAGAAGTAGGAACATATATAACCTACATAACATGTTCTGCTCCAATTCTTTGGTAGTTTCCGATAAGCATGATGGCCACAAATCCAATAATGACCTTTTAGGGCCCAAGTTCCATTCATAAATGGTCCATCCCCTTTATGTCTTAAATCAGAACTACAAGGAGTTTCAAAATAAGTGGTATTTTTTAAGCCCAAAGGGTGCTTGATTCGATTGTTTGACTTTTTCCCTTTAATCCAAAGATCACATTTCCATGCTCCTACGGGACTACTGTAGTTACACTGAATGGTCACTATCTGGTTGGTTACACCACTCAGGGCACAAGCTAATGGGTTAGATTCCTTTAATATCACAGCTCCTGTGAGATTGGTACTAGACCAAAAACTATCGAATCGTTTTTTATGTCCAGTTTCATTGATCCATGCCCAGCTCTGCCTGCGAGGGATGAGTTTTTCGTCAGTGGTGTTGCTCAGTAGACACCATTACATGTCACCTTCGACAGAGAGAGAGTGATGATTATAGGCTGAACAGTTGATAGGTCGGCACCCTGGGACAATACAATGATTTCCATACACAAATGTCCAATTACACACATTATGACTCACAAAAACTCCACTGCTGTTGTTCTGATTAAGACAATATTCCCCCTTTCCTGGAACTTGGATGTTCCATAGCCTTGTCTCCTCATTCCAATATAACGAACTATTATCAATGCTTATATCACTTAGATTACTCACGAGCCACTTTGGGAATATCGGTTTTGATGTCCATGGCCAATCTTCAAATCCTAAATGGCTCCCACATACCCAGCAATTAGTCAGATTAAAAGCATTAGCCACCTGCTGGACTAGAGCCATAAATGCATTTTGCCACCCCGAGCTGAAGAGGGAGGCACAGGAGTTTCCCCAGATATTAAAGGCGATGACAATGGTCGACCAAAACAATGCCTGTGATAGTACACTAAACATCCTATAAAAATCAACTAAACAATCGCTGACAAAACCGTGCAGATAATTAAAATCTTCATGTATTTCTCCAGGCAGGTTGCAGGAATTTCCTCTGGAAAAGAAAAGAAAAACAGACTCGGTCTCTCTGAGGAACCGGAAGCAGGTTGTTATTAGTAGGATGGAATAATCCACCTGGTGTTAATCTTATATTCTTTTCCATTAGCATCTTTGGCTTTCCAAGCATATTTGTTTAATGGAGTATCTAATATCAATGGTACTGCTCCCATGGTGGGGATTTTGACCAGTACTGGTTGGCCTGGAAAATGTAATCAGTTGCTGGGATAATCAGGGCCATGTGAGGCCGGCATGATTGTTAGAGCTTTTGGACAAAATGCCGTGATTTTTGGACATCCATTTGTCCCCCAGCGACAATTAACACTGGTCACAGCCCCCCACAACCGTTCAGCCCATCCTGACTCATGTGGTCTGAGGAAGCGTTTTAAAAGACCATTTGTTCTTTCCACAATTCCATTTGGTTGTGGGTAGTATGGAGTGTGAAATACCCATGAAATTCCTTCCTGAGCAGCCCACTCTTGAACCAGTTTGGCTGTAAAGTGTGAGCCATTGTCTGACTGGATTGATTGTGGTTTGGGGAACGTACCAAACCACCATTCCTTTAGGGCCTTAAACAGCATTTTCACTTGTTGCCTTGTTGAACGCTTTAGCTTGTACTAACCCAGAAACAATTTCCACTCCTACCAGTACATACTGTTTCCCTTCCGATTTTCGAAAAGGGCCAATATAATCTATTTGCCAGGCACCCCATAAACATTTTCCCTCTCTTACATGTAAGGGGTCCTCTTCTAGGGGATGCCTTTCCATTCGAGTCCGGCATTGTTCACAGGCAGAAATACAAGTTTTGCATGGTTCCCTGGTAACAGGCCAGCCTCTAGCATGGGCCTCACTATAGAGGTCTTTGACTCCAGTGTGTTTGCGTTTAATGTGCAGCCATTCTAGCAATCATTCCCGGTCCTCTGTCAGTGGGACGGTCTGTAAGGGGGCAACCCTGTCTGATTCATCGACGCGATTTTTCCACTGGCTAGCGGGAGACCCATCATTCTGATGGGAGGCTACCCAAGCCACTAAGAATGTGCCCTGTCTTGCAACGGCTAAAATTTCCTGCCATTTCTCCTTTTGCCATAGGGGTATTCGATTTATTTCCCACCTGTTCTGTTCCCAGAAGGGGAGCCACTCTGTACATCCTTTAAAGACTGCGTAAGAATCAGTATAGATATAGACAGGTAGACTGGGCCTCTCGTTGAAAAACACTCCACACAGCCACCAATTCCCCTACCTGAGCACTACCTTCTCCTTTGGTGATTACCTGTTCTTCAGCGTCTACTCGGAGGGCTACTGCCTGGTATTTCCACACTTTTCCTTCTCTTCTTGTGGAAGCATCTGTGAACCACACATTCTGCAGTTGACTATGGAAAGCAGGAGCTTTCTGTATCACCTGGGAGAGCTCTGCACCCTCTTCCTTGGCAGTCATATCCTGAATAGCCAGCAACTTTGGGGTATCCTCTGACACTTGGAAAATCTCACTGTAATGTTCGATTTGTGCATACCACTTCCGTACGGATGCCCTTTGTGCCACACCATCGGGGGAGCGTTCCAGCTAGTACGGCTTTGAGGACTTTGAAAGGTCCCCTCAGCACAATTGGCTGTTGTCGAACAGTCTGCTCAGCTTCCCGTAGGGCTAAGCTAACTATAAAGAGGCCTTTCTCCCAGACCGTGTATCTCTTCTCAGCATCCTTAAAACTGCGGGAATAAAATCCAACAGGTCTCATGGGTTCCTCGGGCCCCTTCTGCCACATGTGGATAGACAATCCCAACTGGGAGAATCCCCACTCAATATGGATGGGATCCAAGGGGTGAAGTGGGCCAAGGGCCTGATAAGCCGTTGCCTGAAATACTAGTAGTCGTGAGGCCTCCTGGTGCACTTCTGCCCAATGAAATTGTGCTCCCTTCCTAAGTAAGTCATATAAGGGGCGAGTGATGATAGAAAAGTCTGGAATATGTTTTCTCAAAAAAAACAGCAGTCTTAAAGCATGTTGAAGCTCCTTTTTCAACTCGGGCATCTTAATCTGTTCTAGAGAGGAGAGAGTATCTGACGGGATGCACACCATTCCTCCTTTCCACCAGATTCTCAGGAATTTAACTTCCTGGGAAGGTCCCTGCATTTTTTTTCAGGAGGAATCTGTAGGCCCATTCCCTCTAAATGTGAGGTTATATGATCTCGGGTGATTCGTACCTTCTCAGCCTGTTCCCCTCCTACCAGAATATCATCAATATACTGGTGGGCCTCTGTCCCTATTTCTTTGGGTATCGTCTCCAATTCCCTGGCCAAGGCATGGTGGGCAAGTGTGGGCGACTGTTTGTAACCTTGTGGTAGCCTCGTGAAAGTGTATTGCTGACCTTCAAATGTGAAGGCAAAATGGTGTCTATCCTCTGCCTGGAGTGGGACCATAAGGAACATGTCCTTAATGTCAATCGTGGCCATAATCTTATACGTCTTCTCCTGGATTGAAGCAATAAGCTCAGCAATATTGGGTAGAGCAGCTGTCAGAGGACCAGTGTTCGCATTTAATCTACGATAGTCTACGGTCAGTCTCTGTTTCCCATTAGGTTTCCTCACTGGCCACTACAGGCAGTTGTAAGGGGAATGACTACGACAACAATTCCCTGTTGTTTCAGATCCTCCACCACTGGAGTAATGCCTGACCTGGCACCCAAAGGGAGGGGATAAGGTTTGACATTGGTCAGTTTGGAAGGGGGAAGGGGTGGCGCTGTCTGGAGTAACCTGACGTGCAGTGCAGACACACCAAATGACCATTTTTGGCCGTGGTTGTCAGTCCAGACACGCCCCTTAAGAGCATCCATCCCCAATAGATTGAATGGAAACTCCCCCCCTGCCATTAGGATTCTTATACAGCTTTCATCCCCGGGCAACAGGATACTGACCATGGCTGTGTGGGCTGGTTGTGCCTGCCCAAGGGTGTTCACCGCCTGCAAAGGGTGTTTAGAGATTGAAATCCCACAGCTGGCAGCATCACCACAACTAAGTGCTGAGATTTGGGCTCCAGTGTCCACCAGGAAAGAGACTGGTCTCTGAAGGGGACCAACAAGAGCAATTATCAAGAGGTCCCCCCTCCCGTTGTTGGTGAGTTGCCTAATAAACATCCAGTCTCCGCCCTCCCACTCACCCCGGGAGGGCGGGACATCTAGTTTCTCGACTGTTTACATGGTGCTGCCTGCAGTCTCTCTGAGTCTGTCAAGGGGGGAGCAGTCGGAGGGGTTACAGGAGAACGCCGCAAAACCTCCCTATCGGTTACAGGGGAACGCTGCATACCCCCCCCATCCCCAGATCTGACAGGTCTGTCCGGCCACTTTGCAATCAGCTTTTCTAGTATAGGGGTCGGGAGTCCATCCATCAAGTTCTTAGGTATCCCCTTCTGCCAACCCAGAGCCCACAGACCACGACGAACTTGTGACTGGCCTGTATTACTCAGGGCTTTCCCACGAGTGGATTCAGACTGCCTTGGTGGAGAAATGGGCTTTATGTCTAGCTGTCAGACTCCCTTGTTAGGAGTGCAGTTAACATTAATGGGACTGTATTTTCGGCCATAATTTATAAGTTCCTGGGCTATCTTCCCCCACATCCAGACTCTCTGACGTCGACCATCTGGTGGTGCCGAACTCAGAGTAGCCTCTAACTTATCTAATGGTCCCATAGCCCATATTTGACTCTGTAACTGTATGCCTATCAGCTTCAAAGATTCAGGAAGTCCCCGGATCAGGGGGGTAATTCTTTCCGGATCCACCGGCATCATCAATGGGGACTCATGTTTTGGAGTCAATTTGCAGTCATAAATCATCTGTAGACAAGCCGCCTTTTGTACATTTTCAACCAACTGATCTACCGTTCCTGTGATTGCGAGGGGGTCACCTCTCTCAAGGGGATTCAAACCCCCTGCCCAATAAGCTGCTCACTGTGTGAGTGACCAAGGGGCTCTCTGGTCCCCCGTGGTGAGAAACACGCCGGGACCCCAGTAACCATTGGCTTCATGTTCAGTAAGTAATATCTGATCTCCTCCACTAAGAGACACTCGCCACACATATTCTGTTTCGGACTCCTTAGGGGAGTGACCGAACTCCTTCTTTAATTTGGCCAATTCAGTGGCAGTGTAGGGCACCTCTCTGGTTGTGATAGAGGGCCTCTGATCTTCACCATCCTCATAAATATACTCCGTCTTTATCAGGGGACGTAGGCAGGGACTCTCCGTAATCTGTGCCTTTGCTTCCCTAAGCTCCTCCAGTGGATAAATAGGGGTAACCTGGCGGATTCCCCGTTCAACCAAATGTTCCTCTAACTTGGCCCCTGAATCACATTTCCCAGCCAACTCATCCCTTAAAACATCCTTCAATAGAGATGACTGATTTCTTTCTTCCTCCGGTTCTTTCCTTAACTCCTCATTTTCCCTTCTGAGATCAGCAATTTGGCTTTTCAGTGTTTGCACTAAGCTCTGCAAAGATTCAATGACACAGTTCTCTTAACTGTATCGGCCGATGTGATCTGCCACAGCCGCTGCCAAACTACCACCTAGTACAGCACAGACTAATGATTTCCCCTTTCCAGCTTTTACCCTTGCATCTTTCTGCAGTACGACTACACGGTCCGTAACACTCTGCAAATTATGCCAGTTCTCCTTGGCCTAATCCAGGCCCGGCACTGTAGGTCTCGCACGAAACAACTTCAAAAACTTAAACAACACTTCAGGGTCAGAGGTGGAACGAGGGAGATCCCTCTCACAACTTACCAATTCCATTGCATGTCGGCCACAAGAACGAGGCTCTAAGGCTCCCTGAGGCTCTAACACCCCCTCATAATTTTTTTCTTCCATTGTGGCTTTGCTGCAAGAACGAGGCTCTTAACGTCCTAGAGGCGGGGTATAAACTTAATTCCGTTACAGTCGCCTCTTAGTTTATACCCTCTAGGAGGCAAACAACTTAATGACCCCAATCACATATAATGTATGAGGGACACTTTCGCCAGAGGGATCCTGTCCGTGACGCCAATTAAATGTCTCGATCTGTTACTGATCTGAGAGGGTTTCAAATGATCCCAAGGGCAAAATTAAGACACAAACAAGGTCAAATGTCACAATCAAACATTATAGTTTATTATAACCTATGTGAAAGAGATGAGAGGAACAGGAAAGGAGAGAAGGAGAGAAAAAGAGAGAGAGAGAAAAAGAGAGAAAGAGGGAGAGAAAGTATAGCTACCACCATGGATCCAGCGGCGTCTCGCAGGTCCTGCATTGATGTTTGGTGGGGGAGCGCTTCCAACTCGATGTTGATCATTTCTCCTGTTTTATAGCATCTTAACCATCCCTTCCACCTGGTGATGATACACATGCATCGTGGGGGAGGTCTTTGGGGGTCTCCAGACCCCTCTGTCCAGCTCCCTGGCGCCTTAGTGCTTAACGGGAGGGATTAGGTTATCTCTTGCATAAACAGAAGATGGCCTCTCCAGTCTCTTCGGGAGCTCCGTACCAGATGCCAGCACGACCATAAAACTCCAGCCTGGTTTATGGCCTCAAGTGTCAGCAAGGTTGAGACAGAGTCTTTGACAGTCTCTTACAGAACCTTAAGGGAATGCTTTGGAGAGCACAGAATATGTCATAAATTATGTTTCAAAAAGCTGCTTCCTTGAGAAAGCCTTCTGTATAGTTTTCAGCTGAAGGTTTGAATCAGTTTCACTGCTGCATGATGGAGCTAGAGACAACTTTGGTGCCTCAGTATTGCTCTTGGTGAGAAATACATTCCATCTATATAAGGTTGACTTTACTTAACAATATGAGGCTAGTGTCAAAACAATGAGAGTGCTTGCAGCTGTGCCCACGAAGGACTCAGCAAAGGCCACAGGACCACGGTCCCATAGCAAGCAACCAAGCAGCTCCACCAGCAGGAATGCCTGAGCTTCTACCATTTCCCCTTCCTTCACAGCTCTGTGGCAACTGGGGCATCATCGCCCTGTGATACAAGAAGTAGCTACTACTGCAAAAAGTAGAATATTTTGATTTAAGTTAAAGTAGAATTAGTTCTCCATAGAATTAATTTTATAACTAACTTCAGTGAAGTTTCATCTAAGTAACTGTATTTTTTGAAAGTTAGACAGAATGTCCCTGTGAAAGCACGTTTTTTCATAGCACTTTTTTTTTAAACAGCCTTTTTCCACTGTTCTTTGAAAAATGATAACGTATTGTGTTAAGTGTATGTGCTGAAGAAATGATTCCTCTTCTGTAATCACCTCTGTTTTCAATCTTCATCTAAAATCGCAAGATCAGACAAGGAGTTGACTCCAAAGTTCCAATTACCAGAGATTTGGCTGTTGTGAAGTTCACAACATTAAAATTAGACCTTGGAAAGTAACAGAATATGCATAAGATTCCTGGGAAAAATTATACATATGCGTGTAAGTGGGAAATATATTCTGTACCAGCTCTTGCCTCGTTAAGCATGATTGGTGGAAATCAATCCGCAATCCAGTGCTGAAATAAAGGATTCTGCTTTCTAGAACTCCAGAATGAGTATTAGAGAGTTTATTTGCTGGTATTTTTGGTATAATCCGTGCTGCAGCCAGCTGCACGCTGGGATACATGAACATGTTTGGCATGAGCTGACATGGCCATTCACCCGCTGTGCTCCACGCAGCCCACAGGCAGCAGTGCTGCCACAGGGGAATGATGCCTGAACAAGGACATCAGCTCCAGCTGCTCTTTGTGATCCTCCCTGCTCCTCTGGCTGCTTCCCAGGGGCACAGATTCCTGCAAAGGGCTGCGTCCCATGACCCTTTCAGTCCCGAAAGGAAGACATCAAACTTCTCTGGAAGAGGGTTAGAGTCCTTTTGAAGTGCCTTCACAAACTGCAGATGTGCGCTCTCTCTAGGGGTACATCTGCTGTGAGACCAAACAGAAAATAACCATACGGCGCAGCTCTGCTAACGAGCAGGTGGGAGCCACATCAGAGAAGGACTGGGGGTTCTGACTGATGAGAAGCTCGACACGAGCCAGCAATGTGCGCTCGCAACCCAGGCAGCCAACAATATCCTGCCCCAAAAGAAGCATTGCCAGTAGGTTGAGGGAGGTGATTCTCCTACTCTACTCCACTCTTGTTGAGACTCCACCTGGAATATTGTGCCCAGTTCTGGAACCCCCAATGTAAGAATAATATGGAACTATCAGAATGGGTTCAAAGGAGGATTATGAAGATGGTCACAGGGCTGAAATACCTCTGCTAATGACAAGAGGCTGACAGTTCAGGTTGTTCAGCCTGAAAAACAGCATTTCTGGGGAGACATTATAGCGGCCTTCCAGTACCTGAAGGGGCTACATGAAAGCTGGGGAAGGACTATTTACAAGGGCAAGTAGTGATATGATGGGACGAGGGGGAATGTCTTTAAAATTGGACAGAAAAGATTTCAATTAGACATTAGGAAGAAATTCTTAACAATGAGGGTTGTGAGGCGCTGGCACAGGTTGCCCAGGGGAGCTGTGGATGCCCCTTCCCCGGAGTTGTTGAAGGCCAGGCTGGATGGAGCCTTGAGCAGCCTGGTGCGGTGGGAGGTGTCCCTGCCCATTGGCAAGGGGGTTGGAACTCGATGGGCTTTAAGGTCCCTTCCGATCCAAACCATTCTATGATTCTCACAGTAAGGGGGGAGGTCCCCACAGCTACAATGCGGCCCCTCGGCTGCCCCTGGAGCCCGGCCTCCCCGCAATGCCGGCGTCTCCAGCCGTGCCAGGAGGCGGCAGGAGCAGCCTGCGCGGCGACAGGAAGTGGCACCATCGTCGGACGCCGCCCCGCCCCACTTCCGGCGCGCGGCCACGGCTTTAGTAGGGGGGGCTGGGCGCCCGTGGTGAAGAGTAGGTGCAGTTACATTGAGGCCACTGCGCCGTGTGGCCCTCTCCACGCCGCTGTTCGCTTGTCTGTAGCTGTGGAGGCCCCGGCGCCGGTCCCGCCATGACGAGATGGGCCCGGCGGGGCGGTGGCACCGGGGAGAGGGCGCTGGATGCCACCCCCTGGGAGGAGATGGCTGGCGGCCCCGGCCCGCGCGCCCCGAGGAAAGAGCAGGAGAAGGGGAAGAAGAAGAAGAATAGGAAGAAAAAGGACTACCTGAACGAAGACGTGAACGGGTTTACGGCGTTCCTGAGGGAGAGCCGGCGGGGCGGAGAGGAAGTTGAGGCAGAGGGGGCCGAGCTGGGGAAGGAGGTGGCGTTGGCCTTGAAGAGGAACAAACGGCGGGAGGATAGGAGGCTGAAGAGGCAGGAAAAGAAGAAAAGTGCGATGGTGGGTACTGTGTTGAGTCATGGGAGTTTGGCTATCCGTTTTTTTTTTGGTTGAAAAACCTGGGAAAAGCTCTGTGTGAGAAATGCAGGCTCCTCTTTCTCTGCTGTTGGTGTCAGAAGGTCACGCTGCAATCACAGCCAAGTTAAAAAACAAACAAACAAAAAACCCAAAATAACCAAAGAAGTGAAGTATCTCAACTTTGAAGCAGGCAGTGAATTTCGGTCTATGCCTTAGCCTTTGGCATGGATGTTACGGTGGAGCACAGTTCTTGCTAGACTTTGATGACTTCCTAGTCCCGCTGGTCACTTGAGTGAAGCTAATTCAGTGCGTCTGTGTGTGTTATTCATCAGAGCAATATTCCTGTTTTGGAGCTGCTTTCTCTAGTGTCTTCTGTTTGGGAACTGGAGTGAGATATCTAGCAGACTCCAAGGAGACTGTATGAAAGCAGTTATCTCAGTGCAAACTCGTGCTGAATGTAATCTAGGAATGCTGTAAAGAGACTCTACTACTAATGAATATGAAATATCTAAGTTTTGAGTGATTAAATTGTTGGACTGGTATAGTGTTGCTTAGATTAACTATATCATTTACTGTATTAATACTTAAAGAGCTCAGAGAACTGTGCTATAGTCAAAATCATATATCACGATTCATCCAGGACACTCAGTTGTCAGTGAGTGTGGTGTTGATGAAAGGAGAAAAGTACCCGTAATAATACAGTTTCATGGTTTAGACCACTGACAGTTATTTTGTGACAGCATAGAGTGTCTCTTTTGTCTAGCTGTTTTTCTCTGAGGAGAAAATCCCTTGATATGTTTGCCTTCTGAAAAGCCGGAAAGCCTCATTGGACCGGAATTTTCGGGTCTTTGGGTCTTTTGGGTGCCATTCACAGAATCATGTTTTTAATGTTAGAGTGACCTCAAATCTTGACACTAGTGATGTGTACTTGATAGCACCCTTGAGATTTAAGTAGAGAGCAATACTGATCTAGTAAAGGTCTACTGGCTATAGGTAAGTGGATAATCAGAGCTAGTGAATTCTTTAGTAACGTCACTTGTAAGTGCTGTGTTTTGCTATTTGAACTGTCTGTGAAAATGCGTGTAACTTAAATTTTATTTTGAAAGGTATGTTTCCACTGTAGAGAACCTGGCCATGGTGTGGCTGATTGTCCTGCAGTACTGGAAAGTCAAGACATGGGTACAGGAATCTGTTACCGGTGTGGATCCACAGAACATGACATCAGCAAATGCAAAGCAAAAGTAGATCCAGCAGCTGGTATGTCTCAGAAATTTGTCTTCCTAAAGGTGCTTTTGTCTGAGTTTTCTAACCACTGAAAAATAAACTTTGTTTTAGTCATTTAGCTGTTGTGAGGAGATAGGTTAATATGTTCAAAGGAATACAGTATTACAACAATGAACCTAACAATGTGAGAAATGATATATAGTATAATAGCATAGTAAATGCTGTCATTATGGTGTGTTCACAGTTGTCTGTGACTTTACAAGTTTTTTCCTGGGATCATAAACTGTATGGGATTTTGCAGGGGCATTTCCATATGCAAAATGTTTCATCTGTGGTGAGATGGGGCATCTGTCAAGGTCATGTCCAGATAATCCCAAGGGATTGTATGCTGAAGGTGAGTGTACTAATTTACTAAAACGAAAACACATTTTTCATGCTTACCTGATGTGGAACAAAGTAACATTGCAATTGAATGAGGATCTGACTAAAAGGAATTTCGAGATATCTTTTAGTCTTGGCAAAAGCAGATAAATTCTGGGGAATTGATTACCTAGGAATTTCTGTTTTAATTGTAGCTTAGTGTTAAACAACGAGGTGAGGTGCAAGGCGTGAGAACTTGCTTGTGCTTGCGATATCAGGCAGTACACAAACACACACAATCATAATAGGCTGAATGTGTGTAGACTGTATGCATTTAAATGTGCATATATCTGTGTGCGTGGTAAAAACATACTCGTACTGTAGCTTAAGACTTTGGGAGGTGTTTATGCAAAACCAGGGCTTTTGCTAGAAAGAGGACATTGTCCGTTTAAGTGACTTCAGTGAGATATATGTAAGTTTTAAGATTTCAGTCAGATTCTGTTCTTTATTTCTCTGTTGACACTAACAAATGGCATTCTGTCTCCCAGTATGAACTTGAAGTCTGGCAGATTTAAAAGGGTGATCTTACGGCACAGTTAAATTGGAAGAAGAATCACTTTACTCTCAATGTTTGCGTTACAATATATAAATTCTGTATTTATATCTCAGTATTTGCCATTGGATAACCTCCCTCTCAGGAGCTCTGACTAATTTCAAAAGTTTATTTGAGTATGAATTTAGCAGAGTTCATTTTTTTTCTCAAAAAGAGAGCTTGCAACAAATCAGAAGTCTTCAGTCTGTTGTGACTGGAGTTTGTACAGAGCAGTGTGTGTATAAACAGCTTTGTCCATCAGAGACACAGAGGAAGTTGGGGAGGGGCTTTTTATCGAGGACTGCAGTGATAGGATGAGGGGCACTGGTTTTAAGCTGAAAAAGGGAGATTTAGATTAGATATTAGGATGAAGTTTTTCACTGTGAGGGTGGTGAGGCACTGTCACAAGTTGCCCAGAGAAATTGTGGCTGCCCCATCCATGGAGGTGTTCCAGGCCAGGCTGAATGAGGCTATGGGCAACCTGATCCAGTGGAAGCTGTCCCTGCCCATGGCAGGGCGATTGGAACTGGATGCTCTTTAAGGTCCCTTATGACCCAAACCATTTGATCATTCAATGATAAGCTGTTTGCAGTCTTACAAAGCTGGCTGTGTATCTGCTCTGTGATGTTATATTGTTGTGTCTGGGAGTACAGACCTGTCCATAGGGATATTTCCTTGCCTTATTTACAGGTTGTCACTACAGAAATTTAGAACAAAATTTTTCAATATATGTGTAACAGCGAACAGTGTAAGGGGGTTGTTTTGGTTTGGTGGGTTTATTTTCCTAGAGGAATGACAAATTTCTCTCTTAACAGGTGGCAGCTGCAAACTTTGTGGCTCTGTGGAGCACTTCAAAAAAGACTGTCCAGAAAAACAGAACTCAGGTGGGGTGCAGGGGAGTGTGCAGAGTGGAATTTGAGTGCTGAGTTGAGTCATGTTCATTTACTGCCTTGCCCAGCTTTGGTCAAGAAAAAAGGGTTTGTGGAGAGAACTTCCAAACAGCAAAGGTGACCTTCCTTTGGGAATGGGTGCTTTTATTAAGGGCTATGTGGAGGAAGCAGTGCAAAACTTGATCTTTCAGTTAAAAAAAAATCATAGCTTTTGGGTTTCTGAAGATGACCTGATGAGCTGTTGTGTATTTGTTAGCCGATGTATATGCTGCTGATCATAACTTTAGCAGCTGTAGAACAAAACTGTTTGCTTCTGATAATGGTTTGTGTGGAAAGTGGTGGAACTGTGTATGTCAGTTGTGGAGTGGTGGTGCTGGCAGCTTTTAACCCTTGCCCACACAGAGAGCTTTTCAAGTCATTCACGACAGGAGAGAAAGCAGACAAGAGATCTGTCCAGCTGGATTCACCAGCTAATAAGCTGCTTGATTATGTGTTCTTCTTTATCCATGTGGATGGACAAGTTATGCTATATAAAAAATCCTGTGCTAAGGAAGGAAAAAGCATCCGACAAGGTTTTGAAGAATAATTCTCATATGGAAGTGGTGACACATTTGTGCATTTTTCTACTTTGTTTGTGTGGCCTGTAGAATTTCCAGGTTAATAATATTCCACTTTTGTGGAATTAATATATAAATATTTATGAATGTGATGAAGGCCTATACTTCAGCCTTTTTCTGTATCTGATCTTACAGGATATTGTTGCATCTGAAATTATGTAACTTTACAGATATGAGCCACTTTGCTAGTTTAGAAGAAGTGGTCTGACAGGAGTTTCTGATACAAAAAGCACTCTAAAGTTTCCCCAAACAATAGCAGATGGTTGGGCAGTGCCCGCTCAGGGGGCTGCTGAGTTGAGAGCCTGTAACATAGCCCTTCTTGGATTTTTGCTCGCCACATTTACAGCCAACGCCCTTTGTGTGATTAGTGCTTTTTGTAAAACAAAATAGGAGAAAAGGGGCATCTGTAGGGAACAGCATTGCTCAGGCTGGCCCAGCTGTTACTGGAGGATGGCAGCATTCAGTTGTCAGTGCTGTCCTGTGCAAGTCTTCCCGCTCTCTGGCAGCAGGGCTCTGAATTGTGTGTGAAACAGGACTGGATGTTTTCTATCTTTTTTTGAGAAGTTTTATGTCCATAATGAAGATGGACAATTTCCCAAGGGATGGCTAAGTCTTTACTCTGATGTTTCCAAACTACTATTGCTGTTTAAAAATAGTTGAATTCACTGGAACTGTGACACCACTGGTAAGAATTGTAATATTCTTTGAAACCTGTTTGCATCATTCAAAGTATTTTCAGATTGCAAGAAGATAGCCGATAGCTGGCAAAGAAGTTTAGGCACTAGGGATTATAATTTTAACAGGATGAGTTATTTGGCCTGCTTTAACACACATAGAAGTTAATCCAAGCAAACATTCACTTATCCATGTGATATTCTTTGTATGGTTTGATTTGTTCCTCTCAGAAGTGGATTGTCACTCAGAAAAGAAACAATTGGTTAACTATGTTTTCTCTAGGGAAGGGGTGTGAATTGGTCTGAATAGCGTTTAAACAACAAAACGATGATGTTGATTATATGCAGGAGTGCAAGTTGAGAAATGTAGTTTTTGTTGTGTTGTGCCTCCTCAGATATAGATTTTTCACCTTTATAATAGGCAAAGTCTTTCCTTAATATCCAGAGATGTTTGACATACTCCAAAATCTTCATCATAAGAGTTATTTGAACTTAACATGAGCGATAACATATCGTCTGCATACACTTTGAATATTTCTTTGGATAGTCAAATAGGAAAAAACATGTAGTAATGATTTCTGAACCTTGACATCTGTGTGGGGGGAGAAAGGGGGTTTACAGAACACCAAAAAAAAAAGTAAGTTGTGTAAGGAGAGTTTGCTTCAGCACTGGAACTAAATGGGCAGATCCTTGGTAAACTGATGACAAGCCTGCAAAAATCATCCTCAGATGTGAAATTTTGATGTGATGGTAATGCTTAGCCTTCCCATAACCTCTTGTTTCTCACTCTGCAGATCAGGTTACAGTTGGGCGATGGGCCACTGGAATGAGTGCAGATTATGAAGAAATTATGGAAACATCAGCTCTGCCAAAACCAAAAGTGAAAGTGCACAAAGTTGTTACTTTCTGAAGGACTCTTGGTTCTAAACCACAGGTGGCTGCAGTGCTTCACTCCGGCATAGTGACTACAAGGGGTGGATGGCTGATTCCAGAAAATTAAGCAGGCGGCTGCTGCTGCTGCTGCTGAATTATACTTTTTTAACCCTCCTCATTGGTCCAGTGTGCCTCCCAGACTTCCCTGGCTTGCTGAAAAGCTGCGAACAACAGAAATGCAACAAGTGGGTATTTTTGTTATTATAAAACTCTACTGAAATAACAGTGTTCCCTCTGATTCACATCCCCCCTCACTGCCAGCTCTCTGCAGAGGAAAATTGGCATCTTCTCACAATGGGGATGCGGTCGCAGTAACCAAACAGCATATGTGCATTTCATCATGGAGGTCTGTGACCACTGGATTTCAGTGGTCAATATTGCTACTTTGGGTGCTGGTTTTTATGTATCAAGGGTGGATACAGTCACACTGGTCTTACTAAGAGTATTTTTGTATCTCTCAGAGAGGCATTGTGGGTATTTTCTAAAGACTTCTTGGGTGCTGGTTTGGTTTTGCCATCTCCTTTTAGAAAGAATGATTTTCTTCTCTATGTGCAAGCTTGAGCAGTCTTGCAGTGAAGTTACCAGGTAAACCTGCAGCCTGTAGAGCTTGGAGGTGCAGTTACTGTAATTCAGCTAAATCTGTACCAGTGTTAAGCTAGTGGTTTACATGTTTGATTGTTGAGTATGTATTTGCTAATAGAAACAGAATCATACCCTTCCTCTGATCACAGTATCACAAGGTTGGAAAACACCTCTGAGATCACCTATGACCCAAAATTTGTGGTGAATCATACTTGTGGTGAATGTATCTGGAAAGAGATGGAGAGCAAGTGAGCAGCTTGCTTATATTTTTTTATTTCTTTCAAGGAAAATGCTCAAAAATCTTCAGTGTTTCTATCCCTTGGTGGGCTGGGAATAAACTTTATATTATGAATACCTGCTTAATGGTAGATCTGTTTATTTTTAAATGGAAACTGTAGCCATAGAAAAACTGACAGATATTTTAAAAAGTTATGAAACCAACTAAAATGGGAGTTTCTGCAACATCTCTCCAAATGCTGTAGTAATTCAGCCTGTGCAGCCAGCGGTGGTCAACCTTTACTTACTCATGATCATCTCATCGAAGACAAACAAAGCAGCACGGTGTTGCTGCAGAAGTGCACCTTGAGCTGATCTTGCACATGGCAATTCATTCTGACCCAGCACCTTGGCTCAGATCTGGGCAGTGTGGACAGGGGCTGTGCAGGGTCTCTGTGTACTGCTGTGGTGTGCATGCACGTGCCCTTTGTGACGTCGGGCTCCTCTGTCTGCTGCTGCAGTTGTGGTTGCCGTTGGACAAACAGGACTTCAGTGCCCCAAAAATCTTAAATGCACCCCCTGAAAACTTCGGCTTGCGTTACACAGTAATTAGCAATAGTCCTTGAGGGAATGCTGCACAATGGTAAAGCTGTTGCTTCTAAAGATTTAATTAACACTTTCTGTAAAAATGTCTTAACCAACCATAAATCATCCTGGTGAGAATACAGAAGGAACGCCAGATAGCAAGCCTGAGCTCAGGGCTGGACCAGCCACTGAAACCATGGGTTTGGAACATTTTTTTCTTATAGCAAAAACCATACAGGAATCTATTTGCATGGATATATTTTATATTTGTACATGTTAATTATTTTTAATAAAACACTGCTAAAGAGTACAGTTGTTAGAACTCTTAAGTTTCCTGGTTCTGATTCGGGTATAAAGGCACATAAGCTGACTAGCATCGGGCATGTATATCCAGTTTAGAAAATCAGAGCACACATTTAAATGGGGAAAAGGAGGGGATGAAATCAAGGATTAATTACAGGGTTTTAATTAACTATTGGATTAAAGTTTGAAGCCGTATCACTTTAATACGCACATTTTGCAACAACTCAGCTTAAAACATGCTTCTCTTTCTCTTCTTTTGTTAAAAAAGCATCTTTTTAGGTAATTTCCTGTCTTTAAAAGCTTGATATTGTAACACATTCTTTTACCTATAAGAACTTGAAACCATGCCTTTCTTAGTGGTACCAGTACTTCCTGGATGAGGAGTATAGGCAGTGATCTCGCTGCTTCTGCTTGTCCAAAGGTACTTCTAAAACCAGGATGAGTGATAGGGCAGTTGTGACAAGAAAAATTCTACAAGAAGTGTAGATTAGTGTTCGTTCTCAAAGTGCTGGAGCACAAGCAGGGCTTATTAGTAACCACCTTACCTGTTGATTTGATCCATCTTTCACTATGAAAACAAACAACTGTTGGGTTTCTAAGCCTGGTTACTGTTATGTTGTCTCCAGAAGAAATAATGGAATTCTTCAGGCTGAGAAACACACAAGGTATATATAGTCTCTGTGAGAATTCCATATAAACGCAGCAGCTGTTTTCAGGTAATCGCACAAGTGCTGGCACGGGGCTGGAACCACATAATGCCTCCCTCTCGTCCACTGCTTCATTGATTGCTGAGGAATGTGATGCACCAAAACGCACTATGCCCTAAACTGGTTAGCAGTCTTCAATAACTGTGTGACAAAGCTACTCACCACACTCTTTTCGGGTGATTTCGTAAAGGTATATGTATTTCTAGAAGTCTATTTGAAAAGCATGTAAGAATGCATTGTACCTACAAATAGATTTAAAAGTTAAGCAGTTAAGAGTTTAAGCAAAATTTCTGTGCCAGAAACCCGAGTCACCTTGTTTGGTAAAATTCAGTCCTCGGTCTGTGTGAGACCCCCTGCACCCCCAAAGATGCATGGCTGCATTCGGAGTGTGACCTGGTTTTGCAGTGCTTTGCACCACAATAGCCAAGGCCTTGCTTAGGGGCAGAGGGTAGAAGCTCTGATGTAGGCATGAGCTTGGCAGAACACTAATATTTCAGAAACACCAGTGTTGTCCAGCTAGCCTGTGCAGCAGCCCCACAGCTGAGTTCAGCGTGTCTCTAAAGGCAAGTTATAAACCCAACCACATAGCTGATAAAGAGTGTAGGCAGTATTCAGGGCTCTTGGTGTGTCATGCACATATTCAGAGCTGAACATTAGGTGTCTCTCTCTCACCAAACACTGGGACCACAGAGAATTAACTGCCCACTCAAGAGCTCCTCTTCCACCTTCTGCAGGCAGCAAGCGTGGGCAGGACTAGAAGAGCTGAGCTTCTGGTCCACGGAGGGAGCCTGGATCCTTCCATGACCACGTGTGCCAGGAAGAGGGAAGCAGGGCCCCACTGTTTTTTGTGCTCTGGAGGGTGCTGCCCTAAGGCTGCTGTCCTCCCCCTCTAGACTGAGGTACTGCATTGTAGCCACGTGATGAAAATGGTGATCCAAAAATCTAGGATCTGGATCTACGGTCTCTCCTCCAGCTCCAAAGACCAGGACCTGCTGTACTTTAGTACTAGTGCAAAAGGTGCCCCATGTTGTGTGGCACAGAGCAGTCAACACTTGCTAGATGCAGAACACAGCAGCTGATTTTGCTAATGGTTTGTTTCAAGGCTGTACTCAAACTAAACCAGACTTGTTGAAAGGCTGGGTGACCCACAGTGCCAGTACACCCATAGGCTTACAGCATCCAGCTGGTGTCTCTGCTGCTGCAACTGGGGAGACATGCCATATGCAAAACAGGCAGGCATGCTGTAAACTAAAAAACACTGATTAAAGCTTTGATTTGGAGAACTGGACCAGGACCCTAGAGTTCTTGCTCTACCAATTATGAGACTACAGCAAGATAAAAGGGCACAACTACAGTTCACATGCTTTGATTCTCTCAGACCAGGGGTGTCACACTCACCGCTCCCACTCTTCTCCTGCTCCTGCAGCATAATCCACGTCACATACTGCACATGTGACCAGCACTGGCAGAAGCGTAGGGGCAAGGAGCTCGGTGCTGCTGCCGGGTACAAACAAGGTGCCAGGCTGGATTTGGCCCGTGGGCCATCCCTTTGACACCCTGTCTTAGACCGTAACATGAATGTGGGGCTGTTAACTGCTGCTGATCATACTAAATTGTGGTGGTTTTTTTTGAACAAGACTCTTTTGAGCAAAGATAAAAGCAGAAACAAAGTAGACATGCCACAATAAAACCTCTGAAACTATTCTCCCTTTTCAGCTGTGAAGGGGTGGACCCAAGAGTCTTGCTGTTCTGCATTTATTCAACAGTAGCAGAGCAGTCTTGCATTCAGCTTGCCAGCTCAAGGTCACGGCACTTCTGTGAGAGGCCAACAGCCCCCACCAGAAAGACAAAGCAGTCTTTCTGGAACTTTGTCTGAAGCCATTCCAGAGATAATGTAATAAAAATTACGATGGATTTGTTAACCTCAGGAACAATAATTTATTGTAAGTCAGAGTAATTCAAAGCATTAATAGACAAAGCACAAACATTAGCAAACACTAACTTCCTCAGGCTGCAATCTATAAATAACAGATGTGCAGGAACCCGGACAACCAAGTCAGAGCACTGGATAAGCTACTTAGGAGCACCACTTCTCTGCAGATTAGACAGGGTAGTTATTTACTAATTTAATCATGAAATGACAGAATTGTTTGGGTGGAAGGGACCTCAAAGATCATCCAGTCCCAGCACTCCCGCCATGGGCCAAGACACCTTCCACCAGATCAGGTTGCTCAAATCCCCATCCAGCCTGACCTTGAACACTTCCAGGGACGGGCTATCCGCAGCTTCTCTGGGCAGCCTGTGCCAGTGCCTCACCACCCTCACAGTGAAGAAAAAACTGGCTGGACACCATTATGTTCCATGTAATGTTGAAACAGTAAAATAGGCTCCTGAGCAACAGTTCTGCTGTGCCAAGTTATTACTCCTATATATATCTTTATATATATATAAAATACATTAACACATTCAAGACTGAATCTGTCCTTTAATATTTTTTAAATTAAAAATTGAATTTAGAGTCTAAGGCCTAATCTCCATTTGATAGAAAATGCTTGTATTAGATATTCTCAGACTCAAGCCTAATATTGGCTGCATGATCCAAAGGAACTAATGCGCAGAAAAATGATCAACACCCATACAGGAATTTAAACCAGTACTGCTTGAGAATCTTCAGAAGTGTCTCCAGAAATCCATTTTTAATTTCAGTACTTACTCCAAAAACTTTATACAGCTCCAAAAACTTTACACATTCCAGAGCAGTGTCTTCAATGGATTTTGATGAGCCAGTAAGATTTGCTGCTAAGTATGGCATAACACCTGAAGTCACTTGACTGAAGAAACACACCTGTTTAAAGAAAAATAAAAGAAACACAAAAGCCTATGGATTGCAATAGTCAGCCATGTTTTTGTAGAGTCCAGAACATCATCAAAGTTTTTACGGATGCAAATAGAAACACATAGTTCTTCAGAAACTGAAGGCAACAATTAGCAAAAAATGCATGCCTTTTTTTTCAATACCTTAATAATCTCAGTGTCCTCACTACTGCCAGGTCCTCAAGCATGCAGGTAAATATACACAGCAGTGCAGCAACAAATATCATGTGTGACCTGTTAAATGTATTTGCTTTATGAACAAAGCTATTGCCTAAACAAAGAATCACAGCCACTGAGATCTGCTGAATGTTTTCAGAAATGTATTTTCTTAAGTGAAAAAATTATAGCCTTCCCATGGAAAAGTACAAAAGAGGAACATTGGCATTGGCCCAGAGATGAGATTAAGATTGCATAATTTTTTACACACAAATGTTAAAGCTAAGCATTTGATCTGAACTAAAGCCTTGGGACTCCTCTGTAGAAAAGAGATGGATACCATTGGAGAGCAGTTTAATGCATGCCTTCTGGAAGTGTATTTTAGGACTGACTGAATTACTCTGGAGGTGTCTTGCCATCTCCAGTGCTTAGTTTATATTTCTTTCTTTCCTAACATTCTGATGAGCCAAAGATGGGCAAGATATATTCCACTTCGTGTGGAATAAAGAGGTCTTAATAACCACACTGAACTCTGAGAAAACAGACTCACTTTTCTGTTGTGTTGTTGCTAGTGTTGTAGACTGTTGACTGAAACAAGATGATATGCACACATAGTACTATAAGAAAGGACACACAGCTGAAGTTTGAAGAGCTACTCACTGTACAGGAGCTGTTGCTTTGACTGTTGATCTGGAATCCAGCACAAGGGATTTCACTTCTGCAGTATTCTGGAGAAGGTGGCATAGACATGAGGGTAACTGACTTTACGTCTAGTATGTAGGGTTCACTGCAGGGCAAGGGGAAGAATCAAACATTTCTTCAATACGAAGTTGAAAAAGATACATGTAAATTACTACAGTGTACACACAGCTATACCAAATTTTCATATTCATTCACTCATTTTCATATGAAGGCAAACAAGCCAAATATGTTTAGATAAATGTTAGAAGATTCAGCTCTCCTGAGTCTCATTAAGGTTTTATCACAGGATCCAATCAAAAAGACTTCTGTGGAAAGCTACAGAACAGCACCCACATACAACACCTTTTTTTTTTTTTAATTTTTCCTGTTCTCCATGACCTGTGTTTACAGAAACAACATCTAGGAGTAGTCCTTACTAAGAGACTCTACTGTGTGGAAAAGGTAGACATGATTCAGTTCCCAGGTGTGGGGGGAAAAAAGTAAGCACAATACAAAATGCTGACTTTTAGAAGCCATGTTCTGTTAACATGAAGAATTACTGAATAGAAGAAAAGAAATTGAGAATAAAGAACTATAAGATACACAAAATAGAACCATTTATCCATGTTTCATTATGAAAGACGAAATAGAAATCTTTCCAAAAAAAAAGGAATGTGTAAAATGAATGTGTATTAAACTGATAAAGCGACTTTTTAAACCAAATTCAACAGCAGAATTTACAGATGATACAGTAAATGTGTCACACTAAGGTTTCAAGAAAGGCCAAGCACTTCCTTAACTAAGAAAATCTCCAGAACTACATTAAATGGGATCACAAAGTCATTTAAAACAAACAGACAAACTCCCAGGTATTGCTTCAGCACTCTGGCAGGACCTCTGGGATATGTTCTTTCCAAACTGTTTGTTTGGAATTTTGGCCTATTTTCCTTAATGATGAACCACTCCCAAAGAGTCACTACGAAAGAAGTAATACTGGTCTATGCTACAAACCTGTGATGCTCTGAATTTACTTCATCACAGCTTCATGTTGAGAAACAAATCCGGTTGTGCAAATTCAGGCATCAACATTTTGTACTTTAGGTCAGCTACCAATCTAATTTCTTAAGAAATAAAAATCTCATCTTTGTCATCCAACAACAGACCCAGACAAAGGTCAATAGTACTCAAAACTGGCTCCAAAGCGTTCACTGTTAAACTTGAAATTGCACACTCACCTTTGCTTTTAGGGTTGCCTTTGAGACACAAGAATCACAAAGTCTCTGGGTTTATGGCCAGTCATGGGTGGAGACGTAACATAATACATTTTATCATCTTCATTAACAGCTTGTAGGACCTCACAAGTTCTGCAAATACATTTAATACACACACGCAGAACATGATGTATACACTAGCATCTCTTAAGAAGGACATAGTACAAACATATATTTCATCCCAACACTAAGCCTACAATTTTCATGTTGAGACAGCAAGGAAAACAGAGGAATACAGACTGTAAACCAGATTTTCTGAAATATCTCATCTGACACCACCTCTCTGTGCCACAAAATTGTTAAAAAACGCTGCAAGATGCTGGAGCAATGTCTTCAAATGTATCTTCTGCCTACTGTCGATTCCTGTTTGGAATGACATTAACTCGTGCGCCATAAAACTTGCTGAATGACCAAATATTGTCCACCTGACACACCGCAGGAGAGACAGTCAGGAAACATCTATAAAATTTTATTCAAAGTTATATTCTGCTCTGTTCAGAAGGGACCACAAGCGTAGGACACTCTCTTTCACTGTCTTTGAAGTACTGATTGCTATCTCTTGCTATCTCTGAGTTCGCAACTGAAAAAAGTTAGAGTTTTCCTTTACACTGGCTGTCTTTGATTTATTTAATTTCAGGTTCTACTGCCTCAGTAATACTGCTAAGCTCATATTCTGTTTTGACCAGTCAATTAGGCTTCACAGTAGTCATAAGAAATCTGAGACTTTGGTTGTAGGTATGGAGAAACAACACAGCATTTCTTCAGATTTCATTTATTACAAGCCATAAATTAGCAGAGATTTTAAATTCTCAAATATTCCTAAGCTTCCACTTTCACCCTCTGACAAAAATTTTTCAGGATTGAATGACCAACTGAAACAGTTTTTGCTTTAAGAGAACATTCACCAGACCAAATTAGTATCATATCAATCAATTCAATTGTCTCTAGTCATTATTTCACACCATATAACGTAAATAAAAAAAATCTCAAACACATTTTACAGCAATTATGAAACACACTTCAATTCAGATACGCTGTAAGATGTTATTTTTCTTATAATACACGTTTTGAAGAGCCCCATTTCTTGATTTCTCATTGTTGACTTAGCATCAGTACCCCAAACAACACAAGCATGAAGTCCACAGCTTTGCATTACTTCTTACAGAGAGCAGGCACCATATACGGATCTCAAGTTATATGCATACTACTCAAATTAACCCTTTCAACATACATTTGTCTAGGCATAGAATTCTGTTAATTTTAGAAAATGGTGACTTCTGCCCTAGCTCAATCTTTTGACAGTCCAGGGCAACGATATTTTTAAATCAGACTTATGAGAAATTAAATTTTATTTTCAAGGTAAAAAGCCAATCCAGACTTTGACTAATGAATCTTTAATGTCAACTGCTTACAGCAATTTCTTCTTACTTAGGTATAAAAGTGTCAACATCTCAAAAATATTTGTATCAGAAAAGGTTAGCCATCAGTGGATTTGAACAATCTTACAGAAAGCTAAGTTCTTACAAGAAATGTTTGTCCCATTGTTGGCAGAATGTTGTCAAACAAAATGTAGAAAGCCAGATGTGATGGTATCTTCACTTGCATTTCAACTTTGAGTGACAATAGATCGCCCTCCTCATGAGTCCATATTTTCATCTGAAAACAGTCAATAACATATTAAAACCAAAGAATGATTGCTATAAATATTTCAACAGTTATAAATGTCACACATTTAGGACTTATGCAGATTTTTTCAGGAGTACATATGACACTATATCTGACAGATGGAAGTATTCAAGATTAATCTTACACTAAAATACAGCATAATGTAAAATCAAATATACTGATAGTTTAGTGACATCACACAGTTTTAATTACATCTGGTTAGGGATAGTTAAACCAGCTTGCAAGTAGAAATATATGAACTAGAGACCAGTATGACCTCTATTTCACACAATACATACAGTCTCCAAATTCCTTTCATGCTGCAGATACCTTAGGAAAAAAAATGAGTTATTGGATGTAGATGTCTTGTCTTTCATAAACAACAGCAGATTAAGAATGCTGGTAAAAACCTTTTCTCAAACTTGCTATAGGAAGTCTCCTCACAGAAGCTTCAGTTCACCGAGTCCCAAACCTAACAGAGCAACCTGAGGATCTCATGGAATCCTTCTCATGAATTTGGCATCCGTGATCAGTTGCAGGGGATTAGATATTTAAATCTGGGCAGGTCCAGGTCCAGAATTCTACTGCGTTTAAATGCAGCCCTGAAGCCAGGCTAAGTTAAGGATATATGGCATAAATATGGGAAAGCAAGGGAAGATAACATACAATTTTTAGGAAGGAATGGAAGAAACTTTATTACGGTAGATTTATCTAAAGTAGTAGTGATATTTACTTAAAGATTTCCAGGAATTCAAAAGTGAAGAGCAGGAGCAAGCTGGACTGAGGACACTAGAAGAAATCAGCACCCCTGCAGTGTGTGTGAGGCAACACAGATTTGATCAAAATAAGAGAAATCAAGAAATTGCTCTCCTTCCCACCAGGATTTTGTAATACATCCAGCAGCCCGATGCATCACAGCTTTGGGGAGCTCATCTAGAGACATCCAAAGGAAAACAGATTTTCACAAAACAGCTTCTGAGATTTAAGAGGGATAATTTTGCATGATACACGGATTATCTCCTTGATCCAAGTCTCCAACCTATGCAGTCATTAGCTTGTCTTCACTTAGTAATTAGTAGAGTTCAACTAATTCAACTTCCTTTGTCCATGCAAATCAGTCACACACTGGTCTGTGTCTCCTTCCCCTAAAATGACTCAACATTTCTCTTTCCAAAATATCTTTTTTTCCTCCCCTATTCTTTATTGTGAAGCAGAGCACTCAAAGTTAAAAACATACCAAAAAATTACTACAAAACATAGTTTTGCCTGTCTTGTCCCACACTTGCAGTATCTTGCCTTGATTATTTTGGGTCTAATTCTAGTTGTAGGCCTGAACGATAAGACAGAAAATTCAAAAGGAATAAGCTGCACATAATAATGTACAAAAAATTCTTGCAAAAGAAGGGCTTAGCATCTTCCATAAACTCTTATAATGAAAGAAGATGGGTAGAAAATAGTGTTTAGAATTAGTGGACTTCATTACTGAATTTTAATCTGATATGCTAAATTGCTTCTCAAATTAACAGATTTTAATTTCTAAGTGATATAAAATTCATAAGCATCATCATGTCTCTTGCCTTTTTTTTTGAAGTACCAAAAATTAACAATCTTCTGGTTTATGGAGCACAGATTCTGCATGTTTCTGTGTTTTCATGTTTTGGAATAGGAGAAAAAAACCCGTATAATCCAGCAAGCATCGTGCTGAAGTAAAGTCTGGTGTAAAACAAAACACTCAAGAACTTTGGAAACCAGCTACAGGATGCATGGATCAATATTCATCTAAGGCATAGGAGAGAAATTATGTTGTCTTACGAAGCTAGTTCTAGAGTCAAAAACACAAAATTAAGTCGGGGGTGAAGCTGTTGAAACATGTCTTTGCTAAGCAAACACTGGCAAGGCTAGGTTACTACTACAGGCCAACAAGTCTTGTGGCTCTATGTCAAAGAGCTCACAATGCCACTTTCTATCTTCAAAAACTGTCACTCAACTTGGGGTCATTCTAATTCCAGGGAAACTGGAACAATTCCTCTTCATACAGAGAATCACATGCTTCTTTGCAAAATCCACCTACTAGAATATTTCATCTCCAAATACAGTTTAGTCTAATATCTTGACATATCTTTCTCATAGTTATTGACTACCTTTGGGCAGAGCACTGATCAGCACTACTAATTGATTCCTACTACTTGTTCTTTCAGCCTCTTCCCACAAAATCATTTCATGGACACTGAAGAGATCTGTTTGGGTGGAGATGCTGCTATGAGTGCCTTTCACAGAAAGATGAGTAGTTGTTCTGTGCTTATGCTGCTGTATGCCCTAAGCACAAGAGTCAGGGCCTGGTATGTGAATGCAAAGAACATAAGTCCAGTACAATATATGTGTGGTGGTCTGCAGTGCCAGATTATGCAGAAATATCCAGAGCAATGGGAAAGAATGTCTACTCTCCATCCCCGGACAACATCAGTGTGATTTGCATCCAACAAACTGCCTGAGCCAGATTTTGCTGGATTTCAGGTACCTACTTCAATTAGACAAAAAAATAACTAGGAAAAGCTACTCAAAAGCATTTTTCACCACAAGGCCTAAGTGGCTTATATGCAGATCTTACTATCAAGACTCCCCCACAAGGGGAAAAAGTTCTATACTCTATTAATATCTGAATGTACCTTCTTCTGAGAGAGAAAAGTAATAATATGCAGTTTAAAATTTCATCCAGAACATGCATGGGTTTTGGGTTTTCGTATTAAATTCTTTCTTGACAATGTTTCATACTGTTTGTGTTACAGGATTCAAGCATTTAGGGTTAAGAAAGAAACTGATATTGTGGTAGTCCCAGTGAATGTAGTAAGGAAGTTTGACATGGATAAATATAACCTCTTAGCAGAAGTTTGAAAATAATGCCTAATGTTTCAGCCTGATTGTTTCAGGTTGTTCTTTCCAACATGAGTGCTCTCTGTCATTTAATTGGCACAACAGTGTTCAATGAAAGTATTAACCACTAGAACAGCCTACATATGGAACTGGCAGATTTGCAGTCACTGGAATGCCTTATGATTTATATATGCTCTTACTCAAGTAGATTATTGATTAGATGCAAAATCAGAAAGTGATGTTTCATAGTCTGTGACACTCAGGAGGTCAGATTAAAATATTGTAGCTGTCTTTTCTTGTCCCAAATTGCCTCTGAATCTGCATGATTTTAAAGTAATCTGGCAATCAGTAACCATATTTTAGAAACCAAACATCAACAGGTGTGTCTCGACAGTTTGGAAATCATACACTGTGACTATGTTAAAACTGAGTTTTCCCAGCTAAATTATCTCACTACTTAACAGCGTCTTCCTATCTTAAAACTGGCTTACACAAGATTCCTTACTGATTTTGAACATGTAACACCGACCGATGAAAACAGAGGTGCCTTGCCCTCAGGCTTTTGTAACCACCTTAGAAAAGATCCACAGCACCCCCAGGTTGCACAGCACTTTAGAGAATCGGAGGTTACTTTGCAACTTTTCAGAGAAACTCTGGGAGTTTTGGACACTGCCAAGCCAATATATTTATTATGGTGAAACGTAACTAAAGTGGCTATGTAGACATTACAAAACTATGCACTTACACCATCCAGTACACTGGTTACTTCCCGTCCTGGTTTTGCTGCTAGGTGTGTCAGTGCAGCTATATTGCTGTAACTCATATATGCCTGAAATACGAGATACATTTCTGAAAAAGAAGGGCTAAAGGTACATTTTACTAAACATTGCATAAATGAGATACTTTACTATTTCTATCATTACCCCTCAATCGCATACAAATGTGTATTTTCCCATAAGTGTTTTCCTTCCAGAAAACAGAGTCCAGTAGTTTCTGAATTAAATCCTTTCAATAGCTAGCTTATGTGCTACATGGCTGTTGGCAAAACAACCCTAATTAAATAACAACAAAACACCACTTTTGGCTTCGGTTATAAAGCAGGGCAGAAAAACTGCGACCACTGGAGAGGTAACACATGTAACTGCTCAGGCCACTAAATTAATAGTTTTGTCCATCCTCCTCCTAATAAATTACTAACAACTAGAAAATTAACCTCTTCATTGCTATCAAGCTGTGGTCTATCTTAGCAATTGCTTTACACAGTAGGCTCAGAGCACAGAAAGTGCAAATATATCCATTATTTATGCTTGACTACAGTGGATGAAGTTCTCATTTAACCACAGTATAAAGAGAATATAGCCTTAGAGTCTTTAATGACAGATTTTAATTTAATGTTAAATAAATCTTAATTAAGCCATTTTTACCATTGTGTGCATAGCTATAAACATTATTTTGAAGAAAAGAAATGCTGCTTCACATAGTGGAGATGCCACTGTTAATAACAAATCACTTCCTGCATTATAATTCTCAATTATTTACTTTTCATGTAACAGAAGAAGACCCGGCAAAATTTCTGTGAGCCACTGAGATTTTAACTACAACAATTCAACACTGAAACAATATTTAGGGTGTCAATATATTCACTTAAATTCAGGTTCACCACTATTCATTTCACGACACAGGCACATTCTATGGCCTAGCATGTCTGAGCCAGAAACAGATACCACTTGATGAAGAGTATCTAGGAATGAACGTATATTTTCACCTGTCTTTCGCAAAGAAACAAAGTTCACACTTTTTCACCATTCATATCTCTGTTGGTATTGCTATGTCTCTCCTCCAACTTTTGCCATTTACTACATGGTCTCTTCACCACAATTTTTAAGAAGTCAGTGACTGGATAAAGGCACAAACCCCATAAATTAATTCCTCTAGAGCAGAATTCAGCTTTTTAAATGCTGAGAACACTGAGATATAAAACTGCAGGAGATCTTGCAGCTTGGCTGCTTGAGGGACCACTTGAGGGACCAAAAGAGTTGATCTTAGTGGTCTTTTTTGTATGAAACTTACTCTTAAATCAACACTGAAACATCAACTCTCTTTTTTCAGAAATAAAAAAAATTCATCTTATTATACTTTTATCTAGCCTTCCATGATAGCCTGTACAACTGTTTTACATACCCAAAAAGTGCACAAATACACCATTTGATGAAAATAGCCAGCAGGACACAATCTACAGATTACCTGGTTGCTGCTCTCCCAGAGATCAGAAGATTTGTCTACTTTAGCAGACAGCATGCATTTTCTAAAACAAAGTTCAAATAAAATAGAATAGTACGAATTGGGTCTTCACACTTCCTTCAATATATGAAAGAAATAATCACTTCTTTAGGCTTAAGTGTCTTCTAAATAATTTACAGATACCTTATCAATTTTTGGTCACAAGACAGCTTTGCAATAACCTGTTTTTCTTGTCAAGAAAGATGGGAAACAAAATAACATAATGAGCCAAGTATTTTTGAGATGAGTGGCCTCTAAAAATTCCAATGCAACTTGGGCAAAACTATTCGGAAAGGCAAAAAATATAAAAGTTACGTATGAGGAGACTTTGGCTACTGAACAAATAATCACTGTTTTAAAAGATACATTAAAAAATTAAGTTTTCAAAACCAAGTATTCATTGTAACCCAACTGGCTAGTCGAATTCTCCTTCGGGCAACAGCTCCGTGGTATCACCTTATACTATCCTTTATAAAAAGCAAACCAGATAGTAACACATTTCAGTATTTCAGGACACTCTCTAAAAAACAACTAAAAACTATTTGTTACAGATGGACAAACCCCAGAGATGAATTACAAATAAATAAAAGAATTATAATCTGTACATTTTCCCCAGATTAACCCGAGTCAGCAATTCCTTTTTGACTTCACACTATTCCTTTAAGTTTGCAAAAACAATCCAATAAAAAAAGTTGTATCACAGTAGCATACACCTAGCACCTTTCGGTCCTAAACCAGTGACAGCTGGGCAGTACTCCGCACTCATTCTATTCTTTCTTAATATGCCACCCATCAAATGAACTGTTTATCCAATTCACCATCATCTGATGTTTAAAGAATGAAGGAAGCACAGAAGAATTCCTATTTTAGCACAAGTGGATCTGGGACACAGAGCAAGTACTGTGCAAACGGTTGAGATCTGCCCCTCAAGGTGACAGATCTTTCCTTTATCTTATTTTTAGTCTGCCAGGGTGCACTTTTTTTTTGAAGCACAGAAGTGACACAAGAGCATACACCACACTAAATTGCATTAAAGGTCAACAGGACTTGTTATCTTTAAGAGTGTGTTGCTTTGGAAAAAGCTTCTTTTTCTCTGCTTTTAAGAGACAACTGGGATAAGAATTTTCAGATTTTGTCATTTTTAAACTAAGATATTTTTGAAGGTGTCTCTTACCTATTTCATAGAAGCACTGCCATATCAGCTCTGGCTTTCAGTCAAATGACCACTGAAAATCTAAAGCATGTTAAGCACATAGTAATTTTCTGAGATTTGTTTGCTTGATTCTGAAGGGTGGGCGTACATGTTCCTATCTTGATGCTTCTGGACGTCCCTCTGGGCAGGTCTTTAAAGCAAGCACCATTTTCCTGACAGAAGCTAAGCTGCTATGTTTTTTTGTTTGTTTGTTTGTTTGTTTTTTAAGAGGAAGAGTCAGTTTTCCCTCTTGGTAAAGTCTGTAACAGGCAGCAGTGAACATTGTTGCCTCATTTATTGTATTCAGAACCTTGATTTATTTGTCCAGTTGCCATCCTACAAAATCTAAGTTTGCTGATGTTAAATAATCATTTAATTTTTGTCTGTGCTGCCTCTCTAAAAACCACATAATTGGAGCAGTAAGGTTAAAGACAAGTGACACCACAACAATTAACTCAGCAATAGTATTTGAACTGCCCTGAGTGCTCCACAAACTGCTTTCAGGAAAATGCATGCTGAGATCTCCATGTCAAAGGAATGAGAAAACCCACCCATAACATGGGATTTTATTCCTATGGACTTCTTTATTAACGATTTCTTGTCTTCATTAAGGGTTTGTAAAAATAACCTTATCCACTGAACACTCAGGAATTTCAGCCAGTTTTCTGCTATCTGAGCAGCTTCTGGTCAGTGAAGATTGCACAAGACAGATACAGACAGGTGCAAAAACCTCCAGAGATATGATTCTTCCTCCCTGTCTATCAACTAACTACAGCATTTCTAATGATGACTATCTTCCACTACATCTTCCACTGCATCTCTCAGTTTTGGATGACTGAAGTTAACAATGACAATTCTCTCACTCAAAGACACACATTTCATTCAGAGGTTTTCTCTTCTGCAAGAAGATGTATTACAGTGCTCAGTCCTGTTTAGTCCTAGCTTTCCCAGCAAGGTTATAGGAGCTGACTGTGTGACATGCAGTGTGCTGGGCTGGACCACATAATCACATGGATGCATTCATCCTAGTTCTGAGGGTAAGAGCTGACCTTTGTAGTAGGTTTGATTCTGGGGAAGGTGAGCATCTCTCCTTTGTCATTTACAGCATTAAAAATGAGAAATGCGCTGTTAATATGCTGTGCTTGGTCCTTGATCCATTCTTCACAATTATAAGCCTCAACACGGACACCAACCTCCACACTGAAATAAAAGTTTAAATTAATTATTGAACTACTACAAGCAATGCAGAAGCAGCACTGACATGTACTCAAAGGGGCTGCGGTACACCCTGCTGCGTGCAGGAAGCCTAACTCAAATACCTCTGTAGCATACAAAACGAATTACTCAGTCTAGACAGACACTTTTCAGAAATAAAATAAAGGTGACACTTCATAAATAGCATTAATAAAAAGAGCGAAAATTGAGCTAAATAGCAAAACATGGACACCAGTAAGCATACTATGACAACAAGCAGCGAAAATGAACAGAATGCTATTGATTAGACAGCAGAAACATACTCTGAAGGTAATTCATACCCTCCTGGGCTTCTGTATGAACCAAATATACCTACAGAGAAACCAGCCATAGAACACCAATGCTAGGATAACATTTGTCCCGTGCACAAAATTTGGAGGAAGAATTACTTTAGCTTCTGCCTTCTAGTGGCTTGTCTTGCTACACCCCTTGAAACTTCTGAACATGTGCTCCCAATGGAACAGGGCCCCACATAAGTTTTGTCAGCCCCCTGGCATAACCAGAGGGTCTGTGGCCGAAAGTGTCATTCCTGTAAATGATGGAACAGCTTAGTGCCGAGGTGCTGTCTCTTTGCCAAGGGTCAGAGGAGAGTCATTCTCTGTGAGGCAAACACAACAGAAGCCCTGAAATTGCAGATGAGATGGTACATGCCAGTAACAATTAGCAGGACCTGAGCACAACTGGTCAACAGCCACACCACTAATTTCCAGGAGAAGCTGTTCAGTGTGTCCAAGTCTATGTTTCACACATACAGTGACCACATATTCAACAAAAAATAAAATTCCAGCACAGGCTGTAGCCATTCATTCCAAACTGCAATTTGCAGAGACTCACCCTGCACACACCCAAACCAACACTAGGAAGAAATAAACCAAAACATGACTTTTGCAAGTTAACCAGCAAGAAACACAACCCACATCTGTCAACATACACCAAGATAGGAAGATCCTAGCAGCAAGCTGGAGACTTCTGAAGAACAAAAGCTGTGGGACCAACTCATTCCTTGAAAAATTCCTGAATTTCAGAGTGATATTTATGGTCTAAGTATGAAGGATTGGGATTTGGTTACAAATGACCTAGAATTGAGAGTGAAATTCAGAAAATAATTTTTTTCAAAACTTTCACTGAGAAATGTAAAAAGGCACATCTACAGATAGCTATAGATATATCTTTCAAAGCTTCAGCTGAAAAAGGATTCCTTCAATTACACAAATTCTACTGATAGGTGAAACCTGAAACACAGAGTTAAGGGTGGTGCTGGAAAAGTCAAGGAAGACAAACAGATTAGGAGCTGTACCTATTCTGAAATGTATTGTTCACAATTGCATTGAAGACAAGGCGGTCACCCACAACAGATGGTCCCCAGAATTTAAACATATTGACTGATTTCAATATGGGATATGAATGACAAAGGCGGCTGAAAAATAAAGAGAGACAGAGCAAAACATACAGTTGTGTTAAAGAACCTCCTTTGTTAGGTTTGAAGTGGGTAGTGATTAGAGCAACAAGGTTTGCACAACCTAGAAGATAACTATATTGCACTGATTTATTCCACAACCGACTGACATACAGTTAACATGTTCAGCTACAAGAGCATATAATTCGAACCTCAAACCTAACAATACCACTAATGTCATGTTGTTTCATTTTCAACACATTTTACAAACACCGACTAATTAATTCTCACTGCTTGATATTACCTTCTTGTGGAGCCGGACCATGAATCCCTTACCCACAGAGTAACCACTTACTTCATGGTTCCATTAATTTCTATATGACGGCATGGGGAGTAGGATATTGCTCAGTATGTAAAAATACTAGATCACAAAGCCTTTAAACAACTAAAATAAACCTGAGGAGAAAGGCTGAGCACCAGCAACAACATTCAAGTAAAGCAATGTCAATCTATCTATTGTTTTTAATACTGGTAGTGGTTTGTTGTTTGGTTGGTTGTTTTTTTTCACTTCAGTCTGTTTTACTAAATTATGTGCAGTTCACTACCAGGCTGATCTGGGAAACTCATCTTAGCACATACAAAGGGACAGAAAGATGTTGCACTGATCTCTCATCAATTCAGAAACACAGAACTGGCTGGCTAAATTTCAAAAGCTAAGGGCACAACAGTATATTACAAACACAAAAATATTAGTAATTTTACTCCATTGCTCCTTCCATTTGCATAGTGCATCCAACTAACGTGCCTTTTGCTATTTCAGACCTCATCTTGAACTGTATTCTGTTAGGGGCAGTCAGGTTCAGCTGCATTGTCCTACCAATATTTTTGAACTGCTTGTGAAATAGGCTGTAGCCACTCTGGTAAAATATTGCTGGTCTAGTACAGAATTTTGTCATTTCTGGGTGAGTGTCCTTTCCACGAGCACATAAGCAAAGCTGCTCTTTGGACTGGGACAGTGGACAAACAGATACACACCTGATCAAACCCAGCTACACTGCTAGAGGAAAATTCTGCCAGTACTGTGTCACCTGCACCAAGGAATTCCAGCAAGCTACCACTTCTTTGACCTTGACAGACATTCCAGAAAAAAAATCTGCAGTACAGATACAGCTTAAGGCCTTGTGGAATTGGGATCTAGCTTGCAAGCTCTCTGGAGGGGGCAAAAATTCGGTTTCTTCATCAGTTCTAAAGGTGGTCAAAGCCTCACTCTACTAGGATTTCTGTGCATCACATTAATAAGGAACAACATAGAGTAAAGCCATTTATTTTCGTACTTTGAACAAACATGCCCTGTCCTCATGCATATGTGCAAAACTACTCAATAGAAGTCCCATATGCACAACTGAAAATAGATTTTTCATTGTGAAGTATTTAAACTTGAAAATACAACTTTGAAGCATTCCTAGCTTTGAACTCAACTGCACTGCAAACTAGTACATTCAAATTACTTTGTAATTTCATTAAGAAGAATCTGCTCTTCTGATTTAAAATGATAAAGGGGGATCTTATGAGCAGTGTTCACCATAAAGATGCAAACACAGTATTATTGAAAGAAAGACAGGAACAAACCACAAATTTGGCCTAAATATTCTTTTTTTTCCTGGAAAACTATGCCCTGAATGCTTTTACTGAAAGTGTAAGCAAGTACAGATGCAGTTCAAACTGATATCAGTAACATTCAAATGGCTTTATTTCTATCTGCAAGATTTTTAGTTAGTGTCCAGACAAAAAAGGAGGGGCAGAGAGAACAGAGGAGAAGGGTAAATAACCTTTAAAATGCCCTTAGAAACTTCTTGTTCAAGGATTATCCCTCCTCTTCCTCCATAAAGGTTTTTGTCCATAGCAACTCTTTAACTGGTCAGGTCTAATTGTGAATGGCTTCACAAAAGCTTTGTAGTGATACTGGCTATTTCTCAAGCATAAATTACAAAATCTCCATTTTCAACACACTTCTGTCACCAGCTATTATTTCTAAAATTTTCAACATACCAAATCACGTTTGACATTCATTAGTTCAAAGAAAATTTTTCAGTACGTGATTTTATGTTGTTCTCCACCTCTTTTAAAACCTAAATGTGACTCTCACTAGGTAAAATCTATCAAATGAAAACAAGTAAATATTTTGGGTCATATTATGGCAAAAATCTGAAAAAAAATCCCTTTGAGGGCAATGAAATCACATTCTGGGGTAAGGTCAGTGCATTCTAATGTAACTAAAGCAAGCTGTTTAACCAGCCACTACAGAAAATCCGTTGTTATCAGTACAACTACTGGCTACAAATCAAAACTATATGAATAATGAATGCAGAAGTCATTTAATTATTAAAGTTAAAAAGCGAAAACATATCTAACATCCCTGCTGTGAATCAGGTCACTTGGTATGCAAGGAGAATTCAAAATGTATCTCAAGTGTTGCTTACAAAGAAGCTTTGTACAGAGTCCAAGAACAAGGAGGCAGAAACACAAGTTTGATTCCAGAAGAAGAGAAATTAAATGCTTATATGTCTAGGCCACACTAACAACTGATATCAGGGAGTGTCACAAAAATACTTTGCACTTACCTCAAGATGTCAGAGGCCTTTAAACTGCTAAAAATATTACAACCCATAGGATGTGGGACCCTGAGACACTGAAAGGTTAAATGACTTGCTGAAGGTTATGCATCCATTCTGTGTACATACAAACAAAATAGAACCTGTTCCTTTTGATGTTTCTTCTCTGACTTATTCTTTCTACTGGCACAAGGGTCTGCCTTTAGAAGGTTGTGCATTTTTGAGTATCATTTGATACAGAGCCAGCGTAGTTTTATCCCGACTTAACAACTAACTATGCTTTTAAAACACTGCACCAATCACAAGGAAGACAGGTTTCTACACCTATTTCCAATGCTGAATTTCTGCAGACTTTCAGGAGGATAACTAGCGTCTTTTGCCTTCGGGTCTGCATGTGTAATAGAAGAAGAATAATCTTTGACTCCCACAGTGGTGTGACATGCTGTGGGAGATGGACCACATAAATAGCTCAGAGGCTTACTGCAATCTGAGGAGGAAGAAGTATCACAAAGGTCTGGGTCTGTATTTTTCACAGAACAAATCCCAGTGAAACTCTTAATATTAAAATCACATTCCTTTAGAACCATATGCAAAGACTACAATGTAGAAAATTATCTTGCTGAAATACTTGCTGCTGCCTGCATCCAAGCCATGATCTGGCCACCAAAAGTGTTTCCATGATGGTCTGCATGAGGAGGCTGGACAAGCTCAATACTTTGTACATGAGTGAGGTCAGTTGAAACTGCGTATTCCTCTTCAAACGTATCTGAAATATGGCAGCAATGTATTAATGAATTATGTCAGCTAGTAACTCTGATACCCAAGAAGAAAATACCCTCAGCTACTGAAGTGTGCAATTTGCTTCCAACACAAAGAAAAGAAAGAAAAAAGAAAGACACGGAAGACCTCTGTTCTTTGCAAGGGAAGCAATAGGCTGAAGATTTGTTGTTCTTCCAGAAGGTGTGACAGGTAGAGGATAGTACACCCCACAGTCTATCGCAGCACAGCGAACTTTCCCAGCCCTGACTACATCCTTCAAAGCAGCCATGTCAGAAGCAGTTACTGTGAAAGCAGTTAGCTGTGAACACAGGCAGTCAACTGCCTCAGCATGTGCTTGTCTTTATTCATGATTGCTATGCATGATCTCTAACCGATGCAGTCAGAGAAGTTTATCACTTATTCAAACGCCTTTCATAGACTTTGACCACCATGGATCATGGGCACCTGTGCAAATGTATCTAATGAAGGCTAGAGTATGACATCGTTATTTCATAACACGTTACAAATCTTAGGATTAATGGAGACCATATAGAACACACAAAAGAGAAAGGGGATCTCAACCAGTAACCATCTTCCATTACCTAAGCATTTCCAGTTTCACTTTCAAATGTTTAGCCATACATCCTCACTCTAATGTTTGGTTTTTTCAGTTACATTTTGCAAGTACAGATTTAGGCATGAGATGATGTCAGTCATTTCAAAAGTACATACCTTTGCTAGAAGCTACTTGACCTGAATTGTACTTTTGACTTTTGCCATAATTAACTAACTTTATGATTCTATAAATGTGTAGATACATTTGACTAACTTGCACTTTGGACCTACTTAAGCTATTGCATAAGATCCACTGAGAAGACAAACTTCACCTTCTGGCTATGATTTATACCTATTTTGCTACCCGGTAGCCTTTACATGCAAGATTTTCTTCTCTCTTTCCTATATTTTGCTTGCTCTGTCTCCTTTAGGAGGTGAATTAGTGCTAACAATAATAAAATCCTTTGAGGAAACCAAAATCATCAACCTCTGATTTGTCTTTCATGGTATTAAGCTGTCTCCTTTGACACAGTTGCCATGAAGACAAATAGCTTTTAACAAGTCTCCTCAGTTATACACAATCTTATTGAATTGTTAAGACTTGAATTTATATTTACAACAGGTTTCGTCTTTCCTCAACATAATGTCTGTTTATACATGGAGGTAGGGCTAAGATTTTCCAAATACTAGTGTATTTCCTAACTGTTGTGAACATTTCTTTTGCAGGGGAAACTGGCAACTTTTGAGCACAACTGTCCTTAGGAAGAGAGATTACCTTTAGAAATAAAGACAGACTTGTTTCTTAGCTCAACTTTTCTACTTTTGTCATGGAGCTTCAAATTTTTTTGTGTGCTCCAAGTGTGCTCCAAGCTTTACAGGTTCTAATTGAATCTATGCAAATGAAAAAAAAAAAAAACCCAAACCTGAATGCCATGACCATAACAAAGTGCACTTTGAACTTTAAATGGCATCAGCATTTTCTACAACATTTTGCTATTAACTGTCCAAGATGACAAATTCTAGTAATATAAACAACTACAGAGTTAAAGTTCAAGAGATTCTGCACTATCCTTTCAGAATAATCTGTTAGAACTCAATGACAAAGTACGTCTACTTTTTAAATACAGATAGTCATGAAAGCACACACATTTAAGACAGTTCTCATTTAAAAAAGAAAAAAAAAAACCTTAATATGAATTATTGAATTCTTGTATCAGAAAAATAATCCAGTCACATTGATCAGTGGTGTATTCTATGGGAAACTGTACCCAGAGCCCACCTCCACTCACTACACAAGCAGCCTGCTCCCTCTTTCACAATTCACTCCATACTCACATAGCCTATTCAGTTTGTCTGAGGAACTATTTTCAAAGAAGGACTGATCTTCTGAGGTGGAGGAAAAACACGTGAACACTCAGCACCTGGTGCAGCTTCAGACGCTATACATTTATGCCCAAAATGCTACTATTGCCAGACACAGACCCTTCTCTTGCCAAGATCCAATCCTCTTCTCCCTTAAGTGCAAATTTCCATATATGTCAGTTCAATGACAAACTACATCCAAACATGTACTGGCTTAAGAAAACTATTACATTTAGATAAATACTGCAGAGGTGTCACCAAACAGTCACTTGTGTGACAAGCTCTAGTCTGAGAAACCTTAAAATAATGCACAAGCACTACAACACAGACAAATGCAAAATTTTGTGTCCTGCAGTGGCGCAGCTAATGTTTCTCAGTCCCTAAGTCTTCACTCCAACCATCTTGCAGTTTCCTTGCCCCCTTCCAGTCCCTTCTCAAGAGCTTCCTAGATTCTTCCAGATGGCCCAGCTAAAAGATTAAGATGGTGACGGCAAACTGTTGCTCTCTGCACAATTTTAGCAACAGCTGTTCTGAAAAGTGGATTTGAAAAAATGTTCTTTAAAGTCTTGGAGAAATTAATTTGTGATGGAATTTGAACTGAAGTGTCAAACTCTCTCTGGGCATTCTTGTCTTAGGTATAATCTTAGTTAATCATCACCAATTTAATCCTGAATTAACCTCTCTGGAAATGTGGGCAAAAGGTAAATATGTTAATGCCACAGATATGATATCAAACAAATATTAAACAATCTTTACTTCATACTATTTTAGTGCTTAACCGATTTAGCCATTAACCTTTCGGAGACAAGCTGGGCTTTAGTTTTGGTAAAACTGTTCAGGCCTGTTTCTTCAGCAACTTCCATATATAATTGCAGAATAGAAACGAGAAATTATTTTTAATTACTCATGGGATGACTGCTGTCTGCCAATCTGCAGTGATGCTTAAAAGAAAGAAGCACTATTATGATACATTCAACAAGGCAGTAAAGATACATGATTCTAGTCATTCAAAGTCAAGAAAGTAGAATACTACATGCAAAAGGATTTTATTAAGAAGATCTGAGGAATATCTGGCCTTTCTGATATGAAAACTTTAAAAGTACTGTGCCTGTTTTGCACAGCAGTGTGAAGGCAACACAGTACCATGACTGATTTCTAAATACCTCCAGGGAGCCAAGCACTGGGGAGGAAAAACAACATTGGCAAGAAAATTAATTAACATAAATGGCAAAGAATTAATTTAGATTGGAAGCTAGCTTAAAAATAATGTCTTATGTCTGAATAGTAATGTCTGAATAACCTCCTCAAAAGAGGGAGTGCAGGACAAAGCAACCGCACCCCAACACCCTTGCAGGTTTCAAGGTGTATACAGATCCATTCCTGAAAAGGAGAGAGACTCACAGGGATCTCTCTCTTCCAGCGCTTACCTCTGTCAATACTGTCAGAGACACCATTTCTATCACCAGTAAACATACAAGAGAAAGTGAAAACAATAAAAAAGCCTAACAACTTCAGAGCAGAGATGTGGAAAAAAACATGTCTCCTTATAGTCTGGACTTCACGCTGTGTTCCCATTGCTGACCAGAATAATCAGATATGAACATCCTCCTGTGATCACAACTAGAAAACTTTGGTTATTTCACAGAAATTTAGTCCGAGTAACTTCAAACATAGAAGAAAACAGAAAGAATACCTTTCCAGCACCAACTGGTTTGGCTACATATGTTGCATATGCCACACTCACTATTTTTTCAACATTATTCAGAACATCGTGTACTATAACCTTGATGCCAACCTACAAGGAACAAGGTAGTGAAGGAAGGAGACAAGAAAGGTATTTACATCATTGTCACTTGAGTTGAGACAAAATGCTGCAATGTTTATCAAACTATTCACATCCAGCCCCTAAAAACCTAAAGGGAAAAAACCTGTTCTGCTTTCACTGATACATCTCTGAACACGTAAGACCATCGCAGTATTTACTGAGCTCTGAAAAGGTCTTTAGTGCAACAACAGTGTATGTATGTTCAGCATTACTTCTAGGTTAAAAATAAATTTGGAAAGATACTTAGATTTTGTTCTATGGATATCTCTTTCCATTTAGTTGTGTGCCATTTGGAGTCCCCATCTGAATCTTTCTAAGATCTGCATAAGAAAAAAGTCTGCATAAAACACAATGAAATTCTTAAAGATTAAACACTATATTTGATTCTGTGACACAGGTCTGACACACATCAAAGCTTCTGATTTTTTTTCCTCATTTTTAGAACCTTTGGAATACATTATCTGTGAGATGCATTGTTGCTATTAATAGGAATTGGAGTCAGGCACAACGCAGAGAAAAGTACCCTTAATCTTAAATTCTGATTTCAAACAAGTGATTGGGCAACACTCTGCATGCTTGTTACAATATGGAAAGTAAGCACATGCATATACTTGACATAAATATTTTTGTATCAAAAGTTTAAAAAATACCTAGAACTCTACCTACTCAGTGGATCCTAGCTCTGATCTAAAGACTGCTTAGATGTCAACAGCTTTGAACTGGATGAACACCACCCATTCCATCCTGTCCTTTGCACCTGTCAAAGATTTTAAGTTTCCAGTGTCCAGTTGTTATTTTCACATGGATTCTTTTACAGGAAACATGCAATTATAACAGTCATTATGAAACTGGAGTTTCACTAGGCATTGTTAGTGTTTAGATACTTGCACAAATAAGACTGGTTACATCTTGCATTCCTCTGCTCCTCCCACCTCTCTTCTAGTTTTTAAATGTCATTTGGAATAGCAGTGATGACTTCTTACCTCCATGCTGGTTCTAAACGCTCTATCCACCTTTGCTTTGATGGTAACCATTTGTCCAACCCTGTCAAGAAGAATAACATCACATGGTATGTAACCATGCAGCGTAATAAGGGTGTGAACCTGTCTCTCTAGGTATTCCTAGTAGTAGCGAAGAAAATCTCATTTATCAGTTTGTTTCTTCCATACTGTACTGAAAATGTACTGAAAACAGTTTAGCACTGTTTTTCACCAGTCAGACTTCATTCATGTTCAATAACAACTTTAGTCACTCAGAAACTGCACAAGCTTAATACTAGCACTCCTTCTCCTTGCTGATGCCTGTACCACCTCAGGTGTGCTCCAGGTCCACATGAAATTTTGGTCTATAGTCTGCTTTTGCACTCAGCAGATCTTACTGTAAGTTACACCAAATCATTTTAGTATATCCAGCTGCAAACCCATACAAGGTATACTCCATGTGCATTCTCTATCATGCAGACACCTGCACTTGAGGAAATAATCTCAGGACAAAAAGTATTCTTCGGCAGCGAAAGAATTCCCTTTCCAAGAGTTGGCTGCAGTATGTCCCTTCTGTCCTAACAGAGTACCTCCGAACAACTACTCTTTCCCATTTACCTACACAGAATGCCAGAAGAGAATTACATCATTTTTACCTGTACAAAATCAAATTTAAATGAGAAAATAATTTCTTCCCTTCTGGAATTTCTAAAATACCAGTTAGACGTTGATAAGCAAGAATACCCCTTGTTTTCAAACACCGACTATCCTAAACAGAAGGCAATGCTGAAAGGGTGGAAAGAGGTTTCCCCTAAAACTGCAGTGCAGTAGAAGGACATCATGCGCATGGGTAAGTCAGAACCGCAGCCAAAATAACTGGGCATCAGGCCACTGACTTCAGAGACTTAAAACTGCTAAAGATCAGAGCCAGAAAAGTGCAGCCAGCTACATCTGAGACTGCAAAATGTAACTCAGACCACTTGACTACCTATGAAATAGGCATTTACAGCTATGGATTTGGCATGGTTATGAACCCAGTTTATAAAAAATATTTATAATTTCTTCCTAATTTAATAAATAGGGTCTTGACATTTAAGTTGCTTCTCTCAATGCCAGAAATTCAATTGAATTCCTATCAAACACTAGAATGGGGAACAGGAAACCTGGTCCTTTACAGAACCAGACAGGAACAACAAACCGCATAGAAACTTTTTCTTATTCACATTCAAGAACACAACTGGAAGTGTTTGAGTAGACAGGGAGGGGGGAAATAGCGTAGAGGAAAGAATTAAGACCATCTGCAGATACACAACCCTTATTACATTTAGAAGAACGTATTCACAAGGAGTTTTTCCATCATTCATTGCAAAGAAAAAGCACAATCACAACATAATAGTTCTAAACTGCACAGCTAAGGGAAGCACAGCTCATGTACATAAAGGAGAAAGCGTTCAGAACAGTAACAAAACATTTCTGTTCAAGCCTGGAAAAGAAGTTATCATTATGGTCTCATAAAAAGGCTTTAGAAAGCTTAGAGACAGAAATCAGTCAAGTACCCTGAAACACCTCTGAAGATTCTGTATCTGTCCTAAAACTCCCAAAAGGATTACAGTAACACAGCAGCAGAAGTAATGGCAAGTACAAGGTGAAAAAAGACAGAATATATTCCTTAGATAACCTCTATGATTGAACACAACACATAGTGATAGTGAGTGTGGGGCTTTGAAATAGAGGGAGATCTCAGAGTCTCTACAAATGCTTGCAGAGGACATCATGGTACCTGCTGAGAACATCACGAGGTCCCAACACGGACTGCAGACCTCACGCTTACAGGCAGAACACTATTCTTCTGTGCAAAGATGGTTTATTTCACCTTTGTTGGTAACACCTCCCTGGTGACCTCTCTTCCTCTGTGCATGCCCAAGAGAGGCTGAGAGAGGTAAGCCTGAGTCTGGTCAGCTTTGAGGAAACTGCTGGGTGGGAGCAACAGAAAAATACTCGATGTTACCTGATTCAGACTGCGATGCCAGTCCTGCCATAAAGCAGGTTTGGACCTCACAGACATTAGATTTCCTGTCTGACTGACTGATATCTCTCCTGGTGCTTCAAGGAATCTATGCGTTTGCTGTAGAAAAGTGTAGTCCTCTAGGGGCCACGTCCACATCAGAAAATAAAGACAGGAGAACTGAGATGGTCAGACAGTACTGTAGGGAAATGTCTTTCATACACTTTCAGGAGCTGTTTCCAAGTGAAATATTTTACATTGCATTATGTATTCTGATTTCAGACAAACTGATATATTGAAGCCCAGAGAACTGATCAGCTAGGGCATTTAAGTAGATACGTTAGGGCAGAAGCCACACAACACCACAATTCCACTCATTACCAGCAGCAAGTTTTTGAAATACATAAGAATGAACTGAATACAATTCACAAATGGAGGACTAATGAAATTTAAATAGTCTTTTCTGCTCTCGGAAACAAGAGAGGAAATTACTCTGAAGCTACTGAAGTCTGAATTATTATGTCTGAAAGAAAAACATTATCCTGACTTTATTTGTAGGACTCTTTGATTAGTTTTCACAGAAAGGACTTTCTCCTAAGGATAAAATTTAAAACACAGAACAACTACGAAAACTAATTTTGTAAAACAGACCAAGAAATTCTCTTGAGTTCCAGATTTAGTACGACCATGTTCACTTCTTTGTTACTGGTTCTAGTTCTCATCCTAATGACCAGTACTCTAAAAATCTGTTGTTTAGAAATGTGAGTGGATGCTGACTTTATGCTCATGTAGAGCAGTTTTAAACTGACATCAGCTGTACATCCAACAGCCAGTGTTGCCTGGTTCACTGTCATGACACCCGCACGTGCATTGGCCTGTGCAGCCACATCCATCCCATCTAAGCACTCACTAATTTCCAGATTGCAAGGTGCAAAACTACATTCAGACTATAAACTAATGGCTTTAAGTTTCTGTAAAGATATTGTTTAGAAGTAAGTGTTCTATTCCTCTTACTGTGCCTTTTATCCCTCGGAAAACAATGACAAAAATTGTTCGAATCAAACATCAAGTCCTGTATTATCTTGTAGACTCAGTTAATGTTTGGTGATCACAAGTGCAAAATGTTTCTGCTTTGTTACACCAACACATTTTTTTTCAAAAGAGCTGTAAGAAAACAATGGTACAAAGTAAACTGAAAGAGCTTTTGTAACAATAAAAAATTCATGCAATAACTGTTATGTATACCTTATTTAACAGAGATAATAATAGCTTGCAGCATTCACTTTAATGGGAGGCAAAGATCAGTGGGTCATCAGTTTCTCACTTTGTATCTAGGTTGCCAAGCCAAAGTAACTACAATTTATTTTTGACCTGTGAAATTTATCCGTTTTTCAGGTAAGTCAGGCTATTACAGATATAAAAGAGCAATTTTGACACTTAACCTTGTGACTTTAGGGGGTACATTGACCTCAGATTTTACAATGCCTCAGTATATCTCTGCCAAATAAGAATACCTAGAATGAATACATTTGACTGGTTTTAGCTGGTTTTGTACCTGGCAGCCTCTTCAAATTGTGTATCATCCATAGATGCTATCACACAAGACACATCAGTGTGTTTCTCAGCTTCAAAAGAGACACATGGACATACAATTACCACACTGCATCTGCAACAAGCTATGAACTTCTGCGTGAGAGGCAGAGATGAAACACAGCAGATCCCAGTTCTTCTTTTGCTAATGCAAGTGTGCAGTGGATGCCTTAGAAAAAAGCAGTCAAATTAGATGAAAGTTAATATTTTACCATGATATTAGAGTAACATCAGGAAACAAGGCAACATAAAGATGACGATGATGATCCCACTCAGTTAAAAGCTGTGCCTCAGGCATTTCTCTAAACATGAACATTCTGGTAAGGGAGAGCTAACAATCAAGTTGCAGGACAAAAACAATCAGAAAGCATTATCAAGCCTACAGAAATCTCAGCAATCATCTCCCTCAAAAGACGATGCCATGAATGTGGCTATGTTAAACCAGTGTGGAAGTTTTATGTCAGTTGAAGACTCTCAGGCACAGGAAAAAGACCTACTGGCTGATTAGTGTGGTCACAGCAGTGGAAAGCAGGCAAGTACAGGTCCCCAGTGCTGTATTCAAAATGCAAGAATTAAATTAAAAAAAACGCAAACGATTAAAAAACGTCAAAACCAAATACTTGCTTATTGCAAAATATTTTTACCAAAACTTGAACTGGGTTCTTCATGTCCCTAGAATGCATTTGGTTATGAAAAATAATGCACTTTCTTTGTATTATTTACAGAAGTTGATCTGGAAAATGTAAACTTTTTCTGTACTATTAATATTTACTAACCCAATAGTTATTTTTTTTACAGCAAGTTATTGTGATTTGTTACTTATTTGACCGTAACACCTTGAGTTTCAAGTCACAGGCCAAAGCTTCACCACATTAGGAGCTCTATAAACAGAGTTTCCCGAGTGACAGAAGCAAAAGAGAGGATTAGCAGGAAACCTAGAAAATAGCACTGTCCTTTGGCAGGATTTCTCATTGCCAAGGAGCCCAGTATACTTAGAGAGCATTGCAAGAAAAAAGCTTGGAGGAATTAGAGAGAGGATGGTGTGGAAGTTGCATCATCATCTGAGGAGCTCACTTTGAAAACACAAAGGAAAAACACATGAAGGCACATGCCTGAAATAGAGCAAACTGTGACGAAAGGGAAGAGGTTTCTAAAGATTAAGAGACTGGAGTCGCCACTGTGACAGGTAACATAAGATGGTGATAGTCATAAGTAGCCTTATAAGTGAGGAAGACGCCAGAAAGGCAGATCACATCTAAAGCTGAAGGATATGAGGAAGATAAGAGGAAGGTGCAAAGCCTGAGCACTTGCAACTGCACCAGCTGGCACTACAGCGGGTGAAAAATGGTAAAGTCGAACAAATTCCTACCTGGCATGTTGAGTTTGCTGTGACACAAAAAAAACAAAGTGAGGAAAAGCGTGAAAAATCCTTTGCGTGCAACGGGGTTAGCCCTATGGGGTGAATGACTGCTGCTGCCCTAAGCCTAACCAAGTAAAAGCAATTATGAAAGGCGGATTGATTAAAAGTGAGCTCCAGTGGCAGATTCACAGCTGATGAAGATCACCACAACTTAACAGAAGTCCCGTGAACAAGGTCAAGCCATTTTAGCAGCTGGGGCTCTGCCACTTCAGAGAAGGGACTCAAGTTCTGGTGTTACTGAGATCTGTTCAGAGTCTCTCCACAAAGAACACTGTTAAGGGGTAAATCACTGCAATGCTGAAATCAAATAACTCTTTTGTGTTAGAATAAATAAAAAAAAAAGTGTGATCGCATTGGGAAGTTGCTACATGCCAGGTAGTTTTTGCGTTATTGTGTGGGACAAATTCTCCAGGATCCCAACTCTTTCTATATATGAAGAATGGATTACGTAAAGCTGCACTGAGTGCGGCACACACCCACGCAGCAAGAACATCATGGTCACCGCGTCGCATGGAGATGCCATCCAGACATGAGTTCCCCAAATATACCCGCTGTTCTCCACAAGGCTCATTATGGGCTGCTAATGTAGGCAGCTATACTTGGAAACAGATATCAGCGGCAGAAGAGATGGCAGAGCCTTGGGTTTTCTTAGTGCTTTAGAGATGCAGCTTTCGCTTACAGAAGTCAGCTAAGGAGATTCTCAAAGTTTTTGAAGCTGAGTTACACCAGGCACAGAGCGTGCTGCATGCTGGTTTGGTTTGCAGGTTGTTTTTTCCCCCCCACCCATTTGCCAATATTCTTATATTAGTTCTTTCATTTCTCAATTACTTCTTTGTCAATACTTTTTTTCCCTCCGCTGCTCCCTTTTTTCAAAACTCCCCACCACATCACCCCCTCTTCACTCTTCCTGTAGACCAAATGCTTGTCTCCAACCCCTCGACCTTTCTCACTCTGACGGCCGCTCCTCATCTGAACACCCAAATCTCGCACAATCCCCCCTCCCTGGCTGAAATCTTTCTTCCCTCAAACCCCCTTCCCCGGCTGCCCAGGGGGAAAACTACTGCTGCCTTCTCCCTTGTCAACCAGCAAACACAGAATCACAGAATGACCCAAGTTGCAAGGGACCCACAAGGATCATCCAGTCCAACCCCTGTCCCTGCATAGGACACTCCAAACATTCACACCATGTGTCTGAGGGCGTTGTCTCAATGCTGCTGGAATATCGTCAGGCTTGGCGCCGCGACTGGAATCGCTAAGGAGATGTTCCAGTGCTCCACCACGCTGCGAGTGAAGAACCTTTTCCTACACCGGGACGTCCTGTACCTGCGAGGCAGGCGGTGGCGTCCACCCACCGGAGGAGCTGCCCGGCGCCCAGCTACCCGCCGGGGCTGGCGAGCGCCAGCAGGACAGTGCGGCCCCTCCGCGGCCGCGCCCCGCGGCCGCTCCATGGCCGCCGGGGCCTGCCCGCGTACCGAGCGGCAGCGGCGGACCCGCCGCCGCGCTGGGGCGCCGCCGTCCCGCCCCGCCGCCCCGGCCGGAGGTGGGGTCGCATCGTGCGGGAAGAAGCCGCTGGGCACCCCAGGGCGGCTTTGGAAGGCTTTGTTTTAATTTCATTTAATTTTCTTTTATTTTAGGACTTTTATCAATGATTGGGACGAGGGGATGGAGTGCTCCTTCAGTCAGTTTGAAGTGCCAGGAAATTGGGTGGAGGTGTCATAGCTTGTTTGGAAAGACCATTGAGTCCAACCGCCCCTGTCCACTACTAAACCCTATCGCTGAGAAACTTGTCTGTTTGTCTTTTAAACACCTCCAGGGATGGCGATTCAGCCACCTCCATGGGCAGCTGTGCCAGTGCCTGACCACCCTTTCGATGAAGAAATTTTTCCTGACGGTGATCTGCTCAAGGCCAGGAAGGCTCTGCAGAGGGACATGGAAAGGCTGGATTATTGGGCTGAGGCCAAAGTGATGGGGTTCAACAAGTCTAAGTGTTGGGTCCTTCATCTGTGTCACAACAACCCCATGCAACACTACAGAGTGGCTGGAAAGGGCAGAGTGGCTGGAAAGCTGTCCATTGGAAAAGGAGCTATAAGTGTTGGTAAACAGCCAGCTGAACATGAGACAACAATGTGCCCAGGTGGCCATGAAGGGCAGCGGCATCCTGGTTTGAATTAGAAATCGTGTGCCCAGCAGGACAAGGGAAAGCATCGTCCCTCCAGTACTCGGCACTGGTGAGGGCATGCCTTGAACTCTGTGTTGAGTCTTGGGCCCCTCAGTACAAAAAAGACATTGAGGGGCCGCAGTGTGTCCAGAGAAGGGCAACAGAGATGGGGAAGGGTCTGGAGCACAAGTGTTATGGGGAGCAGCTGAGGAACTGATTAGTCTGGGAAGAGAAGAATGAGGGGAGACCTTATTGTCCTCTACAGCTACCTGAAAGGAGGTTGTAACAAGGTGAGTGCTGGTCTCTTGTCCCAAGTAACAAGTGCTAGGACGAGAGGAAATGGCCTCAAGTTGTACCAGAGGAGGTTTAGATTGACTATTAGAAATTCTTTACCAGAAAAATGGCGAAGCATTGAAACAGGCTGCCCAGGGAATTGGTGGAGTCTTCATCCCTGAAGGTGTTCAAAAAGCATTTTTGACCTGGCACTTTGTGACATGATTTAGTAGGCATGGTGGTGTTGGGCTGACAGTTGGACTTACTGATTTCAGACATCTTTTCCAACCATAATAATTCTGTGATTCTAAGTCTTACTCTCTCATGTTGTCACCACCTTGACAGCCTGGCAGATGGGCCCAGGGAAAACCCATTCCCATCTCCAGATGCTGATGATCCCAACAGGGAGGTGCAGCCACCTGGGGAACCACTGTTGCTGACAGTGCGGACATTTTGACACCTACCTTGACATCCATGGTCCCAGTCATGTCCTCACACAGGAATTAAGAACTGGAGACCTCATAGTGGGCTTCCCTTACCTTCTCCACCTTACACGGTTGATAGGGTGCTCCAGCAGCAAGTCTGCTGCACTTGCACACTGTGAAAATACCAGCAGTGCTGAGGAAGAGTAAAGCAATCTCTTGTGAATTGGTCAGGAAGGTCGATGTTTGGCTATAGCCATGGATAAAACATTATTACTACTGAAGGCTCAGCCAGGGGAATAGGGCAGTTTGGATATGCCGACAGGCTGGGCTTGTCAGTGGCTGGGGCAGGGCTGGTAGTGGAGCAGCTGCATCACTTCAACATAACACAGTGTGTAACCTATAAATGGTCTTTAAGGAAGGACTGCAAAGCTTGTATTTCTATTTCTCCCTGTGCTATTGTCCCTGCCCCAGGTATTGTAAAAAATGTGGTGTTCCATAGGGCAGCAAGACTCTTTTCTGCAGCATTCCTTTACAGTGCTTCCTCTTTATCATCTAGCTACAGCTTGTTACCCACTACTCCAATGACAGACTTCCTATGTTTATTAAAAACAAAAAGAAATTAATTTATTCCATGAATGTTTCTTCATTTAAATATTGTTAAAGATACAGCTTTAACCCATAACACCAGGGAAAACCTGAATTTTAACCAACCTGCCTCACCAAAATATAATTTCTCAGTGCAGTAGGTGTTTTCTTCCCACATTGTCTGTTACTATCATTGCACTATAGCAAGATCTCTGTTTCTTTGTCACATACACTTTTAGCAAGCAATAGGATGGCTGCACCCATTGCACTAGTTACACTCCAGAGGATACTGGCTCTGAAAATCGGCATGCTGTGCTTTTCTCTATTGCTATTCTGTTGCTTCAGAAATAAGTTTGTACTGATTTTTCTTCCCTTCTTTGACTGGCTTCTGTGAAGGAAAGAAACAGACTGATGGAACTTGGGAATGGCAAGTTTCACTCTTGCAACCTGAACATCGTTTAGAAGTAGGATACAGCTGGTATTTTCTCCCTTATGTGCTCAATCCAGATGACAAAAACTCAAGCATCAGTTTCAGACACCGTGGATCCTGTATCTCAGAAGGAAAGCCTGTAAAGAGAACTAAATGTTTTTCTATTTGAAAAAAAAAAAATTGTGGGTTTCCAGCCTAGGCCAGTCATTTGTAAATTTCTTTTCAGGTTTACCATGTCATGCTCACTGAACAGGCTTTCTCTAAGATAATACTTATTTGTTGTTCTTTCAAAGGGAAGGAGCACAGGGAGCTTTCATCTCCATTTAACATAATTCCAGTGATCAGGTGTTTGGCCTTGTAACATATCCGTTGTCTGCTGTGAGATTAGGAGCTACAAAGCTGTCAGTATCATAGAGAGGTAAAAGCAAAATCTAAACCTGCTCACATCTAAAACTTTGGTCTGAAGTATGTGGAACAATACATGCTTGTGGCGAGTGGTCAGCAGACCTCTCTTGAGCTATATGGAGGAGTATTAGCGAAACAGAAAAGGTCACTGATATTTGAAACTGGTATTTGAAAAACACGCCTCAGAGCTGTACATAGCTCTTCATTTCTAAGGGAAGGATGTCATTCAAATTAGGTCTATTGCAAGAGGGAGTCTGTAACAGGAATGGCCACCCAGTATCCAAATAAGCAACGCACATGTGGACACTTGGCAGACACACCTGGAGAGTGTGGTGAGGGAATTCAAAGCCCCAAATGCCCAAAGAGCACCTGCTTTTGTAAGACACTTGGCTGTGGACACTTGGCAGACACACCTGGAGAGTGTGGTGAGGGAATTCAAAGCCCCAAATGCCCAAAGAGCACCTGCTTTTGTAAGCTGCGTTTTTCCTGCTCTCCAGCTTCTCTTCTTTGACCCTGTAACAGACTAATGCCTACCTTCCAGCTGGCTTCAGTGACTCCTTTCTCTGCAGTACCTTATACTCCTTTAGCCTCTTGCAGAGTCCCCGCTGGAGTAACTGAGTATTTTACAGTCTTCAGTTTATTTGTCCTCAGAAAGCACCTGCAAGGTCTGTACTGTTCTCTTTTCCCAGAGGAAAAATTAGTGAAGTTAAGTTACTGGTCCAAGTTCACAAAAGAGATGTACGATTTTCAATGGTTTCCCAGTTCAGAAGTACCTTTTGTGGCACAGTAGCCTATACCAGCACCTCTGGCATCACCACCAGGTGAGGTAGCTGGACCACCACTACCTGGCCAAGAAAGTCTCTGGGAAGCATCTTTGTGAACTATGAGATTTGTCTGTATTCATGCCCACTGTGGCAAGACAAACAAATGGTCAAAGCAGGTGGAGGATGCCCTACATCCAGACCCATGCATGACTTGGTCTCATTTGAAATGAGAACTGGTGGTGAATTAGAGTAACCTCAACTTAAAAAGTTTAGTTTACTGACCAAGAAACTGACTTCCTTTCAGAACTGTTGGTTGCTAAGTTTTAAAAAAAAAATTGCCAATAAATGATCCGCACCTATTGGCTTGAGGCTTCTGGTGCTGAACTGAACAGCAAAGCAATGACAACAGGTGCAGTACTCTTTTAAATACATTTACAAAGAAAAAAACAGAATGGATGTTAGGTTATCATCTTGTAATAATGTGTGTTTGTAATTGAAGCAACTTAACTTCAAAAGCTTTGTGCAGCAGAATAGTGTATCTCACAAGTGTTGAGAAGAACAAGACACAGCGTGTTGCCTGTAAAGGAATTGTGCCAGAAGAGTTAAGGCACTTTGTTAATAAAAGATGAGCTCAGATATTAGATGTGAATAAATCTTCTGTAAAGTAAAGCTATTAGAGTGAGCAAGAAGTACCATTCAATCATATGGCCAATAGGCAGCTAGCAGCCCACTCAATTAATAACGTGACTGCTCCAGACCTGCTTTTCATCCAAGTTAGAACCTATTCTGAGACATGGCATAGAACAAAGGGTAGCAAAGAAGATCCAATTGAGAACCAAAATTTCACAAAAATCTGATATCTACAATTGGTTCTTGGGTTTCTGTCAAAATTCCTTCTATATCTAGAGAGAGACATATGCACAACTGGAGAGCTTTAGTGTTCCATGGATAATAACAGACAAATGTGATAATCACGATATCATTAACACCTTCACAAATCTTCTCTTACCAATGGAGTCAGCAGCTGTAGGACATCCCTCCAAGTGGATCTTTTTGGTAATGTTTTAAATACAGATGTCAGTTATTGCAGTAGATAAACTACAATACATAGCTGTGCATCCTTGTAGTCTGTATACTTCTCTGTTCTTCAGAGAAATGTATTACTGCCTGAAGTTATAAACGGTTTAGAGATTTTTATGTTTCTTTCATAACCCTAGTTATTCATGGAGAAAAAGTGGGGATTTTGACACAGCTTTTCAAAATACAAGTACTTCTTGTAAAATGAAACTTTATTCTAAAATGTATCCAAAATTGCAAGACACAAGCACCATTAAACAGATAAATAGACATATATTTATGTACAGAGATCATCAAAACACAAAACAATTGTTAATATAATTCTTATACCATTTTAATGAGTATCCATCAATAAAACTTTACAATTTAAAGAAGACTTTTCAGTTGCAAAACAGTTGTAAAATCATATGTATAAATTATGTTTACTACAATTCCAATAACAGAGGCAAAAGTAAAATACAAAAATAATAATCAATACTGCAAATTCAAATACAAAACCCAAAGTAATGCTGCACAGGTACATATGTACACTGGATGAATTCATGCAGCTAGGCAGTGCAACAAATTAACTGCTTAGTTTAACTTATCACAAAATGGAACAACCATGTCGGCAAACAGAAGAAAATATATTTTTGTAATAAATCATAGTGCATATTGAAGCTAGACTTTATAAAATGATTGTTGAGTGATATACTTCTAAAATTCCCCAAGTGATCCGAGATTCCCCAACTCATCTCCCGCAAAATAAAATACAAATGACAAAGCTTAAAAACTCACTGTATTACAGACTCTGATGTACTGGTACCATCTTGATTTTTTTAATTCTCGGTATCAGACTTGTTTGCAAGTGTTCATGTCCATAGGAACATGTATTACTTCTTGCTATCAAAAGTAAATCTTTCATAGCTCCAATGCTATCCCCATAAGCTGCATCTCACACGGTGCTTAGACTGCACTAATTTAAAGAGACACAGCTGAGCCTTGGAAAAAAAAAAACCTCCTAAATCTCTATGAAGTACAGAGAGAGAGTAAATCGGAGGAGAAAGAGACCCCGTTACTCTTGAAGATCCTATCCCCAATTTCTGTAATTACATAAACACAGAATAACATAAGAGGCTTTTATGGCTTGGATGAAAATTCTGCTAATTTGCTGGGCAAGCGCAAAGCCCATATTTCTCCACAGGGCTTGCCTTTCACAGTGCAGAAGGCTACAGACTATTTTGGTTGGTGAAAGAAAGCCTCAGGTAACTATATAGAAAAATACTTCGGCAGTGAAAATGTATTAAAGAGAAAGAATGAGAAAGAAACAAAATCAAAACAGAACCTCCTGAAAACTGTAAGTTCTTGTGTAGCTGTGATACTAAAACATGGCTGTTCACCTTTCAGTTCTGCTTGGTTGGTGCATCATGGTCAAACGTGGATAAAACAGAGGTTCACACCTCACTGAATATTTCTGGTTAAGAGTCAAAATTAGATGAGATACAATTACACAGTCTGACACTGTTTTCCTTAAAATCTCAAGTGATAAGCACGCTCAGTGTTTTCATTAGGAAGTTACTGCTAAAATGCTACATTTCTTTGCTGAGAAGACATTAATTTATAGCAGCCTGTAAACTACTGAAGAGTTGTTCCCTGCATCCTTTTTGCTTCCGAAACCCCCTTTCAAGCTGTCACTAACTTTCAAGTTAATGGCAGTTTTGAGCAAAACAGGATACAGGAAAACACCTGTATGGGGTAAACAATGTAGCAATTTATACAGCAGCATTTCTAAATTTCCAACATGCAAGCAGGTGTAGAGGGAAGCTAAAAGACAGCATGCACTGCAGTGTTATGTCATTGTGCTTATGTCTGGTGAGAATACTACAGCATTTTCACCTGGGAAAACATAAACGTTAAGCCCAGAAGACTCAAATAGCCAATATTAATGAAGCCATCAGCTACTATGTAGTAAAGAGTACCCCAAAAGAGGGTAGAAGTTTTGTCTGCTCATAGCTTATAGATATTGAAGCTTAAGAGAATTACAAAGGCACAATACAAGCCTGTATTTCTTGTAAATTATATATATTCATATACTTTTGCTCATATCACCTCAATATACTGAATAGTAAAATAATAACTGAAGATACAAAGGTTAACTGAAAGATAAGCACTAAAAATAAATGTTTGCTGGACAATATAGCTCATTACTTGCTACATTTCTACCCTTCCTGGGTGGTGAGCTTGTCCACCTTTTCTCCACTGGCTGACAATACCCATAAAGATATTCAAGAATACGGTGATCCACTGGGAAAACTGGAGAAGTGTCAGACGACAGACAGAATGGCTTTATGCATCTGAGAAGTTGTCAGTAAGTGGCTGCCACAGGAATCTTTCCAACTGCAATTGCTTTACCTTTGGCCTGGAACTGACTGAGAACCTAGAAACAGTAACTGGAAATTCATACCCATTTTCATGCAGAGATGAGGCTAAGATGATTTGTGAAGACAACATTTTGGTTAAGTTTGGCACTCAAAATATTGAACAGCAGAGCAGGGATTGTACTAGCATAGCATAAAACAAAATCTCAATTTTTCTATTCATAGCTACACAAGATGCATATCATTTTCAACACTGAATGACTCACAACTTGGAAATAAAGCAAATATTTCAATATGGCTCCTGTTAAGCTCACAAAAAAACGACACCCAGTGTTGTGTGATGAAATAGTATGACAACTTTGGAGGCAGCTCCTGTCTCAGTCCCAGCTGTGAGAATGTGGACAATTCAAAAAGATGAAAAGGTGCAAGTTACAACATTCACAATTTTAAACTTCAGCTGGTACTCAGCTCACAGCAAGAACTGATACAACTGCTGCAGATAATGAAGAAGGATGTCATCCTGAATTAACATAAGGTAGGTGTATGGTGCAAGGTGTACGGTATGAGGTGGAACTTGACAAAAATGGGCTTTGCTATTTAACAGTATTGCTCTCTGCAAGAATCTAGTCTATCTTGAACTAGATGCTTTCCTCATCTCCAAACCAGCATGCAAAATCATTTACCAGAAATTTAAAAAAAAACCCCATAAACTGCCATTACCACCTGTATTCTCACAAACCTAAATAAGGAGCTCCCAGATTTATTCCTTAAAAAGCAATCTTTAGCCATCCCTAGAAAGTATGAACATTAAAATCTTACTTATACTCTCACAGCTGAATTTAAAACCACTATGTACTATTGATCTATGCAATGGTTTCTTCTGTGTTGCTTTCATAGAATGAACTGGAGCAGGCAAAGAGTGAGAAAGCCCACTTAAATAATAAATGTGAGGATTTCTAGGCAGGTGTGAACCTTCTAGAAATGTTCAAACAGGTAAGTCCAAGTTACACCTGTTTATAAAAAAAGTAAGTAAAGGTGAAGAAAATAAGAACTGTGGGGCAGAAATCTCATGTTTGTATTGAAGGATTCAGAACTCACCTGGAAGCCATTTAGATTCAGGTGCTTAGGAGCTGCATTATTTTTGCCTGTACCAAGCTCAAAAAAATTCACTTTTGTGTACAGGGATGTGAAACTAAATATAAAACCTTGGATCCACTCCAACTTATTGCAGGCGCTTAAAGCACGTAGGATTAATCAGTGGAGAGAGCTATTGATCCCACAATACAATCTTACAGAGGCACTTGCTCTTCTGTCCCTCCTCCGACTTACAGAGGAGACCTAGGCTGGTAATTTTTAGGCAGCTAAAGTTAGTGTAGGATGAATCAGGCTGCAGTGTGGAGCAGGAACAAGTCTGATGGGGTGGTGCAGTGTTACCATTACAAAACACAGTCGGTAATGGCCTTGTCTTCTGAAGCTCCAACTCAGACATGCTTTGAGGTTGGTGACCCACACAAACCATATATTTCCATCTCTGCAGTCTTGCAAAGAACTTTTCAAAGATAAAATAGTGAGGCTTGATTTTATGACTTTGTTTCCCTTGTTTGGTCCTTAAAAAAGGCAGCTTCTCTGAGCATTGGAATCCTGGAGCTGTGCTACACTGGCTGTCAGTGGCACCCTCAGAGGAGAGGCTCTCTCAATAAAAAAAATGCACACAGGGTTTTGTTTTGGTATAAAAAACTACTAAACCCTCCACACTTTTACAGCTGTGGAAAACAGCTGCATATTTCAATAAACAATTTTAAGGAAAAATCCCTTCAGGGGCAGGTCTGTTTTTTGACACAGTCTGAGGGCTACATATAAAGACGTAACCGTGGTACAACTCCTTCCAAGGACTGCAGCTGGGATGGTTATGATCTCTCAAAGCAAGACCCTAAATCATTCAGAAAGGGATAGCTGTCAGGCAGAATTTTGGACCTCTCATCTACAGAGACTGCTGCCCTTCTGAAATGATGCCAGGGGCTGCTTTTAAAAGTTACACATGAGGTGTGGAGAAGTTTGCAGTTGGCATGGTTGCTCGTCCTAACACAACACACGTGCATGTCCACATATTTATAATGCTGTAGAATTTTCTGTCTCCTTATTTTTTAACTCTTTTTGTATGGCATGGATTGGTTCTTTGCGGTACTTTTGATAATGAGGATGGAGCATACACTGAGTAGAAATACAGCTGTTCTGAAATACAAAAAGTCTGTGAGACCCCAAATGTTATCAATATTAAGGTCAGAGGCGGTACCAAGTTTTGCATGTATTTTTACATGCAATTAATTTCTTACATGCAAATATAGATTAATATTTATGTTGACAACCAAATTCTTGCTGGATTGGAAAAATACTGAGGTTTTCTTTACTTCCAGAGATTAGAGTTTGAACATCAATTGAATTTATGAAAGTCATTCTTTGTCTAAAATACATCTGCCTAATTGTTTAAATGTGGCCTGCAAATATTTAGGATTATGGGATTGGGAGTGCCCTGTATTTCTCTGTAAAGGGCTGAAGTAATCTGTAGAAATATTTTTTTAATTTAGAAATATAGGGAATTTATCTACAGATTCGCTAGAAAGCGTGAGGAACATTTATTGTAAGTACTCGAAGTCTTACGTGAAAGGGTGAAGGTACAAAGTCATTAACAAAGACTGCCTTTTTCAAAAGATTTAGCTAGTCATTTAAACTATCAATAAAAACAAATAAAACACAGAACTTAAAGACAATCCAAGTAAGAATCCCCTTCAACTTTCCAAGTTTTTTCAGTTTTCCCATCACTGTCTTGCAGTCTAGACAGGACTTGAATTTCTGATGTCAGAAACCAGCAAAGAACGCACACATATTTTAAGGTCTTTGTTGTGTATCATAAAATACTAATAAAAAAGAATCCAGAGTCCAAGAATTCAGATTGTTTTTCTATCTTAATTAACAGACAGAGAATGAAATTCTCCTTAATACATTGCCTCATGTAAAGCCTGTGGTAGCTGGAGGCGAGGACTCAATATGAAGAGTTCCTTACCCTCCTGTATACCCTTAGAGATGGATTTTTGTCCTGGCACCAATGCAGAAGTTTTTGTGGAAAAATAGAGACACCAGAGGAAAAGCTAGTATGTCTTTGCTCATGTAGTGCAAGGAAGTCTGCAGGCTGGTGGGTCTCTTCACAACAGTCTGCTGAGATCCCGTAGGTGCCTTGGCTGGGGGACAGCAAGAGGAGAGATTCTCCCTCTTGTTCCTGCACAGGGTCTGATCTCTCAGGCTTGCAGGCACCTGCAGCTGGAAAGCATGTACTACACACCTGGCACAGAGCCATGAAATGTGCTAACCTGCAGCTGCCTGTTGTCCGTGAAAATCCAACCCCAAGCTCTCAAAATCGGATATGAACCAGGTTGAACTCTCTTACATTATATTTGATTTAATATTCCTGTAAATGGCTTATATATCTGCTGTTTGAAATAAATTCTGAAACCACTAAGCGTGCTTAACAAAGCTTTAACTCTATGTGAACAGCAAGTTTTGATGACAGAACAAGTACTGTTGCAGTATATAATACACATGGCTGTACAATCAATCAAAAGCCACCTCTTGCTCCAAAACAGGAATTTACAGTAGTAAGCAATGGTGACAAGGTTTCTTACACAAAACCTACAGGAATTTACAGAATATGCATGATCACTGAGGTTATCATGCCAGCAGTAGACTACACAGAGTATCTTGTGCAATGTGAACAAAGTTGACAATAGTTTACCAATGCTTTAAGTAATTCACATAAATACACTAACCCACCAGCTACCACATCTTCCTCCTCTCCCCACCAGAAACAAGTGTTTGCCAGACACATGTACAGCAATCCATAAAAAAATTTCATTTGTTTTTTTGTGTTTTTAGGCAAACATGCACAAAACAGATGCACCGCAACATTTCTGCAAGGGGATACTTGCCACAAAAAAAAGCCTTCAAAATTGGTCTCTAAGCATATACAGCATTTTGATTCACACTTCTCAAATAGCCACTACAAGGCTAAAAAAGTTTATTGTACGGATGCTTTCTGGCCTAAAAAAAAAGTACTTGATTCACAAATAATGGAAACCTCCAGCTTCCACTTCACTCATGCCACTCTTCCATGTCTGTATTTCAGCCCTAGTTTGGCAACTTGTGTTTTCATCCTTAACCATTAATGTACATGTAAATCAAATCAAAACGAGGGAGTTAATCAGAAAAATGAAAAAAGATTAGGGAACATCTTATAGCTGCTTTAGAACCTTATATTTATAGAGGATACTTTAGCAAACACTGCTTTTCTTTTCTGCTAAACTGTTGGACACATTTGGTGCTCCTGTTGGAGATCTGACTTCTGCTAGAAGGGCACCTGCACTTTGCTCATCTGTAACAAAAGCTACGGCCTGTGGATATCACAGTCCCTGGCCCACAACTTGCCCAGACCAAGGCACCTCAATTCTCTGCTGGGGATTATGACCTCTGCAGGATGCACCTCTGCATTAAAAAAGAGAGCAGCTAAGGAATACTAGTGACTACTTTGGCTGCTGCTAAGCTCGTTATCAAACTCTCGTAGTAAATTATAGCTTTAGTGACTTTCTACTTGAATTACATACGCTCTATCTGGATTTTATTTACCTCCAATGTCCATGGCAAATATCAGCTTTTTTTTCAAGCTGTTTTATGTCATTGTTAGAGATCATCTCACTTAATGTGAGATGCTAACTTTCCTAACCTCCAAGAGTAAAGGCTTTCAGGATATTGCAGTGCCACTGCTTATTTCTTGTTAAGCTCAATATCTGTAATGAAATAAACTCTCTATAGTACGGTTGTAGTTACATTTGTGAACAACTTTCTGTATGCTTAATGGGCAAATTGTTGTGCAAAGATCTGGCATGGCATATTTAATGGTAAAATCCAAATGAGAGAGAAGAAAACATGAAGATTAAACAACAGAAATAAAGACTACAAATATCCAGTTCATCCAGTTGATAGTTTGGCTCCTCAAGGATTGGAGCAGTTGTTCCATAGCAATAAATCTTTTTATCAAAAGCAATTACTGGTGATTCATTGTATAGAGACAAAAACAGGTTTGGCCATGGTTATTGTTATAATTCCCTCCTAATCTGAGGAACTGTATATATCTCTGTAACAGACCAAACTTCTAAATTGTATGGTCTATTTTCTAGTACACCCAGGGTACTGAGAAAATGCACCACCTTTTAAAATCCCCATTTTTTTGTGCTGATTCTCTATGAAAACTGGTGCTAAACTGCCAGAATTTTCCCTTAGCAGAATTACGCTTCTTGTCTCAGCATTGTAACTAACTGCAAGAAGAATTGTACAAGTTCTCAAGAGAACAGCGAGGTAGCATACGAATACCTTGTTTTGAAGTGCACACCTGTGCACATCTGGTGGACATATTGTCTAGTCCTAATTACCAGGTCCTGTGAATAAGCCTGCTTGACCACACATTTACTCTTCTGAGAGATACAACTACAGAACCCTATACAGCTAAGGGGCACCCTGAATCATCCGTGAGATACAGTGAAAACATGGAACAGACAAACAAAACGGCTATTTGTGAATTAGGATTTTACAAAGTCATACCTATCAGATGTTAGGCAATTTACTTTTGGGGATGTGGAAGGAGCTTTGAACAGAAAGTCCAGATTTTTTATTGAGAGCAACTAGGTAGTTAATCTTGTTTTGATCTGATTTCCCCAAAACCATGCATTTAAGCAAATACTTATGATGCTGAATTCAAACAAACAAAAAAAAGGTAACTTGTTTTCGCAATTTCTTTGACATTAAATAGTGGCTAGAAAGTGACCATTTCAAATTATAACTGAAAGTTGCATTTTTATTAAATGTGAAAACAGGTACCCAAGAAATCTTTATACATTTTTATGGCAAGTTTTCCCATTACATGAGAGGCTTTCTTATACATTTCAATCTAAAATGAAGAACAGTGACCAAACAGAAGTCTGGATTAAAACTGCAAAGTGGTTAGCTATGTTAAGGGACACTATGACTGCACAATTGAAAACAACACAAAAGGACAAGTTCACAAAAATAGCTCATGTAGTGAACAATGCTCTAATAAAATAAGAAACAGAAGAAAGCCAAATCTGTTCCGCATATCAGTACTTCTGATATATAAACAAGCTTCTGCATTGGTAAAATCTTTAAAATAATGTCTGTTTAGGGAAGACTTAATTTGAGCTTCTACACTCCCCACGCTCAAGCGTGGTTTTAGCATATTAGCAGTCCCACTTTCCTGAAGGATACTACTTATATTCTTTAATCCATTTAAAACTAACTATGTTTAGCCTTTATTTTAAACAAATATGGAAGTGTTTGTAGGATCAGAGTTTTAATGTGCTACATAGACCATCCATTTATTTTATCTAAATTTGTTACTGTAATTTGTTTCCAAGATAACAGCACTGGCAGACAACTGACACACATGCACTCAAAGCAGTACTTACAATAAGGACTTATTTTGTTTTTCAGGTTGAAATCTTGTTTTGGTAATTTCAACAAACCCTCTGTATTTTGCTCTATTTAATCAGTTTATACATCTGGCAAACAATGTCACACCTCACATAACTGATGTATTTCACCCAGATGAGGGTGAAATCCTACCAAAAAAATGACTTTACGTGAGTGGTTTCATCAAAATTTAAACAGAACAACTGGTATGAGCAGCAGCTTATAAGACTAAGCCTATTATGTCTGGAAAGTAGGGGAAGCTGCACACACAAAAATTTAAATCTAATTAATTTATCTATGAATGTACTGAATTTTTATCGTTGTTTTGTATCAGTTAATGCTGAATTAGATCCTTAGCATGATCAGTTTGAACAGAAATGAGCTGTCACTGTTCAAGAAGGTTTTCAGGTTTTATTTGAAAGATCTGTTTCCCATCAGGATTCCTATCTTTAGGGCCCAACCAAAACCAAGCATATTTGGGACAGGAGCCATGACTTACAGTGAATGAAAGAAAAATCAATTTACCTGTTCTGATATTTTTTTTACATTGCTAAGCTCGATTTTATATACTCCAAATGCAAATGTGTAGGGTCAAAGCTGGAAGAATCCAGCCCATATTTAGCAACCACCACAACAATAAAGAATCAGAGAGGCCTAAGAACAAGAAATAACACTAAAAATAATTAACTGATCTTAGGAATTGGTGCAGTATTTACCTGCTGAAAATCCATTTTGACCGGTAAAGGAAAAAAAGAATAAAATGTTCAACACTGAATACTGTAACAGCTAGATCCTCATGAAATTACCTATCTAATTCCAAATCATCTTTTACATGCAGTATCTCATTTGCTAGCCACAGAACAGGGGAAAACTCAAATGATTTTCAGTCTTTCTGATGCACGAATTGCTATCCATAAAGAATGAAGATTCTAGTCACTTTTTCCAAATTTCAATTATTTAAAATAAATAATTAGCGCACATATTTCTTGTTGTGTATTCCCATTGCAAAGGAAAGCAACACCTGGATGTCCTGGGACATGGGGCATTTAACCTTATAGTAAGGGGATCAGGCTGATAAGTCTAAAAGTTGTTATCATCTCTGAATATGTGACCTATTGGTGGTCTGGTCTCTGTAACCAGAAGGATTCCAGACTAAAAATGGCAAATGCGGCCTCAGCCACAGGCTAATGGACAACCCTCTGATCTGGGAAATGTCACTTTGAGATGTCTTTGAGACAAGCAGAGGTGCATTTATTTCACTGAGCAGCATATGGTGTGTCAAAGACTCAACTCAAGGTTACTGCCACACTTTACGTGCACCAAACTCACTTGACAGTGGACAGAGGGAACATGGAATGCCACTGCGGTTCTTCCTCATGCTCAGACAATTAAGGAAGTAATGTCACCCATATTTGCAAATATCCTGGTGTTTTTTAATGCACATGTCAGGCCACATACTTTACTTGTGATTCATTCAGCTTCTTCCTTGCTCTAAACCCATTCTTGTCTTAGACATGGAGATAAAATCTGGGTAACATGGAAATAAAATCTGGGTATGAATACTCCTCTTCACAGGTTTATGCAGCGGGTAAAATACTGGTTTCTCTATGAAAATCAAAAGTGAATCCCACTTTCAGGTGATTTCTGCAAGGCCAGAGTATTTGCCAGATTTCCCCCAATATGAGAGATCTATCACTCCCTATTTCTGCTACTCTAAGATTTCATCACTTTTGCTTTTAATAAGACTTACTTGAACCTTGCCCAAAAGTACCATTTACAGAAACATGATCTATTTTTTTCTATATTAAGGAGAGAAATGTTTCTAAAAACCCAGTGTGGAAAAATTATCCTGCACCTCTTTTAAAATAAAATTCCTCCCAGAACTGGACAAGTTCTGACGTCATCAATAATGCCACTGTGTAAGGACAGATATAAGCAGCAGTCACATTACACATTGCCATCCAGTGCATTAGAAACAGAAGTGGAGTGAAAAGTCAGTGCTGGAACTAGTCTTTCCTTCTACATTAATACTCTAGATATGATGAAAATCCTGCAAGGATTGATAAGCAAAACAAAAACCCCAAATGAACAAGTAGAAAATTCCATGCATATTTAAAAAAAAACAAAAACAAAGGGGTTCTTAAAATTTTAAAGCTGAGTATTTAGCACATAAGATTGTTTTCTAATGGTTCAGCTGCAGAACCTATGTATAGTTATTATCACCTGATCTTACCAATGCATGTGTAAATTAACTTTTCTGATATATGTAAGCATCGGATGTAAGCATTCCCTACAGAAAGCAGGATGAATAGGTTTCCTTAAATCTGATTAAAATTCTAACAATAAGCTATGCAGTGACTATTCAAGCAGATTTTTCAATCTAAAATTTTGCAGTCTTGCACATTTTCTATGCCACCGGTTTGCGGGGCTATGTAGGTATGAGAAGTGCTGGACATACCTATCAACTTGCAGTATCATGGCATGGAATGCAGCCTATGAGACACAGGGCTTGATCTTGTTCCTTTTGAAGCCAGGAATGTATTTACTGAGATAAATGCTGCAGGATCAATGCAACCATGTTTAATTTGATATAAATGTTTTGGAAAAGAAATGGAAAGAGGGAAGAAAGACATGCTGGCAGTAAGAAAAAATTGTACAGTAGGTAGTTCGAAAGGACTACAGAAGAAAATTTTGTGCCTGAAAGGAATTTATATACTCCTGTATATAAATCAGGATAATGCATTTTGATAACGATATTCAGTATGTGTTGGCAGTGCAATTAAAGGGGTTTCTTTGCACAGATTTAATTTAATGGTCAGGCTTTTATCCCTAACAGGTAAAATATTGCAGATACTGTCAAATTCAGAAATGATGAAAAAAATAACCCAAGTATCTGATTAATACTAAGCCCCATTTTTGCTCAACTTTGCCACAGTACCAAGCTTCAGCAATGGGATGTCTTCTAAGAGAGCCCTCAGTGATGCCACCATGGCCAGCTGTCATATGCTCAGTGGACACACTGCTTGCCTGCAGGAGCCCCAGCCTGGCATGGGACAGTTCAGGGCATTCCCCTGAAGACACAACAGTTGCCAGACGCACTCAATGGTTCGAGCACTCACTTGAGGGCACGCTTACCTGCTGCATGAATCGGCTTTGGCATGTGATGCATAGTCCAGATATAACCATTTATCTTAGTCCAGTAGCAGTGACATCATCAGATTGAAACTGGGCAGAAAAAAGTCTTAAAAGTCCTTCTTAGAAGTCTACCATGGATACTATGGATGTCAAATGCAGGCTGCAAGGACATCTGGACTCTGCAGTTCTTATGGGAGAAGCTGGGGTGCACTGGGGACACAGCCACTGCAACCAGTGGTATTAGTGACAACAGTGAAGGGTCTTAGGAATTAGATCTGATCTTGTGTTTTTGTAACTGAAATCAACAGTAGGGGCTTCTAGCATCTTTTGAGACATCAACAAAGTGTTTTCCAAAGATAAGCAAATGAATATAACTTCCATAATCACTGGAAATAAAGTCCTCAAAACCATATAGTTACTATCTAGGTTAATGAAAGTAGTTATTATTACTAAAAAGTACTGCTACCAAAATCTTTGCTATTTTCATATATTATATATATAATATATGTAAGTAAAAATGAGTTTGGAGATTGTAGTATTTCTTACACATCCTGTCACATGCCGCTGCTACCACAATAAGACCATTACATATGCTTTTTTATCATACCTCTATGCAAGACTACATGGATATATCACATCTCAGAACTGTTCCTCCTACATAAGTGACTGTTCTATATGAAAATTTCAAGGAAAGGACTTTGCTTTTTGTCTGTGGCATGAATTTTTTTCCATCCACTTTATGCGCACATTGCTTATCATCAACCTTTTCATCACTACACAACAGAAAACTTCTGCTTTCTTAAGGGAGCTGGAAGTCATTAGGAACAAAATGCACCATAATCTTGGTATTAGAGCTTTCCCTGAAGAGACTTGGGACTGCTTCCAGAAGCATTTCTTTTAAGATCATGTGCCTTTTCTCCATTCTATCCCCAGTTTTCATGTCTAATATGCTGATCTTATAAGATGGCTCAGACCTTTGTTCCTCTTCTGTTCATGGCAAAAGGTAAGACCTCCCAAGGCTAGTAGTCATAAAAAGTTTACTCCATCATTTTTGGCTCAAAAAAAAAAAGACTGCTTACTGGTAAGTTTTTTGGTAGGTGTGGTGAACAATACACACCAAGTAGCTGGGTGACCCAATTATCTGACTGGACTTCAGAAGAACTGTTTATAACTAGGACCATAGACTGTTACAATTCAGTTGAGAATCACTGAAAATGGGAAACATAATAGAAAATTGTTAGAAAAGATTTCAGTGTTTCATTCGTAAGGACTCTACCACCCCCATGGAAGATCATGCTAAATAGAAAATTAATTTCCAAAAGCCCTGACACTTTATTGCTAGATTCTATAGCAACTGGAGTTCACTTACAGTATCCTTATAGTACTCTGTGTAATTGAGAAGCTTGTATCAAATTCAGGCTTCCATTTAAAATAGATATTGCAGATATCAGGCTTCAATTAAAGAAGAAAAATAACCTTCAGTGCTTCTTTTTTACAGGCAAAGTATTGTAAAAGAAAATCACCAAACTAGGTGAAAATTATTAATTTTCTCCAAAAAATTAAGATGAGCTTTCTTCTATTTCTTTACACAGTATAGTTTGTGATTCACAGGGTAACTGGTATCAAACACAACTTAATGAAAGCTCTTATAAGCAATTTTATTCCTATCCATAATGGCAGACATTTACAAAATCCGAAGAATTTACCATTTGAGTTCACTCGAAAAATAACTTATAAAGCAGTGATATATGCAAATAAAACAGTTCAGGAGGGGAGAGGGAAAGCAAATTTTAATAATTAAAATATAAAAGTGAAAAAAAAAGATGGAATAAAAGTCCCTACTTCTCATTTCTACTTAAGTTGTCATGTGATTTTACTATGTTCTGTGGGTCTATATATGTATGTGTGTATTTCTATATCACACACACATATATATACATTAACCCACACACGCACATACACAGATAATTGTTTGCAGTTCCATCTTGGGCAGATCTGTTATGCCATTCTTTACAGTTGCCTCAATCATGTTTGGGACCCACTGTCTTGACAATATGGAGGAGATGACAGAAAAAAAAATGGTGGGTCTGATTGTGTCTGAGATCCTTTCATTAAACTGTACACTGGGATGAATAATTTCCTTCTGCAGTAGCTCTCTGAAGAGGGCCAACTCACTGTGGTCTTCAAGGCGTGACTTGTTAACGGATTACACACTCATTGTCATGCTAGGGGAGTACTGGAAAAAGAGGAATCCATATTTTAACAACAGTTCCCACCCCCACCCCCCGATAGCTAAAACCACTTCTGGACCACAGCAATGAGTTCAAATATCAACACACTCTTGGAACTTCCTCCTGAATTTGTATTGTAGCCTGTGCTAAGGCTGTGCTCAATTTGCGGTATCATAACATCTGTTTTGCTTCTCTCATTTTGCAAAAATACAGCTATTGCTGATAAAGCCAGCTCCCATAAAGACTGTTGTAGTATTATCAAGGTGGTGTGATGAACCAATGCTTCACTGATGCTTTCCACACCTGGTCCATATTAGCTATTGGAGGGATTTAGCTAGGCAGATTGCTAGTCTCAAGTAGACCATCTGGCATTCATGGTTAGCTGAAGCACATAAATATTTTTGAGAGCTTTTTATTACTTTATGGGAAGAAAGGATTAAAGATACATCTGACTGGAATTAAACTAGGCTTTTGGTCTTTATTTTTCTGTGTTATTGATTTTAGAAGGCAAGCTGAATCAAGGATCAGCGGTCATTTTATGTGAATCAAAAATTCAATCAATTACATTATTATTGTAACACAAATTGAACTGCAGCCCTTACACAAGCTCTAGTTGCCTGCAAGTTAGCAGTACTTCATTAAAATAATCAATGGGATACCACAAAGCCTAGAAGAAGTGAACATCTATAGGCCTAATTTGTTTTTAAATTGAAAATTGCAGACTGCAGAAACACATCATTTGTCCTAAAATTTTTTAAGTACAGGAAAATGTTCAAATGCAATAAGTATTAGCATTATGAAAACAGATACAAGAAAGATAAGTATGCCTTTGCAAAAACAAACACACAATAAAAATCTGCCAAAGCTACAAGTTTCAAGATGGCTGTTTCCAAGCGTCCAAACATATTAGAAAAAGTCTTGTATTTTGAATTTTTCCTGTAATGTAAACTGCATAGAATGAAGTGCTTGGGTAAAGTCTGTTTTGTCCTATGTCATGTCTCTTGGTTTTATTGTCCCATCATGTGCTGAGCACTTTCTTGGTGGACCGGCAAAGCTAGAAAAAACATGCTGATCTCTAGCCAATGTCAGAGACCAGTTCTAATGCTTAAAGCACAGCCTTTGTTTGAGTGATTTCATTTATATCTGAGTCAAAGTACCTGGGTAATTCCTTTGGACAAAGAATCTAAAGATGATCTAAAGGTGTTTGTGATTTTTAACTTATTAGCCAAGCACTCTTCCTCAACCCTAACCAAAACTCCTGGTGAATAGAAAATTAGCTTGAGAAAAGACTTCTTAATAATGCCTACACTAAGTAGCCATAGCAAAATACAAATCAGAAAAAAAGCTGTTGAAGACTGCTGTAGGACTTGGGGCATGTATAACGCATGCCCTCTAGGCATACATCACACATAAAACCTTGAGAAAACTGGGTCCCAGGTTCTTCAAGGTAGGAAAACAACATCTAAGAGCACCTAGAATCCAGTAAGTGTCTGAAAAAAAATATTTTCTTTTCATGTCCTTCTTCAGTTTGGTGAACTGGCCTGCCTGCTGATCTGACTGCCTGCCCTCAGTACAAGCAACACACACCAAATGGAGAGCCAAGGATTACCATGACCAAGGATGAATCACAATTGATCGAGGTTCTGTGATTATTGCTTTTTTGTGCCAGACATTGAAACACCAGTCCTTTGGGGTTGTACAAACTGATTTTCTTCAATGCTGCACACAACCTGAACACGTACCCCCTTTATGAAGATATCAACAACTAACAAGAAGAATCTATTTCTTTTCACTAGTTGAAGAAGCAACATCCAAAAAAAACCCGGAACCTGATTCCTGTGAAATCTGCCAAGCAATTTAACTGTTTTGTGATCTAACAAAAACTGTTTACTTATCATAATTTCTGAGCTGAAGTTCACCACTGGCATACTTAATGGAGTTGCACTTCTGGCAGCAGTGATTTCCAATAAGAACAGAAGTGTTGAAGTCTCCTAGCACTTCTAAAAATCAGGCCACTCTAGAAAGTTACATGTGGATTTAGAAACCCAGCTTCAGACATGTGAAAATACTGTAGTCTTGCTTTGTAATGTATTTTACACTACATTTTGCTGCTTCAAGCATTCTCCATTTTAATAAAGCACTATTTGTCCCAGAATGAACACTAGAGGGAACTTTTTTTTCTCTGGCTCTAACAGCACACTGCATGTTTCCAACATGAAATTCACTGGGTCTGTCAACTTTGAGTATCTCGGCTGCTCGGACAGTGCCTTACAAATGCCTCTTGCGCATTACTGAATATGTGTGGCATAATTATTGCTACTTGACAGATAAAACCTCTTAATCTAGAAAAAGTTTCTGCAGTAAATCTATATCTCCCACATTTTCCAGTTTCAGCTCAACTTATGGCAGTATTTTGACTTCCATTTTTGAAACAATACTATAATTTTAGAAGCTATGAAAAAACACATAAGGCACAGTGTTGCACTACAATACAAACTGTTTGTTCTTTCTGTTCTTTTTCTTTTTTAAAAGAGAATAAAGGCTCACAAAGTGAAAACAAACTAGGTAATGAAATACTTACACTCTCACTCTGGAAAGGGTTTAGGAAGTTTCCACCCATCTCACTGTCATCCCTGGGAGTGCCAGGCTGATTAGTCATGCTCATATTACTGGGAGAGTTCTGTTAAAAAAGATTTTATAATACAGTTTAAGTGTTGAAGATTTCAGTTCATTTTCCAGCTTCACCAAGTGTGCCAAAGGCACTATTTACATGATACTGTAGTACACTAAGATGCAGCGTTCAACACACTGGGATTTTCAAGGATGAAAAATAAGCCTCTGGAGAGTTCTGCATGATTCAGTCACTAATTTTAGTCTGTAAAGTAATGTGGTCTTTCCTGAAGCAAGAATTATTTACCTGTAATTCTTGTTTTCAGGTTACAGCCAGCATCTTCTACTGAAGTCAGGAAAATCAGTAAGTGGCTGAAGCAGGTATGAGAGGTACTTTGTCACTACATTAAATCATGTGGTCAAATTCAGTGAAGTATGAGCTTGTGCCTTGAAGTATGTGACATATGAACATGTACTTAAAGGCAGACATATGGATGGATCTGCTCTACACAGACATTGGCAAAAGCTTGTGCCTGGAGCATTGTGTTTATAGTGTTTACTGAAATAAAATTTCACAAATAGTTCACAAGTGTGGTTCAAGTGCTAAACCACTTCACTGAGCACAGATAATATGCAGTGTTTACAAGTAACAGAGTTAACAAGAGTTTTAGATAAAAGGCTCCTGAGTAACAGCTGGCCACTGGACTGGACCTGCAAACACTTTCAGGAGGAGCTGTGCTTCTGCTATTTGCTTGCACAGAGTATAATGCAAGTGTTTAATCTACCTTTTCAGTGTCTATGTGTAACTGAAATGCTGATAAATAATAACAATACAAAGGTTTCTGAAGATGAATTGCCTTTTATTAAAGAAGTGCTCTTGTACAACTACCTCTGCAATGTTTAGGAAATGCTTTCAGGATTCAGCTATTTACAGAAAGGGTGAAATGAAGTAATTGTCACAGAAATTATTCTGACAATATCTAATATGTGATGATTGTAGACACTACAATTAGATAGGTGTTTTTACAACACAGATTTGTGATACCCCTACCACATCTGCAGCATGGACAAGTCTCTTTCCATTACTTTTTGGACTCCTACTGATGGAAAAGGAGAAGGCAGGGAGAAGAGGGACTGAAGTAATGAACTTCATTATGAAATGTTTATGTCTATCATAGTTCTTCCCTTGATTTTTTTTGGATCCAGAAAAACTGTATGTAATATTACTTTTGAGATTTTACTTACACAAATGTAAACCTGGTTCATCACAATAAATTTAACACAAACCTAGTGCAGTCAATGGACAATCTAACAAAATGCAACTCAAAGAAATGCTCTTGATCAATGACTAAATCATAATGTCTGAAAGAATCCTAAGCAAATTTGTTCTGGTTTTCTCATGTTATTCTCAATTGAAATTCTGACACAGAATGTCTGTTAGCACAGAGATTTTTTCTTAAAAAAAGCAAACTATTTTGCACTTCGAAAATACCTACATGCAGTCTTCATTTAGTATAACTAAATCTGCAAGAGCTCAAACGTTGAACGAAAAATAGCAAACATTAAAAAAGAGAAAGCCCCCTTAATTTCTTGGCACTTGTCTCACAACTACAGAGGCGATCTATCCTACCCTGGCACTTTAAAGATGTACAGTGGAGTAATTGCTAAACAGAAAATGGGATAGCTATGACTTCTACTTCTCCTTCACACCACATTTCCACGTGCTCCACTTTGTAATCATGAAGTCCCATACTGGCTACTGTCCATAGTTTAAGTATTGCAACTTCCACTGTTCCATAGGACTTACTTCATCTCCAAAGAGAACAAAAAGTGCTCTCAGCTTCAAAACCCCAAAATTAGACCAGTTACTTTTTGTTATTGAATTAGCAGAGTTGGCCATGCATACTGTCTGCTTTGCAACATAATGAGTATGGTTAATGAAAGGCTGCTGTCAAGTTTTCACCATATTCCCCCGAGGGAAGAACATAATTCTCAGTCTGAATAACCAAGTATGTTTATGGGTTCAGCTCAGTGTATTTGTTTTCAGTTATAAACATAAAATTAATTACATAAGCGTCATATAGGCATAACTGTTTTTTCATCCGCACCTAAAATGCAACTTCCAGAGTTGGGTCAAGACCCCTGCCCTTGTCCTTTTGCTTCCTTCAGTCTAGTTCACTGCTTCTGGCTCAGTGACCCTTAAACCTCCAGGAATCACTGCACAAGTCTAGCAAAGACAACTAAAAGCCTAACGAGTTAATTAATATCTGACATTCAAATTTTCTATTCAGTGAAGTTAGTATAGCAAATATTTAGGGATCCACGGCTTGAAAATGGTTGAAAACTTATGCTTTAGTTCAACTACAGCTTGGGTATTGTACCTTGAACAGGAATTAATTCAGGGAAGTCCTGTTGCCTGTGTCATGCAGGTCATACTATATAATCATATTGGTCCCTTCTGGCCTTAAAATCTATGAGTATAAAGTTTAAAACACACTAAGACCCTGTCACATTTATTTTATTATGATGCTTTTGCACTTTTATTCATTCCTTGGGGATTTACCCCTGTTTTATCTTGCCTTATGTAGCACAAAGCTTTGAAATTCTGCAATTGCTACGGTACGCCAGCCCAAAAGGTTCAAATTCCTGACATAAGCACTTTTATAGCAACTCCCCTGGGCAACTTTTATCACCAGTATGGGGTCTATCATTGTAGCACTAGCTGATTTTTTCCAAAGCAAGTATGTCTTTGATGCCTGCACAAATTCCATGGGTACTGCAAGAAACACTGGTTATTAATGTTTATTTAATATGCATAATTTCAATTTATTTACTTCCCCCGTCTCAATCTACTTCATAAAAACATCATGTTTTCCATTCAACCAATTAAATTAAAATCTTCTCTAGAAAATGTAGCACTGAATTCTGCGAGCTGTACCAATTCTACCAAGACTGAATTACTTTTCTGCATCTTCAGGGAATTGACAATCAGCTCCTCTAATACACATTTTACTTCACTGAAGTCCTGTGCCTGGGCTTCAGCACTGATGATCACACATCGCAAACTCTGTTAACTTCAGTGAAAAACTTCAGTCACTCGAAATCCTCTTGTGAAAAATCCAGCTGCAAGATTAGCTGGTGATGTACACAGGGAGATTGTTGCCTCAGCAAGAATAATCCTAGCAACAGTATACAAAACTGGAAGGCAGTCACATATTTTAGCTCCAGAAATCTACTATTCCCTTCAAGTAGAACTTTTCCATTCAAGTTTTAAAAGCATTATGTACTATTACCTACCTTAAACTAATCAATGCTACCCACACGCTTTTACTACTATCAATGAAGGCTGCATATTGGGTACTGCTACTCAGAAATATCTAAAAGCTATGAGGGTGTAACAGGACATCTCTGTTACTTTCAAAGTAAACAGAATTTTTCTTTTTAGTTATTTGAAAAAAACATGCATCACACGTGATATCCATGAGTTATTTACTTCCAGCTAAACTTCTGGATCCATGTTTTCAGAGCTCCTGATACTTGTAATGGCACATATACTAACAATACCAGTGGGATAAACATAGGCTTTTAAAAATAATCCTGTGGCAAGCTAATGAAAATGTCTTAGGTCTCTTCTCTTTAAAAATGCTGCGGTTTACAATAAAAACACTAAATGAAAATTATGGACATTGATTGTAGAAGTGCTGTATGCTGTATGGATGCTTTTATTGAAGCCATGACTGCACATCTAAGCACAGCACAACAAAGGAAACATGGTCATTTCAATACATCGTTTTACTCTTTGCAGATCCTGAAAACATTATTGATCTTAAAAATGTACACAAACATGATTGCTATGGACACTGCTCCCCTACAGAAGCAGAAGTGGCCTTTGACATGTACTGCTGAGGTCTTTCTCTCCTGGAAAGACATATGCTAAGCATACTTTATAGGCTACAGTACCTTACCAGAAGACCATAAACTGGGGAACCCTGCACAGTCCTCACCCTCCTATTTAGATATACAAATATGTATCACCAGGTAAGTGAAGAATGATTCCTACCTTTTGAACACCTGAGTGTATTCTCAACAAATTCACACTACAAAATGCTGTTAATCCATGGGGAATTTAGGCAAGCATTTTGTTCCTTACATGTTAGCATTTCATCATAGTTCCTCAGAACAGACCTACAGCAAGGTCCCTAATGTGACCACAGCACATGCAGACCAGCCTCAGACAGATCTGAAATGGCAAATCTGCACTGGGAGAGATCTAGCGACAGCACCGTGGCACTCGGTCCCCGGGCAACCAAAACAGACTGCCAGCTGATATGCTCAAAACAAACTTATACTATTTTCTTAGAAAGTTGTTAAGAATTTTGCTACAAGTGAACGAGTTATAAAACTAACTGAAACCATCTCTTCAGTAATTTCTATATTTATAAATGAAAAGCACAAATGTGCAGGTATATTGTTGTAGTGATACATGGATTAGTTTCAGTCAGTTCAGATTTGAAGACTTTGATTACAAAATATTGTGTCTTGCAAGGTACAGATTCATGTCACTTTATGAATACCAAAGAAGCTCATTAATTGCTAAATTAATGATGACCACCTATGTGGTTGCATTATTTTTATGGAAGAAGCAACATATTCAGGCACAGTATTATTTTCATAGATGCCAAAACCCCTGCAGGTTAAACTCATATTCATTTCCAACTGTTTAATGGTTGTGATATCAAAATAGTGCTTCTTCTGAAACAACTTCTTATTCTAAATTTTAGGAACTTATACTAATGATTAAGGTATTCACATTGCCTTACAGACATGACAAAAGCAATCATGCAGAGCATAAAAGTAACAGCCTAATGACATTGTTCCAAGTTTACATTTAACTAGAATTGATTATTAGAAATATATTCATTTGTCTTAACAGTGTGGAAGATTATAACATGATCAATCAAACTATGAACTAGATATAATTAATTACCTTCATTAATAGACAGTATTATTCAGCAGGGAATAAGTCTAACTAAACTTCCTACTGATCGTATTGGTTTTAAATTTTCAATTAATACTAATTCTGTCTGCATAGCCTCCAAAGAGTTGACAAGCAGAAAATATAGATACATGAAAAAAAGCTTTTTAGCAGAGACAAAAAAAGTATATTTACAGTGAAATAGTCTAAAGATGCCCAATATTTTATTAGATACTCACTTTGGAAATACTGTCCATGTCTCCTGAGCCTTAAATTAAAGCAGACAATTATTCAGTTAGTCTTGAGCTCAAGTTCATCTAAGACATTTTCTTCATAGTAAAATCATAGTGTAACAGCAATATTTTAAAACATAACCAACCATGTATCATCTCACTTCCTTCCTAATGTCTCCCTTGGTAAAAATATACAGTCAGTATTGATTAATGTTAATATTTTGTCTGTGTACAGACCCAGTGCCAAAATTGAGAAGCGAATGAAGGGCACACACATCTCATCTGTGTCAGTTATCAGGATAGCATCCGTTCAGGATGAGACAGCCCAACACAACTCAAGGCTCCATATGTCCAGCCTTCCTGTCCCATTAGCAATGGTAAGGTACAGGTAAGGCAATTCATTCAGGGTATGTCCACCTATGGGAAATGTTGCTTTATTTTGAGAACAAAACAAAAACATGGCCAATTATCAAAAGTTTATATTCTTGACAGAAAAAAAGACCACTTTTATCACTAAGGTTAGCTGGGAGGGTTTCATCAATGTCTTTGCTCCCAGAAGCAGAAACTGACTACTGAAATTGCCTGAAATGACATCAACTTTCGATGCATTATAAATACTGATGATGACAGTATCTTTCAGAAGAAAGCAGGTGATTCACAGGATCAGAGCAACAGAAACCAAATAAAATTAAATATAATGAATGCAAGACTATTGAAAAGATTTTTTTACACATGCTGTAGGTCTCACTCAGATAAAAGTCAAGAATAAAGGAAATAAAACTTTAGGATGGACCTATCAAGAAAAAAAACATTTTTAGCAGCAACAGATAGTCAACAATTCTGGTCACCTATTTTCAGGAAAGACAAATTCTAGCAGAGTACTGAATACAAAACTAGAAGAGTATCAGAGAAAAAGAATCAATAAAATGTAGTTGCGGGAGGAGACTGAAATAGCTTACTATACTTAGCTAGACAAATTAAAGCTGAGAAGGAATATGATTTCTCTCTATGAATATATAAGATACTTAAACGCTATTAGGATTCATTTCTTCTAGGCCTAAAGTATAAATTTTGGTGGAAGTCAGGAAAAGATTTTTTTCCAACCATCAGAGTTATCAACAGATATCCAATAGAAGGGCTGTGGTCAAAGAAGTTGGGAGTAGTTCAGGATGGACCTTGAGCAATTATGGAGCACATATGCCTACTGCAGCATGGAAATGAAACCAGCAGATCCCTGCCAGCCCTCCTCTCCTTAAAAAGCTCAGGCTCCAGTTTAGATATAACGTTCCCCCTAGAAAGCAGTAATCATTAATTTTACTAAGCACATCATCATTTTCACTAGAGAACATAATTAATCAAATGTGAGATACATGAAAAAACCTTCCATAACTGTTCCATTTTAATCCTTTCTTTTAGCTAAGAAATAATTCTCAGGCTATGGAAAGTGACAGAAAAAGATATGATTACCTTTTACACAGTTTTTTATTTATTTAAATGTAATGTGCATTTTTATTAATTAAAGCAACAATCCATTTTAGGATTGTAATATGTAAAAAAGGCTGTAAAATCACAAGGTGTCCTTATGCAAAATAATCTAGGAATTTGAGGAACACACTTTCCTAGAAAAAAAAATGTATTCTATTAGGAAATAGATGTCTACTGCTGAATTTTAATAATTCAGAACATGTCTGCTAAATGAGGTTTGATAGCTTAGGTTTTTTTCCTTTGTTATTGCCTCTTTGAATTTCTCCCTTCTTCTTACCTGTTTATACTTCCTGTCTCATATCCTCCAATTTTTGGGCTACTAGTGATACCATGGCAGTATGGACTTAAATGGTATGAAGTTTAAGTTGGTCCTGCCTGTGCTAGGAAGGTGACAAAGCTTTTCCTTGGGGACAGAAGAAAAGGGATCACTGGCCGCTTGGCTTCTGCCTGCCTGACTTGTATCAAGCTTGCTTGAGTTTCTCCCAATAAAGGAAAGTTGTGATGAAAAAGGTGCTGCTGGTGCCCCTTATGGGCACTGGGCCAGCTCCGAGATGTAAAAGGGAACCTTACTGCTGGACAAGGGGGAAAAAAGAAGAAAGAGATCTGAAGCCTTAGCAGCCTGAGGTTGCCCCTGTTGTTGCCTGCATGACTAATACCCCTTGGTGCAGAGAGGAGTGAAGAGAACAACACAAGAATCATATTAAGACCTAAAAACTGGTGGTACGGTTATGAGCAGAAGTAAAAATAAGGTATTTATTTACCTTGTGGGTATGGAAGAGGAAGGTATAAATGCAATTTATTGAGCTGTGGCTTATTTCTTAAATCCCTTTCAACGTCTACCAGCAAAGACTAAGAGCAAGGATAGTCAGGAGATAGTCAGTGTGTGTTTTGCAGAGTTGTGCAAAGCTGCTCCCTAGATGAGAGTCCTTAAAAAATTATAGCGTCAAAAGTCAAAGTATTCCTCCTGCCTCTGCATGCCCTGACAAGAATTCATGTTCTTTTGGGTGCATTAAAATTGGCACCTATTTGAAGCTGCTAATGGGGATGGAGAAATAGTACTCATACTTGATAGATGTATGGCTAATTCTAGAAAAAATGAAGACATAAAAATGTCAGAATAAAAACAGTTCAACACATACATCAATATATGTAATAACTTACTTCTGGGTAATTGATAAGAATGTGCACCAGCATGTCACAAAGACACCTCCCCAAGATTTTGAGAGAGGAAGAAGATGTAAATAATAATAGTTCTTAAACTTTCACCTCTACATTACTTTGATGGTATTTTTTTGAGAGCTTTACATCAACTAGATTAAAACTATACTCCCTTATAGAAATAAAATACAGTATTTTTCTTCCAGAGGTGCAGTATATATGCCAACTCACATGCTTAAAAAGTATCTTAATACTTTTTACTGATGTATATACAGCTTTTTCAGTTTTTAATAGTTTTTCACAAAACTTAGAGAACTAGTCATAGAAAATGGCAGTAATTGAAATTCGCAATGTTTGTAATATTTACTATCATTACCTAATGATCCATTCATATGATGTGAATCCATTCCACCCAGTCCACTCATAGGTCCATCTGACCCTGGCCCCATTGGAAACTACAAAAGAATCAGACATTAAAAAACTGGTATTACTGCACAATTTCTTGTAGATATGCTAATATAAATAAAATATTCCTCAGAAAAAGAAGAAAAAAAAGGAAAAATGCACTGTCCCAGATCTGAATGTGACATGTGTAGTGAAAGTCCTTCATGTGAAGGTTACAAAGACCTCATTGCTTTTGTTCACTTTTTCCAATGCTATCATTGTGATTTTTGGAGACTCTTACCTCCTCAGGCTTGAATACAACTCAGGAATAATTAATTATTTACTTCAATACTTTGTGTAGGATTTTTTACCTGCTGGCACTGACCTAGCTCTACTTCCACTAAAGTTATAGGGAATTTCATGATTCTCTTCAATGAGGAAGTGATTAACAGCTTTCAAACTCTACCCTATCCATACTGACAAGAGTACTCTGCACTACCTTTTGCAGCATGAGCAGCTTCTCTCCAATTTCAAATATTAACCTTAAACTCAGTTCTTCAAAAACTTGAAGGCATTAACATTATAGAAAGATTTCTAAAATTCATAATGATTTAGCATGCCTAATGATTTAACAATATCAAAACATCTATATTTTTAGGTTCTACTGAACTTAATTTTTTCAAAAGGCCCATAATATATATCATAATTAAATAAAATATGGTTGTAATCAGAGAAATACAAAAAACTTATGGTTCAGAATAAAAACAGGTTCTACTTAAGAATTCAGATTTTTGTCAGTTCTAGAACAGCTGAAATTGACGCTAAAATAGTCATCAGTTAACTAGTTTGCTAAGCAAATACTTACATGTTATCAGCAGGTTTCATTCTTAATATTCCATTTAGATAACCAGGGAAGTTTTGTTCTTTTAGAAGTAATATTTTTTACGCTTTTTTAAAGAATGGCAGGACAACATAACACTGCACCACTTTCAGCAATTTTATCCTCCCTTTTTGGGAGTAGATACTCTTTTTATAACAGATGTTTGAATCTTGCAGAAACTAATGCTCAGTAGCAACTCTAGGATCACAGAATCATAGAATAGCTGGAATTGGAAGGGACCTCTGCAGCTCATCCAGTCCAGCCCCCCTATTAAAGCAGAGGAGACTGCACAGGAACGGTGGGTTTTGAATATCTCCAGAGAAGGAGACTCTAAAACCTCTCTGGGTAGCCTGTTCCAGTGCTCTGTCACCCTCACAGTGAGGAAGTTTTTCCTCATGTTCAGGTGGAACTTCCTGTGTTCCAGTCTGTGCCCGTTTTCCTTTGTCCTGTCAGTAGGCACCATTGAGAAGAGTCTGTTCCCATCCTCTTGACATGTGCACTTCTGATACTTGTAAGCATTGATAATATCCAGTCTCAGTCTGCTCCTCTCCAGGCTAAACTGACCCAGGCCTCCTAGCCTTTCCTCATAAGAGAGATGTTCTAGTCCCCTCATCATCTTCATGGCTCTCTGTTGGACTCTCTCCAAGAGGTTTCTTTTCTTTCCTGAGCTTGGGAGCCTAGAACTGGACACAACACTCCAGATGTGGCCTCCCTAGGGCAAAGTAGAAGGATAACCTCCCTTGACTTGCTGGTCACACTCTTCTTAATATACTCCAGGATAGCACAGGCTTTCTTGGCCATAAGGACACATTCCTGGCTCATGGTTAACTTGCTGTCCACCAAGACTCCTATGTCCTTCTTAGCAGAGCTGTCGTTCTGCGACTCTTTGACTTCCACCTGTGAAATGCTATCACACAGAAGCCTATTGCAGTGCAGTCTGACAAATTAAGCTGTTCCCAAGATCCATGTGCATAAGCTTCTGAGGCCTTTTGCATGTAGAAAAGTATGCCCCAATCATTATTTGGCATATATTGGTTTGGGAAACATTAAAAAGTATGTGGTGGGAGGAAAGCAACTGAAGTGTCCCCCATAAAACTGGAAAACTTAGTATTAATTATATATGATGGAAACGTAATGTTTGGATGAAAAAAAGAGTGTATAATTCAAAGAAGTATATAACTAGATTCATATTTACATTAGGTCTGTTGGGTCCAGGTGGTACTGCATTCATTAAAGTGTACATGTTGTCTCCAGAGTTGGTTGAATCTGTAATAAGAGATTATTTTAAGTGCTAATATATACCTTTCAATAAAACTACTCACCTAATACATTTCATGTCATTATATTCATATTATTTCTGTGCCTGAATCACTGATACACAGTGGCAATATAATGGAAGAATTTATTTCCTTTCTATCTATTGCTACCGCACAACAGAGCTAAGGAAAAAAATAATTGCAGTGGTCCATAAGTGACTACTTTTAGACTCCAGCTTTATGCATGACTGTTAAAAGTTTATAAATCACCAAGTATGTGTAACTATTTAATTCCAGAAACCTTTTTTCCTGGAGTTCCAAATTACTTCACTCATCTTAAATATTCTCAATAAAACAGGAATTTCTTTCTTATCAATACCTCTTATAATTTGTTTTCCAGCTGTAATAAATGATAAATACCTTCTCATTATACTGACTGCAAGTTGTAATAGCATATGAAAATTTTTTATTCTCATTCATGTCAGTCTTTGATTTTGGATATATCGAACTATTCAGTAGAACACTATGCAAAGACTGTTGCTCCAGGGAGAGCTTTACTGAGGCATCTTCATGCTACAGCATCACATAATGTTCAAAAACAGCTTGAGTCCCAATGCAACAAAACCTGGCACAGGATGGTGTCTAAGCCAGCAAGTTCTGCCAGAAGTTTCACTTGGCCTTGCCAGATACTGACATGGTTATATTGCATCTCTGCCCTTTTCCTCCAGTCAGTGCACATGAACTTTCAGGTGGAGTACCTCCTGAGTTGAAATGCAAGATTCAATTAACAAGACACATAGAAGACAACCCCCATTAACTATTCTGTTTGAAGTTAAGAAAACAATGCCTGAGAACCATTAGCACATACAAATTATTCATTCTGATCTCCAACTTTTCACTACTGCCAACACACACAAAGGCTTAATACCCTTTATCAATATTTGTAAGAAAGAGAAGTAAAAAAATGCAGCAGACAGTAGACAAATTAAACAAAACCTTTCCCAAGGGAACTTGACAATATATAGGTCATGTAATGAAAATTATTACTGAGAGAAGAATGACCTAAGAAAAGCCTGAATACATTCCTAAGCAGACAGCATGATTTAAAAAATACTGTCAGCTCTGGAAAATCTCTGTAGTATTAGCAAAAAGAATAAAGAACAGCTTAGTACTCTGTACCAAGCTCCTCCAAAAGACCATTCTGCCTCTTTGAACCAGAGTTCTGAGATCAACGACACATGCAAAAAACACTGCTGAGCTGTAATTAATTTTCCAAAACAAGATGATGTCGGGACTTTTGAGGCACAAGTAGTGAAAGTGAAAAAGCCAAGGCCAGACTGAAATGCTTTGGAACTGAGAATGCAGCCTGAGCTTCCACAAGAATGTCTTTGTAAGTACACTGGGCAGTTAAAATCAAGGTCTTTGTCTGTTACTTAATCTTTCTGAGTTCTCTAAGGATTAATTAATCTGGTAAGTAATTACATGCAGACCACTACATATTACCACAACATTCAAGTAGGCTTATATAAAAGAGGGGGAACAAAAATATTTTAGCCTGAAGTTACCAAAGTAAAACTAGCATGTAAAGTTAATTTTTAACATTTTATGACGTAAGGAATAAGTCCTTCAAGAACCAGATCTTTTTGCAAAACACATCCCTGGCTCATGTGAAAATACAGAGTGGCTACTAGGGCCATGGGAACCCTCAGAGCTGGTTTGTCTCATAAATAAGTTTGCAAAATTTTCAGGTAGCCAACTTCTAAGTGTTTTCATACTTTGGAAAACAAAACATCTTTGAGTCTCTGAAAATGGGAACAACTGTCAGCAGAAGCTTTATTTTAGCTGTGCACAGACAGGCTAACATGTACCATAACTGCAATGCTATTTTTAAAAGTGCAGTCTGTCTATAAGTTTGGTTTATGTTAAAGGAGATTCTAAATTTTAAATGCTAGCTTGCACTAATTATCCATTTCACTAATGATATGAACAAGCAAGCCTTACACTTCATCTTCGGTTCCATTTTTTTAAAGCTCCGGAATTGTATTTAATGAAGATAAGGTATTAGTGCAAGAAGTTTTCGTGGCCAGTTATGAAATCTTCCTACTCTTTTGTGCTGTAGAGGACAGCAAGAACATATAGGACATAAGGATTGAGGATGTTGTAATGTTACTGAGGTGAAAGGGTCCCTCTTAGCTGTTGAAAGTGAGTTGCAAAGGCAGATATTGTCCAAAAGGAGTAGGGATTGAACATTGGGTTACACAAGATATAATTAGATTCATTTTAGCAGATTTCTGTGATGTCCATGGGGGAGGACAGTACCTTCCACATCCTGCAGTTCCACTTTCATATCAGTATCTTTGCAGAACATTGATGGAAGGAAACATTTACATCTAGTTGACCATCTTCACATCCTGAGAAGCTAGTTAGCCATCCCGAATCCTCCCATCCTTCCTCCTCCTTGTTTCCTCAATCCTTAGTAGGAATGCAGTCGATCTTTTGCATGGCCACTATCTCTATGTGGTCTGCAGATACAGACCATGTTACTTGGAGAAACAACGGTCCAGTTGAAGTTCTTGGAACAGATCTCTGGTAGGACATGACGATGGCTCTTCTGGGGCCTTACTCCTCCATTGCAAGACAGAGGTGAGCGACCTGTCCAGCATGACCCTACTGTCAGTCAGATGACACAGCCATGGGATGCACAGAGAGCCACATGTTGGTCATGTCTGTCCCAAAGGATACTACAAGGGAAGTTTCACCAGATTCAGAAATCTCTTGATTCCCAAACTGGTGGAACCGGCCCAAGGACGTTAGCAAAAGCAAATAAAGACGGTGTCCTCCTTAGTCATTAACTTGCTATTGCTCTAAAACAAAAGATGGACTCAAAAGCCAGAGAAATTAATTGCTCTGAACAGCAGAGATACAATGCTTTGTGTGTCTGCAACACAGCAGGGAGAAAAAGTGAGTGAAAGCACAGGAAAGAAAGGATACAGGAAGTAGAACACCAGTAATTTACAATTATCTGATTCTTTATGAAAAACAATGCCTCCTAAAATCCCTTACAACTATCTTTTATTATTTCTGAGTATATTTTGATACCTGCAGGACTAGGCATGATAGGTGTTCCTGGCGGCCCTCCACCTCCTGGGGGACCCTAGAGGGAACAGAAAACGTCAGTTAGAACGAAAGGGAAAAAATATCACGGGAAAAGATGAACACAGCACGAAAAAAAAGTACTGTGTATGTCATGAGTTATTCTGGTAAAATCATACATGCTTTCTGATAACCTAGTGAAATAGCTCATCGCAGATGAATAAAATGTAATTTGTCAGCACGAACTTCTGATGTACCTAGACAAACAGACCCAAGAATATCCATTAGTCACTAGTTCTGTGTCATGCCGTCAGTCAAATAAGAGAAATAGTTGGAGCAGGGCTTAAGACAATTATATTTAATTCCCTCAATCTACTTTTATTACCACTTTTTTTCAGCTGGCATTTCTGTTTTGTTGTACACTACACAGTCAATGGTTGAACAACCATGTTTCCTAAGGACAAAACAAGGGGGTGTCCTGTGGGGACAGAAAAGCCTAACCACCTTAAGAAAACCTCCCTTTTTTAGGCAAATTTAGCATCTTGATGTGATGGGCATCCTAATTTTGTCTGTTTAGTATCCTACAATTTTTTAAAAATAACATATGTATGTATGATTTCTTCTGAAATTAATGACAGATGGATTTTAAAAGTCAGGATAATGCTGAGTACAGTTACGTCACTTGCCTAGAATGCTAAATCAAAGATAAAGAACAAACAAACCAAACAACAAAAAAACATCAAGGAACATCTGTTTTCTTAGTTTCAGGTACTTCCGTGTGGCAAATCTGTTTATGACTAGGAACTGTACACAAACTGTTCTGGTTAAAGAACACTTAAAGACTTGTTTTACAAGAAATTCTCCAAGAATTTTATTCTAAACATCCAAATTGTTTAGTTAGAACAAAACCAGAACTTCACGCTTCCTACCTTTGCAGATCCATTAATATTTTTATGTAACATAAGAAACTATCAACTTTCAGTTTCGTAAAAATGTCTCTACCAATAAAAGTTAACAAACACTGACTTTCCATAACAAAAACTACATAGATTGCTAACAACAGATGACTACTTTCATTGCCATATGACTCATTATTTTTTATCTCTTTTGTTATATTTAAAGTAGCAGACAAGAATTTTCCAGACAGGAATATTTTTAAGTAGTACTGAATATAAAGGTTTGGTTGTTCCTGCCTGCTTATAAGGATATTGCTGAAATTTGCTAAAATTCACTAAGGTGAAAGAGGCAGAGAATTCTTGGATTTAAAACAATAGACACTCCTTTCAATGGACTACTTCAAATAATTTCTTACAAAACATTTAACAATAAAATTCTAGCAAATGCTATTTTCAGACAACCTAAGTCAGTAAGATATCAGCTTTCTGACTGATACCACTTCTCTGCAGGTTTGTACAAGTAAAATAGTTGCAGAGGGAAGGATCTTTATCTGCCAGCAAGTGACCAAGTCACAGTAAATTGTAGATGAAACAGAAATCTTTCACCCAGAAGCAGATACACATCCCTGCATCAGTCGGCATGCACATACCTCTATGCCCTTGTACATGACATCACCTACCAGTTCTTCAGCTTGTGCTTCCCCTTGCTTCTGAACTAAGCAAGGTCACCAAGTATCTCATATAAAGTGTGCTACAAACAAAGGCTTGCTCCACCATGAAACCCACCAATTAGCTTATAAAAATCAAGGGTTAAACACAACTTCATTTCATACAGCCAGCAGCCGCATAGCTTTATTCCCCTCCTAAATTACAATTGAATCAAAAACACATGTGTTAGGCAGGATTAAGCTTACCAAAACTGTCCGAAAGGCCTGTTCAGCCCTCAGTAATGAGAAATTCCCCCCTTGCTGTTGCAAAGCTACAGACTACAAACTCAAAGGGACCTTTGGATCACATATATGACCTTCATCACAGGGCTTTGAATTTTCATCCATGTACTTGTGCACTAAGCTCACTAGGTTGAATTTTTTAGGTTTATGTGTATTCTTCAGTCATTTCTTAGAAAAGTTACTTATCTTCATTTGGCATCTAATTTTAAATTTGCTTTTTACTCTCACTGTTTGTATATTTTATTCTTTTAGAAAGCCTCTTTATATCAACTATTTTCACTCTGAGAATATATAATATGTAATGGAATTATTTCTCAAAAACTATCTGATAGAGCAACCAGATCAAGCTCTCAAAGTGTGCAGTTCTACATACAAATCCTTTGGGTAAAAAGCTGCTTTAAGAGCTCTCCCTGTCATACCTTGCCCCCAAATTCTTTCTCTCTTGGAGGCTACTGTCCATTAGTTTTGCTAATTAGTTTTTACTAATCCTCTGCAGAACTGTGGGTATAAGGAATCACGCAGCAACTTCTCCCACTGGCACAGGTGCAGTTCAGAGAGCACGAATGACCACAGGCTCAGCCATTTTCTCCAATACTTCAGTCTTTTGTGTGTCTCATTCTTGTATCTGTGCATATCTTTTGATTTCCTTTCAATGTTGCCAGTTCGATGCAACACTCCAGTGTCACTCTGATCACTGTCACCAAAATAGGTAAAGTAACCTCCTTACTCTTACTCCTCCTCTATCTATACAAAGAAATACAGTGATGCCCTGTTTTGTTCAAGTGATTGTCCTGACTGACGTTTGGCTTGATGTGAGCACACCAAGAGTCTACTACAATTTGTATTTTTACTTAGGTTTGTTTCTTTAAAATAATTTCCTGTAGTACCTCCTTTTCTAGTTTCTCATGACTTCATACTTTTAAAAAACAAGAATAGGAAGTCAAATATTCAAAAAATATTCAAAATCTGCAACAATAACTGACAATTAACGTCTAGGGCAAAACCAACAAAACCTCTTGCCAGTAAACAGAAATTTATGAAGTTCTGCATTAAAAGAACTGGTTTGGAGATCAGCAGATTTGGCCTGTTTCCACTAAACATGTAGGAAAATCAGTACTATACTCATGGACACCTATGAGAATCTTTTTCACAGCTAAATGAGTCTAAATAAAGTCTAAATAAAGGACAAAAGAAATTGTGTTTGTCTCAACAAAACAAACCCATCCTTGAACTCATCCTTCATCTTTAGCTCTGCAGGATCATCTATGAAGGCTGAAAGTAAGAGAAACCTATAAGGAGTACAAAAAGACTAAAAAAACACTTATACATTGTCCCCATGGTGAAGGACCTGCTATTTCCATGTTCTGAAATAGCTTCAGGTTTTACGCTGGTTAAAGCCAAGGCTCTGTAGTTGTTATACAAGGTCATAAAATACAAAATATCAAGAGGGGTCTATTGAAACCTCGCCTACCAAAAAATCCTGCAATCCAACATATATGTAACAAGGGATAATTTGTTATATATACTGGTTACACTAGTGTTAAAAATAGATTAAACAACATGCCTAAGGAGAGCACATCAGAAGTACAAATAATCCAAGTACAACATGAACAACAACGATAAAGACCCTAAACTGATAAACAAAGTTTCTCTCTCACGATAATAGAAAAAAGTCCAGCGGTATATACTTCAAAAAAAAACATTTTGCTGATAGGTGAAGTGTAATTGTTAAATTCAAAAGTATTTCATGTTCTTTTGACTGACAAATCAATGCCAGGCCCATTACAAAGTTTTAATCTTTCATTCTAAAGTACAGACTAACAGAAAATAACGATACCAACTAATCCATAATAAATTAAGACAATGTCTGTGAAATGAAAACATGACCGACTATGGAGAAGAAAAAAATAATTTTGAGTCTTCAAAAGGTAATTATAAGAATTAAAATTTCCCTTAAAATGTTAGCTCTTTGTGGTGTTAAAAACTTGTAATTCTTCAATTGTTTTTTTTTTTCCTGAAGAAGTTCAGAAATTCATATACGATATTGTTTCATCGAGAAAGCTGTCTCTTTTTTTGTCCTTTATTATTGGAGACAATATATTGTATTGGTTATATAAATGTTTGCTGAAATAAAACAGCACTCAGGGCAATTTTGACCAGACTGATAATGATTCTAGTAATGAATATCAACATATGTACCATGAATGGCAGAAAAAAACGCAAGCACAGATCAGATGTTCAGTTCTCCACACAAGGGTTCTTCTTAACATCTGGACAGCTATTTCTTTGCCTAAAGAAAACATAACATCTATTCTAATAACACAAAATAACAAAATTGTACTTACTACATAGTTCCCAGGAGATGCTGAAGAATAAGGTATCTGGAACACCAAGAGAAACAAACCAGTAATTTTTCCTGCAGTGAGATAGGGATCATACATACACTTACGTGTAGGTTAATACTTATTTGTGTAATTTCTTTTGAAGACACAGTTAAGGATTATGGAAAAATGCTATTGTTGTCAAAACAAACACCTCTTCTTTTCAACAACTTGTCATTGTAAGTATGTTCAAGTCCAAAATTAGCAATATAGACATAAACCAAATTAAACACCCAGTATTTCAAATAAAAATATTTCCATTTAAGATTACTGTGCCCTGGTAGCCACTCTAATGAAATGAATATGAATAACATAGCATATTTAGATGTCTGTAGGCTGAGGTCTGATATCTGCTCTTCATTATTCCATAATAAATAAGGCATACTGTTTTAACAGTCAGCATCACTTTTCAAAGATACCAAGTTACAAGGTCTAGTATCAATCCAGTTCTTGTATGTGCCACTAAAATTACTTATTCTTACTGTGGGAGCCACAATAAGGTTTGTAAAGACCTGCAGTCTATAGCAAAAGGTCAAGCTGTAAGATTATTAAGGTAATATGCTTTATAAGGTTTATAAACTTGCATGCACTTGTGTTTAAGTCAATAGGACATCAGAGTTATCCCAAACGTACTAAGTTTGTATGTTCTTACATATACTTAATCTTTATCAAAATCTTGACCATAAATGGAAAAGCAGCTCTCTTACATCTTTTACCCTAGAAGACACTAATTTTATTTATTTGCATTATTCTTTTTTTTTTTAAAAGGACAGTGTTTTACAGTCATTTCAAATTCAATTGTGGTATTTGTTACATCTGCAGAAATCCAGTTGCCTGTGAATAATCTGCTTTTCTTCTTTCTGATAGCCTTTGCAGTAATTTTCTCCAAGGAAGCACAGACAAATGCTGTTATAGGAGGGTGTAAAAACTAAGTAACTATACTGACAAAATACAAAACTATTTTGTAGCATAAACATCTCACATGATTGTAGACAACTTGTCAGCCAACTCAGTTTTACAAATACATCTGTTACTGGACTTCACAATTAACTTCACAGAATAAAAATACGTAGAACTACAAGTTGAAAAACATCCTAACATCCATTTTAATTGAGTATGTGCAAAAGAAAATCGAGGAAGAGTTTCAGCTCTTTTTTTTTTCCCAACTGTCATTAGTAGAATTAAAAAATCAAAACTGAGAACACCAGGAAGAACCAGACTAGTCTGTTAAGCCAGACCTATTTTATCCATCTGCAAGTGCTAAAAAGGGATGCATTTTTATTTTAATGAGGTATGACCAGTGAAATGAAACTGGATGTATGAAATGTATGAAACTGAAAACTTTACCTTTGTCTTTTTGGAAGTAATAAAATATACTGTTGTTCATATGGGAAGCCTTCATTGACCTCTTTCCTTCGGGCTGCTATTACAATACCTCATTTTCTAGTTGTAGCAAAGACATTCAGTAGAGTGCACTGCTTTTTACAAAAAGCATATAAAAATGGCTGATGTCTTGCAAGCAATTGCTCTGTGATTCCATATTACCTAGTTAAGAGCAGCAAATGTGCTTTTGTTATGTAAAATAAGTGAGAGCACATTAAGCTGTATCTTCTTAGCAAGCTGTGATTTCTATAGGGCTTTCTGGCCACATAGTGTTGACCTACATCATCTTACTTGTACTAAAGGAAGCTAAAACGTATTTTAAATATAGACCAAGACAACCTTTGTGTTAAGGAAGTGCTGTAACTGAAGTAAAGATGCAGAGCTGCTGTATGATTGTGAACAGAGTTGGATATTTGCAGGTCAATGAGTTAGTTCTCTGCTGAGATTTGCTCCCCGTTGTACCTGCTCTGCATTAGGACTAGTGAGGAAAAGTATAAAGCATGTAGTATTCGAGTTGTGAACGAAGTGGAATTTATTTCCTAGTCCATTGATGACAAATACTTCCTTAAATATGATTTCTAATATATTTTAAATATTTACTTACAGAATTGGCATTGGTTGGGTTTGGCCAAGGTCTACCACCCCCAGGACCCCTGTAACAGAAGATGAAAGATGAGACACAGAACAACCCCCAACTTCTGACCATCTCCGAAGAGGCAAATCAAAATAATCTGTTTCCAGAGAAAGGAATAAGATGTTTTTTTTCAAATTAAAGCCTGATTAGAAATCATAACTACGCCACGGTTTAACACTATAGCAGAATCCTAATCTTTGCACTACTATCATAATTTAATCTTTTTATGAGTTGATTAAAGAAAATTTATTTTTTATTACAACTCCACCACTCATATTTAAAACCTTCAGTACTTCTGGTACTTCTGTATTCTTCAGGACAGGACCTGCCAGAATGGCACCATAAGGAGTCCTTCCTCAGTAGCCTCACTGCCAGAGGCTACAGTGGAGATGACACTGTTTTGCCCTTCCAAACACTTGCAAATTTAAGAAGTGCCAGATATACCTATTCATATTCTCAATGGAACAATTTGAAAGACATTGCAAATTTTTGTCTCTTGAACTGTTTTCCTTCTGTTCAGGGAGAATGTAACTCTGTGTTACAGAGATGCAAATTTTAATGTGGCACAGAAGTTTTGCAAAGTGTAAAAAACAAGTTCTTTAAGTTCTTATGAGGAGTGTTTTTCCTTGTACTCTGTAAATCTTTTTTTAAGATATCTGGAGGAAGTGTCAACACTGCACAAAAGTTTATAAAAAGGTACTAAAATATAAACGTAATTTCAGTCATAGAAACCGTACTCTTGCTTACATGATTAAGTACTTTCCTGAAGAATCAAGGATGCATGCATTTATTGAGTATGGCTCTAGAATACTGCAAGTATAGTAAGGCTTCATTAGCAAAAGTAACGCTGTACCTTATACAAGCTTTCGGAAAGCTTGTTTTTCAGAAGAACAACCCGTTGGAAATATGATTCTATAGCATATATAGGAGCATTGCCATCATCATCATCAATTGAAAATATGCTATTCTATACATACACTTCAGATGTATTTAGATATGTATCTAAAAATCGTGTGCTACTTGACTAAGGCTACATTATTTCCACAGAAGTCATAGAAACATAAAATTTATCACACCAGGTAACATGTAGATTTCAGACTTTTGAGACATTCTCATTACAGTTGGTCAAATGGTGTATGCATGATTAAGTGGTAAATCTTCTGCAGGGAGGGATAGGAGTGCTTGTAATAGGCAGAAGACCTGTTTGATAAAGCCAACTTCTGAAGAGACATCAGACGGGTACTAAAAGTAGAATGGAATGGGGAAAGGAAAAAGGATAGAGCATGTTTTTTCTCACAACTCTTGCTGTTATTTTAAGTTTCTCACTCTTTAGCTCAGAAAAATAGTTTGGTGGTTAGACTTAGTCTTAAAAGGTCCTGAGGGAACTGAGCCATATGGGAGGTAAAATCTCCATGTTTACAGTGATAACATTTCAATAACCATAATTATTCCTGCAAGCATTAAGGACTCTTATTTATAAATAAGACAAAATCAGTTTTTGAAGGCCCTGAAAAGCAGAGCAGACGACAAAACTTTCACATTTAAAATGGTATTTTGGCCTCAGTAGATTTAGAAAAGCAACATTACCCAGCACAGCTTAGTAGACACAGGAGAGTGTTCTAAATATAAAAAAGGCAGGCTTTATTAATGAGTTCAGGAAGTTTTCTATTTATTTTAAAGTCTTGCAAAACTAAAAACAGTTAAGCAGATATGTTGCCTGTGGGATTTAATACTGAATCTTATTTTTTTTACTACATCATTGATGAGACTATAAAGAAATTAGCTCAAACAATCAATTGAAATAAACCAAGTCACAATTGATCTACTTCTGTTGACATGATTTTTGGATGTCTGAAAAACAGGAACACAGACGAGGATCTCTTCCACCTTATTCATTGGAAAGAGGGGAGGCAAGGCAAGGAAAGGGACTATCAGTACTCATGCTTCTCAGGTCAAATAGTCAATAGTTTCTCCTTTGCTAACAATTACAAGGTAAAATGCCAAATGCTTTTTTTCCTTTTATTTTTTCAAAAAAAAGCTGTTCCTTTTTTTTCTACGTACCATATTTGTTTTATTGGATCGTCTTTGACAGAGAAATCGGGAATTTTTGTAAGAATGCTGGAAGTCTGTTTTCACCCCAAACCTCTGCCTCTGTTTATGTGACACTAGGTAACACAAATATACCAAAATATAGCAAAAAGGATCGAATGGACAATAGCTGTGATGACACTGAAGATTACTCTGAACAACAGAGACATGACGAAGCTGACTCAGATACAAGATTGGGTTAAGTCACAGCAACATGGAAATTAAGACAGTCCTTACAAGGAGTCTGGGAAACTCACCTTTCTTCTAAAACAGCTGCTGTAATTGGCAAATTTACTGGCAGCTTTATATGGACAGCTCTAAGTACAGACTTTGAAAACACAAGCAGATTCAGCTGGAAAGCCATAGGGTTTAAATGGAGCCAAATATCATTAGCTTATAAAACACACATTATAAAAAAAGCTATCTGCAAATTTTTTCAACACAATGCAAGCAATTTTTTTGCCCTTCACTGAATGTTCATTTTGGAAGCATCAACAGAGACATAAAACATTATTATTAATGTACCAATTTCAAAATAGAGTAATTTATGAAGTATCTATCACTGTGACTATTTAGAGTTGCATTCTATCCTTAGTAGTCCTATAGCATTGATACGAGTATTTGAAATAATAGTCTAATATTCCAGTTTTCCAAGGGGCAGATATATTCAATCAGGAAATTAAACATTTAGACATCAGTCAGTGACTTGTAGTTAAAAAACAAAATCACACCTTTTTTTCTTTTCAGGCATGACTGAAGATATTCCTAGCACTTGAGATAGTACTGCAGGTCACATAGGCCATTAAGAAGTGCCAGGGAAATGTAACACTATTCCCTGAAATTTGCCATTTTGTTCCAAAGAGGGCAAAGAAATAAAATCTTACTTAAAAAGACTACACCAAGTTTCAACTTAAAATCTTCTAGCTAAAATAAAGTTATTTTGAAGAAGGCAGGATATGTGTCAGCTGTTTCAAACAATAATATGACAGTTATGATGGAGCAAGCAACTATTTAGCAGTACTACTTTTGAGGAGCATATGCTCCTGTACTGAATTACTGTCCATGAGTCCTCAGGCTAGCTGTTTCCATTTTTGACAATAAAAGACAGTTTTTCATACAGAAAAAAAATGTAAAATTCTATTTGGCAAGTATTCTGCACTTACCCAGAAGAGCTTCCTTTTGGGCTTTCCCAGGAGAAATAGTTGGGATTTTAAAATGGCAACTGTTTTTGTAGAGTATATGTTTTTATGTTCTAACATTGCATAAAATCCAAATAGAACACTTGAGAACTTTAATGTAAGGAAAAAATATTGCTATGTTAAGACAAATGTGTATTACTGTAAGACTTATATATATTTATCCTGTTTCCTTGAAATGTAAGTAACCTAAATGACTTACATGGTTACTTCCTAGCACTGAGTATTAGATAAATTGTAAAGGATAATAGAAAGAACACATTTAATACAGCTGAATCCATAAATTGCTACTGCCCACAGTTTATCCTTGAATGTATTGTGACTGATCCTGAATTCATGTTGTAAGGCATGCAGTAATGGAGCTTCTAACAGAGGTTTCTGATGCAGTATATAACACATGTCATGATATACCAGAGCATAATAGTCTAAGTACTAGCACTTTGGACTCTTTTACGCCTTAAAAGTGAATTATAATAAGCAAAGGGACGGTATGAAGTCTTGTTCAAAACCAAGAAAGAGTCTTCTGTTCACATTTTCTGATCAGTTGAAGTAAAAATGGGTTTCTAAGAAATGTAAAGGAGTGCTGTATATGCCTGGTAAGACATGGAGACAGCTGTGGTTGCCTACTTCACAATTATTTCTTTATATCTTCTTGTTTTCAGCAGATATTATACTATATCAAAGTTCATGAATTTTCCAGGTAAAGGACTCCAATTCATGCTGTCCCCTTCAAGAGGACAAACATGTTCAAAGGAAAAAGTACTTCCTACATCACAGAATTAAAATAAGATAATCTATGTATGTTTACCAGTTCAACTCAGGATGAAATGCTGCAATATCAAAATGGTACTTCAACTCACATCCATCTTCCCTCTTTTTGGTAAGCCAGGAATTTTTTGTCATCCAGGAATGTTTTTTCCTATTTTCCGCATGTTAACTCACACTTATGTGTATAAGTAGCCTTAAAATATCCTATATAGGCTGAATTTTAATTTCTCAACATTTTATTTTAGTCAGTTAATTTTCTTTTCTTATAATTAAATCTTCCCTGGAAAATAATTTATATAGCGCTTGTTATACTCACACTGAATTTCAAATACCCAAATATTCTTCCTCCATCTATTTCATTTTAAAGAAGAAATGCCTACCCCTTGGGAAGGTTCCTAGAATGGTCTTGAATCCAATTTATGATGTCTATGATAGACTAACATGCAATTGCTTTATTTTCTTCAAGAATTCAAGGTATTTCTGGAAATTAGAAAAAAAATTAAGGATGTGGTAGATCAGATTTTTTTCATCGTATTATGTATCTTAACACCTCTTTTAAGGTTGGTAACTAAGTCTTTACTTAAAATGAAAATTCTCTTGTTTATATTTCCTATGAAAAGTAAGAGTAAGAATGGGTATCCACAATATAACAAGTGTGTGTTCTGTGTTGGTCTGCTGAAAACTTGTTTTTGAAAGACTTACGTGTAAAAGGAGAAAAAAAAAGAACATATTCTCTGCTTCAGGTTATAAAATAATTTTAATGTCTCGATAGCTAGACCACCATGCTGCCTTCTGTAACTACTTGGGGACTGCAAAATGCTGTTTATGAAAATTGTACTAATTTAGCAGAGGTAGGACCAAGATACAAGAACAGCTGATAATTTCTGGTCTGTGTTACACAAGAGGTAAAGGCCCTTAACCTTTGTGATCTCTTAACTGAGAAATCTAAATAATGAAAGGAACATCTCACTTTCTTTCAGGCTTGCTAATCATATAAGCAACTCCAAGCAAGCAAGAGATTTATCTCAAGTGCAGACGATTACTCTTGTTGGGTCACTTGCTATGCTAAAATCCTCAGCTTAAATCTAGTCTACTCTAGATACAGCAATTTTACCTGTGAATATTTTCTACACATGTAGAAAAGTGGGTAGTCTACAGGTGTAAAAAATATGATACACTTCTATGACTAAATCCATGCCTGTAATAAATCAGTATAGCATAACTGAACTCAGTCTATATCAGTTTTCACTAAATGATGATCCAGTCTCAGAAAACCTTACACTCATTTCTGTAAGTCTTCTATCTGTTCAGAGTGAAATAAATGTAGTTTTGGAAATAAAAACAGCAATAGAGAGAGAATCACGTCTTCCTTCAAATATATCTTCTTTCATAAATAGGTCTAGACCATGGTTTTATTTTGCTAAAATTTAAGCACTTCTTTATTTTGCAGCAAAGAACCATATTTGTACCATTCTTCACAAAACATTTACTTAGTAAAGTAAAACCAAACATAAATAATATATTTTTTTAAAAATGCAAACAAAGATATAGTGATGACTATACTGACAAAATATTCCCAATATTTGAACTTTGACCTGTGAAAGAAACTATTTGTACAGATGCCTGTAAGAGATTCATGCAGAAGAAGGAAACTGTCGTGGATTCACCTGCTAAAATTGCAGTTAGTAGTCATCAAAGCATGTCACTTATCAAAGCACGTTCTCCCTTGTATTACGTATCCAAAATATCACTTCTACAATGAAATAAACGTTTTTTTAAAAAAATATTATAAGATTTATTAATGTGCTTACATGTTCATTCCAGGCATCCCCGGGCCACCTAAAGCATTCAGTGGCGGTCTCATTGCACCTCCATAGTTCTGCAATGATAACCAAGGGTCAGACTACCACAAAATAAAAAAACAAAACCAAAGAGGAGGGGGAAAGAAAGGACAGCAAGTTAATGATATCCCTACATAACTGCTGACTGGATAGGCCAATGTAATTAATTCTTTCAGGATTTTTCACTGTTGACTTAAAAAAATAATATCATTAACCTCATGGATAAAGAAATACAAACAATAGAAGTAGAATAAGAATACTTAGAAAGTCAGTGGTTTCAAGAGGAATTATTTACACATATAGAGGTCAAGTCAACTGTTAGCACGGGGCAGGATTCATCATGTATTCAACTTTTATACCAAGGGAGTTCATTCAAAACCGGAAACCTGGACTTAAATTCTGAGATTGCCACATCATGGAATTTAAATAAAATTTCATTAGGATATCAATAAGTGCTTATATAAAACTACACCACATGACATCACTTTTATATCATAAAGTATAACCATTATATTTCTCTTCTAATCAATCAATTCTAGTCTATGGTAACTTATATGAAAATTATTTGATATGACAGTGAATGTCTTAGCGATGCTAACAAATTAATTGTCCAACGCCTATAAAATCTGTTTGTACTCATATTGACAAAAGTTTAACTGTACTATTTACATGAAAACCTAAATTGTATGTATTTTTATTCAGAAGAATACAAGCAGAACAGTCCATCTCACCACATAATTATAATGCAGTTTCTAATCTGCGTTAATCCTGCTACATTTGTCTGATACTGAAAGAATAGGCAATAGTAAATTCTCTAAAATGAACAGCTGTGCTATTTGGAAGGATGGGGACGAAATAAGCGATTTACTTTATAAAGTTTAGGTCACTGTTGTGGTTTACTTTTCAATAATAAAACTAATACAATCTAGTTTATGTATAGTATACTACAAGCTACATAAACTACATTACCCAGGCTTATGGGTATTGTCTGTATTGATCTGACTCACAACATCACATAATCATGCAGTCATGAATACATGGCAGAAATCCAAAAGTCATATTCCATGTCTGGGCCTGCTATTGTTAGTTACCTTGAGTGGTATGACATATTAGTAATCCAGAACTGATCTAGAAGTGATCTATAACTAGGAGAGGAGGTTCTGTTACTGCAAACAAAATACCCAAACTTAAAATTCTCTTCATTATTAATGGCCCTCAAACTGTACCACAGACAGCTGGTTTACAATTCTACATCCAGTCGCTGCAAGGAGATGTCCTCTTCCAGACCCGACAGTGCCATCCACAGCTGCTGGTCATCAATCACTATGCATTTCTGCCTTTTTGTGTGTGGCAGCAGACTGATTGGTGTGTATTATCAGGCAAAAGTCAGCCAGATTAACTCAAACCTCCTGGTCAAACTAAGTTAGCCTAACTGATTTTGCCTGAGCAAATCCTCTATCAGAACTATAGGGCAGTAACTGGTGGGTAGACGAAGTAGTTTGGCACAGCAACATCTCCAGTTGGCACTACTGGATCTGGAAGAGAACACAGTCTGGATGTAACAAATAAAACCAGTAGTTCGCTATCTGTTTTATTTAATTTCCCATTTTGATATGGAGGGTTGAGCCATTCTCCCTGCCTGGTCTATCTGGTATCTCTAATCATCATTTTAATACAGGAATCATTTGTATGGACTTGGGTTAAAGATCTCTATGGAATCTTGCAGGACTGGAATAATCCTTATCAAATGTACTTCTAACTCTAATTACTATTAATTCTAATCAAATGTACTCCTTCTTCCTAAAATAAGTGCACTTTCATTAAGGCTACCAATATACACATTCCTTCAGCTGCAGCTAGGCTCTCTGCAGAAATTAATGCCCCATTTTGTTCCTCACAGTTCCACTGCTTATCTGGTATTTGAGCTGTTCATAAAAGTGCTCCCTAAAGTCAGGTGGCCAAAATGAACCGGATTAATCAAGACGTGTTTTTTTAAATCTTTAAGATGACCCAATTCTTTTCAACTAGAAAGTATTAGAGAGTACATGGGAAGTTCTCCAGCAGACATGAGAGACTGGAAGAAGCAACCAGTCACAGCCTAGAGGCAGTACTCCATTCAGCTGGCATAAGTATGGCGTGAAAAATGCCTGAAAAATGCTCGTTCTTTAGAGTTTTTCACAGATTCAAGCACTTAGAACCATATGTTGCTTTTTGCTTCATGTTATTTAGTTTGAAACAGTCTAGAACCATTAAATACAAAACCGAGGTAAATTTTCTTCAAGTTTTCAAGTACATGCAAGCTATAACAGACATAAGCATTTCTTTATCAGCAGGTTAAGTGTGTTTGAAGTTAACTGCCTGTGCAGCAAGGCAACAGGGCCTCGCACTACAGGCACACCTAATTGGTGTAGAAAGAGGACCTGTAGAAAGAGGCACTGTAGAAAGAGGACCTTAAAAGCACGTGTGTAAGAGTTAGCAAATTTGGTTTCAGAACTGCATTCTGAGAAGATCCTAAATGCCAGATACAAAGATAGATGATGATGATCCATTTATAGAAAAGACTGATTTGCGAACTTTAATTTTGTGTAGATTAGCTACATCGTTCCTCATTTTAAGAGGATGTTCAGTACAAATAAGAAAAACCTTACAAAAATACTGGATTTTAAGATACAGCAAAAAAGAAAAATTATCTTTATAAAAACTAGCATAAGATTTGCCTGGTGTGTGACTAATGGTGCTGCATAAATTATCAGTTCAACCTCACATGGCAGCATTGCAAAGCTTCTCTACCTCCAAAAGGCAAGTAGTAAATATACTTCAGTGTTACAGAAAAAATAACAAATGATTTGTTCGTTGCACAGCAGATGTGGTTTATAACTGCACAACTGCCTTCTACCAAGAGGACCCAAAATTCTAACAACAGTTATAAAAAGATTTGAAAGGCAAAGCTATTTAATAATTACAAATTCATTTGCTATTCCAAGAAATAAAGAAGTCACAGATTATCTGAAATGGGGAAGTAAAAATGCAAAGTGTGGGCACAACATGCACACTGTAAACAAAATACTGGCAATACTGGTATGAAACACTGCCACTTAAATTTCCTCTCACTGAGAGTGCTGACGAAATACAGAATAGTCTTTGTATTCATATTTCAGGTATAGACCAGAATTAATTTAATTTCTATCTTCATTTACTGTTGAAAAATAATACTAACAAATTCCCACTCCTATTTTCACACTTCTGAAGGCAGAGCCTATGAACAATCACGACCAGGTCTGCACCACAGAAAAGGCTGAATCTCAAATCCAGGGCTGCTTCACTCCTCAAACATCAAGCTAGAGAGATGTTTATGATTGACAAGGGAGAGAAATGGCAGCATGTACTTGTTGTTTTACATTAAAATCTCTCTAGCAGCAAGAATCAAGATCAATAGTGGACGAAGAAAAACTTTACAAAATTTGCGAGTTTGTTTTTTGGTACAGAGTTTGCCTAAATTAAAAGTCTTAATCCTTTTCCCCTAAACAGCATAATCAATTAGTTTGGGAAGATGAAGAAAGACCAACTCAATCATTGGTCTCCTTTAGGTTACAACATACACTGGCTGTAGAAGAATCACAACTTTTCTGAAACAAGCAAGTTAAGGGATTCCGCTTCTAATTCCAAATCTTAATTGAAATAACTGATGCTTTCATTTTAGACATGGAACTACCACAAGTCAGAATTAACTTTTGTAAAACAGAAAGTTTATTTTAAAACAGGATTAGAAGAACAAGTCCTGGCCATCTTCAAGCTATGGAATGCCACAGTAATACAGCATAAGTGCTGGCCTACCAATAAAAATGGATATATATCTGTGGAAGTTACCTGTGGTCCTAATGGAACCATTCCTCTTGGAGGAGTCATTCTCTGCATTGGCCCACCCATATTTGGGTGCCCTGCAAATAAAATTATGCAACTTAAAAAAGCTATGCAATACACAAGCATCTTCAAAAACAACTTTGACACATCATTCCTTCTTAATTATCAGAAAGCTTAAAAAGCTGCAGTAAGCTTTGAAAAAACACAGAAAGAAAGATCCAAGTTTGAAAAGACAGTACTTTTGAATGGTCCAAATAATTATTTCATTCACCTTGCTGCCGTGTTGGATCCATCCCGCTAGGCAATAACGGCTGGCTTCCTGGGACACCTCCAAGTGCCTGCAGGCACAGAAACCATATATTTAAAACATATAATGCTTGAAATGTATTTAAAGGCATAATGCAGATTTTTTTTGTTTTAATTTCTGTATGTTTCTTCAGAGTAAAGAGTAATGTGGAAGAATTCACTTTCCTAAATGTGCTAACTAAATGTCCTAAGTGCCCAACTAAAGTAAATGTCCTATGACCCCGACCATGGATTTGCACGGACAAACTCTTGGACTTCTGTGGAACTATGTATAAATAATCTCCAAAATATAATTGCCTAATTTGCTTTCCCCTCCCCCAATACTTCCTTCACTTTAGCTTACGCATTATTTAACCTCCCAACACTGCCTTATTCTTGGGTACATGGCAACCTATTCAAAGCTGTAGTAATATTGGCAGTTTTCCCTTCTAACCATTATTTCAACATTTTGTTTCAGACACTAATATTTCTTGCAGACACTAATATTTTGCCAGAGTGAGTCATAACTGAGCAAACTGTACAGCTTTCACAGCGTATGGTTAATTACGGCTGTGATGCAGGGGACATTTTATGTTCCAGTCTGCCTTACTCCTGAAGGGCATTAATGCCAAGAAAAACTTATTATTCATCTACGGGAGATAACAATATTCTCAAAATTTGCTCCTAAATATTGCCTTCAAACATGAAGTTACATTGTGTTGTTACTTCACCTCCAGTAAAAATCAAATGCACTACTTTCATGTCCCCACATTTTAATCTGCCCTTCAGGTTTACAGTAACTGAATTAGGTTTAAGGCTAGTTTTCTAACTTGTAGTTTAGTCAACTAGAAAAATGTTTTTATGAGTGGATATTCATAGCTGATCCACTAGGTGCTATTTAGCATTTCAAAACCACACCACATTTTCAGTAAAAATGTATCTAGAATGAATAAATCGGTTATTATGGAAATAATCTACTCAGGAAATACAGGTATTGCTTACTGAGGGAATGAATAAGTTACTCTTGACTTGAAATACTGAATAGTTTTAGATATATATGAAGAGGAATGTATCTGCAAATACTACACAGTTTGAAGGTAGCAAATTCAAAATTAAGATGTACATTATTATTCTAAATGTAATATAGCCAAAAGATACTGCAAGGTTAATGGAATAAACAATCTGAGATGACATCATTTAAATCAGAGTTTTATATGTACTTCAGTGGCTTGAAGTCTGGACGATACAGAAGAACAGTACAGGAAGTGGATAGGGAAGTATCAAATACTAGCAAAGCAGGAACTGGTCTTCTGACAGAGATGACAGGTGACGCAGGAGGACAAGGAGGCATTTGCTGCTGTGAGCACATGTGATCAAAGACTTAAATCATGGTGTCATTACACTGTAGATCATTTCATGAGGGACTGTGGTTCCTTTCTAACACATCATACCACTTTTCAAGAAAAATGAGTGCAGCTGCACAGCACAATGCATTGTCAACAGCAAATACCATTCTAGGTCTTGATGTCATAGGACGTGATCAAGTATTGGAGTCAACTCACGAGCACTCCTGTAACATGGTTCGTACTAACTTTCCTTGCTACAAAACCTAGGTCTAGCTCAAGTGACCCTCACACAACACTGGACCGTGCTATGCACGCATGCCTAGCGTTATATTTCCTTGCCTAAGAAACACAATTCCTCCTTCCAGGCATTAAGGGATAGAATAATAGTTAGAGTGGGGATTATAACTGATTTTTACTGAATTCCGTCACATTAAAAATTTCAGCTTTAAAGCTGCACAAGATTTAACAAGTTTATTACTTCCATGCATTGCCCATCTATACTGCAACTTAAGTAATGGCATTGTTCTTAAAAGCAGTAATTAATGAATGCAGCATAATGTAAATAAATTGCAAGAGCTGTAATTCACTAAGATTATTTGACTATGTTACAGTTCTGAATTGAAAATATCTCAAGTGTAGACAAAATGCTTCTGAAACTAGAATGGCAGGTTGGCAGCACTTTCACAACATTTACCACATCCAGTTTCTACCTGCCAGTATTTACAGTGATCAGAAACATAGAAAGAAAAACAAAGGAATGGGTGAAACACAAACGTGCAACAATCAGGAAGATATTTTGTACTCAGTTACAGTATGTCTGTCACAAATATTTAACTAAAGTGTGAATGACATTGCACTTCTGTGTTGTCACTTGATGGTCACTTCAACAAGCTTCATCACATTTTCCCTATGAGAAAGCAGCTATGGTAAAGGTAAATTAACTTACTCCCAAACATCACCATGTTTGGTATGGAGGAACATTTGAAGCACTCTTGTGATCTGATATATCCAGCTCACTAAACTTTAAATTTCAACTTTCTGGCAATATTGCGCCAGTTCTGTCGACACTGTGTTACACAGACATAAAAAATAGCCAGAACTGAGGTAGGAGCAGAAAAGTCTCTTCATCAAGCTGTGACAACAACAAAGGCAGTTCTGGAAGTTTAAATGGTATCAAAAAAATTCCATCTGTCCTATCAACCTTTCCCAATATTGTAAATGACCCAGTTTTTCTTTCAGAGCTCCACTGATACTTTTCTGTCTGCTTATCTCTAACTTTTCATCTGCTGACATCTGCTTTCTGCTCCTCTATCTGCACTGCAGAGAACTTAAAAATACAAATGCTATCTGCTTCCAGAACCATCTTTTCACAGATGGGCCAATAAAGGTCTCTGCTGACGAAAAATGGCTCATTATTCATTCTTGTCACACCGACATGCATATCTGTTGATGGAGATGAGAGCAAATTGGGAATCTGATGCTTTTATAAAGTCCTCAGAGTGTCTATAAGAGTCATAGAGAACTTTATGATGTCTGTTTCTCACCAATAATTCCATATATACTGTGAAATAAATATACTTCATATATGCAACAAAGAATAGGAGTGAGTGTTGCATTTTATGTAGAATTCAGTTAAAAAATCTCAGAGCTAACTATTTGATGTGGTTAGGAAAGTTTAGAGGGTGTAACAGCTTTGGGACATTCTGCCTTAATCTCAGTGCAAGCAGCACTGGCTGGCTGAGGTTAATGTAGCACTGTACAAGGCAACTATATCCTCCATTTGTAGACAGGCCTAACACACAATATATTTTGACGTGGAGACACTAATTAAGCACGGGGAAAGGGAGCTTGGAGTGGCATGGCCACACCTTATCAAAATAACTATTTAAAGGTCAGACAAATTGCGCTGGAGAGAGACAGTGACCTTTGTAGCCAATGAGCATGAGCCACTGGCAGCCAACAATATTCCCTGTTCCCAGCACCGCCCCATCACCCTGGACCACAACACTGCATCAGTGATAAATTCTTACCTGATTGGGTATTCTTAAAGGTGGCCTTGGACCTCCAGGGTACCGAGGGGACATGAAAGGCTATTAAAAGAAGGAAATACTGCTAAATAACAACTTAGCTTGCAAATACTGCATTGAGTCATTGGGCGCATGGCTTATGCCACATTCATGCCTCAGGCATCCAGTGTAAATACTTGCACAGACCATTCGGCATATTATTTCACAATGTTTAGCAGAATTAAATAAAATTAGAGTTTCTTAGTGAATGCATCTACCAAGATACATTATTTAAAAATTTATTACAGCTATAGTGAATGCAGTACATAAACAACTTAATGCATTAACTGTGAAGAATAATGAACGATTTAGATCACATATCTGTACTTTCCACTGGAGAAGGGAAAGATAGAAACCCTGTAATATTAAAAAAATCAGTCAAGAGGCAAGTGATGAGAAAACACTTTGCAAATACTTTCCACTCACTTTTTCAGTAAAATGCAATGAAAGATTTAACCTGTAAGGGTACCGACTTCAAGTTTATGTCATAAATACTTGGAACTTTGGTGGTTTAACAAAACTATGTTAATTCAATGATACTCCTTACATCCCTGCATACATAATTCTATGGTCTCACAATACAACTCTCTTAAAACCAAATATACAAACAAATCTGTTGTACCACCCTGTACACTATGAGGTTTTAGTGCCCTTGGCTACTACTATACTACTTTGTAGCCTACAAGCAAGGTCAGTACCTTATGATAAACAAATGGTAGTACCACCAAATACATATAACATATCTACTTATTCCACCTCAAAGTGTTGACAGTACTCTAGAAATCTAAAAATCCAGGAGATTAGTGGCAAGTGTGAGATCTAGAGGAAAAAGGCACAAACATCTGACTAAACAGATGATGAGGAGGATCATTTTGGCAGGCAAATGTACCTATAACTCTCAAAGAAAATGAAGAGCTGAAAAGTAAGTTTGACTGTGAATACAGGGACAGAAAAGACTGACTCTTTATATCAAGAAAGATGAGCTAACTTTTGTTCATGACACTGTCACTGAATACAAGGGAGAGATAAATGAAAGGAGTCTTCCCAGGGGCCATCTTGGATGACAAATTAATTGCTGCATGTTTAAAACCACTCTTTGTGGTCTCTTCGAGAAGAAATAAGTATACCTACCCAGGCATCATCTAGTCAGCTGTAACTAAGAACCACTGGTAGGTCACTATAAACCTATAATCAGCATCACTGTTTTATAAATGAAAAGCACATTTGAGCACCAGCAGCAGCACTGTGTTACACACTAAAATGCCAGTGATCCTAAATGTTAGTAATGCATATATTAATAGTGGCAATTGCTAGCAAAATAATTATGTTACCAATAAGTACTAATGGAATTTCCCCTATGATGTTGCATAAAAAAAAGTTAACAGAATCTTTAACATCTCAGACTAAGATGAAAGATGATATAATGTAACCTATATAATTACTGATTCAAAACAGGTACTAGAAAGCAATTTAAAATATAGAGGGTTTACAAACTGGAGAAGAAAGTTCAATGACAATTGGGAAAAGATTACTTTAATAAAAAAAGCATTTGAAATTATGTGCTATAGAAAAAGGAGGCTTCTTCATGCCCTCTTTCTGATGGCAAGATTCTCTGATAAGAAAGAAAGAAAGAAAAACAGGGTCACACATGTGGTGAAGGCTGTAAACACATTTATAAAGAAGTAGTAAGTGTGAGGAAATTAGAATTTCAGCAATTTCCATAAAGGTCAACCAAGCGCATTGCATGGAGTGCAGCACACTCTAGTGAGTATCTTGGATTTCGCTTACCTCATTCAGCAAATTAAACAATTGTACAGCTCACAAAAGGGAAATCAGCAATCTCTCAGGTAGATAGTATCTTAATGTAGAATCACACTACCAATATTAGTATATAATAGTGCATTATTGGCAGAACATCTACTCCTTCCAATAATGACAGAAATCTATCTGTCCCCTCTCTTCCCAGTGGGCTCATCTTTCTAGGTAGTTTATAAAAAATACCTAAAAAGTTTTTTTGTAATGGAATTAAAATTCTATTTTAAAAGCCAAAATAAATACCCTACTGCATTAAGGAGGGAAAGAGGCTTATCCATATAAAGTTACAGTTTCACTTTTCAAAATATGATTTGCATTGATTCTAATGCCTGATGATTATAAGTCCATAATTTTTGGTTTGCTGCACCCCTGAGGTCAGTAGCTGCTTCAGATTTTTGAGAAGGTCTGGATCTAGGGAGGTCTCGTCTACTTAATTAATGTCTCCCAGAGTAAGCCTAGGATTCTTCTCTGAAATTATATATAAGTAATGAATTACTGTTTTTTGAGGCATTGTTTCCTAAGCAAGGATCAAAGCAGACTTAAATTTGAAAGCCAGTGCATCTATTCCATATAGACTTGTTAGTTCATTGCACAGAATAACAACAGGAGCTTCTTAAATACAACTCTCTCTTACAAGAAAGTTTACATACGATAAATATTTATGTATCATTGTATTCCCCTTAAACCTATTTGTGGAATTCCTTTTTTGAAGCAACTGAAACTAAGTGGAACTGCAACGAATGGTTTTTATGGCTCTTGATGATCCATGGATATAAATGCTGAACAGCTGTTTAGGAAGAAAAATATGTAAACAATTGGAAAGCACAATTAATGTTTTGATGACTATAAGGATCAGTAAAGGTCCACATAACATTGCAGAAAATGGTGACAGAGTGATATTCATGGACAATTCTGAAAAATTTACACTGTTTTGAAATAGCATGTAGTACTTATATTTACCACAAAAATTCTACCACCAAAAAAACCTTATATATTGTGATTTTTGTGTCAGTTAATAAACTTCTTCCTCTCCATCACCAACATCATGTTTATCCACAAAAAGCTCTACCAAGACGTACCAAGACACCAACAAAATCCTACCAAATATTTTAATGAAAATCAATTAAATATGAACAACTTCTCAGTAAATCAGGAAAAATTTTCTTTACGTCTAACTCCTGCCTCCTCCAACATTATAAAGCATTACACATTCTGAAAGACAAGAACTCAACAGTAGGCATTTTTGTCATGTATGGTGTTTCGCTACATCCTTTGTAAATAGGAAAACAAGCTGACATTTAGTCTCTGACTTAGTTTCACTTTATTGTTAACAGTGGCTGTAACCACCACGGCTTAGGGAGGAATCAACATGGACTTTTTTTACAGCTAGCAGCCCTCTCTTTCCTTGACTTCCGGGAGACTTTTTCTTCTCCTACCCATACACCACAAAAAGTAATGGGTTCAAAATACAGGCAGTAAATTAAAACCAGCGATCACAGATTTTGAATTGGTCTATGCAACAGTTGTCTTCTGAATACAAAACATCTAATACTTTGCATATTGAAGACTTGGACATTTCTGCTGACTACTTCAGCCTTGTGTCCATTCAAAATTCAGCATCATAATAGTTTAAAACATTGAACAGATCCCCACACTAAAGTCTCAGCAAGAAAACTCCTTATTTGTCTTGGAGTTCCGCCAGGGGGCTTGATAAGAGCCACGCAAATGAATCAAATACTTCCTTGCTTACCCTGGCTAGTGGGGAGGGAGAGGGCTGTTAGCAATGCACACAGCACAGGAGAACTTCTTCCACATAAGGATTACAGGCACATGACTCTTCAAAATACAGTCAGCATAAAAGCAGCAAGAAATAATTAAGCTAGAAAAATATGTCAAAAGATAGATAACATGATTTAATAATGTAGCACTAATTTTAGCTATGAGGTAGGAAGAAGACACAGGGGCAAAAGACATTATCTCCTATGGACTTCCCAGTGCAAAAGGATGTTGGATGCTTTTTATGTGGTTTGCTTTTGGGTTTTTTTTTTTGCATTGACATCATAATATTAAACTTATTGGCCATATTCTGTCCCACATAAATATAATATTCCACAGTCAAATAACTAATCCCGATTACTGCTTACATTTCAATTCCTATTGAGACTGAATTCCTAATAAGGTTGAATGTACCATTAAAATCCATATCTATTCCAATACGTACTCTATGACTTGTTATACTGTATACTACGACCTCACCAAACGAACATACCCACACATCCCAGAAAAACAAATAAACGTAGTTCACAAAGAATTACTGCCATTATTGAGCATAAGTAATGGAGAGGTTGCACATATTTGTTAACTGTAAAAACACCAAGAGCTGAAATGTTAGCGAACAATGATTGGGCTAAGGAGAAAAGATTGACTGAGTATTGGTTGAACAAGAGAACCCTGACCACATGGCAAGAAAAACACCCAACTTTTGCAGTCAACATATCTTAAAATAACAATGTTCATCTAGATTCACATTAACATCTTCCCAACCCGGTGCACTACAAGGTTCTTCTGGCTTGGGAAAACATGTATTTGTCTGGACAAAGCAGGACAGAAAGTATGTTTTAAAGCACACTACCAATCTGTTTTAAATGACTACATAATTTTAACACTGTCGCAGAAAACAGGGTAGTAACTCGATCAGTTTCAGCCAGTCAGAATACACCCTCTGAGGCTGACTGGTTTGCAGCAGGACCAACTGCTAAGTATGAAGCACGGAAGCTGCAGGAGTGGGTTGCAGTCAATGCACTGAGTACTCAAGCCACTGAAGATGTCCCCTCTCTAGCTCAGCCCTCCTGCTGTGCCCAAGATGAGCGTTCCTATGGGAGATCTCAGAAAAGGAAGTTGTTTTATGTATCTCAGGTGCTTCAGCACAGTGTCAGCCAAGACTGACCAGCCACCTGAAATGTGCTCATCTGGACACTTCTGCCTGTCAGGGACTTCTCATTTGCCCCAGCCTGGGGCAACAACACCCTGCAGGGGATGCAGTGATGGACAACAGCTCTATCAAGATCTGGAAAAGGATGCCCAGGCCATACTTTAACTGCATTTTACATGGTTCAGGAAAGCAGAGGAATGGGTTCTGCTTGTACCAGGTAGTCCTCTGCAGGGCTTCCCAAAATCACCTGTAAATTCATGGGTTTAGAAGCAAACAAAACCAAGTAACAGCTGTTATTCAGCATCCTATTTTTTTTAACCTGCATTATCAAACTCAGAACAATCTTCCTAGATTGTACGCCTCAACACCCTGAGACACAGATGATCCTCTTAACTGGAGAACACGTCTTAGGGGAATAAAAAGAGCACATCACAAATGAGACCTTCATGAAGTTCAACAAGGCCAAGTGTAAGGTCCTGCACCTGGGTCAGGGCAATCCCAAACTCAAATACAGGCTGGGCAGAGAATGGATTAAAAGTAGCCCTGAGGAGAAGGACCTGGGTGTGCTGGTGGATTAGAAGCTCAACATGAGCTGGCAATGTGTGCTTGTAGCCAAGAAAAACAACAGTATCGTGGGCTGCACTAGAAGAAGCCTGACCAGCAGGTTGAGGGAGGTGATTTTCCCCCTTCACTCCACTCTCACAAGATCCTATCTGGAATGCTGCATTTTGCTCTGGGGCCCTCAACACAGCAAGGATGTGGACCTGTTGGAATATGTACAAAGAAGAGCCACAAGGATGCTCAGAGGGCTGGATAACCTTCCCCATGAAAACAGGCTGAGAGAGTTGGGCTTATTGCCTAGAGAAGAGACAGCTCAATGGAGATCTTACTGCAGCCTTCCAGTACTTAAAGGGGGCCTATAGTAAAGCTGGCAAAGGACTTTTTACATGGGCATGCAGTGACAGGACAAGAGGTAATGGCTTTAAACTTAAAGAGGGGAGATTTAGATTATATATTAGGAAGAAATTTGTTACTGTGAGGGTGGTGAGGCACTGGCACAGGTTGCCCCAAAAAGTTGTAGGCTGCCCCATCCCTGGCAGTGTTCAAGGCCAGGTTGGATGGGGCTTTGAGCTACCGGATCCAGTGGGCGATGTCTCTGCCCATTGCAGGGGGTTGGAACTGGATGACCTTTCAGTTCCCTTCCAACTCAAACCACTCTATAATTCTATGACTGATTTTTTCGAGCAACTTTACCAAGAACAAGCTGCAGTTCATTATTCTTGCTACTATATTTAATAAATCTATTATTCCAAAGCTACACGCATTGCCTTCATCCATAGATATTGGTTTCACATGCAAGCACTTGAAGCTCATGTGAGAAGTAAAAGTAAGACCATGGCAAGAAGTGAATTTACTTCAACTGAAGGAAACAACAGATATAAATGACAACTCTTTCCTTACATTTCAGCACCACTTCAGCAGCAACTATAAGGCAAATTTTGGTGTATGGTCAGTACCCTTAAATTTCTGAGGTTTATCTCACAAACAGAGAACACAAATTTCCAGGATAAGATCATAGAGTTCAGAGCAAATCTCCTAGGCAAATGCTTGTGCCCAGTTCCACCCCTTCCCCTTGCATTGCTCCACAGCTAGCAGTTGATTTCTTGCTGCGTGCAATGTCCCTTCCACATGAAGGGAAGGAGGGGGAAGTGTGGGCTCTGAGCTTATTTAGCTATTCAAGCTGAGCAGTTTTAATTGGTTCTAACAGCTATGAGCAATAAAACCATTACCACAACTGCAGGATAGAATTATCAAAGCCAGCAGATGTCGGACAGCTTTATCTTTGTAAAGTTGACTTTATTTCTAGCATTTAAAGAAAATGAACAAAAAAGAGAGAAACAACCACAAACTACTTACAGATCTCTAGATGCTAATCCTCTCTCATACAAACCAAAAAGTAAAAGTAAGCTTAAAAATTAAAATATTTGAAAATACAGCATGGTACTGACAAGGACAAAAAATCACAGATGCCAGTTCTTCAAAGAATTAGACACACCTATAATTTCATGCACTCGGATTTTCTTTGTGGGTATCAGTCTGCTATACTGAGGTGTATGCATTTAATAACAACAAAGATTCCAAAAATACAATAAAATTCTTCTTACTAATGTTAATTACACAACCCATGAGAAAAAAATCTCCCTTTAAAATCTATTGTCGAACACTTTAGTTTAAAAGAAAAACACAGGTAACACTGCAAAAGTGGGAAAAACATGAGAATCAGCACTGAAAAGCAAGTGATGAAGCAGGACACTACCATTGATAACAAAATATGGCTGTTTGAAGATGGGGGATTAAAAGTCGTAATGCCCTAGAAAACCAGGAAACTATGTGAGTGTTAGGGGAAGACAACAGATGGAACAACTCAAAGGAGTTTAAAAAGAAACGTTTTTGAATTGACATAGATACACATTATGGTCCTGCAAAGACTAGTCTGAAAGACGCCTGCATCTCATAGCTTTAGTCATGCAATTTAACAGCTGGAATTAGGAATCCTCATTCCTTGCGCAAACAACAACCCCTCTGTGGGCAATTTACAGAAGCAACACAGACACTCCAAAATGGCTTTAAATGGACACTGGAGGATTTCTCCCTTCTCATCTTCCTTACTGCTGGATGCTTGTTCAAATGAGCAATCTGGGAGGATTTTCTGCAAGTGTGAAGAGGATCATGTACCCAGCTGATCCCTGACCAGTGCAATAGTTTCTGGGAGACTAGAATTAATCTGTCAGCTAGATTAAAGTGAGTGCAAGGACTGAGTGAAACCAAAAATGGGCTGTTTTAACCCAAGCTGTTGTGGAACCAGAGGAGCTGTGAAGGTGCTATCCATATTTGTTTGAGAGACTTCAATCAATGACTTTTAAAAAGGAGCAGATATTCTACATTCCCTTTGGAGAACAGCTCAATTATCTAGTTTTCTTAGCAGTGCATAGCAAAGATTTAACTGTTTTAATCAATTGCTGCATTTATCAAATCCACAATACAAGCTCTATTTTTTTAAATGTATCAAACCATGACTTTACTATAAATATATTGTAAATATAAATAGTAAATTATAAAGATATTTTACTGCCTCACACAGAAGGTTACTAATCCATTTTCTTTTTATAGAAATAGTTCACTATTTCTGTTTCAAAACGCAAGAGGTGTATGTTGCCACTGATTTTTAATTCACTAACTTACTTTGTTTATTTTCACTATCTAAATCCTATTTAAACTCATTTTTTAAATAACAAATAGTAATGCTAGGCAGAAAGAGAAATGTAAAAGTTCTTTTTGCTCATGTGTCTTACTGTAAAGATGCTCTCCTAAAGCATTAGATCAACTCTACTAAGGCAGAACAAGGCTAAAAATAATAACTTTAGAATAATACGAATTGAGCTAAAAAGAGAATGCACAACTGCCACTAGATGGCACAACAACCTTATATTACTTTGGTGGGTTAGGTTTGGTATTTTTGTTTTCCTTTTATATAAGACCAATATGTAACATTTGTATCTCAAACATGGTGTCAACATGTTTTCCCGTGCCATTCCAATTACATCTGATGATCACAACTTGGTGAATGAAGCAAACCACTTTACAATTCCTTTAGTGTATATATATATAAATGCACTGTGGAAATAAGACTTAGTGGTAAGCTCAACTAGAACAAATTCTAACAAATTTGCTGAAAAAAATAATGCATTTAATAGAGAGTCTTACATGTGAAAAGGTATAGTCAATAGTAGCATTTAACTTTTTAAAAAATTACCAAATTAAACCAGTGAACTGTTAATTATCAAACAACTTACTTCCTCTAAATCTCATTTGGCACTCTATGAGTTAACTATTCAGCAGTATCTCTCAGGTGAATTAAGTACAAACCCAATGCTGTTATTTGCCTGACTGCCTTTAAAAAAACAGACAGGTTCCTTATACAGATGCAGACACAGCAATCTTTTGGTCAACCATGTAATAAAAGAGGTGAAGATAACTGGGATTTAATTAAATATGCATTTAAATGTTTCCCATAATTGCTGTGCAAAAGTAAGCAACCAAGGTTAGACATTCAGCAGTGCTACTTGTCACTAACTTGCAGAAACATGATGAGTTCCACTGGATTAGAACCCAAAACTTCTGAGCAACACAATCTGTTTGAAGATGTCCCTGCTCATGACAGGAATTTTGGATAAGACGACCTTTAAAGGTCCCTTCCGACCCAAACCGTTCTAGGATTCCAACTCTGCCTTTAGGTGTGTTAAAGCCAGAAAAGGCAAATGAAATCCTGTCAAAGCTACTTTTCATTCTCTTCAAAGATTCAAAACACTTCAATGAACACAGCTCCAAAGGTAAATAATAATTATAATCTTATTCAGCCCTCCAGTTGCCTACTATTTCAGTATCAGAAGACGGATGAAGAAGACAACACATTAATCTCTGTGGATGGCCATATGAAGAAACTAACAACAGAGTAACTCTGATGCTAAAAAATGGTCCAGAAACATCCTAAATGACTTTATTTTATTAATAACATAGTAGCTAAGTGATTTCCTTAGTTTTATGTACAAGACGTAGTCTAGAAAGGAAAATAGGCAAACTGGTGATGTATTTCAAGACTCAGAGTGCAGTTAGATGAACATTCCAGAAATGTACACAGCCACCTTACCCTGATGCAATCTAATAGTTTTATGACTTCTGTTGCCAAAGGAGTTCATAATCTTTTAAAATGATTGTCACTCACAACATTCTGTTTTAAAATGTGGAGAAACATAAAGAAAGAGAATTAAAATGACATATCTTGGGTTATCCAGGAAAAATGTGGGTAACTTATGGATGAATTACACATTTTTTAGCATCCAGGCTCGCACTGTGATACCCAACCATCATCATTCTCTGAGGCTCTATAATTAAGAAAGCAATTTACCAGAAGCACTGACCCACCAGGTATCACCCTCATTGAACTACACTTGAACCACTATTTCAGTCTAAGACAACATCAACTCTAAAACTCAGTTGGGTTCTCCTATTTGGTGTTTAAGAGACTTGCACGTCAGAATTATTGTCTTTGCTCTTCCTGTGGTCCCATACATTCAGCTTTGCCACTAATGAACCAAGAGCAGATTCAGCTACTATACAATCCCAATTTATTTCCAGAGTATCACCAATTCTATGTATTGAAAGAAGAAGAGGACAAAGAATATGTAGCTATGAAATTTAAAATTAAAATCCATAGACACCTGTAGAAAAAGACATCCTAACTCCACATGAACTCATTCTCTTGACTCTTCCAGTTTTATTTTTGATATTGTAAACAATTATTACTTTTTTTAAAAAGTAATTTACTTGATGATAATAGTCATGCACAACTTTACCACCTTTCTTTCACTATATCATTGTAAGGTGTTGTATTTTGCACTGTCAGCACTGGAGCAACCACCATCCATCACCTGAATTGAAATACAAAAATACAAGCACAGGGAGATGCAAGACAAATTCAACTGCTGGCTTCAGAACTTCACTTCTGTGGACCAGGCATAAAATGCTAGACTGCTAATTAACACTGGTGCTACTGGCCTACATATACATGAAAAGCTCATTTTATGAAGAGCAGAGTTTTACCAGATACTGTCTGAGAAATCACCCTTCTCATGAATTTATCTACCTCCATGTGCTATACTACAGTACTGCATTACTTCCTTTCATAAAAAATAATTTTATTTTCTTTTATAAAAAATAAAGGTCACAGAAATAATGTCACTGGTCCACAGTGCCAATAGAACTGGAATCCAGGTAATGTTTCCTCATTCGTAGCACTGTCTCCATATAGGTTTCCACCTTCTCCTGACCTGAATGATAAGAAGCAAAAGCGGAAGCAAGAACATCCATTTTGCTTATGTCCTAGTGAGTGGTTAGTTCTGCATGCTGAAATAGAGTTGCAGTGCAAAACCAAGAGCCAGTACTGATGAGAAATGAAATGACTCAAAATCATCTAGCAATTCTGAGCTAGCGAAGCAGTAGTGGGTGGCAACAGCTTCAGCTTAGGCCAATCCAAACATTCCATTAAAGCACGAAAATATTTACAGTTCCAAGACAACCTTCTAGATAAATTTTAGGTTGCAAAAAGTTGAAATATTACAATGTTTTCAGTGCAAAGTCTTAGTGAACTAAATATAGATATAAGCACTATTCTCACACTGTTCCTATAGTCTTCTGACTATTAAAAAAGAAAAATGTTTCACTTTTATAATCTAGAAGTCAATTGTGGGTTTAAATTCCAAACTTTCATTGAAAGAAGACCAGCAGCTCATAGAAAGATTGATATTTGGCAGTATCCAGATTAACAGAGATAAACACATTTTCTGTGATTTGGTTTATTGTTATATCAGTTGGGATCAGAAGTGTATACAGAAACTGATTGTCTACTTAAAGGTGTACTAGAAAGGAAACACCTATGAAGGAAGTAGGAAGTTTCAATCATGAGTTTCTCTTTCTTGTTTGCCATTTCACCTACTTTTTATGGCAGCAGATGATGCTCTTCTCTTCTGAAGGTTCACATACACAGAGCTATGTCTGTGAGTGTATCTTCCTGTTCTCAGGTAAACTGACATTGGTAAGATTCAGGTCTGTTTGAAGGTATTACAACCAAATATTAACGGCTTCTTGACAACATTTACTCTAACACAACACATTGTCATGGACTTTCTGTACATATCTGCTTTTTATACAACTTACAGTTCCAGCCCACTGTTATGTAACTGACTGGATTTTGGCTTAGGTCCCTTTGCTGGGATCATTCCCAACCATATCGATATATCCGCTATAGAACTTGCAGCTGGATTTGCTAACTACAACGTTATTTCTTAACATATATTCTTAAGCAGATGACTACAGCAAAGCTCAATGTCTATTGAAAAATGCTTATTCTGTTGACAAGGCCACTCAACTGAGGAAAGTATACACCTACCAACAAAGCTGTAAGGGAGTGATCTTGAGTACTGCTACAGAGAGACACAATGGCACAGACTCAGCAGTTTCAAGGATAGGGGAAGGGTGATGTCTGAAGGAGTCCAGACCAGACTATGTAGACCATCTCTTGGAACCTGCCCTTGCAGAAGACTCATTGGTAGTGCTGTTGAGTTGATGACAGCTCTGATTAATGTCACAAAAAATGTTACACTGAAAATGGATTCTCCTCTCTTTTATTTTCAATCCAAGCCTTGCAAAAAAGAGCAGGCAATTCGTAGGGCTTCATGTAAGACTGAAGTCAGATACTGACAGACAAGGAAAGTTTATCGACACTTAATTTTCTATCATCTTGTCTTTCTTACATCTTTAAAGATCTATCCTGGCTAGAAGTCTTCCCACCCTTCTAAAAACAGAACTCCCACAACCTCCTCCTGCAAAACCTTTAAAATAGTTACTTTCTCCTCTATACTTCACATCCTTGTCCTATCTGTGCCCCTTCCCCCTCTCAATTGTCCTCAAAGACAATAAAGAATAAAACTTTAATTTCTTTGACATTACAACTGGAGCCGGTGGTTAAAGTAAAGGGAAAAAAAAGTGACATATTTATACAATAAAAAATAATTATAAAATTGTGCTTTAAAAAAAAATCTATCTAACCAGTTGTTTAAAACAGTAAAACCAGAAATAGAATAATTAATCAGTTCTACCAGCTGCTGATGATTTTGTGAAAGGCAACATTAGATATTTTCTAATTTACTTGCAAATATCTTTCATTCACGCCTTAGTTTTTTGAAGTTATGAAGGAAATAACATGCCTATGCCAGGTTCAGGGTTTCTATATAGATATCAATACTGCAGGTAGCAGGTTTCCCCTCTGTGACTGTGGCAAAAGGAAGACCATACAAATACCCTGGTCATGTTTACATACAGTGCAGATAAAGACCACTGTAACCCTGCCTTTTTTGTACAATCACCACTAATATAAAAATTAAATCAAACATTTCCTTTTATTCCCCAGTTGAAATACGTATCTCATATTTGCCTATGTATCTCAGGGAAGAAGGGAAAAATACATTGATCTCTACCTTGGTTTCAGCACATTTTTTTTACGGAACATCATATCACAATGTTCTCTGCACATCACAATCCTGGAAATCTAGGTTGTTTCTTTCACATCGTGAGATCAAGTATGTGAAGTGGAAATCTCTGTTCTTCCTAAAGAGCTGTTCCAACACTACAGGTACTGCTGCTTTGTGCTCTTGCTGCACAGCCACAGCTTGCCAGTGTAGAGAAAAACAACGAAGGTTTGGCAAAGAGGAGATGCAACTTAACTCATAGGAGCAGTCCAACCTCAGATTACAACTGTTAGGTTGGTCTTGCACTAAAAGCTACCATTTTTACCATCACAGATTATCTGCAGATTACCTACAGTATTCTGTACTGTTAATGTCCATAGCGCTAACTGGCTATTTAGTTTCATTTATGACAAAAACCTAATAGAAGAAATACACATCTAAATCCTTGGCTTGTTTCTTTTAGGCATTAGGGTTGAGATTGCGCAAGGAGATGCTCAGTGAGATATTCTTAATTGCCTCAGTCTAATTCCCACCAAAACTTGAAAATCTTAAAAATCTGGCTGATAGCTTTACCACTGAGCTAAACACAACCAACAATGTTCTTACTTTAAAGTTGTAATGTACTATTTCATAAATGAATTACTTGCCAGTTACAGAGATCCCTTTCTCTCCACCTACTCACTTTTGTTAAAAAAATAAACTCTCAAGCACTGCATCATATAGTGAGATAGATATAGTTTAGAACAGGACCTTTTCTGCAGACTTGTAAACAGTATTATGGAGCTTTTTCTATCCTAGAATTCCTGTAATCATAATTTTTCTGAATACCTGAAAAAAACCCGGTGGTACAGGACCTACTGGCATGCCATCTCCTGGGGGAATGTTTCCTAGCACTGGACTGGGAGCTGCTGCAGCACTCTGAAAAGAACAAAGGGAGAATAAACCTTTGTCATTGTATGGTAGGCATTAACCCCCCCCAAAACCCCAAACCAAAAAAACCCCCAAATCTGACCAAAATGCAGAAAGTAATTCTGTGGATATGTCATAAAGTCATTGTTTCATCTGAAGGCAAATTAAAATTGTATAGTGTTCAGTCTTCATTTAATACAAGTATCATGATTTGTTAACAAATGTATGTTGAGAGGAAGGATGCTAGAGATTGCAACTATGCACAAACACGTGACAGTTAGATAAATCTTGACTAGATTTTAGAAAATACTGCATCTTAGTATGTCTATATACAGATGTGACTGTAACTTGCACACTTTTTCTTGTATGTATATAAACATATGCACAAGGATACACATAGAGCACATGGAAAGTAATTTATGCATTTTATCAGTAATTTCCAAGCACTTTAAAGATAATATCAGGAGATTGTTACATTCTTTCAGAACTACATCAAGTTTCAAAACAGGATTCTGTTACTAACAGTACAAGAAGGAATGCTCAGGATTCTGCTGGTATTGCCTACGGATTTTACCAATCCCAAAAATAACCACCATGACAAATTAGAAGAATTCAGGTTACATCTTTGGAAAGGGAAAGAAAAACAGAATTTCTAAGAAATGAATCAGAGGATAAAATTAGTTACCTTTGCAAATCCTTCAGCTGGAATAAACAAGTAAAGAATATTGCTTTTGGCAATATACAAGCAGGAGATCCTCACAAAAAGGGAAGCCAAACTGTTATTATTGTCATGTATTGGAACCTCAATTACTTTTAATTTCTATCAGTCTTCCCTCCTGCGATATATTTCTGTAGGCCATGAGGCTGAATCACCTATACAGGATTACAACCTTCTGTGGAAGTATTCATACACATACACTGCACTGAGAGCCACTTGCAGCTCACTAATGACCTGCCAGTATCTGCCCTATAAAATATGAATCACTTATGCTTATTAACTTATCACTCTATTTTATGCTCACATTTGACATCCAAAAGATGCAAATCTGAAAATTTTATTTCCAGGTGTTTGAAACTCTATCTAGGAAATTAAAAAAATAATGCTGGAAAGATTTGAAAACTAGAACAAAGAAGGGCTGACCTTATTAAACCAAGCAAAAAGGAACTAGTTAATTACCACAGATTTTTCAATGGCTTAAGCTGTGCTTTAGAATCATACCTCTGAACAACTAGTAGTAGTATATTTAGCATCTAAGCTGTCTGCTCTTTCCAAACAAAAGTCTAGAACATATCATTAAGATATTGTTTATGTTTATTCCTCTAGTAACCAAGGCCATCCTCGAACTAGTGAAAAAGGTCGCACCTGCAGGAAGGGGTGGACAGGACAGGTGACCCCAAACTGACCAACAGAGTATTCCAAACCATATACGTCATACTCTGTATAAAACTGAGAGATCCACGAGGGTCTCACTCTCTTCTGCGATGGCCAACGTCCAGTAAAGACCTTGCTCGTCTGGTTGCTCCTGACCCCAGATCCGTGCGTTCCTGAATCCAGTTCCTGAGCTCAGCTCCCTCCTGGCTGTGGACCCAATCCCTCTGCAGTAGTTGTGGTGATGTATAGTCATTGAGGGGTGGGGTGGGGTAGGGGTGTGATCTCAGATATTTGTACATATTTCATTACTTGAGAATAATAATAATATCATCATCATTATTTCAATCATCATTATTTCATTAAAGCTGTAGTTTAGCTTCCAACCTGCAAGCCTTCTTCCTCTCATCTTCCTCTCCCCTTCCCCTGAGAGAGCAGGAAGGGAATTTGGGAGACCAACTACATGGTCTTAGCTGCCAAAAGTAGCCAGGTCGGGGCTAAACTGTGGCAGATAAAAAGACTGTAGAAAGTGCTGGCTTCAGAACTGAGTGCACGACACTGATTCACTAGAAAACTCAGTAATAAAGGGTCTTATTTAAGCAAATATCTGGTCTGCGGGAACAGCATCAAGGTACTATATAACTGCAATTGACAGAAAAAGCTAGACAGATGAGTTCAATTTAACAAACACTTCTAAATCATATCACCTTCTCATGAGAGGCTACCACAAACCAATCAATCAGCATATAAAGCTGCTGCAAATAAAGATGATTCTCCACTAGCCACTGCCATTCTTTGGACGCTGCCTGAAGTTCATAAGACTGGAGTATGATGCTGCTTAGTTACATGCAGAATCATACAACTCCCAGGAAGGTCTCAAGTACTTCTCTCAGGTCTGTTGCAGTCTCTTAGCCTCCCAGACAGAGGGAGAAATAAGCAAGTGTGTGAATATACAGAAATAACTCCTGAAGAACAAAATAATTTTGTTGACGTTTCTTTCTTTCACACAACTTCTGTGAATGCCCACTAACTACTTTCAGATTTTCTACACTTCCAAAGTAAAACAGAAGAGAAAGTTTTCAGGTTTTTTTTTTTTTAAAAAAAAAAAGACCTGTTTAAACTGAGCATCATATAACAACGTCAACTAAAATCATGAATAGGCGCAGACACAGTTTGAGTGGAGTATATTGGATCTTACTTCTCTATATACACGTTTTCTAGATGAAGAGTGACAATAGTAGAATTACTGATGGAGAAAATCAATGATGTTAAAAACCTGAACATCTTAAAATGTCCAAAATAGCCTTCTCTGCACTCTGTGACTAAGGAGGAGTATCCCATTAAAGGGGCACAAATAATGATGAACCTTATTACAATATCATCCCTCTTTGCATACCAATTCATGCATACCAATTCATCGTTACTGGCTATGTAATATGTGCTGCAATACGTCCAAAGGAGCTGATGCTACGGAATAAAGCATTCGGACAGACTATAATAAATCACAGAGCAAGAACATCTCAAGAGTATAAAGTCACATGGGCAAAATCTGGTTAAGTTGTGAGATCTCAGAAAAAGAGCTGAGCAGCACCTCCTTTGATACAGTTTGCAGAAGCTTCCTATCCCAGGTTCTGTCACTCCTACACACATTATTTAAACAAAGCTATATCAGGCATTAATGCATGCCCTGGTGCCTTAATACACTCAGTGGGCCTCAGATGTCCTCCTCAACTGTGGCCCCTGCCAGAGCTCCCAGGTTACAAAATGATGCTTGGAAGGGAAGGAGGGAATGACTTGTTGGGATATAGTGCTACTATATAAACTATATATAGGGCTACCGAGTTCAGGCCATTTCCCACACTCTGAAAATCCCTTTAGAAAAGAAAAATGGTAAAATATACTTAACAGATAAAAAAGAGAGAAAGAAAGAAATAATGATTATTGCAAAACAGGGGGGAAAAGGATTAGAATTATCTGTTAAGATTTATGTTAGTCGTTAAGGTTTCTAGCAAGGCTTTATAGGAAATATACTTAAAGATAACACTTTCCTAATCGTCCCCATAAGGGTTGGGGGCTTTTGTTTACAGGTTGGCTTTTTCCCCCTTTTTTTGAATCTGACATAGCACTGCTACCAAAGGAGCACAGTTTCATTCCTTGGTGAACCTCAGAGATCAGCACACAACTCACCAGGACCTGTAAAATGGGTAAAGTGTAATTCTTTATCTACTGAGCTATAGATGAAGCAATGAATGACTGCAACCCTACCTCACATATGTAACAAAATGCATTAATTTCAGAGGTGCTGCTGATTCCTGTGAAGGGGATACAGCTCCAAAGCAACCACTTTTAGGAACTGCGTGTTTTGTAAAACTTTATTGATGAAGAAGATAAGAAGAAAGGAATCAAATGAAGCCACCACAAGGGACTGGAGAGCTTCTATAGCCTCCTCAGAAAGCCTTCTCCTTGAGGACTGAAGTTCCATTCTAGAGAGCTGCCCTGAGGATGGCCACAAGGTCTGAGCAATGCTATCAGATGGATATCGAAGGAATCACTTGTGAAGACGAAGAGGGAAGAAAAGCAAGGTCTTGCAGATACGATTACACAACAAGTAAGTGATCCAGACTGATTTACTCAGCCTTGGTCCTTGTGGTTTCCAGAGAAAAAGGTCTCAACTAGAAAGGAACTAGCACTTTGCTTTGGGCCAGTTACTCAAACTTAAATTTACTGGTGTTGACCATTTTTTGATTGGGTACCACGATGTTTCAGAGAGGTATTCTGTGTGTTGATTTTAATTAGCCTAATTATTTGAGACTTGATTATGCCATGCAGTTTATAGACAGAGAAAATCATCTCTCCTCTGTACTTCTGAGTGGGAAGGAGGACAAAATGATGCAAGGTTTGACATAATAGTAGCTCAGTATTACTGACATTTGAAGTATCACTCAATAATTTTAACAATACTGTAGTTATAGGCATTCTGTGATGTGATTCTATGAGTCCAGTCGTAGGTGTTACAAATCTCTATCTTTCATTACATAATGTACTTTTTTTTTTTTAATGTTTGCATGTTTGTTCGTTTGGGATTTTCTTCCCTGATGGGCAATGAAGTCCCAAAATGAGACATAAAGCATTTTCAGTGTTTTAGGTATATTACATTTTCTATCTTGCACCATCCAATGAACATTTTAAGAACTTATACAGGGTAGATCAACAAACAAACCTGCAACTGCTGCACTGAAATACTCTTATTTACTCTATCCTGATGAATTATTCAGTTATGTTTTCACAGTCCCAAAGCAAACCATGGTGCTTTTTTGTATGCATTACAAGTTGTTCATCATTTATACTTTTATTAGTTCGACATTTTAAATATTTGCAATTTGTTTTTCCCTGCTTTTCATAAAAAGATGGAATAGGAAAATATAAACAGTCTAATCTTTTTGTACAGTATCATACATCCTTAAAATTGGAAACCCATATTTGCTTTTGTAGCTAAAATACTGAATTTATGGTATCTCTTCACAATTATTAACTAAAATGGTGTACCTGGTGTACCACTTACTGTGGTCATTCTTCGCTGTACCCAAGTCACTCTTGACAATGTAAAAATAGTCTAATATATTTTAAAAAAAGCAAACAAGCCATGATTTAGGTTGGTTTGTACGATAATCACAAAGTAAATTGAATCATAAAATAAAGTAGGATAGATGTTCCATTAGTACAGTATCTGAAACCCAAAAATCCAGAGAGAAATCTGCAACACATAAGTAGTTTTCTGAGGCTATCACAAGAAGTTGTTTATGACAGAAGCTCGCTGAAGAATTCCATTTCTAGGCAAAGACATTTACAAAGAAAGGGTTTTATCTACAAAAATCCTCATCCAGCTCATTCACTAAACTGGGTATTTAATTTCAGCTATTTTGGTAAGACATCCTTATTTTTACGCAAAGTAAGAATTTATCGCATTACTAAATTTCCTCAGTAAGGATATTTCTGATTTTTTAGAAGTCTACCTGATGATGACTTATGAAATCTACTTGATGATGAATGAGAGAAGTTGGACCTTGCACATAAGATGACCACTGCTGGCCACTCAATTCCCTCATCATCCAAGCCTCATCTGTAAACCTCAGCCCCAAATCTGCTGAGTTAGCTGGACAGTCCTAGTTCCTGCTGAATTACTGGAGATGGTGGCTATCTACTTCTTCAGTTGCACCAAGCATCAAGTCAATTCCTTCTGCTGCCAGTTTATTTGGAGGCAGAGTCTTTTGTCCTGTTTTCTGTGGCAAAGCACGAGCATGTTACTGGGGTGTTGTGCTGTAAAGACCATTCAAGTCCCTGCTGTACTCCAGGCAGAGACAAGGTAGTAACTCTAGACAACGCTGAAACTACTGGCATCAGTGTCCATGATGCAGGGAAGTTCAAATCCCTGTCCTAGGATTTAATGATGATACTACTAGCACCAAAGAGGAAGAGGGAACAACAGTCTGTTGAGAGCACGGTAGTTTCAGGATGTAGAAGGAGCTGCATTAATACCTAGTTTGGAAGAAGGCATGGAGCTAGACCTGCAAGATGCTTGCCAGTGTGCTAGCTTTAGCTTCTCTCTAGAAAATAAATTATTTCTATAGGGACAGTCTGAAACAGTTAAAAATACAGTTTTCCCTTTTAAAGGTATTTCCTCTTGCTATTTGCACAGTAGATGTGATTGTGGTTTTGCACCCTTCGCAATACCTCCTGTCATATCGCACATGCAAGTGAGGTGGGCTTCAGAATGCTTTACCACCAACCTGAGTCGTGGCTCTTCCATATACTGCTGGAAGCAACAGACTGTGGATGCTTCCAAGGGTAACCTCCAGGCTCACAGAGCCTCTGAAAGACAGCCCATAACTCCTAACACTAGGGCCAAACTGGGTGCTCTCTGGAGGGGCATTACAATGCCTATCTAGAAGGTTCACACATTTTTACTGCACAGTTTGCTGCTTGGCAAGTATGACACACTGTGAATGAGCAATAAAGGCAGCTCAAGGTGAACTTACAAAAGTGAAGTAGCAGCATCGGTATGATTATTTAAAATTCTTCATAATGGTAAAATTCTGTAGCACAAATGTGTCTGAGAGCATGCTGGAAGAACAAACCTCCAGTCTGCCTTCATGAGTCCTACAAGGTGAGCAACCTAAGCAGAAATGCGTTATTGTAGAACTAGTTGTAAATCATTGCAACTGCATGTTGGACGCGCTGTTTCTCTAGATTGAAGGTCAAGAAAAAAAAAACCAACCAAAAATACCCAAGAAACTGTGTTCTTGCCAGATCTCCAAAATCTCAACAGCACTTGCTGCAAGTACTCTATGGCATAGAAACTCCTACTTCTCACACCCCTTTTGCTGAGACTCTTAATTATTTTAATGATACAACTGAAAGCTTTGCTTTCAATTATTCCAAAATTTCATCTCATTCTGAGTGATAATCAAAAAACCCTGTTAATGTACCCTGAACAAGTATGCCAGACAGAGTTAAGTGTTCTACCCTTTTTCTGAAGGCTGCTTCGGGAGAGGTTAGGTCACAAGAATTCTGGCAATATCTTCAGAAATACTGAAATTTATTATCAGTTTCTCTGAAACACAAGGTTTTCATCAAGAGTGATATTATTGCAAGAATTCTACTACAGAGCAATTCTGAGAACTAGCTGTATTATATCATAGAATCATAGAATGGTTTGGGTTGGAAAGGACCTTAAAAATCACCTAGATCCAACCCCCAAATATACTTATACATGTAGTATCATTTTTATTTCATCTAAAGATGTATCCAATTCTCAAGTTCAAGTGCTAAAACATAGATACAACTGGCTCTTCATGTTAAGGATCATTTTGATACTGTTATAAATAAAACATTTGTTATTTTATTTTAAAATCACTGAGCTTTCTAGCCTAAATGAGTTAAGCTATCTTATTAAAATTACAGAGAAATTATTAATATGTTTTCATATATTCATATATGCAACCGAAATAAGCTGTAAACCAGGCAAAAATATCCTGTTGTGAAGGATATTAATACAACCAGTTAAATCAAAACAAGAACAGAAAAGTTCAGCATCTCAGGTTAGTTTTGTGTATGTTTATACGACATTAATGCACAGGTAATATAAACAAACTGCACAGCGAATGTGTAAGGATGGACATGAAGGACAGCTACAACCGCTGTTGCTACCAAGTTTGAAACACTGATGACAGCACCATCCTGTTGGCAGGAAAAGCAGAAAATGTTTAATTTTTGGTAGGTCTCTCCTTGAAACTCATGCTGAAAACTCATGTTGATGCTAAGCATAAATAAGACTCTGTTACTTAGTTGATAGCTCTGAGATCAATGTACAAGTAAGTTGATATGAAAGACAAATATCTTTCAGTATTGCTTAATTCAGTACATCCAGCAATGCCAATTAAGAGAACTGTAAATAAACACAGGAAGAGACGACATTGGGGCCATTGTGTTTAGCTGTGACCAGTCCCTGATGCACCAAACGTGCAATACTAAGAGAAAAAGAATCCAAAAGCCAATTGTCCGATTTTGTCAGTTTCTCATAACCCTCTTTTTTCCAGCAATTTTGTTAAGCGCAGCATTTTGGCTGCTTTCCTATGAAGACATAGATATGCATAATGCAACAAAAAAGCTCATTACTTATTACCTACTTACTAGTTAATATCTGAAAGAATATGTCCTAATTCACAGTATTTCATGCCTTCTCCAGCTTTATACCAACAAACAAGAAATTAACTGAACAGACAGAAATGCAAAAGTGTGTATTACGCTTTATCACATTTTACCAAGTATTTTTGATACAACTATGTTGCCTTGTTTAGAAGAACATGAAAAAAAGGTTGTTTCTCTTTTATTTTTTCCTGAGGGTGAACGATAAATATTTAGTAGAACATTTTCAAGTTCATGTTATGGAATAATGGGAATTAGGGAATTTAAGTTAGTTGTATATGTTTTTCCTGGAAAGATAAATGATGGATGATTACTCTTTCCAATCACGTTTACCGTGTACTTAATTCCTGGTCATGGATAGCTTTAAAGTCCCAGACATACTGTAGGCAATATTGTAATGAGATCAGGAATTTTTCATTTGTAATCACTTCAACTTGTATTGTAACTTATCAAGTATTTCTAAGTCATTGGCTAGTTACAGTAATAGTGCTTCATTATTTTTTACCTACCACAAATCAGAGAAAGAAATATTAAAGGAATAACATTGATTAACTCCTAGATGACTTCTCGATTTCTCCATGACAGAACATAAAACTGCTTACCACTCTGAACAAAAAAAATATATAAAATTAAAAAATCTAAATAAGCTGTTAGTCCTTTTATAGACTTGGAACACTCAACTGAACACAAAAGAACCATAACCCTAGACAGAGCAGCTGTGGTTTACTTAAAATGAATTGAAAGTCTTGCCCAAAAAGGTAGATTCACCACATTGGTAAAAGCAAACCATTTGAAAGAACTCTATCACAAGATCTAATTAATTCTCACTGTAGTTCCATTGACATATATTCATTTAAAATGTTTAATTTGTGTTCTGTAATAGGAATGCATTCATATGACAGCAGTAGTCGAGAAGTGTAATTGTAGGTCATAATACTATTCCTTCTAACTTCTCGGGTTTTGTCAAATTGCAGCTCCTTACAGTTTGATCTGGACTCTGGCATTATATTTCTTTTCACTCCATCTTATATAATTTCATAAGTGATAAAGAATATAATGATGATTATGATGATGAAGATGATGATGATGATGATAATAGCAGCTGCCACCTTGTATATCTGTTATCAGAAGGGAAAAAAAATCAAATTTAATTTAAAAAAATTACACTTTACATTAGCAAACCTGTCCACTTAATGAGTGGACTTGTTGATGAGGACAGAATGCTCTTGGACTCCATTCATTCTTCTTTCCGCAAGAAATAATTCTAACCTCAAAATAACCACTCGGTAAACAGTGATTCCTCATGTCTGAAGTAGGATTACCATTTGTTTTATTGTATTCCAGTGCCGAGTCTGAGGTTTTCATTCTACTTAGAGAAGACAGTGAAATTGTATTATGGAACTGAAAACCAGGTATTAGGATGGAAGTACACCGTTAAGTGTAACAGAAATTGGAAAGCTTTGCTATCAATGAATAAAAGGATTTCTAACTCTTGCCAAAAGACAGCATTTCAGTCCTGTTTCTTAGCTGTTTCTTCCAGGAATATTTAGAACACAATTTCCAGAAGAAGATTTCTCTCAAGTATGGTTATAGAGAAAAGATATTTTAAAATGAACATTTATTATTCACTGGAAGTTACTAAAATCAATACTACACATAGGTATCAACAGAATGTTTACTTTTTTTAAAAAAAAGGTACAAAAATAACATGTTTTAAATGTGGAAATAAAGCATCAAATTTCTGTCCATCCTTTTTCAAAACTGAATATAACTGTACTTAAAAGCTGAATACTTGGCTTTTCCTGAGTTTTTTATGAAGATGGAAAAATGTATTTCCAATAATGTTTTAGACCATTTTCTAGGCAAGTGAGGGCTTTCATTTCAGTGTAATTTCAAGTCCTATGTTATTTACTAATGTATACCTATGTACAAAATCAAAACACCAAACAATAGCCAGCAGAGCTAGGCTGCACATTTGATAAAATGCAACAGTATTATCAGATTCTTCATTAATAACCAAGCAGCTGACAAGTTAAAGGCACTTGAGGACAAAAACACTGTTGCAGCCTGGAGATGAGTTGCAGTGTTACTTCTATGAAATTACTTCTTTCCAGAAGTGACACTTATACCCCTCCCCAGAATCCCTGGAGACCAGGACTGCTTCGGTTTCCTAGCTTAACAACTGCAAAATACTCGATGCGCTATTTTTTTTTCATGCTGCACCTCCAGAGCACATCTTTGTTGAATAACTAACTGACATTGCAGATCACAGGTTTAACCCACTACCTTCCTCATCACAAGGAATTTGAATGAAGATGCGTTGACAAACCTTCTCTTAAAAAGGAGTTAGCAAGAAACTGATCAGAGGAAATGACTTACACGACAAGTTACATGTATACCATTGAATTTAATATGTGTTATCATATGCAAGCGTTACTTTTACAGTTAAAATTGCTACAATGCAAGACTACTTTAAAAAATACACTATTGTCTTTTCTCAGTAATTTCAACAGCTGTTGGGGTCACGATAACAGGACTGCAAGTAAGAGAAATACTGCTGAGGTTTTTAATACACAGTCAAATATTGCTAGGTCCTGAAACCAATGATTCCAAGTAATTTTAAACAGTGACCAACCAAATGGCACCCTCTCTGATAAAGTCAAAGACAGGTACCTAAAGCTAATATTTAAAAATACTTAGCGCTTAGCCCCACTATGAGTTTGAGTTGCACTCAGATAGTCACTGTGCTTAAGCCATGACACACTGCACACAGTGTTTTGTTCTGTGGATGTTCTACAGAGAATTCACAGTTGGTAAAATGGTGCTAGATACGCTACTATGACAAGACTACCTAATGATCTAACTTTCTGCAGTAATTAAGCTGATTGGCACAGTGGTTTTTAATCACTTAATTCATCTAATTGTTAAAACCATCTTGTTTTCCAAAGATTTTATCATTGCCATAGTACTCATGCCATTGAACTCCACATAACAGTCAAGTGCTCTCCCATTTTGAGTATAGTGATTAATAAAAATAAGCTTAAAGTTTCTCTGTATCTCTCTGTATTTTCCAAGTTATGAAACACAAATTAACAAATACGGTGGGTTGAAAGACCGAATTTTGATCATTAAATGCAAAGTAGGCTGGTTTGGGGTTATCCTTGGGTCAACTGGGAGTGGTTCAGCACAATTTCAGAAAAAAAAAAAACACAAAAGAAAACTCAGTAATTCCTTCTCTATCCAAAATAGATTTTTGTCTCCATATGTAGCTGGCTGGAACATAAAGCATACATGCAGAAAACTAAATGCCATTTCAGATGGAGCGGAACTGCTCCTCTGCTGAAGAAATAGTATATTTGGGTTTCCTTGACTGGACATTCATGTCATGCAATTCTTCATTACTAGAACACTAACTACAGAGATATCTATTTCAAGACTGTGCTGTAAATGTTATTACTCTGCTCTAAAACATTAAAATAAGTGACTTTACAATACTATAATATCGACAGCATGTTTTCATAGACAAAACATACTGAAGCAGTCATTTGGATTTTTTTAACATTAGCTCCATTGTTGATCAAGTTAGGGATAGGTAACATAATATATACTTGCCTTTAGAGCATTTCACCTCATTTTCATTACTTTAAAAGCAGAGGGATTTCTTGCGTATGTGGGTGCTGAAAAAAAATGCTTAATTGCGTAACAAGTAAGTGGTCATTTAAGACACTGGGAGACAGCAATTAAAAAACCCACCTACAATACTATTACTCTTTCAGAGATTTCTCTGTATTTCTTAAGAATGAAGCTGTTCCCTACACATCATGAAGTTAATTCCACAAAAAATTAAAGCTATATGCTGGAATATCTCTATTTCCATACAACACCAAATAAAACCTTTAGGAATACTTGTCTACCATGCAAGACTAGCCCTATGAGACTCATCTCCTCAGGCTCTCTCTATAGCCACCACAAAGAAAAATCTGCTGTGAGACATCGTCTGGAGGAGTGACTCTTTTCCCATAATCTACAAAGGATATGTGAGGAAACTAGCCTTACCAAGGCTGAGGCTCACATTTGCAAAAACCCTTCACGTATTCAATTATTTTTAGTTCAACTGAGGTGTTGCATGCAATGTACGGTGCACAGAATTTATAACAAAATGCAGTCCACCCGATAAGACTTTGGAAACACGCCTGTTAATTTACAAGAACAACTAGCACATTTAATATTTAATATTCAAGTCTGAGAAAAACAGTATAATATTTTTCTTCAAATTGGCAAAGCTAAAGCTCATGGTCAGCCAGTCTGTAAAGTACCTAATTTTTCTCATGTTGTCTGAATATCTATTTTGGATAAGTGTAACAGAGTTAACACCTCTAAGTGCTAAAACAGAATTAAGTACTGTGCTTACAAAGCCATAACATTTTCATGCTGGTGACTTTTTGCTATAAAGTAGTTAGCTAGTGTAGTCTACCAATAACAGGAGCCTGACGTGTTACTCCATGGGATACCAGAACTAAAGAAAGAGGCATCCACCCATACTCAAGGGATAGCAGACCGAGGGGGCTCAGTCTTCCAAGGACTTGCCTACATAACGCTTTCAGATGTTCTTCTACACGCATCAGTATCTGAAATACTCTTCCTGTATCTCAAACACTTTCTATCTGAAATGGCATTCTGATGCACATGTCTGAGACTTTTTTAAGATTTAGGATATAGAAAAGCCAGGAAACAAACAATATCCCTAATAAATGGCATTTAGAACCTAGCAGCTCTTCTGCCACCACACCAAAGAAGTCAGGCAGAATGGCAGCATCCCTGAAGTTAAACAAAAATGGGTTACTGAAGACAAAAAGAATAAACACTTCCCTTTCTTTGGGAATTACATACAGTGCCTCAGGCAAGAAAAATAAATCTATGAGTGCCCGGCACACACCCCACAGCTTGCTGAAGACTTAAGCTGGGAACAAACAGCCTTGCTGGGAAAAGCCCCAGCTTCAGCCATGAGTAAACTCGCTGGGTCCCCAAGTCACAATGCAAAGCAGGTAAAACCCAAGTGGTTGTCTGAGGTTGCTTCTCCTTGGGGAACTAATTATTTTACACCCTCTGGTGTGAAATCCGTAGCAGTGATAATGAGAACTTGAGTTTTTTAGGGTTAACTAGCTCCTACAGCTCTTAAGCACACTTAAAAAACCTTTATCTTTTGCATCATTTATTATTAATCTTTTCAAGTAGTGGGGGAGTGGAGTCAAGGTACCTCCCTTCCTGGAGGAATGCCAATTCGTGCCCCCCCTCCACATACGCAACGATCCCACTGCACTGGTCTCCTTCCGCAGACCACCAGGCTACCCACACGAAAAAAGACAATATTGATAGTGTATTTTTAAAAGCATATATTATACAAGGAACAAGAGACAAAATCCAGCTGATTTAAGACTGATTGCCAAAACTTCTGCATCACCATGAACTTCTGCATGAAAAAAAAAGTCAGCTAAAAGCATGAATATGGTATGAAAAATTCACTTCACAAATTGGCAGAATTATAAGCAGCTGGAAACAGTTGGGCACCTGTTACAAAAAAATGACACAATACAACCTTGCCTGTAATAAACACTTATGCATGTACAAAATGCATATAGATACAGATTGGTTTTAAATGTGAATTATGGGTATACTATCTTCACTGAAGATGCACATGCTACAGGGGAGGAACTTTTTTAAAGCAAAGTAAGTATAAAACCCCTTATTTATATAAATTAGTCAGTACTTACTGGTAGCAATAACCCATATTTCACTACACATAAAAAATGGGCTTCCTCCTCTCAGCTAACACAGAAAGGCTTGCAGAAGGGAAAGCATACACAGATCGAGAGCACTGAAGAAAATTATCTAAAGCGGAGAGGAGGTAGACAGCCACGTGTCACCTTAACACCTCCCAGACAATAATGCTGTTAGAACTTATTTTAAGCTCAGGTTAATGCACAGCAGTCTAAGAACTATACGATGTACAGGCTGGTAAAAAGAGAATATAAGAATTAAAGAAACACTGAAGCCCACTTTCCACCCTATACTAACAGAGGAAAAAAACAACTCCATAAAAACTAAAAAATTGAGGCCTTCTCCCCATCATTCTCCCTCTCTACCCTGACTCCAGGGCATCCTTCTATGACACTATTTCTCCTCACTCTGATGGAGAAAACCCAACAATTTTCTAGTCAGGTTGGTTAATTACAGAGAGCTGGCTGATACCAAGCGCTGTGCTACCGGGGAGATAATACAAGCTATAAATTGCTGAAGAAAACCAGCACTCTAGCAGTGTTTACCTAATATCCCTGCTATCAGGTAAATAGCCTATATTATCTTGGGGAAGCTGGCAGTGGTGATACAGACTTCTGATGGGAAATTATACAGCTCTCACTATCTGCTGATAAGATTTGCATCAGTAAGTGGTGGAGAGCTGACATTGTTCTTCCTTCAATCTCAAATGGGAAATTTTGACAAAGATCCACTTGTAAAAGACAGTGGCTGAGCTGCAAGACACTAGGCTTACATCCACATGGTGCTTTGTTAACAGAACGTGGTAAATGCAGCAATTATCAGAATTTCCTCTGAGCAACAACCAAGGAAGAGAACTTTAAAGCTCATCTATCCCACCACTTACTCTTCTTTGCTTCCACTTTTAAGTCTCTGAATCCCCAGGAACAACTCTAGGCTTTTCACTCTCTGAGGACTTCAGCCCATCTCACAAAAATAACCAGATTTCTTCAGGCAGAGGGTCCCACAGGAGGGATACCCGCGGTTAATATAAAAGTCGACAAAACTGCGTCGGTATCAGGAAACAGTGGATAATTAAGCAGTACTTTATTTAACTACTTAATCTACCCTAGTAGCCTCAACATACCACTCCACAACAATGCAGTGCACCGGTGCGTCTTCACTTCATGAAAGTGAAACTCCGGGGTCTGTTTTCTATGAAAGAGTATGTTTTCTTATTCCTTTTGATTACTATTCACATAGATATTTTGCTAATCAATAAGATATACAGTACTTTTTCCTTTCTAAGAATTAAATTTTTTACCTCTTTAAAACAGGTACCATGACCATCACCTTCTCAAAACCACCCATATTGTACACAAAATGCTTCACACAGCTTGTGAGCACCAAAACTGTTCTAAGTTTTTTCTCACTCTGGTTGTCCCATTAGCCCTTTCAAATCAGCAACTGAGGTATGAATACGGAGAAGATCACAAACATTAACAGACACCAAACACTGTCAGAACAGATGAGCTGGCCAAATAAAACATAATTTTAATAACTTGGTAAGGAGCAGGTGCAAGAGGTACTAGATAAAAAAGTTTCAGGTGCAAGGAATATATAATCCCTACTCAGGTATATTTCATCTGCTGTCCAATTAAAATGTAGCCTTGAAATCCAACAGGACAGTGCAGATCTTACAAGCAAAAGGATAACCAGAAGTTTATTTTTTTTTCTTCCAGTGACCCCAACTTGGTGTTGCTCCTGTATAGACTCATATTTGTAGCATATTGTGTAGTAGTGTATAAATAGCAAAATTCACATTTAGCACAACTATTTCAAATCAGTGAATGTCTAGCTACAGCTAGATTGAATGAAACAATCTATAATTTCCAGAGTGAAAAGCAGTGCAAAACACAGCAGTAATTGTGTGAAAAGGTGACAAAAATTTAGGCTTGAATACATACAATATGATGCTTGGACAAAATGTTGAACTTCTCAGGCTGAGGTACCATTGTCATAATTTTTATTAGCCACAACAATGAACTTACAAAGCTTTCAAATTATTTTTATAAGTCCTCTTTTATGCACAGAATAGCGTGCATTTTTCGCATGACAATGATATATGTGCACTTGATAAAGCACCATAAAACAACAGCTTGCCTTTTATTACTTTACTTGGTGTGACAATTGTTAAATCCTTCTCATCCTCAACAACCCTCAAATCTACCAGTGCCTATTCCTTTGATATTCATCAAGTACTTTAGTTCTGAGGGCATGGGGTATTCATTGGCAAATGAAGAGACCTGTGTGCCTGCAGGGAGGCTCAGAGAGTATCTCCCAAGCAACTCTCCCCACTGCACTTTTTAGGCTGTTGCTTTTGGCTGAGGCCACTGTTACCACAGGAAATAAAAATTATATTACTCAGGAAGGAAGCTAATGAGCTTCCCCTCCCCCAAATGCCATTAGACACTTCCTGAATAAAGGAGAGGCACATTAATATAAAGAACAGCAGCACGTAAGTAACCAGAAGCTGAGCCTGCTGTATGATTAAAGCTACATACAGTTTCTGGATGGAGAAGGAATACCATATCAGCTACTCTAATGTAGCACTGCCATCATGCTGCCTTATACTATTAGTGCCAGAGTGGTTTGCCCATTCTGCTTTTAAATGGCTCAAAACCAGTGATGCTTTCATCACTTCCTCTGGAAGAATATGCCAGGCGATAAAAGAACTCCTTGTAAGGAGTGTTTTTGATGCACTTATGAATTACCCTATTCATTTTTTTATTGTTTTGAATTTAGAGCCTCTTAATAAAACCCCACATCTGGGCGTTTATTGTTTGGTTTGGTTTGGTTTGTAGGCTTTGGATGTTCTTTAGACTGGATGATTTCTGAATTTGGGAAATATCCAAAGCCTGAAACATAAACAATATATCACGCACCAAATTTATGGAGGCTCAGAGACTGACGCTGCCACGTCATTAACATTCAGCTTTATTGAGATTTTTAAAATGCTGTAACTTTTTCAGTGAATATAATGTAAATATTTAGTTGTCCATCTATGTTGAATAAATTATTTTAAGGTTTAAGTCAAAACCATCGTTTTCCGTGTAGTTAATCTTTACAATGTATTTTGAGCTGCAGTTACTTTAATTCATTCTTGGAGTGTGTTTTTTATTCTAAAATGAAGTTATTGGAAGTAATTTAAGGGCTTATTCTGCAAAATGTAAGCAAGTACCATCTGAAGTGAATAAAATACAAAGGAGTAAAGGTTTGCACCAGTTTAAAAATCTTCACAGGAGCAAAGTTTCCCTGTAGAGGAGAACCCTTTCATTAATGGTATGATCACAAACATGATTTATGTGAATTTACAGTAGGAGTTGGGCTTCTTTGACTACCTCAGCATGACCACCAGAGATGTTTCCGGGATGAATGCCCACAGTACCACACAGTGTCACTTCAGTGACCTCTTGGGTAGGGCCCAGGTACAACAGCTCCTTGTCCTTTCTTCTCTTTCCAATATTTTCAAGATAGCATCTGCAAAATCTGCTTTTTCTGCTTTGGATTATTCTATTCTCACTTCTTTTTCTTTTTCAATAAAGAGCTTGTTTCCTTGCTTTCCTTATGTTCCTCTCAATTCCTTGACCCACTACTCCCTTTACTACTTCTGATTTAGTTTAGTTGCTGAGATTTAATACGATGTTAGACAACTAAACTGAAGGTTTGAGTTTAACTCTTACTGGGAAAAAAAAATGGGGAATAAAAGTGCCCCTGCCATAAGTACAGCAGCAAATAGCCCTCATCAGAAAAAAATACAAGGTTAATAACAAGAGAGCAACTGCTTGCTGAAGATCCTTTCAGTATTTGTATTCTCATAACTTCTTCTGTACCTAAACACTGGCTCAGCATTATTTTACATGACATTTAGTTAGTTTTTATTTCAAACAACAGCTAAAATGTAGAAAACAAAATAAGAGCTTAACTTATGTAATTTTAATTTTACACACACTTTTCCTAGTTCTACAATACATGCATTATTTTATTGTACTTATATTATAAAATAGCGCCATTTCATAATCACACTAAAACATTTTAGAGTGTGTCTCATGCTCGGCTCTTCACATTTCACCAGTAGCTGAGACACTTGTCTTTTCATCTTCCGAAGAAATTAAGACATGGCAATATGCCAACATGACACAGCGCCTGTTGAGACTCAAGATTTAATTACAGGATCTTATTTTTTAAAGAGAAATCACATTACATTTAAAACAACAAAAATGTGTCATTAAAGCCATATTGATAAAATCGTTTGCTAATCATTGAGGATAAGGATTGTATTAGCAATGCTAATGTACAATACTTAAAAGGCCAAAAAAGAAAATCTCCCTTCCAATTTGGTCACCCATTCAATAAGCACAGCTATTATTTCCATCCAAAACTAGCAGTCGTTCAAAGGCTACAACACTTATGAACATAACTAAACAATGTTTTAAATGACAAAAACAGTTCAACTTATTAAAGAGAATTCCTGAATAAAGCAGAAGTACAAGCAAGACGGAGGCCAACACTACAAGTCAGTTTTAACCAGGATTTGTTTATGAAGACCCTACCTAAACAAGAGCCCTGCAGACTGCAAGGCCTTCAAACACTGCAGTGCGGATAAAGCATTAGACTAGTCTCACCAAAATAAAAAGCATGAAACCTTTTGTATCTCTCACTCTCCAGAAATTAAATGTTAGTGACTTGTTAAATTTTAGCCCTTGTTAATTCCACAGAAAAGAAGAATAACTCTGCAAGGAATTAATGTTAAATTAACAAACAAAAAGACTCTTAAAATCATTACGTACTTCGTGCATGCATATATCTGGTTGAGTGTGTTTTTCACATTCCTCAGAAAGTTTGTCATTAATCACCTGCCAAACATCGGACAGTTTGCAGCTTCTAACAGAACAGAGTCTCTAGATCTGTGGGTTTTGATACCAGCACACTGTCCTAACAGCAGTGTAAACTGTAAATACACAGAATGTTTTGCCACAATTTTTCTTATCAGTTGTAGCTAAGCCAAACAAAATCTAAACTTCACACCAACCCCCAAAATCATTACCCGTTACCCAACAACCATTCTTTCCTCATGTAAAAGCCAATAAACATTACATTAAAATATAAACACGGTAAACCATTCAACTTCACTGTTGTGTTTTTTTCTTTTTCTGGTAACACACTGCAAAGCCAGCAAAAGCGACTAAAGATCATCCCAAGATTAAAAAGGCATTTCAATAGCACAGGCATTTTAAAACTACTGTATTTGCCATGGCACAACCCTCTCCCTTTCCTGCAGGTGATGCTCAGAGCCTGCTAGCCCCTATTCCAAAACACCATGCACCTACTTCTCTAGTACAAAAAGCAAACTCTAGGGTCCAAACATACGCTCTCGCTCTCTAGATACAGATAAATTATAATTATTTTAATGAGTAGGACCAAAGGTTGTAAGAAATCTTTATTCTGTTTTGCGCGCTGTTTTTTTTTTCCCTCCCTGGAAACAAACAACTTAAGAATAATGAAGTGATGAAGCAGTAATTACTCTCAGACCCTTGTATTATCATTCATTTTACATGCCCTTTCATGCTTTTTGTTGAGAAAATTACTGTAGTATACTGAAAAAAGTCAGAACTGCTTCAAAAAACTTTTGAATTCAGTAAGCTTTTTCATTTTTGTCTTATTATACTGACATTATCACTCAATATCCATATGAAGAGCAAGTTTCTTTCACCTGGAGATCTCCAAAGCCCTGGGCACAGAAATCTATTTATCTTTAAAGTATTCAACATCTTCGAAATTAAGATGCGAATATTCAAAGAATGCCTCCCACACCAAGCCTAAAGATAGTAATGTTTCATTACCATTGTATATTTTGAACTCTAGAGCTAGCAGTTTTGAATTTCTGAATTTCTGAGAGCACTGGTTTTACTTCAGGAAATAAAAAAGACTGCAAAATGATTTCATCAAAGTTCAGGAAATATTTTTAACCCTTCCTTAAAATTGTTTTCATTATGGCCTTATACTTCTTACCCCATCCTGGGGAGACTCACCTTGCCTGTAGAACTTAAAACGCTTTATAAGGCATAAACAGAGCATTTATATAGCACTAAATCACTGTTTTAGATACCTATGATATAGCAAAAACCTTTTGAACTGTATTTCTAGAACAATGACATCTAATGTCTGAAAAACTGAGCTTAACTACTGCAATTAAGACTTTACATAATAAAACTGAAACAGAAAATCCTAATATTTAAAACTATTATTGGCTGTTTTTACAGATCTGTTTCAAAGATACATCCATTACAACACTATGAGGAAGTCGCACACAATAGTAATGACTACTGCAGTTTTATAGCAACGGCTATTACAACAATGGCTATCCAAGATTACAAAAAAAAACCCACAAAAAACCCTCTAATCAAAGTGAAATTAAAGACCTTCTTGACATATATTTTCAAAACCAGTAACCACTTCCTTAAGAAGTCACCTTGTAATTATATGGTTTCTAACAGCTACAACTTTGCACACCTACTATCAATATAAATAAATAACAGTTTCTTTAGTGTAGTAAAACAATGAGGAGTATCTTAATGTAAATCAGCAGTCTGTACTTGCAAAAAAAAAAGAAATCTAGACCAAGCAGGATATAACTTCTCTGGGGACAGAGTCGGCCTTGTGTGTAAACTGTCAACTCCTTCCTCTTCCCTCAGCAGTAGGAAAGGAAGCATTTAAGGGTGGAACATCACTTACATTTCTTACAAAAAAATGCTAGGGATCGCAGTTACAACACAAAAAGTACCTATACCATGGGCAGATATAAATTTCTGCCATTCAGCAGGGAGAAAATAAAAGCCTTGTAACTACCATATTGCCAGCTGACACAGGAGAGAGGTGGCATAAATACACATACCATGTAAATAGAAATATGAAGAGCTGGACTTTCTGTACTCTTTGGTAACAAAGGAGGTAAAAATACCTTTTAAGGTACCGTAACTTGAAAAGTCAAAACCTTGCCAGCATTTGGGAGAAGCAAATGCACTTAGGGCCATCCACAGTCTGTGCCAGCTAAATCTCACTTAATGGGAGAAGTCAATTTCATTAAAAATTAAGTTATATTGGAAAAAAGAACTTATTGTTCTAAAATTATATAATTTATGACTTACAAGCCACTTAGTTATGGAAGTTGCAGGTCCTATGCAGACAAAATTGCCAACAGAGAACTACCAATCCTCAAAGTTATTTATTTTCACTGAAGTAAGTGAATGAAATCAGAGCTTAAGAGGTAATTTTAGAAAGATCCAAGAAGTGACTCTACATTGCCTTCGAAAAACATTTTTGGTTCAGCGGGTTTGTATCTTGGTGTAACTTTTCCTTCTAGTTTTTACAAATGTTAATCTGTCTGTGACAGACCTCCACAGGCTACTAAGTAGTAGTTCTTCTCTGTGGTGGTTTCGTAGCAAGTTCAGAGAGATTTCCTTTCACAGCAGGTTCCCAGGTTTCAAAAGAGCTTTAAAAACTGTATTTGTTTGAAAAACATTAGCATGAAGTCTTTTTTAGTGGAAAGAATAAAATTGCTGTACAAGGTATCGTTTCACCATAAAAGGTACCTTAAGTTGGATAGACTGATACTCATGGACATTCCTTGCTTTGAGTACCACTAGCCCCTAAGGGTTCTATCTGCAGAATCAATGAGGACATGAAGGTCTTCAGGAGCATTAGAAGACATCATGCATCCCACAGAGGCTTCTCCAGATTTTTCTTCAAGAAACTTGCAAGTAGCCTCATTTGAGAGGATTAAGGGATAAACTTCAAGGTTTATAAAGAGAAGACAGAAAGCTGAAGCATGATTTCACCAAAATCACCAGCACAACAGATGATACCATTGTTCTTCTGAAAGAAGCAGTCAGCAAACGTGCAATTCAACTGTGACCCACAGAAGAATAAACAAACACATTGCTACTCAGCCTACTTTAGTGGAGGCAATCAGCACTTAAACCATGCTTAATTTTTACTAATTTCCATAAAAGCAAATTAGGATGAAACATGCATACAGGCAGATAATTTGCCCAGCAAGGCATCTCAAGGTTATTTGTCACTACCTCAAAAAAAGGGCATAAAGAACTAGCAAGGAAGAGAATATGACCAGTGGACAATGACTGTGAACTTCTACACCACACTTAAGAGGCTGAGTCTTTTTAAGTCTAATCCAATCCCTTTGCTCACGGCAGGACTAACTACAGCAGCACCAGTCCAGTCACATCTTGATTCTCCAAGAATGGAGGCTCCATAAACCTCTCTGGGGAACTTCTTTTAGTCTGACTACTGCCACAGTAAACAGTTCTCTGTGATGTTCAAATGGAATTTCCTGCATTTCAATTTGTGCCCCTGTAGCTTGACTCATCTCAATGAGAAGGATCCTGTATTAATTTCTGCTCAGTATTCAAGTTACAGTAGACAAACATTAAAATTAATTAAGTGCTGTAGAATGACTCTTGCTACTTTCACAAAGTATTGCCAATTCACCAATTTAAAGTGGTATCACTTTAAAAAATTATGTCAAGATACTATATTCTAGATGAAAGATCTTATGCAGAAGAGTGAAAATGTGTTCTAGTAAAAGAAACAGTACTTAAAGAGTTCCCTTGGGTAATAGGTACAATTTAAGTAGAGTTTTGAAAAGAGACGATTTTTCACCAAATTTTGAATAGAAATATATCGAATAGACCCATGAGTAGACAGTACAGTTACTGGCCTCACAAAGACATTCCAGGGCTGGGTCTGAATCCAAGCCCAAAACCCGAGCTGAGGCTGTTTGTTTGATAAGATTATATTTAAGTTGCTTCCTAAGGAGTCCTGTTATTTTAGTAATTATTTTTCAAAGGAATTCACTGCAACTCCACTCACTTCAAACTTTGAAGACTACCAAAGTGACCAGGACTCAAAAACTGGATATTTCAATGACTAGGAAATGCCTGGCCCTTTCCTCAGACAAACTGCAGAACTAATTTTTTTCCTTTAAACTTTTGCTTAAACAAGAAGGCTGTATGGTATGTGTTTCAGGTTTCCATGGAAGTCATTCATACCTCAACATTCAGCACTCAAGTAAGATATGTGCACAGCATAGAGGCACCACACTTGTACTATTACATGACAGAAGACAAAAGGATTGAATAAATCTCTAGAAAAAATTATACAAGCTCACAGTCTAAATTTTTCAATGTTTGCAGATAATCTACATTAACTGATCCCAATGACAGCAATTCCAATCAGACTTACATAATCATGAATTGACCAGGGCTAATTACATAAAACTAGCCTGGTTTAAGTCAACTTTTCTGCCACTTCTGAATAACTCTTTAGCTGGATAAACAACAAATGTTATAACAACAGAAACACCTTATGCACTGCTAAGGTGTGTCTATTGCTATGGATACAAGTTTTTAGCAACAGTTCATTGTGATATTACTTTCCAAAAAAAGGCTTAAAAAAAGCTCATTGAAGGAAGGGTAACTTTAAAAAAAGAAATACTAAAAAATCCATTTTTAAGAAGACTCCTACTGAGCAAAATTCCAATTCAACAATGCTATGATTACACTATGAAGATCTAAACACAGAAGAATGGAAACAGCCACTGAATAAAAACATTTTTCAGAGAAATACTGTGGAGGTATGAAGTTTACATAAGCTTGAAAGTAAGATGAAATAGAAAGTTCTTAATCAATTTCGAAGAAACAAAGGTAGAAAGAACTCCCTCGAGGTATAAAACACAAAGAAAAAGAAAAGTATAAGCATCCCAAGATTATTACATCATCAATAGTATCTTTTCCTCATAATTAAGCTTAAATCATAGAATCATACAATCATTACTAAATTAGTAGTTTAATTTAAAGCCATATTTCAAGTCCTTCACTGAACAGGTATGAATATGAAGTTATGCAAAGCAAGTCCTAAAAAAGGATTAGAAAACATTTTTTGGGGGGGATTATTTAAAAAATGATCTTTCAGTTATTACCTACTACCTTTTTTCCTTGAAGCCTGTAGAAGTATGTGAAGGCACATGATTTGCAGATAAATAACTACAATGAGTACCTCAACTGATGCTGAAACATTAGTTATAACAAACATCTCACATCTCATCTGCTCCGCGAAGAGCTGTACAGGAACAAGTACAAAAATCAATGACAGAATCTAATAAATCAAAAAGGTACTTTTTTCAGATGAACAAGCATTATTAAAAGTATGTCTGCAATTCACATCTTCTGTGATCAAATGAAAAAAGAAAGAAACTGAAACCACACAATCCCTGACAACATCTGAAGAGTCTTCATAATGTAAAGGACTATCCAAGAAAAAAACGGCTTTTATATGAAGGAATCTTGTATGACACTCTGCAGAGTCACTCTTGTATATGTGGTCTACAGTTCCTGTATCTGTAGGGATTATGGATCTGCAACTAAACTAAACTAGATGGAAGTCTTCTTATGAAATACAGCAAAGCAGCTCTCCACCTCTAAACCAGTTTCTGAAATTATTATCCTATTCACATTAAATGAGGTTACTTGCACTGTTATATTTAAACTTATTTACAGCTATATAAGAAAATCTTCCTATACATATATGGAAATCTCCTTAACAACATCAGGAATTTCCCATTTACAGGGAGAAATATATCGACATATTCTTTAAGGCAACAGCAGTATCCAAAGCTGCTTGACCTTAGCTGCTGCACTGAAAAGACTGATTGTGCTCTGGAGGAGCACAGAACTGTAAAAAGAAAGAATATCAATTTCTTTCCAAGTTAAATTATATCAATGGAAAAGAAGTGCCAATAGTTAACCAATTCCTCTTAAGACTGGGCCCTTCCAATTTACCTGTCCTTAAGACTGGGCCCTTCCAATTTACCAGATTAAATGGAGACGACAAGGAAAATTATTTTGGTTTTCCAGGATTTAACTTTCTGATGGAAAATAAGCATTTCGCGGGTACTGACTGTACTAATGGCCAAAACCAAAGACTATAATGGTGATGATTCTGGTTAACAGAATTTTTCATAGAGACGCTACTTTTTTCATCAAGCAACATCCTCCAAGATAACTTACAAGATCAACAAACTGTCGCTCTCCAACACAGCTAGGATTCCTAAAAGAGCATAAAAGAATGGCAGCGTTTCACACACACAGAAAGCAAGGCTAAATGGATATTTGGCGAAATGAGCATTTTTCACATTATGGTTATTTTATGAAATCATAATACAATTTCAAAACAGATTTTGAGCATGCTAAATTAGGCATAATATTCTGTACAACAATGAGTTTTTAAGAAATTCAAATAATGTTGCTTTTAAAATTGCTTTTAAATAAAATTTCTAAGAAATTAAAACACTTCTGCTTCTATTTAGGTATTTGCAATAATCCTGTATACCTGTAAGGCTGCCAGGTGAGTGCAGCCAGAAAGGGTTAACATTTATTTTGGCATTTATTTATTCCCCAAAACCAACGACTGACCTAACCACTGCTGAATAAAACGGTTTCTGCCCATCATTTCTAGCCTCAAAAACAGAAAAGAAAATGTTGTCATGGAAACTAGCCTAACCCAAAGGTATACTGCATTTTGCTAGATCCAAATTGTACTAGTATCCATATTTCCCTTAATAGTAGAGACAAGTAAGACTTTTGCCACATAACACATCATGTTGAGCGCAGCCGCCATTTAACACAACTAAAACCAGCCTAAATCTTAAATAAATTACTAAATAATATTAAGAAATATATTTAAATTGAGCTTTGCTAATATGTGAAGTTATAAAATCATCAAACAAATACGAAGATGAATGGCAAATCACAGAAGAATACAAAGAACACTAAGTTACTGAAAACTACATAACGCTTTTTTAGAAGAATCTGAGTGCTCAAGCTAGCCTTTGGCTAACTTTCCCACACTTTCAAATGGATACATTATTCTGATCCATTTCTGGACCTAAATGCTGTATATTTTCTTAAAAGTAGTTCTAAATCTTTAGATAAAAGAAAACAAAAGCTGTTACTGTATTTCTATAGAGAGAGTTATCTCTAAGATGTTAAAGGCTATATTTTATTAAGACATAAACAAAAAATTTTACATAATCTTCACAGTACTTCCAGTCAAATTTAAAAAAGGATGTAAATGAGAGCTACACAAAGAAGAAATATAACAGCAATCACATGAACTGAATTTGTCCATGAATACAGCCTGATCATTAACGACAGATCTATAAAATGATGCTAGCACAGAGGTTAGATACCTTGTGCTATCTTTCCACTCCACACCGGCCTTACCCAATCCTTCAAACAAGAAAGCTTCTTGATCCCTCGAGACTAGCCGGCACAGCTCTCAGCCTCTGCAGCCACAGGGATCAGCAACCACCCTGCCTGTGGCAGAAGTACTCCAGACTGTCACACCTGGCATTTGCTCAGAGGAATGCTTACAGCATCAGGGCCTCTCGTCTCCCCAAGCAATCCCACTGATTATTTACAGGTGCGCACACACTCATGTACAGTAACACCCTAGCTTAGAATAAAATCACATTCATTTTCATAAGGATATCGTGAACACTAAGGTGTTTTAACCCTAAAATTTTCTCTGTCTGAAGACTGTATTTGTTTTGATTATATATGTGGAATTAGTTGCTTTGCCCTGTATCACAAAATGACTCATTTAAGCAAATCTATGAATTTAACTCAGAAACATAATGTTTCTTGTCCAATTGCAAGATGAAGATCCTTTCAGATACTGCAATCACAAAAAGAATCTGGCCTTCCAATACTATTTCCCTAAAGCCTGAGATGACCCATCTTTGTATTCACCATAAGATCTACTTGGCAAAGAATGCACTACTCCTACAATGTTCTTAGCGTCCATCAAACACTATCAAAGATGGATTAATTCAATACGGCAAAAGCTTGCTCAAATCCTGCAACCATAAGTCAAAAAGAAAGTTTTTCTTTGTAGTTTAAGAAGCAATACTTGAGGTAAAGGTGGTGACTACATCAACCCAGAGCAATATAATCAACTACCTGCAAGTGCAGTCTTAGTGGGAGGGTACTACCTGTTAACTGAAATGAAAGAGCTACACCCAAATTCTCATTCTTACTGTTCTTCTGCATTAAATGAAAGAGTACCTCTTGGACAGCAGATGACATCCTACTTCAGATTTATTCTTGCTCAGAGATCTGACACTAAATGTACCACTTCAGTACAGAAAGAAAAAAAGCCAGAAAGCATTCTGGATCCAGGTGAATCACAGCTATGCAGAAAAACAGGCTAATGAAAAGTAATTCCACCTTAAATATTGAATAGATAAAAAGAAGCTCCTCAAAGATTTTAATTACAGACTGCCTAAAGAATATTCATGCACCAATGCATTTATTAAGAATCTGGTGCAAATGTAAAATGCCTGCTTATTTGACTTCCAACTCAAGAAGACACAATCTCAAAAAATATTCCTACAAAACACCAGTACTTTCAGCCTCAACAAAGGAGGACAAGAGCTATAAAAAACTGCTGCAGAACAACCAAGAAAGCAAAGTAAGAAGAGAGGCATAAGAAGACCCTAATGTCCCAGTTTCAATACTTTCTGAATTGCCAATGACTATGTTAGCTAACGACACCAAGAAGCTCAAAAAGTACACTTGGACATGGTGAACTTTTGCATGGCATGACCCAGTGTAAAAATCTTGCACAAAAGCAAGCAAAATGGAACTATGTTGCTGGTGGAGGAGCACTGGTGATGGGACTGAGGAGCCTTGCAAGTCTCTGAAGTGGAAACTTAAGCAGAGGACTTCGCAGGGCCATATATATGGCTTGCCTCTGTCTCCTGCTGCATTATGCTTCTTGTCCAGCTTCTCCTCTGTAACACCCTCCCTACACTCTTCATCCCTTTATTTCCACTCTTCCAACTGGAGACTTCCCAGTAGTTATAAATTAATACAACCTTTTGTAAAAGGAAGAGATAGATAACTGCATTTATTTTTTCTGAATTTAAGTAGCCACAATCTGAGGCATGCAAAACTATTAATCATGTATAGTAAATCTATTTCTTTATTAATAACAAGACTTGAACACAATCAGTATGTGGAACTCATTATTACATGGATTAGTCTACAACTTGCCAGTACTTAAACTTCTACATGCATATTACTGGCCTAGCCATAACATGTTCTTGGAGTATACAATAGTCTATCAACTTTATAACACTGTCAAAACAAAACCAACATCATTGTTTACCCAACAATATTCAATACTCTTTTCTTAAACAACACTATTCCAACCATTGCAAAGTAACACCTGTATAGAGTTACCACTGACTAACAGGGACCGAAAAATGGTGCCATTTCCTCATAAATTTAGTGTAAGAAGTGAATAAAAGATAAGAGTGAGAAATGTAGCAAATTATTTGGAACAAAGGGAGTACTAATGGCAACTAGATACATCACAATTCTGCTGACACTATCCTTACTTTTATTTAAATGGTTGAAACTTCTTGGCTTGCTACTTACTTTTCTGTCTTTTGCATCAGACTTCATCTATATTTTGTGATACATTTTATGATGCTCCTTCAATGACGGTACGTCTTTGTTGCTTCAGACCTTCCCATAGGTGTCAGGGGTTTGAGACTTCTGAAGCCAAGACATACTGGTAAAGACCAAGGTGAATAAGGCACTAAGTACCTTGGCCATTTCCATGTCCTTGATCACAGAGTCCCTGCACAACTCAGCGGTGGGCCTATCTTTGCCGGTATTCCTCTGCTGCTTATAAATTTGTAGAAGCCTTTGCTATTGTCCTTCACTCCCTAGTTTTCATTTCAGTACTCTAAATAACGTATTTCATGTGAAAACAGTCATATAACACTTGCTCTTTCACAGTTTGGAAGCAACTAAGACTGAACTTCTACTTCCCCCTGCACAATTAGGCATTCATGACGACCACAGTAATTGGTAATTTCCTGAGAAACAAGGTGAGGGAGGGTTATTGCTGCAAACGATCCATGCTTTTGCACTACCTCAGAAGCTCTAGAGTGCCTAAAGAGGACAGAGAAAGCAATCAGAAAACTAATCATTACTCATACTGGAGAACAAAGGTAGTGGAGATCAGGACATTCCCCTGGCTCTTAAGTCTGCCAGAAGAAGAGGTAGAAGCTTTCTTTGAATTTTTTTGCACATCTGTCCTTATCAGGTCACTCAAAAGGTTAATTATTCTAGTCAACATTCCAAGCTATTTCATGCACTCCTACTCCTCATGTGACTTTCCCCTACAGCCCTGTTATGACCAAGTCACAGCTTGTGCCGATTCTGGGCCTCACATCTCACAAAACCTCCATCCATGAGAAATGTAGCATCTTTAGAATTTTTACATCTTTGCACTCCGAAGTTTTATCAGTGTTGCACATACTTATTAACTTGAGGATTTATCTATTTTTGTCGGAATTCAAATTGTTCTAACGTTCAAAGTGGCTTACTTTCAAAATGTGTAACAGACAACTAAACTGAACAAGAGATTGAAATACAGAGAGGAACATTTAGACTAACTATAATTTCCAGGCACAAATAATTCTGAGAGCACTAATCATTTTGCTAGCATATTGCTACTGCCAGCATGCAGAAGAGGTTTATTTCAAAGAATAAGAATCTGAAACACTATAAAATATTGGTGCTTTAGACTTGCACTGTAAGCTATTTAGGTTTGTAATAAAAACCCAAAGATTTCTGTGGAACTAACAGAACATTGCACTGTACAGAACAGCACTCCAAGAATGCAAGTTGAAAGAGGATGGATTTGGGAAGCATAGGCAAGAAGTATACACATGATAAAATGCAAAAGAGGTACCAGTCAAGGGAACACAAAGAGTGGCCAGAAGACATGTTTCTTAAACATAAGTTGCAAACCATTTTCTTTCCCATCAATTTCATGGAGGAGTGTGTTTATGAGCTAGTCCAGCACAGCTAGAAGGCACAAACAATAAAATTTAGGGCTAACATTAATTTAAACTCAGTCATGCTACTCCTAGATATTTTCTTTTCTTTGACTGTGACAGTGGCTAAATATATTCAAAAGCACTTTAAACCATTAAGTAAAAATTTAATTATTTTACACAATTATTGAAATTAAATCTTCTTGCACCTTCATCCACAACAAAAGAATAACTTCAAAACCAAAATCCAATTTCTAAACCTCTCCTTGTCAGGTTCTTTGTCCACTTTTTCCACACTGGCAGATCAATGGTTGTTGCTGAATATTTTTAAACACGAGTATTTCTTTTAGTGTTCCTGGACAACGTGGCCAACATTTAAAGTGACAATAAATTTAAGCTTGTTATTGTCATAATAATGCCAGTGTACAGTGTTTCTCTGGTACTTAGAGACTGTGTCTTCTGGATTTAAAACTAATTACACCTGTGCTGTCTATCACTAGTTCATTCCAAACTTACAATCTCTGATGAGGCTGAAAAAATCCTAATTTTATCTCACCTGCAAACTCTGTATTTTTAAATGAAGGACATCTCTACAAAGTATGATGAAAATAATATAAAGAATCACCCAGAATACATAACACCAAGTGACATATTTTCCAGCACACAATGTTACAGCAATTGTCTTTAAAAATGCTCTTTTCAAGGGATTAGGTTTATTCCTGTAATAAATGATTACTTGGAAGATTTATAATTCAAGATAAACAGGGTAGGAATAGTTTCATTCAAGGACGACTACAAGATTGCATCAGGAAGCACATCCCTGCTGATATTTTTAACCATTTAGGGCTTGATGTTCTGATATCCAAGATAATTTCATATACTCATCAAATACCATTTTTTTAGAATGAACCAGCTAGATGGCACAGCAAGGGAATCAAGTAAGATCTAATATAACTAGCACAGAAGCAGAATTATCTGACTGCTGCTCATACAAAAAGCATCCAGATGCTGTTGCTTCTGCTCCCTCTAAACTTCCATGGATTTAAACTGGAGGATAAATTCTCCAGCTCTGCTTTCAGCTAAATGTAGGAGTTTGACAAACACATATACTTCAAAGACTCTTAAAAATCCCGCTACTCCAAACTCAATGAAACAGGTGTACTTTCACAGGAGTACAAGAGAAAGTTTGATGGTTACAATCCAACAGATCCCTAACTTGCTGATAGTTTTGCTAAAATGTGCTACCTAAGCAGATGGAACATCACTAATTTTGTTTTAAAACATGAATCTTTAAGGAAACCAAAGTAGTTTTGGCATCCTTTGACAAAGTCCAGATTTCTACAAATAGCTATCTTGAGTTGCTCAAATGGTTCTTTTTAAAAGCAATAGCACTATTTTACATTTTTCACGTTAAAAAAGTTGAACCTAAGAACCATAACTGAGTAGACACAGGTAAGGAACATGAGTGGCTCTCCTGTGCATGCAATTCCAAAGCTATGGACAGACCTCCACTTCAAGATGTATTGTTCCAAACTCTGACACGCACATCATGTAAAATCCCTCAAAAATTAGGCAGGTTAGCCCAGAATTTGTAGCTTTGTCAGTGTGAGGCAGCCTGAGAGAACACTCTACACTAAATGTAATTCTTTCATGGTGTTACACAGAAGAAAATAACATAAGTAAAATTAATTAGGGTCAGAGATGGGGAATGAATATGCCATTTCCTTCTCTAAATGTCTGCAGTATAAAGTGGAAGTACAATTTAGTCACTTGAATTCAGGAGATAGCTCAGACTTCTCTCACATAAATCTTCCTCAAAGGATCCAATTCATGAACCCTCACGTAATACACAGAAATACTGATTAATGAGAATTGATACACTGGTTCCTTCCTTACGACTGCTTTTCTTTATGCTACACCTTGCAACAAAGATAACATTTAATTTGACTGAAGAGTTATAAAACCTATAATATATCCACGCTGTATCTATCCAGCAATATACCTATATTTCTTCATAGCTGCTTTATAAGCAAGCCATCACAGCTTACCTATAAACATAAAACAGTACAATAAATGCAATATCCAGTTGTATCTATTTTTAGGCTAAAATGTCACAGAGTTCAACCTATATTATATGGATTCTCCACCTTTAAAATTTTTCTTTTTCTTTTTTAAAGAAAAAAACTTACCTATGTCCCTTTGCTTCCATAAACTGTGTATGACTTGAAACAAAGACCCCAGTTTCTTCCAATTAGTTTTTATCATTAAAAACTGTACATTTTTGATTTTGCTAGTAGTGTTATTGGTAGTGAGAAGAAATATTCCTATTTTAAGATTACTATAGTATCGCAAAGTATTTTAGTTTGGAAGAGATCTTTGGAGGTCGTCTACTCCAATGTTCCGCTCAAATCCAGTCTGACTGGAGTAGGGACTTATCCAGACAAGCTCTGAGTATCTCAAAAACGAAAACCACAACTTCCTGCACAAACTGTGCCAGTGTTTTTTCAGAGTTGTAAAAAAACCCTTTTCCTTATATTTATCTGGAATCTCCTATGTTTCGGTCAGACCTTTTTTAAGTCAATTCACCTCGCAGAACTAATTTTTCAAATACTGCCTTCATTTAATTTTCACTGTTTATACTACCTGAAAGAACATGAAACATATTCTCTGTGCATGTCATTTACACTGACATAATTTTTATTAAGTTAGAGGAGGAAATTTTTATAATAGACTCTAAAACTCAGTGAACACACTGTTAATATAAATTAACAGGTAAGTGAGCAAAGAGCACAGAGTCATCTGCATAATATGAAGAATTTGGGAAACTTCATATACATTCTTATGGTAAAAGAATATTGAAATACAGAAAACTAATTCCCTTTGTTTATTCAGTATCATTCTGTATTTAAGAAAAAGTAGCTACTTTCCATTGATACACTGAAAACTACAAAAAGTTCTTTTTCTTTGCTACCTATTACTTGCTCTGTCCTTTCAAAACAGCCCTATGTAATTTCCAATACTGTAGCTAAAAAGTTTAAAAACTGACATGAGAACAAAACAAGGAAAAAACAGTTCAGTAGTTCCAGTGCACCCCAAATTAAAATTAAAGTGCCCGAAAAAAGTGTAGGAGCCACCTCATTGGTTTTGGCAAAAGCAAAGTGTGCTGGAAGTACTGCTGACTGGGCCACTGCAGGTGCACCCAGGCACAACAGTCTGTGCTATTTGGGGTAGGATGCCCTTTCTGAAAATGCAGTATTTTTCATGCTCTGTGAATATCACCCCCAAATTCAGCCACAAAAAAAAGAGTAGCAGAATTCATTTAAGGTCATTCTGTTATTTTTTTTATTCCCTGGCTGCCATTTGAATAAAAAATCAGAGGAGTGAGAATTTCAAACTGCAAAGTGTACACAAGCTCATTCATATATTCCACATTTTTCATGAAACTAACAGAAGGCTTCAACTGCACTGATTCCACCCAAGGATTAGCAAGCTGAATTTAAAATCTCATTTCAATGGTAAGAAAAGAGCTAGGTAAGCATATCTATTAAGATTTACAGCTCCAAATTAAATAACTAACAACTATGATTTTTTTAAGGAAATCTACTGTCGAACCAAAGTATCTTATTTTCTTTACAAAAGCTAAACAAATTAACTTACTGGTTATTGTATGCCAAGGAAAAATAGATTTGAACTATATATAAGTTGTATAACTTAAAAACAAAAACCATCCAGAAAAATCAAGTGCACACAAGAATACCCAGTGCTTATATTCCTGAGAAGCTCTAATACCCTGTAATGATTCCTCATATGTCAATGTTGGCAGTCTTTCCCTGACAACTATTATCCGTGCAGCTGATCTGTCACTGGGATCCCACTAGCCCTTACACCCCCCACAATCTGCAAGCACTAAGTGGAATTTTCTTGTTTTCACCTTCAAAGGCACATTTGTGTTTTTTTAGCTTTTACATAATTAAATGAAAGGAACAAACTAAATGGCTCCAACATGCAAATTTATCATAAAGGAAGAGCTTCAAAACCCTACCTCGCTTGATTTGTTTAAGGACTTCATTACGTAAGAAAAAGACTATAAGTAGTCTTCACAAATTCTAACCTCACAGACATAAGTGGAAGTTTTAATGTCAGCCTGGCCAAGACTTGATCTTGCACTAAAATACCTTGGGTGAATTATGGGACAAGGACATTATAAAACAAATTAAAGTTAAGTTCAATATAAACATGTAGACAGATGGACAGATGTCAGACCCTGCAAAAGTTACCATTTATATATCAATATATAAATATCAGGTGAAACAGAATTAAAATTAAAATTCATGATAATTAACCTTTTTTTCTGGCAACAGATCTAAATATATAGATTATTAATGCCTATTAATAATATTACTCAGATTCCCCAGTACATAAAATTAATTATTTCATGAATAAAATAAACATCTTGTGCTTTGAAGTACATAATTTACTGAGGTACTGAGGAGCCAGTCTGTGTTGTGGCTCAGACTTTTGAAGGAGGAGGATGTAAACAATTCTAGAGAATAAAAAGTTTACATTCTAAGAGGCGTTGCACCGTAATCAGCCATCAGCCATCACACCATTCATTGCATTTTTGTCTTTGTCACACAGGACAGTGATGTCCCCCTCTGCACACGAGTAGCAGTAAATCACCGCGAGGAATAGTTGCTGATTCAGTGAACTTTTAGCACTGCAGCTGTCAGGATTACATTCTCTTTTATTCATGGTACCTTTTCTTCAGCTTGGGAAAATACTAAATATTTTCTCTACTCATTAAGTTTTAAGTTATAACTTGAAAAAAAAAGAAGTTTAAATAATTGTCACAACTCTTCCTACCCAACTCTGCCTGTGACTAAGGTGGTCAAGCCCATGTTAGCTCAATTAGAGATGATCTGTGCAAACCCTTTATGGAACACTTGAAAACACATGGAAATTTAAAGTCAGGAGAGGTAATACAGAAGTGGGAAGTGACATATTATTTCCCACTATGAAAGGAATTACCTGCGTATGAAGAAATATAAACAGGAAATTCAGCAGAAATTTTGCACTGTGGTTTACAGTGCTCATGCACATAAACATCGTCTAAAGCTCATCTCTAATACACAGGCTCATGCTGTATTTATGGACATCATGTAATAGGAAGAGTACACCAATTTCATGAGGCTGAGAGGTCTCAGTAGTGAAGAGAAGGATCAGAGCATCCTTGGTGATGAAACAGATGGACTGGAGGACCCTCAGAGGGATTCAATTTAACAAGTGTACACTAGAAGATTAATAGCACATCTACAAATTAATAGAATGTATTTTTTTTAATAATGAGAGTTATTCACCTATAGCGAGATAAATATATAATGAAAAGAGTGATTATGAGGTCATGAAAGCAAACATAAATCTAAACTTCTGAGTAATCTTGGTAAGTATAGGAAAACATTGATGTCAATCCGGATAGAATCAATGAGATTCCACCTGGGACACTGAAAACTCTGAATAAAATTAATTTGAGCTGGAACAGAATTAGAGAAAGACCAGTATGACAAATATAACAGTGGGAAAACATTTGACCACTAAGTGCTGGTGGAGATCTAATCAGGCTTATACAGCTGTTTATTAATGGTGACTATTTTAACGACATACATTTGGAACACAGGCTGGCAGAATCAATTCCAGGTGGAGCATTTTCAGATGAAGTCTACTCTTTTTACTTTGACATCTTCTGAAGCAAAAAATCTGTATGAAATTAAGCAAAAATTAACATGATGGTCTTCCACATGCCTCTCTTCTGTTTTTTGTGGGAGAGGTTGAAATTAGGCTCGCCTAAACTAACTTACAAGTTCAGCAACTAAAATGAAAAGAAATAAAATTGTACTAATAGGAAGGTATGTTTCAGCTTCCATATTTGTTCAGTAAAGTGTAAAATGAGCAATTCTATCCTCCTCCATACCTGCCACATTCCTAAAATGCTGGAAAAATTGTTAAAAGTTGCTCACGCCTGTGTTCACATACTATGCTATTTTCTAACAATCCAGTGTAATATGTGCTAAAGGTGCCCCAAAACATTAATGTCAAATCCTGGTTCCAGTAGCACAGAACAGGGAAGAAGAAACAAAAGATCGAGGCAACGAGGTTAAGGTGCCTTTTGAAAATTCAATACAATTACTTTTTCTTGCGAACTAGTATTCAAATTAGATGGGTTTCCCTCAATGCATATATAGACAGCTAATAATGTATGTTCTTTAATATTTAAAGCAGTAAAAATTCCAAGCACCTTTAGAGATGGTAATGTTTGCTTTTTACAGAAACACAAAAATGATACAGTGAGTTCAAAGGAAGAAGTTCACAGGGCAGAACAGTGGCAACACAAGGTGCAGTCAAGGAATCCCCGAAATCCCAGAGCCACCTCTTTCTGAATCCATATGTTGAGCGCACAACACAAGGATTTTTAGATTAAGAACTTGAAGAAATCAATCTCCTGGCTTTATTGATTGTTCAAGCAAGTGCTGTTACACTTTTGTATTTAAATAACAATGAACACTCATGATCTAATAAACATTTACAGTCAAGTCTGTAACCCTTCAAATTGACAGCCACATATATATAAAGGCACACAACATGTTAATTACATCGAAATGTTGCAGAGCGGCATGGGTCATGTGATCTGTCTACTAACCTGGCAAGCAGCCCACTAGAGGCAAAAGCACAAAAGCTGGCTGATGCCTCCTGAAGTAGCATGCAATGAAATATAAACTGCACCAAGTGATAAAACGCACTTGAAAGTTCACTACACTGAAACTATTTTCTTATTGTCCTGACTCAATGTAACTGCAACAGACCTGTGTGTAGGAGAGCTCATTACTTTAGGTCCCAGTCGCAAGGACCCAAAAGAACAACTTGTACTTGTGAAACTGGAGGGGGAGAAAGAAAGGAAAAGGCAATCATGTTCAACAATAGACAAGTATTTATCTTGACGTCACATTTCATCCTCAATGCTAAGAGCTGGCATCTGGTCATTTTAGGAAGATCGCTTGTGGTGCAGGTCAGTGGAAGGTATTTTGTATCAAGAGGTTTTCTTGGCATGTTATAACTGCATACAGAGGAGTGGAAAATTCAGTTTCAGAGAAAGAGAATAACTTAAGAACTGTGAGGTTCCAAAATCCAGAGAAAGTCCTTGTACTTCAATATAAATTCATGATGTTATGTTCTAAAAAGAAAATATTATGGCTAATGATGGAAATCCCAGTAACAAATTGCTTCTACTTTAAATACAAGTATTTTATGTTTTAAGAGTAAATAAACTTTGATTAAATTAGTTATTACTTCTTTCTCAAAGATAAGACACAATTTCCCATACATGATCCACACATCAGTAATCAAGTATGTTTTCTTTCTCTCTTTCACTCACCCTGCAGCATCTCACCTCTGTTCTGGAAGAGACTTACTCTTGAATACACTGTCTGCAGTTACCTTAAATATTACAATATAATTATGCAAAAGATCTGTGCATGAATACTGCCTTAAAGAAAAACAAAAAAAAGTACTTCCCCTGACTAGAGTTCTCACTATTTCTTTTCCATTCAAAGCAAGCTGCAAGTATCAAATATAAAAGAATACTTAAAACCGCAAAAATATCTTAAAATATCAAAATCTTCCTATGAAAACAAAATGATCAGACAAGTCTTTGGACAGTGAAGAAAAATCTGGTGCACTGCTGCACATGGATAAGTATGTCAAGGGATGACTTTGATCAGTGAAGGAGTTAAATGACAAATTGTATCATAGCAAAACTAGATTTTTTTCTCCTACAGTGGGCATTAAAAATGAATCTTATGCTAAAATTAGATAGCCATACTCTGGTATCAGAACCTTTCCAACACTTCTCTCAGTTTAGGCTCTCCACAGAAGAGCATCGTATTGTGTGCAAACACAGTCAGACTTGAACTCTAAGCATACTCCAGCCCTCCAACTATTAATAATTTAATAGACTAAGACACCACCACTATCAAGCTCTGCATATAGAGTTTCTAGAAAATTAACCTCTTCCTTCACCATTCAAAACCCAACCAATTAGTCCCCAAGCATATAAGCATCAAAATTACTCTCATTTTTTTTAAAAAGTCTATAACATTTATTATGCAAAATCTAGCTCAGTCTGTAGTTATTTCCCATAAGTAGTATACTATTTGGAATAACTGTTTAGAATCCATTCTGGAAAATGCAATCCCAAACCAAAGTCAGTTCTGTACGAAATACAAATGACTCAAAATGCACTTAATGTTATCGTTAAGGGAGACAGATGGAAGGAAAAACCAGTCGTTATCAGAAACCTTGTTATTGAAAAAAGGGAAATGTGCTTTCCATATGTGTGTTACAGACAGTGTCAGATGTCAAGGTAACATGTGTGTTCACATTTATTATGTTGAAACTGTATTAAGTACTGGCTTTTTGCTCTCTTGAAGGAGAAAGTAAATGGCAACTCCTGAGAGCACATGCTTCTGCCATGGACAGAAACCTGAAGTACCCTTTGCTCAATGCTCTTCACCAATACTTACTGTAAAGATCGTATGCTAGTGTAAATATGTCAGAACAGAAATTTTACAACAAAGTGACTTCTGTTCTTTCAAGGTAGAAGCTTTATATTTGCCTTCTGCATTTCTCTACATAATTCATAGACAGATGTCACTTGTGTGTGTCATACGATAGGTAGGTTGGATGCTTATCAGACAAGATCAAAACTACATTTTTTATTTTGAAATTTTATCAGGTTTTGATATGACATGACCATGAAATATTTTAATGAAATAAAATCTAACTGCACAGGATAAAAAACCAAAACAAATGACACTGCATATCTTGAAATTAATAAGCCATATTCTTCCATGACAATGTTTTTTCAGAATGAAATATTTCTCCACTTTTAACTATTTCCATAGTAAAAGTAATCTAAATTGACAGTAATGTTGGGGAATGCTAGTAGGTAATTAATATTTTCCTTCAAAATTTGCATCAATAAAACTGTACGGATCATTGTCATAAGCAGAAAGTTTATTTTACCATCTAATAAGTCCTCACATTTATGAAATAATATTTCAGTAACAGAAATATTTTCAAAGCATATATATTATTTGAATCTGATGTTCGAAACTACAATATCAGACTTAAAACTAACCTTCTAATGGTTTTATACCAATCATTCTGGATGTTGCTGTTATCCCCCAAAATATCAAAACCCCTTCTGACACGTTGTACTCCAACTCTTTAAGTGACGGAGCATCCTATAGCCTAAACAAACATGGATGAAATTTTTTCCTTTATCAGTTCTGCCTTCATTATTTTTTAAATTTTATTCAGTACCTCTTTTGTTGTGAATAACCTTGGAAATCATGACTTTTATTCATTAAACATTGATTCTTGCATTGTTCCACTCCTATAAAGCCCCATTCACTCTCATTCAAATCCACTGCTTATAATTTACGACCAACTTCACACTCATCCCACCTCTATGCTCATAAATTTATACCCTTTGAACCTAAAGGACTGATTCGCTTTCCTATCACTAACTACTAAGTAAGTGAAAACACTCTGGTTACCAAGAATATAGCTTCATTTTAATTACTCAATTATGATTTTTAAAAACGTTTAATACTAATTACAACACAAATAACACTGTTTCACATAGTTACTACTTCAGCAAAGGAAGTTTGGTTCTCTAAACCAAAATACAGGAACATGACAGTTTTGGAGAAAGCATGAGTTGAGAAGGGAAATAAAACTACCTGTGTAATTAGCTCTAATTTCTTCAATGTCACTTATTTAGTTTCTGTGTCCTTCACCACTCTTGTCGTATTTCTTGCTCTTCATGCAGAAGTATTTTTTCTTGCAGCTGAGGTGACCATTTTTGCACACAGAAGCCAGATGAGGCCATAACACCGCATACTATTATCCCTGCTGTTTATTATGCAAGTCTTATACAACCTTATTTTCCTATGTTATCACAAATAATTTCAAAGTGAGGTATATTCTTTGGATAGCTAAGGAGCAAGCTTCCTTAAATCCCAGTTTCACAAATATTATGAGTTGCTGCCAAACAATCCGCCAAAACACAGCAGCACTACAAACAACATGAGAAGGTTAAATACGAAATGCTTGTGTAGAAAAGTTGGTTAGTTTGAGCTCTGGATCTTTACATCATGAACAATTAAGTAGTGGTTTTCATAGGGTTTTTTAATTATTATTTCGTGTATCTACATTCATTTATGCAGTAATTATATTAAAATAGGTTTGTTTATGTATTAAGAGGGATTACAAATCTTAGTGATAAATGTGCAAAACAAACAGCAGTACGCCCACAATCAGGAAATTGCACTCAGCTCTGGAAATACTGGAAGTTCTCAAAGACACCTATAAAAAGTGACTGAGCTGCTGAACAACACAAGTTACAAACTGAATATTTATGACACTAAACATCAACATCCTCTTATAACACAATGTTTAAAATTATTCAGTGGACATGGGCACAGAATAAATGAAAATCTTTGATCATGAAGGGCTTACCAGTCTTACTGAGGCATAGCATGATTCAATAGCTGGAGGTTAAACTTATATTGTTAAAATTGAGAAGTATTTAATGCTAAATGCTATTTTCTAGAAGTTAGGACTACTAGACTCTCAAGTCTCTTTATGAGAGAGGTCATGGGCTTACTACTAACTGGCGGTTGTTAAGGTGAGCCCATGGGATTTTTTAAAGTTATGCTCTTATGCACTTTGGGGAAAAAACCATTTTGTGTACACTGGAGAATTATTTCCTCTGCTTCTTTCCTTTTTTCACTCTAGGGAGGACTGGGTTGCTTGCACTCTCCATGCCCTTGCAACACTCATAACCCTGCACAGGTGCACCAGTCATAATCAAATATAATCTTTAATGGCTTCTGTTAGTTGCTTTTCGGAGTTGTGTAGAACAAAAGTTTGACTTATACTTTTTTTTTCTTCTTTCCGCTGAAGTAGGAAAGGCTGGGTGTGACAAGGTACTGACGATCACTGCTCTGATGTATAAGGGACTCCCATTTGTCAGAAGCTACCTTTGAACTCGACAGACAGGCAGGTGATACTTCACTGTCTGAGAAAGCCAGGAAGTCAGGCTGACCCCTTCATCCTTCTCTTCTGTTTTTAATTTTACCTTGATAAGACCTCTGGATAACAATCACCCATTAACACACTGCACCACGGTCCCCACTGAGCTACTTGCAATAGTTCAGATCCTGTTCTCTTTTTATAATTTGTTATGACAGTCAAGTATTTTATGGGTTAGTCCTATTTTTCTAACAATGGAGTATCTCCTGGTTTAGCTTTCTTAGCCCTCATAATTATTTTGCTGGCTGTTTTTAATAAACTTAAAGAATTGGTTTAGTTTTCTACATTTGATCATGAAATCTTGAAAATCCATTCTCACCCTTATATTTTTCCTTTGAACACTGCTTGCTGAAATTTACATTCCTTACTGTTTAACTCACAAAAATTTCCCTGTGTTTTTGTTTGAACAACAATTCACACTTCACTATTAAGCATCCCATCTTACCTCTCCTTTCTGTTCAATGGCACACTGGCTCCTAAGAAACTGCTGGTGTTAATATTAAGTAATATCTGACCGTGTCTCTAGTTTTTTTTTTATTTTTAACTTTTAACCTCAGGGTTTCACTGACTAACTATCTCATTTTATAGAAATCACTTCCTCTAAACCTTGGTCTCCTTCTCTGTTGCCTTATAGTTTCTATATCTCCCCCTAGGACGCTGAATTTAATTTTACTGCAATTATTATTAAATTGGTGGCTCAGCCATTCCATCTCAAATTAACTCCAGTTTGCTACTTAATATTAAATCGAGAATAATGTTGGCTCTCCAACTAACTATTCTGAAGAAATTCTTTGAGCACACCAAAAGTTTGGTTCTCATCACCCACTTTAATTCTAACTGACTAACTGAAGTCCTGCACTATTATAATAATTCAGACATGGTTGCACAATTCTTCAGCTCTCTCTATTGGTAAATCCACATCCTGATTATGAAGCAACTTTACTTTCTTTCAGCTAGGGATGAAAATCTGAAAACTATTGCCTTCAAATCCACCAGCTAACAACAGCTGTGTAAAGAAATAAGTAGAATTCACGGGAAAAAAAGCATTAATTGAGATACATGACTGACTGCCTCTCCGCACTTTCTACTTCCAAACATAAATGCACACACATCTGAAAATACAGCCAAAAACCTGTATAGTCTGGAATCTCTGACTCTAGGGCCTAATAAATTTGAGCCTGCCTTAAGGTGGTTTTAATTTCCAATGAGATCTCGTGCCTGTTATTACCTATTGTTTGCACTTTTTTATTAAAGACTCGGCCAAATCAGAATTTGGTTATGGGAACATGGTATAAACAAAAAGCAAGAGATAGTTCTTACCACAAAGAAATTACAATTTAAATAGAGACAAATGATCTGAGAAAAGTACAATTATACTCTGTTTACAGATCAGGAACTAGGGCAGAGAAACAGGAATTCTGCCTCAAAGTTGTGCATTTTCTTCAGTCATCCTCACTGTACTCTTATGTGAATAGCTATTTTTTTAACTACAAAAGCATCCTTTCTTTTGGGATTGGAAAGGAAGAAACAAAGGAAATCACTGAAAGTCCTCGCTCTACCTCTGTCTTTCGTGTACTAAATGGTTTAATGCTCCATGATAGCCTGCCATAAAAAAGAAGTAAAATTGGATTGCCTGTATGTGGAAAGTCAGGCATGTTTGCCTCCTCTGTTAAGCAAGTGACAATTGTTTGTTGTATTTCTACAACATTTTGCTAATATGCTGGGGATACTACAAAGAAAAGAAATGAAATGCCATTAAAAATAACACATAACTATCATCCAGAATACAGGTACGCAGGATACCTTTATGCAAGTGACGATTAACGTGTCTCTCACTAGCAGCCTACTGATAGAAAAGTTCATTAACTTGCACAAGAACTAAAAGCAACAGCTAAGTCCCCTTTACAGCTTTCAACACTTAGTGTTTTGCCATCTAAAGAACTGAATGAAACTGTTAGACTTTTTGGAAAGACTAGTGACAACTTTCACTGCCATTTTTTACAGTCTGGATTTCCTTCTTTGATTAAATAAATGTTAGAAATACAATCATACTTAACGTTATTTAGTCCTTATGCTGTCTGACAAATGTTCTGTGGTCTATGAAATATAGTGATGTTGATACTTGGAAGTCTAATCATACCCTACAAAGGAAATCAGTCACACACATGGAAGACACTGATTTTGAAACTGAAAATTATCGTGTCACTGGCAATGCCAAGAATACCTTCACAGAAGACTTCATGTATTTTTGTATAATCCAGGTATCCCAGAGGGATGTGAATCAAGAGTTATTCAACACGTGTATCTTGCCATGAAGTAACTGTTGTAAAAGAAACCACAATATAACTTCTCTGAAGTAAAAGAGTTCTATTTCACTCTTGTAAAAGTGTAACTGTTAAACTACACTGCACTTAATTTCTACCTGGATATTTACATAAGCTGATCTATTCAATATCCCCATCCCTTTGCTCTAAAAACATTCATAAATACAAGATTTTACACATATATGTACATCATTGCGTAGAGATTTTAATCAGTGTCCTGAAGACAGGTTAACTGCTGCCTCATTTAACAACTGAGATGTATACTTCAGTCCTGCCAATGTGATTGAAATGTTGCTTTACTGCTGTTTTTTCTGTTGTAGAACAAGAATTAGAGGAATAAATACAAGTTTATTTCCTTCTCCATTGTAGTGAGAGAATGAACTTCAGAGCTTTGTTACTACTCCGGAAGGTCTTGTCTTTGCTGAGTAAAGAGACATCTAGAAACGGCCACAGAATTGCAAAAATCTGAACTACGTTGATAATATGATATTACCTAGATCTATCACTTAAGTTTACTCAATGAACCATATCTTTAAATTAGACTGCTGATACTGTCTTTCACTTGACTGCTTAGTTCTTAGACATGGCAAGTTTTAAGTTGTTCATGTTGTTGGATGTTCCTAAGGGATCAGAGAAGAATCCTATTTGTTATTTACATCTTCTTAACAATGTGCTCCCTTCTAAAGCTTAACAGAAAGCATAAAACTTACAGTGTTTTTTTTGCTTTGTTCATTAGGAAAAAAGTTATATTTCCATGCCTTCACAGCTCAGGAAAAAAGGGAATAAAAAGCTCAAGTTGCCTTGCTATTTAGTTGACAGCTCTCCATCTGCATACAACAGTTTCACTTCGGATTCTCTTGCTGGCCTCAACATGTCAGGTTTGGCATTAATTACAACAGGGTGATTTTCTAAATAGTGAGGTACCTTTGACCTCCAGGACACAGAACCAACTGCAAGTGACTGACTAGTGCAACTGTGCACAAAGAGTCATGAGAAAATAAAAAATTAAAAAAAAAATAAAATACACACTCAAGTCTCCCTATCTGAAGAAGGGAAATTGCTTTACTTGAGATCTTCAGTTCAGTGTGAAATTTCCATTAAAGATGATATGGAAATTGCTGCTTAGATATAATAATGTTTTTGCAGGCACAACTAGTTGAATCTCTGGGAGAAAATTCGCTTTCAGGTTGTATCATGGTTAACAGAAGAGGTTAAACCTACATTCAAAAAATCTTTTTTTAAAAAAATTATATAAACAGTTGGATTTTTCTGTTATTACTGTGTTCCTATTCTAGTCAGACAAAGTCTTCCAAATCTGCACAGAGAGGGATAAAAGATTTTTTTTTTAAATGCTGCTGAGTGGAAAATATTTTCTCCTTTGTTTATTCTTTTTTTCCTGTGCTGTACATGAGAATGAACACCCAGGGTATTAAAATAACTCAATCACTGTTTTAAAAAATAAACATGTACACCCTAGGGGAATAATCGTTCCTGAATTTCTTCCTTAGATCTATCCAGATACAATTCTAAGAACTCTTTTTCTCCTACAGATGAGAGAGGAAGAGACACATGCTCTTGCTTCTTCATATTTAGGGTTTTGTTCTCTACTTTTTCTTTGATTTTTGGACTTGCTTGAGGAGGAGTTTCAACTACAAATTCAAAAAAAATACTCTTTTCAAACTTCTCCTATCTGTTTAAGAGGGATTAGTCTTCCTATTAATATCCTTGCTGGAAAACAAGGACAAACCAAACTAGTGTTAAGATTTTATGGCATCTCTTCTTACTATAACACAGCAAAGTTCCAGACATACTGAAGTTGCATTTCAAGGGAGACGACTGAGGCTGACTGGGGATTTGTTTGCATCTTGAGAGATAAAGGATCACCTCTCTACCTCTGCATCGAAATGTGGCAGGCAAAGACTCAGAGGAGAAAGAGGAGAAAGACATTTTTTTCCTTTAGAGTAAGACTGATTGACTTGATCTATAAGCAGGGCACTGGAAAAAGAAGATGGCTGAATTCAAATGTAATAACTTTCAGAAAAAATCCTAATACACTTAATAGTAATCTTTGTCTTCTATAATAGCATTGTTAATGACACTAACAAGGTTTTCTCTGAGAAGTCTGAAAATACTTAATAGTACTTGGTAAGCAAGTTCCTAATGCAACAGCATATAAAGTAACAGCTAAAATTTTTCCAGTTATCTTAAGTATGGCAATACTTATAATATCATCTCCCTGTGGGTTTGTATCATTCTCAACTGTTTCTCCACAGCTATCTAATTCTATCCCTATAGTTTATAGCTTTTTGGGGGATTTGTACCTCATTTTGAAAACTATCCTTTGGATTATCTACTGATCACATCTCTACTTCTGAAGATTTGTTACTTAGGAATTCATTAGTTTTTCAAAAAACATATCAACATAATGTCTATGACTCCTCTGATTTATTTTAAACCAACTTACTGGTACCTACATCATCTTTGTACCACTTTTGGTCAAAAAGCCTTATTCATTCTCCAGCCTAACAAGCTACAGTATTAAACCCTAAAATCTTCCTTTCAGCTTCCCCCTACTCTACCTATGACATTATCAATTACAAAGTCTGAATATTTGCAAGTAACAGAGTTATGTATATCTGGAAAATTACATATTTTTTTGCAGTAACAAAGAACAGTACGTATTGTTCTGGTATAAATATAAAAAGCAATTCTTACCTAAAATTATGTCCAAAGGTTTTAGTCATGCTATTACTGCATTGTCCCTACACAAACAATCAACATTCTTTACTTAATCAGTTTTTCTCAGTTGTTTATACATCTCTCTAACTTACACCTGACATTTTAATTTTTAGCGAAAGTCTTTGGGGGCAGGGAATATCTCAGACGTGAAAAATAGCTAACAACTAAAATAGAGTCTTGCCTACACATAGCTACAGAATAACCTTGAGGTTGCTACAAAGTTTCTGGCAACTAAATCTGACCTTGCTGGCCCTGTAATCAGTAGATAACCAAGATATCATACATTGTGCAAGCCATCCTACATCTAATAACAAATGCTGGGATTGATACTGGTAACAAATCTCTTAAAAGCTATTCCATCTCTTTTCAGCTTCAGCAGAAAAGAGAAGAAAATCACATTTAATAAATTAAACCAGACATGGTTTAAAAAAAAAATCTTTTCCAATTTATATGTACGAAGGAAAGAGAACAAAATACTATTGTGTCTCAGTCACTGTGGATGGTGAAATGAGGAGCACTTTGCTATTTACTCTACTTTTTGGGACACTGTGTATCCTCAGCGTCTTTGTCTTTCAAGTCCTGTCCCTGTCCACAGTATCTTTTAGGCTGTCTCTGACTGCAGGGAAGGTTGACTTGTCTGTATAAGGTTTATCCCAGTGGAAGAGAAAGGCAGCAGCTCAGAAGTTGATGTGGAACAGAGCCTACTTGGACTGGAAGTTCTGGAAAAAGAGAGTTTGTTCAAGCATTGCATGTCAAGTCATCCTCTATAATGTCACATTAAGATCAGAATTATTTTTTGCTATGGCAAACATAAAGAGGACTAACATTGCCCCAAACGGAACATATTTTTCCAATAAAACTCCAGGCATGACTGATTCTGAAGAAGTCCAAAATTGATCTTCCTCAGATAAGGCAATGATAATCACACAGTGAGATAAATAACATTAGTATTAGTTTTTCAGCTACCATAACAACCACAGCTACAACTATAAAGAGATAGGATACAGAGAACTAGGAGGACAATATTGATCAGCACCTACGCAGCAGACAAATCAAATCAGCACTACATCTCCCAAACCAACCAACCAACCAAACACACCTCTCCCAAAACCAAACCCAAACAAATGCAACCAAAAGAAAAAAAACAGGTCTCACAATAAAGCCAAGTTTTAGTGATTGATCTGAAGAATAAAAACAAGGTAAGCCTGAGGATATTCAGAGGGCTTCTCTTCAACATAGGGAAAGCACTGGAAAATCTGTGCTGAAAGGCCAAAAAGAGTATTATGGCAGGTGACGAATTTTTTTTAGAAAGTGGTAACAGAAGAGCATGGTCTCTGAAATGAATGGAAAGAAACACAGAACTGGCAACCAGAAGCATGTACCAAAGAAAGGGAGTAGCAAATTAGAAAAGAAGGATCTTTACAGAAGTGATCAGGATGAATACTGGTATAGCAAACCCAGATTTTTGAAGGCCAGAGAAAAACACAATTCCATAATCAAGACATTGGTTAAGCACAGAGATAATAGTTTTAGCTGTATAAAAAAACAAGAATGAGCATACATATGGTAATTTGAAAATACTTGCAGATTACAAAGTGTACTTGGTCATGACAACAAGACCAAGGCAAAGAGCATACCAACTTTACAAGCTTAAGGGCAAAGTAGAAAGTCTGTTGCTCCATGCAGTCATAGACGAAGATGGCAGAGAGAAGCAGAAGCCAATTTTAAGTCCTCATTTCAGTCACTATGAGCTTGGAAAGGTGCAAGAGAAAATTCTGGATTTTTTTGGGGAAAGGATTTTTTAAAGAAGGAATCATAGAATCATAGAATGGTTTGGGCTGGAAGGCACCTTAAAGATCATTCAGTTCCAACCCCCTGCCATGGACAGGGACACTTCTCTCCAGACCAGGCTGCTCAAGACCACATCCATCCTGGCCTTGGACATTTCAGGGAGGGGGCATCCAGGCATCCACAAATTCCAGCAGCTAACTAATTGGAATTAACCTCTTCCAGTGCCTCATCAGCCTCATTGTGAAGAATTTCTTCCTAAGGTTTAATCTAAATCTTCTCTCTTCCAGTTTAAAGCTGTTCCCCCTTGTCTTCTCACTACATGCCTTATCAAACAGTCCCTCCTCAGCTTTCCTGTAGCCCCTTCATGTACTGGAAGGCCACTAAAACGTCTCCACAGAGCGTTCTTTTCTCCAGGCTGATCAACCCCAGCTCTCTCAGCCTGTACTCACAGCAGAGGTGCTCCAGCCATTTAATCTTCCTTGTAGCCCTCCTCTGTATCTGTCCCACATGCTTTTTATGTTGGGGATTCCAGAACTGGACACAATACTCCAGGTGGGGTCTCACAAGAACAGAGTAAAGGAGGAGAACCACCTCCCTTGCCTTGCTGGCCACGCTTCTTTTGATGCAGGATATGGTGACCTTCTGGACTGTGAGCGCAAGTTGCCGGCTCATGTCGAGCTTCTCATTAATCAGCACCTCCAAGTCCTTCTCCGTAGGGCTGCTCTCAATCACATCATCCCCCAGCCTGAAGTGAAACTGCAGATTGTTCTGACTCAGGTGTCAGACCTTGCACTTGGCCTGGTTGAACCTCATGAGGTTCACACAGGCCCACTTCTTCAGCTTGTCCAGGTCCCTCTGGATGACATCCCATCCTTCTGGTGTGATAACTGCGCCACCCCGCTTGGTGTCACCTGCAAACTTGCTGAGGCTGTCTGTATCATCAGTGAAAATATTAAACAGCACTAGTACCAGTACAGAGCCCGATAGACACTGCTTGTCATAGATCTCCATCTGGACATAGAGATGTTGACCACTACTCTCTGAATGTGATCATCCAGCCAAATCCTTATGCACTGAACAGTCCACCCATCAAATTCATATCTCTCCAATTTAGAGAGAAGGATGTTGTGGGGGACTGTGTAAAAAAATAAAAAGGCAGAGTTATAGTAGCTGAGTTTGTGGTTTGGAAATGAAGCAAGAGTGAATATACCAAGAGGAAAATGGGCAGAAAGCTGGTGAAAAGGAGAAAGAGGTAGCAAAAAGATGAGAAAAAACCATTGCAGGAAACACTGAAATAGTGTCTGGCAAGACAGGAGATAAATGAGGTGAGTACATTAGTGTAATTAATGATACAGAAGGTGGGACAGCTTGAATTCAATCATGACTGGATCAAGACTTTCACTTCATTTTGCCATAACAGACAAAATCTGGATTGGACAAGGTCTGTCCTGCCTTCGGAGAAGAGCTACCCTACATACATGTACTGAGAGATGAAAAGCTGGTGGCAGGCAGCATGTGGCTGAAGGAAAAGATAATCAAGATTTTTGTGTTTTTAAAGTTAGATGGACTGAAAATCTTCAGTCAAATATCAAGTGGGAATAGAGATGAAGAAGAGAAAGGTAAGGAATTATGCAAACAGAGCAAGAGAACTGAAAGACTGGAACAAGCAGAAGGAGACCTAAAACCTCTTCCTGAACCTGAGACAGAATAAAACTGAACAAGGAAAAGGGAGAAGGAAAGACTAACCAAAGAAGGGGAAAGGTCATACTATATATTATTGCGCTATTACTTTATTATTTTTATTAAATCAGTGAGATCATATATGGACATGGATGGGAGGGAGAAGTCGAAGACTTTAGCAGCTACCCAAAACCAGAAAAGAGCCAACTGAAATGGCAAGTATGGGATTTGATTATGCCCAAGTGTAAAGCTGTTCAATGACAAAGATGGCAGAGCTGAAAAAAAAAAGGAGATAAATTGGTAGCTAAAGGAAGTTGGGCTGGTCACGGGATTTCTGCTAGTGATACTGTGCTACATGAGAGCAGGACTGGAGGAAGCGGATGTTGGGTGACTGCCAGGGCCAGTAGTTGGAAGGGGGAGCAAAAAAAGGACAGCACAGTTTACCTAAGAGCTCTGTTCAAATACATGGTTAGAGGAGGACAAACCCAAGAGCTAGAACAAACAGGGGTCAGGACCTGCACTGTTTGCTCCTGCAGAGCAGAATTTGCAGGACATGTGCCTGGCTTAGACTTGCTGTCAGATGGGAAAAAAAAAACAAAAATGGAAATGAAGAGTGAGTATGCAGAAAACTGAAATGTTAATTGCCTTAAAATATTAATTACCTCCAGAAAACTTCCCCTTTGATTTGGTAAATCTCACCTTCCCAATGGCATAGAGCATATATGTACAGAACTGGAGGCTTATGAGATATTAAGCTTACTGGTCCCTTGATCTAGAAGTGGTGTTGATACCATACTCATTACAACAAGTTCTCAACAAGATCAACGATTTTTCAGCCTTCAGTTTTACACACCAGCATGCCAACATTCAAGCAATTCCTGTTCACATCAACCACACAACTGCAAGTTTAAATACACACCTCCTCCTGTAGTGATCGACAAGAGCAGTAATATAATACAAATTCTGCAACTAATAGTTTTCAGTACAAGTACTGTTGAAAGAGAGATGCTCAACATTATTTCACCAATTAAGTATTGAAATTAGAGACTTTGAGACATACAGATTAAAACGATACATTTACATACATATGTTTATAAATCTTGGAAATTTAATTCTAGTTTCACTGTAGTGCAATCCAGCAGTCAATACTATCTTGGGGGTGGGAGGGCAAAAAAAGGAAAATAAAAGAAAAAGTGTTCTCTAGAACTACCTCCAAAAATTACTTTTTCAATAATCATTTTGAAAACTCAAGTTTAGGTGCACCAATGCTAATTTTTTTAAAGAAGACTACATAATAATGCTACTTACCCTCTGGAAAAGATCACCTTCAATCTTGATCAATTGTTCCAGGAGTCTAAACTGCAGCCTTTTCTGAAACCTCCCAATCCTCTAACAATCTCGCAGCAGACTCTCCAAACCCCCACTATAGTGGTATTAAATTAGCAGACATGTAAATTAATCAAATCCTGGCAACTTGGGTCTGTATTTACTCCCTAATGCTCCTAAAATTCCCAAGAATTCAGACATACCGCAGGAAATTGGATATTGCTGGAGAATAATGGATTTTAAAGTTTTTTACACATTAGATTTCATGTTAGGAGCACTGTTTTAAGGCTATGTACAACTTAATAAGTAACAAGGGGTTTTATACTAAACAGTAGATGAAAGCTTGATTCCATAGCTCAGTACAAAAGCAGTGCAGCATCTGAACTACTTGGCACAATTGCTGTATTTTGCAGTTAAAAAAAAACTACCGTAGAGACACAATGTGTGCTAATTGCATATCTTCACAAATAAAAAGGGGAAAAACACCACTGGAAAAACTAATACGCAGAAAAAAAATGTCAGCTACTACAAGCTGCAGCTATAACTTTCTGGATATAATGATGAATTAATTTTGGGGTTGCTGTTTAATGAAAAAGCTACCAAGGAGTCCACAGATGAAAACAAGCTATGAGAATATGGTTGGGCTTAATTTATACCTAACAAAGAAATGAGGAGAAAAATATTTTCTACAGTTTGACACTGGATATGGAGCCCGTTTCTAGATTTCTTCCATTCCATAACAAAGGTTTAACTTTGGCAGCTGCTGCAATACAAAAGCCCCTCAACAATATTAACCTGCAAACTGCTGAGCAACTATAACAAAGAACATTGACAACATTGTTTAGATCCCAGAAGAGTACATTTAGAAACCCAGTAACTGTAAATAAGACTTGAACCAATTCTATGGTTCATCAAACATACGTAATAATATGTTGATTCTAGTGCAGCTACAGGCAATGAATCTGAATGTCTGTACAGTCAGGATTAAAAATTAAAGCAGACGTCTTGGTGTGTCAGGAATTGATGGCATTTTCTGAAACAGTCAGTAATGCTAGAAAGAGCATGGAGGCGTATCACTGAGAGGCTTCTTGCAAGGAAATATACAGTGTTACATCTTTGCCTATAGCAGTTGTGAACAAAAGGGAATTGTAGATACATTCCAATTAAAAAAAAAGAAAAAGAGGGAAAAAAATTAAGAAGCAACATCATTTAGCAGTGGGAGATTACCAAAACAATGGTGACAGTGGATTGAGAATAGGAGAGGAGAAGAGATTAGCAAGAAAAAACTGCATATTTTTTCAAGACTGATAGCCAGTTTTGAGATAGGCATATGAGAATGTTTGAGAGAGCAATACTTGGGGTTTTTTAGCCATTTTTATACAAGATACTAAATATCTCTACAGAGAATGAAATGATAATTTAAAAAACAGTGAGCACAAGGGATTTAATCTGTTCTGCACAGCCTCAAGAGCACAGGTTCAATTTGAGTAACGTTAGTTTGTGCCTGCAAGGTGGTATCATCCAAATGATGACTTATGAAAAAAGCTGTTGGTTATGTCACTCAACAGTATAACGTATCTGTGTGCACAGAGCAAAGCTGCCATAAAAGTATTAACAGGTTTACCTTAAAATAGTTTCAAAGAACTCAAGATTAAGATCTCATACAAAGGTAAATAAATGCAGAAATCTAACCCAGCTACATATGCAAGTAAAACACAGGTAAAAGAGAATCTGTGTCATGGCTTTATGTGCACACACACAGAAGGGTGCTCAGAGTAGTCACCTTGTCCTTGTATTCCAAAGCATTATTTAAATGTCTTTCACTGATCTGTATAGGACATCACTATGTTTCAGCATTTCACAGTTAAGGGGGTGGTAGCGGGCAGGGAGTGGGGGCACACACATGGACAGATGGACACGACCAAAAGCAACTCATGCTACTTGTGCTGGTTAATTGAATCAGAACTACCAGCTCAGCTTCTGAGCTTTACAAAACACTCTTCTTGCTTAAACACCTAACTCTAGTGGCTTTCACAGTAAAATTAATACTAAGCAAGTGTGATTTTGAGTCCATCACTTTCAACTTATTTTTAAAACAAACTATATAAAAGGAAAAATAATGGGACCTTTGTGATTATGGAGCCTTCTTGTATGTTCCTCCACTATATATTCAAAAGGACATGTCAATGGAAATTAATCTTTTAAGTAAACGGACCTGAAGCAGGAACTCTACATTTAAAGTTTGGAACTATTTGGAACATACTCCTACCAGGATGTCAGTCTTGTTATCCTTCCCCCTGATTCGGGTCTACAAGCACTCAACCCTACTGTTGGTGACCTCAAGTTCTACAGAGTCAAGAGACTCTCCAACATACAGAGCCATCCCTCCACCTCTCCTACTCTGCCTGTCCTTTCTGAAGAGCTTGTAGCCACCTATGACAGCACTCCAGTCACGTGAGTCGTCCCACCACATTTCTGTAATGGCAACTACGTCATAGCTTTCCTGCTGCATGATGGCTTCCAGCTCCTCCTGTTTATTGCCTAAACTGTGTGCATTAGTGTACATGCACTTCAGCTGGGCTGCTGATTTTACTCCCCATTCATTCCAGCCACTACAGGAACCGAAGCGAATACTATCTGTGCACCTGTCCCATGGACTGATGTACCCAGTGCCCTGAAATCCTTTTTGATTACCCTGGCACTTCTCCTATTTATGTCATCACTGCCAGCCTGGATTACCCACAGTGGATAATAATCTGAGGTCTGAATTAGCTCAGGAAGTTGCCTAGCAATGTCCCTTGATTTCACTCTGAAATTCTGAAAACTACAAGTGATCTTGTAAAAAAAGAATAGAGCAGGTCTTCCAAATACTAAATTTTACTATATAATTTTTTAAACCAGAAGCTCCTATCAGAACCAGGGTACACTAAGTCGGTTACATGACCAGTTTACCGAGTCCCTTTGGTTCATCCAGTATGACCCCTATAGCAAAATAATGCCTATTTCTTAACAACAGGAATACTACTGTGGACAGATGTTTGAACTGAGCCATGGCTCAAAACAACAAACCCCAAGATCTATAAGGATAAGTATCCTAATGTCTACACCTCTTAAGTATGCAGCCTGATTTACGACAGCTGGAGCACCTCTGTAGCTCATGACAATTCAATAAAAGCTGCTGCATACTCGGGAAATTTTGAAGGGAAAGAAGAAAAAAAAATGGGATACCTGTATCATCAAGAAGTTGTAGAACTTGCTGAAGGAAAGCCAGGGAGGGACTTTTTACAAGGGCAAGTAGTGATAGGATAAGGTGGAATGGCTTTAAACGAGGGGGGGGGGGGGGGGGGGCGGGGGGGAGCGGCAGATTTAGGTTAGACATTAGAAAGAACTTCTTCACAATGAGGGTGGTGAGGCACTAGATCATCTTGTCTAGGGAAGCTATGGATGCCTGGATACCCCCTCCCTGGAAGTGTTCAAGGCCAGGCTGGATGGGGCCTTGAGCAGCCTGATCTGGTGGGAGATGTCCCTGCCCATGGCAGGGGGATTGGAACTGTTTGATCTTTAAGGTCCATTCCAACCCAAACAATCCTATGATTCCTTCTTAATGCTAGAGGAAAAAGTTTCCTGGCAGAGAGTGAGAGGAAGCTTTCTTTTTCTCCAGCGTAAAGGAGAACACAAGACCCCAGAAATGCTTGAGGGATGACCATCACACAGAAAGAGAAATAACAATTGGTAGGAATCTGTTTATTTTTAATTTTGTTTATCTTTCAAGGGAGGAGGGTAGTTACTGGAAATGCTAAATTAAACTATCCAAGTAGCAGAAAGTAAACTGTTGTAGATGAGTGAAAACCAAGATAGCAACTGGATCTGGCTCAGTAGTGGTAGGAACTATACTCTTGTGATCCATGAGTCCCCAATCCACCACATGTACACCACATAACAGCTGAAGCAAGAAAAATCAAGCAACTGGCAATGGGAATCAGAAAACACTATGTTGATGTACACTGAATATCATAAAACCATGAAAACAATGGGAAAATAAACCAAAAAGTATAAATTAACTGTTACAACTGAATAAAAAGCTTTTCTATGTAAGAGTTGCCCAGGGAACTCCTCTTCAGCAGCTCTGTCCTTCTAAGCAGAAATTTTGAGATTTTCTTCACAACTGAGGGAACCAGAAAAGGGTCTCTTTGCACATGAATATTCAGAAAAAAACAGGTTAAATAAATTAATAGCTCCTTTCTATATTGAAAAATAACTCTAAAGCTAGACAGTAAACAAGAACTATACAGCTTCCTATGATCCTGATACTGTGAACATAAATGTGAGTTTAATGAGAGTACTTGCACCTACAATGCTACTCAACCATGAAATTGTTTGCCAGACTAGGGCCAAAGTGCCTGAGTCTGCCATCAGATCTGTACAGGCAGATCACAACATTTGTGTACACCTGTGATAAAGGCAATGAGGTCAGGCTCCAAAGGGATTAGGTATCTGCCTTTAAAAATCTTACTGCAAATCTTACTCATGTAAAATTATTTATGAAGTGTAACATCATACTCCACTATATGCACATATGCTATTTGTATACTTTTCTTCCGCTCCTTCAAAACAGAAAAGATATTAAAATGGACCACGGATTATACTCCTTTAACTATTTTATAGTTAAGAACTTTGTGCATTTCAAAAGCTAAAATTTTGGTTCCACAACACATTTATGGAAATCAGATCTGTAATTAGAACTGGAAAAAGTTTTCCAGATTTTCTATGGCTCAGAACATAATATTATTGTGTACCTTAAAATGAGCTTCGCCTTCCTCTTCCTATGTCAGAGTAAACTAGACAGATCATGCAGCTCTTCAGGTGTGAATTATGCACAGTACTACTTTCTCGGCAGAGTAAATCAGCCTCTGATGGGTTACTCACTGCTGCATTTGAGTTTTTTTACAGGTATCCTTGCTAACTGGCATAAGTCTAGATTGTGGATGTTACTGTGACAGCACTATGGACGTGTCCATTTCAGTTACGAAGGGGCCCGAATGAAACAGCCTGCAATGACAAGATGTAAATCATATTTTCAACTAATGTCAAGCTTAATTTTGATTCTCCTTGATTATGCCACAATCTCAATTTTCCTCTGGGTACACACACGTATGTATGTTTTTTTCTGCAACACTATACACAGGAATTAAATGCTGTATTTGTATATGTTGAAGGCTTAGGTATTTTCAGTGGCTAAGTTAACATGTTTAGAATGCAAAGATTTCAAAATCAGAAAGACTTCAAAGCATTATTTTCAAAACAGATACTCTAATACCGGTATCTGCACAACATTTCTTCTCAAGCAAAACATTCTGTGCAAACTGAAGAACCCATGTTACCAACAATTGCTTGTAATAGTAAAGCATTAATTTGGTAGAAAATTCAAAAACACTATTATCTGTTCCCTGTGACTCATGTTATATTATGTGCATTTCATATTTAGTGTAATGTTTAGATGTGACAGTTCTAGTCAGCCATGGATACCCATATTCCCTCAAGAGGCCTGCCTGCCTTTCCTCCTCATTACTTCATTTTTCACCACCTCTCATAAGGCATTTGTTGTTCAGCTGTTCTTATTAAGAGCTGCATGTCTCCCACAATTTGTGATCTTCAGAATTCATCTTTCATCATATTAGAGAGCAGATGGAAGTTATAAGTCTTTATTTTTTCCAGGCATGTGTTAAGCAAGTCTGAAATGAGTCACTTAGATGTATCAACAGAGCAGTCAAGCTTCTGACAAAATCTGTGTTTGGCATAATGTGCAGAAATAAGACTCTCTCTTTCACGTTTACTTTTTATGAGGCTAAAGAAGAATATATTTAGGCAAAGTGCCTCAAACCTAGCCAAATACTGCCATCAGAAAAAAAAATGCCTTAGATCAATGTAGTACTGGCTTGCAGTGTATTATTCTGCTAGAGATTAATCTATCGCTATACAAATGAGCACACAGAGGCACATACTTTTGCAGAGTTCTCAAAATATCCCCTCATAATTAGCTCAAAAAGAAATCTCACTATCTGAATTGGAAATGCTAAACACAAACATTTAATAGAAGGCTACCTAAATCACTTAGCATTATAAACATCAGATTAAAACCTGATATGGAAAATAAAGCATCAGAAGAAAGAACACTGAGGGGAGGGAGAGCATGCAGAGAAAGTGGATTGTTACAAATGTTTAATCCAACATTTGCTCTCTATAGATCAAATGTTTGTTCAGTACTTTATTGATGTAATGCATTAAACACAATCAGTGTTTAATATTAATGTCAGAAGATCTTTAAATTCAGAGCATTTGTTAGTTAATTCAATATTCTCAATGTTACTAAACTACAACTTAACCTCCTTTAATAACTTTCTGAAGCACTGTAAACACATAGTGCACACTATGCAATGGATAAGAATGATCAGCATTATAATACCAATAAATATAATCTTTGTATATACAATTGATAATACAAAAATTTGGAAATGGGACATTTCTCAATGCATGCTACTTAAACTCACGATAGGACGTATCTTCTCATTTTTAAAGGAAAAACAAATTTAGAAGAGCAAAGTATGTACAACTTTTGAAGGAATATCTAAAATCCACACGGTTTACACTTTAAAATATTAAATTCTTAAAATGCATGTAAAGAAATGTGTATATGTGTAAGAAGCACTTCCATTGTATAAGTAAAAATATCCTCTGTCCATTGAAACCTTGGAGTTCACTCCAAATGATAAAGTTTAAAACTGTAACTGTAATATAGTTTTTGCTGTGGTAGCATAAATAATCCATTACAGAAACTCAAAAATGAAAAAAAAAAATAAAAAGAAAATTCAAATCAGCAGAGCTCTATTCCAAACACATCAGGAGTATTACATGAAATTTTATACAAAGATATATCTAACATCACTCTGAGAAGTGGCTGATGTTAATAATTGCTCATCAGGACAACAAAGCAGGAAAAATAATGCAGTACTGTACAAAAGAAAGTCCTAGATTTTAGGAAACAGAGAAGTGAACACATGGAGACATCTGTTATGGACTAACGCATCTAGTGAATTAACAGTGTGTCTATGAATGTTTTAAAAAAATCTCTTACAACCAGAATTTACCTGTTTATTGTAAAAACTAAATTACTCTGGAAGGTTGAAAAGCAGCCTGAGCATTCCAGACACTTCCCTTAGTCCTCTGACCTCTGCCTCATCCTGTGCACTCCATATTATCTCCTAAACCATTGACTTCTCTTTTAACTTCTTCAATCTCCACATATTCTCCCTTTCCTTCATGAAAAAGAAAATAAAATTTTGTCCCATTTCATAAACTGGGCATGGCTTTACATATAGTGTATGCAAATCTTTTTAGTGGTCTATTCTGAATTAATACTGTTATTTGCACAGAACTTTCCCAGAAAGCTTCCCCTCATTGGAAAGGCTATTATCTCCTATTGTTTTCAGTGAAAATGAAGCGTAAAATGGTTCTTAGAGAAGAGGCACTCTTTCAACCCATCCACTGCCTCCCTCTGGGAACCACGAAAAAGGAGCTAAACTGCCTTCAGGAGAGACGGTAGTTTCTTATACTGACAGAGGCTTCCACTTAAACCAATTAACCATTTTACTTCTAAATTCTGAGAAAATTAAATTCCCACTCAAAGCAGAAGATCTGAAATTTTGCGGAAGAAATGGGAAATGCTGCTTTTTTCTCTGAAACAAATTACTTCAACCTAACATTAAAAGAGAAGCAAAGCACAGGTTTACCTGTGAAATTACCTCTTTAAAGAGAAAAAAAATTTTTGGACTGTAAGAAACAACACATTTCTGTATCAGAGTTTACAATTAACACTAGTGACACAGAGAAGTTCAAATCTAATCATATTACCCAATAATTTATGGGAAAGAATGATGAAGGAGGATAGCAGGAGCAGAACGAGCACATTCTTCTTCATGGAAATGTGAGAATGAAAATTATTTGGGGGGATTTCTTAACAGGAAACAAAAAGAAATTAAACCCGTATTTTCCTGCAAAAGGGGTCTCTACAATCCAACAAAGTACCAGTTTCTCAACTTTGAAAATAACAAACAGCAAACAAAAAGTTTCATAGTCTTGATGACAACACTGCAAGACTTAGAGATACACCTATAATTAAGTGTACCAAATCCTGACACAAGTCAATGTGTTTTGCAGGAAGAAGAGTCCACTTTGACTGGGGGATGGAGCATGCTTTTATGCAATCCTTTCCACACAATTGCATTAAAGAACATCTACTAAGCAATAAAATTAAGGACCCAAAGAGACTGAAAAAGCTAGGCGTTTTTGTGCCAATGTCCTTGTACAAAGCTTTTGGATTGTGAATCCCATTGTTCTCTCCAAACTGTCCAATAAGTACTGTCCTCCCATGAAGACATTCACCTCATTTGATACCAGTGTTCCTACCCAACTACAGGAAGATCAGAATTTTAAACACTTATCACATTTTTCAGATTTACAGCTTTTTGAGTGCACATATGAGAAACCTAAGGACTCATCACCTTGTGAGACACGTTAATACAGTATTCTGCACAAAATATCATTTATTAATTGTTCCTTTTATTTTTATAATAGACCGGAATAATCTTTAACCATGTAGATTCACATAATGTGTGCAGAAATGGAATTTCAAAGCAAATGCCAGAATTCTTTACTGTACTTCTAGCTTTGATATCTAAAAAAACATTTTACTATGCATATACCTGAACACCAGGAAGGGAGACATGATCTCTGTGGAATAAACAGAGCAGAAAAGAAAGGCATTTAATTCATACTTAAAAATACACACTACTTACTTACACAAAAAGCAAAGGAAATTTTTGTAACAATGACTGTATGGAAGGAGATAAGGAGATGCTTTTCATTTCTGCAGTACTTAAGAATGCTGTAGCCACTTAAAACAATTTTTTTCTACTTTTCAGAAATCTGTTCTCCAGGTGGACACAGGTACCATCTACATAGTAGGAAGAATGACATGTCTGAAGAACATATTCTGAAGGTGAAATTACAGATACAGCAATGACGTACACATTTAAAGAGCCTTCCACAAGTCTACAGAACTCACGTAAGGAATGAATAGGTAACTCAGACAAGAAGCATTACTTTTAGTACAACAGTCCTGATCATTATTGAGCAAATCAGGCCAAGCACAGACTACGCAGGGTATTGCACATACTTCTCAGTCAGAGGAAATCACTCCTACCCACAAAACTGTACCCTGGGGAACCTCTGCTTTTGACAATAGTTCATGGGCCATGCAGAAACTCAAAAACAGAGAAGAAAGCAAAGGAGTGAGTTGCAGGACGGCTACCAATTGCTCAGAGATCTGAAATGTGTTGATCTCATTCATGGACCCATACATTCATTTAATGATGCCACGGCAATACTATTGGGCATTCATCCCATAACTGACACTGAATTCAGCGTTTTGTAGATTATCTCAATGCCAGTCTCCCCTGGAATTTGTCATCTCTTGCTTTTCCACATGAGGAAAATGAGAAGTTTTTGTTTTGGTATTTACTTTAAGCAGAAGGACTTAACATGCCTTCTCCACATAAACAGACAGCTGGAAACCAGATCTATAACTCAATTTTTGACAAGAAACCTGAGAGGACCTAGAAGCACAAGGCTGCCCTGGCTATACTGCCTGCATAACATTAAAGTAGCAAGACCAAGAGAAGGTAAGAAAATCAACAGTTAAAACAAGTTCTTCCATTCCTGATAGACAAAAGCCAGAGAACGAGGTTTTGTGATGGACTGCCTGGAAAGGGTTGTGACTACTTTTAAGCACAGTCTCAGACCACCTGGGGAATACACGAAAATACACTTTCAAAAATTATCCTGAGGTAGAATAAGCTTTCATGTGTTTAGACCAACAAAAATCTGCACCTAGGTAGTTCTATGTGGGTTTTAGAAGTAAAAAAAAAAAATGTTTAATAAACTAGAATAAAGCAGTGTTCATTGCAGAATACAGTTTCACTGTGCTATGGAGCATAAGGCTTGAGATCTATGGTAATATCCATCAAACATTTAATTATGCTTTCACAGAACATCTCCTCACAGAACTTTCATGGTGGTAATCTTCAGTTCAAAAAAGATGTAAAAATATTCATAACCCCTCAAATTCTGAGTACTGCTAATGATAAATTAGGAAGTTTGGGGCATTTTGGGCATGCAAATGCCTCTCAGTTCTGCTGAAGAAAGATGGGTCCACAGAAGAAAGTGGTAATTTTTTTCCCCATAAAATACAGCAATAAATGCAGAGATCCAACTTCTTCTTATGAAAGACTGACAAAAAGATTATTGGCCATCTTAAATGTCCAAACATTATGCCAAATAACTTCTAGAAAAAATTGATTTATATCACTATGACCTTTCAAAACAATGATCTGTACAGAACTGATCATAGCATAGTTTTTAATATACTCTACAACCTTCACGTAAAGCTAAGCTTCCTATTACACAGCTCACTATTAAAATGTGCTAACAAGCCAGGTGTAAATGTGATACCAGTTTACGAGACTGTACAGTATCTGGACCAATGAATGTGTTTTTTTCTTATCCTACAAATTATCTGGCATTCTTATGGGAGCCATAAAAACAAAATCACTCATACCAAAAGTGATCTTTCGAAGAGCTGTGTAGAAGATACTAATAAAACCTTACCTGGAAAATAACTAAGATTTTACTATAGTTACTTGTGAGAATCAATAGATTCCTCTTCGCACCCACACCACATGAAGGAACTTCCATTGTAAGGAGTAAGAAATGTACAGAAATCATCCTGCAAGAAAGGACTTTTCAGGTACCACCCCTCCAAACTCAGAGACCAAGATATGAATGAATGTCCAGGGCTGAGGAAGAGGAGAATAGTCAGAAGTTCATTGGTAGAGGTGCTGCTAAAAATCTTTTCTTTTCTGAGGAATCACATGGTTTAAGTTTTATTTCCTCTTCTGACCCAATACATTTTCAGCTTGGAAAGAAGTGGAAAGAAAGCAGGAACAAGATGCATGTTGGAACCTGCTTCTCTCAATAGAAGATCTCAGTTCAAAACCCAGAGAAATGAAACTAGAGAAATGAAGAAATCTCCTTAAGACACTGTGAAGAAAGGAATGCCCATTCTACAGTGAAGACTAAATTTTGTTTCAGAGAATCCATGTAAATGATTTTTCACAAGACCTTAAAGCACAGTTTTCCTCCAAGAAAAGAAATAGGTACCTGGAAAAGAAACATGGGGGCTTTTCTGCCTCAAATAAACTACTCCTACAGAAACTCCTACAATATTAACAGGCTAAGTGAACAATCACCAGTTTTCCGAACTGAGTTACCTGACATGTAAACAATTTCTAATTCTAAATCACTTACATTTAAACTTAAAGGCCAGAACCTATCTCCCTGATCCAGCACATGTATTTTCATGACATGCATCAGTCTTTCCAAGCCTAAAATATATTATATAAATTAACCTAATGAGTTCAGAACTCAGAAGAAAACATTCCCAATTACACATCTCAAGAGAAAATAAAAATAGAATCCCTTTTAGATAATAAGGAGGAGCTACAAATATTTAACCTCAGGATAAGCAGAGAATAAACTTCTTTTTTAAGTCAGAAGAGGCCTTTGGTTTTCTATTTACTGAATGTTTAGTAAGATGAGCTTTGTTAGTACTGCAAGTGGTTACAGCTTCCACCTTGAGAGTCATTTCATGTTCCTGCTGTCAGACATGAAGAATTCTTCTCCTCTCACTAGCTCGATAAAAATCAGAAGCTCTATTAGTACAATCTGAATACAGTGAAATAGTACTTCCAAATCCCTTCTCTGCAGAACAGGAATACTACTACATAAAGAAACCTGTACACATATGCGTATCATAAAATTTAAGTAATAGTTACCTTAAAGAATTATAGTTTACTGCTGTTTTACACAGTCAAGAAGAGATTAGGGAAAACAGACTGATATGCACATACACATTAAGACTCACTTCGATTGATTAGGCAGAGTTGATACTAGAGGAAACTCTGTATGCACTCTTTTTCAGACAGAGTTGAAGAAAGATCCTGCTAGTCTTCTCATTCAATTATATTGCAGATGTATGAAGTCTAGTTGCAGATATTTAACTGTATTCAACAACAAGCTAAGTACATGCTGAAATCTTATGGCAAAGTAAATAATGGAAAAAAATCTCATCTCTCAAAAAAAGCACTGTGCGGGAAAGAGGGGGGTATTAGATGGCATTATTTTTGCAACTGCAGTTAAGATACTGTAAAACTTTTAAGTAAACAAATCTTTCTGTATTAACTCATTTTTTGAGTCAACCTGTGTGTATTCCAGACTGACTTGCAACAACGTTGACTGAAGCAGCAGTATTTTACAAATCATTAAATTATCTGCAAGTGTTTTCCACCAAACATTCTTAAACCCTTCTCTCTTCACAAAAGCAAAAACAGACAAGTAGAACACATACCTAACAAAAAATTCTGAATTGCTAGTATGAATTAATAAACAAGACTTTTGTGCTTTTTGTACTTCACCATTATGGTTTCCTGGTATGACAGTAGAGCCACAAATGCTCTATTCCTTGACCTGCAATCTAACAGCTGGGGTTTGATTTGCCAGCCATCTCAGCCTGATGGAGAAGCCAGAATCCAGCAACTGGCTCTACAACAGACTTCAGCAATGGAATTTTGATTCCTCTGGAGTCAATGACAAAACAATACAGTGGTCAGAATTTCACTTAGTAAATGTTTATCTTCCTCTGCTGTGAAATATGCTTGGCTGTATTTTATAACAATTTGTCATGTTGTTTAATGTGAACGTAATACACACTCATTAATCATTATGTAAATGCAAGATTTCAAAGGTATGCACTTATGATGCAGACTCTCTTACTAAGCAAAAAGCATATCATGCTAAGGCACACCATGAGTCTTGCTAGATTTTAGACAAGTTTATCTCAACTCTGACAAAAATACTGCAGAAGCTAGCTTTTCCTGTCACTTTAAAAGATTGAGAGAATATGATTTAGAAATACCTGGTGAATTAATTTCTAAAATAAACCAATTTATTTCTAAAATAAACATTCATCCTGTCTTAACAGAGATAGATGTGCATGTGCTGTGATTTAATCTTCCAACATGACTATATGTAACTTAACCGTTCAGTCACAAAATTGTATCACACAGAACCCATTTGACTATTTTCTCAGCTTTTTTGAATTATGACCACACACATCTTAATGCAGACAGAACTGATGAATAAGGCCATGTAATATTCCAAGATGTGTAGAAGTTAGAAATGCTAGAAGGGTGATGCTAAGACCATATCTTTTTATTTGACATTATTTTGATTCACCTACTCAAATTCCTAGCGTACCTCAGAAATTAGATTACATAGTGAGCTTCCTGATCAGTGAAATTGTCATGAGTTTAAAGAATTATGAACTCCACTTCTTTTTACATTTCCAAGTACTTTTTCACTGAAAATTTCCCCTCATTGAAAATTTTGCTCCAAAATTATTTTGCAACAACATTTACAGGTTTCTGAATTTCGGCTTTTATTACACACATTACATTTTGAGCGCATTATGTCACTAAAGTCAAATGTTATACTGTGGATTCTGATCTCCACAAAATTATTTATCTAATGCCATTCCCTGCAGTCATAAACTATGCCTGTAAAATTATTGCTCCTCAGTGGGGAATTAAATCTTCCTCTAATAACAAGGATTCAAAACAACAGTAAAACATTGCATTTTTCCAACAATTGTGTACTTTAAGCAGAACAGGTAAAAAGTATTGCAGCAATTGTACTTGCAACTGCATTTTTAATTTGAGGAATACGCTTAACTAAGCTGTTCGACTTTAACATCCCTGTGAGTGGAAAACTTCTTTACAGCTTTGTTCCTTCCTCTCTTTGACACATTTTTTTCATTTATTATGACTAGTGATCAAAGTAGCCTGGACATGACTGTGCAAAATTGTCCAAGCTCTGTTACCAGTTACCTTCATAAACCAACCACCAAGAACAGGGCACTAAAGTGACATTGTTCTGCAAGTGAAATGTACTAACCAGTTCTAACTGTGTTCGTGGTGCAATTACAAGCTAAGTGATTGTTAACTACAAATAAGGCAAGATCATCATTACTACAGGATGCTGAGCCACTATGAGCTTATGACAACAGAAAATGTAAAATCATCACTTAGCTGATTCATTTTGTTTTTTCCAAATTTGTGTGTGGAAGACACCAGATTATGGAAGTCTAATTTAAATTTTATCTGTAGAAATATTCTTCTGCAATGACTAGACAGTATTTCTAAGACAGACCTGGAAAACACTCAAGGAAAGAGTTGTATTGTGAGAGGGGTTTTTTATTATTATTGTTGCTGTTGTTATTAGTATTATCATCATGATTATTATCATCATCATCATCATCATCATCATCATTATTAATGCTACAACTATTAGTATTCCTTGCAAGCAAAACACCACCAAACTCCCTGATGTGTTTTGAACTAAGTTTCGAAACCATCAAAACTGGCCTAATACTTTTGCCGTTTATTCCTCCTGTTCTCTTGGAACAGATGACTTTGCGCTCAACTTATTCTATGATGCTTTAGTGTTTATTACATTGATAAAAAATACCTACTTCAGCACACAAAAGAATCTGAAGAACTATCATACTTTAAGTCAGTATGGTTCTCACAGACTTCAGAGGACCAATTCCAACTACTGAACAGCTTTATCTTCAACACCAACAAAGGGTAGATATTTGGACAGGACATATCTTTGCTTCCATTTGTTCAGCACCTTTGTGACCAGCCTGATATGTCCACAGCAGGGGTGGTCAGGACATTACTCATTCTATAGTAACACATGGGAAAAAACTGTGATCTCTGACATGGCTTCCAGGAGTTACCCATATGGTACCAGGTAATCACAGAATTAAGGAGCCCCAATTCTAAGGTATCATCAGAAAAATTAGAGTTATTTATTTATGACTGATACCTGCATTTTTGAGCCACTGTAGTGCAGAAATACTTCTCTATCACATTTACAAATACAACTAATGAAAACCTAGTGAAAACACACAAAACTTACATAGTCATGAAAGGCTTTTGCTTCACTTGAATGTTCACATGTTTCTCGTCTTTCTGGAGCTGCACAGTAGAGATCCCAAAATACACTGCAAGTTAAGAAGTTACAAAGATGGTAAGAAGATCATCGTAATACTTGTGTAGACACTCATCACACATGAATGTTCATGTATAGAAACGGTCAAACCACTTCCTCGCTAAAGGATGAAAACACCTCTACAAAAGAATTTAGCTTTGCAAATCATCTATGACAAATCAAGTCCTGCTATCTGATACTCTGAGGCAAACAGTGCTGTATTCTTTCAATATCACAGTAGTATAGACCAAGAAGCTAGTCTCATATATCAGGTCTAAGAGTACAAAGCATACTACTGAAACTCTGCGTTTAACCTCATCCCTCTGGAAGTTGTTGCAATTAACTTCCACAATGCACGAGAAGGAAAGGACTCGTAATAACGTGAAAAGGCAAGAAACTGAAGAGAAAACTAGAAGTTCTGGCAAGGTCCAATACTATGCTTTAAACAAAAGCTCCCAGAGAAACACATGTATGGACAAGAGTAGGAAATACATGGGTATGTTCTTGGTTTACAAAGATGAGTATGTATTTCCATTGGTCTTCCACCCAACCCCCTTTAAATAGAATTATACACAAATCAGTTCTAACACAAAGTTTCTCGAATGAAATCATGTGTAGGCTAGAACAATTGAAAGAATAAAATTCGTTAGTTTCATAGTATTTATTTATTGTTTCAGATTTAATCCTCTATAACTTAGTCCAGCACCAAAATAAGGAATTCTGGAAAATTTGAGTACACTGTTGCAGATGATCAAAATTATGGATAATGCAGGTATCAGAGACAGAAGGGACACGTTGTTATTATTGCCAGGCTTATATTACATAGCTAAAAATTAGGAAGGAAAGGTTAATGAAGAATACACCACTTTCCATGCAGCTGTACACACCACTTTAAAACTTGTAAATTCTTCTACTCCTGACAGTTGGACAGGATTTTGTATTCTTTCAAACACAGGCATGTTGGATATATTCAAATCATGTGACAACTAATAAATACTATGGCTAAACAGCAGTGACTATGAGCAGTCTTTTCTCCTTGAGAATTCTACACACACACGTGTCTCTGCATACCAGTATATATAAATAAATGGTATCGTACAAAAAAAAGTACAAGTCAACCCCATGTATACCCGTCTTCTGAGCTGAGAGAAACTGCAAATGCAGTCACTGCAGCACCAAGCCCACGATAATGCATACTATCTTCTCAAGAAGAATGGTAGATTAGGTTCAGCTAATTACTTTTATATGCTATTCTCGTGACTAGAATGTGGACTGTAGACTGAGGAAGCTCATATCTATATGCAGAGTATCTGTGTATACATTTTATTTCAAATGTAACTTTAAAGGATATGCAGAATGGTCTCTTTAATGCACAACTTACTGGAAGGTGGTAAAGAAAGAAATTCAGGCCACCTTCTTTCAAAGACGCTTTCTTACCAACCTACTACGCAAAATTTCTTTTCCTGTATCTAATATCTGCATCTTTTTCCACATATAATTTTCTGTTGTTTCAGTTCTTATCAAGAAAATGGTTCTTGATCCTCATCTTCACATTCTTTTTACAATGTTCACTAGAATTTCTTGCCTCCAGTTGCTCAAAATAGCAATCAACATATTCTGAAAATCAGAGGACAAGAAAAGTGATACTTACCACCACCAGGAATGCAAGAATCCTGGGGGCTCCCCCAGTGTGATGTTTTTTTCCCATCTTATCTAAAAGAAAACAATACAGACAGAGGTGTAGATTTTTGTGATCATTGTGACTAAGAAGCATTATACAATTCACACAGATAGCAGGCAGAGAAAGAAGTAAAGATTTTGTAGTTATGAAGGGCTTTATAATCATCAATCTGGATGGTTATATTACTTATTTTGTTACATTTACTAACATAGCTCATACTCAAAATAAGATATTCTTCTTCTAGGAAAGCATATTTTGGAATATTTTTTTCTTTAGGTTCAGAATACAGTTTTATTAATGACATACTTTGTACCACTCCACCACTGAGATGTAAAAGATTTTAACTTCAAATATGCATGACTGAAAAAAAGCATTAAAAAGTACCCTTAAAATTATCTAAAAAATCTTCCAGTTCATGCTAGGGAAAACACAGAAGTCACAGAACTAATGTTACTGATTCAGCAGGTGGCAGTCTTCCCTCTGCATCCAAAGAAAGCCAGTGTTTTAAAATCCTCAAGGAGTACTTTGCTGTTAGAGGTAATGTGGCAAATATGAGCAGCATCAGAGTTACAACCCTGTTTCTCACCACTCAGTGAAAATGTAAAGCTAGTTCGGCTTAGTTTGCCTCTGCTGGCAGCCTCTCCTGAACAGCTATACTGGCTGTGATTTCTATCCCACCTAGGAAGCCTGGTTTGTTAACAGTCTTTTCAAAGGAAATGCATTTTAAGAACTCTTACCCTTGACTTCTCACTTTTCTTGTTGATCCGTGAACCCACTAGACAACGTAAAACACAGTGACAGCATCTTTTTGACTGCAGTACTTCCCAAATGCTGTATCTTAACTATAACCACACAACCATTTTATTAATGCCGTAGTTATCAGTTGGTGCTTAACTACAAAATTAAGTCGTTTGGACTGTAATAAAGTCCACGTAACTGATTAAGGAGCTTTGTGCAAATAATTTGAGGTCCTGCAGAAATCTACAGAACACTGTTTTTAAGAATGTCTCTTGCTAAAACTGGGTGGTAACTAGAGCATTGCATGCACACCAAATTCCTCCCATTACAACTACACACATTATTTCCTGTCCAATTCTGTTGAAAAATCTGTTTAAACACAAACCATGTTCTGCTCTAGAGACAGAAGTAATGAGAGACAAAAAGAGGATTATTCTACTGAAATGTTTAAACAGTCTTAATATGAACAGTATTTTTAAAAATACGTATAAAAGTATATAAAAGCTTACAAGAAAAGGGAGATATAGTATTCATACTGCCAGAGGCACTGGTAAAGCTGGTATTTTCCAAAAGAGACTAAAACTTTGATTCTCAAGTCCAACTTGATTTTCACACCCAATTCTTAAGAAATTTGAACACATACAAGTTCTGTAGGTAGTTTGCAGGAGAATATGTAGTTCGTATACCTAAAAATATTCTGGTTACCTAGTGTAATTTTGACATATTGTACTAATACAACTTTTGAAAAAGTAATTTTGCTATTTGAAAATATTTTTAAAAGGTAACCTCGAGGCACTATTACTTCTGTTGGTGAAGCTGGCAGAACTAACCAAGTGCATAGCGCCTAGCATCAGCACCAACTAAATAGTTATATTAAAAAGCATCTTTTAAAAAGCCCCTGCTTAAGCACTGGTGGATAACTAGAACATAGGAAGGCTTAGGACAACCATGACTAGGTTATCTAGTAGCAGAGTGGACTCCATGATATCCAACTTAAAATTTTTCTTTTCTTACATTTTTTCCATTACACTTAGCCACATGCCCTGGCAGGAATTTAAGGAAGGACTCTTTTATTTTTGTCATTAAAATGCTGTATAGCTCAGACTGTCTATGTACACTTAGTTTGTTTATACCCCAACATTCAGTTTTAGAGATACATTTAACATCTTTAATCTTGAACAAGATCCACCCAAATTCTTCTGGTAGGTGCAGACAGTCAGAGCAGAAAGGATACTGAGACCAAACAGCTATGCTTTTTAAGGAGGGACCAAACTAATACAAATTTCCTCCTTTTCCACTTGTGTGTCTCCTACACCTCAAGTACTCTCAAGTACTCTCAACAACAAGGCAGTCGCTTCTTAACAACCATTAGCCAGACAAAGATGAAAACAAACGGAAATGCATAACTTTCATTAGACCATAAACTTGCTAGGAGAGGTTTTTTTTGCACCTCTCTCAGCTGTTTTCATACCTTATATCAATACTCACTTTCTAACAAAAACAACTGACTCACATGGGGTACAGAGTCAGGGCAGAGCTGTTTTTTGTGGTTTATAGCCCAGGACAGAATGAGCATTACAACGTTAAGACCTCAACTACCAATTTTACCACTTGCCATTTAACTTGTGCATTTTAATCTAATCCTCCACACTGCATTACTGCACAGTTTTCTCGGTCTGAACCTGTCTGCCCAAATATTACTTTTTCCAGGTATCTCCACATCAGTGCTAACTGTCTCTTGTTCCAACATATAACCATTCACAAGTATTGTCAGCATATTACTTACCCTTCTGCACTGCTTATGAACAATCTAAATGAACTTTCAGCTTTGTGTGAAATCTGACACCTCATACTAACTCTATACATTTAGTAGAGTAGTCCACATAGTCCGTGTCCTGTGTTTACCCTCTTTTGGCTAGTATTAGTCTTTATTTGAAAGATTTTATAAATTCTCATATTACATTCATCCAGATCTGACAGTTTCTCTATAACCCAAGACTGAATCAGATATGTTTCATGACACTGTATGGAACAATTTCTAGAAATCCAAATGTCATACCAGTTACACTTCTGCCAACTGCTCACCTTGCAAATATATTATAAAAACTAACAAAATAAGCAAAATAAAACTTGCATAGTGTGTTATTTAAAAATCACAGCTGTTCAGGGAAAGTCAAGATGATACCCTCCATTATTTTCTCTCTTATTTTTCCATTGCTTTATCAAAGAGAAAAAAACAGTTGTCAAAATCATACTTTACTACAGACATAAACTGATACTACTACAATCCAACTCCTTTCCCTTAACTCTGCTACATGAATTTTCTACAAGCTCCACAAACAATGGAGTTGTAGATTTTCATTCTCATCTTCTCCTCTACCACCTTCAAAACGTCACTAGTGTAGTGATTTTATTAGCTTTTGGAGGAGTATCAGCTGAAGCAGCAGATCTTGCTAGCACAACATCTTGCCTATTTTTTCCTCACTTCTGTTTACTATTAAACTATTGTTATTATCTTTAAAAGTTTCATCAAAGAAAGATTAAAAACAATAGTAAATCCAAAAGACTTTAATATGTTTGTCATACAGGTATTTTTGCATCCCAGAGCAAATGTAAAATGCTAAGGGGACACAATTTAGTTCAATCTTCAAAAGATATACACAAAGGCTTTGAAAGACTACGAAAAATAATAACTATCATGCAAAGGTAAAAATTCCATTAGCAGTTGCAAGTGTGTAAGAAACAACACCTAAATGGTTGTAGCCATAATTGATTCACCAGATGAAAAGAAGTGAAGTTATTAGAAGCATAGTAAGAAAGAACACACAGAGAGATGAGCACTGCTTAAGAGAATGAGAACTACAAGCATATGACAGTAGGATGTAAAATACATGATTGCTGTGTATTTGGAAAGGTACATCATTCACAATTGGAGATATCAACAATAAATTAAAAGGTCATCAAAAAAGAGTACTGTCATGTACTTTCTAACACACACATTTATTACAGAAAATAGAATAATCTTTCCCAAATGTAGCCGCAAATCACAGAACAGGAATAACAAGTCACAGCAAAAATAGTTACGCAAAGGCATGTTAAATGACATGACAAACTGGCTCCTGCAGAATTGGAAATCTATGCTGATCAGTGTAAACCGATATTCAAGGTTGTCACTGTTGTTTACTCTAGACAAACATATATTTATTTCACTTGCACACATCACAAAGCTGTGTAAGGGAAAAAAAGGATGGGAAAACATACCTCTGATAAAAACGTCTGGGCTGATTTCTGTGCTCCTACATGGAGCAGATACTCATATACGTATAGTGCTAATCTGAAAAATAAACAAAAAGGACAATATTTAGTACTGCGCATTTGTTTGTTCCTCTTCTTTAGAAACAAAGGATTATGAGAAGTTCCAGGTGCACGCAAGCACCTTTCAAAAACCATGTGTATACCGCACATGTAAAATCTATTATGTACACCAGAACTGTTAAACAAGACATGCAGGTCAATCTAAGCAGAGGTGTTAAAATAGTACTAAATTAAACACTATTAAACCCCCAAATTATTTAATGTCAACATTTTTAATGATACTTGGACAAGTGCCAAATGAGCTAACAACCGATGTTGCTGCTCTGTATTTCCCCACTCTGTATTGTGCTTACTGTAAATATGATATATATGCACAGCAACACTGATGGTTTTTCCAGGTCAAATTTTTTTCCCATGTGGAATGTGTCAAGCTGTTAGCACATTTGAACAATAGCCTACATTTATTCAAAGAACATGCACACTTTGAGCTGCATCACAAAAAGTAATCCCAGCATGCATTCATGGCACGCAGTGCAACCACATCTAGGAGCAACAGAGCAACAAACGACTATCACAGCTCCTAAAAGAAGCTTCCTAAAAAGTGACTTTCACCATCCAGCTAAGTCCAAAAAGCTGGAATAAGGATCTCACTCCAGAAGCAGGACTCATTCCCCCCTACCCACCACAACTTCAGCTGTGAAGCCCTATTCAGCAACCCAAGAAGAAGGGAGCTGTAGCAACAACCACTTTCTGTTGATACAGGCTATGTAGGCTAGATTTGAATGGGCAAACCAAAGAAGTAACACTTGCTATTCTTCAGCTAACTCTCTAGAGAGGTTTCTGTCTGTCTCCACGTTTTAAGTTTTTCAAAATTAAATCTCATTTAAAAGAACGATCTAATACTACTGCTCGGAAATTGTCTATAAAACATTTCAGTCCAAGAAAAGTAAAGGAATTCGTACAGTGCCTCTTTTGAATTTGCTAGCTTATCTGTTTTTAAGAAGTAAAATGTATTTACCTGCACTTCTTGATCAACCACTATTCATACTGGAAACATTTTACTATTCATACTCAAACATACGTAGTTTAACTAAACAAAATAGAGAGGTAGAGAATATCTGTTTTCCTGTTACTGTTCAAAACGTTATCCAGTACTAGGTGAAATAAATATCATCATGACACTGACATTATTGTAGTAACCTAATAAACGAGGAATTTTTAAATCTAGGAGAGGCATTCCATAAAACTGATATTCATTAGTTGTTTATACTTTGTACATGCAGTACAAGCAGTGCTTTACTCTCTCTCCCGCTTCAAAAGCAAGGATATACATTTTTCCTCAAAGTAAACAAAAAAATTAAGTAAAGATATATTTAGTTTAGTCTGAACCTTGAGAAGGGTCATATCTACTTTTTAGATCCAATATTTTATAAAACAGTTATTCACTGGTTTGTTCTGTGCCATCTCAACAAATGTAGAGTTCAGTGTGCTAAGCAAAAACAGTTGGTTCTTCTAAAGGAGCATAGTAGGACCCAGTGTTCAGCTATGAAGCAGCTCAGAAAGGGCACAGTGATATGCCTCCATAAGTACTGTGGAGAAAGAGAGGATCACATACGTTCTAGCCTCTCATCCCAAAAGCTCAACTGTGTCTGTCAAAAAAAAAAAAGTCACATCTTGTTGACTTAAATTCTTCCCAGTTCAATTTTTATGCAATAGTCAGACAAAATTTAAGATATAAGGAAAATCTAACAGGCAGAGGAAGCACCCTCTGCAACAGACAAGATGACTTGAATACCCAGCAAGGCTTTAAAGCACCTCATTTGTCTTCTGAGATTCCTCTTCTTGTTCTTATCAAAACATGAATTCTGCAGTCCATATACAAGGATTTGCATGATCATATCCTTTCTGCTCCACAAAGGAAAGCAAAACAGCACAAAACCCAGGAGTTTACTGCAGTCTCGTCACCTTCCTAAGTCTGCCATCTGTTGAAAAGCTTTAGCAAATACTGCACCAGGATACACAAACTGACAGCGCAACACTTTAATATCAAGAAAGATTTGTGAGTCTCATCTCAGGACTCCTGGATTCTACCAGCAAAACACAGCACATGCAGCTGTGCTCCAGCACAAGTGAACATTGCTATCTGATGTCCATCTCTGCTGGTCCAAACAATTCAAGGTATTTCAACACAAAAAGAAAACAACAAAGCTAAATTTTAACTTAAACACACAGAATATGCTAATTAAGTATAATTAAAACTGTAATTACATTCCAACCCTTTAGCATGCATTATTATATCTCAGTCTAAACGTACTAGTAGTGAAATGAAATGGTACAACAACTGTATTTGTGAATTGTGGAGGATAAACATGGCAGATTTCAAGAAAAGGATAAATATTCCAGGTTTTAGGATCCAAAGCTGATTCACCTCTGATACATTAAGAGCGGGACCACACTGGCAACAGTGGCAAGTAGACTGCCTGGATATTATGACAGGAAAGCTGTCCATGAATCAATGTGTGACAGAAGGCATATCACAAAACAACCTGATTGAGCCTTATTAGATCTAAATGGTTGGCCCACCTCAGGTTATTATGCTGCCAGGATGTCTCTACAGAAGTTAACAATATTACAGCTTCATTAAGAAATAAATGCATTTGCCACAGAGATCAGAAGAAAGATACTAATGTTTTCCTGCTTTAGTTGCAACAAAGCAATCAAACTGATGCAAAGAAACTCAAAAAGGATGCAACACTGTGTAACAAGGAAGGTTACATATGAACTTTAACTACAGTATAAGACCAGAATAATATAAGAATCAGGCTACAGTCCAAGTGTGTAAAACCAATAAACTAAAAAACTACTTAACGTCTCAGCAGAAGACTAAGAAAATAATACTGACATGGTCTTCAACACCAAAAGGACTTTTGAGTTTGAAGTGTGCACAAGACAGTTTTTACTCATTAAACCGGTATAAGAAACAGTGTAAAAGCAGCAAGGAGACATACGTTACACTTTCACATTTGCATACTTGTTGATATCCCATGAGGAATGTGAAGAAAAAATATTTCCCATCAATTTATGACAACGTTGAAGTAATTTTTGTTAAAGACATGCCATAGGTCAGAGCTCCCCCCTCCTTGACAAGTCAATTAGATAACACATTTATCCATGGCCTGATGATATACTCACTCTATTAAAACAAAACAGAAAAACAACAAAACCCAAAACATTACTGTCTAGTTCTTACTGCTACAGTGCTCATTTTGCTAAGCTGGTATGTTCTGCCTGAAATTTCTGCTCTAATTGGACAAAGCATTCATACACCTTACAAGTACCTACTGAACTCCAAAGAAAAGAACAATTTAAGTCTTTCTAGTCAACCAGTTTCAGAATATTACCAGGAAATAATCAGTAGTAATTTTTAACTGTACTATGGAAATTAGTGTCTTGCATGTCAAGGTGGAAAGATGTAAGTAGCTTAATGAGAATCAACAACCAAGGCCTTGCAGCTGTATGTCCACTGAGTAACACCTTCACACACACACAATTCCAGGTCAAAAGACTAAGACAACACCTGGCTTTCCATAAAAGGCAGTGAAAACTTGAAAGCACCAGGAAGATGTTCACCTTTTATCTCTTTATGGTATCTAAGTCATGTGGTTTCACACTCCCTGCATCACCTGGCGAGTTCCATTGACTACACGCAGAGTACTCAACCAGCTGTCCTGACAAACCCAGGCCTACAGAAGAAGGACTCAAGTTATCATCCCAAAGCCTTTCAGGAAGCAATTTGTCCATAAAACCTAAAACAGTAGCTATCTTTGTTTCATTCCATAAGACATTGTGTACTGGGAAAGCTGACTCTCATTGTAAGAGTGAACTTCAAACACTGAGTCTGACATGGTTATTTCTAAGGAGACAATTGATGAAAAGGAGAAGGGCCACATTTTTCCATGAAGTTCAAAAGTTGGGCTCAGAATAAGGAATTGCAATAAACTAGCTTCTGCTTTCTCTTGAAAGCTGTCCAGGAAACCTGCCAGAAGCAGACAACTATTACACATAGCTTGTTTTATTAGCCATGTGTCATAACTATAAATACATGTAATTTAACTGAGGGTACAGTGGTGTATAAATGTTACCCAGAAAGTTATAAAATCAAAGCAAGCGCCCACAGCTCCCCAGCTTCAGCCATGCGTCAAAGCACAGTTGAGGTACTTTACTTGCCTCCTGCAGGACCAACAGTCAACTGCTCCCTCTTCACTGCAAAATTTACAATGGTAAACAACTGCGTAACACAAAAATGACCTGAGATGCTACCAGCAACAGACATTATGCTGTTAACATCTGATGCTGGATGGAAAGAAAAAAAAAATCTATAACAGGAATGTTCCAGATCTGAGCATCCCCAAGATAAATTCAACATTTCTAGATTGATAAGACCTTGATTTTTTAAAAACTTGACGTATGGAAAGTTCTGTGTATTACACACCATCTGTTCAACTTTTGCTTTTTCAAACAATAATTAAAAGCCACAATGAAATCTAGTAAATCAATATCAACACATAATTATTAGGTTATATGAAGAAGAGCGAAGCAGTTGAGCAACATATAAAAGCAGCTCCGTAGAAAAGATCTTAAATGTTCCTCTCTGTGTTCCAGAAGACTGGCAGTATTTCAAAATCACAGAGAAGCAGTTTTTTTTTTTTCCCTTCTGAAAAGGTATATATTCTTCGTACTCTCCTTTCAAATACTTCATTTCAAATCTATAGACTCTTAGGAATCTCACTCATTTAATATCCAAAATATAAGCCTCATTCTCCAAAACAGGAGAAAGTAGCACTGAATCCATATTTTAAATGCCATACAACACCAAAAAACATCTCAAATTTTGAATTTCTTGAATCTGTCAACCCAGTACTTTAAAAACTGCTCCGATGCTCTTGATGATGTGGGTTTTATTAAGTTTCAATGAACAACAGCAAACAATGATTTCTTTAGAAAGTTTTGTATTTTTAATAGACATGTACGCCAAACCACTCTCTCTCCTCTTTGATAATACTAACAGTCATTTTCCTCTCCTTTTGTCCTTCACACTACAATGACCAGTGCACACCTCTACTCAGCTACCCTGAACAGTGGAAAGACAAATCTGGATGCAGCAAACTTGAGCTACACCCAAGAATTTGGCTACGCCTTTTTCATGGGCTTAGGCAGTTATGTTAACAATAGCCTCTACAATGATTTACCTGCACACACTCCCCTAGCACATCACCTCTCCTGGGTAAGCCATTTCACCTGCACATAATTTACACTTTGGTTTGTTTAGCTTGAGGCCAGCAGACTGCTCTTTTCAAGAGCCTCTAATCATGCCAGCATAATGCTTTTTTCCAGCTCCAGACATGATCTATGTTAATGCTAGAGCTCTGTATCCTATCAAAAATGCAACCAGTTTTCTTAGAAACACCTGAGTATTAAATTAAACCCAAGCACTCATCTGAGGAAATAGTATGTCCCAAAGGAGATAACTCGATATTTGTTTAGCTATGTGCACTGCCTTCTCTGGGAGCTCCAGTCACAGGTCCACAAACACAGGCAGCATAAAAGTGTATGTTTTCAACATTATTCATATCCATTCATTTCTTCCTCATTCTGTAGACAATAGAAGACATTCTCTCTTGTATGCATCTAAATATTTGGGGCTTACACCCAGTATCATAAGGAATAGTGTCCTCAGCACCTTGTATTAGGCTGATGGTACTTTCCACATAAGATATCTTTCTCATTAATTCCGGTTTTACAGATAGAGGAAGCCTTCTCCTACCATGAATCTGGGCAGGCAGACTCACCTCCTAGTCTCTCTTCCACTCGATTGACTGGAAGATGTCCTGAAAATATGCATCAATAAGTCTGGTCATTCTCCCATCAAATATATACAATGCCATTGTAACCTAGTAAGTGCCCCTTTACTCTGACAGTATTAAAAAAAACAGTAAGTTGGGGTTTTTTTTTCAGTTTACCCATTCATTTGCAACTCACAAATTCTTTTTGCATCCTAATTTCACATGCTTTTACTATTTAGCTTCCTGTAGGCTTCCAGCACTAGCATAACAATTTTCAACAACACATTAACTTGTGCACTAGTATATAACTAAACATTGAATAGGTACCTATCTGGTATCCATTGATCTTTGCAAAAAGATCAGAGATACATGCTGTGGTGGTGTCTGCAGTCTCTCCCACAAATGCTTAATTGCATGGGTTTACATATTCTCACCTGCTAAGGATGTCTTGGTTTGTGCTAAGATGTCACACTGCACAGTGCTCCTCACTTTACTTTCATCTGATGCTGGCTCAATTTCATATTCATTTCTGTCTCAAGTCTCAGTCTGCAGAAATTACTACAGAACCAGAGGACTGCAAAACTAAAACATTCTTCTGTGAGCTCCATCTTGAAGCCATAATTTCCATTGATTTCCAAACACATCAAAAAGTAGATTTTCTTGATGACCTCTTAAGATCTCAAATAAAAATATCTGTCCTTTTTGCACCTGTTTTGCACATATATTCCTCAAAAAGTTTTTCAACAGAATTTCACAGGCATTCTAATCCATGGTAAAGGAAGAATTAAGGCTTAGGCACCTGACAGCTTGTTTGTATTTTTCCAGCCATACTTGCTTGTGTGACAAAATAATATACCTCCTTACTAACCTAGTTCTCTTGAGCCACTAGAGCTACAGCACTTTTCCCACAATATTCCTATGTGAAAGTTCTTAAACATCTCAAATGCCTCGGAATTGTAAACATTAGTAATTTCTACCTTACTTTCATGCTGACTGTGTCCCTTTCCTTCTCCCCCTGTGCCTGGGGAGATGGGAAGCAAATGCATACTCCAGACTAGTCAGACTGACGCTGATGGAAACCGTTTGTCATCAGGGATGAGTCTGCTGTACTAGAGGAAGGAAGACAAGCTTTTTTTTTTGGTGCTCTGGCAACTTGCAGAGATCATAGGCAGGAAGACACCTTTATCATGTGGTTCTCTACTGATGCACCTTTAGCCTTCGCCTTTTTGCTTCTCCTTATTCAGGTCAAACTATTTACACTGAAATAGCCCAATTCCTTCCTATATATACAGAAAAGAAGGCTGAACGCAGCCAACAATTTACTGACACTGAGGTCCAAAAACATCCACTTCTTACTACTTTATCATTTCTTCTCCCCTTCACAGCTAAGCGCTTGGAAAATAAAATCACCTAAAAAGTCAAGAGTTTCCTCCTTAATGAGTGAGCTATATCAGCCTGCCAAGGGCCAGAGCAGCCACACAGGAGCAGCAAGAAGCGGGAACACTCATTCTGGCAGTTCTGTGCCAACATAGGTGTGCCCTCACCTTCAATTCCTTCTCCTGGCTAGAAACTCAAACTTGGCATTTTATGAAAATAGATTTTTTTTTAAGGTAACCTCTAAGTAATTTCTTTGGCTTAAACCAGATAAACTATTCAACTTACCATAAATACAAAATATGCTAAATGGCAGCTAAAGAAAAAGTTACATGGTAAAAGACATTTTAAAGCGTAAGCTGAGACTTTTATAAAAATACATGAGGTTCTGCCTCTTCCTGATAATAAAGGTGCAAAGCTTGGTCTTCCCTGCTGCTTTCAATGGTGCACTAACATGTTTTTACACGCTGTTTTTCCCCTGTTACATAATTTGCTACAGTTAACAAGTTTAGTGCAATGCTTCCTGCCCTGGCAGTAAACAGAGCTAGCAGCATGCAGCTATCATAAGGAGAGTCACCAGTAGAGAGCAAAACACAGACACAGTCCTTAGCAAAATGCAAACTTCAAAGCTACACACGTGCCATGGGATTACGAGTCCGTGTTACGCAGCTGAGCAGCCAGTAAATGACATTTTTTGTCACATATGACAGACCGTTTCTTTAAAATCCTGTATCAGCAGAAACCAAGGCTGACACTGACCCATGACACTGCAAACATCAGGTTTCACTGCTCACCGCTTGCCACTTTGTCACCCTCTGTACTCAAACAAAAAGTTAATTTGCAAATTCTGCTAGTGACTGAAATGTTTTCTATATATGAAGAAGAAATACATTTGTATTTATAGATCAAGAGAAGGACACTGACTGGCTTCTAATCAGTGCCTTGGTAACACGTACAGGCTGTTGAGAACATTGCTGCTGTACACAGTATCACGGTATCACAAGGTTGGAAAAGACCTCTGAGATCATCTAGCCCACCCTATGACCCAACACTAGCACCCACTCGTTATTTAAACCATGGCACTCAGTGCCTCATCCAATCTGTTTTTAATCACCTCCAGGGATGATGACTCCACCACCTCCCTGGGCAGTGCATTCCATTGGCGAATCACCCTTTCAGAGAAAAATTTTTTCCTAATATTAAGCCTAAACCTCCCCTGACGAAGCTTGAGACCATGTCCTCTTGTTCTGTCACTGGTCACCTGAGAGAAGAGACCAACCCCTGCCTGCCTACAACCTCCTTTTAGGTAGTTATAGAGACCAATAAGGTCTCCCCCGAGCCTTCTCTTCTCCAGGCTAAACAACCCCAGCTCCCTCAGTCAATCTTCATAGGGCTTGTGCTCCAGCCCCTTCACCATCTTCGTTGCTCTCCTCTGGACACACTCCAGCATCTCAACATCTCTCCTACACTGAGGGGCCCAGAACTGGACACAGTACTCAAGGTGCGGTCTGACCAACGCCAAATATAAGGGGATGATAACATCTCTAGTCCTGCTGACCACACCATTCCTGATGCAGGCCAGGATACCATTGGCCCTCTTGGCCACTTGGGCACACTGCTGGCTCATGTTGAGTTTCCTGTCCACCACCACTCCCAAGTCTCTTTCCACTTGACTACTCTTCAGCCATTCTGTCCCCAGCCTATAGCTCTGCATGGGGTTGTTGTGTCCAAAGTGTAGAACCCGGCACTTGGACTTGTTAAACTTCATCCCATTGGAACCAGCCATCTCTCCAGTCTGTCAAGGCCCTCCTACCATCCAGCAGATTGACACTTCCTCCCAGCTTGGTATCATCTGCGAACTTGCTAATGATGGACTCAATCCCCTCATCCAGATCATCAACAAAGATGTTAAACAGGACCGGGCCCAACATCGACCCCTGGGGCACACCACTAGTGATCGGCCGCCGACTGGATGAGACACCGTTCACTATCATTCTCTGGGCTCAGCCAACCAACCAATTCCTAAACCAACACAGAGCACTCCTGTCCAAGTCACGGGCTGTCAACTTCTCCAGGAGTCTACTATGAGGACCGGTGTCAAAGGTCTTGCTGAAGTCCAGGTATACCACATCCACAGCCTTCCTCTCATTCACCAGCTGAGTCACATGGTCATAAAAGGCTTCATGTTGGTCAGGCAGGACCTGCCCCTCTTAAATCCATGCTGGATGGGCCTGATCTCTCCGTCATTCTGCAGGTGCTGCATGATTGCACCCAGGATTATCAGCTCCATAATTTTACCTGGAACTGAGGTCAGACAACCAGTGCTCCAGTACTGCTTGCCAACAGCACAGGCAGATGACACCTTCTCAGGCTTGAAGACTAACCATCTTCCACACTGGAGGTGCTGTCAGTCTGCTTCAGCGTATAGCCAGCCAGGTGAACTTTGATCAGCTTCAGCAGCAACTGGAGCCACAATGGCTCACATGGCATAGAGGCCAGGATCACCATGGCTCTATTACAGCTCCAAGTAGTGGAGCAATATTATCTTAAACTATTACAGCTGTTCCTAAAGCCACTGCCTACCTTGGAGCAGAAAGAACTTCTCCCTGCCTACAGCAGCACCAAGATGAGCTGACTCATCTCAGATCAGTACTGACTGGACATGCAATGCCCATCAGCTCCACAAAGCAAGCATCAAGTAACTTGATTTTCATTCATATGAAGAAAACAGTATTTCTAAGCATCTGGCTCCTAGCAGGACCCACGGTTTTGCTAGCTTTCCCAGGTAATAAAGAAGGAAGAAATCTGTTACAGCAAGGATGGCGAGGCACTAGCACAGGTTACCCAGAAGTCGTGGATGCCCCATCCCTGGAGGTGTTCAAGAACAGATTGGATGGGGATTTGAACAACCTGATCCAGTGGAAGGTGTTCCAGTCCATGGCAGGGCGGCTTGGAACTGGATAATCTTTAAGGCTATTTCCAACCCCAACCATTCTATGATTCTCAGGAAGTACAGGTTTAATATCTTATTAAATACAGTAGGCGGGTCCACAACATTGAAGATTATCAGGAATCACTGCTACTGAAACTTGAAGTACTCTCTGCAAAGCTGTGGGGTGAGACAGCAGTTCAGCATTTCACTTGTCAAAATGTGGAGAGCAGAAAATGGAAAAGGTACCAGAAGACACTGGATGGTACCACAGACAGATGGGAGGTTTCACACTGTTGGTCTCCTTCCTAGGAGGCATGGTTGAGGTTGGGCAATTTTTTTTTGCTCTTTCACATGTTTAAATGCAGTTGCAGATAATTAATCAAAAAAAAGATTGTATTATTCCCACTCACTGCGTGCTCTAGTTGCTTTTCAAATTCTGTTGAGAAAAAACCCCATGCTCAGAGGCTGATAGGATGCTCTAAAGAGTTCCCTTTCTCATTTCACAAACTGACACACTACTGCAGGAGTATGTCGGCGTACATGTCAATACATCTACAGGCTGATGGGGCAAATCCTGTCATCTACTTGGAAAGTCGCTGAGCCGATTCTACCCAGCCTTTTGACACACCCATGTGGCAACCCACAAGTAAGAATGATCTGAAGGATTTGGGTTCAGAAAGCAGCATACAGCTGTGGCCATTTCTAGCACACACAGATCTCCTCCTATAAACGGCTCAAGGTTTTGGAGAGAAGACTTTTAAGTTTAGCAGCAAGATTAGATGAAATGCATCTCAAACTTACAAGCAAAATGTTTTCTGAATTACATCGCAAGTTTCCTGTTGGAACCAGATAGTCAAAGACTGACTATTACTAATACTCCTGCTTGGCAGATTATCTCAATGTAGAAGCAGAAGTAATGAACATGACCGCTGAAGAATAAAACAGTAGACTTCCAGGAGCCACAATCAATTATGAAATAGAGAATTAATCTCAAAGAGGAAAGGGGAGAAAATAAGGATGAAGAGATAAGCAATAAAAAGTCACCTCAGGAATCTTAAGAGGAATTGTACGAGATGAGAAAATTGAGGACGAATTTCCCTCAGTATCTATCTAAAAAGTGATGGTGGAAAGTAATTTGTATGACTGATTATGAAATGATAGTATTTTCTTCTGGAGACATGAAGTTCTGAAAAGCATCAGAGTGAAGCTAACAGACCTCAGAAGTCAAACAAATTCAGGGAATTGGTAGAAAGAGTTTCTTCAAAACATACAGACAGAAAACCTGAAAGAAAAAAAGAGCAACACAGATATCATGCGATCCATGCTATATTAAAAAAAACTCAATGGGAAATATCAGTGGAAGGCAGATAGGAAACAATAAGACCTTATTCTGGCTGCATCATAAACTCCTCACTGATGCAAGCAAAAGGTGCAACAACAACAAAGTAAAGCCACTTAACAGTATTAAGGAACAAGACAAACCATGTAGGTAACAAATGCAGAAAACCTGAAGTGCCAAATGAGTTGCAGTGAACAAGTAATGAAGCAAAAACAAAGCCTAAACTGCCAAAGCACTGGAGTTCTACTATTCAATGTAAGATGCATGTAAAGCATCTGAAGCCTCTGTACATGCTTTGTTCCTAGCTCCATAAAACAGCTGAACTGTTACTACTTAAATACAACAGGGATACACTCAGCAGGAGGAAACAACAGGCTGAAGAACAGCTTAGTAAGAGCTGTACTTTAGGGGAGTGGATGGGAGTACATTGCCTCAAAGGCACTAAGAAATGAGCCATAATATTTTCTGAACTTAGAAGAACTGAAGAAAGTCTTTTGAAAAGAAAATAAGAAAGGACCCAAGAATTCACACATCACTCAGAAATAATCCTTAGCCCACAAAAATTATGCTTTTTTTGCACCAGTTCTACTTCAGTAAAACCTAAATCCCTCTGACAGAAGAACCAGTGTTGCCAGAAAAGGGGAAAGGTGACCTTGGCCTCAGTGTAACTCATCCTGGCCTCTGTCAGGTAAGGGATCCAGTGGCTGCATGTTACAGAGCCCCACGCATGGTAGCTGTGATGCCCTTTTTGGTGCAGCATCAAAAGGACTGTGATCAACCTGCTGGTAATCAGGAGGTGTCCACTGGGATGTCAGCAAGGAGTCATCAATATGTTCATTACTTCTCCAGTGCCACTGCTCTGCAAAAGCTGGAGACACAGGAACGAGTGGGAAAAAATAAGCATCTAAAGCCTATACCCCTCCTCTCAGAGTTCGGAAAACTTTCCTTTATTTACTTTGGGGGATGGCTTTGAATGCTTCACAATACCAGAGCTATACATGACACAATGTCAACTCTGACACAAACTCTTAGGCAGTTCCTTCATTGCTTCTGAGACAGTTTCTCTGCAGAGGTCATGAGTGCTGCTTGCCTGCTTAACAGGGCACTGAATGGTGCAGACTCAAGCAGCACCAGGTAGCCAAGGCCACCACAAAAAGCAGTTGTGAAGGATGTGCTGTTAGTTCCCCTATCTAAACTTTGGGGTCCATTACATGGCAACTAATTATCTGCCTGAACTACAAAGTTTCCCTTCTAAAAGGGTCAGCTATGATGCTGGCAATAACCACCCACCAGCATGAAGACTGCTGCTCATTATGGGTCAGAAGGTCTGCACAGGGAACTGAAATGGAAGAACTCAAGAAGTTTCTCTAAAAAAGAAAAACAAAATAACAGCAAGTACCCCAGCCGAACAATACTCTCTCTATATATATGTACAAAAATTCACAGCACACGTGAATTGATCCTGCAAAATTTCATGTACAGTTTTCCTCCTCAAATTATTGTAGTTTTCAGCCACAGGTCAACTGCACACAATGTGATACTGCCAGACCTACCAACTGCCGTATGGCTGCCAGCTCTACCACACCGATCTGCTGAATTCTAACACATCTGGCTGACCAGCCAGAAAGCTATAAGCAATTGCTTGCTTTTTCTCCCCTTGGCTGATAGAGACATGCCAAGCAGACACCTGCAAGTATCCTCTTGCTGCTCCCCATGCTGGCGCACAGCCAAGAAGGATCAGCCAAGACTCCCAGTTTACTCAACATTTCCACTCAGCTGCAACTCCAGATAAGCTCAAGCACCCAGCCCCAAGGTACAGTTCACGCATGACAACTTCACTGAGCTTTGAGTCCTCCCTCAAACTGCCCAGGGGACAGTCTACTGCTGAAATATGTGTATTTTACAACTGTAGAGATAATTTGCTTAGACTCCAAACATGAAATTACTGGAAATATTTTATTTTGAAATGCAGATAATAAAAAAATACTAGTTTAAATATCCTTTTTCAGAGCGAGAATTCTTTTCAAAGAGAAAGAATTTCACCAACAGAAGGAATATATTTGAAATACTGGCTAACAAAGAGTTGCTCCACAAAGATAAACAAAAAACCAAACCAAACAAACAAAAAAACTAAAAACTCCAGCAACAATAAAAACTTGCCGATGTGAAGCTATATTACCAAATGTTGGACTGGCAATCTAGAAAATTTTCATGCTAACTCTCCAGAGTGCTTCTACTTGCTGGTCTTTGAAAGGAAGAAACCAAATACTGGGCAATAGGGATGAGAAGTATTTGATTCCATATTGACAGCTAATGTTTGGTGGAAAAATTGATAAAACCACTTCCTGCACAATCTCCAACTAAGCATTTCTTATTCTAAATCAAAATCTAAAGGAAATAAGCATCTGCAGTTCTACCATGTACAGGACACAATTCAGACTGGCAGTTTTACTGTTAGCATTTACAAACATGTTTCTGTACAGTACATATTAAATTGAGAAAAAGTTATCTTACATTTGGATTGCATTGAAAAACAGAAAATTCTGTTTTCTCAGTTTTCTAATTAGGTATTACTAGAATGGTGTAATCCGTACTGGATTCATTTTTTAAGCTATCTTCTTTGATACTTCATAGGCAGAAAGTCAGAAAATACAGAATGTGAGTCAATGTCATATTGCCAAGATGCAGCTACTGTAGCAGAACAGTAAACCAGTCAAATGGCAGACTTTAACAAGCCATAGACAAGTTTTAAGATGCCAGGAGTTGGCAGAAGTAAAAAAAAAGGGAGGGGGAGGAGAGGGGTTTGGGGGAGAGAGGGGAAGAAAGAGGAAGAAAGAGGGGAGGCAGAAAAAAAAGAGGAGGGGAAGGAAGGAAGAAAAAAGGAGGACAAAGAGGGGAAATCCAAATTTATTAGCCAAAGGTTTGAGCTTCAATAAGCTGACATGCCTCAACACTAGCTCCTATTAATAAATGTATCTGAACGAGTCCACAGCTGACTGCAGCTATGGGAACCCCATTCACATCACTAACACTCATCCAGATTACCATCAGTGGCATATCAAGCATAGCAAAGAAGTACTTAAAACTGTCAGCTTGTGACCAGAAGGATAGTGAAGATGTCTTAATGGACTCAAAGCTTTACAATTTAAAAATACTGGTGAGCTCTACACAAGAACATTAGGCATAGGTTTGCTAAGGAGAGTTTGAGAAAACATTCTCCAAAATATGATCAGTGATAACCTAAACACCCTCTGTAACCATAGTGCAAAAAAAGAAATTAACCTTCAAAGTGCACCCAAAAAATGTTTGATAAAAAGAAACATTACTTTGAATCATGGAATTGCTAAGGTTGGAAAAGACCTCAAAGACCATCCAGTCCAACCATCAGCCCAATACCACCATCCCCACTAACTCATGTCCCAAAGGGTCACATCTAAACAGTTCTTGAACATGATGATGGAGACTTGATGGAGACTCCACCACTTCCCTGGGTAGCCTGTCCCAGTGCTTGACTGCTCTTTTGGTGAAAAAAAATTTTCTACTATTCAATCTAAACCTCCCCTGGCACAACTTGAGGCCATTTCCTCTCATCCTATCACTTGTTACTTGGGAGAAGAGACCAACACTCACCCACACCATAACCTCCTTCCATGCAGTTGTAGAGAGCAATAAGGTAAACCTTCACTCTCCTTTTCATCAGGCTAAACAATCGCAGTTCCCTCAGCCGCTCCTCATAAGACTTGTGCTCCAGACCCTTCCCCAGCTCTGTTGCCCTTCTCCAGAATCTCAGTGCCTTTCCTTGGACGTGAGGGTACCAAAACTGAACAGAGGATTCAAGGCGCGGCCTTTTTGCCTATTGCTCAGGTTCAAACTACTGCCTGATCAGTATTTTTAATTTCTTCTCCAGTGACATTTGAAAGATTCTGAACAAACTGCTTGAGAACACAGAAAAGTTGATTAAAAAGACCTACACAACTTTCATGTCTTTTTAATTTCTTAGTTAAAAATTAATATTCATCAAATATTTGTATTTAAGAGGCTGTTTAACACACTATTTGAAATTGACTTGAGTTATTTATATGGTATTAAATCGATCTGATCTCATGCTACAAAGCTGCACACACACACACACACACACTTCAATGGTTATGCTGCTATTCCACGCTTCAATTATTACTTTCATCATCCTTTCTTCATTTTCCCTGTTTGTTACCATGAAAAATTAAATTAATCTTGAATTACTCTGGAAATTCCTTAAGAGCAGATTCCAGTGTAAGAAGCTGTAGTCTGCTCAGCATATGAGAGTTAAAACCAGCCAAAGAGCAAGAGAACTGCCTTGCTGAACCTTATCCTAAACAAGGCTGCTACCCGCAAAAGTAAAGGAAAAGAGATTACCTTTTCTTATAACTGTGTCTTCTTTGGGTCTGCCACAATTATCTCTACTAAGTGTGTCGTGAAACGCTAGTACTACCAGGAGTGGAAAAGGTATGTGTAGGGGAAAAAGCTATGACTCCTCCAAAGATATTTTACAAGTTGCGTCAAGTACCAGGTGGCAAAAAAAAAAAAACCTAGCAAAATTCTTTTACTCTTCTTTACTCTTACCAAACTACATATTTTTCTTTACCAGCTTACATAAATAAATCAATTTATGCTTCCCTATTTCATGTTTTATACATGAAAAAGAAAGGCTGAACAGATCAGAATTTTTCAGACACAACCACTTCAGTTTAACAATGCAAAATGATCAATGAAACTGCAATTTAATGTTACATAAAACTTTTAAATAATTTAAGAGTATACATCAAACATAATCTTCTTCAGCATGTATATCCTTTTTCCAAAAACATATTAATGCAAGTTTCTGAACAACTGCAAAAATGAGTGAAGAAAATTGTACTAAAATTAAAATGAAAAGCATTACAGTGAAAAAAGAAAACATCACTCTTCCCTTGAAATTGAGTAAAAAAATAATTTCAAGTTCTCACTACAAACAGTTTATTTAATCAGTGGGTTTACAAATCATGGATTTTTTTCATGGTAGAATGATAGTTCAACACGATTGCAAAAACGATTGTTTGTAAAAATCTTTATTGTTTGGATGAGAAGTTACCACAGGTCACACAAAAGCACAGCTAACAACAAAACTGCCTCTTCAGTAAGATTCAGAAACACTGCAACCTCTGCACAAAGTCATCTCCCACCTCACATAAAAAACAGCCCACCTCCTTTTCAGTTTGTTATCCTGGATCCTATATAAACCACAAATACTTGAGACTGAACACAAATGACTGACACAAAGACATCCACTCTGAGAATTTCTGCCCAGTTTACCTCTGGAGTGAGTTAACTGTATGCCACCTCAGTTTTGTTCCAGTGATAAAATAGACTCAGGCAAAACAGAGAGCAGTGGGAAAGGTTTGTAAACCTTCATCACTGGAAGTTCTAAAGACCAGCTAGACAAAGCCATGGCTGAACAGATATACTGTTCTTGATGGAAGCACAACTTCTGGACCACATGACCTCCAGGGGCCCCCTGTAACCGATGTTAGATTTTATAAACTGTTTCCAAAGAACACATTTGCACCATCTTCCCTCTTATCTTCATCACAGACAGCTTATTCAGTATCCTGCTTCTCCACGCTGGAGCAAATCATTCAGAACAGAGTCCTACTTTCATATGCCTCTACCATCGTACACAAATCTCTACAGAGGCTGTTCCAACAAGAAAAGTCAACTTAAGAAGAGACTAGACAACAAAGAAGCTCAAATCTTCTCTATTATTAAAGAGCTACTCAAACCACGTCCCAAATACACACCGAGTTAAGGGTTTCTGAGAAGGCTAAGCACTGAACAGACAGACTAAAGCACAGACAAGGCCGGGGGGGGGGGGGGGGGGGGGGGGGGGGGGGGGGAGAGAGAATCACCACAAAGAGCCACTGCTCCCATGATCAGAAGAAAAAGCTTCATGATATCTCTGCCATATTAATTTAGGATGATGTGAAATGTATCTCCTAATTTTCCCTCCTTCAAAGAAAAGGAAACATTAGAAACAGATCTCAGAAGAAAGAGCACAAATATATACAAATCTGCATTAAATATAAGATTTGTGTTTGCATCAGCAGCTGATTGCATTAAAAGCAACAATAAACAAAACATAACTGGCTGTTTAAATTCAGAAATTAATTTTTGTTAATTAAGAAAACCAGCTTTTACTCACAACTTGACTCAAAATGAGATTTGACTCTAAATCTTCCACTCAAGCTGTAATACTCTATCTTCCAAATTACTGATGCTCAACTTGGTCCTATGTGCCTTAAGAAAATACATTATTAAGTTTTTAAATTTTCCTTTTATTGGTATATTACAAGACAGCTTGTCAGCACAGCATTACGCTTTCACAGCTCTGGATTTCTCAGTGTCACATCAAAAAGCCAACTCTGCTTCATTCCCTCCTAAGCAGGGTTTTACTAGAGGGTTGGAGTCACGTCCTGGGATTATATTTAGTATTAGATATAAAGCATTTATAAATCTGTATCAAGTAATTTAAATGTTTAACATACACTTTAACAAAGGGTCATTTGTTATGGATTTTAGTGCAGTGGTTAGACAAAACATTGTCTTTAACACCTTCTACTAGTGTGCTTACTGCCATTTTTAATGCAAACTCTTCACGCCTGTAACCAATTTAATAACTGACATTAAGTATTTATTAGTCCTCTATAAACAATTTATAAATGTACCCTTACTACATAGTATGAATGGACTAGTCTTTACTTCCACAACAACAGAGCCTGCAGTATTTTAACTGCTACATTAAAAATAAACCCTACTTACACAGAATTTTAGTGATACACATTTTGTGAAATAAAAATACAATCAAATACCAAAGCCTCTCTTTTATGGCAGAATTCAGTAATATTCAGTGGATTTCACAAAATTTTGTATGGATTGGTTATAATGCCACTGTACTCAAAACTAGAATCATGTTTAGGTACAATAAAAGGAGGGGTTTTCTCCTCCGTTATGCAAGTACTAGAGAAATTTACTTTTTCACATTGGGAAGATAACTACCAGGTTTTGTGAGCACAGCAGGTACTGTCCAGGCAGGTTGAAGGCAAATTTAATACCAAATTCCTGGCAGCACCACATCCGTATGCTAATTTCTTCTGAAAATCCCACTCCACAGCTCTGTGATCCACATATGCTATTTCAGGTAAGCAGCAAAGACACCAGGTTGGTACCCATATGTTATTTATAAAACTCACATACATCTTCATTGCCCCAATACTGGACTATGATCAGTTTTTGTCTTCCTTCATGCTATTCAAGAAGTCTTTCCTGCTTCTCTGGATAAATTGTCGTTGACAAATAATCTCTCGAGCCAGCATCTCAGTGGCAGGGTGCTCCCACACAGATAACACTGGATGCTGAAAATCCTGCATGACAACTCTCCTACTTCTCTGGTCACATACAGGTTGGGACAGTCTTCGAAGTACTCTTTTTAACGAGATCACCTCCAATGAGGCTGCCTAGAATCTTTTGCTTGCTCAATAGGAATGAAAATATTAAGAAAATTATGTATTTTGCTCCACTAGATTTTAAACACAGACTTTGAAAACAGTACTGTTTGTTAACAGCCTGACAATTTTCACTTTCAGAGTGGCTGTCACTCCATATATTTTTAGTATTAAAACTAGTTATTAGTTTTAGTATATACAAGGAATAAGGTGCCTCCTCCTGGCAGTGTACTAGCTTGCTTTTTCTATAAATATTATTCTTCTCACATGAGAACTGCATTAAATTTAAAGCAAATACTTACAGCATAGCAAAATGCAATAAAAGTTCCTTAATAGTAAGACACAAGCAACAACACTTTCCTAAGGTTTTGAATCTGATGTTTGCACCTCTTTTCCCTCGGAGTTTTCTCCAACTCTAACTGCATAATCAACCACAGCTCAAACTCGTAGCATTTTTTTTAATTAAACTCAGAATTTTCTTTACAGAAGGCAACCTTCCTGAACACCACCAGAAGATCTAATGTGACCCAAGTGAATTGGTGGACCATCAAACCAAAGTATCAATGGTGCTACACATAGCACTTGCTTTGCCCATCTTTGAAAGCATGTTCTGGCAGAGAACAAAAACTGAGAGTAAGATCACATGCAAAAAAAAAAACCAAACGAGATATCAGGAAGAACACAGCATGGCCTCTAACTCTTTGTTCCTAGCACTCTGGATTCATTCAGGAAAGAAACATTGCATCAGGGGAAAATAAAACACAAAACCTAAGGCTCACAGTGTAAAATTAATTCATGTAACTCAAAATTACTCATGTATTTCAAGTCAATTAGAAAACATAAAACATAGACAAGACTGCTCTTTGTACTACATGTGAAAAATGCCCATCTTAAATAATAAAATGTCCCTTTCAGACCTACATTACGCCTTCGGTGTGCCATCTCACTTAACACAAAAGCACAAACAGAAAAAAAATAGTTATTGCCCACATGAAGATCACAGGCAAGTTTACAAAGGAATGAGTACATAATCTGAATAAAAGACAAAAAAGCCAGAAGTTCATAAATGAAGAGAGATTAATCATTACTTTATAAGATGCATGCAGAAAAAGGAAAACAGCAAACACAGGAGACGATACCAAAGTACATTCAGGTAAAACAAAACATAAGGGAAGTACAGACACTGAGAAATAACCACGGAATGGCACATGACATTATGCGGCATTTAAGATCCTTGGCCCAAGAGGGCCTAGAACATGGATGTTGGACATGGATGGAGGTTCCAGATGGGAGTTCAAAGAGCAGATATGTTGGTTACTGTGCAGAAAAGAACACAGCACTAACGTTGTGACAACACTAGGGTGCAAGAGACTTCAACATCCTCTACCAGCATCTGGTCTCCTTCCACAAAGGCAAATTAAGTGCCAAGATAGCAGACATACCTATATGCACACAGGTATTTTCATAGACTATCATACCTCTACAAGTGATGTAATCTTTCTATTTCTTGGTCAACAAGCCAATTCCACAAGGAGTTTGGAGTCACAACAAGGCCCTCAGCACTCTTCAGGGTGATGAATTAAACTTTAAAACAATCATTCATGCAGCTATCCAGTCCGTTGAAGATTGGCGCCTGGAGGTAGGCAGCACTGACTAGCTTTTAAGATGTCCTTAAATTATAAAACAACAATCACATGTGGGAAAAAGGTGCATGTATGGGAATAGTAACTGAACAAGCAAACCTGAGACAAAGACCTGTCAAGTCCAAAATGAAATTCAAGACAACCCCAGCAAGATTAGCATAGTTAAAAGCTGGTCATTACTTTGTTATGAGTTCCATTAGCAGTGCCTTGCTTTTTAGAAGACGGCTACTCAATGGTTCCTCATTGCTCTCTCTGTAAGAGGGCTCAAGCCTTACTGCAATAATCGGAAAAAAAGATAAAGGGACTGCAACCTAAACCCTGGGGACTCAGCTGTCTTCTGCCCAAAGAAAATGACAGAGGCCCAAGACCTAAAAAGATACATACTTGAAAACAGTGTTAAGAGACAACAAGAAGTAGGTAAACCTAGAATTACACCAATCAAGAAACTTCAGAGGATGGAGAGAGACAGTTGGAAACACATTAAATCTCTACAGTGTGTTCTGTCAGACTATGGAGTCTTTCTTCATCTCCAGTAATGTGGAAATGGGGGGAAAACAGAGTAGCTAGAGATTTGCAAGTCTGTGGCTCCCATGGAGCCTAACTTTACAGAATATTTCTAATGGGAATCCTGCAATTTCCCTGCTCTCCCTGCTGTGGCAACAGCCACAGAACAGTAATTCTTTAAAAAAAGTTTTTTTTTTTTCCAAAGTAATTTGTTACTGACTTCAGCCAACAGACTGGATTTAAGCCCCATGGGAGTACTGAGATTTGACAACAAACAAAGTCACCTCCTACTTCTGAGGGTTTACGTTCCACTGAGCCTTTTACCAAGACCTCCTTGCAATCACAAAAAACATTTATTACCAACCAGATCTGTTACGGCCAACAAAGGAAAAAAAGGATCTCCTCACAAAGCCCATACCACACAATCCCATCCCCATGCACAGACCGCAGAGACCCCACTGCTGCTCAGAAAGATAATCCTGGCTATTATTACCAGGATCACAAGTTTCTTGTGCTTGTGAAGGAGGAGTACAATTTGTCCCATGCTAGCTAACTCGTACATGGTACAGCCCCACTGCTCCCTCAGAGGTATGAGGGACCACTTTAGCTCCATGGAAAGCAAATCCAAAATATAGGCAAATCTTATCTTTATTCTTAAAGATCAATCCCACATGAGCACACTGTCCATGTCTTGGGTGGGAGGAGCTCACAATAAAACATAGCATACAGCCAGTTCTGTTCCAGACTGGATCTCCAAATCCAAAGAGTCGTGCTCCATTTATCCCTATGTTCTGTCAAAGTTTAACGTATTGTGACCAAGTTTTCCCCACAAGAGAAGAAGGGTAACTCACAGGCCAGCTCCTGCTCCACCTCCTCTCCAGGCCTGCTGGGGACATCAGGGACAAGCTGATTTATGAGTGCTAGACGCAGGGCCCCTTTTTGTGCAGAAGGGGAGTCTCTGTGTTTTGCGTTGACACAAATTACACTCAAGACCCTCTCGTATTTTTGCTGTATTTTCCTCTCCAATCCCATGCCAAGTGTTCCTCATGACCAGTCCATAAAGCTCTCTCCCCCACCACTGCAGGCCACTGAGTTTTGTACTCTGGCAGCTCCAGGGCTCATCCCCCATCCTATGTTTACTTACGTCCCGCTATGGCTTTTAGACAAGCTGGATATTTTCTTATGACTACATGAGAATGCTTCTTTGGTCAGCACAAATGCTGCAAGTATTTCTCAGGAAACCAAATCTTACCTGAATTTGTTTAATTTTCAATGCAACGCTTACTTTAAAATCTAAGTTTGCAATAAAATCATTGTAACCATTTCATTGGAAGGACCACTTACTAAAACGGGGAAAACCGTTTTTCTCAGTACTTCTCTCTACTTGAGTAAACTTGCCTACTAAGAAAAATAAGCCACTGCTTGTTTGTGAAAATATCACATCAAATTCAAGAGGTAGGCAACATTGGCTACTCTTTTAGGACTTTCATCACACCCCTACACTGACAATTGCATTAAACCATTGAAATATTAGAGTATTTTCATTTTTTCTGGAAGCAAAATACATAAGGTCACAATGATTTCTTTTTATATTCATCCTTAGACAACATTACTGAAATAATTATATAGGAATGCAAAAGTAAAGATTGTCTAGGTGCTGAAATTTCTCATCCTTCATCTCAGACTAGAAGGATCTTTTCTGTTGCTTGGAAACTTTTAGGGATTTGGGTGGGCTTTTTTTCACTCAGAAGTCTACAAAGCAACTTTCTCTAAAACAGTAGAAAAAATAAGATAATATACTACCATGCCTTATTTCAAGATGCGTACAATCCTTTCCCCAAAATACAGAGAAAGTATTTATGTTATTGTTGTTTCAGAAATATCTAATTTCTGAGATTTAATTTATCTGCTTTATTCAGGTTTGCTGTGTTTGTTTAGTACATGATGCATCAAATGCCTACATGACCTATAAAACTCATGTGGATTTGAACATAGCATGGATGACAACAGGCTGAAATGGTATGACGATCCTTGAATTAAAATAACTCCACCTAAAAAAACCCCAAAACCAAAAAAATCTTGTCCTTGAACTCTCAAGTTAGTTTTTCTGATTTCAATCTCAAACTTACGCATTCACTACACTACCCCAAACTGAGAATAGGTTCTATTCCAAGTATTCCTGTGCTAGTTCTAAAAACAACTTTGCAAAGCCAACTGGCAGCTCTTTAGGCTGTTGCTTTTCTCTTTCACATGCATTTTCTCACATTTGCAGATAAGAAGGTATGATTAGACCCTATCCTTCCAGGTGAACAATACATAGAAACTCTTCTATGGGTAGATGTTAACTATACAACATCAGGACTAAAGTAAAGCAAACTAAACTTGAATTGAAGATCAACCGGAGACACTTGGGAATAACTGCTCTTACAAAGGACTCCAGTTCCCCTAACTTCAATAGCTCAGCTTGACCTGCCTGGCACCAGGATGGGTGGTCATCTCCCATTTAATCTACCTGGACTAATGAGTGAATCTAACACTTGCATGTGACTGTCCCTATTACATTAATACATAATATACAGAGAAACAAAACAGAATCTATTTTATCCATTTAAAATGTTCGCTGTTTTTCTAGTGTCCAAGTTGCCATAGAGCTCTGTTGTGTTGTGCAAGAAAGCACAGCTTCATTCCTGCTCTAGTTTTTCACTCCCCAGGGCTGCCATGAATGCAGCAAATGAAATCACATGGATGGTGATCTTGTCATATCTCATAAGCAGAGCAAGATTTGGCCGGGTCATCATTAAAATAGGAGATTCCAAATATAAGCTTGAAACAAGCCTACTGAATTGAAGTCACTTAGTGCAGCTTCTCTGCAATATCCTCCTTTCCTCCAAATATTTCACTCTACTGCTTTTCATATTCAAAAACAACCACTGGAAAAAACAGCTGTAAAAATGGAAAAAATAAGGAGTCAGCAGCTCAGGACTCAGTTTATTTGAAGTCCCTGCAACTCGCACAACAGTTTAAAAGAAGTTGCATGGGAAATTCAGACAGCAAAATAAAAAACTTATTAAGACTGGATTTGCAAAGCAAAAAAAGGCAACAAATTCATAAACATGATGCCATAAGTGTAATTACATTGTCCTGTTACAAAACAATTAAAAGTAATGACTGTTCTCACTGGATGAGTATTTACTTATCTGGGTGTTTCACTGAGAAGCCCCATCACAGACCAGACAACGGACTTGATAGGGTAGTGCTGCTTAAAGCAGCATCAGTCACCATGGAGCAGAGAGACAGAAAGTCAAAAACAACAGCTTACCTTAAATTGTATTTTGAAAGGTGTAGAAATGCTCCATCCAAACAGGCACAAAAAGCACCTGACATCCAGGGGTACAATATGGCACCTCTGTCTTTAAAAGGCCCTATGTTTCACAGCATGAGACCAGCAAATTTCCACAAAGTTTACACTTGTATTCATAGTGGTTAACAGCAAAAATTCTCCATAGGGTTAGATAAATAGAGACAAAAACATTTTTCTAAGTGCTTTGAAAAAAAAAAGATGCACATGTATTAAACTGGATTCTAAAACAGAGATTTATGCCTATGTAGGGAGTGGTGACTGCCCAATCTCAGGAAGGAGCAGGGGAGTTAGGATTAAACAAACATATCAAAAAAATCCAAACCTATTTTTGGTGCCACATTTTAGGCTCAGTTTTGCAAATGACTACTGGAAGGTTCAAGGTCACTAAAAGAATAGCTGGGTGGTGAAGAGCTGCTGTAACGGACTGCATAGAGCTGCTGTAGATTTGCCAATACATACTTGTAACCAGCTGGTCCCAACTAATAGGATAAGCCCTGGTGGTTGCTGGCAGCCTTCACGCAGGTCTGATTGACGCCACCACAGACCAGACTAGAAACCAGAGGATTCAAGGCAGACTCTGCATACACGGCGCGACGTCTTCTCCCCACTCTGCAGAATTGCTTTAGATAGCTCAGTGGATAGGGGTAAAGCAAGGTAATATACTACCATATATAAATAAACATCTTGGAGGGGATAACAAGAAAAAGGTAGTATGGACAATTTATACCCAACAGCAAATGTCATTTAATTCCTATTTTTAAACTGAGCTTGACTGCTACCATCTGCCTCTCTCACCTGTACCTCCCCAGTCCTACAGAGACACGTCTGGAGTATTTACTGGAATCACCACATTTCACTGAGGCAAATCTATGTGTAACCAGTAAGTTTAACAATAGCAATAATATTCTCAAAGGAATTTGGAAGACTCATACTCATCCAGTGATCTAGACAGAATTACTCTTCAGAACAGACTACTATTTTCAATACACAGAAACAGCCCTGCCAAAGCAACAAGATGGTTTTTCATCTTTAGTCTGACACTTTTGTTAGGAAAAGGGCAAAGAACTGATGACAGCAGGATCTGTGAAATTACAGTTAAACAGGTTAAAGTGTTTCTTACAGGCAAAAGGTCAACATGAAGTATTTTTAAGATTTTCTTTCAAAGTAACATTCATGTAAATTTCATGGAGGAGTAAGTTTATTCAAAAACTTGAAAAAGCTATGTATACAAGATAAGCCAGCAAGTATAGTATTTGGAATATGCAAGAACTTGAACAGACCATAAGCCAGGCAATCAATAAAACAGTAATATTAGTAATAAGATAGAGGATTCTGCTGCTTAAAAGACAGAGGAAAAAAGGGAACAAAGAGAATTTCAGATAATTTCTATTTTGTAGTGCAAGTACCCATTTTATGATTCTCTGATCTTTTTACCTTATTTACTTCTGAGTGCTTTTAAGCAGAATATAAATTACATTTTTTTTAATACTAAGCACACAATACAAAGAGGAAGATTCAGTTAGAACACAGCTACAGCAGCAGTCAGAGAACGGAGTAAAAAGACTAATTCAAATACTTCCAACCAGGACTCAAACTTCCCACCCAATTCTGAAGTGTTCAGATTCCTGGGGGTAAGTGCAGGCAATCTGGCAAGCATGCTCATGAATATATTAAATGACAAGAACCATTTCTCTCCCCTCAGTTAATACATTGGGGGGAAACGTAAAGAGGCTCAACTAGCTAAATACCTTGGGCTAAAAATATGAAGAACTCCCTCAGCTGGAAGTTGTTAGCAGAGCTCTGATAAAAATAAGGAACAAGGACAGCATAAATTCTTTTTCTTCCCTGCTGTAAATAAACTACATTTGGGAAGAAAGTATCCAAAACATAACAAAAGAGGTGACTCACCCCTATCAACACACAGTACACAGTGAAAGGAGGGGTGGTGCCAGGGAACAGGGATGCAAAACCAATCGTGAAGTCCTGGACAGAGAACAGCAACTCCCGGCTCCTGCACCGCAGAAACAGAGTTCCTGCCCCTAGTGTCAATCTGAAATGGTTACCACAACAGTTACATAACACACGCAGTACTCCTGCCCTGAAGGATGACCTGCAGTACTTCAGAGTCTTCAGAGAAAGGTAAATGACCAAACTGAGTAAATGATTGCTCCTGGAGCCTTCTCCCCTAGAAGGCTGACAACACTGACAGCAGGAACTGACAGGCTATAGGTATTTTAAATTAACCTCTTAGCCTCAAGATTTCCAGACTCAGGCTGTATTCTTTATTTCTCATTTAGTTTTCAAACTTACGATGATGTAGTCAAATGAGCAAACCCAGAACCGGAGGAGCCAGCTTTGTTTTGGTTTGCAGGTAGACAATGCACATCATTCAGCTGTTTCATTCTTGTGAGCAGGCAAGTTATTGAAAAGCAAGCAGTATCCATCTATGTTGAACTACTCTTCTGACTGTGGAAGGCTAGGAAAGCCAGCAGAACAGAATCATGTCAACTACACAAGAAACAGAGCAACCATGAAGTTTTAGAGCAACTAAACCAGCAAATGGTCTACAATGGTATCACACTTCATCTTGGATAGAAAACTCTTAAAACACTGGAGGAACTGCAGGAAGAGAAATGATCCTGCTGAAGTGTATCACACAGTCTTACTATTCCATAACCTCATAACTGAAACTTGTACATCACATTGAGTCGTACTACACCAGAGACGCTCCAAATGGGCTGGATTTTTCCGAACCATCCCAAGTATCTCCTTCCATGCAGCATTTGACAGAAGAGTAGGATGCTTCTGTACATGAACATCTCCACTTACTTGGAGAAACAGAAATTCAGACAAGAAAGAGAATACTGGTACAAATCCACCAACCTCCATCAGACACTGTAGTTGAACATCACTTACACGAATGTCCAACAGATAGCTGGAATTTATTTAATTCTGCAAACTGTGTGACACTAAGAAAAAAAAAGAAGATAATTCTGTCCCTAGGAAATACTCACAGCCCACCCATTTCACACAGTGACTTTTTTGGACTCTAAATTACAAATGCAGAATACTAAGGGGCAGAGCATCTGTGGGGTGAATAATGACAGTTTACTGAATTTGCAACTCTGAACGCAAAGGAATAAAACCTTGGCTACTATGTAAGTACACCTCAATATCTTCACTGAAGGAATGTTACGGCCTAATTCATAGTTTAAATTACAGCACTGAATGATATGATTTTTTCTACCAATTTATAGAACTAATTTCTCGCTTTTAGATGTTGGATGACAAAACACACAGAAAAACGCTTGGAAGATTTCTATTCTAAACAGTGGATTGAAAGAAGAGGAGATGGGAAGCCTGGTCCAAGGAGCACGTCCAAGTAGCCAGGCATATCATATGTTAATGTAGAATATATGGTGGTTTTATCTTATGATAAGGCTATGAAGCAAAAAGGGTTCAAACACAACTGCAATACTTACACAACAGTTCATGCATTGTTTGAAAAAGTGGAACATGTGGCCTGTCCTCTTCAACCATTTAAAATATCTAAAATATCTAAAATATCTGCTGCTAGTTCAAGAGCACAAGTGCAAGACTGACTGCTCCAACAAAGCAGGGAAAAATGACAGTCCCAAGGTTTTACTAACTCAGGCTACTAAGGATCAAGACACTATTCAAGAGAGAAACAAGACTAACTGTTGTATCACTATGAATTTTCCTATAGTCCCTGATATAGCCTGCAGTTTTTGACTGATGATCCTTGTTAAAAGTGTATCTGCAAGCACTGGAATATGAAATCGGTACACCCACAATCTGTTGTAGGCAGGCCTGTATATTTTCAAATACATTTGTTCGGCTTGCAATCTTAGTATTAAAACCACAGAGTCCTTTTTCAAGTTTCTAAAAGATTTTGTAAGAGCTTTATTAGATAGTAATACGAGTGAAACACTGCTCAACTCAGTTGTATCGTTTTACAGGGAAAAAATATTATGGTTTTATGACAGGAAAACCTCCTCCTGCCTATTATGCTTTTTTTCCATCATTAATCCCACACAGAATTGGAGACTGACACCAGACAACTCTAAACATTTTCTTTTTCTCTAATTTTGAATAATTAACTACAGACTTACAGGAATGTTTGGGGAATACTGGGAAAGATTCATAAGTAACCTTGTGAGTTACTAGAAATAATAAGAATACACCTGCATCTAGTATTCCAGTATGGCCTTGAATGATTTTGCAGAACATATCTTAAAATATGTATTGAAAACAAAGTGATCTTTTCATTCATTCTTTGCAGGTTCCCCAACTACAGCTGGAAAAATTATTGACACCTTGCATCCTCAAAGTGCAAGATACAGCTTTCTTTGTGCTTTGCTCTATTACATTCTCTCACTTTTATTTCTAAAAAGATTTCAAAATATGTATAACTAGGTTTGCAGTAACACATGTCTACAGATACTGGTCTCATAAGAGTAAACAGCTTTGTTTTACAAAGAATTAGATGTACAGATAGCAAAATTAAAAGTGACACTGCATTTGAGGAGCTGCAGCAGAAGTCAGAAACACTGATACATTGTACCTTTCAGATCTGCTTGTCAAGCATATTACTATTACCAGAGGCACATTTTTGTATTTCTCCCATTGCTCTTCATCTTCTAATCAGAAGCCCTCTTTTATCTTTTCCTGCTCTGTATTTGTTTACATATTTTCCTGCAAACTCTAGGTGTTCATTTCTTGATTACGTACTTTTCCTATTGGAACCCAGAAAAATAAATTGTCATTTATATTATTTTACAACCTGCATATAAACAAACAGGAAAAACAAACTTAATTTCTCAGGTCAGGATACAAACCTTTAAGATTTTAGAACATCCTCTCCACGTATAACACTCAGTATTTTATTAACATGGCTATCATCACAGAAGTCTCTCTGACTTGCAGAAGGGAGCGTGTCCCCTACCTGCGCAGCAGCAGGAGGCACCAGCACCAGCACCAGTTCTGTTGCCCATCATGAAGACGACTGACTGGTGGGACAAGCTACTGAGCAGCAGCTTACCAAAGTTCAGGAAGCACTTAACAGAAGACGAAAATAATTCAGACAACTTTTGACTATATTACTCTAAGGCCTTTGACTTGCAATGCAGATTTCAAAGCAGATTAAACAATATATACCAATTTAGGAGGGATTTAGTAATAAGCAATTAAAGGAGCTGAATAGTTCAAGAGACTGTCAATGGGAATCCTAACCTTCACTTCTAGGGCAGTTTCAGATTCAGCAGGGGAGCTTAATTCTTCTTGAAGCAACTGATGAAATCTCATTAACTCATCCATATACCTGACCATATAAGTAGTGTTTATTGACTACAATCACCTCAGTTCAAAGGATGAGCTAAACAGGAGTTATCAGAGTCATCCAAGACTGGTCCCCGTTCTTTGAGGATTAGTTGGGAGAGAGGAGTAAATAAAACACTTACCGTGGAACAAGCAAAAGGGGTCTGGTTTATCAAATCTTGCTATTGCAATCACAAGGGTCTGATAGAGCACTGCAACTTCCATAGTAGGAGCACTGGGTGGCCTCATGAATTATGGAATATTTATGGCAAAATCCTATATCCTGTCAGCCATATGACCTATTTTGTCCCAAGACTGTCAAGAACAACATATTTATTAAGGAATTACAGTTTCATTTCTGTACCCGACTAACTTCCTCAGAAAGTGCAGCCCTTCCCTGGGGAAGTCGAACACGACAACACAGGCTATCTCAGGTTGCCAGTGAATTTGTCGTATTTTTTTTTAACCTATAAAAACTCTTTCCAAGACTAACACCACCAGTTTTTATATGCATTAAGCAAAAATAGGTAGTGTTTTACCTTCCTCTAGCTACCTGCAAAAATACTTAATCCCAGTGAAACATTCTTATTAATTTTCAAAAATCATTAGATGAATTAAAAAAATGCATCTGCTAGTAACCAGACATTTTCAATATCAACATGAAAAAAAATCTTGCATGCACTGGAATTTACATATGCCAATAACTTATGACTACTAATAACTTACTGCTTCTGTACTTTCAAAATGCTGGCTTCTTTCTAGAAAAATTATAGGGTTTTGGTGTTGTTCTAAGCTGAAATCTCTCCCAGAGGCAAAGGCATTGCAATAAAATGGACATTAATATAAAACACAGAACACTATCTTCTTACGTCAATTTCTTTTTCATGATTGAAATTCCCTCTTTCAAAGACACTCTTTTATTTAGGAATGGGAGATAGGAAAGAAAAAAATAGTCAAGCGTAATTAGTAAATCAGCACTTTCAGTAGCAATTTAGGCTTGATCAATCCTATCAAGAGTTGGGGTTAACATGAAGGGTTCTACTTCAACTAGACCCATATGAACTTAGCAAGAACTTCTAGTTACAGCATGGTCAGCTCCCAGTTAAACACTTCTACCTGAACAAAAGAACTTCGCTGAAACAAAAGTCCAAAGACAGACTGTAAAGCCCAACAAGGATGGGATTAAGCAGCCCTTAAGGCACTGAGGAGCTAGATGACCCTCACAATCCATAACCATAGCTGACAAGCCATACCTGCCATTTGAAGTATGGTTTCTGACATAAAGATTTTTCTCAAGTTGATGATTTCCTAACTGATATTTGTACAGTAAGCCAGGTAGGAAAAATGTGTGTTCTCAATATACTTAAAAGGAAATCCAGTTGGGTCACTCTTTTTCCACAGGTGGGTGCAGCTTAAAACTAAAACACTCCAATACACTTGCCCAAAGAAAGACTGCAAGTATTTTGAAAAGCCTACATGAAATGAATATACAACTCAAATCATATTCATTTACATTTTGGCTCCTGTATCACAAACGAAGCTAGTTATCCTAAAAACGAGATGTGGACGTCAAAGCTGTGTGCAAACTGGCCTTTGGAGGAAACAAGAGCACTGGGCACAGCAAATGGAGGTGCAAAGGGAAGAGGAAGGGCTTCAGGGGGTGAATGGTAAAGGGGCACTTAGGAAAGTATGACAGTGAGATGTTAGGCCACTTTCTGTGAAAATCAAAAATCGAAGAAAAGAGGATTTGAGTTCACTTAGTTCTTCAGGTTAAACTCAAACTCACACCATAAATTGAAACTCTCCCACTGCACAGAAAAGCAAGCAAGATACAGGTGAGCAGAAATGAGCTGTCCAAGTGTACAAGCACTCACATGATGAACAGGAATCACCATTTTGGCCTGTTTATACATATTACATTAATCTGATATTGGGGAAAAAAAATCCCAAGAAGCGGAAAAATCTTTGCATGCCATTGCACGTACAAAATGGTTTTTTTAAAAATGAAATTTCATGCAGACTTTTGAATCTTAGCCCACCATGTGACATCTACATAAGCAAAACAGTCTTAATGAAAGGGAAAAAATGGTGTATAGTCACATAAAAAAAAAGGAAGAGTCATTATCTGTATGTTTCTACAAATGTTTCAAGAAGGCTCTTGCTATCCTAAGCCAATCCCATTAAAAGACTTTCTTTAATGACTTCTATGTAGAAAAACAAAAGTGTACATGTCAAGTTGGGAAACATTATCAGCCCTCTTGGAGACGCAAACAGAGTAAGTAAAGTGAATAAGAGAAAATTCAATACAGAAAAAAGTAAAGTACTATGCTGAGGAATAAGAAATCAAATACACAAATATGAAATGGAGAATAATTGGCTAGGCAGCAGTATTGTAAAAAGAACCTGGAGGGCATGTGGACTGCAAAATGGATTATTTTTTAAGAAAGCAAAAAACAACACAACCCAACAACAAAAAAAACAGGCAAGTGTTCTAGGGAGTATTAGCAGCAATTTTTTATATATAAAATGCAAGTAAGTATATAATACCTCAAAAGAGAGGAAATTATTTCATTCTGCTCAGTTCTATGGTCTGATCTGGACACACTACTAATAATTTGGAGCAGAAACAAGAAGAGTCCAGAGGCATGGATCACAAGAGGTCTGAAGGGAATAAAATTGACCCGCCAAAAAAATTTTCAGTTTATTTTATTTTGGTATTTTATATTTAATGAAGCAGGTAATAAAAAGGCTGGGATGCCATGGTCTTGACTACTGCCACTCTCAGTGTTTTAGAAAAGAACAATTTATGTTCTCACCTGTTACCTTCCAAGGACTGGGAGAGTGAAATATTCCACAGCATAGAGAAGTGTGCACAGAGGTCATCAATATTTCTGAACTAACATGTTTGCTGCTATCTGAGGAAGATATTCTCTTATCAGTTGAAACAAAAGCTGTGATATTACCTGACCATTACCAAAATAATCTAGTCTTAGGGGTCTGTGGGTCATCTGAGCAGACACCAGAAAAAGGAACTTGATCTTTGACTCAACCTAGAGCAGCACTCCTCTATGGGCTGTCTGTACAATAACAAAGCAGGAACCAAGTGGCCCTAATCCTAAGCAACAAAACTGGAAAGCCCTGAAGTTGTAGTTACTGAATATTCATGGCAAAAACCCATCATCTAGCTGTGTCCTTGCTGCTGCCCAAAGAAAGTTTTCCAGAAAACTCTCAAAAGCAAATATTTTGAGCAGTTGTTAATTATCCGCGTTTGAATGCTGTGCAATTGTGTCCTTTTCTGCACCCTAAGGGTCATCATGAAGTGACTTTACCCAATTACAATGCCACTCTGACTCATATGATCATGTATTTGTAGTCTCCCTCTCTAAGGAAAGCAGGTTTGCAAAGTGATGCTGTGTGTAAATAAGCAACTGTCCATCCTGCATAAGTTTCGAGTTCACTTTCCAATTTCAAGTACATTCAAAAAAGAGACAGCAGTCTCAGAAAAATATTACATTTCTATAAGCTGCTTCAGCTGTTTGCTGTCAGGGAAACCCCACAGCATCACCTCAAGAAGACAGATGTCCAGAAAATCAGATTTCACCTGTTCTGTAACTCACTAGATTGCTTATTTCCACCCTGCCCAGGATGGAATCACAGTCCATCCAAGACAGAAGCAGCGTGCTGTACCAAGGGGAATGGCAGACTTGGGGCAGAGGGGACCATGCTTTAGATGGGTCCTTCTGAGACCACCTGAAATGGTCCTCCATCTCTGGCCATGACACAGGATGGCTCTGTGTCGTAAACCACTTAGCTGAAACAAACTTTGCACGGGGGATTAATAATTCTCTGTTCCTCACCTTCCAGATGCCTGACATAATAAATTGGCATCTTGTCTTTAGAATCAGTGGCAAAAGACAGTGGAAGTTGTACATATACCAGTGGGTTAGGTGACGCTCCAAAAAAAAATTTAGGGCTACACAGCTCATATTGGACCACTGAAGAAGCAGCGAATATATATTTTTGTTTTTCACCTTTCTGCAATTTACAGTCATTTCTAAAACTGGCAGGCAGGCAGGCAGGAGTGGCCTGATGCATATTTTTAAAGGTTTCTGAACTCGGACACCATGGTGCTGAGCACCAAAGAAATAACATATTCTTTCTCTAGGAACAGCTGTATTATGAAACAGCAAGTCAGCCATAAGGCACATACCACATGACAGCAAAACTACAAATTATCAAATAGCTGCTCATTATGAAAACAATGCTCTATTCTACACAACAAAAAAAAGAGAGTTTTTCGGGGGAGTGGGATAAATCAGTGAACATGCAAATAAGGATCAAGAGTAAGAACAGTGCTTAGTATGCATCCATATCTTCCAAGTTAAGAGGATGTTATTGAGAATCCAAATACAACACCCAGACATTGTACTCAGACACATACAGTGTTCCAGTTCCAGCTGCTTTTGAATGGCAAATTCTATCCTTCCCTCCAAAAGCTCAGACGTCTTATCTGGGTTACACATTTTAGGACTACCACACACCTCTCTGACAGTTAAGTCGGTATTTCACTGGTGTCTGTAGGTTTTATCTTGAAGATAAAAGATATTTACCCTTTGGTCTCACAGATACTTTGCTGGCAGCAAAGGAATGGTGATTTTCTAGTATGTGGAGGGAGAGCATGTTCCCCCCTAACTTAACAAAAACCTTCCACTTCCTGAACTGTCTCCTTGAAGGCATTGCTGTCCTGGCTCTGGTCCCTGCTTTGCACCAGGCCTATCCTCCTTATCTAGATGAGCTAGTTCCCACCCAGATCTCCGATTCCAATACCAGCCTCCTTTGGGAGCAATTCTGTCTCTCCAGACCAGCCAATTCCACCCCTTTTCCTCTATTCTCCACAAGAGCCAACCCCCGTTATCTCTATGTCCTGACATCTCAGGGCTGCAAGCTCCAACTGCTCATACTTACACTCTCCTTCCCAAACAGTGCCCGGACCCTTTTCTTCTGCCCAAGCCGCTCTTCTGATCCCAGTATCTGCTGTGCTCCCAGCAAAGATGAAATATTCAGCGATTACAATTAGTAAGCCCTAAGCATATGCAAATCGATCTTTTTGAAAAGGCTTCTATCCGGGCTAAATTCAGATGCTTTGTCATGCAAATGAAAAAAAGATACATCCCTGGAATGAAATCCCTCATCCTTTTTCTGCCAGATTTCAAGTGTTTGAAAGGAGAGGGGTACTACTGGTCTGCCATGGTAAAAGCTGTGAAAACTTTTAAAACACTGGAAGACACTTTTTTTTTCTGTTGAATTTTCAAAATCAGCCGAAACATTTCTGTGTGTGTAAAATTTCAGTTGAAATGAAATAAATCATCACCACATATAAGCCATTATAAACTTTCCATCCCAAGGTTGGAGAAGTTATGAAAATCTTGTTTGGCTACTTTCATACTTGTGACGTTATCCCATGCCTATAATTTAAGCAAAATGAATTATTAATATATACCCTTTTCTGTTAATTACTGTCTCCTCCAGGAAGACTTAACTATCTCTTAGTCAAGCCCAAACCATGCTCACTGTAGTCAGGAATGCATGTGCTGTACCCAGTGGGTCTGAACAGAATCCAGAAGCCCTTGTTCTTAAGCAGCAAAACTTTGCTCAGCACTACAGAGCCTATGAAAGCTGGAATAACAACCTCATAATGTCCACCATTAATAAAAAGCACAGGAAATAAACCCCAAACCAATTGCGTAGAAGAAGCAATGCAGAAACTGAACCATCTTTTTTCCCTTCGTTCTTGCCACTCCCATAAAGTATTTGTACGTGCTTAACTGTATGGAAACAAACATGCCTCCCATTAGTAACACACTTCAAAGTTGTACATGTTTTTATTTCAGGACACTTCCACACTGAAGTATGTTTTTATGGTCACCGCAGCTATCCTTCCGACCATCAGTACCCGTCAAATCTATACCACAAAAACATTTAACCTTAGTGGTCTGAATTGCAGCACATACATGATCTGAAACACCTTCGTATACTGTTCAGCGTACCTGTGCACTGTGAAAGAGTTCCTGAAGCACTGTGACCAAAAATAAACACTCACAGTTACTATTTCCAGAACCTTCCCTTCTGTGCTCTTCCTCAGTAAAAAGTATATTATTCTAAAATTGCAAAAAGTGTTATGTTCATAGACTCCCAGAGCAGCACACCTGAAAGTTTTACAAGTTAGACGTGATGGATGAAATCAGTGCACAAACATCAAACTTAAATTTTGCAAATTTAACAGATTAAACAACTAATTTTGGTTTTAAAGGAAAATAGGGAGAGATCAATTATCTTTCACCACTTGAAACTTGAAAAACTGGCTTATCACTTCCCAGGTATGAGCACCAAATTTACCATTGAAGCCAATTAATTTTAATCTGTATTTTATTCTTATGTAGCTTACAAGCATTGTGCCATAAAAGGTAATGTAACTATCGTAAATCCATGCAATGCCATGTTTCCAAATTCAGAGGGGAAAACCACAACAAACTATCATCTCCAAAAATCTCAAAAGCCCTTGGAAGTCTCAGTCTTCCTAAAAAGCAGCAGAATCAAATAAGGAAAGCATTGGTGATTTTTTGTGCTATTTACAGAGAACCCTACCAGCACCAACAGGAAGATGATAGAAGTTGTGAAAACTTCACTCTGCTCTCCTCTTGGGAAGAGAGAACTATCAAGACAGGCACTCACATCACTCACATAAAGGAGCTGTACATCCATACAACCAACCACCCAAACCAGACTTGAGGATATACAAAGCAGACATCTTCCTTCTTCAAAGCAGCAGCAAAATGGAAAAGAAAAATACCCACCTTCCTCCATGTGACCAACTAGCTAATACCAAACTTGCGATACAGTTAAAACTAGGGTCACACAAAAAATGGAGAAAGAATGCCATGACAGTAGCAATCAAGTATTATTTTCTCCATGTCCTCTTCCACACCAAGCTGAAAGACGATCAATAACTGACTCCAATGCTTGCTTCCATGTTGTTATTTTGATCATACATCCTTTTATGTCAAGGTAAATAGCAATCTCTAGTCATCACGTTAAGTTTTAAAACAAAATCTGCATGGCTGCTGAGCCCCAACAAGATAAGGTCATCTTGGGAAAAAGACTACTTTAGAAGACCACTGAAAGATCAAGAGAGCTGAAAAAAAACATATAATATCTTCAGAATTTAGTTTTCTTTACATGTTCTTTTGAACTATTTTTCTACATTGCTAACTTGAGACATTATTATTTATGTATAAGTAGAAGGTTCCATTTGCAAATGCCTACGAAAGTCCTATCTGAAACTAGGTAAAATTTGTATAATTTTGTCTTTGTTTCTCGAAGATTAAAAGTTTACAATTACCATTCAATGAGATATTAGCAGGTTCAAGCTCCTAAACGGAATTAAACCAATTTTAAGGGATAAGAAAAAAAAAAAGATACATTTGCTGTGAAGAGACAATGAAAGAGAATGTTCAACAAAATTTTAGTCCTTTCCTTTATAATGTTAGCTGAGCCCTTATTGGTCCCTGCACAGCACCACTTGTGGAAGAGCTACTGTTTAATACAACTTTCCCATCCTTTATGCAACAGGGATGGCCTGAACCCAAATTAAGTCACAGCTGTTCCAGAACAGGAGAAAGGGTCACAATAACACGTTTGCTTTTTCCTCTGTTCATCTTCTTTCTGCCTCACAGGTATGGGTATCACGTGTCTTCAGTCTTAATGTTTTACCTAGCTGTACTATACTGTTACCTCCCTGGCATAAAATTAGGTAATATTTTTCCCAAATTCATCTATCCATACTCTATATGTGTTGTTAAAACTACATAATACAGATAATTTACCCCAGAGGTCAGGCAGAAGGGACAAAGGGAAAGACCATAAAACAGATGGCATTTTTGGAACTGAAAATTTGCCAAGAGCCACTATAAATGATTTGCAAAACTTGTTCATTTCAGTAGAAATTACATAACCTCCAGGACATAAATATTACAGACAATATTCTATATAGTAAGATACCAGGCTACAAATATATTTGGCACTGGATTGGTCTGTAAAATATATCACATCCTTGATTACAAACAATGCCTGAACAACACATATTCTTTCCACACTTTATAAATATACAGTCTGTTGACACCCTAGTCCTGTCACTGGTACATATACTCACAGGGAAGAAACATGTTCCACATAATTAGACTGTCCAAATCCGAGGTAGTGAATTTTTTTTTAGAAAAAATATTTCCTTCATTTCTATAAGTGTATTTCAGAGATCAGTTACTGGCTATACATTTTAGATACTTAAAACCCTGAGGCTATACAATATAGTTGTTACAAGTTCTAAAAACTTTCATATTAAACATAATGACAATCCCAATCTTGATTAAATAAATAATGTATCAGTGAAACATATATATTTTCTCTGTGGTTTTCAAATTAACACTATCTCATGCAGAAGCTGGAGCTGTATCTTCGTTGAGTTATTTAATTCAATGGCAACTTTTCTGAGCAGAACAAGAACTCACGCTTGGGAGAAGCATTGCAAGGCTATAAAACAATATCATAAGAAAGAGGGAAAAAATGTAACCACAGCTTTTTGGATGTCAGGCAGAAAGCATATGAAAATGGCAATGATGTGATCTGGTCTACTAAGAAGAAACTTGAAAAGATATAATAAAAAAAATCTGGAATGCAGACTGTATAATAGTATTTCATATCATAAACAAAGTCTTTAGGCTTTGTATTTTTCTGTTCATTAAAGGAAAGGATGTTTAAGGGAGAGATGAGAGAGGAAGAAGGTGTTTCTGAATTCCCAGTTGCGTTTATCCGTAACTAGATGCTACCAAGGAGTTACCGATCTGTCAAATCCACGATTTAAGAACAACCCATTTCAGTGTTTTGCATAAAATAATCTATACATGAGGAATTCACATTTCCAGCTGCTGGTTACCACGAATGGGAGACAGAGCGTATTCAAATCAAACAGCACCATCTAGCAGGCCCCCTGCAACTTTACTGAGGAGGGCAGTTGCTACTTGGCAATAGGTCAGTTTGGCAAGCTTGCCCTGAAAATTATTAGGCATTTTCATACTGCGTGAAATGCTATGTGCTTTTTGGCAGCAAGGACCCAGAAGAAAAATCAGCTACAATGAAGAAAGACAGCCAAAAAGAAAAAACATTTCAAAGTTTCAGCCCTAGGTCTGGAACAGTTGCGTGTGTGGCTTGTACTGGGAAGTTTTCTCAAAGTAGAATTAAAAGAAAATGATTTTCGCCTTATCCAACAAAAGGCATCTCTATAGATTTGCATTACCTGGTCCCACTATGAGATCCCATTGTGCCCTTCAGGAACTTACCAACCGTACCCACTTACACCAGCAACTACACAGCACAAGAAAATTGTACAGTGTTGCTACGCCAAATAAACAGTGCTTCCACTAGCCAGTTAAGTTAATTATTTTTAAAATTATTTCTACGCTGGAAGCAAGAAGTGTCACTAGTCAGTTTGATTTTAGTGCCTAAGCTCTGTGTCCCACTCCATCTCAGCAAGAGATCCCACTTCAGATCAGTGCTGCCTGTCTTCCTCTACACTGTAAAGTTGTGAAATTCCCAAACATAACAGCACTTTAAATTAACCCCAGCATCTCCCTCTGCTGCAGCAACAGAGATGCCCGGGCCGCTGCTGTTCCAGTCTCTGGAATTAGGAAGTCTTTTAAAACACTGTAGCGAGAAAAAAAAAAAAAGAAAAAAGAAAAAAAACACAGTGAAGAAAAAAAGAACTTTTAGGTGAAGGTTCAGCCAAACTGCCTGAAGGGAAACTCATCGACCGTGCCCGGAGTATCGAGTCGGGTCCGAGATACGATTCCGAAGCGATGCGGTTTCTGCCTCGGAGAGGTGCAATCCCGGCTCCTGGGCGGGCGTACCCCCCTCCGGACCCCCCGCAGCCCAACCCCGACCTTTCCCGGGCTGAGGGCACCTCCTCCTCCTCCACCCCCGCCGCCTTCTCAGTATCGCCAAGAAGCTGCCACCGCGCACAACTTAAAAGCGAACGCCGTCCATTCCCAAAAACTCGTTTTTCCTCTCAGATTCCTACCCGCCAGCCGGCACCCCCGGATCCCCCGCTTCGGGGTCCCCTCGCCACCCCGGGGCAGGGCGGGGGTTGCTCCGCGCTGCTTCCCCCCGCTCTCCCGCACCCGCAGGAGCCCTCGGTTTTCGGGGAAATACAAAATTACATAAAAATAACAAAGTAGTCCTGGCAGGCAGTTTCGGCACTGGACCGGTTGGTGCGAGGGGTGCGGGGCAGCACCGCCACGCACCGGCACCCCCGAAAACACCCCCAAAAGAAGGGGGCGCAGGTGTCCGCGCAGCCAGCGCCTCTGCGGGGCGGGGCGGGGGCTGCAGCGCGGCCGCCCCCGCGGAACAATGCGGAGCTGCGTGGTCCCGCGGAAAAGTTGCGACGCAGCGAGTTGAGAAGCGCCGGCAGGCACCGAGTTGGGAAGCGCCGGCAGGCGGCCCCTGCCCCTCCACCCCTTCCCCGTGTGCCCCGCTCTCCGCGCCCCCTCGGGCCGGGGCTCTTTTGTTAGCCGAGCCGTCCCGGCACCCCGCGCCGCTAAGACTCGTGGAGGGCGCCGGTGCCGCCCGCCCCGCGAAGACACGAGAGACCGGAGAGGGCAGCGCCGCGGTGCCCTCCTCCCGGCTGCCGCTGTCCCGCGCTCCCCCGCGCTCCTGAACGCCAGACCGGGCAGCGCCAGGCGCCCTCGGTCCGCCCGGCGCCCTCGGTCCGCTCGCCCCCCCCGCACCGCAGCGGAGGGCCCGCCGGCAGCAAAGTTACTTTGGGTGCGGGGAGCGCGGCGGGGCTGGCGGCGCGGCCCGTCAGGCTGTACTCACTTCTCCCTGGCCTGGCTGTCGGACGGGACGCTGCTGTTGCTCTTGCCTTTGCCGTACATGCCTGCAGAGAGCCCCGACTGTCACGCACCTGTCAACCCATCACAGCCTCCCCGGGAACAGCCCCGTCGCCATGGAGACGCCGCCACACACACACTCCATTGGCCGTGCGGCAGCGCGACCACGCCTCCTGACGGTGATTGACAGGCGGGGACCCGGACGGGCCGCTCCCTCCGCCCCCCTCGGCTCCTCCCCCGCCCCCCACCTCCCCCCTCCCCGCGCGCGCTCCCTTCCCCGGCGCAAGGGGAATTAGAAACGGTTCTAGAAGGATTTTAAACAACCGGCTGTTCCCAGCGCCCGCCACCCGCCCGCCGCCGCTGCCGGCCGGGCAGAGCGCGCCAGCGAGATGCAAACTGCGGACCGGACTACCTCGGCAGCTGGAGCCGCCCGCCCGTCTGCGGCCACCCGCGCCCCACTCGGACTCGGAGCGCTCTGCCCGCGCCCCACGGGCACCCCGCGCCCCACAGCGGGCACCCCGCGTCCCCGGTGCCCGGGATCGGAGCCAGGAGGGGTCGGGCCGGGCCGGGAGATCCTGCCCTATCCCGAGGACTGGGTCGTGAGCAGACCCCAAGGATAACCCGGGCCCCACGGGGCAGAGCCCGGTGCAGCCGCGGGAGGCGGGGAGGAAGCGTTTCCTGAGCCAAAACGGGCTGGCTTTGGAAAGCTCAAAAAAAAAAAAAAGAAAAGAAAAAAAAAGTCTGCAGAAAATTCAAGGAAATGCTTTGATTTTTTTAAAGCTACATTGCAAATAATTGTGTGCTCCAGAGAGACGGTGGGAAGAGAGCAGCCAGCGGGGCCTTTTGTTGCTTTCGAAGCACCCGGCTCTCTGGATCTTTTCTTTCCTTTCTGCCCTTGCTACTGAAGTACAATCCCAAATTCTGCAGATGTTGATACCTGCTTATCTTTGCAAACGTATGACTAACCTTGTAAACCAACTCACTGGTGTAACGCAAGGGGGTTTTGTTGATGTTTAATGTCAAGCCTTAGGAGCATGTTTTCGGTCAGGGCACTTGTAAATACACCCATCTCCCCATTGCAAAGGTCACAAACAATGAGCACCACGCAAAACCTGAGGACGGAAGTTGCACGAGGCATTGACTACCAGCATCTGTTTATCATTGCTGGAGCTGCAGGGGAAAAAAAAATACCCTCTGGATTTTGAGCTGCTAGAGTGAAGGAAACGGTTGGTGAGGTGGAATTGCTGGGAGGCGGGGGGCTTAAGAGAGCCTTAATGAGCAACTGGAACATGTTAGTGAGAGTAGCAGAGACAAGAGGAAGGCTTGAGAGGCTGAGGAGTCTGAGGTGCTGGTAGCTGCACATAGGCAATTCCTTCTTGCAGGAACGGGTTGTGTGGTATGCGCGCTTTTGCAATGTGCCACAATAATTCATCACATTAAAGTTATCGCAACAAAAAGCCGTTTTGTGCCAAAGTTGTTTGTCTGTCGAGGGCTCTTGCCCCGTTTTATTTCTCATATTAACAGGTCAGTGGGAGAGAGTGGTTGGAGTGGGTCTAGCAAAAGAAGAGAATTGGGCTTTCCATACAGCTCGCTGGCAGCCATCACCCCGGCTTCCACATCGTGGCAGGACCGGGGCTCTTGCTTGCTTTCAAGCTATGCCAGCAAAACGAGAGGAAGAATGATGATTGAGGTGGGAAGAGTGGCTTTTGGAGGGAGAAGAAAGTCAGTGAGAAATGGCAGAAGAAAACCAGCCAGGGAAGGAGCAGAAGGAAGGACAGGGAATGAAGGAGGTGAAAATGACGATGGGTGAGAACAAAAAAAGGGAAACAAAGTACAAGAACAATGCACAGTGAATTTGGGTGATAAAAGGGGGGAGAGAATCTGAGAAGGGCATGTTAATGAAGCGTGAACCAAAGGGAGATATTTTTCCCTTATTCCTAGGGAATAATGCTTATATGTTTTGTACCATGGAGTTCAGGTGGAGGCTAGCCATGTGACTGATTGCATTCCGTGTCAGCGGAAAATGGTACAAAGAAAGAAAGGCAGAAAAAGGATCAGGAGAGAACAAAGACGGACTTGGGTTGTGGGTAAAATATAAAAAAAAATATAAGTTGCTGAGAGAAGGACAAGAATGAACATGGATATCTTTGGGCAAACACACAAAGGATAGTTGATACTTATTTTGGTACAGGATCTCCGTAACCCAGACTGCAATTTTCATCTAAATACTTACTTGCCCTTGTGGAACAGCCAGTATCATCCTGTCAGACAGGTTGACTACCTCCTGTTCAGGGCATTATACTGCCACCCATCAGCCCTAGTATCAGCAAGGCTTTCACGTGAGACAGATAACAATAGTGAAAACATTCCTGGGCTAGGCAGTCCTCTTTGCATCTTTTTCCTCCTTTTTTTCCCCACCCTTGCGAAATCTCTTGTTTTGTTTGCCTCAATAGTTTTGATTGATTTGTTTGTGGTTTGGAGGTGGGGGGTTATTTTGAGAAGATAGCTGTGTCAGTGTTGTTTCAGCCTTGTATAGGGAGAGGTTTTGTTCTGGAAAAGGACAATGTTGAGATATTTCCTAAAAATGCAGTGATGATATTGCTGTAATGCCCTTGGATATGCATTCCATGACAAGATTTCTACAGCTGAAAATGCTTTGTTCCTGGTTTTCTCGTAATTTATTTGCATTCTTATGTTTTATTTTGGTATGAAAGACTGCAGATGCCTTGCACATTCACAGATCAAGTTGTGATTTGGGGCAGAGTGGAATGAACTTTAGGAGGGCAGGGATGGACACTCGGATATGAGTAGATGGCTCTGTCACCAACAGCAATATTAAAACAACTTCTCTTTCGAGGTTTTGGTTGCAAAGCTAACATTCAGGTTATGTCTGTAATTTTGCTTAGAGATCCTTCAGTGGAATATACAGAGATAGTGCTAGTACTTATTTATTATGCACATGAAAAATAGAGCACAAAAAGGAATAAGGTACTTGTAGGACTCTGCTGTAGATTTGCTGGTCTAATGTTACCACTGTGTTTGCAGGAATGCTGTCATAGGTGTTATCTATCAGCACCACGCAAACAAAACGTGATCATGTGGGTAGTTTTGCTTAGTAAGCGGATAATTTAACATGGAAACATCCAAATAGTCTTGTGAAGTTTTATGTGTCATTAATTCATTCTTAAAGTGTTTATCACGTATAGTTTCTATGTATCTGTGCCCTTGCTCCAATCATTTTCAGCACAAACACTGCTCTTAGCAGCAGCAGTTGTATCTCATGAGGCCAATACTGTAATTAATGAGATTCAAGGCACAAATACTGAGACAAATTCAAGTTTCCAACATGAAGAATGAGGATCCAGTGTTTGTTAAAAAGGGGCATGAAGGAATGGCAGTACTTTAAAGCTTCTCAGTCCAACACTGGAAAGGAATTCACAATGTATTTTTAGAGCGGTATAAAAATCTCTTACATAATGCTGATTAATTCTTAGGTTTTAGGGAAGAGCACTGGGCTTTGTGTATAAGAGTGTTGTCCAGCTGAGCCACTGAAAAGGGCTGGTTTGGGCTGGATTTTTTTTCGACTTCTTGAATACAGAAAGCTACAATTATTCAATTATTACAGGATTTTGCTTTTGTTTGGGCATGTATGAGTATTTTTCTGGAAACCATGTCTTATTCTTGGAAGTCTTTATCATTTTAAAACATATGTTATGTTATATCATCCTGTCTGAGATACAGGATAGCTACAAACTGGGTGGGGTTTTTTTTTTCCTTCCCTTACTGCAGCTAGTTACGTTATGGATTAATGTTAAGAATGTCTGCAGTGAAACATTACTTGTGTGGCTTTGTAAGACTTACTTGAACAGTATGACTTATATTACAGAATCATGATTTTCCTCATATACTTATGGTAATGTGTAGAGTTACTATATAGTTCTGCCCATTTTGTTGATTTCCAAAGTGATCAATTAATCTACCTGGCAGGTTTCACAGAGCTCTTAACAAAGGGATGTTTAGGTAATTAAGTCAGTAAATGGTACTCCCTTATTTTATTTCTGGTTATATATAGTTATTGTTGTGTAGCTAGGAAGATTTTTTTGGGACAAGCTATCATGGGAAAGACATGCTTTTGTTTGGTCTTTTTCAACAGACATGACCAAGGCAGCTCTGAAGCCTTGTTGAAGAATCCTTCTTCCTTCTATGGGATGTTTAATCTTTCTGTGGAGTTTCTAACTGTGAACCTCATTCTGCAGACTTTTACTTTTGTGTCAGTCAGATTGGTAGGAATTGTTTAGTTGTATGAGGAGCGGATGAGGTCACTTGGTCTGTTCAGCCTGAAGAAGAGGAGACTGAGAGGGGATCTCATAGCTGTTTACTGCCTTCTCTCAAGGGAGGGAGGTGAAACAGGTGCTGATCTCTTCTCTCTTGCTATCTATGATAGGACTGGAGGTAATGGCGGGAAGATGAGCTACAGGATTGGGAAAGGCATTGCTATATGCTGAAACCAGCTGGAAGAATTTGCAATCTTTTTCACTTCTGTAACACAGTCTGTCCTTGCTTTCTTACTCTTGCATTCTCCCATGAAACCGAAGTTACGGCCCTGCTTCCCCCTGTGCTTTCTTTTTTCAGTGAAAATCGTAATTTACGCCTGCCTTTGGAGAGGAAGCCTCCTGTTACACAGTTCATCCATGGAGGGGCCAGAACCTGGGTATGTTCAGCCTTGAAATAAAACTTGGTAAGAATAAAACTTTCATTAGTTTATTGCTCTCACTGGCAATGGTTGCTTGCACAAGTACTCTGTCTTCCAGTTTGTGGACTCGTACAGTTCAGAGTATGGGAAATATCTGCAGAGGGCACACAGTGACACACAGTCTGAACCTTAGTTCATACAATGGGAAAAAAAACATGTTTGTGAGTACTACATTTCTTCAGAATTAGCTTTTACAACTTCATTTTCTGGTGTGTTATGTGGTTTCAGATCTTCCTGATGCTATTTCCACCGAAGGGGATTTCAAAACATCTCACTTTCTGTCACACACACAGAAGCTCAGGTGTGTGCCTTCTCTGGCACTGGCTAAGGGTTGAACTCATGTTGCTGCTCACGTAGAAAAGCTCAGATGCAGTCTACCTCTTCCCTCAGCCATGTATTTTCACTTACAGAACTGAAATTGCTACTTTTTTTGTCAAATATGGTTAATAATTGGATAATGTGTTAAAATTATGACTGACAGATACATAAACGCCCGCAGCATGTAGTAATTTCTTTGGTTAGTCTGGCTAAAACTGGTTGTTCTAAGCTATCTGACCAAAACTATGTTACCAGACGATCCAGTCTGTAAAAAAGAAAATAATAGTACATAACCTCAGTTATTAATCATTTGAAGGATGGCTGAAAGTCACCATTGCTTATTCAGTGATGTGTCACATCAGAAATGTGATTTTGTGTATTGTATGTGCCAATAACTAGAAGAAAAAACAACCTAAAAACTAGGGATATAGGTGGATGTGAGACTTAATTGGATCCCAATCTACACAGAGCTCCACATGGGCAGATCTGTCTTTGCATGATGTGGGTGCAGGGATTTGTGGGTAAAGACTTCACTGCAATGGTGCTTTGCTGCCACTTTTAGCATTTAGTGCTATGCTAAAAAAAGCCCCACCCAGAAATCACATTAGCAGAACCAAAATTACTTTTATTTTCAGGGTCACTACACTCAGCAATGTGCTACAGAAAAAGGATGAACCCAGTATGGAGTTGCTGATAATTCCTGAGTTGGTTTGACATATGCAGACTGCTGTCAACTTCAACAGGCTTATTTAACACATTTGTTTCTTTTGATTTTAGGATTAGTCAATATGCAATTTTGTGAAGCTATGCTGATAAGGTTGCATCTTGTGGGCTGTAGGCCTGGAGTTGCAGACCTCGGTCAGGCTTTACAGGTATAGCAGCAGAAAGACTTTGGCTTTAGCCAGCAATTAACCACAACTAGGGAAAATGACCTCTTCAGAACACCCAAAATTTTTACATTTATTACATTCTGTTTGTAAAAAAATGGTTCTCAAGCAAGCAGTAGCACTCAAAGTGGCGATCATGGAAAATAAATGGCCAGAGCTATCTTACTGTGACAGCTATGGCAAACCTTTATACAGTTTTATAGAACAAACGCATGTGATGTTTTATTCTCTGGGTAGGTCTTTACATTAAAAGTTCATACTTAACACAAAAGATTAATAAAATGGTTCTCTTTCTCCATTTATTTACTGAGCACGTACTGGTGAATTAAGTATCATCCCAGTGGTGTTCCATAAGAGCCATGCTCTATCAACGCATTCACGTGTACAGGATCTCTGTGAAACTTTTCTGCCTTCTTTGATGTGTATAACCCAGGGAAGATGGAGATCATTTTGGACTGTATTGTGGGCTTAATATTCAGAGGAGCTAATTTATCAAGATCTCAAGAATCACAAAAAAAAAATAATTGTCTAGGGGCTTGCTCTTTTTTTCAACAAGTACAAAATATGCCAGTGGACTGTGATAGCGTCTGCAGTGTTATTTGCTTTGCTATCAATACCAACATTTAAGCTGCTTCTGTTTTTTTTGTAAACTATTGGGGGTTTTCATGTTCAGTGAGGAAGAGCCATGTAGAAAACTGCTAAAATTTCATCCTGTTTTGGACCTGCAGCCCAGGAAGAAGGTGTTGATGACTGAAAACACTGCACATATACCACATCAAAGTTATACCAGATCTGACTGATAGTTTAATAACTGGACAATATCAGTCTTAAAAGTAAGAAAGAAACCCACAGCATTATTTATTAATTTGTACTTACATGTTTTGTTTTTCTTAAACTTCCAGGAGATCACAGGTTCATAAATGAACAAAACCATTACAGGAATATAATCCACAGAACTTTCCCCAAAATCCAGCAAAAATGACAAGGAAAATTAATTGGAAATGCAAAGTGTATGGAACCAAGTAAGATACTGCTGCTTATTTCTCACACAGGATTTTGCTGTACCAAAAGGGGATTGAACTGTATTATTTCTCAGTTTCAGGTAACACTCACTGCAGAAATTACTTTGTCAATATCCTTTGGCTTTTCTTGGGTAACTGGGAGGTAGGAGGAACTACAGCAAATTCAGTTGCTGTTTCAACTGTGTGTTACAGGCACAATTACACCAGAAGGACCAAATTACAACCTTTTCATTCTGGGTTCTCTTTAGGTAAAGGGTGGTTATAATGGTGTATGTGCTGCACTGAGCGTGCTCTAGCTTGGGAGAAGAACCCTTTGACGTTAAGTATCTTCTGTGATAACAGTACTGAGGGATTGTGAAGATCATTTGCTACTTAGGTTCATCTCTGATTCAACATTTCTTGGTTTCTATTTTGAATAGGTAAACAGGTAAAGGCAAGCATACTCTAATGTTAACATGAGAATATTGTTTTAGAGATTTATTTTGGGTTTGTACAGCCAATTGTTTTTTGAGACAGAGCCTTTTATAGAAACCAAACTATTGCTTGTATTCTTTGACATTTCCATTTATAAAAGCTACTCATGTTTACACACGCACACACACACACATGCATACGCATGCGCACACACACAATAATATTCATATATATTGTTCATCTGGTAAGGAAGAATTAAAAAAAAAGAAATTGATACCAGTCTGCATATGTGTTCAAAAGATTAGTGAATTCTTCAGACTCTGCTGTGGATCAGATTTCAAGAAACTGCTGTTAAAACATCCTTTTTACCTTGTCTTTGGGTGTTCTGAGGCGGGTTTGTAAGGTTTTAATTACTAGGTAATCACCAGGAACTCTCCTTTTCATGAGCCTGCAGCTGGGAAATGGACAGTTTAATATTAATGGAAAGCACAATTGCTCCTTCTTTCTCTCCCCTTTCTTCTCTGAACTTCTGCTTCATCAATTTCTTCTCTAAGGTCCCTCTCCTGAAATTGTTTTTGTAGAGGTCCAGGATAAACCATGAAGAAGAGTAGAGCCCAATTTTTCAAAATCCTGTTTACCATCAACTTTAGTGAGCATGATATGAAACTAACTTACGAATATTCAAGATCTAAAAATCTGATTCATTGATGTACCTGCAGTTATTTGTTCAACTCAGAAACTTATACTAAATGAATCTGCAGGCTTCCCTTGTGAAATAATCTGCCTTTATCATGTCAAGGGGAGGTATGGAAATAATCATTTCAGGCTTCTAAAACAAGAAAAATATTAAAGGATCATTGAAAATGAATAGGCACAAATGATTGAACTTGAGTAAACAGTAGGACAGTGTCTTTAATATGGTATATACCCACACCTATGCTGTCTGTACAGCGTGAATGTCTAGGACGGTTTCTGGATAATTCACCTTCCACTGCTGCTCACATCTAGATCCATTCCAGGTGATTTTTTCAAACAATGTAAGCATGAAATTAATTAAATTAATTGCAAAAGTTGAGCACATCACAATTTTTTATATTAAACTTATTCATATTCTTTCTCATTTCAGCCAGCTGCTGGAAATCCCAATACAGAGTCTCCAGGGACTGCTCGGTCTAAGGCAAGTATAAAGTTAACCATATTTAGGCTTGCTAGCACAAAGGAACTTTTTGTACACAAAGGGATGTGAAAGTTTGTTGGGAAACTACAGAAGTCATGGGACTGGACTGAACTGACAGCTCCAAAAGGTTTCCTGCTTCTCCATTTCCGGATATAAATGGTATATTTGAATAAAAACCTTTGCTAATGACTTATCTGCTGGTTTCTTGAGTTACGCTTCCCATCTAAGTCTGGTGGTGGATATTTAGGGAGCTGAACTGAATGAGCTCTTCTGACCCCTTGTTTTGGCCTTTGAGAGGTTTGTTTATGCAGGCAAAGTGGTTCTCATGGTTGAAGCCACTTGCTGTCTCCCTGGATGGTCTTTCTGACCAATGAAGAGTGGTACTGTAGGACTGTGAGGAGAATCAAGTCCTGGTCTGAGTAGCTGGAACAGGGAAGGTTACAAAATGAAGTCCCGAAAAAGGGGACAGAGATGCCTTAGGGGTGTATTAGAAACAGTCACTTCTCCCATCTGTTCTTTCCTATTGAGTTCCCCACATGCTTACTGCTGGTAGTCTGGCTGGCATGGTAGTTTCCTAAGATATCTGAATAAGAAGCCTGAAATGGAAGGTGAATTGTATTATTTGAAATATCTATTTTTATTGTTTATCATACCCAAGGTCAAAATCTACAGCCCAGCATCATGATGCTTTCTTGACCTCCTGTGGTAGCCTTTTTCCCCTGGTGATTTAAAAGTGGGCTTTTAAAGAGAAGCAGAGATGTTTTAATTTCTTCCACTTCCATGTCTTTTTTTTTTATTTTTAAATTTTTTTCTGCACTTAGGAAAACCCCAAAACATTCTTCCAGCAGCACAAGATATGTTTGACTAGTACATTCCAAGGTATAGATTTTAGTAAGGAAGGAAGAGATGCATTTTTTATATGACTGTTGCTGACAATCAAGAGTGCAGGGTAGGAAGGCAGCTCTTGAGAAGCTCCTCTCTGCCCTGGAAGGGCATCATGTCCAATTATGACAACTTAATTCCAGACATTGGTAAACCAACAGGGATGTGGAAGGGCATGTATACAAAAGAGGAGGACTTTTTAATCTCACAAGTTGGCCTCAGGGGTTTTGGTTCAAAACCAGACAGGAGTTATATAGAATTCCCAGAATATAGCTGGTGCACCCATAACTGCATTGGCTATAATAGGATTTTTTACTGTGCTAGGAATGAAATACTGGGCTCTCATTGTTATCTTCCCTTGTGCAGCTGTAAAGAATTTATTTGTGAGTTTTACGATATCCAGAGGTGGCTCCTTTGTACCCGTTTTCAATAAAGTTGAAATGCTAGAAGTTTTTTAGCTTCTTATTACTCTCTTTGCCCAGTACAAAACCCTTGTAGCAATTCTGAGACTGGCACATCTGTCCTATAATGAACCTTTTCTGGAAGAGACCATTTTAATTTCCCTGCATAACTTGTCCTTCTAATGCCACTTTTTGTTAGCCCCAATATCAAGTCTCTTCCAGCACATTGAGTTCAACAAGTTTTGAAAAGATGCTTTATTTTATCTATTCTTGACAAGACTCTGGGTCATACCTCAGATTTTAGGCATTCTCTGTTCAGTGCACTGAAATTTTTGCAAGCCTGAAGTACCCCACCTTAAAATGGAAAAAGAAGCCAGACGTGAATGTAGGGATAAAAATGTTTCACTTGAAAAAGATATCTCAGTTGCTCAGGATACTGAGGAATCAGGGAGTCTGATTTCATTTCCATGGGCTAGCTTTCTCCCTGGTCTTTCTTTTGTAGGGCTACCATTCTTTAAAGACTTTAGCCCTGACTTCTCATTGCCTTAAGTGGAAGCAGGTGTCAGTATTTGACATGGTGACTTCCCAAATATTCCACTTACCCTCATCAGTTGCTGGCTACTCATGAGTACTGTTCTGGATTTGATACTGCTGTTTGAGCACATTCAATCCTGACAAACATAGCCCTTTTATAAAAAGCTGTCAGTAGTAAAGGTAAATATAATGTTAATGGAAATGACAAATAAATCCAGCAAAGAAATAAACAATAATAAACAATAATAATAAACAATAATAAACAATAATAAACAGAGTCCATTTTAGATTCTATTTCTCATTCTCCCTGCATACTGATCCCTTAAAATCAGTTTTAAGAAATACCTTTTTTCCCATTGAGATTTTTTTTCTTTCTCTGTCTTTTATGAATCCCCTTTTGCCTCCAGAGATGCTTGCAATGTCTAGGGAAAAAAAAATTTTAAATTCAGATATAGCAGGTCTGGTCATGTTGTCCATTTATGAGCTAGTTTTCCATTGAAACCAGGATGGATCATGGTGTAGGACTAAGCATTACTGCTAAGAAATAGGAAAACAGCAAGCTTCACTTTTTTGAAGGATATAAGGGAAACTGTGAAGAAAATCTTTTCTCTTAAGCACTTCTAATGAATCTGCCACATATGTATGTATCATCTTCAACAGCTATTACCGAACAGTCTCCTTCTCATTCAAGAAGTACTTGGACAGATGGAAGTCAAAACAGTAGGGGACTAATAAACTGTTTCAAGGTTCCCAAATTAGGTCTGCTTAAAAATAAAAAATGGGTTTATAAATGCTAGCATCCAATCAGAGTGTTGCCACTAATTTCCATGGTTCTGGCAGTATCTGGCTCCTAACACAAATACAAATGTCGTAATTTGTTTTCCATCCCCTCTGATGTCAACGTAAACAATCTTTTGGATGGATTTGGATATTTCTCTGCAGGAGTATGAAACCTAACTCAACAGTATTGTGTTAGTTTATGAGAAGCAGAAGGGGAATCTGACAAGTTTAGTGACATTGTCCAAGCTATCTGAAATGTAGAAAATGTCTTATATAATGAAAAGCATATTAGAGTGTAAAATATGTTCTGTAGTCATTGTCTGAGTGCACACTGGAAAGCAACTATGTCAAGTTTTCAGCTAAAAATGACCAAACCAAAGCAAAAGGCATAAAACCAGTCAACATGTTTCATACAATTCACTATCTAAGTCTTCTGAAGCTATTAAAATATTTCTTGATGATATTAGTTTTCTGTCAAGATTCATGAGAAAAGTCAGTTCATATTGGATCTTGTACAATGCTCAGAGAAGGCAAGATTCAGTCCATTCTTTCCTATTCTTTTAAGAATAACCTGATCTTTCTCCGAATATATATAAAAAATATGAGGCCTGACACAAAAAACCCCTGAGACTTACCGTATAGTTTCGGATCGAAGAGTGGGAGGAGAAGGACAAAGATATTGTTATAGAACATATTATAACCTGTCGCAGTGAGACAAGGCTCAACTCAATCGCTTCACTCAGTATGAGTGGACACGTATTCAAATATAGATATTTTCTTAGCCTCAGTCAGAAAACGTCAGTATGTGCCGGCCCCCAATGCTTTGTCTGTGAAGCAGTTTATAGCAAATAACAACCTCATTGTGCTTGAGCACCCACCTATTCACAAAACCTGGCTCCCTCTTCCCAAAGACCAAGTCGATGCACAAAGAAACCCATTTTTTGTTGGCTGAAGATGTGAAAGCAAAAACAATGGAGATCCTCAACAGCCTTTCACAAAATGATTGTGGAATTGCTTTGAACACTGGTAGTATCATATGTGTGTCATATGTGTGTTGACTCAGAGGGAACTATTTGAAGGTGATCATAGTTGATTTCTTAATTTGTTAAATAAAAAGATTTACATGCACTGTCTCAGGGCTTTTTGTGTCAGACCCCATATATATTTGCTTCTGTCTTGCAATTTGAATTTGAATTCAGTCAACTGCTTTTCACAAAGAAGCCTTACATTCAGACCCAAGTTAACAAAAACATTTGTTTACTGCTTACAAACTATTGACAGCATTTGACAGAGGTTTTTAAGCCCATTTTTTAACTGACTTATTGGAAATATTTTAGGAGTTATTTTTTCAGGAAGAGTTCAGGCAAGCAGATGAACGTAAGTGGGTACCACATATAAAAGTTGTGCATTTTCCTTTTCCAGGTGCTACACTTGATATAAGAATTCAGGCATGAGCGTGCCTTGTAATGGAGGATGCTCTAGGATACCATGGGCAGTGCACTGTTTCTGTGCTTGCCTGTACACTTGGCTCTTAATTTTCAAGTCCAGTCACTCCATGCTCAACTAACATTGTTTATCACAAAGGTTCAGAAAAAACTACTGATAAAATTGCTCAGTGGTCGGTTATATTTTCTGAAATCAATTTTCTGATGGAGTAGCTGCCTGCTGTAAGGAGGTTTATGGTAGACTGTCTCCCCTGACTGTTAGAAGCTGCCTAGGAGCTTTTTATGGACAAGCACCACATTTTAAAATATGCAATTGTTTTGGTACATTATTGTTCTAAATGTCATGAAGTTAGGTTTTCATTCTTTGTCACCTTAGAACTGATTATACAATTACGTGGCAGTTTCTTCGGTCAGCTGTGTATCTTTGTGTGGATACAATGGCTTTCCAAGGCATTGAAGAATTACTTGACTGCAAATGAGAGAACATCTCTTCAGTACCCAGAATCTGCCGGGAAAGGAGCAGCCACAAACCAGGCTGACCAAATGCATTTTGAAAGGAGCGGACAAGGTAGGCTGTGTGTATGTCCTCTTCCAGCTGCAGCTTTTCCAGCTGGAGAAACTGGAGCCATAGCATGGCACCCTGTTGCTGCCTCAGGCAAACTGCTTCAGCATGTGCTGATTAAGCCATCTCAGTCAAAGTAAGCTATCCCCCAATTACAGCACAAGATGTATAGATGCATCAAAGCTTGCACAGTGCTGCTATTTCAGCTACAGCAGAGGACCTGTAGGCAGATGTTCTCCCTGTGCTTGCTTGTAAAACTTCATCTCAGAGCACATGGATACCTCACACTCACATGAACTTCATCCCTTTAGGCTTCAGTGTTAAGTTGAGGTGCCAATTATTGTGCATGGCCTGGCCAATATTCAAAGAACAGACATTTTACACTTTGATCAGCCAGGCTGTTTTTCTGTTTGTCTTCCTTTTTTTTTTTTTCCCTGTGATTACTTGATTGAACTGCATGCAGCAGCAAACCAGACTCATCTTTAAGGTAACTCCTATTTCATTCAGTAGTATACAATGTATTCACTATCTTTAAACACCTTTGAAATTCAGTTTTGATTTCTGCCCCACTATTATTTTCTTCAGTGTTTCATCTATAGAAATAACCTTTTATAAATCTTGGGTTCAGTGCCTAGGTTCCCTACAAGTCTTAAGAATTCCTTTCTCTAAGCAGCACATGAATTGAAGACACCATTCGTATTCAAATACATAAAAGCAAACGGGACTATAAAAACATAAAATGCAAACACAAATGCTTTCTACGATATAGTAGAAAGTAAATGGAATGCTAAGGGGTTTTGATAGGGGAAAGCAATTGTCTAGGAAAATAAAAATTATAAATCTTTAGAAAGATTTTTTTTTTCTGAAATGGGGAGAAGTATAGTAAGCAAGGTCTCAAAGTTCATCAGATGTCGTGTTAAGAGTCTTAAATAGCAGGCATTGTCTGTCTGTCTGTCATGGAGTTGTATGACTGTCAGCTGTCTGTTAGGTTGTGGCTCTAGAGGATCCCAGATGTGTCAGTGGAATCTCAGGAGCCAAAAGCATGTACAAATGGCCTAGGATTTTCGTATGTGTTGATTTTTTTTTTCCCAGCAAGGGTAATGGAAACAACTAGTTAAGAATAAAGTTGGACCTAAACTGTTTGTTACTTAACGATTTCTTTTCTATCATCCAGAACCCTTTTTTTTTACAGTTTTAAACATTCTACTTTAAAAGGAATACTTTTTTTTGGTGCTTTTCTCTGTTCCTAAACAGTGGAGAAATGCTGAAATGCAGTGCCAAGGCCTTTTCTTCCAGTGTTTCCATCCCATTAGAAACCACAGAGTGAGGCAAATGCTGAGAGCAAGCCTCTTCTTGCAAAACTTCCAGCTCAATCTATTGAACACAGTGGTTTGGATGAGTTTGATTAAGCTTGCAAAGGTTGACTCAGTCCTTCATCCTCCACTGGCAGGTAAATTGAATCATGGGATTTATAAAGAATAAACCTTGCCAGACAAACTTGATTGCATTTTTAATGGAATTAGCAGATGATGAGAAAGCAGTAGATGTAATATATTTGGATTTCAGGAAAGCATTTGATACTGTCTCATGAAATCTTACTTGAACAAACGATTCAGTTGGGCTGCGAGCAGAACACTGTCATGTGGGATAACGAGCTCAAACTTCATGAAAAAGGAAAATGACAAGAGGCATCTTGCTTGTGCCCCTGACCTCAGGACTTTGTGAACATCACCTTTGGTCCTCAATAAGGAGATACAGCCACAAAGCTCGCTGTAGGCTCCCGCCAAGTCTGGCTGCGCTGCCACGGTCACACTCGATTAGGGTGGAGTACTGGAACTTAGCCTGCTGGTGTGATAAGGGAAGGTACGACCTGTCTGCCACACGAGGCAGGGCCTTGGTGGCATGACAGCAGTCATGTGCTGCTTTCCTGGAATCTGATGATACTGGCGTCTGAGAAGGAAGTTTGTTCCTCTCCTGTGCTGGGGAACCAAGGACAACAAAAGCAAAATCCAACTGCTTTGTTGGGAAAAAGGTGAGAGTCCCTAAAAGGATAATTATTTACCAGGTTAAAGTAGAGGAAATGGAAAACTTTAAAGAACACAAACTGTCTTAAGACTGATTAGTTCCTACGTGTCAAGGAAAAGAGATAGGAAAAGAGACTGTTCAGTAAAGTATTCTACTGTGATTTCACATTTCATTCACATTCCTAAAAAAAGTATTGACAAAAAGAGGTAATTTTAGAGAAGGTGCAAAGCAAAATATCTAGATGCCAATGTGATAGATTTTATGTTCTTATATGTGTATATATGTATATATATGTGTGTGTGTTTGTGTATATATATATATATGTAGTATAAATAGCTTGGCTAAAAGGCAACTATGGTGATTTGTGAAGGTACCAGCATCTAGAGGCCATAAGAATACAAATATAAATGACACAGATTTAACCAGCCAGTTCAGGGATACTGCTGCTGACTCCAGTAGCAACATCCTGAGGGAAAGATGGATCATTGGGGTTTATACAGAATAGCTGACTATGGAGAAAGTGGTATAACTAGGCAAACTAGGTTGAAATCAATTAAAGAAATAAGTAGTTGAAATGCAGGGGAAACTCCTAAGAGTGAATGTCCTACTAAATTATCCAAGGGAACAGTAAATAGCTCATCCATCAGAACGTTTACATCTAATTTGGATAAAAAATGTTTTCTTCCCACATGGATTCCCATGGCCCCTACCAGTTCCTTGAAAACTCACAGGAGTCTCAGTGGGGCTTGGATACACTCATTATCCACTCAGTAGAAAAATATTTCCTCTGGCTATCTGCCATGTAGAAAGCAGATCTTAGTGTCTGTTTCAGGTCTTTTTTTTATGTTTCTAACATGCCATCTCTCTTTTCCCACTTGTCTTTGCCTTTGCCCTTGTTGGTAAGGGCCAGGTCCACTGTTCCACAAGAGCTTGGTTTGTGCTGTGCTCCACAGCAGCTCTTCCCAGTGGCATCAATATCCATCAGTTTCACTTTGCAGTGAAGCACTGCTGAAAGTGTTTCTGTGTCAGAGCATCCTGCACGTTTTAAGTGTGCAAAGGAGGCTGACTCTATCACCTAGTCAGGGCAGATGTGGTCACGCAAGCTACCAATTTGTTTATTTCTGTTCAACGTTTAATCTTTTTTTAAGTACTGAGAGCTTAAATCTAAAAATCCGCTGCATTCCTAAGACCTTTTAAGTCAACTTTCAAAGACAGTCTTTTATTGCTGGGTTATAAACCCTTTACAGAAGGAAAGCTTTAAGTCTGAATATTAAAGAGTTTAAAGTTCGTTTTTGGATTGTGAACCTATTATTAAAGCAGGATGGAAACTGGCTTGCAGTCTGCCTTTTACACAGAGCATCCATACTGTTACAGTCCAAAATGAAGTCACTTTTTTGGACTAGGTGCAGGCCACAGAAGGCTTAGAAATGCCACTTGTAATTAAAAACATTGCACCTGGATCCTTCTGTCTTTATCGAGGTTAAATGGCCACTGAAAGTAATATAAGTTGAGATGGAAGAACAACAGCAAGCTCATGTCCTCTATTTTCTAATATATTTAACTGTTTATGGATACTAGGAAAGCTTTGTACATTTTGTACGTTTCAACAGTAAAATGGATGCAATTTCCTCTAACTTTGATAGTGATTGTAATAACAGTTAGTGCTCTGTGAGGCCAAGCAGAGCCACCTTTCCTTGTCCCCCTCTCTGTGCTGTATGAGATTGACTGTCAGCTGTTCAGCATGGACAAATGTTGTGGGCTGTCATTGCAGCTTTCTTTGTTTTTTCAGCTTTATCTGTTGTATTTCTACTAATGCCTTGTCTACATTATGGATCAGAGACTTTGATCTAGCCGTCTGGAAGAGCTTAGCGCAGTGCAGCCCTGATCCTGCCTGAGCCATCACAATATCGATACTAATTACACAACATTTTAATTCTTAAAAATGTTAACTAAACTAGATGGGTTGTAGAAATGAAGTGCTAAGTAGAATAATGTGGTCTAAAATACCCCCTTCCAGCTGTTGGCAGCTGTAGGCTCATAGGCCTGTTCCTTTTTTTGACTCCACACAGCCCATTTTGACATACCCTGTCTTAACTCCCATTGCGCTACGGAAACTATGTGTCTTTCGACTCAGGTTTCCTCCACCACCCCTGGTAAATAGTCTCAGGATCAGACCCTTCCAGAAATACAGGAGGATTTTGTAGGAAAGGTGAATATGACCCAGCAGACTAGTGTTTAAAACATTTACCTTGGAGGACAGAACTCATACTCTTCGGACAATTTTTATGGCTAGCTGTCTTGGATCATCATCAGAAAAGGGGGAGGAACAGTTTGGTGAACCCAGTTCAAAACTCAAGAATTCCCCAGACTGTTAATTGCCGTCTCAAGGTACTGCCTCAGCCAGCAATCTGGCTGCCACCTGGGGCTCCATGCTTTGCTCAGCAGCCCCTGGGTTTACAACTCATCCCAAGCTCCCCTCATGAGGATGGAGCTTAGAAGCCACACAGGCTTTTATTCTCTGGCACAAGTAGTGTCAGTATCAGTGAATTCTTTGCAACCACATCTTTTTAGAGGGAATCCCCATTTCACCAGAAACCTTCTGTGCCCAAGTTTAGATTCTTTCTGATAAGGACTCCTAAATGTGCTGAAGTTGGAATGAAGTTATTTTGTGCACTTAGCAGACCACAAAGCAGAGGAGAATTGCCAACAGCTCATTAACCCTTGTATCCCTCTCATTTTAACTGTATTCATTATATAATTTACCTAGAGCAGTAGAGGTACTGCAGTAGACTGTCAGGAAAGACTGGAGGGTCAAGTACAGTACCCAGTCATCCAGTCCCACAGCCACACAAGAGAAATCATCCTCTGGGATGCAGCTGCTCTTGCACCAGATTAATCCATAAAGCTTCTCAGTTGAACAGCAACCTTTAATTTTTAATTTTATTTTTATTGAAACACACACATAAATCTGGATGCCATACTCCTTATCAAGTTACCCAGTTTATTTTTAGGCAGTTTACAAAATCCCAACTTACAAACAAGAGTAAAGTTGTGAGTAAGAAACTAGTAGTAATTTCTAATCCAGTCCTGGTCAGACAGTTTAGCAGATGATTTTTCGTTTCTGTCACCAATAGCAATGTCTTTAGAAATACTACAGCCAGCAACAAGGGTGGAAGTGCTATGAATAGTACTAATAATACAATTTAATTCTGCTTTTGTCAATGAATCAGCAGCATTCAGAGAGCTGTAAATCCTTGTAATTCTAGCTCTCTGCCTGCTGACAATGCAGGATGGTGTGCTGAGCATCGGTGCTACACTCTGAAGGGTCAGTTCTGTGGACACTTGAGCTGGTGCTTTGTTGAAAGACCGCTGTCTTGCTACCATCAGAGCCAGGGTCAAGAAATATCCCTCCTTGAAGTAAAATGTAACGTAACAGTACGTGTTGCAGTTAAGGACTCTGCATAGCATGTGTACGTGTGTTACACTAGATAACAGCGTAACAACGGAAAGCTTAATTCCCCTGAAGGTACAGCAAGGTGGCTACTTTTTTTTGTTTGCATGGAGATACCATGTATGTCTTAGTCAAAAGTACAAGCTTTTGAGAATATTTTAACTGAATGTGAAAGTTTCCTTGTTCCTTTCTGGGTGCTGGAATGCAAGAATGGAGCAAAGCACTAATAGCAGGAGGGTAACTGGAGCCCTGTTGTCTGCAGAGAGGTAGGGCAAAAAATCACAAAGGAAATCTGTATCTTATTAGCTGGCTCAGTTAATAAAAACTGAATATATCTGACACATTTAAAGGTTTCAACATCTCTTAAAACATTTTACAGGCAAATTTTTAAAGCCATAGATATTTCTGCAGTGAGCCACGCAACTGTGAAGAAGCTGTCTTGTGATGTTATGTGCATAGAAAATGTCAAGAAAGGCAAAAAGGGTAGCTTTAGGTACAGGAAACAATGGAGAAAATCCTGCATATGCTGATATTTTTTATACATGCACTTATATTTGCAAAAACACACATATGCTCTTTGTGCAGAGCTGTTTTGTGCTGGAGGAGTAGAATAAGATAATGCTGAGAGCAGAACAGACTTTTAATGCAGCAGCTATAAGAGGACAGTAAGAGAAAAATACTGAAATTCAACAACACTGTCAGGTATGAAACTGGGATAGGAGATGCTGCAATACACTCACAAAAGTGGAAGAAGGATGATCACATGATTGGATGCATGAGGAGGCGATGCCGATGAGCTCTAAGGCATGTGCCCGATTTTAGTATTACATCCCCCACACTGTTCTCACCAAGAAAGCTACCAAAGGTGACACCAGCATCTAGCATATAAGGTCAAGGGGAAGAAGTATCAGATTTCTCTTCCCAGAACTATAAATATGAAAGCAAATACTTCTCGATGGGATGGAAGTAGCATGTGTTGCATTGCCACAAGACTAAATGCAGGAGTCAAACGATTGCAGACGTTTACCATTATCAAGCAGAAACTTCAATGAAGCCACACTTCTCTGCACCACATTAAGAGGGTGAAGAATAAATTTAGACTTACTGATAAATTACGGCCCATATCCTGCTACAAACACTGCCTGAAATGCATGACAGAAAACTGTCCTAAATAATCACTGACCTTCAAATAGAAGGGGGAAGAAAGCCAGACCAAACTTGACAATATCTTCTCTGAAGGAAAAAACCCTATATTTAACTGGATTCTCATGAAAGATCACGTGTGCCTCAAGAGGATAAATTTGGAGCATTCTCAGTTTCAGAGTGAATATTTTATATAAACACACTAAACAGTATAGGAAAAATACAGTGCTCTCCACAACAGTAATGCTCAGTGAGCTAAAAAAACAGATTGGGCCAGATCTTAGTTATAATTCCCAATGCAACGTATTCTTGAGTATAGTCTCCTGAGAGATACCTTACATAACAGGAAATTGTGGATAATCACAGAAAATACATCAAAGCTATTTTAGGTATTTCTAACACAATAAGTGTGTACTAAATGTTAGGGGAAAAAAAACCCAAACCACAGCCATGTGCATATTGGCATTTCTTTAGGTTTTTATTTCGTATGGGTTGGAATATTCCACGAGCAGGGTTTATAAATTTGCTAGGGCATGGAGTAATGACCAGTCTGCTGTGTGTTGTATTCAGACTGTATGATCTCAACAGGAGAGCGCAGAAAGGGAACAGACATAGCGGATCAGAAGGAGTCAGGGAACATTAACTGCATACATGCATAATTATTACTACAGTGACCTGATGGAAATTCTGTAAGGATTTCAAAATACTGCTGGGTACTAGAAACATAGTGAAACCTTTCTTAAGCCCTTTTGTATTTCCAGACACACATGGAAATGACAAATAATATTCTGAACAACTATTAATTCATAACAGCCTCTCAAATTTCAGCAGGGATTTTCAAGAGAGAGTAACTGGGTGCTTTAACAATGGAAGAAGACTGCAGTGATACATAAAATCAAATTGGATGTTATATTAATGTAGTCCATACATGAATAACTGTAAAAATAACAAAATGCAAGAGCAAGGGACACTTACTGCTATAGCCTCAACATTCTGTGCTGTGAACCCATCTATTACTGTTTATTTCTCTGTCTGTTGATTTTCTATGTTATGGAAGTAAAATGATAACTTAAAGGTGGAAAAAGAAAAATTCAAATTTATCTCACCCTTTTTTTTCAACAAGGTACAATGGGGCACTGTGCACTAACTTTGCCAGAGTGCTAGCTCAGAGCTGGTGACCTTTTTTTTTGTGGAGTTTCAAAATACGCTGAAATTAAGGAAACACAATCCACTTATCCATGGTTTCATACCAACCTGTCTCAGTCTAAGGTCAAACTAGATAAGTTCTCTGACAAGGCCTATAGGTCTGACTCTCTTTTTGCTTTGCTGCTGACTTAGCTGGTTAGCTAAGTAAGTATAATAAAACCTGTAAAATCCTCCAAAAGAAAAAAAAATCTACAAATTTAGGTTTAAACCAAAAGTTAGGGTAACAGAAGTGTCTCTAAGTTTTGCAATAATCCTCCAGTACTTTTGCATCCCAAAAGGCTCCAGATGTGACCAGCCACTGCAAAATGGCAAGTTGTTTATCAGCATTCAACATTGAAAACTGGCACCTGTAATTTCACTCTCACTATTCATCAGCAGAATTAAGATATCCAGAAAAACCCTTCTGAGACAGGTTTCTGCATATTAATGTATAAACATTTATAGTAAAATACCCTGTCTGTCCCCCTGAGGGTGAGGTATGCAGCATCTGACTCTTCCTCCTACTCAGCTGCATGTATGCAGCATGATCCAAGAGTTTCTCTCTGCTGAGTGTTAAAGGTAGCTGTATCAAGCAAAAGAGAGAAAATTAATATAAACCTCTTACTGTCGGCACTGTTATTAAACACTTGATTTTTTCTAGTACTTCCACAAACTCCTTTTTTAAGCTGTGAGGACTGCTGGCAGATGAGCGATGGGGCTTGCCACTGCCCACCCATGGGCTTGCTGGGGAAGTGCTCATGCTGTGTATGTGCTGAACAGACCCTGCAAACTTTACTTGTTCGAATAACAACTACTGATGCATTGATCACTTTGAAAAGATAATATGGTCCCAAGAACTTGCAATCACTGACAGATTTGAGGGAGGAGGGGAGGGAAAGATGGTGGTGATGGTGGGGGCACAGAGAAACTGAGAACTTTTGCAGAATTTGTAAATTGTCCAGTTTTGATCATGTTCCATTCCTGAGCTCGTCTGTTCATGTCTTCATTTTGGTTTAGGGAGGAAAATTTTCTCCTGATTACTTCTTTTTAAAAATGAGGGCCACCTTCTTCATTTTTGCAGGTGATTAATTCTGTTGTTGATAAAAGTTACAAAATAAGCCACGTTCTACTCAAGGGGCAGGTGTATTCTCAGAAAGTCACCTCCTTATTTGTGAGAAGCATCTGCCAATTAATATCACTAGAGTTATGTAAGATCTTTTAAAATTCTTGTCTCTGCAGCACTTCACCTATTACTAAAAGTAATCAAGCTTCAATATCCTTTAAAATAAACTCAAAACCAAACAGCTCTAATTTAATATGAGCATGAAATTATCATCTTCTTCCTGTTGTGCATAATTATTCAAACCTGTCCACATGACACACAGCCTGATCTTGCACTAATGGTCTTGCTGAAGTTGTGAATGGTCAAGCATGGTACTGGAGTTACGGGCCACATTATCATTCTCCATTAACGATATATAATATATGTGGCACTGTTTACAATTTATTGGCATGTGGCTGGCAGTGGCTGAATTAACACATCACATCAGCTACAGAGGGTCATTCTGATCTATCATTCTGCTTTTTTCAATAGAAGACTATATGGAAATTACTCTTCTGAAGCAAGTTCTGGCAAATCTCTTCTTTGGCGATAGGCGCAGGGTGAGAGGTAATGTGGGTCTCTGCAAGGAGTTTCACATACGTGTGAACCTCAAAAAGCATAAGGGTAGAATAAATGTGCTGCTTGTGTCTTCTCCCATTTTTTTGCTGTAAAATGCATTTCTAAACACAATGGAATCTGTGTAATTTAAATATTAAGTCTATCATAGCTACTGCTTAATATAGAGTGTGGTAGAAGCAGTAAAGATTTTCTGTCTTAAATTTATAGAAGATACTGGAAGTGAAACATTTTCTTTTTCAGGACCTGATCCAGGCCACAGAAGTTAATGAGAATTTTTCTCCTGTGAGCTTTGGATCAGGCTTTAAGGCTAAGATTTTTAAATAATAAATAAAGAAATACCACACACGCGCACACACACACTTTCTCCTTTGCCACCTTTTTTGATATTTTTCAAGACTGGAGCACTGCTGCAGGAGGACCTATATTTGTACTACAGGTACTCCAGGGAGGCACCAAGAGCAGGTAAGCATCTATTCTTTCTGTAGTCCTGCAATTTCAGTAAAACCAAATATGTTTAGACTGACTTGTCTCTCTCATCAGAAAGATATGTGAGTAAGAATTGTTGTCTGTCTTGTAAAAACAGCACTATGCTTGTACATGCATGTGTAGAACTGTTAAAGATTTTACAAGATACATGGGAATGTGTGCCTGCTTATCTAAGGAAAGAAGTGAGCTCAACATTAAAAAAAAATCCACCCTCTAGCCAAGACCTTGCCTGCCAAGTTTTAGCTGTGTGTTCTCTGTTTGAGGCACATACTCCCACATCCTGCACTGAGAGGTGAATACGCTCTTTAATTTAGAGTGAAGATTTAGGAGCAAATTCTACTTTCATTTACATCGTTAAAATCCTAATGAGGCTGTAAATCAGGGTAAGAATATGGTTGAGGTCAGTAGGGTTGGATGGATTTAAATGACTGTAGAATTTGTCCCTTTTAGGTGGAAATATAAACCAGACTAGCCAAAGTAGAGCACTGAAACACATATGCCGAAAGGAAAAGATTTCACTTTCTTATTAAGATGAGCACAGAGTAAGAACAGCCCTCAATTTTGCATCTGAATTTTTTTTCCTGAAAAGAGGTAATAGTGAAAATATTTACTGTCCTAAATCACAATGACCATTAACAAATATGTTAAACTGGCCAAAAAAATAGTTTATGAAGGTTTGACATTCAATTTTTTGCTGAAATGCCCTTGATAGGCTGGTAATAAGAACTATATTTGTATACTTCGGGGTTTACAAGTTCCTTTAAACTCTTAACAAAACTTAACATATTTCCTAAAATATACCAAAAAATTACATTTTCCATGGTTTTCTTTTTATAAGTAGTCTTCAATATTTCAAATATTATGTAATGTAGAATGATCTGGCAACACATGTGCATTGTATTCACTGAGAGTTTTGGTTATGCACAGACAGTGAATATTTTGTTGAATTCAAAATTGAAGTATGTTTAATTAAACAGAAATAGAATCTGCATTTGCTTTTTATTCTGTACTATTTTTTGAGACAAAAAAACCAAAGCAAAACAACTGCAATGGGTAGCAATTCTACATACATAGTTATTGCTTAATAGTTTTGTAGATAATGTGTGTCTCAGATGCTGTTGTGCACCAAGCAGCTGCCATTTCATGAGCTGCTGTCGAAATGGCATGTCCCAGGCGGGGCTGATGTTATTCCACCTCTTATTTTCAGTCTTTCTTTATTTCACTGGCTCACGTTTGTTTAATGATTAGCAGTTCTCCATTATATTTGAAGGCTTAATTGATGTTGTTTCATATTGCTTCAGTACAAGAGAGCATGATTTAGAAGCTGAGGATGGTATCCCTTCCTGTGTGCCCCTTCCCGACCACTGGTTTAAATGGGAGCCTCCACCAAGCACAGCTTATGGAATCAGCCTCTCAGCTGAGCTGCAGCCAGCTTGTTTTTGTATTCCTTAAAAAGACATGCAGTACTTGCCAGGAAATACAAGAAAATAAAATGAGTCACTAAAACAGTAGTTGTTTTTATTGGAAATTATTAAACCAAATAGAATATTATCATATATAAACTTTAATATTAACATTCTAGAGCAAAATTATTTCTGATAATGAGTAGAAGCATAATACCAAGGACCATTTTGTCTTACAAATAATAATATGAGCTGATGCGAACGGTGAGATTGCCTAATACAATTTTGCTGACACGACGTAATGAGAATCTATGGAATATGGCAGATAAACCCATTGTCTTGAGAGCAAAGATCACATCTTCAAACAGCACAGCAGCAAGCCTGTGATTTAATTGTGAACCTCTTTCCTTACATGCAGCATTAATTCCATGTACCACCGATGTTAATTATGTTTATATCAGAGAGACACGAACATGATTATTATTTCTGTTCTGAAAGGTGAAGGGAGAGCTTTTAAAAAACAAGACAAAACCCTATATGAAGTTTACAAACCTGAAAGAGAACTTGTAGATAAAGAATTATACTTAAACAGACTTTAAATTGAAATTATTAGAAATTTTTTCCTGTTACATATTCCATGATCCCAGTTCAAGATTCTCTGCTTTCTTTGAAAACTGTGCAGTATCTATTTTCTTGCATCCTTTGATCTACCTAACAATATCACAACACATCCCAAGACTTCAAATATGGACTTTAAGACCGGCTTGTGCAAAGGGCAGCTTCTAAGAGAGTGGAAAGGTCTGAGGATTTATACTACATTGTTGAAAGTGCTTAATATCTAGAATTCTTGAGAGACAAGTGGGTGATCCGCAATGCTCCCTTTGTATTGCTATTTGACCCAGGAGTTACCAGTTCCTAAATAACTGTATAGCCATGTGTGCAATAGACATACTTCCTACTTAATGATTACATAATAAAACACACATTAAAACCAGTAAAGCTTATTACTGATCTCTAGTGAAAACATTTACAGTTGTCAGTCTAAAATAAATCATCCAACAAAATTTTGAAATAGTTGCTTAATATGTGCTGTATCTATAGACAATTCCAACAGTAAACTTATCGGCTAAAATATTCACAAAAAGTAGGCAAAAAGAGCATGAAAACAGCTAGAACAAATTCAACTTTCTGTCTTACTAAACACTTGATGAAGCGTTTTAAAAAGCATGTTTCTGGCCCTGTCTCAGAGTCCCTCTGTGATAGGCATCAAATCTGTCAAAACTTCTAAATACTCTTATTTACAGAATTGCAAACTATATAAACATACATTCACTCCCAAACAACAACAAAAGAACTTTTATATAAATAAAACAATGTAAGGCAGCAAAGTCAAGAACTCCAGAGCCAGGGAAAGCTCGCATGGCTTTTGCCCATGCAACCTTAGTTACTACGCCAATGCATTCTGATGCAAGCTTGCAGGACATGTAGTTAGGCTACATTTTTTGAAAGACCATCGCTGATTTAGCACACAGAACAGATCTTCAAGCTAATGAATATTTATTCAACCTCATTTTTCAATGTATGACCACAGTCTTATGTAAAGTATAGAACAGTACACTTTGTTGAACCGACTGTGAAAACAAAACTATTAACTTTCTCCTAGGTTTGCCTATGATTTTTATATAACACCCAGAATCACAAAAGTATTAATCAATTCATTTTCAGAATAACCATGAAGATAACAAGGATGCAATCGGAGGTAAAGAGAAATTAAAAATGAACACATTGTGGTGCCCAGTTTGAGAATGCCCATGTTCTTTCTTCTGACTAATTAGCATTTTTATCATTTATTGTTTCATTTCTTTTATAAACTACACCATTCGTGTCTGAATCCAAACTACGCATTTTCACCCCAACCTATTCGTTTTTCTTTTTGCCCTATTGATGTCCACAGCAGAAAAAGATGCTTAAATTTTCCCTATTAAGGTTATCTAAGCAGGTCTGCTTCTGGGCACACCTAGAAAAACATACATCTTGTCAACACAGGCAATTTTGCTATCACAGCCCTGTCAAGAGCTGCAGTCTAAATATCCCTTCACTTAACTTCACTTACATGTTTGGTGTACTAGAAATTGACAGGACTGGCTAAACCTGTGGTCAGAGTCCCAGGAAGGTATTGTCCATCACCAATCTGCCATTTTCTAAAAGTGTATAGAAGAGGCTAAGGAGACTATTGTAATGTAGGCTGTGATTTGACACACAACCCCCTTCTCATTAACAGTGCCATTGGATGCTAAAATATCATAATAGTCAATGACTTTGATGTCTGAGGGATGACACCTCTAATAGCAGATTGCCTCCTAGTGCCACGCTAAGGTAATGACTGAGAAGGCAAAGGACCACATCACCAATACCAATGCCGATATTTTCTTGTGAATCCCGCATTTAATTCATAAGTCAATTTCTTATTACGAAAATTAATGTCTACTTTTATGAGTGGATCATACTTTTCAAATAAAAAGTAAAAATGATCTTAAATCCACTTAAAAAAAAATCAAAAGGACCTTTTCATCCACACTTAAAAAGGTTGCTTCTGATTTCTATCATGAGTCACAGAAACCCTTTGCTTTAAGAATTTTGTACCAGGGAAGTTCTGTATAATTTTTCTACTTTAATTTAGTGCAACTTATTTTAACTTTTAGCATAATGATCTGTTACTCTCTCTTAACATATAGGAGATATATGATGAAAAAAAAGGAAAATATTTGTCCTTTTCTTTTCAGGATGTCTTTTGGAACCACCACTCCTCCATTTTCTTTCCAGAAATGATATACATAAACTATACTTCTCCATGTTTGCTTGGCAGAAGTAAAACATTTTTTTATCTCCCACCCTTCAGATCTTTCAGTAAGAACAGTCAAGTGAATTTCACACCTCACACAATTGCAAAGGAATTACAGGCACACTGAGAACATTTGGCTCAGTTTGCTTCCAGGATAATGTATTTTTGGTAAGAAGTAAAAATTACAGTATATAAAACATATTTCTGCAAATGAAATATAGCAGCATAAGGGAACATTATATACATTCCATTGAAAACATGCATTCGAGAGAGCATAGGAGAATGCCCAATGCAGTACCTACCAGCCTTAGACAAAGGAGAAAAAGTAGCTTTATACATGGCTGAATGTGTTGTGCAGGGATCAAATGTGACTGTAGCGCACAGATCAAAAGGGGCACAACATGACTTCTACCCAACACTCACCTCAGTTTACACAAAGATCCCCATGATGTGGTGCAGTCTCATCTGCACCACACTACTTGCCAGCTGTAAAGAGAAAAGCACCATAAGTTAAAAACATCAAAGTATGTTTCTGCAGTGCCCCAGATTGCACAGCCTACTGTGGAAACAGCACAAGCCTTGAAACAGAGCGTGATCTGTCCACGGAGAAGCAGCGTGCATCTCCCGCACTGGAGAGGAGGAAGGAGCCCCAAGGGAAAAAATAAAAAAAAGAAAAAAAGAAGGAATGGTATGTATTAAAAAATAACTGAACTGACTTGCAGAAATTACTCAGATGCCTTATTTCATTGAAACTGCTCCATGGACAAAAATTCATTTAAGACCTCTCAGAAGCAGTGCAGTGCTACTTCTTCTCAAACAGTATTGAGAAAGTCTTAGGATGAAGGGCACAAATAAATAGAGTAGCATTTTTACTGTCAGTGAAATTCACTCTGGTCAGATCCTCAATAGATTAAGCCCATCATCTCAGAAGCCTGATGCAACAGAAGAAGCAATGGGAACCCTGAGTATTCATGGGAATAAATGTTTATCTTTGGAAGGTCAAAACCTATCACAGTTTCAGTTTTCAGCTTAACATGGGCAAAGACTTCTTAAGGTTCAAGTCCTTAAAAACCCTGTAATAAAACTGTCCTGAAGAAAAAGGTTGACTTGTTCCCCCAGGATTTATTTCCAAAATAAATGCAACTTGGCATTTCAATATGTTTATATTGTGACTTCACCAGTTTTTGTTACATATTTAAAATATAATAGTATTCAATGATAGTTTATGGCAAAGTTCTTTTTATAATGTATAATTGTGACAGCATTCAGACATACTGCATACTTCATTTGAAGGAGAAAAAGTTTATGATTCACTTGCACTACAGAAATAATATTTTACTGTCATTATCAAAATTACATTCTTTAAGTACTGAATAATTTTAATACCAAATTATCTTTTCACAGAAAAATTCTGTGAGGTCAATTACAGTGTATTAAAATCCTGAATACTATTTTAATATTATATTACAAACATTTTTTTGTACATTGTTTCTTCACTGCAGCTTTTGTATCATCAGATATAATCTCACAGTTGAGATTTACAAAGCTGGTCTTTACTGGAAAGAATATACAGGAGATATTGATATTGGGATCTGTTATGCTAAATAGATGTACTAATAATCCATATTCTATTCTGTTTATATTTCTGTGGATTTTTGGCTAAATTTCCAGGTCCAGAATATTAACAGTATTTTTAATATGCATGGATTAGTTCACTGTATTAGGGATAGGGTGGCTAAATCGGTGAAACAAGAAATGCAGTTAAAATCTCTAGTCTGTGGAGTTGTAGATCTTTCCAGCACACATGTTGCCCCTTACTCTGTTAAGGCTCAATGCAGCCAAAAGCACTGGGCATAGAGAAGTGGATTGTTTTATTTGCTTGAGTTCATGGGTAGATCTTAATTGCTCTAGGTCAGTTAGTAATGAGGAAAATAAGATTAACGGAAATAGGAGATGCTGACTGTCCAACATTTATCTTTCAGTGAAAACCATGTAGTATCAGAGAAACAACAGTAACCATGCTGGTTCCAAAAATCAGATGCTTTTCAAACATGTCTGAATTTAACTGAATATTTTTTAGTATCTGACTCAAAAGACTGTAGCTATGATAAACAATACATATACACACAATGCATCCATGTGCCTGTCTAATTTCACTTGTTACAATCAAGTGTTAGAGATGACTCAACAACCAAGCTGATGCTGCTTCTGAAGAAGTGGATAGTGCCCTTCTTGTGCAATATATCCAGACTTCAGGGGTGAATTTCATCCTATTCTCTTTCTTCACTGTTCTGTAAACAAGCTAAGGCAGTGTCAGGACTCTGGTGACAAACACTTCTCCTTATCTGCTGAGTTTCTGTCTAATTTATTTTATTGAAAAAGCTGCACCATCAGTATGCAGTCAAAGAAGAATCAGGTTAAATATCAGGAGATGGGGTGGAAAAGGCATAGAAGAAGAGGCACTACAGGATGGGCTCTTTGAAATAGGCAACTAAGGATAAGTCACCATTACTGCAGTGCAATGAAGACCCACAGAGCAACAGAGCTGGTGCTGTGGACCTATGTCCGTATCATATTTTTGCGGGTTTCACTTCAGATTAAGCCAAGACTGGTCCCGTGGACAGACTGCTGTATTGAAACAAATTGGATGGGCTCTTAGGGTGCATGTTGGCTTAGCTTTATCTGAAATGAATCCAATTCGCACACTTCATGATGCAAATGAAAGAATGGCAAGGTAGGATAAGTGGGAGTATTTGAAAGGTAAACTGGACCGAATTAAAAGTCATAATGCAGATGGAGTCTTCAGGTTGTTCTTTAGCGTACACTTCTGTATCTTAGTTGTGTGTGCTTCTTCATATCTGAAAAAGAGAGATGAGCTGGAATAAAGAAACAAACTTCTTCAGTCAGTGAGTAAATGCCTCTTGAATATGTTGAATTTCAGAGTAGCGTTCCTGCAGTAATCCACAACTGCACAAAAAAGAGTGTTTTGATTTATCTTACTAAAGAAATAGGCCTGAACAATCACCTGAGAGCTGAACCTCCATTTGTTGTAAACTGGCATAACATTAGACTAGGTAGGGCAAATAAGGACTGTGGTGAGGAACACAGAACATGCAATAATGTTTCACATTTTTAAACTTAATGTATGTGATGTCTGGGCAGTTACTGAAAAATGAATATAACTAATAGCAGAGGGAATACACATGTAAATCTACAGTGATTAATTACCAGGAAATGATAAAAAACTGTTCTCATTTATCTGTGCTGGAGGAATCAGTACTATTTCTCCAGAAAAGAGTTGCTAAGCACACAGTGTCAGGAATGGGAACAAATTTTGGGGTATTTGTTATGTACTTTATATACACCTTTTTTTTTAGTTAGGATTAATTATTTTATTTACTACCAGTATTATTAGTAGTACTATTGTAAAATCCCAAACATTCAGTTCCCATTGTTGTGCAAACAAATAGTGGGCTTTTGTTCCAAGAACTTTAAAAATGATCAAAGGTACAAGTACATGTGACAGCTGACCAGGGAATTTTGGGCTTGGCATTGCTCTGAACTGATGCTCTGAACTGTTTCAGTCCATGAGTTGCAGGCACCATCTCAACCAGTTTGCTTTGGTAGTGTCCTCTGTCATGGTACTCCTTTGACCAGTGACCTGGTGGAAGGGAAGGTACTCTGCACACTCTTCTCTGGCACATCACAGACTGAGAGGAGAAACTAACGAGGTTCCACTGAGTTTAACCTTCTAAGCTAACAGAATTTTTGGTGACAAAAAAAAAAATTGCATGAAGAGCATGGGGGGTATGTGATACCTTAATTCTAAATAAAATCCAAGCTTTTAATATAATTTTATAGGAAATTACCTTTTTTAGTATGTTTAAGAAGTATTTAGCTTCTAGTAATTTAGGACAAATTCCAATCCAACCATTCAGAAAGGCCAGATTATACATAATAAATGATTGCTGAGAAAGAGGTATCACCTTATCTATCTTCTCCATAGCAAATTATAAAGCTATTCTAAACCACAAATGTTGAGTTCTTAATCAAAGAAACTACTCACAATAATTTTACTACAGATTTTTATATAACTGTGAGGATGTACGTCTGGTGAAAAGATGATAAAGCATTTTTATAAGATCAAATATTATTTAAAAATTCATATTGCTGTATGTCTTGAAATGGTACTAGCAAATCTTTTCATTTTTCTCTCCTTTTCAGTATTGCCATAGGCTCAATACTGCAGTCTTTAAAAGCAAAAATACCATGCATGCTTTGCCCATATGATGACATCATGGGGGGGCATTACAGCAGCCTCCAAATAGTAAAGATGACAGTGAGATCCTGCTTCCTTAATCGAAATCAGTGGGAGTTTTGCCTGAGTAAGGAGGTTAGGATTGGGTCCCCCCCAAAAAGAAGATAATGAGATATAACTAGGAATAATGGGGTGATGTGAAGACATGGAAAATGTAGGTTGTGTGTCATTAAAATCTTCCTGACGGTGATCTCTATTATAGCAGGGAATAATCTCATTTACTTCAATGGGAGAACTGCCAGACTAAGATCTGAGTAAAGGCAGGAGGGGTCTAGATCCTGATCCAAAGCCCACTGACATCAGTGGTGATATTTCCATGGACATCAGTGAGGTTTGGATTCGACCGAGGGTGAATATTGCAGGTGTATTTGCCTGAACCCACTCAACTCCCAACGCTTTTTTTCATAGTTGTGGTGAATAATTATTAAGATGCGTCTAAATACAGCCAACAAATTATGTTACTAGTTCATTTAAGCATAGCTAAAACTCATCAGTTTAAGAGGCATCTTCCATGTGGTGGAAATGCAAAGAAGCTGTTAAAATTTAAACAACAGAAACCACTGTGAAGAACACAGGTATGTAATAAGGCTGTATTGTGTTGCCAGCTTGGACCTTATGTGTTTATAACAGTGAGTGTGGAGGCTGGGCATTATCTGAATTAGAAATCTCTGAGTTTTGTTTTCATGCTTATGAATGCAAAGGGCAAAAAAGAGGAGAAGTTAAGAGCAAGGAAGCACTGGGCACAGTATCAGAGATACTTGCAGAGAAGTGTGAAGGAAAAGTGAAGAAACAATCTTTTGTTTTCATGCATCTTGTGTATGCTCTTGGTAAATAAGCTGAATCCCATCAGAGTTGCCAGCTCTTGCATCTGTTTCTCTCTTCACAGACAAAACTTGCAGGATTATAAATTTTAGCTACTACCTGAGTCAAGAAAGGCAAGAGACTAAATATTTGTGGCTTGTGCCTTTGTGCATGTAACTTAAGTCATATATTGTTTTGTAGGCACTAGTGATTAAATGTATTTTAATATTGCCTCCCACTGAGCCTCAGCAAAGCGTCACAAATACTGAATATTAAAAATCAAATTTCTTAACAGCAAACATGCTTTTGTCCTTTAGTGAATTCCCTCCACCTGGGTATTTTTTAAGCACCTCATGCAGCTCTCCAGCCTATCCATATGGTTTTATCCTCTGCAACACACAGGCAGTTTCTTACATGAACGTTTCTGTTACTCAGTTAAGCTTCTGTTAGCTCATTGGTTGAGTCATTGATGGGAGAGGGGAAGTGAAGCAGAGAAGGCCTAAAGCTCATCAGTTTTTTATCCATTAATACATGTACTACAATGAGAAGGAGCTGTAGAGATCTGTGGCATTAATATGAGACTAATACATCCAGATTAAATAAAATCGCTGCCTTTGTTCAAGTAAAATTATTAAAACTTCAGAATCCACATTCGGGGAAAAATGAACATACAACTTCTCAAATTTGAACTTGCTGCGCTCATTGGGCTGTGACAGAGGAGGTTTGCAGTAGCTCCTGTGTGTTGATCCAGTTACTATAGTACTTTATGATTATATTAGTTTAACACAAAGCAAAGTGACTGAAAAAAACCAGGCAGCTGAAGACAAATTGAATTGACTGGCCCCACCTCACCCATAATAATTCAAATTTGTTCAGTCATATAAGTTACAGGAAATACTTGAAATATCTTCTAGTCAATGCACCTGCCTCAGAGCAGATTCATTTCTAGACACATCATACTGTACATGTGTTCCATCTAACTTCATCCTAGAAAACTCCTGTGGTGAAGACTATCTAGGCCATTTATTCCAATGTTCCTCTGGCCTTACTGTTAGAAAGACTGTCTTAACACCTAACCAGTATCTCCCTAATTGCTAGTTAATCCAGCTAACGTGGAAAAGAATGGATTGCCTGTCTTTCACAGGTAGTTTTCAGGCATTTGAAATCTTGTACCATGCATCTGTCTTCTTCTATGTAGACCATGCAACCTTGTTTCTTTCACTCTTCCCTCACAGGCCATGTTTCCTAGTCCTCCATCTCACTGCTCATCTCTTTAATCTCTCTAGGTTGTTATCTAATTGTGGAGCACAAGCCTTTGTAGATGGTACCAGAAGAGGCTTTATCGGCAACACCACTCAAAGCAGAAGGATTACTTTACAAATTTTGAGGATGACATTCCCAAATACATATCCTTGAATAATGTCCACCTCTTTTTGCAACAGTCTGACATTCTTGAGTCCTGTAAAACTTTGTTTTACTACAACTCTAGCATTTCTTTCTACAGTACAGTCTGTTCTTATCCTATGTAGCTGATTACTACTTCCTGGGAGTGAAATTTTGCAGTTATCCTAATTGAATTTCAACATGTTTTTCAGACTTTTCCTAATTGTTCAACGAAATTTTGAATTATTGTCCTGTACTTGAACATGACTGCAGCTGCCCTCTACTTGCTATTATCTTTAGATTATAAAACATTTTCTATTATCTAAATCATTACTAAAACTGTTATATAGCATTGGACCAGAAAAGACCCCAAATATGGAAGCCCATCTGATATGTTGCGTTTTAATAATGAACTTCTGATACCTATGCTCTCAAAATACATTTTTGGTAAGCTGTTTAATAGTTCCATGTAGCCATATTTCTCTGCCTTGCACATGTGAATTACATGGCTTAGTGACAAAACCCCACTGAAGTCAAAGATGTATGGTGTCTACTGCTTCTTCCTATTCTTGATGCCAGTTACTCTGTTACAGAAGAAAATTAGATTGGTTTGACATGATTTGCTCTGGACAAATTCATGTTGGCTGCTACTCATCTCTCTGTTGTCTTTTAGAATCCCATAAATAGTTCCATTGATTGGTCCATGATTGAAGTTAAGATGACTGATCTTTTGACAGTTTCTCCTCTCACACTTGTTTGCCCCTTTTCAGCAGTCTGGAACTTTAATCATCATTCATGCACTTTCGGAAATAACTAGCCACAATACTGTGACTGCACAATTAGATCTCTAAATAATAATCAGGCTGAATTTCACCAGATGGAACCTGTTTTAACACATTTCATGTTGTTCAGGTATCCAACATTTTTTCCCTCCAATGTTGTCTTTTTATGGGTTTCGTAGCTGTTAAGATGGTAATTTAAAAATATTGACTATTTTAGATCAAGTATTTTTATCTTCCTTTTGAGAAGTAAACTTCCTCCCTTGATTTTCTTCTTCCTACTACAACACCTTTACAATACTCTCCTGCTATGCTTTATATTTCTCATTAGTTGTATTTAATTTTTTTTTTGTTTCAGCCCTTTTAATTCATCCCCATGTTTTTACATTTTTTGTTTTTTGACCTAGTGTCCAACTTCCTATATACTCTTCTTGTGTTTTAAATAATTGAAACACTCTACATTGGAAGAGTTTATGCTTCTGCTTTTAATATGTTTTTAAAGGAACTGTAAAATCTATTGGATATCTCAGACTTGTTTCCCAGAAAATCTTTCCAATTCTGTGTATTTATTGAATAATAACTTCTTGAAGTCCATTGGTTTTGTTTTGCCCTCCCTGCTTAAGGTCTAGGAACTCTGACAGTTTATGGTCAGCCTCACCCAAGCTGCTTTGCACCTCCATATTCTCAATCAGTCTCCAATGGCTGGCTTGAAAAAATGTAGAAAAGCTTCCTTTTTCCCCCCACAATTATATTCAATAAAATTGTTTCAAATAAATTTCTAGAACTTACTGGTTTGTCTCCTGTTTTTCTGGTTTCCTACCAGATGTCCAGACCAGTTAAAATTCTGCATTTCACCAAGTCCAGTGCTTTCACACAATCCTATCAGTCTACAAAAGCATCATTCACTTGGTCTTCCCGATTCAGTGGCATACAAAAGCCTATGCTGTGGCAGTAGCCTTATTTTTTCCTGTTACTTTCACCAACAAACTTAGAACCCAGCTATCCTCTTTCCCACTCTGGACATTAGAACAATTTTGGTGTAATCTCAATATGCAAGAAATCATTATCTTTCTTTTGCCCTCCCTTCCAGAGCAAGTTATACCTTCCATATTAATATTCCAGTCATGTAAATTACTTGAATGAGTGCCTGCTATGCCAATTAAATTGCAGTTTTGATCCTGCTCTGAGACTTCCAGCTCTTCTGTGTTAGTCACCCCACTTTTTGCTATACAGAATCGTAAGATACTGAGTAGATGGCGTCATCTTCCTCCTTGTCCCTCCTGTAACCCTAGGATGAATATTGCTAGCTATTCTACTTGTAGGCCTTTGAGCTGAACTTCTTTTCTAACACATACATGGGTTCTTGTAACAAATTCTCATTATTTCTAATTTAATAGTCTCATAGTTAGGATAGCAAGCCTACAATATCTGAATTAACAAAGACAAGTCAGGACAATTAATTTTAAAGACACTTCCTCCTCTCCAGCTAACTTGCAAGTAGCTTGAAGCAAGAAAGGAAAGGGCTGACTAAAACAGGAGATCAAGAAAACTTGGCATGCTTAAAAAGGAGCCTTCACATGGAGGAAGTTACTTGTTCAAGGGAGCTAGACTGAGGCGCGGAGGAACGTCTGGATTACAATTAGGAAGGATAGAGGCCTAGATAAGATAAACTCGTATGTCAACTACTTTCTGGAGACCTTTCCTCCCCAAATACTTTACTCTCCTGCTACCCAAGAAATTCTTGCCCAACTTCTGCATTTTATTATGGCAAAGGAAAAAATTTTAAGCACAAAATTTTGTTGAGGCACTAGTACATTGGCCACAACTGAGAGAAAGATGAATGTGATTTCCCCCATGGTGGGCGGAAGCGTCAGTCCTGACATTTGGGAGTTGCATGAACTGGTTTCTGTCATGCCCTCCATAGTGATACCTGGCTTTGGCCATCAGTCTCAGAGCCACACAGCTTGTGCCATGCGTTCATACTCAAGGCAAAATCAAATTTCATGTGTGAGGTGTTTTGCACCGACACCTGAGCTCCTTTGCACACAAAAGCCATCTGTCTTTTTCAAGACCAGCAGCACAACAGTCAGCTGACAGACAGGCTTTAAAAAGGACTGGGACTTAAGTGAATGCTTAATCCTCTGACTAATACAGACTTAGACCAATTCTAGAAAATAATACAGATGTAGACTGATACCAGTAAAAAGAGAGAAATACACTGAACTGCATCACAGCTGAAACCCTGGAAGCTCCCACGTCCCTCATTTAGACCTCTAAAGGCAGTCCGCATCATCAATTCAGAATGGCACAACAGTGGCAGCATTCTGACCTGGCCACAACTATCATCAAGCAGGTGAAAAATCATAAATTCTGACATTGCCTTTTCTCTGCTTTTTTGAAGATGGATGAGGCTTTTTCTTTTATTTTTCTGATATTTGCAAATGGAGATAATCACAAAGATTCCTTTAAAATAATACGTTAACAGAAGCTATCAAGAACTCCACTGAAAAATACATAAAATAGTAGGCTGAACTAAGGACTGATTTGAAAGGTGGTTCTTGAAATACTTGTTAAAATAACGCTTAGTTTTGAGGAAATAATGAAAAATGTAAAAAAACTTGCTAATTAATAATAGTAAAATTTCTTGGTTTACTGAAGCTCCACAGATACTTGGAGGAGCTATTAGGAGAAATTTGGGGGGATTTAGGAGAGCCTTTCAGCATCTTGTGAAAGTACATTTTCTACCAGATGTTTGTAAAGAAAGGGAAAAAAACCCCACATTTTGATTCCATTGAATCATCAGCTGCATGAGAATCTTTTCCTTCTGAAAGGCCCTTAAGCACTTTTTCTGGATCAAATATTAAGAGGAACTTTTATTAATTAATACAGGATTTTTTTTTTGGTACATGACAGAGACTGGGTTTAGAAGCTTCTCATGAAATTTTCTAAGAATCTGGGAGACAGGTTCCTATTTTCCGCAATTTTTTCCAGAACATTAAAAGCTAGATTATGGTGGTGTTTTTAAGATTAGCAAAAGATGTTGTTTATAATGCAGAACACTCCCTGTCACAAAATCATGTGAAAATTAGCAAAAAAAATGTATTTTAATGCCACTAATAATTGCAATCACTTAGTAAAAGCAAAAGCAAATCACATTCTTGTGGAAGAATTTGCTTTCTCTCTAGTTAGGCTTTATTAAGCATGATTTTCAAACTCTCTGTGATGATCACATGCATAATTGCTGCTGTTGCTGTTTTTCAATGCTTTCAGTTTATGTTACATTTCCAATAAAACCCAATAGATAGCAGTCACCATGAATAAGCCAAGATTTGCCAATAATGACCACACAACGATATCTGGAATGCTGTAGCTATCACCTAACCAATGTTCAGAAAAAATACAGATGCAACCTGAAAACTGAAGGGTCTTGCCTCCTGAGCACCTTCCATGGATCTTTAGCGACAGAGCTGCTGAAGCCAGCGTAAGCAGCTCTCACACCCTTTCAGCTGCTTCTTCCCACCCCTGGGCTGCCCACAGCTGAAGAAACAGCTGTGCCAGCACAATGCAGCTGGTGGTACAAGAACAAGGGCTGGGAATGAGAAGGGCTGCTTAAAACACTAAAGAAATGTACTTGGTGCTGGTGAGGCCACACCTCAAATTCTGTGTTCAGTTTCGGGTCCCCCACTACAAGAAAGACATTGAGGGGCTGGAGCACGTCCAGAGAAGGGCAATGGAACTGGGGAAGAGTCTGGAGCACAAGTCTTATGAGGAATGGCTGAGGGAACTACAGCTGCTTAGCCTGGAGAAAACAGCTGAGGGAAGACATCACTCTCTACAACTACCTGAAAGGAGGTTGTGGTGAGGGACTGTTGGTCTCTTCTCCCAAGTACCAGATCAAGAAAAAATGGCCTCAGGTTGCAACTGAAAGAGTTATCAAGCACTGGAAAGGCTGCCCAGGGAAGTGGTTGAGTTACTATCCTTGGAGGAGTTTAAAAGACTTGCAGATGCGGTGCTTAAGGACATGGTATACTGGTGGACTTGCCAGTGTTAGGACTTGATGATCTTGAAGGTCTTTTCCTACCTAAATGATTCTGTGATTCTAAATACATGCAGTGGTTTTGTACAGCTCTTAAGTTCTTTTGGTGGTTTTAAAACTATCTCCATTCATTAATTCAGCACAATTACTCTGCCACTTTTGCTCATTTCTTCTTGGGAACTGTCATGAGTGGGAGGATAAAACACCCAATGGCCAGCTGTGAATTCTTCACCATATCAGTCCATATTGAGAATTAATTAAATTCAACCATTGGATGAAACTACAGAACCAAGGCCATCAGGAGAAAAATCTCCTATGGACACCAGAGCAAGCTTTGAGTTGGTGGAAATGTACCAGAACATGGATCACACAGCATTAGCTTAGTGGAGCGACAAAAGGTGTGTAGCCCTGTCTCCCTTCATAATCACGGTGAAAATCTCGGAAGTGACTAATTGGATTTGATATGCAAGAACCTTGTGCCCTGTGACAGTGATCTTCAAAGGCTGCATTTTTAAGGGCACTAAAATGTGCATTTCCGTTGTCTCTAATGGGGTAACTATGAGTAGCAGAGTCAGATATAATGAAAACTAACCTGTCAGGACTAGTTGTTTTCACCTCTTTGTTGTTGTTTTTCACTTGGTGTAAACATCAGCAGAAATCATAAAGATACCCTTGACTGCTCCCTAAGAACACTGTAGTACATCTGTCTGATATAAGGGTGCAGACCTAAGACAACCAGATGGACCAATGGATGGAGGAGGCATAAGGCTGTAAGGGGCCTTAGGAATGAACCTGTTCTTTAGCCAACTGTATCTATAGTCCTACCAATGCCAGGCTGTGGAGTGCAGGCTGTGGACCAGGACAGCCAACAGCAGAGCTGTGCTGTCCTCCCATGGACAGTGGTGGGCAGGCAGGTGGCTGGGTACAGCGCCATCTCAGGCTACCATGGATTTGCTTGCTTGGTTCAGTGGGTTGACATCCTCAGCTATTTGCTCCATCCTGCAGCAGAAGTGAAAATAGGTTGCTCACAGCCTCCTGCCAGCAGCCTTAAATGAGGTGTTGTAGGTAGACACCCCACTGGAAAAACCTTATTCTGGCCCTGATCACAGGTGAAAGCGAAAATTCAGTGTTCAACTCACTCCACGGTCACAGCTGCTGTGTGCATTTCTAGTCAGGGATAGAAGTGAGGTAATGCAAGGTAGTTTACCCCTGATTTTATGCATGCACACAGTCAGATCCACCACAGAAGCTTACTGTTACAAATTCACATCTTAACTCACCCTGCAGTGACTAATCTATGTGTTCATATACCCAAGGCAATCTAACCCAACGCAGTGTCACGGTGGAGAGACTGTTACTGTCCTGAACAGAGATGAATGACTTCCTAGCCATCAAAGTAAGAGCTAAGTTTGTAAAATGAGAATCTCCAATATGAGTAAGTGTTTTGGAGGATGAAAAGTGGGTTAATACTAGTCTCTCAGCTTGAGAAACCCAAGTCACGTGCACCAACAAATGTAATGAAAAGAATATGTCTCCATGGTAGGTATTTTCCATCAGATGAAAGTGACCACACAGTTTGAAGCAACTCATTAATTTGCAATTTATTCTTAAGTTATATAATTTAAGGATTAGATCTCCTGTTCTCTTCAGTTCTTTAATATGCTTCAGTAGTCGCTAGAATCAGATGTTTCAAAGAAAAGTTCAAGGAACCATCAATAAAGATGTGTAGTAATCTGCCTAGTAACTGTCATTAGCTCACTTGTTTATTTTCAGATTAGGTGACAATCTGGAACCCGAGGTTTTACATCTCCTTCTGTACATTTGTTTTAGTTTATCTATTACGGTTTTGAATGTTCTTGCTCCTTATAAAATACATTGCTTTCTTTTGTAGCTTGGAAACTATTTGACCGCAGTTTACATAATGTGGCAATATGTTCCCTCGTTTAAAATCATGTGGTTTGATAAAATGTTTTCTGTTGTTGGTAGTGAAACTTTCATTTTCAGTTACTGTTCCACTGTCCTTATCTATCAAACAGTGGTAACAGGAGCTCTCAATCTTTCTTCTGCAACAAACTATGAAATCAGCATTGGCATAGCAAGTAAGGACAGAGTGATCTTTATGCAGACAGAACTGTCCAAAATGCTGCCTGGCTTCTGCCAGTGCATCAACAAGATCATATATCTTTTGGAAACAGTATCTTAAAATGATTGATTTTCAGTTATGACTAACTCCTAGAGGTTCAGAAGAACAGAAAAATAAAGACTTGAAAGGGGTTCTATGCTCCCCCCCATCCCTGGCTGTAACTTTTCAGTTGTGCTATGCTAGTTTCTAAGGATGTAGCATGAAGAATTGTCTGGCTTCAGGCATTAGGACTGCCTACGTGCAGTCCCCCAGTTCCTCATAAATATATCCTTCTTACTCTGCCAAAGGAGGTGCCTGCTCAAAGACTGATCTGCAGGCTCCTGCAGGACAACTAGCTTCTTTCAGCATTATTGAAAAGCCACTGTAAAGATATTCTGCAAATGTAAGACTGAATACATGTCACAGCTTGTCTCTCCCCAGCCTGAGACTGCAAAATACTCTTTCTTTCCAACTCGCAATTTCCAAACACAGGCTTTTGATATACTGGATCACTGTGCAGTGGTACTAGACCTTTAAAGGGAATGGTTTCTTCTCACGACCTTCAGGATCTTCTTCAAGAGCTTTTTGGAGCTTCTGGACTGAATTCTTCCTTGATTGAACTTCAGATATTGTTCAAAGTTCCATGTTGTTTGTGCATGTGAAAAATTTAGATATAGAGCAGCTAATGCTTGGAAGCTATTTGTGGGGAAAAAAAAAGATGGCTAAAAAAGCCAGTGAGCTAACTCTCATGAAGTGTAATTTGAGGGCTTGAAAAAAACCCTCTGAACTGCAAGAACAAACATGTTAATTCTTCTGAGGTTGTAGAAAAATTAATAAAATAAATAAACATAATTCAGTTTTATATAGATTGCTGTAGGAAAGGATTTTGCTCAGAAAAGCTCTTTGTAAGTACAAAGAAAAATATGTATAGGTGTTTCCTGAGAATGACAAAATTAAACAGGAAGGCTGAAGTACAGTAATAGGCGAATCTCAATTAAGGCTATGGGTGAGTGTGAGTCTGAGGTAGGAAGGCTGAATTAGGATAATGGGTGCTCATCTGTTTGATGAGCAAACATTAAATGCACACAGTTCAAGGTACAGTTCAGGTTTTGTTTGGGAAACCCTGCTCTCACCCAAACTTAATGGGAATTTTGAACTGATATTTTAATAACTGGATTTCATGTAACTTGTTCTTCAGAAAGAGAAGAATTAATGTTGGTATATGCATGTGTGTGTGTCTAATCAAAGAGCTGTCTTTTTCAGATAGCAAAAAAATCAGGCATTAATTAGTAGCAAGTAGTACAGTTGGGCAAAGAGCTGTGGGGAGAATACTGCTGAAAGAGCAAAGTGGCCCAGTCTGGATAAAGCTGCAGACTGAGTAGAGTTCACAGAATGGTATAAAGCGATAGGCTGGAATAGTGAACCATCCTGGACCGGGAACTAAGGAAGCAGTGAAACAGGCCAGCTTGCTAAGAGGCAGCGGAGCTTACTGGGCAGCTCAGATTTTAATGAGTCTTTTGCAAGCCATGTTTGCAGGATGCCAATAGTACTCATGCTGCATTTATTTTATTTGCGAATAGACATCTCTGTGGCAATGGCGAATGCACAAATATTCCAAAGATACAAAACCGCAACGGTTGATGCAACCTCTTCACACGAGGAAGCTGTGTCACAACACGGCAAACCGTGCCATGACGTTAAGCCGTGGCTGGCTGATGCGGCGCTGAAGTATCAGGATACCGCAGCTAACGGCAACTGTAACTCTGCAGATAGCCGGGCTGATCTGACACGCGCAAAATGTGCACAGAGGGTACCTTCAGCGGGGAAAATAAGAGCAGCGCAACGTTTGTGCTCTCTGACAAGCAGTACTGCCCAGCTTCCTTAAGAAGGTATACTCAGGAATACGCCTCGTCCTCAAAAGGTGCTGAGTAGCTGGGTCAGTGGGAACTGTTGGGTTTCAGACATTTTTAAAATTCAAAATGGGTCTCTGGGCACGTATCCAGAAAATTACTTTTGGAACTCAAAATGCTGTGCTTCCAAGGAGGACCGGCAGTGTCCCCACCTGCCGCCGGTCAACCCACCGGTGGGTCGGACGGACCCAACCTGGCCCGGCCGGACCTTATGCACCAGGGGCCGGGACCCCGGACGGGTCGGGCACCAGGCTCACGGCAAGGCCAGGCGGTGCCGGGGTGCCCGGGCTGTGCTGGCCCCGCATCCCGAGCCCGGGCGGGAGGCGCCGCGCGGCGAGAACAGCGCTGCGCCCGCACTTGCCCCACCGGGGCCGGGCGGGGGACCCCCAGCGCGAGTCAGCCCCGCTGGCAGCGGCCGGTTATGCAGGAGGGAGCAGGGGACAAACAACAACTCGTCCCCACCCCACCCCCGCCGGCGCTGCCCCCTGACTCGGCCCTGGCCAGTGCGGGTGGCGGTGCAGCTCCGCCGCCTCCCTAGCTGTGGCGGGCAGAGCCGTGCTCCTGCTCCCACTTCGCCTTGGCCGGGCATCGCCATCAGACTGAGTGGGAGGAAGAAACATTAACTCCAGCAGCTGTTTCTTGACCCCGGCTGTCAGCCTGCCCGGGAACACGCTTGCGGTTTTGTTTTTCGGTTTTTTTTTTGTAAATTATTTATTATTTTAAATTCGGAGAGGGAATTTTCACACACACACACTGCGACGGACTTTTGGGTGTCCTCCTCTTCCCCCCCCCCCCCCGGCCCCCGTCGCCCCTCTCGCCGGGCGGGCTGGGCGGCGCCGCAGCTCGGAGCTGCCGCCCGGCGCGGAGCACACGCACTCGCACCCCCGCGCACACACAGACACACACACACACACACACACACACAGACGCACACACAGAGCCAACGCTCAGAGCCGTAGCTAGACTACAGTAATTCCCCGGCATGGGCGGCTTGAAACTGCTCGGGCTGAATAGCATTTGCTGTTCCGTCCCTGCGGCCGCCTCCCGCCGGCCGCGCGGCGCTGCCTCTCCTGCTGCTGCTGCTGCTGCTGCTGCTGCTGCTGTTGCTGCTGCTGCTGCTGCTGCTGGAAGTTGTGCTGACACAGGGCTGCGACTATCGCGCTAAGTTTCTCAACAGCCGCGCGCTCCTCCCGCCGGCGGGAACGGGGCCGCGCGGCGAGGGGTGCCCCCCCCCCTTCCCCCCCGCTCCCCTCCGCAGTGTGCGGGTGTGGAGTGTCCTGTGGGATAGAATGTGCTGTGGGGTGCCCTGTGTGACGGAGTGTCTTGTGGGGTGCCCTGTGATAGGAGGTGTCCTATGATAGGGGTTGTCCTGTGGGATAGGGTGTATTGTGGGGTGTCCCGTGTGTGTGGGTGCTGTGGTGTGTCATGTGTGAAGGGGTGTCCTGTGTAAGGTGGTGTTCTGTGGGCGGTACTGTGTGACAGGGTATCTTGTTGGGGGTAGGAGAGTGCTGTGGGGTGTGCCGTGGGGTGTGCTGTGAGATGTCCTGTGTGAGTGGGTGTCCTGTGAGGCGCCCTGTGCGTGCTTCCTGAAGGCGTGTCATGTGGGGCAGAGTGTGCTGTGGGATATCGTGTGAAAGCGTGTGCTGTGTCAGAGGGTGTCCTTGTGGGGTGCTGTGGGGTGTCTCGTGTGAGGGGGTGTCCTGTGTGGGGTGGGGTCTCTTATGGGGTGTTCTTTATCAGGTGGGGTGTGCTGAGGGGTAGGATGGGATGTGGGGTGGGGTATACTGCAGAGGTGCTGTGGTGTTGGGATGGGGCGCAGTGTTCTCTGCAGGCGGGAGGCAAGCTAGTTTTGCCCAATAGGGTTTTTTATTTCTACTTTTATTTACTTTTTTTTTTCTTTTTAGTATGTAGGGAAAGTGACAGTGCCACCTGGGCTTCCCGGAGGGACTCAGGAGAGGGCAGCCCAACAAAAGTCAAGGGTAGGGTTCACATGGAGGCATCTGCTCCTGCAGTGGCCATCGTTCAAACAAAGAGAGGTGCCAAGAATGCTTGTCCTTGCCTCTCGAAACTGAGCAGAACCAAGGAATACTGAATGTATGAACATGCACATATACATGTGGTGTACGAGTCCACACCTCATTGTCAGGCAGGCTTGAAGACTTCAGTTGGTGCCTTCCACTCACATCGAACCAGGGCTGCTTGAAGTTGCTTCCACATAATCTTAAGGGTTTGGATGTTTCTGAGGAGTGCTTTTCTATTGGCTTCATGCCCTCTGAGTCCTCTGAAGGCTTTGTGAAAGGAGGATTAATTCTTTGGAGGGCTCAGAGTACACATTTTCCACCAACGGCCCTCTGCAGTGCTGGCCCCTTAAAAACAGTGACTCTTTAGCAAAGCCATAATCTGGCACAGCTAAGGGTCATGACTTAAGGGAGAAAGGAGGACAGACAAAGCAGTAATGCTTGAAACTACTGGCAAATGTTTTTCCTTCCTCCCATTCACTTTGTATTTTACAGCATCAGATGGTTGGTAAGCAGAAAGCATGCAAGCATACTTCATCTGTATTGAGAAAGCCTGAAAGCTGGAAGGCTTTGACCTGCAAAGTGCCAACCAACAGTATGGCTCATGCTTAGGAAGTGCTCAAAGGACACATTTACCTGTCACCAAGTGAGCAGTCCCACTTGCTTTGGCAGGATATGGTTCTGAGAGTACTGAGGAATCATAGTACTTTCTATGTAGAATCATTAAGGTTGAAAAAGACCTCTAAGATAATTCAGTCCAGCCATCAGACCACCACCACCATGTCTACTGAACTATGTCCCACAATGCCACGTCTACATGACTTTTTAACACCTTCAGAGATGGAGACTCCACCACTTCCTTGGGCAGCCTATTCCAAAGCTTCACCACTCTTTTAGTAACGAAAATTTTCCCAATATCCAATCTAAACCTCCCCTGGCACAGCTTGAGGCCATTTCCCTTGTTACTTGTGAGAAGAAGACCAACAGCCACCTCACTACAGCCACCTTTCAGGTAGTTGCAGTGAGCAGTAAGGTCTCCTCTCAGCCTTCTCTTTTCCAGACTAATCAGCCCCATTTCCCTCAGCCGCTCCTCATAACGTGTTGCCCTTCTCTGGACATAGAATCATAGAATCATAGAATTATCTGGGTTGGAAGAGACCTCCAAGATCATCAAGTCCAACCCTTAATCCAACACTATCATGTTTACTAGATCATGGCACTAAGTGCCACATCCAGGCTTATTTTAAAAACCTCCAGGGATGGTGAATCCACCACCTCTCTGGGCAGGCCATTCCAATGTTCTGTGAAGAACTTTTTTCTGATACTCAGCCTAAACCTTCCCTGGCAGAGTCTAAGCTCGTGCCTTCTTGTTCTGTTGCTGGTTGCCTGGGAGAAGACTCTGACCTCCACCTGTCTACAACCTCCTTTCAGATAGTTGTAGAGAGCGATGAGGTCATCCCTGAGCCTCCTCTTCTCCAGGCTAAACAACCGCAGCTCCCTCAGCCTCTCTTCATAGGACTCAAGTCCCTTCACCAGTTTTGTTGCTCTTCTCTGGACCTGCTCCACCACCTCAATATCTTTCTTGAACTGAGGGGCCCAGAACTGAGCACAGTACTCAAGGTGTGGCCTCACCAATGCCGAGTACAGGGGAAGGATCACTTCCCTCGTCCTGCTGGCCACACTATTCCTGATACAGGCCAGGATGCCATTGACCTTCTTGGCCACCTGGGCACACTGTTGGCTCATGTTTAGCCTCCTGTCAATCAGTACCCCCAGGTCCCTTTCCACCTGACTGCTCTCCAGCCACCCTGTCCCCAGCCTGTAGCACTGCATGGGGTTGTTGTGGCCAAAGTGCAGGACCCGGCGCTTGGCCTTGTTGAACTTCATCCTGTTGGACTCAGCCCATCTCTCCAGCCTATCAAGGTCCCTCTACAGAGCCCTCCTGCCTTCCGACAGGTCAATACTCCCTCCAACTTGGTGTCATCCGCACATTTACTCATGATGGGCTCAATCCCCTCATCTAAATCATTGATGAAGATGTTAAACAGAACCAGACCCAACACTGATCCCTGAGGGACACCACTGGTGACCGGCTGCCAGCTGCACGCAGCCCCATTCACCAGCACTCTGTGGACCCGGCCATCCAGCCAGTTCTTAACCCAGCTGAGAGTGCACCTGTCCAAGCCATAGGCTACCAGTTTATACAGGAGTATGCCATGGGAGACAGTGTCAAAGGCTTTGCCTCAAGTCCAGATAGACTACATCCACAGGCTTCCCTTCATCCACCAGGCGGGTTACCTGATCATAAAAGGAAATCATGCTCCAGCACCTCAATGTCTTTCTTGGAGTGAAGGGCCCTAAATTGAACACAGGACTGAAGGTGTGGAATCTTCATATGTCCCTTCCTGTTGGAACCATATACCCACATGTACTACAACTAAGGGATCATTCCGTATGATCCTTCATATGTATTTGATTTTATCTTACTGTAATGGAACAGCTGGTCTATTTAAGTACCTAGCCCTGTGAGCTGTTCAGTCCTCTGCCAGAGCTGGTATTTTCAGTCATTTTGACTTCTGCTGAAACCAGCGCTGCTCTTTGCATATGAGGTGGTTGACACCTTGATGGATTGGGCCCTGGGCTCTCCTAGGTCTGTTGCCTCATTTGACTGCAGCGGGTCTGCCATTAAGAAATCTGCTGATAATTTACTGCTTTAGTATTGGAGACAAGTAGTGACTTTTGTGTGTGTGACTTTTAAAATCTTCTTGGAGAGGCACAAATTATTTGTTCAAGCTGTTAAAGATCTTTCTGATCAAGGTCTCAAGATACATATTTGTCATTGTGAGAAATTTCCTTCTGAGACTTCTAAGGCATTTCTGTACTTTTAGAAGCATTTTGGTAACTGAAAATGAACGACTAAACAACTTTGTGGTTTCACACATGCTTATACATTATATAACATTAGTGATTGCTAAGATAACCCATTCATTCATGTAAATTTTCTGAGGCATATTAGAGGCTGACCACACAAATTTCTCTGAAAATGGCAAATAAATACCTGTACTCTGACTCCACTCACTAGCCACCATTGTGTTTGCAGGGCATATAAATAGAAGACCAAAATTTGCTTTTCATATGCACAAGGCAGCATAATTTGAGCCAGCACAGAGGACACAAAACTAGCCAACATTCAAATTTTCTTGTCATTAGTCACACATATCCCATGACAAATTTCGGTAAATTTAGTCCAACTTGAGGTAAACAGGAAAAATAAAAGTGTGGGGAATAAAAGGTAACCTCAGTGTGATAGTTTGTCTTCTATACTCTTAGTTTGTACTCTCCCATTGCAGCTAACATCAGTTTAATGAACTGTGTTTGTAAAATATCTCTGTTTATAACAGTGTTTACAGAAGCTGGACATCAGCTCCTGTTCAAAGCAAATTCAGACAAGGCTGACCAGAACACAGTAATCATTATTTTCTTGTGAACAGTTAGCATTTAAGTGCACATCTTTTCTTTTTTTTTTTTTCAATTCTTTAGTATTTCCATTTAAAAATGTGTTCAAATATTGAAGTAATATCTGGAATGATAGAAATATTTTGATATTCAATTCAGTGAATATATATATGTGTGTGTATATATATTACCATGTCCTTCAGGGTTTTTTCTATGCATACTTAATAATAAGGCAGTTGCAAAAAATGTATTGTATGAGAGCAAAGATAAATCTGGTGCAGCACGGTTCTGCACAAAAAAAATGATGGGGCACTAGATACCACTATGATAAACAGGAAGAGTCTACTACATTCATAGTCCATCATTAACTTGTATAACAATTTAATGCACAGATTAAATAAAAGTAACTGGAAGAAAACTGTTTAATCTCCTTAGAGTGCAACCACTCTATATTTTGTGAAGGCAAAATCCTAAAATCCTGACTCAATTGCAGCTGAAGAAAAATATCAGAATTGACTGTGTAGTAAATCAATGAATGTTTTAAAGGAGCCCTCAAAATAGTAGAGACAACTTATTTTTCCTTGCATGTTACTTGGTGGTAACATGCACTTCTGAAATCAGTTGAAGGTCTTTTCTAAATCTAATTTGATCTATAATCTGTTCCATAGTTTACACAAAAATTACTTTTATTTTAACTGCTTTGTAACTGTAAGCACAGCTTGTGTATTTGTAAACTAAATGCAATATTTACCATTCATCAAGAGGGTAGTACAATATCTGGGCAGAACAGTAATAATCAAAGTCAATAAAAATAAAGCATCTTTGCAGGACCATATAACTGTTTCCACTGAAGTCAGTGACAAAAGTCCTAGAGATCTCATGGACATGGGATGAGTTTTCTAAAAATATTGTGGAAACACAAATAAACAGAAATACTACGAATAAAAGGGGGGTAAGACTACACAGCTGGAAAACCAAACTGTTCTGTGGCCCGTGCAGGTGAAATTGATGTTTTTCTGAAGTTTTCATGCTAACTTTTTGTTATTCTTCACTGTAGTTGATAACCATCTCTATGATGTTTTGTGCGAGGGTAATTTTATTTTAACATTGATGCCAGTTTTAATCTGAGAATACCTTGCCTGAAGTTGGAGTCTGTGGCTGTTTTATAATGTCTATCATGTTTTAACATGTTCAGCAGCAGTGCTAATGAAGGTATGATACATAGAGTGTGTGCTAATTTTATGTTGAGCTAAAAAATGTATAATACTTAGGTTTGAAAATTAAGATGGTAAAAACTAGATTAATGAGGTCTGGATAAACAGTTGCTAATGGATTAATTATAATAAATACTCAATGTGTACTTTTCTGAAAAAAATTGCATTATGTTTTCCAGCTATTACAGAAATTCCTTAGTCTGGAAGGAACAAATGCTGAAAAAAATTGATAACTTATCTCTTGAATTACTTTAGATTTCGGCAGCAGTTTATTTATTGATAGAGTGGTTACAAATCTTCTAGTCATGAATCATGGCAGATTATTTAAGTTAACTCTTGGACAAAAATCTTAAATCTTTCCTTATAGCAGTACTTACAAAATGTTTTTGCTTACTATGTATGCTATGTATAGGTGTTTACTTCTATAATGCACCAAATGCTCATTTAGCATGTGGATTGATTCATTACTATATACCTTAAGAAAATGTAAACATCTGAAGTGTGGATTTAACATTTCAGTGGCTCTCTAAAATGTGGATATAGTCAGCAAATGGACTCAATAGAAAACTGAACACTGTACACTAGCAATACAGGTCTAAACTACAGAGTAATGGTCACCAACAGTGACCACACAGTCCTGTGTGTGACAGTACTTGTGTAAGGTAAGCCTTTTTGCTCACTATCCCAGTAATTATTATTGTCTGGGCAGAGGCTTACTACTGTGTTCATGATGATGCATAAAACTAATGAACATTCAGCTTGTCCTGTTCTCTCTTCTTGCGCTTTATCTGCTTGCATTTCTTTTAACCCCACAAGTTAACAGTCATATTGATCTTAATTTGTGTTTGCAATAAGTATAACAGAAGACAGAAGAGAGCAGGTAAATCTGGAACTATCAAGATGCAGCTCCTGTCAAGTAAGTTTTCTAACTATTTAAAACATTTCAATATATAACATATGTTGGAAAATTTTATTTTGAATTCTGCCTTGACTACTGGTGAGTTAGAGTGGTGCTTTGGGAATACTTTCTTCCTCTGATCTGTCATTAGGGACTAAATTTTGATCCAAGTGTTGAGAGATTTCAGAGCTTTATGCAACTCTGTTGCTCACATATATGGTATAACTGAGAACTGTTATTTAGGTCTTGAGAGAGTTTCTTCCCTGAAAAACAGGTTCATGGTCTACACATAGTTGATCAGGAGAAGGAGAATGTTTTAATAGAAGGTCTGACACGGATGATCTCTGTGGTGACATCAGGAGGCGCAGAATTGTTCTTTACAGGAGGAAGGGATTAGCGTGATACAATAAGAACAAGGGCTGGGCTGTGTTGCCGAGAGCGTGTCTCCTGCAGTAGTACCAGACTGTGCTTATTGGCAGCAAGGTAGCATATTAGGAACCATTCTTCAGTTAAGGAGCAGTGAACGTGGCTCTCCCCTGCAGCAATCTGGAAAAGGCTATGTGAGAGTAGAGCAGAATGACTGTTTCATATACCTGTACGTGCTACTGCAGCTCCCACAAACTTTAGCTGGAGTTACATTGTAATATAGAAGGGATAAATGGCATGCCGCTTGAAAAGGACTGACAATTTTGAAGGAGTGCTGTGATGCTTTCAGATCTAAATGTGTCCCGAAATTAAAAGCATTTTGATTGATGATGGGAAAGACTAAATCTGTCATCTAAGAGTGGAGTTTGATAATACATACATAGGGAATTCAGTTAGCAAGGAAATTCAGTATTAGGTTTTTGTTGTGAAAACATACCCAGAGTTTACAATGCCCAGATCCTGTTACAAGAGTCCTATGAGAGCTAACCTGTTCCCCATAGATGTGCAAGCATTCATCACTGGCTTCCACCTTACCCGACCTTAACTTTAAATTACTATTCTGTGGTAGTAAAAAGATGTATTGTTTGTTCTTTATACCAGTAGTTAGATGTAGCAAAAATGTAAAAAGAAAGTATCACTCCAAAGTGTATTAATGTATATCAGCTCAGTTTGTATGGGCACTCGTGCTCGGATTGGCTAGTGTAGTAAAGAAATATGAACAGAATTAAACTGATTGATCTGGTTGGTACTAAGAAGTGTGTAGATTATATGATTACGTAGCTATTCCAGACTAGCGTGCTTGTATTTATAACTATTCTGTGTTACTACTAATTTGATTGGACTGTTCTGTGTGTCCATGGTTTTTTTTTGCAGGGGGAAATGGTTACTGTTATCGTTACACTGTTAAGTCTATTACTAGCGGTTTTGGCTGTAACATCATCAGATTTTCATAGATCTATGCAAGTATTCTAAAAATGTGCATGTTGTAAATTGAGAGGGAATAATACAAGAATGGAGGACCATAGCCAGTGTGAAACAAGCAAATCATTCAGTTATACAGTATAAGCTGTATTCTCTCTAAAAAAATTAGCTGAGCAGGGTGTAATAATCACAGAGTTGTTTCTGAGAGTTATGGAGGAAGAAGTAAAACCAAAGCCAAACTAGTGCTGCTGTTTTTTGAAACAGGGTGTGTGAGGAATTTGGAGAAAGAGAACGGGCAACTGTTTTTTTGCCTGAAGAAAGAGGAGAAAAAAAAGAGTGAGTAATTTCCTTTAAGATTTTTTGAAAAGGGTATCATTAGAAATTTTTCTAGAAGGAACAGTCCTCTTGATATGTTAGGATTTTTTTTCTTTTACATCAAGGGGAACAGCAAAAAGAGAATTCCTGAGGGACCTAGGATCTGTGCCTCTCACAACTAGCCCAGGCTTTTCTCATGGGATTGTGCAACAGTGATGACAGTACCAGAAGAGTAGTTCCTGATTTTAGATCCCACTACTAAAGTCTTTATGTGTTTATGGGTTACAGGAATCATGAGGAGATAATCGGTGAGCGATTCAGAGAGGCTGGGGATGACAGAACTGTTCCCAACGTTACAATGGGATTGCTCCTTCCATCTCTGAGGTTTAGGTTACTGACCATCTCAGGTCACAGCACCACCCTTCTGAACACACCACAAAGCTCGGGTGCTTGAACTGCAAAGAAGCTGCAATTCAGTTATAGGATGATTTTCTCTCTATTTTATCCAACATCTTTATCTTTGTTTCCATGGAGAGGGTGTCAAACCATCCCCTTCCTGTGACTGCAAAACCCCTCCTCTATGAGAATTGCCTGCTGTGTGCCCCGGCCTTCACCTCTATCCATGTCTTTGAGCCTCTGCTTTCTCAGCTTTCTGTTCTGATGTATTCTGTCTCTTCTGTATTTCCCCCTAATCCAGGCCTAATACACTCAGCTCGTGTTCTGGTAATCCCAAGTATGACACTTTCTACTTTGTCAATATTCACGTTACTTAAAGTTTACAGTAAGTGGTCTTGTATAGGTGGTAATGTCCTATGACTAAGACTCACATTTCCTACTGATGCCAGTGTGTTCAGTTGGTAATAACTTCATCAGTCTTCTGGTTCAAGATTTCCAGGCCAGTTGTCCACATCCTGCTTGGACACATAAAGATGCTTATATTTTGGAGTTAAGTGGCCATGCATTTTTTTCTAAGGCACTTGCCCCTTGTCAGTGCCCAGAGTGGACCTGCCTGTAGATGAGCTGTGGCTTGTGAGAATGAAGGATATTTCTGTAGCACCTCTAACTCGTTTGATCTGGAAGGTAGAAGGTCTTTGGTTGGTGAGTCAAGGTACTGCTAACATGGAAAGGATGTTTAATGATTAAAACCATTGAATGCTACTCTGGTACATGGGATTCACATGTGACATGAAGCAAGTAATTTAATCAAATTTATCCCAGATAGTCATTATCTGTGCCCTCCTCTTTTTACTGCTTCCTGTCTGGAAACTCTGAGACATTTGTGGAAGCTATGCATGGTCACTGTTGCAAAAAAAAAAAAGGGACTGTCCTTGGCATGTGTAAGGTCTTTAAAAAAAACCGAAGTCCTAGGCATACAAAATTAACCAGTTTTCTTCTGTACATCTCGGTTCTCTCTTGTGAAACTGTACGGTCATAAGGTATATTGTCCCATCTCATACAGGAAGATTCTGAATCTGAAGATTCCTCTGAGGAAGTGGAATGCTTTTTTTGTGAGATACCCAAAAAAGCAATTAATAATTCAGTCTTCCAAACAGGTTTTAAACTCAGTACCATAAATAAGATCTGCAACAACATATTAGAGAATGAGGAAAAGCATAAAAAACATATAGCTGCTTATTAAAAGAATGTCCCTTCTGTGCCCTGAAAAGGTGGGTAAGTACTATACAATTCAGTCATTAATTACTATACAGGAATGCTAATGTGTAAGGTGGACAAATTAAAGCTTAATTTTGTGGTTTGTGCCTTTTGAGTACTTGACTTTGCAAATGTAATGCTATCCTTTTAACATATTCTTTTGTGTACAGTATGTGTAAATGCTGATAGTACTACTGATACTGATGTTGCCCTTCAGAGGGCCACTGTACTAGTGGGAGGGCCACTTAAAGTCCTGGATAAATCCCCATTTTATAAAACCAAAGAAATAATAAACATAAAAGCACCCAAAGAAATAAGCCTGTATTTTAATCCCTCATCTGTCTTCCTTCTAAAGGGCACTTACTCTCAATGAGGCCAACACAACCAAAATTGAAGCAAAGATTCCAAAGAGAAGTTCAGCCAAATAAAACCAAAATTAATTTTCAGCTTGTTTTTCAAACAGTGTAATTCAGGATCTTATTTTACATATTTTATCAAACTCTCCTTTAAAAACACATCTGGAAGTGAGAAAGGATGCAAAATTTTAAGGGGAGTTTTTTCATTACACAGAAACTAAAAACCACAAAGAGGAGAAAATGCTTAAAAGCATGTTTGTATTGAAAAGCAAATTCTCATCTTATCTATCTTTTGTAACTATCACAACTTTTTAATGCGAGATCAACACAAATATGACGATAGAGTTAATGCAAAGGTTATGAAGCTGGTTTTGCTTTATAAGGCAAGTTTGTGAAAAACAGATGCAGTGATTTTATATTTGATTGAAAACTGCAGCTTATACGAGGAATTATGTTTTAATTCCATAATAAACAACTGTACAGTACAACTGAGCTGATGACAAAAGTCTTACAATGTCCGAACATAGTTCAAGAGTCTAACACATGCCTATTGCTCTGAGTGCTGACACACATGATGTCAACCACCATTCAAATAACCAAAACATCTCACAGGCTATTCGGGTAATTCACAGTGGAAGTGACTTCAGAAAGTTTCCTGTCCTACCTTCTGTCCAAATTAGGGCGAGTTACGAGATCAGACCAGGCTGCTCATGGCTTTTCTCAGTTGGGTCTTGAAAACATCCAAGGCTGGAGTCTGGAGACTGGAAACCCTCTGCAGACAGTATTGACTGTCCTCATGATGCAAAGTTTTCTAATGGTATCTAAGCCAGAACTCCTCTTGTTTCACCTTATGTCCACTGTATTTTTAAAAAAGCATATTTTAATTGAATTGCAAATGCAATATCTCGTTCCTCATTGATAACATTCTAAATAAATATATAACTTCAGCTGCAGTTGAAACTGATTGATATTAAAAGTGATTTTAGCTTGGAGTAGTAACTTTGTATGATTTCTTATCATGCTGTGAATTTCAAACAAAATTGTAACACAGAAATAGAAAAATGACTGGATGATGAAATATGTTTGTTAACAAGCATTACAAATGTAAATGATGAACAATGCAGGTAGTCCCCAATGAGAGTGAAACTCAGCAAAATGAAATTAAAGAGAAAACTAAACAAGCTCAGATTTGTACAAACTCGTCCTGCACACACCTTCAAGAAATATTATACACTGCTGTGATCAAAAGGATTATCTGCAGTTTCCATATGATACCATCATTTTATGACTGGCATTTATTCTTGTAGCTCATGGACACAAACTTGAAGAATGGTAGCAATATCCCACCTAAATGACCCTGTGTTTTTTATATTCTCTGTCTTGGAAAGTCTACTTGGTGAGAAGCTTTCCTCTTTCTAACAAGCTTCTCCCAGTACCATTCAAATGGTTTGTGACATTATTAATTGACAATGGCAGATAACATACTTGACACTGAAGTGCTGAGTAAGTAAATTAAATAAAACAACACAGAATGTCTAGAAAGGAGGCATTCCGTCATACCACCAAACTTCCGTTACTCTTCAATCCCATTATGGAACAGGTCAGGGCTAGAGTAAAGCATGTGTAGGACATGTGGGACAGAAAAGTTCCATTTGTGAAGTGCATGCCTTTTCCAACATGGATTTCTCTGAGTAAAATCTGAGTCAGAACATTCCAGTGTTCCAGGCTATTTCTTTACAAAGCTGCAGAGCAATTGATGTCTGAAACACACATTAAGATTTGTCCACTTAAAACTAGCTGCTATAAGGGGCTATAGACTTGTCTTAAAAAGACTACATACAAATAGTACAGCACAAAGGGATCTATATGTACAAGATGGATACACGCTTCAGAGGTAAGGCCAGGTGCCAACAGAATCATGAAGTTTATGTTAAGCATTGCACTGTAACCACATGCCATGGAATGAATTATTAAGCTTCTTAAATGGTCATGCTAATGTTTTCACTTATGAGTTCTTACCTGTAGAGGTATGGTCTCATAATTACTGTAATTACAACGCTTATGAGTCTCATCACTCAAATCACCTTGCTCCCTCAAGACATTCTCAAAATTGCTATCTGTCTGATTACCACACACTGAAAAGGTAATTTTGGAGTAAAGTTTCCCCACTGAAAAAACAACCCAAACAGTCAGAGGAAAGAAATATGCAGCTGTGTCATTCAACTGTATGCACACTCACAGGTTTCCTTGCTAAACCCCTGCCATGTTGTCCCTGCCATTCACAACTGACATCCTGACCTTCTCTACCTTGAGGCACATCAGAGCAGATACAATTAGGTTTGGATGATGAGCACAGTTAGTGTAGGTCACACACACTGCATATGTGAAAACTACTGTGCATAGTGTTCTTAAGCGGTGTTTAAGTTAATGTCCGTCAAGAGATGGTGATGAAGAAATATTTGTCTGTAATGCCACTCAATATTTCTCACGGCATCAGGTGCAAATACTGAAACTGCACTAAGGACTGCGCTGGCAGGCATATTCAGGATTAATGTTGCTGAATATTTGTTTGTTGGGTTTTTGTTTGTTAGTTTGTTTGGGTTTTGGTTTTTTTCTGGTTTTTTTTGTTGTTTTTTTTCCCTTTTAAAATTGTAGAATCATTGAATAGTTCAGGTTGGAAGGGACCTTAAAGATCCTCCCATGGGCAGGGACACTTTCCACTGGATCAGGTTGCTCAAATCGCCAGCTAAACAAGCTTTGAACAGTTCCAGGAATGGGGCATCCATGACTTCTCCAGGCAGCCTGTGCCAATGCCTCACCACCCTTACAATAAAAAATGTCTTCCTTATGTCCAATCTAAACAAACCCTCTTGCAGTTAAAAGCCGTTGCCCCTTGTACTGTCACTACAGGGACTGGTAAAAAGACTGTCCTCATTTTATAAGTCCCTTTTATATACTGACAGGCCACAATAACGTCTCCTTGGAGCCTCCTCTTCTCCAGGCTGAACAGCCCTAATCCTTCCAGCCTTTCCACATAGGACAAGTGTTCCATATCTGATCATTTTTGTGGCCTCCTCTGGACTCACTGCAACAGGTCTTTCCTGTGCTGAGAGTTTCAGAGCTGGATGCAGTACTGCAGGTGGGGTCTCACCAGAGCAGAGGGGATTCTCCCTTCCTCGGCCTGCTGGCCACATTGCTTTTGAGGCAGCCTGGGATACAGCTGGCTCTCTGGGCTTCTCCAACTTGCCAGGTCCCTCTGGATAGCATCCCATCCCTCAGGCATATCAGGTGTATCACTCAGCTTAGTGTCATCTGCAAACTGGCTGAGGGTACACTCAATCCTGCTGCTATGCCATTGATGAAGATACTAAACAGTTCTGGTCCCAGCATTGACCATTGGGGACACCACTTGTTACTGTTATCCACTTGGATGCCAAGCCGTTGACTGTAACTAGTTGGACACACACATCCAGCCAGATCCTTATCCATCTAACAGTCCAACCACCAAACCCATCTCTCCCCAGTTGAGTAGCAAAATCAAATTCTAGTTAAGTATCACATAGAGCTAAGTAGTTCTGCTGGTCATCATGACAAAAATTATTTAGAATGCAAAAGAAATCTTCTATCCTACAGGGAATAGTTATATGCTTAATTTTGAAAGTTTTGAATTGCCTTATGGCTAAATACATGCATGTGTGAAATCTGAAATTTGTGGAGATGGTGGCTCTTTAGCCCCAAAATATACAAAAGAAAACCAGGAGAGAATGTAAAAGAGGAGCATTTAGAAATGTATCTTCTTTCACAGTCCCAAAGAATTATATAAATTATTGTATTTTGAAAGAATACTGGGTAAATTTTGTGTCTAAATTAAATTATTAAAGATATGATAATTCTGCTTTAAGGGCCTAATTACTGTCTCATCGACACTAATGCAGAGGGGCATCCAATGAAGAGAGAGTATGCTATAAATAGAAATCCCAACTAGAGGGCTGCTACTGGAATGTTCATGATACAGTATAATCCAAACAAGCAGATAAATTTAAAAAGTTTGATAAATGAAATGTAGGGTAATATAACTTCCACAGTTACATCTCATTTATGTCTGACTTTACATCATATGCAGTACAGTTATAGTTAAATCTGATTTGTGGCAACCTGAGCTCTATAAATGTCATCCCTTTAGCCTTTTCTGGATTGAGTTGTAGATGCTCTATTTCATGCAGTACTAAATGTTCTCTGAAAAAGAACATTAGTAACAGAAGTAACACTGGCTTCTTAGGAGCAGCCAGGGGACTTGAGGGCAACGTGGGTTATTTCAGACCATTCACCTCTAATAAATCCAAATATGGTAAATTTTCACATACTTTTTGATTACATAATTTTTAAAATGTCTTGCAATTATAATAAACTTATATTGTTCCCAGTAGCCTTTTATCTGGTGACAGAACCAATAATATAAACCAGCAAGGGTCTAAATCTGGACTTACCTTGTTGATGTTGTATTAAACTGTGAAACTGTGAATACAGTTACAGGACTGGGCCCTTAAAAGTACTATTTACAACATCCCATTTCCAGGCATAATGCAGCATCTTACATCTTGTTTCAGATACCAACATGAAAAAAAAATCATGAAGGAAACGAACACTGCTTGCTAGGAAATTCCTCCTTAAGATGAATTAAGCATTCAGCTTTTCACTTACTTAATACCATGTCTCAAAATCCTTCAGTTTCACTGGTCTGATTATCTCATCATCCTGCCTTCGATTCCCTTTTACTCTAAACAATAATGTACATTTTCATCATAATGATACTTTGATTTTCTATACACCCATATTTTCACTGGAGTGTCTGAAAGGCCTTAAGTACTATTGAGTTAATCTTCAAAACACCTATTACATTATCATCCTCATCCTCATTCTGCAGTTAGATGAAAATAACAGTAAGAAGCAAGTAACTTGCCAAAGGTAATAGAAGGAGGCAGTGGCAGAGATGAAAGCAGTTGTGAGCTGAAAATAGATGGCACCACCCTCCTCACTAGTCCCCAGTAATCCTTTGGCTCATAGAACAGGATACAGCAGTTATTTCTCAACTTTGGGATACCTGCAAAGAGTTGTCATCTCCCAGGGTGTTAACCACTGGTCTTGCTGCTTCCTTGTCTATACACTTTTCCTAAAAAAGGGAAGATATTTACGAGAAAGACAACATGCATGAGTGCTATTGAAGATATCCATGAAGGTGTTTTTTTCCATAAACAAAATACATCCATCCATAAAGTCATGTTGTTTGATTGTGACCAGGTAAGGGACAGGAAAAGTTAGAGAGTGTTATGGTAAAGGGGCTTAAACAGAAAGTGACCTGGATTTGTGTAAGCCTTCCAGATGGCAGATAAAAGAAACAGGGCTAGAAAAACACAGTGCTCCAGTTCACTTCTGCTGGGTGGGTCTCATTTGAATTTCTGCTCGGGGGTACATTCCACTATTGCTATATACAGAGTTACTGCTGGCTCTGGCCTCTCAATTACAAATCACATACAATGTGTATATTTTTTACATTAGGGATCCATATCTTAAGTTTACATATTATTTTGGCTTTGCTGCTTGAATTTGGCTGTTTCATGAAAATACCTTTGAAAAAATGTCTATATTTTACAATGTGATTTAGTTTGAATTACATCCAGTTAACTCTCAATTATCTGTGGACCATAGCTGCCAGATGCAGCCTATTTTGGTACAGAGCTATATGTGATCTAAATGCTTACAAGCTATATTTTAGCCATATACAAGCTAACCCCCACATCCTGCCACAAATGCATGTCAGAGTGCTGCAGGTCCAGCCACAATGCCTCAGCATTGTCCTCCAGCTACCAGAAGCACAGGGGAGCAGTTGCTTTTCTGGTTCTGAGTGGACATATCTGGGCAACATTGAGGTGGAGCTAGGAAACTTGTCCAGAGGCAACGCAATTCCTCGCCTTTGCACTGTGCTTCTCTGTGCTCAAGAAGGACTCTCTAGTTCTGCAACACGTACTTAGCCAGCTGTATTTTGGAGCACTGTACAAAAATATGCCCTAAGTTCTACAGAAGTCATTCCACCTCCAGTCCTGGGCCTATGCTGGCTACACTGGGTGTCTGTTACTTCTAGGCATGATCATGTTGATGCTTTCAGCCATGAGCCACAGTACCTGTATGATCTGAGTATTTCATTCATGAGGTGTTTCAGCACCTCTTTACTCCAGATAATGGAGAGTAATTGCTGGCCTTGGTAACATCTCAGTAACTTAAGAGCTGGTTTGAATTTTGAAGGTTTGGTAAATTTCTGGAGTATAATTCAAGAGAATGAAGAAACGCCTTTAGCCTTGTCCAAATACAGACAAAAGTATGAGTGTCATATATTAGCTTAAGTTAGTTAGTTAGATAATTTTGTGAAGTCTAGTATAGAGATGATATTTCAACAGGTGCTAACCTGTGCATTTTAATGGCAGGTCCTTTCTGTGGTGTGAAAAATAATCTTTTCATTAATGGCCCACTGTGAATTGAGTGGCCAATTGCTCACTGCTCACTTCATCATGTTACCAGGATGGTTTCTGATTTTTACCAATCCTGGCAGGTGAAACTTATGTATATTTTTCAGGGAGCAAAAATTTTCTTTGTGAGTCCAAACTGGTGAAGAAACAAACTCAGCAGCCCGACTTCTAAACTCTCCATTAATTGATATACTATTTTTCCACTGGGTTTCTAAAAATCTCGTTTGTTGAAAACCCCACCGCTGGATGAGATAGTATTTTGTGTTGCATTCTGAAGAATTCACTGCATTTATAATTTCAGTCGTAAGTCTGGAAAACAGGACTCATGACAATAAAAGATGATGTGTTAGGAATCAAACTTATTCTCAATTTGTAATATGGGCCGTATGATAAAACAAATGTAAGTTTGGAAAGAATTATAATGTTGTTATGATCCTGAGGCCATTCTCTTGAGGGATTTTTCACAAATGTGAGAAAGAGGAATACTAAAAATGTTAAGTTAGAGGCCATGACCTTATGGTGATAAAGACAATAAAGTACGGGGCCTTTCTCCAGTGCCTTACATCAAACTGGTTAAATACTCTTTTCCATTTCTGTGACAGGGACTTCCAAATATGTAGCTATGCCATTCTGAAAGCTGAAAAAGTGAACAATCCAGCTCATCAGAAAATAAGAAGGAATAACAGACAATGTGTTTGAGAAGCAGTAACGAGTGAGCAATACAGGAGATGGACTTGGCAGCTGTGAAAGGGAACTGGCAACAGAAAGAGACAGCCTGGTTGGTGACACCTAGGGCCCACATAGCCGACTAGTCTGCCTCTTGCAAGAGCAACAGGAGAGACTGTTTCAGGAAAACACGTAAGCCTAGCCACCTTTTTGGCAGCCACAGCTGTTGTATCAGGAATGCTAGAGAGTAATAAGATGATAAAACATCTTAACTTCAGGGAGTAGAGGCCTGAAGGTGAGCTGTATTGCCATTGAGTATATCTGCAGTGGATCTCACCGAGTACCAGATCTATGAGTGTTCGTGCAAGGGCTATGTTGTACACAACTGTACAAGGTTTGGATATCCTGTGAACTGTCTACCTTCAGCGTTGGCATGGACAAAGGACAATACACTTAACTGTCTGCTTGAAACAGTGCAACACAGGCAAGATGATGTATCAGGAAAGACAGACAAGGGCACAGCAGACAGCAGGCACAATCCTCTTTCAGTCCGGCTGAGGTTTTATTTATCGCTTTCTCTGTTGTGTAACTTCAAGCCTTATGTCTTAGGTTATTTTGTACATCCATTCAGTTTACAATTTAAGAAGTGTCTTTGAACTGGTAACAGCAAGACCATCACCAGACCTTGTACCTGCACTTGCTAGACACTGAATAGTATTTTCTTTTCATATAATCTTGTTAATTTCTTACCAAAATGTTTACAAACTGTGTTTGGAAACTTGCACTGGTATTTCCAGGCATATTTTCTGACAACACAACTCAGTTTAGTTTCAGTATCATAGGTCCATGTTTATAGCCCAAAAATGTTTTTTAGGATACAAAAGTCCAGAGTCACATCGAGAGCTCTTACCTAGCTGACATCAGCAGTTTTTTTCACAGCACCAGCGTGTCCTCAGTCAGCCAAACACACACTCCAGTTCTACTGTTCCACTGCTAGGTTTTAAACCAATTTTTCTCTTGGGACCTATGCAGTTACAGAAGGATTTAATGATCTTTAATAAGAGAAATTAGTTGTTACTAAAATATCAGGGAGCAGTAATAACCCATGAGTAAGAACATAACTGGGAAGGACCTTCTTTTGTCTATGCTTAAGCACTAGGGTTCATTACTTTGGTGTCACAGATCTTATTCTATTTTCCTCATTGCTGTTCAAAACACTGTCGTTATGATACACCAAGTCTTTACTGAGCTAGAGTGCATTGTTTTTTTGGCTGGTGCAACTTTTGAAGGACAAAATGGGCACATTTGTAGTCCCTCAGTATCTCCTGAGCTATTCATGACTTTGCTTAGCTACAAAAGTATTAGTCTCTGAAAGCCATTTAATTCCCTCTTTGGGACTATAAGGGGAAAACCAGGCCTTTGCAAAGCAAAATGAAACCCAAGAAATAATCTAATTCCTGGAAGCACATCTGTGATGATTCCCAGAAATCCTGAAATCAAACACACATATTGCATACAACCCTAGGGTGCAGGATGTTGTGTGCATATAGTGCTGTGACAAGAATAACATGCGTTAGGTCAAACTTGGTGGGATACAGCCTGCACAAATACTTTTAAAGAGGCATACCTCTCACGATGTTGCTGGCTGTTGTGTTAAATGCTCAGAGGGGCTTCCAAGACAGCCAAAAACTTTGGTATGGATTGGAAAACGGTCTTGAAGGAATTATTTCAACCAGTGTAAAAGAAAATGACCATAAGGGAAAGTTTGTCTCCTAGACAGCATGAGAGGAGGAAAGCTGGCTTTGTGCCTCATCAGCTTTCTTTTGCTTAGCTGCAGCATCACTACAGGTAAGGTTAATGTCCTGACTCATGGTGCAGTTTCTGTCACGGGCAGGGACTGGAGTACGTTTTGGCTTGCACCTCAGCAGAACTCATTAAGTACGGTGCACAGAAGAGTCACTGCTATAAACGTCCCTGCAAGAGGGTGGGCACCTGCAATCAGGAATTTGCCATGACAGGCAAGATCAACACTTGACACCCTTTCCCAAACAACAGTTCTTTAATAGCTGCATTTTGGTCAGGTTGGTTAGAAAGAGGTACCCAAACAGAGTGTCTTAATAAATACGACTGTGTGTTATGGCTTCTACAAGATTAATTAAAATACAGCATTTGTTTAAAATAATGGTTTATGAATTTTGCTGGAATTTGAATTATTTGTTTAAACGTATCTCCCTTGTAATGATAAGAATTCATCTGCAATTTTTGATCAACGATTAGTAACATTACATGATGCCCTCTACTTGTATTACTTTTTGCTGGGCTTCTAAATGAACAATTTCTTCATATGTTTTTCTCTGTAAAAATAATGGTAGAGAGTGCAAGTTTCTTTTTCCTCTTTCAGTTTCAATAGTTTTTGTTGTTGAGTTACCTTACAAAAAATTGTACAACCATCTGTCATTCTTCATTCACGAAGAAATTCCCACTCATTCTTCAATTCAGTCAGTCACCTTAAATTACAGAGTTCTTAACTTTTGCAGTAAAACTTCAAGTTTGGCTCTTCTGTATAAGGCAGATGATAACAGATGACAATAGATTTGCTCTCGTCTGTTTTTTCCCATCCAGTCAGCTTCCCTCTTGACCCTTCTATCTATCATCTCAGGGAAATATTCTCAAAACACAGCTTTTTGTGTTACGTTATCTCATTTCGGGTTCATAATATTTGCAGCAATCAAGAATAAAATCTTGTTTTTCCTGACACCAATATCTGCCCATCTGGACTCACCTCAGTTTTAATTATGAGCTGCTAATTTTATATGTGAGCCTGCAGACCTATACCAGATCAATAATTTACTCTGGATCTTAGCACTAGGCTTTATGTATCTTATATGTGTAAAATGAGCCCTAGTTCTGATCTAGCTTGCATTGCAAACAAAAATATTTCACATATTGTACTTTGAACTTGTTTTGAATTTGCTGATTTTAGCCAACCAGATAGTGGTAGCATAGTTTTGCTGCTTTAATAAAATAAAAGAGATAGATGGCAACATTCTTATTTATTACAATTATATATATTTACTATAGGTCCTAACAGTATTCTTTTATTGTACTTTCACATAGTCCTGTGTTATAGCGAACTTTGCTCCACTGTTTGCAGGCATTCTAATGCTGTTTTGACCATGAATTTGTAAGCTGATTTAAAAATTTATCTTTCTGCATCAATTAGTTCTCTTCATTATTCTCAACATCCACAAATCCAATTTCACTGCTTTGCAGCAACATTTTTCAGGACTTCAACTGCTATTATCTTTTATATTAATGACTTGAGGATTTCATACGTAGCCTGTCCCAAGTTGATTTCAATATGCATTGCTCTAAGAGGAAAAAAAATTAAATAAACAAGAACAGAATATGCATAACAGAAAGGGAATATAAAACAAAACAAAAGTTTGAAGCTTAAATTAATTATTAAACTTTTAGATAAAATAAGTAGAAAGTAGAAAAACTGCCAAAAACAGAAGGTGGCAACAATTGCTGCATTATGCCAGTACTTTATTCAATACTGGTTGGTAGCTGCTGGAGTGGAATAAAATTACTCATGAAAAATGCATGCTGTTTGCACACCTCTTCGTTTGTTTCCTTTTGAACTTTCTCTCAGAACAATCACCGGGCTGAAGAGCAAGTACGTTGGAGGTACAGACCACGCACCTGCAACATTCAGCTGTATTTGGAGCCAAACACATCCACCATAGCCTTCAAAAAGTTACTTAATTCCTCTTTGGCTGCCAGAAAATTTGAAATAGCACTACTAGTCTACTCTCATAAGAGCACTGCAATATTACTGTGATTATTGGAAAACAAGGTTTGTAACTCTACTAATGATCTTGAAATAGAAACTCTTCACCTACCGAATTCTATCAATTAGGGGAATTTCAGTAACGTCTCCCAAGCAAACAAAGCAGAAGTACGCAGAATATTTTACTTTTAATCCTTATTTGTGCATTAGTGGTGCAGAATCTCCGTAAGCACTATTAATTTAGTGACAGACAATAAATAGATTCAAATTAAGCAGTTAGCCATGGTGAATGTTTGCTAATATCAGTTTCAACTAGAATGAAGTCCAGCATTTTATTTTTGCAGATGTTGCCTGTATATGCAATCCTTCTTAAATTGTAGACAGGGTGTGTTTGCTCCTGTGACTATATCAGTGCTGCCAATGAAGAAATTATTTGTTATAGCACAGATGATGTGTTGGTATTGAATGTGCTGCCAATAGCCTCACAAGGCATTTTCATGATCATCTTCCTTTTGCAAATACTATTATTTCTCATTTGTCTCACCTGGCAATATTCCTTTATTATAAAACTTTGCAATTAGCTACTACCAGGTACTGGTAATAATAGATTTTTATCCCTTTTTGCTTAGCAACATTGTTCAGCATCAGAAATTAAGAGTAATCAAAACCCAAAGTGGTTGATATCGCATTAGAATTACTGTGAATTACTCAGTTTCTGAACTGTGGAGGATTTGTGAAACTGAATGTAATTCTATCAGTCCAAGAGCTGCTTGACTGATTAATGGGTTTTGAACGATGTTGTGTGTCTTGGGACCAAACAACAAGACGAAGAGATGAAAAAGACCTTTTAGAGACCATTCGGTTCGCTGTTTGGATGAGGAAGGATTATTCCCCACGATCTTCATTCAGTTTAGTTTTAAAAGTTCCAACCAATTAAGTTCTCACAATTGCTGTATTTTACTCTCAAAAATTATCAATAATTGATAAAATATTACTAAATTAATACAGTAATCTTAATATATTTACACATTTAGGATACAACAAACAACTGATTATCTATTACAAATTTATTAAACATCTAAACATATAAACATATAAACATCTAACTAGTGACACAAGGAACAGGACTACTGAGGCTTTTGCGTGGCAGAGACAAGCTGGACAGCTGAGGCATTTATTTTGAATACGGGCAAGAGAAGGAGGAGAAATGAGAGAAACCCCTATGTTGGGACCTCTTGTCAAGTAATTTTAGAACTACAGCAAATGCATTCCCTTGATAAAGAGGCACTCACTGCAACTTACTGACATGCCCTGGCAACAATATACTGAAGATGACCAAGCTGATACAAGATGCTGTAAGAATGTACCATGAATCTGATTTACTCTAAAGGCAAACAAAAAGGAAAACAGACATAGAAAACTGAAACTATTAGCCCAATAGCAGAGCCAGGATTAGAATCCATCTCTACTAGGTACAGTATCCTGTCTACATATATAAATAGATAGTATTTCTGTTAGCAGTAATGTGTGGATACAAATCATTTTTCAGAGTTAAGTGATTTAGAGCTAAACTTTGGTAACATGAAGGGTCAGTTATGCGCATCATAAGGAAGTAAACAGCAAGTCCTGAAAAGGGATATTCAGGTTAACTGTTTATTATTTTTAACAGAACAGAATCACTTAACATATTAATGTGCCCAGCTTAAGGTCCATAGATCACACTGCCAGTTTGCAATACTCCAATAGTATGGCTAAAGCCCATATTCTTTAAAAAAAGAGCACTAGTGTGGAGATCCTAGTTACCAGATGCCTCTGATTTTTACAGGCACTGTATACTCACAATTTTAAATAAAGCAAACAGATCCGGCATTTGGAAATTATGGCTTAGTTTTCTGGAAACTGCCAATCATGACAACTACTTTGCTAATTTCAATGTAAAATCAGGGCCCTATCAGCCACTTTTAAAATGAACTGTGTCTTCAACCCAATGATTCTTCCCTAAGAAAATCCAGAGAGGCAGTAACAAAGCTAAAATTAGAAACAGGGAGTCGTAGCTTCCAAGGCAATGCACACTACGTGACATTTTTTCAATACCACAGGCATTTTCTGTTAGCAAAGTTGGCTTACAGAATATATTCCACAATGTAAAAAACCTTTCTTCAAAACTCAGGGTTAGATGACAACAAGATGTTTACTTAACAAATTTCAAACCCCCAATATTTAAAAGAAACAGTGAAGAGCAATATAAATAATTAATGCTGATGATTAAATAATAACTGTAGCATCGCTTCACAACTTGTAGAAATAACGGCATCACCCAAGCTGTGGAACTGCTTTCAAAAATAATATATGCAGTCAAAATAGTAATGGAGGTACTGTAATCTGTTCAAACTATATCACGCAATCACTCTCCAGAATGCCTTCACGAAACAAAACTTTGCTTATATATACCTAATGTTGGAAACTACAGACTTAGATGGAACATTTCATTGTTCACAAAGAGGAGTGAAAATGACCTTTAAATATGAATCATGGCAGATATTTGAAGAGCTCGGCTACCAATAGGCAGAATCTAGAAAATGGAACTTTTAAAGAATGAAGAGAAATGGTTTACCTCAGGAATAGTCCAGCAAACAGTTATGGCCCTTATGAGCTCTCCACACCCAGGAAAGCGTAAGAAAATTAGGAACCGGACAGCTGGAGATTGTCACTTTACAACCAGCTACAGCAAAGCACCGTTTGCATATGGAGGTTCTCCACTAAGCAGCATGGTCTCCAAAGTGATGGTAGAGTTCATGTTTACTCTATGGAAGTCATACCACTCTTTAAAAAGGCAGTTTACAGCTCGCTAGGTAAAGTCAACTTAAGTCCAACTGAACATTCTGAACTTGGCCATGCCAGGTAGGCAAGGCTTTGCCACTGGAAAGAGGCTCACAAATTTCCAACGAATTCTTTTAGTGTTTCTCTAGCACAACAGCTTCTGCACACATACCAAATTTTCTGATTGAAAGACAACACAGCTGGGTAACAAAATGAACACTGATGTCCAAGTTGGATATCTCCTGGGTTACCATTTTGGTGGTACCCTGCATTTCTTCTCATTTTTGTCCAACTGCTTTAGATTACTCCTCCACTTACCCCCATGTTATGCCAAAAGGTAGTGCCTGGGTGACCTGGTCACTCTAACTTCACAACTTGCCCTCTTCATCTTCACTAGGGAAAAATAATAAAATTATACATTTGTATTGTAGGGAGAGAAGGAAAGGCTTGCAGGCTGGAAACAGAAGTACAGCTTTAATGAAATTACAATAATAAAGAAAATAATAAGAAAATAATAAAAGATATACAAAAATAGGAAATTGTGCCCCCACCTCTCCTCTCGATGACCATACATCACCACAAATGCTGTAGAGAAGGCACAGTGCAGATGAGGCAGTTGGGCTCAGGAACTGGGCTCAGGAACTGGACTCAAGAACGCACAAATCCAGGTTCAGGGGGAAACAGACAGATGAGGACCTCACTGGATGTTGGCCATTGAATAAGAGTGAGACCTTTGTGATCTCTCAGTTTTATTCAAGTATGACATTGTTGGTCAGTTCGGGATCACCTGTCCAGTTTGTCCTTTCCTATAGATGTGACTTTTTTTTTGTGTCTTATGGCAAAAAGTTCAAGGGTGTTATTGGTTTCTATAGGAATAAGTGTAAGCAATGTCCTTGCACCATACCAATGTCCTGTGTGACCATTTCTAGAGAGAAACACTGTCTGAAACACATGTAGTTAACTTTCAGAAACTGACATTACTCTGACGAAGCTTAGATGAAGTTAGAAAACTGGTTCTTCTTTAGTTCAGATCATAACAATGGTCCAGCCTGAAGGAAGCTTATCTAGGGCTGGGACTTGAGAGGAGGGGGCTGGCAGAAGAGCTGGGTGAGAGGGGAGACTTTTCAGAGGCTGGTGGAGAGCTCATGGCTGATCATTGCCTCACACATCACCCATGAAGTATTGAAATCATTGTCTTACTGAAGGCTCACACAGCAGTGGTTACAATAACTTTGTAAATCAAAATAAGACTGTCAGAAAGCCAGAAACATCTTCTTTATTAGCAGTAAGAAAGTAACTTCTTGCAGTAATTCTTATAGTATCAAGTGCACTCTCACCAGGTTTGCAGAAGATGATACCAAGCTGAGTGGAGCAGTGATCACACCAGAAAGGCAGGACGTCACCCAGAAGACCTAGACAGGCTCGGGAATCCTCACAAGGTTCAACAAGGTCAAGCGCAATGTCCTACACCTAGGTTGGAGCAACCCCTAGTATCAATACAGAATGGGAGACAATGTGATTGTGAGCAGTCCTGTGGAGAAGGACTTGGGGATGCTGACTGATGAGAAGCTGGACATGAGCAAACAATGTGCGCTCGCAGCCCAGAAGGCCAACTGTGTCCTGGGCTGCATCAAAAGAAGCGCGGCCAGCAGGGTGAGGGAGGGGATTCTCCTCTTCTACTCTGCTCTTGTGAGACCCCACCTGGAGTATTGTGTTCAGTTCTGGAATCCCCAACATAAGAAGGATACAGAACTGTTGGAGTAGGTCCAGAAGAGGGCTACAAAGATGATAAGAGGGCTGGAGCACCTCTTATCAGGTGCCTGAGGACAGCCTGAGAGAGTTGGGGTTGTTCAGTGTGAAGAAGGCTCTGGGTAGACCTTACAGCGGCCTTCCAGTATGTGAAGGGGCTACAGGATAGCTGAAAGAGGGGAGATTTAGACTAGACATTAGGAAGACATTCTTCACCATGAGGGTAGTGAGACAGTGGCACAGGTTTCCCAGGGAAGCTGTGGATCTCCTTTCCTGGAAGTGTTCAAGGCCAGGTTGTATGGGGCCTTGAGCGGCCTGGTCTGGTGGAACTGGATGATCTTTAAAGTCCCTTCAACCGCAAACCATTTTATGATTCTATGACTGTATAGGTATGTAAATAAATTGGTCTTTAAAAGAACCAGATGTCTCAATATATGAATTTATAACATGAAATCAAATGGCATGGGAATTATCATGGATATCAGGAAAGATTTCTTCACCGAAATGGTTGTCAGGCACTGGCACAGCTGCCCAGGGAGGTGGTTGAGTCTCCATCCCTGGAAGTGTTTAAAAGAGGACAGATGAGTTTCGCAGGGATGGGGTTTCGCACTGGCGGTTGGACTCGTTGGTCTCAACGGTCTTTTCCAACCAATCCAGCTCACGAATGGGCCGCAGGTCGGTCTCGTCACGCGCAGCCCCGCCTCCCCGCGGGCCGAGCGTGCGCGGCCCTGCGGGGCGGGCGGGAGGAGGAGGAGGGCACGGTACGTGAAGGGTGGGGCGGCTCCCTCGGGTGGGTCCCGCGCTTCTCCGCTTCAGCCCCTCTCTCTCTCTCTGCGGGTCCGCTCCCCCTCACCCCTGCCCCGTCCTTCCTCTGTGCGCCGGGCCTCGCGCCATCTCAGGCGGGACGGGACCTCCGCGGTTCTGCCGCGGCTCCGCCCGCGCTGGGCGCCGCATGGCTGTCCCGGCATCCCCCGCGGTGTGGCACGGGAGGCCGTGGCGCAGCGCCGGGAACGGCGGGGCGGGGGGCACAGAGAGGCAGGAGCCGGCCTCTCCCGTAGCCGAGAAGGGAGGGTTCATTCATGTCTGCGCTCCGCTCCTGTGCAGGCGGCTCGGAAAAGGTGGGCAGGAGCGCTGCCACGGTGCCGGCAGCCCAGTATCTTCTTGCAGCTGCTGCTGGTTCCCTGAAGCACGTATCTATCACTGTCTGAATTGTGTATGAGTTCCGCCCTTATCCTATGCTGTGCCACAGTTTCGGAATGGGTGTAGAGAAGGGCCACGAAGATGATCAGAGAGCTGGAACACCTCTGCTATGAGATCCAACCAGGTGCAGCGGGAAGTGTCCTTGCCCACGGCACGCGGTTTGGAAGTGGATGGTCTTTAAGGATCCTTCCAACCCAAACCATTCTATGATTTTGTGACAGGCTGAGAGAGTTGGGATTATTCAGCCCGGAGAAGAGAAGGCTCCTTATAGCAGTCTTCCATCTGGGGAGGACCTTTTTAAAAGGGAAGGTAGTGATACTACGAGAAGGAGTGGCTTTAAATTGGAAGGGGGAAGATTTAGATTAGACATTAGGAAGAAATTCTTCACGATGAGGGTGGTGAGACACTGGCACAGGTTTCCCAGGGAAGTCATGGATGCCTCCTCACTGAAAGTGTTCAACGCCAGGTTGCATGGGGCCTTGAGCAGTCTGATCTGCTGGGAGGTGCCCCTGCCCATAGCAGGGGGGTTGGAACTACATGATCTTTAATGTCTCTTCTAACCCAAATCATTCTATGATTCATTGGCTGAACAATTTGGGAATTGCAGAAACACAGTTTTACATGCTTCCTCTTGGCATCCAGGCAGCACAAACAGTAACAGGGGCTTAGGTTAACTGCTGTTGAAAATAATACTTTTTCCAGCACTTATGTCATGAACAGACAGGTAGTGATGTAGGGCCAGATTCTGAAAAATAATGAACACTGCATGAGGTGCTGTGTGCTTTCTATTTCTTGTTAAGAGAAGGTGTGGTCTAGTTGTAATAGTTCCTGAGGACTTCTTGTGGTATTGCAGTGATACCTGATGTGTCAGGTATACTGATATATTTTTTTGAAGGGAGGAAAAAGTAAAGCTGGCCAAATTCTCTGAGAGTGTTCGTGCTATCGTTAGATACTGGGAGAGAAGGATTTGAGGGGTAAAGAAGGTGCTCATTTGGAGCACTCTGTGATCCCCTGAAGCCACATTGTTTGCCCTTTGAGGGCTGTACTGCTGGAATGAAAAGGAACAGTTGCTTCAGTGGCTCTTTGATGATGCGTCCTTTAGGCTCTGTCTCCAAAAACCCTGGAGCTGTTAAGGTTTTGTGGAGCCATTCAGTTGCCCAAGAAAAGGGTGGCAAGCCCGTAGAAGTAGCCCACAAGTGGATTCAGTTTCTGGTCGTCAGATGCTGAAGAATCATATGTCAAAACTGCAGTAGTGTGTCCAGGTCTGGGCTCCTCAGTGCAAGACAGCACCCTACTGGAGCAAGTCCGGTGAGGGGCCACAAAGATGATTGAAGATGTCTGATGTGCAAGGCGAGGCTGAGAGAGCCAGGCCTCTTCAGCTTGGAGAAAAGAAATGTGAGTTGGGACCTTATTCCCTTCCGTCAGGTATATTTATAAAGACGATGGAGCCAGACTTTGTTCATTACTGTGCAGGGAAAGCACAAGAGGCAGTGGGTACAAATTGACACACAAATTTGGTCATTTAAACAGAAGAAAAAGTATTTACTGCTATGGTAATTGAACACTGGAAGAGGTTCCCTAGAGGGATTGTGGCATCCATCCTTGGAGGTAATCAAAACTCAACTGGAAAGGTCAGTCATTCTGTGTGTCTGTGATTCTGTAATGTATGTGAAGAAACTTGTCTTTATTTTACTTAAAGAAGCAGGTAGTTTTCCAGTGCTTTATTTTACTATTCAATTGCTATAAATTGGTGAAAGTTTTTATTGTTCATTTTGTTCAGCTGTCAGTACTAACTTTTGGGTTTCTCTGCAGGTGTGCTGTGGCATGGCAGGTGAAGAGGACTTCTTTTTGGAAGAAAAAAGATTCAAGCAGTACTGTGAAGAATTTATTAAACATTCACAGCAGATAGGAGATGGCTGGGAGTGGAGGACTAGCAAGGTAATAATAATAGTGTTAATTTTTAGATACGCCTGCTGGCCTTTCTGAGGTGTTGACAATCACCACAAGGTAGAATATCTTTTAAGGGGGAGTTACTTCATGTGAAATAAATGGCATTTTATGCAGCTGGGCCAAGAATAAAATAGTGCATATATGGTTTACTGAGAATTTAGGCCAGTACATGTATTGAATAGGGTTTATGAGTCCAGGGATGGTCTAGTACAGCTTGTTGTGTAACAAAGGGGTAGGATTACCTGAGATTATTTCTGTTTAGATCAGAAAATATCTTTTAAGGCATTAAGCAGTCCTCGTTTTCAGACTTCCAGATGATGGGGAAGCAGTTACAACTCTCAGCAAGCCTTTTGAATGGTTAGCCATACTTAAAAGTTTTTTTACAATTCCATTTTACTTTTAAACTTAGCTGCCTAGCTCCATATTCCAGGGACTGGTAGCCATGCTTTATCTGTTAAGCTGAGGATCCTTCTTTTATCATAACTCTCTTTGTTTTGGTACTTCAGATTCAGATTAGTTCATCCTGTTAACCGTATCAGTGTAAAAGCAAAACATGTTGAGCTCCTTGACTATTTGATGTGTTTTCTAATATATTAATCATTCTCTTGGATCTCTGCTGAGTCCTTTCCAGTATAAAAATCCTTTTTTTTTAACTGTAGGAAAAACTAGACAATGAATGTTGTATCACTGTGAGTTTCAAACCTTCCTACTCCAGGCAAGAAGTGTCTGTGTTTATATATCCAAGGATCACTTTAACTCTTTTAGCTGAAATAGAGAATAGTCTTTGTTCTAGGTGTGTGGTTTAATATTTTGTATAAGAATATGTGTTAGTTTGTATAAGAATATGTGATCTGTCCTCATTATTTGCTACTTTCCCATGACTTTCAAACCTCACCAATAATAATTGCATACCATTTCTGGGTCATTAATCAAAACTTTAAGTAGCATGGGGCCCAGACTAATCTCAGAGCACCCCACTTCTTTTATGATGGTTCCCCATTTTTAAGTTATGTTTTAGATCTGTGAATTAATAATTTTTTCATCCATTAGTGTGTTTCAGGTTAATGTGGGATTATTTTAACTTTTTCGGTTTTAACTTGTGGAATCAATGATTATCTTATGGAAGCCTGAGCATATAATGTTAGGACTATTGTGTTTATCGATCAAACACAATAGTCTTTTTAAGTTACCCTGACAAAATCTGTTTTTCTTACAAAATAGCTACATTTACTGTGTATATTTCTTCATTTACTGAATTCTACATTATGTCTTCTGTTATTTTTCTTGGGATGTTGTCGAGATAATATGTATATAGTTACACAGATTAGCCAGTATATAAAGATATATTGGTACATGCTGGCTTTCTTCAGTGTTCTCTGAAACTTCCACAGTGCTTGAAGACTTTAAGAAAATCAGCAGTTGTTACGTACTCATTTAAAAATACCTAAAGATAGCTGCTTCATGCTAATGTCCTACTTAACCACCACTGCACTGAAAACATCGTAATACTCATGGCTTATGGCTACATGATTTATGTTTGTTCTATAATGACAATGGAAATATTTTGAATACTTGCTTTTTCTACTTTGAACGCTTGTGTTATTTTTCATCTAATAATAAATCCACACTGTTCTAGGATTTCTTTTTTACCACCCATTAAAAATGGGTGGTCAATGTAGATTTTCATGTGTTCTCTTGCTTCTGTTTTCAGTAACGAATGATTTGGGATTGTCATTATTATTATCTGTGTATTTCTTCTTTCTGTTGTAGAAAATATACTTCTCTCTAGGATTTTTTTTCTTTAATGGTTTTAGTGGTCTCCTGTGTTTTCATGAATTTTGAGGAGGAAAATCATGCTTGTACCATTTTGAAACACAGAACGTCCTGGAGTAAATGTATGCCATTGTTTCTACAAGTAGTTGTACATTAGCATTTTTAACCCTTTCATCACAGATGAAACAGAATTTCAGTAAGAAGGAGGACCTTGGACTTAGATGTGTTCTGTTTAGAAGTTTTTAAAGGAGTGCAAATATTAGCCAAGTGTTACAATGTGTCCTTTCTTACAGGCAACCATTTGAAACTCTAGATTTCAGTCCAAGGCTATGTTTGTGAGGATTTATTCAAGAAAGAAAGACGCTCTGAAGCTCTATTGGGAATTTAATATGTGGGTCAAAGTTTGAACTTCGTGTGAAGTAAGAAGCTTTGCTGGAAATAGCAGAATGAGATAGATTTTTGTTCTCAAATATAAAAAAAACCTAACAGCTGGTGACTTTGTGATTTCCACCTGTGATAAAAATCTGGTGTCGAGACCATACATTTATAGTATGTTTACTAGGGAGGAGCCTTTTCATGAACAAGATGCCTTGTTGTGTTTTTGCTTTTTTTAATCAGTGTCTGTGCTGTGGGTAGTTTGGTGCACTCTTAATTTTGCTGATGTAGTGTACTTGGATCCCATTTCTCATTCCATACTCGTGTAAAAAGACCCATTGATAGCAAGAAGACCACACAAGTAAACCAGGCTTGTAGAACTGTTTCATTGTGTTGCTATATTTTCTGTGGAGATGAAATTTAGACGATGAAATACTCCTTGTTTTGTGGAGCCAGCTCTCATGGCATTAGCTCAGGTGGCCCAAGAACCCTATACTTACAGCTGTGAGTGAAATGTTCTGATAATGTTATTTTTATAATTGCTTTTTTTTTCCCCTCAGAAGAAACCTCTAAAAAATCCAAGGGCACTTTTACTGTAGGGCCTGATGGAACTAAACTTGGGTGCAATTGTTAAAGATGGATAGTTAAATCCTGGCTATGAAGGCTGCTGACCGTTTGCTTTGTTTTATGTTTTCTTTCATATTTAGTTAGTCCAGGTAATCATATGAAAGGCTATATATCAGTTCCCTTTTGCTTACGATACTCAAAAGACAACTGGAGTAGAAAATGGACTCCCTTTCCACATCAATGAGATCAAAGTCCTTCCTAAAGTATTGATTTTTTATAGGGGCAGAGTGTACAAAATACGTAGCTCTACAGAGAGTGGAACAAGAGAGATGCTTCTCTTTCCTGCCACCTCTCCTCTAGCCTCTGACATAACAGCTATCAAATACAAAGACTGCCAACTCCAGCTATCTGTAGATATTTTTTCATGGCACTCATCCTACGGAATGCAAAGGCTGTGGAGCTTGTCTTCTTTATGCTGAGAGGAAGAACTGGTTCGGAGAGGTGAATGCTGTATCCAACCCTTCTCTGGCAAAGTTCGTTGTGCCTTGGGGCATTTTACCTCTGTGGGTGGCTGTAGTATTTCTTTGCTGCTCTTAGGGGGATAAATACCAATGCAGGTAACTTTACTCCTGCTGACACTTGCACGGAGCTACATAGGGAGAGGCTTGACAGAGAGTGTTGAGAGTGAGGAAGGTGCTATTTGTATCACTAAATTAAGGTTTTATTTTTCTGTGTCTGTTGTCCTCTGTGTGCTTGATTCTTCATTGCACTAGATGCAGTTGATTCTGCAGCCAGGACGTCCAGCAAAGTTTCATGGATTCATGCTCTTGATGAGATTTAGTGAGAAAAGGCATGCAGCAGGAGAAGTTACGAGCAAGGTAATTGCTCGTAGTATGATTCATGTTTAAAATTTCATGGACAAAATACACGTAGAGAATATTATCATTTTTTATCAAGTGTGAAGCTTGATAAGAACAAAGTAAACAAATAGCCAATAGCAGATTTTGGAGCTACATATGTTCTACAATGTCCCTGAAAAGAGAGCACTGGTGTGTAAGAATAAAACCTGTCTTGATTTAAAGGTCAGACTATGTGAAATAAACTATGTCAGCAATGACAGATTAACCAAAAAGTTGAATTATAGTTAATTTTGCAGACTTGTCAAGCAATTTAATGCTATGTAGATGAATTTCATAGAGAGACTGTTTTGAATGGCATCCTTTTTCATCAGACATTGTGCATATGCTTTCTGTGTTTGTCTAGAATAAAATGTAATGAAACAGCTAATAAAGCCCCTATTTATTTATTTTCTTTCAGAAATAAGTTCTTAACATGGAGCTACTATACTTTTTGTTCTGCAGCCTCTTCCTGCCTTTCAGAGTGTATGTTTTTGCAGTGATCTGTAATTAAACTTTTGCTCTCCTCTTACTTCTAATTAAAAAAAATATTTATGTATGTGTGCAGATAGTCTGATCAGCAAGGGATGAAAGCTTTTAAAACCTTCTCCTGCCACTCTGAAATTGTGCAAAGGCCTTTTACAAGAATAGACTGTGTGGTCTGGGAAGCAGAATGATATAATAGAAAGGGAACTGGAGAAGGTAAAGCTTTGTCTTTTTTTCTTCTTATATTTGACCCTCAGAGGTGATCAAGGGAAGGGAACAAATTGTGACTCTGCACACATAGGTTCTGAAGTGTCAGGGTTTTTTTTTTTTTCAGGGCTTTAAGATTAGAAGAGGAACAGAGCAAAAATAAACCAAGCTACCAAGAATTGGGAAGTTTATACTGGTGTGAATGAATTGCTTGAAATAGATAGGTCAGAATTGTTAACAGCTTCTCATCTCTTCATGACCTCAGTGCATTGTCTTTCAGTTCTTTGGCACTCCTCATGATCCCTAGTTATCTAATTCCCTTAATAGTTACATTAAATTTTACTTTTATGGTTCAGGTCTTTGACTTCCTTTAACATCAGGAACTACCTGTGAGAAGATGCTGTAAAGCAATGCAGTCATTGGTGTCTATAGAAAGACTTGGAGCTTATGCCTAAATACCATGCTCTGTTTATTTTCTAGAGCAGTGGTAGCATTTAGTATTTTGATTTCAGAAAATTTTTTTCATACTTGTTTTCTCAATACAGGACCTTGCTGATGGTTATCTTAGTAAAACACGCTTCCAAGTAAGAAACAGAAATATCCCACCAGATCTCAAGGAGAGAAACGACGATAACAGTGAACAAGTGTTATTTACACATGTTGAAGTAAGTATGGAATTTAGACTTCTGTGTTTATAAAATAAATAATGAACAGGATTTAAAAAAATACTGTACTATTACATCAAGTCCCTCCAGAAAGATTTTAGATCTTAAGTTACTGGTGACTTTTAATTATTTTTCCAACAGTTGTTGTCATTCATGTGTACAGCTAAATTCATGATGAAAATAGGGAGGAAATGGCAAGCCCCTAGCATCTTTTATGTATATATTTTCCACATTGCACACTGATTGAGTAACATTAAGGAAACCCCTCATTTTAATGGAAAAAAAAGTTCAAACATCAAGATCTAATTATCTTGGAGGTAAACATTAATTACAAAATAAAGAAAACTTTGAGATTAATATTCATTTGAAGTGATATTTCCTGAATGAATATAGTTTGGATGTAACTTAAAATACTGAACAATTTTTTGAAAGTGATTGTGGAAAATAAAATACATTTGGTGTTTTTGAGGAAGAATAAACTTCTTTCTTCCAGAAAATGAAAGCCATTCATTAAACTCAGGGTGAACTGATCTGAATAATTATTTGCCTGTTTGGTTCTGCGGGTTATTGACTAGTCAAGGTATATACATTAGAAATTTGCTCCCTTGTTATGTTGTTACTGTAAATATGAGAAGAAATATTACAGTTTTAATTCAAAACAATGTATTCTATATATTATAGACTGTTGGATAGCTGGACATGATATATTTTCCAGTAACTTCTTCTGCAAAAATATCAGCACACTGATATTTTTTTTTCCACAAAGACTTTGGTACAGAGTCTGAAGGAAGTACTGTTTTGGCCTAGTTTCTGAAGAAAATGGCACATAACACGATCATCCTGTCCATTAGTCTGTGATGTAGTTGTTTCTGCTGATGTTTTAAGTTCCCTCACAGGTTTCAGCTGATTTTAAAGAGGCGTAGATATCAAAAAGTATTTGAGTCTTAAAAATTTTGTGAAAGCGGTTGGCTTGTTAGGTGAAAATTACTTTTACTGGTAGGTAGAAGGCTAATCATTGTGTTCTCTTTGGCTAGTCAGTGCAAGTACAGGACTGTGGTCCCTCTGAGTGCCATGAGGAGCAATTGGGGTGCAAATGACACACGTATAAGCTGGAATCACAACATAGTTCTGTTACCAATGGCACAACTTGTTCACTAAAAAAAATATAAGATTTTACAAGATTTTGAGATTTCTGAGGCACCAGCTTTGATACGAATTGGAATCCATGTAATCTTTAGAAATGTTACCCTCATTTGTTTGATGAGTACCAATTTTAAGCATAGTATGTACATCATCTCAAGGTTAACAAGCATTCTCATTTTTCCTTTAATTTAAATTCTTACATTTCTTGAACTGAAGTCTACTATCAGTGCTTCAGAGGTTGTAACTTAATTGTCATTACAGCAGTGTTTATACTTCTGTTCTGACATGTAAGAACACCTTACTGTTAATATTCAAAACAGCTTTTTACGATTGTGATTTTTTATTTTATAGTGAATCCAGTTTTCATTACAGAGTGTATTTTAAAAGAAAATCTTGTGAAAATCTATTGATTTCTCTTTCTGGAAAGAAGTATCAACTGTAGGAAAACTGTCGCAACACAGAAAAGGCTTCAGAGCCTGTAACATACTGAAAGAAAGAGTTTTTAATATACTGGAATATAAACTGTCTGTAATATACCGGAGTGTGATTCCAGGCCAAACTCTATGGTTTATCAAGATAATAATTACGTCTTGAAATATTGCAAACGGTTTCTGTGTTTTGAATCATAGAAATGTCTAGGTCCTCTTTGAGAAGATGCCTTTGTTCATGCTGTGTAGTAGCAGTAAAGATGAAGAGTGGGTACAGTATAACTGTCATGATTTGGATTTTGCTCTTTGTATTGAAATGAACCTTAACTAAAGCTTAGGTGAAGGTAAATGTAAAAAAAGGGTTTATGTCCACATAGATCTGCTGACGCTGTAAAGCACGGTATCCGGAAACAGGTAGGCTTAAATGCTAGTATCTACTTAGAGCTGTTGAGAAAAGTTTATCTCTTTATACTTGGCAATAACTGAGTTGTCAAGCTGTTTATCTACCCAAGTTGTCTAGGAATCCTGTTTTATGCAGATTCTATTGCTCCATTTGCTGTCTTACTAGAAACTGAGAATGTTCCCTTGGAAATCCATTCTCTGATTTCTCTGGATTTAGTTTAATCAAGGTGTTTATTTTAATGTCCAGATGGGTAACCAGAAACTACTAATGACATAATTCTCTGTAAACAAACTTTTGGCTGAGAATGTGGAGGACACCCTTCTAACCAGTGAGATCGGGTTCAGACCCTAGGATATGAGCTGAAGAGTTCATGAAGCTTTTAGAGTATCTTAAAATAAATATAGCATGAGATGCAAAATAAGGAACTAATACAAACAAACAGTAGCATTTGAAAATTTTTAAGTTGCAATTTTTTCTTGTTAATTTTTTGTTGAATCAGTTGTCTTTTTGTGCTGTCCTGACTGTATGCCAGATGAGTGTCATCTATACTTTTCCACAAACTGTGTAAATCTTGTGTAACTACCATACTGAATTCTGTCTAATTCAGCAGCAATCATCAGTGTGTTTTCTTTCTTGATCCAAATCAAACCTGTCCTGCCAAGAGATCTGTCAGGGTCTGTGTCAATGAATGTGGAGTTGTGTCTTTTGTATAACTTATGTGTGGAGATATGTTTCAAATATTTCTATATTGACAATCTTATATTACCCAGATTTGTAAAAGAGATTCATGTACGTTGTTCATCATAAGCTCTTCATTGAGAATAAATGCAGTGATGACTAGCTGTGGGAGGTAGTAAATTTGATGAACTTAGTCTAGGCTTGTTTTTGAGGTATGCTGTGGCACTGGTATCTTGACTATGTGAGGCAGTAGCTTGTGCTTCCACCGAAACTGTAGTCTTGCTCTTCTGTATTTGGGTTGTTTTTTTTTTTTTGCTTTTCAATCACTCTTCTTTTTTCCAACGTAAGTAAACCACAGTGAACAGAATATTTTTTTCCTGCCTATGCCTGAAAGTATTCAAATGACAGTCATATATTGCTTACTTTATTGTGAAACAAGATAGACAACTTCATTGAAATGATGAATTTCAGTCTAGATTTTAGCATTTACCACCATCCAGCTTTTGTGAAGTGCTATGTAGACACATTTTAATCAAGGACAGAACATTTACATTTATTATTATGTGAATTGCTGACAAGGTGGAAAATACGGTACAAAATTCAAAATGAGGATAGTTCTCCTTCCTCAGAGCTTGTATTATAAGAGAGTAAAGTAGGAAAATCTGGATTCACTTTGTGCATTCTTTTTGTTTATTAGTCACATAGCTCAAGGGGAGCAATAACTTGGAGTAATAACTCTCTGTGTGTGATTTCTCTCGGCTTTTCTTGGTATTGCTGCAGAAGTGAGTCAGCACGGAACCATTTCTGGAGCTACAGACATTGCTACTTTAAGAAGGAGCAGGCAGGTTGGGAATGTTTGAGGACTGTTAATACCTGATGTTGCCTTTGGAAAATGAGCACTGAGCTTCACGAACAGGCTGATTAAGTTTTGTATTTACTTTTAGGTGGACTCCACCTTTGTTGGCAGATGTTCATTAGTGTAAGTGAAGATCTGCCTGATGGAAGATGTGGGAAAGAGTCTGACATCTTTCTTTAACTTCGTAATACCATATGATTTGCTGCTCAGCTGTGCTGCTTGTTTATAACAGTTAGAAAATCACAATTCTTAGTAATTATTAATCATTTTTTCTCTAAACAATCAGTATTTTTAGAATTAAGAACAACTCCTTTTTTTTTTGTGCAAAAGTAAATAAGATGAACTCAGTCTAAACATTTGCATAATCACAGTATTTGTTCGACGGTTAAAATGTGAATTAAAAACCCAGCAAACATTACTTGCGGAGAAAAATGTAAATACATTTGATGGAATCCAGCACTCACTGCAGAAATTATTGAAAGTACCTTAGCAAAGAGGGAGAAAATAAAGTATTACATACTTACCTAAAACATGAGTTTGTAATGAATATATCTGAGGTTAAGAGCAGTAGAATTGCTCAGAAATGGGTGAGTTGACTCCTGATGTTTTCAATAGTTTCCCTGTTACTCTGAGAAGGGAAGTAAGTCATACTACATCTTTAGTCAATCCAAAGTATATTCCCTTGAAAAACTGATGTGTGAATCTTTGGCAGCTTTGTTAGGAAGGAAGTATTATAATTTCAGTATTTCTCAGATCTACTCAGACCGTTTTCATGATGCTTCCTGTTCCCGTTCCAGTAGGTCTCCCAGTAGCGAGCTCTTCCTTTTGTGCTGCTGCCCAAAATGTTGCTATTCAGCCTTAACCGGGCCATGTTAGATGTTTATGCCCCATAATTCTGTGTTAGCCAGGCCAGTATTTTGCCTCGTCTTCCAGATTCCTTAATGCTTCATTGTGTGGCATATGTACCAGAAAAGTTTGCAAATGCTGGATCACAGAAAGGGAACACAAATTATTAATGGAAACCTGTAAAAAAATAAATGAAGAAACCACTTTTTCTAACGAGATTTAAGCGTGTTTCAAAATGCAATGAAGGTGCTTTTGATTTTGCTAGAACATTTCTTAATCTGGAAATGTATTAGCCTTTATTAAACCACGAGAAAATATTCTGGTTTGGATTTTATTAACTCTGTTGTGCATGAAAAGGCTTGGCAAAAGAATTACATTGTTTAGAAATACCAAGATTGGAAAAAACCTCATTGTAGACATTACATCCCTTTCCTGAGCTGGAGGAATCTCAATAAAGGAAGAGGGCTGTTGGTGACAGAAGGCACTTGAATCCCAGATATATACTGCTTCTGGACGGATGGGATGTCTCAGCCTTCATGGAAGAGGCTAAACGCCTCCTTGAAGTCCTGCGGGCATGGAAGTTTTCATTGCCTTCATGCAGACTTTTGTAGGTAATTTTCTGTGTGTCACTTTGAGAGATCTTGTTGAAAGTAGTTACATTTAATTTTCAACAGCTTTAATGACATGCTGTTGGCTTGACTGTCATTGTGAGTGGTGGGACTCTGATCTTACACATTCTTACACATTCTTTGATTGCTGTTCTGTTCTACTCATTAGAATATCATAGAATCATGAAATGAGTTGGAAGGGACCTTAAAGATCATCTACTTCCAACCCCCCTGGCATAGGCATGGACAGCTTCCATTGCATCGAGTTGCTTAAAGCCTCATCCAACCTGGTCTTGAACACCTCCAGGGATGGTCCATCCATGACTTCTCTGGGTAGCATGTTCCAATGTCTCAGTATCCTCACTGTAAGAAATTTCTTCCTAATATCTAATTTCAGTCTCCCTCTTTCAGCTTAAAATTGTTCCCCCTTGTCCTATTCCTGCACTCTCTGATAAAGAGCCCCTCCCCAGCTTTCCTTTAGGCCCCTTTTAAGAACTGGAAACTTCTATAAAGTCTCCCTGGAGCCTTCTCTTTCTTCTCTAGGCTGAACAATTCCAACTCTCTCAGCCTGTCCTCACACGGGAGGTGCTCCAACCCTCTGATGATCTTTGTGGCCTCCTCTAGAGTGGTTTGAACATATCCATGTCCTTCCTGTGCTAAGGAGTTCAGAACAAGTTTTCATGAACCTTAGATAACATATCAAAACAAATATAGAAATTATGAAGTGTATGATCTCAAAAAGTGAATTTGTTTTAGTTCAGATTTTAGCATAGAGTGATTTCAACTTTTATCTACGTAGAGTTGTTGCTTTATATTAACAAGTAAGTGCTACATTAAACACAGAATAAGGTACTCTAATTCATACTCAATTCAGGTGACCAGTGACAGAACTAGAGGGCATGGACTCAAGCTTCGTCAGGGAAAGTTTAGGCTTGATGTGAGGAAAAAGTTCTTCACTGAAAGGGTGATTGGCCATTGGAATGTGCTACCCAGGGAGGTGGTGGAGGCGCTGACCCTGGAGGTGTTTAAGGGGAGATTGGATGAGGCACTGAGTGCCATGGTTTAGATGATGGTTGGTGTTAGTGTTGGTGTTGGTGTTAGTGTTGGGTTATAGGTTGGACTTGATGATCTCAGAGGTCCTTTCCAACCTTGTGATACTGTGATACTGTGATACTTGGTAACTGTTCAGTTAAAGTTACCACAGCTAAAGGCATGATGTAATCCCAACAGAATGTCTTCCTTTTGTAGTAAATAAACGTCCATTTCCTATGGATCACACATTGAGTGGTAAGTGAAGATGGTTCTCCCAGAATCTGAACTTTGGCAGTCTGGTAATACCACTGACAAAATTATTTATAAGCTGCCTTATTTGGCTGGGTGATCCTGTATTATAGATAGTAAAAAGAAGTATTATTTTACTTCAATATTTACTTCAAGTTTTCATGACATCAAGAATGTTGTTTTGAAAAAATTATATTAGCCCATAAAGGGAAAGGAATACAGACTCAAGTCTTTAAAATTTTAAATCTTCAAGTTAAAATAATTTTTAACAATGGTGGCAGAGTGGACAACAGCAATTGTCTTTGCCCTGTAAATTATGCTGACTAATTTAGCTTAAAATTGTTTGTAATTGCATATACAGCGGAGAATGTACGGCATGCCTTCAGATAAGTACCTACCTGGGTTATGTGTTTTCCCTCAATTTGCTACAGTAATGCTTTTTTTTTTTTTTACCAGGCCAGGTGGCTTTTGCATCAGATGCTTTGATAGCCACATGCTTGACATACCTTGATACTAGAGCGAAACATCCAGAGTTCACCTTTTACAGTTTTATCAGTGGAAGGTTTTGCAAGAAATTAAAATCTGTCTCTCTGTTTTCAATTTAAAAATATTTCCGTAGTCATCTTAGTAGGAAAAACTGTTGTAAAAATTCTTGTTTGTTGTGTTACAATTTAAAAAAAAATTTCACAATGCAGTGTGTTTTTTCCCCTCAAAAAAAGTTCAAATTGAACTACTGTGAATAGGAGAGATATTGAAGTGATAGGCCTATCAACAGTGCTTATGTTGACATGCATGGCCACACCATGGCATCCTATTATATTATTTAATGTATTAAAAGTAATATGTGCTGTAACCATGTGCCATTGTGGCATTTTCTAAACAATGCAGTGCTTGAGGATAATGGGAATGAAGAGTTTGGGAGGAGCGTATCAGTAGGCTACAATGATTCTTCATCAGGTATAAGCAAGTACGTACTGAACACTTCCCCAGTTAAATGTCCAAAACTATATTGTTCAGCAGTTGAAAAATGACAGGGGACAAGCATGTGGTTAAAATCTCACTAAAATACCTGAAAAACCTACATGCTGAATCTACTCTCACAGGCTGATTTATCTTCAAATTTATGTGGGTTTTCATTTTAAGATTACACACTTTAGGATTCAGTAGGGCATGATACGTCTTGGTAGTAGTTGTTCAGAACTGATTAATCACTAAGATATGCAGAATGTAAAAGGATTATGTTCCAAGCATGTACATTGAAACTAATGGTGATGTTAAATGTAATAAGAGAAAGATATGCTAAAATTCTTTCATTCCCAAATGTTTAGAATAATCTGGCCTTGGGAAGATAAAGGGGAGGGATTTTTTAGCAATAGAAATAGTTTTGAAATTAATTGATAGAGATTTACATTTTGGTTTGCCCAGTGTAGGACATGGAGATGTAAGAGCTGCCCAGATCCTAAGTAGCGTTTTGGAAGCCTGGACTTTAAAGTGTGCTTCTGTTCTATGTCCATACTTGTGTATAAAGTTAGCAATGGTGGCAAGTGGAGATGGATGGAGTAATGAAGAATGAGCTTTGCTCCTGGCAGTCTGTATGGCGTTGCTGCACCAGCGTGTTGGGCGGTGTTTGATGTGCCAGGTGCCCCTTCCTAGAGTGGTGAGGGAATCCTGAGGGAGATTGCAACATGCTAATTATAATTGCAATGTGTGGCTGCTCCAGGGGCAGTCTTCTGATGTGCAGTCCTGATGCCCAGCAAAACATTCTCTTTTTTTTCAAGACTGTATTTTTAACATGTTCGTGACATTAGCTCACAAACAAGAAACTTGACACTATAGTATTTGTCAATACTGCTGTACCACAAACCCTTCCTCCCAGCTTGGTATCATCTGCAAACTTGCTGATGATGGACTCAATCCCCTCATCCAGATCATCTATAAAGATATTAAACAGGACCGGACCCAACACTGATCCCTGGGGGACACCACTGGTGACCGGCCGCCAACTGGATGAGACACCATTCACCACCACTCTTTGGGCTTGGCCATCCAGCCAATTCCTAACCCAGCACAGCATGCTCCCATCTAAGCCACGGGCTGCCAGCTTCCCTAGGAGTCTACTGTGGGAGACAGTGTCAAAGACCTTGCTAAAGTCCAGGTATACCACATCCACAGCCTTCCTCTCATCCACCAGGCGAGTCACATGGTCATAAAAGGAGATTAGGTTGATCAGGTAGGACCTACCCCTCCTAAACCCATGCTGGCATGATTTCACCCAGGATTATCTGCTCCATGATTTTACCTGGGACCGAGGTCAGGCTGACAGGTCTGTAATTACCTGGATCATCTTTACGGCCCTTCTTGTGGATGGGCGTCACATTGGCCAACTTCCAGTCTTCCGGGACCTCTCCAGTGAGCCAGGACTGCAGAAAGATGATGGAGAGCGGCTTAGCAAGCTCATCCTCCTGCTCTCTCATCACCCTAGGATGGATCCCATCTGGCCCCATAGACTTATGAGGGTCCAAGTGGCTCAGCAGGTCTCTAACTTCCTCCTCATGGATTGCAGGAGGGCCATATTTCACCCTGCCCCCATCAACCACTTCAGAGGGCCAACTGTCAAGCAAGCTGACATCCTTACTGTTGAAAACTGAGGCAAACAAGGCATTAAGTACCTCAGCCTTCTCTGCATCTTTGGTTACTATATTTCCCTCCACATCCAACAAGGAGAGGAGGTCGCTGCCGCCCTTCTTTCTACCATTGATATATTTATAAAAACTCTTCTTATTATCCTTAACAGAAGTGGCCAATTTGAGCTCCAGCTGGGCTTTTGCTTCCCTAATTTTCCTCCTACAAGACTTAACAACATCTTTGAACATGACATGGCTTACGTCCCCTTCTTTCCAACGGCGATACTTCCTCTTTTTTTTACTTAGTTCCTTCAGAAGCTCCCTACTCATCCAGGCTGGCCGTCTGCCCCTACGACTCTTCTTACAACACATGGGGACAGCCCGCTCCTGTGCCTTCAAGATTTCATTCTTGAAGTGCATCCAGGCTTCCTGGACCCCCTTGCCACTAAGAACTGTTTCCCAGGGTACTTTCTGACCAGTTCTTTAAATAATCCAAAATCTGCTCACCGAAAGTCCAGCATCGATGTTCTCTTCCTGGCTTTTCTTGTTACATTGTTTAGAGAGAACTCAATTATCTCATGATCACTACATCCCAGACAGCCTCCGACAACAACATCACCCACCAGCCCTTCTTTGTAAACAGCAGGTCAAGAAGAGCCTCACCCCTGGTGGGCTCACTCACCAGCTGCGACAGAAAGCAGTCCTCAGTACACTCTTAAGAACCTCCTGGACTGCCTCCTCTTAAGTTCCCAGCAGATATCCGGAAGATTAAAGTCTCCTAAAAGAACAAGGGCAGCCGATCTAGAGGCAGCCTCCAGCTGTTTAAACAATAGAAGATCCAAATCCTCCTCCTGGTCAGGCAGTCTGTAACATACTCCAACCAGGAAGTCAGACCTGACTGCCTCTCTGACCCTTACCCATAGGCACTCAACCTGGTCATCACCGATCTCGACTTCAACAGCATCCAGGGTTTCCCTAGTATAGAGGGCCACCCTTCCACCCCTCCTCTCACGCCTGTCTCTCTTGAAGAGCCTGTAGCCTTCCATGGCAGCACTCCAGTTATGAGAGTCTTTCCACCACGTTTCCGTGATAACAACTATATCGTAGCTCTCCCGCTGGACCAGGACTTCCAGCTCCTCCTGTTTGTTCCCCATACTGCGTGCGTTTGTGTACATGCACTTCAGTTGGGTTACTGACGACACCCTTTGAGATGGCTCATCCTCCACAGCAACATCTTTGGTGAGCCTAGTTACTCCCCCCTCCCCCTTCATACCTAGTTTAAAGCTCTCTCTACAAGCCCTGCCAGCTCCTGAGCTAGAATTCTCTTACCCTTTGGAGTTAGACGAGACCCATCTGGGTCAAGCAGGCTGGGTGCTGTGATCATAGAACCCAAAATTCCTAGATCCCCGTGATCATAGAACCCAAAATTCCTCTGCCGGCACCAGCCCCTAAGCCATTTATTAAGTGCATATATTCTCTTGTTCCTATCTCTATACATCCCTGCCACTGGAGGAACCAAGCAGAACACCACCTGTGCTCCTGCCCTATCTATTGACCGTCCCAGCTCCTGGAATTCCTTTTTAACTACCCTTGACCCTCTTTTCGCTAGCTCATCACCACCAGCCTGGACCACCAGTTTTTATTATTTGCCTGCAGCATACAGGTCTTGTTGGCTTGGAGTGACTATTGGTGATTTAGATCCTTAGAGTGAGTGACTTTCTGAGAACCAGGCAAAATGGTCAAACCTCCACATGTCTCTGTTTTGTAGAAAATCCATTGTTACTGTCCTTTCAGCTGTGAGGTGTAACTGTGAGTTTTGTTTCCTCCCCAACACCATCTCACCATTGCTGTCTGAACTGTTCGCATGGGTCACTCTCAAGACACATGAAAAAACCCTTTTCTCCCTTTTGTTACAATAAGCAGTTATTATTTCCCAGTCTGGAAAAAGATGGAGTCTCGTAATTTGTTCCTGCATGAAATGTCAAATCTTGTTAGCCTTATTAATTAAAAAGCGATCACTTCTGGTTCTATAATAATATTTTAAAGTTAGTGATCTAGCTTTCTTTTTGAGGTGAGAATGCAGTGTTTCTCCAGGACATTGTTCAGTTATACTGTGTAATCAGTGTGTGATTTTTGAGGTTTAGTCCTTTCTACATATAGCAAAATAACATGAAGTTGATTGAGAGTTAGCAACTTCAGTTACAGGAAAATATTTCTGGAGTTAAAAAATATTTTATTGTCAATAATAACTCTAACTTATCTTTCCTCATAGAGAGAAACTCACAGTGAGGAGACACTACTTTGTTACCATTTAGGAGTCAAGTCTTAGTATATATCCTGCAAAAATATAGAAAGTAAGACTCTAGAAAGAGAGAGACTTCCTAGAAAGTAAGACTTTTTTTTTTTTGTACTGGAATGGAACTCAGCATGATGCTACCAAACCACAATGTTAAAATTTTGTACTAATGTGATTATGAACTCCCTAGTCTGAAAATTATTCTAGTTTGCAGCAGAAATGAATTTAGGTCTGTGAATTTGTCTGAGATACAGGTGTTTTCCTGAATGAGCAAGAGAATGTATCTTAAATACATTGTGGGTGTTTTTTACTTGAATTCGTCTTGTTAATGTTGCGCAATCTTTCTGCCCTTGTTTGCCAGGGACTAGTACAGACATCGTTTAGGCATGCTTATTGACAATTTAAATGAGGAGCTCTCACTTCTTCTCTATATAAGGTACTGAGAGGACATTCCAAATAAAAGGAACATTGTTTAAAGGTTCATGTATGTTTGGGGACAGGAAAATACACTGTTTAGTATAACTGGATGTCTATAACTGAGAGTATTTTGTGCAGTGGATAGTTTTCTTGTGGTCTGTGGTAGTAGCAATAAAAATAAGTAATTTGAAGTGACAAACATCTTTTACCATTTTTCTCTGAATTCTGAAGGAAGATATAATGTCGTGTGATAAATAAGATGTAAGTTTGCTTTCTGAAAAAGCAAACTATAAAGTGTAAAGAATCTATGGGATGATGAGACAGACGTTTCGGTGGGGTAAGTGCTACACTAAGATGAAGAGAGGCAGATGGCTTTAGTACAGAAGAGAGAACACTGTGGCTTGTAAGGGGCAAAAGATTTCTGCTGTAAGTAGTAGATCGTACTTTTTTCCATCTAGTGATTTTTGTAATGTGATTATTAGTATTTATTTCCATCTACATTTTTTATTTTTGCTTATTTGATAGCTTGCCAATAAACAAACTGAACCTAGCCTGCAGACTGACAGGGCACAAAAAACCCATCTTCAAAGGAAAGCACATTAAAAAGCTTAGAAATCACCAGAAAGTGTTAACGGCTCTGTTGGCTGTTACACAATGGGATGCAGGAATTGCAATAATGTTCTCCTTCCATCTGGTGCCTGCAAACTTACTGTTTTCAGAAGCATTCATTGCTGTAGCAAACTGTTCACTTATTCATTCATGTGTAGCTGCCCGTTATTCTTTGGAAAAGACTTGGGTTGAAATCGGCTCAGTTCTTTGTTACAAACGTGCTCATTGTCAAACATATTATAAGGAGATGTCAGTCCAAATGCAAATATCAAATTTCAAAGCATCTCCACATATTGTATATATTTGGAATGTACTGTGAAGGTATAGTCCCAGGAGTGAGGATCTTGACTGACAATACTCAAAGGAAAATCATGCAATTTCTGTGCCAAAATGTCTGTCTTAGACTGAAATTTCAATTTCTGTTTTAAATTTCCTGGCTTATGTTAGCTAGCATCCCAGCCTTAAAATCTCTTCTTTTTTTAGAATCTCTGTAGTTATTTTCTTTATTGCATCTGGACTGGTTAATTTTCAGGATGGCAAGATACCTCCTGACTGGAAGGAAGGTACTGCTCTGAGAGGGAAGAATGCGTTTGTGAGCTAAATGACGGGGAAGAGCTGGAGCTGGCTTTTTTGCTCCTGGTAGCTAAAGGAGACAACTTTATTTTGGGACATACTTCCTCATTTCTTGTACTGGTTGTCAGTTTTCTTACTGCAGAATGAGGACTATCTTAGGTCCTTGTGAGGAGTATTTTGAGGAAACTTGGGCCTCAGACTGCTGCTGCCAGGGTTAATATTAAAAGCTTTAATAGGAAAAGCTCCAGAGTTGTGTGTAGGAGGAAAGCAAGTGAAAACAGAGAAAAGACATTTACTTCTTGCCAGACCAGGAGATAAAGGAGTTGATACATAATTTCTAAGCACAAGCTAGTTTAAAATGTCTGACTGTTGGTCCTTCCTGAACATCTGAAATAAGCATGTTCATATGGCGAGTGTCTTTGATAATATAGAATCATCATAGAATCGTTTTGTTTGAGAGGGAATTTGTTGCTGAGTACTGTATACGTGTGAGCTACAGGTGCAGTGGCTAATCGTCTGTTACTGGATTGGAGAACCTGTGCGAAGAAGGAGCAGTTTATAGCAGCCAGAACATCACTGATGTTCATCTCCTATCGATATGTTACTTCTGGGAGAAAAATCAATATTTCATGGAATGAAAAAGGCTCAATTAAGCGAAACCCATTTGGTCCTATAGCTAATGAGGGAAGTTTGAACAAATAAGTAATTCATAGAATGACACTACTGCAGTAAAGAACTGGGAAGGTGTAAACAATGCACAGATACATAGCGTTACATTCCATGTAGTAAATGTGCTTATATGAATTCCTTTAAAATGGCACTATGTGTTCTCCCTGCAAAGCTTTAAAATGTTCACATCCTGACCACTTTTTACTATTCATTATTATAATATCCTGATAACATGGACGTTTCTGTTTCAGTCAGCTACTGTGCTACAAGTTGTTAAAAATAAATGTGAAACTTCATACAGTGTTGTTTATGCAAAGGTCTCCTCTTAAGGCTTTCAGCATTATGGTCATTTAGGATGAAAATACAACTCCTACAGGTAGTAATGTGGGAAATCCACTGGTTATGAGTAACTGTTTTTGACTGATTTCCTTCGGAAATAGTCTTAAGAGGTCTTTCTGTCTGGTGCTCCACCACAATGTGCTTTTGAAGTTGTTTTCCAAGATCAGTCACATCTGGCAGAAGTTATTCATATTCTGAAGATGCTAAGTTCCAAACATGTTTTGCAATACCGATCAATGAGACGAGTAGAAGGGCACTGGTTATAACTCAACTTACCGTCTTCCACCCAGGGATGAAGGAAAGGGAAGGGAGGGGTGGAAGCCATAACGAGAACCTGAGATTTACTTAGCCTGTGGCTACATTAGTACTGTGGTTCAGAGCAGTAGCACTGTTCTGGAGCAAAGCCCCCAAATGTTCCCACTTACTAAGAGCTGGCTGGTTTACTGCATGTGAACTAGATTACCTTTGGAGGAAACTAGTTAGAAGATCTGTTCCAGTATGTAGTGCATGGGCACCAACTCCAAATGGAGGTTTAAGAGTCGAAACCAATGACTGTTTTATGTACAGCTTTTGAACCACATCTTGTTGGTGTTTCAGTTCAAAGAATCAGACTAAGTCCAGTCTGCAGTAAAACCTTGGAGCTGGATGTGCTATAGGTTTTGAGGTCTCTACACCAACTACTGATACTCTGAATCTATTCCAGTAGCAGTGTATTTCTTGCTGATGCGGGCCTGACCCGCAGCACTTTAGTGTACCCACACTTATGCCCAGTAAAGTAATCCTCTGAAAATAAAGACCTAAGTTCCTGTGAGCTGTTTAGTGTCTCTCAATAAAGATCTTGTCTGCTTGAGTTTAGGCAGCAGTTATGCAGACACGGTCTGCTTTTGGAGACCTTAAAAGCCAGTTGTTTCTTCACCAGCTAAGTTGAAGCTTAGCTCTGAATCTTGGTTAATGAATCTGAGTTAGATGTCTAGCTTAAGCAAACTGAATTCCATCTTCTAGCTTCATTAGTTCTTCAGCTTGTGATTTTTTTTGTTTTCCCTCCTTTGTGTACTGTTTAGTCAAATCCACACTTTTGGGATGTTAGCAGATAGTACTGATCATGTTAGAAATGAGATGTATCAGGGCAATTAGTTAAACATGACTATGCACCATCCGTTTTAGGGCATCTGGGCCGTATGATCTTCAGCAGCCTCTAGAATCTAAGTGTAGGTTTGTGAACTGACCTGGTGCATAGCAGTGGTGAGATGTCTGGCTATGTTTAGTGGAAACTTCAAGTGCTTTGGAAAGTTAGGCTGCATAGGCACTTAAATAGAAACCTGCTAATCTAAATGAAATTTTTCTGATTTTTGAGTCGTCTGTCCATGATTTAGAAGCTAACACAAAAGTAAGTGTCTTGAGTACTTATGTGGGTTTGCAAGAATGAAAACAAGCAAAAAAAAGCTATCTATATGAAATCCTAAATCCTACGTAGAATGCATGGAATACATTTAAATATCTCTTTTGTAGGGTCTTTATGCTTAAGCAGTGTCACAGCATGTTTTTTATTATATCTTTATAATGTATGTTTAATATATGTTTAACTAGTCTTTTGATTGAGATGTAGAAATGCAGTTAAAGAACAATTTAAGAGAGTATGCAATCAAAATTTTGATCCCATAGTCTAGTATTAGTTAGAATTATTTAGCTGTCAAAAATAAATATTACAACTGTAACCATATAAGTGTAAATCATAGAGTCATAGAATCATAAGGTGGGAAAAGACTTCTGAGATCATCAAGTCCCAACCGTACCTGTCCTCTTCCTAAACATTATCCCTAAGGAACTCATTTACCTGCCTTTTAAACACCTCCAGGGATGGTGACTCAACCACCTCCCTGGGCAATGCTTGACCACCCTTTCAGTGAAAAATTTTTTCTTGACATCCAGTATAAACCTCCCCTGGAACAACTTTCTTCCATTTCCTCTCGTCCTATCACTTGTCACTTGCAAGAAGATACTAGCACCCACCTCGCCACATCCTCCTTTCAGGTAGTTGTAGACAGTGATGAAGTCTCCCCTCAGCCTCCTCTTCTCCAGTCTAAACAACTCCAGTTCCCTCAGCTGCTCCTCATAGGACTTGTTCCCCAGTGCCTTCACCAGCCTCGTTGCTCTTGTCTGGATGCGCTCCAACACTTCAATGTTCTTCTTGTAGTGAGAGGCCCAGACCTGAACACTACTACAGGTGTGGCCTCACCAGTGCTGAGTTCAGGGGTAAAATCACCTCCCTGGTCCTGCTGGCCACACTGTTTCTGATACAGGTCAAGATGCCATTGGCCCTCTTGGCCACCTGGGCACACTGCTGGCTCATATTCAGCTGGTTGCCAACCAACACCCCCAGGTCCTTCTCCACCAGGCAGCTCTCCAGCCATTCTTCCCGAAGCCTGTAACGCTGCATGGGGTTGTTGTGTCCCAGGTCCAAGACATTTAGTCTTGTTAAACCTCATCCCATTGGTCTCAGCCCATTGATCCAACCTGTCCAGATCCCTCTGCAGAGCCTCCTTTCCTTCAAGTAGATCAACACTGCCACCCAGCCTGGTGTCATCTGCAAACTTGCTAAGGGTGCAGTCAATTCCTTCATCCAGATCATTAATAAAGATATTGAACAGGACTGGATCCAGCCTGAACCCTGGGAAACACCACTCGTGACCAGCCTCCAACTGGATTTAACTCCATTTACCACCACCCTCTGGACCTGACCATCCAGCCAGTTTTTTACCCAGCAGAGGGTGTGCCTGTCCAGTCGCATGGCAGCCAGTTTCTCAATCAGAATGCTGTGAGAAACGGAGTCAAAGGCTTTACTGAAGTCCAAGTACACCACATCCGCAGCCTTTCCCTCATCCGCTAAATGGGTAAGCTTGTCATAGAAAGAGATCAGATTGGTCTGGCAGGACCTGCTTTTCAAAAACGCGTGTTGACTGGTTCTGATCACTCGATTGTCCTGCGCATGCTGTATGATGGCACTCAAGATGATCTGCTCCATGACCTTCCTTGGTACTGAGGTCAGACTGACAGGCCTGTAGTTCCCCAGATCATCCCTCCGACCCTTCTTGTAAATGGGTGTAAAATTTGCCAGTGGCCAGTCAAGTGGCACTTCTCCAGTCAGCCGAGACTGCCGGTAGATGAGGGAAAGGAGTTGGGAGAGGACCTCTGCCAACTCCCTCAATACCCTTGGGTGGATCCCGTCCAGCCCCAAATGGTAGAAACCCCCCTGAGTTTCTAATTTTTAAAATATTTTTATTTGCTGTCTGTTGTTAGATTCTTCTTTTCACCTTCACCAGTTTTTTTTGCCACATTTTGAAGGGGCGGAAACATATTTGCCATTTAACATGGAAGACAGTTTTTATGTAAACCATAACTGCACAAATTGTAATTCTAAGAAAAATATTAAACATTGGAAAGATCACAATGCGAAGAGTTAGCGAGGTATAATACTGTCCTTTGGATTGTATTGGAAAAAACTGTTTGAACTGATTTTCTGTATTGTGCGTTTCTGGCTCTGCCCTTACATCTACTCTGAAATTCTTCCGTCATTGAAGTGATGTTAACCACATTTGGGCAAGATAGAGGTTTTTAAAGGTGATTAAGTTTCTCTAAGGTTTATGGAATCAAATTGCTGAATGGAGGACAGACACCATAAAAGTTCTCTGCCTGAGGGAAAACTTGCAGCGTGTGCTGATAACTTACTGTGTGCCAGAGAATCCACATGAGAAAGACCTTATAAATGTTCAACCTGAAGGAAAAGCTTTGTCCTTCCTTTAACCTAAAAATAAGTTGACCACAAAGTGCAAATCTGAAGGAAAGAAAAATCAGTCAGACAAAATATTTCAAAATTATTCAAGGTAATTTTGAGTGTACAGTATTTAACAAGCAACTTGATGAACACTTCCACAAATGTTTTGTCATGTGGATTTGATGCAATATCAAAAACCAAGCATGAGTTGATTAAAGTACTATGCTTACATAAATAAAATATTGCTTTTCTGCTATTGAATTTTTTCCCCTCTTTCCTCGAGTACTTATGGTTTCGGAAGAAAGAGAGTGCGTTTGACTAACTGTGAGTAAAGTCTTGAGATGGGCAACCTCACAGTCATATCAGGAAATGCTTGGGTGTATGGATACTAGAACATTGCTTGCTTTGGTGAAGCCCAGCGAGCTGTTAGCTAATACAGCATCTGTCCTTCTGAATGGAACATTTGAATGCCTGTGAGTTTTAAAACTGTGCTGAACCTTTCCAGTAGCATTTTTGATCCTGCATTATATAGATATTCAGGACCTGCTAAGTCTGTCCTGAATTTCTACTCAAAAAAGCTGCTTTCTTTGTGTGTGGTACTACAGTAAATCTGAACAGCAAGATTGACCAAGTGATTCCACCAGGCTTATTACCCAGTTCTTCATATGTGTAAATTCTAAAAACTTCCAGGGAAAATGCTAGGCTTGCTGTGCCAGCAGTGTACAGTGCTAGGCATCTCTTGTAGTAGATGGACATCTGTGAAAGTGGGATGGAAAGGAGAGACTCCTTTTAAATTCAGTACGAGGAATACTTATGTTCCCTGTCTTTTTGCATATTTGAAGAGGTTTTTTTTCCTGGTTGATTTTATAGTTCTGTAACTATTTTATTGTGTGGGCATTTGTTCCTGTAGCATATTTCAGAGCAAAGGCATATTAAAATTCTACCCAGCTTTCACAGAAGTTAATGTAAGGACTTATACTCTGAACTGTATCTGATTCTGCTTTACAGGTAACAATCTTAGTAGCCAGGCTTGCAAAGCTCTTTAATGTCCAAGTTTTTGAATCAAATTGAATCATATCTTACTGATAAAGTACGGCATTTTCAAACACTGGAGCTAGTTTGAACTTTTTTTTTATATAGAGCTTCTGGAGCTGTTGGAGTAATCTGGCCATCAGTAATCTAGGCAAGGTATTTTTTGCTAATGTGCCACTGCTAATCATTTGTTGTATTAGACTGTATTTACGGCTACATTTAGTTCTCTGGGTTTTTCACCTGTTTTGTTAATGTTACTTATTTTCTTTGTCTCTACACAAAAAGAAAATCCTGCTGCCACAGCAGTCTCATTACATAATTTTTTTCAAACTCATCTCTCAAAATACCTCTAAAAATAGCGAGACTTTAATGTCTCTTTTTTTAAAGTCTTCTTTCTGAAAACTGCCCAGGTACTACTGTGATATTAGCAAAAAGGAAGAAATAGAAAAAAAACATGAGTGGAGTTGTTATTGATGTCCTTCAGTTAATGCAGTTCATTATCTTCAGTTGAAATGTCTGCTGTAGTCTGATACGCTTATTGTTCTGGAAAGTGTTCTCACAGTATTTTATTTAGCTGGTACTTTCAGATTTTGTCCATTGTTATTATTTTGCACCATATCTGAGGATTAACTTCTACCTGTTGTTTTTCAAAGGCAACCCTTTATCATAGATCTCCTAACTATGTGTAAACATGAGTTTTTTAAGAGACTGCTGTACTCACAGCTGGTTGTGTTGTAGGTGTTCCAGTGAATGGTGTCTCTTTTTTCAGTCAGGTCTAGAAATCTTATGGTTAGGAGTTATTCTCTTGTAAGTCTGAAGTCCTTCATATAGGACAGCACTCGTCAAAGATGAAGTAATATACAATTAAAAAGCATAATCAGTTTTCTTTAGTGATTGAAGAACTCTTAATAACCTCATATAGTAACATAACAAAGTGCTTAAGCAAATCAAATAAAAATCAAATACCTTGAAAAATTTTAAATAATAGTTATTAAGAACTGAACGCTTAACACGTTTGAACAAAACTTACTTATACTATATATACATGTAAGGGGTGGACGGATGAATAGAAGCCGATGTTAAAGAGTAGGAGGGAAGTGAACTGATAGAATACTTTGGTAAGGAAGGGGACACACCTGTTCTAGTCAGTTAGAGACTACTCTCAAGAGCAGTTTCAGACTGCCAGAAGTGAGGTTACATGTATTAGCATGGTCAGAATCAGGAGAGCTGAATGGTGGGTTTTCCCTCCCTTGTTTTTAATTTCCATCTCTTGATCTACCTCTTAAATTTCCCCCTACCAGTATCAAAGAATAGGTATTTAAAAATGTCTTATCTCTCACTGTGGGGTACATGGTTACATGCAGCTGATTCTGAAATAAAATGGTTATCCCTAAGTAACGATTTAGTAAAATGCCAGAAATTTTGAGTCTTAAGTTTTATGAAATGTGTTGAATTAACCAACAACAGATACCACATGGGGTGGGGAGAAACCTTGCAAATGGATTCTCTCACTACGCACACAGTTTGCAGTTATATATTGTATGTTCCAAATAATAGAGAAGAGGTACAAAGAGAGAACATTTTGCAGGTGTTCCAGTCATGGCTGTAACAAGCAAGTAACTTTGGTTGTAAGCTCTTTTTGCAGGCACCTTCTATTTATTCTCTTTTTGAAGGCATTATAAGTGCTTACTTCTGGAGACAGAACAGCTTTTATTCATGCATTGTTTTGTTCCTCCTAGAGAAATAGGGTATTACGTTAACCCAGGCAGAGTATCTTACTAATATGGCTATGTTCTTTCTGGTACCTGAGCCATCTCTCTAGAAGTTATGATCGTGCCTTTACTGAAACAAATGATTAATTCTGATAATGTCAGGAGACCGAACAATATAATAAAATGATTGCATACACTGAATAGTTTCCAGCTGTCTGTACCGTATGTGTTTTTGTTTAGTAGTGTGTTATTCCCTGAATGTTACAGTAAAATAAACAGGAATTTTCTACCTTTCCTTTTGCTGCATTTTATAAATGTTTTTCTTGAGTATTTTTAGCAATGGCAGACAAATAGCGATTGTATCCACAGTATTTGAGAGAATACAGAAAGCTTCCTCAACACAGCTCTCTAAAAATAGGTTAGGAAAAATATTTGTTATGGAAGTAGAAATCACTTCTGGAGGGTTTACATTTCTTTTATGTTAGAAGTACTGTTGAAACGAGAAGTTTTTACCATGTCAATAATAGCATTTGAAGGCAAACTTGTAGAATTATTTTTCTTCACGTGCCTATTGCAAGTGGTTTATTAATAACTATGACATTATTAAATTTAATTATCATGATATTATTTCTAAAAATGGTAAGAGTCTTCTGTTTGTAACAGCTGATGGGTTTTTTTCAGCAGTTGAGTTTCTTAATCAGCAAAACCTGAAAGTCTTTCAGATTTGTTTTTAGCATGTAGTAAAAATTATAGAATAGCTGGCCTTAGAAAGTAAGCTTGAATGATTTTGTTTAAAGAGGTGGATAACATCTTTAGGTTTCTTAGTTTCAAAAGAACAAATTGCAATTTTTTAAAGATATTTGATGATTTTGACTGCAGCATACATTGACTTTCTTTTAAAGTGCAGAATAATTTGAAATCTAACCATTGCAGTAAGATCATCTGGAAAATAAAGCAACCTTAAGCAAATGTATACCTTACATGTTTTAGGTATAAAAAGAATTCCCGAAAGAGAACCTGCTTTGTATCTTGAAAATAGGTCTGAAAATGTAGTAAGACAAATGTCAAAGGGTTCTTTAGACATATAGGCAGATTAAAGGAAGAGAAGCAAGCCCAGGAAATTTTGCATAAATTCTTAAGGAAGAAACAAGTAGAGGTTGCAAATGGAATTAAGGTGGAATATGAGATGGTTTTACAGAAGGTAGTGGATATATTGAACCATTACCTATTATTTGGCAAAATAACTGGATTGTTTGAGAAAGAAAATTCAGTGCTCCTAATCCATTTAGAGATCAGTATAATTTTTATTTGTATCAATGGCACACAGGAAAGCAAAACTAAGTGATAATACCACAAAAATTCATCCTTGGAGAAATTTTATATTTTAACTAGTAATTGTGATACAGGAAATAGGAGAGGGTTAATCAAATTTGCTGATGGCAAAATATATAGAGGTAGTGTCAATATAGCAGAAGATAAGAAATTGCTAGGGAGAGAACCAGAGGATCTTGAGGACTGGCATAAAAGAAACAGGATGAAATTTAGTGGTGCAAAGTATAAGGTTAGGTACTTGAGGAATAAGGATAAGATAATTCTGTTTCAGAAGTTCGTGGCTTTTTAGATGGAAATGACTTAGGAGAAGAAAGAAATGAGTGTTTTAGTTGATCACAGGATTACTGTGAGCAGCTAATGGACATCGATGAAATAAAGACAGTTTTAGGTTCTATCTGGGTGTTACTTGAAGCTGAAATTGGTGTTGCAGAAAAAGGACATTGAGGACTCATCTGTAGTGCCTTATGTTTAATTTAAGTTACTCCCGCTCAAAAAAAAGGGGGGAATTTAAAAAAAAAGATAGTAGAATTGTTATGGTTGTTGGGAAAATCAGGCTGGGAAGAGCCTGTCTTATGAGAAAAGACCAGAAGAATTCATGTTGTTTAGCCTAAGAAAAAACAAAGCCTGAAAGGAAATATGATTTATCTCTGTTAATACATTGGGGGAAAAGGTTTGAAATGCCAGGGAATGAAGAAGCTATTTAAACTAAACTAAAATGTTGGCACTGGAATCAAAAGTTATAAACTGAACTTTGATGAACTTGAACTAGAACCCGAGGAGTGAGATGCTGGAATGGCTTTCCAAAAGAAACAGTAGTATCCTGAAGCCAGTTAGTTTTCAGAGAAAACTATGTAAATTTAATTAAAGGGATCATGTGATGTTTGATAATTGCGATAATGAGATACTGAACTTAATCACCCAGAAGGTCCCTTGCCCTCCTATTTCATACACAATTATTATTCATTTTGTGTCATCCATGGCTGTGGTGAAAGAGGAGCATTTAGAGTTAATGCCTTTGTTGATACATACATATCTTCTCTCAGATTTTGCAAGGCTGCTTGGAGGGTCAGGAAATTAGAGCAGAGGTTGCACAAGAATGTGTATGAAACAGGAATCTCATCTTTATGCGTGAGAGAGATTTTCAGTTTTGCCTTGGATAAGCAAAGCCTGACATCTGTTGCAATCCTTAAAATCCATCAGATTTCATTTTTTCAAAACCAAGATCCCAGGTTCTGTTTTCGTATCAAGTTTAGCTAGGTATCTCTCCTTCATTATGTCCTTCCCTAAACAAATCAGAGAGATGCTTCGCTTTCACAGTAGAGGTAACTGAAGGAAAAAAATACAGGAGTTTTATCAAGAATTAAGCTAACAGTTCTGCCTAGCATTTTCCCTTTATTTTTGGTGTCCTGCTTCATCACTGAAACTCCAGTGCAGTGTGGAGAATGCCTGTCTCAGAGTAAGCTTTGAAAAGATAATGAGGAAATAATTTGGTTTAGTTAGAGGAAGCGGGCTGAGAATTTGTTTGTGTGGTCACCTGTCGCATGTTTGATAAAGAGTGCAGGAATGTTTACTAAGGTTGAACTGCGAAGATGAACATGTAGGAGAAGGCTGGGATAAGCTGACAGTCGTGGATGTAGACTAAGATTGTTCCCTGCTAATACCTCCTTAATGATGGTACACATCACATTTTTTTTTCTCAGGGGCTGAATAGGAATGTTTGTGCTTCCGTGGTTGAGACCTGATACTGCTACTTAGAAGTATTATGTTGTTATTAGTAATGTCAGGCACTGCCAATGGGCTTCAGGTGGCATGTGTCCACTTTGTAATGAACATTAGACATTTAGGAATTGTCATGGGATGAAACCTACAAATGACTAAATCTCCTTGGTTGCTTTTGGTTTCTTTTTTTCCCCTAGGACTGGAAATTTGAGTTGTCATAGCCATTTATAGTATATTGATCCAAAACCTATATTATTATCATCCAATAAAAAGAACCAGGAAGAGATTATTAAGCTGAGGAACAGAAGGGATAAGAGGTGGCTATCCTGAACACAAAGCAGAGAGACAATGGAGAGAGCGCTGCTCTGAGCAGCCTCAGAGGGTGAAAACTCGGTCCCTGCTCTTGCTGCTTGGCTTTAAAAGTGAACTCTGATGGATTAAAGAGGGAAGATGCTGCAAGCTTAGTCATTTATTTCACTTTTGAAGCTGAGCTTTGCCTTGAAGCAGAGAAACACTCTGGTGGTTAGAAATGCTATTTTTAATGAAGCACGATTTTAGATTATCCATAGCTTTATTTTTTCAATTTTTTCTTGGTAATCTTGTTTCCAAGATTCTGATTTTTGTTTTGAAATTTATTTTCATTTTTAAGTCATCTGGTCTTAAAAACGAGCAACACTGAGAAGAGAGGCTTATCCACAGAAGTCATATCCTAGCAGCATGTAAAGCTGCCAAACAGCAGGGATCTAAAACCTGAGAGAGGTATGGGATTTTCTGGAGATGGCATGAGTCTTGCCAACTGAGGGGGTCCACGTGCACCTGGTATCAGCTGTGGACTGGCGGGAAGATGCCCTGGCAGCCAAGGTACAGGTAAAGTAAAGCAGCCCCGTGGGCAGCCCCACAGATCATTACACACTTCTGCACACGTCCAGCTTCAGAAAAGCACTTTATACCCAATCTTTACCAATTATTGGTATTTGAGAACCATGCTATTAGTTGAAGCATATGGCTGTTAAATAGTCCATGTTACTTACCTTCTAGTGGTAAGTGCAGTAGTTTGGAAAAAGAACAAATGTTTTGAAAGTGGCATTTTACATATCTGTGCTGAAAGCTTGCCCTAATGAAATAGATGAGTTTTGAATATGAACTTAGTTCTTAACTTCTCTTCTCCTTGTTCTTGGTTCCCCCATGCGTCTTCATGAACGTGGTTCAAGCCTGTTATTTTACTTTCATGTTAGAAAAATGAGCCAATACATAGTAAAGAGTTTGAGGTGAATACTTTTTTTGATTTTGAAATGAAGACTGTGTGGAAGTCATCTACAAATGTGTTGATTTTTCATTTCCTTTTTCCTAAACCAGAAGACTATTCTGCTTTCTTTCAGAAATATTGTCGTCACTTCTGTGTAATTTTTAATACCCAACTGCTCAGCAGCATTTATTTCCATATTGAGACTAAGAATAGAGAACCAGTAGTACTGGGTTTGTGTAGACACTGACCTCCTGGCCCGTACTGATGTTCTCCCTCTAAGGTGCCTCGAAGCCTTAGGAGGATCCTTGCATGTGATGTTTGTATGTGTTCCATGCAGGTTGGTGGAAGCTTATCCTTTAGTGAGGTGTGCCTGTTAAAGTGTGTCCATGCAGTCACAAGTAGGGAAGAGGACCATAGAATCATTGTGGTTGGAAAAGACCTATAAGATCATCCAGTCCAACCATCAGTCCATCATCACCATGTCTACTAAACTGTGTCCTGAAGTGCCATGTCTACACATTTTATGAACGCCTCCAGGGATGGAGACTCCATCCTGGGCAGCCTGTTACAGTGGTTCATCACTACTTTGGTAAAGAAATTTTCCCAATATCCAATCTAAAGCTCCTCTGGTGCAACCTGAGGCCGTTTCCTCTTTTCTCTCATCCTATCACTTGTTACTTGAGAGAAAAAATCAGCACCAACTATGGGTAGACTGTCTGTATAGTCAATGTCTTAGTACAGGTTTGTACTGAAAAAAACCCAGTAACCTTGATTATAGAATTACGGTTTTATACGAGAATATCTAATATTAATGTGCTCTCTTGAGGTTGATTTTGTCTGTGTGACTCAGTTCCCAGTTGTGATTGGCAATCAATAGCAACAATACGAGCACTAAGTCATGTTTCTTTATCAAAATGACAAGGCTCAGAGAAGACAGTATAATTGTTTGCTTTTCTGCAGAGATAGAGACATGGCTGCTCTGCTTTTTTTTTGCAAAGAATGAGTTCATGGAGGCTGAAGAAATTAATGTGTAAAGTACCAGAGACAAAGACTTAGGTAAGAATAAAGAAGTGCAAGTGCAAAACAGAGTGGACATTTAAAAATAAGTCATGCTAAACATTTGCAATAGCTAATGACAATTATCTTGTAAATACCCTTTAAAATGTTGAAAAAGAGTGGAGTTTCTACATAGTGCCTCACAGATGCTTGTTATTGTGAAAACAGAGCAATGTTAGGTACATACATGCGTCGCCTTTTGGGAAGAAACAAGGATTTTAGTATTTATGCAAGTAATGTAACTCTTGCAACTGCTGTTTTCAACAGTGTCTAACCTTAAACCTGAAAACCAAAATAAAATCTAATAGTTTTTTTAAACTTCCCAACATGGCATGTGATTTTTCTTCTTTTGTTGAGCCTTATCTCCTTAACAGAGAACTAAATGTCACTATTTTCTTTCTATTTTTAGTTAGCAGAGTTATATAGTTTTATCTGACATCCGATTTGTTTTTTTTATATGTTCCACACGGCATGTATCTTTTGCCTGTGTTGTTACTTAACAGTTACTTAACAGTATGTTACTTAACAGTTTCTTCAGTACCAGCATGATTAAGAGTTAAGCCAGAAGTTAGTTATTTTGACAACACCTGATATAAAAGGCCTGAAAGCTATAGAAATGCTGTTGAAAGTTAGATCGTTTCTCACTATGAAGTTTCAAGACTGTCACGAGGAAGAGTGGGGTGAGGAGACTTAATGGTTTCAAGGTGGAACTGTCATCTCTAAGAGAGTATGTGATGTGAGGTTGCTGTAGAAGACCAGTACTAGGCTTGATGCTGCATAGTGTTCCTTGTTCATGTTCATCTAACTCACGTTTGAAGTATTTCAGTTAATATGGGGACAGCAGTTTTATTTAACATTCATGCGTTTGGAAAACCTGGACCTCAGTAAATCCCAACATGCAGTCTACTAGGCTAACACGATTCAGATATTCTGCATTTATTGTTACTTTTTATTTCAAATCAAATTAAATTGTGTAAAACTATAACGTATCAAGAAAGCTGCTCACGTGCAAGTGTGAACCATGGCAAGATGATAGAAGGCAAATTCACTGTAGCTGTTTTGGAAAGTTGATCCCAGCCCTATTTTACACAGAACTCATCCTTTGTAATTTTAAGGAAAAATATGTATGTTTAGTTATTTTTTTTTGTTTGTTTCCCATTTTCATTCTTTATCCAAAGGTTATGTTAAGAATTGAAATTTTCTACTACTGTTTTATGTAAAAAGCTAAAGATTCTTTAGCGCGAGGAAAAACTGATTGAGAGCTAATAGAGGAAAATGTGGGAAGAGAATTTTTAATCAGAATAAGTAAAGCTATGTCTTAAGTATCCTTGCAGCACTTTCTTGTGATTAATCCTTATTTGAATACAAGGCAAATTTATGAAAGAGTTAACTGTTTCAGTGTTTAAACTATACTTCTAAGTTAAAGATACAAGCACATATTGCATCTGCTCTTGCTTCTCTGACACAGAATTCTGTTCCTGGGTTTACTCGCTAACATGATAATAGTTTTATAGGCACAATAATATAGTTTTCCTTGGTTATATCTAGTAACAGTCTTGCATGAGCTGAAGGTATTCACACATCTTGGTGTTACCAGGTTCAAGTGTTTTTGCATTTTATGTTTCAAGGTTACTGAAAACAAAATTTTATCTATCTTTGCTGATGTAGGGGCATCCAGCTTTTGAAAGCGTGTTTTCTAATGACAGTTGGCAGTATTTTTGTTCTTAAACTTAGGTATTTAGTACAGAGAGTTATTTTGAAGTTATTTGGTAGATTTTCTCAAAGCATGGTTTTGGCAGTGACTAAAGCTGTGAAGGCCCCAGGACAGAACATATTACAATGTTTTCTGAGATGTGGTTATGTTAATATTGTCCTGTGGTTTAAGGACATTCTATAAAGCATATTTTGCCCTGATTTCAATTTTAAAATAAAACAATTACAGAAATGACTTTCTAAACATGTTGGTTATTTGCCACTGAATGATTACAGCTTGGTAATATTTGATCTTAACTTTGGCATGTTTGGTTTTAAAAGCAAAACCATCTTTAATATATCTTGTATCTTTTACTGCCATCCTTTGTTTTAAAGGTTGCTGATGTTCATAAAACGGTTTGCCTGCCAGAGCTTCAGAACTGATTTTGAAGTCATTTTGCTGAAATACTCAATTGTAATGTAGCTAATTATTGTTTTGATTGTTTGGAAATACACGGCATTTTGGCACCAGGAGTCAGAATAATTAAGCTATGCTCTCAGTTCTGTTGTGAATTTACTGTATAAACTTGATCAAAGCACTTCACCTTTCTGTTTCAGTTTTCACAGAGCAACTTGTGCTTGTAGAGGGTAGAAGTTAAAAAAATAAGTTTATAAAAGAGTAATTTTGATACAGAATATAAAGTAAACTTTGTAGTGCCATTCAATGTATGGAGAAAACTCCTTGTAATATCCAATAAAACTACTGAGGCAAGACCTTTATGTTGAATTTTCCCTGAATGCATTGTAATGTTTTCTTTCCTTAACTATTGCCATCTTAAACATGGAATAAATATATTTAGCACCTTACCTGTCCCTGTTATGTCTCAGTCCTCCTGGGCTTATTACTGAATATTTTGTCTAATTTTTTTTAAAGGTGGAACTGTAGAATAAAAAACATACTGCAACTAAAAGAAATTGTATGAGTAAAGACTGTGAAAATTAAAATCTCAGGACTGAGCTATCTCATGTTACATGAGATCAACCTGTACTTTAAATTTAGAACAAACTGTATTTTGCAATAGAACTACGTATAACCAGTGTTACTGCAGTAGTCTACGTACTTCTTCTGTGTGACCCATTAAAACACAGAGTTAAGCAAGAGATAAATTTGGCCCCATATTCATGTTTTTATTATTGTCGTCTATTTTAATTTCACAGTTTTCTGTGAGTAGAGGAAAGGGGGAAATATTGCATTGCCCAAATGGAACAAAGTGTATGATGTGAGGGATTCCTTCTGCATGCTCTGTAGTAATGAGGGCATGTATATCATTATGGATTCCCCTGCTGCAGGCTGTTTATTCAGTCTGAGTAGCAACCACGTTTTCTGTTTGATTGCTAACATACTGTATTGTGAGTAGTTACGCATTTCTCTGGTGACCCATATCTCTGAGCAATTGGAGGACAATTGCAAACAAAGAAAAAAGAAATGGCATTAGAGAAGGACTAGAGGGCTAGTGTAACCCTCTCTACCTTCAAATTTAGTTTGAAATACAACTTCCTGTTAGCAGTCTGGTAGGAGAGAGAGGAAAATACAGTTTTGTTTGTACTGGATGTGCTCTAATAGGTAGGAAGGGTGGAGTACGTTAGCGTGAATGTTTATACTCAAGGGGGAAAAAGGCACGTTGTTTCTTGTTCCATTGAAATACAGACATTTTAAAGAGCTCTTGTAGAAAAATGTAAGAAACTATTCGAAAGTATCTCAGTAGCATGACAAGTTTGCTCTAAGTGAGGTCTGCCATCAGGCCACCCTAGCAAAGTGCTGCTGATGTAGGCTTGGGTCAAGAGCCTACATTAGCCATTTCAACTGCAGTACTAGGTAGAATCGTCCCCAACTCCAAATGAGACAGACTTGGTTGATAAAACTGCACATTTATCTGTATGACTGCACCTCCTGTTAGAGGCTGCTGCTCTCTCACTTCTTCATGTTACTGTGCAGCTTAGATGTTTTAGGTGATGTATGAGGCAGGTCTGTAGAGGTGGTAGATGCTTTATCTGTAGAGCTTGGGAACTGGCTCTTTTGAGGTGAGTCCTTTGATTTTACCTTGATTCAGATTTGTGGATTGTCAGTTGTTTTCAGAGGCAAGGAACAAAACTGGTGTAACCATAGCCTTCTACATGGTGAGCTGCAATAAATTGATTTTGTTTTCACATGCTGTCAGGTAAATGCATACTTTGGCTCTTTAAGTACTTTTTCAGTATGTCTATGTAGTAAAAGCCTTGCAAGAGGATTTGAAATGTCCCTGATATCGATATAAAGTAGGTGAATTTTCTCTGACTAGTAAGTGCCTTTATATTTCTTTTTTTTTTCAGAGTTATAGTTGCAGTCAGGTTTATAAACCTGAACTTCTCTTTTGCTTACTGCTTTATGGACACTATGACAGAGGTGAAGGTCTGAGCATATTTTTTTAATTAAAAAAATAATTTTCCACAAACTCAAATTTTCTTCAGCAATTAATTTTTCTGATTAGACAAATGAAACCAAATAGTATACCTAGGATCAGTTTAATCTTACTGAAAGTGTGACATGGTATTAAACTTTTCAGCCTTTTTTTTTAGCAGCGGTTCAATATTATGCTGCATTGCCCAGCAGAGATGTATTATTTAGATCTTTCCCCACTAATACTCTGTTGGGGAAAATGGCATTACACTTTTGGTGGTATAGTGTTTACTTTGACTGGATGGCTGTTAGAGTAGTGAAGTGCTTTTGAATGACTCAAGTTAGAGATAGGCTGGCTAGAAACCCTGTTTTATGGATGAAAATCAAATATGCATTAGTTTATACACATTACTAGGATTATCAAGCAGAATGTCCAGCTGATTCTAAATCAACTGGTTCAGCAGATTTATATGACATGCTTTTAATTTGGAAATACTGACATTTTCTTTTTTAATATTGACCATCTCTAACCAGAGGTTTTTTTGTCATGTGGAAAATGTTCATATTTAACTTTTATGTTGATAAAAAGACAAGTGTTAAAATACTGAAATTTCTTGTGGAATGGAAATTGCAGTCTTTGATCAGAGCTCAGCATTTCAAGTTCTCTTTTCTCTGTGTAAAATGTGGTTGAGAAAATGAGATCTGTGAAGTGCGGGGGAAATCCCTATTTGCAATGGAAGAATGAGGGGCATTTGTCTTTTGTTGATACTGTCAATACTTTTGTGACAAAGAAGGAGAATAGAGCTGAGATCAGCTTGTGGGTAATCTTGATGTGGCAACACTTGTGTTATAAACTCTATTTCCTGTAACATTTTTTATCTCCTGCTCTATTGACCGTGCTTCCCAGCTTTGTATCATCAGCAAAATTTGTCAACAATCTCTTGCTTTTGTGCTCAGGTTATTAAGGAATATTTTAACTAAGATTACTTTACAGCCCAGTCTTAGAGGTGTTTAGTTATTTGACTGTCTCCTGGTTAATAATTCTCCTTTATTATTTCCCCTTTTTCCAGTTTCATATGTATTACATTTTTAACATAATCCCCATCTTCTGTAGGTTGAATAATAATTTCGCATTTGGCACAGTATCGAATGTTAAACTGAATCCAGACAGATTGAATCTCCTGCATTTCCTTGTCCACTAATTTATACAGTTGTCTTATCAGAGGAAGATACCAGGTTAGTTTGGCATGCTCTTTCTTTGGTAAACCAGTGTTATATTTTATCCCAGTTTCCATATAACTCTGTACGTTTAATTATTCTTTCCTCCAATAATGGTTCTAACCTCTCAGTATACACTGAGGTCAGACAGCAGTTACCTAAATAGCTTTTTCCTCATTTCTTAAAATCCCATATTTAATTTGCTATTTTTCTTTGAGTTTTTACCACTCTAGCATGATTCAGTTATAAAACAACCTTGCGACTGGATTTGTACATTCATGTGTCCATTCTTCTAGGCTTTTAGACTGGAGCTTGTTCCAGTTCCCCTCCTTGGTTCTCCTGCCAGTGACCAAGATATGTCTTGGTCATCTATCATGAGATGACTGTAACCTCATCCTCATCAACCATTACATCGTGCTCCCTTCTTATACCTTAGTGCTCTGAATGCGTATATTGGACACTGAGACAAAATCTGGAATTAGGCTTGGAGCTGTTCCTCTATTATTTTTAGTTGGAACCTCAGTTTACTACATTTTTGCACCACTTTTTTACCTTGTTTTTGTTCTACTCATATGTGGTGAGCCTTTTGCTGTTCGTGAATGTAAATCCAGCTCGAATTTTGGCAGTTTTCACTTTCTGCTTCTAACTTAGACTTCAAGATATAGCTATTTTTTTTTTGCTTGCCATTCCTCTTTTGTATTCTCTGTAGATTTTTTTTTGCATACTCTTGGTATCCTTTCTGAGGTGATTATTCACTCAGTTAAATCTGCAGCTTTCTCCTGCAGTGAGTTTTTTTCAGTGATCAGGGCATATATTTTAGATAGGGTTTGTATTTCTGATTGAAATAAATGTAAGCCTTTTCCAAATTCCAATCCTTCACCTTTTTAATTTGGCTGGTTTAAGTCATTATCTCCCTTAATTTCTCAAATATTTTTAAAAATTGTAGCATGTATGTAGGAAGGCTTATCACGGACAATTTCTCTCAACAGATACTCAGTGCAGCAGGATCTGTAAAATGCCAGTTCTATGATCATTTGCACATTGCAGGCCAAAACACATTTCTCAGTTCATTGTAGAAAGTGAAGATCTGTTTTAAAATACCAAGAGCCACTTCTTTAATTTGTAAAATTCTTAGCTGATCCTAGAAAGCAGAGCTCCCGCTGGTCTTCTATCCAAAGCATTAAAATTTCAGTGATCTCTGCCAGTCTGATGGTGGGAGATTCCCACCTGATATGCAGTCTTGCAGTTCGTTGGGTTTGAGTTTGAGCAAGACACAGCACTCAAATGATCTTAATATGATGTATGCTCTGTATTTGTTTGTACTTATATGGAATTAAAATCTTTGAGTCATTTATTTTACATAAGCATTTATTCCATAAGCATCTTAAAACTTTCTTAATCCACATAAAATTTTTTTTGTTAATTCAATGACTTTTTTGTGAAGAAATACTTCAAGTAGCTCATCTAAGAAAACTGAGATTTGCCAATATTAGAAACATCGTCTCATGCAGTTTCTGGCAGTATTAGTCTCTGTAACACTATTTGAGAGATTGCTATCCAAATGAAATCCTATCAGTCCTATTTGTACTCTTATAGATCCTATTTTGTTTTCTTAGTTCTTCCCTTAGATAATTTTTCACCCAAGCTGAGGTAACTTCATCTGCATTACTTCCATTTCTCTGTAGCATTCAAACTGGAATATAGGCACTGGAAGCACTCTTTCTCAAATGCAGAACTTATTGTAATATCTTCCTCCAAATCTTGCATCAGTCATCCACCAGAATCCTCTGGTTCTTCCCCTGCATCTCCTGCATCACAGAATCATAGAACGGTTTGGGCTGGAAGGGATTAAAGATCACGCAATTCCAACCCCACAGCCATGGGCAGAGGCACCTCCCACCAGACCAGGCTGCTCAAGACCCCATCCAGCCTGGCCTTGAACACTTCCAGGGAGGGGCCATCCACCACTTGCCTGGGGAACCTGTGCCAGTGCCTCAACATATCGTGGAGAACGTCTTTCTAATGTCTAATCTTAATCTTCCCCCTTCCAATTTAGAACCATTCCCCCTCATCCTCTCACTACATGCCCTTGTAAAAAGTCCCTCCCCAGCTTTCCTGTAGCCTCTTCAGGTATTGGAAGGCCGCTATAAGGTTTCCCTGGACCCTTCTCTTCTCCAGACTGAACAACCCCAAGTCTCTCAGGCTGTCCTCACAGCAGAGGTGCTTCAGCCCTCTGATCATCTTCATGGCCTCCTCTGGACCCGCTCCAACAGTTCTGTATCCTTCTTTTGTTGGGGATTCCAGAACTGGACACAATACTCCAGGTTGGGTCTCACAAGAGCAGAGTAGAAGAAGAGAATCCTCTCCCTCGCCCTGCTGGCCGCGCTTCTTTTGATGTAGCCCAGGACACAGTTGGCCTTCTGGGCTGTGGGCGCACATTACTGGCTCGTGTAAAGCTTCTCATCAATCAGCATCCCCAAGTCCTTCTCTTCAGGGCTGCTCTCAGTCCATTCTATTTTACTCTCTCTAGCCATTCAGTTTCTTCCTTTATGGTTTTAATTTCTGTTAGAATAACAGACAAATCTTTCACAACACTTTTCTTCTAGCGTCCTGTTTTAAAATGGTTACTGACATGACTCTAAACGGGAGGGACCTGTGCTCAAATGGTGCCTTTTTGTTGAGAAAGTTTTGTGTGAATGCCTACCAATGATGAAACATACCCAAACCTTCCAAAGTTTGTCAGAAAGTTGTTTGCTGATCTTTGATGTTATACCTCTGCCTTCCTTCCCTTGAAAAGGCAAAACCCAAAGAATCACAAGATTTCCACGAAACCTTTGTTTCTTTGAGCATTTTCCTCTGCTTTATGTAGTTGTCTGTGAATCATTTCTGTAGAAATGCATATTTGTGGTTTGCCTCAGTATGAGGTACACGCAGTGGAGTTTCACACACTTTGTCTCCTCCTGGGGCTTGGGTGTCATTTGTTGAATGAAAGAACAAAAAGTATGATACTGCTGCTGACCCCCAGTCCTACCCTCTGCTATAAAAAAAAAAATCTATCCACACTGATGCTGTGCATGGGTGTGTAAATGTTTGTGAAAACATTTGTATGGATATAAAAAGCTGACTTTTGCTTTTTTTTTCTATAAGATGCCTAGAGTTCTGTAGAATTTGGCATATGAAAGATCCTGGTACTTGGGAACTGATTCCTGCAGCTCACATATTCCTTCCAGAATCAGCACAGTCAGAAATGCAGAGATCCTCTTTTACCTGAAACGTTATGGAATAGGGACCTCAGCAGTGCCTTTGAAATATCATATGGACACCAGTTCTTTTTTCTGAAATGATTCTTTCAGGGATTGCAGTTCAGTTGCAGAAACAAAAAATTGTGTTGTTGAGCTTGGTATAGCACTACCATTTGTAGCCTCTGCCTTGTGAATGTTATCGTACAGGATGTTAAAAATATATTTACTACATTTTTAGTTACATTTTCTTCCCCTGCATCCTTTGTTTTGTGTATGACTGAACTTTAATATTTAGGAAAACATATTCCTAGTTCATTCTAGATTCCTTTATGTAACTAGAAATAATATAAGTAGTAGATGTCTTGTGGTTTCAGTGGGACTTTATTTGGGGTACGTGCAGCAGCATGCAGTACACTAAAAGATTCTTTCAGCAAATGCTTAGGAAAATACTTTCCAAGAGATATGCATACGATTAGACTTACTGAGTGCTCTCTTTTTCTGCTTCCTGTTTTGGAATTAAATGCCTTCAGGATACTTGGTATATCTCAGGTTTAAAAAGCAAGAGAAATTTAACCAGTTAAATACTACTTCATCTTAGCTATGATTTCAGTTAGTTTTTAATAGGGATGAAGATATGAAATAATCCCTAAGATACCTTAATCAAATTGAAGAAATAAATTACCTCCAATAGCCATAGAGTAGCTTTTGAGGGAAATGAGAGCAGATAAAGTGTAGCAACAGCCACAGCAATGTTCTGGCCCCTTCTCTGCATGTGTATACGATTACTAGCTCTTTCTTGTATCCTGTATTTCCAGTCCTGTGGAGTACTTAGTGAATCACTTTCTGATAGGTTCAAGGAGGTTGGGATGGTGGAGCCTCTGACGCTTTGTGCACAGAAGTCACCCACAGAGGCTGGTATGGCTTGGTGTTGTTCACTGGGGCCCTGTTCCCTGCTCCAGCAAGCGTTTGGTGACTCATACAGAGTGGAACAGGAGAGACATCACCTCGGATGCTTTGAGGCTGGATGTCTTCATGCTCTTCAGGGAGGAGAAAGGTGCTTTTAAGTTACACCACGGAGAAGGAGGAACCATGCAAAATGGGTGAATGTAGCATTGAGCGGGAGGAGGCAAAAATACCAGCTCTCCTTTCCCTTCTCAAGTTTTCTGCTGCACCCCCTCCCCCAAAAATTGAACATTTTCGTGGAACAACAGTTGTATACAGAGCAGTCTCTTCATGTCCCTCTACTTAGTACTGAGCAATTAAACTACAAGAAACATTCCCTGAAATGAGATGAATTAATGTATTTAACAGCTCACCTTTTATGTGGAAATTACATCTGTGTAAAATTTCTATGATAACACTATACGTGAGTTTGGCCAAATGTGGCTATGTATGGTGTGTGCCATTGCTTGATTTTTGTGAATCTTTTGCTACAGTGGTGTTGTCAGATCATTGTATTTATGTAGTATTGTTGCCCATTGCAGGTGTTTTCCACCGCATACTACTGTTGAGGTGCCTGGATATTCCTAATCCTGTACTAGGCTTTCTTGTCGATAAAACAGAGTTTGCATGAAGATAGAGATTGTTAGAAGATTGTTCCAGACAGAAACATTGTAAATAATTCATACAGATTTTCTACTTGGCTTTAAAGAATAGTAAAGCATATCCTTAGTTTGTGAGTATAGCCACCTTCAAGGTGCTGTTGTATTGGGTTGTATAAAACCCGTAGTGGTATAATACTAAAGCTGAGATCCTTTTCTACTCTGTATTTTTTTTTGCCCATGAAAGCCTCCTAACGGTTATTCAACCATTGGAATATAGTATAACTATTGTTAGGTAATGCCTTAACAGGCAGTTTTTAATTGCAAGAATATGTTGCATTGTGTCTTCTCATTTGAGTTTTGTGAATTTAGTTGCATTTTGTCAAACTAAAATTAGTTCTTTGTAAAGCTTGCAAGCAGTTAAATTTGCATTGAGATCTATTATGTACTGCATTCCTGGAAATTAATAGTACCATGTAATACAGCATGGCAGTTTTTATTTGAGATAACATTAATAAAAGAAGTAATTCAGTACTTTCTCTGCAACCGCTATGAATGTCTCCAATATACATTTGGTGTGATTGTGATCAATGACAATTGACAACGTTATATTTATTAATAAGAATATTCAGAGTATTTTGTTTGAAAGTGAGCTGAAGGGCTTTTGGTCTGCCCAAATCCAGATTCAGAGCTTTGCATTTTCTGTGTAGCAGTGACTGGAGAGTAGAAGGTACATCTGTATTACATCATATATTAATAAAATAAATGGTTTCTCAGAGCAAGCAAAAGCTGAACTCATTTGACTTGACCCTGGTAGGGTCTGTTCCTTTTCAATTTAAAAATATATTTATCATGTTTAGGCATTTCCAGAAAGAACTGGGTCCTAATATGCTACTTTAGGAGTAGGAGTAAATTCAGATTTTTTTTTGAGAATTTATAAGTAAATTCAGAATCATTTTGAGTGATAGTTAAAATTTTTGAATTAAGGCTATTTTGAGATTGAAATAAATAATTATATTTTAATTTTCCCTTCCTTAATAAGAGAATAATATATGTACTTTAACCTTTACATATAGTTAATTTAATTGGATCTCTCGTATTCAAATAAACTAGTTGCAATTAAGCTATATTGTTTATGATTATTGTTTTGAATTGTTGTGCTTATATAATACAGGCTATGACCAGACTTAGATTAACATCTCAAATAACATGTAAGTTGCGTCATTTTGACGAATATTAACTTAATTGGATACTATTTCCTTTTTCACATAGACAACATGGAGCTGTTACACTTAGGGCAGTAAATCCGTGTCCTGGTGACACTGCCTGTCTCTTATGCTGTGCTGGGGGAGTGACAGTGTGGACAAGCCTCTCTGAAGCACTTGCCTGGCCCCACTGTGGCAGCCAAGCCTAATACACAGCAAGCAGTTCCAGAACTGCACCATGCCTGCATCCCCCTCAACCAGTTCTCATTGTAACCTTAAACTTCAGATTTCTTGTTCTCATAGTGTCAGATTTTTTGACAATTAGAGTGTTTCTGCCAATTAATTTTTTTACTTGAATTACTGCTAAACACTGTCTGTTAACTTGGTACTGTTTTTGTACAATTTCCTGTCTGAGAAATTAATGAGGATTTGAGTTTGCCTTCTATAAAGTAAAGGTTTATAGGCATGTGCTGTCAGTCTCCCCATTGAATTAAGCATGACCGAAACTGGGTTGCTGCTGAGATTCTCAAAGCAGAAATAATAATCCTTGTTCCAAAAAATATAAAACTGACCTAAAATACAGCTGAACTTCTGCCATTGTCTTCTAGTGCAGCAATTTTTTTTTCTTTTTGCTTGTTGTACAAAATAGAGCCCAATCCTGGGAGCACTTCAATTCAAAAAAGCAACAATCTAGTGAAAAATTGCTTAACTGCAAAGTAGTAACTCATTCCAATTTCTACAAATGAAAGATAATGACAAAAATAATGGGAAAATCCTGTAATTTAGTTTATGTGTGGATGAAATTCAATGATATGAAACTTAGCTTGTGTGTGAATTTTTTTTTTTACTCTCATAATTACTTCAGACTTACTGCAACAATGTGTAGTTACAGCTACTTGATCTGTTTTTCTTGAGCCTTGAAACCTCTGTGCCCCCCTGTATATATGTGTACCTTGTTCTCATATGGTAGCACTGTGGAGGACTGATGTGCTTTGTGGGTATTTTTTATGAAAGTTTGTGAACAAAATTCCAAAAATATTTATTAAACACAGTTTTTTGGTTGTGATCCTAGAGCAGGAGAATTCACAGATCTGAATCACTAGAGTTTATATCCACTGAAGGACATGGGTGCACTTGGCAGCTGTGGCCAAAATTTGGTGTGACAGAATCCATTCTCACCTGCAGCTTACCTGGGATGTGCCTAGGGGCTCTGGGAGTCCAGTCCCAGGTTGGTCATGTAATGAAGTTCCACAGCTCATGTAATGAAGTTCTCAGGATCGGATCTAGCAAGGCTTCTGAGAACAGAGGTGCCAAAATGTGCTCTTAAAAACATGACTGGAGGAGATGCTGGTTGGCCTGTAGCATAAGCAAAGTTGTGGGCGATCTCAATTTTGGTTCTGTCCTTTGGCAGAGAGGCTGGAAGCTGCTTTGAAAATGCTGAACTTGTTGGGTGTTGTATTGTGGAAGATGTTCTGCTTCATATGGAATAATTAAGTATACACTGGATGAGAAATAATAAAGGACTTTGGGTTGGTGTTTACAGTACCCAGAAGACGCTGGAGTTTCTGACCCTGCAGAGGAAAGTATGCAGAGTGGTCTCCCTACCTTGTCTGTCCTGTGTGACTTTTCTTACAGAAACACTAGTGGCAAAAAAGAGGAGGTGTGAGTATCATGATCTTTAATTGCTTGTTATCTTACCTTACTTCCTTAGAATGGAGGAATTGATGTAAATGCCTAATTCCAAGGAATAACATTGGCGAAGAATATTGGTTGGAGTTAGTGAAAAGAAATTAGTCCCTACAGTTTACAAATGAGGTTGCTCTCTTCTGTGAGCTGTGTCTATAGCTTTGGGTGGTTCCTTCTTCTGAGAATTTCCAGTAGTCTCGGTTAGTCCACTGTCCCTCAGCATGTGGACAGTGACCTTCCCACTCCTTTAACTACCTTGTCTCATTCCCAGGCTTGACTGTATGTAAACTGGAGTTTCCACCAGAAGCAGTATCCTAACATACTGTGTCTTAGTGCTTCAGCCTTGTTCAGAATTGTTTCTTGTATTTCCTGCTTAAAAAGGACAAATTGTTTCTTCTGGGGAGAAGAGAAGCCACCAAATTCTGCATTAGGTATGTGGCAACTCGATGAATGAAGACTGATTTTGAAAGAATTCCCTACCTTTATGTGAAGAAAAAATTCACAACTGTTCAGTTTAAATGGTCCATTGCGTCTTTTGCTTGAATAGATTTTGTTTCAATTCTGATGGCGGTTTTAAAGTAATCAAAAGACAAATCTATTTTCCAGCTATTAGAAATGATTGTTAATGCGTGAAGAATTACTGAAATTTTATATGCTGCATCGTTTTGGGTGGAAGTCTTGGGTTTGGTGTTTTGGTATGTCTTGAATGAAAATAAGGCTGTGGTTTTCAGTTAGTAACCTCTATTTTTTGTGGAAAAACAGTAATTCTAATAATGATGGGGTGCCTTAACGGTGCCATGGTCAGGGTGTTGACTTGTAGTCAGAAGATTTTCCTTCAGGAAATGAAGTATTTCAGAAAGAAATCCATTGCCTGTTTACCTAAACTCACCTCTGAGTTTTTCCATTGGTGGCATAGTGGCTTTTCAAGGTAACTTTGTCTTCTGTAAGAAGTCTCTTTGGATGTGGTGTTTAGTAACATATCTGACATTTATGGGACACTGTGTTTCTCTGTTATTTAGGGGCAGTGTTTAACCAGGTTTTTCTCTTGGCTGGCTGAATTTGCACAAATTCAAAACAATGGTAAAAGGATTTTGTAGCTGCATACAGAAAATAAATAGAGAAGGCAACTTTGTTATTCTACAGACCTCTTCTGTCACCCTCATGTTTTCTTATCTGTCACTAATAGTGACGACACCGGGAAACACATCTGGATTGCTGGATTCCTCACATACTTCACTTAAAAGAGTATTTATTAATTTATATAAAAAATGCTGCAACTGGTGGCAAAGACATTTGTACACCATTCGTCTTACAGTTGAATTATTCAGGAAGATATGCATTTTTACAGGCCATGATACAGTGGTATAAATTTGATTACGGCCCATAAATTTTAGCATAGTATGAGTATATAATAGTTAATGGAAAATACTGACAAACGCTGAATGCAAACTGAAATTCACCTATTGTATTAAAGTAGAAAAACACATTGGATGGTTATTGTACTAGGATGGTTGTAGTAGTTGTAGTAGGTTGTAGTACTATTGTACTAGGATGGTTTTGAGGTTCTTGCAAGTGTCAATTTGTTGGGTTTTATTTCCTCAGCTTATTTAGTTTTGCAAGGAGATTTTTCTCATTTCCTAGGCCTTCTTGCAATTTTCAAATAATATTTTGTTTTGAGACTTGAATCTAGGCTCTGGGCATACTGGCAGGTCAACCTTCACTCAATTAGCCAAGCTCTCATCTCGTGCCATCCTCCAGTTCACCAGGGTGATACACACGTGAAGTGTGCTGCTGCCCAGAGGTCTGACTCTCCTCCTCTCTGACCGGGATTACCTAGCTGACCACTCCACACTGTGTTTTCAGCATGGAAGGGAAAGGGAGGATCAGATCTGGAGATCTGAGGTCTGTGTAATGGTGGGGAGATGGCTGCAAACTTGCACAGGAGGGATGAAAACCAGCATCAAAATGACCTGCAGAGTCTAGACTCATGGGGGCTGCAGGCAAAAAGAGTGAGACAGGGTCTAAATAAATGTGGAGAACACCCAGGAGGAAGAATAAAGAGCATAGATACAATCTCACCACAGTGCCGCACCCTCCACATTAAGCTCTGTTTTAATTCTATCTGATGAACACTGTCCTACCATTTTGTTTTCATGTTCAGATCTCCCTGTTTGCCAAAGGGAAAATGTTGAATGGGGAGGGGAGCTGCTTCCTGAAAACTCTTGTGTTTCACACGGTAGTTCAGAGTCATCTGTGAGTTATGAGAAAACTGCACTGGAGAAACAGTGATAAATTTGTTTTCAACTTTAGAGGCTTAAATGAAATCAAGAGTAAAAATATTCCAAACAATGAAATCATATTTGCTTACTAATCTGGATTCCGTCTTCTTTTAATGCACTCTCCCCCTGCCCCCTCCCCCCAAACTGGCAGTACCAGTAACTGTGCCTGCGTCACCTCTTCCTCCCTTTCCTGCCTGCAGGCCAATCCTGCCATGCTCCTGCAGGAGAATTTCCCAGGAGGGTGGCCTGCAGCAGAAGGAAACAGAGGTCAAGACAGCAAGAAAAGACATGAGGAACATGGGAATTGGGAGAAAGGCAACAGTTGAGATCCAGGAGAAATGTGCCCGCTGTTCTTTAAACCACTTCTTAGTTTTTCCCCCAAAAAGGGCATTAGGGTCTGCTTCTATATTTCATGGAGAATTTGGGCTAAACAAGGAAGGCTGGCTCAGCTGGCCTCTTTGGGTGAGGTAAGTGAGGGAAATGTTTTGTGCCAGTGGAAAAAATTCCTGGTTTTATCAAGTTAATGTGTCACCTTCCCAGTTTACCCTGTCTGTCACTTCCCTGGCACTTCCATTTCCTTTGGAGACCTCCCTCCAAAGGTGTCCTGCCTTAACCCATGCCTTCCTGCTCCTCTTCAGTCTGTGGAACACAGCTACTACAAAACAGTATCAAAACACACTTTAAGCTCTCTCCTGCTGTCATCTTAACTTATTACCAGGGTTTTAAACTTGCCTTCTGAATCAGGAGGAATAAACCCAGTACAAATACATAATTTTACCTTCAGAATGACATGTGACATCATTTATTATCTATTGATTTAAATAATTCAGCATTTTAAAAAACCCAAATTGACTTAATTATAATAAAAGGTTGAGAATTTTATATCAATTCAAATTTGTGACCGTTTATTTTTGATGAAACTAATATGATTAATCAGATAGTTGCTGCTTATCTTTTTTCTAATACACATACTGATTTTAAACATCTGCTTGACAGTCCATTATGATAGCACGAGAATGATTTTACGTGAGAGCAATAGAGGAGCAGATGCTACTGATGACAGCTTCCCAATTTGTTTAGGAAACAGTCAGTGAGTCCTGGCTTCACAGTTTTAACTTGAAGTATGGCAACAATGCAAGCAAATTTGCAAAGCAGAAACAAAAAATTGTTAAATTGCTTAGTAGCATTTTTTAGTTGTTGCAATTTGGTCAGACCCTCTTTTTTGTTAATTTTTAAATTTTTTTAAACAGAAGGTATAGTTTGTTTTGTCTTTACAAGATCTGAATAAAGTTATGAATTTGTTTTATTATATGTGTGCATGTATGAATGTTTTACAACAGTTATGAAATCTAGCAGAGTTAAAATTCATTTTGGTATTATCTATTTCAATAACTAAAATTCAGCATTAGCTCAAGAAGAGATAGAACAACAGTATACATAAACAAAAGGAAAGTAGAACAATTACTTGAAGAAAAAATTAAGATAGGCTATCATACGTCGTATATGAAAATAAAATTCTGTGGGTTTTTTTGTATGGGTTACACCTGCATTTTATATGTATGGTTTTATCAGTAGTTAAAAGAGTGAAAAATTAATCTCTTCATTTGGGCTGCTATAAAAGTCTCTGAGGCTATGGCTTTATTCAGCCATGCATAGTCTTTTAGATGTTACAAAACATCTAAAGATCTGATTGACAAAGTTCATCTCATCAACTAGAGAGATACCATCAAAACTTTTAGGCTCCAAAATGTGCTTTCCCAGCATACAGAAACTGTAAAGTACAGGATTACACATGGATGCTGTATCTTTTTATGTGAGAAACCTTCAAACAGTATTTATTGAAAGAAAACCAGTTCAGAGATAGCCCTAAGAAGGATACACATATCTGCCCTTATATGCAGATTCCAAATACAATGTACCCACTTCTGTGAGTATCAGAAAGGTACTTTAAGTAAGAAAGACAGAAGTTCATCTTGTTACAGAGCAGAATATCAGTTTCAAAGCTTTTTTGAACTTTGCCTTCAAGGAAATGCTTGATTTTGGAAACTGCCTAAACTGTCAGTCAAAAAAAATCCAGGATAATGCAAAATACATATGCGCAAAAATATTCTGCTTTCCAAAAGAGTGAAGCATTAGAAGTACCATCTTCCCTTTTCCACTGCCTCTCCTGCCATCAAACTACATACATCTTGTGGAAGGGCCTCTTCTGGATAAAGTCAACTTTCTCTGGGAGTCGTAAGATGTTTTGGGAGATACCTCACCGACTGATACCCGTCCAATATCTTAATTCTTAAGATTTCTCAGTGACTACCTCAAGGAGCAATGAAATTAGAAAGTCTCTCCTTTGCTTTCCTTTTCCTTATCCAGAAAATGAAGACAGACGTTCTTACCAGCTGAAATCCATGCTAACCCAGGAAGTTGAATTCTTAATGATGAAGTTGTATCTGACTAAATTTATGACTTTATGACATAGTAAGTGGGGTTTTAAAAAGCGTGTTTTCCCTAATGCTATACAGGTTTGTGTATTTAATTTTTGAGTGAGTATGAGCTGACTTCTTCTCCTGAGTATTTGGAGGTAGTAAAATGTATAGTTGATCATTCAGTCTAAAAGTGTCAGAAATTAGATAGCAGTATTTATCTGAGGGTATACAGTCATTGTACCCTTTTATACAGAAAGCAGAGGACAGACGTGTGTGTATACATTCTAGAACAGTAGTATTTAATGCATGAGCAGGTAGCCTTGCTATTTCCCGGAGAAGAGCTTTTTTAGAGCAAGGTAAGCCAGTGACTAAGCAGTAGGCAAGGCCATAATATCTGATGAAACATTAATGTCTGTAAAGCAGTATGATTTTGATTCCAGTAGATTGATCAAAAAGGCTTTTGTGTATTTTAAAGTAGGCATAGTTCTGAATATGGACTCTTTTTCTTTCCCACTGCTACAGACGTGAAGCCAATCAGTAGCTGTTCTTTGTTTTCTTTTACCACATGCTACTGCTGTTCTTTCTTTTACTATTCTCACTAAAGCATTGAAAATGGGTTTGTTTTAAAGAAGGTTCAGCTTAGTAGAGAATGAATTTATATTTTCCTTGAGATATTTTTTATCCTGTATTTCACATCTGATCGGAGGGTATGACAGATGTGAGGAGGAAAAGAACTTGCCTTCTAACTCTGTTACACATTTGAATGGGAACTGGGTGTAGCAGACTTAACTTTACCTGGCCTGTAAAGTCAGATACAGTAATCATCACTGTCCCTTTTGGCATGTTGTCCTTTGTATCCCTTTACATACAGTTTTTAAAACTATGTAAAAACAGAGGGCACTTTCTTTAATGTTCCCTTTCAGTATTTTAGATATCTGTGTCCTAATAAGCTAAAATCAACTATTTCTACAGCTGCCCAGAATTTCCCAGAAATCTTCTATTCCATGAGCATCTATGATTTTCTCATTTAATATCCAAAAATGTCAGTACAGCACCTTGGAGTGTAGCTTTGCAAGGTCTGGCCTCTCCAATAATGATTTTCTGTCCATGTGCCTCAGCAGCATCTGGGTGTCTAAAACACTAAATTTGGGGGAAATCACTGTCAAAAAATTTAGAATTTATTTTGTGTGTCGTTAGTGTTATACTTCATGAGTTCTTATACCTGTTCATAGATTAATTCATGGTTGAGTTGAGTTCAGTATATGAGATAAAAATACAAAAAAGCTTTACATTTCTTGTGTGTTAAACCAGCATGGTGTTCAAAGAATGCTGGTTCGTCATTTTGTTTCAGTCATTTTTAGTGTACTTGAACAGAGACAGTAAGTCAGTATTCACAGTTGCCTGGCTATTAATAGTCAAGTTGTGAAATGGACATCCAGCATGGTGGTTGCTTAGTTCACACATATTAATTTAGGGGATTGAAAACTGAACAAGGCCACACCCAGAGTGTCTTCTTGGAGAGTTTGTTCTGACATTTAATCTTAATGGCATTTAGCATTCTATTTTCAGAGATGTTGAGTATCAACAATTTTTTAAAAAGTCAAAACAACTGGGTTCTTAGCACTCTTTGAATATTAATTTGAAATGTTAGGAGATTCATGCTGCAGCTGCGGTATATCTCAATGCAATAAGTTCCATCTCTCCTGACTTATATCGCATCTACAATAAACTTTACTTATTTTACATCTGAAATAGACATTAACAGGGAAAAATTGTCTCAGCTTTAGAAGTATTATTAGCAAAAACAACCTCTGGCAAAAAGCCATCAAAGAAAGTAGAACAGTGAATTTTTGTTGAATACATTTGGTTTTGCCTTTTGGCAAGCAAAATCAGGTTATGTATGGATACAGTTTTAAAATGATCTGTACTAAAGGTGGTGATGAGATATGCAGCTGCAGTCACCTTATTGTACCAGGTACTGTGCCATAAAGATTTCTGAGTGCCTTTGTCTTTTGCTTACAAAAGCAGCCTGCACTTAAAACGACCTCAGTTCTGCAAATGCTTACACATAGTTCCCAGTTTGTGGAAGTAAGTCTGTAAGATGTCTTTGTAGGTTTTAGACTTTTGTGGTTTTCTTGCTAGTACTAAAAAATTCCTTTGGGAATTCAAATAAGTAGTGCTGTGAAAAGGGTGATTGACATTATTTCTCTTCTGTATATTTATTGAATATTTTACAATAGCAGTAATTACATTTCTCTTGATGTTGATGTACTACTGTTTGTTTGTACTCATGTTTGTTGTTTTAGGAGTCCTTGGATGATTCTGAAATAGCTGGAATTTATGCAACAGAGGAAGTGATTCGCTATGAATATCATGTCTTGTACTCCAGCAGCTACCAAGTACCTGCGCTTTATTTTAGGGCATGCTTTTTAGGTAAGACCAATATTCTATTATAAAAAAGGGAAGAATGAAAATATGTTGGATATAATAAATATTAAAATAAGATTTTTTACTAAATTGAGGAATTGAATAAGGAAAAGAGTAATGATCATATGTAATAACAAAGTAAGAGATGAGGTTGTTCACCAGTATATTTTTTCATACTCCTGACACAGAGCTTCAGGACCTTGAAGTAGATGATATCATCTCAGCCTGAAGGAGGCTGATCTTTGGCTCCTGGCATCTTGCCTGTGGCTGAGTAAAACCGCTGGTCATTTTTCTTGATCTTTTCATTAAATAAATACAAAAACCTTAAAGCTGCATGTTTGAACTTGGCTGCAAAACAAGTGGACATAATCACAGTGCTTCAGCAGAACTTTGTTTCCTTGGAGCCTCAATTTGAGCCACAAGACCAAGGTTTAAATGTACCTTTAAAAGTGTATGCTGTTCTATATTTAAATTTGATGCTTTAAAAAAAGTAAGCCAATAAGATATGGCCTGTTTCCATCTACTCTAACTGGTTCTCAAAACACTTAACTAATCGTCTTTTCTCCCTGATATGTACATCGCGTTAACCATTACTCAATTGCTATAGCTACTGTGATTTCACTCACCATCCTGTCAGGAAGGAAGGAGGAACATACAGCCTCCCTTCAAGGCCACTGTTAGTGTCACTTATTTAATCAGCAAACACAGAGTGATCACGCTGCAGCACTGTCTGTGCTCTGTTCCTGTATTCCTGAAGACTGTGTTCCTAGGGTGGAGGGATTGAGATCTTCAAGTCATTTCACTGTCTTCTGCATGGTAGTATCAGCATCTTTTGTGTTTTGAATAATCTCCTAACTTTATCTAGATAAAGGTGTTCTGAATGTTGCCAGTGATATCTTTTCCTTTTTAATTAAAAAGTAGCTTAAGCTGCTTTGAATATGTGTGGTAGATTTAATCATTCTCTGCCTTATATTGTTTAATGGTTTCTAATTTTGCAGTGTTAGCGTTTTAAAAGGCACTTCAGATTTAAAATTGAAGAACAGATTCTCATAGACTCCCTAGTGGAAAGATTTTAGTCTGAGGTGCAGTTTCAGCAATAGATAATTTCGGGTAAATTTTCAAACTGGGATGTGGGGAATTGGGCACATTGTTCTGCCTTTACCACCAGCAGAACTCATTTGCACACATCCTGCTGCAAATTTATTTCTGGAATTATTACAGGCATTTACAAATGTGTAGTGTTTTGCCTTTAAACTTATTTTGCAGACAGTAAGATAAAGAAAGTTTTGCGGTAAGAGACAGATTAACCTATTTGTGATCCTGAAAAATGTCATCTTGGTTTTAGCTGAATTAATTGTGCACTGTCTCTATTGAAGAGGAAGGAGACACTGCAGATAGAGGAAATAGGACACTATTGCTACTGTACTGTACTTTCATATAATTAGTATTCACCATAAGCAGTTAATCACCAGAGAAGAGCTCCCAGAGACAAAACAAGTTGTTTAGCTTGTCAGCATCAGGGAATCGGAGGTGTTGAAACATGACTCCTTATAGCTGGAAGTAGATATTACAGAAGCTAGTGTATGATCTAATGCACAATTGTAGTATTATGTGCCAACAGCTCCCCTTGCAGTACAGAACTGTAATTGTTTCGACAAGTACAATTACGTTTTAAAACACTTCTTAGGATCCTTTCATACTGGAAAAAAAGGACTGATTTTAGATATTTACTAAAGTCACCTGGGTTGTCTTCAAAGTTTAACATACTCTTTTAACATTTAACATTCTCTGACTCTTGAAGAGAGAAAGATACAAAATGCTGGAATTATTTTTCCTATAATGTTTTCAGCTAGTATTCTCTGATTTTAAATATGGATAGCTAACTTTTGAAAACAAAAAATCCTGTCATCCCAGCAAGTTATTTGCCTGCCTGTGCTGCCCTGTCTGAGGGTCCCAACGTGGGGTTTTCAGGAACGTGCAATTGACAGTCAATCAAAGTCGCTTGAGATAGCTGAGCAAAGTATCTTTTATCTTGTCCTGAAGCTCGTATGAGGAGATCTCTAGGTAATACCTAGAGATTTTTTTCCATAGGTAATAATGTTCATGTGATAGACTCCTCGCCTTGTTTCTCAGACAACTAGTAATATTCACTGTATTCCTCATCTGAAATAATCAGGGAAGAATCTCCTGAGACCTCCATCAGTTTCCCAGTCTAAATTCCTACCGTTATTTGTAGATTAAGGAAAAGAATTGGTTCCTCACAAGTCTCTTGTGAACTGTTCATGGTTTCCCTTCAGTCTTGTCCATACTGATCCCTATGTTAATTGCAGCTTGTTGTGGGAGGGTAAGGCAAGCTATAATACTTCCATGTTTCCATAGCCCTGTCCTGTCTTGCCTTCCCTAGCAGAAGGGCATGGAGTTTGAATTCAGAATTCTGCTTCCTGTCTGGCAGTATGTTAAGTGGCCATTGCACCTCGAGGCCTGCCTAGAAATAATTATTCTTCTGTTTGACTTGACTAAGTAGTTTTCCTTGGTTTGCAATATTAATTTCCTCACTTGGTATATAATAGCAACTGGTGCCAGCCTATCCAAATCTGTGCAAATAGGTTGTTTAAAAACTTTTCTGTGACAATTAAACCCTGCCTTTCTCACATACTGTGTGAGTCCATTTTTCATTGACTTGGTCTCTTGCAGGAAGAAAAGCTTCCTGTATAGTTGCTGGGGAGTTTTTCCTGTCATCTTCAATATGGCAGGTATCTTCAGGAGTTTGTGTCAGGAAGGACATCCAGTTTTCACTCCTCTCTGCTAACAATCATGCTGAAACATTACAGATCAGTTCTTCCTGCAGAAGTTGCATTGTATCCTTATCCTTGCTGCTGTCTAAATTTTTTTGATGAGACGAAGTTTAATATGTAAGGTAGTGCAATGTAAGTGTTTGAAATTTTAATTGCAACAGAATCAAAACATCTAAACTTTTTGGTAGTCTTGGGAGATAGATACATAGGGAAGATCTTGTTCTGTGCAAGGACAAATACTTAGCTGAAAATCATGATTAAGTGTTATGAGTGTCTGGAAAGATGTTTGGGGACATTATCAAATACAAGAAGATATTTTCAGGCTACGTGTATATACTTAAGAAATATTTTTCATTACCTCCTGATATTTGCCATGTGTTATACATTTCTAAATTCAGACCTACTGTAGCCTCAGTTTGTGTCAGGAGCTCAAGGCAGTGGTCCTGGATACCTCAGAGTCTGAGAGAACAAGATGCTGTTTCTCCAAAATCAATCTCATGGATGCCTTACCTTTCAGAAATGGGAGCCCTTCTTTCTTTCTCTGACTTGAGATTGCAAAAACAGGTAGTTGAAGAAATGCACAAACCCCTGCTGATATCTGATGTCAGAAACTAGCCCTCTTAGAGACAGATGGTATAGGCAATTAGCCTTCCCCTTCAATGCGGGCATCAGCCAGATGGGCTGGGCTAGGTCCACTAAGCTTTCTTTAATCAGCAGAGTATTTCCCCATTTTCTTAGACTTAAAGATGTCAAGGAACTTTTGTCTTTTCTTGAACTATCGTCATCTGAAGCCATACATTCAAAAACCCCTTGCACTGATGGTGAGATAGCAGCAACACAATCACAGGTGGACACGGGTATCATTCCCGTGTCCCTGCATGTTAAGAAAATAACGCCTTCTTTCACACTTCTCTTCATGTTTTTCCTACAAAGGTAGATGAAGAATCATGAATGCTGGCTAAGCACTGACAAGAAAGAGCAAAACTAATGGCAGTCAATACTGACTGCAGCCTAACTCCTCTAGAAAAGAGAGAAATTGGGTTTTCAAGTTGACCTGCTCAAAATATGTCTGACATACAGATAGATCCCTGCCAATAAAAAACATGCTAATCAGTGGTTAGAGAGAGGGAGCTTGTAAGATAATGTAACTTCTTCCAACCCTGAAGGCAAGACTTCCTGTATTCATAACTGTAATGGGCCTGACTGATGTACTTTCCCGAATATAGACTTAATCCCTGAACGCAAAAGCATGTAACCGCTATGTATTTTCTCCAAAAAATAGCCTCTCTTGAGACCATGTTCTGTATGAAGTAGTTTTATCATGACTTTGGACAAAAATAAAGTTGAATAAGTGGCAATGGTTTCTTAGGAGTACAAGAATGTAATATTTCTTATGTCAGAATGAAGCACCATTTCATTGAAAGTGTCAAATAGTCTTTAATTAGAAATCTTAGAAGTTACTAAAAGCTCCCAGTAAGCATCAAGAAAAGAGAATGCAGGAACTTGGGAAGCCTGAAAATTTTCTCTGAAAATGTGTGTGAAATTTGTATGCCTGAAGAATTTCTGTTTATTGCAGAAATCAAGGTGCCAAGTCAGCTAGGAGCTGCAACTCATATGTTGTCTTAATGTCACACCTTGCTGGTATGAGGGGACACTCAGCCATCTGCATTTTGTTTCTTATTTGTGATGACTTAAATAAGTTAACCCCAACTGGGTCATCAAGAAGCATTTCTCAGAGAAGTTTGTTATAGTCTAGACAGTTTAAATAACAAAAATTTGCATGTGTGACAGGAAGGCTGTGGTCGTTCTTGCCTGACTATTAAGGCAGATAAACTAGTTGATGCAAGCCCATAGTTAGTTCCTGGCAGGAATAGAACCCATACTTGAGAGTTATTCTTTCCCATCCTTTACCTTCTTTTTCTCAACAAAAATCATGGTTGCTCCCCATGCACTTTTTGCCTTTCTTGCTGGGTAGATGTCAGGTTTATTTGTATCAGAGTCTCCGTTTCGGGAGCCTGTGTTAGTACAGATGTAACTTTACAGCTCTGGAACTTATTCCAAGTCTGGGTACCAGCCAGACTTGGAGTAAGGCTTGGGACAAACTGCAAGCACCTCAGCAGCTGTGTCATTGTGGGTGGATGACAGGTGAATGTTCTGCTGGATGAATCAGAAACCTCTGTCTTTCTCTCCAGCCACCTTTCTTGACCTGATGATGCTGTTGCCTTGTTTTTCTCGCCGAACTTTTGAGTTCAGCTCCATCAACAGGAAGGAATGAGACAAGAAGCAGAGAGGCTGCTTGGCTCAGCAGGTGCCACAGTGGCTCCTTGTTGCTACCAGCAACAATTACAGACTGCTCTGTCAGCCCAGCTGGATGTTTGAGGTCTCAGTGTGTATCAGGGCTGCTAAACATGTGAATGCTGGCAACCCTGGAAAAGGGGGTCTAAAAGTGCCTGCAGAATACAGATGAGTGTTTAGTGCAAATTTGGGAGCTTGTGAACTTAGGTTACATCATCCTAAGCGGATGACCATACAAACTGAGGAGTTTTAAAACATAAAACACATCTCCAGCCATATTAACCACGAGTGCTCCTGTCAGTCATTTTAAGACCTTAGGAGTCACTTTATTTTATTTTGAGAGAAAACTTTTTCACTAGATGTTCAGGTCTTCAACCCACGAAAATGGATGGAGAACTGCCGATCTGCTCCCTCTTCTTTTATAGGGGTCTTTCAGTTCCCAGCTGTATAGCTGAACCCCGGATCCCTTTTAAGTATTAGTAATTTATTTTTCATGCTGCATTTGGCCTCCCATCTTCTAGAAGACTGAGCTAGTTAGTTAAATAATAATTTACAGCAACACAATATGTGGGAGCATGTATAAAAATTTACTCAAGTTTAAAAAACACACTTAATTCAAACTCAAAGCTTATTGAAGTGTATTAAAATAGTGGAGAAAATTCAAAATGTAGGGAAATTTAAATCCAAGCATATTTCAATATATAATTGCATAATCAGAATATCGTATTTGAACTATATTAACCACTGAAGTACTTCACTTTCTGTGATCTCACTCCAGTGTGAAGTGAAACTGCCAGTTTGGATATATTTGTATTTTTCTCTGAAATGAAAATAGATCTATAATGAAATAAAATGGAAGATATACTTCTTCTTGTACATGAAGTAAACAAATCCATAAGGTAAGGAAGAAACTCAGTTTTAACTACTATGAGTAACCTTTCAATAATATTTGGTTGTTTCTGTAAGTGATATTGATGCTCCATGTGTATGATCTGAATATGCTCAAGTGTTACTTTAAAAATTCACAAAGGAAGGTATACAGAGCAAAATCAAGAGTGGCAAATAAAATTTTGTGTTAGAATGTGTGATACTCTAGATTTTACATTTGGACTTTCTCTGGATTGTCTTTGCAGGTTGAATAGAAAACAGAAAATTGCAAGTATGCATGGCATCATGTATTACCTGCACACAGATAATCTGAGCATAAATGCATCCTTCTAAAGTTAACTTAAGCTCTTGTAACACATTTCTTGTTAAACCATCTCCAGCACAGCTCTGGCGTCTGCTGTCATAAGACATCTCATGTTCATGAAGATGGTGTAATACAGCTAATTAATATGTCGTTACCCCCTTAGATATTTTGTTTGGCACATGCTTCTGCTTTATAGTGCTTATGTAAGTTCAGGACTGGTGCTTTTTTATGAATACGTAAAATAAGATAAAACAGAGGCCATAGGCAGATGTTTTTAACTTATATCTAAACGTGGCATTCAAATGTTAATTGCTTGGAAATGGAAATGACGGTAGAATAAAACTATTTATCACAGGATAATGGTTTATGATATCTAATAAATACTAAGATGAAGCTACTTATTGAAAGGATATAAAAATATTATGTTATTATTTGCCAAAAACAGATATTCAGGAAAAACTGACATGCTTATTTTCTAAATGATTGACAGTAATATCTTGGCATAATTCTAACATGGAAACTAAAACTCTGATGCAACAATACGATATAAATGCGGCTCAAGAAAAAATTATGGGCTTGTGAGTTACCAAAATGCAGTAAACTTTTGTCTGCAGGATTTTGTTCCTTACGTTTTTTTCCACTCTCAGTATGAATTGCATATATTTACTTGACATAAGCTTTCATGGTATTATTTTGGGGTTTTAAATTTGTCTTATCTAAGCATTGTTTTACAAAATTAGTTTTACTTCACACCTTACAACTAAGGTACGAAGTTGTTACTTGGATGACAAGAGAAGGAAGCTGAGCAGTGAATCTAGGATAGTTTTATATGCACCTTCAGTCAGGATTTGAGCAATGCTGTTTTGGATTTATGGGGCCAGCAGTGTCTTAGTCACATTTTGCTGTTATGTTTTCTGCGTCCAGATAAGTCAAGATTTTCAGATTTACTCTTGCTATTCTGTATTGAAGATAGAGCATGCTTAAGAGGTTTGACTGTGGGTGGTTGTTGCCTCCTCTCACAGATGGAAGACCTTTAACTCTGGATGAAATATGGAGAAGTGTTCATCCATGCTACCAAGCTCGTCTGCTGGAGGGTCCCTGGGACACTATTACACAGCAGGTGAGAAACCACTGGTCCTTTACAAAACTGATGAATGTAATAGATGCCTGAATCCTCGATGGCATTATTCCCTGCGTGCATACAAGTGAAATAATACAAAAGGCTAACTGAGGTTGTGCTGAGCCAGTTACCAACAATAGCTTTAGTCCTGGACTTTAAAGGATACATATAGGCATTTGCCATATGAGACTTACTGTGGCAAATACTTTTCCAAAGCCTATCTTGAAAACTTCAGGCAAATTCTCAGAAATCATGGATTTGGGTAAATACAAAAGTAGACTTACTTATATAAGTAAAATATGTTAGCGTAACATTTCACAGATTGTCTGTTAATCAAATTACTGAAAAAGACTGTGTAATTTTCAATTTTAAATAGGCTTGCAATCCTTAGAATTGAAGGAGAGAAAATTGGTCTCTCAATCAAATAATAAGTTATTACCGACTAATGTGCTTAAAAATCAGTACTTAATGAATGCCGTGTTTTACAAGAGGAAGCAGATTAGTAAACTGTGATATCACTTTCTTCTTTTAGAGCTATTCAAATCACTTTCATGTAAAGTGGTTTTAAAGTCACCAGATCATTTCAGCAACTGTGCCCAGACTTGTGGTGATGGCTTTCTTGAAAACTGCCATACTTGTTTGAGGCAGAGTGAGATATGGTTCGGAGCTGATTTAGTTGCTCTGATTTCTTACCTTGGCTCCAGGCATGAGTTTTTATCATCAGACAAAGATACCAATGTGTCCTTTCTTCCTCCCCTTTCTTTCCGTGACTTTTTGATTTTGGCTGTTTCCAGGTACATGGGTTTCAAACCACAGAGGCGGGCACAACACAGATGTAACCTGAACTGATTTGTACAGGTGTTTCCTTAATCCAGCTAGTACAGTTTAATTACAGGATACTTATTTGTAGATGGTAAACAGCCATGGGAACACACGCAGCTTTCATGTTTTTGCAGCCACAGACTATTATTTATACTATAATAGCTCCCTAAAAATGTAACAGGCATTGGTTTTCTGATGTTTGCTGTGCATATCTGAATTCCAGTTGTGAGTTTGAAGATCCTCTTAATACATACTTTTAAAGAAAGTATTAATTACCTGACTTGTTTACTGCAGAATGAAGATGAGAAAATTAGCTTTTAATAAAATAATCTAATATTGTAGCAGATAGCCAATCTTCCATGCAAGAAAGTATTTTTCAGTGAAGATTTATGATTTATAGCTGAAACATAAGATTTGTAGCTAAATAATGACTGTTTCTGCACAAAGAGGCAGTGTATTCAATTAACTTTACCTTCATGGCATCCACATTCTTGCATTCCAAGTAGACAGAGACCAGTATCCCTGCAGTGAGATGCTAGGTATCCTTTAGGGCTGACATCTCTGGTATTTCCTAGCTGAACTGTTCTAGCTTGTGGATAGTTTATACTCCTACCTGCAAAAATGTACAGGGGAATCTGCTATGTGCTCTCCAGAGGTGGTGTGCTTCTTCTACACTCAAATTATACTATGGCCTGAAGTCACGTTCAGGCTCCTCTTCAGAAAGCACAGTCTCTTTCTCTTCATCTGCAAAGCACTGCAAGAACCTACAGCTCAGTATAGGTAATAAATCATAAAGCAGCATTACTGAGAATAAAGCATAAACAATATGTCTGGAATGTATAAGATCAGAGTTGTGAAAGCCAGAAGAAAACCAGGTCACTCCCACCTAGAGATTCTTTTTGCCTGTTAAGGAACAATAAAGTAAAACTGTCCTTTATCTAAAAACTAAAGATGTATATGCTCAAAGGCTTGTAGAAACAGGTTTTATGGGTGGTAAAATGTGGGCAGTGCTGAACCTGTTACCTGTGATGCTTTTCCAGAGGCATTTCAGCCAGTGTGAGTCTAATGACGAACACAAATTGGGATATAAGAAAAAAGTTTTTGAGAGATTAGCAAAGTTATAGCAGCAAAATACCGTTGAATATCACATCTAGGTGACTTTCTGTATCATAAAAAGATTACAAACTAAGTTAAAATATTTATCCTAGAGTAATATAGACTGTATCTCAGGCTGATGGCACAATACTGGGACTGCTGGCAGGTAGCAGAAACCAGAGCAGTTAAGGTCCTCCGGCAATCCCACTACGTAATTTGGAATATTTTCCTTTTTTCCTACACTATTCATATGTACGTGTTCTCCCTGAAGACCATGTACCTGTGGCTCAAGGGCATCAAATTCCACTGACTTCATTGAGGTTAGCCTGCCTTACGTCAATATTGAACTCAGTGCAAAGGCTCCAGCTGCATTCTTGGGTTGGAAATGTACTTTCCCACATGGCTGCAAGAGAGCGCCTCAGGGAATGCAGCTTTAAGAAGTCTACAGTTTTAATTTTAGATGAAAGCAGAAAGGCAGGAGACACTGAGGATGTGTTTGCTTATGGTAATCCAGTCAAGTGATAAGAATACAAAGGAATGCGTGGTTTGTGGAGGTGTACATGTCTGGAGATGAATCACAGCAGAGGAAAGCACCAGTGCAACAAGCAGTGTGAACACCAATGTATTTTCAGTGTCAGCAACCACTGGTGCAACTGACACTTCTCATTGTAAACAGAGAGATGCATATGCCAGTCCAAAAATATCAAACAGCAGTAAGAACAAGAGTATCTTCAAAGGAATTATGAAACATAATAAAAACATACTCTTAAGTGCTGGCCTGCAAGGCTCAGTTTAAAACAAGAGCTAGGTCTACAAGAAAAAGAATATTTTTCCCCCTCAAATGAATCAGGGTTCTGAATTGAAATAGCGAGTTTTCTCCTCCCTTTCTGCTGACCCATTTTGTTATGTGGGTTAGGCTTCGCCTGCAGGGACAGAGATCATATAATGCAAGTGACTGGGCAAACTTGCCAAATCAGGCTTGAACTCTCAGTACACACGAACAGCAGAGCGAAAAGATTTAGGATTTTGCTTCTAAACAGACACAGATGTTAAATTCTACAAGCAATCCACCACTGGGAAGAAAAATTGAGCTTGCCGCTGTCCCTGCATAATGTTACTTATCTTATAACTAGAGCTGATTTTGAACTTTGATTCAGTAGTTTGCAGTTTAGGAAAACAAAGTCATATTGCCTTTTTTTCTCCCAGATCCAGGATCTTACACTACTCATTTGGGATTTGTATTCCACATATTTTTATGGAATGGGGGTGCCGTGCCTGTGCACATTTTTGGTACAATTATGTTTTGGCTTATACTTATACTCTCCATGGTAAAATATATCTGAGAACAGAAACTGATACATTTGCTAAACTCTAAAGAATGTAGCTTTTTCGCAACTACATTGCCAAAATGAAATTTTAGGTAAAATTTGGACTTCTTAAATTCCATATGTTTATTGTGGGAAGTCATGCTCATTTTCAGAGAAAGCACCTTCAAAGCATTTTTAGTGACTGGATTAGTTTTATTGCAAAAACAGAAGTCAACTAGTTACCTTCTCATAAATAAATTAGTATGAGAAGGTTGCATAGTATTTTATGATAATTGATAAATGGTGATGATTTAATTGCACTTCCTCTAGTAATAATTTTAAAATGCTCAAATGAAGTTCCTGTGATTGGCTTTCTTCTAAGTTTAATCTCCCTGGAGTCTTCAGTCATCCCTTTTCTGCATCCGGTGATAACTTGCTTTAGCTGTTTTAAATAGTAGAAATCAATTATAGCACACAGCTGTTTAACAAAACTTCTAAATGTTGCTACAGGTCTCTGTGGGTATTTCCTGATGGCTTATAATGACATCAGTTTAGCACACCTGGTAAGATCTGTGTGAGCTGGAAGCAGCTAATTCTACAATGACAGGAAAATTAAGGAGTATTTATGAATTACTGTTGCATATCAGAACTGTTGCCAACTGTGATTTTAGCTTCTTTTTACAAAGAGTCAGAAGTTAAATTGCAGACATTGCATGCCTGTCTCCTGAATAGTTTACTTGTAGCTCAGTGAGTGCTTTGGGGGATATCCTCTGTTCAATACTTCTCTACACATTCTACATAGAAGAAGATGTCTCTTTACCTTTTGAATTAATGGATGCTAAAACTGTACTTTTTACAAGAAACTCCCAAGTCTTGGTAGCCTTTTCTGAACTACAGACAAACAACTTTCTTCAGTTGTCCCTCATCTGGGTTTTCCTGTTCAGTCTGAGTTGCAATAAAATCCCAGCTCTGTAGCCCTCATACCACCATGCTGGGTAACCTTCTGGGCTCCTCCAGCTGCCAGCCCTGGTGTTTTTCCTGACTGCATTGCTTTTTAAAAGTGCTTGTTAAGCCAGTTGTCTATCAGCCAGTTGTCTTATCAGCCGTAAGAGCAAATAAGAGATCTAGATGTTTGGAGGAGGGCGGGGAGTGAAGAAGACAGATATGTCAAACTGAGAGAAGTAGCAAATAGGATTAATGTAAAAATAACACTGACGGTCCTGGAGAGATTTTTATTAATAGTGGGGAACAAAAACTCAGGTAAATGTATCCAGCTAAAAGAAAGTTATAGTAAATGTGAAGAAAATTCTAGACAAAAGAAAGATGAAGTAAGTCATCATGGTAATGGATGGCAGCAAGAGAGACACATATTTCTCTCATATGTACTCTGATACTCAGCAGAGAAATCCAGTACAGTTTTAGGTAAATATATAGTGGCATTGTGTAAAACATCTTGAACATAATGGTCCTTCATTGTGTAATCCAACAGCAGATCCACTGCATTAAAATCCAAGTGTGATATACTGGAGGTGTAGTTAAGTTGACAGCAGTCCAGTCCGTGGTCAAATGCTAAATGATAAGGCAATTTGAAAAGAAAAAACACAAGAATAAGGAAAAGGTTTAAAACCCAAAAGCCAGAGTAGAAAATAGGAATGAAACAAAGGGGGAGAAATCTTCCTGATTATAAAAGTGAACATACTTTACCACTTGGTACCGCATGATTTAACAACCAGGAATTTAGAAACAACAAAAGTTTAGTTAATCTGTAAAGGCTGTATTTTACCTTTTATAATTTTGGAAATCTCTCCCAGCTTGAGTGGGAGATGTGAAGCAGCAGAGGATAACTATATAGTTATAGCCAGAACTTCCGTCTTCGGATTGTGTAGCATTAGGGCCTTGCTGTAGAGGTTAGAAATTCTTAGGCTGTAAGTACCTGACAATATCCGGTTTTATCCTCTAATCTTTAGAAACCTGCTTTTCAGTATTATGGCCTTAGAATCATGAATATTTAAAAGCATAATAATTTCACCAGGTACTATAGGCACACTTTCATATAAGCTATATCATTATTCTAGTATATGTCTGGTGGCCAGATCTTCAAATAATAATTGAACTATTGTCATAATTTAACCCCAGCCAGCAAATAAGCACCACACAGTTGCTTGCTCAACCTGCAGCTCGCTGGTGCAGTGAAGGAGAGAATTGGGAGGAGAAAAGTGAACAATTTAAAAAAAAGTCAAAATAAAATATTACGAACATCATCATCGTAATAATAATAATAACAATAATAATAATAATAATAGAGTGAAATAAAACCCCAGAAAAACAAGTCATGCAAATGAAAAACAACTGCTCACTGCCGACTGACTGATGCTTCTGTGATTCTATGATACCCATCTGAGCAGCGATGGCTGCCACCCAGCCAACTCCCCCATTTTATATGCTGTACATGATGCCGTATGGAATATCCCTTTGGCCAGTTTGGGTCAGTTGTCCTGGCTGTGTCCCCTCCCAGCTTTGCATGCACTTCTCTTCTTGCTGGCAGGGAATGAGAAGCTGAAAAGTCCTTGACTTCATGTAAGACCCTGGAGGTGTTTAAGGGGAGACTGGATGAGACACTGAGTGCCATGGTCTAGATGATGGTGTTAGTGTTGGTGTTAGTGTTGGGTTATAGGTTGGACTCGATGATCTTGGAGGTCCTTTCCAACCTTATGATACTGTGATACTACTTAGCAACAACTAAAACATCAGTGTCTTATCAACATTATTGCTATACTAAATCCAATACACAGCACTATAGCAGCTACTAAGAAGAAAATTAACTCTGTCTCAGCGAAAACCAGGACAACTATTTAAAAACATAAATTAAAAAACATAGAACAAAGATGCTCAGCTAAGGCTAAGATGAAGCTTAGTAATAATTTTACTCATTTTAGATACAAGCACTTGATCATACATGCCCAAGTTCATTTTTGATTCTTGTCACATGTGTAAGTCCTTGTTGTTTTTTCTGTGTGGAAACAAACTAGCAAAAGACTTTTAAAAGCTGATGAATGAATCTGATCACAGCCAGTACCAATATCACCAAAAATGTTGGTTTTAGCAGCATGGTGTTGTCATAAAGCCTGACCTTCCCCTGAGAAAACAAAATTATAAACACAGTCAAGGATATGTGTTAAGGCTTAATTAATGCTTTGTGACATTGGAATGTAAAATCAACATCCATGGATAGAAATTGAATTGCATTATTATAGGAGGCTCAAGAGTTGAAAAATTGCCCAGTAAAACAAGGATGAGAGCTTGGTGACTTGGAAGTCCTGCAGAAGTAGTCTAAAAAACTGATCAGTGACTCTGAAGGATTATGGAAGTTACAGAGCATGTGAGTCCATACATTCTTCCCCCTCCTGCCTCTTCGAATCAAAACTGTTCAGATACAATTACTTCTGTTACCAAATTGTGGCGTAGAGGTGTGTGTGCAGGGCAATTCCCCAGCCACGGGAATGGATACATTTCATGTCTGGTACCTTGGTTCTGGATTTGCCAATAATAAATCAGTGTCTTGCTTGTTTAGTGCTTTGCTGTCACTTCAGAAAAAGACATTCAGAGCATTCCGGTACTGACTGCAAATACATCAGTTTGTGAGGACAGTGTAAATCTAAGCCTTAGGATTATATTAACTCAGATCCACCAGTCTGGAATTCTGCTTCCAGACGGTGCAGAACCCGTCTAGATTCTTAAGAATGACAAAGTTCCTGTGGTTGCATTGATTGTGCTACCTTGTGACTCTGTTGTCTCATAAAACTTCTTTTTCATGAACCTCTTCTTCATGGCTGCAGAAGAGATAAACCTGATGATCTGACTTATCTGCAAATACACTTTCCTTTAAAGTTTATTTCTCCTTTGGTGTGTTCCTGCTTTTCTATAACCTTGAATAACAAATTTGTAAATATGGGAGATCATTGTTGTCTTTGTAGTGGTCTATAAACAGGTACTCCATGGTGCTTCAAGTCTTAGCTTAAAGACTCCCATTTTTTTGGATTTTGCTGGTTTCCTTCTGCATTGTTCATGCAATACATGACTATTCAACCCTTTCTGAGTCCTCATCTACCATCAATAAAGCTGTTTCCATTTACTAATAGCAGTTCTACTACGAAAAGGGATGAGTTGGCAACTCTGTCTCCAAAGTATTCTGTTACTATTCTGTATTCAGTATTCCTATTCAGTATTGCTATTCTGACATTAAGTTTCAGAACAGTAAATGATAACGAATTTTTCTGTTTTTTTCCTCAACATTTATTTCTCAATTTTTTAAGAACGAGATGTTTTGATACTTAGCAGGTAGTTATCATATCATCTCTGTTATATGTCCATCTATCATATAAAAAGTAGTCAACCATACCTAAACTACCCAAATAACAGCACAGAACTGCACTATTTCTACATTAATCCAGAGTCCACTCTTTTTCAATATGTAGTTAAGAATCTGGAAGACTTATTCTTTATAGTACCTCAATAATCCTGTCCATTACATCACTTAATTTATAGCAGTGTTAACAGAAAAATCAATAAACATTATTTTTAAAATGTCAGGGATGTTAATGGTGTGATTTAAAAAAGAAGAAAGAACTCTGAACAGAACACACTGATATAGTGTTGTAGAGGCACATCTTGCTGAAGCTGTGCTAGGGAGGATTTAAGTCATTGTAGCTCAGTCGTCTTGAAAAATGTGTGTAGGTAGCTATTCTTAGACATTCAAATCTTTTTTGCCATATTGTGGGATTTTGCTAAGTGGGGGAGGCTGTATATCGTATATCTGAACAGAAGGTTGCTAAGATTGCTCTTAAATCATTTTGAGTCATATCAACAGTTGCTATGGATTCCCTACTAATGTTTTTGGAAAATTATTAGTACAGCTTCCTGAGGAAAGGGAGTCTTACCAGGATAGTCTGAAAATCTGCTTCACAGGGAAAAAACTAAGAATGGGAAAGCTGAGACTGTATTTATTTCTACGTAAAATTTTCTGTGAAGTATTGAAGTTCTGTTGTTTAAACCAGGCAATAGGATTGTACAAGCTAGTAAGTAGGTTTTGTTTTAAAACTAAGCATTAATAATCTATAGATGCCCTGCAATTTAATCATGCTTTTCCCAGTAAGTCTTTATGGACATAAACCTAGTCTGACTGATTTCATGGGAGGAAAAGACCAAACAGTGGACTAGTACTAAAGGATTTAGAATAAATAGAGACTTAATGGATAATTTACATGTAGAGGTAAAAAGCAGTAGGAGGATTCTTGCCAATTTCTGGGGCGCAATTCAGAGTAGACTTTCAAGACCTGGTACTGTTGTTACTTGAGTTGAACAGTTATTCTGAAATGAAGATTCAATAATATTTTCTACATAGACTTGTCATTAATTGAATTAGTTACAATGTAATAGTATTCATTCTGTTGATTCTTTTCTACTTCCATAGAAAAACTGCTTCAGTACTTCACATTGCATTTACAGATAATTGATATAGCAGTGGCTTTGCTTTCACAGAGTTTCCCAAGCAGAGATTTTGTGGAAGAAGTTGTAGGCTGAGGTGGGTTGCTCTCCTGTCTTCCCCTACCATGACCTCTAACAATTCACTACTGGAATGCAGTTCCTCCTTATTGAATGCTGTTGTGAAAAATTCTAAACAACATTCTACACAACAACATTGATTGCACAGTAATAAAGAAGAGGATATGGTTTTTGACACTTTCAGCTGTGTTTGCAAGGCAACCGGTGTGGTCACATGGTATTCAAAACTTTATAACAATATTCGTTTGTTTTTCTGTACCAAGGGCTTTTGGTCAAACCCTGTGGCAGATTTTTTTTTTTTTTTTTTTACTAAAAACCACATTCTAAGTGCCATTTAAATGGAGGTTAGGTGTCCATGTTAACAGGAAGCAATTTATGCCTAAGTACCTGTGCTCTCAAGTTGTAGAAGCAGATGGTATCAGCAGTTCAAAAGCATTTAGGCAAATTCATGAGACCATTTGTCCATAAGTGGAAGCAAAATTACCAGGCAGAAATGTGTCCTCCTTTATCCTTAATATAGCAAACATACTGGAGCAGTAGGAGGGGGGGTGAACCACAGAAAGAGGCCTGACTTGTGTTCTACCAAAATAACCATTCTGGCTGCTGCTGTTGGAGACAGGGTGCATTGCTAGATAAAACCATTGGTCCAATCCAGTCAGGTGCTTCTCACATTTTTAAGGCAGTCTGAGGTTCAAAAAAGAAAGCCAATTCAAGGAGGTGAATTTACTCCATATAGTCAGACTTGTACATGGTGCTGTATACAGCCTCCAGAACTCACAAATCTAGCGGAGAATCCTTGATGTTGAAAGTCAATGGGAATCCCTTTTTGGCTTCTCTTTTTTTATATTGTATTTCTGACTACTTAGCAGCCTGATTCAAGAAGAAGAATAGAGACCACCCAAAATCCCCCTGGCAGAGTGGGCACTATGGCTGCTATAGAAACAGTGGGTTCAGTCTTCCAGAAATTGGAGAGCTTGGCATTTCAGTCCTGTGTTAAGCAAGACACTGATGTGATCATAGTCTTTTCTAAACTCTGAATTCCGGTTTCATCAAAGCATTTAGCTGTGCTCTGAGACAGGCATTTAGCATTGCAGGAGACAGTTTCAATGCCATTTAACTGTTTTCTGTTGTCTACCTTTGTTGTCCCAGCGTTTGGTGTGCTCGTGGTTGCTAATCTCTGTTCAAATCTCTGATTCCACCATGCTTTGCATAGAGATCCGTTAAGTATCTTGAGCAAACTTGTGAGAGAACTGACTTTAAATCAGCACAAAGTTTGTAGCAATGTACTGAGCCTATCATTAAGAGAATTACCATGAATATTGGCAATACTCCTGTGTCTGTGCAAGAACATCGGATATTCAGTACTTGGTCCAGCAAATGCTATTTTAAATGATAGGTAGTATGAGGTACATTGACAGGAGGCAGGGACCACAAACATCTGCCACTATAGGGAAAGAGGGGGACCAAAGAAATTCTTCCGTTGGTCTGAACTCAAAATGAGGGTTGAGTCACAATTCTATGGACACGTAATTGCCTCCTTAGTGTTCTGCTACTCTGCTGGAGTAGGAATTTTCTTTTCATTCATTACCTTGTGGTAGTTGTCTGTCTTCTGGATGTTGTAGCAATCAGTCATACTACCTTATTGATATACTGTAAAGAGGAGGTAGTAATATATGCCATCCCGTTTGCTGGTGACAATATTTCAAACTCAAAAGTATTATGAAATCTCTCTTCCCAATATCTCTTTGTCCAGGAATTCATGGGATTATAAAACAAACCTTTTTGGGGTTTGGGCCCTTTTGGGGCACATTTGTCAAATGGCAGCACAGAGGTTTTTTCTTACAGGTTTTTAATCAGGGTAGGAAATCTGTCTCCAGTATCTTTTCCATACTTCCACAGCCTGTTGTATCTTTCAGTTTTGCACTTGAGATGAATCTCTTTACTTACGAACAGATTTTAAATAGTAATTAATTAAGACTATATGCTAGATAACTAAAATGGTGATAACTGAATTAATCTTATTTTGGCAAGCATGGAAAAAGAATCATCTGTTTATTTTCTTAGGAAAATGGCTGAGATGCCATTACTTGATAATACAACTATGGTCCTGCCAATTTTAATGATAAAGTTTTCTTAACGAATCCTAAATGCAAGATACATGCCTGTAAGAAGTCTAAGCTTTAAAAACATAGTTTTGTCTGAGCCTCATCTATTGCTTTTATTCCTCTTGTTTAAAAATTATTACTTCAAACTGTATTCTTTATATGAATATACAAAAATATAAAAATAAATTAGTATATAAATATATAAAAATATAAATAGCAGTGTTGGCTGTTCTTGATAGATATTGTGCTTGCTCTGCATTACCTCTTAGTTATGCCTTTCAAGGATGTTGTGTTAGGTATTCGGTAAGTTTTCAACAGATAATATTATTATAGAGTGTAGAAAAGTATCACCACCCCTCAAAACCATGATTATTTTAGAATCAGGCAAATAAACTTAATTTGGGGGATGACATGTGAAATAGGTCTTGGTCATCTAGTTATATTTTGTATTCTGTAGTATCAAGTATTACAATAATAAGTTAGCTCCACAAAAAAGCGCATATGCACATCTGATCTTGTGGCCGTCTTCTGTGTTGTTATCACTGCCCTAGTTATAGAAGTCATTATAAGGAGAATATATTTATCTTCTGAATGCATCTGAAATAGGAAGGGCCTGAAGGTGTAAAATAAACTAAAGTAAAACTTCAGATTCAAACCCATCTCTGACTGCCATTTTGAAAACACTTTACTTCTTGCAAATAAGCTTTGTCTGTGATTTTCTAACTTGCACTGTGCATCGTATAAAAGAAATCTGTCTTCAGAGATTGTGGATAGAGGCATTGCCTTTGTTTTGGATCCACTCTAGTAGTTCTGATAGCTTTAAAATGGAAAAACAAGATTGATATTTTTGTGGCATCAAACCATAGACATATTCAGATGTCACATCTAGCAGAAGCTGCAACTGTCAACATAAGTATCAAGTCGTTTATGATGTTTTGGTGGAGCATGGTGGTCAGAGTTCCATCTGAAGGAAAAGGCAGTTTTATTGTGAGCTGTAGTCAAGAACCAGCATTCAGGCTGTGATCAGCCAGATTTATTGACATTAGCAGGGTTTTAAGACATCTTTTATGAAGGGAGCAGTTTGTCATGAAGAGTTTTTCTCTTGAGAACTTGTGTTTCCACCTTAGTGGCCATGATGGATTTGAAACAGCAGGTACAAAGTGCTAAGTGTGGTTCTCCTCACAGAAATTCTGGCTTGTGTCCCTGTATGTTTGTGTTGTAGGATCTGCCAAAGCAACTCCATTCTCCTGAGAAAAACTTAGCATTTTGATTAATTGCCTCTTCAGCTTGGACTTCATACTTGATGAAAGGACAGGATCCAGCTTAGTTGTCTGTATGGGGTTAGTGATAGTAACAGTATTAATAAAAACTTGTCACTAATGTTAGTTGGGATGTCTTTCCAAAAACAGAAGGAGCAGGTAGATACATTAAATCACAAGGGCAGTTGCAGCTGCTCATCAGCAAAGAACTTGAGCATAAATCCAAATGCTTCTGAAGCCTTCTCCTTCAAAATGAGATTCAGTAATGACAAAAAAATTTGCTTTCTTTTGGTCTAGTTTGCACTTCTTGCCTCTTCAGGTTCCCTTCAAGTTTCCCCTTGCTCAGTACCATTTCAGATTTATTTTGATTGTCTAGAAAATGCAGGAGAAAAGTGGTAGTTGCACTTTCATAGTCATTCTTCAGCACCCGTTACAGATAGAAGTATGTTGTATCATCTTCAATGAGCTTAGCAGTGGGAGTGTTCCTCTGGGTTTTATGGTAAAGTTATAGAAACTTTCCTCAATTATGTTAGTAGGATGACTTGGCTTCTGCCCGTAAATTGAAATCAAGGTGACTATAAATATGACACCTGTCCCAGGTAATAAACTATATACCATGCGCACTAGCATAAATGGCTTTTTTTGTGTGTTTCTCTTGCTCTCTCTACTTTTTCTTTTAATTGTGATTTCTCTGTAACCAATTTCAATCCTATTACTAAAACATTACTAAAACATTATTTTTATGAAATGGAAGCAGTAACAGAAAAGTTGTGACCTATGTCAGTAGGATGGAGAAGTCTTATACAATTAGTCTCCTAACAAAAGCTTTATTGCAACGATCTATACCTTCTATCAGGATGATAAAAGTTTGCTGTGTAATTACAATTCCTTACTGTTGTGTCTGCAACACAGTGGTTCCATAATTATTGAGTTTTTGTTGTAGTAATTCCATTATTAGAGGAAGATCTTCTGTGAGAAGAACGGGAGAAACAGAAGATTGGAACTTATTTCTTGTGGCAGCAGTTATTGTTCTCTTCTCTTTGCAAGCACTGTTACTGATCCTTGTAAACGCAATGTGCATGTACTCACCTGGCTTCAGTGCTCAGGCTTGAAGTCTCTGTAGCCCTCATTCATAAAATGTAACTAACCGAGACCTAGCACATCTGTAATGTAAGCATAAAGTGATCCCTTTAACCTGACATTCACCACAGTTTAAGTTCCACATGTGCACAGTTAACTGTTTTGGTTGTGGGACACACAATCTGAAGAGAATACTTCTATTAATTTCTTTGTTAGATTTTATTAAGTTATTATTGATGTATATAAACATAAAAAATGAAAATGAAAGAAAATAAAATGCTTACATTATCACAATTTTGTGTGAAGAATTGTACTTAAAAACAGGTATTTATTTCAATAAATGTAGTAAAAAAAATGGTGAAGAGGGAAGAGCATGCAAGTTCTTTATTCGTTGTATCACTATTTCCATGTCACTAAATAGAAAAGATTATTTGGGACATGTTCTATTAATCCTTCTGCCTTCTTTTTCTGAGCGGATGACTAGGGTTATGAACGCTGCTGGGAAAATGACTGAATTGTCCTGGCATGAAAATTCAGACACCACTCCATGGATTTATTTTTGCAAAGCAACATCCTGCATAACTGGATTGGAGAAGGGGCAGTTTTGGGAACAAATACTTTGCACTATCATAAGTAGAGAGACCATAAATGTGTGATAGATGCTCAAAGGCAATTTAATCATCGAATCATAGACTCATAGAATTATGGAATGATTTTGGTTGGAAGGGATCTTAAAGATCCTCCAGTTCCAACCCCCCTGCCATGGGCATGGACACCTTCCACTGGATCATGTTGCTCATGTTGCTCAAAACCTCATCAAGCCTGGCCTTGAACATCTCCAGGGATGGGGCAGCTTGGTGAAGCCATTTTGGTAGTCACCAATCACCTCCTGATTTTCCGTATGCCTCAGCAAAGTTTCCAGGACGATCTGTCCCATGATCTTGGAGGGCACAGAGGTGAGACTGACTGGCCTGTCCCTAGTTCCCCAAGTCTTCCTTTTTTCCTTTTTTAAAAATGGGAGTTATGTTGCCCCTTTTCCAGTCAGTGGGAACTTCACCGGACTTCCATGACTTCTCAGATATGTTGGATAACAGGTTAGCAACTTTGTTGATCGGTTCCCTGAGGACCAGCAGATGCATCTCATCAGGTCCGATGCACTTGTGCACTGTCAGGTTCCTTAGATGTTCTCACACCTCATCCTTTCCTACAGTGGGTGGTTCTTCATTGTCCCAGTCCCTGCCTTTGCCTTCTGTGCCTTGGGTGGCGTGGCTTGAGCCCTTTGCCAGGGAAGACTGAGGCAAAAAAGTCGTTGATTACCTCAACCTTCTTGACATCCTGGGCAACCAGATCTCCCATTTCTTTCCAGAGGGGGCCCATATTCTCCCTAATCTTCATTTTATCACTGACGTACCTGTAGAAGCTTTTTTTGTGGAAGTCCTTTGCCTTCTTACACCACATAGAAAAAGCTGCTGCTCAACTGAAATGTTTTTCAGTCCTCTGGGAGCCTGTAGTGTTCATTTGTTGTTGTTGCTGAGGGCTCAGGCATGCTATCTAACATAAACCTTATTGAAAGAGGTTTGAGCCCACCCATTTAACCTCACAGCTGAGGCAGCTCAGCACCTGGTTGTAGTTGCAGAGTTATGAATAGTAAGCTGTTGTGCTGCCAGTACTCAGTCGCCCTCTTTTGTGTAGCATTCCTAAGCAAAATACATTCATTTTCAAACTACGTGATGAAGGATTACATGTCTTTCATCCATCTGTCTCTTCCAGTTTTGTGTGGGAGGAGTTTAGGCAACAGCTATAAAAATGGGGCTAGAAAATCTTTACAAATCTTTCTTGAAGTCACGTAGTAAAGAGGTCTTTCTACAGAAAATAAATGAATCAAGATTTTGAGCTTCCAAAATCAATGGAGCTAGTTCCTGCCTGTAAAAATATTTCCTGTGAAAGCTGGATAAGATGCAGAAGGATATGTGGATCTCTGATGGACTCCAGTGTGCAGTGCTAAACAGAAAAATCAGCCTCATAGGCAGATACAAGATGCAGCATTACAGGCTTGGGGAAGAATGGCTGGAGAGCTGCCTGGCAGAGAAGGACCCTGGGGGTGTTGGTTGACAACCGGCTGAATATGAGCCAGCAGTGTGCCCAGGTGGCGAAGAGAGCCAATGGCATCTTGGCCTGTATCAAAAACAGTGTGGCCAGCAGGACCAGGGAGGTGATTGAGCCCCTGAACTCAGCAGTGATGAGGCCACACCTCGAGTACTGTGTTCAGTTCTGGGCCCCTCACTACAAGAAGGACATTGAGGGGCTGGAGAGCATCCAGAGAAGGGCAACAAGGCTGGTGAAAGGGCTGGGGAGCAAGTCCTGCGAGGAGTGGCTGAGGGAACTGGGGTTGTTTAGGCTTGAGGGAGACCTCATCACTGTCTACAACTGGCTGAAAGGAGGTTGTGATGAGGGGGATGCTGGTCTGTTCTCGCAAGCGACAAGTAATAGGATGAGAGGAAATGGCCATAAGCCTCGTCAGGGGAGGTTCAGATTAAACATCAGTAAGAATTTCTTTACTGAAAGGGTGGTCAGGCATTGGAACAGGATGGCCAGGGAGGTGGTTGAGTCACCATCCCTGGAAGTGTTTAAAAGGTGGGTAGATGAGTTTCTCAGGGACATGGTTTATTAAGGGAACAGGTGCGGTTGAACTTGATGATCTCAGAAATCTTTTTCAACCAGGTGATTCTATAATTTTGTGATTCTGTGTTTCCAAGATATAGAGAAATACAGGAAAATAATGCTGTTGATTTAAAATAAACTGTGTGTCAGTTTATTGCTGTCCAGAACAGTTGTGGAAAACCTGCGAATGCATTCTTGGTGTACCATGCCAGGGAGTAATTGTGAGAATTTACTTGAAACTCACGCACTCTCTAAAATGCATTGCACGTGACTGATTGGAAAAAGATTATTTGCAAACTAAAAGTGGGATGACTCTGTTATACTATTTAAACTGTTGGACTTTTTTGCATGAAGTCCCAGTAGGACTTTACATTTTTCATGTAACTTGTTCATGGATCAGGCTAGCTGAAAGCTAGTATTGCTGCCCTAGTATTTTGCTCAGGATAGATTTCACTGCATGTGAAATATCATCATTCCACCAGGTGACTGCAGCAGGTAATAAATATGCTCACAAAGCTGATGGAGCACAAATTTTCATTCGTTCTCACACTTCTGATGGTGTTTGAAGAGGACTTAGGATTTATCGTACTGCAGATGCACAGCCCTCTCTTAGAGCATGCCACGTGCAGCTGATGTTCAAGTTTCCTCCTTTTCCTGACTTCAGAGCTGACATGCAGGGACTGCTCCATATAGTAACAAGAGAAACTAGTGTCCTCAGTCTGGACTCATCTGTGTTGATTGCCAGCAAGGGCACTAATTAATGGTGCTTTGACTGTGCGAAACCTGACAATTGCACACACAGCTGTTGTCCAGTAATGAGTTCTAGCAGCTGCCAGCCCAGGCCAAATCTGACTGCTGACTGGCAATGGAAAGGCTCTGTAGCCCTTACCAAGTCCTTACCAGATAACTCCTGCATTTTTATTGGCAGCTGTCTGCTACTTCCTGCTCAGAGCTGCTGTGTCTGTGATTTAACCTTGAGTATACATTAAAGCCTTGTGGGGATGCCATTATGTACAGGATTTGGAATGTAGGATTTGACTGAATCAGGTTTGATGCTCTCAAGAGTGTTTTCCCTGATGCTCAACAGCTCACAGCTCTTCTTCCCTGCAGGAGCCTTTTCCCTTTTTAGAGGCTCCTGCTTAATATGTCTTGGCTCGGGATTTCTTTTAATCTCTTGTGCTTTTCTGTTTTTTTCCTGTCAGTGTGTGACATATTCCTGTATTTCAGGTTTTAAATAAACAGTATAGCATTCTTGCAGTTTCATCCCTTTTGTTTGGGGTAAGAAAGATACATGCAGCAAGCTTATTGAAAAATTCCCACTTTGAGTACAGATATTTTGCATGACATCATGTGGACTTCCAGGGCTGAAGGATGTGTGTTAAGAATGAACTTCAGTTTCATGGATTAGAAGTAAACAAATGAGTGACAGTGCTCCATTTTAAAAAATAGCCTGCTAAAGGGAAACCAAAGCAACTCTTTCTGAATGTGCAGACCTGCAGCTTTAGTGCACATGCTGTTCCCAGAGCCCAGCCATGGAGCAGCATGAGTTTAACTAAAGCTCTGGGTCATTTAACTGTTGCTATTCAAAAGTCTGTGGATTAGAGTGAAATTTACACCACCCTGGCACAGCTGTTACTTCAGGATGTGCATGAAACAACCCTCGATAGTTTGAAGAACAAGGAGACAAGTGAAGAAGGGGGTTTGACTAACCAAGTGTCCTCAGAGTCTTCCTATCAACCCAGAAGCTGATGGCTTTTGTCCTGTAGCAAAAAATCTTGTCCTTTACATCTGCTGGATCCACAGGTGAAGAAAGAGCCTTTCCATCCATTAAAGAAGAATGGAGGAGAGACTGCAGAGAATTCAAAGCGTGAACATTTTTCACCTCTATCACATGCTCCTAAGTCACAGATTGATGCCCAAGAGGGTGGGACCAAGGATGTTATCCTTTTGAAAACAAGTAGCAATGCTTTTTCATATGGACATCTAATTTCTAGACTTTGGGAGTTTTTTCAGTATCATTTTGTCATGTTGTAAGAAGAAAGACTGAAAAAGGAAAGATATAGAGTGTACAGTTACTAAGCTATTTTTAAAAATCAGGTCTGCCCCCCTTTGTCACTCGCTGGTGGTTTGCTGAAGCAAGAAATGCAGGATAGAATCAAATATCAGGTGACAGGGTGGTTTGGAATGACTTCAGGCTGAATATTCAGCTTTGAGAATTGTCGTTATGCCTTGTTCAGAGTGCCAGGTTGCTTAAAGCCCAGATTATCTTCTGTGTTCTATTTTGGAATGTGTGCTACCTCTTCATGCTCTTTCTTTGCGTGAGGGTGTTGGCCAAAATTGCTGCTCAATCTATGTTTTTTTGCATTGCTTGATAATTTTGTAAATATTATTAACTGTCCTTTTTTTGCTGTCTTTGAAGGAATAGCATTGGCATGATCTATGTGTTTTCCAGAATTATTTGGAGTCCTAAGATGGTTTAAGCTAGCAGATAATTAGAATTTTTAATTCAAACTACCACTTTTTCTTTATGGCAAATGGTATCAGTTCACTTTTACCAACAGCAGATGGTAGCATTCTTGCGCAAGTTATCTGTTTGCACTCTAATGTAAACCACATCTTTCAGAACATTGTTTTTTGTATGTTCTGAAGCTCCTGGAAGTTTTTTAAAGTTCTGTTAGATATAAAATGATTGATCCTCATGAGTACATTTTCAGCATAAGAACCACGACTCCTTCAACTGTAGGACAGCCAGTTTAATATAATAGGTCATGTCCTGTTTGCTGAATGTGACAGGCTAGGATTTGTTTTCTGTTTCTAGGCAAGGAGATAAAGAGTTTCTAACTGTGTATTAGGTAGACTTTGTGAGCATCTTCTCTTCAGTGCAGGGAACTTAGTACATGCTAAGGTAAAATGCCATCACAGAACTAGGGGAATCTGGCTACAACTGTATTGGCTTGAACAAGGGAAAGCTGTATCAGAGCATAAATTTAGTATTTTTTCTTCTTTGCCATTGAAAAACTCAACTGCCGCAAAAAGTGCACCTAAGGAAAAGGGATTTTATCCAGGATAAAGCACACATCATGTTAATGTTTGTAGTCTGTCTCTGCTGTGGCTCTGGTGAGTAGCGTAGCATTGCACAGGGAACCAGGCTCACATGGCTGAATGGGGAACACCGTGGTGTTCCGAGCTGGTGATCCTGCTGTTTTCTCCATCATGGTCCACGCCTTGTGTTGTGTGCTTCTTAGCTCCAGCAGAGTCCTGGGTTTAAAAACATCTAAGCAAAGTCTGTGCTTGGCTGTAAACACGCTTTTAATATTTGACATATTTCTTGTTTGAAATCCCTTCCTAGCCATTCCCTGCCATACTGTTATGCTTGTTATTGCACGAGGGAATAAGGTAGGATTTGTTTATTTCGGTGGAGAAGTAGTAGCAGTGACCTGAGCAGCATTAAAAGAAAATCACTTCCCTAGGGTATGGTGCATGAGTCAGAAATGCTGATCTCGTGGTATCATGTAAGAGCTGATGAGACCACTGTTGCAGCTTTGCATTGAGTACAAGTTTGATTAAGTCAGAACCTGTATTCTGTTTGGGTGCTGGCTGGAGATGAAAGTGAAAACTTTACGGAGCATTGGATTGAGTTTTCAACAGTACTGTGTGCAGTGTGAGGGTGCAGAGGAACAGACAGTCTTATTGTGATGTAGGCAGTGTGTCTGACTGCAAACTTAACTGTCACTAAATGATTTTCTTTTTTTCATCAGGACAGTTTTGCCTGGGCTTCTTGAAGAAGAACTGTTCTAGGACATTTTTGGGTAGAATAGCCTGAAATGAGTGTATGCCGTCTAGTGGAAATTAAAACCACATTAAGGACTCTTCCTTTTTCATCATGCTCTTCCTCAGAGGTTCCAAATTAAACTGTGTTTACTAGCCAGCACCAGTTCATGAGGATACAAGGATAGGCAGTCAAGGTTCTTAAAAGAGGTTTTCCATGGAGCAGATGGTGTTTTATATATTGCATTTGACCAGATACTTACACAGTAGCTTTGCCCACTTGCATTCAGGTAATTCAGGTAACTTGAGTTACTTTTGGAAACCACTCGATGTTAACTAAAGTGGCAGCATAGCCTGGCTGGTGGTCTTACTTCCTTTTTAATACAGGAGAATATGGTCTCAGATATTAATTTGTCAATGACTATCAGAAGAAGAGCAACGTGGTTTAGATTCTGAAATGGGAAAAGTTGCATCAAAGACTAACTGGCCCCTGCTTTGTCATTCCGAAATGAAAATTGTGTCTTTTCTTTTTTCTTCTTGCATAATAAAGCAACTGATATTCCCTTTTAGGAGCACCCCTTACTTGGGCAGCCGTTTTTTGTTCTGCATCCCTGCCGGACAAATGAATTCATGTCTTCTGTACTGATTGATTCACAGAAGCAGAAGAGGTGAGAAACAATACTGTGTCTTGCAAAGCTGCATCAATGGTGATAAAGTAAATCAGCTGGGAAGTGAAAATGGTCAAAACAACTTCCTTAGTCCAAATAGAATAAGATTCTAGATTGTCACCTAAGGGCTGAAAGTTAAAATACATTTGATATAAATAAAGTGGAAGAATAGCCCCATCTGAAGTTATTTTATGACTGTATAGTGTGTCTGAAATGCAGAAAAGGTTGCGATAATATCCTTATGGTGCTTTTCTGTTGGATTTTTTTCCCCTAGACACATAAATTACATTATATTGTGGCTCAGTACTGTAGGCCCAGTTGTGGGTCTAAATCTTCCCCTTAGTTATGCAAAACTAGCACCTGAGCAGAATATGAATCCTGTTTCAGTTGAAAGGTAAGAGAAAATTAAATCACCTTTTTTCTCTCCCACCTTCCTATGAAATTAAAAAGATCAGATGTGTTGCCTGTAAAACCATTGTCTTCTCCTTTGGAGGTCTTGCTTCAGTTTGTTTAGGACTCACCTTTCAGTATTTTGCTTACATAACTCCCTTATTGCTTTATTTACTTTGCAATGAAAATTTGCACTGAGAGGGATGTACTTGACTCTCAGAAGCTCCCTGCTGTCTTACAGTCTTTCTCATGTGTGTAAAAGCATTTTATGGTGGTTCCTCTGGCATGTGGTTGGTAGTGTGATCTGGCATAAATCTGCTACAATTATTTAAATGTAATCTCTTCTCTTTTTTTCTGTTTGATGTCTCCACTTCAGACCTCTGAGCTGAAGGACAGATGATGGTTAGCTGTAGTAAAGGTACTGCAGACTTTTCTAGTGATGAAATCAAACAGAGGAATTCTTCCCAACTGGTAAGCAATGCAATGTGGAAAGATTTGTGGCAATTTCTCTGGCAACAACCTGCCTCATTACAGTGGAAGACCTAAGAGTCTGCTGCAGCTGTGACAACTCTCAAATATCACCAAGAGCTGAACTCTGCCTCGGTTACACTGACCCTTTGAAGTCGCTTACTTCCTACTTACTGTTGTTATGGCCTTAGTAATGCTGCACACAAATGCACAAGCCTGTGGTTCCTTGAAACAGGGATGCTGTGTGTCTTTAGAAAATCAGCACCGTCTGTGAACATAGTACAGCAAAATACTTGTAGCATGCGGTTTAAGTTTGTGATATTCAGTGTGAGAGCTGAGACTACTTCACCCAGGGATCAGCTGGTGACCCCCTTCTCTCTCCACCACAGCGTGATGCATGAACCATCCTTGTGTTCATACTACATGCAGAATATCCTAATCTGAGGACTGAGTGATACTTTGCTGAGGATATTTTGTGTATGTCATGCTTCAAGGAACAGACAGAATCAAGACTGTAGACAAACTTACAGTCTGCATTTGACTAAGAATGTACAGTTCTAGAGTTCGAGATGTCTCATGCTATCATATGAGAACATCTGGCTTTTCTGTTCCTCACTGTTCTAGAGGAAACTTTGCCATACTCTGTGGGAGTTAGTGTTGTAGTCAATTAGTATTTCTCATTGTACTAGTAGTTGTTTACAGGTTTGGTCCTTATCCTGCAGTCTTTATGCAAGCCTCCCCTGACAGTTGTTGAATTGTGGGCAAATAGAAGTTGCGTAGTAGTGCAATCAGTGAAAAACAGATTAAAAGTAACTTCCATACAAGTCATCTTGGATTCCTTCCCAATCATATTCTGTTTGCAGTATAAACCAAACCACAAGTCCTGAGCAGTTGAGATGGAATTACAAATTTTACTTTGTATGTTCAGCAATATTTCACTTGAATCCAACGTATGCCACATGAGAGCTGGAAATGTGAAATGCATCAGGTTTCAGATTCTGTGTTTTCAGGTATTTTGATTGGTTGCATACTTTTAATTTACATAATATGTTACTAGTGGATTGAAATGCAGTGCAGTCTTTAAAATTCCATTGGTCCAGAATTGTTTTGCCAGCCATTTGTAATTAATAATGAAAACACATAATTTATCCTGTTCTCGACCATAACAACATTTAAAGTCATTTTCCATGTAAGATCTATAAAACACAGCTTTCCGTTCATGTACCGTGACAGTAGATACCTTGTCTTTTTTAGCACTTTTGATAACATATGCTTGATATTGCATCCATAACCCATTTTCAAGTTTAAAGGAGACCTAACAGAAAGAAAAATAGAAATCCAAAGAGCAGCAGTTTTAAGAGCTTTTAAGAGTTTTTTTCATTCCTACTCTGTGGTCTTCATTTTTTGATACACTGGGACAGAGGAGTAAAAGCAATCAGCCCTCCTCAGCTCTCCTGTATTGCTAAACAGCTCTCTGTCAGCTTCTCCTGCCTCTATCCAGCATATTGACACACTCACACTATGCTGGCTAGCCCCTGGGACCTTTATTCCCAATGTAACTTAGAATTGGCCTCAGGTATCGTTATTTAAACAAAGGTCTGGATTAGCTCCTGCTCACGTTAGGCTCAGGGAAGTAGAAAGGATTGATGGAGTTGTTCCCTATGAACCTTAGCACTAAATGCTGCATCAGCATGTCTGAGGATCGGTTATGCTCATTTTCCCTGGTACTGCACTGGGGGCTGAATATACAGAATAAACTCTAAATAGAAATAATAAAATGCCATCCTGAATGCAGAGTGGTTTGCGAGTAACTTATAGCTGAAATGCTGGTTTTAGTAGTCTCATATACTGGAAAAGAGCTATTCCTTCATAAAGAAGAGAAGAAAAGTCTGGAATAACTTTGAGTATTATTTTCCGTTATAGACCGTGAGAAGATTCAACTGCTAAGATGTTGCTCTGCAGAATTTATAAGAACAGTTTCATAGACATTTCTTGGAGACCAGCTCTTCTTGCTTATGTCTTGAAAGCAGAAACTCCAGTACAACAGTTTTATTCATAATAGGATTTGGCCAGCTGGGTTTCTTCACTATAGGCAAGACTTCTTATTGGAAGTCTGTGAAGTGTCACTGCGATACTCAGAATGTCAGTATCTCCTCCATGTGACACTGTACATCAGGCAGTATAACTTACAGACTGTAATTGCAGGTGGAAGAAAACAAATGTGAAATAAGTCTGGGAGAACATACTCCAGTCTCTATCTTCACTTCATCAGCCTTCCATTGCACTTTCATATTCTCTTCCGTTTTTCAAGAATTACAGGAAAATTTGTTTGTTAATAAGAAATAAACATTTTTCTTTTACATAGAGGATTTCTCAATGCCCATTACTTTCTACATTAATTTATCATTTGTAAGCAGAGTGTTATTTGGACAGGACATTGCACATTGGACATTGTACTAGACTTTAGATTTCCTCTGTCAAAGACAACCCTAGGCACTTGTCTAATGGATGGCTGCGGACACTGGGATACTGCTTTGTCACTGACGGGCATGCTCCAACTCCTAGATGTCATCTCCGCAGCAATCACTCCACCTTCCAGATATCTTGCAGCCATACGTTCACTTGGCTGGACACTCAGGTTGTTCCCAGTTTCTAGAAGCTGTCTCTGTCTTGCTTCCTTCCTGCTGATAACACCCCTCCAAATTCCTCTTCAGTGCCTTGACCTCGTTCCCACAGTTACTGAGCCAAACGATAGTAAAGGAGAGCATGAAATGGATAAGCAAACTGACAGTTCCCCTGCTCTACTACAGTCTGTAACCATTTAACACCGTAAACAACGAAGCAACAAGAGCGATGTCATCGTCAGTGTCAATGTTTCCCTGAAATTTGTCCAGAATACCACTAGACAAAAATTCAGCTCAGTTAATACAAATACACTAGGCTTAGCTTGAGAAACAAATGCAGGATAACATAAATATTTTGGATCAAGGAGAGATATAATCCTGTTTGGAGATCTGCTCTCTAATGATTTAAGTGGGAGGCAGTCATCTAATTTCCCATTTACGTCTGTGCTTTTAATGACTTATAGGGTATTTTATACAGAATGTTTATGTACAAAAATCCTATTTTATTTCAAAATGAAGTTAATTACAGTCCTATTTTCTGATTTTATTTAGTGAATCTATTGAAGATTCTTGGCTATGACTTTGTGTTTGTCTGCATACATTATCTGAAATCTTGCAGCCTACCAAAAAAGAAAATTTCCAGTTCCAAACAGTTTTGTAAATTTGCTCAGTCATTCATCCTTGCTAATCTGGGAAGACATATTGAGGACTATTGCTTCTGGGGACTTCTGTTCAAGAGAACTGACTCATTCCTGCCCTTGGTGGCAATCAACAAGAAGAATGAATTTTATGTGTTCAACTGAGCCAAAAATATGCTTTTCTTTGGAACACAGTTGCTACCTACATAATCCCTTATTTGTGTCAGCATGATCAAGTTAGAATTTAACCCCCATCTGGTCTGTCATAAGGTTTGTAGTTGGTTGGGTTTGGTTACTGAAAGAAATATTTCTTTGGTCAAATTTTATCCTTGTTATCACAACTGAAATGTCAAGCTAGTTAATTATACCTGAATGTAGTGAAGTAATCAATATCAATTTTTATTTCAACTTCACTAATTTCAGCAAAACTTTTTCATTATTTTTTTTGCCATTTGCTATGACTATGGCTTAATGAGTTTTTTTTGATTTCTGTGTTTGTACTGCGTAGCGTTTCAGTTCCAGCACAAAGGAAAGTGATTGTTCTTTCCTCTGAATAGTGAAGTTACAATATTTCCTCCAAAATACTTCCTCTAGAGAACAGTGTATGTAAGAATACCTATGCTTTTTTAGTAACACACAGACTTTTAAAAGTGTTTCAGAGAGTTTAGAGCATTTGTTAGCAATAAGTTTTTACTATCTAGAATAAAAAACATGTATCTGAAGTTCGTAGCTGCAAAATTGCCATGTCAAGTTGCTGCAGCTTTAATTCCAAAATTTTAGAAGGCAGGCTCATTCAGAGGCATGCCAGGAGAGTAGACCGAAGAAAGTAACCATTTATTGAGTGCTCAGAAAGAATTCGGAAGATGTCACACCTGTTATCTTTATGTCCTGGATTTCATTAGGTTCTTAAACAATATTGTACCAGAAGGAAGCTTTCACTTCACCACTTGAGAGCTTGTTGTAATGATCACGTACTGAAGATGAATTTCAACTGAAAAGAAGGGGCGAGAGGAGTTTACTGCTGTGTTTGAAAAGAGAATGGTTTTAGAACCTTGTCTTCTATGTCTTTTTCTTCAACGTGGTTAGAAAAAAAGGTGTTTTCCTGTAGTATTATTTTTCAGTAATGTTGTTAGTACAGCCCACTGAACGACACAGCGGTGTCTAAAGGAAGAGATTAGGTTGTGTGCTTTGTGCTATGCTGGGTTCAGCAGCCGTGCACTATTAGCCTCTGCAGCAGAGGCCAGAGGGAGTAAGAAATTATTCAGGTGCTTCCTTTCCCCACCTTTGTTTCTGACCAGGATTTGGTTATAGATAGAGAAGAATCCCAGTAAGGGGATTTTAACCAGCACTCATCTGCATTGCCAGGAAACAATTCCCCATGTCTCTTTTGAAATGTATCACCTTCAAATACAGAAATCAGTCAATGATTTCTTTTCTGCAGAGCAAACACCACAGTTGGTGCCACTCTGCTTCCAGGGGCAGGCAGAACCCACAGCAGGGAAGAATATGGGCTGAGCATAGGTGGAAAAAGATTTGGCAAACTGTAGAAATCAAATAGTTCTTCTTTTCTTTGCACCTGATCCAAATGAAAATCCTGAACTGAATTTTGGTGGATTCTAGCCAGGCCTCATTCCACCAAGCTTTGATGGCTTCTCCGGGGGTTGTAAAGTGTTCTCCTGCATCCGGCAGTCAGGTATTGATAGCTTCTTGTCATTAGCCAAGTCTTTTAATATTCACACATGCTTTCCCTAATGAATTAGAAATGTGGACTACTTTTCTGTTGCACAGGTCACCTCTTCTCTGATCTCTGTGGATACCCTTCTGTTACAGAGGATTTGGCTTGTGTAACACATAGTTTCAATGCTTCTTCATTAGGCTTAAAACTCCTCTAATAGTGACTTAGTGGTGATGTTTGGCTTGGCTCATCTTCTTTTGACTTCTTTCTACAGTGCAAAGATCTCACAAGATTTTCCTGGGCACTGACAGAATCCACAGACACATTTTCTAGAAGAATCCTGGAGCCCAAGTGTTGACTACTTGTTATCTCCTAAAACATTGTTCTTGTAAAACAAATAATAAAATGTAACTCAAAATGTGCAGCTAGCCTTAACAGCATTGTGCTTTACTTGTCCTGCTCCCATTTCTGTGTGTTCTCCTGCTCCTGGTAACTGCTGTTATCCTTTCACCTTAATTGCAGTCTCACCTCTGCTATACTGCAAGATGTTTAAAAAACAAAATAAAACAACCCCTTAATTCAACCAAACCTGTAAAATATACAAGTGCTTGATGGAGTGATATGCACCTGTGTTATTCTCTTCCATGTTTTTGATTTAACAAGATTTCAGGTAAATTTACTCCATGAGCTTTTGTGCTTTTATGCACCATCTAGCCACCATTTAGACACACAAAGGCAGCAAAGCAGAAAGTATCCCATTTTCCCAACAGGAACTCACTGAATCAGGTAAAAGCTGAATTTTGCGTTTTCAAGATTTCCTTTTTTGAAGTCCATGTAAACAACTTTCTACCTTACACCATTTCTGTTTGGGCTTTTCCCCTCATTGTACTTATAGCAACATCTAGTGGCAAGATTAGCTCATGACAAGGCCGTGCTTTTGGAAACTGGTCTAGCTCCATTTACTTCTGGGTAAATCTTCGTCTCCTGTACTGCCAGACTGACTTTAGTATTTGAAAAGAATTTGAGCTGTGAGGACTTCAGCAGTCCTCTCCACTGGCTGCAGTAAAATCCTTTATTTTTCAAAGGAACATCACTGTCAGTCCTACTACTAATTTTTACTACACAAGCAAAACAAATCAAAATAACAAAACTAGGCAGACTCAGCTTGCTGCAAATACAACACCAAAGGTGCTGATTTTCTTAGTTGAAGTAATGTATCTCCTGTAGAAATTGTGCTGGAATTCTATCAAGAGCAGTTGTGTAGGATAATATTTGGGTCCATAAGACCAGAAAGCATAATTAAAAAAAAAAGGCAGTATTGGGTACCCCAGGGAGCCGTGAGGACAGCTGATGATTGCATAGTTAACCCAGCCTCTTCACTTACACTCTGATGTGATCGTTGATTGCAGTGTGCTACAGATACTGTGCATTTACAATGTGTCTGAGATCAGTCACAGAATTAAGGCCTTGCTCCAAAAATCTTAAAAGGGCATTTAAGCTGGTTCCAACAGAGCAAGTCTTAATTGTATAATCACAGAGAGCAGCTTTTCCAAAGTTCCCCTCTGAGGCTGAGATGTGGCTGCAGCGAAAACCATTTTCACTGTGACAGAAGCTACTGTGTTCACAAGGAAAAGGGAAACCCTGGTTCAAAACTGCTTTGGTGCCTAAACAAGGATTTGAATCCAAATCTTGCAAATTCACAGATGACTAAGCTGCAAAATACCCAGTAGTAGAAAGTCTCAATGTGTTCTTAAATTTTACACCGTTTTCATATAAATTAATGAATACTATTTGAATTAGAGTCTTTTGGATGAAAACACATATGAATTGTGATTATAATATGGGAATTATAATTGTGATTATAATATAGGAAAATAACTTCAGCCAATTTAGAACGCTTTACAGCATAAAGTAGCTCTAACATGAGACAATCTAGCACTCCACTATAAGCTTTGTGCAAAATGCAATTTTAAGGGGCCAAATTCAAGATAAAATGTATGAGTGCCAGTATCATCAGAACATAAGATTTGGGAATGATTTAAAAGCTGATTCAGAGGGACATGTTTGGTTCTTTGTTGATGTTCTGTTCTATAATTTGGTATTAGTTCTGGCATCCACATTTTGAAGTGAATTTCAAAAACTGGACAATATGCAGAGAAAAATGATTGAAGATATGAACTGATTAAATACTTGTTTTTCAAATAGCCTGATTATAGTGCAGACATATTTGAAAAGTTAAAAAAATCCATTTAGGAGTTGTTTTAATCTGGCAAAGACAGCCAAAAAGATGCAAAGACACATTCCAGTTAGTAACACAGCAATTAAACTAATACAGTTGGAATGCACTAAAAGAAACTGGTGTCCTCATATCAAGTAGGCTTGCTGAAGCCCAACTAGTTACGACTTAATTTGCACTTAACCTAAAAGCGACTGGGTTAAGATCTATGGGCTGAGCAGGACAGAGATGAGATTAGAAAAAATAAATGTTTTAATAATCCCTTCAGGACCCAAACCTGATGATTTCTGTTGTAAAGTACCATTGCTCATCTTCGCAGTAGAAACTAGAACTGCTGTCATGATTTGAAAACCATGAATACCATTTCAACATTTACAGTGACCATTTTTTATTTGAGGAAGGCCATTTTCCAAAATACACACTAAAACCCAACTTGCTTGAGGGGATGTTTTGATTCCTGATGAATTTAATAAACCCAGAGAAACATTAGGGGGTTTTATGGCCAGACCCAGCAGTAAGAAATTTCATTTCAGTTCCTATGAGAAGATTTTTATGGCAGACACGATGACTGAAGATAAAATTCCAGCTAAGCTAGACGGCAGTCTGTTTCTTCTGAAAAAAACCTGAGTCTGTAATTAAATCCTGGATTGTGTAGTATTTCTTACAGTTAATAGAAACATCTTTCAAACAGTATCTATGCTCAGCCACTGAACAAATAGGAAAAAACAAGGGAAAAACTACTTCAAGCTTTGGGAACAAAAACGCTCAACAAACCACCACCTTAACGTAGTTCTGCAATAATAGAACTGTTTATTGTCCAAAGAGAAAAGTACAGTTATCCTGTGCTCTTTTCATCTTAAAACTTACACTCCATCTGCAAATACCATGCTAACATCCTAAGAGTTATCAGTCTGAATTTATACTGACAAGAGAAAACAAGGGAACATTAACTTTCCTGGAAGATCTGGCAGTAAACTTGTTACTTTCCCAGCCCCTTCCACTGTAGGAGGCATCCCTAATGATATGCTGGTTCATGATTAGGCAGTGCCACCAAAGCCATTGTTAGCCTACTTTGTTTTGGTGTATATAGCACAAGTCAGCTGCATCAGACCGCATGTGCCCCTGTCAGTGACACGGTGGCCCTTGTAAACTCATAGGCCACAATACTAACATTGGAGACCTTTCCTTCTCCTATAGTGCAGCCCACTTCCTTAGTTCAGAGCCCCAGTTAGCTCACTGTGTGTCATGCTTGGACCCAGGCTTCAAAATCTTCATGATTCTCTGCACAACAGGCAGTGTAACAGTCCAAAAACTGTTTTATGGGGCCCTTTTCATGACAGCTTTCATGAAGTTTGATTTATGGGGGCACAAAGATCTGAAAGATCTACCAGTGTGTCCTAACAGCAGCACAGTTGCTACTCTAGTTATTAAGAAGCCTTCATGAAGACACTGGCCATGAGGAATGGGTCACAAAACACTAAACCACCCTTTTGTCCTACGAGGAAAGCCTCTGGTGTTGCCTGCAGACAGGTGTGTTGCTCCATACAGCACAAAGGTGAATTTGGAAATGCAGTGCTGCTGATTATAAAGATGCTCTGGCTTTCTGCTGTCATTCAATAGCAAAGCATCTCCTACAAAAGGAAAAGCCAACTGCCAACAAGACAGAATGCCCCAGCGTGTCTGAGGGATGTCACTTGCAGACATATAAAACACCATCATAAGCCTTAAATAAGGAGGACAGAAGCTTTTCCAATCAAAAATTTTATTGACATCCTTGGCAAACTGATATAAATTTATGATCTTGGTCTCTCTTTCTTGCCCTTGTACAAGGCCAACAGGGAAACATTGGCTACTTTGACAACCTTGAAGCGAACTCCAGGAATGTCACCAACAGCATGACCCTTCCGACCAAAACCAGCGACCAGAACTTCATCATTTTCCTGCAATGAAAGACCATGTAGTTACCAAGCTATAAACACTGAACCCGTACATAATTCTGAAATAGGCAGCACTAGAAAGTTAAGGGTGTGGCTCAAATTTGAAGGGTTGAAATAATGAAGGCTACTAGCAGATACACATTAATGAAGGACTGTTATCTCCTTCAGTCTTGGAGAAATGTGAGCAGAGATGTCATTTGGCTTGCTGCAGCACAGCTGAGAACAGGCTTTACTAAGGGAAGAGAAAGGACACACACATCCCTCATATTTTTCTTCTGCTTCTGCCATTACAACTTTAATAAACACACGTGGTGCAGAATGCCGTGAATCCTTGTCTGACCATGCCCTACATCAGTCAATTATGTATTTCTTTGATACACAGCTTTTTATAGATTGCTTAATAAAAATGAATTACCTCAATGAAGTTTAGGCAGCCATCATTGGGAACAAAAGCTGTTATTTTTTTACCATTCTTGATCAGCTGGACTCTAACACATTTCCTGATGGCAGAGTTGGGCTGTTTAGCTTCTACTCCACTAAAATGGAAACACATGAAAGTGAAATAGCTTTGATGAATTACTGGACATTCATTACACCACCACAAGTTACTGTATTACTCTATACTCAGTGCAAGTTCCATCTGTATTTCAAATCAAAAAGCCAGTGATCTATTTAGAGCTTGCCTACATACAAAATCTCAGTTCCTAAGCTGAATAAAAATTGACAATCACCTTCAACCACATATGAATTCAGTAAATAAAAATATGGAGCAAGGGGTGTTAAAAGAGGAGCATTTGGGAGCTCTGGCAGAGTGCCAACGAAGCCTATAAATTATGAAAGAAAATGAAAAGGCACACACATGAAATCCACCAAATCCTAATCTATGTTAAGTGCTATTTTTGTTCTTTTGCTTTTAAGTAAACAGAATTTTTAAAATAACATACGTATGGGAGAAAAATTATCTTTAAGCGGCACTGCCACATGCAAAATTAACTGTTTTCCACCTAGCACGTGTAAGCTAATAGATGTGGCAGCAAAACTCCTCCATACTAAGAATAAAACCCAAGAGGCTCAGCACGCCTTTGAGGTCCCTCCCGGCGGCCATGTTTCCCAAGGAATCACCGGGGCAGGCCGCAGCCCCATGCCGGCTGCCGAGCTGGGCCCCTCAGGCAGTGCTCGCCAGCGATCTGGCACGACGGGCAGGGCCGGGCCCCACCGGTGAGATACCCACACTTTCTCCAGGACGATGCCCTTGGCGTGGGAGGCGCCGCCGAAGGGGTTGGCCTTCAGAGCCGTGCCCAGGTGGGCCTTCTTGTATTGCTTGTCGTGCCACTTCTGGTCGCGGCGGTGGCTGCGGAGCTTCCTGGCGGTGCGGAGTCCTCGACACTTCCCTAAGGAACAAGGGCGGAGATGGGTGAGCGGGCCGCTCCCCGCGCGTGCGGCGCCGAGGGGGCCGCCATGGCGGCAGCGCGGCCGCACAGCTCGGCTGCTGCTGCACCACGAGGCCGCGGAGCCGCGGCGAACGCGCGGGGCAGGGATGACGGAGCGGTGCCCCTACGGTGCGCTGCCCCCCCCCCCCGCCCGCCCACCCGCCTCAGGCCACCCGGCGCGGCCCTGCCCGGCGCCGGTCCCCGCCGCGCTCACCCATCCTTCCTCCGCGGCTACCGGGCGCGAAAGAGCGAGCCCCGCCCGCCGCGCGCCGCCTGGCTGCAGTAGCGAGGACCCCACCGCGGCTGTCCTGGGCCGTGCCTGACTGAAACACCGGCCGCGAGGCCCCGCCCCGCGGGCTGCTCGTGGCCGCGCCTAGTTGGAGACCCCAGTTGCGCAGGGTGTGCTCCGTTCTCGCGGCGGCACGAAGCGGGACCCAGCTTGTTTGGTCCCGGTTCTCGGGGAGCGACTCGCCTCTCCGAGCAGGGGACAGGCACGGATGTCGGTGTAGGCGCGGGAGCCTGCAGCATCCCCGAGGAAACGAGGGGCGGCGAGGCGCCCGGGGCGTTGGATCACAGACTCATGGAGTGGTTTGGGTTGGAAAGGAACTCAAAGCCCATACAGTTCTAACCCCCTTGTAATTGGCAAGGTCACCTCCCAGCAGACCAGGCTGATTAAGGCCCCATCCAAACTGGCCTTGAACACATGCAGGGAGGGGCCATCCACAGCTTCCCTGGGGAACCTGTGCCAGTGCTTCACCCCCGTCAGCGTAAAGATTAAGGCTGGAGAGCAGCCCCGTGGAAAGGGCAGTGGGTGTTTAGTCGACGGCAAGTTGAACATGAGCCAACAGTGTGCCCTGGCAGCCAAGAGGACCAACCATGTCCTGGGGTGCATCAAGCAAGGCATAGCCAGCCTGTTGGGGGAAATGATTGTCCCACTCTGCTCTGCAGTTTTGCAGCCCCACCTCAAAACAGAAAATGTCATGGGCTTTCACTTTTCTTTTTGGAATTCCTGTGAAGGGACAGTAATTAGATCTAAATGTGTCTCTGCTAATACAGCCTGTGTTCACAGCTTAAATAGAAATACACGATTGATGTGTTTATTCGGGGCTGGTTTTACATTCAATCTGGAAAGAATAATTAAAAAAAGCATTAAATAAATAATAAAAAAACCATCAAGAAAACAACCAACAAAACCCAGAAAACCCAGCAACAGTTGCAGGAGCAAATACTGGTGTTATAACAGGCAGCTCTTTAGAAGGTGCAACTGCAATGTGGAGAAAGCAATTATTATTTGGTAATTTTAAGAACAGGGAAGTTAGTCTTGTAAAAATGCTACAGCTTTGCTTTACAATCTTAAGAATATTAGGAATACTTAAAAGCTGACTAGGAAAGAAACTGAGGGATAGATGAATATACTGAAACAAACTGGCATTTGGTGTACAAATGCTCAAGTGGTAACATCTAGGAAAGGGATGATTTGAGATGATGCTACCGTAGGTTGCTTTCTAAACTTTTGTAGGACTTTGGGACACTTCTGTTAGAACAGTTTTTCTTCATTTCACCATGGTCTTCAAGAGCAATATTGTTTGTTTGATCCAAAACGAAATAGAAATGCTCAGGTTTAGTTAGTCATCCATTGTAGAAATGTTCGCTTAGCCGGGTTTAATAATAGGCATTTGTATATACAAACTGTTTGTTATGGCACAGAAAGGCATACAAAAGTCATCAGATTAAAATGTTTATTAGTACTTTAGCTTGCACAAAAGGAACTTAGGATTTCAATGTCTCCTTCTTGCTCCTGTACAAGCCCAACAGAGAAATCCCAAATACTTTGACAACCTTGAACTCCAGGTATGTTGCCAGCAGGGTCACCTTTCCAACCAAAACCAGCAACCAGAACTTTGTCATTTTCATAGAATTTAGTAGTAGTCAGATTACTAAAAACAACAGTACGATTTAACTGAAATAGCAAATAAAACTAAAGCCAAAGTAAGGCTAGCAACCAAGACTCACTTTGATAAATATACACAGATGTGTATGGTGGAGTAGCTGTAGCCCATGTCTGTTGAAATTGCCTCAAGTTGGAAAATTCACCTCAATAATTCCACTATCTGTGTTTACTAATGAGTGGAACACAGGAGTTCTGCATTCCTCAGAGTGTGGGGTGACTGAGTACTATTTCTGAACGGCTGCCCTGGGACAATTAACTTTATTGGTTTCGGATGCAATTTTTTGACCTCCATGAGGTTCAGGCCACCACTGTTGGAAACAAGGACCACTATCTTCCTGTTGGATCAGCTGGGCACCAATGTGTTGGTGGATGGCTGAGTTGGGCTGCCTTGCTTCCTCAGGCCCATCTGACAGTGGCACAAACTGGACACCCAGCAGTAGTTTATTGGCATAGGCCATCCCCACTGCCAGTCCCTGCCCCGGCTCTCCACTTTCCCAGCATGGATATGACCTTGTCCCTGATGCTCCTCTCTGTGGGTGTCCTTGAGGCTCTGCACAGGCTGCTTACAGACTCTGCCAGACTCTGCTCTTGAGGGGTCCTTCCTCTCCCTGGCAAGGTGTTTTTTCGCAGTGAAATTTCCCAAATTAGTAACTCTGCTGGAAACAACCTCCCAGAAGGACTGTTGGCAGCTGGGGGAAAACAGGTTGTCTTTGGAGAATGCCAGCAGTGCTAGATAAGCGCTTCTAAAATTAGGTGTTTCTGTTGACTGATAAATCCACCCTAAATCCCACAATTTATCTTAAAACTCCTGATATAATCTGATCTCTAGCATTCACCAGGAAATCTCATTCCTGATGTCCTGCAGAGCTGTAAAATGAGTGCATCTTGGGCCAGCCCTCTGCAGCCAGTCCCTCGCTCCCTGCTGCCCATGCCCGGTGTCCCATTCAGCTCCCCATCCTGGCGGCAGTCCAGCCACACATATTGGTCTGGATGGGAGCTACATCTCCCATATTCCTCTGTGCCACCGTCATGTTGGGCCCCAGTGTCCTCTTAGCGCAGCCCCATCTGTTTGAAGCGCATTCATTGTTTCCTCCTGCACCTCTTCCAGCACGAAGAACAAGAAAAAAACGAATTTGAGGAAAAAGCAGGCAGGATTTAGGGCTGTGACCACCTTGGAGCATGTGGCTTGCCCTCTGTTCAATACGAAGTGCTTTACAAAACCCTGACGGGTGCAAACCTCAAACACTCACTCTCAAACACATGGTGGGATTGTCCTGTGCAGGGATAGGAGTTGGTCTCCATTATACTTGTAGGTCCCTTCCAACTTGGGTCATTCTGTGAAAACAAAAAACTTGACCCTCTGGTTGGCACAGTTCCCTTCTCCAGGGGAGTGGAGGTACACAATTATGGAAACCCCCTTCCACAGTGGAAGTTCACCTTGCGATGCAGAATGAGCCTAAGTGTGTGTTTTTTGTGTGTGTGGTTGTTTTTCCCTTTCCCTGAAGGCAGCTCAAGAACCAGCAGCTTCATCCTTGATCCAGTTTCCATCCAGTTCTGCTGTGGTACAGCCGTCTGGAGTCTGTATGGAGATTTGTGATAGGGTGACGTGCTCTGGGGTTGTGAGGTAGGGTGCAAGAAGCAGAGAGAAGGCAGGAAAGATTTCAGAATTGTAACAGAGAGTTTCAGACTTGTAACAGGGTCAATTCTTGCATCATCCCTGCCTGCGTGGTAGCGATGAAGGCTGTGGAAAAATGAGGATATTGTTGGAACTGAGGCAAGCCTATTCTGTATATTAAGGCAAATTTTCTGTCTATGCTTTTGTTGTGTTGTCAGTGCGTAGAGAATATATCTGAATCAGAGCAACAATGTATGTCTCAAAGTAAAAAATAGAAACAATCTATTAAGTGCTAAGTGCTAATATCTTGTACAATGGCTGATACCTCATACTTTATTTGAGACATGTTATTTTAGAAAGTGGCTTAGTTCATGGTGACCTGATACAAACTGTTGAAAATAAATCCTGCTATTGTCTGCCTGAGGAGATGCAGCCAAAGAAATAAATTATCCATGTTTAAAATTACATCTGCAGTCTCATTCATTGCATGCAAACCCAATGTGTGTGTAATTATTGCAGCGTCAGGCAGAACAGCTGTCATCTTGGGGTTTCCATCAATATTCATGCCATCGTCCCGTTTGACAGGGGGTTTGCTGGGCTGTGGTGACACAGTCAGGGATGTGTCAGTTGCCAGCAATACTCATGGGGGAACCTATCAGTCTACGGTTGTTTGCTTCATAAAACTGTGAACCCTTATGTTGAATATAATTGCCAGCAGATTCCTTAACTACCTTTTCTGTGAAGTAGGTTCAAAAAAAGAGCAATGTTCAAAGTACGGTAAAGTTTCCTGCTGTGCCTCCTCCTTGGTGGTGGAAATGTAGTACCAAGTAAAAAACAACTACATGGTATCTGCCTTATCATCAAAGGAGGAGTTTTCCATGAAGAGTAATCATGAGGAAAAAACTTATTGCCAAAGAGGGAAAAAGATAAACAGCAGTTTAATCCTCGTATTTGTAATATTGGCATCTTTTAACACATTTCATAGGTTGTAAACAAAACTGTTGGCTTCCCATTAACCTTGTCTTGCAGGAGGTTAATTTCATGCCTTTGTGGAGTTGAATGTGGCTTCATGTGTTCCATAAAACCTTTCTTCAACCTTTATTCACTGTGTGTGTATGTAGTTGAAGCATGTGGCTGAGCTAGCTTGCTGCGATTGATTTCAGCATAAACCAGGCAAATGTACAACAGTTATTCATCAACTGAATCACAAGAGCTCATCTAGTCATGCCCTTCGACAACTGCAGGTACGGCTCCATCAAGTTTTCTTTTTAAACTCAGTAATGCAGAGATGGTGGTTTTGTCATCATTCTTCACCAGAACAAGGTAAATACTTAAATGACTTCTTTCCTTTCAGTGGATCTCATTTCTTTTTAGATACCACATATGTCTGCTTATTCTTGAACCTCATAAACCCCAACATTTTTAAGAACTGCATCAAATGTTTAATATTGTTATTATTCTTATTAAGTGTCAAAAAGTAGGGAAAGACTTCTTTTCATGCTCTTTGCTTCTGCCGTTATTTAAGATGATGACTGCTGATTAGTGAATTGCTAGCAGCAACGATAATATTAATGTATGGTGAGGAAGTTAGTGTATTTTCACTCTATATGGGTTTAACCTATGTTAGCAGTTTGGTGTAACATGTTTTCTTGGTTGTCTGCAAACCCCTCCTTTTTTCTGAGCAAACTGACATGTACTTTTCCACTCTTTGACTATATGAAATGGTGGTCTGAGAAGGCAAGTTTCCTCTAGCAATTGATAGCACTGCAAAAAATAAACAGGCTGGGAGTACAACTGAGGATACATTCTGTTGTCAGGAATGAAATAGAGGACATTATCTTCGATACAACCTGTACTGACTTCAGCTATGGCCTGCCCTGTGTTGTTTGTATGACTTTCTCTGACTTTATCTGCCCTCAAAGGATATGTTATTTGTTCACTTATGTCATTCTAGTTTGTGCGTGAGCATTTTTGTTTCTTAGCTTTTGCTCCCATGCTGCTGATGAACACTTAGAAAACAGCAGTACCTGAATCAAATCTCAAAGCACTATCAGAAAGCTTCTCTGTGCCTTCTCCTCCTGAGTTGTTTAGGAGGGATTATGTTTCAGGAGTACTAAAATGTTTAACAGATCAGTGACGTTAGTGGCTTCACAGTTTTTAGAAGGGCGTGTGACACTTCTGCCTCTTCCCAGCGCTGCTTAAAATTTTCAGCTGAGCCATATCTCTGTACTGGTGTAGTTATTCTAAGTTTAGCATCATACATTCCTGGTGCTTCACAGAAAATTTAGTGATTGTTTTCATCTGGTACTTGTTTATCATTATGCCTCCCTCATCTCATTTTCCAAGATAGGATTCTCGTATAAGTATCTAGATTCTTCCTTAAATTGGGTAGAAGCAGTACTTGTAAGGATAAACTGCTGTGAAATTTTTTTTAAGACTAGCAAATACTCTGTATCACAGAAGGAGAAATGTATTAAGATGGAAAATCCTTTCTAATAGCTACGATGCTAAAGCCCCTATCTTTATCTTAAATCTGGAACGCAACAGACAGGAGCTTATAATCAGTGGAGTAGAGCTTACTGTGTCATTACATCAGCAGGTACCTGTTGTTAGCTGCCAAGCAAGAAAGCAGTAGATGTTTGTGGGGAATGTGTGTACATGAATTGTTCCATAGGAGCAGGTTGCGACTATGTCATGTCTGATACATAAGTGGCAAAGAGTGCAGTGTGAGTAAATGTCAGCTAAGCCCTGATCTGAGGTTCCTTTTGAGAGCGAGCTGCCTAAACGGAAGGTGAGTACCAAGAAGCCATTTCTGTCTGGGCCCCAGAGTTCCTTCCAAACTGGTCACAGGTGTATGGCTGTGTTCATGAAGATTGCCAAACTGCGCGTCAGCACACTGAAGAGCACTGTTGTTGTCCCTGCTTAACCACCAGTAAGTATCCTGATTTCAGCTTTACTGATCCTGTGTAGACACCTGGAAAGTAAGCTGCAGTTAGGGAGCAAGGTGTGGAGACCACATGTGGGTGATAGTGTTTGAGGAGATGGTTCATGTGTCTTGCCCTCTTCTTTGCCATCATGAGCACAGCTGGTGCATATTTTTAGAAGGCTGACAAGGACAGAGGGTCTGCAGAAGAGGTACTGGTGCCTGAACCCCATGTATTGTTTCAGAATGGCTTGTCCCAGAACCAGCCTGCTGTATTGACAGTGATTCAGTCTTATCGCCTTATTGTATGGGCATTTAACAGCTGTGGTCTGCTTAGAGTTATCTCTAAGTATAAAAACAGTTCAGCCAGAAAGCTGGACACACACAAACTGAATTCGTGCTGAAGAAATGAAACTGCTTCCAAATACTTAACTTCTGAGCTTGCTCTGTCTGCTTTGACGTGTAGAATTAGGGTAATACTATTACTCTGAAGTATTGCAAGACTTCAAAATACATGTAATTCTTTCCCTGCTTATCGTACAGAGGAATACATTTCAGAGCTGTCTGGAAACAGCACCTTCACCTTTCTTCAAGGTTAGCGTTGAGTAAAAGATGAGAAATGTGCTTCAGAGTGATATTAGAGCCTGGGGACACCATGTGGGCTTATTTCTTTTTTCCTTAGCAAACAGCTCACATCTTGGTACAATTTAATTTCCCTGAAATATGTAAATTTTAATTCACAAGAAAGGTGGGATGTGCCAGCGGTAGGTGTCAGCTGTCAGAATAAATCTGAGCACAGGATGAATTTCTCCCGTGGGTATGGGTACGGTGATGGCATAGCAAATCCTGCCTGTGATTGGCTGGATCCGCTGCTCGTCAGGCTGCCAGGCAGAGCGCGGGCACTCGGCTGCCTGCTGGACCAGAGGAGCAGATGTGCTGGGTGTGGAGGGAACTCTTCTCAATGGAAGGAAACGCTGCCGTTAGCGTCCTACTGCTTTTTTTGCATGTGAGGTTCACAGGGTCTATAGAGCAAATGATTCCAACAATGGATGGCAGGTCAGTAATTGAATGTGTATCAACAAACTATTGGTGGAGTTGAGTGTGTGTTTTAAATATTGTAAATTTGATCATCTGTGCTCTGTGGAGGTGGATTCGATTACTGTTTAGAATGTCAGGACATTGTTTTAATTTTCTTTTTAGATTTGAAAACACCTGGTGCTAATAGAGAAATTAATTATTTTGAAACATACAGTGCATTAAAATGTAACTTTAAAAACAATTTTATGAACAATACTAGAAATGGTTTTAAAATGAGTGTTTTCTGGGCATCTGTATTATATTTAAATACATTTTAATGTCTTTCACACTGACTCCCTAGTTGTGTGTAAAACCAGTTATAAATAGAATAACAGCAAAAATGTGAAAACTGCTCAAAGAAACATGGGTGCTAAAATTTTCTACTTGTGCAGAATGACTATTCAAAGCATGAATTCAGTATTGAAAAGAAGTATCAAACTGTTCAAGTTAGTAGAAATCTGGATTTATCATTGTTTTCAGTGCTATTTCATTCCCTAGTGAAATATAAATAGGAAACACATCATATCAGGGAAGAGAGTGGACTTTCTGGAGCTGAGCGTTACAAAAGTGAAAACAGCTTAAACTATATGAATTGAATCATATCCCAAAGTCACTAAAAAGACACAGATCAAATATACTGGTGAAGATCACAGCTGACAGTAAAATCTGTGCATTTAAGGCAAGAAGGACATGTGGTGATTTGCTTAAGCTTTTATTAACAGATCTGGTAGTCAGTTACTGATAAATACTACAATATGTTTTCATTTAAAATAGCTTACTTGCTGTTCTCTGCCAGTTTTCAGATTTGTTAATGTCTTCTTAGTATAATTGCACTTTTCTGCAATCAGATCAAAATCTGAGAGAAAGCAAGAAGTGGAGCAGTACATGAGCTTTATTCCTGTGAAAATTAAGATACGAAGTTGCCATCTTGATGCCAGTGAATTGAATGGGGATTTTACTTTTGCATTAAGTGGAGGTGGGATCGTGCCTGCACAGCGTTAAACTGCTAAAAGTTCTATGACCTCAATTTCTTTTTTTATATTAAAAATGAAACCTCGAGTATCTTGTCATTGTGATCTAAGTACAGATCAAATCCCAGTACTGAGTATATTGTAAAATAATTATCTGAATTTGCCCCCCCCATGTCAAATCACACATAAGGCTACAAGAATATGACACAGAATGCTCAAAATTTAAAAACTATAGGAATCATGGGGTTTGTGGGTATTTCATAATGATAGAACTTAAATAGATAAATTTAAAGTTTAATAATATTTTTGTCAGGATATTTCTTAGAAGGAACTAGCCTTTGCCCTGAATGTGGGTTTCCAGGCTTACACGTTTAATAATTTTAATAACTTAATGGAAATTACACTTAACCTAGGACTACAACCAGCTCATTGCTCAGCAAGCATTCATCACCTTTCATTGTAACTTTGTTTTGAGGGCATTTGATGGTTCACATGTTATTTTCCAAATAAATGCTCCATTAAGTTAATTAAAACTAGTTCAGCAGCCAGTGAGGTAGTTTGCAACTGGGAAGTATTAGTGTTAGAGTGATAATTCTGAATAATCAAAATACTGCAGTAGAGTACATTTTGCGGTTGAGTGGGGTTTGTTAGAGCAGGAATATGAAGAGTAAAAGACTGTGTGAATATGGATTCCTTTAACCTGGTGGCTTGAAAACAGTCTATAGCCTCCACACTCCATCACTATCGAGTTGTGAAACTTATTCATGCAGGTTGTTTAAGTAGACATAAGACTGCTTGAGCAAAAGTCTCTAAGGTTGGTGTCCATATGAACTTTTTCAGACAAACAAGCCAGACTTGGTTGTCTTATGTAGGTGGATCATGTCATCTGATAAGAGGGAATTTACACTTCTTTATACTTATAATCTTATTTAATTGGGTTTTACATAGTGATTAGACATCCCAGTGCTTTGTATTAGGGCTAATCCAATTTCATGTGAGTTCCTGACATACTTGGTGTGGTAAATTCAACATACAACATGCATGTCTGTGTATCTGGGCTAGTTATTTACTAACTGGTAAGGAAAAATATTAGTCCTCAAAACACATCTCATGTTTCCAACTGAATTTGAAGTCTTAGGGTAGAATGGCTGAAAAAAATGCTAAATTTAAAAATCTGGTCTCTAATTCAATGTGCTAAAAATGATTTGCTGTCACTGATTTGCAGCCCTAGCCATGGTTTGCTGATAGTTTTGCAGGCAGTGGAGAAGAACGCTCTAGTGCTAGCTAGTTTCTTGTCTCTTATACATATAATTAGCATTTTTGTATACAAGAGGGAATAGGTATTTTTAATGAACTGTTATTTTCCCATTTTTTCTTTCAATGTTTCTGTTCTATGAAATGTGTTCCAGCTGAGAACAAAAGGGCCTGGCTGCCAGACATTGCCTGTGAATTCTCCAGCTTGTCTTTTGCTTGCAAAGGCTGCTGATTTGACAGTAGGATGTCTATTGAAGGCCACCAGTTCCTGTCACAGATCACACACTTTTGTGACACCTCAGGGTTATGAGTGTCAAAGGCAGCTGACAGACCTGATAACATCAATATCAGCTTGTCCTTGCTCAGAAACTGAGAGGCAATCCTTCCCATATGCCACAGATAGATTGTGCCATATCCATTTGGCTATAGTAAGACAAAGCAATGAGTTCAAGCCTTGCCATGATAACTTTCCCTCTTCTTTCTCTGTTGAGGCTGCGTGCGTTGTGCAGGAGGTAAAGAGGCAGCTGGTTTTGCTGTTAAGCTGAGTAACAAACAGGAGTACCTACGGTGGGTTACTTCACCCGCGTGCCTCCTACTGGCTCCCAAGTGTGCTTGCAGTGTTGCTGATCGTATGTGTCATACTGTGGCATTTAGCAGTAGTTCCCAGGTTACTCTCTCCACTGCATTGGCCATGAAACATGAATATTTCATTAGCTGTGCACATTCATCTATATTTGAGCATCTTCATGCTGAGAGCAGAAACTTGGCCTTTCTTCTGGAGCAGTGTGGCTGTGTGCTGCTGTGGTTTTACAGGTGATGTAGAGGAGTTGAGCTGCATTATCATGAGCTCCCAGCCCACACCTGCAGGCTGTGTGGAGGCTGGTTATAACCGTTCTGCTCAGGATGTAATCCCACAAGGATGTTTGCAATGAGTATGGCTCATATATTAATTGTAAGCCCTTGATAGGGTTGATGTTGCCTATCAATTAGCATTCCTTAAGGTTATTTAATTGGTATGACCAAGGCATTATCCTTATCCCAGATGGGAAGCTAATTAATGATTCTTTTGTTTATAGTTGAAACATTTGTATTTTTTTTAATAAAAGCAAAAATAACCCTTCCTCTTCCTAGAGCATCAAAAAACCCTTTCAAGTCGAGTGAGTGCAATAAAGTGAGTTATACAATTTTATACCGGTCTCCTTTCATCCCAATGTTTTAGTTTGCACACTACAGCGTAGTGGTTTCCAGACTGGAGTAATGGACTATGAGCTTTTATCTATAGAGAAAAGCTAAAAGTACAACTAAGCATAACTAAATATATATAAGAACAACTAAATGTAATTAAAATTATAACTAAATAATTTACATTAGTTTCCTTTTGGTGTGCCTCATTTTTGTAGGTATTATCATGAAAAAATTCTCCACAATTACCTTTTCCAGCGTGAAGACAATCTGTCATGAAGGAAGGCTAGAAAACAAAAATAAGGCTCCATCAAATATTCCAAATTGTTAAACAACCTAAGAGTGAGTTTTGCCTGGGAAATAAAAAAAAAAATCTGATCCATTTTAGCTGTATCTTTTGCTACCTGTCTCTCAAAATGAAGATTATTTGTACCAATCTGTGAAGGTTGCTTGTTGTTGACAGCTTGGAGACCTCAGTACAGGAGTAATGCTAGCACCCAAAGGGCAGTAGGGGAAAGCAGAACCCAGTCTGAAAACATGCGTTCTCCTTGAAGTCATTGAAATTTAACAGGTACAACTTCAGGAGAAGCTTGGTCTCACTGTATGTAATAAATCCTGCCAGATTGATTTTAAATCGTGTTCTTGACAGGGACCTTTTTTGAAAAAGACCTTTTTAAGGCTCTGTCAGCTCAGATCCAGGTCACTGCTGTGGTGCTGCTGAGCCTGGTGCTCTTTCTGTGCTGTGTTACACTTTCTCTTATGCTTTGGTGACCTTGTTGATGAAGGAACTGAGCAGCCTCCCCGATGGTCTAGAGCAAAGCTGTTCATCAGACCTGGTTTGGCAGCAAAGTGACACCTCTTCACTTTTGTCTGTTTTGCTGCCTGGCTCTGAGGACTTTGCAAGGGGATGCAACCAATCTGTTTGTAGCAGCAGAAAGTACACCTGCAGAAGGGCATTCTCTCTGGAGAGACAATGATCAGAAGAAAGAACCTGCTGCCCTCCTTGAGTGTAAGCAAGACATTGTGTGTGAGATCTGGACTTTGCTGAAGCTGATAACATTGCCGTGGATTTCAGGCAAGCCAGATTCAGTGTAATCAAGCTCCCTGACTGCCAGAGCTGTATGGCAGCAAGTAGGCCAGGCTGTAAGCCATCCCATATTTCTCCTTTGGTGGTGTTAACATCGTTTGGACTCATATTTATCTGCTATTAAGGATGCCATGGTGGAAACTAGATTGGGATCAGTCCTACAGCGAGTGCTGGTGGTTAATACAGTTATCCCTACCCAAGGTGTCTACTGGGGAGTGGGTTTACCCAGCAGTTCAGGGCCTCCCCAGTGAGGCCAAGGCTTGACTCTGCGATACAAACATCTTATGGTACAATTTACCCGTTAATACTGAAAACTGTTTTTATTCCTAGACTTTATATGCTGGTCTTTGTGTATATATTTTCAAATATTTTGCTTTTGTGTTGGATTGGAAGGGTGGTAAGAACCAAGGCAAGAAGAGAAGTTAGAAGTGTATTTCTGCATGAAGTGCCTGTGAGGCAGGTCTGTTCTGACTGTCGTGTGTGGCTTGGAAGGCGGGGTACAAATTCCCTGTGGGATGATATTTAGCTGTGGGGGCTAGTGTGTTCACCTGCTGGGGAATGTTGACAGCAGCCTTGAGAAGCAAACACAAGATCAAACCACTGCCGGGGGCTGCAGGTACCGAGGAAGCTGCCATGGTGTGGAGGGGGCAGGAAAGTGTTCCCGTGCTCAAGGAGTGAAGTGTCTTCCTAAGGGGGAGGTGTTTTCTTGGGCTTTGTTTGATCTTGTAGGTCTTCTTTAGATGTGCATGAATCTACTGGCCTTGATTCTCTGGTTCAGAAATGCAGATTATATTTACATCAGCCGAAGACTGAAATTATACAAAAGGAAGAAATCAAAGGCTGAAAATTTTGCAAGCCTGGTAGTTGTCATTTGAGATGTGCTTCACTTGCTCCCTACCTTGCAGCTGACTTTCATGGGATTTGGGATTGCTTGGAATCATTCAGGAGGTCTTTAGGTGACTGTGAAGCTGGGCTTAAGGCATTTGCTCTGTCCTGGAGGAATTCAGCATGCTGCTTCTGATCCTCACCGGGGGCTGAGAATGGTGCAACGCTCTCCTTGTGTTCCCCTGCTTGTGGAATGGAACTGGTTCAGTCTTTAACCTGAACTGATGTCCTGTGGAAAGGGACAAGATGGGTAATGAAGCTTTTAGTTGATGTGGTAAGAACATGGGAATGACCAGTGGGGCTGATCTTCCTGAGGGACGTCTGAAAATGAGGCATTTTTAGCCTAGGTGCAGTGTCTTTCAGCTTAATTTGCCCTTTTCCTGTGACATTAACCAGCCAAGGATCTGAGTTTGTTTTGAATGTTTTATTGAATGAAGCAGGACTGTGAGCTCTGCCCAGTAAACTTGCTGCAGACTTTAAATCCAGATGCTGTTCAGTAAATATTTTCTCCTCTCTTCTAGTTCACCGGCATTTTTAGATCAAGATTCTCTGCAAAGAAATGGTAAGGCTTTCAGAGGGCTGAATGCCTGGATAGTGGTTCTGTTAGTGCGGCTGTAAAAGATCTTCATTCCCAGCTGTTGCTTCTATTGGCATTAGTGACTCTTCTGTCAAATGTTTTGTTAAAGCATATACCTCCCTTTAAAGGATTTTCCTGGTTAAAATAATCATTTACTGACTGACTCTGAGATAACAGTGAGATTGTGGAGATTGTAGAAGAAGGAGGTATTCACTCTTTTTTGTTTTTAACCAAATGAAAGGAGAAAGAAATGTTTGAAGATGGAGCTCTGAGAGTGTTCATGAAATGATCTGTCATCTGTGAAACTTCTCTCTCCTGGCCAGCAGTCAAGCCATCATGTTATTTCTCATGGTTTCCTACCTCTGGCCAGTGCAGGGAAAGAAATTCCCATCCATAGCTACACACTATCACTGTGCAATTCAACACACACCCTTTGACAACAGGGTTTGCTCTATGAAGAAAGAAGAAGCTTTTTTAAAGTGTGTTTGGGATGAATAAATACTTGTATAGGCTGAATCCTGTCTTTTTTTGGCACTGGAGTTTTTCCAAGTAGTGTTGACAAGAAGTTCAATGAAAAAGAAAGGAACCTTGTCGTATGTGTAAGGTAAAGTAAACTAGAAGATATGTGTATTGAAGGCAATATTTGCACCAAGCCAAATACTTTTCAAAACAAAATCAGGTATTCTGAAATGCACACTTAGTGCAGGGATGATTATTGTTTGCATAAGAAGTTGTGAGATTATGCTTTTGTAAATAATTGCGTGTTTTCTTTGTAGGCTAATAACATACTTTCTTCTGCAGGTCGACGTTTTGATGGTGGTGTGAAGCCAAAATTTAATGTATATCAAGCATCCATTGCACAGGTAATGTTTGAAGGACTATCTGTGGAGTTTTTTCATAACATGTTTATATCTTTTCATTTGTATTATTGAATTAAATGATGCATTGTTTGTAAAAACAGCCAACAAAACCATCTCAATCATTGTGGTGTAGTACTGATTCACTGTCTATGGTACAAGATACCTTCTGCTTTTCTGAGAAGTGAGGTGAGCCTTAAGTTGTCATTGCTAGTGCTGACTGGCAATGGGTTTGGCCACAGGGTCTTACTGAAAGGACCGAATTCTGTCATCCATATTCTGTACAATGCCATTTGACTGCTGTGGCTAGTACTTTGCTTATGTAACTTGGTACTAAAAATTAGCAGAAGCAAAGCTACTGTTTATTTAAATGTAATGGGAGTTTTTCCTGATTCCAACCTGTAGTTCTTGTCAAAAACTAAAAATTAAAGACTTCCTTACCAAATACCCTGCAAGTGATGCAATCTAATGTAAATAATCTGTTGATTACATCTCTGTCATCTGCATGTCTGAGAAGACAGCCTTATCATTTAAACAGAAGACAGTTACAGTCAAAGTTTCATGCTGGCTGTTGAATCACGTTTTCTGACGGTGATCTTAAATTGCTTTCAGCTTGTTGCTGTGAGTACTTACTAATTTTAATCCTAAAGCAGTCTTGTGCCATATGTAAGGTCAAGTATCAAAAGAGGTCTTTCAGGGTCTGAGCTGGGAGACACGTTTCACTAATCTGAACAGAAAAAAAAAACCTCTCTTTAAGCCAAGACAAAGCTTTGGGTCTTAACCACATCCCTTCTGGAGCTTGGTAAGATGCTGTTTATGACCAGGACTCAGGATACCTATTTTGTTTGTGCCTGATCTGAACTTTCTTAATCATATGACATGAAAAACAGCCACGCAGATGTTGTATATGTTACCATAATCAGAAAAGAGCTGGTATCTGGAAATTTTAGTTTGAAATATGGGAATTACAGCTCAGTTTTGAAGTTCTTTCTGAACCCTAACTCACTGTCTCAAGTTATATTGCCTAACAGCCAAATTGTCCTCTTTTTGATATGAAATTTGGCTTAGAAGGGATAGCATTTTTCTAATGTCTACAATTGACATGGAAGCTGTGGTCCCTAGGTTTTAAGCTTGTGAACAGCCGATGCTGTAGAGGTAGGGATCCGTACTTGAGCTATCCTGTTCTGCAGCAGGCGCATTCGCAATTTTAGGGCCGTAAGGAGCCAAATTATCCATGGATAGATACAGACTTGGGTGTTTCTTTCACCTGCCTTGGGTGCTTTCAGCATAATCAGCTGAGTCCTTGGCCCAAGCTGGGTCCTCTTGAAGTGTATTGAAGTAACCTTGTGATTCTAGCTTTGCTTCAACTTTTTATATTGGGCAGATATACAGTGTGCTGGGTTGAGGTGGGAGCATGCTAAGAATATGATATTATCCTAGTAGAATAAATATAACTTTAACTGGCTCTCTGGCCAGTTGTGCTGGAGTCAGAGGTCTCTATGATGCCATTCCCATGGTGGGAAGGCATTAGCCAGAGATTTCTCTGCTTCCTCAGTTCAGTACTGCTGCAGCTGAGAACTGGCTCCGCAGATGCTCTCCAAGTGCTGGTCTCATTTGTTCTGGGAGGATGGAGAGTGACTCCTAAAATACACATCTTCTGATATTGATCTTTTATGTGGTCAATCAGGTTGTAAACTACAACTTGAGCAGGAAAGGACCGTGGGAAAGAGCATCCTGGAGACCATACACCTACAGCCACAACAACCCTCTCAATGTCACGATTAATGGCATTCCCTGCATTCTCTTCTGGGCCAAGAGGATCATGATCAAGTTTGAAAACCACACACAGCTGGATTTAACAGAGAAAACGTTTGGTGTCCATGCAACAGTGGATGTTGGAGATTCAAACTGCAGTGAAGACAATGCAATGTAAGATGGCTTTCTACTCTGCCAGTAGAACTAGTACCAGATAACAAGTCTAGTAAATTGATACTGAGAAAAAACAGACCTTGTGTTATGTGGTGTAGAACCCCAGGGGCAAGCTGCTCCTTATCATGTCCAGCCACTGGAGGTAGCAGAGCAGCATGCGTTACATACTTCGAGATCTGGCTTTCATGGAATGTATAGGTGTACGTAGCTGTCTTCTTCTTTTACAGTGGTATAGTCAATCCTTATGTTCAGCCAGTTTTGCTCTTAGTGCCTATGAAGCTGAAGCTGCTCATCTCTTTAGTCTCCAGCTGTTTTACACAGCTGCTTGGGAGAGTGAATAGTGGATCCTGTGCTGAATATAGGGCTTAAGTGTTGGCCGTGCATGACTGCTTATCCCTTCATAGGATGTGTGCTGGCAATAGTGTAAGCCATTGGTACAAGATGGAGATGTGTATTTAGAAGCAGAGTTTGTTAGCCCCAAGACCCAGGATTTGGTCTGTGAGTTGCTGATGCCAAAGAGTGAGTTCACTACAGGTTTGCATGTGGCCTTGAAGATCCTCTGAAAACCTGAACTCTGTATCCCAGTCTGTCATGAATTTCTTTAGCATGCACACTGTTTAGCAGCTTTGCTTCTGCTAAACCTGAGTGAGAGCTATATATTAAACTAATTTGATCCCAAATCCTCCAATCTCGTGGCTATACTAGAAGGGCATGCAGTTTTTTTTATTTCCTTTGTCATATGCCTGACCACTTCTCTCTGTTGTGTGCTGGCTGGCTTCATGTCAAATATTAGGTCATTGGTTTCACTCTGGTAGACAAGAGTCTAAACATTAGGAGGTGAATACCTAAATTGGCATGTGCTGAGCATTGACTCTACCCCATAAATTGTGTTTAAATCTGTAATGACACACAATAATAAAAATATGGCTGAAACCAGCAGTTTTATTTAGGTTCTATACAACATTTCACCTGTATGTCTAAAGACATTTCCACAGAAAGTAGGTGTTGCCTCTTTCTGCTTACGCATCTGGGAGGGGTAATGCAAGATGCACAGAAATTTTGGTGAAGTTACAAGAAATCTAAAAATATAATAGAAAATGAATCAGATTTTCTTCATGTCATATCATAGTATTCAACAAGACAGTCTAAATTTTACATCAACAGCATCTGAACTACTACAGCGCTATGTTTAGACAGGAAGAGGTAGACAATGGAGTAATATTATTGTAAAAATGAAAAAAGTAATAACAAGCATTCATTATTCTCTTCTGGCCTGGAATTCAGAACTAATCTTTGTCTTATACACTCATGCAAAAATAAGGATTTCAAAACACAAAGCTTGTTTTTGTAGTTGTTCATAAGGCCTGGAAAATCAGAAAGAGAGTACAGTGGTGGACTACAAACTCATACTGGAGCTGCTATTTGGAGGCTGTTTGATTTGAGAAGGCTTTTCTGTCTGCCTGTGTGACACATGTAGCTCTGTAGTCAGTTACAGATGATTTGGTCTATAAATACAGAATTCTAAGAGATTAGGACTTGTCCTGTCTCTGGCTGGGAGGGAGATGATTCTCTTGTTTTAGGTTTGTTGATAAAACACCAGTGTTTTGTTTCTTGCTGAGCAGTGCTTGCACAGCACCCAGGATTCCTCTTGTCACACTGTCCCCACAGCATGTAATTGAGGTTAGCAAGGGGCCAGTGGGGGACAGTGACTGCACAGCTGACCCAGGCTGGCCAGTGTTTTATTCCCTGGCATGTAACATCCTGCTTAACAATAAAAACTGGGGTAGAGGAAGTAGTGGGTAAGGGTTGTATCTTTCAGGGTGGCCATTGCTCAGAGATTTGCTGGGCATTGTTCTGCTTGTGAGAGATTGTGACCATGCTGCAAGACTTCAGTATTTTGTTTTCCTCTTTTCTTCATTTATTAAATGCTGTCTTGACTCATGAGTTCTTTCTTTTTTGTACTTCCTACTCTTTGCCCTGTCCTGCTGTGGGGTGGGACGGGCAGAGTGTGTGAGCTATCCTAGCTGCTGGCTGAGGTCAGCTTACCACAGAGCTATATATTCTGCTTTATGAATTATGTTGAGTGATATTTGGGAATTTATAGAACACATTATTAAAAAAAGCTACAGGAAGACTCAGAAAGCAGAACTACTCCATCACATATCCTTGACGTGCCTTTTTATTAACTACTCCACAACATATCCTTGACATGCCTTTTATTAGTGTTTCACTGCGCCTGAAGTTTGATCTCAAAATCTGTGGGTCCAGTGCTGTCTTATCTGCCATGTCTTCTGATCTTTCTCTGTGTTTCTCCGCTGGCTTTCTGAGTAGCCTCAAACAAGAGGCACAACTGTTAAAGGCAGGACCTTGATGCTTAGTTTGAAGCTAAAGCTGGCATTTTTTTGCTGGTATCAAGAGATGTACTGTGACTACTAAGCCTTTTCTCCTCTGTTCTGTGGAGAGAGAGAGAGGGGAAAATGCTACCACTTCCCAATAGTCATGCTTTCTTGCATATTCTGTACTTTGCTTATTTGGGATGCACTGAGAAATACTAGTTCCACTGACTCCTGCGCTTTAAATACGCTCCAGAATCCTAACCAAGAAAGGCCTGTCTTATTCTGAGCTCTGGCTAGGAGGGATTTGGCAGGATATTTGGCAGATTGTATGAACATGTCTGTAGCATCCCTGCTAGATTCAGCTGTCAAATCATCAGAAACTGCAGGTTTCAAGTATCCATTCATTCACTGGCATTGATAACATCAATGTAGAGATCATGCTGTATAGATAGGAAAATGGATAACCTGGGCCCCTGAGTCAGGATTAGTCTTGGTGTAATTGCAAAATACAAGTCTTGGGTTAGATTTTCAATCAATCTGTGTTTGGCTGCAACAGAGAAGAAAGGAAGATCTGGCTTGAGTATTGCTCTGGAATCTCAAGGTTAAGGACTGACCTAAATTATGCCAGTTGATAGCTGAGTGCTCACGTGATGCATTGGCTTGTTTTTCTTGCCCCAGAAAAGTCCCTTAAACTTTTCTTTTCCCCAGCCTTCTTTGCTAAGACAATACTCTACTGTGGTTCTAGGCCAACTTTCAAGCTAGTTTATACTGCTTAATCAGTGCAAAGTAGTTGGAGCCAGGAAAAAAGTTTGACACTGAACATGTGTGTTTGCTAGATGAATGTAATAATACAACCTGTAGAGTTTTTTAATGCACCAGCTTCTGGATTGGGCCACTGAGTTGAATGCTGTATTTGCCTCTGTCTAATCCTCCACCATCTATGATTTCCCTTTGTAACAAAGCAAGGGGTAGCCTAGGATCAGTGTCCCGGCTTATTGGACCAGTGTTAGTCAAGGTACAAGAAATTGTCTAGATCTTGTATGAAACCATAGGGCTAGATTTTTTTTAATTTTCTACAGCTTTGGGTTTGAAAGTCTTTCAGATGCTGCATGGTTTCGCCATGTTTTGTCTCTAACTTAGTCTGAAAATGCTATGTCAATGCTGGTAATCTACTATGCAGGTTTTAAGAGGCAAAATATTATTGTTAAGCAAAAAAAAGGTACACTGCTCAATCATGCAGTGCTACAATGCATTAATTCCAGAGATGGTAAGAGAATGGTAGAGTGTATGTCGATTTACAATTAATCTGCAAGGACCTTTCAATTTGGTAAACTTCAGATGGCTGTGCTTTCCACAGATGAGCTTTGTGGAGCTTCCTCACAGCCAGAGTATTTATATTGCTCTAAAGATGCACAAGTGGAATTGGAACTCACATGTCATATGCATTTATTATGCTTAAATATCTAAAAAGATGAGACTATTGTGGCTGTTTATACTTTCTAATGACATACAGAAGTGATTAATGAGTAAGGTATCATGGCTTGCGAACCAGAACACAGATACAATTAACGTAGTTGTCAGCTGATGTTGGAAGCAGTGAGATTGAAGTATGTTGAAAGTTGAACGTGCAGTTCTCTTCTTTCTGGATAGTCTAGGCCTCATTCAACTTAACAGCTGAACTATTGTATTTCAGTGGAGTAAGAGTTAATCCTTTCAGGTTTGTTTTTGTTTTTTTTCCTATTTACTTTAAAGGTATACTGAGCAGAAGACTCCATGTGTAACTGTGTTTAATCTTCTGTGTTGTTTTTTTCGCTTAAGATTTCTGAAGTTTTTATTTAGCCTGACATTACTTGCTTTTTGACCTAGGCTTTCTCTGAAGTTTGGTGATGTTGGCAACCTAAAGGGTCTTGTTATTAGGTAAGTTTATATGATAGAGAAAATATTTGATGTTTAAAGAAAGATAAAGCTTATTAAGGATATATTACATGTTAATAGCAATTCTTATACAGCTGCTTGTGCAATTTGGTTTTGGGGAATTTATGAAGCAAAAATAATGTGGTAGGACTGTTAATTTTATAATATAGTCAAGACACCTGCATTTAACATGTCTGTCATTTTACAAACAAGGTCTGTCTTGTTTTATTTACGCATTTATGCTTATTCTGTGTTGACTTTTCATTTCACAAGAAGGGTTTGGTCACCTCTTTTGCATAGAACCTTCCCATGTCAAAGATTTTTGCTAAGCTTTGCTGATTAGCTGCCTTTTTGCTTGGGAATTTTTCCACAAGTACTGATAGAGTGATCTGTTCAAACATCAGACTGTAACTGACTTCATGTTTGCTTCTTATCAACCAAAGAAAGCACTTGTTGATAGTTTTCCATATCTTGGATGGATGTGCAATACCAATGCTGCATATAGATTTTTCTCAGCTGTCATCCCTGACATTTTCTCTCACTGTGTGGGAAAGCAGCAAACTCCTTCAGCTGCAACAATGAAGAAACTCAAATCACTTTCCAGACACTGCAGAAGGAACTGGAGCTCACATCGGTATAAATGGATGAAACTTGAGTAATACCAATGTGTCTTCTAAAATTGTTCAACATATGAATTTAATAGTTACAACTCTTAGACTCGTTTTCTTATTCATCTTCTTCCCATACAATATTTTCAGATTCTTATTGACAACCAGCTATTACGAGCTGTCTGTTCAGAACTGGTTCAGTTTACACAGACTGCAACTTCTTTACAATCACTCCATACAAGCAACATTTAATGCAACCAGAATATATGCGCCGGCAAGTTACTCCTACCACTGTGAACATGTGAGCAGCCTGCAGAGATATGATTCCCTCCTCATACCCAGCTCTGCAAATGATCTTTCAAAGCTTTGGGAAGTCACTTTTACTGATTTCCAGGTAATGTCATGGAATTCAGCCAAATGAATCCTATAGGTAGGCTGATGGGGAATTTGGCACTTCACTGCCGAGAGAGTATAATGATCTTCGATGTCCAGTTTACAGGATCTCCATGGAACTTGAAATGGAAATTGAGTAGAGATGAAAACAAATTATTATACTTCTCTTCCTGTCGAAGTAAATGAAAGGCTATGTAGATTATCCATGGTCTCTTGCCTTGGTTTCCCTTTAATGTGGAAGTAAAATTTAACTTTGTGTTCCACCTCTCTGAGATGGGCTCTCAAACCAGGAACAATAACAGCACCAGTCACCAAGTACGGGATTCGTCTCCCTTAACTTTTGATGCCTGGTAGTTTTAACCTCGTGCCCTGATTATATTCACCCCAGTCTGCCTCTAAAGCCAGTGGATAATTCCTCTGACTCATCTTAAGTCCTTATTTTAGGATGAGATTAATCATCTTCTGAAAGTGCCTATTCTTCTGCATTTGAAGCCTAAGATGACTGGTCTAGGATGTCTTGTTTTTAGATACCTAAGTCATAGGCAATGAAGAGCTGAAAAAGGAGTTTGGGGGAAGTTTCTCACCATGTGATAAATGCCTATGGACATATCTAGTGAGGCAGGCAGTCAGTTCCCTGAATGCTGATATGATAAACACCATGTTAGAACGGAAGGCACAAATAAAACTTACTGGTATTTGCCATAGTTGAATGCAGCTTTTCATGTATTTAAGCTGATTTACTGCCTTACACTGGACACTTAGAATTAGTGAGAAGAATCTGATATTAGGGAAGGCAATTGATAATATTTTGTTGTTTGTCACGTTGAAGTTTATGGAGTTTGAAACAGAGATTGGAGTTTCTCAACAGACGATACTGGAAATGCACAGTTAACTTGATAGGTACCACACTTACAGTTAAATATGACAGCTATCAAGAATGATCATAGAAGATTTTGTTTAAAACAATACTGTAAATCCTTGAGCAGTAGAGTGAAGGTGATTAGAATAACTGATGCTTACTAGAAGACTGATCTGGATAAACTGAACATTATGATAGGAACAATTTTGCAGTAAGCAGATATTAAGTTAAAAATTCTTACTGGTGTCAGGAGCAAATTCAGGAAGTTGTTTGTAACCAGGACAGAAAATACTTTATTTAATATAAGCCATTTTATTCTCTTTGTAGATTCAAGGTTTTAACGTTCAAGAAGGACATTTTGCCTATGCAAAAGACTGTGCATCCTTTTTCTCTCCAGCAATACTTATGGGATTGGTTATGTCACTGATTCTTCTGCTGGTTCTTGCCTATGCTCTTCATATGTTGATCCACCTGAAATCTCTTGACAGGCACTATGAATGCAAAGCTTCTCCTGCCTATTTTGCACAGGTGAAAGACAATGACATAGAGGATGAGAAAGAGCCACTGAGAAGCAGTGCAAATGAGTCCTATGAACTTAGAAACCAACAGTTCTGTAAAATCTATATTTAGCAGTTTGAATCTGTCTCAGTGAAACAAGTGGTATTTTTATCTGCTGGCACAGTTGTATGTAATTTGTGCAGATCTTTCACCAACTAATGAAAGGAAAAGTAGGTAACAGACTGTTTAGTCACTTAATGTCTGTTATTTATTAATAATCAACTCAAGTATGCCTTGGGAAACAAGATGAGAACAAAAAAATTCCCTTGTGAGTAAGAGATTTCATGTGATGGGAGATTATTCATGTAGTACCAAAACAAATGCATATCTTTTCAGCCAGCTTGACAAGTCCTGAAGAGACAATAAGTAATAGAACCTTTGAAGTTAAATAGAGATGTAAAAACTTGCAAAATAAAATCTCTTTACTGATTTTTTTTCAGAAGACATGGTTTTTCGTGGTTTTTGTATTTGCTTCACCCACCCTCCTGTGTGTCCTGACAAAATAGTGTCCGTTCTTTTCTCAGTATCTGTTTTCCTTTTATTTTTGAACTTACAGCCCTTCCTCTTTGTCCTCATAGATTCGGTTTTTTCCCTTTGAAGTCTTCAGAGCCAAACAAGCTGTGCATTATCCACTACACTGATGAAGTAGTGGTGGCTCCAGTACAGCAGCATCTTGATAGTTTTCTCCATCTAAGCTGGAGGTTTACTGTAAGGATCTAGAGGGAGAACAGTAGACATCTGGTCAAAGGCTTACCCTTAACTTCCCGGCTTAACTCCACGCCAAAAGAGGGATTATGAGCATTATACCCTGTAATTCTGGGTTAATTCTGGGTTAATTCTTCTCTATCAAATCCCTTCAGTCTCCCATAGGAATTTTACATGAATGGAGATAGCCAGTGCAATGATTTAAAATGTGTATAAGCAAAGTAGTAGAAGCTCCCCAGTAATGAAAAGGACACTGTGATATAATTTCTTGCTCTTTCTCCTGAGCATTTAAGATACTGTCTTCCTACTTATCCTTTCTTCTGTTAGACTGAAAGTCTGGGAACTCCAAATTAGCCTGTAATTTAATCCTGATTTCTAGCAAGGAAGAACACAGTAATTTACTAATGGTGGTGCTTTTAGGTTATAACTGATACAAACCCCAGTATGTTAGAAAATATTTTGCAAAACCAGATTTAGTAAATAAATGCTTTTTTTTAAAAAATTTTAGATAAACTATTCTGCGGTGGTCTTTATACACCTTGGGAGATTTTCAGAGATCTCCTGTTTATTAGTACAGATGACACTCATGCTTGATGTGCACTCAGTTGATTTACAAGAACACTTCAGAGGGAAAAAAAAAACCCAAACAACTTTGAACCGCAACCAGACGTAAGAGACAAGCTTCTGGGGACTTGGCGAGGCTGCTTGTGGGCAGTTAGTGCCAAGCATTACCTGTTTCATGAAGGAAATAAACAAAACGACAAATGTCTGGGAACCTGAACAAGGGTAAATGAGAAGGTGCAAATAAAAATCACAGTATTCTACACAGAGTGGCAAAAAAGCCATCAGGTTTGTTCCCTCTGCTTACACACAGGCATGATGGATTTAGGCTGATGACAATGTTCGAAGCAGTTCGGGATGGCAGTGCTGAATAAGTGTTGTTGCTCAGAGTCTGGAGAGTGGTAGTGCTGTGCTTTGTGGTTTGCTTGCCTGTCAGGCAATAAAAACCTGACACTAATCAGTGGTAGCCTGACTGTCAAAATTGCCATCTTCCAGTAAAATAAAATACCTACTCTGCAGAGCTGTGCATGGTAGCTTTGGGCATGGCAGTGCTCTCTAAACCTCTGTTCTCTGAAGCAAAGTGTGCTTGTTCATCCTGTAGAGGTCATTTAACCTTCTGGTTAGCATCGGATGATGCTATCAATATAATCCATAGCTATCAGTTTCTTGTGTATATTGAACAGGCAGTATTAACATTGTTGCTGTAACAAATTCTCATGAGACTGATAAATTGGGAAAAATTGAGCTTCTCTCTAATCATGTCCCTTGCTCCTCATGTCCTTGTAAACCCCCTTTCCTAGCTATTTTCTGACCCACATATGTTCCCCTTACCTTATCTTGATTTGAGGGTTAGGTGGTACCTGCTGGTTTATGGATTCAACACTGTGATCTCCAGCATGTGTCAGTACAAAAGTTTGGTGCAAAATCCTTTCAGCAGAATTGCACTTCAAAAGTGAGATGAACTTATACCCACTATTTACAAGGCAAACTTCACACAAACTTCACAAACTTGTAAAGAAAAAGAAAATTCCTCTCCTTTTCTCAGTTTTTTCTAAACCATAACTCAATTGGTACTACACCCAGGATCTCTCAGGTAGGGGAGTACAGGTGGTAGTTATCTTCCCTGTGCTGGGGATTTCTGTGTTGCAGTCCTGCCTGGCAGAAGCAGATAATTCTACCCTACCAGGTATGATCAGTGTCATCATCTTTCTACAGGTGCCAGTAAGATTTAGAAAGGATAAATAGACTAATATAGTTAGAGAGGAAATACTATGTGCAGTCATAGGACTGGAATTATGAGCCATGTATTTGTAAAGAGTTAACGGTGCTTTAGTGAAAAACAGCACCAGAAGGAAAACTTGTCTGTAAAGTTTCTGTCTCTTTATGCCACATGTAAAAGCAATAACTCATGGTTAAAAAAGATAAAAAGTGGATTTTTTTTCATTTTCTGTAGGCTGTATTTTCTGTGAGACAAACAATCCTTATCAAACGTACAATCTGGATCAACAGAGACATTCCACTGCTCTGGTCTTGAAACAAAAAAAATTTGAGAGACTATATGGTGCTCTCCGAGCAATGGTAACACTGAATTAAACAAATAAAAACATTTGTTTCTTACCCATTTCAGATGCTGTAGTTAAAAATGAATATAATTGCCCCTCACTCCTGTATTAGGCAATTTCACACCTGCAGTAAGCCAGTATTTCAGTACGTTAAGTTCAGTTGTTTGAACTAAAGTGGTGGACTGCTCGCATAGTATTGGTTACAAATGCACAAGGAATAATCAAAGCTAAGGCCACTGTGAGGACAGGGACAAAAGCCATGGGTCCACGATTTCCAGGCTGCCAGAAAAGAAAGAGACTTCTTTCCTTCAGGTTTTCAAGGACAGTTTTAAGGCTCAGCTTGACAGGGTTCTAGGCCATCCCATTTAAACTATATATCACTTAAAATGTTGGACTAGATGTTGCCTGAGGTCACTTCCAACCTGGCATTCTATGATTTTTTAAATGCTGGCATCTCCCTTCCCTCCTTTAAATATTGGTTCTTGCAGAGGCAGCACTGGTATTTCTGGCAGTTGTTCAGTTTTCATTTCAAAAAGCTGGATGCAACCCTCAGTTTCAGAAACTATCCCCAGCACAGAAAGGCTGCCTGTTAGGGAAAATGGTAGTGCAGAGGGAAAAATTGCCACTTCAGTCCTGAAACGCTGTACCTAACTGTGAGTAATGAAGAACTATATCCTTAGCTGCTGTTGTTTCTTTCTTATATATACAGAAGATAGAATCAGTGAAAGAATGATTCCTATGGGAGAATCTTTACTCAGCATCATCCTGAGTAGATCTTCCAATAGTCAACACCAGGGCTTTGGGCTATCATTCAGGTTACCGTTACTGGTCGCCTGCATTATATCTTCTCTTAGTAACCCAGGTAGTTGCGATTCAGTCTTCAGTTCACTCTGTGACTTCTGTAGTTCAGCTAACCCTCTAGTATTTTCCTTTTTCAGGATGGATCTGTTCTTCACCATTTACTTGAATACTTCTTAAGGTTCTTGCTATTTCCAGTAAACAATAGGACAGGGCATTTAACTGATATGTGATACATGTTAAATCAAATGCAAAGGTTCCTAGCTCACCCCTTAATTTTTTTGGTGATGTTACAGAACAAAGATCCAAAACTACTTTCAGAGATGTGCAAACACTATTAACAGCCATTTTTTCATATGAATCATATTCATTGTAAGAAACTTTTCATTAAAATTAAAGATTTCCCCCATCTGAAGGAACATATCAAGAACCGTGTCTTCTAAGCTTGGTTTGCTCACCATAGTAGAGTCAGGAGAAGTGAATGTACACTGAACAGTCAATTCGAGATCCATCATCAAGTCAGCAGGTGCGTCATCTTGAGAGGACTCTGTTCCTGCCCTGAGCCAGTGCCGCTCTCTGTCCATCTGTCTGTACAGGTAAAGCCTCATTGTGGAGTGGCTGTAAAATTAATGCAAATTAAAAGTTAAAATTAAATTAAAAAATAAATTTGAATTAAAAATTACAATTAACACATTTTATTAAGGAAAAATTTGCATTGCCTAAAGGACAGTGAACAAAGTAACCCACCTAAGGGATCTTGAAGTTTACAGTAACAGTATATGATGCAAATAATTGCAGTAGATGTTATTTTCTGTGTGTAGCATTTCCCCGGGTAATACTGATGTATTTGCAGATGTTTCTGAACAGGAAGGCAGCAGCAGAGAGACAGAAGAACAGCTATGCCAGTAATCAATTTTTCAGTTCAGGGTCTGCTAAAAACTGTGTTTCTCATTACAGTTGGTGCGACCGCGGGAGAAGCAAGCAGACAAATCAATATGATTGATAAAGCAAGCTTCGTTTATTGTTCAGTTCTGTAAGCTTATATACTTTTACACAGTGAGAATACAATATTTGATTGGTTATACATTACTACTTGTAATTATATGATTAGTTTCTTTAAGGCGACTTTTTGTTCATACAAAGGTTCTTTCAGTATATTATGCAAGCTACAGCTATTAATCATAATCACAGGTTGGTGCCCACAGGTCTGGCTTTATCGCACAATTTCTCAGCTTGGGGTTTTGTTCCCCTGGGTTACATTGTTTCAAGAACTAGATACAATCAAAGGCCAGTTAGTTCCCAAGGTTCAGAACTTCTCCTTCTCTACACAGATGATTGCTCACATAGCTGGTTTAATGATTCATTACCTTGGTCTGCAAGCCATTCTCAAACAATTCCCCCTTTTTCTTTTTGGGCTAACATTACATTTTTTATAGTTTTTGTTGTAAAAATTTTAATGCTTGACATTATACATACAATGAGCATGACTCCAACTAAGAGCAAAGACAATATGATCAGACCTTGTTTGATCAGTTCTCGTAACCATCCAGACAGACCCCAACCACTTAATAACTTGCCTAAAGGACTTTGCCATTCTTGTAGCTTTTGCATATTATCATTAAGTTGGTTTATTCGATTATGTATTGATTGTGATTTGTCTGTAAGATTAAAGCAACAGATTCCTGCAAATTTTTCACATCCATGACCATGAGCAAGCAACAAAAAATCAATGGCAGTGTGATTTTGCAAGGTAGCTTTCCTTAAGCTATCAGCTTCTGTAGCAAGATCGTAAAATATATTAGAGGTTAAATTGATTTGTTTGCCAGCCTAACACGTTAAGATTTTTATTGCTAAAGCATTATGTATTGAGCTGAGTGAAGGCAAAAAGATAGAAGATGCAATAGTTGCAGATGTGTCCCATAACAGGACTTTATCAGAGCAATTTTCATTTAGGATTTGTATTTCCCTTTTTAAACGATGTTGACTTTGAGTAATTTGGGAGATTTGCCGTAATTGATGTTTCTTTGGAGTTAACAAAGTTAATTTCCCAATGTAACAAGGTCCACTGAAGGGTTTGCATGGAATTCCTGGCCAGGCTCTATCTCCACATATTAGAAAATATCCTGGAGGTAGTGCCTTAGCTCTGGTCTCAGTGTATTTTATGTCTTGTGTGGAACAATATGATTGATTATTATATTTGACATCTAGAGGTGACACAACAGTTTCAATAGGCCCTTTTCCATTAGAGAAAGAACTGAATTTAATGCATCCTGTTGTCTGCTCTGAACCCAATAAACTTAATTCCTGTGGAGGCAAAATCATTTTGGTCAGATTTTTTTACAAGCAATACATTTAAAGTAGACATAAAATTCCAAGAGCTACGATTGGCAGCTTCTTCTATAATAGTATCATTCAATGGAATTGATAACCTTACCCACTCTTCAGTAAATTCAGAAAGGTTAACAACAGGGCTACGTATCTCTACTTGATGTAGAGACAAACAAAAATCATCTACTCCTGATCTCTGTGCCCAGTCCATCCACATATTTCCAATTCATTGTCCTTTAATCAACTCTGGTCGCAGGTGTAGACTGGTCGTCACAAGTAGAGTCATCAGGAGTAACAGCAGGCTTAGTCCATTTCGAAGGGATCCACATTGGACCTGTTGGCGTAAGCACACACGTATAGCCCAGCCCTAAATACTTGACTTCTGCTGGGCCCTTCCAAATGCCTGTGGCAGGATCCCTATAATTTACAAACAAAGGTACTTCTTGTGCTTGTTTGGTCAGCTTTGAATGTACACTTATAGAAGGCTCATCATTTTCGCCAAAAATACACAGGTGATTAAGGACAAAAAGTGCTTTTGCCAACTTCTCATGAATATCTGTAACATCTGTGTATTTTTGCAAATACAGTTTCAATGTTTGGTTCATTCTTTCGACAATTGCTTGACCTGTTGGAGAGTGTGGAATACCAGTAATATGCTGCACTCCCCATGACTGTAAAAACTTCCTTAGTTTTTCACTTGTATAAGCGGGACCATTATCTGTTTTGAGTTTTTCAGGTACTCCCATTACTGTAAAACATTGGGTTAAATGCCTAATTACATGCAATCCCTTCTCTGCTGTTTGAGCTGTGGCCCAAACATATTTGCTGTACATATCAATTGTTACATGTACATATTTTAGACGACCAAAAGATGATATATGGGTTACATCCATTTGCCATAATTGACATGGACCCAGACCTCTAGGTTTAACTCCCATCCCTAGGCCAGGACCATGGTGACTACAACTGAGACACATTCTAACAGTACCACGAGCTTCTTCCTGAGATATTTTAAACTGCTCATAGAGTCCTTTTGCATTTTGATGGAATACATTATGTGATTCTCTGGCTTTAACAAATTCGTTGACAGGTGCAGACAAAGCAACTAGGTCATCGGCCCTTTGATTGCCTTGCCCTAGTCCTAATGTGCTTTGATGATTCTGAATCTGAATCATTGCATATGGTTCCATGCATTGCCAGATCGCTGCTTGGAGTTGTCTCAAAAGTTCATATAGTCGCGGATTAGAAACATCCTTTATTCTGGCATCTTCAATTCTTTGTACTATTCCTGTTACATATAATGAGTCTGTAACTATATTTAACTTCACAGAAAACCAATTCTTAAAAGTCCACACAACAGCAGCTAATTCCAGAGTTTGTAATGAGTAATGATCAACAGCTTCTAGAATTTTATGTTTCCAAGTGTGGTCGTGATCGTCATACCAGGTGGCTGCAGCACGTCGTGATTGTTTGCCTGCATCAGTAAATACAGTGATTACATCTGCCAAAGGACGTGAAGAAAACTTCGGTATTTCAATCCATGACTGCTAGCTGATCCACCTTAATGTTGGTGTTTTGAGGCTATTTATATTTACTCCACATGATGCACACAGCAAACTACATTGTAGCGCTGGTGAATTTGATATCATCCATTCTAAATCGTCCTTTTTTATTGGCAAGTAGATTGTAGCTGGCTTCTGACCAGATATCTGTAACACGCATTTTCTTCCTATCCTTATAAGTTCCGCCAGGTTCTCAGTTTTGGTTTGAATTGTATTTTTTGGCTGCAAGCTGGTAAACATCCATTCCAATATCCATACTGCCTCCACCTTTTTCTTTTTGCATTGTGTGAGTGCACCAATTAATTGCTGGGGAGTGTTTAAAATTGTCAAATCAATTGGTAGGTCAGGATTGAAGCGGTCAACCCATCTGTTTGTTATCATTGTTGCAATTTTTTTAATTGTAGCCAGTTGTTATGATGTTGGTTGTACTGGTATGGAAGGATGGTGTCCTTTAAGCATGAGTTGCAAACATTCCAGGTTATCATTAGAGATTCCCACAATAGGTTGCAGCCACTGAAGATCACCTATTAATTTCTGTGCATCATGGAGCGTTTGAATGGAGGTATGAATGTTAACCTTTTGTGGCCGAATCTGTGACTCAGTTATAATCCAGCCAAGGTATTTCCATGGAGATGATAGTTGAATCTTTTCTGGTGCAATTATAAGTCCTTTATCTGAGAGCACACTTGTTATATATTGTTCTTGCTGAGTTGTAAAAACTGACTCTTGTGCTATTAGAATATCATCCATATAATGGTATATAATTGCCTGAGGCCATTGTCGTCGAATTTGTAATAAGGCATTGTCGACAAACAGCTGGCACAGTGTTGGGCTATTTTTCATACCTTGAGGCAAAACTGTCCATTCAAAACGCTGTGCTGGAGCATCTCAATTTATTGCTGGTAGGGTAAAAGCAAAGCGCTGAGTGTCTTTAGGGTGCAGCTTGATGTTGAAAAAGCAGTCCTTTAGGTCAATTATTAACAAGTGCCAGTTCTGTGGTAACATTGCTGGGTTGGGTAACCCAGGTTGAAGTGCTCCCATTGCTTGCGTCTGAGTGTTTACAGCTCATAGATCATGTAATAGGTGAAACTTTCCTGATTTCTTCTTGATAACAAAAATCGGGGTATTCCACGGGCTTGTCAATGGTTGTAAATGTTCTTGTTGTAGCTGTTCCATAGCTAACAGATGAGCTTGCTCTAGACTTTCCTTTTTTAACGGCCACTGCTCGATCCACATGGGATCCTGAGCAGTCCATGTGCGTTGGATCGGGAAAGTCCATTTTGCAGTGACTGTAATCAAAAAAGCTTGTCTGTAAGGACTAATCCTAAATGATTTAAAACATCCTGACCAATTAGCATGCTCACACTTGAAGGCAAAGGCATTACTGTGATATGGGTGAACAGAGTTTGTTGATCCAAGACAACTTGAACTCTGTTTATGCTGCATTGGACTGGTGCTGTGCCACTGACGCCCTCTACACATCTCATCGTAGCTCGCAATGGCCAGTGAGATGGCCACTGTGTGCTAGAGAGAATGGTGATATCGGCTCCCGTATCCAACAGAGCTGACAGCTGCAGTTGTTCACCTTCGTGTATAATTTTCACAGAAACAACTGTCCAATGATTCAATGACATGGTGAGCAAAGCTAAGTCTCCTGTTGATCCAAACCCAGAGCTGCCCCTTTTCCAGTCATAGCTGCTGTTAATTGCGAGATAGGTACTAATTGAGCAATTTTACTTCTCTTTTTTATGATCATGGGTGGAAAATGCGTTTGAACTATTATTTGTATTTCCCCGGTATAGTCACTGTCAATTATTCTTGGTAATATAAACAGTCCCTTTAAACTGGCAGAAGAGCGTCCTATTAACAGAACTCCTAGAAGCTGGTTTTTAATGATAAGTGGACCCTTGACGCCAGTAGGAATCCTTTGAGGATGATTGTTGGCTAAAATGACCTCTACTGTTGTCACCAAGTCCAAGCCGAGGCTCCCTCTGGTTGCTGGGCGCAAGTTGCCAGCTGGTTGCAGGGCGTTGGAGCAGTTGTTGTTGCAGAGACTGGAGCCGCGATTGGTGTCTGCGCGTTGCGGCCCCTGGCGCTCCTTGTCGAGTTTCCCGATTTTCCTTGATGGCGACATGCTTCTGTGCTGTGGTTATTCATATTACAATGTTGGCACCATACTTGAGGGACACGGCATTGTTGGCGAAAATGTCCACCTTGTCCACAGCGAAAACACTTTACAGTGTTTGGTCTTATTGGATGGGGTGGAGTAGACTATTCTTGGCGCAATGGAGATCGAACAGCAAATGCTTGCTGCTGTGCTTTTACAATATTTTTTCCTGAATTCTTCATTGCCTCAACTAACATAGCTTGTAGTCCTACCAGAACCCTACTCATACGATCTAGCATTTGTTCTATTGTGGCATCTGCTGGCAATGTGATTAAAATGCTCTTTGTCATAGCATTGCAATTTTCTAATACACACTGTCGCAGGAGGGCACCCTTCATCCACTCTTGAGCATCAGATTTATCTATCGCCTCAGTTACTTTATCCACAAATTCAGCAAATGATTGAGATTTCCCTTGTTTAATGGACATATACGAGGGAGAGGAAGGAGCTACTTTTACAGCATTAATAGCTTCTCGTGCAGTGCGCATAGTTTCCATTAAGATATATGGTCCTACTTGTAATTGCATGTTTATCAATGAAAAAGATCCTATGCCCATAAGTTGTTCAATGGTGACACCCTGAAGTGGGTCTCCCGGGGGCCGATGTGTGTGAGCGGTAGCTTCACACAACCGGCGCCAGTGAGCTTGCCATAACAATTGTTGAGATTGTGTCATAATCATTCTTACAATACATCTTATATCCTCTGGGCATAGTATGGTTCCTCCCCAAATTTAGTTTAACATCTGTTTAGCTGGTTCACTATGTAAGCCTGATTCGTTGACTGTAGACCGTAGTTGTGACAACAATTTCCAGTCTATAGGTCTATGATCACCCTGGAGAGTGCCATCATCATTTTCTTCAAACTGAACAGGAAACGCTTGATGTTCTGATATAATTTCTAATACATCCTAATCTTGGGTTGTTATACTTCTTTTGTCATACTTCCCCAATCAATTCGTCTAATTGTTTTCATGATAGGAGGTTTGTCATTATTTGCTGTATTTGTGGATTGATCTGATTTTTCTTCTGTCACCACCAGAGGAGCAGATGGAACAACTCCTTTATTTTCAGGTGGTGGACATATTGGTTTAACCTTAATTTTCTCCCCTGTTGGGGCAGGAGGCACATAGGGTGCTCCTATAGCAATCACTCCTGGAAGTTCTTTGTTTTCTTTCCACAGTGATTCTGAATTGGTTGTGTCATCCAACTGCTCCTGAGCTACTGCTGCAATTCGTTTTTCCTCTTTATATCTCTTTAGACAATTTATTACTTCTCTCCATGCCTTCATAAACTTTTTTGCTACTTTATCTTCATCTATAACCATATCCCATAAATAATCACCATATGAGCGCCATTCAGTTATGTCACACAGTAAATCTGACTGTTTGAAGAACCCTTGAGTTATTCCCAATTCTACCAAACTAGCTAACTCCTTTGTACTAATATCCTTAGGACTCACCCCCTGCTTTTCTAAAAAGCGTTGCGACAAAGACAAATCTACCTCTTTCTCCATTGCGTGCGACTAGTCGATGCAGCCTTCAGTCATGGGTAGCAGTCATATCGGCGTGGCGAGCTTTCACTTTAATTTTTTCCCAAGCTCAGGCATGGACGGAGCGTATCTAGTCTTCTGCCCTCCGACCGCTGCTGTCGGTGCCTTCCCGATCCCGCGGTCCGGTGGAAACAGGGATTGGGGGTCCCTGTTCTTGCTCCGGTTCAGGTTCCTGTCTGTCCCTGTTTGGGCACCACTTGCAACCGCAGGGGAAGCAAGCAGACAAATCAATATGATTGATAAAGCAAGCTTCGTTTATTGTTCAGTTCTGTAAGCTTATATACTTTTACACAGCGAGAATACAATATTTGATTGGTTATACATTACTACTTGTAATTATATGATTAGTTTCTTTAAGGCGACTTTTTGTTCATACAAAGGTTCTTTCAGTATATTATGCAAGCTACAGTTATTAATCATAATCACAGGTTGGTGGCCACAGGTCTGGCTCTATCGCACAATTTCTCAGCTTGGGGTTTTGTTCCCCTGGGTTACATTGTTTCAAGAACTAGATACAATCAAAGGCCAGTTAGTTCCCAAGGTTCAGAACTTCTCCTTCTCTACACAGAAGATTGCTCACATAGCTGGTTTAATGATTCATTACCTTGGCCTGCAAGCCATTCTCCAACAAGTTGGTACTTAGCCTTCATGGGAACTTACAACAAAAGTGAAGAAACAATATTCTGAGTTTTACAGTAAGGCTTAACCTCAGAGGAATGCTCTGTTAACATCAAGCTATTCATGAGACCAGAAACAAGTGCTAAACCTTGCATATGTATTTGTACACTTTTATTCCTTCAAGCTGGTATCTTATCATTTGTCAGAAAATGTAATTTGTTTCTTCTGACTAAGTGGCATAATTTTTTTACTGACCATCTTTCTTTTGATGCCTAACAAAGAGATTCAATTTCTGCAAATTTTTGGAACAGCCTTCCTTAACATTTTGCATCTGCCTAATTCTCAATATTTTTTTGAGTAAGTTTTATAATTTGAGTACATCTGCCTGCTCTGTGCTAGCTACCTAAAAATTTGAATTGGTTATTGCAAATAATTTCTTAGTATGTATGTAGTGCTGCTTGGGAATATAGAAGACTATTGATTTGGTATGGAATCTCACACTGGTTTCTGATACAGCTCTTTATCTTCTCTTTTATCTGCTTATAACCCTCTCTGCTTACATATGACAGAGCTTTTTTCTTTAATACCATGAATAAATGTTCCATTTTCTGAACTAATTTATCAGAGCAAAGTGCATTGTTCCATTTATTTCATTAAATCCTGCTGTATGAGGCAGAGACAGATTTTTCTGGCTTGCACTCAAAGAACACTCTTGGAGCTGTAAGCCCTGTCATTCCTCCAGCCTGGGAGAAAAAGAGAGACTGATGGTGAAGCAAGTGGCATCCGTCCACCCATGGCATTCCCTGCGAAGCACTGCGCCAGGTCTCTGCTGCCTCTGGCTCCATGCTCCATCTCTGATGAGTGAGCCAAAAGGCTATGAAGCTGCCTCTGGGGCCTGACCTCTACTCCAAGCCAAACTCCTGTGCATCCAGCACTAGGATGTTCTTTTATGAAAGTAAGTTTTTGAAATAAAGGATTTTCTTTCCCATCAGTTCCCATCCTAGTGAACTGGTCTATGTACAGAGCATTTTATTCACACCACCTACTCGATTATTGCAGCCTTTCACCTCCCTCTCTTCAGAAGGAGTGGTCTCCTGCCTTTAGATTGAAAGTTAAGTGTATTGATCAGAGCCAAAGAAGACAACGCATTTTGTTTGGTCCCATGCTGCCTCTCAGGAGACTGAGTTGCTTCTCACGTGTTCAGGAGCCAAGCTAGCTGCCCAGCAGGATTAGCTGCAGATCTCCAGAGGCAGTCTGAAGAGGCTGTAGGTGCTGACTGGATGCTTTTCTCTCTTCCACATTCCTGCCAGTACCGCCACAAAATCAAAGCCAGGCTTTATGCCATTTCTACATGTCTGCAGTGTAAGGCATTTATTATCTCTCTCTCTGACAAAAAAAAAAGGTGAGCAAGATTTTCAGCCCTGGACAGGATTTCTCATTGTTTTCTTCCAGCTAAAGATGGTCTTCCCAGTGAAAAGGGCACAGAGAAGTTCCCCCAATGAAGCCCAGCTCCACCCTAGCAAGAGCACCACTGCAAACACTTCTAATTAAAAAACATCTTCAGGAGAATGACATTTAGTCCACAATACATGAGGCAGAGGCAGCTTTCTTTGTCTTACACACAAATGACGCAATGCAGCTGGGTTTTCTTCAGGCTCTGAAGGGCTGCTCAGTGTGTCTGTAATGTGGTTTGGTGATCCTGGCTCCCAGGAAGTGGTGTGGTGTGATGGGCCATGAGAGAACAGTGGGATGAGAAGAAGTGAGGATCTGGGGTAGTGTGAGGGACCATGGGAGAATCAGAGAGTGCATTAGTCGGTCCTACCACTTTGAAAGTTCTTGCCCCCTAGTTTTGCAGAGCAGGCAGGCAATCTACTTGTTTTGAACAGCAGCTTTCTGCAGTCTGAAACTCTCCAAGCTCTTATCCTTGAAGTTGCAATGTCTCTTATCAACAATGAGCCAGTTTTCAATTCCCAGCTGCAGTTTTCTGTCACGAAATATTAATCAAGGCCTTTCAAGACATTGAAAAACTCTGTTCCAGTGGCAACTTTAACTTGTAATGTAAAGCCTAAGAGAAAGCGATAGTTATAGCCTCACTGGTAGAAAATCCCATGTTCAACCAGCCTGTGAAACGAGGTGCAGAGCTGCTGATCAGCAAGCCATCGAGCAGAGTTTTGTAGCTCTAAGTCTGAGCACTGAACATAAATAATTGTGGTCCAGTGCCTGCCCACATCCCTGCTGGCAAAGTGATGCATTGTGAAATAAGGGAATAACATGGTATCCTTGTTGTATTTTACATTACACAGAAATGCTCGTCCAACAGTATGGCTGATTTTCAGACTAAAGAAACTCTGGTATTAAAGAAGGCAAATATTCAGGCTCAAGGGAGAGCAGGCAGAAAAGCAGAAAAAGTAAAAATAGTGGAGAACTTGAATTAAAAAACATTGTGCAAATGTCCTCCAACCTACACATGTGTTCCTCCACAATGATCTCTAAAAATGCCTTGTGCTGGTTAAGTTTGACCTGTAGAAAATGGTGTGCCCCTGGAGAAATTCTTTCAGATCTTTCTTTCCTTTTTGGATATCAGTGGAAATCCTTAAACTTGTTCCCAAAGAAGAATACCCTCAGTATTAACGTTCTTCTATTTCAAATGTGTTTCTGTGTCACTTGGTTTGAGGTGATTGGTTCCATGCACAATACAAGAAAGAGTTTTAAATCTGGGGGCTCATCTCATGGATCCCTTTTCTTATTGTGGCTGTTGCCTGTAGGACCAGCTGTGAATTTTTAAGGGTTGAAATTGTTTATATAGACACTTAGAGTAAAACCCATGCTCTGCCAAACTCACTGGACGCCTCTGTTCCTGGGATAAGCCATGCAGCATCTTAAATTTTGAAAGAACTCCACAGTGAAAAATTAAAATTACACATATAATCTTGCTATATCAAGATGGGAAGCATCCTGCATGTAGCAAGATGCTGTAGCATTGGGAAGATTAATGGATCACCACTGCAGGGGAAATGACGGCATAAACCTCTGCAAAGGCAGATTTTCCATGTGATTACAATGGTCAGAAAAACTTCAGTTCTCCTGAAAATCTGCTTAGTAAATTTAAATATAAAATCCTTGTACGAATTTGTGTGGAAGCAGATGAAGCACATATTCAAGAAGTGTCTGGATACACTTTGGCTGTCCTGCTTTGGCCAGGTGCTAGAAAGGCGCTTTCGGGCCGTGTTGTAACGCTCTTTTTAGCTGTGCGTTCACAGCAGAGCATCTTCCTTCGCTCGGAGCAGGACAGCCCTCTGCTGAGCACCTCCCACCACTGCAGCTCCCGGCCGGAGGGTGTCCCTGCAGGTGGAGGAATGGAGAGAGTTGTTCCCCAGTGCTCTTCTTCCTGGGTAGTCAGGCAGTGCTGTACGACGCCAGTTACACTGTTGGAACCTATTGCTCGTTTTATTTGTCCATGTATTATGGAATAATATCTGACCTGTTGCTAAGGGATTTAGTTTTCCAGCTACCACGGGAGCTTGTTCAGACCCCTGAATTGCATCTGAATAAGGTGTTAGAAAGACATAAATGCAGGTACAGGAGTGAGCTGCTGATGTCAGCCTGTGTCTTGGAAACTGTTCCAGGTAGAGGGAATCTGTCATTTCTATAAGCCGCACTAAAATCAGAGGGTTACAGGTTCAGGACACTGCAGACTGCTTACATCAAACTACCAACTCCTGCTACGCCATCATCTTCAACACTACCTGACTGTAGCAGGAACCCTCACTTTACGTGCAATGTGTGCGGGATCTGGGCTTGGAGCTGGGATCTATCTCATTCTTCTTCTGTACCTGCAAATTCTAAAGTGAGTTAATGGATGCAAATAATAAAAATTTTGTGTTCTACTAGGAAGCTAATGTGCTGATTGTTCTGAATTTATAATAAAGTCTCATTGCTTATAGACACACTACAAAGAGCAGCAGGGAATGTCAAAGGAAATGCAGGTAATGTTTCTAAGCTGAGTTATGGAGAAATAAAACCTCATGTGCTGCTGCTGGAGGTGTGCTGGTGCAGGAGAGCATCTGCAGCACTGAAGGATAGACACTGCCTCTGTCGAGGAAGGACTGGCCTTTAGCACCAATATAATGATGCTAATCTCATTGCTTAATCCCATGTGCTTTCCCTTGCAGCTCTCCTAGCAGGAGACCTGAGATCCATGAAAGGCTCCTATTCTGTGAAACCAGGAGCAGCCTTCAGTGATGGGGAAGCAAATAGTAGGGGTTCTGTGCAGGGACTCAGTTTTTTTAGTGTGGTATTATCTAGGACAAGCAAAGTGCCATTGCCAATGTGCAGCAAGGACTACTTCCTGAGGGTCAGGGAGATGTTCCACTGTCCTTGAGTCTGGCAAGCAGGTCTGAGGGCCTGGGCTGACTGAAGTGAAGCTCTGGGAAATGATGTGGATGAAGCTGGTAAGGGACATGAAAGCCTGTTAGTACCTATGATGGCTCTGACAGCTGTCTCTTGATCTCATGTTGTTTTCTGAAAACCTCACTTTCTTCCTACCTTTATTCCTGGAAGGAAAAAAATCTTCAGTTCCCTGTCCTTAATAAATACACAGAAAGATTTGTGTTAATAAATACCTGAGTCTGATTAGTCCTTCTTAATCTCCCTAAGATTCTCATGATGCAGGGACATTTCACTGCTTCATTTAAATATTATGGATTTGGAGGGTTTCTTCAGGTCATACATTTTATCAGATATCCTCTAATTCTCATAAACTAAATAAAAACTCATGAGACATCCCTAAATTGCTAGATTAGCTCTAGCTCTGTAGGAATTGCTTTGTAAGAGCAATTATAGTACAATCTGAAATTAATTGCAGTTGTTGAAGTTCAAATAAGTTATGTCACTGTTGACCTTCTACATCAATGACCTGTAAAAGTGTCCTCCCTCTATTGTATTAATGTTCTAGGAAGAAAACCTATCTTCATTAGCTCAATTATTTTGTGTACATATGTTAACAAAAATACTTTACCATGGGGAAGGAAAAATGACTATGAAAAAATCAGTCCCAAATTCAAGACTGACACTTTATGGACTGCTTCTCCAACATCAGTTTATCTAAACTTCATCTAGATTTATTTTCCTGTTCTTAGCTAAGGGCATTGTTCTTCTCAACCAACTTACTTTACACTATGTATTACCAGCAGAGTTTCCATAAACTCCTAGGGCTGAGATTTGTAAAGCATCTCAGATCACAAATTAACAGGATAATTTCAAAATATTTAATGTACTCAGGGCTATGACCTTTGCAAATCAGCAACACCACAGTCCAGGCAGCCCATGGCATTTTCTGGCACTTCCAAAACCTTCTAAATGATGAAGCCCAGCCTGGTTCTCTGTGGCTGAGCAAGGGACTGAGATATGTTCTTCTTAGTGCAATATGTTTGTGTAGTGCACTGTGAATAATATTGATACCACCACCATCACCACTACTACCACAGTGATCTTCCAGACTTGAAGTTTCTATACAAAAGCCTGAGAAAATATCTATGTGGAACATCTCACCTATGGAGCCAACAGTTATGCAAACTCTCAGCTTCTGTCTGATGCCTGCCTAGGAGGGTGTGATGACGATGAATGTAATGTAATGTCAGTGAAAGACAATTATATTGTCTCCTTGACTGGCATGTGGAGAACAAGAAAGGTATTTGATCATTGGCAAACTCTTAGCACCAGTTGCAGCTTGTTTGGTCTTCAGGAAGGTTGAGGTTCAAGTAGCAGAGAAATGCAGAACAGAATTGCTGAAGTAGAAGGGTTAATGCAGTACACTCTGTTTCTGAGCACAGAAAAACTAATGCACTAGGCAAGAAGAAATTCCACTATTAATCTAGACTGTTAATCTAGGTAAGATACATTCCTTACATAAGGTTAGAGTGCTATATTCTTCTATAGTAAAATCTGGGAAGAGTTTGTATAGTCATTCAGTTTCATGTTGTAGCAGTCTTGAGACTCCAGAATGTCAACATCTCCTTGCACTTGTCTTGCAGTCAGTTCTGTCTCTGAGAGAGCCAAATTATTACTTCAAACAGATGTTGTGCAGTGAAAAATTTCTGAAGCTTCTCCCCACAATGCTGTGCTCAATATATAGGTATTTTTTAAATGTCTCAACATAATCCAGTCAAAGCTTATTTTCTATCATATACTTAAAATCTTGATTTCTCCAAGGGTAGATACATCAAAGTGTTCTATATGTTTCACAGAACAGTAGGAGTCATAAAAAATTTCTGTTAGGTGCTAATTTTGTCTTCCAAGTCATTTAATCTGATAAATTTTCTCTTTAACATCCAATATTAAGCAGAATTTAGCAGAAAGCTAGCTTGACTGGGGTCAGTGTACAATCATGCAAAACTGTGATAAATGATTTTTAAAATGAACAGTTATGATGTCACATTGTTATTCTGGAGACAGATCATTATTTACACATTTGCTATATCCAAATTCAGTAAAATATTTTATAATATAAAAAAGATTCTAAACTTTAAAAAGTAATGGGCTTTTTTTTGTTGTTTTTTTTTTCATGGATTTTGCCTCATTTAATGGTATTTCTCAGTGATACTGGAGGCTTCATCGTGAAGTTAGTGGTTATAGGTAGACAGCCATCTTTCTGTGGTTATAGGTAGACAGCCATCTTTCTGTGGAGGACAAATGTACCTATGATAACTTCTCACAGGTGTTTTTAAATACAATAATCTTCTCCATAGGCATTATTATTAAGACTGAAGGTTTGACACTTAATATACCAGCAGCACTTTCACTGGCAAACTTGTTGACTCTGGACTTGACAGGAGACAATTCTTTCCTTGAAAAGGTAACTGATACCTTTCAATACCTTTTCTACAACCTCAGCCTGAAGCCACTCTTCCTTTCAATCTGTCTGTGCCTGAAGCTACTCTTCCTTGCAATCTGAAACTGGGAAAGTGAAGCTATCAAGGAAAAAAAAATCAGTATCCATCGTTTTCACCCATGCATTCAGATGCTTAGTCTTCTACGTGGAACAAGGGAAGAGCAAGACCTGGCTGAATATTGCCTATGGTCTTCAACAACCTTTGCATTTTTTTTATCTTTTTTTTTCATCTCTTTAGCAGTTACAGGGAGACTGGGATCCCTTGTCAATTAGTTTTTTGTTGTGTCTTTGGTCTTTCAAAAACCTGCTCAACTGTTCTCCTTTTGTCCCAGGGTAACATGACTGGTCAAACCTCAGAGTATGAAGTCTTGCTCAAATACATGAAGTAGATGTTTTGGTATGAACTACTCTTCAAAGGATCCTAGAACCAAACTGTTGCAATAAGCTTTTAATGATTTCTTTAAAACCAGATAATTTCCCTGCAAAACCTATTTTCTTCTTTCAGACAAGGAAATAAATAAATACTACTAAAATAATCTATACTTATTTTGGTTAACAACTGTTTTTGCTTTGTCTATCCTAGGCCCCTGCCTTGTTTTTTAACTACCTTCTCCTCGGCAAAAACTGTTCTATAAGGAGGTGCTGAGACAGGGTTCAAAATATAGAGAAAATGTCTGTAAAATAAGGACAAAAGATCTGCTAAACTCTCCTTGTTCTCAAAAACTTTGTTATGAACGTAGTGTCTATGTTTCTCATTATCACCTTGGTCTTCATCACTGAGGACTTTAACGTGGACATATTTACTTTCTGTCTTCAGGTTTGTATTTCAGCTTTACTTGACTGTGTGTAACATTTCCATTTGTTGAATCAGATTCTCAGTTGGCATGAAATCATTTTTAGATGACTCATGTGCTGCTTTCCCATATTTATTCTGACCACATATTTACTCTGGCCCTATATTAATTTAAAATATAGGAATCTAACTGAAATACCAAAAAATCCAGTGGGATATCTCTACAGGGATTTAGTGGGGTTTGGAGTTGACATGAGTGGATCAGATCAGTGGTCCATTTTCCTGCCTGCCTCAGCTGTAGATAACAAAGGACTTGGGGATTAGATGAAACCTGGGGTGATCCCAGCAGTCTGTGCCATGCAGTACTTACAAGGGGAGTCCTGTCCAATCTCCCATGAAGGCACAGCCTGTGCCCTCTGTCAGGAAGAGGATCCTTTTGCTCTATGTTTGCTGGGGAGATTAATTTTTCTCTCTGCCTGTTTCAGCTTGGTTTCCCGCAATATGATCTTCCCCTCTTGGCTGTCAGTCAAGAAGATTGGCATCTGCCTTGTGCAGAATGCCTCTCTTAATTAGCCCAAAGAGCATCCTGCTTGTGGTCTTTTTCTCTTTTCTAGCTCCTGCCATACAGGCAGCTGGTGAGAGCCTTTACTGTGCTGAATTTTGCTTGTGCCCTTGTCATGTGATTCCTATCTGACCTTTTCCATAGGTGTTCACCAATGGTGGTTGCATAACACAAAGTCCACCTTTTGGTGGACCACCTTGTGGGACAATGTGGAATATTCTGCAGTCTGCCTCTTGCTTTCTTCTCCCTCCTCCTTTTCCTTCTGGCCTTTTTTTGAACTCATAGGTTTTAAACCTAGCAAGCCTGAGCACAGCTGCTGTCTGCCCTCCTGTGCATTCATTCTGTAGGGTCTGTAGTTCCCGTCTTCATTCCTTGTTGTTGTTAGATGTGATTTCCCATGATCCCTTACACATATGTTGCAAAGCAGAGGAATGATCATAAGCCACAGGCGTTCTTCCTCTTTCAGTTTGAAAGCAACAGTACCAAACCAACAAATGTAATAACTGAAATAAACTACTTGATTTTATGAATTTGTATATAGGTGTATATTGCTCTTTGGAGGAGAAATACTATTATTTGAAGAGACATAGTTAATAAGACTTGCCCACAGGCACATTTTCCTTAAAGGGCAGAACTGGAGATCTTTCCTGAGTTGGTAGCTGATGGAGATCTCTTACTTCATTATTAATGTTAACAGTGTGACTATGATTTCAAGGAGTTCATTCTCATTACATGTTTTGGTAGCTTTCTCCATTGTAATGAGCAAATACACATACTTTTCAGCGAAAGTTACCCACACCACTTTGTCATTCTTGTGTGTGAACTCATTAGAAGTCTTTGTGTAGGGAAATGTTATGGAAGAGGGACAGGATGCCATCCACAGGGACCTGGACAGGCTTGAGACGAGGAAGGCTTGGGGTTGCTGGTGGATGAGAAGCTCAACATGAGCCGGCAATGTGTGCTTGCAGCCTAGGAAGCCAACTGTATCCTCGATCACATCTGAAGAAGTGTGACCACCAGGCTGAGGGAGGGGATTCTGCCCCTCTACTGTTGGTGATACTTCACCTGGAATACTGTGTCCAGCTCTGGAGGCCTCAGTACAGGAAGGACATGGATCTGTTAGAGCAAGTCCAGAGGAGGCCACAAAGATGATTAAAGGACTGGAGCATCTCCCCTGTGAGGACAGGATGAGAGAGTTAGCCTTGTTCAGCCTTTGTGTAGACCTTATAGCATCCTTTCAGTACTTAAAGGGGGCGTAAAGGAAAGCTGGAGAAGGACTCTTTATCAGGGAGTGCAGGAACAGGGTGAGGGGGAGTGATTTTAAGCTGGAAGATAGGAGATTCAGATCAGATATTAGGAAAAAAATTTTTACAGTGAGGGTGCTGAGGCACTGGCACAGTTTACCCAGAGAAGTTGTGAATGTTACATCTCTGGAGATGTTCAAGGTCAGGCTGGATGAGACTTTGAGCAACCTGATCCAATGGAAGGTGTCTCAGCCTATGGCAGGTGTGTCGGAAGTGGATGATCTTTAAGGTCCCTTCCAACCAAAACCATTCCATGACTCTGTGATTGAACAGGGTTGATGACACTAGATCTGATATTCTTCCATCTGATATTCTTCCACTGCAGCTCAATGCCTGAAAACCAAGAATTTCCGTGGTAGAACCTTTCTCTGGCAGATGGCAGCTAGTCAAATCATGATCCATACAAGCAGATGTCTGGAAAGTAAATGACCACAAAGATTTTGAAGCTTGGGTCAAAACTGTCCAAAACACCAGCTTAAAGACTGGGCTGTCAAAACCAAGCACAGTTCCAAATGCTTTCTTTGCATTTTAAAGGATTCCTTCAGGTACTTCTGATCACATTGGCGTTTTCTGCTAGCGTTCCGGAAACCCAGAAGCGCTCAAATCAAAGTCAAAGGGTCAATGACAGAGTGTCCCCTGCAGCTGTATAGCCTGTGTTTGATATGGGTTTAAGTCTCCCCTGGCACAAAAGAGATGACAGAGCATGATTCCCCATCCCTGAACTGCTTCTGACTTCAGGGCCAGACTGTGAAATGTCAACCTTGCCAGGGAAAGTCACTGCATTTCCTTCTTTGTCAAAGTCCCTAGATGTATTCAAATGTGTCCTGTGCTTTGGCTGCTGAGCAGGACACTCCAAGGGTTAGACAGGCACTGTCTTTTCATAGAGGGTTGCTGCTGCATGGGGAGGTTTTCAGAGGACCTGGGAGTGAGCCAGAAAGCAAAGAGCAGAGTCAGGAAAGTTTGGCACAGTCTCTGGCTGGGATTTGAGTATTCAGTGCAAGGGAATTTTCCCAGCACCACTGGGAGAAGCACAAATTCCTGTTCCCACATCAGAACAATGTCCTATTCTCTCTTTCAGAGCACTTCTGGAGTGTGGGGTTTGGGTTAGCAGCAGAGACTGACCAGGCTGGAGCAGAAACAGCAGAGAAAAACTCTACTGCTGAGAAGGTAAATGCAGTGCAGACCTTTTAACCATAAAGGACTCATTCCTGCCCTTCAGCTGGGTCTGTGAGGCTTGATATCAAGTGCCTCGGTCAGTTGTCTTACAGACTGCTGAGTTACGCCTGAAAATGTGCAGCCTTGCACCTTTTTCCTTCTGTTAACTGCTGTTCATTCACTTAGAAACACATGCTACCTAGTGGCTCGACCTATCTAAAGGGTCACAACCCCTGTCATCTGCAGCCTCAGTGAGAGCTGGGGAACCTTAGGTTCTGCAGAATTGCATTCCTACAGACAGAAACATGAGAAATTTGTTATTTGATTCACAGTTTGATTCACTAACTGCTCTGAAAAAAATCTCTTATGGGATTCAATTACCAGCAGTTTTATGACAGATCAAAGAAATCATCTGTAAACCCAAAAAAATGAGTTACAGCTTGTGACACCCGTCTTATGTTTCAGAGCTGCTAAATAGTTCAGAAGTCCTCAGTTCTGAAGCAAGGGGCCAGGCTGGATTATATTGTATCAATTGCACAACTCCCCGTGGTGGAAGACATGAACATTTGGCTGTCTTACACAGTTACAGAGAGCAGGTGAGGCTATAGGAAGACAGACCCTGAGAAGCATAATCTAAATACTATTTGCAAAGAGTGATTAGAAAAATTAGAGGAGGTATCACTGCATTTTCCATCTTTGAGCAGTCTGAAGCTGTCTTTCCTCTTCATACCTATATCTAACACTGTCCACTGAGCCTCTTCTGCGCTATGTAACGTTTCTGCACATGCCCATAAATTGTGGGTCTGACTTCACTCCTACTGAAGACGGTGGGAGACATGCAATATGTTTAGCAGGAGACTGATTATCCCTGACCTCATTAGAACGATTTTCTTTTATAGCTGTAGACACCAGCCTATCTTCATTGTAACAGAGAGGTAAAAATTAGGATGTACTGCATCAGAGTGATCCTCTGTATGTTGCATGAATTTTCCTCACCTATATCTTTAGTGTATTGCCGTGTGACTTTGTGGGGCTCTGTAGAAGATTAAGCAGAAAAGAGTTGTTTAAGGTTCTCTGACTGACCGTCCCACTGTGGTTTCTTCCAACTTTGCAGCTGACCACTGAATTTAGAGGATATCTCCCCCAAGGAATCTGCAAAGCTGCAGGTCGCCTTTATGAGCGTTAATCACAGTATCCTTTGTGACAATTTTTTTTTTTAATTTGAGGTTGGTTACTGTTTTCCTGTTAGAATGAATTTTCCAAGCCACTTGCCTGTTCTTGGAGGTTGTGCTCCATCTCACATGCTTTGTGGATTGGCAAGTGCTCTGAAGATGAAGGCACGTTTAAATCCATGCACCTCCTATCATGTGTCACCAGTGGTTGAGGTCTCCTAACGATTGAACCTCCTACTTAGGGAATTACAAGAGCATTGGTTTAGCTGAAAGAATATCTGTACCACAGGGGCAGTGAGGAGTCCTGGTGCTATAGCTGTTGGTGCATTCTTACCTTTCTGCTGTCTTCATATCCATGCTGTAATGAAGAGAAGGAGGTGTGAGCCAAGGAAGGACCAGGAGAGCTGAGCAGTGCTGTATCAAGTCTAAGGCTTTGGTAAAAGATCAGTGTTCATCAGATGTTTTAATGCCAACATCTCAGGAAGGCATCAGTGAAACACTGTAGTCCATAGCAATTCCATACATGATTATGGAAAACATAAAGTGCACAAAAGCTGTTTTGAGAAGATGGATGTAGAGTCCTTTAGTATTAACTTTGTCCACAATGTCATAAAACTGTGAACTTTGGCAAAATTATGGCATTTGCCAAGTAACTTTTTACCTTTGTTTGCTCTAAAGAGAAACTGATAACAAAAGCTAAATTATTAAAGAGCTTTTATTTTGAAATCTTTAAGCAGAGAAGAAGTAGCGTGTCATTTCTAGATCAAAGCAACTGAGCTTAAAAAAGTGGACTTCCTATAGGAAGCAGTCGTCTTGTAATTAAAACATTGCAGCTGCACTACTAGAAGAACGGAAACACTGAAAAGCAATAAAGTCTTTCCACTGACTTTGATGGGCTTAACATCAAGACTCTACGGATAAAAAAAAGAGCGTGTCTCCAGAAGTTTAACATGAGGTTCCCAGCAAAATCTCCCCGTGCCTGAGTGGTGCTAGGAGTGCAAAAGATCAGGGAATTCACTCATTCATCTTCTTAATCAAAAGACGTCATGTAACAAAGTTGCCCCCTGGAAATTAATTACTGTAAGAGGTATATCTCTTTTGTTAGTTTTTGCTGCTGAATAAGGCTTTGGGCAGCATATAGATGAGGTGCAGAGTGGCTTGACAGTGAGATCTGAGATGGATTATCTGCGTGTGAAAATTGCCTGCTGCAGTCCTCTCAGCATTTAATTGAAAACTATAGCATTTGACTTTTGATGTAGTCTGACTTATTCCAAAGACAGTTGTAAATCTTGCACCAAAGAAGGCCTCTTTAAAGTATTTCAGAATGGATTTATTGGTACTGGGTGATGGCTGAATGTATTAATGATCACTGTTTTAAAAATTAGAGGAATTAGGGCTACAAAAATACAGCCTTTGCCTTTGTTGGGGAGGAAGCACTAGCAAGGAGTAGAGGAAGGCTGAATTATTGAATAAATCTGTAAGTCTTGCGATCAGACAGGATGTGCCTGAGGGTGTTGAGGCTGCCTGTGGGCATCACTGAGAAGTTGTGTAGTTTTTGAAAGGTCTTGGTGACTATGGGAGGCTTCTGAGGCTTGGAGAAAGGAAATTGTCACACTCATCTTCAAAAAGAGCAAGAGGAATGATGCAGAGAGAAGCACAGGCAGAAGAAAACACATCCAGGTAGAAGAAAACACATCCAGGCAGAAGAAGTAAAATACAATGCTTGGAAAAAGCCTTCAGGTGTTCCTCAAGAAAAAAAATCTTGCCTGATCAACCTATCTCTTTTCTGTGGTGACTGGTCCTGCGTGTGAAGAGAAAACAGTGGATGTCCTGTACCTCCATCTTCTGTAGTATGCCTGTGGTGAATTGTGGAGATATGGGTTGGGTAGGTGGAGTACAGTGTTAGTGAAATCTGGTTGAATGGCTGGGCTCAAAGTGTAATAGTCAGTGACGTGAATGCGAGCTGGCAGCACACCATGCTTTGCACCTGACAAGAAGCAGCCCCACTACAGGGCTAAGTGCTGGCGGAGTAGGAGGCAGCTTTGCCAAAAGAGTGGATCTGGGGGTCATGGTAGACAGCATGCTGATTATAATTCAGTAGTACCCCCTTCTGGTGATGGAGGCAAATAATTTGCTGGTCTGCGTTACCAGGTGTGGTGTCTGTGAGTCATGGAAAGCAAAAATTCCCCTCTACTTGGAGAAGATGCGGCTGCATCTATGTTCAAATTTGTGACTCCGGTATGTGAAAGACAATGTCAAACACGTCTAGCACAGGGCCAGAAGATCAATAGGACGTTGAACAGGAGGCCACATGACTAGTGTTTCTTCAGCCTGCAGAAGTGAAAGTTAAGGGGAGGAAATTTGCTTTCTATCTTCAACTACGTACTTGATGGTTGTAGGGACTTTTTTTGAGGTTCACAGTGAAAGGATGAGTGATTATGGACAGAAGTTGCAGTAAGGAAAGTTCCAGCAGGTTATGAAAAGTGAGGGTTTTTTTCATAGGATGTGTCATTGGAAGAGGTTGTTCAGAAAGTCTGTGGAATCTTTGTCCCTAGGGATAGTTGAAACTCAGCTGCATGAGACTAAGGAACTTGATCCCTGCAGGCTCTGTTTGGAGCAGGAGGTCTGACTACATGACCTCCAGATGTCCCATCCAACTTTATTTATTCTATGCTTCTGTGATGCTGCAAATTGTATTTTTTTTTTCCGCCTTATGGAACCTCTTTGGGTCTTTCCAACACATGATTTAGCACTGTCCTGCACCTTTTACAGATTATTTCTTCTAGTCAGACTTGTTGGTGCAATGTAAAAATCTCATCATGTGATTGCTGCACAGCCTTTTCCATCAGCTATGTTATATGTATTTCTACTACAGTGAACTCAATCATTTTTGCCAGAGGTGAACAGGGAAAAAGCTTCAGGTGATTGGAAAGACACACTCTATATGTGTTGGTGGATTTTTTTTGCCAGTTATAGTCTATGGACGGGTAGGATACCTGGAGAAGAACTTCTGTCACGAGGATAAAAACTAAACGCAATGGGCCCTGGTAGGAGGGTTGCTCCATCAGCACAGAGCTGTGCTGTGGCCATTTCCTGTGTCCTCCGGGGTTGTGCTCAGCAGCAGCACAGGAAGCTAAGTAGCTGCTGTGCTGTGCAGGGCAGGCACCCAGAGAGGTGATTTCTCCTTAGCTTCTCTGCTTGCAAGAACAACATCTTCATTTGCTGTTGCATCTCTTCCTGCTTCTTAGTTACAAATCAATGAGCAGTTTCTTATGGTGTGGCTTATTAATAGCTCACTGCTCCTATATGACACCTTGTGTCACCTCTAACTCCTCTTGTATTCCTAGCATATTTTCAGTTGGCCTTGGTGCCGCTGATTTCCATGTAGACTTAGATATTAGAAAACTGACCTAGCATATTTTCTGGCTACTTCATGTGTTTTTCCTGAATCTAAATTAACCCGTATTAGGTCTCCAGTATGCACTTGTTGGCACAGTCTTCACGGTATCACAGTATCACAAGGTTGGAAAAGACCTTTGAGATCATTGAGTCCAACCTGTGACCCAACACCAACACCTACTCGTCTAAACGATGGCACTAAGTGCCTCATTCAATCTGTTTTTAAATACCTCCAGGGATGATGACTCCACCACCTCCCTGGGCAGTGCATTCCAATAGCCAATCACCCTTTCAGTGAAAAATTTTTTCCTAATATCAAGCCCAAACCTGCCCTGACGAAGCTTGAGACCATGTCCTCTTGTTCTGTCACTGGTCACCTGAGAGAGGAGACCAATCCCTGTCTGCCTACAACCTCCCTTCAAGTAGCTGTAGAGAGTAATAAGGTCTCCCCTGAGCCTCCCCTTCTCCAAGCTAAGCAACCCCAGCTCCCTCAGTCGCTCTTCATAGGGCTTGTGCTCCAGCCCCTTCACCATCTTTGTTGCTCTCCTCTGGACACACTCCAGCATCTCGACATCTCTCCTAAACTGAGGGGCCCAGAACTGGACAAAGTACTCAAGGTGCGGCATGACCAGTGCCAAGTATAAGAGAATGATAACTTCTCTAGTCCTGCTGGTCAATCCATTACTGATGCAGGCCAGGATACCATCGGCCTTCTTGGCCACTTGAGCACACTGCTGGCTCATGTTGAGTTTCCTGTCTATCATCACTCCCCTTTCCACTTGATTACTCTTCAGCCATTCTGTCCCCAGCCTATAGCTCTGCATGGGGTTGTTGTATACAAAGTGTAGAACCCGGCACCTGGACTTGTTAAGCTTCATCCCATTGGAATCAGCCCATCTCTCCAGTCTGTCAGGGTCCCTCTGTAGGGCCCTCCTACCCTCCAGCAGATCAACACTTCCTCCCAGCTTGGTATCGTCTGTGAACTTGCTAATGATGGACTCAATCCCCTCATCCAGACCATCAACAAAGATGTTAAACAGGACCGGGTCAAACACTGACCCCTGGGACACACCACTAGTGACCGGTCGCTGACTGGATGAGACACCATTCACTATCACTCTCTGGACTCTGCCAACCAACCAATTCCTAACCCAACAGAGAGCACTCCTGTCCAAGCCATGGGCTGTCATCTTCTCCAGGAGTCAAAGATCTTGCTGAAGCCCAGGTATACCACATCCACAGCCTTCCTCTCGTCCACCAGCCAAGTCACATGTTCATAAAAGGAGATCAGGTTGGTCAGACAGGACCTGCCCCTCCTAAATCCATCCTGACTGGGCTTGATCTCTCGGTCATTTTGCACATGCCACATGTTTGTGCCCAGGATTATCTGCTCCATAATTTTACCTGGAACCGAGGTCAGACTGACAGGTCTGTAACTACCTGGATCATCCCTACGGCCCTTCTTGTGGATGGGCGCCACATTAGCCAACTTCCAGTGATCCGGGACCTCTCCAGTGAGCCAGGACTGTTGTTAAATGGTGGAAAACGGCTTAGCCAGCTCGTCTGCCAGCTCTCTCATCACCCTAAGATGTATCCATCTGGCCCCAAAGACTTATGAGGATCCAAGTGAGTCAGCAGGACTCTAACTTCTTCCTTCTGGATTACAGGGGAGCTATATTCCATCCTGACCCCATCCACCACTTCAGAAGGACAGTTGTCCAGTGAAAAATCTGTCTCAGTGTTGAAAATGGAGGTAAAGAAGGCATTAAGAACCTCAGCCTTTTCCTCATCTTACTGTATTTCCCTCAACATCCGATAAGGAGTGGAGGTCTTTGCTGCCCTTCTTTCTGCCATTAATATATTTGTAAAAACACTTATTATCCTTAACAGAAATGGCCATTTGAGCTCCAGCTGGGCTTTTGCCTCACTAATTTTCCTCCTACATGACTTAATGATATCTTTGAACATAACCTGATTTACCAGCCCTTCTTTCCAAAGGCGATACACCCTCTTCTTCTCGCTTAGCTCCTTCAGAAGCTCCTTACTCATCCAGGCTGTCTGTCTGCCCCTATGGCTCGTCTTATGGCACATTGGGACAGCCCGCTCCTGTGCCTTCAAGATTTCATTCTTGAAGTAACTCCAGCCTTCCAGGACCCCCTTGTTTTTAAGGGCTATTTCCCAGGGTACTTCCCTGACTAGTTCCTTAAATAATCTGAAATCTGCCCGCCAAAAGTCCAGCGTGGGCGTCCTGTTCATGCCCTTCCTTGTTTCATTGTTTATGGAGAACTTGATTATCTCATGGTCACTGATCCCCAGACAGTCTCCAACCACACCCTTCTCTCCAACACCAGCCCTTCTCTATTTGTAAACATCAGGTCAAGGAGAGCCTCACCCCTGGTGGGCTCCCTCACCAGCTGTGACAGAAAGCAATCCCCAAAACACTCCAAGAACCTTATGGACTGCCTCCTCTCAGATGTGTTAAATTCCCAGCAGATATCTGGGAGATTAAAGTCTCCTAAAAGAACAAGGGCAGCCAATGTTGAGGCAACTTCCAGTTGCTTAAACAACAATAGATCCACCTCTTCCTCCTGATTGGGCAGTCTGTAACATACTGCAACCAGGATGTCAGTCTTGATTGCCCCTCTGACTCTTACCCATAGGCACTCAATTTGGTCATCACTAATCTTTACTTCTTGGTAAAACCAAAGTCACCACATTTCTGCAGTTCTCCGAATGAAAGCTGTTTTTCTTCAAGAACATATTTACTTTTCAATTATTTGAATTTTTGCCTAGATAACTTAACCTTGATCTAAATAAAACTGTTTAAATAATAATAGCACGCAGGGGTTGTGGATCAACAGCTTTTGTTTGAATGCAACAGCAGGGAGGTGAGTAGACTCAGCTATGTAGTGATGTGAGTTTAAGACTTGTGCTCAAGGCCATTTCCAGTTAATATAATTTCCAGAGTGCCACAAACTGCAGTGGCTTTTTATGTTTTTCCTGTGAAAACATATTGACCAGCTAGATTCAGGTAGATCTCTGTCCTTTGAGACTACTTCTTTGTGTGGATCAGGTCACAAAGCAGAGTGATATAGCCCGTTTTTTTAAGCCACTTCCAAGGTGTAGGAAGATGAAGGTTCTTCAATTGGAGAAAATTCCCAGAGGCTGCACAGCCAGGTCATCTTAAACTGAAAATACCAAGATAATGTGGTTTTTTTGTTATTGTTTGTCTTTGCTTTGTTTTGTGTTTTCCTTTTTTTTCCCCTCAAGACTACACGTAAAAGGCATCTGTCAGTTAGAAATAATGAGTTTAAGTTTATTTCCATAGGATATTGGTAGATGGGAAGCAGATGGGTTTTTTTCCATGACAGGATTTCCCTTGTATCCCACACAGTGCACTCCGATCAAGCTTTATTGCAAGGACATGTTTTTTCAGTAAGAAACTATAGGACATATGACTTCAGTAAACTAAGGAGCATGTTTAAAATATGTTCCAGCTGTTGCATGATTAAACCCCTGTGACTGTAAGATTGTCCTTTGCTTCCACTTTTGCAAATGCAATTATTACTAGAGTGTCAGCAAGACATGCAATGTTCTTAATACAAGAACCAGGCTTAATACAAGAACCAGGCTCAATACAAGAACCGGGACTACCATTCCCCACCTGTGCACCCATGTTTCCACAAAAAAAGCAGTAGCAGTCCCTCCCAGGATATTAATATTACATTCTGCATTTCAAAACAGGCTTCCTTTGCAGAATACAGATTTCTTCACATGCTGAAAATCCAGGTCTTTCCAGCCTCACTTTCCCAAGCCTGTGGAGCTGCATGGGGTTGTTGTGTCCAGCTGCAGGATCCAACATTGAGCCTTTTGTTGAACCTCATAAAACTGGCTTCGGCCCATTGATCCACCCCGTTCAGGTTCTTCTGCAGAGGCTTCATGCCCTTAAGCAGATAAACACTCCTGCACAACTTGATGTTGTCTACAAAGTGACTGTGGAAACACCCAATCTCCTCATCCAGATGATGGATAAAGAAAATAAACATAAGTGGCTCCAACACTGAGCCCTGCGGAAGACCGCTTGTGACCAGCCACCAACTGGAGGTAGTTCCATTCACCACAGCTTTTTGGACTCGGCTATCCACTCAGTTGTTTACCCAGTGAAGAGCATGCCCATGAAAACCGTGAGCAACCAGTTTTTCTAGGAGAAGGTCATGGGCAAATATTGTCGAAGACTTAACTAAAGTTTAGGTAGACAATATGCACAGAATTTCCCTTGTGCCTAAGCATATCACCTTGTCATAAAAGGACATCAGATTAGTGAAGTAGCACCTGCCTTTCATAAGCTCATGCTGACTGGGCCTGATAACCTGGTTTTCTTGAATGCACTGCCTGATGGCAATCAAGATGATCTGCTCCATAACCTTCCCCAGCACTGAGGTCAGACTAAAAGGACTGTAGCTCACCAGATCCTCCTTCTGTCCTTTCTTGTAGATGACCATCACGTTTGTTAACCCCAATTCAACTGCGACTTCCCTGGTTAGCCAGGACTGCTGAAAAGTGATGGAAAATGTCTGAATGAGTACTCCTGCCAGCTCCCTCAGTACTCTTGGGTGGATCCCATCTGCCCCCACAGCCTTGTGTGTGTGTCCAAGTGGTGCAGCAGATTGTTAACAATTTCCTCTTGGATTATGAGGGCTTCATTCTTCTACCTGCTCCTGTCTTCTAGCTCAGGGTCTGGGTATTTGTAGAAAAATTGATCTTACTATTAAAGTCTGAGATAAGGAAGGCATGAAGTACCTCAGCCTTTCCCTCATCCTTTGTCACTGTGTTTCCCCTTTGTCCAATAAAAGTGAGATTCTCCTTAGTCCTTCTTTGGTTGCTAATCTATTTATAGAAATGTTTTTAATTGTCTTTTATGGCAATAGTCAGATTAAGTTGTAACTGGGTGTTGGCCCTTTTAATTTTCTGCCTGCATAACCTCACAGCATCCCTATAGTCCTCCTGACTTGCCTGCCGGCGTGTGAGGGAAAAACCAGTGTGCTTGCCATATCAGGAAAAATCTCATGTGAGCTGAGAAAGTTGGGACAGTGTGCAGGCTGAGTAGACTGCATAATGCTCAAAAGTAAATATGTTTTAAACTATGACTATGACAAGCTTATCACCTCAGGTCTAACATACTGTGTCTTACAGAAGATGTGTCAGATTGGTAGCAGACTAGTGCAATGAAAAGCCTGCGGACAGCAGACATCAGATCTTCCTTGCGAGGAAGTTCTGGAGGTGACACCATGTGCTGACTTACTGTCAAGAAGATCTGAAGTTCCTTTTGAAGTTTGTGAACCTATTACAGAACAAGAGGACTAGTCTTGAGAAGCATAAGAGATGAATTGACCTTCTGCTGTGTGGGGGTCGTGGTAGCCTCTAGTTACCGGGCAGGAGCATTGCAGGGCAGTTTTCAAACCAGGAAGGTTACTTTAGCAATGCACAACTCGTTCCCATCAGGACTCATGCTAAGAAAGCGTTGAAAGAGACAGGAAAATACAGAAAAGAGCTTTATGGAGCTATACCCTCCTTTTCCCTTCATCTCTTCTTTGTCTCTGCTTTACTGCGTGCAATGAGAGGCCACTGAGATCAGCACATGGGACTTTTGATGTGGTTTCTAGGACTTCTCTCAATTAACTCTGTCCTGAAATAAAGCAAGTCTTCAACAACAGCCTCTATTTCTTGTTTTTCAAATCACCAGTGATAGAAAACACGTTATAATACATGATAAATTGTTTCAATATTTTTCTGCTTAGAATTGCTTTGCTCCCGCTTCCAGCTCCTGGTTTTGTGTTGCAGCAGTACTTGCTCAGCTGAAAAATGTTGTGATAAATGTCTGCTCTTCATAAAGGTGAGTAGTCTAGAGAGATGAATATTCCCAAGATTTTCTCTCTCCCTTGATCATAATTTTCCTTTTCTTCAGTCAGCATTAAGGCTCTTTACAGTTATGCCCATCTTCTCTACACTATCAATATCCTTATTTACCTACTGTTGCTAGGAATAGACACAATATTGTTGTGGTGGGTGCCTCAATACTAAACTCAGAAGCATTTAGAATCCCTGTTCTCATTCAATATTCTCTGTGCACATACCCAAAACTCCCATTAGCACTCTGGTGCAGAATATGATACAGAATCCTTTAAAATAATACTGTATCCTCTATGTATGCTGTGTATTCTTTCATCTTGCACATATAATTTTATATCTGTCTGCTTAGATTAATGTGTAACATTGGCATATGCCAAGAATAAGGCAAGTTGTTCTCACTCAGAGCCCTGTTCTCTCTTCATTGTTTACTATTCTCCCAGTCTTGCTGCCACCTGCCAAGTACAATGCTAACAGTTTTATGTGTTTCGCCTTATGATTCACAACATATTCTATAGGATAGTCAATAAGTAATTTCTGTAATTGCAGTAAAAGCACATCTACTCATTTTTGATTGTCTGTTTACAATTACCCTTAGAAATCTGCTATTTAAAGTATGCCACGTGTGGATTATTTTAATCCTGTTGTTTTTTTAATTAGACTGTTGAGGGGTATCAAGTAAAATGTGTTATAAAAGAGTATTATTACATAAGTTATCTTATTGGACTGAGCGAATTATTTTATATAAGTATTTGAAAATAAAACATTTCTCATGACTTAAAGTTTTTATCTGTTTTGATTACTTTAACAAAGACTTTATGTTCAACCTAATTTAAAAAAAACAGAAAGGTTAATTAAGATTGTTATATTTACTGAAACATTCTAAATTTATGTCAGAACAACACTGGTACCAAAATGTCATTTTCAAAGGGGTTAAGACCTTCTTTACTCATAAAGGAAATTGCTGTATTGTATTCAATGAGATATGATGCAAAATCATTCATTTTTTTACTTTAGTGAGAATTATTCTGACTCATACACATTTGCCTATCTGAATTTATTTATCAGATTTCACAGTTTTATATGGGGCATAAGGCAGATGGCTGATACTTTGGGAACTTACGTAACTATGATAAAGTATTGTCCCAAATTAACTAAGTCACAAAAAAATCAGGACTTCAGATGAAGGATATCTCAAGAAATGTAACAAAACAAAATAACAGAGAAGGTAAAAACAATACAGGGTATGATAGACTACCTTTTCAAACTCAGATCATTATCACAACCTGTTCTGCCATATAATAGTTGTAATTCATTGGTGACATGCCAATTTAAACCATCCCAATTTCTGCCTTTCATTGCTTCTGTTTAAGGGGATCTTTCTATTCAGATGTGTAGAAGCTGTCAGATTTGAAGTCCAGTAATATTCATAGATAGCTTATAGAATTTTGTTACTGTGCTAGTACTGTCATTTAGCTTGATAGCCATTCTTCCGCGGAGGTTTACCCACTTGTGTATTTTTAGAGATCAATCACAGTCCCTCTTAATGCTGACTTTGATATGCTAAGCAAGCCTATCATCTATAAAGGCAGCTGCTTCTTCCCCGATGATCCTGGCAATCCAGACTGTGTCTGCTCTAGTTTTGGCTCATCTTTGAACACAGATGGCTCAACTATATAGGCTGTTCCAGATGTTGTACCCTTGTTTAATAAAATAGCATTAACTGCTTACCTGTCTCATGAATATCTTGCTTGATGTGCCAGAGGACTGCCTGTGCCTTTTTTTTCACGACTTTGATGATGGCTCTGATATGTTAATCAGTGCAACTGACTCCAATCCAGTATTTCCTTTGTTCCAGACAGGTATCATCACTCAGATTTTATGTTTTATTAAAATCTTCAGCAAGGAATGTGCAATTTAATTTGGCAATTCTTCTGATATCCTAGGATGGAGCTATTTGGTCTTTCCTAAATGTAGCACGTTATGTACATGGAATTTTGTCTCTGTTGGTGGCTGATGGCAGGAGTGCAGTGGAAGCCATGCAATCAGCCTAGCTGCTGGCATGCAGGATGATAAGTAAGCACCAATGGGACCTATGAGATGAAAGTGCTGTGTTAGGAGAGGAGTACTTGTATCTAGCCAGGATAAGCAGGCCACATGAAGAATTGGCAGCTGTAGAGAGGCCAGGTAATACAGGTGAGGTTGCTCAAATAATTCTCAGCAGTGTAGTCCAGGTTCTATGGGAGGTAGAGAAACTCTTCATGTGCCAGGGACTGGGTCTGATTGTCCTTCTAACAAAATCAGATGTTAAAGAAGAATTTGAAGTTTCAAGCACTGGGAGCTATAAGGCACTCATAGGTAGTGGTCTGATCAGGTGAGTAACTTGAATGGAGAAAATCCTGTAGAGAGACCCCTAACAAGGGTAAATACTTGCAAGGAAGGTGTTTAGATATGCTTGAATGACACTTTCAAAAAGAAATAAGGGAGGAACAAAGGTTAACAAGGAATAATTTGAAGTAAAAATGAAGGGATCACGCCAGTATCTGTTACAAGAGAGTGGTGTTTGATGTGGAAGTAAAAGCAACTGCAACTATAGAAACCAAAAGAGAAAGAAAATGAATGGGATAGGTCTAAGGGTAGAATTGTGTGCGATGAGTTTAAGGATTAACTAGATGCAGCCCCAGATGAAGTAACTTTATCTCAGAGCACAAGGAAAATGAAGAAGCACAGTACACTGGCAAAGACACGAGGAGGCAGATAAGGATAAGGGTGGGGCTTACCGCATTTGAATGATACACAGTTATTACTGAAATCTGAAATCCAAGATGGATTCAATTTAATGATGGAAACACTGTTGATCTAATGTTAATTTTCTCTAAAAGAGTTATTTCCCTTCATTCTTTTTTGCCCTTAATGAACAAAATACAAATCTTAAGATGTCCTTTCTGTAGTGAGAAAGAAAATATGCCGTTACCATTCAGTAAAATATGAAGCTAGTTTTCAGATTGTCTCGTAACTACTCCAGGTATCCCACACTGTTGTCTATACTGATACCTGTAGATTTCAAAAGCAGCAAAATCCGCTCACTGCTTAACCATTTGTGAAGTTCCACTCCGTAAGTGAGTAAACATAAAGGTATAATTTAATTTTAATACAGGTAAATGTCCTTTGCTGAATATGAAGGGAGGTTGCACAGTAGAAGAGAGTGCTTCTGCATTTATTCGCATCATAATGCTGACGATATGCAGTGCCATTAGCCCCATGTCAGGATGGCATGCAATGTTAATTATGCTTACATTCTGATATACTTGTTATTTTCTAATATTCATTGCCTAACTTTGAAATACTTTAGTTTGTTTTTACTGAAGTTATTATTTTACTCAGAAGATGAACTCTGCACCATCTTTATTTAAGAAAAAAAAAAAAAGGATTCCAGGCAAAGCCTGCTGACTCTTTTTATGAAAACCACTTTTGATAAGGAATAAGGCTTGACAAGTGAACCTGGTCAAGCAGTATGAATTATTCTTCAAAGTTTTTCTGAATCATGGTTTTAATGTCATATCAGCTCTATTTAAAACTGAGTGTATGATTTTTTTATTAGGAATATCTGATGGCTGGTGGAAAAGTAGTCATTTACCTTGCAAAAAAAGGCATAAGGCAACTAACGGTTCGCTTAACATGACTGTCCCTATGACAGTCAATGCCTACATTTTTTGGCATATTTAATTACTGACCTCTAATCTGAATGTTTGCCTTAGATGAAAAAAGAAGTGGACAAATCATAATTCATGAAAGGGCCTGATCTAGGAGCTAGTGGGCAGATGCAGACTCCCTCTTTTTTCACTGGGAATTACACGAAGTACAAATGATGGGGGAAAAGAAACTATAAGGCAATGATTTTGGGGTTTATATTAGCACAGTTAAAACTCCACTGAAGTTAGAGGTAAATGTGTGCTTTAAGTGTTGTATTAGACTGACTCTTACACACAGTGAAGGCAAATAATCATTATAAATTGATTATCTAGACCCATTTGCTTAATTCCAGGAGGGATAGGTGTGGAAATAACAGTTCTAAATTCACCTGCACTCCCCTCCAACTGTGACCTCAGCGCTGTCTGCATCTGGGTTGCAATTAGACAATATTGTTCATCTAGACGTAACTAAGGATTAGAACAAGACTTGACCTTCTTGTTCGAGGGAGAATTGAGTTAGCCTTTATTAACTTGCACTTATTAATTTCACAAGTTACAAAGGAATCATTGATGTGATATTCTATTTTTAGATTTCAAACTGTAAATGCTTTCCAAGACCAAGGATCACAGGAGGCTGCATAGTAAGTTTAGCTGTTTATTTGCTGAGCAAAGTGCCTACCTTCAAATAGGAATAAGGCCAGCCACCTAACCCTTGCCGTAAAAAACTTTTCTCTCTGAACTCTTGAGCCCAGTGCCACTTTGGGTGAATGGTCACTGCCCATGGTGCCCACAACCATCTTTTGGGATGGCCAAACACACATTTTAGCCAAGACACTGAAAGCCTGTTTATGACTGTGTCACAGACTCCTCCTCTGCTTTTTTTCTCCAAAATATGTTTATGGTTAGCCCTGAGACGCAGGTCTACCAAAGAGTTTAGCCACCTAAACTGAAGTTCATCCAGCAGCCAGGATTTTTGACAAGCTAACTTTCCAATTTGTTCTGGAGGACTGGGTTATGTCTTTGACTTAATTTAGAAGTCCACGGGTAGATTTATCCTATCCTTTAGATACTGTTTACAAAGAGACTTCAACTGAAGTTCATCATTCGTCTTAATATTTGTGAGTCCTTGGTACACTATTCAGGAACTGCTATCCCATAAGACTAGGGCTATAGCACTCCCAAGGGGACATTCCCCTATAGGCAGGTAAATCCCCTATAGGCAGGGGAGTATATATATTCACAACGAAAAAAACAAAATAAAATGAACTCCAGAGAGAATAGCTGTCTGACAACTCTTTTTTAAACTTAATTCCTTGCCCAACTTTTTCCACATCTCAAAACATAAATAGCATAGCAGCAGTTGCTTTGTTTGGGAAAGAAGAAAAAATAGTAAAGTAATCTAAAATGACCATTTAGTTGTTCATTGTCAGAATTAGATTCTCTGTGGAAATTATCTGCAGAGCCACTGCACTTTGATATGGCTTTTGTGTTAGGGGACAGAGTCAAGGTCTGCTGATGGCAGGTTGCAGTCAGCTGCTTGCTCTGACTCGTCCCCTCCAAAAGGAGTACAAGAGCAGATAAATGGCCATGTTCACATCTCCTGATATAGGACAAGATGTTTGATATCCACTCCCTCCAAACACTAGGCTCTGACTTCTGATAGGATAATGAAACTGGCCAGGGTAGGCAGCCAGTGGTGCCCAGGCAAGGAGATAGATAGCAATTCTGGCTTCCTAAGACTCTTTTTGATGGCAGTCTTTAACAGCTTCCTTCTCTGTTTGCAAGTCAGGTCATGAAGAAATGAACAAAGAACGCTATAGAAAGCATCCTCATCCCACAGACAACTTTTAAGACATCGTGTACCTTTTCAGAGGTGATGGATTTGAGCATCCACATATTTCCATTGTCCGAATACCTTTAAATAGTATCTTTGATGCCTTTTTTCCAAGGGTCGCTTTGAAAATCACAACGTAAGTCTCAAAGTCAAATGAAAGGGTCAAACTTAACTGACTGCTTTTAATGTGATACAAATGAACACTTCTTATCTGTTCTTTTTTTTTGAAAATATAAATAAATGCATGATGTTTATAAATTGCACACAGGCTTTAGCTCTTACATATGAAGAAAGATGGTGTTACCCAGTAGCATCTCATAATAAAATAACACTTGAAAGACTTTCCACCAATATTGTTAACCTGAGAAACTTGTATGACAGAGTAAGTGTCAACACCTTCTTGAAGCCTCAGTCTTCAGAGTTATACTCAGTGATGAGAAGAGGGTGCTTGACTGAAATGCTTGTCAGACTTAGTCTGGAATACAGCTCCACAAGCACAGGGAAGGAGATAGCCTGCCAGCCATACAGTGTGTCAGCACATGTGCCTAGCACATGAAAAGTTTTGGGAGCTTTCATTTTGCACCTCAGAAAATGCAACAACCTCATCTGTCTAAACTGCAAGACTGAAGAGAGCTTGCACAGTCCCACAGCTGAGTCTCCCTTCTGGAGGCTCCACGTGGACCTTTGTTTCCGTGGAACAGGAACCTGTGCCCCTGTGTAGGGCCTAGGTTCCTGAAGAAATTTAAGTATCTTCATTCAGGCATCTTGTCCTCCTGGCTATTGCAGACTGAGAGGCAATGCATCTAAAACACTTGTGCTTATGGAGCTGGTGAGAAAGCTGTATCACACTGTCCTAATTGTGTCCTCTGTGGTAACAAAGGAGAAAAGAGATGATGAAGAAAACTGAAAGTATAATAGTAATGGAGTTCAGTTGCTGTGTATAAAATAAGAGAGAAACACAGACTAACGAGAAATAGAGTGGTCTGTGAGGAAGGGCAAAACATTTTGCAAACAGTGACAGAAACAGTCTGAAAGTATTTGCCAAGTGGAGAGCAACAGTGAGATCTCCTTGGATGATATTGTTTTCACTGCTTCCCACTGTGCTGGAGCTGCAAGGAATGAAGCAACATGATTGTTTGTCCAGCTAAAATTTTGGGTTGCATCAAAGCATGGACTCAAGCATGCAAGCTTCACACCAGGCAGCAGCTTGACTGCCAGCTTAATGTGGTTTAAAAATCACTGCAGAATTATATCAGGTAAGTCCTTCACATTGCAGGAGAGCAACTCCTGCATCCATCACTGTTCATGTTTTATGTGGATACATGGATAAGGACAGTGCATGCCAATGTAGCTGAATAAAGCAGGCTTCACTAACTAGATTTCATGAACTCTCCTTAAAGGAAACAATTGCCTCTACCTTCAGCAAAAGTTAGAATTAGGGAAAAATTAAGGACTTGCCATTTACAGGTGGAGTCTTGACACTTACCACAATTTGTAGTCCTGCTGATGGAGCCACTTGTGATACAGGCAGGAGAGGATGTGCAGGGACATAGGATAAGAAAGGATGACCAAAGAATTTTCAAATGATGGACAGACAAATATATAGATAATGTGAAGATTAAGAACCAGTGTGTGACTGTTAGAGTATGCAATCCCTACACTCTGAGGAACATAAATACCCTGTGCACTTTTTCCACTTTTTCTGACCCATTTCACCCAGCTCTTACTATATCCATATTCTGATGTGAACAGTCACAAAAGAATAAAAAGTGCAGATTTGAAAAATTCTTTATTGCCTTCCATAATCTCAGAAGACTTTGCTGGTTTCATTATAAATCTGCTTTTTATTTACCTGAAAATTAGATCTCTTTAATTACAGGCTGCCTTATTACACTAGCACTCCACCATGTGTGCCCACTCCTCCCACCTTCCCTCCCTGTTTTCTGCTTGAAGCTGTGTTGTGCAGTTTTCATGTCAGCCCTCATGAGCCACATTTCTTCAAGCATTTTCCTTTGTTCAAATGTAGTTGCCAGAAGTGTGCAGTGTCCGAGCTGTTACCATGACATGTTCTCAAAGGATATTGCTCTAAGCTGCTCTGGTCACTCTCTGTTTTCATCTTCTGTGCTGTCAAATTGTTTTCACCCATCATGGCCCTTGTTCATCAAACCTACTCTCCCTGTAAATACCCTCAGGCAGGAAACCCGTTAGCAGATGGACTCCATGACCTTCTCCAGAAAGCATTGAATTTACAGCTGTGTGTAGAGCAGAGAAATGAGGGAAGGTTTATTTATTCTGCTTTGTTTTAAGATCTTGTTTTCACCGTGGGGCCAGATTTCTACATGCCCGGAGGGAAGAATCATCTCTCTAGGTTGCTTTCTCCACCAGGTTACTGCCCTTTAATTTAGTACCTGCTAACAAGAGAAAATCTGTGTTTCAGGGAACAAGCACTGATAGAAAATGCTTCTTCAGGCACCCGTTTGAAGTGCTACTAAAATGCAGTGCTGGGGTTGGAATGAGATCTCACACCAAGGTGGTGGAGAGCCATCCTTTGTTCAGGGAAAAGACATAACAAGCCCTTGAGGAAGCTCCTTTGCATAGCAGCTGGCGGAAACAAGGACACTGCTACATTGAGAAAAGCAAGCCAGATGCAGATCTGGTTAGCAGCCTGTGTTTTGCAGCCAGGCTACCTGCACTGGAGCAAAATGCAAATGCATGAGCCTAGACATTGTCCCATCAAACTCTCAGTGTGTATTATCTGTGGCAGGTAGTGGAAGAACTGGCATCTTAATGTCAGTTGAGCTTTGCCACTGGATGTGGGCACTGTCTTCAGCTGCTCCTGGCTCCTCTTATCTCACTGTTTTCCTGTGGTTTTACCCCTGAAGGTCTTGAGGCCAAGTTGCTTTCATGTCTGATGATTAACTTAGTCCAGGTGAAAACATGTAGGTAGAAAAGACCTGTTTTTAAAATGCTTAAGCCAACATTGCTGGCATGACGTAAAGAAGCTTGGTGTGAGCAGTTCTGCTGGGACATACTTGGGGAAAACTCCTAATAAAAGAGCTGTGCTGAGCCCCTGGGGACAGACTGCTGTTGAGGGGAGAGTAAGCGTGTCCTCTGTGCTCAGCAGGAAACGCTGAGAGCAATGCAGATATGCAGAAAATCCAGTGAGAAAGGCCCTTGATGGCCAAAGCCACATTTGCAATGTGTCCGTAAGGAAAAGGGTAAGAAACAGTCCTTAGGAAGAGTCCTAGCTGGAAAACATTTTGGAGTTTTGATGGGAAAAGTCTTGTCTCCTGCTGGTTGAATACAATGGGGGGGAAGGGAAATAAGGCTTTGTATATTCTCTGCAGACAAATAGAAAAGCATCAGAGAAATATCTGACTTCTGCACTAGTTATTCTCCTAATGGAAACAGTATGTCTGTCCCCAGATTTTGGCTAACTTCTCAAATTGAGATGGCTGACAATGCTACAGGATCATCCCACAGAGCTAACTTCCTCCCTTTGCTGCAAAGATGCTAACTTGGTGTTCTGTGCTGGCAGAAAAGAAAGAAGGAATTTTTTTTTAACTCTTTCCTCCATTACTGTTCTTCTTTGAGGATTAAACAAGTTGACGTCTCTGCGTGAAGGACTGCTGATTGCTGTGGCTTCCCATCCACAATTAGAGCAATGACCTGGCTCTCTACTGCTTCATACAAAACCAGATTTACCTTCCTTGTGTGTGTGCAAGATCCCTGTTCTGTGTACTGTGCACATATCTGCCCATTGCACATAGAAGGAGATGCTCCTCGTCAGTGCAGATGTAGGAGAGCGAAGGTTTACTAACAGTGCATTGCACAGCACCAATAAGAATTACGATAATATGCATATCTATCACAGCAAACTTTCAAATAATGCCCTTATTCAAATATACAAAGTATTTTCAGGGTTGCATGACAACCCAGGACAGTTTCTGTAAACTCTAATGGAATTAGAGGATTTTCTGACTATGTTTTTTTCTTATAATGCCCTCCTCTCCTTTTCTATGTTATTGTATGAATTGCTGAAATATTAACACAGCATGTTATCTTTAAAAAAAAAGGAAAAAAGAAAAAATATGATTAAAAGAGTAAGGGTAAGGCTAACACTGTGGTAATAAATTTCTGAATTGTAAAGTATTTGCGATAGCTTGTTGACAAGACACACATGTTTATTAGGAGCGAAATGATACCTAGTAGCTTATTGTCTTTCTGCAGAAACAACAGAAAGCCTTCTGACAGCACTGCAACAGCAGAGGGCATCAGCAGTCTGCATTTAAGGGCTGTAATAAGAGAGCATTTGTTTGCAGAGATTAATAGGACAATGCTGTTTTAACTAGTGGATGGAAACCTCTGAATGCATCTTTGTAACCGTGACAAGTCAGTGTGGTGAATCATTTTATGTTGCTGCATTTTCAGAAATAAAATACAAATATGGCAAACAATGGCCTGGCACTGGAATACAGCAGGCAATACCTAATGGCGGTGATAAACTAGGCAGGTCACTTTGCTGTGACTGTTTCCAGATGAAGCCGAGGGGTTCACTCTGCATTAAACAAAGCCATGTGCTATTTACAATGTGGTTTGAGTTTGTGCTCACAGAGGTTTTCAGTGCCCCTACAGAACAATAGCTCACTGAACAGGACAAATGTAGAACAGTTTATGAACAATGAATAAACAGTGAGAGGGAGCTGGGTTGTTCTAATTCTCATCCAAAATACAATGCAATTGGTTTCTTAGTGGAAAACAAAAAGCTTATGAAGGTGCTGGTACATTGTCACCAGGCGAGCATCCATTCAGCATCCTGGAAATTGAAATCAGATTTTTGAGACTTGGACTATTGGATGGAGCAACACTGGATGGTGCCAATCTTCCCTCCTATTGTAGCTTTCACTGTTTTCCTTAAAGGATTTTGTCAAAAATGGAGGGCAATGAAATGACTGCAGCCTTATACATTTAGAAATCGATGCCACAAATTTAGCTCTGAGCAGGGAATCTGGGGAAAACAGAAACAAAGAGGACTGATTCCTTCCTGTGCCTTGAATGTTTTTTCTAGCATTTCATGTCCTCTAAATGAGGATAAAGCCTGGCCATTCCAGAATCCCCTGTTTCCCCAGTGTGAAGTGCAACACTCCTGAAGCCTGAGGGCAGGTTTTGTCATCACTACAGAGATGAAGAACCTCAACTTTCATGCGAAAGACAACTAAATTCTTCTTGAAAGTGTTGACCTTGGCCCTTTGTTACCAAATTCTTAGGGATGGGAAGTAGTTTCTTCTTTGCCTTTCTTTTTGAATATTGACCTTGTGTATAAACATACAAGTCAACAATTTTTTTAGGGGTGCTTGTGTTTCCTCTAATCATAAATCTCCCAGAAACTAATAGTTTAACTACAAGGGTGGTGCTCAGTGAGGAAAAGCAAATGAAGACAAAATCACAGATGCAAGTGAAATAAATGGTGCCTGAAATGCTAATAAAATATCTTCACAGTTCGAAGGAGCTTGTGGAGGTACACACAGTGCCCTTGCATTTCCTGTCCCAGGGTCTCATTTGTCACCAGCTTCACTTCCACAGAGGCTGAAAGCTGGTACTCAAGCATTAAGAGTGCCTGGGGAGGAAAGTGAAGGCAGTGCGGTGTGGGAAACTCTGCTAGCCTTACTTGTGTGTGCATCTGCTGTCTTGCTTTCTCACGTGTGTTGGCACACAGAGAAACCAACTCCAGTAACATCCCCTTCACAAGGCTAGTACAGAGGCTAGCTGTGTCTGCTTGGGATCATGGCAAGCAAACCTTTCAATCCAGACTATACTGTTTTATTCCCAAAAGGTCTCTTACATCAAGTGGAGCTTAATTTCACACTCTCTACAAATATTTTGTAACAACAGCTTCCACTGGAGGATCAGAAACAGCTCTCTTCCAAGCCGTTACCTGACCATCAGCGTCTCCACTTGAATAAATTTCTCTCACAAGCTTTGGGCTGCCACAACCTGCTCCTACTCTTTCTTTGCCTGCTTGACTCGGCCCCAGGCTACAACCCTGAGAAGAGGGTCTGAGATGGTTCACATGTGCAAGGGCTGGTGCATTGGGAGTCAGAGAACATGCATGATTTCTGGGATGTTTTGTCAGGAAGGGATAAAGGGAAATATATAATCAACGACTGAAAAAAATTGCCAAGAATAGCTCCTAAATTCCAGTAGCTCTTCCTTAGACACAAACTGACTTTACATCTTCAGGGCATGTGCACACTTGATTACACTCCAGATACAAAGTCACCTTCAGTTTTTTTTGAACACGTGGGAATGGTTATGTCAGGGTGAAAAAGTGGGCCTCACTGAAACTGAGAAGGAAGTAGAGCCCAGCATATTTTTCAGAGATGTGGATAAAAGAGAAGGTTTCATGCAGTTCATGTCAGTCATTATCTTTTATCTATGCTGGAAAGCAAAATGCCGGTATACTGGATGTCCTAAGTTTAAACATTTTTCCAGAAAGCAGAATTTATCCTGAGGGGAGTTTTTTTCCCTGGAAGAAATGATCAGTAATGGCTTCTAGAGGAATTCTCAAGCTCCTATAATTGCAGCTGAGCCTTCTTCCTTCCTATTGTCACTATCAGTTTCCAAAGATGTTTCCTTGAAGACTCTCTTGAAAACTTTTCCCAAATGAAGTTCTTAAAAAAAAAGACCTCCCATAGACACTTTTCCTAGCTTGTGGGTATGCTTTTATAGTGGAATGGGTAGCTGGATTTGTTCCTTCTGTATAAGTTAAGGTACCGAGTAGAATAAGAGAGGTTTTGGCTATGGTAATAAAAAAAAAAAAAGTAAAGCAAAATCACATCCTACGTGATCCAGGTGCATTTGACCACAGGGTCCAGCAGAAGAATTAACATGGTAGGGTATTTTATTGTAGTGCTTCTGAAGGATCCTGCACATCAAGGTCTAGGAGACTGACATTTCCTCTTTCTCTAGAAAATCAAAGAGAGCAACACTCGAGTGTGCCACAGCCCACAACTAAGAAAGGAAGCTTGGTTGACAACTTTTTTACTTGTGGGTCCCTATGCACAGAAGCCCCAGAGCAAGTCCCTGCAGGGGCGTATTTGTGTGATGCGCTTTCATGTTTTAATGTAACCAGCCAACCAAAAGAAAACTGAAAGATAAGTATACCTCCTAAACTTTGGGGGAAATGAATCTGTCTCTTCGACTTAAGCTCACGACCAGTAACTGGAAGGTGATAACAGTCTGAAATTACAGCATTACAGGAGTGGGGAAGACTGGCTGGAGAGTTGCCTGGTGGAGAAGAACCTGGGGATGTTGGTTGACAGCTGGCTGAATATGAGCCAGCAGTGTGCCCAGGTAGCCAACAGGGCCAATGGCATCTTGGCCTGTATCAAAACCAGTGTGGCCAGCAAGACCCTGAACTCAGCACTGGTGAGGCCACGCCTTGAGTACTGTGTTCAGTTCTGGGCCCTTCACTACAAGAAGGGCATTGAGGTGTTGGAGCGCATCCAGAGAAGAGCAACAAGGCTGGTGGAGGGGATGAAGAACAAGTCCTATGAGCAGAGGCTTAGGGAATTTGGGTTATTTAGCTTGGACAAGAGGAAGCTGAGGGGAGACCTCATCACTGTCTACAGCTGCCTGAAAGGAGACTGTGGCAGAGCGAGTGTTGATCTCTTCTCTCAAGTGGCAGGTGATAGGACAAAGGGAAATGGCCGTAAGTTGCTCCAGGGGAGGTTCAGACTAGATATTAGGAAGAATTTCTTCACTGAAAGGGTGGTCAGGCACTGGAATAGCTACCCAAGGAGGTGGTTGAGTCAGCATCCCTGGAGGTGTTTGAAAAGTGGGTTGATGGGTTTCTTAGGGATATGGTTTAGTAAGGGGACAGGTATTTTTGGACTTGATGATCTCAGAAGTCTTTTCCAACCTTATTATTCTATGACTCTATGATTCTATGAAATGCAGGAGAACAGGCTAAGCTGAACAAGGTTCACATCTAAGTATCTGGTGATGCTGCTTCCCTCTCAGAAGGAGGACAGTACCTTCTTTTTCAACGGTGAATATTCTGTTTGTTTATTCTGACCTTCCATCCTGAGAAGAAAATTGGTCTCATTTCTCAATTATCAAGACTGACACAGGGTGTGCTCTGGAATATTTTTAACAAAGTAAAACAAAAAAAACAAACCCCAAAATGAGGAAACAGAAAGAAAAGTAAATCAAAGTACCCTTTGCAGTTCGCTGACCTACTATTTTTTTTTTTTTTGGATACAAATTGTGGATACAAATTGTGGATACAATTGTGGATACAAATTGTGGATACAAATGGATTAGCATACACTATTGAAATATAGTGAATATGCTGACATCTCATGGTTTTACTCAGGAAGTAGCTTGTCATTGTTACAAAAATGTAACATGACTGCTTCAAAGTTAATGGAGTATGTTGCAAGATTTTTTAAAATCTCAAGTAAACCCACTGATCCTTGAACAACATATCTCCTTGGATAAAAAGGACTTTCTGTACTAGAATGGGAAAACCTCCAAGTAATCAGTAGATATTTATTCAGGATGTGAGATTAATGGCATAGTCATGCTCAAAAGAGCCTGCAAGGCAGCCAGAGTAGTGAGAGATCAGTGTGAGCAAGGAAGGAAGCTGATATAAAACCCCTCCTTCTTTTCAGACCTCATCATCTCTGAAAGCAGTTCTGGATGGGATTCAGGAGGCTCATTCCAGCATTAAGGCAGTCACTGAATTTGAGTGAGAAGGACTTTTCAATGCGATGCCATTGCTTAAAATCCCATGACCTCATCACTGTGGCAGCTGGGGAGCAGTCACTCTGAGAAGCAGACCGCTCCTGGGCAATGGAAGAGGTGGTCCTCCCCGCGACTTAGGACATGTCTCAGTGGATTGAGGTGCCCACTGTGTTTTCCGTAGCTCTGAGAGCAGAGCTAAAGGCCCTGAAGAGGTGGAAGAACCTCTTTAATGAAGTGAATGAAGCAAATGTTTAGAGAATTTTGACAGTTAAGGACTTGGGGTTAAATGGCAGTTTTTGAATTCCATTGGCTTTCAACAATAACAGTAGTTACCTGAAAACTCCTGGAGGCATCTGTATCTTTGCTGGGAATCTTGCCATATGATTTTAAGTCATTGAAAAAGGAGGTGACTTGAAGTATGAGTTGATAGATTTATCTTTTTTAATGAGATTCTCAGATGAATGCATCTCCTCTTTCAATTTGTGAACAGCTCAGAGCTGTTTCCGTCTGTGCAAGAGTTATCAGAAATATTTGCTGAAAAAGTTCAATGTGTGTGGTTGGGCTCATGGAGCTGAGGATCACTAGGTCATGATTTCCCATGATGTGCAGCAGGTTTCCGCAAGCACTGGGGCACAGGCTCATCTTCATCCCTTAGGTCCTGCCAAGTGATCTAGGGCACACACGTCACAGGGAAAGGAGAGTAAGTAAAGCTGATCCCCATGAACTTCTGCTCAAACTGGTCCCAACTCACTGGGGAGAATAGTCAATAATGGGCAGATATGAGTCCTGCCTCAGGGTCTAGCTGGCTTCATGCTGTCTCTCCAGATCTCTGCTGGGTCTGTGTAGAGGGCAGGAGGCTTCTTACCTTACCTGAGATGGAGCTGAGCCCCTGCTGTTTTCCCTTCCCTGGTTTATCCTTTAAAAGTGCTAGAAAATTCTCATCTTGTATTACACCTTTCTGCATTTTTAGGTATCAAAATCTACCCACGTTGAACAAAAGACATCCTCTAAAGCAGGGGTGTCACACTGACAGCTCCCACCATTTTTCTGTTCCTGCAGCGTAATGCGCATCACGCTGCACATGTGACCAGTGCTGGCAGGAGCATAGGGGCAAGGAGCTTGGTGCTGCCACTGGGTACAAACAAGGTGCTGGGCTGAATAAAACAAAGTGGAGAGCTGTATTTGGCCAGCGGACTGTGAGTTTGACACCCCTGCTTTAAAGCGTCAGTGGGATTCTACTTAATCCCATGAACACCCTCCTTTCTATTACCTATTTAGCTTGGGGGAAACAGCACTCATTTTAAACCAAGATGCTTTAAGTAGTTTTTCCTCACTCTTTCATAAATAAGATGAAATTCTCTATCTGTATTCAACCCATGCTTGAACTACCTGAGTGGAACTGTGTGTCTGCTTCTGGAAAATCCCAGTGCTTAGGCATTAATATGAACGACCAGGTCCTAGTTCCCTCTTTTCTTTGTTTTTCAGGGAGCATCTACATGCGTTCCTGTGTCCCCAATGAATGGTCTAATGCCTGAATTATTGGTTGTTCAAAGTGGGTTTCTCTCATTGTCTTTTGGAAGAAACAGACTGCTCTGCATAAAAAAGAAATTAAATCCCATGACTAGACATGTAAGATTATGGTCATTACCCAACACATTGTGTTGTTTATATGCAGAGTTGAACAGCTCCGATAGACAGAGAAAATTAAAAAAAACTAAACGAAGAGACAGCTGGGTGGTCACCTGGGATACAAATTCAAGATATGTCTTTCTAGCACTGGTTTAATGCACATCTCTCACATCCGTTTGGATTTCTCTAACCCCAGGTGCTTTAAGCCTTCATTTTTTAGGCTTTTTGCAGACAAAAACACCTTCAAAAAAATTCATGATCCTGAGGAAAGGGGCCGTTTTTCTGGCCAGAGAGACTGCAGACTTTATCATTGACTCTTCTTACTGTGCTGAGGTTATTTCTAGAAAGGAGAGAGCCATCTCTGGAGAGGATCAAATGGAGGTCACCTCCTCACTGGTGTGTTTCAAGATGCGACTGAACAGAGTGCTAGATAGTCTCATTGAGGCTCTCTTTACTGCAGAATATTGGATTAGATGATCATTTGAGGTTCCTTCCAACTTGGACTGTTCTGTGTTCTATAATAAAAGGCATTCAGTGAGACATAAAAAAAATTTCTTGGAGGTTTCCTAGCTTTTTCTGCAGATAAATGGAGAACTTAGGTGTCTTAATTGAGTCTGCAGTTAATTTTAGCATGCTGAAAAACTGGCTGCAAAACACCTTGTAGTTATAGCTCTAAGGTCTCCTGGATACACAAGCTGAACTAATTCCACTAACTTAGTTAAAATGTACCGATCCTAATTCAGTTGTCTTTTGTGGACTCTCTTAAATCAGTTTACAGTTGCTGTCTTTTGGCACACAGTAAAACAGAAATAAATGTTAAGTTAATAAATCGGCTTTCTTCGATGGGAATATACAGCTTTTAGGAGACTGTTACACATTTTTTCAGTGTCTAATGTAACAGAGGTCATATCTCTGTTTAAGTAATAATTATAATTTAAAAATATTTATTTGACCACATTCAGCCAATGGTTTCCAAGGTGATGTACGTAAGTCTCTACAGCTTCCCTGTATAGGTAGATCCTAGGTCACAGTGGGTCTATTCCTGCTTCGAACTATAGAATAATGATAGCAAATGAAGGATAACATAAACAGTGGATGCATGAATTAATTAATACCTTTACTTCATGTAAATGGGGTTATCAGCCACTTCTGCGAAAAAAAAAAAACATTCATGTGTAACAATAATAGCAAACAACAAGAATATACTCCAAAGAATGGCTAGTGAAAAAACAAGTGTTGAGGATCATGGGTTTTGTCTTGTGACACAACCTCTGCAGTGGTGACATTCTTTTGTTTTGTGCCAGTCTGAATTAATTGGATTAACTTGGAAGTTCAAAGTGTAGTAAAATTATATCCATCGTGCTGTGATAGTAATAATTAGTACATTATTTTGGGGAAGTTATTGATCCTGCTTAGGCTGAAGCTGAAATAGATAACCGTAGTTTCACTGGCTCTGAACTCAAAAATCATAACTGAGTATGAAATCTATTTAGAAATCCTATTCCTGTTCAAAATGTGTTAGAAATTTGAATGAATTCTTGTTCCTCTGCTCTTTTTTCCTGCTTTAAAAATAGCTGGATTGTGACAATAAGTTCTTCAAGCAGAAATATTCTCTTTCCAGTCTTTGAGGCTTTTGCAGTATCTTTTTTTAATGCTCTGGATGCAATGACAGTGAAAGCTGAAGGCAGTTTCTTTAATAACATATTTAAATGCTTTCTCTTGCAGTAGATTTTAATGCTAAAATAATAAAAAAAGAAATTGAGTAGAGAAGACGACAGCAGTCTTTCCTTAAACGGAGCGTCATTTTGCTGATGAGGTAAACCAACTGACATCAACAATAACTTAAGTCTGCCAACTACATGCTGATATTGGCTAGCTGTGCCTTTCCTTCAGCCACAGCTATAATGGAGATCAAAGTCATCTACCATGCTTTCCGTATTACACAATCAGATGAAAAAAAGAAAGTGGAGGTTGTTATAGTAGTGGAATGGAACTGTAAGGGAAGTATAGAAATCCATGGCATTTGGGACATTTAAAACTGGATCTTACATTGTATTAATAAGAATAATATACCACAAATGTCAGGAAGAGAAACATTTTTCCATTTGTACAGCTTTGTGACGTTGCTGAAACTCTTGAAACAGTGTCACATCTGAGGAGATTAGTGGTCTCACTAAGCCACAGACAGCAGCTGAAATAGTTGGGTGGTCATTGGTGGCTTTGGAGATCAGTGCCACAGCGTGTTGTTGAACTAGACACATTTTACTTAGACAAACAGATGAAATAGTGGTTTTGTTTCCCTTTAGAAAGATGGAGGTAATTAAAACGTGTAGGTTTAAGACATGCAGGATCATAAAACAGCAGAAGGCAAAGCAGAAATTAGTCATCTATGCATCTACTGTGAAGCCAAGAGGGCTGGCAAAACAGACAGATCCATCATGCTAATCTAACTACAGGGAACAAGAGATATATGGACAGTGTTCCTTCTAGGCTTAAGGAATGAAAGGCAATATTTTCTGTCTGATCATTTGGCTACTGAGCAAAATCTAATAATGGCTACCTAGTTTTAAACATTTTTGTTTTCTTACTCTTATTTTCCTACCCGTCCTCCACTTCTCCCCCCACACCCTTCCTCCAAGGCTTAAGGGACTATTCTATTTGAGGAGCTTGCCTAGAGACTTTTCACATGGTTGAATCCTCTGGAAAATTTGTCATCATCAGAAAAAGGGGTGGGGGGAGAAGAAAAAAAAAAGATTACATTAGTTTTCTTCCGAACTCTTTTCCAGATTTATTTTTCTGCTTCAGTTTTCATGGGAAAATCCCTCTATGTGGTTATACGTCTATTTTAGTGTTTTTACTTGTCAGTATTTTGTTTTTGTAGCTGCTGTGAATCTTTTAGCTTAGAAACTGACGATGCTTGTTGATAGAGATAGAAATCATATTGGAAATGGCAGTGACGTAACATTTGGAAACACTGCAATCAAAAGCCCAACTTCTCCCATTACTAAGGGACACAGCAAAGTCTGGGGTTACCAAGGCATCTCCCCAGCCAGTTGCTGGCTTTTTGTCAGTTTCAGGCAAGAGATAATCACTCATTTGTCAGCTGGCAATGGATGTCCAGAACCACCCAGGATAGCTGGCATGGAAATGTTATTTGTGCAGAGACCTAGGACATTTGTAGCGCCTTGTTTTGCTGGTAGCTACCTGATGCAGTCTCAGAAGTTAATGTGAAGAGCGAAATTAGGAAGCATGCAAGAGGGCTGCTGTTCCCGAGACATCTGAGAAGTCCATATGATGATTTAAAAGTGTTTTCTAAGAGTGTCCCTAATGGCGCAGCCCTCACAGAGAGGATATCACAGGGCAGGCACCACACTTTTAAGCTTGGGCTGAGCTTCAGGAAAGCTGTCTTCTCCAGGAAGTTGTTGTAGCATGGTATTAGGTTATCCAGAGAAGAAGTGAAATCTCCACCCATGGAAATTCTCAAGATGTCGGTGGTCAAAGCCACTTTTGACCTGCTCTGTTGATTGTGACAGTCACTCTTGGAGGAGAAGGTTGAGCTAGGGACTCCAGAGGTCCCCTCCAGCCAATACTGCTATGATTGTATGGAGGGCTTTAAAATGGTGTTACACAGCAGAGGTGAATTAAATACTTTTTATTCTGTCTGGAGTTGCTTTGCCTTTTGGTCATGTATTTTTGGCTCAAGAGAAAGGGTATCAGGCAATCTGAAGAAGGAGACTCACAGTATGAACTCTCTTCAGTGAAGAAAGGGAGGATGTAGGAAATGATCTTACATGTATGTGTAATGTGCTTTGTTTTTTTCCAACTGGTCTTCAACTACTAAACAACCAATTAAAGCGGATGATTTTTTTACACTCTGGCATATTTTTGAACTCAAATGAATAACTGAGACAAATTACTCCATTTTTTTTTCCTAAGAAAAGAATAATATTAAATAATAAGCAATTGTATTGATGTAAAAAGATGAAAAGAACTTTTTCTATGGGATCAAATGCCCAAGTATAACAGTAAGAGATACTGGATCTCTGCATTCCTGCTGTTCATTGCAGTGGAGAAACTTAACACTGACAAGGACAATAACTGAGATTTTCATGAGTACAAGTAAATTTACAGGAGGATATGCAGTCTGGATTGTTGCTGGAGAAGAATAGTGATTCACAAATTCTGTCAACATTTTTTCCTCTGTCTTAGGATCTAGTTGCAGTTCTGGGACAAGAGTGACACGTTTTATGGATTACAAGTGGTTGAAGAGAAAGCGACAAGAGTGTCCGGGGACTTAGAAAAATGTGTCTCTGAAGGAAGACTAAAAAGGTTAAGGTAGTTCACCTTAGAAGGAGAAGGATAAGAAGAAAATGTCAAAAGGTCAAAATAGAACCAGCAGAGTGGAGAAGGATGTTCAGATTACATGAGAGACACTGTTCTCCATTTTCATAACACAGAGAAGGGAAAGCATTAAATTTTGAAGCTGCCAGATTTTAACTCCTCATATAAAATACTTTGTCCAATAGAACGTCCTGCCTGTGGACTCACTGTCATTGGGTGTTTATAAGACCAAAAATCAGAAAAATTCAAATGTCACTTCTGCAAAAATAATATTAGGAGCTGGATGCCTCTGGCAAGACAGTAAAGTCTCTTGAGTTTTAAATAAATCTCTAACGTCTTGTAATTAATAGGAGACTTTCAAGTTGTGTAACTGAAGTGTGGGTTGAGTTCCATGAATTGTTGGTAGCTGTAGTTTGATTATAGTACAAGGGCTGGTTGGTTGCAGGTGAGTTACAGGGATGCTTTTATATTATGTAACAGGTTTTTTTTCTGCAGCTGTAATTAAAAGATGAAAATACAGCAGTAGTGCTGTTGCCTTTGACAGTGAAAACCCATTACCTGCTGGACAAGGTGGTGGTAAGTGATTAAATCAAAGCCTATCCAGTGATGATTAATGATATATCAGCATTCACCCAACATGCAGGCCTCCAAAGCACACAAAAATGTGATTTATGTCATAGAAGCTAATTAATGATTCAAACTCTGATTACCCCGGCTCATGCCTCCAATTTGGTTGCAGTGAAGTAGTGAAGTTCTTAGCAGTGGCAATTTGCTATACAAGAGGACAAATAGATTTGGACTAGAGCCACACAGAGGTTCACTTTCTTCTCCCTCCTTCCTTTTCCCTTTTCAGACTTACAAAACCCTGCTTAATAATAGACTGTTTTGCAGGCTGAAATTTCCTCAGCCAACCACTGTTGATAGAGACAGAGATAGGGGAGCAGAGCTGGGACTGACAGTTTTATAATCCAGTTGTGTTGAGACATATCATTGCAGTTCTGTTATTTAGAAGAAAATCATCAGTTTGACTCAGAAGACGAAGATTTATTGTGTTAAAAAATGAAATGTCAGTGTCTGACAAGACAATGTGTGTAAATAACACACCAGCTTTACTGTTCCTACATAAACGAATTATCACCAGGGTATGTCTTCAGCTGAGCTCCACATCAAAGCAATATTTCAGTGGGTTCCACAGACAAGCACCTACCCCGCTTTTCAGAAATAAGAAGAAGACAGAAGGATTCTGGGGCCAAATTTTGTTCATGTAAGCAGTGCTTTGTCATCCCAAGTGGAATTGGTGGGACTATGCACAGAATAAAAGGCTTGTCATGATGTGCAGTGGACCAGCCTTGCAGTGGGACGTCAGGTTTGCCTCTTGTTGCTCTTCAGAAACGTTCAAGCAGAGTGTTTTCATGCCATCTCATCTGTGGTGGATGCGGCAGTTTAAACTACTTGACAGATAACAGAGGATGGAAATCTCTGAAGCGAATTCAGACCATTGCACTTTCTCCAAATTCTGCAAATGCACCAACATGACAAGAGAAGGACTCGGCCTAACTGGTATTTAACAGTTGTTCAACAAGTCTTGACTCCTACGAAGGAGAGGAGAAGAAAAAGAAATCACATTTCTAAGTCTATTTTCTGCTAGATGTTTCTGATCACTTGTAAATTATGCTTTCTTGAAATACTTTTTACATATATGTATCTATGATTATGCAGTACGCGTCTATCTGCCTGCCTCTTCATTTACTTGTCTGTCTGCATACCGATGTACATGTAGAGATTTTCACTCGTCACTGCGTAATGGTCAGGCATTATGACCATTTCATCCCAATAATAAGGGTATTGGAAATTTTATTAAAAAAATATTATGAGAACTCTGAAATCCAGTTGCCTGTGAAGAATTTCTTGAATATACAGTGTATCTGTCAAATATACAGTGTATCCTTGGAGATATCCAGACTAATAAACCAGGCAGGAGGGTCATATCATGTTTATGATTATGCATATTCCCCCATGAAATAAAATTGTGCCATTGTGATTGGAGGCAGAGAGTTATCAGCTGGAAACAGCTGTGCTGCTGAAGCACCCAGTGGCAGGCTATATAAATATTAACAAAGATAGCCCAAACTTAACTGTGTCAGTATTTATATACGTTTCGTTGCCAGCTGAGGCAGCTGTCAAGAGGGTTGACTTTAAGGAAAACGATGTGAGTTTGGAGCTGCAGTGTTTAAAGCCTTTCTATTCATTTTGCTTGTCCATTAGCATTTCAAAATATGCATTGAAAAGATCCATCAGACATACAATGCTGTGTATTGCAGAAAGACCCTTCAAGTGCCACAAGTTCATTATTAAAGGAGTCTTTTAAAAAGGAGGAACCATCTACCTTAGGGCAGATAATAGATTGATTCCAAGCAGGTTTTCTTGTAAGGAAACTCCTCACTTGCAACACACCAAGGATTTGATGTACCGCTGAAATATGCTTCTCTTCCGAATGACTAGCCCAGGGACTGGCTCTTTGCTTACACTGGTACAGAGCATTCCCTCTGAAATTAATGGAGCCGTGTTAGACAAATGGTGTGGGAGGGGGACACAAGCTCCTGGTGTTCCTTTTCCTCAGCTTTTCCAACAGCAATGGGAAAGGTCTGCAGGACCTAAGAGCAGTGCCTGCACCTTACCATCCCATGCTCTAGCTGAGTGTAACACACTAGTGTTAAGGCATAGGGTATCCCTAGCCAGTCTAGGGGTGGATCAGCCTTGCAGGATTGTGTGCAGAAACAACTTTCCTCTATACTCAATCTTTTAGGAGGTGTTAGCTCAAAGTACAGGATGGAAACTTTGTATTCCTGACTAGTTCATATGCACTTACACATGTGTACTCAAAGGGACAGCCTGGGAAGAAGGAAAAGGAAAAGTATCAGGGTCATTGTAAAGACAGTTTTGGTTAATGAGTTATTCTCATTAAAACATGCTCTATGCACAGGCTAGTCGCACAGGCTATGCATTACAATTTCACAAGTGCCTTCCTGCCCTTTTATATTCTTTGTGAAGCAGGGATTTACATTCTTCCCAGCCCCACCACTTCCCCTACTGTCCTAAAATCACTGTCCCTACTACAAGTACTCAGGGAATGGTTGTTCCACTTCAAAAAAGACTTCATTCTATCATTATTTCCTCTTATTGTGAGCCAGAAAAACACACTGAAGATTTTCTGTACAGGTCAATACTAGAAAAAAATATCTTGGATTTTTTTAAAGCAATTCATGTTTATTAACTTATTTTCTTTCACTTAATTGCACTTTGATAATTTCAAAATGGGATGTTTTAGCAAGGTTAGAGATTATTTTTGTGGGTGTTATTCCACCCTAGGTTCCTCTTTCTCAGTTTGAGTTTATGAGGAATTTAGAGCTCAGTTCTGCTGAGGTTCCCTCAGCAATGCTACATGTCCAGAGAGAAAAAAAAGCCTATGATGAATTACAGTGATATGCATCAGGATAATTACACCTGGTCTTGGCGGAAAGAAAAGAAAAGAAAAGAAAAGAAAAGAAAAGAAAAGAAAAGAAAAGAAAAGAAAAGAAAAGAAAAGAAAAGAAAAGAAAAGAAAAGAAAAGAAAAGAAAAGAAAAGAAAAGAAAAGAAAAGAAAAGAAAAGAAAAGAAAAGAAAAGAAAAGAAAAGAAAAGAAAAGAGAAAAGTGCACAACTGTCTTCTTATTTCCACTCTGACGCCAGACAGCTTTTACTGACAGGTTGATTAGCCATGAGAGTGGTGACGAGTGAGGTGTACACCTGAGTATTGTGTCTCAGTGTTGTCAGACTGGGAGCTGACAGATTGCATGAACTGTGGACTTTCATAATTCAGATTTAATTTAAATAGTCTTCTAATATGCATTTTCTTTCTGTGCTGTTCTCCATTGGCATGTCCCACAGTGGGTACTGTACAGTGAGTGGAATATAGCTGAAGCAGGAGGAAAAAACTCTGAACCCTACTATTTTGAATAAAAATAATAACTTGCAATGTCTAACTTCTTTGGATCCTCTAGGATCTTAAATATTTGGAAGAACATCATGAAAGGTATCAGTTGGTAAGTTCCTACATAAAATAGTACTGCAATACAAAAGGAGATATTCAAGTACCTCTTGAGGTGTGGACTGAATTATTTGGTAACTGATTTCTTTTTTTTCTGCAGTATGTATGGTGTCTGATTTGCCATTCACTTTGCTGGGTTTTGAGAGCATTCTATGTTGAAATGTAGACCAAAATGTCTTATGCAGTCTGCAATCAGAGTGCAAAGGAATAGGCTGCTGAACTGCTAGAATTTTTTTCTTATTTGAGTAAGTAACGTTGTCATCCAACAAAGGCGCAGGAGAATGCTTAACATTCACCAGCCACAAATGCTTTGAATTAATCACATGCTTAAATGTTTTTGTATATTTAAAAGTGGATAACTGATTCAGGAGAGTAATTCTGATTTGAGAATTAACACCATATGGAAGTACGTTGTTAACTGTTCCTGAGTGACTCTGTGTATATCAAGAAATGACAAAAATACAGGCTTCCCAGGTGTGTACTTCTGTCTCTATTCCAAATAATATGTATTTCAGCATTACATCTGCGTTATTTAAATGATCTACTAAAGTTTATTGAATGGAAAAAAAGGCAAGAAAATCAGACAAGTGGCTGTGACAAACAAAGAAAGATATACTCAGGGAAATTTAAGCAGCACATATTAGGCAGCAAGGGTGAAAGAGCTGGCAGTGTTTCATGTGTTTGCAAGTTCTGTTTATTTTCTAAAATCTCCAGTTTACTATAATAGGCACATTAATAGGCATGAATAACTAAATCTCATCTGAATCTGGCTGGAGAGCTGCCTGGCAGAGAAGGACCTGGGGGTGTTGGTTGACAACCGACTGAATACGAGCCAGCAGTATGCCCAGGTGGCCAAGAAGGCCAATGGCATCTTGGCCTGTATCAGAAACAGCGCGGCCAGCAGGACCAGGGAGGTGATTGTACCCCTGAACTCAGCAGTGGTGAGGCCACACCTCGAGTACTGTGTTCAGTTCTGGGCCCCTCAGTACAAGAAGGACACTGAGGTGCTGGAGCGCATCCAGAGAAGGGCGATGAAGCTGGTGAAGGGGCTGGAAAATAAATCCTATGAGGAGTGAGTGAGGGAGCTGGGGTTGTTTAGGCTTGAGAAGAGGAGGCTGAGGGGAGACCTCATCACTGTCTATGGCTGCCTGAAAGGAGGCTTTGGGAGAGCGAGTGTTGATCTCTTCTCACAAGTGACAGGTGATAGGACAAGAGGCTATGAGTTGTACCAGGGGAGGTTCAGACTAGATATTAGATATTTACCAAAAGTGGTCAGGCACTGGAAGGGTGGTCAGGGAGGTGGTTGAGTCGCCGTTCCTGGCGATGTTTAAAAAACAGGTAGATGAGTTTTTGAAGGACGTGGTTTAGCAGAAGATGGGTACGGTTGGACTTGATGATCTCAAAGGTCTTTTCCAACTGGATGATTCTATGAAATGAATGAAAATGCTCGAGATACCTGGATACATTTGAGAAGATGATTTGGTTTCTGTCCATTTAATCTTGTGGTAAAGTCAAGGTTCAAACAGAGTAGGTCCTTTTTTGTTTACGTGTACATATCTAATGTCTGAAGTTTAGCCGTCTTAAAAGCAAGGTAAGAAGATCATTTACTTATCTGGACTCCTTGATTGCCAATGGAGACAGGAGCAACCCACCTCTTGGAAGACGGGTAGGAGGAACTACCTTTAGGGTAACCCCTTCCTTTTTCCGTTGACTAAGAAGACAGTTCAGTTTAGCAGGCACACCAGCTTGCACACAGATTTAATGGCATGAGGTGAATCATAACTGAGATATCAATTTTGACTTTGATTCAGCTTCTTTCTCATCTTTGTTCACTTGCTTTTATCTTTGCTCACAAATTAATTCAAGCTTAATACAGCTGCTGCCGTCTTGTTTATGTTGTTTTCACAAAATGCCAATAATAAAAAGCGCATTGCAAGAACTGATTCTGCACAGGAGAAGGAAGAGATGCAAGTTGAGCACAGGAAGATTATGGACAGCAGAATTACCAAGTCAAGTTACAGAGATGGTGGTGCATTGTTCCATGTCATTCTGTCATTACTTTCACTCTGGATTTTTGCAAAAATAAAAATCGTTAATGAAACTCTTATCAGAAATATAATTCAATGCAAGTGCAAAAATCACAGAGATTGCTAATTCCTGGGCATAATTCTAGGAGCACAAGGACTGGAAGAATGATGCCAGCTTCATGTATGTTGCTTTTTAATTCTGGTATTCGTATTGCTCAGCCTAAGAGCGTAGCGTATGTCTGTGGAAATACACTGCACTTGTCCATGATGACATTTAACAATCAGTAGTTCAAAGCATGTGCCAGGTTTAGAATTTTAAGGTTGTATCTTTATAACAACAAAGAAAAATTTTTTAGAATGTTTTGGGTGTTGTTTTCACTTTGAATTTCCCTGACAACCAAATCTTGGCTGTGTGACAAAGGACCCAAGAGCCACAACCAAATAGAGTGGTACCAAGAAGTGGTAGTTGGCTTTACCACCTCCGTTGGATTTGCTAGACTAACCAATTCCACTTTCAAGTACTGTAATAATTAATATTTTTTTTCTGGTGGTATCAGTTCTCTGACAATCACTTCCTTCTCTGCCTAATCATTAAGTTGGCATAAGTGCCACCAGTTTTTACCATCTGGTCCACAGTCAAAAGCCCTTGCCTGCTACTGTTCAGTAATTGCTCTTTCATGTGTCTACCTTGATAGTAATTAATGGGAATATTTTCAGTGTGAATTCAAGCAACTATTCCAGTTTTACTACCCCTAAGCTTCAGATTTTGCTTCATTGTGGAAAAGAGAGTAGGCACTTATGGGTCTGTCTAGACATGACTGTGTTAAGTACATGTCTGATCACATGAGTTACTCACTCTGGTAACATTAATAAATGGGACCAAGCCAAATAGAAGACAGTTCTATTAAATTCTCTGAGCTCAGAGGGCTATTATAGAGTCAACAGGCTCTGTTATGTTAACATCTGACCAGTGAAATAGTTGTTTCCTGATCCCAGCCTTGGCTTTCAGTCACAAAAGACATGAGACAGATGTTATGGTTTAGTAGGGTCAGGGTTATCAAAGAGATGCGATTAATAGTCAGTTACTTTGCTTTATTGACACTTTTATTGTATTGATTACAAAGGACTCCTCACCATGATTTTTCATTGGTTTGATGAACTGTGTGATGGATGAGAAGTAATGAAGGAACATTCTGCATTTGAGCTCTTCCTGGAAAATTCGGACATGGGTGCATTTTCTACTGCTGGTTTACTTCGAGCTTGTTTGATGCAGATGCTACTGATACTGGTATCCTAGAGGGCAAAGGGGTTAATGCCTCCTTGCAGTGGTAACAGTTGTAAATGCAAACAAGGTGTTTGTAGCTACCTAATGATTTCCCATCAGGCAAAAATACCGAAGAATTGAAAATACGGACTCTAAAAGTGCATCAAAGTAATTTGTTAGTCTTTGAAGTAGGAAGTTATTTATAATGGAGAGTGTTCTCTGATGAATTGATAGGCTTGCAGTGTGCACGACTGGTACAAGCAGAAAGAAGCTTGTAAAAGGATGTTAGAGTGTTACAACTTGAATTTGTGAGCACTTCTGCGCCATTACTTTACATTCTGTGCCGTTACATTACAATTTTTCTTGTCTCCCAAATATTACTCCCTGAGCAGCACTACAACCAATACAGAATTCCCTGATTTGATAGTGACACATGAAAAATAAAATCCTAAGCAGGGTGATACTTAAAACCTCTGTACATATAACTGAGATGGGATTTATTGCTAATAGGCTGTTGGATGGTTGGTGCAAAAAGAGAGACTGAGTAACACAATATCCAATGCCTGACACTACTGGCCGTTTCTGTACATATTCTTTTAAAAAGCATGTTCAAAATAAAGAGAAGCTAGATTGGACAAAACTAGGCAGGAAAGCAATGATTTTTAGAGCCATGAAGAGATTTAATATTTTTTTCTTTTTTTTTTGGCTTAACCAAAGATGCAAATAAAATTTTATGAGATTAAGAAGAGAATGGAATTCAAATAAGGTGATATCTCCGCAACTTAAGCTTGTCTCTGCAGCAGCACTGAAATCTTTCTCTGCATCTCATGTAGAATAATTTTTAAAGAAATTGTAGAAGCTGTTGAATGACAAGACTGTGAAATTAAACCTACGCTGCATAGACAGAGTTTGAAAAAGAGAGCAAGACTGTCAAGGGTGCAAGTGCATCAAGGTCAAAGATAGCAAAGAACTTGACTCTGCAACCAGTTGTCCCATCCCTGGTGGAGTACCCATGTGGACAACTGTATGCATATGAGAGCTCTGTCATTAGCAGTCAGCCATTGCCCAGGAGGTTCTTCAATTAGGCCTGAAACTACAGAGCAGGTGGGTGGGTTCCAAAAGGCCAGATACTGTCCTTTTGCCCCTGCCTTGCCCCTGCAGAGCAGAACTTCAGTCGCAGAGAAAAGCGAAACCATAATTCCCTTCAAGATTTGCTGCCTCTTTGTCCTTAACCACAGGTAGCTTTCTGAGGTTATACAGTAAGGTTGTGCAGCGGTGCAGGCAGAATTTGGCATCCATGGAGAGACATCTTGAAAAGGTAGGAGTGAGAGCACGCCAGCAAATGCATCTTTACAGACTGATAAATGCCTGCGGAGATCAGGGCATGAGTTTCCTGGAAAGGCTGCTCTTCAGGGCAGTGTAGCTGCTGTGTATTGTACACTGGGAAGGTATTTGTCATCACCTACGATGCCGACAAATGGGATAGGGGGGCAGGAAAGGAAGGTCAGGAAAGAATTGTGACATGAAAGAAGATGTTGCTGCCTGTACTCTTTTCCATGAGTTTGACAGCAATGTTGAAGGCAGCTTGGAGTCATCCATCAGGCTGCAGAGCTTGCAAACTCTTAGAAGAAGGCTCGTTCTGCACTTGTCTGGCCTGCAGCATTGCTCACCAAAGCCTTGCCTGTGAGAGAACAGATAGACAGGGAATAAAAGAAATACCTCGCCATGGTTTTAACTTACTATCCAAGGTCAGGTGGTTTTAGTTGCATGGCATCAAAGACCATGGTACACATGTGATACTAGCAGATAGTGCATATACAGTCTCAAAATATGGAGGGATTTTAGGGCCAAGCAATCACCATATCTACTACTGTGTGCAGGCTGGAGCTGTGACCCTGCCCTACTATGGGCTGATACACTGTGGGTGTGGGGTAGCAGCAACTTCGTGAGCTCTTAGGGATGCTGTGGTGATGGATATGTTAATCCTCACCTTGGTATGGAGGGCTGCTGGTCTAGGGCCATGAAGATGGGTTGTGGGTAGACAGAACTGTGCATTAAGAAGTTATTGAGGGAGGAGGGGAGATGCTTGGCTCGTAGCTCTACACTATTTGCTTTTTTCCCAATGGGGCTTTTAGCCTCAGGAGGGTTTTCCTCCTCTGCTGTAGGCTGTATGAACACAGAATGCCATAGATGTCTCTACATGCACAAGCGCTTAGGCAGGGACGGAGAAGAAAATGGTAGCATGAATGTCCACTCCCAGGCTTTGCATATACTTTTCTAAGGCAAATATATTTTGCTTTTCATGAATATCTTGAAAAGATTCAGTTTCTGCCCAATGCAGATTAAAAAAGATTAAAAAAAATTCAAAATCTACTTGGTATTGTATTTGCTGTCGCTATTATTTTTTTTGTAATTCCAGCAGTCTGAAGCTGTAGAGAAAAGGGAACTCAATATTTCTTTTGGTGGAATAAGAGGAAAGAGTAACCTTGTGGAGTGGAGAGGGGCACTTTGTCTGGCATTTTAGGTTTGATTTTAGCTTTGCAAAACCTTGAAATAAAGAAGTTGCAACATAGGATTATTTCAAGGTGCAGGAACGTCACACCAGTGCTTTTAAGGTGAGTGGTCATCCTGATCAAAACAAATTCACGTGTATGAGTTGCAAGGGGAATGGATCCTGCTAGAAGTGTCACTCCATGGGCAAGAAACCCCTCTGGATTTTGTGTTCTGCTATCCTCCCTCTGACTGGTGTAACATGCAGAATAAAGCTGTCTGGAGGAACTTTGAAACTGAGGACTGAAGAAGTGCTAGAAGGCATTATCTCATTAGACTCCACAGAGGCAGGAGGAGGATGAAGGCTAGGACTATTACAAGTCCCTCTGGGGCATGGAACTCTTGCATAACATATTGTTGCTTTGTTTGTTGTTGCTTGTTGCAATATATTCTTCTGCCTTTCTCTCTCACTCAATAAATTGCTATTAAATTCAGATTTTGGGTATGGGGAAGTGGGCTTTATACTGCTGTGTATGAAATTAATTTAGATTTGCTTGCCAGGCTTCTAGGCAAGGACATAGACTTCCTACCTGCTCTTTATGAAGATGTCAATAATACTACTCAAATCTGGCCTTCTTATTTATTGAGAACAGTGTCCAGGAAAAAGAGCTATACTTGAATACTGCTTTTTCAAATGTAAGGCACTAGTACATTTGTGCTTTTTTGATTAAATGATTAGCTAAGAAAGCCAAGAAAGCCAGTGGGCAGGTTTATCTCCAAATCCCAACTCCCTAACCAGGTAGAAGTTGATAATTGCTTTGCTCAGAGACTCAAATCTTTAGCTCTCTTCTTTAGGTCTGGATTTTGTCTCCCCCTCAAGGCTACACACAACCATTTATTTTGCTCTCTAGTGACACTTTCCTTCATCCTAGGCTCCCAATTTCTTGCTCTCTCTGCCCAAATGGGAGAGCATAGTGAGGTGTAATGCTGGCCTCTACAGAAGCCCCTGCCTTTTCTAACAGTATTTTGGACTGCTGTGCAGTGAGCAACAAATTTTACCCTGATTGTTTAGTGGTCAAAGAGTTTTTCCCTTTTTAAAAGAAAGTTCACATCCAATAACTGTAACAATTACAATATGTATATAGCAGACCCTGAGGTTCTTGACTTCATTTCTAGGAGCATCTTAGCATAGACGGGCAGTGGTAACATAATCCTGCTGCCATCTGAAGAGGAACTTTAAGGTGGGTATTTGAAGTGAGAAATGTGAGATGCCTATGAAATCATCTCTCCTCATTCTTCTATGGACTATTGGTGGACTTCTCAGATGAAGAAGGATGCCCTCTGCCCATGCACTAAGCTACTCACTGCTGAAAGCTGCAGAGTCTAAAGAAAGTATAACTGACCTTAAAAAAATACCCAAAAGCTGAAAAAAATATGCTCTTTCGGTGCAGTGGACTAAGTTTTCAGCTTTAGATGTCCCCAAAGAATTAGTTTCTGGAAATAAGACAGATTCACTAATGGAAGAAGGGTTCTCTTCATCCTTCCCTAAGCATGTGCTGTAGACACTGCTAGTTAGGGAAACTGGGTCAGAAAGTCTCTTCTGTACAGTGGCTTCCAGAACCTGTGTCTCATTCCCTGATGATGATGACAGCTATGCTCCTGCTGCCACTGCAGGAGTTTGCTTTCAGCCTTCTCATCTGCTTGCCCTACTGCTTCCAGAAGCTCCTCATCAGCAGCTGGCCTGCGTTATGTTCTTCTTACTTGGATGTGGAGAGTATGGAGACATCTGGAGTTTGGAAGGCACTAATCAGATTCATCAATCAGGAAATGTTTAAAATAAACTGAAAAAATTAGGAGAGAAGTTGTTATACTCACACTCAACATTAAACACAGAATGGAATGTAATGAACTGGTAAAAGAGCATTCAGTCCCCAAACTTATTCAAGAGAGTCATCTGCATGGTTTTCAATTTGTCTGGCAAATGCTGATTGTTGTGCTACAAGACAAATGGTTTGCTGTACAGACAACAGTATAATGCCACTGCCAGCCTGAGTTTTTTGACTTCTCTGAGGACCCCTGAAACCACATTTTTCCTCTTCCCCTTATTCATTGCTAGTGTTGTTTTTGCATTTGGTGCTTATTCTTTGGGAAACATAACAAACAACATATAGACTGAAGTCACTAGATCTGTTTCTCTCTAACGAGCAGTGACAGAGTTTTTTACACCTAGCTAGAGCTGCTAGGACACTCTCCAAAGAGTGTGGCACTGAGAAAATTATGATGCCATTGTAGATGTCTTGCTTATTTCTTCAGAATAAATGAATAACATCATTAAACTCCAGGAAGAAAACTTGCTTGTGCTGGAGTTACGGAGATGTTAAAGCATCTGAGACTAAGGTTTGCATTTAAGTCAGGAGTTATTTGGAGGTCGCCATCATGCACTTTCTTTTGAGTCCTAAATATGAGTTTAAGTGCCTCACTTAAATAATTTCATCCATAATGAGGTTAGTTTGGCTTCTCTGCTCTGAAATACTGTAGAAGAAATGTGTTACTGAGTCAGTGTAATTTTTTTTAAAATTCTAAAGCTACGAAAGGAATAACTTTTTCATGATTCTTAAGGTCTCTGTTTTATAGTGTGTTTTAAAGGAAAGCTGTAGCATGAAATAATGAAGATTAACAGTGTGCTGAAACTAGCTGTCTCTTCTTTCAAAGAACTAGCTGTCATTTCTTCCTTAAGATGATTTACCCTTCTAGGTTTAGCAATGGTGCATTCTTTGAAGCACAGCAGGAGAGTGTCTGGATCAAAAGGAAGGTAATTTCCAAAATGCTCTTCATAATTATTATAAGAATGGTCTATTGCTGCAATTTTCAGGCCCCAGAGCTAAGTGAATGGTAAGTTTACATGTACTGATTTTTTACAGTAGAGTCAGAAAAAGGCAAGTATGTAGCAAGGATGTAGGATTTGCTATAACATGGCTGTGGAGCCATGTTTATTGTTTTTGGCAGCATCATCCATGGTTCAAAACCAAGGTCTAGCTGAAGAGTTCCACAATGTTGTGTACCAGGGAAATATTTCTAACCAGCACCATTTTCAGGACGTAAATGTAAATGACTTCCTACCGACTTGATGGATATCAGGAATTATTGGGTATCTTGAAAATGAGATCACTAAATCTGTCAATATGTCACATAATTCCACCGCACTGTGCAAACTGACTTTTTCACATCGTTGTCAGATGCATTGTAATTTCAGGAAGTATCATCTTCTGTCTTTTAACAGGTTGAGAAATTTTCTTGTATGGTTAGTGTTTTCTAATATCTGGAGTATTATCTTTTCCCTGTTTGTGACCTTTCCAAATGAATACATGAATCTTTGGCCTTCAGTATCTCTATTAATTTCGTCATTAGCCTATTTGTAAAGACCTGTTACAGAAAAATCCCTGTTACAGGAAAATCCCTGTAACTCTAATTGAAAGGCTTGTATCTACAGTGGTTCTGTGTATTTTATTTCTTAGCTTATCATCAGTATTTTCCTGATATGATTTTTAGCCTTCATTTATCTTTCCTCACAGTAAAAAACATTATTCTTTTTTATGTTGATACACACTATTTCATTTTCTTGACTGAAGACATTAAGACTCCCTTGTCATTTCTGTCTCCTCTGGTCCTTTTATTTTCATGTTTTGTCTGTACTGGGACCAGTGTTCTTTAATATTTTCATTAATTATACAGACAGTAAGATTCAGTGCACCTCAGTAAGTTTGCAGATGACACCAAGATGTGTGGGGCAGTTGTCACACCAGATGGACAGGATGTCATCCAGAGGGACCTGGACAATCTGGAGAACTGAGCCTGTGTGAAGCTCATGAGGTTTAATGAGGCCAAGTGCAAGGTTCTACACCTGGCTATCAATACAGGCTGGAGGGTGGTGTGACTGAGAGCAGCCCTGTGGAGAAGAACTTGGGGGTACTGATTGATGAGAAGCTCAACATGAGGCAGCAATGTGTGCTCACAGCCCAGAAGGCCAACCATGTCCTGGGCTACATCAAAAAGAAGTGTGGCCAGCAGAGTGAGGGAGGGGATTCTCCCCCTCTACTTTGCTCTTGTGAGACCCCACCTGAAGTATTGTGTCCAGTTCTGGAATCGCCAACATAAGAAGGATACGGAACTGTTGGAGCGTGTCTGGAGGAGACCTACGAAGATGATCAAAGGGCTGGAGAACCTCTGCTGTGAGGACAGGCTGAGAGTTGTTCAGCCTGAAGAAGAGAAGGCTGTGAGGGACCTCATAGTGGCCTTCCAGTACCTGAAGGGGGCTACAAGAAAGCTGGAGAGGGAATTTTTACAAGGGCTTGTAATGATAGAATCAGGGAGAGTGGATTTAAACTGGAAGGGGGAAGATTTTGATTAGATTTTAGGAAGAAATTCTTCATGATGAGGGTGGTGAGGCACTGACAAGGTTGCCCAGGGAAGCTGTGGACGTCCCTTCACTGGAATTTTTTAAGGCCAGATTGGATGGGGCCTTGAGCAACCTGGTCTGCTGCGACATGTCCCTGCCTATAGCTGCGGGGTTGGAACTGGGTGATCTTTAAGGTCCCTTCCAACCCAAACCATTCTATGATTCTACGATAGATTATGTTTTTACATCTCTCTCAGTATTTTGTTCAGCATTATTAACATGTACGGTTTGATTGAAACCCTGCTTGTTATTTTACTTGGTTGGAATCCAGTTTGCAGTGAACTAGTTGCTCACTGCCAAGGTTAACAATTCATCGGATAGAGAGGGGAATTGCAGATTCTGTTCCTGGCATAATTTTTCGCACTTCTTTTTGTAAAAGTACATTGTACTTTTTGTTCATCTGTCTACTCCTAAACCATAATTTACAGGAGGAAGGAGGGTCTGACTGTAAGGACATGTGAAGGCTGGATGGATTTGTGGGGCTGATGTAGGACTTATCTAGTGGTGGATAACCGAGACAGTGAACTTCTTCAAGTCCTTGTTTCTGCCTCACTTACCTCCATGCCACTGATGAATGGTTAAGTCACTGTTCAAAGTTTTGTTCTTTCTTCTTCTTCTTGGGATTATGTGTTTTGGGAACCTGCAGTTTAAATAACTCAGATTTTTTGTCTTATTTTATTGTTTGGTGACACAAATCCTGCTCTGAGGCAGTAAATGTGGTCTGTAGTTATTAGTCCCTAACTAACTATCAGATAAAGCTTTAGGACGCTTGGTAGATCCCTGAAATAAGAAGATTAGTTTACAATGTTCTAGTAGTGTGCTAGTCCCACAAAATATCTAAGATGTGCTTGCATGCACTGATTGTTCCCCATGGGGAACAGGGGATGATGATTTTCTTTTACACAGATGAGCTGCTGTATAGAAGTAAGTTTTGAATACTGTATGCGGTGTGAGAAGTAGAAGATTTCTGATAGTCATAATATTAATTCTTACATTCATGCATATAAGTAATCTGTGCATATTTATATACATATAGTATGTATCTCCAGCTCCTTCAGCGAAATCTTCAAAAGATCTTCCAGAAGTAGGGAATGTGCAAAACTCACCATGGATCTGTCATGCTCTCAGTGTATATTATTTGAGTGGATTTGCAGGATAATTTCTTGAGAAATCTGCTTCCGCAAAAGGGGAATCAGAAACTGTCCATTAAGGATGGCTGAAGGATGCTTCACTTCACTATAGAATAAAAAATGAGTATATGCGGCATATATTTGGAAAAATATGCTCCACAATAGTATATATATGTTATAAAAATAACTTTCAGCATAGGTCTATTATGCATTCACTTGACAAACATTCATACAGTGTATAATAGTTAAAACCTTTTCTGCCTTTTCATCATATTAAGTAACTAATGTAATAATTTGAATAGATCAGCCACTGAACTCCTTTTATATGCAATAAATAGTATTTCTTGCCGGCAGCGTAATGTGATTTAACAGTTGTACTTCATATTATACAACCCTTCAAACTGGAAATCTGGATGATAAATAGTGTGATAAACATTGGAGAGGCACCAGATTCCAAGGGCTTACTATTGCCTCTATTATATAAAAATAAATGAGAAAATAGACAGTTAAGGAAATAATAAAATGCAGTTGGATGGCAATCAGACTTTCTCTTTCATTATTTCACCATGTCCTTTGTCACAGCCACTCCTTTTATATTTCATTTACAGAAATACTTGTAAAATCATAGCTAGGCATAGGATGCTCTGTTCACACCAAGCACTTGTTTCAGAAATGTTGATCAGTGGCTTCTTTTCCAGACATGCGCTCACACTATCTCCACCAGGTAAAACAATAGCGTCATTAGTTTTTCCCTCCTTCCAAAGGTGATGGTTTTGAGGTTCACAGTTATAGCTGCCATTCTTCTGCTGGCAATGGATTTGTAGTTTTTATGTCAGTCTGACTTGTCCAGTTTCTAGTCTGGAATGCATTCTTTTTTATTTAATACAGAGTGCATACTTATTCATGAAAACCTGGGTCCAGCAGTCAGGTATTGTTACTTTAAACATTGCTGGCTTTTCCTAGAGGGTTTCAACATCAAGATGCTCATTGGCTACCAGACTAATTGCTTTACACTGCAAATGATGCCCAGGGGTGAAATAACACAAATACTGAGGCAAAATTTCCAACATGTGTTCTTTAAAATTCCCCTCTGACCTGGAAGACTGACCTTTGGTGAACAAATGTTCTTTCACCTTCAGTGTTCAAAACTATTAATGTTTTAGTATACTTACATGATTAATTCTCAGGCTTTATTTTCAACACGGTAATTTCTGAACTCTGCCATTCTTGTGGCCTCAGATTTGAGGCAATTTATTCTCTAAGTCTGTCAATGGTTTATTCAGTACAACCATGTTTGATTATATCTTTAAAAGTTACTGAGTAAGAGTTGCACTCTGTTATCTTGGCTTCAGTCTTTCAAAGAGGAGCCTTTAGTTGTGTTATTCCATAACACTGATCTTTGCAGCTGAGAGAGTTTGCTGAAGATTTTGTAGACTGGGAAGATCCATTAGTAACATATTTAATTTCCCAGAAATATTTCTTGTATGTTTTTGCATGGCAACGAATGAGGAGTCCTTTCTATTATGAAGCTTTCTTACCATGCAAGTATTTGAGAACCTGGTAAAAGAAAAGTTACAGTTTGTGTTTGTGTTCTTTCTTTTTTTTTTTTTTAAGGTGAATAATACTAATGACAACAGGCATCCCTGAATCTGAGGGGTAGGGGGAGAAGATTTGTCTGGTGTTCTTTAGGTTAAGTAGTAGCCCTTACTCCTGCTCTGGTTTAGCAACATGTGTATAATTTAAAGTCTGCCTTAGATGACAAGACAACTACTTTCCAGCAGTGAATCCCATTTATTCTTTGTTAATTACCCCATCAGTTACTGCCCAGAAGCTACTACAGCTGGAAGATGAGGAAACCATACGTATATTTCTGCTTTCTGTTATTCTGATTGACTCTAGACTCTCTGATGAAATGTTTCCGCTTGCCCAGATTTCATTACAGCCTTCACTTAGGAGTTGTGGGATCCCTCTGTGAAGATCCAGAAGAAAGCACCAAACTTTTACCAAGATGTTGCTCACTCTGTTCTTTTTTTCAATCCTGCTGTCCTCAGCAGGTTGTATCGTCTTTTTTAACTAAATGTGTATTGATTAGGAATCTTGCTCAGTTAGACTTTACAGGTCCTTGTGTATTTTCTCCTAGCCCTCTTCTGTCTTTTACAGGCCACTTGGAGTCTTTGGCAAATGTTGTGTCATTTGCCTCTTGTAAATTCAGTATATTTATTTCCCCCAACACAAAATCAGTGATGACTCTATCTGGTAGTGACTTGCTGTAGCATTTAAAGTGTATCCTCTGTGGGAAATTTAAAAAAAAATTACAGTAATATAGTATTGTTGGAACAAACCTTTAAAAAAACCTCATGGATAGAACATGTCCTCCCATATGTTTTCAAAGCAAAATTAATTCTGGCCCTCCAGTCAGCACAAGGACACTCAGTCCTGGCCCCAGGCATGTAGGTGTGCAAAAAGGACTGCAAATTATGCTGTAAACCTCTTGAGCCTCAGAGCCTTTGTGAGGAGAGTGGAGAAGTACTCAATACTGTGTCTTATGCCTCTTGGGTCCTGGCTCTATGACTGCCTGAAAGTGGGCTGCTGGGCAAACAGGCAAAGGGGCAGGGAGCCAGCCAGCTAGTTCATTATAAGTATTTGACAAAATGAAAATGTACCGTGGGAATGGGCTGATTTCATGGAAACAATATTTTTCTAACAGAAAAAATTCAGGTAGTAGAATCTCTGTCCAACTGTTAATGCAATGTTTCTCTCCACAGCTTTTGACTTTTTCTATGGGAATTACAGAAGCTCCATCGTTGGCAATAAGGATGTTAAAATAAGGAAATAAAACTTTGCGTATGTATTGTATGCTATCTACCAACCCCTGTGCTTCGTAGAGTATGATGAATAATCTTTATCCATTAAAGTTGCTCAGAATTTACTGAAATTAACAGTTTGTTAGACTCTGTATGAGTGTAAAATACACATCCCTCTCTATTATATATTTTTAATCGTTCAACAGTCATTCTAATCCTGGTGGCCATATCCTAGTTGGTATTCTTGTTCCAGAGAGGGTAAAACAAGCAAGGAAAAAAGTGTCTTGTGGATCTGACAGGTTATTTTGATATTTGGAATGCAAATGGTGTGAGTAAGGACAGCAAAGCACAAGTTCTCTTGACAGCTGTGTTCACTCGTCTTGCTTCCTGCCTGTTCAGATGTTTCAGAAACAGCAGGATTAGCATAGGGTAGAGCCTGAGCTGTTCGTTAGTCTGTGTTGATGACTAAGGTGGAGTGTTGTCTATTCCTGCAATAAAGCAGCAGTAGATCTAGGAAACTTCACTGACACATGGAAACCAAGATTTTTTGTTGGGGGTAGTTCATCTTAGATGAATTCCATTGCATGAAATGTTTTGGAGGAGAGAAAGTGTAAAATATATGAGAGATTCTGTTTTGAGACTTGAACCTGGCTTTTTAGGTCATTGTTTCTCCTTAAAAATGTAACGTAGAGGGAAAATATGGCTGGAGTTAAGAGAATGGTGAACTATACATATGTTTCTACTTACATAGAGAATATATTTTTTCAGCTTTTTTTGATTGTGAACTTATGCTTTTCCTCTCTGAAAAAGGAAGATAAAAACATCCAAAATACTAATGGTATTGGATGAAAAGAGGGTTTTTTTCTATGTCTGGTCAGCTTTACATTATTATGTCTTCTTCTAATGAAGTGTATCAAGAAAGATTTAAGATTATGTCTCCCTGACAAAACAACTTTTGGAGTAGGGGGCAACTTTAGCATAAATTCTGAGCTAGACATGGTACTTAAAAATGCATCTAAGAGCAAATTCTTCTCCAAGAATATGTTCATTTTGTGCATTCACTAATGAAATAAAAATGAAATAAATATGAATAAGTAAGCAGAAATAATAGATAAGAATAAACAGCAGTGAGTGCCTTTTTTTTTCACCTGCCAGAAAGCAATGACTGTTTATGTTTACTGGTTTCGTCTGCTTTTGTTTGGGAATCACATAGCCTATGTTTGACAGAATGCAGGTGTGCTCCAGAAAGCCAGAGGCACTCAAGTTTGAAGGGAAGGAAGGATTTCTTTTCCTTCTCAGCTGGCAACCCTTTACCTGACTTGAAGGTAAGCTGCTAATGCCTCTCCTCGTTACACCTGCACATTGCTGAGAGGGCCAGAATCTAGAGATAGCTGTGAAGCTGGGTCTCTTGTGGCCATCTGTCATTGCTTGTGTTGTGCTGCAAAGACAATGACTGACTCTCAGATGTCTCTGGAAGAAGATAGGGGGGAAAGGAAAAAGCAGTTTGCAAAATTGCAATCCACAAAAGAATATAGATGGATTCTGCACAGTACATTTACTCAGAGGCTTAAGCAAATAATGCAAAATAGTGACTCATACTTGTTACAGTGCTCCATTTGAATAGATCTATGGACTCTTTATATCCACTTTTTTTTCTAAAGAGCAATCAGTACCACACATAAGTAAAGAAGGGCAGGATTCACACAAGGGCAATGGAGGAATATAACAATTGTATGGAATATGTACTTCAGTAAGTCTGGTCCTTGTTTTTTCTTAACTGCATCCCCTATGTGATTGTTCCCTGCATACAACAAGTACACATGCAAATGTGTGACCCATTCTTCTTAGTTAGTATGGGAGGAAAACTCTTCTTAAAAAAAAAGCTGCTATATTACTATGAGATCTTGATCAGATCCTGCCCCACTATTCAAATTATTCATTGAAATAAAGAGTGTAGGGTTACAAGGCCAGCAGAAGTGTACTGATTATGCACAAGATTTTTTCAGTCTCTAATAATAAGTGTAACGGAAAAGTTCCCAACCAAGTTGCTCCTCGGGGCTGTGCATGGGCATGGTTCCTGGGAAAAGCCATCTCATGAGTGCTGCCTCCTAGAGAGGTTTGTGAACATCTTGGCTGGGACAAAGGTGTGCCAAGTAGCATGGTTTGGCAGCTTGACGGCACCAATGATAAAGTTCCAATATTCCTGAATGCTATCTTAGTGTGACATAGCTTTAGAAAGTTTTCTGTCTTCCTCTCTAAGTGAATAAAGCATTGTTATAAGTCTAGAACTTTATCCTGCTGAACCTTCTTTGCTTTACTTCAAATGCATGACTTCTTGTCCCGTCCATCAGGTTACAGAGAAAATCTAATTCTTTTCCTCTTCCCATTTTTCTGCTTTAAATATAAAGAACATTACTCTCTCTTCTAGACTGAACAACTTCATTTATTTTTCAGTCCTTCCTTGCAGGTCATGTTTGCAAGACCTCTACTTATTTCTGTTGCTTCCTGCTTTTCCTGAACAGGCATATAACAAAACATTGTGCCTGTGAGAGCTTAGCTGACTGTTGAGGACAATATTGATAAAAATAACTAACATAATGTATGATTACTTTTCCCTTTCTGTGCAAGAAGCGAGTAGTAGAGTTGTTTTTGGTAACATTACCTAAACCTTGACTTCACCAGACAGGATATTTTCCTGGTATTTGGTCTGTCTCCTTTTAACGGAATTGCAGTAGGGATGCTTCTGAGCTCTGGAATTTGTACTGTTCACACTATAAATACAATAGAACTCCAGTTTTTAGGTGTATTTTTACTCCAGATTTTAAGCTTAATGACACTAAATTAATACACTAAATACACTAAATTAACTTTATATAGAAGTATTTTAAGAAATTAATTTTTAAAAAATATTTCAATTTCTACTCGCTTGTGCAAGAAGATTTGCATGCAGAATGCTTCTAAGTTGTCAAGTCAACCAGGGCACATCAAGCTCAGGGATAGTGGGGGTAATGATCCTAGCCCCATGATTTGATATCTCTGAGGTGAAGGGCTGTGGAAACAGCATGTAGCTCTGGGGCCTTCCTGAATTTCCTCATTCTGCATGTCAGGTGAGAAAAACAGAGCACAGTGCTGAGTTCCCAGTGCAGGGACAGGAACTACGAATTAAGGTGGAGACAAGCTCCATGGGTTCTTTCGGAAAACACCACAGCAGCAGCAGGATTACATTTTCTGTCTATGCTTACTTCACCTCTTGTGTCTTTGCTGTATCTGAGCTTTTTCCCCAGTGTTAACTTCTTCTTGAGTAACTGGAGAAAACAGTCTCAAATACTACCTATCCTTCATGACAAAGGGCAGGAACACCCATAGTATTCCCCTATCACTGTTTCCTGGGAACACTCAACTAATCCTTTCAACTGGAAGACTGAAACGTCTTTCACAGAATCCTATCTAATACTTGAAATGTTTCTGTAGCAGTTGTGAGCTACCTAGCAATATCCAGGGGTTCTAGATAATTCCTTCCTTACACAGGGAATGTTTGCACAGAACTAATTTTTAAAACCAAGCATTTTCCAAAGCAGTAATGGAACTTCAGTAAAAAATGTTTTCTTTGAGAATATCTTAATTTTTTTTATTTTTTTCATTTTTTTGAGAGCTACATATAGAAAGAAAAAAGTATTTTTAACATGTTAACTCATGATTTTAAAAAAGGATAAAGTGTCTTCTTGAAAAAACATCAGGTGGGAAAATCACTGTAATTATTATAGAGGGTGATACTTGTTCACACAGAAATTTATTAATATTTTTATACATTGAAAGAAAACAAATGCAGGCCTGTAATATTGAATATCATGATACTTATTCAACATAAGTTCAATATAAACCACTTACATTGTCATCTTTCTGTATAGTAGCAATTTTTGTTACCTAAGGCCAGAAGGGTTTATTTCCTCTGATTTTCACATCACTGATGACAACGGCAAACAGCCTACATGAATTGCCTTTTTAAAGTTATTTTGATGCTGGAGTCCGAGTCTAGCAGGCAGGGTCTCTCATTCAAAGCGCAGAAAACCTTATTTGAGGCCAAAGGCTGGCTGCGGGGTTCCAACATGAACTTAAAAAAGCAAAACACTAAAACCCATTCTTAGACATTTCAGTCTCAGGAATCTGGGAAGATGAATCTGTTCCATAAATTCTACATGTTCCTGGGACGCAGGAGAGCCATGAGTATAAAATTGAAAGATTGTTAAATAAACAAAAAACCCAAATGAACAAATAAATATATAAAATCCCACGATGTCTTAGCAGCAGCTGAAAAAGGGCAGATCTGGAGATGGGATGTATTTTTGAAAATCTTTCTCTCCCTGTGAAAAAATTCACTTTTCAGAAGGCTGGATGCAGGTCTGGGCTTCTGATGTGACTTCTAAAGTTTAAAAGGCCACTTTTTCATATGTCTTTCTGAAGGCTTTAGAAAGTCAGTGGGCTTCATTTTGCCCATTACGTATTATTGGAAAAATATATTTATAATACTTCAAAGAGCTGAATATGAATATCTGTACCATGTTGAAGATCAGCAACTCCAACAGTTTGCTAAAACTGAGGGATAAATGCAGCTTTTGTCTCTTCTTGTATAGATCACTCTCTCCACAGCTGCAGGTTTTCTGTCACTGATTTCTTTCCATTTGGTTGTCAACAGCAGATCAAACCTGTTTGGAGATATGAATTAAAATTCTTGATCTTGACTGTGTAGTCTCTCTTCATGAGGAAATGTCACCCATTGCACCTGTACAGTGTGATCCCTGCGGTTTCAGATAGTGATCTGGATAACAGGGAGCTAGACCAGCATGCTTTATACTTCAATTCAACAGACAGAAACAGTTCAGAGACAGAGTGCTCAGAGTTGCCCTGAGGAAAAGTTTATGAGCAAGGCAATGGTATTGTACTGCTTAATGGAAGGGAAGGTTTACTTTTTAGCAGAAAGAGTGGCAAGAGTTAAAGATACAAAGACCATGCCCTTTTGGACTATATCTAATTCTTAAAGGATATTGTATGGATTACAGTTCTGTCTATAGTCTATTGTGCATTGAGTACAAGTTCTGTTAGTCTTTATCTTGGGTAAGTTGATAAGTTGGTAAGTTGGTTAAGTTCCTGAGCCAGAATATTGTAAGGTCTAACTGTCCGTAAGGGGATATATTTCATTAAACATTACAGTACATGCTTCTTTCTTGAGATTTGCTAGTGTGAAGTACCAGATGTTGGGGCTGAGATTGGGATGAGCTCAGGGATAAGGGTGAAGAAATGACCTTGCCCTCTTGTCATCCCACTGTTACTTCTTAGTGAGGAAAGAGTCCTGGCATTGCCTAGACCACCATTTTTTTAGCAGTTAAAAGGAATAAACCTTAAGTGACTCAACTGCGTGCAGAAGAAAATGCTTTAAACGCTTTCTGGGAAGTTATATTTGGGATTTGACTATAGGGCAAAAAACCTACATTCAGTATTTCCCTACAGGGCTCTTACACAGTTAGATTTACACCTGTATACCTAAAATATGGAACTGTGATAATCGTTCGCCTTCCCAACAATATTGTTGCTTAATTTCATAGAGTTTATTTAAAAGTAGAGACATGCGTAAAAAAGTAGTAATTTAAAAAAATATTTCTAGTAGTGTTCAAGCTTATTGCAAGAGACACATATACCCTTGGCCTCTAGTGTGGCAGTGAGACCTTGAATATCAATTCTTCTCTATACTTTGCTTTAGAGATATAAATCCAGCGTAAGGTGAGTGCAAAAGCGGTGATCTGCATGTATGTTAAAGGTGCTCTAAAGCTGCTCTATGTTGTAACAGTGGTTGCAATAGTCAGAAGTGGCCACCTGCCCCAATATCATGCCTTTTATGGTTTCATTTATTTCTGAGTACAGGAGAGCTATTTTTCTGTTCAAGCAATGTAAGTGACAAGGGACAGGGTGCTGGAGTAGCGAAACATGCAGCCTTGTGCTGGTCCCCTTGACCTCTTTTGGGTACCTGCTTGCCTTGCCCTGGTTATACAGAGAGTCCAAAGCTGATGCTAGTCCACTGTGAACAGTTTAGCCACTGGGACATGGAGCTCACTGCAACGCTGGGGCTGTGCATGGGGAGCCTTGGCACAGGCTCATGCATCTTCCCAATGGCCAGAGTTTCTTGCCTGCCACACTCTTCCCCTGCTATACTTTCTGATTTTGATACTGGACTTTGGTAATTGTTCCCTTTGGATGCATTTTTCAAAGCAGATTTTGGATTTCTTGCTTTAATGCAGTATTCCTTGGAATCAACAAGGATTAGACAGCTTGCTGATCAGAAAACTCCCTGCAAAGCATGTGCAAAATAAAATAAACACTCGCGATATTTTTACAAAATTTCTTATTCTAATTTTTCCTTTCTACTTAATTGCTTAATTCTTTATTTATCTTTGTTTCAATGTTCATATATGAGAGGCAGACTGGGCTGCTAGAACTGCTTTAAGCCATCTTAAAAAAGACTTGGAGTGAATGTGTCCCACAGGGTGTGACAAAATAAAATTCAGTATTCTTTAGGCCAATATAAACTCTACCAAATTGAAACCTTTCATATTGTTGGAACCGTCACCAGAGAAGCTTTCCAAGAGTGCCAGGAAATAGTTTTATGTATGTCTGATTAACCCTGTCTGAGCAGCAAAGGCATTAGCAGCTGATTATATAAAATGCTGTTCTATACTTGCAACGTACCTTTTTTTCAGAACCCATTTTTATAGCAGTATCACAATACACTGACGTTCATTCCTGTAAGCATCATTGTTTCTGACTGAATTGCAGGATCCAGGCTTAAGTCCAGTTTCTCTGTGAATAAGAACTTGTCTTGCTATGTTTGCAATTACCCTGCATTTGCAGCTATGGCTTTTGTTTGCCTCCAGAGTATCTCTGTGCCTGAGCTAGTGAGAGCGCTACAGAAAACGGAATAGTACTTTCCCTGGAAGTGAGCTGCTGTGAAGTTTTTGGTCTAAGTCCAGATCGATGCTTTTCCAATGAGTGGTGTGACCATTTGGGGGTACTCACTTGGGCTTGCACTCCAGTTCCTGTGCTCATTGCTAAATATATTTTCGAAACATTAAACGTGATTGCATTCATCTTTAGTGAAAATGATGTATAATATCATGAAACCAAGAGTGTTGGACTTTCCCCCCCCAGCTCCAAGTGTTGTGAAATCAATAGTAACTCAGTGAAACAATAACATATTTTACTCATTATAGTTTAAATACATTCATATTCTTTCCTGTGGTTCTGTTAGTGAAGTAGACTATTGTTACATCAAAGATGAATTTGGCCTATTCTTCACACATCTGCCAAAATTTTCATTTATTTGGATTCATTTTATCAGAGGAGCTTGATTTTTTTTCTTTTTAAAGAGTTAACCTTCTGGCATGCATTTCAGCTCCTTGGATCCAGCAGTTGTTACAGCTTAAATTACTCAAGAGAAAAAATTTGTATAGAAAAGACATAAAATAGGATCATAACTGAACATTTTTGATGATTTTTCCCCCAAAAGTATAGATTCTCTTGACTCTAGACTACGTTCTCATGTTTTAGGAGCAGCATTGCTTCTGCCATGTTAATTTTAACACTAACTGAACTTTTTCTTTCTGCAGTTCAGTAGTCTCAGATTGTTTCTTGCTGGGCAAGCAGTAATTTTAGATGGGTCGTCTTTTTCTTTTTTAATCCTAGAAAAATATTATTCTGTTGTGGTTAAAGGGCAAACTAATTAGAATTATTGTTCAAACACCTTTACAGGGAATTGAGATCTATGAGAGTAGAAGGAAGAACATATCATAAGCTAATATTACTGTATTTTGATTTTTCTTTTTGAGTGTTTCTTATTTTGACTAGTGAGCTGAAATATCCTGCTTGTTTTGTGACTGGGACAGTGGGAGTGGAGATTTTAATTTGACAATTATGCCTCTTTCCTAAGGGTCTCTTGCTGAGTTTTAAAGTTTTCTCTCACTTGGTAATTTAGTCACTGACATCACTGTTGTTCTATAAGCCTAAAGCACAAGACATCAATGAGAAGAACTAGCTATTTTGGCTTGAAAATTGTGATTTTTCTCTCCTGTGCAATTGGTGTTGCAGTATTTGGTTCTGTTTAAAATGTAGCCTGAAGTTTTGATATCTACATGTAGCAATACTCTGTGTCTGGTGTACTCTGTAATCTAATGAGCATACAAGTAGATCAGTTAACGTACCAGGCTTTGAAACCATATTGTTGCTCTTTGTTTTGTTGTTGTTGTTTGGGATTTTTTTGTTGTTTAGAGAGCAAATTGTTTGCTCTGAGGGAATATCAACAAAATGTTCCGGCAGAGTAGCAGTTGCTGCATGAAAGAGCTACATGCATTTTTGGTGTGTGAATGTCTATAATGATAGCATGTAGATGTATTGCCAGATCCAAGGGAGAAGAGGAATAGAACTTTAGAGGCTCTGTAACAAAGCTTCAGCCACATCCTCCTTGTCCTGTAAATAACAATCAGATTGTTATTCTCCTGGGCATTACAAATCTGACTGCAATTTTTTCCTGATTTTTGGCTTAGTAATTTATGAATATATTGAAAATGTTTACTGAAAAAGTCCCTTCTGTTGCTGGCAGTTGATCGCCAACTCTTGATTTAACTGCTCTTGCCAAATATATCCCTCTGCTTCACAGAACGTCACCTGGGTTTCTTTAAGTTAAAGGAAAGGAAAATACTAGGAAATTTGGAAAAGCAGTTTTTGAGCTGTTGTCAAGGATAACAAAACACTAACTAGGATCACAGCAAACAAATTGTTTGTAAAAATTGCAAGGAAAAAGTATAAAATCTCAATAAAATTATGAACTGGCATTATTGAAGTATTATGTTAAGATGGTTTTTCTACAAGAACCGACAGTGTGAGATCAGGCACAATTGAATCAACTGAAGCATGTTCCTAATGTTCCTAACTATTACAAAAAGAAGACAGCTGTGCCTTTACCAGTAAACAAGATTGGCTTGAGGCCTGTTCCCCGTCTCTGAGGACAAGTTTCATGGCTCAATGTGTGTCCATGTGGTGGACATCTGTGCCGCAAGAGTAGCCAAAGGCTAGTTTTCTGGGGAAGATGTAAATTTTGCCACTGTTGCTATTTCTATCAAAGCTTGGGAATCTGTATTCTGGTATGATACTGGTGGGACTTTATCATCCTCAGCTCAGGAAGGATAAATAAGTGCTCGCATTCTAAAAAGACAGGTGGTTAGTGACCATGTAGTCTTGACAGTCTGCCTTTATTCTATTTTTTCCAAGCTCTCACTTTCCTCTGTGTTTTTGCTTTCTGCTGGAAGGAGTTTTCCTTAATAAGCCCAGATTTTGACCATTGCTGAGATTTCCTGAGCAGAAGACTCCAAAAGTAGCGTTTTGAGGAGCATGCTAACCATATAATCTTGCCAGATCTTAAAATACTTGATGGATGAGTTATGCCTGTAGTATTCAAGTAGTATACTTGAAAAAAAGAAAGCAGTAACACCAGATACTTTCTTTTGGTTTTAATGCTGTTTCCCAACAAGAACAGCACTGATGAAGGCTTTAATCTGCAGCTGCAAAAAAACCATTTTACTCTTTACTGGAGTGAGTAGCTAAAACAGCAAGAATTGAGTGAATCATTATGGTGAAAGCCATAATAGTTCTTTAAAATTCACCTGACGCAGCTGAGTAGTTTAATTTGAGTAAGATACTAGATTTACTCTTTAAAGGTGATTACCGCAAACATAGAGAATCTAGGTCTCTGATCCTCATATATGGAATAACATCTATTGTGCAGAGTCAAAGAGTTACTTGACTTTTCTGGGGACACTAATTTCCATCAGATTTCACAACCAAGCTCCCAGGATGAAGAAGGAGTACTATCTCCATGTGTACTAAGTACACCATGAAACACTGGTACAGAGAAGTTTCACGAGGAAATCCAGCTCAGCTACTAGAAGCAGTCTTGCAATGGTGGTACAGAGCTCAGTACAATACACATTTATACACATTTTGCAAAATATATTTTTAAGTCAGTTACCCTGTCTTCCCTCACCTCCTCACATAACTCCCTCTCAGCTTTTCGTTTTGTAGTGATTCTTGTTTGCAGTTCTAACACATACCAAATCCAACCTGTGGCACACTGTAATCTGTTAAATTTTCTGGTGAAGCTTGGCACTGTTCCTAAATTTTACCTTTCTTTTTCCCTTCCACTTGTATTGACAGCACCAATGCTGTCTCCAAAACATAGAGAGAAACAGTACAAATTGTGAGGGCCAATTCTTGCTTTGGATAGGAACACACTGTCCCTGTTGAAGTACTTTGAAGTCAAGGTAAAACTCTGATGACAGACTTTCCTTCCTGAGCAGAAAGAGGTTACACAGCAAACGCACTTGATACAACCCTGTGAAAGGATTTTGGTGTGATATAAACCACAAATGCAGGGCAGAAAAACTTCTCTTCTCTGTTAAATGGAGTAGGACAATATTTTCTTCTGTTCCCATTGGTAAGTTCCTGACATTAAAAAGAGATAACAGACAAACTTCTAAATCGGTAGATGTTGTTTGTAGAGCTCCACATTTCTCACAACATAGCTAGAAGTCCTGAATTTAGCATATCTTACTTAAATGGTGACAATTTTGTGATTTTTCGGCATTTGTGTGTTACAGGATTTTCTAGACCAACTGTATGTCTCACTTGAAAGTGCTGTAAAACTGTAGTAATTGCATTGAGTTTGGAAGACTGCCAGAGGTGTTTACAAGTCAAATAGAGGACCTGGCCCAGATTAGCTGTTCATTGCTGTGCAATCTTCATTATGCATAAGACATTGAAAGAAATGTCTTGTCAATTTTGAAGTAGGTTGAAAACATGAATAATTTTCCTTGAGACAAAAGAAACAGTTCAGACAATAATACCAGTTTTATTAAATCTGTCATTGAAAATTAAGACAGACTAGGTTTGGAGTCACTGTGAGCAGAGCTGTACACCTGTGAAGCTGTGGGAAAGGCTTTACTGAAGGTGTAGAAATTTTTAACAAAATAGTGGAGATGACGGAAAGTAAATTTAGGGGTGCAGGTGAAGAAAAACTGGATTAAAGAATATGCCAGGAACACAGATAAGTAAAAATTTCTTGACTTGTATTCAATTTTCATCATCTTGGGAAGAACAGTGATCTATTAAAAAATAAATGTTCAAGAGAAGTAATAAACAAGCAGGAATTTTTTTTTAAATTCTGTGGTTTAAGATTTAGGGAATGATCAAGAGCTGGACAGGAACTGGAACACTGGGTCAGCATGCAATGGAAGATAGAGAAAAGAGAAAATAGGCTGATGTGTGCTGAATTGCAGAAGGCTGAAGGTACGGAGGCAGTTATGCTTTGCTGTAGAAATAGAGAATATTTTTAAATTTTATTTCAGAATGAATTGCTCACAGGTTTTCATTCTCCACTACTGCTATCCACATTTTTTTTGTAATAAGCTAGTACCCCAAACAGATGATTGAGCAGTCTCTTCCCCGACAACATTGTATAACTCTTTACAAGATACTTGTACTTTATTTTCTCTCTGTACTATAATGTAAAATAACATGATTTCAAGTAGCGTAATCGTATGAAATTTTATAGTTATTTACAATTTGTGATCCCTCTATTGATGCAGAAGTATCTTTAGAAAATACATGAAGCACAAGGAAAAAATGCATTTGTTCTTTGTTAAATAACAACCTTTCCATTATCAAAATGAGCTCTCTGCCCTTGTCTAATAACACTTTTTATAGGGCTTCCGTTACTTGCTAACCTAAGTCATTCACAACACTGCGCGTTTTCTAAGTCTGCGTTGCATTTGTGTTTCACTTTGTCATGTGTCAAATATTGTTTCTTTGTAGGAAGGCTAATACTTTTTCATTTTCTGTTAATGCTTCTTTCTTCGGTAGGAAGTGTGTTTGCTTAAGACTAAATTATTTCATTTGGAAATGGAGGTTAGTGAAGAACACTGGATTTGCCATCTCAGCTTATGTTCAAAGGTTCTTGTGACTCAGTTTCTTGTTTCTGACCCCAGCTTAGATAAGCAGTTCCAATAATCCAAAACTCATACCCTTAAAGCCACATGTGAAATTAAGCATATGTTATGTAAAGTACTTTCTTAAAAAGGAAGCTTAGAAAATGATGGATAGCATATGTTTGAAAGGAAGGCTAACAGTGCCCTATGCCTACAAAAAGTTTAAAGTGCAACCCCACCCCTCTCACACCACCTCAAACAAACTGGAATTTTGTAATAATTTGTGCAGAAGACGAATTCCCTCTTCACTGCTATCAGTAAATGTGCAGTTTATGTTTAGTGTCTGAGGCTTTATATCACTTTATTATAAAACAGAAAATACCCCATCTTAGGTAAGAAAGGAAGGTTTTTATTACTCATCCCTTTTGAATATTTATAATTGCAGGAATAACTTCTATAGATGAATTTCACAATATGTTGTTTAAATATTTTTCTTAAGACCAATCTGAAGCCACATGTTTTAAAAGTTACATAGGATAGTTACTTGCTCTGTTCCTTACTGTAAGTTTCTCAGGGGTTATTACTCATCAGATGTACAAAAATTCCTGGCTGCTTGTACTAGGATATGTAGTCTCCAAAATATAAATTTGTGACTAATATTTATCACCTGCATTTCAGAACATAAATCCTTTCACTATCCAGAATACTCTGGCACCTTGCAGTCCAAAATCAACAGGCTACTTGGCCCTTCAACGTGTAATTTGAAAGTCAGTGCTGCAACTTTGTTAAAATATGAGGAACTGCAATGAATCACAAGAATATATAACACTTGGAATTTGTTAACTAGTCACTAAAAGCTAATTGATATGAATATTAATATTTTCTCTGTTGAGTTCAATATATAGACTTGAATTCATGATAATATCAACCAAGATGTAAATGAAAAACTGAATGCTATTTATTCTTCCAATAATGGAAAAATTCTAGTGAAGTATGTGTAAGGACCAGAGGCTTTGACTTGAGATAAGTGTTGAAAAAGAAAATTATATTGTTTACTTTCTTTGGATTTACCCTGAGCCAACTCATGTATCTGTTGAGTACAATGACAGTAGGATGCACTCTCTTTTAAACCAGCCTTCAGCATTGCTGAAGGGCAATATTTTTCTGCCTTAATGAAATGAAAGAGAAGTAGAATTTTCTATAGAAGCAAAACGGTAACTAATTTTAACTCAGAAGAACATAGGAAAACTTTTTGAAATCTTTAAGAACTTAGTATGACATTTGCAAAATGTCATACCCAGTGGGTGTATACTGCCACACAGACGTCTGGCTGCAGGGCACGTCCCTTTTGCACTGGTATTGGACACTAGTGGGGGAGTTCACCTCTGAGAGATGTGCTTGGGTGGAGGAATTCCTCTGCTTAGAGGCAGATCTCAGGGAGGAGGTGAGCAGGCTGATGACCAGCAGGATGTGTCAGAGGGAGATTGACTACTGGAACAATACCCAGACCCAACAGGCAGGCATGCCTCGTGCAAGAGAGGACTCCCCATTCAACCTCCATTCAGCTGAAGAGGGAAATTTAGGAGATGGAGAGGAATGGCAGCATATTCCTGCAAAGTGCAGCTGGTGTGTCTCCCCTGCCTCAACCTCAGTCTGATATGCAGACTGGACCCATTACACAGGGAAGTCTGCTGCCTATCTGGGGCCTCAGTTAGAACTGTGGAAAGAGAATTTCCCACTCTGGTTAGGCCCACAGATTATTATCCACTATTGGTAGTACTGTAACCCCAAAAATAAATGTGAGGGCAATTAAAAGAGTCTTCAAGACCTTATGGTGAAAGGATCAGGTACACAATGTTCTTATCTGCCATTCCTATTACAGGGAATGATGAAGGAAGGACTAGGAAGAGACAGGGAATAAATACCTGGTGTGAGGAGTAAAACTTTGCCGTTTTTGACCATGGGTTGGCCCACACAACACCAGGCTTGCTGATAAAAGATGAGGCACACCTGATCCCAGGGGGCAAAAGGATGCTTACCAAGAAGATAGCAGGGCTGGTCAATGGAGCTTTAAATTAGGTATAAAGAGAGAGGGGGACAAAAACAGGCCCGACAGAAATAAAGCGTGGGAATGGCACTCTGATGTCTGAGGGATGGTGTGCCAGTGAGGACCTTTTGTTTGCCACCTCAGAGGAAGCAGGCAGTAGCACTCCAAGTGACAAAAAAAGATGCAAATTTTATTGATGGGTTAGAATCTACAGCAAACAGTCACTAAAGAATTGAGACTATTCCCCTCAAGAGTGTGGTGGGATCATGCGCCCAACTGAAGTGCATCTGCAGCAATGCGCACAGCATGGGCAACAAACAGGAGGAACTAGAAGTCATTGTAGGGCAAGAAAACTATGATGTAATTCCCATCATGGAAACGTGGTGTGATGACTCATGTAACTGGAGTGCCGCCACGGTTGGCTATAAACATTTCAGGGAAGATAGTCAAGGAAGGAGAGGCGATGAGGTAGCCCTCTGTGTTAAAGAGTGCTTTGATTGCCTTGAGTGATGATAAGGTTGAGTGTCTATGGGTAAAAATCAGTGGAGTGTCCAATAATGCAGATACTATTGTGGAGGTCTACTATAGACAGCCCATTCAGGAATACGAGACTGATGAAATATTCTACAATCAACTGGAAGAAACGTCATGATCACTAGCCCTTGTTCTTGGGGAGGACTTCAACTTACCAGGTATCTGCTGAAAGTATAATACAGCAGAAAGGAAACAGTCTAGGAAGTTCCTGGAGTGTGTGGAAGACAACATTCTGACACAATTGGTGAGTGAACCAACTAGTGAAGGCACACTGCTGTTTGTGAACAGAGAAGGCCTTCTGGGAGATGTGGTGGTTGGAGGACATCTGAGGCACAGTGATTGAGATATGATAGAATTCTCATTTTTTGGAGAAGTAAGGAGGGGAACCATCAGAAGAGCCACATTGGACTCTGGATGGCAGACTCTGGGCTGTTTAGAATGCTGGTTGATAAAGTTCCTTGGGAGGCAGTCCTAAAGGGCAAAGGTGCCCAAGAAAGGAGAATGCTTTGCAAGAAGGAAATCATGGCGGCGCAAGAGCAGACAGTCCCCATGTGCAGGGTAGAAAACCATCTTGGCTGAGTAGAGAGCTTTTGGTGCATCTTGGGGGAAAAAAAAGTAAAGTGTATGAGCTTTGGAAGAAAGGGCAGATATCTCAGGAGGACTACAAGGATGAAGTGAGATCATGCAGAGAGAAAATCAGCGGGGAAAAAACCCAACTAGAACTAAAAATGGTCTATTCTGTGAAAGATAATAAAAAATGTTTGTACAATTTCATTAACAGCAAAAGAAAAGTCAAGGAAAATCTCCATCCTTTACTGGATGCAGGAGAAACAATAGTGACAAAGGATGAGGACAAAGTTGAGGTATGTAATGCCTTCTTTGCCTCCCTTTTCAATAGTGAGGTGAGATGTTCTCTGGGTACTCAGCCTCCTGAGCCAGAAGACAGGAAGAGGGAGCAGAACAAAGCTTCCATGATGCAAGAGGAAATGGTTAGAGACCTGCTCAGCCAATTGCACTTTCATGAATCTGTGGGGGTGGATGGGATCCACCCAAAGGTATTTAGGGACCTGGTGGATGTGCTCACCAAACCCTTTTCCATTATCTGTCAGCAGCCCTGGCTGACTGGGGAAGTGCCACTTGCCTGGAAACTGGGGAATGGTACACACCATTTACAAGAAGGGTCGGAGGGAGGATCCGGGGAACTATAGACCTGTGAATCTGACTTCAAGTAAGAGCCATCATGCAGCACACAAGGCAGCCAAGTGATCAGGCCCAGTCAACAGAGATTTATGAAAGACAGGGCCTGTATAATGAACCTGATCCTGATCTCATTGCATGACCTGTTTAATGGATGAGGGAAAGGCTGTGGATGTAGTGTATCTGGACTTTAGTAAAGCCTTTGACATCCTTTCTCACAGTATTCTTCTTGAGATACTGGCTGTCATTGACCTGGATATGCACAGCCTCTACTGGGTAAAAAACTGACTGGATTGCCTGGCCTAAGGAATGGTGGTAAATGGAGCTAAATCTTGTGACACACTGGTCACAAGTGGTGTTTCCCAAGGCTCAATGTTGGGTTCAGTTCTGTTAAATGTCATTATCAGTGGTCTGGATGAAGGGATTCAGTGTGGCCTCAGTAAATTCATGGATGACACGAAGCCCGGATGAAGTGTCAGTCTGCTTGAAGGTAGGAAGGCTCTACAGAGGGATCTGAACTTACTGGATTGGTGGGCTGAGACCAGTGGTATGACGTTCAACCAGGTCAAGTGAATCCTACACTTGAGAAAAGACAACCCCATGCAGCACTGCAGGCTTGAGGAAGAGTGGCTGGAGAGCTGCCTGACAGAGAAGGACCTGGGGGTATTGGTTGACAGTTGACTGAATAAGAGTCAGTATTGTGCCCAAGTGCTCAAGAAAGCCAATGGAAAGTTGGCCTGTACCTGACACAGCGTGGCCTATAGGACCAAGGAAGTGATTATGCCTCTGTACGCAGGACTTGTGAGGCATAATACTCAAATAAAAATATGTGTTCAGTTTTGGGCCCCTCACTGCAAGAAAGACATTGAGGTGCTGGAGGGTGTCCAGAGAAGGACAATGAAGCTGGTGAAGGGGCTGGAGAAGAAGCCTTATGAGGATCGGCTTAGTGAACTGGGGTTGTTCAGCCTGGAGAAAATGAAGCTGACGGAAGACCTCATCACTGCCTACAACTACCTGAATGGAGGTTGTAGCATAGAGTGTGTTGGTCCCTTCTGCCAAGGGATAGGTGATAAGACGAGAGGAAAAGGCCTCAAGTTGCACCAGGGTTTGTTCAGATTAGACATCAGGAAAAATTTCTTCACCGAGAGGATTATCAGGCACTGGCACAGCTGCCCAGGGACGTGGTTGAGTCACCATCCCTGGAGGTGTTTAAAAGGCAGGTAGATAAGGTCCTCAGGGATATGGTTTAGTAGTGCATGGGTATGGTTGGACTTCATGATCTCAAAGGTCTTTTCCAAACAAATGATTCTATGATTCTATGAAAATAGTTTTTACTTTTCTCAAAGGTGCCAATAGGCTTTCTTGTGCCTTTGTTTTGAAAGAAAATTCCTTATCGTTTACTTCTGAAATGGGCATTTTTATTATCCAGTGTTATATTAAAAATCAGAAGTAAAGGGATCATAGGAACAGTTGAATAGCGTGGAAAACAAAACACATCACCTCTAGGCAAATTAAAACAATCGAGTTGACTTTAAAATGAAAATTTCTCTTTCACATCAAAACCACCCTAATCATTCGTCCACCTCTACATGTAAGCTTAGGCTTTTAGGTCCTTGCAGTTTCATTTCTTTTGAAGACAGCCCAATGAACTCAAAAAGTCACAACCTGGCTTTTACTTGATATGCGTGTTTTAAACCACCCAACAATGATTGGTGATGAAAACTTTTATACAGCAAAAAACACATTTTCCAGATTACACAAGTGGCTGTGGTATGTAACCACAGAGTAATTCTATCCTAATGGAGAAAATGGATGCAGAAATGAATGAAAAGACAAGGAAAAGAACTGAATACAAGACAACTTACATTTTCATTTGATTTCATTTTAGTGAGACGAATTTATTTTTAATATGACTTTTCAGTGATGAGTATCACTTTCTACACTTTCCTTTCCGTGTTCATCTATATTGTGTTAGAAAGGAGACTGCACAATTTTGGCAGTGTGCTTAGAAAAAGTTTCAACTAGAAGTGCAAAATTCAATAACACATCATCAGCAAAGATAATCTTTTTCCCTGAACAAGTTCTCTCTCCAGTATAAAACTTTTATTTTTCTTTACCTTTGTTTTCATGGACGGGAAAATAATATTTTGAACTAAAATGGGATGTGCTTCTGTAATAAATCCATCCTTATCTTAAAAAAGATTGTATTTATGTTTCAGACAGGTTTGTGAAGATTCAGTCATGTCTGCACAGCACTTTAAGATTCTTGGGAAAGGGAATGAGAAATAAAGAGAAAAACAAAGACTTTGTGGATTTTATGCCAAGGTGCAAAAGAACTGCAGATATGACTTAAAAAAAAGAGTTTTTACGTTCAACAGAGTGGTATTTACTGACATTGAATCAGCTATTCTAATTAATTTGCAACTGAGTCTCTGGAAAAAGATAGTGGGATAGGATTACCCAAGGTTCAGTTTTAAGTATCAAAATCTATATCAAAGTATAAGTTACTGTTTAGGAACCTGCTTGGTCTGAGACATTTATCTCTAAAGCAGACAGTCTTGGCCAGTGTGCTTGAAAGTTTTCACTGACCTTCCAATGCGGCAAAAAGAAATGGAGACTGAAATGAAAAGAAACAGATTTTAACAGAGGTGGAGACTGCAGGACCTGAGTGGCTGTCAGTGTGTGTCACGGGCCAAAAACATGTTGACAGCTGAAACTCCTTCCTGAAAACCTGAGGATTGTGAAAGTCTGGGTGATTTTCCTTTATATATCCTCCTATCTTTTCCCAGCACTATTAGTTTTGCAAACGAAATACTGCACCTTTTCAGGAGAAACAATTCTAAGAATAAATCTGACTTGAATGGGCACCGTGAGGATTGACTACCTGGGACAGTGCAATGCTCATGGGAGGTCACCTGGTCTGTGTACAATGACCCAGGTGAGATGTGTCGTATGCCCAGTTTCATCATTGAAAGGTTTTTAGGCTCAATTAAGAAGTCGAGGGCAGGTTGATGGGTTTCTGGCCCTCACTGGTATCTGGATACAGGTTCATCTGAAGAGTCTCAGCATCACCTGACCCTGTATATCCTCCTTTGGGTTTGAATGAGTAATTTTGCCTTCAGGACTGTGGGTGACTGTTTGAGTGCTGCATTTTGGAATGAGAGGTCAGGAAAACCAGGGTGGAGTAGGACTCATTCTGCTCAGCTGGATAGAGTCTGCAAAGGAGCTCCACCTGGGACAAGTGCTGTCATTTTGGAGGAGACTTCTACAGTCAGTAACTATACTATGTTCTCCAAACTTCCTCCTGAGGCAGGCTGGACTCAGTACTTGACTATTAAGCATTATTAGTATTATTTTTTTGTTACGTTGTTAGAGACTTACTTTTTTAATGTTTGAAAGGCCAGTGTATATGACAGCATGACGGTGGGAGGTAGTAGGAAAAAAGACCAGAACATCACATTTTTCTGCAAACTCCAGAAAACAGGGTTTTTTTCTGTATTGAAGGGTAGAAAAAAATACATTTCATGAAGCTAGAAAGTAATATGGTAGTACCAAAAGTGCACCATGGTAATACTTCTGCAAATTTCCTCTAAAGAAAAAAAAAAGAAAAATGGTAATGTTTCATATATAACAAAAAGTTATATTACTTTGGTCTAAGAGTTCTCTCCTCCTCCCTGCAACTGCAAGAATCTTATGAAAACCTGAGAACAATTATTTATTATTTAATAAAAGTCCCTGTTTCCTCTTTTCTACTGATTTAATGCTATTATATAATTCTGTTCGAAGACCTTTACTCCTGATTTACATTGGGCTAAGCAAGAAATCATGAAGCCAAAATCTTGGTGGAAGGTACGAAATGTAAATTGTTGCCAGTTTTCTGCTGAGATAAGCCTGACTGATCTGGAGGTTAACAAAGAAATGGCTTGACTGTATAGAAGACAAAGTTGGACAAGCTGGGCTTAACCAGCAGCTTACCTCGAACTTGCTGACCTGACAGACCTTGGGAGAAGACAGGTGCTTAGATGGGGCAGAGCCAGTGGCTTCTGAACTACTTCTTCTCAAGTAGGTGAACAGGAGGGCTGTTCTCCCTCTCTCTAGTGCTTGTGCAACACTTTTCTTTGCCTAGTAGTCTAGAGGAAAGTTTATTGCCTTGCTTGCAGCTATGCCCTTTGGTGTAAAACATAAAGAGATACACACCTTACGAAGTTAGAAATAACAGGGTTTTGCCCTACCTCCAACTAGCTTATTTTAAGTTTATTGTGTCTTTTGGGAAGGGCAAGACTGTTGCTGTACAGCTTACTTTAGAGGAGCTGCTTACTGCAGATTGACAGGTTTTATACAGAGAATTTGCATATGTAGCATGAAAGGTATAAAAACCAAAGACTCTTTCTGTCAGATGCCTGTATCCTTACTAGCCTTACATTTACAAGAAAATGCTTTTTACTATGTATATTGTTTAACTATTGTTTTACTATGTATATTGTTTGTGATCATTAAAAAAAACCCTGACTGCAACCTAGTATTGTAATTTTGTGCTGCAACTACACTAAAATGATGTTTTTCACTTAAAATTTATCTCTTTACCATAGTTACCTAATAAATGCTGATCATGAAAGTGAGTGAAAAATGATAACCTATCTTAAAATATTTAGAGCATGCGTTAGAAGTTTTCCCATCAGTTTACACACGTGCAGCTTGCCTTTGTTATCGCTTTCTGAAGATTCAGAAGAACAACAAGTGTTTTATCAGGCAAATTTACCTGATTCAAATTCAAAACTAACACCTATAGTTTGTGAGTCAGTAACGGAACTAACATGTCTGGGCTTTGCAGTGTAACTCTTTGACATCTTGCAATCCCTACTCTGTAATGATGTATCTACTATGAGGATGAAAAGCAGAAGCGTGCTGCAAGGAATGAGAAGAATCTGCTGACTTTTAACCAGTCAAATCTGTAGATACATTTAGACTGAAAACTTCATAAGCCAGGAACACTACTTAACAGAACATAAACTAATACTTGGTAGAGAGCAATTTATTAAATGTGTCAAGTATCTGTTCTTCCTAATTTAAAAAGCACTTCAACACTCATAAAAACGAGGCATGTCTCGAAGCAAGGTTTAATGTCTTTTGAAGATTCATAACTTTCAGTGACAATGCACCTTTGAGCACTTGATGAACTTGAGCTATACAAGTAGAGTATAAGGAATTCTGTTAAAAATCCAGTGCCTATGTAGGTGGGAAAAGAGAACTAATTTTTTACAGGTCCTAATTTGAATGCATGAATTACAGTTTCCTTGATCATGGTTGCAGTTAATTTTTACTAAAAATTTGCAATTTATAGGAACACAGAAACTGACATTATTCTATGATATATCATGATCTAGAGGACAGAGTTTGAACCTGTAAAGCTTTGAGAATTATAGGACTAAGGTTTTATTCTGGGCTGCATCATCCTGGGACTATAGTCTTTGGTCCAGCAGAGAGTTAAGCCGAATAGAATTATAGGATGGTTTGAGTTGGAAGGGACCTTAAAGATCATCTTGTTCCAACCCTTGTGCCATGGCCAGGGACACATTTCACTGGATCAAGTTGCTCAAATTGTCATCCAGCCAGGGATGGGGCATCCGCGGCTTCTCTGGACACCCTGTTCCAGTGCCTCACCATGCTCACTGTAAAAAATTTCTTCCTGACAGCTAATATAAATCTCCCCTCTTTCAGACTAAAACCATTATCCTCATCCTATCCGTGCACTCCCTGATAAAGTTCCTCTCCCCAGCTTTCCTTTAGACCCCTTGTAAGTACTAGAAGTCTTCCATATGGTCTCCCTGGAGCCTTCTCTTTTTTCCCTAGGCTAACCATGCCCTACTCTCTCAGCCTGTCGTCATAGCAGAGGTGTTCCATCCCTCTGATCATCTTCATGGCCCTCCTCTGGATTCACTCTAAATGCAAACAAGTCAGTGTGGATATGAATTTCCTCACTCCTGCAGTTATTGGGCTCACCTTTAATATCTTTTGTAGTAATTTGGGAGAAAAAATGCTTTTGTAACATTGTTCCTGCTTTGTTCAATATTTCTCTCTAGGACATACAAAATCCTGCAAAACTTCCAGGTGTTGAACCAGTTTTACCTGTTGATCACGTTGCCTCACAGCACTGTTTGTCTCCATATAATTAGTGCCTCCCTGCAGAGTGGTGCCTAAACTGTGGGGCTCTCCTCACCCTCAGCCTTGCTCTGGTACACATTCAGAAATAAAATCATACATGACAAGCCCAGATATTCCAGCACTAAAGGATGATTGTAATCGTTAATACCAAGTGTTTTAATTGAGCAAGGAATTATTTCACTGAGCAAGGAGATGCTGATTGTCTCTAATTCCTGGGAGCTGCCTAGTTCTAGAAGGAGTAGCTTGAGGAGCGAAGCTTCTGTTGGCTGAGCGACTGCAGGAGAAAAAGACCTGTTAAAGAAGAACAGAGGAAGAGTGTGGAAACATCGTTCTTGTCTGATTTTAAAACCATTGCTGGTCATTTCTGGGGATTCCTCTGGTTGTTAGAAGCAAGCCCTCACTAGACTTTACCATCTCTCTAAATTTAATTAGGCTGTAACATAATTTGCAAATGCAACTTATGTATAAATGCTGGTTGTGTGCAGCCAATTCCTTGACAAGGAGCATGTTGAGTATGCCTGGATCAGTCCAACTGCAGTAATCCAGCCCAGCTGGGAGTCATGTTTTCTGGCTGCATGCACCCATTAAAAATGGAATGCTTTGGAAGGGAGGCAAGTGAGACTTCCCGTTGCCCAGCTGTACAAGAGATAACAACTTCACAGGGATGTAGCAAGAGTTAAATAATTAAGTTTCCAAAATGTTTCAAAAATTTTGGATGAGGGCTGCTGTAGAAGTGAAAATGAAGTCAGTGTCACGCTAATGCTGTCCAAGTCAGACAGCTCAGAAAGAACTGGAGATGAAAAGAGTCTTTGGAGTAGGCCGTTCTAAGTGTGTGTTGGACCTGGGAGATCCTGTTCCTGGTAATTAACATTAATGTGTTTATTTTATGGTAGCTTATATCTTGGGTACTGCAGAAAAATTAACAAAGAGGAAAAGCAATGTGCATATACCTTCTCTAGTACAGACACACATAATTAATCATTTTATGAAGATTGAGGAAATCTCACAGAGAAGGTACAGTTACAGAAACAGGAAATGGGCCATTTTAAGAGGCCTTTGCTGTGTTTTTTAGTGTGTGTGGTGACCTTAAATGGGGAAGGCTTATTATATTAATAACTCAGGAAACAGTAAATAAATAAAATGTGAGACAGTTCATCTAAATTCAAGTGCCAGGGCTTGGATTCAACTTTGAAAGATAACACAGGAAACTCCAAAATACGTAGTACTTTTTGCAAAGAGGGCTTATCTCAGTGTTGTTGTCTGGCAGTGAAGGATGAGAGGCCTTGGGACTGATATTTTATACAGCCTCATCAACGCAGATGGACCAGATCAGCAGCTGAGATTCATCTCTGCCACCCCACTCACCAAAGCTTGTGGTAGGAGCTGCATAAACTGAGGAAGTGGCACAAAAGTCTAAGGATTTTGTAAGAGTACAAACTGATTGATTGTAATAACTTAGGGGTTATTTCACTTTCTAGGGGGAAAGATTAAGGAGAAAAACAGTCTTCTTGGGTGAAGTAGTCTCTGCTGCTTCTGAATGTGGCTTGGACCTTCCTCTGATATACCCTCTTGCAGTGAGATTCATGCAATTAGTCAGTCACAACAATCATCAGATATTGTAAGGTCTGCAATAACAACATGTATTGACAACTGCTCTTGTTCATGTGCTTAGAGCAAGAGTGATCAATGTTTAATGTAATAGTTCAGAAATACACGTTTATGACACTTCATTTCCTATGAACACATTGCTTTTCATGAGACATTTTGTTATGTAAAACAAAGCAAAGATGTAAACTGCTATAAAACCCCACCTCTAACATTCAGTATGAATGATTGTTAGCTAGAGCTAGTTATTTCTGAAAGCTACTTGCAAGTGTAATTAAACTCTTTAAAGTAACGACTCCCAAAGGAATATACTGCTTTAAAGAGGAAAGTGTTTTTACGTGCCCTCCTTCTATTTAAGAATTCTCAGGTATATTTTCTAAACCTCCCAGGCTGTTATTTACCCTATGGTTCTTGTGCACTCTTGTATCTTGGAGCTGAAATCTCTGGAGTAATTTTATTGCATACTCTAGGGTGAGATGTTTTATTATTTTTGGATGTCAAGCTCGTTTGTCCAGAATATCAGCATGGTAGCAGGGTTCCTGAAAGTAGTAGGAATGAAGTAGTACATAGAAGTAGTAAAAAGGCCACTGGATGTCAAAAGGTCTCTCTTAATAATACTGTGGATTTTGTAAAATATTTAGTATTTTGCAAGAAAATCATTAAAATAGGCAAGTTTAAATGCTGGAAAAGATAATAGAGTTCAAAGACTTAGCTTTTGATAGGCAGTTTCTGCAGTTTCATATTTTTTTTTCAACTGGTGGTTTTGTCAATCTCTTATATTTTTCCTTCTGCTCTGAATTTTTTGAATTAACTGTCCTTATTCTCAGCTTGGGGATTTTTTGTTCTCGTGTTTTTTCTGAGAGCAAAAATTAAGTTCACTTTCTCTCGCTCTTTGAAATACTCGATGAGCTCAAATTTCTTGATGGCTTCTTTTTAGACATGGGCAGCAAAATGTGAAAAGAGTGGTGGAATGTGAGTCAGTGGATTTTCTGAAGAAATATTACAAATACGCCATTTGGCTGGTTTCCCGATGCTATTTCCATCTCCCAGAGAGCTAAATTTCATTTCCTTCTGTCTGCCCCTCACAATTGTGTTGGTATATGTGAATATGCAGGTATACATATAAACATATTCATTTTTGATTTTACCCATACATGCACACTGTAAGTACATGTGATGTAAATATAACAGAAATGGTGTCATTTGTAGCATGTCACATGTGTGCTCTATAACTGTGATTTTTTGGCCACTTTCTGTGTTGTACCTGCCTTGCATGGATACTATTTTATTCTTGTTCCTGCAGCTGAGGATATTGTTGATATTGTTGTGCTTTACAGATTTGGAACTCATTTTTTATGTAATGCCTCGCAACACTTATTTTTAAAATATTTCAAACATTATAAGTTGAATTTCTGGGAGTTTTCCAGCTGATGTGAATGCTTTTTCAGGGGCATTGTGTAAAATTTGGGAAAGCTATTATTTCATTGACCACTATGCTAGTAAGATTAATCAAAGTTGTAGCCATGACTGAGAATTATTTACCTTCCTGATATAGCATTTCTGTTATGCTTCCCTTTCTTATTTTCCTGTAATATTGACAACTCTTGATTCATAGAGCTTTCGTTCCACCTCCCCCAAAAATTCAAATATATTTTCTTGTCTCCAGTATTAATGCATCAAATAAATTTCAGAGGAAGAGAAACCATCGAATGTGTTTTGTGCTTGCTTTAGGCAAACAAATGTTTCTGATTTCCTTTCCTGTTACGTGATACTACCTGAAAAGAAATTAAAAGGAAATCACCTTATTAGACTCAATTATTATCTTAAACTATAACAGAACATAACAGTGCTAGATGATATTGAGTCTACTTTTCTGCAGTTACTCTGGTCCCGTTGACAGCTCTTTGAGATTTTACTTTTTTTCCCCCCAATTTTCCAATGAAGAATGTTTGCGAAATGTGAGGTTGGTTGTTCATTGCCGAAGCTCTTTGGTTCCTGATTTTGTAGACTTCCCAAGTGTACTGCCATAATTCAGTGTCAGGACTATTGTTTGTTACAAACCCTGTAGGTATATTCAGACATAAAATGAAGCACAGAGACTGCATCTTGAATAGTAGTTTGTTTTTTTTTTTTTTGTGACAATTCCAGGCTTCCTCCCTCCCTTCTTTTCTGAGAACAAACTGAAATAAATCGAAACAATGGTCTTGGAAGAGAGGGCGTAATCCCCACTATCATGGTTTCGGCAGTATCTTTGCAAGATCTGTGTCTTGATCACGCAAAATACTGTCAAAGTTTCCTGTTTGATCGTAGAATGTCTGCAGTAAAAATAATTTCCATGTGTGAATAGCTTAAACGTATAATTTAGATCAAATAAAATTAACTCAAATTTAGCTCAAATAAAGTTGTAAATTTAGTTTATATAGGCTTTTCTCTGTTACCTACTGAGAACTGCTAATGTAGTTATTTATTACATAAAATTATGACTTTTGTAGAATAGTCACTATAAGTAATCAAACAAACTGCTTGTGTTTACATATCCTATAGTTTTTTTTAAACCGACGATTTCTTAGTGCAGTGCTTTTATTTGTTTAATAGATATGTGATGGTTTCATATAACACTAAGGCTTTAAAGATTCTGCAAAAAGTTTTCTCACATGGACTGCACTCAATCATAAGAAAGTTACCACTTCTCTCTTAATGTCATTATTCTCATTTCACATGGACATGACCAAGAGCACATGTTGAGTCTGTGGCAGTCAGGGGAAAAGAGCTTGGGGCTCCAGATTCTCAATATCAATTTCTGGATATTTTTCATTTTTTTACCAGGCAAAGTAAATGAACAAATATATAAACCAAACCAGAAAAATGAGTATAAGAATATCAAAATAGGAGAATATGACTGAAATCTGGTGTGAAGTGAGATAAAGGTCAAAAGGAGGTTAGACTGCAACACATAGTCATCTCCTGATCTGAGATTTACAATCTGGGCAAAATGGTCCTGAAGAGGATTGAAGCAGTCTTTTAGTGCACGAACTTCTGTACAGACAAGTTTAAGTCAACCTTGATCTTGAGAGAAATCAAAGGGAAAATGTCTGTTAAATAAAAAGACATCTTCTAATGACATTTAATCTCAGCTGGTATCACAAGCTTGCACTGTGTCAAGAGCTATGAAACTTAAGTTTTGTAATTAACTTTGTCCTAGTGGTGCTGTAGCTGGGTATTACAACTGTGCCTGCATGTATATCTGATGTACTTGAGACATTAACACTCTGAGTGGTTCAGGTCCCAGCTAATCATCTGCATAGATGAGATTCTGGAGATTTTGAAACCATGAACTAACCTGACCTAAAGTGCCTGACTGAGCTTCTGGCCATCTTCCAAATTCAGTGTATGGCTAATTGGTGCAGTATCAGTTTTACAGGTTTGGATGTTGAATGGTTCCGAATGTCCTCTGGCAGCTCCTGCTCTGTCCAGACCAATTTGTGCATCTAAATATGTCTATTAGCATCCTAAGGGGATAATTGGCTCCAGAAACTCCCCAAACAGTTCCTGCTGTGGAGCTGAACAAATTATTAGTAGATAAGAAAAGGCGTTCATAAGCTGTTGGTAGAAACTGTTACAGGGGGTGAAGAAGTGGTCCCATAGGACAGTATTTTGAACGTATTTAGGGTATTTAGGATTAGTTCAAATGTAGTTTAAGAAAACTTAGTGGTGACTGATCATGTATATGTTACAGTGGTAATGTAGGACCACTTGCAGGTGACACTTCAGGAATTAGCAGAAGACGAGGTTCAGGATATCTCAGCTGATGGTGCTGTCATGAGGACCCTTAAAACAAAGAATCTTGTTACCTTTTCAACAGATTGTTCAATGTGAGAGATCTGAGTAATGTTAAGTGTTACTCTACACCAAGGTCCCAATAATTTAGATGTATTTTTAAACACACACAGTTCACGAGTGCTTGTACAACCATATAAACCATTTTGTAGTCTTGAAGTGTTGTTACAGGGTAGAGCTCACATTCATTGTGCCTAAGGGACATCCATACACATGATGTAGATCTTGATGCTAAGATATACTTTCCTTTTAATATTCAGTTCAGTTTGTAAGGGGGGAGCAACAATATCTGATTATGAAATGGTGAAACTCTTTACTTATTGAAAACAAGAGGGAATTTGGTAACAGCCAAAACTGTTGGTTATGTAAAATACGAACAAATTAGTGATTAGATTTTTCAGAGCCAGTAAGAAGTAGACTTCTTTCTCACTAGATATGACTGTTCCATTGAAATCTGTCATCCAAAGAAAGCCCACAGCCAATATTCATGAACCTGTCCTAGGTCCTGCCAATACTTATATTTCACAATCTGGGAGGAAACGTGATTATATAATGCAGATACAAATATGTATTTAATTTCAGAGGTATATACTTTGTCTAAGCTATTTCTGAATATATAAGGTGCCTCTTTATGATAATAAGAGACCAAATTAATTTTGTATCTGTATTGAACCAGTCATCCAGAACTGGATTCACAGATGCATGGAGAAATGTGCCATTGATTTCAGTTCAGAATACAGTCCTATGAATGTAAAACCTTAAAAACCAGACTAGTGTCTTTTCTTCCATATCCTGGGCTAAATATGACCCTGAAACCTACTATTTTGTATATCTTCTCAAAATTATCACTATTCATTCAAGGAATATCCCCTCAGAGAAGAAAGTTGCCTTGTGGTCCTCCACAGTATCCCTTTCGTTAGTCTGAAAAGTGCGTGGATGGTTGAACTTTAAACAGATCCAATTTTTTTTTTTGCTGGCCGGAGGGAGAATGAGGGAAGATGCTCAGAGCTCCTGCGTGGACAAAGAATGTCCTGTCATTCCTTTACATTTCATAGCAAGAGAACTAATTCTTCTTGTTGTATATCATGTTAGATTTTTAAAATGAGACTATGATCTGCAAAATGTTTCCATGTCTGTGAGGAAAGAAAAGGTAAATAGATGATGTGGTTGAAAATGTAGCCAAGGACATGAACTCTGGGATTAGGATCTCCTTCAATGAGCTATAATCACTTAATCTCTGTGGTGTTTCCACAGAGTATTTCCTAGATATTGTCTCTTTCAGGATCTTTGCCTTCAGGTTTTCATTCAGTTTATGGAGGTTTATTTGTTGGCTCAGAAATTGGTTGAGGCTCTTTGCAAAGCAGTGCCCACTGTACATTCTATCTGCAGATGACGTGGAAGGAGCTGACTGCCAGTATATTCAGCAATTTTAATACAGTCTGTTCTACCAGTGGGAATATAATCTTTGTAATACATAAACCCTCAGCAGTCTTGTGTTGTGAATCCTGAAATTTGTTATCAAACTTTTAAAGAATAGAAAATATCTATTTATATTTGATTAAAGTTTTGTGTGTAAGTTGCTGTTTAAATGTCTTATGTTTTATTCAGCCACTTAATCACACTTAGTAAAAACATTGTTGGAGTATATGTTGCATGTTTGCCTTGTAAATGGTCATGATGTTAGCATACGATTGTCAGATATTGGCAATTACCAACTGTAGTATGTATATGGCGAGAATTTGTGCTGTTTTCTGCATCGAGAGTACTTGTTATTGTTGTAATGGGAATTTTAACTCCTGTCCTAAATTTTTATTGGTTTGGGTTTGTCTTTCTTTCAGTTAAGTATGCTCAGGAGGTTCTTTGTTGGAAATGAGCATATTCAGCTTGCCTAATTTCTAACTCACCTGAAGAGAAGGAATTTAAAAGTTCAATAAGAACACAAAATTTCTCAACTTTATATTTTTCATGAAAGAAATTAAGTTAGAAAAAGGGGAAAAAGAACTTTATGGACAATCTAATACAAATTAAAGACGTGGACTAGAAAGATCATGCAGCAGTGAAATGAAAAGTGTGGGTGACTCCTTTCCTATAGAAACAGGTAGAAATAGAAAATCAAATAAATTCACGTCTTAAATTACATATATGTAGTTTTGACTTTTACGGTAGTTCAACCATTTTGAAGGAATATATACAGAATTATCTACATTATTCACATATACAGGCTTTTTTTCTTAGTTGGAAAAAGCCTCTGCTTTTAAATTGAAGTGGTCTTGGGAGAGAGAAATTGTGTAATTTAAAGGAATGAATTTTTATATATTCATGCTAGTTTGAAAACCCAAACAATTGTCTAAGAGGATTTACAAGCTCTGCACTTTGCAGCATTTATTCCTTTGGGCTGTTAATGATTAACCTAAGTCCTGTGGAATTCAGGGATGATCAGAAATGCTCAAGAAACTGGAGGTTTAGCTGTACAGCTGATAGGAAAAAAACAGACAATGCTAACGTGGTTTGAATGTGTTTTATTCATTCTGAAATTATTTGATCTTTTTATTTCCTTAGCTGTTGACTCATCACTTGGTGTGCAAGTGATATTTCCATATTCTGCTGGAAGAGTTGTGTCTGTTACAGACATACTCAGCAGGAAATTTTAAGGATAAACGTACTTATCCTGTGGTGATGGATGCTCAGCATTACACATTCTGAGACTGCAGTTTCTTCTCTTTGAACTGCTATTTTTCCCCTGAGGAGACACGGCACAGTCAACATCTCTATGTTCCCCAAGTACATTCTTCAAGTGTAGATAAATGGGACAAGACCTCTATCTAGCTACAACCTGCTCATCTCTAAACGGGATTTAAGAAGACTTTTGCTACCTTTCTTACACGGAAAGAGAGTATCCATGGAAAGACTGCATCCAAAGGGAAGACTGTTGTACATACCACACTACAAATCTACCTCCTTAGATGGGGAAAGGGCCTGTGCAGGACAAGCTAGCCAAGACCAACATCTCCTGTGAGCACGATGTGCATCTATGGAGAATTAATCTGAGGAGCTCCTTTCCTTGATGAGCTGAGAAAGAGCCCTTCTTGTTGGGTGGCTCTGTTTTGTGTAGGTCTGATTCCATATTCAGATTCCATTTGGAGCTGGGTACATGTGGAGGTACTAGTTCTTCAAGAATTAATCCAGAAGAAAGTCTCTGTTTACAAGGATGGTAGGAGTTGAAAGATATTGTATGTTCAACTTACATTCTGCTCTTGAACACTTCCAGATTTTCATAGTAAATTCACTTTCTCTAGTAGCTGTGCCAGAAAGTATGCAAGTTAAACTGAGCTGTGGTGTCTGGATGTAGCTGGTAATTGTAAGTTATCTGTGAAAGGAGGTATCCAAAAGCATTGCTACTCTGCTTATCCACATTTAAACCACCTCCAAGCTTAAAATAGAAATGTCAAACCAATTTCTTTGAGAAAATACGTTTCTATACAATAGGTTATTGTCACTTTTTGGATGATGACAACTCAACTTTTGAGTAGTGACCTCTTTCTCTATTGTTATATATGGCCAGAATTTCCTTCTGACCTGTTTTTTTACGGGGCAGTGAAGTATTGTTGGTATATCATCTATGCTAGCTAGGTTTAAATGCCAGCTGGGAAGTCACTGCGACAGGGAAAATTCTTATTTTTTTTCCAGGGAATAGGTTGCATACTTTGCATGCAGATCTAGGAATGCTTTACAAAGCATTGAGCTCAGTGGCCCACTCATATAATGTTTTTTGGAATTTGAAAGATTTTTGGCCACAGAATGCACTTTGGAGGAGCAGAGATTTCTAATTTTCCTCACACAGTTCTGTTTCTGCTGAGCAACCATGTGGTTTTCTTTTCAAAGAGAATTGCTTAATTGCCTTTGAACTGGTCCACTTGGTGTATTGAGTGCCAGGCTAGAAGATCTACTCTTACAACGTGGCTTTTGCCAAAAATAAATGCCTACCTGCAAGTGATTCTGTGCCATGGAAAACAACAGTGGGATTTTAAATTGGTAGCTCATGGGAATATTGGGTATTTTTCAGTATTCTTTGTGGTGTCATGCAACCAAAAAACTAAACCCATCCACCTCTGCCACTACTTCTTGTCTTTGTTCATGGGAAACAAACTTGGAATCCAACCAGTAGCTGGCAAAAAGGCAAGATTACCCAGCTCAAGGACCCACTGGCAGCTTCTTGGAGTAGTTTTTTGTGTGCTGTTTCACGACTTGCACTTTGCTGAACTGCGGGGTCTAGTGTTACTGCACTAGTAAATAACTAGTGAATACCAGCGTAAAAGACTTTTGTTTCTCCTGATATGGCATTAAATACTAAAGTTTGATCCTATCTGTCCCTCAGTTTTTACTTTTTTTCCCTCTCTCTGCCTGATTTCTGTTGAATTCCTGATACCTCTCTTCATTTAACTACATTTTTCCTGCTGCAGAACTCACAGAGTTACTCAATTTAGCAAGATGTAACAGCACCATATGTTTCTCCAGAATTATGAATCCTATTTGAATCCTCAAAAGGTGGTTAATTAAAGTGTTGAATAAATAAAGTGCAACAAAGAATATTTTCTTATGAATTCTTTTGTGAAAGTGAAGACAGGTGCAGAGTAGAGCCACATCACATTCAAGAAAAATAATTTCCAGGTTGAAACAAAGAATCAGAAGACCTTCAAGAAAAATGTAGGGATATTTAGAGAAAAACATATTTTTCTTTATGGAATTCAAGAATTATTAATACATAGTCTCTTTCTAAACTACTTTTTGAAATTACATAGATTAGTGACTTATTTATGGTATCTTGGTTTGTCATAGTGCTATTGATTTTTCCAGCCTGTACTTACCAGTTTTGGAAGAATCCTTTCTATTGGTGGAGAAAGAAAAGAATTAGACCATGAAAATTTTTAACAAGGTTGTGAACTCTCCCCCCATTTTTAAGCATTTCAAAATTATTTTTTCATGCTTACTACTTACTGAGAGATGCACTGTGGTTTGTGCGCTAGATTTCCTTGCATTTTTATACTTCATTATTTTCTTTCTTAGTGGTTTTTCATGATTCCAGAAAACTATATATTGGTCTGTGGTTTTAGGGAAGGACTGAGTGAACTAAACCATTTGAGGCTATATTTAAAACAATTTTGACTCAAACAAAAAACATGGTGATGACTGCTGAAAGCCGTATCTAAGATATGGGAGCTTACATAGTGACTTGAGAACACCATAACGCAGCATTAATCTTCTCTGCTTTCCTATTTATTTTGCATCAGGATGATGTGACAATTCAGCACATGAAAGATCCCAGGCTGCTTGGAGTGAGACTTTGTACCAGCTACTGTGGCATGATCAGTAACGTCACTAAATTTCTTTACACTGTGTGACAGTTGCTTATGGCATTATTATTGTTATTATTTTTTAACCAGAATATGTATTTATCAAAAGTGCTGAGCTGCTTAAGTCTGAGAACTAAATGTATCGTATTGATGGGAACCAGGCTTCCCAGTGGGACTCTCTAAAATGCTTCTGTGGACACAGGCAAATCCATTCCTGTCTGTTTACTATTGTCATCTCTTCCAGCAGAAGCCAATTCCATGAGTAAACACTAAGCCAGCTTTGAAAGTATATAAGATCTAGTGGTCTAAAAGGAAATAGTGTGGCATGTACATCAGAAAACTCATTTACTTTTTCATAGTTTTATACCACTAATTACGTAGATTTAGGGCAGGGCAGAAGACTTGGCACCTTGGAAACTGAAATAAGAAAAACGAGAAGTGAAAAAGTTTTGTGATAATATATGACTATTTCTTCCTCAGAAATGCAGCATCATTGTGAGATCAGGTAGTGATTATATCTAAATGTTTGCTACTTTATCAATACAAATCATTATTCCTCACGCTCACTTGAAATTCAACTAGAAACAAGGGGAAAATACCTGCTCATCTTTGTGTGCCGTGTCTGTACTAGACACATTTTGACCTAGGAAGAAGTATATCACAGGTTATTTGTAGAGTAATTCGCAGTTTTGTTAAGAATCTCTACTTGCTTACATGCACTTTACCAGCCTTTAAAAGACCTTTCATTGTTAGAAACGACAGCAGAGTCATGACTTCAGATTTTGTCTTTCCTATGTGCACAAAAAGCTTTGCCTTTCTTTCTATTACAGGTAGAGAAATGGATTATTTTATTGCCATGTATTCTTTTCTGATTAAAGGAGGTGGATGAAAACCAGCCTCAGTAAAGACATGATTTAATATCTTTTAGGATGAACCCTCTGTTGGTAGCGGGGTTCTTAGCATCAATGGTTGCACAATGCTACCAGTGAATCACTGAGGCCTCTTAATAAGCAGCCACAGTGGAGGGCAAGCTCCCTCCTCAAACCATACAGTGAGAGAGAAGTGCTTGCATTATGATGATTTTAGAAGGAAGTTATTGTGGTCCTCTATTCCCCTCTGTGTTGATTTTGAGTCAGCTCTGGTTTCTAAGGATGCCCACCTCCTTCCCACACCCAGCCTCTGCTGAGCAGGAGCAGACCTAGGCGGTCAGTGTGCACTTTGTCTGGATGGGAATGGGCAAACCCTACTATGCGTGTTGTAGGGAAAAATAGCAGTATGTAAGTTTTCAGAACAATTATCAGCCTTAATTGTGATAATGCTTTTGTGAAGAAAACATGGAGTAGAGTGAAAAAAGAGATAGCAAGATGTGAATAAAGGCTTTAAGATCTGCTCAGAAAATCTCTAGAGTTTAGCAGCATAAAGTCATGCCAGTGTTTTAACACAGAAAACAAAGAGCCTTCCAAATCAGAAACAAAGATTTTAAAAAACCTTATGGATCTTTTAACTTCACTTCTGCAAATAAGTTACTAGAGGTGACTGTATTTCTAATATGGTTTTATTTAAAATCTTTTAAACAAAGTTAGGGAAAAATCTGCTACTCGGTTTGACTTTAGCTCTGTATATTAGCAGCACGCGTGGTAGGAGGTCATTTTCATAATGAGAAGCATCTGTTACCACCTTCAGCACGTAATTTACAAAGCTATTCCGTGGAAGTGAATAATAATTTATTATTCCTGTTCTTGCAAAACTTTTAGGACAAAACAGTAGGTTCATAAGCATGCCAGAAATAGCACCTCCTTTTCCATTGAATAAGGTCAAAACAAGCCATTGAAAACTGATGATCACCTACTCTAGGAAATAAAAAATACATGAAACATCCAATACAAATGCAATGAGTGATCTAAAGCAATAAGGACTAAACTAACCTGAATCACAGACATTAAATCGTACAGCTTCTTGTAACTATCAACTGCAATAATCTCCAGAATTCCTTAGCACAGCAAATTAAAAAGAAAGAAAAAAGCGTGTACAGATCTAATGCTGCGTACTAAATTCACAAAAATACACAAACATAAAGTTTTCAACATGATTTCACAAATTCTGTCTGATTTGATGTTTGTAAAAATGAAACAGGAAACATCCTTAAAAACTAGTTTTAATTATAGTGAGATTCTCCCTGCTCTGTTGTCATCAGTATTTCTGGTATCCACTGGAGTACAGACAGTAGATTTATATCAGGTTTAAATCTTGTCATCTAGCACTAACTCTTTTAAAAGTGGATATACGGACAGTAGGACTTCGTAAGTAGGTGAGCAGACAATAGAAGTAGCTGGGGAACCAACTGAGAGGTGTGGGTGTTTTACATCTCCTGGAAATTAGGACACCGGTTCAAAGACTTAGAATGTTAGAAATGTTGAATAAATCACAGTGATTTTGCATTACAGCATGTGTTTTTAATTTGTTTCAAGAAAGAAAAATAACCATAAACCAAGAAGCCAAAACAAAAAAGACTCTTTATCCACAGTGCCCATTTATCTAAAATAAAGGAGAACAGATTTGTGTATACATCATTAAGTTGATTTCTTTACCTAACAAGCAACAGAATTAAAGCCTTGCATGGCAAGACTCGGATACCCACTATGGTTAATAGTGGTGAAGTTTTAAATACAAGCGCATCTTGTATGCATCAAGTTCCTTGTGTAACAAGGAAGCTAGGAAAGGTAACTTGCTTTGAGGGACTCTTTAGTTTACTTTCTCTTACTTTGAAGATTACAAGTGATTTGAATGAATGACTCAATCATGAATCTGAAGTTAATATATAAAAATGTATTTAAGTAGTTGTTTTTTTTAATGCTATGTGCATTAAAACATAAGCATATGACACAGTGAATTTTTGTTTCCACAATAGTTGCCACAGTAACGTGACCTACATCTAGCCTTAAATACTGCAGAGTAAATATGAAAATGGTTAATAACGGAACAGTATTTTTCATTTACTAGTCATGAGAAAATTGGAAGCATACGCTTAAACTGCGTGATTTTTTTTTTCTATTCTGTTCATCCGATAAAATTCAAATGAAACAGATCCAGGCCCTAGAACTTCCTAGTACCTAAAGGATTCCTACCATATATCAAATTGCTTTTGGTTTGTATTTCGCTGTTATATAGCTAAAAGAAACCCCTGAGTTAGGTTGTAAATAGGTGATACCAGGAGAGGTGCCTCACTTGACTTGCTGTTTACAATCAGAGAAGGACTGGTGGGAGATGTGGTGGCTGGAGTCCATCTTCGGCTCAGCAACCATGAAAAGACAGAGTTCCCAGTTCAGGGTGAAGTAAGGAGTGGGGCCAGCAAAACCACTGCCATAGACTTCAGGAGTGCAGACTTCGACCTGTCCAGGCCACCAATTTAGAAAGTCCCTTGCAAAACAGTCCTGAAGGGCAAAGATGTCCATGAAGGCTGGACATACTTCAGTAAGGAAGCTTTAAGTGCAAAGGAGCAGACTGTCCCACTGTGCTGTGGGGAAGACAGCTGGTCTGGCTGAACACGGAACTTTTGCTAGAACTCAGGAAGAAATGGACATGATCCAGCAGTGTGATCAGGTGGTCAAGAAGGCCAACAGCATCCTAACTTGTATCATCAATGGTGTAGCCAGAAGTAGTAGGGAAAAGATTGTGTCTCTCTACTTGGCACTGGTGAGGCTGCACCTTGAATCCTGTGTTCAGTTCTGGGCTCCTCACTAGTAGAAAGACATAGAGGTGCGTCCAGAGAAGGGCAACAAAGCTGATGAAGGAACTGGAGAACAAGCCTCATGAGAAGTTGCTGAGGGAACTGGGGTTGTTTAGCCTGGAGAAAAGGAGGCTGAGGGGAGACCTTATCACTGTCTGCTGCTACCTGAAAGGAGGTTGTAGTGAGGTGTGTGCTGGTCTCTTTTCCCAAGTAACGAGTAATTGGGTGAGAGGAAATGGCCTCAAGGGAAGGTTTAGATTGAATAGCAGAAGAAAATTCTTTACTGAAAGAGTGATTGGGTATAGAAACAGGCTGCCCAGGGAAGTGGTGGAGTCACTATACCGGGAGGTTTTCAAAAACCATGTAGACATGACACATCAGGGCACGGTTTAGTAGACAGGATAGTGTTGGGCTGATGGTTGGACTTGCTGATCTTAGAGATCTTTTCCAGCCTTAATGATTCACTGATTCTCCGATTCTATATCTCCATTGGCACAGCTGAAGCTCAATTGATTTCAGCAGAGAAACTTTTTCTTCCATGTAAGTGGAGGGAGACCTGCCTCTTCCTCAGGGGCTTTGAGGTCTGAATAAGTCTCTGGAGAAGTGTTATTCACTAACACGATAGTGATAGCAACGATCTGTGAGGTCCTTTGAGGAAAACACACATCACAGAAAGCACAAGAAGGACTGGGTACTGTCGTGCAAAGAGAGGGGTAACTTTACCACCTTGTGTCTGCATCACGTGATACTAATGGGAGATCACCATCTCTCCTACTAAGTCTCGGTTCAAGTCACTAATATTGAGAGAAAAAGACCTGGGCTGTGAGAAGGACTGAGTTGCTGTTAGAGATGTGTGGAAAAGGGAATGATTTTAATGAATTTCTGTTACTCATATTCTGTCAAATAAGGAATTGTCCAATAAAGAAAGCCACATGGATAAATGTTAGATACTGAGTGATATTTTAATGGTAATTTTCCAACTGTATGTGCCATCAGAAGCATTTCGCTTGGTTATTGCAGCTGTAGCTCCTGGGCTGAGTGTTTATCTTAGCAAAAATAGCGTTCCACTCACCAGGAGATAACAGAACCTCTCCACTGGCTTCAGTTTCAGAAAGTTAATTGCACACATGTGTATGCACACACACAGTACTTAATGAATATGCATTTTGCATATACTGCTTGTTTCCAAGTCCTGGGCTGTCATGGTGGAATCCCTAGTGATTTTACACTCTTTTCATTACTCCTGTTTTTATTTGTTTTTCTGAGACTGGTTTAGAGCATACGGAGCTAGAAGTATCATCTTCACACTTGCTTTATGCATTTCTGGGACTAAATGAGGTAAAAGAACAGAATAAGTTAGAAGTTCACTGTTTTTGAGGTTATCCATTATTAGAAAAAGTCCCTTTAGTGATAAAATTTACTTACTTAGCACTGGAGGGAATGGCATTTAGAAATAAAGAGCACTGGGTTTTGGGCATGATCTCGCGTTTAGGGTGTTTGAACATGAGGACCCTAGTAGGTATTTGTGCCTATTTTTGTATGAGTGTGAGGCAGAAGAGAAAATAAATTATTCCATTCACCAGCAGCATGCAAATGAAGGAACAAATTTCACAAATTTTGCAGAGTACTATTGTTGATGTATTCTGTGGTGGTATAATAGGGATCCTTCTTTGTAGGACTTCTAGCTGTTTTTGCACTGCTGAATAAAGCACACAGACTCAACAGTTGACTGGGAGAGGCGGACTATGTGGGTCTATGTGAGGTAGCATACACATGTGCTGGGCACATTGAACTCCAAGACTTGTTCATATGATGGTTCAAAGACCTGCAGTGCTCTATCTAGTATCTGATTTTATTTCCTTTGTGTTTTTGTGGTTTCTTTTCTTTAAAAAAACCCCACAAACAAACAAACAAACAAACTAACAAACAAAAGCCAAAACAAAAAACAAACCACCAACTTCCAAGCTCTAAATTTAACTTTTGAAATTTGACTGGCAGTACAGGTCAGTGAGCTGAGTCACAAAGCCCTCACGCTTATATCTTTTTTTCAGGTATCAGGCACACTGTGTTTTATGAACAGAGCCCTTCAGGCTAGAAAAATAAACATTCATATGAGACTCTTTTCCAACTGCTTCCACAACCCTAACTAATTGAAAAATGAAAACCTGATGAAGGATAAATGACAGGACCTATTCTACTCTCCTTCCATGACCTCCATTTATCATGAATGCAACTGGCCTCTACTATAGGAAGCAACCCAGGTAACTGTCAGTGCTGCCAGTAAATCACCTCAGCCCTAGAGTTATGAGTTCCCCACAACTGTTGCCATAATTCTGGATGTTCAAGTAACCACATGCCTTAGGGTTGTGAAAGTTTTGAACAAGGTTCACTCATGTTGTTATGCTTGTTAGATCAAAAAGAAATGTGCCTCCTCGCAGGGGAAGAAATGGGAGCAGTTTATTGTTGCTTCATTCTTGGGGCAAAATGCCTCCTTTGTTCTCCTGCTGGTAATAAGATGAGGCACCCACCGTCATGAGAAGCATATGACAGATACCTTTCCTTCTTAGAAGAACAGAAGGTTGTCTGAAAGCAGTGGGGCTTCTGCTTCCTCTGAAGTAGTTTCCATGTAAATAGAGGCTGTTAGGTAGTGCTGTGCTGAAGACAGCTTTCAGTCTGTTTTGCGTAAATGGCAGTGTGTACCTGTGACTTTGCCTGTGTTTCATGATGGATAGCGTGAAAGAGACAGAAATGGGATAGAATAGTTACAAGGAATAATAGTCAATTTTCAGTAATGGAGAGACTTTCTTTTTCACATTTTACCCACTGATTCTCTTCACTGATGCAATAATCACGATAATAACACGGTAATAACTCATTGTCACATAGATACCTCCAGTGTAAATGTGGCTCCAGCTGGTTCAGCATAGATAAGTTTCAGTAGACCGGAGCCCAAAAAATATTCTGTACAGTGACAATAGCAGTCTTTCTGAATGGATGGCACTACAGTCAGTCCTTGCATCACAGTACCGTGCTGTGCAGCCTCTCATTGCACAATGCAGTGCCAGGAGCAATGTGTTCGTTGCTGTTCTTCATTTCTAACAGGAACTTGCTGTAGCATTGCAGAGTTTATAATTTTTGAAGTGGAATGATGCAGCAATTGCTTCTATGCTGAGAAGAGAGATGCTTGTGAAAGTTTGCTGTTTGATGCTTGCTGCCTGCCACTTCTCACTTTTCCTTCCTTCAGGATGACAGGTACATTGCCTCTGAGCAAGCGGAGGCTTCGTATCTACCAGTTAAGTGCGGTTCTTCTTACACTGAATACAGATTTAGTGTCACAGAACAGAATAAAAAAAGCAAGAGAAAATAAAACCTAATTTTTAAGAGAGCCTTGCCGTACACATAGTCATAAGGATAGCATCCATATTCTGTTAGAAACAGGAACTTAACCCGCATTTTCAAAACCTGTTTTGAAATATGGTAGTAATAGTGTTGTGGGTGTGAAGGTCTAGAATTAAAAATAAAAGGTTTATTGGGAGGAGCTATAACCTTTGTTATACCAACTGGTAGAGTATCAGAAGAAACAAGATCTAAGGCTTGAAAACGCCCTTTTTCCAGGCCTGAAATGCAAGTATGAAATACCACAGTAAGGAAAGACTAACTGCTCTGTTCTTGCCTTGACTATAGCAATCAAATATCAATTTGTGAGAAAAGAAGGCAGGAACATATGAGAATTGAGATAGCATAAGTACTGTTGAAGTATTCATTCTGTGATCCTGGAGTAAAATCATTATGCATAGAATTTAGTAATGTACAGTAGATTTAAAACACTTAGGAAAAAAGTAAAATAAGAAAAAAGTCACCAAGTATGATGTATTCAAAAGGAAAAAAACCCCAACCAAACAAAAATCTTATTTTATAGCCCGTCCTGAAAAAAAGATATACCAGAGTCTGAAAAACATATATTCATTTACCAAACTGTGATATTCTCTGCTACAAGACTCATATATTCTTCATTTTATTTCACCTTTTCCTCTCATTTTGGCATTAGGTTAATCATAATAACCTTCCAACTACCTTGTCCCAGCCACCTGGAAAGTCCATGCATGTAATGAAGACTCGTAACTGCAGTCCCTGAAGGTCTGTGAGGTCTACCCAAGTGCTTTAACATTAAACATATCTGTAAAATGTGCAGATCAAGGCATATATTGGTAGATTTGGCCTGAACTTCACACTGTTTTGCCAAAAATATCTCGCTGCTACTTTTATAGATAGAGGTGTTTCACCTTGCCAGAAGCATTTCTATCCAGCAGTGGCATTTCAGGGTTTTCTTAGTTTTGGGAGGAGTTAGATAAGGGATTAAAGGACTATTGGATAATTATCACCTTATCCAAGCAAATTCTCCAACCACTAGTGGAGCTGTGACAATGGGAAAACACTACCTTTGACTCCTATAGCAGAAAAAGCCTTTGTGTAGGTCAAAGAAGGGGTTAACCCCACCGTTCCCTTGTCCTGCTACACCTGGGTAAACAAGGTTAATTTTAATGTCTCTTGTTAGCCAGATCCCATTCCATATGTGCTAATTAACTCTGTCTTATTCTGGCTAAAAGTTTCTTTTAACACCTTCTTTTCAGTATTTCTTAAGAGCTGAATAAACACTCCTGGAAAGCTCCATTAACATGCAAATGACGAAGTTACACTTTGTGTTGAACTTTATGAAAGATGCATTTTCCAAGGGGATATCACTTGAACAAGACTTAGTGCAAATACACAGTTTTGGTGACATCTCTGTATCACCTGGGTGAATATGGCAACATTTTCTCCTGCGTGTTTCCTTTAGTGGAAAACAAATTTTCTTTCTTTGAAAATATATTGCACTGATTTGCTCAACTTTTCTGCTAAATAAATACTTTAGAAAGTACTCTTGCCAAACCAGTGAATTTGAAATCACGGGTAAACATATGTAATATTATGAAATATGCATGTCCAGTAAAATAAATTTGGCTTTGATTTTGGTACTGATTTTCCAGAGTCAGACAGAGTGCTTGCAAATAATCTTCAGTTCAATATTAAAAGATTAATTATAATTTATTATGTAATTGCAGATCTTAAGATCTGTGCTGTTTTCAATTCATAGACACAAGTTGAGGTTAAATTGACTAATCTAACAATTTTATTACTCAAATTCCTTTCCAGCTAGAGGGCTTATTATACATCATTCACTTGGTTGTGGTGAATGCAAAGCTTCAATTCTTGTTATCCTTAATTCTAACCCAGAATAAAGATGCTTTCATTATCATATTCATTCTAATATGTAATAAAATGCAATAGTTGCCCTGGAAAATTATGATGAAGAAGACCCAGGTTCAGCCGTGTTCTTAATTATACATCTAAACTTGAGTGCTTATATTCTTCACATAGGGAGACACAATTAACAGTGTGCCCAATTAAAAATATTGTAAAAGTGGTTCTTGTTCAGAAACATGTTTTTTAGCTTCAGGAATAAGGATGTAGGCAGTGAAAATATAAAAATTTTAGTTCCAAACTTGCAATATTTAGTGGAAAAGAGGGGTAGGAAAGAGTGGCAATGATTGACTTGAGCTGTCCATAGTGTGTGTAGGCTGCAGTGTGAGCCAGTAGCTGCGCCTGGGCAGAGTTGAAGAAAGATGCTATGTAGCACCCTTTGCCAAATGGTCTCACAGAATATCAGTTGACAATTTTACTTGTAAGAGTGGGGACATGGTGATTGCACTGAGAAATCAGCAGCTTTGTAGGAGTAACGCTATGTGTTCATCTGCGTCATCAAGTACAAATCAGTAAGATGGTGGCAGCTTACACATCGCTGTGCTGCTGCTGACAGTGGTCGCTACTGAGTGATTCAAAAGAGCGATGAGAGATTTGAGAAATGGCACTTGTTTCTCTGGTTAACTGAGGCTGCTTATGATGGTGTAGGTTGTGGAGACAGTGGCTAAACTGCTTTTTATATCAACTGAGATTATTATATTTTTTATAGGAATTCCTATGCATTTTTGACCTGTGGTATATTTTGGGCTGTAATGCTCTTCTGTGAGGATGAATTTCACAGCTTTAACATTATCTTATGTAAAAAAAATATTTTAGCCTGTATTTCGTTGTTGTCAGGTAATTGAATACTATTTTGGATTTGTAATTATTTTTAGAAATCACAAAACAATGACTTTCTCAGCCTCTGTAGTCTTGAAATATGTCTATTATTTCTCTTATTCTGTGTATCCTCTGTGAAATAAGTATGCCAAATATTGCCATATATTTCCAGTTTCTGTTCTTACAGAAGACTTTTCATGTTTCTATGCCATTCTTTTGAGACTCTTCTGTTGTTACAGCATGTCTTTTCCAGTAATCAGAGTTATAGATGAGTATCCTAGTGATTTACTGGGTGACTCCATAATCCCTTTGGTATTATTTTACACACGTATGTTTTATATTTATCCTTAAAACCCCACATCCATCCCTGTACAGTTCAAAAAATACTTGCACAGATCTCTCCATAGTGTCACCAAAACTCTTTATTAATGGTTTCTTACTATAGAAGACAGAAATTTTTGCAATACATATTGTTTTGCATGTCTTTCATCTGCCATGTTGATGTATAGCTGTAACTTTTCAAACCCTCTGAAATTCTTCATACTATTCTCTCATCTCAACAAATTGAAATAATTTTGCCTCTATTTATAGCTGTTTTTTCTTTTCTCTGATTCTTTCTGCCATTTTTTGAGTTCCTTCTTCAAAGATATTCTTTGAAAACTCTTTAGTGCCAAATATGGTACATCTGCAGAATAACATCTACTTCTCTCACAGTTATTTCTGGACCCTGTCTGGTATTTTCTGTGAAATATTATCTATTGAAACACTATCTACATATGTGTATATATAATGGAAAAATTAAGATAATTTTCCTCATAGTATCTGTTTCTTTGTTTTATGCTGTAGGTACTGGGATTTATTGGAAAGCTGTGGTGTGTGTAACATCATAAACATTTTCAAAGACAGAAGAGGACAGGGTGCTTTCCAAATGAAATATCAACTTTTTATGTAGTGTGAAGACAGGTAGAGTTATTTCAAGTAGACTTAATCCAAAGCTGTGTAATGACAAAAACCTATCATGTCTGAAAGGGAATCAGTGTCTGAGTTTTGTAGTATGCCGATGGTTCATAGAAAGCTTGGTTGGTCATGTCAGCCCATAGAAAGGTTGAATACAAAGTCTCTGCAAGACCTTTGCTTTTCACAGATTAATGGCAAAAGATGGATTTCCTCAACCATGCATAAATCTGCATTAAAGTCTAAATCACAGTTCAGATAATTTAGATTATGTAAATAATCTGCTTCCAGGCAACTAATTGAAAAAACAACAGCTTCCTCCACAATCTCTCCTTCTGTGATAAGACACAACAGCATAGAAGACCAAGAAGCTTAGTGCTGATGTAGACCAAAAGCCAACAGCTTTCCAAAAATCTCTCTTCTGCCATCCTGCAAGACAGATTTGTTTCCTAATTTGCAAGGTTAACATGGTTGTAGCAATTTAGTAAGCAAAAGTATTTTTCCAATATAGACAACTCTCTAACTGTTCATACCTGCTAAAAGATTAAAAAGTCAATTCTCTTTGTTCCTTAAAGCATTGACAGCTGACTTGGAAGAAAAAACCTCCCGCCCCTTTTTTTTCTTGAAAAATTGTAATTGTGCTACTAGATTTTAATGAAATAAACCCCAAAATCATAATTGCTGTTCAGGAAAGTGACATTAAAATTTAATGGGTCTTCATGGTGACCTAAGGTAGCATTCTAGCACAACAAGCAAAACTTTCCTTGCATTTCAGCAGAACCAAGACTTCATCACTACTTTCAAATTTTAATTTATTTTTTTATATTTTTTTCCTGTAATGAGTGCTGGCAATATCTTAATTGACAAACTATCAATAAAGGGATCTGAGGTTTTCTCACTACACATTGTTCTACTGCTTTGAAACACAAAATAGTTTTTCCTGTAGGAAATTCCTATATGAAATTAATTTTTTTCAGAAAAAGCTCTGAAAATATACTCTTTCAGAGATTGAAGTAAAAATGTCCAGACTGGTTTGACCTGGAAGGGAATCTTCCTTGTTCATGACTTTTTTTTTGAAAAACCCCTTTCAATAGCAATTTTTTTTAATGAAAAAGTGGTATGATGCTCGGATAAAATTAATATAGATACAGGCCAATATTTTGGAGTCGCAGTCGAATGTATCTTCTGTATTCAGAAATAAAAACATCTGTGTTCATCTGTCTACATTGCTCATCATCTCTTTATTCACATCAGGATGTTAAACATTTAGGAAGTAAAGTTTAGATATTCACGTATTGTTTTGAATTCCTTGTTGAGGGAACGGTTGGGGGTTTCTTGTAAACTCCAAGCACATGAAGAAATAACTCCAACAGAAATGCCAGGGAAACCCTTTTTCTGTGGGAGAACCCCCTAATACTTTTCCAAGTTACAACAACAGCTCATTTCTAGCATTTAACTTCACAGTAAGTGCATATTACATGTGTACTCCACATTAACTGCATTTTGAAGTAAATGAAGTTATACACTTTGTTCTTTAAATCTGTTTGACTCCCAGGACAGCATATCTAATATCTCATTAGAGACTGCAGACAGGATAATATTTCTGCCATTTGAACTACCAATAAATGACTACATTTTTAAAAGAGTGCTTGGCCAAGCAGTTTTGTTTTCTCGACAAATATTGTGCACAGAATTTATTCCTTAGAAGTTACCAAGAACACATAAGAAATACCTTACCTTTCAGTAGATTTATTTTGTCTGTATGATATGGGAATTTTTAAGATTTTCATGCAGGTTATACAGAAGAAAAAAAAAAACAAACCCCTATTAGAATATATAGAGTATTATGAGATCTTTGTAATGAGATCAGTTTAAGAAAGGTGATTTCTGCACTGTAGCAACATCCAAAGCTGTCGCCCTGTGGCAATTTGGCCACGTCATGTCTTGACTTCAGCAGAGTTTCGAAGTGTGTAAACAGTCAAAATCAAAATCTGGATCACATATCAAGCTTTGGGTTGAACATGGTATTCCATTTTCTGCATTTGTCTGTAGTTGTAGACAGAACAACTCCTTCGATTTCTATAATTCAGCATCTGCTGTGCTGTGATATGTAATTCATCTATTGGTTTGGGGGGTCAGCTAGGGCAATGTTATAATTCTATGTTGTGTCCTGAAGCCTCAATATTACATATGGCTGTGAGATAGAACTACAATTCAGATTGGGTTTTGCTGGGAAGAACTGAAAGAGTGGTTGACTTTCATTTCTGCAGATGGGCTGAGAAGAAGCAAGATTTTTTTTTTTAATATTCCAAGCAAAATGAAAAAAATTCAAATATTTTCTAGCTTAAACAGCAGCTTTTTTGGTATTTAATGTAACCCCCCTCTCCTCCCAGAAAGTAAGAAGCAAGTAAACAAGTATATAAAAGTGGAAAATCTAGTTTGTTTTGCCCACAACTGCAAAAATGACACAGTAGGAAGTAGGGATGGACTTGGGTCGTGGTTTGCATAAAACTGACAGAAGGGCCTGTGTTAAAGGTAGAGAGAGGTCAGTCCAGAAGGAGGCTTTGTGACACAGAAATGATGAAAAAAACATTACTAGTTTGAACCAATTCAGATCTTTAAAAAGAAGTGATGTTACAACCCTAATGGACCCAGTGACTGGAGGAAATGTCCTGAATCTCTGAACCAGGGTAATATTTAGTATCAGTGATGTCGGTTGCACTTTTGAATAATTATGTGTCTTTCTGAATACTGAATAATCAAACGTAACATTTAGTGTCCACAAGATTTTAATTTACAGTGTAATTTCCACAGATGTATGCTTTATTTGCACATTGTGGCCATGCTGGTGGCACAGTGGCTGCACGTTATTGAAAAAATATCACTGTTGCTGCACATGTAAAATCTCTAGTAACTCAGTCCACTTAGGGTTTTTTCTCTTTAGCTCCCTTATCAAAACCTTTCAATGACAATATCATCCCACAAACTGCAGTAGCACGCCTCAGGCATCACATTGTGCTTTGAAAATGCATCCTTTCCTGCTTAATCTGTTCCATTAAAGAAATATTCCTCAAGATCTTATTCTATATAGCTGAAGTGGTGAGGAAATGACTTACAGAAAAATTTTATTCTTAATTTATTACCCAAGTATCTTAGAGAATGTTTTTTGTTTTGATGGGACTGTAGTCACAAAGAGTTACAAGGTTTTGCTTTATTGTGCTTTGTGGGTTTTTATTCAGTATTACAGCCTTTGTGCTTTCTCACAGGCTTTCATCCAAGCATCTGTCTAGGGACAATTAGCAAGTATTCATTCTGAGTATACATTATGAGGCAGTTAAATAAGAGATGCTCTTCTCAGAGAGGTTGGAGTGAGATCTGAAACATTAATTGCCAAGATGTCATGAGAAACTAGTGAAGTAAGTCATCTGGTTCCACCTTGAACTTGTAGCCAAGCTGCAAACTCAGAGTAATTTGATACCACAACACTGATCAAGAAATAGCCTCTTGCTTAGCATGGTGTGTGCGCATGCTTGCTAGAAGAGGAAGACAGACATATGAAAAGAAAGTCTATTCTTCTTAACCTTTTGAAAGATGTGGGAGCTTTTCAAAAGCAAATAGAACAGTTGCCATTAAACCTTCAAAAATAAAATTAAGGAGTTACTGAATCTTCTCACTGATTTTGATTTCCGTGCTGGTTACTGTGACGGTCTAGTGAACTGTTTAAGGTAAGAAGACTCAGAAATAGCATTTTAATAAGTATTTTGTGGGTCAAAATGGCTGCTTATATATTACATGCACTTTTGTGTTATGGTTAATAATATCAAAAAAAAATCAACAACTAGTTTTAGGTAGTAAAACATGGAAACAGCAATTTGCTGTGAGGTCTTCGGTCTGGCATGCTTTAGTGAATGAGCCTGAATTCTCCATGGTTGAGAGGGCCAAAGCAGCGAGAAGGTGGCTGTAAAACTAATGAATGATTTCATACTTTCCAAGTTGTTCCCATATATCATTCCTGCATTCTGTGTGACAAGGCAACAGATTTGATAATTGCAAAAAGGTGTTCATGCCTGATGAAGAGGCAGATGATGATGTAGAGGATGACGCTGTGGCTTGAGGACAACAGCATTATCACCAGCAGCAATGTTTTGAGTGGAAGTAAGCAGTGTTAGTTACAGCAACACAACTGATGTCAAGGCTCAAGGAAAAGCTGTAACAGGTGTCTGGACAGAAGTGAATATGGGTTTCTCAGGCCTCTCAGGAGGCCATGTTATCTTGGACATAGCATCTCTTTAATGTCATTACATGTTTTTTAGGCTGCAGCTGGCTTGTGCCCATCACCTTCCAGAATCAATGCTTGCCTAATAGCACTGACATTCCCCAAGATGATTCGTTCTTAAATAAGACCTAGTCAGGAAGGATTAAATCTTCAAATGCTCTGAAAAACGACCCGCAGAATGTGAACCGGCAGTTGTGCCTAGGTTATGGGCTTGAGCATTTGATGAGAAGGTGAAGGAATCACTCATGATGATGGAGGAGACTGAGTTGATGGGAAGGTTGGAGAAGAAAAAATCAAAGCTCATTTTTCTAGAGTTTAAGCTGTCAGCTGTATCCACACTGGGACATGCTGTCAGGAAAGTAAGAGAGCCACAACAGACAGTGGTCCCAGTATTTTTTGAAGTAGGTGTAGTGTAGTCAAAGATGGACTTACAAACCTCCTCTCAACAAATAGTAGGGAGCTGTTCTGAGAAAGAGAAGGTGGCAATCAGAGCCAAAGGATGACACTGAAGAAACCTGCTTGACTTCTATGTGTTTTATGATCACGAAGTTATTTTTTACATGTGGAACTTTTCCTGTGCACTGGGAATGTACAGAAATTCAGTGGTCCAGCTGCTTCTCAGTGTACAATTTTCCTGATGTCAGTCCACCATGGTGCTATATGGACACATTAAATCATTTTTAGCAGACAAATACCAGAAGAAAACTGACCTTGGCCCAAATCTGAGAGTGAATCTATGATCAATTGTCATTACTAGCAGAATCAAAAAGTAGTATATGGAAGAATTTAAATGCTTTTTGGTTTAGGGTCTGGAAGGTGATTTCTGTAAAAAACATAAAAACATCATGAGAATAGATAAATCTCATAGACTCCACAAGGAACTAAGGAACTGCCTTTCTGTGCAACAAGGGAGCTGTGTAGGTTCCTGCAGGGAGGTCACTACTAGTTGGCGCAGCTCTTGCTCCAGTTACACTATGAGGAGATTTGGAGCAGAGGAGCATGTGAACACCAAGGTTTAGACTCTTTGCTCTCCCCATGCAACCTCAATGGAGCCTTTGGTCAACTCTTGAGCCTTACTGAGTTGTGTTTTAAGGGACAAACCCAGTCTTGGATGGAGGTCAAAACTCCCCATAGCTGTTCTCACATACATCCAGCTATTGGTTTACCACTGGGGCTTCAATGGTAAGTAAGGATGACTGTGGGCAACAACGATCTGTGAATGATTTCTTTCTTCTCATTATGTTAGAACACGATGAGGGAGACCTGAGATCTGTTATGGTGATTCCTGGAGACATGAATATTTTCCATAGGAAAGAATCTTGGATCAGGAGAATGCGGAGGGACAACGTGGGAAAAGAGCTGAAGGAAAATAAATTTGGGTTGGAGGATCTTGGTGCTATGTAACTCAGCTATCTAATTTTGGCATTAAGAATAATTCTTCTGCATGACTCACACAGATCTGGTTTTCAGAAACATTAGCTGATTGATAGATGCTTACATATCAGTCTTTAATTTTTTTTGGTATCAAAAAAAAAGAAAAAAGATAAAATCCTGCAAACTCGTTTCTTAGCTTTCTCTCCTCTTAGGTTTGGGGTCAAAAGCAAAGAATCTTGAAAGCCCACAAATATTTGTATTTAGCAGTTCTGTGGGTTTATCTCTACATAGCCAGGTTAGGATAGAGAATGCCTTGGAAAAACAGATTAAAGCTCTTTAAATGACTCCCAACTCCCTTACTGAAATGTCTCATGTTAAATTAATTAAAATCAGAGAAGAGGTCTGACTAACACCTCTGAAACTCAGGGACATAAATACCTAGCCTGAACTTCAGTTCGTTTACACAATGTATCTATATACAAGTCCTTAGAAACATTGTAGTCTGCATCCAATTGCTATATGTCAAACTAATTAAAAATGTGCCCTTTTAAATTATTATTACTTCTGAATGGTCCATCTGGGAAAGACAGTGGAAAATATTGCAAAACATATTCAAAGTAGTCCAGAAAGTACAGTCAGTGAACAAGCTGCCTTCAAACCAAGCGTAAAACTAGTCTGCAGTCTGACAAGTCTTTCGATTAATTGAATTAGTAACTTCCCCTTTGCTAGCAAATGAGTTTAAAAAAAATCCTTTTCCTGATGGAGAGTGATTTTTCTGCAATCTGCATAGTGAGTTGCTGCAGAATATTGTGAGTTTCAAGAGCAGATCATTTTAAAATGTAGTAAGAGATTGTCCAAGTTTAGACAGCGGGAAGAAATAATTGGCATTGGCCAGGGTTGGCTGTACCCGGTTTGCTGGTGTGAATTCCCAAGCTGTGAGCTCTGCTGTGGGGTGAGGCCAGTTAGCAGCTAATGCATGTCGCATAGTGGGCAATGGCAGTTGGAAGAGGATATGAAGGGGATAACAAGGACACACTGAGAGAGGGTGCTTAAATAGGATCCCACCACAGAAATTCAATTTGACCTTCCTTGTGTGCAACTGAAACCTAGGACATGTACCCTTCTCTCTAATGTATTTGCAAGGCCGTTTCTGGGGATGAGGAGAGTCATGAGAGAAAATACTTCTCCCCGAACTATTAGGCATGTGCATTGGTTCATCCCCTCTCCTTATGCTTCCCATATGACATCGCTAGCATGCAAGGTCAAGCAGCTAAGATCTCACCTTGACTCCATGCTCCTCTAAGGTCCTTTCGCATCCTGTGAAGAGAAATAGGCACTTCTAGGGGGGGATTTATCATCCATCCTAGAGCCCTGGCTTAGGACAGAATGAATCAGTTGTGAGAAGTGGATGTATGTGCTGTTACCATAGAGGGAAAAGAGGCTTCTGACAAGCCTGTGAATTTTCAGTAGCTTAAATTGGGTGGGATGGCACTTGCCCTTAGAAACAAATGCATGGAGACATGAAACTTACCATGACAGTTGCCATAGCAAATAGGAAATTGAGGGTAATGTCAGACAGAACTGGAAGGCAGTAAGTACTTACAAGAGTAATCAGAATTTCTCTTGATGCTTAGTAATATCTAAAGCAGTTATTGTTCCAGGAAGTAATTCCACTTGCAACACATCTTGTTCTCCCATAACATTCATGTGAGTCACTAAGACCAGTTCTCTGAGGGCAGAGCTATCAGAGACTGCAAAAGAGTTTGAAGGCTTCGTCCAAATTCAATGGACATCCTCCTATCTCAGAGAAACCTCCTCCCACCCCTGGAGTCACCATCAACACAATTAGCTGCAATAGCAGGTTACCAGAACCTTAAATAGGGAGTACACCAAATCTGACACTTAAACTGAAGAAAAAGTGGAACTGATAGCCTAATTTGTCTGCTGTAATCATGGCACGAAAGCTCCAGGTGTGTCTGCGTGGAAATCTACAACCTAGTATTACTTTTTTTTGCTGAAATGGAAGTAGTGATTTTCTGTTATTTAAGGGTCCTTAACAGGTGGGCATCTGAAGAAGATGGATTTTGCCTTGCCAGAGTAAAGTGACACTTTTTTGTACTTTTATATGCCTGAATTTTGTGTGTAAGACATCACAACTGTTTTGGCCATATGCAATACAAATGCTTTAAATCATCTTATTCTGACTATTGACTCTGCTGTGTTTTATTTTTAAGAGCTTAAAGTTCTTTAAAACGTGGAAGTCACTGGTCGAGACATATAGAGAGAAATAATGTATTTGGTGACTTATCTTGATGACATATGTTGCATACCCAGACTTTAGTAAAGTCTTTCTCCTTGTTTCCCCACAGCATTATCATGAATAGACTGGCTGCTCATGGCATGGATAGGTGTACTCTTTGCTGGGTAAAATGATGGAAAGAGGGCCAGGTCCAAAGAATTGTGGTGAACAGAGTTAAATTCAATTGGCCGCTGGTCTCATGTTGTGTTCCCAGGACTCAGTTTTGGGGTCAGGTTTGTTTAACATCTTTACCAATGATCTGGAGAATGGGATGGAGTGCTCCCTCAATAAGTTTGCAGATGACAAGTTGGGTGGGAGCTCTATATGCTAGAGAGAAAGAAGGCTCTACAGAAGGAACTGATCAGACTGGATTGATGGGCTGAGGCCAGTTGTATGAGATTTAAAACAAGGCAGAATACAGGTCACTACAACCTCATGCAACACTACCGGCTTGGGAAAGAGTGACTGGAAAACTGCCTGATGGAAAAGGACCCAGCAGTGTTGATTGACAGCTGGTTGAATATGAGCCAGCAGTGTGCTCAGGTGGCTAGGTTGCCAAGAAGGCCAACAGCATCCTGGCTTGTATCAACTGTAGTATGGCCAGCAGGAGTAGGGAAGTGATCGCGTGCCTGTACTCGGTGCTGGTGAAGATGCACCTCAAATCCTGTGCTCAGTTTTGGGTCCCTCACTACAAGAAGGACATTGAGGTGCTGGAGCACATCCAGAGGAGGGCAATGAGGCTGATGAAAGGTCTGGAGCATGGATGTTATGGGAAGCAGTTGAGAGAACTGGAGAAAAGGAAGCTGCCTGAAAGGAGGTGGTAGCGAGTGTGTGTTGACTTTTTCTCCCAGGTAACAAGTGATAGGATAAGAGAAAATGGCTTCAAGTTGTGCCAGGAAAGGATTAGATTGGATATTAGGCAACATTTCCTCACTAAAACGTTTGTCAAGAATTGGAAGAGGCTGCCCAGGGAAGTGGTATTTAAAAGACATGTAGATGTGGTGCTTAAGGGCGTGATTTAATAGTGAACTTGGCAGTGCTATGTTAATGGTGGGACCTGATATCTTAAAGGTCTTTCCTAGTGTACGTGATACTATGATTCTCTAATTCTACAATAAGGAGTTTTCTAAAGGTGTCGCATAAACAGTAATAACCACTTATCATGCTGCTTCTGTTCATAATTCAGTGGCAATTATACACTAAGGCTTGCCGTTAACATGGTACATACAAACTGGAGACAAGTGAGAAGACACAAGGCTTATGACTTCCTAATCCTGAGCTGAAACCAGCAGTGCAAATGTAAATTAAAACCAAATCTGCAACTAGACATATCGATGGACTGGTAATAAAAGCCAGTGGCACAGACTCAGCCTTGGCTAATCTTGTTTAAAGGATATAAGACTGAGTTACAGAGAAAAAACTTTAAGAAAAATATCCAAGGATTTTGAAACCCAACAAAAACTTGCTGCTGTATAGGAAAATCTGAAATAATTTCAGCTTGAGTCTATGGAAAGACACATTCAAAGAACCTGAAGAAGAGCAAATGCGCTTTACGGATCCAACATGAGGAATTATTAACAATGTTAAAAAAAAAAGGGAAGATGAACACACTTAAGAAATAAGCACCAGCATGAAATGTCTTAACATTTTCAACCCCAATCTTATTCATTAACAGCAATCACGTCATCTTATAATACTTAGCTGACTTAATGGAAATTTTTTGGTTCTCTAAATCCTTAGTTGCCTGGATAGGGGATGAAGAGAAGAAACATAGACAGTCTTGAACCTACCACATGTATTTCTATCTTCTGGAGTTACTACTGGATTTTTGTTACATTTATCTTATTGAAACTGAAAGGAATTTTTCACTCAGAAAGAGTGAAAGGTGATAAGTTCCTTTATTGGATCACATATCCTAAAAATCAGGAGTCACCAATCACAGTATCACAGTATCACAGTATCATAAGGTTGGAAAGGACCTCCGAGATCATCGAGTCCAACCTATATCCCAACACTAATATCAGCACTAACACCATCATCTAAACCATGGCACTCAATGCCTCATCCAGTCTCCCCTTAAACATCTCCAGGGTCGGCGACTTCACCACCTCCCTGGGCAGTGCATTCCAATGGCCAATCACCCTTTCAGTGAAGAACTTTTTCCTAACATCAAGTCTAAACTTTCCTTGATGAAGCTTGAGTCCATGCCCTCTAGTTCTGTCACTGGTCACCTGAGAGTAGAGACCAACCCCTGCCCGTCTACAACCTCCTTTTAGGTAGTTGTAGAGAGCAATGAGGTCTCCCCTGAGCCTCCTCTTCTTCAGACTAAAATCAAAACCATAATGTGAACGATTTTGTTTAATCTCTTGCATGGGAAGAGAATAGTGTAATTTTGCACATAGTTCTGTTATTTATTTATCTCTGGTCATAGCAAAAGAGATAGTCACTGTGTATTTTTATTAGTCAGTTTCAATATAATTATAACAATTCCATTGTTTTTACTTGTGCAACTGTAGTAGTCAGAAGTCCTCCTCCTAAGCAAAACACTTTTGAGATGGGTGCCTTCCAACCCAAGCATGAAACAATGATCCCTCCCTCCAAAAGCTTCCACCAAGGAAACAATAAACCTGTATTTGGCAGGAATCACTGTAATCATAGTATTTCAGCAACTGCACTCATACCAAAAGACTTTTATGTCACTTCCTTAGGAAAACAGAGTGCTTGTGAAGTATTAGCAATTTACCTAACTCTTGTGAGAGTCATGCACAGTTGTAGCCCTGTTTGGAAGCCCAGAAAAAAGATATTCTGAATTATTGAGTTAAAAACAGTTCCTAGGTTAGGTGAAATACCTGTCTCTAGAAAAATCTTTACTTTGTGAATTGAACTGTGGTCCTTTATAATGCTAAAAAGTGATCCAACTATTTCCCTTGTCAATTTTAGCCAGTTCTATCTGGAGAGAAAATTAAGTTACTGTCTATGTAGGAGTAATACTTGTGCATGTGCGCATGCACAAATGGTTTCTCCTCCACTTTTAGTCTCGTTTACTTTTCAGGAGCTGACTACCCATTAAAAAAACATTAAATATAATCACTAGTGGAAAGCAAGTGGTTTGCGTTCTGTCTAACCAAAAAACTCTGTTGAAGAACAAATCTGACTTAATGATACGGCAAAATCCCTATAGATCGAAAAAGAGAAAGCACTAATTTACTTGTTCCAAAGAAACTTTAACAATATGCCATCAGTCAAAGAGTAGTAGAATCATTAAGATTGGAAAAGACCTCAAAGTTCATCAAGTTCAACTTTGAGCCCAACACCACCATACCTACTGAACCATGTCTTGAGGTGCCACTTCTACACACTTTTTGAACACCTCCAGGGAAGAAGACTCCATCACTTCCTTTGCTAGACTGTTCCAATGCTTGACCACTTAAGACTTAATAGGCCATTTTTAGCCTATAAACCTCTACCCATGGCTTGAAATGCTCACATTCCCATACCTTTAGCCGCTTTAGCCACTTAAACAATTACCCAAAGGTGACATAAGCTGATCTGCCCATGCCACTGAAAATTATAAATCTTTGCTCATTCAGTACAATGGGATAATCAGTAACTCTACAAACTGTCAGATGTGAGGTCTGGATTGCTTTCCACAGACCACACAATGACTGAACAACACAGGTAACTCTTGGAGCAGTAATTCAAACCTTTGTTTTGCAAAAGTCTACTATATTCAACTAGTTCTTCTCCTTAATTGCAGTAAGACTTTAGGAAATCATATGGGAGAAGGTATTTCCCTATCATTTTTCAGCTGACAAAATATGTGATATTCATCTGAGTAAGAAAGACTCAGGCTATACTGTACACGTCTTTCCTGGTAGCTGGACAGGCTAAAAACAATATAAGCAATAAACTTTGTTCTCAGGTGGAAAAAATTGGTTAAATTATCAGCTTTATTATTGAGCTTACATGGATGTATATATAACTGACACATCTATTTACAGTCTTAAACGTCTAAAACGTGTGAGAAATTACTTTTCTTACAATATAGGCTGTCAATCGTCGAATTTGAGTCCTGTCAGTGAAAGTAAAAAAAATCATTGGTGTTTGGGTAATGCTTTAAAACTTTGAAACTGTCTCTCCTCACCCAGAAACAGCTTGATGAAGTGAGACCTTGTGGGCTTGCTTGAAAATTCGTTGGTTTTTATGTGATGTAATGGGAACTCTGGGGAGAAAACTGTAGCTGGGGATGCAGGAATGAGCAGTGAACTATCTGAAATTGACATCCTTGTATTTCAAGCTAGGTAAATTTGTGTCTAAGTAGGTACTATTTTCGAATAGTTCTAGGAATCAAAACTAGAGAATGAAATCTGTAAGCATTTAGCTGTAAAACCGTAAACTAATCGTAAGCCTTGGTCACATAATTGTCTGTCTTCTGTTATGGAGCTGAATTTCTCCCAAGCAAGAAATAGAAATCTACACCGTTCTCAAATGTACTTGCAATTTGGCTGAACGCTGTCAGTAAGGCAACAATACAGACTGATCTACACCCTTATTTTGAATAAGTTATCTAAACTAGTCAATTAAATGACTATAAAGCAATTTAAGAGTAGGTTTACTAGTGTTCTTTTGATTCCCTTGAATGAATAAATTTTAAAATATTTTATGAAAATGCAGTACAGTTGAAAAAATATTCACCCAGTTGTTTTCTCAACTGCTCTATTTTGCAGTCTGCAGGAAACTGGTATTACTCTTTAAAATGCTCAGTGAGTTCAAATAACTCTCAAATCTACTGAGACAGTTGAATTATTGCAAAAAGCTGTCTAGGGCTGTAGACATGTGTTCTTTTGACTGCCTCTCTATCCTACTGAAAAATAAACTACTGTCCTTCATGGCTTATTTTGTCTCTGTCAAGGAACCTTTCTGTTCTCTTCTCAGGAGAATTGTACAATAACAATTTGATCCTGACCTTTCTACCTCTTCCTTGAATAACAGATGACAATTAGACAGTGAAAAGTGGTGTATGCTCCATAACTTGTATCCCAGACACAATGTAATGACACTCTTCTTCTAGTAAAAACAGAAGTTGCAGCAAAGGTTAAGGTAAACAGGTTTAGATAATTACCTCTTAATCAAATCCAGTCATAATTTACTGCTGTCCTCTGAAACTGTGCCTACTAAACCATTGACTTTGGTTGGATTAACTTAACTCTGATAAATGCAGTGTGATTAATTTCTCCCACAGTGCAGCAGCATGTAAATATCAAACAGGAATAACAGACGACCAAGTAAACTCAATTCATACACTATCTCAGCACAACTCTCTAAGGCCCTCATGTACCAAACACTGAAATCAAATTCCTTTTATTGTAGAAGGTGACGGTGAGGAAGCAATCATTTTCAAATTATCCTTTGTCCCAGGGACTAAAAAGAAAACATCAGAAGTGAAATGCGCCACCACTTTCACTATGAGAAATGTCACAGTGCATGCATTAGTCTACACTTTTCCTCATGCGAATCCTTGCTATAGACATGTATATCAGGTGTATACATGTGAACACAAACATGTATTTGTAATATTAAGCTTTGAAAGTGTGGTTGTGAATACCCTAAGTGGCTAGTTTTTAAAATTTTCTTTTTGGAATATGAAATAATCTGGTTTTCACATAAGAAGAAATAAAGAAAGCTGAATTAAAAATCTGTTTGAAATATTTATATGAGATCTGAAACTACATATACTTCTCTAATTTATACTTTGGTTTCAAGCTCTGACTGGTTTAATCAAAACATTTGTTACTTCTTGAGCAAACTTTAGACTACTTTTTAAAGAAGCTGCTCTGAGGCAGGGATCTGTGTCAAAATAATAATGAAACTTTCTTAAGAAGTCCTGTGAAATGCCATAGTTTCAATTCAGTTGCAGTTTGTTTTTTTTTAATTAAAGCTAAAAACTGAAACAGGCAATAGAAAATGTCTGCATGAAATATTTTTGCAAAAGGAAACAGCAGAATTTGATACAACTCTGTCAGTTAATGATACTCCGGCATGCTCAATGAAACAGCAACAATCTACCTGACCTTAGTGACTGCAAATACAAATCTTGCCTTCCTTTAGTGTTCACTTTAGTGCCACTTGCTTACTGCAATGCAGCAGGTTGTCTAAATAACAGCAGTTACACCAAAACACTTCCCTAACTATGACACTGTATGTCCTTTTCCATGCTCCTCAAAGGCGGTTCTTACAGTGAAAGCACTTGAACACTAGTTTGCACTTCTTCATTGTTTGCCACATATTACTTGATATGTTTTTTTTCTCTAGCAAAAGCTAGGAAAAATTACTTCTCAGATCTCAACATCAGCCTACATTTACTGTGTTGAGCAGTACTTATTAATTGGGACAAGTAAGCAGAAATTCCTCTAAATGTAAAGTAATGGATTCATGCTTCATGACTGCTACTTTGAACAGTAGTTTTCTGTGGTCCATAGTTATTGGGGTTCACTGTTTAAAGAGATCTGTGAAAGGTAACAGGTTTGAATCTCCTAAATGAGGACCTAAACCACTTCCTGTTGCTACTTAAATTAAAATGACCAAATGTGCTGAGTCTTCAGAGCAGTTGAACTGGCCAACCTGTCCAAGGAACATAAAATTTAAATGGAAAGAGCTGGATATAAAAGTGGTTCTGAAGTATCTATAGTAGAAAATTACTTTGAAGCTGAACCACAGCCTTCATAGAAATTAATAAATTCCTTCACTGGGGATAGTACTATGATGACATGCACGTTATAAACAAATAATGGGCCAAGATTTAGGAGCCTTAAAACTTTCCTCTGTTGTGCAGATGTGCAATTCTCACTACAATTTTATTTTTTTCCTTTTTATTTTTATTTTTGTTAGTTTTTCTGTTTTGCACTGTGTGAAAATAGACTTCAAGTTCTATGTACAGTGGTTGGATTCTTCTTAAGCCATTGGAGTTCCAGCCAGCAAGGAAGAGCTCCAGCAAACAGGCCAAATTAATTCCATCATCATCAAATGGAAACGAAGTGCCTGAGACAGTGACCAAGTAGTCAAGGAAATCTGCAGCTGAGAATCAAACTGGGGCCAGACAGGAATCCAATACATTAAAGGTGAACTAGGGAGCATTTTTAGAGCTTGGGGTACACTCCAGTAATTGCATGCAACCATCCATGCTTTTTGTGTCTTTATCTTGTGTTAATTGTTGACTGATGCACAAGAAGAAACAACAAAGATTATTCAATGTGAATTTTCCTTCTTTGAAATCATTTTGTGTGGCCGATATGGTTGCTATCTGAAGGGACTTTTTAGGAAACCTTTTTAAACTTCACACCAGTGCAGGAAAGCTTTGTGTGTCTGACAGTTCTGGAGTTGCCTGGTCAGAAGACAGGTCAGTGTTCAACATATTACAGTTCTGATGCCTGCAAGATGCTACATGAGCTGAATCGCCCATCCACAAGGGTACATGTGATTGCTGCTTCCATTTCCTTGTATGGTGATGAACAAAGCATAAAAGAAATTAATGCAAAAAATTTATCCCCTGCAGGGTTGACATCTTTATGGCTGACTGATAAAATTGTTCAGATGATCAGACAGGAGAAGTGTATCTGCTACATAGCCAGTATGCCTCAGAGCAACACTATTATCTAAGGCACATTTCCATTCACTGGAAGATCTGGGAAAATAGGGAAAAAACATAAGCTAGCTTTTGGGTGGAAACAACTGTGAGTTTTCAGTGCAATTGTAATCTTGCACCTTAAATTCATGACCCTTTAATTTTGGTGACATGTCAAACATGATTACTCTTCCCCTGAGGGAAGTGTAGCCTATCTGAGAAACTCTCACAATTCCTAACTGGTTCACTCTGTGTGGCTTTAATATACAGAAAAGTAATAACAATTCCATAAGATATTGCTCAGTAGCTCTTAAAAACTTCTTGGAATAGAACTTATTCAGCAAATTTGTATAAAAATCTCTTGATTTTGGGGTATCTGTGGATTAAAACATGAAGTGTAATCATTGTGACTAAAATCTCTGCCTCTCCATAATGGTGTTTCATATCAAATCTAATGCTTATTGATTGCCTGTTGTGGATTGCCAGCTGGCTATACTCTGCCAGAACCAGGCACTGGAATATTTTTCATGTTTCAAAAAAACATCTGTGGTATCTTTCCCTGCCCAAACTGCCAAACACATCCACACTAATCAAGGTCTGCAAAGCCCTGAGGATTCTTCTCCTGTCCTTGGGGTCCCTCTTTCCCCTTTGTCCCATTTATTTTAGCTCCTTTCTATAGGTCTTTAAAAACCAGTTAGGTCACTATCTAGTCCTATCTCAATCAAGGGCTTCTATTAGAGTTTTGCCTGTTGCCTTAGACTCCCCATTCGGAAAATGTATAGAGGAAATTATATGGAGCGGATTATTCAATCTGTCTAAGGTCTGTATCACCATCTACATGTATAGTTAAATATCCTGGAAGACTCCAGGGCATGTGGCAATTTATCTAACATTTCATGGACTTCTGCATCTGGACTAATCACCTTAGATATCCTTCAGAGCTAAGGAAGAGAAAAATGGTACTTTAAAGTTGTCGTTCACCTCATGACCTAAGCTAGTGAGTTAAATTCCTCTCTCTTGTATTCCCAGGGGACAATGGGATGCAGGGACATATAGATCTAAGATGAACCACAACATGGGTATACTTTAGGTATACTACTGTATCGAGGAATCCCATCCTGGCATAACTCTATTTCAAGCTTAGGAGTCTCCAATAAAAATCTGATAGTTTCCTAGGATAAACTTAGGCAAATGGAACCTGCATTTTTCAAATGGTTACTCTATGGGAGAATTAACTTCATTAAGGAATGATGAGTATCTTTAAAACAGATAATTCTTGGTGGATGTTAAGCAACTGATTGTTGCATGTTATTTACACTGAATTGTTGAATTCTGCAGTGCTAAGTAAATTTTAATCTTTTTTTTTATTTTTAATCAGTGTGATCAAAGATATATTTCCTTTCTGCACAGCATGCACATTTTTAAATCTAGTTTATAAGGCTTGGAAAGATTGTCAGCTGACTATGAAACCGATGAATTTAGAGGCGTTAATAAATTTAATCTGCACTTGGACAACTGCATCAATTGTAAGTTTAAAAGCTTATTTTCAGTGACACTGTCTCTTAAGAGTATTTTACATTTGAAAGAGCATGGAATTCTGCTGTTGGCATCTCTAGTGAAAAGCACAGATTAAAATATATGTGTGTTTTTCCCTTCCATTTTTATAGTGGGGGAATTGATTATGCAGCTTTCATGGACAGTGAAAACAACTCAGACCTAGCCATGTGACACTATTTTTGGTTGCTCATGTGTCAACAGCTGAAGGTGAATAACATAGGTATTTTCTCCATTCCTCCAGATATCCACCCTACCATTGCAAATGTATAACCTTTGAACTCTTCTCATCTCAAGCTAACAAACTCAGTTTTTGGACTCACAGTTATTGCAGTGGTTAACCATCCTGGTCACATTCCTGTCCAGGCCTAGTCCTGTGTCCTGAAGGTGTCAGAGCTTAAACTGTTCTTCTCTCCCCAGCAATTTCCTAGTCTGGGTGTTCCTTTCAGCATGTTGGTTTTGCTGAGTTTCATTCTTACCTTGAAAACTCTCCTCCTGTGTTACGTGAGAGCACTAGATCTAAGGATTCTGTGGAAGTGAGCTGCTTAAAAGCTGAGTCTAAATATTCTTTGTGAATTCAGTCCCTTTGTGGATGCCAGCTGTGCTTGGAAATTTGACTTAGGATCTTAAAACCTCTTTGTAGATCTAGCCCTTGAGCAGCTTTGAAAATCCCTCCGTAGGAAATGAGGATTTTTTTCACTGTAAGTGTGAAGTAGAGTAAAACTCTTACTGTTTTTAGTGCAACTAAGATCGTGTCGCACTTTTTATAGACTGTCAAAGGCTCTAAATATGGTCAGTAAACCAGAAGGTGTTTTAAGGGGAGCAGACAGAATGGGGTTACATCTGCCTGGGATCACTGCCACCTGTATTTGAAGTTTGGGGAGAGATTTTGATGCCTTTGGGGAGGAATGCACGTACTTGTACTTTATTTTATTTTTGTAATTTGAGTGCTGAGTCCCTGGAGCTGAAAAGAGATGATTCCTTTTCTTGCCTCTGAGCACTGAGGTAAATAAATAATGAAACTTTGTACACAGGTCCACTGTACAGAACATTAATTCACTGAATAGCTTGACCTTTCAATGGTTACTTGTGTTTCCGTTTAATTACTTCAAACAGGCTGGGTTTCCAGCACTCAGCTTCCTCTGGAAAACAACACTTTCATAGATCAAGGTTTGCATGAATTTTCAAGCAAAATTGACTGAGCCATTGACAGGCACAAGTTGAAAAAAACCCTGAACTTTCTAACTGCGTGGATGCAAGTTTCGCTGCAGTGAAGGACTCTTACAACTGAGCTACAGTCATGTACCTTTTAGTGCCTGAGACAAATGTTGTAGATCTTGTGGAGACAACAATTGCTTTTGTTTTGTGAAGCATAAGTATGAAATAGTATATTTGTTTCAACAAAAAGTACCCTGTAATGTGGACTCCTAGTGAACTGAAATTTTACCATACAGACTCCAGGCTGCAACTCTTAGAAGTCTGGGATGGTTTGGAGTCTACAAATGCAGTGACAAATGTGGGATTTGATGTGGAGAAACACCAGCACAATGACCCTTTCATAGACCTCTTAAAACATTATTGTTTCCTGTCTTCTAGTGATCACTTCTGGAAATTTGAATGCAACGCTGAACTCTTCATTGGTTTTAATGTCACCTTTGCATAACTGCTCCCTTTTGGAAAGAGATGCACAGCTGTTAATCTACTTATGTATTTCAGTTGTGTTACTGTTTTAGAGAGGGCTATGAAAAACTGTTCTCTGTGTTTTGGATTGACCAGCTTTCTATTCCTTTTGTTACAAGAAGGCTTTGTGAATAAATTCAAAGAGCTTCCTGTTGCAAGCTCCTGAATCTTTCAGGGAATTACTTCTTTTACTTTATTCTGGATGGCAAGACTGGGGGAAAGCATGGTCAAAACCAGCAACTGTAAATTACCGTTGGAAGGAGACTGATGTCTACTGGAAGAGACTTCCACATACTGTAGAAAAGGACTCAGCAATCTTTCTTCTTGTATTCACAGAAAAATCTTGTTCTTGCAAATCATTTGCATCCCACTTGCAGTCTTTGCTTACTCAGCTCCTGAGATGACATAGTCAATGGAATTCTATTTACGCTAGCTACTTACACCAGGTAAAGAGCTTCCCTTGAGGTTTTGCTTCAGATTTTAATTTTAGCAGGTAGTTGCCTTGAAACCAAAGAGCTGTATGTTGTGTGTTTTCTTTCCAATTTTCCATGCTGGTCAAACAAGATTTAATTACTTAAGGAAGAGATGATGTGAACACAGAAATGTGAAGCTGCTGAAGCAAATGAGCTCCTTTCAGGGGGAAAATCCCTAAGAAACAGATAGTTTTTCCCTGATAGAACTATCATTGTAGTTTTCACCATTCTTCCTTTCATCAGAACAATATATTTCCACACAACTTTCTTGATCAGCTTTGTGGTTCTGCACCGAGCCTACCCAGAGGAAGCCATTCACAGGGGGTGTCAGTACACCACGTGGAAGCTAGTATACAGGAGATTGTGTCAGACATACACTTTAGTGGCATAAAGAGAAGTCCATGAGCTGAACAGCTCAGATAAGTGATATTGGTGACCAAATACGTGCTTGCTTGGTGTGTTACAGACTGCTTAAAGCTGTCTTTGGCAGAGTGGTATTGCTTGTGCACAAAGGTAGGTGGTGACAGGGGACTGATGGAGTGCAGTAGCCTGTATGGCACTGTTTCGCCTGGATCTTCAAACTTCATCTTATGTGAGGATGTCCACACTCCTGAGGTGCATGATGGACAAGTTGCTCTCAGGTGCCAGGGCGGTTTCTACTTGAACTGCTTTCTTGTCCATTATGTTTTTTGCCTACCAGCTTGCCTCCTCAGAGATCTGTCAGCATGTGACCACTGTCTGCTATTCTGCATTCTCTCTTCTTCTAACATCTGTTTGATTTGCCAGGTGCTGGGTAGACAAATGAGGTGTGACCTCTGTTCAGCATTTGGGAGCAAGGAAGCTTGTCAATGAGGTTATGCCATAGTTTTAAGATCCTGACAGTCAGGCCATGGTTATCAGACCTAGACTTCTAGGTTTGCAGCTTAATTTTAGCATGACTTAATATTGTAATGATTTATTTGTGGGTTCCACTTCCACACATACAGTGTTTTTCCTTAAGGTATAAATGATGATAGTAATTTTAAGGGTAGAGAAGAATTAAACAGAACAAGAGGTACAATTCTTTAGATGTTTTTGATGTATGTTTTCTATTCCTGTGCTTTTTGATGATTCAAAAGGTTTACCTCCAAAGAAACATAAATTTAAAAAATTAAAATAAAAATCAATCCCCTCCCTCCCCCAAGCACTTTGACTCTTTTGTCAGGCAAGCACAGTGGAGCAAAGCCAAACCCGATACAGAGTTCATCAATGGCAAATTATGACTTTAAAATCGTGCTTGCTGAAAAAACAGGAAACCTCCCTTTGAATTTCTTTAATTTCTTTGTTTTCTTTAAACATTTCAATTCATGAAGTGGATTTGAAGACAGGGAGATCAGAACAACTGCTTCATAAATATAGAAGTTGGTCTTTTTCTCACTGACAGCTGAAAAGGCCTTCTTTTCCATACTCTCTCTGTGTGCAGAGGAGTTAATTAGATGTGGATATTAAATGGAGCCTCAGCAAAGGCATTAACAGCTTTTAGTGTCATGCAATGGTATTAGGTGTAAGCGAAACACAAATGGGAAAGGAGTACAGCCTTGCATGTTCTTCCAGCATCACTTAGACTGCATCACCAGTGCAAATCTCGTATTGGCTCCTCTCCCCTGACTGGCTTCCAATGTCCTAGGGTGGTGTGGGGGCAGGAAGGACCTGCGAGGGTCTCAAGGAAGGGCAGTGCTGTGGCCGTGCCAGCAGGTACCAGCTTGTGCCAGCTGAAACTGCATGCCTTTAGGGATCTTCCCACATCAATTGCTCTGGCAGATAAGAAACCTGAAAATGATCCTGCAATGAGTTTGTTGCCGTTGCTATTTCTGGTTGGTGCCATCATGATGCTGGGAAGATTTGACCAAGGACCCAAGTCTGTTGTGCTAGGAGCCATACAGCCACAGAAGGAGAAGATGAGTAATGCCCAAAACCAGCTTAAAACAATGAATCTTCTGGCAAAGGATCACAAGTGGAAGAGAAGGAAGAGCAACAATATCTTGTAAAGGATGTGAAGGCAATGGGGTGCAGAAAAGATTCCTGCAGATCAACATGCACATGTCTGATGTTGAAGCAGGACTGCAGAAGTCTCACATCCTAGGAGAACATCATATTGCAATACCCACAACTGAGAAGAAAAAAGTTTAGGTAAATAGAAAAATGCTTTGACAGACACAACAAACACGTCGGTAACAGAGGATGCAAAAAGGATGCCTAATTTGAAGTTCCCAGCCAAGAGCCTGGAAGACAGGTCAGGATGACAGGGAGACTGAGGGAGGAGATGCAGTTCTGTTGTAGCTATGTTGAAGCTGGGAAGTGTGCAAGGAAGTGTCAAAGATGTAGCTTGAGATGAGACAAAACATCTAGATATGTCCAATTAAACAAAGGACAGAAGGTCTACAAGGGCCTGCATAGAGATGGCAGTAGAAATCATGTGAATGAGAGGCACAGAGGTCCCTGAGCTGCAAGTGAGGATTTTTAATTCAGGAAATATTATTTTTGTTTTAGTATATATTTTTATGTAAAATATGTGTATTCATGTATATAAATTGTGTGATGTTCTCATTGCAAAGCTCCTCACTTTTCCCAAGGCACATAAAAATGATTGCCATGACACTGATGGAGATTTATTCAAGATGTAAAGGAATTTTGTGCTTAGCCGTGTTAGACTGCCTCTATGAGCATGTCTCCTTTTGGAAAAATGAACAAATGATATCATCTATCTGTTTTACTTCATGGTTTATCAGATAGGGACTCTTTATACATAAAATACTGCTGTACCTGTGCACAGGAGAATTCAGATAACTGTTTTCTGTCAGATGAAATGTCATAGTCTTTCCATTATTACACATAGTTCTCGGTCACAACCAGGAAACCTAGGAAATAGTTAATCTTTTGTCGTATTCTGCACAAATAGATAAAAAACTGAATAAATTTCTAGTATTCAATTACTTGTTCATTTATTCCAAAATAAAGATGTTAATTACTATTTCTATTTTCACAGCCTTATCTGGTTGTATTACCCTGACAAAAGGGCAGCCAACGTTCAAGACTAAATTTCAAGATAATTTTAATAGACCCATTTTCTCCCCCACTTCTTCTGTCTTTTGGCTGATTTTCATTAGCTAATTTATAAGGCTCCTATTAGACCATAGTTATTTCAATACAGTATGCCACATAGAAATGGAAATTTGATCTTGATGCTATCCTCCAAGATTTAAAATCTAACTTCAGATCTTCCAAGGAAGAAGGAAAATGCAAATAATCATCGAAGGTTCAAGAAAACAGATAGACAGCAAGTGAAGTTGAAAATTTTGCCTTGGAAATGACTACTGGAAAGGAGGAGTAGAAAGATAGTGACAAGGTGTCACAGAGATGTATCTTACAGAAACTTTCTGGAAGAGAGAACCAGTCAGCAATATACTCAGAAAATTTTCCCAAGTATACCTCAAGTCAGCAGTTTAATACTTTTTGTGGGATGTGTGAAATGCATAAAGGCAGAAGAAGACTAGTTTTGTCATTGTTTTCAAGATTATCGTCAGTTTGATGATTAAAGACTAAGCCCCCAAATTATATGCTATGGTCAGAAAGTCAGCTTATGTTAAAGAAAGAGTACTTTCCTGGACCTCTTAGTTGTAGAAAAAACAGTGAAAGTCTGTATGTCCAAGGCTATGACAAAAAGAAAATGCTATTTTAAAGAGTCTCCTGGAGTTTTAGCCAGTGTTCTGAGATCCCAAAGTATAATTTTTAAATTCCTAGGGTTAATACTGAGGAAATTATGATTTCTGTTATTTTTGTCGGAATTAGTGCAAAGTTATAGCTGGAAGTAGCTTACATCACTAGATGAGTGATTTTTCAACCAACTGGTATTTTCAACACCTTCCCTCCTGCAAGCTGCTTCAGATACCCAAAGTTCAGAAGCACTCAATGATATATGTGTGTTGCTCTTAAAAGGAAGTGGGTAGGACTTTTTACGAGGAAAAGACCCTCATGGAGTGTAGAAACATCTAAGAGAAAAAAACAGTGTGCTGTCAGTGTCAGTTCTGGGAGAAGGAAATTTGCAGGTGATGGATTTGGCTGTTTTCAGGTTTGCCAGCCCTCTGTAGGGTTTTGCTCAGCCATGTTAGTGACTAGCAGGGACTTTTGCACCTCTCCAGGAGGACCAATGGCACAAGATGTGTGTGTGTATACAGAAGGAGCAAGGAGCTGTTACATATATTTGTTGCATATGTATAATCCTTCCTCCAGAAGGACTGAGCTCTGACATTTACTTAAAGTCAAGGAGCTGTTTTACAGGAAGGATGAAAAACCTTTTAGATTTGCGGCCCAGACACAATTTGAGCTCCAAACATATTTTGTCTATTGCACATCATATCTCAAGTACTGTGTCTTGGCTGCTGTAAACAGAAAAGTGACCAGGAAAATCAGTGTTTCCATGGAAAAGATGCAACAACTTAAGTACTTGGAAAACCGAGATCTCATCTACTGAAGGTGCATTTATCTGGCTCATTGTCCTTAATGAAAAATATGACAAATCTATATCCACAAGAAAGCTCTTAAACATAGCGTTAAACACAGCTTCCACTTCCTGGCATTTTTTTCCCCACTTTGTCATGGCATAAGAAGGGCATTCCTCTGGCCAGCGGTAGACCTATGCAGGTTCAGGCATAGCGAGGTGAGGTTTGTTCCTCTAAAACAGATCAGATGAATGGCATGATGCAGACGAGAGAGACAGTTCAGGTAACATGAAGAGCTGGTATCTCCCTGTTGACCCTGCTCCCTGCTGCGGGCCTGCCTTCTTCTGTCGCAGTTGTGTTGAGCAAAGGCTGTTCTACTACTCTGCTAGGGCTGCTCTCCTCCCTTTCTCCTGAGATTTGTGTCTGTGACCACTCCTAAATACATTTCAGTCAAAACGAGTTTGCAGAAGAAATTCTAACACAACCGTGCTTGCCTGTAAGGCATTTTAAGGGGTGCATGAGCTGATTTGCATGGTGCGATGGAAGAATTGGCTGAGACTCTCCAAGGTGGACAGTGCTGGGAAGCTGTGGTTGGTCCTGAGTTGCAATGGATCCTTTAAGGAGAGGTCCTGTGCCTGGCACACTGACAAACCCCGGGCTCAGGTCCTGCCAGTGGACCACCTACTGTCTGCCAAAGACGCAGGGGACAGATTGAGGAAGATCAGTTCTATGTGTTTTAAGTCATTTCAGTTCTTTTATGAAAACAAGGTCGGATAGAGGTTTTTGGTATGAGTTTCACTGGTATGGCTAGTAAGAAGGAGAAGTAATTGTTATGGATCTTGAAACACGAGCAGAAAAGTTGGAGCAGTGTCCCTTGAATGAGTGACTATATGTGTTAGTTTTCTTCCCTGGCAAAAACTGGAAACAGTCTGTCCTTTAGACAGCCCTAAAATCCACTTAGAAAAACAAACACTGAAGCTGATTTGAGTTCAAATTATTTAAAGTGTATCCAATCTATATTTTCAGAAGGATTTGATACCTATATGCATACATAACTATATAGCTTTATACTAAATATTATATAAAAATAATAAAACAGTAGTGAAAATACCACTGAACTGATCACAGAGTTCATTACTTTACTGTAAGTAAATTTTTCATTATACCAAAAATACCAACAATCAGATATCAACACCAATATTTTTATTTAAATAATTTCTATAAATATTGATGAGGGAGAAAAAGAAAGATGTTCATAACTCAATGCAAATGCTTTTACGAAGCAGAAATAAAGAGGCTTTTGGAGAAAGTATTTTTCACCCCAGCTGCTGATTTGAAAATTTGACAGATTAATGTATTTATGTGTGTATTCATGTCCCCAGGTTTTAAAAATTTCCTAACTCAATTAACTACTTTCATTATCACTCTTCTCATTTCCACAGTACCAGATCTGTATGCTGCTACAAACACCCCCAGTCTTGGTACTGAAACCGCAAGTTATTGTTAATTGAAATCCTTCTTTCACTGATATGTATTCCAGCTGAATTATATGTAAGATTTTTAGTACTATCATTTTTGGATTAGATGTGCACAAATGTTTGACCACCCGTGACATAAGAGCAGGGGAAAAATTTTTTATTTGTGTTAAGCCAATGGGGCCACATCTGGAATATATGTAGAGAGCTGACTTGCAAAACTGTGCCTTAATAAAAAAGGAAAGCCTTGTTCCTCTAAATCACGATCCTGTTTTATTTACATGCAATGCTTCTACCATTCCAGGTAGAAAAACCCTCTTTTTTTTCTTGCCTTTCAATAATGATTTGACGTTACGAAGGATTGATTAGGGCATATATGATGTATTGTTGTTAGTACAACATTCAAAACATTCTGGCTATAGCACCACATACCCACTGAAGTTCCAAGATTTATTCTAGTGTTCACATTAGGAGCCAGATCCTTGGCTCCACAAAGCACTAGAGGGCAGGATAGACTAGAGTTCCCTCCCATGAGGCATAAAAGAAATTTAAGTCCACAATTCTACTCAGAAATACAACTTAAACACAGAAAGAAAGACTCCCATTGCACCTAAAGCCTTTAAAAGGAATTAGGCCACTTCATGAGGAATTGTTTTTGCTCTTATAGGGAAGTTTTATTTCTGAGCACAAGCAGCAAGCAGTTTTGCAAGGAAGCAGAAGTGAATAATGTTAGGTACAGCCTTGCAGTGGTGAGGGGAAGTCTGACCCCACAATTCCTGTGGGTGATCTGCTCTCCCCTTCCCACCAGAGCTGAAGCTGACAGCTTCACCTCAGCTTGTTTAGAGGAGGAGGCACCTTGTATCCTTCCTGCATCCTGACCCTGCTCTGGTGTTTGGCTAAATCATGGTCTTGCCTCTTTGTTGACCTATAGAGAAAGTAACTGACTTTTGTGATATTAATGGCCCAATTCTGCAAGGTTTTGTAATTACAGAGTTGTATTTGCTTTTGGCTCATCCGTGCAATATGAGATGTGGGAGAGTTCAGCATGTCGGTTGCAGATCTGATCCTTCTGACCCCTTCTTCGCAAGGAATTACTGCTAATTTCTCAGATCCACAGATCCCAATCTCTACAGTCTTAGTCTGATGCCACTCCTGATGTTGTGATGTCATTACTTTCCTTTCCATAACATTCTTTTATTGGAGGTCTCTGAGCTGACTAGGGTAAAGCAGCGTGGCTTGTCGTCATGGAGCCATTGATTGAAATAAAATACTGGTGTGAATAAATTAGCCCTGCAGCAGCTGACAGAAGCAGCACAGAATTTGTGTTTTAGTGGATATATTTATTTCTTTTTTGGTCTCTTGTGACATAAATTGTTGAAATTGTCTGATCCTTGAGTAGAATAGAAGTGTTCTGCAATAAAATTACTATTAGATTCAAGTTACATTCCCTGATTTCTTACAATGTCCTTCACAGAATTTTCTACTGTAGCTCAGCCTAACCGGGCTATCATTTCCCCTTTCACTTTTCAAATACCAAACAGCAATAATTTACCTGCATGAAAGATAAAATTAACAAACTTGCATAAAGGATAGGTATTTTGAGAAGTGTATTAGTCTGCATTGTTTTTTCTGACACAGCAATGATGGACACAATGAGATGAAAGGAATTAACAGTCTCTGCTTCTGTTTCAGTTCTGAAGATTCTTCTTTTAGAGTACAAAAAATTCTGTGTTCCCTGAATAAACAGAAATGTCGCTGAGTATCAGCCAAATAAAAACACCGTTAACACCTTAGGATCGTGCCTTGTTTGTACAAACATATTGAAGGGAGTTTTCTGAAGGTTTCTGGCTTTGTCTGACCTTGTGTCATGGGAACTGCAAGAGATTTTGGAGGAGTTGCCGACTTCTCTGTATACCATAGGATGGCTTTATAACATGACATTCTGAGCTAGTAGCTAAGCTGGTCACAAGCTGAGCTGAGATGTGCACTCCGAGTGACAGAGCACAGGGAACTGGCTTTCCTTCATTAAGGAGAGACCAAAGTTGTGACAAAACTTCTACTTTTCCATGTAAAATTTAGCTATCAGCACTGACCTGCTCTGCCTGCTCCACAAAGTACTGGTCATAAAAGTAAGAGTACAAAAACAGATGAAGAGCAAAGATCATGTACTGAAATGTGTTGGAGATGATGGGCAGATCCCCACTGATTTTGAGTCCAGCTTCAAAGGTGCAAGAGCAGGATCACTCGCTCACTCATGAACTGCATCCGTCCAGACCTACTCGGTCGCAGAGCTCAGGTTTAGATTAAAGAATCAAACATGGTCAGAATACATTTGTTTTATGTGTTACACAGCTCCATGGAGTACAAGAAAGAGCAGGCTTTTGTAAGCCAGGGTCTTATGGTAGACTTGCAATAGTGTCTTGAAATTTTATACAAACAGCTAATATGTACGATTTTCTTTGTGTACAGAATGGTACGTACTTCTTTGTTTCAATCAGTAGGGCTGCCGTTCTCATTGTCATTGTTATATGACTGCGAAAGAATGGGCTGGATTTACAAGCAGGGTGCTGGAGTTCACATTTGAGAGCTTCACTAGCACGGAATAGAACTTAAGCTATACTTAGTTTGGGCATTTGAGGGCCCTAGCAATGGGAAGACCTACAGTTGAAAGGCTGAAGGAAATAAAAGACAATGTGAATTTTATCCTCAGTTGAGTTTTGTCCTCATACCTTGAATTTTAGACTTTCTCAAATACAGTACATACTCCAGCATAGTTATAGGCTGATTCTTCAAATAAGAAGACCCCAAAATGGAGAATATCTTTCTTATATTATTTGTCCAGTCATTCTGAAATTCCTCTGCAGAACCCCACATTGAAATTTAAAGTCTATATCCCTTTTAGAAGCCGAATTTCAACAAAACATGTAAGGGTGTACTTGACATGTTTGAAGAGATTTTTTTCTCATTTTTGTGTTGCTGAATTGCAACCTAGATTATATTCACTACAGCTTGGGTTCTATGGATCACTAGAGAGTTTATGACCTCCATGTTATACGGAAAAAGCCTATTATTTATATGGCGTATAATATATATTATATAATAGATATCACAGAAGTGTATTATGTATAGTATATTGTACTACAACGTACTACAATGAGTACTATGTATTATAATATTATACATTATAAATTATATGTTACATGTTATGCATTTAATACCATGTGATATATATTACATATAAATTAGTACTATTTTAGCACTAAGATTACAGTACAGTATGTATTTATGCATTATATACTATATATAGCAAATCTATATCTCTGTATTTATTAATTCATTAATATTTATTTCACATGCAATATATGTTGTAAACTACAGCAAATAGCATTTAGCATAATATACAGTACAGTATATACTAAATAAAATGTGTGTATAATTTCTAACAACGCAGTATCAATTATGTATTGTCTGCAGCTGCATTTGTACAGCTGCATTTGTCATTCTCAATGTTCTGTCTTCAGATTTGTTTTCCAACTGTTCTTTAATAAAATGCACATAAAGATTTCACTAATATTCACTTTCAGCATGTTTAGAACATTGAGTGAATATTCTCCCTCACACAGGAGGAATGGGTAATACTGTGATGAGCGAATAAATGTGTGAGTGGGGCAGAGATGAATAGATCTGGTGGACTTCAGTTGTTGTTAATAAATTTCCTGATTCTTTTTATCTGAATACAAAAATTTTGGATGAAGAAACATCTCTCATCCAGGCAATTTAAAACAATATACACAAGTTAAATGTGAATAATATGCATAGCAATTTATTTTGCTGTCTAGAGCCTGGATTCTACATTAATGTACTCAAAATTATATTTTTGAAGTCAAAATTACTCTTGAAGTCAAATTAGCAGCCTTTTAATCCCATTCCTTAAAAAATGTATTTATTTGACATTCATATTACATAGTCCATTTCTGTTAGATGTGCTCTGTTTTGTGTACATTTCTATGCAGAAAAAACAGATAATGTTCTTGCTATTGGACTGTTCTCAGAAACAAGTATGAGCTATGTAACTGAGCAATTTGAAGCATGTTGGGTAAATGGAATATAACCTTGAATAAATATTTTAAATGTTTTCCATATTTGTAAGGATGATTCCCTTGAGGACACACAATCTTTTGAGACAGGAGTTAATTCAAAGCTAAAGCACAGCAGCTGACTTTTCATATTTCCCCACACTGCTGAAATGTTGATTGATTCAGGAGCTAGTCTGGAAAGTGATGGTGTTGATGTTCAAAAAAAAAAAACTGTTCACTCTCAGTAAACTACATAGAAAAGGGAACCCCACTGTAAGGTCTAGTCCCAACAGAGACGTCACACAGAAGATGAGTGATTGCTGAAGGAAGTGTGTATGATGGTTTTATGATAGATTTTTGCTGTTTATCCTTGATCTTAGTGAGTCAAAGCTTGTCAACCAGGAACTGAGACCTCTGGTTAAAGACAAAGCCTGTTGTTTAATCAGTTGAATCCTGCCCTTAAGTCACCACCTCAGAGACCTACCTGGGGGCACTACTGCAGTCCAAGATGGACACACTTTGTTGTGCCACCTGAAAAACTAGATGAGTGATTTAACTACCAAGAGCTGCAATTAAATGGAACCTTTGCCATCAATAACTTTATGAATATTGAGTTTCAAGCACAGACTTGGCAAGGCATTTTGTACACTTTCTATATAAGACTATAGCAGTGCCTCAGAGCTCTCCAACGTGACATCATAGAGGATGAGAAATGCCATTAGCTTGAAGATAATTAAGTCCCAATAATTTTGAGACTCACTTCCACTGTTAAAAAGAACTTAATGATGACATAAAAATCTTAGAGTGCTGAAGAGATCTGCCTACATTGTTTCATCAAAAATTGTCTTTCATGAAAAACATTGTTTTCATAGTCAACAACAATTTAAAAAATATTAAGTAAAGCTGCATTAATAATGTTCTCCTGAAAGGAAAGTTTAACATTTTGTTACCATAATTTTTGATGAAATTATCTGTAAAAATATTGAAGAATCAGGATAGTGTGTCATTTATAACATTGAATCATGTTTTACAGGAAAATACAACTTTTTTTTCATATTGTTTTGTAACAGAAAGAATGGAAATACTTTTTTATTTCCTGAGAATGCAGCAAATAAAAGCCTGCACTTCCATAGGTCCTGCTCTGGGTGCTAGTATTTCTAGGCTTTGGCTCCTTAATGCATTGGCATTCCTGGGTAGAAAAATACACAACTAACATCATTATCAAAAGTAAACTGTACAATCTTTTAACTATCTTAGTTATTTTTTCAGTGTTTTAGCAGAGTGCTTGGAAGTACCTTTGATTCTCAGAATGATATATTAAGGAACTCTTTACCAGAAAGTTCTCAGAAGTAATCCTACTCTTTTCTTTCATATTTTGCTGTTTTTATAGTGATTCAATTTTTATATAAGCCCTTAAGTTTTGAATAGAAGACTGCTGGCATTTCTGGTAAAATGCACTGTTTTTTGTTGAATTATTCTCTGAAAGACTTACCTGAGATAAGGAATACCACAGTGCTGGGAACTGTGAATATTATTAGGGCAAGTCCTGGCCTATTAAAGCCGGGGACAGAAATCCCTTTCACTTTGATGGAGCCAAGAGTCAGGTTTCACCCGCAGTAAGAGACAGTTCTTGTCTAGAAACCGCAGACCTTACCACTTCTGTGCTTTGGCAAGTGAATCAGGAAACAATCCAGCCACTCAGACACAGAGTGCTCCAAGAGGTTCCTATCAAGAGGACTCAAATACAAATAAACAAAACGCAAGGATGTGACCCATGTAACAACCCAAATCCTTTTGTCTCTTTTCTGGAACTCTTCACAGGCCCCTTGATTTTTAATTGAAATCTGTAAAATGCCAATTTCATTATTGTCTCTCCATTATACCTCTAGGCAGAGGCAGAGACTGTTACATGTCACTGCTCGGTATCGGCAGCACACAGATAGATAGATAGACGCAGCCTTCATTTAGTGTTGGAGAACTATTCTTCCTGGAGTTTATTGTTTGTTTGGTTGTGGGTGTTGTTTCTTTTTTTTTTTTAAATAGTCTCAGACTAGATCTCCCTGCATTTTTTAGCTCCTATTTTGGAAGTACCTTCATGGTTGGAGACTCCAAAGTTCATAGTTTCTACAGTGTTCTCAGACTGTAAGTTTTATAACGGCTTGTATTTTAAGCCAGGATAATTCCATGAAGTGAGAAAAGTCACAGATGGGTATGTCTTGCATGACCTTCACATCTTTTCTTATGTTGGGGTACAGGGTTTCTGAAAGAGGAGGAAACATGGTTCAAAGCCTGGTCAAAGAAACAGATTATTTGTCTTTACCCTTCAAAGCACCTCTTGGTTTTCCTGACCAGATACATTTCAGAGGAAGCATACAGACTCTACTGCAATTATTGGTATGGGATGGCAGTTATCTTCTGAATTAAGTTGTCTAGATGTGTGAAACAATTAAACAATTTTGCTAATATAGCCTGTCCCTCTGTTATTCTGGCAAACTCTTCTGCTGACTGAGATTAATTAAGTCTGCATTGAGTTTCTGTGAAGAGGTAATTTTAACAGTTTGAGTTAGGAAAAAAAGGGCTAAGCTTTTGGGGATCTAAGTTAACTGGCTGTCTTAACTATTTTAAGAAATGATACTACTCTTCTCTATAAGATTGTTCCATTTATAAACTAAGAAGATCACACCTACCAGTTAAAGCGTCTTTACTGTATCGTATCTGTCCATGTACATAGCCTTTCTCATTTATTTTTTTTGAAGCAATGAAGAACTGATAAACTCAGCATTTCATGGTGTTTGATCCACATTGTACTGCACAACGTAAACAGGTAAGGCTATAACCTACTTTCATTTACAGGGTACCAATAGCAATCCTGATGCTCTTTTGACTGATATGTTTTGACTGATATGTGTTGTACCCCATTTGTGGGACTGTGAAGTTCTAAAAGGATGGATTATTGAAGGTCTTAAAACTGGTTTTTATCACATCTTATTCTGTCACCAAATTTCATATTTCATTAGGCTTCTCCACAGTTTAGTTCCATCATTGTTCCCAGAGTTGAAGGGAAAAAAGCCAGAGAAAGCTGAGAAACATAAAAGGAAAATATGAACAAAATAACCATCTTATGCCAAGTGTTGGTGGGAGGTGTTATGCGTAATATTGTAATCCCATGTTCCTGAAATAAAAAAAATCACATGATAGAGGATAAAGAAAAGTAGTGGTGGGAAAGTCTTCTATAAAGAACTTCAAGAAAAAATATAATTACCAAAGGTGTTATTAATTGTAGGGAAAAGCACTTTGACCAGCCTTTCCAGTGATTTAGAATGTTCACCAATGGTGTACATACGATTCCAATAAAAAGTAACAGCTGTAAAAAATTAGTAAAGGGAGAAGCCTGTGTGTTGTGCCTCAAAGAGCTTTATGGTTGTGTTGAACAATCATCTCCCTACCTCACCCAAGTGTAATTCATACCTGTGCCCAGAACAATGTTTGCTGTAATGTTGCCAGCCTGCACCACCTGCAAGCCTTGTATCATATTTTTCCTGTCTTAAAGCTACCTGTCTACAGTCCCATGGCCCCATCTCATGTTTCCTACATGTTCCCAGCATCATAATCTATGATCAGTGCTCACAGGATAAGGTTCAATGCTTTCTTTCATCATTTCTGTGCCAAATGGCTTTTTGAATGTTGCAGCCATGTTCCTCAACTCTTCTATCTGGCATAAGAAACTACAGCACAGCTGAAGCTATCACCTGATGTAGAGAACCAGCTTGGAAAATAGATAACAGAAGAAAAGTCACGATGCACTTTCATAGTGGCTGCTTGGCACGCCACTAAAATCTTCATTCTCCAAGGAAAGGGACAGAGGAAGTATTTATTGGCTGAATGCTGAACTGTCTTGACTTTTGTGTATGAAAACTATCTGCTACTATTGAGGAGTCTTTTTAAAGATTCGGAAGGTAGTGATCTTCTGACTCATCTACAGAATACAAAACCTCTGGCAATCTGCAAGGACAATGCCACAACTCTTCAATAGGAAGTGGCCTGATGAGGTGCCAGAACTATTTATGTGGGGCCAAGGGCTTGTTTGCAAATCCCTGAAGTGTTCTATCATGTTAAGATCTGTGTTGATATGATAAGGGCTATGTTAGTTTTTATTAGCTGGAAACCATATTTTTATTTATGTCATAATGTCACAATGACAGATGACTATCCTTGCAAGTCTAAATATGTATATGAAGACTTTTTTTTTTAACTGTAACAGTCTAAAATATTTCCCGTTAGAACTAGACATAAGTTAGTGAAAAAGGAAATGAAGTCACAATAAAGTTATAAGTCAAATGAAATTGACTCTGAGAAAGGTCTCATTTAAGAAATACATACTAATCGAGCAGCCAAGTATTGTCCCTAGTCTCAATGATGAGAAATCTGGCAGCTTTATCTTGTATAGTTCTCCAGCTTCTTTCAAAGCTGTTGTCCATTCGTGATTAAAACATATAAATTTTATTTAATATTTGAATGAATAAAGTCAGAATTTTCATGGGTGAATAATGCTGTGTACTGTGGGGCCTATTTCTTTGATAAACTTCGTATCCTTTTACAATCCTATCATAGAACCGACAATACAAAAGCTCATTATTTGCGAGTCACAAGGAGGAGCCTACTAGTTAATGAAACAAAACTATTTTTAATTCTATTGTACATCCTTCAGCAGAAGCCTGTTCTCAAAATGATTCGTCACTGCAAAACAATAAGTGGACCTGGGGACTGATAGCAGTGTCCTCAAGCAATAAATAGTTTCAAAAGTTGCTGCTTACAGTTTTCTAAGGGTTCCTGCTTATATTCAAAACGGCCCTTGTGGTTCCTTGAAGATACTTTGCCTGCTAGACTGACAATCCAGACAGGTGTCAGTATTTATCTCACTGAGTCTATTATTTCAACTTAGTGTGCAATCACACAAAGTGAAAGAAAAAAACGCACACAACTTAGTGAGCACTGAGCTCGCACGAGTTGATAGTTTGGCAATAAGCTTTCGATTTTCCAGCTGTCTCAAGTCAAGAAACATACTAGGAAAGGAAACCAGTGCATAATCAAGTCTTCCTTGGAGACTTCTCAGTTGACTTTATTTACTCTCTCTCTCTCTCTCTTTCTCTCTCTGCTTGGGAAGCTGCTTTGGTTTTACTTTTTTTCAAGTGAACTTTTTTGCAAAACAGGTTTGTTTTAATTCTCACCATTCTCCTGATTACTAACAAAACAGTGCAGCTTTCAAAGACCAAGAAAGAAGAAGAGTTATGTAGTGGGGAAAGGGAAACAGGGATGCAGTGTGAATATTTATTTGACTACTATTGATGTTACATTTTGAGATTTACATTGTCATGTTGAATGTCTCCTGTTGTTGATATTGCCATTTCAGTCTTGGGTCTTCCCCCATTGCTTCCCGCTCCCGGTTGTGAGCTGTGTACTTTTCTCTGTCCCTTATGCAAGATCATCCTCCTGTAACCCTCCCACTCACCTTCTTTAGAACCCATTCAATATGGCTCCTTGCACATGAATAGTTATTGTAGGGAAAGGACAAAGAAGATGTTAATAACAAAAGTTTGTGGACTATGACTTGTCTTAATCATGCTGTTTTCTTTTGTGAGTAGTATGACCCAGGAGAGAATCCAGGGCAAGGCATTCTGAAATATAATGATTAGTAAAGAAACTCCTGATGCAAGATTGCAAAAAACCTCAGTCCAATACAATTATGATCCTTGACATGCTAGAGCAGAATATATATATATAAAAATATAATTTTCCTTTCCTGTCTGTTGCTTTGGAGAATTTTTTTTATTTCTCCTTAATTAAAGGAAAACACCAATTTGCATGACCTCAGTTAGGACCTCTCAGTTTAAAGCTATGATGGTGAAATCCAGGACATGGTGCTGGAAACTCACTGCAGCTACTTGCGGGAATAAAATTACTCACAGTATTTACAGAAACAAAGATTATAAATTATTTCTGAAATGAGGACTATGGCTTTCTCTCTTGCCAAATATCAGACATATTGGCTTTACCTACAGTAACTGAAGTATCTGTTACCTCCTTAAGGCCAAGTGGCAAGTTGTATTTGGGTTCATAGACCTAAAGCCTCCCACCTACCCTGCTAGGGGAGTGGGCTTGTCCACCTGGCTGTTGGTTAAGAACTATCCCCAACGTGTGTCACCTGCAAACCATGCACAAGAAATAGTCAGGGGATAGCTGGTCAACACAATGTATGGCTGAGCTGAGGCATGAACTAAGAGTTGTTCCATACGGGCAGCAGTGTGTCCATGATTATCTACTTTTACTGAGTGTTGCCAATGTTGGTTTTGTGTCCAAAATTTTGGTTCAGCTGAACCTCCCTCCCTGCCTTTTGTGATTGTGCTCCTTCAGGAATATTTGTGCAACTGCTTTCACTCTGGATTCCTGAACATAAGAAGGATATGGACATGTTGGAGCAGGTCCATAGGAGGGCCGTGAAGCTGCTTAGAGAGTTGGAACACCTCTCCTATGAATAAAGGCTGAGATAGTTTGGGTTGTTCAGCCTGGAGAAGAGAAGGCTTCAGGGAGACGTTGTAGTGGCCTTCCAGTACCTCCAAAAGGCCTACAAGAAAACTGGAGGGCTTTTTTTTAAAAAGACATGTAGTGATAGTACAAGACATAACGGCTTTAAAATGAAAGAGGGTAGATTTAGATCAGATACAAGGAACAAATTTTTCACTTTATGCGTGCTGAGGCACTAGCATATGTTGCTCAGAGATTCTGTGGATGCCCCAGGCCAGGTTGGATGAGGCTTTGAGCAAACTGATCCAGCAGAAGGTGCCCCTGCCCATGGCAGGAGGATTGGAGCTGAATTTTTAAGATCCCTTCCAACCCAAACCCTTCTATGATTCTATGATTCTATAAGAAGTCTTTGTACCATTCAACATGAGGAGAAGGCATTCAGCTGCTGGTAGGTAAATGGAGTAAAAACAAAAGGGGGAAAGGCTGTGTTTCAGCTCTTTGCACTGCTCCTACAACAACACCAAGAAGGGTCTAGATCTAATAACGTGAATGGGAAAACAATCATGTAAACAGATGTATGCCAAAAATGTTTTATTCAGAGGGTGAATGCTTTTAGTTGAACGAAGGGATGAATTTTGAAATTTTTATATATAATAAAAGTCCTTTTGAACTGCCAAAACATTTTGTTAATTTTTAAAAATAACTATGTGTTTTGTTGGTTTTTTTTTCAAATTGAGTTAGTTCAGAAAATGAAAAGAACTCATGAGTTAAAAAAATGTTGCTTGAAAAGCAAGAACGTTTTTTCCCCCGAGACCTAATTAGGTTCTCCTACACTGTCATTCACACTAAGAGCTGTCTTTATCTTCTGTTTTCCTGAACACAAAGCCAAAAGATTATGAAGAGAATCTATGTCAAACAAATAACTACTTTGTTGGAACAAATTATCGAATGCTTGGAAAAATTGTAAAGAAAAATTATATTTTGTCCTGTATCCTGAAACTGGTCATGAAGAATATTGAAATTTCCCTACTTTTCAAAATTCAGCTGTAAATGTTCAACCAGATGTTCTGCAGTGCCTTCTGATCCCTGTCTTTATATTCAGACAGGATTTTTCTTGGAATCCCAAGACGAAAGAAATGTCAAGGACTCAGATATGATTTTTGCAATTACATTTAACCGGAGGCTGATATTTGCAGAGATGTCTAAGAGATTCAGACACTTCTTTTCCAGAAAAACTAACTTAAAATTGCCAATCAAAATATTTTCAATCTGTTTTAAAAAGATCTTTTTACATACATAAAGTATTATGGAAATTTTTTTTCTTAACATATTGTCTATGGTTTTTATAAGGAACAGGAATCTGGAGCTTGCACCACAAACTGGGAAGACAGCTCAAGTCAAGACAATGAAAAACAGGGAGGAGGAATGTATCCACAAAATTTGTTAGGAGGGGCATTTCTGCCCACCAGAGAAGAATTCCTCTTCACCTGCTGTGATATCATTTAACAATGACAGCTCTATGGTTTGCCAGTGCAGCATGTATTTTCAATATCTTATTTGCAACTGTTTTCTGAAATAATGATTTAAACTCATTTCCTGAGTGCTCAATCTGCTTGTATTTTCTGTGCCTCTGACAAGACAACTGCCATGAGTAAGGTGAATAAGCTTGTGGCCTCCAAGGGACAATTCCTAGAGCTTCAGATCCTATATCCATCCTTAGCTAGTAGGAGTTAGGGATAAACTTTATCCATGGGTGGCCTGGGTCAGCTGTGTCTGTCTTTGAAGTGTGCTGTACTGGCCACAGTTGGTGACAAGGTATTAGATGAGACAGCAGTTTCTATGTCCGTAACCATCCCTAACGTTTTGCGCTGAAGGCACCACAAATACCATGTTAACAGCATTTTACAGGAACTGCTTTGGGAAGGGAAGGGATTTGAGACATTCCCATGAACTTTGCTACCCTTTCTTCCACCCACCCCCCTGAAACCTTAGTCTTAAGGCAGCTAGCATGTGTCTGATGAAAAGCTACTTGATCTTTCTCAGAGCCAAGAAAAATAAAGTCACCGGCCACCCCAAATAATGAAAAATGAGGTGCTGCTCCCAGTCATCTGCAGCAAGCCTTGTAGCATTGCTTGCTTATTTATTTGTTTAATTTTTTTAATAATGTTCTAAAACTTGGTTCAGATTATTTTATTTCAAAAGCCTTTGCCCCTTAAGAGGCAAATAACCTTTTAGAATTTTTTTTAAAAATAAAATATTTACACAGGGACAACTGTATAATTTTTAAAGAGCATGCTACAGGAGAAAGCAGGTTAGTCTGGGATAGACTGGAACTACATGCGGAAAGAAGGAGGTTCAAAGAGGACTATTGTCTTTGTTAAAAATAAATAAATGAAAGTTGGAAGAAATTTTTGCATTAAATTGGAAACAGCAATATCCAAGAAATTTGCAGTGTTAAATCACGTAGCTCTAAAATACAATTTTTGTCACGATAGCATTTAATTTTAGGACTCAGTCTAGAGTTAACTGCAAATATCCAATTCTTGCCCTAAGTGCATGGAGGTGCAAGTATGTTTGAACAAAAGATCACTGTTTGTGAAAGACTTGAACAAGGGTGAGGGGGAAGTGAGCTTGCTCCATCAGTGAAAGAGAAAATATTCATTATGGCAGACCACTACTTTACTGTGGGATCAACCTGCAGAAAATGTAGCCTATCTGCTGAATGCACAGTGATCTGCAAACAACAGGTTGAGCTGTTCCTGCTGGTTGTTTTTATAGGAAGGTAGATATTTCTGCATGAGATAAAGACATTGTTCTTTCAGTTTAGTAGCTCTTTTCAGGTATTGGCAAGACAAGATGATTCATAAGTAGAAGCAAAAGTCCCTATTTCAAACAATTAAGAAAAATCACTGGTTTGAGAGATTCTGATATTTTTTGATAGGGTGTATATTATCTCGTGACAGAATAAAACTGCTGATGTGAATAGATTCCTGAGTCCCAAAGGGGTCGTTAGAAGGGAAAGGTTCTCAAGAAAAAAAAGCTATAAAAACATTTACATTTATAAGTGTCAAGGCGTTTTGCCAGTGCAACCATGGTGACTGAGAAGTGTTTTGATACAGTTATGCATTGCCTTCCTGAGGTGGACACCACAACCTACTGCACCTCATATCATTTAAGTCCCTGAATCTGTTTTACTGTACAACTGGAAAAAAATCTTCTGTTTTGTACGAAGAACATATCTGCAAAGGAGCCCAGGACACAAGATCAACGTCAGATCCCATGATACCTCCATGGTTGTTCACACTGGCTATAAGAGGACAAAAATCTTTGCAAGTTTGTCCATGCATCTCTAGGTAATTCCTTGTCAACTCTAGTGACAGAGTGGTGCTCTGAGACATAAAGTTTTATGTCTGAAAAAATAAATTCTACATGCAACTATAAATACTTTGCTATATAAAGTTCTACAGTATAATTAGAGTCTTAAAACAGAGTCTGAGTTTTTTTGGGGTGTCAAAAGAAAGAAAAACACTGAATCCATCAGTGACCACTGAAATAATTTCCCAAGTGATGGTGGATTTACCTTCACTTTGAATTATTAAACAAACTTGACTGTCCCTTACCAGGGACACTTTTGTCCAACCACCACTTACTGGGATTGATTCAGGAACTAGGATAGCTACAAGAAAGGTGTTTATAATAATATTCTGTCTTAGTGAAGAGGTACTTAGTAACTTTTTATCCTGTTTTTTTCCATTCACTACATATTCCCCTCTGGAAGTATCATTCTGAGAAAAAGTATTAATGAGGTCTAAATTGTTGACAAATTGTTGAGAGACTTCTGACTACAATAGGCAGAAAGGTCCTTCCCACAGACACTGTAGATTTCCTACTATATTTTTGAGATTGTTCAATGACATTATATGAGCTAACCTTTTCCCAGAAGCCACTTGAGACAGCTATCCATACATGAGATCTTAGCTCCACATCATGAGTACATTTGCACTGTGTCGGACAGTTTCAGCACTTTACTCAACAGCATATCTTTGAAACATCTCATATTTGCTCATGATCATCTTAGAGGATGTATTTTGTTGATTTGAAGGTTCTCAGTTCTGGGATCCAAAAATTTTTTTTTTTTCTGAGTTATGTTATCTATGTGTTAACACCACTGTCTTACCCAGACATGCAGCAGCCATGATTTCGCATTAACTGAGCCTACACCTTTTCCCTTGGTAAAGCTGCTACAAGATCTAATTTCACACTTACTTTGGTACAGATTTCTGTAAAAAGGTATAATTTCAAGTAATGCACTTACCTCATCTTGTTTTCTTATTTAACAAATATATCCATTCCATGTGTTTAGTTTTAGAGACATTCTTGCAGAAGTCTAACAAATACAGACTTAACTCCTTAGTTCTCCTTCATTAAAATCTACTGAAGAACACTATTCTGTGGCACAAGAACACATAGTTACTTACAGGGCCTTCAGTTGCAATATTTCGCTTTAAAAGTCTTCTGTAATTTGCTGCAAAATAGTGTTTTTCTTCAAATATGAAATCATGTGAAGGTTGTATTATATATAATCATGCTCTTCTGTATGGAATATTGTTTGGTATCAATGATTGCTTAGATAGGCTTAAGGTGCAGGAATAAGGTAGTATTTTTTGGTACAGTAGGAGCAGATTAACTACATATTTAGAAAGTATATTCTGTTATATATTAAATAGATTGTGCTATTTTAATAAATTGCTATAGAGAGTAACTTGTTGCCAGACTTAGAATGGACAAGCTCTATCTGCTCTGATTTGCCCAGGGCTCATCCATATGGGGAGTGGATGAAAAAAAACAGTAAGAAGAATGTGAAGTTTGCAAGCAACATTAAAATTATGTTATTTCCATTCCATTCTCTCTTCTCAATAGCATTTAATCACTATTTTCTTTACTGAATATGTCAAAAAAAAGGAAATTGTGGAAGTAGAGGAAAACTAGAGAATGTTCAGACATTTTTTAATGTCCTATTCAGTAAAACACGAAATTAACAGCAATAATGAGTATTGCTATGGGAAACAAGGGTAAATTTCTAATGGGTTTATTTAGAGACATAAGAACAAAAAACTTGCTTTAAAAGTTATTAACAGAGTTAGCAAGGTAAATTTCACTTTTCATGACTCTTCACTATTCATATTAGCCTAGTAGTCTCTTCACAGGAGACGTATATAGATAGACATGTATGAATTCTTATTCATCTGATGTCCTTGCCATTGGAGGAGTTACTACACAGCCCAAGAGCTGTTTGGGCAGTTAGCAAAGTGCTGAGACATCATTAATGTAGCCTGGGTGCTGATGCCTCTGATTACTTTGCAATGTCATAAAAGCACTGGCAACTCAGGGAGCTACCAACCACATTTTCTTAGTGGATAACATCAATGATGATCTCTTCTCAGAATCTGCATTCTTGAATGTTAACACATAGGGCCATGCAAGGTAGATTGGGCAAATATGAGCACCTGATTGTCTCTCTGTTGCATATTTGAGATTTTTACTCAAACAACTAACATTAGCATTTAGCCTTCCAGCTCCTTCTTCCTCATTATCATAATTCCTCTTTTTATTTGAGGATAATGTCCATTGAAGAAAATGACCTCTGATGCACACCTTTCCCTAAACATACAAAGGTATGGGCTGTTATTTCTTTCTGCTACATGGGAAAGGGAATTTGGGGTGATGGGGGAGAGATTAAAAACACTACTTCAGCACAGTGAACTGAGTTCAAACAGCAATCAGGATGGCAAGTATTGTCATGGAAGAGCCAGAAAAGGCAGAGTGCCAGAAGATATGGTATCTCTGCTTTGTGTGGTTTAAATTCTGTGGTCATTCCATCTCAAATGTGGTCTAGGATAAGACACACACAAATGTGGCAAGATTCATAAGAGATATAAAACGACTTCTGCCTGTTGCGAAGCTGTATAAACTGTTCTTTTCAGCTTGGAAAAGATAGTAGAGGTATAACAGAAGTTTATAAACCCACAAATGATACAGATAAATGCTTTCCTGCTGTGCTGCATCTCGTGATTTTGACACATTATTTTCAATGAGTGTGAAGAGAGGACAAAGGTCTGAGTGAACATTTGGTTGCACTTAGTATGGTGTTTTCTCTCTCCTTATTCTTCTTTATAGCTGAGTGCAGCTCTTCTACGAGGGTGTGTGGGAAGATACTCCTGGCTGTGGGAAGATATTGGTTGGTATCTCTGAGCACTGCTCTAGTAGCTTTGCCCCACCCCATACCTCCTGTCACAACTAGGCTTTGACACAGCACCTTCCAGTTTGCAAATAAAATGAGGTATTCCTTTTTCTGTAGCCTTTCTATAACTTCCCCCAGAAAGTTCCCAGGCCTGCCTCTTCCCAAAACGTGAGTCTTTCGTACTAACATCTGCTTGCATGAAATAAGATAAATCCCCATTTTTGTGGAACAGGAACAATAAAATGTCACATTCTGTGTAATACTTCAGGCTTTAATTGCATCATTGCTTTCAAAAGTGAGGTGAGATAGTTTTGATAACAGGCTGTTTATCTTGTATTTGTCAGCAATTAGCCTGAAAGGGTGTTTGTACTGACAATTTTCTGATGACAAGCCAGGGTGTAAAGGAAAGTGTTTTGTCGTGGTGTATTTTCTTGCTGCCATTAATCTGTTTGCTTTGATTGTTTATTACCCGAATGGATTGTTACAAAAGCAGGATTATCTGCAGTACTGATAGTGAAGGATTGGACAGGTGTGTGTGTGTATCATCTGGTTTATTTCTTACGTGATTTACAGATGAGATTAAAACTAGGAAGGAGGGGGGAGTACCTGGATGAGTCTCTTCTGGAGTGTTCATCTTCAAGTACCACTGCTCTTTGTCTGATAAATTGTGTCCAAGCAGGCTGTATCCAGCATCCAGGGTCATCCTTACTTAAGGCATTTGCAACCACAAGAGAAAGTGCCAATGCAAAAAGGATGACATCAGTTTTACTTAAATTCCTTAAGTGTTGTGTTAAGCTGAACAATGAGTTGACAGATTAGAAAGGTCTTTCAAAGGCATGAAAAGATGGAAGGAGACAGGTTATGTTTTGAAGATGAAGTACATTGAGCTCTGTCACTCTATTAAATCATAACGGCATGGTATTAGGTCTTTTTTTTTCTCCCATGTCTAAGTGTTAGACTGAAAGGACCTTAATAATGGAAATTGTAATAGTGTTTTCCACTTGTTCTATCAGTTGCTTATCTGACGTTTGAAAATATTTACAAGTATTAGAACATCATGTCTTAAGTCCACTGATGATACACTCCAGGTGACACCAGTTTGACTTGACCAGAGAGGAGAAAAAATCAACGTGAAATTGTCTTGTACTAAGCCTTTAAATAGAGAAAGATAAAGCTGCCAAAAGTTTGAAGTGCATTCATTCTTTCCTAAAGCAACTTCGCAAAGAAGCTCACTTGGTTCTGGTTAAGGGTTTTCAAGAAAATAAAGAATCACCTATGTTAATGTTTATGAAAATATTTATTAAAAGCAAATGTGCTAAAGAAATGTATCATCTTTATCTGTGATTCCATATCATAGGAGACAAATTGTAATTTTTTTTTATATAATTTATTTATGGTGAAAGAAAATGTATGAGAATTTTTCTGGAGTTCTTTTGCTATATATTTCTTGGGTATTCCCTAAACCAGGTAATTTTAAAAAAACAGTTCTGTGTAAAAGGATTCAGCTTTAGAAATTACTGGGAATCATCTATTTGACAATGCGTATAGAGATCATAATTATTCAGGCTTAGCATTTGTTTTAAAAATATATATAATATATTTTATTCTCACATGTACCAGACTCTCGTATTACAGTGCCACTCTGAGAAGTTTTAATGATGCCTTCAGTCAAAGCTGGGTCAGAGGTGAGTGAGAAGCTGAGACATATGTAGAAGATGTTTAAGGGATATAGTTTAATCCACTTTCAAAAACTGTGTAGATAGATAAACTGATGAAAACTTACTACTTAAAACATGGTTTATGTAGGGAAAATTGTGTTCTTTGGTACAATTCATACCAGCAAGAAATATAGCAGAATTGCACAAACCTATTTTTTCTCCTCAGGTAGCTATAATGTCGTAAATTTGGCAGGTCAGTAATACTCCAACCCTCTGAAATTGCTGTTTACTTGAGTAAGTCAGTAACTGAATTAAACAGGCTTGAAAGTAATTTCCAAGTAAATAAGTGGAGGTTTTAAATGTGATTACGGTACCTTGACATTCTTATTTTCAGTTTAATTCTGTTTGCAGTAGAACCTTAGATTTGTCAGAGCTGAAGTTTAGTAATTTTAGGCCACTTTTGTATTCGCTTGTCCCGGTAAAACTACCAGAAGCAATCTGTGGATAAAAAGGTTTCTTCTTCAGAAAAAAAAAAAGAAGTTAATTGCATATGTACTATGGTGCATGAAACTGCTAGTGGGGCACACGGATTTGAAAGGCAGTTAACAAACAAAAAGTTGCTTATGTAAGAGGATAAGTAGAAATAATGGGATGGAATTTAGAAGTGGAGGTTTTGGGATGTGTATCAAGAAAAAAAGCTTCCTAATGAGTAGGATAGGCTGAAAACAATCATTCACAGGAGGCATTGCTCAAGACAATTTATCTTGATGGACCAGAAAAGCCAAAAAATGACTGAGAAAATCCAACTGAGATTTTCTGCTTCCTTACTTATATCACAGAAGAGTGCAAAAAAAGGAAATAAGGTGAACATTTTTGCACAAATACAACTAACCCAGTACTCGTGCTCTCAGGGACGTCAAGGTCTAGCTTCAAAAAAGGATTTGCATGCAGGCCTAAGGACTCTGGCGTCTAATGTAGGTGTGAAATTGTGATTTTCATGTCTTGACCCCTACAACTGGGACTGCTTTTTAACTTCACCTTTCTGGACAGACTTTCTCTAGGGATGTAGGATCAAACAGCAGGGTCCTCCACCAAGGTTGTGACTGACAGAAGACTTCTTTTTGCATCCTTTCCTGTCCCAGGAAGGCTGAGTTCCTTGCTAGTGAAGCAGCCCTATTTCAGAGGTGAAGATGGGGGATGCTGTCACCCTAACTACTGGAGCAGGCTCCTGGGAGGACCATCAGGGGGGTCTCCTGCTGAAGACTGAATACTAGCCCTTCTGCTCCAGGTGGACGACTGAGTTGTGCCATCAAAAAAGTGACTCAGACATCATACATATTTACTTGAAATAAAAAGGATCTGTTCTTTGCTACATTAAGTGCCCACGGTTTTATAAGAGACTATACAGGGAAGACCATGAGAACTGTGGCCAGACCAGACTGCAAAGGGGATAACGGGAGGTAATGTGAAGTCACAGTTGAGTGTCTGCACAGAAACAGGACTTTCAGTGCCATTAGAGCCTCAGGCTAAGGCTGGAAGAGCACAGTGAGGTTCTTTGCTGCCAGGGCTAAATTACAGCCAAGTGCAAGATAGTTTTTGTTTGGCAGGGTAGTCTTAGACCCACCATTTAAGCTGGGCTGGGAATTGTTGTTATTTCTCCCCTGAAGGGACACAGGAAATGGGGACGATCTGTCTCAATGCATAGGGTCTCCAGATCTGTCCATGCTGAAGAAAAACACAAAGTTTTGGGTTTCAGATGAAGTTTATCTTAAAGTTTGATTTATTATTTTAAATGACCTATGTAACTCTTGGTGAACGTTTTTTTCTCAGACCGGAAGAGAAGTGAAACTTCTGCTGCCTTATACGTATTAATGTGCAAGTACTTGTATTTCCTGACTGCACACCTGTAACAATGAAGGCATTTGATCTGCCTCAGTTGAAGAGTTCCTGTAGATGTTAGACAGTGAAGCCAATGGGATTCAGCCATGTTTCAGCTTCCTTTCTTCATAGATCTGAAACAGTTTACAAAAGCAAACAAAAAAACCCTGTATCATAAAAAAATACTTCTTCATCTCTTTTTTAGTATCATGGTTTTTTAGTGGACCATGACGCGCTTCCCCACAAAGCCCACTAAGATTATTTTTTCCCATCATGTTTGAAACAAATAGGAGTTATGTAGATAAAACCACAAACAATGTGCTGGAAAGCTGCATGCCTGACTCTTTTGAGCTGAATTACAATGGGTTTATTAGAACAAAGAAGTAGAGACACAGCTAAATCCTGGGTGCTGGAGACTTCTATAGCTGCACCATGCACATTTTTTCTCCCAATCTGTGCAAAGCATTGTCAGGGCTCAGGATAAAACATATGTGGAAATACAAAGCGTGAGCAGTATGAGATGTCAAAGTCTGCTCTGTTGGTCCTTTATGTCTTCCTTACTGAAAGGGAAAGATAGGCAGGGGAGCTCCTGCTAATTAGAAAATACCAAAAATTACAATCCAAACTGTAACATTTTCAGTGACATAGCCGGAGGAATCTTCTGAGATTATTATTTTGTCACTATTTCTCCTTCTCCTTATATGCATATAAGCATATTCAGCACAAATTTCAGTATCACTAGTTAGAAAGGGACACATTTATTCCCACCTGTTGACTATTTAGGTGCATATATTTATTTTCACTTTTGATTGTTTTGACTCTTTATCTGAACTGGAAAAAAAAGAAACTTTTGTAATATTCTTCTGGAACTGCCAAGGGGATAATTGTTCCTGAAATCACGTTAGAAAAAACTAGTTAGATTGGGTAAGTAATGTAAGTACATTTTGGTCACCTGGCTATTTCTAAACATTAAGCAAAGTGAACTGACATAGGCCAAAACAAATCAGGGGCATGCAGTTGTACCATCAGACTGGATATCAGCAAATGTATCAAGGGGAAAGCAGTGATGATTTTGTGGGGTTTCTTGGAGTAGAAATCTGCTTCCAGAGCAGGAAATAGAATGTTTGCCTACGGTCTAAGAGGGAGATTTTCTCCAAGACAAATATTAAATTCAGAACCATTCTTGACAGGAGATGTGGATGTTTTAGACACATGCAGAGCAGAGCCAGGCTTTTTGAAATTCTAGTCTTTGTGACAAATCTGGACTGAATAGAGAGCAGACTGGTAGATGACCATCTTAAGCTGAGTGAACAACTGACAAAGAATAAAATATGCAATTTATTCAATAGAACTAAATATTTTTTAAATGCTAATCAAGAAAATAAGGGATAAGATTTATGAAAATCATAGTAAAAAACTAACAGAGTGTTCCTCTCTCACATAAAGCAATTGTATTTTAATTGGAGGTGCATGTTTTCTGATTTCTTTTTACATATGAGATGAAACTATGATCAAACCACCCATGCCTTTTCATTCAATAAACTGCAACTTTCACTGTATTCTACTTACCTTCCCCGAGTACCCTGAAGAAATGTGAGAAAGCATGAACACATCGCAAAACCAGTAGACAGAGCAACACCTGACTGCATGTAAGTCATAACTCATTAAAAACAAAGGCAAAAATTGAAATTATCTGTCTTAAACACAGACACTGGATTTCTAAAGTTATCTTTTTGTGCCTCTCTAACTTCAGTAAATACTACGCAACCGTTGACACATTATCTAAACCGGGAAGACCAACCTCTGTCTTTTTTGGCTGGAAGTACTGAGAGTGAGATTTCTACAGCAGCTGTAATGACTGAAGAAGTCTCATGTACAGTGTTCTCAGATTGGGCTGCAACAGGAAATAAGATAAGTTTTTGGGACGCAAAGATAATTTGCTTGCTTTGGAAGGGGAAGAACAAACTCCAGGACTATTGTGCCAGCCCAAAAATAATAGCGTTCTTATGCCTCTTCCAGAAGAGTCTCGCAAAGTTTCCAAGTGTTTTAGTCATTCTGTAAAGGCTTGCAAATTTTTGGAAGAACTAAAGGAAAAAACAGGAAGTACCAACTTGATTAAAGTCTGTTTTGTCTGTACTGGTAGGTGGATACAACCACAAATAAATGATCTATTTGCAAAGCACATGTTATGCCACGCTGTTTGCAGTTACAATCTATTTGGAGCTAGGCTGGGGGATGTGGACGGAGAGTCTTAGGAAGATCAGAGCATAAGGTTCTAAGAAGGATGTGAGGATATGTTGCAGCTTGGTCCTCCTCTAAAGCATCATCTCTGTCCAGGTTTCTCTTCACAGTGAAGGAAAATTTATGCTGTTATCTTCAGAGAGGAAATATCCTTGAATTTAGGAAGTGTGTTGCTGGTACGGCAGCTTTTCTCACTGGCACAGAAGGTATCTTTATACATTCAGTTGCCATGATCTTGCCTGCAGAAAAAAATGGTACTTCCTGCCTCATTGCATCCCCACAGCCTGGCTTTTTGCAAAACAGTTGGTTTTGTTTAGTATTCAAAAAAACCCCAAACCTTAATCAAATTCCGCATTTTCACTTATTGATTTAAACAAAAAAACAAACCCCTCACAAATATAGACTTGCTATGTTTTTTTTTCCAGAGGGAAGGGATAGGAGGAAGAAATGCACACAGGGATGTATTCCAAATTTATGTCAGAAAACCCGCACCTGAAAGTTTCACTTATCAAGAATTTATACAAGTTATTTGTCCTAAGTACAGCTTTCAGTTTGGATGTAAGCAAATGCAAAGCAAAGTTTTTTTGAAATTCCTTGGTTTGGTATGGTTTTTTGCTGACACCATAGTAAAATATAAATATTCTATGAGTTTTCTGCAACTCTGCAGCTGATCCCAGGTACTCTAACCATTTGTCTCAAGTGCACTCTAAAGGTTTTTGACCTGTAGCTGACCTTTAGCTCTGCTGCTCTGAGCTTCAGGTTTGTAACAAAAGGCACAGTGACAGATTTCTTTTAATAACTGTCCCAAGAATTACTACAGCCAATGGCAGATAAAAGAATACTGTCTTTCAAGCATACTGATTAATTTACATCATATGAATTAGCATCTATCAGAGAAAAGATTGGATTATTCCCTGTGAGTTATGTGTGGATCTCAGAGATACATCTCCTGTTCCACTATGTCTGCTGTGCTTATAGAGGAGTTAAGATACTGGGTATCTGCTTTTAATTAACAAATAAATAATAAAAAAAGCAGTCCAAGTGAAAAAAACGATTACTTTAAAATCTCGCTTTCAAAATGTAAAACTGTTTGTAGTAGCCAAATTTCCATAATTAGGATGTTTCTCTTCCCTTCCCTTCCCTTGTCCTCTCCTTTCCCTTCCCCTTCCCCTTCCCCTTTCCCCTTCCCCTTCCCCTTCCCCTTCCCCTTCCCCTTCCCCTTCCCCTTCCCCTTCCCCTTCCCCTTCCCCTTCCCCTAGTTACAAAACATGGTAATAAATTTAATTTTCAACATTACAGTTTTCAGTATTACTTCATACGTTCAGATTCAGCTCTTTTCCTTTATAAAAGTCCATTAAAATTGGCAGAATATAGTCATGCACCCCTTAAAAGACTCTTTTGCTGTGCCAAACCAGCATAGTGTTGTGAAGAAATGGTCCTTTGTCTCTCTGAGGTAACACGTTCTTATGTTGTTATTTGCTGTGTGGTGGTGGAGGTGAAGTATTTAAAGCAGCAGGATTCAATTGCTGCAAGCTGAGGTTAGACAAATGCCTTCTGAAACTAAGCATGACTTTCTGTCTAGGAAAGAAGTGGGTTTTCCTTCTCTCCAAATGTTTAAGATCAGCTGGAATGAACAACACACATGATTTGAGCCTGGCTCAACAGGAAATCTGGTTTCAACTCCTGACTGCTCCTCTGTGACTTGGACTGTGGGAAGTCCAAGTAAGCTAGAATAGAAAGACAGCAAAAGAGGAAGCAGAGGAATGATATAAACCCCTCTGTGACATCCCATGTGTAGTTTGTGCAGCTCAACTGAGACCCTGATGAGTTTTCCAGTTCCTCTGCCTCTCTTCTCCAGCATGTTATCCTCCATTCCTTCTCCTTCAACATCATAGGGAACTGGGATCCACCTCCCCTAATCACTACATTGTGATAGGCCTAAGACATTTTCCCTTTCAGCTTCCCTCCTTGCTTATTAAGGAGGCCTTGCCTTTGTTATTCCATCAATGGTCCCTTCTAGCTTTAATACTGAATTATAGCACTGCAAAGGATATAGACATCATTCCTTACCATTATAACAGATACTAGTGCTGTACTAGCGAGTTATTTCACTACAGGCTTAAGCAGGCATTTCCATGCTGTGTATGCCCAGCGTGGATATTTCTATGCATACTACTTTAATAAATGAGCTAATTAAAAAAACCCAACCCAAATATTAACATCATTGTCTCCTCTTCCTTCTCTATGCTCCTCACTATTCCCTCAAACACGACCTCTTTAAGGTCCTAGCACTGCCTGAGAACTTTAAAGAAATCTAAATCACAGGATGGACTTACACAGCTGGGACCATATTAAGCAGCTTAGACATGTCTCTCTACTCTTCGATTGTAGTTACCACACTGACCCAAAGCCTGGACAATTCAGTTCTTGAAAAGTATCTGTGTGGAGGCAGATGCAGTACGAATATCCATGCATTCCTATTCCTTCCTTACTTGCAGATCTGCGCAAGTGCTGCAGTCCTTGCTAAGAAGGAGCACCATGATCAGACTAGTTCTGTCAATTTTATTTGAAAAGACGACAATTCTTTACAAACAACAAGGGACATATTTTCAAGCACTTTGTGGGGTTTTAGCTGTATAAGTCCCACCAACATCAATGCAACTCAACTCAAACAACCAAGTCCTCATGCACTGCACTGAAAATATACCCCTGAGGGCCCAATTCACAGCAGCAGAAACAACACAAATCATCTTACCCCCAGGACATTTACTTCTGTGATCCACGAAGAGAGCAAAGAACATTTTGTGGCTCAATAAACCTTTTCCCAGTACACAAGTGAGAAGACGCAGCTGGGTAATTGTTGATGCTCTCTAATTCCTTTATGAGGAGCCAGGGAAGCATGCTGTCTTGTATGTTCATTGTGGATTTAAATATTGCATTGAAATTTTCCTCAAAAAAAGACATATTAATTATCTTGAAACCCTGGTGCTTGTAGAGTATTTCCACCTTTCTGTGGAGAAAAGTGTTTAACAAGCCTTTCAGCCTCATGTCTGACTGTTCTAGTGGTTAGCAAACCCATCACTTCCTTGCTTTCTTCCATCTGAACATTATTTGGTGGGCTGTGTAAAAGTCTCAATCCTGGTCTCTACTGACACAGAAAATCCTCAATTAAGCATGAAATTTCCTTATAAAATATATGTCTGCTCCTCTTTTTTTTTCATATTTGTTGCCTTAAACATATTTATTATCCTGCAGTGAGTAAGAATCCGAAACTAGTATATGAGACTGACAAAGAGGTAAGCAAGGTCTCTGAAATAAAAATCAAAAATAAAATTAAGGATTTGCTCCTGGCTTCCATTTGCTGTTGGCATTTACCTGTCTGGTAAAAGAGCTTCAACATTCAAACAAGGAGTTAACATTTATTCTTGCTTCATATAAGACCTTTTAAATGAAAAAGAATATCTGTTTACCTACTGTTCTATGTCAATTTTCAGTATGATAACTCGATATCAGGTGATGTAGTGCAATAGATGTGTTCCACTTGTAGAGTATGCAATGTATTCCTCAATATCTGTGTCAATTGTGCACTCACACTAGTGAATTATGTTACTTAGGCTGTTATCCCTAGATTTGAGGGTAGGGTGAATTATCTGAGTTTTCTAAACAGCTGGGTTTTATAAAACTGTTGCAAGCTGTTCTTCTTCGGGAACCTGCAGGTAAAAGGACATACACTGGGACCTAGAACTTGGGTTTGAAACAAGTCCATGAGAAATAAAAGGCATTTCCATCTGTATCTGTTCCAGTCCAGTTTTTAATGAAGAATGATCCATATAACAGAACACATTGCCAGAGCTGGAAGTCACAGTGGAGTGCCTAGAGACTGGATTATTTCATGATGCCTCTGCTTTCAGTACTGAGTCAATGGGGAGAGGTCTCTTCCCCTTCTCTGTTATGCCTGTCATGAACGGATGGACAGGTGTCAGCCAACAGAGCTGTGCTCTGACACAGTTTGACAACAACAGGTTAGCTGTGAGCTGCTAGGTATCTTCTCTGCCCTCTTCAAAACCTGAGTGGGGAGGCAACTCTGTAATTAATAATGGAAACTCCTGCAGGTTGAAGGCTGGAGTTAGCAGTTGGTATATTCACTCTTTTTTTTATTTTACATTTTCACGTAAATGGTTTTGGTTGGGTTTTTTTTTTTGATAAAGATTACCCATAGGCTGTCTTTCTATCTTGCTTGAAGAATGGGTATCATGGTTTAATCAGATTTTGTCTGTGTCACCAGACTTGACATGTATCATATCCTTCAGCGCAAGGGCAGTCAAGTCTTTATCTACCATTCAATTTCAAGGGCAGTTTGTGTCAGCTCAGGTCCCCTGAGACACCGTTAACAGGTAGGAAGAAGCAAATGCACTACTAGCTGCTACATCGCCAGCTCTGTCTGTGACAGAGCACCAACTCTATTCTACTGTCTTGCTTGTGATGTTTGAACAATATAAAACCTCATTCCATGGTGTCCTTTGCTCAGTAAGACAACCATAAATGACCTATTTGCGAGCAATATCCCCTGGGCTGAACAGAACCCATGTCCAGGTTGTCGAAGTAGCTGTGTGGCAGCACAGTTGAAGCCAGTGACAGGGGCAAAAAGCTCTGAAACCATACTGCTCTCATCATTTTTCTACGTTTTTCCAGTAGCAGTGACACAATTAATACTGCCTTTCCCCGCTTTGTGTTGCTTTGTTTCAATCACATGTCTCAGAATGAAAATCTCATTTCATCAGAGAAATTAAAGTCATAAGAGTGGCATGGATTGACACTTTTAACTAGGGTTCTTGGCAAGATGCTTTGCTGCTCTGGCTGAAGTGGGAGCACTCATGTATAACTCTGCACTGCCTGTGCCATTCGTGTTGATGCTTAACACGTGGCCTAGGGTGGGTGGCAGAGGTCCACGCCTGCCTCCCACGTGCAGTACACTCTAACAACGCCAAGCAAAGAGCATCAGACGGAAAAGAGGAAGCAGCGACCATAACTCCCCATTCGATTAATTCTCAAAATAGACCTGTTCTGCTCTGAAGATTGCTTGAGACAACCTGCGTATTGCGTAATAGCAGAAAGATGTATTTGTCAAAAAATACGGAAATCAGCAGTGTCTCAGCAGTTCATGTCACTGCAAGAATGAGTTCAAAGTCTGCAGTTTGCTCTGCAGCAGAACAGGTGGTTCTCCACAATGGGTCTTTGAGAACAAAATTCTGCTGTTCTGTATATGCATGCTCCGCATAAGAAAACCAGAATACAGAGTGACTGTAAGTGTGTTTTGACTAGAGTCTTGATATATAGTTTATCCCCTAAAATAGAGATTTATCTACAGTCAACATCAAGAACATCAAGAAACCACAATAAATAAATAATGAGGAAAACCATCAGTTTTTCATTAGGAAACATTATTGGGGTTTTTTTCCACTGGAAAAAACAAAATGAAATGCCTATTCATTAATATTTATCTTGTTATTCATTTTGTTTGAGACTTGTGCTTTCGAATATAAGCCAAATTGTTTGAATATGTCTTGGACTATGTGTTAATAGCTTTATTTGCTCCATTTACCAAGACTGAGAGAATTGCCAATCTCTCCGGCACAATCAGAAATTTTTGCTTAAAAATAAGCTGCTCTGCATGGTAGTTTTTCTATTCACCAACTCCTTTTACTATAGGTGCTCATTGTCTGCTGTGCATGTGAAGAAAATTATCTCCTCATGTGTGCTATAGGACATCACTGAAGACTCCCTGGGCCAATAAGGTGAAACAACTTTCCAAAGAAAGTAAAGAATATTCCTGTGATATGGGAGGAAGCAGAAACTAAGGAAAGACCTCAGAGCTGGAGAAAAACACCTTTCTCCTTTCCTGAGAATCCAGAGAGCACCCTTCTCAGGAAGTTGCTAGCATTTGTCAGTTGAATTTTTCTTGCATTCATTATTATCCTGGTTTTCTACAACTGTAAGCAATACTTATAGCTAAATGAGTACCCTCAGAGCAGTGATGCTGGAATGTGCTTACATTGTCAATATTTAGTGACACTGATTTATTTTTATTCAATTTCCTACTTGCTCCTATTTCCTGCAGGTAGATTAGGGTGAGGTTTTTGATCTGTGCAAATTCAGTTACAGCATTGCCCCATCTCAGCCACAGGACACCACGTGACAAGTCTGTGAGGTCTCCTCTGGTGGTACTAGTATGATTATATTCTGATTTTGGTTCCAGAATACATTCTCATTCAACTTGGTCTGCCAGCTGGTCGCCAAATTGCCTTAACATGCCTGCCTTCCTTATGCCATACTTACCTCTGTGCAAATTGCTGTGCAATATTTATCTCTGGCATGAGATATTGAAAAAATTTCAGCATTTGAATTTCAGCATTTGAGTATTTCCTCAGTTGCAGGTACTGGATCTGGTGTAGTTAGAGTGTATATGTCTATGTAAATATTTATCTTCAACAATTTGTCCATGATTAAAAGGCTGCTACACATTCTAATGGGATCCTATGGCTTCAACTATATTGTTCTGTCTTCCATTTGCTTTATTGCTCCCAATTGCTCTTTCTCGGAAGCAAGCAAGAGCCTAGCTGATCCATATTTGTGCATTGTACAGGTTGTCTGTACGGCACACCTGGTTGGGAAAAACTAATTGCTGCTGCCCGTGTTCATCCTTCAAGTATACAAGTAGTAAATGGTCTGGCAGAATCTGAGAGGTTTGTCCCATGCTAAACATATATTTTTGCATTATATTTTCTCCATAACATCCACAACTCTTCCTTGGTATTATGTTTTTATGTCTTCTTAGACAGCAGCATGACCTCTGTGCATAGTCACAGCCCTTTTCAGAGTGGTTCATCTTGTGAGTCAGTTGCAACATGTTTATACTGATCTTTACTGATGTTCAACCTATGTGTTTGAGAAATTATTAAATATGGCACTCCAAATTGCTGAGAAATACTCTTGAGTGTTTCTGGCAGTTTGCTTTGGTCTTCCATATCTTTGTTGTCAAAATCAGGTAGAGTATGGGGCTACTTTTACTTTATTACAACCTATAGTGTCTATTCTTTATTTTTTTCCTCACTGTGATTCAAACCTTAGCAGCTCTGTTGTCTCTATTGCTGTGTAAGCAGCACCCTGTTTAGGAGTGTGTCTGCTTTCACAACTATCAGTGTAAGGACTAAAATTTGGTTTAGGTAGTTTCTGTTATGCTTTCATTATTATTGTTCTCTTAATTTTCATCTTGGAATTCAATGACTTGGTCTTCCCAAAACTCACGTTTGTAAGCCAACTTATTTGCAGCATTATGTGCTATGCAATTACCATGTACTGTGCTAAGAGTGCAAAGACAATGCAACATTCAGGCTTTGTTTCTTCATCCAAACAGTGGATGAGAATGGATGGATGAGGAAAATATTGCTAACCCTGAAAGTAAATAAATACAGATGTCTGAATATTAGTTCTACATTGATGTCATTTGTGAATGATACTGAAGGTTAATCTTTAGCGGATCTTCCTGCATTTTGCAATCTTGGAACGGACACCAGGTAATACAAAGGCAAGGGTTTTAGAAAATTTTTTGAATGTGCACAGTGAGGCTGGAGCAGATTGGGAACACTGCTTTATAGCACAGATTTACAGATGAAGTTTGTTGGAAGAAAAAAGGGCAGAGAAGGCATGCAGCCTAGAGGTTAGGGCCCTCACCTGGGAGGGTTCAGACCCTGTCTAATTTTACAATCAACAATGAAAAAGTACCATCCAACCCAGAGCTCAAGAATCGTCATGCCCTGTGTCTTCTGACAGAGTTGTGCTACTTCCTGTTGTGCTTTGCATAATTAGTTTTTTAAAAACAATGTAAATTTTGTCTTTCCTTTATGCTTTATCATAACATGAAAGCTAGATTTTCAACTTTATAGGGAATTACACTCACTGTGGGTCAGATTTTGATGCAAGTAATAGTAATGTGTGTATTTATTGCCCTACTGACCACTTGTGTATGGGGAACAGCTAATGCTAAGAACGCCTATGAAAATCCAGGTGGAGGAGGCCTGAACTTGTCACCTTCTTCTACCAAAATTCAGGCAGCAGCAAACACTGCTAATCTGCTTCTGTGGAAGCATTACATTCTCTGGAACAAATGCTCCTGAAATAAGTATCCATTTTATAAATTCATGAAGGGCTTCACTACTGATTTTCCGCTCCTTTTGATGGTATATTTTCCTTGCATCATTCCTGATATATTACCCTCTTTTTAATTGTTTTCAGAACATACTGTTTCTGAAGGGCATCATTCAGAGATGTGAATATACTACCTGGAGCTAACCTAACCAGGGTGTGAAACCCACCCAATGCATCAGTTCATATCTTGGGAGATATCTATGTGTGTCTTTCTTACAGTCCATAGAACAAATTGTCCACACAGCCTGGGTCAACTCATCATTAGAGATGCTGTAGCAAACAATATTTTAGTATTCATCTTCTGGTGGAAATAATTGTTTTGTTGACTCTTTAGTGTGATAAGAACATGTTTGTCACTATTGGAACAATGCAGCCCAGGATGACTGAAGTGGAGTTTTATACAAAGAGCAAGATAGAAAGGAGGCAATTTTCATTTTAAAAGAGTCAAAAGTAGCATGCTTTCAATTCTTTCCCTGGCAGATATAAATTCTTCAAATAGGAGAAGATATAAAGAGTTTTCAGTTGAGGGTGATTTTCAGAAATGATATGCGGCTGAAGGCTATAGCTATTAACATAACAAAGCGATGACAAAAGAGTGAAATGATATAAGAAAGGATTGATTAGTGAGGGACTATGAAAGGAGATGTCTGGATTTGTGTTGCCATTGTTTTCCCTTGGTATTCTAGCTACGGTATTCATATTGTGAGTAAAGATAAATGAAGCTCCTATTTATTATACCAGATGGACAGATTTCTGCCTTTCATTTATTTAATCTAAAATTTTAATCAGACTCAATAAAAATTGTTTTGCCTAAGTGCAATCCACTTTGAATTGGCTGTAGGACTCTATGTTCCTTGCATCATGTTGTTTGACAATTGTATCTGCAGCTTAAGATGGATCTGCTTAGAGAACTCCTTTGTATTAAGTTCCCTAAAAAAAAGGCTTTTAAGTAAAAAAACACAGGGTTTATTTGAATTTTAAAAGAAAAAAGGAAAGCAAAATCCATCTTTTTAAGCAGTGTAAGATCTGAGCTGCTTGGGAAGACAACACAGAAGTAAAAAGGTTTGTAAATAAGGCTGACATCACCCTCTCAGTCTTCTGGTAAGCCCTGGCTCTGAGCCAGCTCCAAGAATTTCTAAGTGCTGCAGCTTGCCTTTGGTCCCCAGGACATCCCCCCCATCTTGTCAAGGCTCTGTAGATCTCTTCCCTCTCCAACTCCCAGCTCCCAACTTCCCTCTACCAACTGTACTCAGAAAACCCTCAGGGAAGCAGCCATCTCCTCCCTCCCACACATGTGTGACAACAAGTCACAAACTGAGAACAAACATGTAGTGCAAATGCCATAAATCATGAACGTCGTCACTGCAGAGGAACTCGCAATCATTGCATGAAAACTTTTTCATGTGTCTAAGGTTTTGGGTGGCCCCAGTCAGACTTTCCACATATTTTTAAAGTTGACTAGAACGCCATGAAGCAACATGAGCAAATGCAAAATATAGATACAAAAAAGCTTAAAAACTAATTCTAAAAAATAGGGTAATTATTTTTCCTTAAAAGAACTCATCTCTGCTGTCTTCAGATTCATAATTACACAGTCCAATATCCAAAAAGTCTCTGAGAATGTGGACACTAAAATGAGTTAGAAGGATTTTTAAATTTCAAAGAACTGCACAAAGCTACTTTTAATAGTTATACTACCTGCATAACTGCTTGGATAATTTATCTGCAGTTTTCACAACAATGTTCTCTGTTTCACAGTACCCTAATGGGGAATTAAAAAAAAAAATCAAAAACAATTATTAAAGTCATTAATCCTACTCAGTGTCAGGATTTGCACTTTACAGTGTTTACTAGTGTCAATATGAAACAGCAATTTATTTGCAGGCAAGAACATTTAAAATGATGCTTCAAGTTCAACACCTAATTTTACTCTAAAGCTTCTGTTCAGGGGACCCTACTAGTGTTCCTTAGAAGAGTTTTTCCTGTGCGAGCTTAAAAAATTATTTAATGTGTGTAATTTTTCTGTCTTAAAAGAGTCAGTCTCTGACAGCTCAGGGGAGAAGATAAACATAAATAAGTTTATGAGGCTGATAATAAGTAGGAGATGAGTCTGTTTGAATAGAGCAAGCTTCTCCTCTTCACCCCTTTCTGGTATTGAGTATTAGAATATCTATACTTGCAGGGCTTTTTGTCCTTAGACAATTCTGCAATATGTGCACACTAATCTTAAAACTGGAAACCTGTTGATGTTGTGTCTGAGTTATGAGGTCTGACAGACCTTTCGGGGTTATCAACAAAGACTCTTTTAAAAACAACAAAAGAAGTGATTCAGCATCAAACCCTCCAAATACAGGAGAGGAAATCCAGAGAGTCATTACTCAGGAAACCTCCCATGAGTCAAATGAAAGCTGACACGTTCCAGATGCTGAGTTTGAAGCTTTGTCCCAGCTCACTGAGCAGAGCAAAAAAGCTAATCAGCCTCATGGTGAATACTAGGGTATGGCTGTCATGTCCTTCCTTACCCATTCCTCTAAATCCTAAAAATTAAATTTCCTAATTTAGGAACATTTAAAAAAATGTAATTTCTGAAACAGAGCTGACTGCAGTGCTTTTAATGGAATTCCCTCTTAATGATGGAGGGGCTTGATGCACAAGCTGGAGAAGTGGGCCAGTGTGAACATCATGAGGTTCAACAAGGCCAAGTGCAATGTCTGATACCTGGGTTGAGGCAACCCCTGGTATCAATGCAGGATGGGGGAAGTAGTCATTGAGAGCAGCCTGGAGGAGAAGGACTTGGGAGTGCTGACTGATGAGATGCTTGGCATGAGCCGACAATGTGCTCTCACAGCCCAGGATGCCAACCATGTCCTGGGCTGCATCAAAAGAAGCATGGCCAATAGGCCAAGGGAGGTAATTTTTCCCCTCTCATGCACTCTTGTGAGATCCCACCTGGTGTATTGTGTCCAGTTCTGGAATCCCCAAGATAAGAAGGATATGGAACTTTTGGAATGGGTCCAGAGGAGGGCTACAAAGATTACCAAAGGCTGGAGAACCTCTGCTATGAGGACAGGCTGAGACAGTTGAGGTTGTTCAGCCTGGAGAAGGCTCCAGGGGGACCTCATAGTGGCCTTCCAGGACCTGAAGGGAGCCTACACAAACTAGAGTGGTACTTTTTACAAGAAAAAGGGAGAACAGGTTTAAACTGGAAGGGTAAAGATTTAGATTAGATGTTAGGAAGAAATTCTTTACGGAGGGGGTGGTGAGGCATTGGCAGATGTTGCCTAGGGAAGCTGTGGATACCCCTTTCTTCGAAATGTTCAAGGCCAGGTTAGATGGGACTTTGAGCAGCCTGGTCCAGTGGTAGGTGTCCTTGTCCTTGACAGGGGGGCTGGAACTGGATTATCTATAAGGTTCCTTCCAACCCAAACCTTTCTATGATTCTGTGAGTCTAGGATTCTATAACTAAACGTTGAGTGACCTCAACACATTAGCGCCTTCCTTCCATTTCCTCATAAGAGGTCACTGGAACAGCGAGAAAAGTGGTCACGGAACAGTGAACACCTGAGCAAAATGGTCATGGAACCAAGATTGTTGGAGTTTAAGGAGCATCTGGATGACACTCATCCTTGTATGGTTTAGTTTTAGGTAATCCTGTGAGAAGCAGAGGTTTGAAGTCAATGATTCTTATGGATCCCTTCCAACTTGAGATATTCTAGAGGCTCTAGATTGTACGAATGGAAAGTGATGAGCGTTTGAAGCAGTACAAGATGTAAGAATTTGGTTAATTTTAAGCACAGATGTAATCTAACAGATGTTGCACTATGACCACTAGAACATATCAGCCCTTATGGATGTGAGTTAGTAATTAAGAAGACAAACACATATTGCAAAGATACAATTTTGCAAAGATACAATTTTGCAAAAATGTCCTTTCTTTAATTAGAAAGAAATTATTGAACCGTCAGTGTTTTGGGAGATGAAACTGTGAATTGTACAAATGGAAGAATCCAATTGTCATGACACAAGGGTAAAGACACTTTCTCATAAGTCTTCCGTGAGTTATTAATTCAATTCTTTTGGAGTCTATAACTGTTGCTATGGACATTGGAGCAACAACTAACAGCTCTGAAAACAGATGCTCAAAGAATACATTGTGCAGTTAACTGTTTGAAATTAAATGCAAATCTGACTTGTCCTGTAAACGTAGGACATGCCATGTCGGCAGTGTCTCTGCATTTCTCTTTTCTCCAGCAACCAGGATAGCCTAAAAATAAGAGTTTCCTTCAGGACTTTTAGTAAGCTGTAAGAAGAATCAGGGCAACAGCTAGTTTGTAACTTTAACATTTCAGCTTTAAGTTCTCCAATATTTTACTGTTGCAGCCTCAAGCATAGATAGTCAGATAAGGCTATGGATTTTCAGAGGTTTGTGCACAAAAAATATGGCAATGCATGTGCATGTTTCTTTAATTTTTTGACAGAGTAGCGTTTTTAATGGTGTTTCCTGAAGACTAGCATAATCTCTATGTGTGTTGAATATATGGTATGACAGATGAACATCTATATCTACTGTACTTGCAAATGCTTTGAAGAATAACAACTAGCTCAAGATGCTGACTGATTAATAAAGAGATGATGGAAACTCACCCCACTAAAAGACATCTTTTTTCTGACTAAGTGATGTAAAGTCTGGTGCCTTTGATGTGACTTATTAGCGTGACTGTTGTTGTTTTTAAAACAGGCTTACTGAAACATAACAATATTTTTGTTTAATTAGTCATTATCTGAAGTACTGGGAACAATGCTCATTCCACAGTAGCTGCTTTAGGAGACTTATGATCAGAGAAATCCTGTGTGGATTAACCTTGCAGAATCTTCTGCCTGACTCACAGCCTATTTCAGTTCAAAGCATCACTCCAATTCCTTGTCTCTGTCTCTTCCTTTCTCTCTGCTTTTACTTTTTTTGTTATATTATGGTATTAGATATGAGAATAAATTTTTTACAAGAAAACCTTTCCGTCAGTTGTTAACCTGCCCCAAAGTTGTTAGAGCCAATGTGTCTATTTTGTGGAGGTATTTTCCCTGTATGTTTGAGCTCTAAACAATAGCTTGATTGGCTAGATCTGGTTGGTCTCCTCAAGAAACTGAAATCAGCAGTTAGAAGAGTGAAGAGAAGTATGTTGAAGGGTTGTGATGGGAAGAGTTACTCTGGTAATTTGCTGGTAAATTTCTGAGAGCACAATGGCATACCTGTTAGGCAGAGTGCTGAGCCTTACACATGATAATATCTGGAAATAGCTCAGGAGGAATAAAAATAGCCTCAGGATTTTGGAGTAGATGTTGTTAAGTTAACAGTGATATGTGTGTTCCAGGAGCTGTGCTTAGGCACTAACTGGGGTTCACAAAAATTCCAGAGTATGGCATTTTTTAATGTGGCTCGATTAGGATGACTTGTATAAATCAAGTTTTAGTTGAATTTTCCTGCTAATGAAAGTTGTGAAATCATCTCAACAAATACTTGCCATTACATTTCAGGCTATTATTTAATTCCCAAAATCCATTCTTGGTTATGAAACTTTTAAAATGTCTTGTACAAAAGAAGTTTGTATAGGGTAATATTAAATAAATTAAATTAAATTACTGCACTGATAGCTGTGTTTTCATTTTTTACAAAAAGCTTTAGCTTTCAATCTTTATTTGGAAAAATAAGAATTTGATTCCCATTTTCTATAATTCGCCCTTTATATCTTCACATGGTGAGATAATTTCTTGACCTGATCTTAAAATTTACTGTAGCTTATTTGGATAAGCCTGGCTTGGGGCTGTATGTGGTTCTTCAAACTGAAATAATTCTGTTCTTTCACCAGGTGTGTTTTTGATTAAAAACCAGTTTTATTGTTAATGCGTATTTCCTGTTTTCCACCTATCTTAATTCCCACATGTCACATAAGACTCCTCTAATTCGATGGATTTACGGAGAGACCTGTTAACATAGCAATAACCGCAACTTCCCTCTCAGCTACTGCCTGTCAGCACACACACCAAAGTGGTGCAAGATAATTCGGGTTCAGCATTGTCTTGTTCTCCGTGTTTTTCACACAGTGAGGCTTTTGAACAGGCCTGGTTAAGACCCGTCTGTCTACTGAGCGTAAGCTGAACTGGGAGGCACAGTCTGCTATTTGTTATGTGTGACCAGAGAGGAGTGGATGAACAAGTATTTGAAAGTAATATCAAAGGGACAAAGCAGTTTGGATAGAACTTTCCTCTTTCAGCAAAACTTCCTGGTTAGGGAAATATGGCTCTGCAAAAATGACAGCAAATCAGTAGCAGTCTTCAACAGTAATATTGTGGATAATAAAAATCAATCATCAGTTAATGGAAGTCTGTGATTTCTGTCCTAATGTTAGCATGAAGGAAATTTTATTACTTAATTCTTACAGATTTCCAGTGAAAGAATCAAGTGAATTCATATGCAGGTCTATATGCCAGCATTTCAAAGCTCAGTGCTGGATTCAGTCCTATTCAATATCTTTATCTGGACGAAGGAATCGAGTGCACCCTTAGCAAGTTTGCTGACGACAGTAAGCTGGGTGGCAATGTTGATCTGCTTGAGGGTAGGGAGGCTCTGCAGAGGGATATGGTCATGTTAGGTGAATGAGCTGAGATCAATAGGATGAAGTTCAACAAGGCCAAGTGCTTGGTGCTGCACGCCAGGCACAATAACCCCATGCAGTGTTACAGCCTTGGGGAAGAGTGGCTGGAGAGCTGCCTGGCAGAGCAGAACCTGAGAGTGCTGGTTGACAACTGACTGAATATGAGCCAGCAGTGTGCCCAGGTGGCCAAGAAGGCCAACAGTATATTGGCCTGTATCAGAAACATTGTGGCCTGCAGGACCAGGGAAGTGATTATGCCCTGTACTTGGAATTGGTGAGGCCACAAGTCAAATACTATGTTCCTTTTGAGCCGTTCACTACAAGAAAGACATCGAGGTGCTGGAGCATGTCCTGAGAAGGACAACGAGGCTGGTGAAGGGGCTGGAGTACAAGTCCTACAAGGACTGGCTGAGGGAACTAAGCTTGTTTAGCCTAGAGAAGAGGAGGCTGAGGAGAGACCTCACCGCTGTCTACAACTGCCTGAAAGGAGGTCATAAATGACAGGTGATAGGATAAGAGGTAATAGCCACAAGTTGCTCCAGAGGAGGTTCAGCAAAGACACTGGGAAAAATTTCTTCACTGAAAGGGTGGTCAGGGACTGGCACAGCTGCCCAGGGAGGTGACTGAGTCTCCATCCCTGGAGGTGTTTAAAAGGCGGGTAGATGAGTTTCTCAGAGATATGGTTTAGTAGCAGACAGGTGCGGTTGGACTCAATGGTCTCAAAGGTCTTTTCCAACCAGGTAATCCTACTTCTGAATTCAGAATCCACTTTCAGTGAGAGTGAAAAATAATTTCAGGAAGGAAAATTGCAGGTACAAGAAACTTATAAAAAAGAAAGAGACAAGAAGAAAATCAGTCAAATTTGTGGTGGACCAATTTTGTGATTTAACCAGTGCCAGTCTCATTTTATAGGAAATCCTTTCCCACCCCTCTCCTTCTATCATGTATTGAATACATGACTCTGACAGATTTTGAGATAATTATCTTGTGATAAAGTATGGAAATCCCTGTTTACATGTTAGGCTGCTTTAAGTGAGGTGCTTGGTGGCAGCTGGTATGTGCATTTACATGCATTGCTCTCAGCTACCATCAATTGACCCTAAATGAGAACACTCCATGCTTCTAATATCCACCTGCTACAATAGGAGAAAAGGCTTCCAGAAAAAAACAAGTTAGATTTTAAAATGATGTACATAAGCTGCCACAGTCCACCTCTACTCAGACATTCAAATCCAGCAAGATTCATGCATCTTGAGAGAGAACGTCAACCTACTTGGAGGTCAAACACAATGGAGACTGACTCCTTAATAACTCCTCAGTAATGGTATTGTTAAAAAGCCAGATAATCCCTATGTCACATCACTTTTTCTCACATTAGTTTTGACTTGGATGTATAGATGAATAAAGTATTCAAACAGTCTCTGATGCTGCTAACACACAATAAGCAGCATTATTTATGTCATGGAGAATAAGTAATCACAGAGTATGCTAGAAGAGAGGTTCTTCTTGAAAAGTTTTCTTCCTGTGGTACATTGACCTTTACTGAGCGCCGGGTGCCCACCAAACTGCTCTCACTCCCCTCTTCAACAGGACAGTGTGGAGAGAAAATAAGACAGAAAAAGACTCATGGATCAAGATAAAGGCAGTTTAATAAAGCAAAGGAAAAGGCTGCATGCCGAAGCAAGGGAAAACAAAAAGCTTATTCTCTACTTCCTATCAGCTGATTCGGCGTGACCGGCGGCAGGAACGGTGAGTACTGCAGCTGGGTGCTCAATCTGGGCGGGTGGAGAGTTCCTAGGGGAAGGCAAAAGCTCCGGAGAGGACGCCGGCAGCGTGACTCTCTCTGAACCCCAGAAGCGGCAACTGTCACGTGGGCCGACCGCGTGGTAGGGGGGCGGTCCCGGAAGAAGCCGCGGGGCATTTAAACATCTCCCTGGGAGCGCGGCGAACAGGGGCGGGCAAACAGGGTCACAGTACACAGGGTCACGGAATAGGCAGTTCGCGCAGGCAGGGCAAGCAGGCACTCTCTGGCAGGTAGTTGGCTTCCCACTCCCCTGCAGCAATGGTGATCAGGCGTGGTAAAGCCTCTGCCACCAGGAGTGTAGGCGTCCAAACAGAACCGCTATTACGGGACGCCGCTGCCCAGACTCGGGACTGCAGGGAGTGTCTAAGCCTACTTGTGGTTCCTGAGGACCATACCAAAAATGTTTGTTTGAGGTGCGAACAGATTCAAGATCTGCTCCTTATGGTTGCAGATCTTAAGGACCAGGTGGAGAGGTTGAGGAGTATTCGAGAAAGTGAAAGGGAGATAGACTGGTGGAGTAGAACCCTCTCTCCTCCCAGTTATCCTCCCCAGGAGGCTGAGGAATGCCATATTCCTCATCAACAGGATAAGGGGAGTGACTTGGTTGGTGAGGAGGACTGGGAGCAGGTCTGCTCTCGTGGGGGTTATAGACCTCCCTTTCAAATGCCACCTTTCCAACTACCCCTACAAAACAGGTTTGGGGTGTTGGAGTTTGATGCTCAGGTGGAGGATAGTGTGACAGAGAACTCACCCGAGGAGGCTCTTAACCACACATTGCCCATCAAACAGGTCAGGACTTCAAGCAAGAAAAAGAAAAGGAGGGTCATTGTAGTGGGAGACTCCCTTCTGAAAGGGACGGAGGGCCCTATTTGTAGGATGGACCCAACTCATAGGGAAGTCTGCTGCCTTCCCCAAGCCTGGGTACACGACATTGCCAAGAGACTCCCAGACCTAGTTAAACCATCAGATTATTACCCGCTTGTGGTGGTACAAGCTGGTGGTGATGAACTAGCGAAAAGAGGGTCAAGGGTAGTCAAAAAGGGATTCCAGGAGCTGGGACGGTCACTGGATAGGGCAGGAGCACAGGTGGTGTTCTGCTCGGTTCCTTCGGTGGCAGGGATGTATACAGATATGAACAAGAGAATATATGCTGTTAATAAATGGCTTAGGGGCTGGTGCCAGCAGAGGAATTTTGGGTTCTTTGATCATGGGGAAACCTTTACGGCACCTGGCCTGCTTGACTCAGATGGGTCTCGTCTAACTCCAAAGGGTAGGAGGATCCTAGCTCAGGAGCTGGCAGGACTTGTTGAGAGGGCTTTAAACTAGGCATGAGGGGGGAGGGGGGAGTAACTAGGCTCACCAAAGATGTTCCTGTGGAGGATGAGCCATCTCAAAGGGTGTCATCAGTAACCCAGCTGAAATGCATGTACACAAACGCACGCAGTATGGGAAACAAACAGGAGGAGCTTGAAGTCCTGGTCCAGCGGGAGAGCTATGACATAGTTGCTATCACGGAAACGTGGTGGAACGACTCTCATAACTGGAGTGCTGCCATGGAAGGCTACAGGCTCTTCAGGAGAGACAGGCGTGAGAGGAGGGGTGGAGGGGTGGCCCTCTACACTAGGGAAACCCTGGATGCTGTCGAAGTCGAGATCGGTGATGACCAGGTTGAATGCCTATGGGTAAGGGTCAGAGGGGCGGTCAGGTCTGACCTCCTGGTTGGAGTATGTTACAGACTGCCCGACCAGGATGAGGAGGTGGATATTCTATTGTTTAAGCAGCTGGAGGCTGCCTCTAGATCGGCTGCCCTTGTTCTTTTAGGAGACTTTAACCTCCCGGATATCTGCTGGGAACTTAACACTGCTGAGAGGAGGCAGTCCAGGAGGTTCTTAGAGTGTATTGAGGACTGCTTTCTGTCGCAGCTTGTGAGTGAGCCCATCAGGGGTGAGGCTCTTCTTGACCTGCTGTTTACAAACAAAGAAGGGCTGGTGGGTGATGTTGGTGTCGGAGGCTGTCTGGGGTGTAGTGATCATGAGATAATCAGGTTCTCTCTAAACAATGTAAAAAGAAAAGCCAGGAACAGAACATCGATGCTGGACTTTCGGCGGGCAGATTTTGGATTATTTAAGGAACTGGTCAGGAAAGTTCCCTGGGAAATAGTTCTTAGTGGCAAGGGGGTCCAGGAAGGCTGGATACACTTCAAGAATGAAATCTTGAAGGCGCAGGAGCGGGCTGTCCCCATGTGTTGTAAGAAGAGTCGTAGGGGCAGACGGCCGGCCTGGATGAGTAGGGAGCTTCTGAAGGAACTAAGTAACAAAAAGAGGATGTATCGTCGTTGGAAAGAAGGGGACGTAAGCCACATCATGTTCAAAGATGTTGTTAAGTCGTGTAGGAGGAAAATTAGGGAAGCAAAAGCCCAGTTGGAGCTCAAATTGGCCACTTCTGTAAAGGATAATAAGAAGAGTTTTTATAAATATATCAATGGTAGAAAGAAGGGCGGCAGCGACCTCCACTCCTTGTTGGATGTGGAGGGAAATATAGTAACCACTGATGCAGAGAAGGCTGAGGTACTTAATGCCTTGTTTGCCTCAGTTTTCAACAGCAAGGATGTCAGCGTGCTTGACAGTTGGCCCTCTGAAGTGGTTGATGGGGGCAGGGTTGGCCCTCCTGCAATCCATGAGGAGGAAGTTAGAGACCTGCTGAGCCACTTGGACCCTCATAAGTCTATGGGGCCGGATGGGATCCATCCTAGGGTGATGAGAGAGCTGGCGGATGAGCTTGCTAAGCCGCTCTCCATCATCTTTCAACAGTCCTGGCTCACCGGAGAGGTCCCAGAAGACTGGAAGTTGGCCAATGTGACACCCATCCACAAGAAGGGCCGTAAGGATGATCCAGGTAATTACAGACCTGTCAGCCTGACCTCGGTCCCAGGTAAAATCATGGAGCAGATAATCCTGGGTGAAATCATGTGGCACCTGCAGAACGGTCAGGAGATCAGGCCCAGCCAGCATGGGTTTAGGAGGGGCAGGTCCTGTCTGACCAACCTGATCTCCTTTTATGACCATGTGACTCGCCTGGTGGATGAGAGGAAGGCTGTGGATGTGGTATACCTGGACTTTAGCAAGGCCTTTGACACTGTCCCCCACAGTAGACTCCTAAAGAAGCTGTCAGCCCGTGGCTTAGATGGGAGCACTCTGTGCTGGGTTAGGAATTGGCTGGATGGCCGAGCCCAGAGAGTGGTGGTGAATGGTGTCTCATCCAGTTGGCGGCCGGTCACCAGTGGTGTCCCCCAGGGATCAGTGTTGGGTCCGGTCCTGTTTAATATCTTTATAGATGATCTGGATGAGGGGATTGAGTCCATCATCAGCAAGTTTGCTGGAAAAGAAGGGTTGATCTGTTAGAAGGTAGGATGGCCCTGCAGAGGGACCTGGACAGATTGGAGAGATGGGCCGATTCCAATGGGATGATGTTTAATAAGTCCAAATGTCGGGTACTTCATTTTGGACACAACAATCCCATGCAGAGCTACAGATTGGGGACAGAGTGGCTGGAGAGTAGTGAGGCAGAAAAGGACCTGGGAGTGCTGGTTGACAGGAAGCTCAACATGAGCCAGCAGTGTGCCCAGGTGGCCAAGAAGGCCAATGGCATTCTGGCCTGCATCAGGAATAGTGTGGTGAGCAGAACCAGAGAAGTTATCGTCCCCCTGTACTCGGCACTAGTCAAACCTCATCTGGAATACTGTGTACAGTTCTGGGCCCCCCAGTTTAGGAAAGATGTTAGGATACTGGAATGTGTTCAGAGGAGGGCAACGAAGATGGTAAAGGGGCTGGAGCATAAGCCCTATGAGGAGCGACTGAGCGAGTTGGGGCTGTTTAGTCTAAAGAAGAGGAGGCTCAGGGGAGACCTCATTGCTCTCTACAGCTACCTGAAAGGAGGTTGTAGTCGGTCAGGGGTTGGTCTCTTCTCTCAGGTGACCAGTTACAGAACTAGAGGGCGTGGACTCAAGCTACGTCAGGGAAAGTTTAGGCTTGATGTGAGGAAGAAGTTCTTTACTGAAAGGGTGATTGGCCATTGGAATGCGTTGCCCAGGGAGGTGGTAGAGTCGCCGACCCTGGAGGTGTTTAAGGGGAGATTGGATGTGGCACTGAGTGCCATGGTCTAGATGATGGTTGGTGTTAGTGTTGGGTTATAGGTTGTACTTGATGATCTCAGAGGTCCTTTCCAACCTTGTCATACTGTGATACTGTGATACTGTGATCAGCAGGAGATATCCAGCCATTTCTCAGGAAGTAGGGCTTCAATATCTGTAGCAGTTGCTCTGGAGAGCAAATATCATAATAACGAATTCCACTACTCCTCCTCCTTCTCCTTTCTCTTAGATTTTATTGCAGAGCAGACATTATATGGCATGGATTATCACTTTGGTTATTGTACATGAGCTGTTCAGGCTATGTACCCTCCCAAGATCTTGCTCTAGCCTACTAGTAAGGGGGAGTTGGAGAGAGAACCTTGATGCCCTACGAACACTGTTTCAGCCACAGCAAAAACACTGGTGGGCTATCAACACCTTGCTAGCTAACAGTATGAAGTACACCACTATAAGGGCTGCTATGAGGAAAATTAACTCAGCCTCAGCCAGAACCAATACACTTCCCCATCTCTGCATTTACGTACTTGTATTTGTGTTATTAATCATCAGATTGTCACTGGAGAAAAGTTGCTAGAGGTGCAGATATACCTGTTTAAGAGGATACGTTTATCTTACAATGGGATGGGAATTGTGAAGACATGGACCTGTATAAGGGGATACAGAGAAGGGCTCGAGCACCACCCATATGTGGATAGGTTGAGAGAATTGGGCTTATTCAACCTGGAGAACAGAAGGCTCCAGGTAGACCCTCCAGTACCTAAAGTGGGCCTACAAGAAAGCTGGAGAGGGACTTTTACAGGGGCACATGGTGATAGGACACAAGGAGGAAATTCTTCACCTTGAGAATGGTGAGGCACTGGAACAGGTAGTCCAGAGAAGCTGTGGATGCCTCAGCCCTGGAAGTGTTCAAGGCCAGGTTAGATGCAGCTTTGAGCAACCTGGTCTGGTGGAATGTATCCCTGCCCATGGCAGGGGAGGGCTTGGAGCTATATGAACTTTAAGGTTCCTTTCAACCCAAAACATTCTGTAATTCTATAATTCTTCGTAATTCTGTCCTGCTCAGGCTCAATCAGGGCTGTGAGTTTCAGGAACAGCTTTTACAAAAGTCTTGTTTCTGTTTCTCTGTGTTATCGGCTGCACAGATCGATTAAGACTGACCTGAGCTAACTGGATGCAGTAAAATGTAACTCATCTCTTAGTAACTAAGAGGCATGAACTGAATGGAGAACGATTTCTTCAGCACGTTACTCTATAGATAGCCTAAGCTCATTCATTTACAAAAGAAACAAAACAAACAACTTGATAGTGCCTCACAGTTTGAATATTACTTCTAAATTTATTACATACTTGTCTGCAAGTGTACTTACAGGGTTGTTTTTCCAGCATGTGATAAGAAGGGAGAATCGGAGAATCTATTTCCTCAAAACAGATTATTCATTTGATGATATCTAGTTTGTGCGCAGAGTTTTGAAAAACGCTCTCCCTGCCTCTTCGTTTCACCATTAATTAGAATTAAATCCAAGGGTACAATTTACATTCAACACATTCAATTTGCTTCTCTATTGCATTTTAAAACCAAACTTGATATTTCCATTTGAATGTGTTTATTATTATATATACAAATCAATTCAATGAAAGATCAATGTGAACATTTAATAACCTGTGGCCCCTCAGGTTATTTTTCAGGTTGATTTATTTGCAGTCCATACTTTTTAAATGGTATTGAGTAATTATCACTAGATCATTTGCTATTGTTTTCTATTCTGTACCAATACATCTGTACTAATACACTGCCCAGATCAGAGTTGAGACACAAACTGGCTGAACATGCCTTTCTGTACCAGCTAATTGTAAGACCATACTAAACATGTATTCATACAGATACTTACGCAAATAAATGAATGAAGTTCTGTTCATTAAGTGCTAAAACACAGCATTGTATGAAAATGTTTATTGTTATTGGAAAGCTGCTGGTTATTTGACTGGAAAGGGACTTTGAACACATGCTGTGTTCTCCACCTTGTCTTGCCTGAAAAACAATGGAACTGTCATATATACGATGACTCAGTTTTCCTTCTCTCAGAGGAGCAGTCTACACCCAATAGTGTTAATACTCTTTTCCTTAGTATTTTATTATCACTTTTTACCTTTTACCACTACTTTCTACTGGCTAGTGGAGGGGATATGCCCCTTTGCTTGTGGGTGTCAGTCAGCCAAGGCTAATGAGCTCATCCCAAAACCTTGAGCTAGATGTTTTGCAAGAGAGATAACAGTGGCTCCTGACATCTGAGCATGGTCTGTTGTCTAAGAGGTTGGAATTCTGAGTGAACAGCAGTGTGCTATTCAGAGTGGGATAGCTGATGGGGATATTTTAATGAGGTCCCATTGGAGACTTCCTGGTACCTTTGGTGGAGGTTTATTTTTTTCATTCTGATGCTTTTCTGTGTGTACTTTTCCAGTTTTCTTTTTATTTTCTGGGCTAATACTGAAAGATGCACATTTGAAATGTTCTTAAACTAATTACATGCCCCATGATCCGATTTTTATCATACTGGCATGAATGTTTCTGCTACTAATGAACTAGGAGTAGTTTAGGAAATATTAGGCACACTGATCAGCCTGCCTGCCACCCGCTTTCTCAGTAGCGCCGCTTGCATCACTGAACATTTCTGTAAACCTTACCAGCTAATGAGAATGCATTAGAAATGACAGCGCCTGTTGATTGTAGGGCTGAAAACCAGAGATTATAGTGTCATACAACACCACGCAATATGTGAGTCAGTCGGCCCTCTTTGAACGTTCTTCACATCTGGCTGTCCGTGAATGGACCCACTGTCCAAGGGGCTGCTGCTGTAGTACCTGGTTCCTTATGTACTAATTACAAGCTCCAAACGGAGGAGTTAGGGGAGTCTGGGGACTTGTGGCTGGAGTTCACACAGGCTGGTGAAACAAAGAATGCCCTGTTCTTCATTACGCTCCTGCACTTAATTAGGAAGTGAGTTTGTTGATCACGGGTTGTGTTAAGAATCACTCATTTATAGCAGAGTACTTTGAGATTTTTGAGAAAGTTTATTTAAATGACATCTTACACTTGGCCATAAGGGACATACCTTTATTTTATCTGAGTTTAAATATGGCTCTTGTAGTCTCCTGGTCTGATGGAAAGTGAAACAGGGGTGTTTTGTTTTACAGGGAAAGCAGGGAGGAAGGGGGGACGACCAGGGGAAACATTTCATTGCAGGGCCCCGTTGATTGTTTTGAGATTGGCACATTGTTGTGTTAGTGTCGGTAAACTGTTTATAGAGATCTGTGCCTTGAATTTAGAGCAGAGGGCTGCTGGTGAAGGCTGTGCCACTCTCTTGCATTCTGGTGCGGAGTTCAATGGCAAAACATTTTACTACTCTGACAGCTTGTCACATTGGGTCTGGAAGTGAAGCTTTGCCAGGCCTGTGAAGTTTCTTTGCTCCTACTGCTGTCTGTCTTGTCTGGAGCTTGATGAGACAGACGGGGAGGCTGCGTGGGGTCCATTGACATTCAGAGATGTTTCATCATTTGAAAAGTAAATGCTGCAGCAGTCTTTTTAATGCAGCTTGCGTTGGGAGTCAATTGCTTCCCCTTTTCTGTTATAAGTATGCCATTAATGTTCAGTGCCACTGTGGGAGCTAGCAATTCTTCACCGCTAGAGCCAGTGGAGATGAATGATGGACTGTTTTCCTCACCCAGAAACAGAGCTCCTGGGCACAGACATACAGTGCCAAGGGAATGACAAGAAAGAGGAGCAGAGAAAAGCTTTAAGAGAAAAGCTAAGAGTGAGATATATTGGAAAAAAACAGAGACCTATCTGATTTTTCTATAGTAGCTCTAACTGAGATTAACTGACTATTTATGAAAAGGAATTTACTGTGATCTTTGCCCAGATCTTATACGTCATTATTACTTAATTATAAACATTTTCCCAGGCATTTCTTGCTATCTACTCTGATTCCTCAAGCATAAAATGCCTCCAATCTCAAATTTACGTAACTGTAAATTCTGCTAGGTGCATGTTTGCAGGAAAATAAGCAAGCAGCGATTCAGAGGAGCTGATAGGGACTTCTTGGAGGTCTTTTAGTAAGGCAGCTTAGGTTTAGTGTACATGAAGTCAGTTTTCCAGGCTGAACAGACAGTTTAAAGACTGGAGAAAGGGAAAAATCCTATATTGGTAAAAGGAAAAGAGTTTCTCTTTTTGGTAAATTTAAAGAAAATACGGTTTCTATAGTGTTTTATAAATTACCTCTGACCTTTACACTCACTGGTGACAAAGACTGCTTTAATGTCTTTTTTTTTGAGATATGTATATTGCTTCCTACCCCATCCAAAAGAGTAAAAATCAACTGATAACAGCTTCAGACCCGGAGGTAATAATTGATCCAGAGCTTCTGCTCAAGTAATATTTTCCAGATGAGAGACTGAAAGTTTGCCTTGCTTGGAGGAAATCATTCATTCAGCCCATAAGGAGCCCTTGGCCCCTACTCAGAAATGTGAGTAGATTCCTTGTTGTTACTGCTGTTGTTTTCAAAGAGTATCTAATTGTGTATTGAGGAAAGTGGAAGAAAAAGATGAGATTAAAGTCCAAACCAATCATTTTGGTGCAGGTGGTTTACATAAAGGTTATTTTCAGGAATAAAATGCTACAGTACTCATGTGAAGCTAGGCAGGTAGTACGGTGTTTCAGTTTGTTCAGATGCATGAAGCATTTGTAGATTATCACAAGGAACTATGCACAGCTAAAAATCCACCAGGAAAAATAATGGAATACGTTATGATTATGTTGCAAAAATCTTGCTTCCAAAAACGTGAAGTTCAGCTCGGAGTCTGTAGACATTTACATGTACATTAACTTCATTAAATGGCGAACAGCTGTAACTTTCTTTACAGTTATCTGCTGTTCTTCCTCTTGAAAGAGCTCTTTTGATCTCTAGGGTGCACAGAGTTTAGATGTTCTTCAGGTCCGGTGCTGACCAGTAGAAAAGAAGAGATGCTCTCCTTTGATTAAACCATTTCTAGCGGAGGACTTGATACTGCATACACAAATTTTTATATGAGCTACATGTAACAGCACATCGCATGGCTTCTATTTCAACAGTCTCCAGTATTAAGTGAACACAAAACATAAAGTGATTGAAGAAAAAAAAGAATAAAAAAAATCATTGAAGAATGGTAGACCAGTTCTTCTTGCTGCACAATTTTAGATCATTTTTAGATGTCTAGGCATACAGAGGGCTTTTCTGTGATAAATGTTAACTCACTTAAATTACTACAGTGTGCCACATGTCAGTGTTTCCCAAGCTGTTACTTACCCTAATGAGATTCTTCACCTTCAAGTAAACATTCTTCTACTTCAACATGAACCCCTTCATAATCTTGTGTTACTTGTCTGCAGAATCAGGTATGCGATCAACTACCACTCAAAACAAGACGCACCTAACCTCCAAATCATGCTTTGTAATGTTTTCTTCACCGAGGTGTCAGCTGAGACATGAGACTGCTGTGACTGAGTAAGATCCTCTTGTCTTAATCCTTGAGTGCTGTAGAAGACCACCTGTTATCACTGTTGGCTTCTGCTGTCACTCTGATCCAAGCAAAATGATTCGCCTTTATTGCTGCTTCTAGTTCTCAACTGACTTATTCAAAATATAGTCCATTTAAAGTGAGTCTTTATATAGAGTGTTCAAAATGCTTTTAAATAGGAACTGTTGCCAAGGAAACCATGCCTGGAACAAGGTCTCAATCACAAAAACATTGTGTTTCAATTTTTTTCGATAGTATTTAGAATATCTCTTTCACATAGTTCATTTTCAAACGGAAGACAGTACCACCCAGCTTCCCATGATATAGTTTAGTCTCTTCTATGTGATTTGAACCCATTACACCCTGTAAGTTTTTGTGACTTGCAAGGATAACACAAGAATAAGCCAAAATGGGAAATTGCTAGAGGTTATGACACTTTTTAAAAGAGGTCTTGAAGAAACCCTACAGGAGTGACTCTGCTTCAGTGAGCATGCTCTCCTTGTGTTCTACAAAGCAATAGTAGTTTTCCATGAAATACTTTTTCCACATGTATTGCCTGGTTACCAAAGACAGTGTAATTCTGATATGACTGTTCTCTATATATTTTTGATCTGCAGTTCTACAATTCTCATTTCTGAAGAAAAAAACCTATGCATCGTGTAGGACAATTACTCTAATTTCTTTCAGCTGCCTTTTAACTGCAAACATTGTTTATGTCCACCTTTGCTGTTGCTTTGCATATTCAGTTCTGGAATTGGCAGAGCGCTCTGTGAAAAAGTTGTGGGTGAATTCCTGTGTCACAGCAGTAGAACTGCTACTGTGTGAGGGCCTTCACTGGTTCTCTTGCAGATATTATTGGGCAATAGTTTTACATACTCATTTTGTACTTGTGCTGCAGTCAATCCTTCCTGATATATTTACCATGTTGCCAGTGGATGTTGTCTCCACAGAGCAAATCTCAACATAATCCAATAAATACACTGTCTTTTCTAAGAGGGAATGACCTAATGTTGCATTTCTCACACAGGATAGGAAAGAGCAGTATTTCCAAACTATTGTGGACTATGAACTGAAGGTGACTTCAAATGGATGGCCACTCTACATGAGGTTGGGAGATAAGCTTGCAATGAAATGTAGTTTCACCAGAGAAGCTTTGCCTTTCCATCTGTTCCTTGGATTTAGATTTCTAGAGTTTCATTGTGTTTGTGTTATCGTGCAGCACTATGTCTGGCATAAGTATTAAAATGTCTGGGTGTGCAGGTTCCATAATCCTACTGCTGGCTTCATCTTTCATAGGCTATAATACTTGGTTTGCTGTATTTTTATTGTTACCACTGTAATTGTGTTGTGAGGGCTCTTGCTCTTGCTCTGGATTGTTAAATAAATAGAACATATACTTGTATCTCATGCCTTCACATCTGGAAGGGATTTAAACCTCTTCTTTGTCTGCATGCTTTGGCTGAGCTATGATTTTCTCTTGAAAGACACTGCAAATTTCAGAGTATGTGTGTTTTGTACGGAGTTTGTTTTTATTAAGTTGTGAGTTATTACAGCTGTTTCTGCTTGCAATACTGAGAATCACAGTTCCTTTTAAACGCTAAAGAGTACAGATAGCCCAGGAATATACATCTTGATTGATGTAGCTGCTGCTGCAGCTTACATGTGGTGTACTCTACACAGCTGTGTTTCCTAAACAGGGGGTTTCATTGACTCTATCATCCCAAGGTGACACCCGATAAAAGGTCAAAAAAAAAGAGATCCACTTGAATCCTTCAAAATAAGGGATACTTTTCTATATCCCTAACTGTTGGAATTGTTCAGCTGTGATCTGGCCTGCTTATTTTCCACTGCTCATTCAAAACTCACCTGAAAATATAGAGGGTTTATACAAATATATTGGAAGGACTAATTCTTCACATAAATGCTGATCCTCAACACACACAAGACAATTTTCCTGTGAATCCTGTTTTTGGAAGATGCTTTTCAACTTCTCTAACTTGTCCTTCCATTCTCAGCCAGAGAAAGCAGAAACATGAGCTTTCTTCATAAAATCTGAGTGGGAAAAATCAACTAGCCCTTCTACCATCTAAATGATGCTTAAACTCTTCCCGGTAATATTAGTCTAAACACATTTTTACATCCCCAAGCAATGAAGCTTAGACAGCATCCTTACTCAATTTATGCTAGAGCTTGGTCAAGGCCTCAGTTAACTTACTCTTCATTGTTTTTCCCATTGCTCAGCCTGCATTTTCCTTGACTGGATATAAGTATTTTTCCTAACTGTAAGAGGCTTTTCTGTGGCAGACATTTACACTGTTGAAGTCTTTTTACTTTCTGCCATCTTCTCTATACAGCATAATTTCTCCCAGCTTTTTCAACAGGCTGTGCTTCACAGATGTGGCAGAGCTGTCCCCAGTTCTCGCTGGCTGGCTGATATGTTCCCAAAGCATTGTGCTCAGAAATGGACACAGTGCTTCAAAAGTTTCATCAGAACTCTTATCAGGACAGAACAGGTCCATCTACCAGTAGTGAAGCATTGTTGACCCATGTTCAGCTATGGTCCTGGACAATCCCCAGCTCCTGTCTACAAAATTGATCTCCAGCCAGTCACTCTCTATCTTCTATTTACACAGCTATATTTTTTTATCTATGTCTCATACTTTTACTGTTTGTTTGCATTGTCTTGTCTTCTACATATTTCAAACAATAGCGTTGTTCTAAAATTTGCATATTTTCTTGCAAACCGGTCCGGTTAAAGTCCAATATAACCTGAAATGTAATTAAGATAATTTCTTCCACCAATTAACGCACATGAAAATGCAAAATACCTGCAAACTCCACACAGGCTCTTCCACAGCTGGTTGTGTACAGGTTTGCTCATGAACTGTAAAACCTTTGTAATACTTGTAATAAAAGACACATGTGGCATATCATGATTTACTATTGAGTTCGCATAATATATCTCTATTTAATTTATCAACATAATTTATCTGTCAAACTGCTTTTTCTCAAAAATATCTGCATATGATTTTTCTTTCCTTTAATTGATTTCTCTTTCCCTGTCCTGATACGGAGCAGCACTTTTTTCCTCCACATGTTTCATAGTACTGTGAACACAATGGATATGTTTTTCACTTAGTGTTTTGGGCTGAGTGGACTACAGAGGGGGAGGAAAGTTTCTAGCCTCTTAAAATGAGGAAGAATTGAGCAGGCTGCAGGCAGATCATTCTTCAATTGAAGAAATATTTTATGCTGGAATAAACTGGTACTTATTGAGACTTTCCCAAGCGCCCAGCTCAGACTGTAAACCCAGTAGCTCCTCTTGCTTCCTCAGCCCCTGCTTCATTGGTGAACTGGAACCTTATGGGATCCACCTTATGGAGCATGAGCTCAGGAAAATGGAAGCTATCACAGATTTCTGGAGCACAGCTCATGAATAACCCTATCTGCACATAAATACATGCAGAGGCAGTTCAAGGTTCTCAGCACCACACGCAAAAATGAACTTTGCTGACCTAAAGCTGTGAAGCAGGGGGCTAAGAGAGGCTGGGGAAGAGTGGGAGAATGGTGCAGGTTGGAGCAGTAACAGAGTATCAGCTCCTCAGAGGCAAGACTGCTGCTTTTGCTGCTGTGTAGGCTGGGCTGGTTGTAGCTAAATGGACTCCCCTTTCCTCCAACTTTCCCCTTTGCACTTCATGTTTGGCTTTTCCCTTGGTGGTAGCCTGTGACTTTGGCCTTAAGCACAGTGCAGACACAAGAATTTTGCATCCTCACAGCAGTCTGCTGTGTTGTATTTCACTCGTAATCTCAAAGTTAGCCCTGAGCGTGCATGGAGGTCCTGGTGTGAAAAGCACCATTTTTCAAATCCATATTTACGATGATATTGCTTAAGAGTTAACAGTATTTTGCTTAGTTACAGTTTAGAGGCTGGATGGTGTAATTAAGAGTACTTTTTTGCTAACTGAGGTTCACATTTCCACCTTTATGTTGGTTAGGTGAATATATCTCTTGTTGTAGTGATCTGCACTTTTCAAGGAGTATTCACTTTGCTGAGTCACCCTGGGTTTTATTAGCTTAGCTGAAATGATCTTCTCTATATTTGTACAAAATCACTTACACTTAATCACAAAAATCACTTACACTTAATCCTGTGAGCAACTTCTATGAAAACATGTAGATTATCGAAGGCACTGCTGAGGACATTCAGTACCCTTGCAGGGCCACTGCAGTGTGAAAATTTAGTGAGGACAACTGCTCATCCTTTTTGTAAAATATCTGGTCCTTTTTGGGTAGAAAGGGCTCCAGTGGTCAATATGGATGTTATGTTTCTGTAACAATGTTTTAACAGGTACTTAAATGTCAATAATCATATTTTTTAATATGATTTATTTATCCTTACTGTGAGAAAAGGGTCAGACTATAGTAATGTTCATATTACCTAAAAGTTACAATAATAAAATGTCTTCATGGATTAAGTGGTTTAGACTCAAGAGGATAATCATTACAAATGATATATCAATTTGAGATTTCCAAATATATTTCACTTTGGCAAAGGTGGTTTTGCCTGTCAGTGAAAAGATTTCAGTATTCTAAAATTCATTTAACTCACTGAGGTAAAAAAAGTGTGTTTTTTTCATTTTAACTTTTGCCTCCTAACTGAAGTCTCCTCATGAAATGAGTCTGTAATGGTATAAAAGTGCAAATTCTCCCGTGGAATAAGAAGAGAGGAGAAAAGAGAAGGAAAGAGTAATCACTTTTCACAAAGTCTGTCAAAGTCTGTGCTGGGATCTAGGCTCTTCAGTAGGGTCATAAATTATACAAAAAAGAAACAAGAAGCGACATAATTAAGTTTGCTGATATGCAAATCGTTCAGGAAACCTGAATCTAAAGCTGTTTGCCAAGATTTTTGAAAAGATGCAAGATTGACCTGATTAAATTAAACTTACAGAAAAATCCCTCAGTATACATGTGTTAAAGGCAGACTTCTTGTCACCTGGGTGGGGAAAAAAAGCTTTCGCAATTATTTTAGGTAATTCTCTAAAAAATGAACTCATGGAAGTCGGATTTAAAAATTAATTCTCTAATAGCTAAGATATATTCATGGGACATGTGTTGTTTAAAGGCCATTTAAGACTATTGCACCTAGGCAAGTGGTAGCTCAGTCCCCAAAATGCTGATTGCTAGAGACAAGAGAGGACAAGCCAGAAAAGATGATACTCAGAGATGGATACAGTAATTTTTTTTTGATGTATTGCTATTCTTCACATTTCCTGTATGCATGAGTTCCTGAAACACACCTAACCGACCATCCTGACAAGATGACTTCTCTAGTTGTAGAATGGCCATTTGCTGCTTTTGTGGGTGTTATCTGGGATATTCTTTTGTCACATGTGCCCAAAGTACAGTGTCTTTGCCAAGTTGTTACAGATGCAGCTGGAGGAGGTCTAGCAGGGAGCACATTGTGCAACCTGATAATTTCCAGTTTGGGTCTGCCTGAGGAAATGTGACCCAAAGTGGAAGTCTGCCAAGTTTCAAACCCATTTGAATGAGAATCATCACTAAATAGGCAAACTTAAAAATTACTTTGAAAGTCAGCTGAGATAATACATAAATATCTTGTTTTGTCTTCCTCTCCAGCTAAATTATGTAGTTGCAATCTGGGGAAGCAGAAGCCAGTGCAATTTCAAGTCCTGCTAATATTGGTCTGTTTCTTTTTTTCTGTTGCTGGCCATCAAGAAAATTCTAGACTTCCTTACTTCACAAATGCTATAATCTTTGAGATACTTTGAGTGACCCCTGTTTGCAGTGTATTTGGAAGTGAGTAGGATTACCCGCAGTGCATAAATGTGAACAAAATGGAATTCCTTCCAAACTAAAAATTAATTATACGTTTAACCAAAAAAATGCTAAATTGCTTAATATAGAAAAAAAATTATTCAGTTGTGAGTAATAAAACATTTACAACAGTCAAATATAATAAAACATATTATAACTTGACTATTACTGAGAAGTAATACATTATTCTTAAAAAAAAAAAAGAATTAGGTTCACATAATACAGATTATTTTTACTTGCATTCTTCTTCAGTTTTATTTTTTTTCATTTTCACCCCGTTAGTGACACTTGGGAAAAGTGAGGGATAAGAAAAATGATAATCCAGAAGAATTGACAACATTGTTCCAGTTTAAGAAAGAGAGGCAAAAAGAGCTGAAGGAAAAAGGAAAAGAGGGAAGGAGGGAAGGAAGGAGGGAAGGAAGGAGGGAAGGAAGGAGGGAAGGAGGGAGGGAAGGAGGGAGGGAAGGAGGGAAGGAGGGAAGGAGGGAAGGAGGGAAGGAGGGAAGGAGGGAAGGAGGGAAGGAGGGAAGGAGGGAAGGAGGGAAGGAGGGAAGGAGGGAAGGAGGGAAGGAGGGAAGGAGGGAAGGAGGGAAGGAGGGAAGGAGGGAAGGAGGGAAGGAGGGAAGGAGGGAAGGAAGGAAGGAAGGAAGGAAGGAAGGAAGGAAGGAAGGAAGGAAGGAAGGAAGGAAGGAAGGAAGGAAGGAAGGAAGGAAGGAAGGAAGGAAGGAAGGAAGGAAGGAAGGAAGGAAGGAAGGAAGGAAGGAAGGAAGGAAGGAAGGAAGGAAGGAAGGAAGGAAGGAAGGAAGGAAGGAAGGAAGGAAGGAAGGAAGGAAGGAAGGAAGGAAGGAAGGAAGGAAGGAAGGAAGGAAGGAAGGAAATTCTGGCTTAGAATTTGTTCTTATTAATGACTTTTGTTGACTGTTGTTCTCCTCAATATGGAAACAGGTAAAGAAACTGCAGATAGTTCAGTCTCACATAGTTCCAACTGTGCCTAGGAGAATTCCAAATGAAGCAACCGTTTATATACACTTTTCTCTCCTGCAAAGACTCGGCACCAGAACACTTATGGCAGCATTTCCAAATCATTCTTAATTTAGGACTTCTCAGAGACCAGTTTTAGGTGGACTGGGAACCTGAGAATTGAAAAGGACACAACATGTTTTGGGGCTTACCCTCATTTCACGCTACCCTGTTGAACTCAAATTACCAGAAATCTTGCTTGGTGTATGGCCAAGGGTCTACTTTCCTCTGGGAAATGCTCATTCTTTGGTAGAAAATCTTGTGGGATAGTTAAATCCTGTGGTAGGTCTCCCACTTGTTGGCTGATTCAGGTAAAAGAAACTCTCAGTAAAGGAAACCAGATACAAGTTTTGAAGCGGACAAAAGATAGTCCTTTGGTTTACACACAAGGCTTAGTCAAGAAATCTTTATATGCATAAAAAATGAAGGAGAATATTAGAAATAGGATATTTCTGCCTCCATAGACAAATGGCACCAAAGCCTTGGATGCCTAGTTGATCAGCAGTCAGCAATGTGTTGTATAGGCATACGGATCCTGTTTTACTGCCCTGGGACTAATACGATGGTAGGATTACAGGATCGTTCTTAGGAGGCCGGTGTTGGGAAGAGGCTAGGAAGTGCTGGTTCCTCCCCTCTAATCCCTTTGTAGTGCTCCAACACAAAACCCCACGCGTTTTCAACCACTCCCATGAGGAGAAAACCAGGAAATTTCCCAGATGGACTTCTGCATTGAGTTAGGGGTTTGCCTTTATAGCATTTTAAAATAATGAACTCTTTCTAGAAGTAATAATTTCTTAGCAAATGCTAATAAAAACCTTTTTTAAAAAACTCTCAAACTTCAGTACATAGTTGTAGATCTCTTAGGTAAGATGAAATGCAGGGTTTTTTTTTATGAGGATTGTGTTCTGAAATTAATTTCCATTAGTATATGTAAGAATGACCTTTAGCTTTGGTTTTCATCCAATAGCTTGTGAAGATACAGCTGCTTTTGGTCATTTTTATGAGTGAAAATCTAAATAATGAAATCTAAATGAAAGTCTAAATAAATCGAAATAATAATGTCTATTAAACTAAATAGAAAAGAAATTTGGAAGTAATTCAGTGATGCCAAAAAAAAGAGAGAAGGCTTATTCAGGAATGTAAATCATATGCAGAGAGGCTATAGTTGTAAGAATAAGTGAGAGCAGCTGTTAAAGTACTGGGAAACTAGTGTTGCACATTATTTGCCATTGAAAACTTTGGTCAGGTTTCCCTGTGCTTGACTGTACCACTTGGAGGGAATTTAGGATGATAAGCTTAAATTCATCAGTCACACAGAGGTAGGTGTGTCTGATCTACTGATGGATCCCAGGGAAGCAGTATCAGATGTGTGGCATGCTACACCATGATAACCAACTAGCAGGACTTGTGGCTTAGGGGACAGCACTGTGCAAAACTGGATGTACCTCTCTGAGGCTTGAGCTGGTGTCCTTCCTGCTCATCTGTGAGATGTGTGAGTTTCAAATTCTGAGTACTGTGGGCCAGTATACAACAGAAGGATCTGATCCACACAGGAGCACTGAGCTTGACTGGGTCTTTGGGATGTAGTATCTCCAGGGGACACGTTGCCAGCATTGCCTAACTTCTCCTGATGGATACAGTGGAGAAAAGAGGGCTTCTGCTCAGAATAGAGGGCTGTTTGTCTTGGCTCTTGTCTGTAATCATCCACAAGTTAATGTTTCATAAGGAGATTACAGTGTTGTTTGACCTCTCCTTCCTCTGAGCTCAAGCATGTGCACTTGGGCTGCAGTGGTCCTGGGCAAGGTCAAGGCTCATTCGAGTGTCTTATTCACATCAGATGATAGATTCTTGTCAATGACTTCCATCCATTCAGTGAGTAGAGGGATTCCTTACAGTACTGTGTCAGAAAAAGAGCAAGGAAAAAATGAAGTTGTCTAAAACCTTCTGAAGTCTAGCTTCTGCCCTATAACAGCAAGAAGATTTCCTAGGAGGCTTTATGGGGTTTGAATGGACTTATCTGGGTTTTAGCCTTTAGTATAATTATTTGGGAGGTGTGGAGGAGAGGATGTTGAGTTATTATTCACTGTTCATAGGATTAATTTCTTTTTATTTTAAAGGACAAAAAAAATCCTGCTTGAATGCCAGAGGTCAGAAACATTTACTGTTTCTACCAAAAATCTATCTTAACTGCTTTGTCTATGGCGAACTGTAAAGTGTGAAATAGTTTATAATGAACTGAGACATTCAAGAGGATGGTATAGGAAGAGCTTCACTTGTTCAGCCACATAGTTGCATTCTTGATCTTCCACTTTTGCAGCTGCAAAATGATCTTAACTCTACTCTTAATAGGGGAGCTGGGTAATTGTGACTCTAACCAAAAGGGTCAAAATGCCCAGCTCTGTTTAATGATCATTAAGTTAAATTTATTTTTTATGACTTGTTTATTGCTGATGCTGATTAACCACCAGTACCTGGGAAGGAATGAGCAGAGAGCTCACTGCTCTTTCAGCTAGACATTAGTACATGAGCTGAAACCGTTCTAGCACTGCAGTCTCATACCTGATGCTTGAAGGAATATTAAACTAAAGGTCTGTTTCTTCTGTTTCAGGCACATGCATTGATCCCAGTAAACCAATTATATGGCTTTCTTCACACTCGATCCATAAAATTCTACTAACACATCAAAACCAAGTCAATCCTTACATCCTGCCATTTTATGGCTTATAAAGTCAACTTCACCCATTTTACCCCAAAAAGTGTTCAGCCAAAAATAAGACAAACCCAATGAAAAAAAGGAAGCGTATGCGTGTATGTGTCTGGCTCAGTATATGAATTATGACTATTCAAGGGAAAAAAAGTGGAACGATTGCCAAAAAGCCAAGTGTGTAAAGGGACAGCTGGAGTTTTATGTTGGAGTTTACAATGCATTACTGTTCAACAAAAAAAGCAGTCCTTTACAACAGCAGCTCACGCATCGCATGATACATAAGTTACCTCTGAATATGGAACACCTTCTTTAAAGGAAATGTCATTTTCTATTGAATTTGCTATTAAAGGAACAGTAGGTGATTTAGAGAGCTGTCATGGTGTGAAAAAGACCTGATTGAAACATTTATAATGGTTTGGTAGCAGATCTTCTAGCTGCAACAATCTTTTCCTTCCCATCACACTGCTCATGTCTCAGCACTTAATCTTTTTTCTTTTTTCAAGGATAATGGGCTTTAAAACCTAGGCCAAAGATTTTGGATTTGGCAAGAGAAAATGGCTGTTCAGGCAATCACAACGAAGTGGGAAGTTAGTTGGATCTTTGTCCAAAGGAAATCTGGCAGCAGTTGTATGTAAATTGTCTGAAAGTCCTGAATTTTCAGAGAAGGTTTAATGCCTAACGAGTTGTTTTTTTTTTTAATCAAGCTGTTGGATGCTTATAAGGTAACACCACTTCACTTATTTGGTGTAATACCTGTCTGCAGTAATGATACTTATAGGTACAAAACTCCACACTTCTTCCCTGTGACTGCTTGTCTAAACACGGGGACATCAAGGCATATGCTGGCAGAGGAAGAGAAAAGAGTAGGAGACTGGCAAGCAAGAGAATGACAGGTTTAAAATAAAAACATGTAAGGAAAGTGGAGATTCAGGACAAAAAGTGTTAGGGGATGCTGAGCAATACTGGGAGCACAGCTACTGGATGTTCAAAAAAGCATGAGGCTATGTGAACAGCAGTAAAAAGAATTATTTTAGCTTGGTCATTAACCATGAGAAAAGATCTCGGCCTTCTCCCATATGCAGAGAGTGAAAGACCCCTGCAGGCATCCTATGAAGCTTGTGCTGCTGATCCATCCATGCTGCTGCTTCCCTCTGTTGCTTCCACAGTTCATACAGATACACATCCACTCTATGGGTACAGATAGATGTTGGGTGAGATCTGTCATTCACTTGAGCTGTCTCCTTAAATTTTGTATTTCGTTACATTTCTGCTGATGTCAAGGATGACCTGTTTGAGTTCAAAGCAAAACAAAACCATGGACGCAATGTCAACCCGTGTACTGCTTCTAGAGATAGCAGAACTTATGTTGTCACTGTAGTGTATTTTAACATTGCTGTGCATCTGCAGATACTTTAATTTCTTTTTCTCTCTGACCACTGGCATTAGTGCTAGGCACAGAAGGTTAAAGCTTGTGATATTGTAAGCCTTTGTGACATTTTGTGTGTTATTCGTGTTATTAAATTTTCTTCCAGCAGTTTCATGAGTCCTTGAACAATGTGAATGTAAGTACTGCACCTCTTGGGTACTTGCAAAAAGCACCACAATGGTTGAGAAGCTCTGAATATATGGATTGTAGATTCTGGAATGAGGACTAGGACATCTGTACTATAAAAGTAACAGCAAAACATGATGAAGGAACTTAGATGTGAAATACAATGGCTTCCTGAAATTGTCCAGATAGCTGAAAATTACCAACTTTCCTCTATTTGAGCAGTGCAACAGGATCTGGCTAAAACTCTTGCTGTAGAACAGCCATGTTAAATAGTAGTCACCATGTACTGAAATTTGTTGAGTTTTGTTGATTTGTTGTTTTTTTCCCAAGGAAAAACACAGTAGTGTTAACCAAAAGAAAAGAAGTTGAATTTAAATGAGGAAGCTTCTTAAAAAAGAAGTGGAAATGAACACCCAAAAGAGAAAATTAAATACTTGCAGATGGCATGGAGATTTTCTAAAGAGGCTTAGTATAATATGTAACTCTCTATCAAAATTGTAAGGGAGGCTATCAGAAGTAAAAAGAAGCTTTCTTTAAGAAGCAGAGGCTATGTTCAAACTGGGAAACCCAAAAGGAGTATAAACAACGGGGTTAACTGGAAACTTCAAAAAATAATAAAAAAAAAGGCTTGAGGAAGAACTTCTAAAGAGAAAAAAGGTTAATAAACCCCTCTTTTTAAAAACACATATATTTTCCAAATTGTCTGCTAGGCCAATAGAAGATGAAAGGATGACGAAAACCCTTGGGGCAGATAAGGACCAGCACACAGTTAAATTACTTTTTTGTATCAGTGCTCACAGAGAAAAAACTTAGGGAGTTTCTTACAACCAATGAGTCACAGCAGCTTCCCCCAGTTGTGGTTTTGTGATAGGCTTGAGAGGAACTAAATCCACGCTGCTTCCAAAAGATGCAACTCTGGTCTCCCTTCACTAACCCTGGCCATAACATACCACTCTATCCCTTGTGCCAGAAATAACATCCTTGCAGCCATATGGGCAGCCAGATCAAGCAGCCAATCCTGTTAATTATCAGGCATTGGGTTTAAGACAAAATAAATCCAGTACTTTTTTTTTTTTCATGTAATGCAGAGTTACACTGTAACTGTAACGCTGTAGGATGTTATGGGGACCTGAAAGTCAACTGAGTTCCAAAGGCAGCTGATCAATTTGTGAATAGGTAGGGGGAATAACATTTCCAAACAAGGAAAACCATGTCAATAAAATTCAGTGTGGTGGGAAGGTATAAGGAAATGCTCTTGCTCCAATCTTAAACCCATCTGGAAGTATTTCCTATCGGTCTCTGCCTGGGTAGCAGGCTAAATTGACTTCTGGCCTGAAGACATGTCATTTTACTCTTTAAGACACCAGAAGGAAACCAGCAGCAGCCAAAGGGATCATCTCTTAAAATTTTACTGGTTTTGGACACTCTCTGGAGAGCTGGAAATTGTATTTCTCTGGTATTATGCAACTGAATGTATCTCATATGCAGGGTAAATACAGTGGTGATCACAGATGTTGGTTGATTTTCTGACATATGTTGTTGACAATAACATGTTTTCACGTAATATTCATGGAATAAGGGAGAAAGAATCAAGTTTCTCTGTTTTATTCCACTGTTATATTCCATTTTAAAAAGAAATTAAAACCATATATATTTTACTCTGTGCAAGAAGACAAGAAGATATCACTGCACTCTCCAGGGACTACAATTAACAAGACCTGTCCTTTTTTCTGCAAAATAAATCTTTTGATCCACACTGAGACTAAACAAAGTTTTCTCTGTTTACTTTTGGAAGCACTAACCATCAAGACATTAACATTAGGGGATAATCTATTCAAGAAGCTTTCTTTGTGTTAAAGTCCATCCTTTGATGAAGGCTTTGTCAAAAAACCTTGTTACAATATTGCTATATTACCTTAGTTTCCTGGTGGCAAATGTGCATTTGTAAATGTATGTTGATGCTTAATTGTCTTTAAAACGAAAGAGAATAAAAGGAGTAAAAAGTGGACATCAGATTTCTGCATGTCTTGTTCTTCGTTCCCCTATGTTGCAAAAGCTTCACTACAGGGTATGAACACCCCAAGTTTAGGTACTGTTTTTCACAACTCACAGCTTCTACAGCCATTTAAAATTTAGTGTTAAGCCAAAAACTTATGCTTACAGGCCTGAGGCTACAGAAGGTATCAGCTCTGACCACAGAAAGGATAGAAAGGAGAACACAATTGATTCCAACTACTGGAACTCTGCAAGAGACTGAGACTTATTAGATGGCAGAAGAACGAAAGCAGATGGGAAATTTAAACTGCATCAAGAGATTTAAAGATGCATGGATGAGCCTTTTATTACACGGGATGATTGATGAAGCATCAGCAACTAATGCCAACCATACTTGTAGGAATTAATCTGGAGGCCCAGTTAGACCTAAACTGTTACTTAATTCCAAACTGTGAAAGAAATTCTAGCTGTTTTTCCAGGGGCATCTGAAAGTTTTAGATAGTTATCCAAAGAAGGAAATACGGTTATGCCTGGCTTTATTGTGTTGTTTATAGTGTGTCTGCCTCTCATTTGCTCGTACATGTTTACATTTCTTCCTTTTTGGTGTAAACTGTACCACCTGCCTCAGCATTAGAGTCAGCATGCAAGGCTCAGTAAGAACCTCTATTAATGTTGACTGAAACTTTAATGCTCAAAGCATTTTATGAATATTATCTGCCTGGACTGTAAACTGCCTCCAGACAGACAAGGTAGTGGTGTGTTGATGTTCTATGCTCCTACTTATTCTCAGAAGTCTTGACAAATATGTTTTATTTCCCTTTGAGCCTGCACCAACAAGCTAGAAGGTACTTGCAGTGTCTGCACTCAGGTCTTTCATTCTTATCTGCATCAAGTGCTGAGGGCAAGGATTTTACTGCATGTAAATGTGTTGGCTTGTTTTGATTAAATATACTGTGGAAAATCAAAATTCAACGCCTAAACAGCCACAGACAAATAGCAAGAGTATTTCCACCATGAGTAGTGTAATTTGTTGAAGAGCTTTATTAACCATACTTATGCTTATTGTGATCAGGTGAAAATAAAACATAGTGCTAGTGCACTCACTAAAAAAAAGGATCAGGACTTGTTTTCATCCACACTCAATGCCTATTTCAAAGATGTAGTGGTCTGCTAATGAGAGTCCAGAACTTTTTTCCTCCCATTGGTAAGTAAATGTGCTCAACTGAGGTTTTGAAAGCTCATGAGAGTGTGTCATGCAGTGAATCTAACACCCAATCTTCAGACTGTTTGAAGCATTTTGGTCTGAAATTTTCTTCTGCTTTGCCTCGGAAAACTCACAACTATTTACCACAGGAAGTTGGTGATGCCTAGGGATACATTTTTGGGCATCAAGTACTGATCAGCAGCTCCAGCAAAGCAGTTCCGAAACTTTGTGAGGCATCAACTACCCAGAGATTGTCTCCTCCTCCTTTTATGCTGACAGTTTGGGTTTGCAGTTTTGGTGGTGTTGAACTCCTTTAGGATGCTCCTGGCTAAGGCTGTCTTAGTTCATTATTCAATCTCAAATTCATTCCAAATGTGTGACAGCCAAATGATGGTGATGTTTAATTCATTGTTGTGGTTGTTCTAAGGGCTGTGGCTAGAGAAGCCACCCTGTACATAAGTCTCTGCAATATTTCACAGACCAAACCTCCCAGTTATCCAAAAATCATGGGGTTCTTGCCGTCTCCAGAGACTTATTTTCAAAATTATCTTTGAAAGTGAATTAAGGATTTTGGACATGCATATGGTCCTTGAATGTCAAAAAAATGAAACTGTTGTTGTTCTACCTGTGTTAATCCAAGTTTCCCACTTCATAGCTACATGGGTTAGCATTAAGGAAAATTAAGGTTTAGTTGGACAGAAGACAAGATAGGTAATAAGTTTATGGTGCAAGTTCTTCATTGATTTCTGGTATTGGTACCCAGAAACAGATCTAAACACCATTAGTGTTCTTCCCCCACATCCCTTTCATCTCTACTGACCTTCTGGATGAAAAAGATTCAAACCAGCTAAGGAAACTGCATCAGCAGATTGAGACCAGTTTTCTTATGTAGGTGGCTTTTGTTTTTTGTCAGGCAGAGTGATAAATTAGGGTCTGCTTCCTTTTTCTATGTTTTGGGGTTTCTTGATTTTTTTTTTTTATCCTTTTTTCTCTAGAAAGAGTGACCAATATGAGTCTGAAACTGACTCAATTGACTGTTTAGTTGCAGGAGATTTAGAATAATAGAATCATAAGGATGGAAAAGACCTCTGAGATCAGGAAATCCAACCATCAGACCAACATCGCCCTGCCTACTAAATCATGTCCCGAAGTGGCACACCTTTTTTGAACACCTGCTGGAATGGTTTCAAACACTACTCTGGGCAGCCTGTTCCAATGCTTGACCACAATTTTGTTAAAGAAGTTTTGCTAATATTGAATCTAAACCTCCCCTGGTGCGACTGGAGGCCATTTCCTCTTGTCCTACCACTTGTTACTCAGGAGATGAGACCGGTAGCCACCTTGCTACAGGCTCCTTTCAGGTAATTGTAGAGAGAGATAAGGGCTCCCATCAGTCCCCTCTTCTCCAGGCTAAACAACCTCAGTTCCCTCAGCCATTTCTCATAAGACTTGTGTTCCAGACCCCTCCCCAGCCTCATTGTCCTTCTCTGGACATGCTCCAGCAACTCTGTCTTTCTTGCAGCGAGTGGCCCAAAACTGAACACATGACTCAAGGTGTGATCTTACCAGTGCCAAGTACAGACAGGTGATCACTTCCCTACTCCTGCCACACTTTTTTTTAGGTACAAAACAGGATGCTGTTGGCCTTCTTGGCCATATGGGCACAATGCTGGCTTGTATGCAGTTGGCTGTTGACCAGCACCCATGGATCCTTTTCCTCAAAGCATCTTTCCAACCACTCTTCTCCAAGCCGGTAGAGTGACACGGGGTTCTTACGACCAAAGTGCAGGACTCAGCTCTTGGCCTTGTTAAACCTCATACAATTTACCTCCATCCGTTGATACAACCTGCCCTCAAGCTGATCAACACTCCTGCCCAATTTGGTGTCATCTGCAGACTTACTGAGGGAACACTCAATTCTCTCATCCAGATCATAGATAAAGATATTAAACGAGACTGGCCCCAACACTGCTTGTGACTGGCTACCAACTCTATTTAACACCACTCACTACAACACTCTGGGCTCAGCCATCCAGCCAGTTTTTTACCCAGCAAAGAGTACTCTTGTCTAAGTCATGAGCCATCAGGTTCTCTAGGAAGAATGCTGTGGGAAACAGCGTCAAAGGCTTTACTAGTCCAGGTAAGTGACATCCACAGCTTTTCCCTTATCCATTCTGTGACCCAGGCAGGTCACCTGGTCATAGAAGGAGATAGGTTGGTCAAGCAGGACCTACCTTTCATGATTCTATGCTGTCTGGGCCTGATCCCATTGTCCTGTCTTTACCCAGTGAGTGCACTCAAGATGGACCACTCCATAATCTTCCCCGGTACTGAGGGCAGGTTAATAGGCCTGTAGGTTACCAAATGCTCCTTCCAGCCCTTCTTGTAGATCAGTGTCACATTGACAAGCCTCTAGTCATCTGGGACCTCCCAGGACTGCTGATAAATGATGGGAAGTGTCTCGGCAAGCTCCTTCACCAGCACCCTCTGAACTCTTTGGTGGATCCTATCCAGTCCTGTGGACTTGTGAATATCCAGATAGTGTAGCAGATCCCTGACTGCTTCCTCCTGGATTATGGAGAGGGTCTTCCAGTTTAGGGGACTGAATACCCTGAAGATAGCTGGTCTGACTATTAAAGACTTGAGGCAAAGAAGGCATTAAGTACCATAGCCTTTTCTTTGTCCTTGGTGGCAATGTTACCCCCCTGCATCCGATAAAGGATGGAAATTCTCCTTAACTCTCTTTTTTTTTTAATGTATTTGTAAAAACTTTTTCTTGTTATCTTTAATAATAGAGGACAGATTGAGTTCTAGCTGGCCTTCTGCCTTTCTATTTTTCTCTCTATGTGACCTAACAAGATCCCTATACTCTTCCTGAGCTGCTTTCACCTTCTTCCAAAGTGATTAACTCTCCTTTTTTTTCCCTGAGTACCAGTAAAAGCCAGGCCATACATCTTTTCCTCGATTAGTCTTATGGTGCATGGAGACACCCTGCTCCTGTGCGTTTAAGACTGCCTTCTTGAGGAATGTCCAGCCTTTATGAACTTCTTTACCTTTCAAGACTGTTTCCCAAGAAACTCTCTCAACCAGTGACGTGAACCGGCCAAATTTTGCCCTCTTGAAGTCTATAGTAGTGGTTTTGTTGACCCTGCTCCTTACTTCACCAAGAATCCTTACTTCACCAAGAATCCTTACTTCACCAAGAATCAAGAACACTATCATTTCATTAAGCCCAAGACAGTCTCCAGCCACCACATGTCCCACTAGTCCTTCTCTGTGTGTAAACACTAGGTCAAGCGAGGCACCTCCACTGCTAGGCTCACTTACCAGCTGTGTCAGGAAGTTCTCTTATACACACTCCAGAAACCCCCTAGACTGTTTCTTCTCTGCTGTATGGTATTTCCAGCAGGTGTCCAGTAAGTTGAAATCCCTCACAAGAGCAAGGGCTAGTGATTGTGAGACTTCTGTCAGCTGCTTATAGAACACTTCATCTACATCCTCATCATGGTTGGTCTGAAACAGACTTCCAGCAGGATACCTGTGTTTTTGACCTTCCCCCTCACCTTTACTCATAAGCACTCAACTGTATCGTCACAGTCATTGAGCTCTATACAACCAAAACCCACCCTAACATACAGAGTCACCTCTATGCCTCTCCCCCCTTGCCTGTCCCTTCTGAAGGTCTTATAGCTATCCATTGCAGCATTACAGTCAAGAGAGTTATTCCTCCATGTTTCTGTGGTGTGGCTAAGTCATGGCTATCCTAATACTCAATGACTTCCAGCTCGTCCTGTTTGTTGCACATGCTGTGTGCATTGGTGTAGATGCACTTGAGCTAGACTATCGATCTCATCTCAAACACTGACACACTACTCCTACGCTCATCTCTGTTGCACCTGGTTATATCCCCCTCCCCTTTTGAATCCCGTTTAAAGCCTTCTCAACGAGCCCCACCAACTCACAAACAAAAATCCTTCTTGACTTTCAAGACAGCTGAACTCCCTCTGCCACCAACAGGCCCAGTGCTGTGTAAACCTCCCCATGATCAAAAAATTCGAAATTCTGCAGATGACACAAGCCTCTGAGCCATGTGTTAATTCAGTGAGTTTCTCTGTTTCTTTCTGTATTCTTTCCTGCCACTGGTGGGATTGAGGGAAACACAACCTGTGCTCCTGATCCTTCAACCACTCACCCCTGTGCCCTGAAATTCCTTTTAATTGCCTTGGGACTTGCTCTGGTTTGAGCTAAAGTAGAATCATTTTTCAAACATCAGCTAAGTATCATTTAACTCACTTCATTCTCTGAAAGTTTTTCAGGTGTTTTTTCTCTCTAGAAATGATAACACGGGGCACAGCTATGCAGAAAACCAGTAGCTTATACTTATTCCTATATAAACAAAGGCCCTCCTCAAGCTGTTGAAATGCCATAAGTAAAAAGGGAGGAAAACGTTCGCATCTGCAGGGAAGAGCGGACAGGATAGGTAACTCCAAACCGACCAACGGAGTGTTCTATCCCATATACATCACACGAGGTACAAAATTGATTGATCATGAGGGTCATTCTATCTTCTTCTACGGCTGACATGCAGTGAGAAACATTTTTGTCTTTTTGCCCCTTGACCCTGGATCTGTGTGTTCATGAATCCAGCTCCTGAGCCCAGCTCCCTCCTGCCGCTGAGTCCAGCCATGGAATATTTCCTCTGCCTGCTCTGCAGCATTTGTGGTGACGTAGTCATGGAGGGGAGGGGTAATTTCATGTATATGTATACATTTTATTTTTTTTTTTCCATTAAATCTTTGCTAGTTTTAGTTTCCAACCCACAAACCTTTTTCTTTCATTTCCCTTTCCCCTTTTTCTGTCTCAGGGGGAAAAAGCATTGGAGTTACAACTTCTCATGGTTTAGCTGCCAGTCAAGATGTGCTGGGGCTAAACCATGACTGGACTTCTCTCCACAACCTCAATGCTGCCAATCTGCATAAGCAACAGTGGGCAATAATCAGAGGCCTCTACCGGACCAGGATGTTTACTAGTAACATCTCTGACTTGGACTCTATTGAATCAACAAAGTTCCCTGTAGGACAGATCTGGTCAGTATAAAGGGCCATTTGCTCCCCTCAGAACTGGGTCACCTACAATAATCACGCTCTTTTTTTTTTCTTAACAGAGGCTGTCATAAAGTGTGGGGCTGACTATTTCACCCTATGCAACTCCCTGACATCCTCATTTTCTTGGCCCTTAAGTTCCAGAGCCCCATGTCTATTGTGTAAGGGCAACTGGGAAGGTGAAGGAGGCTAGGAGGACATTTGTCTGCCACTCGGAACAGGGATCTGCTTCATTTTCTACCCCGTGTCTCTGAGGTCTCCTCCTTCTGCTTGGTGACAAGAGGGTAGGGGATCCTTTGCTTCTTTTGGAGCCTCTATCTACTGCCTTGGCCTCAGGGATTGTAGGGCTTGACTCCTCAAATCTGTCTTCTTCTTATACTCACTATATTCCTTAACCTTTCCACCTTCTCCTTCAGCTCTTCCACTAGGTCAAAGAGATTATTCACCTAATTGCCATGCTACCCTCAGGGATGACTGACAGACTCAGGCACTCCCTGCAGCTGGAGACCTGGCCAGCTCTATGACCATGTGGGAGCTCCATTCGGATCGCCACATTCCTTCTGATGATGGCCTTTGCGCAAGGAGGTATATATTTAACATACTTCAGAGCCAGGATGAAGGCATCTGAACTTATATATTGCGAGAGTGTGCCTAATGGTGTTTAGGGACTATGTAATCAAGCAAGATATCAAAATAAATATTACTAAGTAAAGAGGTAAACTTTTGGATGTCTCACACTTTCAGCGCATGGCTACATCTAGTAATAGTAGAGGTTACGTTTGAGATGCATTCTCCCAGAGATACGCAACAAGGTACATCACTGAACCAAATCTAAAGTTTTTGTATAGTACAAATACCCTTATCAGAAATATTGCAAATTTTCTGTATTTACCAAAAATAACACCTGTGTATTTTGTTTTCACAGAACTGGAATAACAATCTTGTTTCCAAATTTTCTGTGTTCTTCAGAGTATTTTCCTACAACATAGGTTTTTGTGTATCTGCCCTTGCAGTCAAATTTTGATTAAATGAGGACCACCTAAATATCCATGTCCTTTTCCTGCCCAAGGAGACAAGTGAGGGTGACCAGCAGGAGGAAGACTGAAACCCCTATGCTTTTCATTATAGAGAAACCAAGGTTTCAACCCCTCACTGTAAATTGGGTAGAACTGAGACTATTTGCTGAATGCCCTATCCCCAATGAGTGTCCTAACTGCTACAGGCATTGCCTGTGCTGAGGTTTCACTCTATCTCGTTACTGCCTTAAAAGCTCTGAGGTACTCCTTGTCCCTGCCATCTTTAGCATATCTTCTTGGTCATCATTACCCTTTTCTTGGAGCTTGGGCATGCTCAGTCCTGGACAATAAAAATTTCTTAGTCTACTTGCTTGGTCTTACAACCCAAAGAAAGGAAAACAGTTTCATTTGCAGTTTTCACATTTGAGAATGTTTGAGACTGATGTGAAATGATCATCAAAGCCTTGTGAAAATTATTTATCTCATTTAATTAAATTGTTTTTATGAACAATTAACTGATATTGGCATTAGAGGGACAGAATGCATTGTATCTATAGATCACTTTCTAGATAAGAATTATAGTAGTTTACTAAGCCTATTTTACTATCAAGACAGCTAAGACTGTACAATGACACTTGTCATAATTCCACTTTCCCTTTCACTGGGAATTTCATGGAAGCCATCAAATGAGTGAGTTTCATGCTTGTGTTATCGTTAAATTATTTGTTAGTCCAAACAGGAGGCACCGAGGACTCTTCTTGCTGTCTTTGGAGGAAGTTCACACTCTTGCATTTGTTGCGCTGATCAGATGAACTTACTGCCACACACAAATACAACAAAGGAGATGCTGAATAGCTTTCACAGTTCCTGAAGAAGGTTGTTGCATATTGGAATCAGCATGAACCTGAAAGTGGATATGGAGGTTTATTTATTGTTCTTCCTCTTCTTGGATGGCAGGGGGGAAGACATTACTTTCTCTTTCTCTTTTTTTTGAGCCATAAACAAAACAAGATATTCACGTTCACCTCAGTAAGTGAACAGATGTTTCCCTTGCTTTAAAAATAACTAACAGTCAATAGCTGAATGTGTGGCCGTAATAAGATACATCTATATGTCACGGTTTTTTTCAGACAAAAGAAGAGAGAATAAAGGCCTGACTCTGACTAAGGAGGTGCTTCATGGAAGTCAGCAGCAGCAGCTCTGGTAGGTTTTTTTATGGTGCTCTTTCCCACTCATGTTTCATTGCATTGCCCCAATCACAACAATCTCTATTATTAATTTATAAAGTTCTCAGAAGTTCCTTCTACTTTCTGCCACCAACTTCTTATGCTTACATGGTGCCTGCCTTGCCAGGAGACTGTCACCTTCTCTTCACTGTGACATGCCAAAATCTAAACTATAATTATGCACTCATGTGCTGTGCCTGATTTTTTTCATGCCAACCACTTTGTAACTGTTTCCTTGCGATGACAACTGACTATTGAGACAAGATAAGTGGCTTAGTATAGAAGCTGAGTTTGTAAACAGCAAAAATTGGGCTAAACATATCCCACCTCAAATCCCTGGTAGCTGGATTGCTGGAATCTTTATCAGACTGAAGTATTCTGTTGTCAGGAACACAGAAATTCAGTTTGAAATGAGAAAATTGGGTGACAAAAGCAGAAAATTCGAGACAGCTTGCCTTGAGGTTATCATTCTTTAATCAGGTGCAGGAAAAGCTGAGATTAGGACATTTCAAGCAACATTTATGACCTGTAATAAAAAAAATGTGAAATTTAGATTGTTTTTTCTATTGTAAGGTTTGATACTTTTAAGAAAACCAAAAAGTTAGCAAGTCAAGCAACAGATTTTACAAGTTGGCAAAAATAACATGTTCTTTTATGTCCAGGTTTCATTCCCAGTAACTCAACCTTCCTTTTGGTGCCATGTCTCTGTAGAAGTGCCCATGGCAGGGGGGTTAGAACTAGATGATCCTTAAGGTCCCTTTCATCCCAAGACGTTCTATGATTCTATGATTCCTGAATTCCATACACAGCCATAAGACATACATGTTTCAGAACAACTTGGGGAGTCTCTGTGGATAATTGAGTTTTTTAATCTACAGCACACCAAGCCAGCTGGCTGTGAGATGTAGTACTTCCAAACCAGAGCTACTCTCCAGTTGCACAGCTAGAAATACAGGTGGAGTAGATAGATGACTGTCTGCACCTGGTTGTCTAGACACTAGGTCCTTATGAGATATCATCTGTGCTGATAGTATCCATTGCCCTTCAAGCAGTCCCTTTGAAAAGCACAGCTGTCTTATATTTTTGTGGTGTTTGTTTATAACACAACCTCAAAAGATCAAAGAATAAATGAAATTTTTTTTCAGGACAAAATCTGACAACAACGAAGAGAAATGGAAAGGATTTGATGAGTGTTTAGCTTCCTTGCTTTCTGGGTTGCAAAATGGACTTGTTTATGTGTTCAAAGATATGGGGCTAGACAGACTGGTTGTGTCTTACAACTACATCCCCTTGCCTGAATGGAGTTCATCTAACTCAGATCATAGGTTCTTTGAGAAAAAAAGCCAAGACTGATTCTGATTCAGTGGAACTGGGTTTAGTTGGGTGACTTTGGTATCAGGATCTCAAGAGCATCACCCCCTCCCAGGAAGAGTATTCATTACTGATGTCACTGCAAGCATCTGTAGAATGTGGCCAAACAAGTTCTGCTCTTTCCTTTAGTAAGCACTCCTTCTATTTCTGAAATAATGCACCTTTCTGGGCTTTGTTCATCCATTGCTTATCTTTCTTATTTTAACTAATACTCTGCCATTAATTTCTGAGGCCTGTTCAGGTTCTTTCATCCATCCAGAAAACAACTTAAACACTGCTTTGTGTTTCAGAATGTGTTATGTCCATCATCCATGCTGTCCTTATAACAATTCTGCTGCTGTAGATATTACACTTTTCCATAAGAAATAATATTACCTGACATTTCATCAGGTCAGGTGTCTAATTAAAGTTACCAGTCTAGATTGTTATTAATATCTTTAGGAACTTGACTTTATCCAAGGTCATTGTTACAGAGTTATCCAGTAGCTGCTCCTTACTCCTTTCTTATAGTGTGTGACAAATCTCTGTATTTCATACTTTTCCACATTTCTGAGCTACCTCATGTTCAGAAGATACTATCAGTATACTTTATTTATCAGAGAAAGAGATCATTAAGGAGACTAAGTAGATAATTAATTGCCTGGGGAAAAGTCTTGACGAAAGAAACTGAGTTTGAAAATGAGAGAGACATGTGAAAAGAGTTATTAATCTTCCACACATATTCTACACTAGGAAAGCTTTAACCAAAACACTTCACAGAGTGTACCTGTCTCCAGCTATGATAAAACATATTTTACGATTAAAAAAGCTTTATACTTAGTACTTGTTAGAGAGAGAGAGAACCTATTGGTTCTGTATACACAGAGTCATGACTAGAAAGCCAAATGTTCTTGGTTGATGTAATCAGAAAAACAATCACAGTAGTAGGAAGCAGTACCTTCACATACCTGGTTTGCTTGCTGAATACTTCTCTTAAAGAAGTTTACTGAGACTGTAGTGATAAAAATCTGTAATTCTTTCTTGTTGTGCTCTAAACTACAATTTATACAAATGTAGAAGAGCCTTTCAGTTACCTCTTGTACGCATGGAAATACAGTATGAGAGACAGCTTGATGGTGTGGAAATTATCTCAAAATCTCAAGAAGAGGCAAAAGAAGAGCCATTTATAAAAAGAGTTTTTGTTACTGATTTAGCAGAAAAGGCAAATTTTATTCATCCTATCAATCTAATGCCATAGTCTAATGATTTGAATATTAATAACATTGAGATTTTGCATATGTAAGTTAATATAAGGATAGTAGTTGAAGTATTTTTTATAAGACATGGTGTAGACTTCCTTCCTAAGATTCTACGATTTATCATGTGCCTTTTCATTCTTCCAGATATTTGGCATTTTTCTGAAGACAAGAAGAGAAGCTGTAGGTAACTGACACCTTAGCAAAAGCTCAACAATATTCTTGGGGTCTTTTTGTATTTTTCAGGTAGTACTAAGGTCTTGAAAAATACATTTTCACAACTCTAGACCTTTCTGTATGTTTTGCAAGATTTATACATTTCAATTATGGTCAATATTCTGTTTCAGGTAAGTTCTGGCTCGTTTGGACCTGTTACTCTTACACAGGACATTTCCAAACGCTAGCGATCTGAGCAATCATTATATGAGCAATGTATTTTGAAGCTGGATGCATATTCTTTTCCATCCCTTATCTCAGGAAATGCTGCACCCCATGAATTTCTGTTCTGAGGCAGGCATGGTTGCAAAAAGCCCTGGATAATGATGATGAGGAGGAACTGCATGAATGTGGGTCATGAAGAGTGGTATGCACAGAGAGTAGGGGAGAAGAGAGACTTTGACCAGAGAAAAGACTAAAAATATTCACAAGTAATACAAAACAATGTGTTAATGCAGTATATTACCTTAATTCTGGGTAGGCTGCTTTCTTACACACTTTGTCTTCTATCTTTCTGAATATAAGCTCTTCAAGGAAGAGACTCTGCCTATTCTTGGGCAGAATCTTCTCTGTTGGGGAAACCATTATGGTCCTTATTTCCCTGAAGGAAAAGGCAGAAACAGCCCCAGAATGAAGAAAACTACATTTCAGGCTCTAGCTCTAAATCATGTCGGATGTGACAGCTGAGTATTCTTCAGTCTAAGCCCAGTACAACGACTGCAACCTTGAAAAATAGAAAGCTGTTAATTGATAATATTTTTCTTTGAAATGTTAATCTAATAAAAATTATTGCTTTTTTTGTTTTGTGTTGTTTAAGGGGTAACTACTATCACACCAGGCTGAAGGTACTAAATCTTTCCTGTTCTTCCTGCTACCTCTGTGACCTCATTCAAAATCCCATGAAGGTTTATCAAGCTGGAGGTATATTGCTGTCCATTTCACATCCTAAAATGAGCTGAGAGCAGGCTTATTCCAACTGTTTGCTGGGTACTTAACTCTATAGTCTGAGGGTGTTAGAATAGTTGCAGACACACCATGTGATTATGTCTGTATGATCCTAATTATTTTATAAGCTGCCATTACTTGAGTTGTGTTCTCAAACAACTCAGCTCTTGTGAGATGGTAAATTTATAACTGGATTATAACTATAACTATAATTCAAGAATTATAGCGTATTATTTCCTCTGCAAATGGATTTCTAACATACAACTTGTTTATGTTGTAATCCCACCAGTTTTTTTGTGGAAGAAAACTTTTAAATGAAAAGCTATCTTTGAAGTAAAATCTGAAAGCAATCTGTTCATATTTAAGTGGCTCGAACAGACGACAATCCTCAGCTGGAGTACTCTGTTCAGTTCTGGAGTCCTCAGCACAGGAAGGACATGAATCTGTTAGAGTAAGTCCAGAGGAGGGCCATGAAGATGATCAGAGGGACAGAGCACCTCCCATATGAGGACAGGCTGAGAGGGTTGGGGTTGTTTAGTTTAGAGAAGACAAGGTTCCAGGGAAACCTTACAGCAGCATTCCAGTACTTAAAGGGGGCCTACCGAAAACTAGGGGAGGCACTCAGGGACTGCAGTGATAATGAAGGTAGATTTAGGTTAGAAGTTAGGAAGAAATTTTTTACAGTGAGTGTGGTGAAACATTGGAACAGGTTGCCCAGAGAAGTCATGGATGTCCCATCCCTGGGGTTGTTCAAGGCCAGGTTGGATGAGACTTTGAACAACCTGGTGAGGTAGAAAGTGTCCTTGCCTATGTCAGGGGAGTTGGTTCTAGGTTACCTTTAAAGTTCCTTTCACCTGAAACCGTTCTATGATTACCTGCGGAACGCTATATTCGTATCTGTCTCATTTAGGTCACCCAATGAAATTCACACGGGAGAAAGGGTATTATCCCTATTGCACCCATAGCAGAGGATTCCAGATCTCGACAGAGATTTTTTTAACATCTGTGGCAAAGCAGCCACAGATGCTCCCAGATGTTGGTTGATAGCTGTAAGATCAAGATTTTGGCTAGTACGCTAGCTGATATGTCAGAGGAGCATAGGGGCATCTGGCTACTAACTCTACGTGCCATGACTTGAGTGTTCAGCTAAATCAAGCTGTTTACTTATACTATGTCCTATTTCAGGAAAGCCACAGGCTGGTGTTTAAATCCGGTGCTATATAGAGGAGTGTTTACTCCAGTAAGTACAGATTTCCAAAAATTAAACTCATCCGAGAGCCTTGTAATCTTTATATGACTTTAAATGTAAAAAACTGGGTTATAGGAGTTCACCAGACACATTCAAGGAACACATTCCAAACTCCTAACAGCCATAAAACATAGGGGGGGAAAAAAAAGGCCTGAAAATGAAAGCAAATGCATAAAGTGTCCATAGTAAAGACCAGAATATTTTTTTCCCTTTCCTTTGTTACATGAATTTTTGTTTCTTAGTCCCCAGGATTGTAGAGCAAAGGTAGGAAATGTGACCAAAATATGTCCAAAATAAGACATTTAAACCATGAGAAGATAAACAAAATGAAGAAAAAAATAATTTAAAGCCCAGTGTCATATCAATAGCCTAATTTCTAACTCTTTTCATTTTGACTGGAAAGGAAGGACAATGTTTCTCATCTCACCTTCCTCACCACAGACCCAGTGATCCCAGGAGAAATACTGCAACTTCCAGTTAATGTAATTTCTAAGGACATTTCTGTTTATTGTTTATGTGATAAATAATCTTAAGTCAAACCTTCAGCTTTCTGTCAGAAAACCAGTATCACTTGAAGAATTTCACCTAAGCAGTTTGGAAGAATATACAGAAATGTCAAGAGACCATAAAAAGAAAGTGCCATAGGTATGAATCTGTAACACAGATGAAAATTACTAATGTTGCTCAAAATCACACACTTCAAGTAGCTATCAAGCACAATGGTCTGTTAGCACTGCTTTAGATGGGAACTAAATGTTAGTAACAAAAAGCTTGAACTAGAAGAAATTACAATCACAAGAATAGGAAATAAAGACCTTTTTTTTAGTAGAAGAAAATTTTAGAGACATGGTGAAAGAAACAAACGAAGTCAGTTAATGTTCATGCTTCTGTGAGGGTGCCCAATTATTTTACTCCAAAATATTATTAGAAAATGCTCTGCAAAGGGAAACAGTGTTGTGCTTTGGATGTCCTTGCAATTTACAGAGAGCTCTCCCCTCAATTTTCTGAAAAAAAGAAAATCCCAAAAATATCAATAACACTTTTCAAGTGGGGAGCCCTTACAAGTGCTTTGCTTAGACACCAATATTTGGTTAAATGAACTTGGTGCTAGAAAGCAGTTATTTTACTTTCAAGAGGTCTGTTACAGCACTGTTAGTTTCAGTGACAAAATGTTGTCAAAACCCTAAGTCCAAGAAGTGCAAGACTGTGTTGTTCGTGTATTGTGTGCCCTGAATTGTTGGATAGTGGACATTGCAAAAACAAATCTGGAGATGTAAAGGACCTGTGACTAAGAGAGAGGTGTATGCAGGATGGTACTTTGTAAGTTCTATTTTCTGACATACATTACATTGAAAAAATTCTCAAAATATTGCTCATTCCCGTTCTTCAAAATGCTGTTTACTGAGAAGAAAATTCAAATCTAAAAGTTCAGGAAATAAAGCATGATTTTTTTCTGTCTGCTTTAGCAGCCTCTGTTCCTCATTTTTATTTCCCCTCCCTCCTTTCTTGGTTCTATCTCTCCTGTTGTTTCAGCTGTTCCTCTGCTTCCCTTTCATCTTGTCAATCCCTGCCAAGAGTGAGGGCCCAAGTTCCCCTTCCCATGGGGTTAACAGTAGATTTCCCATGCTTTGCCTGTACTGCTGAGCTGAAAAGACCATTGCATTGTTTATCTCCTGTGATAACACTTTTTTTTCAGTACTTCACTCCTATGCATAGTGACCCCTTCTCTGCTTTTAGAGGATGCAGCATCTCCCACCTTTGAGGAGAAACAGAACACCAGCTTCAGCAGGATATTTACCTGGTGGATTTGTGTCCTGCTGAGGACTCAGTTGTTGAGGAATGTTGTTCAGGAGGCTTTCATCTTCCTAGAGCTGAAGCCACATGCATCTAAAGAGAAAAGATGAGCAGGACTGAGGTTGGTTATTTGTAAGAATGCTCTTACAGAGCAAGTCGTCTTTGACAGGCTCTACATTTGCAGGCCAGAGTGCCCCATTTGCAATCTGAAGCCACAGTTCAACATCTCTTTAGGTACAGGGTCAGTCCCTGCCAAGCCTTTACACTGCTATCACTTTGACCAAATTAATGAGCAAACTCTGTTCATGGTTCACATATATTCATCTAGACAGACCTAAGTTCCACAGGCTTTCCATCCATCTTTTTCAGCTGACGGCAGCAGATAATATTGGCAGCTCATGACCAGCAATGCACTTTGCTGTGGCTCAGAAGATCCCACAGAAAATCAGAAGGCGGAATATTTTTTCTCTGCTGTGCAGTACCACGGAGGAGGATGACTGTGATGTCCCCAGAAAAGTTCCTAAGAATGTCAATTATGCAGATGATTTTCACATAAGGAGTAAAAAATTTAAAAAAGTGTTGGTGCATGTATATTTTTGATTGCTGTCTACGAGTATTGGAAAGTATTGTCTCTGATTCTCCTCTTATTTATTTCATTATTGTCAATCTCATTAAAACAACAGAATTATCTGCAGTATTAGGACAAAGCGTTTCTTTTTTTCACTTCTCCTTTCTCAGTCTTACTCTTTTCCTTTTCTTTTCACCACCAATATGCCTATAAGCATGCTTTAATTATATGATCAAACAGGTAAAAATAGAAATATCAGCTGATGTAGTCAGATTTTTTTATTAAAACTGGGGACTATGCATTCAAACACAAGAAAATTGACAGTGGAAAACAAAGATACATACAACCTGCATTTATAATCACAGCTAGTCTCTAAAGTTGGTAGAGACGGACACTTATTTTATATTACAGAAACTGTGGAAAAACTATAGTAAAAAATGACAAAAGTAAGTGGTAAGTCATGGAATACTTTTTTCTAAAAGTGAATCTTCAGCCAAACATGAACAAATCCAAGTGTTGTTCATTGATATATTTATTAACATGATAAAAATATAATAAAGTAATAAAAATATTTACAATGTAGTGAATGCACTAGTGTAAAATGTGACATTGAAAAATAAAGTCAAAATCAAAACCATAAATTCCCTTTTTACTCTAGGTAGCTAGCGAACATGCACACCACCGTGGGCTTTGCTAGTTTCTATTTTAACATAAATGGAAAAAGAACACTCTTGCTAGGCTTTTTGGCATAAGTATGGGAGACATCTGTGTGGGATACCAAATAAAGGAAATGACCAGACTGGAAGTAAGTAAATATTAGCAAAAATATAAAATGAAAGGCCAAGTAAAACTGGTTGTGAATGTGAAATTGCACCTTGAATGAAGTTCCAATTCTTGTCTGTGATTTATTGATATAGTCTCTGGGCACTTGTGGTTTATTTAAACAGGAAAAGTAGGTGCTACGTACAACTACCATTGCTACTCAGCAACCTGTGGAGTTACTGAGAGCTAAGATGAACTTCTGAAAGTAGATTTACTGTTATGTAATTAGTGGCTTCTTGTTGTAGTAATATCTAATGTTGACAATTTTTAGCTCTGATTTTCCTCCTGATATGCTTCATTGCTATGAATCAAATTACATCCATTGCTGAAGGACCTGGAAGAATGATTTGTAGTTTGAGGGTGAAAGGTTTCTTTGCTGATCTCTCTTGTGAATCGGATGTGCAGAGGCTGAATAACAGAGTAACTTGACCTGCGATATTACAGGATATTGTAGAAGAACTTCTTCATCCTTAATATCAATAGCTATAATTCAATCAAGATAATCAACCTTTGGAATTAATTCAGTGGTTGTCAACTGGAAAGACTGAGAACAGAAGAGCAGATATTTACAACTCATCCTACAAAGAATTAGAGGATGCTTGTAAGTTCTTGAGAATACAAGTCTGAGCCTTGGGGTCTCAGCTTTGTGTATGTAGTTGTGAGGGTTTAACAACCTTATAACACTAAAGAAAGTGGTTGTTTGGACTTTTATGTACCTAAAATTCTACAAGAGAAAGGAAAATGTAACAAATAGAGGCCCTTTTACTCCTTGATCACAGAATCCACAGCAACGACAGCACTTATATGTGATCAGAGGAAGATGTGAATTGTTTCAAAGACTTTTGGATAATATCACTATAACTGATCATTTTCTGTAGAGTCCCCATCTATGTATGACTTAGGTATGTGCATGTTCTTTTTAAAATCCTTAAACTGTTGATAATTCTTGGTGAATTAAACCAAAGAGCTATTTACTGTATCATGTCTCTGCCTTGAACTGAACCAAGGAGAAAATAATCTAGAACAGCTCCTTCATTTCTATAGTGACTGGTGGTAATTAATTTTTGCTTCAGTGAAGTCCAGGGTAGAGAAATGGTACAGTTGCACTATTACTAAGGCAAGCTCAGAGGCATCTTTGCATTTTACCCATCTTCTGAGCAGGATGTGTTCTGTGCCAGCTGCAGTCAACTACTGCAGAAAAGCAAGAGGATGAGGTTTGAAATTCTCAGCTATGTTGAATCCCCCCCTAACTTGAACATATGGGTGAAAATGTGTCCTGTGGTGATTTTGCTTCCTCATAATGCTCTTTGCAATTTATGGCCTGTGACAGGGGTTGCAACCACTTAATAAGTAGGAGGATGAAAATATTGTGGCCAGCAAGTTAAGGGAGGTGATTTTCTCCCTCTACTGCGATTTGTGAGAACCCAATGGAGTACTGCGTCCAATTCTGGTATCCCTGGCATAAGAAGGATTTGGAATGGGTCCACAGGAAGGCTATCTATTGAGCCCCAGGAGATAAGTGAATGATAGGAGTGTAATTGAATGGTATGGATGCACCATACATGTAACACTGAGAGGAGGAATTTATAATCTGTTGAGCAATGCTTGCTTCAGATTAAAAACACTTCCTAATAGCTACCCAGCATGCATGTGAGCAAAGCAGAGATTTGCAGACAGTGGGAGGCTGCAGTTCAGAGACTTTTTATGTGCCTGTGTGGCTTGGTGGTCTGTTTTGTAGAGGTTTTTCCACCAGCCATAATTATGCTAGCTGAAGAGTAGGAGCAGCAAATATTACAGTGTGAGAGAAGCAAGGCATAAAATGAGGCAGAGCAGTACACAGCATCTGCACTAATTCTCCAGTCCCAGCTTATTTATCTAGCCAACACTGACTGACCTATGGCACCAAAATGATGCTGGCTGGAGGAAACTGAATAGCTGGTGAAACATCACTCTCACGTAATAATGACTTTCATGAAAGTTAAGTATGTGTATAATTGAGGTTTTATTAAATGATCATGGATTTGCTTTTATTAAGAGGTATGTATAAAACTATGACACTTGAGTATAACTCTTCTTTTACTAAAAAGGTATAACAAGCATGCAGAATATGAGACACTGGGAGTGATTCAGGTGCCTGATTCTATATCTCCAATACTCTTTTAGAGATCTCTGAATGTCAGAGGCCTTGAGGTTGCCAAATGTGTAGGAGGACTTATGGGAAACTCATTCTCTTTGGAGCATAGCTGGAGGACAGCTGGGGCATTTGTGGATGTGCGTATACTTTTTGGATAACTCTAGGTGTTAGATGCTGATGTGAGGCTAGAAACCTGAAAATGAAACCAATGTGTTGCTTCATGAAATGAAAGATTGCAGAAATATGTGAGGACGAGTGTTCAAAACTAGTAGTCTTTCTTGGAACACATCTTCTACATGGTTAACTAGCTGATATTGTGCTGCCAAAATTCTGCTGTTTGTATGTGGACTAACAAGTTGATATGACCATGATGTTCCAAATGGGAGAATATGTCAAGAAAGAATGAACAAATTCCACAGCAGAATTCTAAGAAGAGAGCTGAAAGACAAAAAAAAGAGTAGTTACATATGTGTGTATATATATATGTGTGTTACATATGTGGTTTTTTTTTAGTTCATTCCATGATACAGATTTGTGAGAATGTATTAATGTACATTGATTAATAAATATCAATATTCTTATTACTAAAAATAGGTAATGTGAAAAAATGACTGATACAATGATTACAAGTCAGAGTAGTAGGCATGGGATGATGTGAAAAACTCAGAAAAGCTGCTGCTTAATACCTAAAAGGCAAATATCCAGTACATGCCTACCATAAACCAACATAAATTTTCCTTTGGATAAAGCACCACGAGGAGATTGTGGTGTTGACCTTTCATTTCCTCAGTGATGATCTCAAAAGTAAATTCATGATGTTCCATCTCCATACCTTCTGGAACCTTGACCTTTCCAAATACATTGTGTCAAAGAAATATTTAAAAGAGATTCTTCAGAATTTCAGTTGTTCTTTGCAAGTTATACTTTTTAGAACTTTGTTCTTTTCTCTCTCCTGATTTCTCTTCTTTTCTTTCAAAATATCATTTTCAGTCTGTTTGTTTTCATCAACAGGCATTTGAGGATAATTTTGTGCGAGTTTAATATGCAGACTTTGTTCCTTCATCCTTTTTGTTAAGGAAAATACTTGCAAGTATAAGAAAATAATTATAATTAAATTAATGAAATATTGAAAAACACATGTAAACCTTGAGAGATTCTTCCAGTTTAATAAAAGCAAGCAATAAACAACCTCCAATACCAATACCTTTGACAGTTTTCAAGCAGTTCATAGCATTTTCTTCTAGAATTTTCTTATAAGAGTATTGTAAGAAGTGATGACAAATGTTGCAATGAAATGATGATGTTGAAGTACTTTTTTAAGAGTTTCAAGGTCCATGGAATCATGATAATAGCTATTTTTTTTGATTGGTCTTGGTTTCTTCTAGACAACTGTATTGCCTATTTCTTAGTATATTTTTCCTGGCATCCAGGTGGTATTATTTATTGAAGTATATTTCCAGGAACTGCAGTCAAGATGATCACCCTCTCTTTTCCTGTCTCCCCCTTCCCTTTTAAAGAGATACATTTGCCCTTCTTCATTTCGTCTGAAGCTTTGCCCAAGAGCTGTGGATTTTCTGAGAAATAAAGATGTTGAAGAATCTCTTTCATCACAGTATCATAAGGTTGGAAAGGACCTCTGAGATCATCAAGTCCAACCTATAACCCAACACTAACACCAACACCAACTCTAACACCAACCATCATCTAAACCATGGCACTCAGTGCCTCTTCCAGTCTCCCCTTAAACACCTCCAGGGTCAGCGACTCCACCACCTCCCTGGGCAGCGCATTCCAATGGCCAATCACCCTTTCAGTGAAGAACTTTTTCCTAAGATCAAGCCTAAACTTTCCCTGACGAAGCTTGAGTCCATGCCCTCTAGCTCTGTCGCTAGTCACCCGAGAGAAGAGACCAACCCCTGCCCGACTACAACCTCCTTTTAGGTAGTTGTAGAGAGCAACGAGGTCTCCCCTGAGCCTCCTCTTCTTTAGACTAAACAGCCCCAACTCCCTCAGTCGCTCCTCGTAGGGCTTGTGCTCCAGCCCCTTCACTATCTTCGTTGCCCTCCTCTGGACACACTCCAGCATCCTGACATCTTTCCTAAACTGGGGGGCCCAGAACTGTACACAATATTCAAGATGAGGCCTGACCAGAGCTGAGTACAGGGGGACGATAACTTCTCTGGTCCTGCTCGCTACACTATTCCTGATGCAGACCCAGACCATTTCTGTTTGAAATAATTAAATTGCCTGTATGCCTCTTTACTTCAAGGTAAAAGTCTTGTCTTATTGTCATATACGTTAATCAGTCTGTCATGATGCTGATTGGTCCCTGTCGGGTATTTAAACTACATTTAAGTGGTTTGTATTAGAGTGCAGATGTCATAGCATGAATAACTTCAGCTAAGAAAAAGTTAGCTCCTTTCTGTAGTTTCATTCTTGAAAGAAAATTCTAAAAGCAGCTATAAAGACATTCACATCTTATATTAATATTGAACACTACTTTGATCAACATACTACTATCTAAAGAGGGAACTCAAAAGAGAAAAATTTAACTGAAAGATTTAGGTTTTCACCGTCAGACCAACTTATTGAGAAGATAGTTTTGACTGTAAGCATATAAAAATCATGACATTGGAAGACAAGCCAAGACACACAGGGTTTAATTTTGCTATGATAAGTTTTTACCTGCATATGAAGAAACTGATGACAGAAATTAACAGCGGTAGATCCCTCACCAATGGTGGCAGCATGGTGGGACAGCGGAAGCTAGAGGTGTGGAACAGGACTCCGCTGAAATCTCTTTTACATGGGTCTTAGGAAATGGAGAGATTGCATTGGAGGAGGGGATGAATTTGCATAGCTCTGAAAACTCCCTCAAAGGGAATAAAGATCACTGTAAAAAGAGCATTGTCTCTTACCAACAGTAAATGACACAATTCCTACACTGAATGGTATCATTGTGTGTCTGAAGCTTGAACTCATCAAAGTGTGTCACCAGCTGCAACAAGCCTCTGCTTTCTGTCTGCCAAATGTTTCAGCACATACTACTCTGAGATGGTATGAAGAGCTAACATCCGGAGTTTAGTCATCTGCTGAAATTTTTTAAGATATGCTTCCATGTAGTATGTTAGTACATCTCCAGTATCTTCAGCGGCAGTGATGATTTCATAAAATATGACATTAATCCATAAAGTCATGTCTCACTGTCTTATTGTACTAAAATTCCCCTCAGAGTTAAGAAGTATTATGAAATGTTTCTTAAACAAAGCCATCCTTTAATTTCCAGCCATATTTCTTCATCCAAGAGAACATTTTTAACTTGAAGAAACTGACAGCAACTGACAACAAGAGCTTCCAGAGATGATGGGGAAGGTCAGGTTTTTTCTCATGGTAGTCCACAGACATCCATGGTATTTTAATATTAAAACCTCTTTTTTATGGCAGCTTGGTATTCCTGCATCATTCTGCTGTTTGCCTTGTTTCTTCAAGAAAAGTTTTGTAAAAAAATGTGTTTATATGTCAGCTTATAAATAAAAAAATATACTGGCTACATTGAAAGAGGCATGCTTCTGAAGGAAAGAAAAAGAAATTTTGTAAGGCAATAATGTCCATTAAAGATTTGCCTGCTTTTCAATCAGAGGTATACCCAAACAAGATTTAATTTGTTTGTTTACTATGTAGCAATGTCTATGAAAGTACAGACTAATAAAAAACCATTTCCTCAGTGCCTCTCAGTACCTCAGTGTGCTACCTAGTAATGGTGCTAATAGGCTAGGAACCAAGGTTAATTCGTTACACTATTAGCTATAATCAAGCTAAAAGTAAAGGAAAATCCTTCACTGTCAACAGAAACCAGCACTTTTTGATCCAGATTTGTCTGTGAAACTAGCCACTGTCAATGCCACTAAGAAGTTTAACTCAAAAGAAACCAGGAACTGATACTCTAAGGTAGGTGGGATCTGGAGACCATGTGCAAGATAAGTAGCATAAAAGGACTTTTTTTTTGTAAAAATGGGATATTTACAATAGAAGGAGTGACAAGAGGTAGGCATAATCATCAGAATTATTTGAGGTCCAAACAAAAAGATCTTACACTGAGAAATTTAAGGAATTCACCCATTTATCTCAACAAAGAGAAATTTACAAGGCACTTTGCCTGCAGCCTATAATTAGGATCATTAAGTTCTTTTACGAGCATTCAAATGTGTAACAATATCTCATGGTTAAAAGGGGGCAGACAGAAAAAATATTAAATTAAAAGGATACTTGTCAAGTCTTTTACAGAGAGAGCGTTTTATGATGAATAATTTTCACCACTGAAGCAGTTTACCATGGCTTTTGGAAAATTTTCTGTCATTAGGGATGCTAAACTTAGAGTGAATGTTTCCAAAAAATATTTTAGTCTAACCACACGCCATATACTCTGTGTCTAAATCACCAAAGTTAGTCTTCAGTGGCAAATGTATGCCTTGTCAATTGCATGAGAGAGGAAGAAGACCTCCCTGCTGAAAAGCTTTTCATTTAAAATTTAAAAGTTTAAAATATATGTGATGGCACTATGACCTTGAAGACTCAGAAAAATCATTGAGCATCCACCACTCATTTGTAGCAATGTGTGAACTAAATAGACAGTGTCTTGTATTTCAAGGGCTTCGGCTGATCCATACACCTAGGGTTGCCAGAAGCTATTACCTGTTTCTTGTACAAGCGTCAAGAGGCACTCAAGGACCATGAGCAGTCTGACACCAAAGATTTAGAGTTGTCGGAATCAGTCACATGTGGAAGACAGAAATGGTGTAAAGTTATTTAATTAATGGAAAAGTTTTCCATAGGGTGTACAGTCTTAACCACAGTATCATACACAACTGTAATGGAAATTTTCTCTGAGGCTTAATTGCATTGTCTATATTAATGTGGCCATCTGATCTTCATGTTATTTCTTTTCAGCTCCAAGGGTCTGACCTAATGACTTGCCAAATATTCAAATTCTTTCCAAACCAGGAATTACATGCAGACACCACTGTTAAAACTTGATAAAATATCTGTGACGCTCAAGATGATCTGTGTTCATCAGGCCACATCAGTCTGGGGTCTGACATTCAGAAACATTACTTCTAGGTGCCATTTTTTTTCTCTTTTTCCAGTCCACAAATTGGGTGCAAACTAAGCCACTGTTTTGCCAACAAATGCTTGCCTGTTTCTGTTCTTCTTATGCTGGCTGGGGTTACCGAGGGGGCATTGCAGAATCACAGGAAACTGGAGATGGAAGGAGTTCAGGAAGTTCCTAAAAGACCATTCTCTGTGACCAACATAACGACTACTCCACCAAACAGGATCAGTCAGGTAACCTTGAGATGGAAGTCTGGAAAGACACCTGATATCCATGGTGAATTTGCACAACACGACTTTTAGTCCATTCGCAGAATAATGGAATCTGAGAGGCCATTCCACTCACTTAGCTGTTCTTTGTTTTGACCTTGTAAACAAGCTCCTTTCTTTGCTATGACCTGCGGATTTTCCAGTCTTCTTTTTATTTGAAAGTGTCAGAACACTCTAAAACCAAACTCTGTCTTGACATCTAATTCCCCTGCAACTAGGAACTGGAACCCTATTACTAACTTGCCTTAGAGGGAGAATTGCAGAGACAGGGTAATAAACCAAGTAAATATTATTTGCCAGCCAGACAATAGACTCATGAGTTACCAATGCCATGTAGAGAATGAGGCTGTTTTGTGTAATTCAATTTGTGATTTCACTTTAGATACAACAGAGTGCAGAAAGTGACCATGTAACCACATTAGCCAATGATCCATCTTAGTTCTTGAATGTTTGTTTTCAAGGGAAATGAAAAGGTAATGTTTTTGTGATTAAGAGCCAAAACAATTAGATTAAAACCAGACAATTTTTTCTAAAGTTCACCAAGCTGCTTTTTCTTTTTTTATTTGGTATGTGTCTAAGTTTCCTACAAATGGGCAGGAAGCTAATTGGTGTATCCTTAAGTTTGTATTCCTATTTGAAATGATCCCTCATTAAGAGCTGATTGTCTAGTGAGTTTTTGCCGTAATGTTTTGTTGTGGTGGTGTTTTTTCACATGTTCATTTTAATAATCTCAGAGAGACCCACATAGCAGTGGTCATTTTTATGCCTGATCCATGTGAAAAGAATTTCTCATGCAATCCAGCACAGCTTCAGTAGAGACAGTCTCTTTTGTTCTCCTGATTCTCTAGGGACTACATTTCCTCTATTTGTCTGCCCCACTGGGGATAGGTTTTTAACAGAACCCTTACCTGGGAAGCTGGTTTTCATGTGTTTTAATCTCAGGTTGCACTCATTAGCAAGAAACTTTCAAAAACAATTTGCTGTAAGAAGGTAAAGCATGCTTTTTCTTCTGTTTCTTACCTGGCTTTCTATAACCACATTGTTTATTTTATACATTGTAAATAATTAAAAGTATATTTATATTGTGTAACATACAACGCAAATATTCGTGTGGCTTTTATATTAGCATGCATTAAATTAAAAATTACTTCAAGATAACGCCTTAATGACAAGTCAACTTCATCCGAAGAATCAGTAAGTTACATAATGGGGACACTGGAATAATTTAGCTATTACCTAGGATTGTCAGCGCATTCTCCAAAATATTCAAATAATGGCAGACTGTGCCCTGCAGGGCTCAGAAAAAGTCTCTTTCTGATAGACAAGTTTACATGGAGCACACCTCAGCATTTAATCAAGAGGTCTGACACATCAGGAAAAGAGGATATGCCACCCATTTAAGGGTTTCTACTTGGTGTTTAGATTTGCTGTCCTGAAGTCCAATGAGTTCTACACCTGTGGGAGTAATGCACTTTCTGTCTTCCAGTGGGGAGGAATGGAAAGTATTGATTTGTCCTTGTTCAGCATGTTCTAGACACTCTTCTAACATGGGGATTATTTTGGTTCTTGAGTTCAATCTTGTTAATTAAGACTTTGAGTATCAACTTTCATATCTTGAATGGTGTGAAAAGTCAGCTCCTAGAATTACGGAAATATTGCAAGAAACTTCTTCATTTTCAGAGTTTGCCATTACTCTTACCTCCAAGCCGCCTAAGCATTTTTTTTTTATTTTTTGATATATCCGTGCCTGTGGAGCTCCTTTGAAGTCTTAAAGGCAGAAATCTGAACACCAAATCTGCGTGAAAGGAAGACGCAGCAGTTGAAAACACATCATTTGATCGCTAATATTCTCTTCTACCTTCTTGTAATAAGGACATATTTTTGTCAGTGAAATATACTTAATGGAAATTTTGAATCTGAATATAGCAGAAAGAAAATGTTCTTTCGGTTTATCTCAGTGATTTTTTTTTCTCATCTAAACCCCTACTTTGAGACATTTCTTACAGGATATCTTGGTTGTTTACAAAATGAAATTGGTTCCTTAAAAATATTTTGTAAACGTAAAATGTCTGAGAAAGAAATATTTATGATTTACTTTAAAGTTATTCTATAAATACGGGTAAATTATTTTCATTTTTTTTAGTGTTAAGACAATAGTCTCAGCAGGACAGATACATATTTGGAATGACAGTGAGAGAAGATATACTCAGCTTCGGTATTTCGGTAAGGATAAGTGGACTCTCTGAGATTTCTGTAGAGACAAATTAAATACATTGTTAAACTGAACATATTCCCAAGCACATTACTGGAGAGTTAAAGGATGTTGAAGGTAGCATTCACATATATGGCAATCTTTAAATGAAATGGTACTGTCCAAGATAGATCATCAAGCCAAAGTGAGAGAGACTGGTGAGATAATTAATAAGTATCCTAATTGTATTTTTTATTCAGTATGAATCCAGGCAAACATTGACTCACTGAAGACAGGATTTTAATCAAGATCTCACTCAGAAAGACCTTATAGTCTAAATAGACTGCATGCGAATGAGAGATGAGAAAACAATTGTAATAAAAGCCCATAAGTTTAAACATGATTTGTTAGACCTGTGATTTTTATTTTTTTAAATGGATTTTCATCTATATGAAGAGCCATGATCACCATCACTAATAAGCAGGGTAAAATATGCTTTGAAAACTCTGTGTCCAGCTGACAGTTCCAAAGGAATGACCAAGTAGTTGAACAGACGATTGCTGCCACTTCCTTCCTGGTGCTCGTGCTGCTCCTCACTGCACAGCTGCCACCCAGCATCTGTGTGCATCTAGTATACCTCTGCTGAGCCTGAGCTATATTATTTCTCTCTCTTTTTTAATAAAAATTTTGAATCTCTCTGCAAAGTAAATATAGTTCATCACACTTAAGAACATTCATTTGGAAGTGATACATCACCAGAAATTGCCCTGCTGACTCAAGTAATAATCTTACTATTTGATAAAAAAAGGAATCAGTTCTGCTTAACTGATTTAAAAGATAATCTTACAAATTTTGACTAAGCAGTAGTCAGATGAGTTTTCACTGTCTGGAGCCTATGGGAGGTCCCAGGTTTGCCTGCTCTCATAAGCTAAGCTAACAGGAACTTGCTGAGCTGTAGAAACATTTCTGCTAATTTCGACTATGCAAGAGACATGTTTTTAGTCAAGATTGCCTTTCCTTTCTTCATGCTTTTCTCATTCAAACAAAGCTAACCAAATGTAGAGTTCAAAATTACACTGGCAGGCATTTTTGAGGGGCTTCAACTTAGGGTGCCATTTGACTTGCTGAATGGAACTTCACCCATTGATGTACACCTCAGACGCGTGCTCACATGCTTTAGTGGACTTATTTGTTAGAGTGACATCGTATTTACGAACAAGACAGTTGCAATAAGACAATTGTTCTATCTGCTTCGGACCTTCTGCTGCTAGCTTTTTGCGTGGCATGACCAAAGTAATGCCAGGTGGAGCATCTGGAGGGTTCATCTCCAGAACTTGTACCACAAGTTCTAAAAATGAGGATTATATGTTTATTTTCAAACAGTGACATATTTTGAAACATATAAGCAAGATTTTATTGTTTTATTATTTTTTCTATCTTCTTCTAGTCGCTTTCAGTCCACTTTGCTTATATCTCTACTTGTGCTACCTGTGACAGGAAAACATTCACACACTGAATGTTCTTTGAGTTTTTAATTATTTATGATTTTGTTTATAGATAAAATAGTGTTTAATTCCAACTGGCATTACTTATCCAAGAGTAAAGCATTGAATTGCGCAGAAAAAGCCTGTTTTCTTGTAGAGAAACTTAAGTCCAGATTAACAGTACAATATGCTTGTTACTTCTGGAAGGGTATTTAATAGTATGAGTAAGGAAGCAATTGACTACATGGTGTACCCCACAACAAAGAATCAATTGTTGCCATTTCCCTGTATAAATGTTGAAAACTGGAAGTCTAGAATATTGAAATTCCATTGACTTTTGCTAATGATTTCTGCGCTGCTGATGGTGAACTTGTAGCACTCCCTGCTAGGTCAGACTTGTCAGCTCTGGAGAGATTAAATTTCTTGACCTAGATTTAGAAAAGGCATCGACATTCCACCAATAATCTATAAACTTGTCATGTGTCTGTGTTTTAACTGTTTGTTATTGTTTCAACTGTCACTGACTTAGACAAAGGACAAGGAAAAGAAGTGATGCTTTAAAAGGACAAAAAGCAATAGTTTACTTGAACATGTGATGGCAGATGGTACTGATTGGTATGTGTTGAACAGACCAGGACATGAGTCATTGCTCTGTTTACTTGAGCGAAACCAGAGTACAGAGCAACAGTTACAGAAATAGCCAGTAGAGCAAGCAGTGAACTTAGGTGATACTAAGTATACACTTACAGGCTACAATTGTTCCATTATTAAAAACTAGAAAGGATATTTTAAGAATAAATAAACACAGTTATTGTATCATATATAGCCACATTATCAGGGACAACAATGAAATGTAAAATGCATTTTATTTTGAGATTAAAAGGTCAATTCTGCGTCAAAAATGTGTAATTGTTTTAGGCAGAAGGAGATGCACACAGAACAGATATTCACCTCTCCATCCAGCAGTGCCAAGCAGACCCCTTCTGTTATAGGGTCTTCGAGGTAAAGTAGTGCCAGCAGTGGAAATCAAGCATGAAATTAAGTCACAAAAGGTCAAAGAGTATTCTCGTTTCTATCACCACAGACAAGTTTCATGGTCCAAAATAAAGGATCTTAAAGGCCCTCAGCCATATTTTTGAGGGGCAGACAATTCTCCAAGCATGTTTCTCCCACCAAACCCCAAGTACTGTACAGAAAACCATCCTTATTAAACTAAAGCTCTTGAAATATGTTGTCAGAATCTATATGAGCCAAGGGCTAATGTTTCATGGAAGAATTTGGAAAGTAAGTGTTATATTCCCTTCAGCTGAAGTACAGGAAGATTGTATACAGAAAAAAGTTATAAATGGAGAAAAGTGAAATGTTTTTAAATTACTGGCTAGCAGGATGTAACTGGGAATGATATCCTATATGGAAAATTATGTATTTTTACAAATAATACCTCAAGGGCTGTTGAATTAATATGTTCTTTTGCCAAAGCATTAAAAGACAAGTAGTTTTTTTAATTACTCTGCCTTTGAAAGTCACTGTAACTTATGCACATATGCCTAAATCTCCTACCTACACCGACTGAACAACCAATCGGCGTGAAATCCCTCATCATATGGAAGAATATGTATCTTGGAAGAGCTGTGACAAGATATCAGGCAATATATTTACCTGAAAAAAATGAAGAGTTGTTAGAATGTTTAGACACTATAATTCATACCGTTTCTTTCATGAGTAGGTCATTGTCCATTCCCTTTTGCAGCACTAGCATCTTGTCCAAGGCACTAAGACATGTATATGTTGTTTGCTCCTCCAGCCTGTCTTCTAGAAGTATTTTCTTTTGCATTTTTTCCAACCCTTGAAAATATCTAATGGGTGTTTATCCATGGGCCAGAGCATCTGCTTGTTTGTAGAGCAAATAAGGGCATTAAATTCATCCCAGGTTTTAGCTAGGGTAGAGTTAATTTTCTTCATGGTAGCTAGCATGGGCATATGTTTTGCATTTGTGCTGTAAACAATATTGATAAAACAGGGATGTTTTTGTTGTTGCTCAGCAATGTTTACATAACTTCAAGATTTTTTCTGCTTCTCGCACCATCTCGCTAGTGAGTGCACTGAGGGTGCACAAGGAGTTGGGAGGGGATACAGCTGACCAGAGGGATATCCCACTCCATATGATGTCATGCTCAATGCATAAAGCTGGGGGAAGAAGAAGGAAGGTGGAATGTTTGGAGTGATGACGTTTGTCATTCAAAGTAACTGTTACATCTGGTGGAGCTCTGCTTTGCTGGAAATGGCTGAACATTCACCTGGGAAGTGGTGAATGGCTTAGTTTCTTTACTTACTTGCTCACATGGCTCTTGCTTTACTGTCTCAATCTCAACCCACAAGTTTTCTCATTTACACACTTTTTATTCTCTCCCTTATCCCACCACGGAAGGGGGAATGGTGGTGCTTATTTGGATGAATATGAACTTAAAATTTGAGAATTAGTGATTCCAAACACAGGATTATAGAGCTCTTGCAATGAAATGGGTAAATTAATAGAAGAGAAATCCAAAGAGAAAAGAAATATCTGTAGCAGGATTTGTTCATTTTAAAATTTGTCTTTTCAGTTTGTAATTTCAATAGTATGACGATTGCAGAATCACATCACTATATCAATAAACAATCATAGTACCAAATAAATACAAATTACAAGCCATTCATTCATGCTACCAGTTCTGGATAGCTCTGCAGCTTTTAAAAATTCACTGACTTCCTTTTGATCAGGAATATCACAAACATATTTTAGGAGACAAAAGGATCTGAATGAGTAACAGCACAGTAATTAGAATGGAAGTTAAAATACTTATTGTTTATATCTAGGGCATTTCTTGTAAAAATTCAAAATCCAGACATGACTATTAGTGGACACCGGCCCAGATGGAGGCCTTATTCCTAGCTCAGATATGTGTAAAAGAACCTCCCAATGCTGAGGGGTTTTTTTTTTGAAATTTGCATTTTCTGAAATGCATTCTGAAGTCTATTCTGTATTCCACATAAATCTGAAAATTTCTTTTCATTTGCTTTATCACCTTGAAATCTCTGATGAATTCTGACAAAAAAAAATACTTTTAATGTTCTAGATTTAATAAGAGGTACTGCTTAAATTACTGCTTAAATTGCTTCTGTTATCCAGGCTAGGGCAAAACCTGATCCCTGAGACAACTCCCTGTAAAATTACCCTATAGTCTATATCCCAGTTTTATTGCATTGACTGGACATCTGGAGTGAACTAATGTGAATACTGTGTGGACAATCAGAGAACTAGGGCTAAAAGTGAGGCTGTTTAGAGATTCTCCCAGAGTAAAGGGAAGCTGGTTAATGAAATGCTTTGGCCTCCCAATCATACTTGTAACACAATGGCAGTATAATAATACATAGGGTCAGGTCCTGTTACCGCGTTTTTAAATGAGTATCTATGCACAATGCAAAGTAGAGAAACAGAGCCCCAGATACTTATCATCTTAATTTCACAGATTTTGCTTTAGACAAAGATTTCCTTACAAATTCCTTGCAAGAAGTCAAGTACATTCTGAATTAATCTTGCCTAGAAGTGTGAAGTATAATAGCAGACAAATACTTTCAACTGTGCTTGTGATACTTACATGCACTACGAACATACAGCTATAAAATGTACCAAGAACCAAGGCACACATTATCACATTCAAAATAAGAAACACGTCTGTTATATGTGACACATTATTACAGGTCATGAGAAAATACCAGAAAATTCATTCCCTGGTATCACCAAATTTCTTCTTTCCAAATAAAAAGTGTTGCACTCGCACCTCTTCTTTGCAGTGTTGTCATGTGTAACATTTTACACCTTCTAAATGTGAGAGGGTTTCTCATAATCCTGGAATCATGTTGAAGATGCATACAGATAGTAACTATTCATTCTAGATAGGGGTCAAATAAATGGTAAGCAGAGGATTTGTGTCATGTGTGAATGTTTTTTTACAAAGAAAAGCTGCTACACAGTCATGAGTACCTTGCATAGGCAATCTCCTTCCCAGCACCAAGGACACCATTATCTGCCCTAAGGCCTGGCCACTGCTGAAAAACTTACCAATTTCTTTCATTAAATGTATTATTAATGTACAAGGGTCTTTAATCTGAAAGCATAGCCACTTCTTGTTTCTAGTTAAGGTTGGATGGTGTCCTTAGGAAAGCATATTCTGTTTAAAACAATGACTACCACAAAGGAATATCTATGTGCGAGTAAGTGGTAGTATTCCTGCTAAATGCTGGCTATGTGATGGGGTCTTGAGGTCAAAAGGGACCAGCAGGTCAGCTCATGCAGTCTGACTTCACAGGTTTTAAATTTCATCCAGCATCTCTTAAATAGAGCGCATTAACTGGGGCCAGAGTTTTCAACCTGATTACTAATACAGGATAATGAACAACCATCTACCACCAGTGGGGAAGGGGGCTCAAATTGGACACCTCCAAATCCCAAAGCCCCACCAAAGAAAGGAATTTCTAGGTCCTTTGTGCTGTAGGGTGACATAAAAATCTTCACACGCCCGTGGCTCTTGGGGGTTGAGGAAATTTCTTTTTAGCACTCAAAGGAGCATCTTTTAGCTCTGTGCATGCAGGTGAAGCAGGAGACACCAAAAAATTTGTCACAGCATGCAGGAGCTCTGCCAGGGACCATCAGTTGCTGGAGAAGGGAAGAGGAAAACAGCAATAAAGATGTGCACAGACAAAACGATTTTTTCCTGGCTCCTGAATGCAGCAGGAAGGGATATGCAGTTACAGTTGTGGGAACAAGGCAAAGCAGCCTTGTATGTGGTCTGGCCTGTTGGTACATGAGAAACTCACCCTCAGCCAATTCTTTTGAAAATGTAAGAAAAGAAATGTAAAATTTTACGAATTGCCCAGTAAGTTATAAAATGAAACTATGAGTTTGAAAATGGTATTTTCAGCCAAACTTGACTACAAAATGAAAGCATTATAATAATCCTTAAAGAAAACCAATTACTTTTGGTTAGGCTCTTCATTTTGACATAAAAATATGTTTCATCTATTTAGATTTGTGGGGTTACTATTGTTTGTACTGGTTTTGCATGCCTTTCCTTTTGTTATGCAAAGATTACACTACCACTGTATCCACAGATTAATGCTTAGAGCATTGAGGAAATTATTTATTATGTTCCTTAATTCCTTCTCTGAATCACTGCTTTCTAAGAAAAAAAATGTTTTCTAGGAACAGCCTTTCTTCTTTTTTCGCAACGATGATTTTTTTATCATATTCAATATTTGCAAACATGATCATGAAATTATTAGTTAATGGTTTCTAGTAGGACTTTTCTAGCTTTCTTCTTTACTGTGATTTCAAGAGTAAACAAAGTATGTTAGACAAAAGGTATTTTAATTAGCTAAATTTTCTACCATAATGAGGGTTTTACATAATGTTCAGTAAGAAATTATCATTGTTATTGTTTTACACATGAACTCAGTGTCTTCACTTGTAGTCCAATGGCTTCATGGTGCTAGCCTTGCTCACAGATATTCAGAGAAATTCTGGACCTAAAATGATGAAAATGGATGAATACCTGCCTTGCAGACAGCTTTCCTTTTGCTAAGGAAGTGTTTGTCTGAAGAGCTGACCCTAATTCCTGTGGGGCCTTTGGTGCCTGCTAATGCTCTCCTAGAAGAAACTGTAAGGAAACTCAACTGGGCCTATTCTCCTAAAGTAAAAATCTTCCTTGAATACAGTAATAAAGAAATTGCAAAACTGCAAGCCATCTGACAGGTGTAAAAACATGAAAACTTTTACTAAAGATTTAGCAAAGAAGTCAACCCAGACTGTGCTTATAAAGGTTCCTCTGGACAAATTAGAAGTTGATGGAAAGGTGATTTTGGGTGGGGCTAAGGTAATTCTGATATGGGGGAAAATTCTATGAAGATATTTGAAAAAGTGTTCTTATCCTCAAGTCTGATCAAGGAGAGATAGAAAAGATGGTTGGGAAAACGCTATCAGTGCTACTCTATGTTGTAAGAGAACTGCTGCTTTCCTGAATTATAGAGTAGGTGGACTGGGATAGGGATATCTTGTAGGCATCCTCAGGTACACCAAAAGCCTTGTTGAACTAGAAGGTGAACACTGTCCACAAGCTCCTCTGAGATGGGTGCAAGAGCTAGAGTGACTTGGCCAGCTGTCAAGTGAGGTGGCAGAATAAACATAGTCTGTATGTAAGATGAGGCTATAGCAAGATCCATCACAGAAGAATACAAGGCCAAGTGGGAATGATCACAATTACATCCTCCTCTGGTGGTGATCACACTACCATCCTCCACTACTCCTCTTGCTTAACATTAGATGCAAGAAGAGGAGAGAGCAACACTTTAACTGTGAATTTCCAGCCTCTTTTGGATTTCCTTTTTGGGTGGGGGGTCATCCGTGCAGGGTTTTTCTTAACCCTTCTAAGAAGGTAACAACTCAATCCTATCAGATCCATTTTTTATCCCCTCTCCCCTCACTCGCAGGTGTGCAATTGTCTTGCTCCCCATGCCATCTGTGCTGTAGAGCGCTCACGCAGCACTCATAGGACAATGCTGCTCCACAGATCAACACAACATCCTCACGTGGAGCCCTCACTAAACCATGTGTTTGTAAATGATGCTCTTATGAGAGGTTTTCTCAGTCATTACCGCTGGACAGTTAAATGGAGAACAGTGCAAACTGCTGTTTGCTGGTCATTCTATTTTGATCCCTGCAGCTTGCATAAACAGTGAGGAATTTTGTTTAGGAATATACATGAAAGTAAAAAGCTATTATCACAATAAACACTGAATGACAGGCCGCTCTTTTGAAACAGTTATTTGGGTTAGGGACAGTATGACATCCACTTAAGTCCTACTTTTTTCTTTTAGTAAAATGACTTCCCTAACTTTAGCACAAACCATACAGATCAATATTAGTGGATTTGTGAAAAATAATATTTATTATCCAGCATAATTTGCAACTAAACCAGAATTGCACCAGTTAAGAATAAAGACAGGTATTCAAATGCACACCCACACTCATGCCTTTTGATCTTACAGAATCGGTGCTGAGGATTAACCATGGGCCTCCCAGCCAGAGCAAACTATGCCAAGCAGCTCTTTCAAATCTGACGATGGGCTTGGATGCCCAAAATATCCTTTGTTCCTTTTTTTCCAATAAAAGTCACACATTCTTTGCAACCCACTGCAATCCTGGATAAAAGGAAGGGCTTTTAGTGTGGCTCTCCACCTGGCATAGGTTAAAGCAGCCATAAATCTCCTCTGCCTAATATCTAAGCCAAACTAACTTGATGATTCCCCTGCCTGAAGGGGAGTTCGAAAAGTGACTTAATAACCTGTCTTCCTTATCTGCATTGTCTGTAAAACACAAATCCCCACATTTTGCAAATTTGCTCTATGCCTCAGAACACATAATGGTATCTCATTTACATCACTGTGTATCAGTAAAATCAATGACTATTGGTACTAACTGTCTCTCACTAAATGCAGAATTTAGACACGTGTAACAGATGTAATGTTAGAAAAAATCTACTTGTGATAAACATTGAGGGCAAAAAAGCCATTTTTAAATACTACTTTGGAGGAGCAATGAAAGAAAATGGATTTGGATTCTGCAATCCCCACACACAGAATTATTAAGTAACAGGATTAAATTCTTCTGCCTAGCTAAAGCAATGAGACAGTGGTTTGACTGAAAGATTTTGACTTATCTAAGTCATAACAAGTAAATAATTTTTGTAAGAATTCATCATATTTTGTTGGCCCATATGACAGAAGTAGTACACTTGGAGTGCATTCAAATTACAGGTTGCATTCCAGTGCCTACATGCTGTTCGGGATCGTTAACATCAGAGGACCACCACTTCAGGAAACTATTTGTTCTTTTCAACATCTCTCTTCAGTTCTTGAAAAAAATTTTCTTCTACTGATATAAGAAAGCTGGTGAACAAATCAGAAGAACCCAAAGGAAACTTTTGAAGTTTTTAAGGCTGAAGACTTTTCTTTTTAGGAGACAGAGAATGTCCTTTAGTGTAAAAACCAGAGGGTGTTGGAGGATCCTTCACAGTCCGGAATAACCACAAAAATGGTGAGATTTAATAACTAACTCTATAGAAGGGAACAAAGAAAAACAAAATGCAAAAAAAATTGAGCTTATTTGGATCTGCTCCTGGAACTAAACTTTCAGTCTCAATGCATGTAGTATTCTAATTATGCAACGTGTACAATACAAATTTAAGAGCTCACCTGTACATAAACCAATACATCTCCAATAAGAAAATACATCACTTATAAGAAAAAACTCAAACAAGTCTCACCCAAAACCATTGACACAAATCTGATCTAACACTGACAAAAGAAAGGTATCTTCTCTATTTTCTGTATTGTTTAAAGTCAACAAATTTGTTGTGTTTTGTAAATTCATCTATTTATTTTCTCATTTTTTTCCAGAAAAAAACAAGCACATTAACAAAGATGGATACGTTTATATTCCGGATTATGCTTATCAAAGCACACAGGTTTCTTCATAGATGGTGATTTTTTACAGGACAAAGATATCAGCTACATCAAAAGAAATATGACATCTAACGTGACTTCAACCAAAGTGAGAAACAAAACTGACAAAAAATTTATATCATCTGAAGATATTTTTTTTCAAAGTACTTACATAGCCATTTTACCCATGTCTGTTAACTTACAATTTCACTGTTTTCTTCTATCTGTAGAAATTTTTGGCAGTCATTCCAAGACTATCTTCTACAAGTTTGTTTTGTACTTGTGCTTTGAAGTATAATTTTTTAATATATTATTCTTATAACTCTAGCTCCAGTTTGCCCTTTAAGTTCTATTACACATAGCTGTTTTTTTAAAATACAGTCATTACTATTCTTATTCCGAAATTTTCAGGATGTTGATTAAATTGTGATTTTCACTTACCTTTAAATTAAAATAAGAAAAGTGTTTCTATTTTCTTCCATTTCTTTTACTGAAATAATACCAACAACAAAATGCAAACCCTGAAAATATTTTATTTTTTAGCTCAGGTCTCACATCATGATAATGTCTACAAATGCAATTAATAGGTTAAAAATAAGTCATATTATGAATTAAACCTTAATGAATCGCAGACTAAAGTTGTGATATTTCTGAATTTTTGATACTATCTCTCTCTTTTTCATAGAGAGGGAAGAGTTATTCAAGGGTATGCTTTTCAGAAAGAACTGAATAATTTAGAAGAGCAAGTCCCATTGCAAGGAGAAAGTGGTCCTAAAGAAAACACTCCGAAAGCCCTTAAGAGAGATTTCACAGACGTTCAGCTTCATTTTGCCTGTCACTAGGTTTTGAACTTCAAATTGAAATGCTCTGAATTAATGAAAAATGAACAATCTGATGGATTACTTTCTCCTGACAGTGCCTTTGGGAGTGTGTATTCCCACAAGATATAGCCTTGGTTTGGCTGCTTGCCGGCATTTGATGGCTGCACTGGTAAGATGAGGTAACTTTTGGGAATGCTTGGACTTGATATAATCAAGGCATCTTTCAAGGCTACAACTACAGAGCAACAGCAAATGGAAAACAGTTCTAAAGGAGGACCAAAAGTACCACTAAGAGGAACAGGAACCATGGGAAAGAGGAGAGATAGATAATGGTAGAGGGAGGTAGATAATGGTAGGAAAAGATGAGACTAAAAAGATGAGGAGTGTAGAAAGAAGGGTGACAGCAAAAGTAGGAAATGAAATAAAAGAAATGAGCTCAGGGAGAAGGAAATGGACAGAAGCGGGGATGACTCAAAAGCTATGTGAGAGCAACATGTAATGGGAAAAGGGAAGCTTCCCCTTAAGAAAGTATTATACTCTCATGGAAGTTTTGCAAGAACATTGATGGAAGACTAGCTTGTATGCTATGTGTTATAATTCATCAAACATTTAAAAATACACTACAGTAATTCTATACTTACTCATGAATGTCTTGGACATTCAGAACATAATTTCAAGTTGTAAGACCAGCAAACAAAAAGGCTTCATCTTCAAAGATCTGCCATGTACACTTCACAGTGTAGCCTAGACAGCAAACAACGGCATGTGGAAATCCTCCTTTTCACTGTTTTCCAGAACATACCATTCAAAAACCAAAGAGTTGTTAGTCACTCTGGTGAGCAGAGCAACACTGTACATAATGTTTAGCATGAGTAACAGGGAGTCTTTTATTTGTATGTCGCACAGCACTTACTGGGAACATCATTATTTTCTATTGTTATTAGCATTTCTATGTTTGTGCTGATTCGCTTCCACTAAAAATCAACAGAAGGAGAAGGATGGAGGAGTGACCTGACTTACTTTTAATGGTGGATTATGCATTTTCACAAGGAATCTGAGGCAAAAACCTTTGTCTAAAGTGAACTGAAAGGCTTTTACTCACTTTGATGGCAGTTGTATCAGGTCCTTAGAAGAATAAAAGCCTGGTGAAAAGCTGTGGCTGTTGATGTATGTAGACAAGTAATTAACAGCAAAGTTAGAAGGAGATCAAAGAGCTATGGTGGATAATTAGAAAAGCTGAGGAAAATGCTTCTTATAAAACAAAACCCATACAAAAAAGGACTAAAAAAAAAGCTGTGTGTTGCTGTCATCCCAAACAAAAAATATGTTTCTTATTTCTGTTACAGAATAGGTTCAGAAAATAGACTATAATTTGTTTCTCTCTGCTACTTTAGCCATTCATGGTAAAATTCAGTTATGCCAATAAGAAGCATTAAGAGCGACCTAGGCAATTGACTGCTTACTTCCATTTTTATTAGAAGAGCAACAGTGAAAGCCCATTTCACTGCAGGCAGAGAATTAGAGGATTAGGTTCATTTGCTGTACTTTTGCTTTTGACCCCACGTGGTCCCCATCTGGAGCCATTGGAAGAAGAGCACTTGACAACACATGCTTGCCAGCTTGCCTCCTCTCTGCTCTTGCTGACATGGCTCTCGGGCCCAAAGTAGTGACACAAACCCCTCCCAGGCTTACTGGCTGCCCTGAGACCGGCCCTGCGGCAAGTCCCTGCTGCAGCCTGCCTTGAGTCCCTCCACACGGTGTCCATCCTCACTTCAGGCTTGTTTTTTAAATTTGTGCTTGCATGCCACTGTGTGGTCCCACCTGGTCTCATCATTCACAAGGCAGATTCAGGTCTCGAGACGTGGCCAAGGGAAGCACAAAGCTCTGCAGAAGTAGGAGGTGCTCATGCTATAGGCAGCACTCTTTGATCTGACCCAGCTGGAAATCAAGAGCTGGCCTGTGTTAGCCATCACACTGCAGGTGGAGGTGCTGTCTTTCGACAGAGACAAAAAACAGAGGTTTAGGCAAATTGCCATCATTAAAAAATGCTATGGCACTTTCCCTGCAATGGTAGGAGTATTACCCCCAGTGTTCAAGGCAAATTTTGAGTAATTTACATGCTGCTTAACTGGGATTCTCCTAATGATTTCAACTAGATAAGACAATTTAAGTTTTTCTGGTTGCTGCCACGTTCTTCAGTGCTTTTTTGCAGCTGTGGTGTTTCACCTCGAGGTGGTTGTACAGCAGCTGTTGATAAAGTGATAATACATTTACAACATGTATAAGTGTGTTGGTGAAGTTTGTAAAGTATATTGAGTGCTTTCTGGACTAAAAGCAAAATCTGTATGTAAATGTGTTGTAATTACCATTATGCCTTTGCAAAACTTTTAGCCTTAATGGGTGCTGCATACGTGTATCTGAAAAAGACTCAATTCTCTCAAGGCATAATAGCTGCATCAGGAAAAGATTTGTTAATAACAAAGGGCTCTATTCTTGTGAACTTATCAAAGAAAATTTCAACTATTTTGCTCAGTACAGCAACTTCAAAGACATCTTCATTCATTCATATACTACAAACCAGCCTCACTGAGGGTGAATGAGTAAACACTGAAAGAGAGAAAATAAGATAAGGCACATGGGGGTTTTACAAAGAGAGAACACATTTCACTCTTCCCACTGCCCTACATGGGTTTAAGTGTCTGACCATGAGCCCCCAATTATGTTATTGTTGAAGTGCCTTTGAAGCAGTATGCAAGCTCTTATATTCCAAGGACTCACAGGAAAGGATGTTGCTGTTGTTTTTATGCAGTTCACCAGTTCTTAATGGACTTCATATGGTCTCTGATTTTTCAAAGGACCCTCCCTTATCACAGCTAAAGCATAACTCTCTCTTCTCTGCAAATTCTTCATAACAAATTTATCTTTCATCCCTCTGCAAAAGCATAAACACATAAATCCCCCTTCAATTCTGCAAAGGCATGTGAAGTAATACCTTGAGTTAAATATTACTTCAAGCAGCATCAGTTTAAGTACAAAAAATAAGTTCATATCAACCACATTACTGTATGTCCTGGTGTATCTTGTCCATTTCAAGCACATAAACCACAACTGATCCTAAGGGAAGGGGTGTATTCTTGGTGACTTCATGGAAATACTATCAGACAATTATTCCTGCATTGCTATATCTTGGTTATGTTTGTGAGGCTGCATCAGAGGCAATGCCTAGGCCTGACCTTTGGGGCATCCAGTTTTTGGTGATCCCGAGGGAGAACATCCCTGTGAGAAGAACAGTGCTATTAAGCAGCACAATCTGGACTCTTGTATTTTTTATAGTATCTTCAACTCTTAGTTTAAGCCTCTTTGGTTTTGTTTTGTTTTGTTTTGTTTTGTTTTGTTTTGTTTTGTTTTGTTTTGTTTTGTTTTTTAAATTCTATGCATGACCTAGGGGAGGAATTAACTATTAACTTTGACTTTATTGTGAGTTACAGAATAAAATAGCCACGACTAGTCCTTAACTATTTTAAAATATGATATAATCCTGTTGTGAAAATAGCAAAGCTACGGCCTTTTTTACAGCTGGATGTGTGACATGAGCCAATAAAACTCTTGGCTTCTTTCTGCTTGGCTTAAAAAAAAAAAAGAAAAAATAAAAGATGAATAGAACGAGTTTATTATCTTCTTATCAGGCAATTCTTCTAGAAGTAGCTGCTCACTTTGTTTGTCTAAGAGCAGCTTCCACAATTCAAAGTATGAAACATTCGCCTGAACCTTGTGTTACATCTGGGCAGGATTCTCAGCTGTGCATGACAACACTGTGCAGATAAGGTAATATTTGACCAAGAACTGGTTGGACTTGAATATGAATATGTTTAAGAACAAAACAGGAATTTTCATCTTACACTCAAGTATCACAGAATCATAGAATGTCGGGTTCGAAGTGACCTCAGGGATAATCTGGTCCAACTTTTTAAAGTGATATTTAGTTTAAATGAGGTGGCATAACACCCTGTCAAGTTGACCCTTAAAAGTCTTCAGTGTAGAAGAACTACGACTTCCCTGGGAAGATTATTCCAATGTTTGACTGTTCTCATGGTGAAAATTTCTCTTCTGGAATCCAACTGGAATTTCCTCAGAGTCAATTTATTACCCCTTGTCTTTTCCATGTGAGGAGTAATTCACATAGATGAACAAATGGACAAAAACTGTTTTTTTTTCTTTCAGGGTGTGGGTTTTTATTGTACCTATTTCCTGACAGCTGGAGGTTGTAGTACACACAAGATTGTCAAAATAGTTTACATATCATCTAACTGTAAAATAACGTAATTAGTATGCACAGATACTTATTGTCTTAGTGAGGAGAACAACACAGAAATTCTAAGGTGAATGCTAATTTGGATTAAGAGGGTAAAAGCCAAGTTATTCCTAGTCATATTCATTAAATCTAAATATCACCAGCCAGCTTCAGTTTTCACTGGCCCACTTAGAACTACTTAAGTAGTCAAAAACTGGGCAATTTAAGCAGACATTCACACCCTTCATCCTGATGCTGGTGCTCAAAAAACAGAGCACAGGTTTACCACAAGGAGCAAGCAGCCACCAAACCACTGGTCTCTCAGGCAGCTCTCAGGCATATGCATGCACTTTCAACTGGGGCAGCCAAGATATACTTTGACTGAAATGAAATCCCTGAATGTGTATCATGTAGATATGCAGGTGGTCTCAGCATCAGATGCTTCGATTTATTGTTCCAAGTGACTTGCTAATGAAGAGCTACTGGAGATGAGATCTAAACTCTGTCTTCCCATAAAGTGTAAAAGCAGAACAGGGAACTCCAAGGAGCTGAAGAAGGTGAGGTATGAAGTTCTGTCATGGAGGGTCCAAGTTGTAGCAAACCTGACATGTAATTCTTCAACGCAACTCTGAGAAAATACAAACTCTACCAAGGGGCTGCTAAGATTCCCTGGAAATTTTAACATTTCTCAAGAAGCGTTTATAGTTTATGTGTGAAACTAGCTCACAAGGACTGTTGCATGCTGACTACCAGCAACTATTCCTCATCCAGGCAGCACTGCAAACATCTCAAACACTTGAAAGGTACTTTATTTTTTCATTATGTTCAGATTTTGTCTGAGCCTATACTCTTTCACACATAAGACAACTATCTTACTGAGCAATCAATACATACACCGTACTAGAAGCATGTTAACTTCTTAATGTCTTTTATTTCACTGCTTTATTTCTGAAAACTTGTTATTGAAATAGTCCTCTCTGGAATTGTCTGTGCACAGAAACGATGATTTCTTGGTCTGCAGCCAGACTGGCTGACTGCCCATTTCTAAGTAGGGAAACTAAAGTGGATCTTTCAAACTTAAATTTAAACTTAAATAGTCTTTTAGTTGCATAGGAATGAGATCACTTCCTCAGTTAATAACTACCAGGGATGCTGGTTTACATTGCTTAGTGGAAAAAAGAATAAAAATTGTAGACAGCATTAACTGCATAGATGCCTCAGAATTTCCCATTTTATTCTGATATGCTTTACAAAAAGAAAAATGTTCCATGACTGGCAAGTATGCTATTTTTTTTCAGAAGACTGGAATGTGCATTAATAATTCACATTATAAGGAAAAATAAGTATAAATGACATTCCATCTGCAGTTAGTCACTGATTTCTTCTGTTTGTATTAATTCATATATTAAATTCATGTGGCAGTCTTTCAGTTAGCAGACTTTAGATGCAAAGTACTGTCATCCAAGAGGAAGGCAGATCACAAAGCTGTCTTTCTTCACATATTAAAGATAGTTTGAAATGAACTGAGTTGGATACCTTAATGCAGAAATGTACTATATCACTTTAACATAATCTACCTTTCACTTTCCATGCACCCACCCACTATATTCCACCATTGAAAGCTAGGTCAGAAATACTTTTTAGCTATCATTATTTAAAAAACCCCACCATTCTGCGAGAAATTAATTTTTATAAGAACTGCTCACAAAGTTCCCTGCTACTTTTACCCACATAAATAATATGCAAAGTGTATTCATATCTAGGTAGTTCAATGGTACAAATCTGCATGGGGAAGGTTCAGACTGGACATCAGGAAGCATTTCTTCACCGAGGGAATGGTCAGACACTGTAATGAGTTTCCTAGAGAGGTGGTCAAGACCCCAAGTTTGACAGTACTTAAGAGGCATTTGACAGTGTCTTTAATATCATGCTTTAACTTGGTCAGCCCTGAATTGGTCAAGCAGTTGGACTAGATAATCATTGCAGGTTCCTTCCAACCAAAACATTCTGTTCTGTTTTGTTGTGTTCTTTTCTATGCTACTTGAGACTATTCAGTGTTTCCCAGAAGACAAAACAGCATTTTAATCAATCCATTAGATTTTTCTTCCTGATCTCTGTAGTTAGGTACAGTATAAAGAAAATATTGATGGTACGGAAAGGTGGAATCAACACACAGGAAGAACAGACATTTCAGAAACAAATGAACGAACAAAGAATTCTATGATGTGGATTTCACCTATTGGTAAAATGGTCTTCTTTCATCATTTATCAAACTAAACTTATTTTTTTCTTTTTTTATTGTTAATTTTTGGCTCCCTCATCCTACAGCTCCAGTACAGCTTATTTTATTGCATTTTGAAGGAAAGATGTAATAGAAGCCAAGAAATTAATTCTATCCTCTTACAAGCATTTCTCTGTCTCACCTTTATTACAGAATAATTTAATCCTGACTGAGCAAGACCATGAAGTTTAGCTTGCCTTTAGAGAGATCTATGAAGTTACTTACATCCTTGCAAATTGGATACGTTGCATTACAGTAGCTTGCAGCCCCTGACAGAGTTGTTATCTACTTTGAACCTCAATAACAGCCTCAGAAAAATCCAAATGCCCTTAGCAGGTACAAACTCACTTTTCACACTCAATTTCAGATTTCCAAAGCATAAAAAGGCTTTTTTATTCTATTTTTTTCTTCCCTGAAAGCAGGGCTGAAGCAGCTGAGAAGTTTTGAGATTGTTTGGACTGTGCATGCCAGCAACTGAAATGAAAAAGTTTTTCTTTTACATGGTTGCAGTTTTGGGGGGGGGTTTGTTTGGTTTTTTTTTTCCCTTGTCCCACAGTGATACATATTGATACAGCTCAGATTGTATCGTTAGACAACTCTAATTAATTCTGGCAATATCGCCTTGCCAGCCATTTAGAAACACTGTGAGAGAGGACTCAGCTTTTCTCTGGTCTTCTGAGAAAAACCGCCAGCACAACATGGTCATATTGGTATTGTACATGTTTTCAGTTTAGAGGAAACAGCTGCTTCCAAAACTCTAGCAAACTGGTTCTCAGCACAATTGTCCTATTATTGCTTCTATCACAGTAGTATACTACTTCTTATCTTAAATCCGATTTGTTCACATTTACTTCTCAACCCAGTGAGATATCTGCAGTACGGGGCTCTTTGAAGCTTGAAATGTCTTTTGGATCAGGTGAAGGCAATTTCTATAATTCTTTCCCCTTGTTAACCTATGTATTTTATGTCAGAAAAACACCCTAAGTGATAGTTCATTGGCTTTGTTCAGAATGACTTTTAAGTCTTCTAAGAAAATTACTGCTGTAAAAGGCCCCACAGAAGTCAGTAGGTGCTCCCCATAAAAAGCAGCTGGGAGGTTCAGTCTTTGGACAAAATCTTGATGCTGATGAAGATATGGAGAGTTTTGCTATTGACTTCCCATGGGAAAGGTTGTGTCCCTATTGTTTGTCATTGTCTTTATCTGAAGTTAACGTATGTTGAGTGAGTCTGAATGTATTTTTGCTGCCTACATTTCCAGTAGTTGCCTTTTTGGAGGTTGCAATCACCTATTTTGGTTATTACTTGCTCCAAGAAATGCTACGTGTCACACAGAACTTTACAAACCCTTTCACCTCTGCTGTGGTGCAGACACATCGTATAGCTACACTATTCAAAGGGTCTTTGGAAGTTCAGAAGTTCTATTTTTATTAGCTGTTAAAGTTCCAGTAAGTGAGAAATGCATCTGCTCTGAGATAACATAAATACATCACGCTAGCGAGTGGGATTTTTGCAGCACTTGAAAACTGCCACTGCAAAACCTTTTTCTGTGCTTACTAATTCTCAAATAACTTTGCCCTCAGAGAAACTGAGACCAATCCTGCAAACACCCATCACCCACTGCAGACCTAGAATGTGTGCTCAGTGCGAGCCCAAGGGGTCTGTTGAGCACAGAATTGCCATTCGCAGATTTAAAAGTCAACCAGCAGCCTGAGTGCTTTGCTGGAGAAAGCCCAGAGAAACCAGCATCTTGGAGAACTAGCTCCCAAGTTCAGTAGTAAGAATTTGAAGGGACAGGCCTATAATCCCTAAAAATAAACCCAGTTCTGATCACAAAGGCATACTAAACACCTTATGTCACTGTTAAACTAATTCCAGCATAAACAATCAGACAACACAACTTGATAGGGTGAAATCAGCAACAATAGTGTTCACAGAGGAATATTTAATTCACACAAGTACCTTCACTGGAGCTGAGTAGTCTATTTGAGTGAGCAGAAGTTTCACAAATTGACTAAGGATCTCCTAGATCTTCTCTTTAGTGAAAGGTAAATAGTTCACAGCTTCAGCCTAAGAGAAACTTCTTGAAACGGTAGCTGCATCACACATCAGTGTGCCAGCTCAGATGAGAAGTGCTCTTTTGAAGACTAATTCCCATCCATCTCCCTGTCCTGTGTTTGGAATTGCTTTTGGATGAAACTAAAGGAATGGATGCAGTCCAGGAGCACATGTAATGCACCTCAGTCAAAAACAAGCAGTTGTCAACTAGACCACAGGACAACACTAAAACTTGTCTGAAATAATTGTAATTCAAACCCCTGGAAATGTGTAGAGCGGAGATACTGGACCCTGAGCATTATCTCTTTCACCCTGCAGATGCAGTCCCATTGCCCCTCAGGGTTGATATGAGCATAACCTTGGACTCCAGCATGCAGCTAGTGATGGCAATTTTGGCATATAATCCCTTTCACAGGAGTCGATGTATCACAGAGCTTAGGAATTATTGAATCTTCCAGTTGGAAAAGACCTTTGAGATCATCGAGTCCAACTGTACCCATCTTCTGCTAAACAACATCCTTCAAAAACTCATCTACCCCTTTATTAAACTCCTCTGGGGATGGTAACTCAACCAACCTCCCTGGGCAGCCTGTTCCAGTGCCTGACCACCCTTTCCGTAAAGAAATTCTTCCTAATATCTAGTCTGAACTTATGGCCATTTCCTCTTGTCCTATCACCTGTCGCCTGTGAGAAAAGATCAACACTCACTCTGCCACAGCCTCCTTTCAGGCAGCTGTAGACAGTGATGAGGTCTCACCTCAGCCTCCTCTTCTCCAGGCTAAACAACCCCAGTTCCCTCAGCCATTCCTTGCAATACTTGTTCCCCAGCCCCTTCACCAGCCTTGTCGCCCTTCTCTGGATGTGCTCCAGCACCTCAATGTCCTTCTTGTACTGAGGGGCCCAGAACTGAACACAGTACTCAAGATGTGACCTCACCAGTGTCGAGTACAATAACCTCCCTTGTCCTGCTGGTCACACTGTTTCTGATACAGGCCAAGATGCCATTGGCCTTCTTGGCCGTCTGGGCACCCTGCTGGCTCATATTCAGTCAGCCGTCAACCAACACCCTCCGGTCCTTCTCCTCCAGGCAGTTCTCCAGCCAGTCTTCCCCAAGCCTGTAATGCTGCATGGGGTTGTTGTGTCTCTTGTGCAGGACTCGGCATTTGGTCTTGTTAAGCCTCCTTCCGTTGGTCTCAGCCCATTGATCCAGACTGTCCAGATCTCTTTGCAGCACCTCCCTTCCTTCAAGCAGATCAACACTGCCACCCAGCTTGGTGTCATCTGCAAAGTTACTTTGGTTTGAATGACATTAGCTGCCTGAGGTCTCATGGCTACACACAATCTCAGAGGTTCTGTTGCAGTGTGATTTATTTTTCTCAAACTCATTTAAGCTCCGCCAGATTCAGATCCCCTTAATCTTAATCTTCCACTGTTCTTGGTCCCACCTTGCCCCATCATTAATTTTTAATTAAAACACTTTCATGAATTATTACTTCAGGGCCTTTGTTTTTTCCTGAAGTTAATCCTTTTACCTGAAATTTTCCTTACAATATGGCACGATAATTTCCTTTTTTTAGTATAGATTTCTGCATGGAATATTGTAGAAAGCGAGAGCAGCTCATCCTGTTACTCCGTGCAAAAGAATATACTGGTTGTTGCCCTCTAATTCTACAAGACAGAAACACAATTTTGAGGGTAGATCCTTTTGGAGCTGGTGCTTATGCCTTTCTGATAATATTCAGTTGAGTCTGCGATCACCAGCTGCTTCTCCATTGCAGTTGGCCTTTATGTCTCACAGTATCTTTCACCAAAATGAACATGTTAAAATGGACTGATACCCATTAGGAGTCAGGCCAAAATAAGATTAACCCAGCCGAGCCTTTATGTTCTGCTAGCTTGGTTTTTCTATCAAGGGCAGGCATCTACAGCTGAGTATTAAAGGGAAACTAGGGAACAGGAAGCAAGAGGAACCACCAGAGAAAGACCTCTCTTTCATAATATAAGGCTGTTCTTCCATTCAGCCTTATGTACAGAAGAAGGATGGTCAGAGAAAATTTAAGATGGCATATTTCTGCTGCAAATGCAGATTTGGAACTGCTCCTCATGCATCAGATTTCTTTTTTTTTCTAAATGTAGGCTTTGAGGAGGAAGAAAAGGAAATTGCAAATGCCATCTACAGTGGCACCATTTGATGGTCCCCATGTCATGCCCCTTCTGAAGTCCTGCACTCTCCTGGAGCAGAAGCATTGCTGAGCCACCCATCCTTCAGCTTGTCTTTGAAACCCGATGCCTTGGTACAATGAACAGCTCTCACACATGCTCCTGCACCTACATGAAGAAAGAGGACAGAACAATGATATGATTGTGCATTCAAATAATTTCTGTTCCCGTCTGCAGCAAGGACTGCTGAGGCAAGCAGCAAACAAATCACTCCCCCAGGCCAGCAGCAGAAAAGGGACTAAAAAGCACCATCTAAACAGTTAAACGAAACTAAAGGCTGTTAGTACAGCTTGTGGCAATTTATAATTGCCATTTCCACATGGCACTAAATGCTAATGTAAAAAATACTGAAGACTCCTTTCTAATACTTTTTAAAGTGAAATTGAAAACATATTTCTGTGTAAGAAGTCACTAGGCACAACTTCTTGGGGAATAATGGTCAACGTTTTGTGGGATTGCTTGTTAACGTTGTTTCTAAACGGGAAGGACCCCAGGGAAGCTGGCATGAACAGTAAACATTCAAAGGAATAATTTGTGGTGACAAGTGATTCCTTCAGTATTTATTTAACATTTAAAATTTGTCTGAATGAAAAAGGAGGCCAAAGACTGGCTAGGTCTGTGATTTGTTTCTGACTCTCTGCCTGTGTTCATCACGGGTTTCTCCAGGTTAAGAAAGCCCTAGGGATGCCGGCAGGAGATAGCCCAGCTAATTCCTGGAAGCCATAAAGGAAATGTAATTTACTCATTGTCCTGTGTGGTAAATTGTACTCATGTGGAGCACATAATGCATGCCACAGTTTGGATTGTTTCCCCTCCCCTAGTGAAAGACATAGGAACAAATCTTGTTTCTTAAATGCTTCACGAATCCTGCAAAGATCCAGAACACTGTGCTGTACTCAGGAGGCTGTTTCTGCAAAACATCAGAGGTATATCAGGAATAAAAGATAATGATACAGCCTTCCTCCACATCCCCTATGCCTATATATACGTTCACCCCCTGTATCATACCATACAGGTACAGCACTGAGACTCTGCAGAGGGGTACCTCTGCAGATCATTTTGTGACTGGCATAAGGAGTCTGCAGCAAAAGAAGCTGTTCATTAAAGGTGAATAGTAGTTTAACCCGGATTTTTGTAGTGAACCCATCAATTAATTTTAACGTGAAGGGCTTTGGCATGTATATAAGCTTCATAGTGTCTCTCCCTTCTCAAATCTGTACAAGATGTACCTGACGCAGGTCAGCCTCATGTCTGCCACCTCACAATTGTTCAGAGAGGGAAGATTTTAGCACAGTCTTTCAAATACATATTATTTCTTCTGCTGGTGCCAAACAATATTTGATAGGAAGAGAAAATATACATGACAAATACTATTTTTAAGTGAGTATACCCCCAGACTTATTAATGGTGACAGTCTCTACAGAAACTCTATGTTTTGAATGGCTACATTTTAATCAAATTAAGACAAAGCAAACCCAGACATAAAAGAGAGAACAAATACAAAAAGGTTTCTGAAAGGCTAAATGAGATTAATTTTGAATTTGTAATTAATAGTTAGAGAAGAGATCTATCAGTGTTCCCCCGGATATATTTTCCCCTGAGTAAACTATCATATTCTAAAGCATTGACAGGTTTTAACTAACACAGTTTCTTTTTCACACGACTGGTAGTTTCCAAAAGTTTTGTGGTTCCAAACATCTTAACTGAAATTTTCTGTGTGTTGACATTAAAGTCTATTTATCTACCTACTCTCTTCCAGATTATTTTCCTATTTTAGCTTTATTCAGTCATTATGAACAGAATTAGTGTTTAGTGTTTGTACAGGTCTGGGTTTGAGGGATTTTAAGAGTATGGATATCACAGTGAGTCTTTTTGCAGTTATAGCCTACTTTCATCAAGACTAGAAGGACAACTGATATTTGCATATTCTTTATTCTAAAATTATTACACTTTCTGAACCAAACCTTGAGGCTACTCATTGTAGCTTCTGAGTATCTCATTGCATATTTTCTTTCATTACAAAAAAATATAATTAGATTTAAAAATTACTTTTCCTATAGTAACAACAGAAATTTTACCCTTATTTCCATTGTTTGGCAATTATTCTTGACTTCTGAATGAGCAAGAACCTAAGTCATAGCTGGAAAGTATGTTCAGACAATCTGCATTTGCTCTATGAGTGGGGGCCAACACATTCAGCTCCATGTGCACATTGTTGAGGCACTTGGCACTTGTTGGGAAGTTTTGACCCCATGACTTCTTTACTGATGTCAACATATGGTAGGTGTTGTACAGATAGGCTGGCACAAGTTCCTCCCCAAGAGTTTTCCAATCTGTAGAGGTATAACATACCCTGAACTCTCAATAAGGCCATGAGCAATAGGGATACTTTTATCACAATTCAGTCTTCCTTCTCCCTTGCTTGAAATAGAGTGTATTAAGCCCATGTTTAAATTGGGCACTAAGGAATTTGGAATTTATTAACGATTCGAGTATAAATTTCAGTCCACATTTGGTCAAAGACAACAATCTATCTCCTTGATTTTATGGGACAAAGTTCATTTCAAAGGTAGCTTGACCTTGTCAGCAGGCAAATGCTGTGATACGAACGTATCTGGATTGCATACACCCTGTGGGGGTGTTGCAGAGAAATGCATGAAGGCCCAATATAATTATTGTGAAAAATATTTATCACTGTTGTGTCTATAACATCAAATAAATAGTGAAGATAATCTCAGCCCTTGGCTAGAAGGAGAAAATGGACAAATCAAAAATCAGAGAAGAAAGTATTCAGTGGTCTTGCAATATCTATTTTACTGTTAAGCTGTTATTTTTGGGGGCACTGTGGGGGAGTCTCTAGTAGCGAACAAATAGGAAGCAAACCGGCAAATTGGAAGACAAAAAATCTCAAGTCTCTCAAATCCGCCAGTTTTGAGGTGGCTGAAAGTCTAAATACTTCACATCACCGTTGCAAGACGTGCAGGTATCCACTAAAACCACACACATTGTCATATGTTTTTGCTTCCCCTCAGCCCAGGGTCCATGGCAGCTCTCCAACATCCTCTTCATGTGTTGTTATGCTGCCGCTGTACCCTGTAGCAGAGTATGAGGTTCTTTCTCCTTTGAAATGATTTCCCATGCCATTCCCAGACCTTGGTCTTCTTCCAAATCCTCCCTAATCAATCTAGCATTGCAGGATGTCTGCTCTCATTTTCTTTCCTATGAGCTTATGTGACTATATGTTTTGTATTTGTGGCATAACAGTCTTTCTGTTCCTGACTTTTGTTCATTAGTTCCTTTCTTCCCAGAGAGAATTTCTTCTCCTACTCCTTGGCCTCTCATTGAATCATCACCACCTCCCTATTCCTCTGTATAGTGTAGCTGTGAGAATACTTTTGAGCAAAGATAAATCAACAAAATGTGTATTTCCTGATGCTAGTTGCACTTACCATAGGTCCTGCGCTCTGTCTTGGGAAAAAGTACATAACAAAAGGCAGTCTACAATTTCACCTCAGAGCTGCACTGAAGCCAAAACCAAAAAGACATAAACTGAGAATAACACAAAACTTGTCAGGCTTCTTCGGGTGAAAGATTGACACTGCAGGGCCAGATTGTACCCTAGATAAACAAATTCCATGAAAACTTAAGAAAAGGCTTTGGTTTACCTTTACTTACCCTTCCCCCCTCCGCCCCCGCCCCTTGTTTCCTTCTATCTGTCCTCATGCAAGACTGGCTTGGGGTTTTATCACTTGGATGGCAGTGTTGAGACAAGATCATTTCATCCAAATATGCTGGTGGTAGTGTGCTACGTCATCTCCCCTGCCATGTCCAAGCTCCTGAGGCACAGAAGAGGACTGGTGGTGTGAAGCTGCTGCCTTTCTGTTCTCCACCACTACTGTGGGACAGGCTCTGAGCCTGTGCACAAGATTAACCACAAGGCGTAGCTGTCCTGCTGAGGACTGAGCGAGAGAATATGCAGTGCTGGGAGACTAGGGGTTAAAGAAAAGAGAAAAAGGTAAAGGAGGACCGAGAAGGGAGTTACTGTTCTCCTCTCCCAGCTTCTTCTTTGGGCATTGCATGCTATAGTGCTCAAACAAATGCTCACTTTGTTTTGTGTTTCTCGCTCTTCTGCTGAGTGATGGAGTTCATTTGCTTTATACTAGGAGCTTCTCTTTTTCAGGCTAATATTGGAGGGCTGAGGCAGAGCATTAGGTCAGATGGGTTAATTTTATAACAGGGAATCATCAGCCAGCAAGAGCTGGGTACAGCACGTTCTTGGCTGTGATCTTTTTCTGCTGCTTTCTTGGCGGCGTAGGACTGGCAATACCAAATATTTTTTTTTAATTTTGTTTGCCCCTCCTTTAATGTGTGTAAATAGTGGTTCTCGGAATGATGTCTTGATTTTTCCAAGGGAAAAAAAGGCTATTTTTTTAGGATTTGGACAGTAAAATTGAATAATACTCTGTTTTCTGAAACAAATTTTATTAGCAAAGATTTTCAGTTATCACAGGAGAGAAATAATTGCACCATAAGCATTTTTGGATAATACATTCATCCCAGAGCATATGATTTTTTTTTAACAACTGCATTTCTTTTGATTTTGAGCCAATATATACTTGCAGGGAATTAAGGGGAGGAAATGAATGCAAAGCAGGATGATTGGTCAATAAACATCATGGTGATAAGGTTACATATTCTTCTTACTTGCCTGGCATAATGTGTCACTGAAGCCTGTGTGATAAATTGTACCAAGGAGGACACAGTTTTCATTGTAGTCACAAGAGGACTCATATCCTAAGCAAAGCTGACATTTTGGCAGAGGGAGAGGTGAGGGGAGATGTGCCAATATGTGATGCTGTTCTGAATTAGACAGGAGTTTCCTGTTATGATCCAAAAACAATAGTCATGAGTATTGACCAAGAGAAAGGTAAGCCTCAGGAAACAATGCAAGGCCTTTCTCACCCCAATTCAGATTACGTACATGCTTCATGAGGAAATGTTGTAGTGAAATAGTAAAAGCCATGGCAACAACAAGCACTGTTGCTGTCCTTGCTAGTGGAAGAGGGTGGCATTCTCCCAGCATGACTCATTCTCTTCTGCAAACAAACCAAACTAAACCATCGTTCATGCATGGAGATGTGTACCTGGGTGGGACAGACCCTATCTGGGAGCCAGTTGCATCACCCTCACTGTTTTCTGTGCTGAGGACATCCAGGATATCCTCTCTGCTAGCTGGTGAAACCCACCAGTTGAGTGCTGCCTGCCTGTGCCATGTTGTGACTGTGCCTCTTTCTTCTGCCTGCCTGCTTCATTTAGGTCATGTGCCCCCTGTGTTTGAGCCAAGGCTCTCATAACAAATTGCCATGCCAAAAGAAAATGCCCCTTTAATTATTTTGCTCTTATTTTCTGGCACAGCTAAAATTGTTTTTCTGTACAAAATTATCTGTTTCTCCTTCTAGATAATTCCCATTGTTTTTCCCGCTGGCAGTTGGCATCTTGCTCCCTTTATTGTCTCTTTGGTTTTTAACATCAGTGGCAATGCAGGGAGGACAGCAGAGATGGCCTCATACTTGTGTGAAACAACATGCTAGATCCTATTATCAAAAGAAAATGGAACTGCAAGAAACTGAGGCACCTGCAGGAGCAATGAGAAAGTCTAAGGTGCTAACTGGTCTGCTGAGAACAGGGTGCTCAATAAGCACAGAGTTTGTTCTGGTGTGACATTGGCTGTGAGAAAAATGAGTGAGGACAAAAGCAGCTCCTCTCCAAGCTCCTGACTAAAACAGAACTCTCAAAGACGGATGCACTTGCACTCAAAGAGTGTCCAGCAAGCTAAGACTTGGCACTCACTATTTCCTGTTCATATATGTTCATAGATATCACATACCCATACATTTATACACAGATATATAATGAATGTGTTCTTGCTTACCCTTTTCACCTCTGCAGTTGTCTGGGCAAATGAAGCACTAAGATCAGACTTTCTTCTACATTTTCTTCTAAGAAAACCTGGTTCCTATACCTTTTCACAGGAGAACAGAATTTCATATGCTGTTTCAGGTAGTAGGAAAGCAGTACCACTAGGCCACATACATTTATTTGGGCTATTTTACAGATCAGCCAAAGAAGTTATCTGTAAGAGAAAAGAGGTTGCCAGTTCCTTGCTATGGATAAAAAGTCTAAAAATATCTAAACTTTTCCTAGTACAACCAATGTTCATGTTACTGTCATTTTTGTTAAGAAATCAACAAATTCTTTGTAAATAGTCAAGCATATACATCATCGTCTGGAAATCCATCTGAAAACATTATGTGATCTCTTCAAGGGAATAAGGGATTCCATTCTTTTCTTTTTTTTTTTTCTTTTCCAATTGTTGCCCTCCCATCTGCTTCCTAAGTAAAACAGAAGTTTCTTTTCTGTTCCCAGGTGAGGTAACAGTTCCTTGCAGACTCACATACATGCCAATGATTTCTGGGAATGTCCCTTTTTCACAGAGCTTATCTTTTTGTCCAAGGAAAAAAGTATCATCCTCGAACAAGGATGGTAAATCCCAACATGGTTCAGGTAGCCTTATGAAAATGTGGGTTTATAAGCTAAAAGTAAAATGCAGTAATTATTTCTTGATGTCTCCGTATCATTAATCTTCATGTGATGACGTGGCAACTGGTATTTTTTTTCATTGGTTTGATTTATTGTGTGGGGGGTTCATCTCTTTAATGAATTGCAGGATTCTCCTACATTTATATATACATATATATGTATCTTCGCTTGTTGTGGGACTGGGATCTATGTGATCCATTTGAGATGGCATGATGCATTGCTGAGAGGTCTTGTGGCTGCAGTCCATTTTTTTTGTCATGACTACTGGGGGTCTAATATATTAAGTATTACATTTCACAAAGTTAAATAACCTTCTAAAATAGCCAGCTTTAAAAATCAATAATATTCAAAGTTATATAATGGAAAGGATACAAGCACAAACCGACATTTCTAACTTGCTTTCTAATCCATATGGAATAATGTATTAATAGTTGTTGTAGTGTGGAGATACTTGGTTCAGCACGTTTTATTCACAAGACCTTGAATTTCAAGTAGGATGTTACACCTCAACAAACATCAGGGCAGACGCATTCAGGCTAGTAATTCTTACTTCTCAAATATTCTATTGGAACAACTCAATATTTATCACAAAAAAAAAAGAAAAATGCCTTAAAAAAGTAGGTGAACCCTAGTTTTGTGTGCAATTTATTATTCTTTCATTATATGACCATTATCTAAGAACTGTATCTGCAGTCTTGACAATATTAATACAAATTGTAGCATTTAAATCAAATCTTTCAATTGACCCTAGTCTTTCCCTTATGACTCTTTTATAATCCTGATGGTGAATAAATAAGCTAGATGCTCAACTCTGTTGCATCCTGCATATTGGAAATCTCACAGACTCTCACAATCTCCTAGTTATAGGAGTGGTCTAGCTTCAATAACATTTTTATATGTGTCTGCGTGACCTGAGTGGTTGGGCCAGTTGTACGTGCTCCCAAACTGTATTGAATGTAACTCCCATGTACCTTTGCTGGGCTTCTTTCAATACAACTCTTTTGCAAACAAAATCTCTTAGAAACAATGGTCTTTGTAATTTGTCTTATTTGCAATCTAGTTTTTTAGACTAGTAAGTATTAAAAAGTGATGAATGAAGGAAATTTATAAAGTTATATTCCATAACAATGCACACCAGTACACTTGACAGATGTTCCCAAGGGTAATGGCTGTTTAAAATTAAAAAATAAAATACAAACAAGTTCTCCCCTTGTCTCGAGCACTCAAGGAAATGAGAATAATTTTAAATATCATCAATTTTTGTATTCTTGGGAGATTTTCAAAGAAAATATTTTTCTAGTAGTATCAGCAGTTTATTTAAATGCCATTATCAGCCTAGAAACCTGGGATCTTTGTAAACACAGGTCCCTAATGTCAGATGTTACAATAGGGAAACCAGGAATGTCCTAGACTGTGAGTCTGGCACTTCACCTGTGATTCTTCAGGTGCAAGAATGAAGTAGGAGGGTCTGTCGCAGTATACATATGTATATGTATATTTGTGTATATTTTTGCTTGACAATGATCAAGAAAAGCAGGATAACAGGGAAAAAAGGAAAAAACAATTATGGCATCTTATGAAAACTGTATTTTAAAGGAAGGAAACACTCAGGATTTATTAATTTTACCTTAAGGACTTACTTGAAGGACCACATAAAGTTTGTTTGTCATACAGATTTTGACTTTTTTTCTTTTAAGAGAGGGTGTGGCTTCTGCTAGAAGTTTCCTAGTGCTTTCTCTTTGTTTTAAGCAAATGACTTTGTGCTGAGTGACAATGATCTATCTACCTAGAACTTAAAGTGTACAGGCTTACTGACAGAGAAAATACACTTTTCTGTTGGCTGATATAAAGGTGGAGGTTAAAGAGATGCATTTATAATAGTTGTGCTTCTACAACCTTAGTAATTACAAGAAATTTTAACACAGATATAATAAAGGGGCTGCTAGACCACGATTTCAATTGAAATTAGAATTGTACTCTATTAGATCTGTAGATTTCCAGTGACATCTCTACAAATTTTATAAAGTGTACAACCAAGAAAATGAGAAAAAATAATTTTATTCAAAATCTCGCATTATTAAACTGTGGAAGCCGTCAGTAAAAAAGGCATAGTATAAATAATGTTTGAATTGGTGATGCTGTTCTTTGCCGCTTGGATGGCTTAACTCGTGATAAGCTGCATTCTGTGACAGAAATCTTGAAAACTGTGTTGAAACCCCAATTTTTGTATCATTTTGAACTTGAAACTGACAATGAGTTGTGTACAGTTAATCACAGAGTTATAGAATGATTTGAGTCGGAAGCAACTTTAAAGATCATCCAGTTCCAACCCCCCATGCCATGGGCAGGGACACCTCCCACCAGACCAGGTTGCTCAAGGTCCCATCCAACCTGCCCTTGAACACTTCCAAGGAGGGGCACCCATGACTTCCCTGGGCAACCTGTGCCAGTATCTCACCACCCTCATTGTGAAGAATTTCCTCCTAATGACCAATCTAGATGTTCCCTCTTCCAATTTAAAGCTGTTGCCCTTTGTTCTATCACTACAGGCCCTTGTAAAAAGTCCCTCCACATCTTCCCTGTAGCTCCTTCAGGTACTGGAAGACGACTGTCTGTTCTCTTCTCCAGGCTGAACAACTTCAACTCTCTCCGCCTGTCCTCATAGCAGAGGTGCTCAAGACCTCTAATCACCTTCATAGCCCTCCTCTGGATCCATTCCAACAGTTGCATATCCTTCTTATGCTGCAGATCCTGATATATGTAGCCCTGACTTCAGTGAGGTGTCTCTTATGTCAGTGTTGACTTAAGGTATATTTCATGCTCTGAGCAGCAGAATTTGGGTCATAGTGAACATGATGCAACTTTCATCTAACAGTTTGGCCAGTTGTTTCCCCCAAAACTTTTAAAAGAACAAAATAAGAGGTTTTGTGTGTATGTGTGTTTGCGTATCTTAGTTACAAAAATTAGTGTTTCAGATATGGTACAGTATGTATTACATTGTGACAGTAGTTTCTGTATCAAAAGGTTGAAAATAAAAACAATGAGGGCTGAAGGGGCATTTCTTACTGATGCTTTCTTTCCAGACAGCCACAGTCTCCAACTGGAACTAAACCAGCTAATTGGAATCCTCTCTTTGAAACATCAGTCAACTCCAAGTAGTCTAATGAACTGCTAAAGCACCACGGGCTGGAATAAATTGTTATTAAGATCTTACTGTTCCCTCATAGGAAAAAAAGATCATTTGAATATACAAGACAAGAAAATCCCACATAAATCTTAGTAATTAGCATAATATCCTAAAAAGTAGTACTACTCACAATAAGAAATATTTCAATTGCCATTTGACTTGAAGACCAGCAAAAATGTTACGGTTTTACTGTCACATGTCTGCAGATTCTGTATACTACTTATTACCTTTTGTTCTAGAGTTTATAACTTTATACTGAATAAAAGACCAACTAAATTTCTTGCTGATTCATGTTATGATATTTATTTTATTTTTTATTTTATTGTTTCAAGCATATTATAATAACACTGCAGTAATTCAAAAGAAAATTCAATTACGTTATGTTGTAAATAAAATATCAGCCATTTTTTATGTGCAGCCTATTCTCATTGAATTTGGTTTGGGAAGGCTTGACACCACAAAATACAGCTGAAAAAGGAGTAAAAGCAATGGGAGATGAGTCTAGGAAAATGTTTGAACATTTCTAGGAGAGAATGATTTCTGAAAGTTACATACTAACAGTGATAGGGAAGAACAGGAAATGCATTGGGAGGAATGTAAGCTTATGTTGCTGCTTGGGAGATGACTACATGGAAAGATGTTCAGCTGGTGTACACACTGATGCGAACACGTTTGTTCTTTTGAAACAAGTATGCTGAGAAAAAAAATACACTGAGAAAAAAGTTATTAATTTGCCCTTTCCTCTTAAAAGCAGTGCTTCTGATAACCGTGAATAGCTAACAGGTTGAGGATGGTGCATCAAGTATGGATACTGGGTTTCTCTTGGTGTCTCTCAGAGAAATCCCTGCATTTTCTTACTCCCAAAGAAGACCAAGAGAGCTGCAATGCAGTTACCAACCCATTCTGTCTACAATACTAGTGATGAATCCAATGCTTACGTTGTTTTTAGCAATCTTTGTAGTAACTTCTGTTTGATGGACAACTAGAAGTACTTTCCTTTCCACCAGAAGAAATTCAGATTATTTCTTTGAGGGCTGTTGTAATCTGTGTTTATTGACGACACACTCAGCTAGAGTGTTTGCACAGAATAAATGACACTGCCAGGCAGAAATCTGAATGAGTTCATCCCAGATAGGGTAAGAAATGAATGTGCCCCGGCAGAGACTGAAGAAGAGGTTTTATCTAATCCAGATCAATCCATGCACTGACAACAGGATGATGAATGTGATTCCAAAGTTTATTAGAATTTATTTAAAGAGAAGTTGATGTTTTTGACCTGGGATACGGGGATAGGGTGCAGGTTGCCCTTGCACGGCAATGGGAAAGAAGGCTGGAGATTAGCAGTGGAAAAACTGCTTTTCCACTGAATGAAACAATAAAAAATTAGAGGCTGCAGTTCCTTGTGTCCCCACATAATTCAGGAGAATGCTACTTTCTGGATTACTAGCAGCCTGGGCCAAAGACTAGGGACATTCCAACCTCAGCCTCTCTACTGTCATAACAAGGTACATTGCTTTGAAGTGACCTTCTTAATAGAAAGAGAAGACTGCGAATGCTGCATGGATGAAAGACACGCATACCTCCATAGGAGAGGTCATGTCCCTCCAGAGATATCACACCTGAAATTCTAATTTTTGCAACTAAGATACAAAACACCAAGTTTGATAGATTAAAAATAGTGAAAAGCAATAGGGCAAAACCTCAAATGACCAGGAAACAAGAGCTTCCTTGGCTCCAGGTAGCATGAGGTGCTTCACCTGAATTCGGAAGCCTTCTTCTGGTGCACAGAGATAAAGCACACCACAAAGATGCAGAAAGCTCTGAGATATGCCACACCTTTTTTCTTGTTGACCAGCCCTAGTTTCCCAACAGATAATCCAGCAACACGTTTCCCAGGCCACAGTCATAATTATGGAATAGGATAGGCATGTCTGTATAATTAAAACTAAAGATAGATACATTTTTTTAGATGCCACTGACAAAATTCCTCAGAAATGGAAAACAGTTCTCTAAAGTTCTACTAATAATCAGAGAAAAAAATTGCATCAGAACAGCTACCCTCACCCTAGCAATATTTTTTCTTTCTTTCATGCAAAGCAGAGGAGTGTTGCCCCATGAAAGTACCAAAAATATTTCCTCAACTCCTGGTCTTCAAATGCTATCACAAAAACAAACTTCACATCTCCATCTTGCCCACCTGGAGATCAGTGATAGTTCCAGAGAAGAGTTCAGTTCTGCCTGTCCTTCTTTGCCATCAGCAAGGCTGTCGTGTCAAAAGCAAACAATTGTGTGCTGAAAGTCTGAGCTCAGACACAAACCTCATGGCATCCTTAATCTGCGAGAAGAAAGACAGATAACAACTGCATTTTATTTAGATATTAATTTTTCCAATTTTTTTCCATTCACAAAATTGTATTAGCTTGTTTACAGCAGTTGTGGAAAACTGTATGCATTTCTAATTGATATTGCTAAGTCAGAGGTTTTCAGTGCTGACTATTATGCAGCCATAGACAGCTGATGTCAGGCTATAAGGATGTGACCAATATCCAAATCAGGAATCAAATGCAAACATCAGCTTTTTCATATGCTTATTACTCACTCCACTACCCTTATACTACAGTATGCATTACTCCAAGGAGGAGGCAGATGGATGTAAAAGAACAATGACCATGACCTAAATGAATATGTGGTCTGCAAATTAATACTGCATGTATTTTTGCCAGTTCTCGTTAGGTCTGCTCAGTATCCACTTGATGCTAACTGAACTGAAAAGCAATTCAATTGGCTGCTAACTATCCCAATGTTTTGAAGTACCTCTGACTACCCTCCAGGTTTAGTACTGGTTTTCCTGTGTGTTCCAGCTCCACACTGTCTACTCTGATTTATTCCATATGTCTTATGTCTTAAACTGAAATATGTCATAGTATGGAGGAAGTCCATAATCCCCGTCAAGTTTCTGTTGAATACTGCTTGAATCTATGTGCTATCAGTTGCTTTATACTACCCCGTGATAAAGCCTGTATTGAAATGGTCTAAAATACCAGCTGCTCCTTTCTTTTCAACTCTTACCTTACGTTTTGATATTGTGCCTTTCAGTACTAAACATTATAAAGTGATATTCTTTCTTGTTTATAAAATACAAAAAAAGACAAGGAACGTCATGAAATGCTTATAGCTAAAGCTGTGTTTACTGTAATGTTAACATTTGAGTTGCAATGATCTGTGTTCTCAGCTACATATGTGAAATGGTGCAGTTAGTCTGCTACTCTGCCCTGTGCCACTCACAGATTCACTCTAGGTATAGCAATAGGACAAGGATTGTGACATCTCTGCTATCTACAATGAATATAGATTTCTCTGCTCTTTCTGGATTTTACAACTTCATTATTACTCTGGTAGAAAAATATTCTTTTCTGCAATCCCTTTTTTGAAAAAAGAAAAAAATCCCTCCCTACATTGCTGCAAAACTGAATTGATGGAGCTATTTTTAAACCTAGATTTAAAAATTAGGCTTGCCAATATATTAAGGTATTGTATGCCCTGTTAAATGGGCACATAAAAATGTGTTTTTACATCATGGATATGACCTACAGGGAACATTAAATTTTCCCTAATTTTGACTATCCTAAAATGGTTTGTAAAGGACATTTTTCATTCCTCTTTTTTTTTTTTTTTGGAAGAGACGGCCTATGGTTCTTGCATAAAAAAAATGTTGGATGGACTGCACTCTGCTATTTGCATTCTCATTTATTCAGGCTATGTGTCCAGACTGACAGCTGGCAAGAGGAAATGCAAGGGACAACTCTTACTCAGAGACTGGTTTGTGAATACAGAGTGATTCAAGGAGTAATATGACCCAACACCTTTTCTTCTGTGTCACAGCCATAACTTTGACTTTCCTTTTTCAAACAGAAACACTACACCTCACATACTATTTTCTAGGGGCAGAATGAGGAAAATCAGAACAGGAGGGAAGTTATTTATGTTGTTAAAAGCCCTAATAAGGAAAGTAGGAAGGTAATGTGTTCGGAATAGACTAGAACAGATACCACAACTACACCTTTTAAACTGCCCAGCATAGAAGAAGAAATGTCTTATTCAAACATTAAATGTAGATAACATTCCTCATCAATCATGTCACTGAAAAGTACACTAAACAAGTTTTTACTGTAGTAGTTTTCTGAATTTACCTAAACAGACAGTTAATAGAGATTGCAATGTTTTCTAGGAATATCCTCTACCTCATTTTCTTCTGAGTTCTTTTGGGTCTTCTATGAATTTTTTTTTTTTCATTTTTGAGGATGGATTATATATTATTAAAATCTATTATCATCATATATTTTTTCCTCCTGAAATCCCTAAGAAAAATGTCAACAATAAAAAAGTGAATTAAATTTATGGAATGGTGGGAAAGGTCTTTTAATCTGGCATTGAATTTCAAATGGTCATGACACTTCTCTTAGCGTTTCTTATTACATCTATTTTAAATGCAGTGCACATGCAGAAGCAATGAATGAAAGACTGTTTTAAACAGATTCATGAAAAACAAATGACTTTGGGGGAAAGCAAGAAACCCCTCAGTAACTTACAATGCATCATAATAATAAATCCAGATAAAGTCTTCCTGCTGTGGTTATTATGGTGTTATATAGTTTTTTTCATTTAAATAAATCATAAATGACGATCAGTATATAAAAATTTAGAAGCAGGTGAAACAAATGAACAATATGAACCAGAGACTGATGTGTATTAGTGACTATTGGTATTTAGTCAAGGAACATTGCCCATTTATCAAGTCTGATCTGTGTTCAGATACTAGATAACGTCTCTGTTTCCTACAGTTTCTTCTTAGTATATATGGAAAATTGAACAAAACCCCACACTCAACTGCATGCACACCTGAACTTGGTGTTACAGGTCATTGAACTGGATGCAGAGATCATTCTGTTAGAAGATGTCATATTAAAACCATTTTCAGCACCCTGTAGCAAGTTCTGCGTATTAAAAAGAGAAAAAAATGATTTAGTGGTCTTTTCCACTGCAAATTATGAATGCAATTTTAAACAATTAGTGAAAAAAAGACATACTAGGTCAGATGAAAAGTCCATCCCGTTCAGTATTCTGAGTTTAGGGAGGAAGTGAAGTTTTATAAAAGTATATGAGTCTTTTGCAAGCACTTAGTAACTTAATGATTAGTCTTCCTTGATTCTCTGTTCCTTTCCTAGCAAGTCCAGCAGTTCTGTTTGCCTTCTGACTCCTGTTAGTTATTAAATTGATGTCCTGTAAAAAGGCATTCTCAGTGACTAGATAATCAATTATTTTGGTCCTGTAAGTAATGTGCATTGTTTCATTGTCATTCATACTGAATTTCTTTGCTTTGTTATCACCTAGTTCCTCACTATTTTAGGAATAACTTGCTACTTGTTTGAGTTTTAATGAGATTTATATCAGCTGACAAATGGTTTATTCAGTACTTACCTTTTCTCCAAATTAGTCATCAAAATTAGTACTATACCCATTAATTATTTCCATCTATTTTATGTAGTGTGTATGTATTAATCATTAATAATTTAAACTTGCACTTGATAAAAAATTAATAATTTTAAAAATGAGAACTATAAGTGGCAATGTTTGAATTCTTTATAACAAATACCAGCAGTCTTTGAGAATGTTTTCCTGAAAATTTTGTATAATGTAGTATTCTTTTCTGATGCATTGTTCGCAGCAGAAATGCTTTATCAAAGCATTATGTACCATTTTAAGATATACCAAGGTGGCATTTAGAAAAAGATATTTTGATACGGTTTTACAAATGACTGTGGATTTCTGTGAATCAACTTGTTTGATAAATATACTCCTACATCAATGTATGTGATGCTTGATAGATTGTATCAGAATGTTTCTTGAAATCCTCTTTCCAAGAATATAAAGACATTGCAGCTTATAGAGGAAATTGAATTTGATATGGTGACAAAACAAGAAAATGAAGAGATCTCAATGGTTCTTTCATGGTGTTGCCCTTCATTTATAGGGTAACACTACTAAATTGCATGAATGTGTGATTGAAGGACTTTTCCAACTTTGCAAATTTGTGAATTGTTGCCGGAGAGGTTGGCTGCAGGTGACTTTTGAAAGTGTACAGCTTAATTCTTAAGGATTAATTAAACCTGCACATGCTGCAAGACACTTCCTCTCTGCAGCTTCTAAAATCAGCTTTGATTATCTCAGCCTATAGCTGTTGAGAAAAAGGGATGGGGAAAAGTGAATAATTAATCCTCTAATTCTTCAGAATTCCCAGTGTGTCCCTCTACAAAACAAGGGAAGAAACAAGGAAGTACTCACAATCCTAGGAACTCCAATTCTTCCATCAAGTGATAGCTTTTTTTCTCAGTTTGAAATAACCTTATTTTCAACCACAACCTTGAATGCAGTAGAGCTTCTGCTAAGGTTATGGTCTCCTCTCTGTGCACAAGGATTTACAGTCTGTCGTTCATTTTTCTCAGTACTGTTGGGTAGAAACATAAAGTTAGCAGCTGAGAAAATTTAATACATATTTTATGTCATGAAGTCAATTTTGTACATTTTTCTCTCCTATACTGGCTATTGATAACAAGTATTGCTTAATACTACAATGTTTAATGAATATATATTTTATTTTAATACCAATGTCCTTACACTGACAGATTAGATACTAAGCAGGCAAATATAAGGTATGGAAACAGACATAACAATGGGTAAAGCAGAATAGAAGATTCAGTCAAACAAAATCATCATAACTTGACAAGTATATCTTCAGGCTCTATTTGGATTTTTTTTAACATTTTGAGTTGCACAGGCTGGAAAAATTGAGATAGTTGCAGCCTTTTGACCATATACTGATGCACAGGGTACAGCAGCTCTGCAAAATGGCACTAATTAGCTGAAGATTGTTAAAGACAAAAAGCTTCCCATCCACCAGGGAAAGGCACAGCACAGCAGCATGAGAATTGCCAAGACCCAGCACACTCTTCCTCCACAGTACTGATGAGTTTTATTAGTTTACAGTATCTAGCTCTGTTTTTATGGTTTATGAAATGAATGAAAAGTATTTAAACTGTACTTTAACATAACAAGATATCACTGTTCTTCTAGTTTGCTTTGCAGGAAAAATTTCTCAGATGTTCCCCAGTAAGAAGTTCTGTTTGTTTTCTGTGGGCTACATCCCAGTTTCTTGGACAGTGCTCCTTATCACTACTATAGAAGAAGGGTAATAAATGGGGTCATTCACACTATTGTTAGAGATGGACAACTGTCAAAAACTCCAGAGGCCTGGATCAGCTTGGACAAACACTGATAAATCTGGACTTCCTAAACTCCAGGAAGCTCCTTTGACCATCACTTTAACACTTTACTGTAACTCCACTTTACTGTAAGCTTCTAGCAAGGAGCTCTCAAAGTCTCTTTGTTTATATACTCTTTGCCTCACTGGCCTCAACTTATTTTCACTCTGTGGCAAATAGATTTGGGTTTCAGTTTGGTGGTGCTGTTGCAAGGCAGTTCTGTTTGAGATCCATGAATCTCAGTATTTACGCAGGTACAAGACCCTTACTCAAGCATTATGGCTCCAGTACATGCCAATAGAAAGAGTAACTACAAAACAATGATGAAAACCTGGCTGTGCTTACCCAAAGTAGTTACTTGTAACAGCATGGGAAAGCTGACTTCTTGTCTTCAGTGTACAAAGGTGTTGTATTGTAAATTACTCACTGAAGGAGAAACCCCCCCGTTTTTAAAGGATTTTGCCTGTATTTGAGTGGTGAAATGTCATACGCAACACATAAGGAAGTTACACATTGTTATATGTAAATATTTTCAAATATTATGCATTTTTATTTTCCTTTAAATGCGTCGGTAACTAATGTTCTAAATAAGTTATTTTTCTGGCTACATTTTTAGCCTTCTTTATGCATGCTCAAGAATTTTTAGCAAGTTAAATCCCTTTTTACCTCAGAGTTGTGTGGACACTTTTACTGCATTTTAAACCAACTTTGTGTGACTCACAACACAAAGCTGCTTTGTCTAATTCTATCTTTCTGACTCAAAAATCACTAAACCCAACCTAAAGACCATCCTAATGACCTCATTTCAGAGTCTACTTTAGGCAAAAGAAGGTCAGATGTAGATAATCCCTTCACTTACCATGTTGTTTAAGGAGCTTTGTATTTTTCTGAGGACCTAGAATTTTCTTTTGTTTATATACTCAGCAGATTTCAGAGAACAGTCCTCCTTGATTTTAGGAAGAAATTTCTTGTGGACGTCAGAAATTCAGCTTACACCATTTCTTCATTTGGAAGGCATAATGTACTGCAACTATTAAAAATGACCACTCAGATTCCTGACTATACTTTTGTCATTGGAATGTTGGACCTGGAAATAGTAACTCAGCCACACATGCATACACACTTGCAAAGAAATATTTCCAGAAGAAAGCAATAGCCATAAAATTTAAAGTAGTAATTCACTGAGTTTAGATGATGAAATCAATAATTATCAGACTTTTACTGAATATTCTAGTTTGTAGATTATTAAATTTATTGTTAAATTTTCACATCTCCACAGTGGAGATTCTGAAAACCTTAACCAAATAAAACACCAAATTAATATCTCATCAAAATTACCTGCCTTTCCTCTGCTTTCCTGCTTAGCTTCATTTTTTGCTAAACACTTCAGCAGTAAAAAGTTGCTTACATTTGAAATACTTATTCCATCCAAGCTATATTACTGATAGATCTTTCCTTCTAAATACAAAACTAACAAAAGTCCTACACCAGAAACATGTTTTCTTAAACATAAAGGGATTGTTTTAGTACAAACTTTCCTCTGCAATGTGATATTTCTTTTCTTGTTGCAAAAAATTTTGACATTTAACGGTCCTTAATAAACCACAAAGCAGATACAGTGATTTGTTCAGAATTGTCCTCCAAAACAAGTACTTTCAAATCACTGGCTGAAAGGAATACAAAAGAAGTGTAAACTCGCTGTTCCAGCAAAGTGTAATAACTTTACAAACCACCAGAATGCAATTTTAGGTTTGCACATAACCCAAGAAACAGGTATTTCTGAGTTATACCTCTGTTAATAAACTAATGCTGCCTTTTGAAAACAATTTAAACTGGTATGCTTAGCAATAATTCCACCTATGCACAGCATTTGTTTGCAACATGTCCTTTGCCAGTTGGCGCTAATCCACTCTGCCTTCTTCCTGCTCTGCTGCAGCATTGATCCTGTAAACCATTGTAGTACGTGCAATAGGAAACACAAGCATGTCAGCCCCTGCTCCTTTCCCACCACAGGACCAGGAAGGATCGGTGGAGGTCTGTAAGACCAACCACCTGATGGCAGAGCAGCCTGAACTTCTTCAGCCTCACCTTGTAAGCTAACACATCAGCTTTCTATTTTGCAATTTCAGAGAATGACAAAGCTGCATAGTGCCAAAAGTTTATCTCTTCTCACAGCAGAAAGTCGTTCCATAATTTATTCTTGTATGCGAGAACACGTATTTAAAGCTTGAACTCGGGGCAGTTAGAGTTTATTGGTACTGTATGTTTTGATACAAAGCAGATTTGCCAGCCTCAGTACAAGACTTCCATACACATACGTGCCATGCTCCATACCTGCATACCTGGTGTCCCGGCTCTCTCAATGGCACTCTTGTAAACGCTGTGTATCCATAGGTCCCTCATGAAGGCTGAGCAGCTGGAGGAGATGAAATCTTAATAAAGATCACCTCAAATTGCCACAAAAAATACAGGAAGAGAAACAGAGAACAGCTAAGACACTCTGAGAACTGTTCCTCACCTCTGCAATCTCTTGAGCTGTCACATCCTATATTGGTGAGGAAAAGAAACTCATTTGGAATAGACATAGGCTAGATTGTGATTATTAGTCACAGGTTTATGCAAACCTTCTGGGGAGGCAGGTGGTCACAGTTTTAGGGTCCCCTAGTGGAGGAACTGTTATACAATCATGAAACAGAGGGCAGGCTCTCATCATACTGTTTTTCTGGGATCACTTTAATCGCAGGAACTCCTGAGTTTAGAAGCAGAGACTAGGAACAGGAAACTGTAGGTGGACTGCTAGAAGGAAACACAGCCATGTTCTGGCACCTTACCTATACATATGTGCTGCAGAAATGTATACCTCTAAAGATGAACTCCATGTGCTATTTTAGAATGTTTATGATTGAAAATAACAGTTTCAGTTTCAACACTGTCTTTGCTACCTCACAAATAAATGAGACAAGAAAGTAAAACACTACTGTTTCACAAGCTAAGTAATCTGATCCTGATTCTAGGCACTGCAATATATTTAAAATACTTCACAACATGTGGTGTCTAGAGGAAATGAGACATTCTTTCAACAGCCTGACAAAAGTGTTTTGAGATAGTCTAATGACAGGATTGATTCAAGGGACTTTATATGCTTGCTCTGGCACATGGGTAATCTGGGCACAAGTGCTTTTAAATAACAGTTTCAAAACTTTCCATGAGATAATTGTGGTTCTTACAGGATTTACTTCAAAGCAAAACAGATACCTTGATCCTGTCTTGCACATCTAAAGACACCACAACTTTTAGTCAGACATTATTTTCTTCACTGTGTGCTACACATTTTGAAGCTAGGTTGCATAATTTATCTTTCTAATAAAAATAAATGGTGAGAATTTTAAAGTTTTTTGAATAAACTTGTTGTGCTTGTATTTAAATAGATGTACTGTTTTCTTCTATTTATCTCTCATGTGGTGACTGTCATGGGAAGTGGCAGTGTATCAGCACTTGAAAACAATCATCATACATAGCTGAGTTAAATGCTATTGTCATCTGTCTTAGCTGAATTCATATAAAGTCATTTTGGCTGGTATCTTCCAAGAATTGGCCCCATTATAATTAGACTTTGTTAGCACTGCTGGTGGTGCATTGCCTATTTTTATGTCCCTGGTTTTCTTGCTGGAATGTCTGAAAGGTGTTAACATGTTCTACTGCTCTGTCACTACTGTTTGAAGGTGAGGAGTTGATGGATTATAAACTGCATGCCAGTCTTATAATAGAAATCATATGGTTTGTGATGCCTGAGAACCCTGCTTGGAAAAATAGAGATGAGATGATCATGGGCTATTTGGGACAGGAAAAGTAAAGAAAGGACCACTAACGGGAAATATTTTAAGCCTGCTAATTGCATGGCAATCTGCAGCAAACCTTCATTTGGATACACACTAGGACTGCTTGAAGACACATGCTGTTTTGGTGTCTTTGGCTCCATTGATGATCTAATGTGTAAAGTGTTGGTCTATTCATTCACATTTTACATTGCCACCAAAACTGAAATAAACTGGGAATGACGAAGGTGGGATTTAAGTTCATGTGAAGCTGATCTCATCTGTAGAGGCGGCACCAGCCAGATGTGCTGTACTTTTGAAAAGCACCCTGGGTTTCAGGGAGAACAGACTTGGTATAATCTCTCTTTCAAAGAAGTGTAATATCTACATGTCCTTAATTTAGAGCAAATTTTAGCAAAAGTTGCTTTAGTTTGTGAGAAAACCGGTAGATCAATCCAACTCTGGCTCTGTTTATGATCCTTAGAAGTGCCTTGGGAGTTTCTCAGCCTCCCAGATTAGATGTTGCTGTAGTACAGAGCTTACGTAATTGTAGAACACAAGTATAAAAATTGTCACTGAACAGTGACAATTCTACTGGTTACTGGGTCTGATGCATTGATATCACAGGCATTGTATTATAGCATGCCTTGCATAAAATCAGAACTATACAGAGACTTGGCCTTCAATATTCTCGCCCTAAATTTCTTCTAGAAACTCATTCCTCTGAAGGAAAATTTTCCAACTTATTATATATTTTAGACAAATTCCATAGAAAAAGAAGAGACAGACTTTGTTCAAATTAACTATAAAATATTTGAAATTAAATCTGTAGACTAAGGTGTACTAAATTACCAAGTGCTTAGACTAGTACATACTACTGTGTACAAGAAAAAGGACAAGAAAATAATCAGTAAAATTAAGGAGCATTTATAAATCAAAAAGCTATCTTGAAGCTCAGCTAATAAACTTCAGTCAAAAATCATTGGAAAAGTCATATCATGCATGAAGTGTTATTTTTCTTAAAAGAATCAACACCCCTCACTGCATTAAATGATTGTGAAGCATAACACTGTAGCATCATGAAAGGACTTTATTTAAGATGTCAATGGATAATTCAATACTCAATCTCCATCTTTCTGTGTTTACACATCACCTTGACAAGATGTTAGTGGAAAAGTGTCTGCTATTGTTTCTTAACATCAGTTACTAAATATATTACATGGATTTTTCTTTTTCTGAAGATGAAGTTCATTTATCACAAAGGAAATATTCCTTTGGAACTCAGAAGAAGTAAGATACAAAAAATTGGTTGCTGAGACACAGAATGCATTATTTTTTCCCCCTTCCTATTTGGTCTTGTATTTGTTAATAAAGCAAACAAAACTATTAGATTCAAAACAAACAATCAGTTTTCAGAGAAAAAATCATTTGAATGAAGCTGACCATTTATGGTCCTCCGCCTCCACCCTTGGCTAGTAATATAGCATATGGTAGATACTTAATCACCACAGTTAATTCTTTATGCTAGAAAATCAGCCTTCCATGCTGGCCTGGATAATCTTGCCAAGTGGAATTATTAGGTCTGGTCTCCTGCCATTTACTCCCAGACTTCATTATTTAACTGTTTCTTTGTATAAAGCTAGGTTATCATTGAAGTTGGCACAAGTTACTATGCTACTTTTGTGCATACATTCACCAGAGCTGTGGGAAAAAAATGAAGGATCTCACATACACACAGCAATATTACAATAAGAGGTCTCATTTCCTCTCCCAGTCAATTAACAGCAGGTGGAAATGGAGGCATGGAAAATTATGTTTGAAGAGCACAAAGGACTCAGAACGCGTTTTGAGAAAATGTGGATTTTACCTTAATTTTCTAAATTGCCTGCAAATACCTCCTGATAGGATAGCTGTCTGTCACTCGAAACCTTGCTGCTTGACTGGTCCCTACTGCCCGTACAATATGATGCGTATAGACACACAGAACAATTTATTACTGTATCGATTGCAAAACAAGTTGCCTTTTGAAGAACCCGTACATCTACAGCACACAGTCAAAACATTACCCTGGTAATGTTGGTGCTGTAGAACTGTAGAAATCTCATAAAACTGCCATGTTGAACCATTCTCTGTTTTGTGATCTTCACTGTGAAGGTCATGCAAGCTCTGGAGGGCGTAAGGCTTATCACAATATTGAGAAAATGAGAACTGCTATAATCTCAGCAGAATCCTTTATAGTTTTAAATAGACAGAAATTATGGAAATTCTGACAGAAGGAACTTATTAGTCACCAGATGAATGCAAGCAAATGATTGTTTGTTAAGAACCCAAAGAAAGACCTACCAGATTCACCATGGAGGTGGATATACAGAGTGCAGCAGCAGCATGATTTCTCCCAAACTTCACTGACATTTCAGAAAGTCAGAGCACAAAGGCCCACCTGAAAGAAAAGAATAATCTTTCCTCCACACTCTTCATCCTTACATCATCATCTTCTATTTTCTTATCACTCTTCAAATAATCCTCATAAAAGAAAATCTTGTGTTGCTCATATAAACATTCCAGTGGTCTCACAGTATGTCCCACGGATGCTGCTGATGTCAAGACCCTCTTCTTTCAAAGCCTCGCTGTGATGTTTCTGAAGTGACATTCATTTCAATGACATGAGGAAAATGACATCTTTAAATTTAGTGCTATCTCTCAAGGAAATAAGGGAGCCATTTTATGTGCTTTCTTGCACTGGAGTTTCTAAATATAAAAGGAAATTTTTTTTTTATAGGAACAAGGAGGAATGATTGAGAAAGACAGACAGGCACTGGATGCAGTGATGGGAGCCAGGAACTCTTGCTTCTCTATCTGGCTCTGATCTCTGGGTTCTTAAGTGCATGATTTGGTTCCTATTCAGCAGTGCCCCCTCCCTTTAAAAACCTATGCAAGGCAAATTATTAGCTGATGAGGAACAATTCACTAGCAGATTTTTGGAAGGTGGTGTTATAATCACATTGTAGGATGGTCGATTTACCTCACCACAAGAATGACTGATACAGTTCATAATTTTTCCATTTTGCTTGCCAGGATTGCAAGTCTCTGGCATTGAGAAGGGTTGTGTAGTGATCTGAAGGTCTGTAACACAAGCACAAGAACTTGTGCAAGTACCAAGGCTTCATAAGTATGACAGAAGAATAAAGAAATAAGTCACTATTGCTGAACCCCCTTTTGTGAGTTTCTAAAGCTACTCAGAAGAAGAACAATTGGAGGCTGAATATTTCCTCAGACATCATCATTTGCAGTCAATCACAGTGGGGAAAATGCCTATGCCTTATGCATGTTGACTCTATCTAAATCCAGTAGGTGCTCTGGCACAAATAGTTAAATTGTAAACAATTATTTCAACAACAAAATACATATTTTAAAAATACATGACTTACGACAGCCTGTGTTTTCCTGCAGTGTAATGTGACACTATTTTGAGCCCTTGGGACCGTGGAGCTGTTAAACTTCAGGTCATGTGGAAAGGGTGAAGGAGATGTAAACTGAAAGACATCCCTTTCAGAGCTCTTATGTAGTCAGCAAAACTGAACTGTAACATTCCCATTTCTTTGAATGACCTCTTATTCTTGAAGAAATTGGCCCTGACACAGTCTTGCTTCACAGCCAGTCACCCCCCATCACCCTTTCAGTGAGCAGTAAATATTATTATGTGCCATTGTTCAGTTTCTACAGACATCTCTTTCTGAGAAAGTTTCTTAAATATCTTTTCCTCTTGCTTCATTTTTCTCGTAACTTATCTTTTCTTCTGTCTCTCTCTTCCCCTTTTTAATGCTATTCTGTCTCAGAAAACTGTTCCCAATATAAGTTTTCCTTCTTTTCTTTCCTTTCTTCCCACTGAACCTCAAAACACTTATGCTTTATCTCTGCCGATATTGCTAGGTGTTTAGAATAGGAACAAGACAGCAAAGGACCATACACCATTTTCACCTTGCCCATGAAGGGCTGTGAGCATGCAATCACAGTTCCATGGCATTTCCAGAAAGGTTTAACATGTTCCAAAACATTAAAAAAATCGACAAGTACCAAGGCAGGTGCAATGTCTTATCTTTACAAGTCTTATACAGGATCTTTACTTGCACGTGGAGCTGTGAGCCTGGAGAAGGCACTGCCTGTCACTCATGTCTTGCCACCAGATGGCAGCCACTGTTGGTAGAGGAAGAATTATTTCCTCCCCTTTCTCTTGCTATTAATCTCTTCTGGAAGCTGTAGTTATAGCTCACTGCTGTTGCTGCTGTTATCTCATGTGTCATCTTTGGTGAACCCAGAAAAAATGACAGCTGTTTCTTCAATGAGTTTTTGTGCCATCAAAGGAGCCTAGGAATCTGTTCACAATTGTGGAAGGAAAGAGGCTGTGCTCAACAACTTCACCACTCCCAGGTTTTTTCTCCCTTTCAGAAGAGGGAGGCATCAAATAACTTTCCATTTTAAAATGTCAGGAAAATTACATATCCTCCTCTTCAGGCATATGACCTTGAAAATCACAGGGCAGGAGGCCTCAAGAACTACTCTTGTGGCTGTCTAAATGTGGTTACTCCTTTCCTGATTTGATGGTGCTGTCACAATTATGGAGCTGTTCTATGTGGCACACAGCACCACAGCACCCGAACAATCCTTCAAGCGAAGATATTCAACTAAAAGACTCTGAGGACCTAAATTCTATTTGGTTGACGTCATTCTGGAGTATAGCCAGGCAAGAACAGGCACATCCTAAATAAAGCAAATTTGAATTAGGAACATTTCAATATCTCTGTGTGTCCACATTTAGACAAACCAAGGTCTTTCTTTGGTGCTGGCTCCTCAGAAATCTCCTGCTAACTTCATCTTAGCTCCTGCAAACATGCTGCAAGAGGTTGTGTGTATTGGGAAATCTGAGCTTGCAGTTTGTCTCTCTTTGGTCATGGAAATTATTGACTGTTATATACATCACCTTCTGTCCTGGTTTCTTTTGTTTACCCAGGCTAAAGGATGGTTTCCAGCTGTTTTTTTGTTTGGTTTTTGTAGGTTGGCTCACTGTGGTGTATTCACTGAGCCTGGGAAGCAGACAAAGGCATATGGGTATTATCTCTTCTCTGAAAACAAAAGGAACAACTGTTTCGAGACTATGACAGATATGGCTGTGGTCCTACAACAATTCATTCCATTAACTATTTGAGCAAGATTTTTTAAATTATTCTATTCCCATAGTTCCATGCAACTGAAATATTATGTACCACATTCAGTAACATCATAATACAATAACTCACTAAAGAAATCAAATTACTCTATAAAAAGGATCAGAGCCTGATCCTTGAGCTCTTTAATATGTAGTGACATTTTCTGTCCTTACAGATTACTCCAATACTCTACAGAAGGAAGCAACATTTTTTGATGAAAAATGATTTGAACTTTTTCTCTTGTGCTGACAAAGTCATTGCAACAACCTAAAACTTGTTCATGCAAAACACAGAAAAATGAGGTTTGAACTACAGGTAGATTAAATGGAACAAAAGTGAAGTGACAGATAATAATCCATTTCAGTAATTTTCCCATAGTATTTGCTTACCTTTTTCTTTCAGTTATATGCTCTTACCAGTTCAAGTATTTGTGGAAGTAGAAGTCTAAGCTAGATATTCTGTGCAATGAGAAAGTCTTCAGGATATAAGGTAAGATTTGGCTCTATGGTTATGTTTGACCATGTAACAGAGCATTTAGCCAGTGAACTTCAGATCTGGGGTTAGAGATATTTAATTGTTCATCTTACTTTCTGTATTGCCATTTTAAAGGTGCCTCTCCTTGGCTTGATTTTCCTAAAGAAGATACGGAAAGATGTCCCAAATAATCTCGTTTTCTAAGGTTTTGCCATAATTTCCTTCCTAGCCCATTCATTAAAGGAGGGCTAATTTGAATGAGTTTGATCTTTTATCTTTTTGTTGTGCATTTCTTGCCAGAGGCTGGTTGTAATATTTTATATGTGTCTGCAAGCCAATGCCTGATCTGCAGCTATCCTGGTAAGAGAGAAACAGAGGCCCAAGATCTAGCAATGTAACAACCATATCTGAAGAAGAACTAAGCTCAATTTGAGAGAAAATTTGCTGGAGGGTATTAAATAGTTTAGGAATTATAGGAGACGGTTTCTTGTAGAATTACAGAATTTTTGCTAATGCTGAGCACATATTCCACCTTTACCAAACAGAGATCTCTTTTAAGCATGTTCTCCTTCCTGTTTTGGAGCTGCAGATGGGTGTGTTAAATGAGCACACATTAATGTCAGTGCAAGGGCTCCTTTTTTCTCCCTCATAGGACAACAGAGAACTTCCAAGATATTATTTTTGGTTTCCTAATTGCTTCATTTTTAATAAACACAAATGTATGTTAGCCCAAGAAGAGGTGAATGAAGGTGCATGATATCTAAAATTGCCATAAGGCTAGAAAGTGCAACTGAGATAACAACTCAGATAGAATTTTTAAATAAGATTTTTAATTCTTTAGAATATTTCACTTCCTTCTATTATGGCTTATTGACACAGATCTCTCTCTAATCATAGCTATTCAGGAAGTATCCTGTTTATAACATTTACTTTAACCATTCACCCTGACAAACAGCTTAACTACATAAAAGAACATGTCTTTTGTACTTCATAAATACACAAGAGAGTTTATTTCGAATTGTTTTTTTCTCCTCTGGGAAGGTATTCTGCTTTACAAAGAAAGCAGGTTTCCAGGCAGTAAACAGAGTTGTCTTCTTCCTAGCTCTGCTGTTTCTATGGTATACTATGTGCATGTATTTAGGGTTTACCATTCTTTCCTGATGTTTCAATACCATGACAGGGAAAATGCAAGCTTTTTTCCCTCCCTCCCTTCTTGCCTTCCCCTTCCCTCCCCTTCTTGCCTTCCCCTTCCCCTTCCCCTTCCCTTCCCTTCCCTTCCCTTCCCTTCCCTTCCCTTCCCTTCCCTTCCCTTCCCTTCCCTTCCCTTCCCTTCCCTTCCCTTCCCTTCCCTTCCCTTCCCTTCCCTTCCCTTCCCTTCCCTTCCCTTCCCTTCCCTTCCCTCCCCTCCCCTCCCCTCCCCTCCCCTCCCCTCCCCTCCCCTCCCCTCCCCTCCCCTATGTCTTCTTTCTCCTTCTCTCCCTTATTCTTTCTCTCTTTTTCTCTTTCATGTACCCATTAAAATGAATAAAATGTCATTGAAGAAAACAAAATAGTGAAACTCAAAGCACACTTAACCCGCTCCTGAATTACAGTGCAACGTAGTTGAAATTTGAATCTGGTTAAGGAGAATACATAAACTTTGCAAATCTAATAAGAAACAGATTTTGAGGGCTTTGTACTTAACTATTTCTAGGAAGCTGAATATAAGAAATATTTCAGCATAACGAGGATCTCAAAAGCAATGTTAACTTCCCCATATTTAAAATCTACTGTGTGATACGCTATGTTAAAAATTCTATTTATTAATCAAAAATATAGTTTAATGTGCATTTCAAGTATGACAGCGCAATATCTTTACTCGCTACACCTACATTATATCTTTAAGAGATTATCTATTTCTGATGTGATAAACTCAGATAAAAATGCATGAGACTGAAAAAAGGCTGTCAGTTATAGTGTGAGAACACTAAGTTTTACATTTTCTTTCCATTTTAGAACTAACTTATGTTGTGATTTTTTACCATACACTCTTTGTTTTTATGAGTAGCACAGGAACAAAAATCTGGTAGGAACATTTTTTAAAGAAAGGAATCATCTCGAAGATCTTATTGTCCATATCAGGCTGCACAACACAGAATCAGTTAGACTAGCGATGGTCAGATTTATCAATAATGATCTCTAAAGCAAAGATAGAAATATGCTTGTAAGTGGGTTACATATTCAGATATATTTTGTAGTTAGCCACAACAATAAAAAAGTTAGGATAATGTCTTTCATGTGTATAATAAAAAAAAAGTATCTTAGTAAATTAATTCACTCCAACACAAAACAAAAGGAATAAAATTGATAATGGTTTATATGCTATACTATAGTAAGCAGTATGTTGACCACACCTCCCTCTTTTAGAACATGCAATGTGAGAAAAAACAAACATACAAATATTTCCTCCCTCATATCCCAGAAGCTAGTGGGATACATTTTTCTTATAAATGGTCTCTGATGACATTTGTGAACACAAAATCAGCATCAATAAACCCGTCACACACAAGTCTTCCCTCCTTCCTTCCTACACTCCTGTTTGCAATACCCTTATTGTTATAGGGCAGATGAGAAGGAGTTCGCTCAAGCTCCCTTGCATCTCTGCTGGATTGTAAAAAAAGAGGCAAACATAACTGAGCTTTCATTACTCTGCAAAGAGAAAGCAGAAGATGTTCTCTCACTGGTCCTGGAAAGGGAAATGACACTCTGTGAAGACTGAAGAGGATCAAAAATTTCTTTTCATTGCTTCACTGTTGTCCGAACTGGAAATCCTTGCCCTGCATAATACATACCCAGTCACTGGTTTTATGACTGTAGCAAGCTGATGGCAGCTGTAAAAGCCCCAAAGACTATAAATAAGTTAATATTTGGAAAAGCAAGAAAAGAATATCTGATTTTCAGTGTGCGGTGGGAATGGTATTTACTCAGACTATCTCTATCTAAGACTTACTTTACTATAAGCTCATCAAACATGTCTTTCCTTAATCATCGTAATCCTTTTTGATCCAATCCTCAAGGTGTTAACCAGTGCCCAAAGATGCTCTGCAGTCCTCCGTACAATGGGAAGTCCTGTATAAAGTTCAGTATTTAGTCTGTCCACTTAAATGTGGACAGATTTAGCAGAGTAAGCCTGTGCTGGAGGCAATTTTTAAGCTTTTTAATCTCAAAATCCTTGATTTCTTAGACACAGGAAGAACTGCTGTTTGAAGCTAATGCAAAGAAAGGAGAGAGGAGAGATCTGACAGATGTCAATTTGAGCCCTAGTAATAACAACCTCCTCCAAGAAATCTAACTCATCATGCTAAAAGTTACTCAGTCTGATCCTGCAGTGTCTTGTGTTTTATTTCTATTCATGTCTTTCTGAGATAAGGCTCTAAAAGGAAAAAAAGAAAAACACCCAATAAACCAAAACAGTGGAAATCAAGACACATACAATCAAGTGTCTGCAACTATCTGGTGCAATCAAGTCTGGAGTGAAAGTTCTGTAATATAAATGATCCACGTTGTTAGAATATATATTGTCAAAAACACTGTGATATATGTCTGGTATTAAGCTATTAGGCACGGCTTTACAAACCTTTGGAAGTACAGGTTTGCACACTAACTCAATGGTTGCAAGGGAAGCAGTAAGTTGTGGGGCACTGAATAACAACAGGTACAATGAATATTTCAATAAAACAAAATAGTCAAAAGAAATAGAACTAATTTTAATGGAACAAATATACAGTAGAGCCAGCTGGTCAACGGTTCATTCCCAGTGATACACACACAATCCCAGATCAACAAAAGAATTCAGCATGATTGTAATCTGTGCTGCTGAGACTAGCAGTTGGCTCCCTGAGGTACCTACACTACCACAATCAGTCTTTGTTCCACTGGGTGGAAACTGGTCCTTTTGTTTTTGCTGCTGCCATTAGATACTCTGCTCTCAGAGTGCACTAGTTTAAAAAAAGGAATATGTTTCCAGGACAGCGGTTAACATCCAAATGCAAAATCTTAAACTCCATTGAAATAAATGGGAGTTTTACCCTACAGCACCGTGTCCAGAATTCTGGTGTAGCCTAGAACCCAATATGTCAACAGGTCCTCATACAGGGAGGAAACAAAGAATAACATTTTTTAAAAATGTAATACTAAATACTGCCTTTCTCTCCCAAGTACAAAATTGTACAAAAGTTTGTATTTTCTCTTTTTACAGTAAAACAACTGTTATTCTCTTGACCACATCAAGCACAAAGCCTCTGGCAGTTCTTGTCTGTCTCATGGTCTAACCCAACCTAAGAGCTATTCCTCTTTAATCCTTTGTGGGAGAGGTACTCTAAAGAATTTACTGGCAGTTTTTATGCAGTTAAGAATAAGAATTGAGTATGACATATGGTTCCAGCAGTTGGTAAGTTTCTTCTTGCCTATCAGAATGAAATAACATTCCAAGAATCTTTATGGCTATTACGTGCAAGTACTTTCATTGGCTTTTCAGTAATACCTACCAAGCATTATGCAGGATGAAAAGACTGAAATCTTTAACTGTATTTTTGTACATGTAAATTGATTTTGTAGTGAATTCACGTAGTGAATGTATTTGCAGCTTCAAACAAGGTTTTCCGTTCCCAGATTAGAAAATTTTCAAAGGGAACACATATTTGGACTCTTCCATAGGCTCACTTTCAAATTATTAAACATTTTGGCATGTCATTGAGAACTGGAACTTGTGCTATTCAGGTCTTTCAGATAGAGTTCAAAACTGACACAAATGTGATTGATTGTCTCAAATGAGTCCTTAGAAGCCACAGCAAAATCCTGGAAGAGCAAATACTGAGCCAGTGGCAGGGAGAGGGTTACGGGGATGATGAGACAATTCACAATGCCTATGGGCATGGAAACTAGTTTAGATCAAGAACATTTATGTTGGAAATTCAGAAAGAAAGCATTCTTTGTTTTATAGCACAATAAATTGGCTGGTACAGAACCACTCAACCACTTGAAGGTTCAGTTGCTGCTCTTTTACAGCCAAGTCCATTCCACTTGAGGGTTCAGTTGCTGCTCTTTTACAGCCAAGTCCATTCCACGGCAGTTCATATTTTGGACACAGAAAGAATCACAGAAAGAGAAAACCCTTGACTCTACCCTCCTGTTTATAAAGCTGGGTGGCCCTCAGACACACCATTCACTGTCCCTCTCTGGTGTAAGAGGACAGATGAGGGAAGGCAAACATTGTGGTAAAAGCGGTTTATAGATTGTGTTTTTCTCATATCTTCTTCATAAAAGCAGCACCCTTTATAGCCAAAAGTCTTTATTATGGTTTTGTCCATGCACTGGCAAAGTTCTCCCTGTGGAAAATAACAGCAACAGTAATGAGACAAAAAAAATAAAGAAAAGACAAAGCAATAAAAGGTAGAGCGTAGTACTGCAGATGAAAGGCTCATGAAGTACATATTGTATGGTCTTGGCAGACCCACCACTGCATCTGAATTTTAACTCACTAAACTGAGTCATGAATAACAGTGCAGAAATTCTTTTACACTGGGAGAAAAGCTGCTTGAGATGTTACTTCCACCCACTATCAGGGAATGGAATTCATTTGTGTTTTTGATGTTATACATTAAACCAAAACAAAACTCTTCCATTTTCTGAACAAGCAGAACTAGTGTTAAGGTTAAGCTAATGCTATAGCTCTTTGGTCCAGGAATGCATTTCTTATTTGTACTCAAACCAAATTCATTCACTTATAATTTAACTAAACTAACACTGTCTTTTGAAGATGTTGCACTTGGACTTCCTCCCTGCCAAGTTTCTAAATTACGATGTGCTCTGTCCATGAGAACACTGAAGAAGATTTATTAGAACAAGGTGCCAGAATATTTTAGTCTCCCCTGCAACAGGCCAAGGTAGAAGCAGCACTTGAAAAGACACCATCAATATGTTTTGTCCCTCAAAATTATAAAGAAAGAGGGTTTTTTTTCTCCTTTCCCAAAAGTGATTGTAAAATCATTGGAAATAACTTGAAACAAAATACTTACTGATCTCTCAAACGTCCTTGGGCACTTCCACTCAAAGAGAACAGCTGTCTGCATCTTCTGCTACTCTTTTTACAGCAGTAGGCTGCAGACTGTAGAAAGATCCATTATATCAATGAAGTATAAACTTTAATTTATAACTTTATTGATAAACAATTTATTAATTTGGGATAGGCTAGATGGATTAAACAAAATAACAAATCAAAACCAACCTTCTTTTCTTATATTAAAGAAGAAATGGATATAAAGCCTATAAATAAAGTCCAGCCTGCTGGGGGGGTATCAGAGGAGGAACATACATTTTTAGATGTCTGCTGCTTTCTTGTTGAAATCAGTCAGAACTCCCAGTCTTTAGACACAGGTACAGTCCTCCCACTACGTTGTTTGATTTTGATCCCTTGGACCAAATGCTACCTTGAGTGGCCATTCAGCAGTTCAGATCATCAACATGCTATGCAATGCAATAGTCCTTCAGAGATTAGGGGAAAGAAGCTTTTTCATGTCCCCTTTTGATTTACTTTTGTTGAAGATTAAGTTTTTATAAACTTTTTAAAATATTCCATAAAATACTGAGACAGCACAACTCTTAGATACATACCCTGACATATTAAGAAATTAATAACTGGACATAATGGCCATTTCACAGCATGACTTGAGGCAGCATATTTCTCTCTGTATGTGATGTAGGAAATAACTATTCTATAGTCAGCATTATCATGTAGGCATGTTGGATTTACTGTTGAGACCATGGTTCAACAGGGAGCCTGATCATATCTTTAGCAGAGACACTTTGTATTTGTATTACAAATATGAGAATCTCAAAACAGAAAGGAGAAAGTTTAAATGCAGAGAATAGAGAATGAGAAAGCACTTGGGTTTTCAAGTGGGATGAATGTGAGGCATAGTGCAGTATTGTATATGATACATACAGCTTTTCCATAATGCACAGTGGGAGCACAAAATAAACTCCTCCTAGAGAGAATACAGAAGGGTCTTTGAGAATCTTGAATTGTTAAACATTTGTTACTAATAACCTGAATGACTTTTCCAATTTTCATAAACACAAATTTTGATTATCCTCTTCAAGTCAGCCTAAGACTTCATGATTTAATGCAAATTGGTCATGTCCCACAGGCACAGCTGGATTTTAAAGTATGAGGATTGAGTTTCTTCTCAAAATGTCAACAGGTAAAATAAATCTGTGCAGGAAATTTATTAACAATTGCCACTTTCTCCCTCCTGCTACTTATGAAAGGTAGTTCTGATGCTGAATATGGTGAGCACAGAGTGAGTATCTATACCAGCTGTGAATAGTTCCTTATTATACTATCAGCGTTATGTCAATAGAGAAACTAGGAAAATAGGTTTTCCTTTGAAACATTAGAACACAAGCAGGGGGAGTGTGGAAGAGGGAGATTTGTCACCAGTTTCACAGAGGCCAATATTTCACCCTAGGACTTTTTCAAGACTGTGTTCTGTTCTCAAACCCAGAAACAGATTCCTCTCTTTTTTAGTATTTTATTTTTGTGCATATTTGTGTTCTGTAGGGTTTTTTCATTTGCTTAAACGAAGTCCACAAGTTGATATCTAAACCAACTGGAAAGTATTCAGCAGTCTTCTCTCAAGGATGACTTCTTTCTCAGTAGTATTAAAACATCACACAAGTCAAATGATAAAATTTCTCTTTGCTGAAGTGCAAATTGTTATGTGTCAAACCTCTGTTCACTAAAAGGGGAGTGGGGAAAGAGCAAACTCGTTCCAGTTTGTCAGTAATGCAAAGTAACAACCAGTGCTTAATTGGCACTAAATACCTTATGAGATAATCTCAAAGATCACATTTAGGCTAGATAATCCTTGTTAGCCAGACTCAATCAGTAGATTTACTAGAGCACTAGGGAATCAGAAGATTGAGGGCCACACTGTAAGAGTAGCTGAACCCATCACAAAAGTGCCTTTAGTGTACTGTTGTAAGCACTGCTTTATGCTTTATCCCAACTTCTCTTTCTACCTGGGAGATGCCTCTTGATCCTTCTGGACATGTTTTTGGAGTTCAGTTCCTGATATCCACCTGTTCAAAACAAATCACCTCGCTCCTTTTAGGAACCTCAGAGTAAGCTTGCCTGGAGAGGCTGGGTTGTCTTTCAGTGTGCATACAAAATACCCTTTCAGGTATCTCTTCAAGTATCGATCCAATTACACACAAAAGGAATCCTAGTGGACACACACAAAACCTACACACAAGAGCACATCTCCAGAATCTATTACATCCACTTTAAGTTGTAAGGTCTGGGCTTGCCTAGGTCAGTGATGCGTTTAGTAGCAGTTCACATCAGATATCCAGCTCCAAGAGTATCCTGACACAGATCAAAAGGATACCTTGAAAAGTGCCTTCTAAGTGAAGGGTCTTGAATGACTGAGGTCTTTCTGACAGTACTAAGGCAGCAGTGGCTAGGTTAGTTGTTTCAAGTCTCTGCAGAAGATTTTGGGAGAGAAATCTTGGAGTGGCAGACATAAGGAATAAAGTCAACATCTATTTGTCATTCACACTTCCTTAACATTATTCATCATCACTGATTCCAGCTAGACATGTATTAAGTAAAACATTATGCTTGGAATTCAGCAAAATAACACTCAAAGGGGTTTCAAAGGAGAACATTTTATCTTTGTTATATCTAGTTAAATTTTTCCTCAAAATCTCTTGAAAGTGAGAAAGAATGAAGAAAATCTTGTACAGGCAGTAAAAATCTGGCAGAAATATCTTGAAAAGCCATGATATAAACTGGGAATACATTTTTAATAAAATTACGTATTGAAAATTTCAAAAATTTGCGTCTAACTTTATCTCCTGACGTGGCTATATTTCAAGTCAGGTTTTCCAATCTGAAGGAAAATACTCAGAAGCTATTTACATTTTCTTTTCATAGAAACATAGAATCGCTTGGTGGAAAAGACCTTTGAGATCATGGAGCCCAACTGTACCTGTCCACTACTAAACCATATCCCTGAGCTGTTCATCAACCTGTCTTTTAAATACCTCCAAGGATGGTGAATCAGCCCCCTCCTTGGGCAGCCTCTTCCAGTGCCTGACAACCCTTTTGGTGAAGAATTTTTTTCTCATGTCTAACGTGAACATCCCCTGGTGCAACCTGAGGCCATTTCCTCTCGTCCTTATTTCTTCTCATCCTCTTGTCGTTATTCAGGTAGTTATTTTTCAGAAAAGTAATATATTATAAAAAAAAATAAGACATTTGCAACACATCAGTATCTAACTATGATTTCAATATCTCCATGATTTCATTATGCTGCCAGGGTTGGTTCAGATTACCAGTAGAGAAGCTTTCCCAGTGGCTTGTTCATTTTGCAGGAGTCGAAGCCGTATTTGCTGTTCATGCACATGAACTCTAGGGTCAGACTTGATGCAGAATTCACCGATGGTTTTAAACCCCACTCAAACACAAAGATGGCTTTGTTCAGAGCAAGTCAAGAAAAAGTAAACACAGTGTGCCTTTATGCTAAGTGGTAAGAGACAGTGCTCTATTGCTTGACACTACTGAAGTATTTTCTTTAGCCAGATGCCAACATCATGGTGTTGCTCAGGAGCTGTTTTTTTCTTGCAGCCTGCAGTCACAGTTACGTTGTTATGTCTTGACAACCCTGATGTAGTGGTGGGCAGTGCTAACTACAAGGAATTGGAAGAAGAACAGCATAGGATTTGATGCCAGTCTGGTGGTGCTGGCATTGGGTGGAAAGAAAGACCTTGGGTGCTAGTTCTTGCCTTCACTTTTCTTTTGTTGGTAATAAAATTCGTGCATAGATATGGGTACTGTGGTTCATAGAAATGGATGCAAGGTCTATTGTCTGTTATCCGCTAAGGATCATGCAGAATGATCTGCTAAGGATCACGCAGAAAATCTGGGATGGAGCAGGAAACTGAGCTTTGGTTTTCAAAAACCTAGGAGAAAGTTTATTACCAGATTCTTTTCACTCCATGTTTCAGTTCTGTCCTAATATCAAAGACATACATCTTTCTCTGCTTGACTGTAGTGATTTCTTTGTCCACCATTTCTAAAGGACAGGAAAAAGATTTTGGCTTCATTTTATGCCCAATAAACAACCCAATCACAAGAATTCTTAGGATTTCACTTAGCTGCAGAAACACCATCCTGAGCATGTTTTACCATTCATGCTAGGGAATGGAAAGAAACAGCTAATAACATAAAATGATAGCTCATTTCTTGCTTCTCTGTGAAATTTTACATGATTGGACGACCAATAACATATTCACATAACTGCACGTCTTAATATAGGGTACTGGCAGAAAGCCTGAATAGTCTGTTCAGGATGGAAAGCAGATACCCATATAAATGAAAGCAAAGGAACAGAATTATCTTCTTCACCTTGAGATACAGGTGGAACAACGCGCAGAACTGAAGGATGAATGGGATCATCTGGTTTTAATAAGTTAAAACGCTTTCCCAAAGTCTGTGTATTTTCATTGTAGTTTTGACAGTTCGGAGCACTGTAATCCCAGTTCTGCTGCAGGCTTTCTTTGGGATCATGCAACACTGAGAGAGACCTGAAAGCCCACCAGTTCCAGGCTCTCAGCTTTTGTCTGTTTCTTGGAAGCATTATTCACTCATTAAGCATCATCGAATTTTGCCAGCAATTGTGACTGTCTGGAACATATGTAAGATAAGCAGATTCACCTTTCAGTGGAAGGGACTCTAGAGAAAGGGAACAGGCAAACTTCTGGCAGATTGCCCTCTGTGTTTGTACATGAATGTAGTATTTCCTGTTCGTGTTACAGTTCCAGGAGCTGGAACAGAAAAAAAAAATATTATTGTTTTGTGATGGAGACCACTTTTGAACAAGGCAACACAAAAAACCCTGGCTCAAATCCATATTTTTTAAATCATAAAGTTATGGTTAAAGCATTGTTAATGCAGTATAACTCTAGCAGCTATGCAGATGTTATCTTACCCATCTAGATTATTACATGGAAACTATAGTAAATCTCTCATGAGTGCAAGAACACTAGATTCAAGTTCTAGCTCCCATAGTAATAATGTGGTAACACATGCTGAAGTGTAGTTTTCTTCTGGCATCTACCCAATTTATTAGACCAAGGATAACCTAACAATAATGCAATCCCTAGAAGAAAGTTATGATGATTGGGTACAATTTTTAATGAGTTATCTTAATTTTCAAGAAGCGTTCCTGTACTGCTAGAGATGATGCTTACCTTAAAGGCGAAGTGTGAAAGAGCTGGAGTCTTAATTTGCTGTGATGTATCATAGTGTGCATATCAGTTTTATGCCTGTTGTGTCTGCAGGTTGACAGTGCATTTCAGAGTTTATAAAAAGTGAAGCAGTAACAAGAAATAGGAAGGGTTTATTTGTTCAGTAAAACTGACTCCAAGCCTCCCATTTAAGGATCAGTGGCTACAATTGTCAGCACTGTTAAAGTGCTCACATTTGAAACGGGCAGTAAAGTCAGTAAATGCTTGTCTGCAGTGGAGGCAAAATAAAATAACTGAAAACATTTTAAGCTGAATCTCTAGAAGGCGATAGTAGAAATAACCTGAAGTCATGAGACAGTAACTGAAATAAGGAGTAGATTTATTGTTGAACTGTATATCATAATATTAAATTTATAGCTTGCAGCTATTCTTTGGAGATTATAAAGAGAAAAAGAGTCTGTAGGGCTTATCTACTGAGGCTTTCTAAGCCTGAAAGAAAATCTGCTTGTTGGGAATATCACAAGGTGTCTTTTTCTGAGAGCTCCTGGTGACGACCTAATTAGTGGTGGGGATGGGGAAAAGAGAGACTGGCGCAGTGTAGCTCGGCTATTCCCTGCTTATCCCTCCTCTCCTTCCATGTTGCTTCTTACATCTGTGCTCCTCTAGGAGCCAGATAGTGAATCTTTTGTCCAGTTCCTACTATTCCTTGGAGGTTGCTGTCTTGATAATGCAATATCTATATATAATTTATGTTCAGGGTGCCTTCAAGATTTACCTCTGTCCCTCTGTGTATCTGGATATATTGTGCACTGTTGAATGAAGACTTTTTCTAATTCTTTAAAAGAAGCACGTAGGGAAATCCTCCTTCAGTGCTTTTTCCTCATATTTGCCTCTTTATAACTTTCTCTTCACCAGCTGCACAAGGCTGACACAGGAACAGCTTTGCACCACCGACTGCATCCTTCTCATGGCAAAGCATGGACTAAGATGCCCATGAAGGGTTTTTATTCCCTGGCTGCAAATATTTTGATGCATTCTGCCGGTAATATGTGGTAGCAAACCCATTTTGCCTGCTAAATTAAAATTAACCTGAGATTGAAGGCTGAGATGTTGGATGGAGATCTTTTTATTATAGTCTATAAAAACAAAGATATTGTCTGCAATTGAGTAAACTGTATTGTTTCAAATATGCATCCTGGTATTTGTCATAAGAAAAGATCCTTTCTTTCCATAAAATTATATTTTCTTTTCCTTTAATGAATTTCCAAACCAACAACAAAGTGAAATCCTAAATTCTAGAGAGTGAAATCAGCGGCAAATAAAATGAATGGGGAAAAGCAGTTTTTTGAATCCTCAGATCAGGTATTTAAAGAGACAAGAACAGCATGTATTAAATTAAAGTTCTTGGGCCTCTCTGTCTGGTTCACAGCTATGCAGGTGTGCTGATCTCAGTGGCTCTGATTTGTTCTACTGTATTTTGTGAAATATATGCACGTAAAAAAGAAGGTGGTCTCTCATGTAAATAGTAATAAGTTCACAGTCTAAGATAAACTCATTCTTCCTTGAGAAATAAGGAATTATCAGCAATAATTTTCATCTGGAATTATTTTTTCCTTCTATGCCTTCTACTAGCCTTGTATAAATGCACACTGATTTTTAAAAAATGTGTCAACTTAATTGAGGATTAATCTGGGCATGGGTCTTGGGAGAAGAAGTTGGGAAGCTTACCATCAAATTTCAAAAAGAGAAGTGGTACAGCTGAACCTCATCAAGAGTCTGAACAATTCAAAAGAAAAAGAAAATATAAGAAGATTCCCTCTTTCAATACTTCTGTATGACCAAGATTTTTAGGGAGTTTGTAGAACCAATATTTTATAGGGCCAACAGAAATTCAAAAGTTGTGTTCCAATGCAAAAGAGATAAAGGGGGTTTTCCACACCAAACCCCTTCTTTGTGATGGATTAATTAAAATATCGAGTGCTAGTAGAAAGGGTGTAGTACTACTAGGTAAATTGGTGTTCACACAAGTTGATGGTGTTCTAGTGTAACTCAAGGCTGAAATTGTTTGATCAGTAGAAGCAAGAGAACTGTGTTCAGGGAACTGAAAGGTAGCCAATGTAACCTTACTTTTTAAAAAGATTTCAGGGGACATCCAAACCAGGAAGTCTAAAATCTTTATTTTCTCAGTAAAGAACAGAATTAATAAGCATGGAATTAATCTGGCACTGAGGAAATTTTGACATGTTTTTTTCATACTAGGAAATAATGGAGCACAATTTGGAACCCAGAAATATTTGACAGTCTGCTTGAATTAGTGCTTAGTAATATCACCTCACAGACTTTTAAAGAACGAACAGTGGAAAACACAGTATGCTACACTTTTCCAGCAATCTAACTTCCTGAAGTAGGTGTGGTATCTGTTTGCTACAGCTTTTGGTGTTTTTTTTTTTCTTCTACGAGTATATTGCTTTCTTGTGTTCAGGTATATGACACCATATGCTGTGTCCTGTGGTAAGGAGTTCCGTAACTTGACTGTATGCTTTCTCAGCATCTATCTCCTTTTGGTCTGTTGAACCTGAGAAAAAACTTTGGTTTGATACCCTCTAAAGTTTTTCCCAGCAACACCCATTTCGCATCAGGTATGATAAAACAGATGCCACTTTCCTTTTCCTTATGTTGTTTTGTTCCAGTTTCAAGAATTGTAACATTTATTTTTTTCATATGTCAATCATCTTCACATTTAATTGACCTTGTTGTTTTTCCCTGTATTTCTTCTTATTCTGCTGTTTGATATACAGAGGACCAGAAGTATTTGGAGTTCTAGGCTTGAAATTACTATGCATTTATATTGCGTCAGGATAAGATTTTACTTTTAGTACCGTATTTCTTTCCCTTCAATTTTGAATGCATTATTTACTTTTAGTTTGCTGCTGGGTGTAGAACTAATGTTTCCAGAGCCCTCTAACCCAAACATGCCCTTCCAGGACAATGACAACCAACTGAGAGATTATCACTGTACAGGTGAAAATAAATTTGCTTTTCCACATGTGTATCATCACATCTACCTGAATTGGTGTTCATGTGTCTTTTATTGCTTCGTATTTCACTATTGAGGACTTGACTGTAAAACTTTGTAACATTAGAGGTTGATAAATGTGAAAAGGTGCTTACAGTCCACATGCAACTTCACCACTCCTACTGAACTAATACTAAAGTCGACTGGAGTACAGCTGAAGTGACTGTGTGAAAAACCACACAGGTACCTTTGCCATAGCACTTCTAAAGAAGGTTGAGTTTTTTGTTTGTCTAATGGTTTTGTCTTGTCTGGTCAGAGACATCTTTGAATGATAGATATCATTGAATGATGAATATAAAACAGTAATTCTCTAGAAGTTATAACTTAGATAATAAAGAATGCAGGCAATGAGTGAGTGCAAAGATTTAATATGTTTCATTACAACTTTTTTCTTTCAGGTTTCTGATGTTGAATCACTGTATTAAATAATCTAGATTAGTTTCATAGAGGCAAGCCTTTTAAAATACTGTGGCATATCTAATCACCTTAAATTTTTGCAGACATTTTTCTACAGGAAAAACTAAAATCAACCATACCATTTGAGTATCATTGAGTGGAGTTCATGATGCTGTGATTAAAGCAGTGGCAACATTTTCATCACAGGACTCTTTGGCAGCTCAGTCATGGTTTTATAGCTGAGACGAAATGTAGCATGCAGGATCTTGTGAAAGTAAAACAGAATATTTTTTATTAAACTAATTAAGCAGAAATTGGACAGGTCATTTCTGAACTGCACTTCTTCCACACTCTCCAAGAGGAAATGAACTTTCATACCTTGGATTTCAGTCCAATTAAAAACCCCATGAGTATTTAGAAGTTCAACACGTTTAAAAACATCTGCCAAGAATCTAGTCTTGGTGGCTGAAATGAAACTTTTCTATTTTACAATTCCAATTATTAAAATGGTTTGTGTAAAAATTTATCAAAAGCATGCCCCTTGGTGGTCTGCAAAGCTAAGAAATGCATATAGTGAAATCAATTCTCTGTTCATCAAGTCCTTTTTCTGAAGGAAGAGTGAATAAACTAAATGCTGTGATCTAAAAATTTGTTTTGGGAACAGTAATTTTCATTTCTACTGACAGATTTTTAACAGGGATATTTCAGTGCTTGATGTGCATGTAAGGTTTCCATTAATGGGAATTGTGAAGAGGAATCTGAAATAATATTTTAATAACTAGGTGAAACAGTAACAGTATTAACCCCACAACCATTAAAGCAGATGTGATAGACACAGCCACTGTTTAAAACTAAGATGTGCATCTCCCCCCTTCAAACAAAAAAAGCTTTCTCTAAGCAAAATATACTATCTCAGGTGTTCTGTTTGTTTCTGATTCATTTGCAACTGGAACTTAGATGTGAGGAGTAGTTCAAACTTTACAGCTCACCCTGCTCAGTAGTCTATCTCAGCAGTTTAAACAAAAACAGGAGAATGAGAAAGTTTCAAATACTGCCCTATATATTCATTAACTTAAAGTTGTATGACTAAATGCTTTTAATAGTGGATTATGTTATCACTTTAAATTAAAATCAAGCCATATTAAAGCATAAAATCTGTCTTTTGAAAACAAATGCAGATACAAGTTTTGTACCCCAGTTCAGCATGCAGCTCACCTAGAGTGTCTTTCAGGTATGTCTGATGCACCCTCATTGAGTGAAAAATTTGCTTATAAGTAGCATACTAGAGCATAAAACATGCTAGTGTGATATCAGTAAATATATAATTATTTTCCAAATTCTTTCCTCTGTATTTAACTTCTGACATTTGGGTGGAAAATTTCGCAATTTTAGCACTACAAATGTGTCAATTATAAACAAGAATCCTATGGAAGAAAGAAAGGAGCATGAATCTTTTGAACCTTTATTCTAGACTTGGCAAAAGAAAGATGACAGTTCATTCATTATGGATTATTTTTGTTTTTTCTTTAATAAAATAAAAGTCTTTGTGCTGAAACTCCTCTGCTTGGTTTAATTTCCGTAATCCCTGACTGAACTATGACCTTTTTGGTGTGGTTGCTCTGTTCCATCACTGAGAGCAGTATGCAACGTGTCATATTCTCTTCTCAATTACCCATGCAACGTCAAGCACATGAGGTCAGTGGGATTATAAGGGTGTAATTGACAACAGATAGAGTCACAAGCTCGTGGTGTGTAGATGAAATACCAGATAGTCAAAGAAATTTTTCATCACATTAAAACTCTGGGGACTTCTACATGCTTTACAGCCTCAGAACTTTTGATAAATTCACAGATGGCTTATTAAGAAATATTTCTGCTTTTGATGCATTTCCAAATTAGAAGATTAGTTTTTTTCCTTGGAGTTATAAATTGAAGGGATTTACTACAGAAGATATTAAACAGATTCATCAGGTTATGTAGTACTTTGTGTGTACACAGAAGAACTTACTTTGCCTTGAGGATGCTGGCGTGATAATAACTCCTTAGACATAGCTCTTTTAAGACATGATTTATTTAGTAGAAGCCTTCTTTAAGTAGAAATACACAGCAAGAATTTACAGATTATTTTATATTTTCTTTGAGTAGTACAGCATTTCACCCCAGAACTCATTAATGCAACTCTGGCAGTGCAGGTGTAACTGGGGTCTGTATGTCAGCTTTGATCTTTTTATCTAAATATGTCATTCAGATTTGTTTTATCTTTTCTGGAAGTAGATTTTGTTATAATGTAGTTGAAAGCAAATGAGATTAGCCTATCATGCAACAACAACTTTCCAGCACAAGATTGTGTGGGAATTACTACATCGTTTATGGCCACTATGTTTTATAGCCCTTCTGCTATCTCTAAAATAGTCAGAGATTCTCAATGGTTCTCCATGAATGTATGTACTTTATTTCACAGATTTGTAAAGCTGTGAGCAGAGCAAAGGAATTTAAATGCACTAAATGTAGCTGCTTGTAAGGAAGTTCAGTACTCCCATCTGTTTTCTTCCACTAAGAGTCGTCAGATCCAGGAATAGACATCTGGGCATTGTTTCACTCCTTGTCCAGCCATCTCATCTTCCAGGCAGAGGTCAGCAGTTTCCCAGACTACTCCCTGGGATGCAAACTGTCTATAGGTCTTCCAGAGAAAGTCAAGATCCACCAACATGCTGAAATACCCCGAGGCCGTAGTAGCGTTCTAGTTCACCATAGTGACCTTATCTGTGTTTCATCAGAAAGGGTGAAGCTAGAAAGCTCCCTTTGCATGACTTTGAACTATCACTGTCAGCCCAGACCACCTCGCTCTACTGATGACTTGTCAGCTCAAGTGTGAAAGCATGAGATCAAAATTATTATGAGACTACTCAGTTTACCATGAAATTAATGTGATAACTTCCAAGACTTTTTATGTCATGCTTCAGATATTTTCTCTTCGGTGAATGAAGAGACAAAAACACAGATTGGGGAAGAGGCAGAAAGACCTTTGATTTTCTTCTGAACAAATTGTAGATTCAAAATAACTAAGATCTGCCCCAAGTAAAATATTCTATTGTCATATCTGTTATATAGTTTCTCTGCTGCCAGTATCCTCACATTTTATCATGCAATGAGCCCATCTGCTGGGTTTTGGATGTTTGGGGTTTTTTTCTCCTTCAAAGAGCTCACAATTTTCCTTTTGGATGTCTATGTCCAAAAATTTCTCCAGGAAGCTGAGCTATCAGTTCAATTGTTTTCTAAGTCAGAGAGGCTCCCTCTTTTCCACATCTGTTGGCTGTGCTGATGCTTCATCACTCTGCAGCAGAAAACACAAACCCAGTGTTTCCTCTGACACTCTCTGGCTATGTAGCTTTGCACTCCCATGGCTGGCACACTCCTGGAAGAACATTTTTGGTTCTGATGTCTGTTCCTACCTGCATCTATAGTGTCGGTAAACTAATGATAAAAAGTCTTTTAAAGAAGCCAAGGAATGAAGGACTAAACGCAGTCCATCTAAAAAAAGGGGCTGAATCCCAATCTCCTCGCTGGCTAAATCCTCTCATGTAAATTTTAGATGGTGTTTTCTGTTTTGACTTATAAAATAAATGAAAGTACATACATATTATCAGGATCCTAATACTTTCGGTAAGTCTCAGTTCCATCAAAGCCTTCAGATTTGGGATCTTTTTCTACATAGCCTTCACAGGTATGTTCCAGACTCAAGGCTGCTCAAACAGCTGCATGCAGAGTTGCAGAATTCTCTTGTCTAGGGAAGACAATAGTAAGAGATCAGGTAATGTGGCTATAGCCGGGGTTAAGTAGCAGGCAAGAAGGAATGGATAGTTATTTTGCACTCTCATGTTTTATTTCCAGCCAAATTAGGATTTAAATTAACAAGCATTTTAAATTGTACAGGAAGACATACCATATTTCTCACCTGTGACTGTGAAAATGTTATCCCTATAGTGTACATCTGATATTGTCAGTGTAAGTAATTGAGAAGAAACAGCAAGGATTCTAAAGACTGTTTTGAGCTCTGGTGAAGAATGAAATGCACTAGTGTTGCAAATTCTACAAACATCTCATTTCACCACCATTTTGGTTGATGTCCTTTGGGGTTCTTGTGTTCATAACCTCAATAGCAGCCATAGACTACATAATGAAGAGTGGAATTTATTCTGTTATGACTCACTAAAAAAAGTTTAAAAGATAATATTTTTACTATTAGTCTTTTTAGATGTCTCTGTTAGTTTGTTCGTTCTGTGGCTCACTCTATCCCAGAAACATTTCATTTGAAGTGATTAGTTCAATAGAACAAGTGAATTAGCTCGCAATCTGGGAAAATATTTCAGATTGAACTAGGAGGAAAAGTTGACTTACTTGCTTTACCAAGTTTCTTTCCAAAAGATATTTTACATAAAAGTTGTTTTCAAGCAACCGTATTATTCTAAAGGTGAGAGAAGGAAGAATATATTTGATTGCACCAAACCAAGGAATTTAATATTGATATTAAGATAGACTGAACCAGGGTGACTCAACATGAGACTTTGTTATGATGTGATTGCAGTTAATTTCTTAGAGTAAGATTAAAATAAGTTTTTAATCTTGTCATGGAATAAAGCCCAATGAAGCAGTTAGCTGGTGGGACATGACTTCTTGCAGTTTTGTACCAGTTGCTCTTATTGAATAAGTGAGACAATTGTCAGAAAGTGCTTTTGCTCTTTGCTGCTTGTGCTTTGATTCTTCTTCAGGCCTACACTTATTTGGAAATTTTTTTTTAGAGAGAGACATTTCTGAGCATCTAATATATAGGTAGGTAATCCAGGAGACTCCTTGAGTACACAAATGATAATTTTTTAATCCAGAAAATAGAAACCCCTATCAAGGGGATGCAACACTGGACCTGGTGGTCACCAATGTAAGTGAACTCATTGGTGATGTCAAGATCAGAGGCAGCCTGAACTGGGTGACCAGTTCGGTGGACAGGGGAATATTATAGATATAATCTATCTGGTTTTCTGTAAAGTCTTTGACACAGTCCTTCACAACATCCTTCTCTTTAAATCAGAGAGATATGGATTTGATGCGTAGACTGTTCGGTGGATAATGAATTGCTTGGATGGTCACATTCAGAGAGCAGTGGTCAAGGGCTTAATGTCCAGCTGGAGACTCATGCCAAGTGGTGTCTGTTAGGGAGCTGTACTGGGACCAGTGCTGTTTAATATTTTCATTAATGATATCAACAACGAGATAGAGTGTACCCTCAGCAAGTTTGTGGATGACACCAAGCTGAATGGAGCAGCTGTCACACCAGAAGGATGGGATGTCATCCAGAGGGACCTGGACAAGCTGGAGAAGTGGGCCTATGTGAACCTCATGAGGTTTAACAAGGCCAAGTACAATGTCCTACACCTGGGTTGGGACAACCCCGGTACCAATACAGACTGGGGGATGATGTGATTGAGAGCAACCTGTGGCGAAGAACTTGGGGGTGCTGATTGATGAGACGCTCGACATGAGCCGACAATGTGTGCTCGCAGCCCAGAAAGCCACTCTGTCCTGAGCTACATCAGAAGAAGCGTGGCCAGCAGGGCGAGGGAGGGGATTGTCCCACTCTACTCCGCTCTTGTGAGAGCCCAACTTAAGTATTGTGTCCAGTTCTGGAATCCCCAACCTAAGAAGGTTATAGAACTGCTGAAACAGGTCCAGAGGAGGGCCAGGAAGATGACCAAAGGGCTGGAGCACCTGTGCCATTAGGACAGGCTGAGACAGTTGAGGTTGTTCAGCCAGGAGAAGAGAAGGCTCCAGTGGGACCTCATAGCAACCTTCGGTAGCTGAAGAGGCTACAGGAAAGCTGGAGAGGGACTTTTTACAAGGACATGTTGTGATAGGACAAGGGGCAATGGCTTCAAACTGGAAGGGGGAAGATTTCAATTAGACATTAGGAAGAGATTTTTCATAATGAGGGTGGTGAGACACTGGCACAGTTGCCCAGGGAAGCTGTGAATGCCCTCTCCCTGGAAGTGTTGAAAGACAGGTTAGATGGAGCCTTTAGTTGCCTGGTCTGGTGGGAGGTGTCCCTGCCCATGACAGGGAGATTGTAACTGGATGATCTTTAATGTCTCTTTCAACCCAAAGAATTCTATGATTCTATGAAAAACTCTTGATTAACTTGACAATGCATGTAGAAAGTAATGCCTCCTCATGAAGAAACTTGACGCATATTTTGGAAAAATTCTGCTATATTTTTCTAGTATTTTCTTAACTTTATAGTAGATTTAAATATTTTTGCATTGGTGACTCAAAACTTTTGCTTAAACCTGTAGTCATTCAGAATAAAGTATAGACTCTTTCATGTTACCTATTTTCTAAATTCTCCCACATTATCTTAGAGATGCAAAATCTTTCAAATAAAGTATGGTTAACATGATCTGCTTAATTTGAAGGATGCTACGTGGAACGAAGAGATCATTCCCACTAGTGTGAGGAGTTCTGTTCTGTAACCACAGGATCAAAAACCAAAGACGTAAGGGATTTTAAGTTGATATAAAAATTACATGTAATTTGAGTTGGGTGAAAAAAATAGCAGATCTTGACTTCTAAATTGTCTGCAATTTTCATGTAAACTAGAGCTAGAAAGTGTTTTACTTCCTTGAGATTTACAGTGTTCAGAAATCAAAGACATTTAAGTCCATGGGAACTTTGTATTTAATTTCTTTTTTCATAACTATTACTATCAATGAGAATAAACTGAGATGCACCAAATATGTAACTTGTATTTTGCATGCTTAAAACAATTTTTTTCTGTTCAGAGAACTATTTTGATGGGTTCTCATTGGGACTATACAGAAGAACAGAGTCTAAAGCAGTAACACTGAAATAATTCTTTCATATGATTCCGGGAAACTACTTGAAATGATTACAAATATATATATCTGTGAAATAGTCCAGATGTCGATACAATTTCACTGATGTAGAAGTTACATTTGGAAAGAAATGCCTTGGTTTTTACTCATTATGCGTAGCTTTTACATGGTCTAACTTATTTTGTTTCGCTTGTTCTTATTTCCACATTACCAAAGGAGCTTGAACTAATACATGAACTACTGTTTGATCTTTTCTGAAAATGGGGCCGTTTTGTTATTCACAGTACATTATTTATAATCTCAGTGGGAAACTGTCATTTGTACTTTGATTTTTGCCTAAAACTGAGACCTCTGACATTAGAAGTTAGGGAAGAGATTTTTCCTTGATTGGAATCAAAGCATGTAGTACTTTTTTAGATCAAATCCTTATAAACACAGGGAGTTGGATGCTTCAAAATGCAAGAAAGATGAAAACAGCTTATTTTTTCTTCACTTTTTATGGTTCTGTTGCTAGAATTCTTTATTTCAGGTCTACTTGGGTGAATTTACTGTAGAATATAGAAATGCAGCAGTAAAGACCTTTTGCTTGGCAAGCTTTTCTCTTAGCAAATAGTCATGATGTATTAAACTTGCCAAGAGGCGGGCCTAATGGCATGAATATTAAGTTGAGCTTACAGACCTTGGTAATAGAAAAGACACGTGATAACATCTCTTCCATTAGTAGCTATTACGATAGCCTTTTCTGCTCTCCATGGCACAAATAGAGTTTTAATACAATAATCCCATTCCATTTTTCTGCTATGGCAGTGCGTCCTCTTGCACATATTGTCAGAGATACGAAGGAATGAGGCTGGGGAGCTTGGGCTATTTTTTCCACTTGCACTGTTTTTTAAAAAACTATAATATTCCCTTTGTTATATTTTCGTAAGAAAATGTCAGAGCCTCCATTAATCTAAATAAGGTTCCATTTGGATTTGAGAGTCCACTGACAGCTTCCATCCAGTTGCACACCTCAGGATGTAGCATAAAAGACACAGAGGATGTCAGACATATACTAAGAAAAACATGATTGTCGAACAAGTACAATGTTTTCTGGAAAACTGAGTTGCAACACACTCAGCAAGGAGTAAATAGCTTTTCTACACGGCTTTTGCAATGGGCTCAGACCTTGGTAATTCTATGACTTGTGTTTTATTTCCAATATACAGAATCTTGCTTTAAAGGTAAAAAACAAAATACATGGTTAACATAGAAGGGGAGGCTAGCTGCACCATCTATTAAGGGCGTCTCTATTTTCTCTGCTTTCAGTTCCCCGTTGCTTTAAACTCAGTTGAACATTAATCATTTGAACTTCAGATTTTCAGGTGAGATATGTGCCTCAGGCTAACAGTAATTATAAGGAAAATACCTGGTTGTTTTTCAGAAAACAAGAATGAACAAAAGCACATTATTTTGTTCTTATTAGAAGGAAATTTGGCAACGTTTCTCTCAGAAGTTCCAGCAACCTGAGTGCTGGTAAAACCAGCTCTTTTTATGATGCTTGTTCTTTTGAAAACTTTTATTAATTATAGGCATTTAAAAGAGATTATTACTAGAACTTTGGAAATGTTGAAGATATTTGTCTATGCTGAACGTGTCAATGCAAAGAATTTGGCAGGACTTGCGTTACAGTTTCACCTGTAATCTCCTACATAGTTGGATATGCTTGAATACTAAGTGCAGTAAAAGAGACTATCATCTCCTGTGCTTCCTTGATGTACTCCAACAGTATGGCAGAGACTGCTTGACATGGATGTTGATGTAGAAGTGCAAGAGGGTGCTGCTAAGAAGACCAGGGTGTAGAGGATGGGGATAGAAACTGAGCAGAGGTTGAAAGGTGAGTGGGAAGTAGAAGTCGAAAGTTAGTGAGTAAGAAGGGATTAGGTGATGAGGAGTGGAAAAGGTGACACAATCTTGAATTGGACAGCCAGAAGACTGTGACCCACTGTGATATGGAAGAAGAGAAACATAGGTGATAAGAATCAAAGGTATATGGAAAGAGCAAGTCTTAGCTGAATAAGAAGTTAAGCCATTGAGCACAGAGTTGTAGAAGACAGCAAATGTGGGCCACAAGAAAAATAAGGAAAAAGACTTGTACTAAATCAAGAGTTGCCAGACAAAATGTAAATACAGAACAGTTCATCTCGGAAAGGGAATATGGGAACTAGGCAGGGATACTGCCAAAGGTGAAAAAAATGTCATGACAAAGAGGGTTGAAAGACAGAGGACAAACTGTAGGGAAGAGAGCAGAAGATACCAAAGAAGCTGTGGGCTGCATGGAATGTGCTCTCTTCTGGAAGCAGGAGAAGATCTGAGGGTACATTCTGCTTTCCCTTAGCAAGCCTTGGTAAAATCTTCTGTTTCTGCCTGCACCGCTGCTGACAATACAGCAGCGGTGCACCTGCTTCTACAGTTGTATTCTTCCCTTAAGTGATACAGCAGGGTGGTAAGTGATTCAAAAGGTCTCTCACTACATGGAGATATGATGTCATGTTTTAAGCTTGGTCTTTCCCCTAGATCTGAACTATATTAGGAAGCCTTCTTGAAGCGTGAAGATGGACTGCTGTTACTAATTATAATGTTGACTTAATCATAGATGCAGACTATTTTAAACGTTACATTTCCTGATTTTTGAGTACATAACCTTGCAGTTCTGCTGATTTTATTTTAGTGCAGGTCTGTGTTTGTGCAATACGCAGGTGATTTGATATTACCCAGGCTCTGATTGTGAAATACTCTTTAAGAATTTTTATTCAATGATACTAGAATGCCTTCCTAATCATTTCAGGAAGGAAAACATTGGAAAGTCTCTAATACAATAAGCAGAAGGGTTGGGAGCTGCTGATTTCAGAGAGGTCCTGGCAGAAGCTGGCATGGTGGCAATATGCAATTATATGCTGGCTACGGATGAAATCACATCCACTTGAACAGGAATTTAGAATACATAATAGTGGAGAAGTGAGGATATATGTGTGAAATGTGAAAATATGCTTGTGTGAACAATTTCCCTATAACCAATTTGCATTATTACATTTCAGCTGAACAGCATATACAGTCCAGGTTTTTCTGAACACAGAAACCAGATAGTCTTTAAAGAAAAACATTAATTGCACTTATTCACTTCTACAGTGACAATGCATCTTTGTTTTCTTTTTTCAAAGATTTATTGAAGTAAACAACTGTTAATGAATCTCGATAGCCATTCAGGGAAACAGATTCAGTGACCAGATTTGGTGAGGAAACAGAAGGTCTGTTCTGACAGACCCCTAAATAGTGAATGATCCCACAGGGGCATCACTGGTGAGGTAAGGAAATGTAGGGGATATTCAAGGCATAAGTGAATAAGTGAGTGTTTTTGGGGGAGTTCTTTCTGAAACTAAACACATTTATTTTGTTTGTGACACACCACAAGGTTATTTCATAGTATCTGTAAACAATTTTGATATTTCTTATATATGTTGGTTTATCTATTAGGTAGCACAGATCCGCCTTATATGAATTGTACTCCTGCTAAGACATTCTTGGTTGATTTGCTTGGGTTTGGGTTTTGTTGCTTGGAAGTTTTTAATTTTGGAGGAAAAAGTTATTACACTCCCTCTTACCATCAAAAACATTTAATAGTGTGATTTAAACCCTTATATCTAGACTTGAAATCCTGTCACCTGACAGTCTATCTCAAACTCTTGCCTGTGTTTTGAGGACGCAACACTCACAACAGCAGTGAAGGAGAGAGAGGATTGGGATTGAGGAAGCAGAAATCAGCTTTTCAAGTTGAGAGGTCACAAACAAAGTTTACTCAGGCTCCTGGGACTACTCATTCAACAAATCAGCTGTGGCTGAGAATTTTCCGTCTTTTTCGGACATCTACCTTTAGGGACAGACATCTTTTCTCTCCCCTTTCGCCCTTCCTTCCCTCTGCTGTTTTGAATATAGAAGGAATTGGTGTTGTGGCTTCTGTAGTGTGCAGTAGTCTGCTGAGCACCACGTGAAGCAGCTGAGTACAAGCAATTTTTCAGGCCAGATAGATATGGATAGTTTCAGTGATGTGGGTACCGTTAAACTCCCAGGGATTCTGCTGCAGTACTGTCTCAGCTTAAGACATATGCAGAGGGAGGAGTAGGTACAGTGTCAGAATTAGATTCTTCTCCATGGCAATACACTGTTTTCTATTTGTGTGTGTGCCATTCTGTCTGTATTTGAATAGCCTACTAAGGCTACTTCTTAATATTTAAGACAAAAATCAAAACGTGAATTAATCTGGGAAGAATTTTGTTGAGCGATTGAAAAATTGTGCTGTTTTCTTTGTTATTCCACTTGAAAATCTTGCTCCTAGGACATAGAACCTGTCTTGGAGTAAATAATGTTACTGAAAATTTACTATTTAAAATAAACGCAGTGGGTGGCAAAAGTTAGATGTTAAAATCTGAGAGGAAAACTGTAAGCATTTGTTGTGCAAATGGACTTGGCTTTAATTAGAGAAGCATAATTTCAGCTCTACCACGTAGTTTTCAGAATGAGATGTCTTTAGGGAATAGTAAATTCCACTTTTCTTTCAGTGTTACTTTTCTAGGAAAGGTGCTTTGGTTCTATAGCTGGAGTTCTGCTGAGCACCTCTCATGAAGCTATGAATTTACTTCAGTAAAAAGCGTTAATGACTACGTGTCAGACAAGACAGTGATAAAACTTGTTTCTTCAAAGAGCAAGAAAGAAACTTGCTTTCCTTCCATTGAGATCAGAAGCAAATCCACAGCCCACAGGACATTTAAAAGTAGATTTTCTGTTTCCAAAGGAGGATATTACCGCTAATGCAATAATTGCCTCTGGCTAGCTTCCTTTGAATTATTATCTAATTTTTTTGTTAGACAATTTAATTATTTCATCATTTAAATCATAAAGGGGTAGCAACCTACTCCATAATATGTGAAGCCTTTACTGTAACATACTAACATAAAAATGTGACAAATTTTCTTTCTTGTCTGATAAAAAGAGTCCATTCTGTTGGCTGCAGTTTTGCATCAGAATAATGGCTTGCTTAGAAATTCCACAAGTCTAATTGTCTCATGCAGGACTATGGCTTTACATATCTTTTTAAAAAAACCCAACAACTTGTAGGTTGCATTTTGGATGCTCATCTACATTAGTGTGAAATACATATAAAATACTAATATGAAGGCAACTTTCTATCATCAAAATACTGCAATAATAAATCATGTCAATGTATTATAAAAGAGACTTTCCTTGGGTTAATTTGGTTCTCAACATTCATCTTAATATGCATTGACAGAAAATCATAAAGAAAAATGTTTAACCTTCAGACAATTTTCTGTAGAAAAAATATTGAAAGCAAAATGGCTAATGAAATATATAAAATATTTTAAATTTGAATTTTCTCTCTTTTCAAAAAATATTGAAATAAAATTGTATTTGATACATTCAATATAATTGGTGTTACCTAAAGAAATGACTTCAAGTATGTTCACTTTTCATACAGAATATTTGAAAACTAGCATTAACAATGAATTTTGTAACTGAAATTATCACAGTATCACAGTATCACGAGGTTGGAAAGGACCTCTGAGATCATCAAGTCCAACCTATAACCCAACACTAACACCAACACTAACACCAACCATCACCTAAACCATGGCACTCAGTGCCTCATCCAATCTCCCCTTAAACACCACCAGGGTCGGCGACTCCACCAGCTCCCTGGGCAACGCATTCCAATGGCCGATCACCCTTTCAGTGAAGAACTTCTTCCTCACATCAAGCCTAAACTTTACCTGACGAAGCTTGAGTCCATGCCCTCTAGTTCTGTCACTGGTCACCTGAGAGAAGAGACCAACCCCTGCCTGACTACAACCTCCTTTTAGGTAGTCGTAGAGAGCAATGAGGTCTCCCCTGAGCCTCCTCTTCTTTAGACTAAACAGCCCCAACTCCCTCAGTCGCTCCTCGTGGGGCTTATGCTCCAGCCCCTTCACCATTTTCGATGCCCTCCTCTGAACACATTCCAGTATCCTAACATCTTTCCCAAACTGGGGGGCCCAGAACTGCACACAATATTCCAGATGAGGCCTGACCAGTGCTGAGTACAGGGGGACAATAACTTCTCTGGTCCTGCTCACTACACTATTCCTGATGCAGGCCAGAATGCCATTGGCCTTCTTGGCCACCTGGGCACATTGCTGGTTCATGTTGAGCTTCCTGTCAACCAGCACTCCCAGGTCCTTTTCTGCCTCACTACTCTCCAGCCACTCTGTCCCCAGTCTATAGCTATGCATGGGATTGTTGTGTCCAAAATGAAGTACCTGACATTTGGACTTATTAAACATCATCCCATTAGAAACAGCCCGTCTCTCCAATCTGTCCAGGTCCCTCTGTAGGGCCATCCTACCCTCTAACAGATCAACCCTTCTTCCCAGCTTGGTATCATCTGCAAACTTGCTGATGAATTGATGAAATTATGGTGAGCCATGGTGAAATGAGTGATAGAGCATTTTTGTAAAACTGTAATATTAGAAGTATTTGGCTTTATTTTGCCTTTAATTATATGCAGGGAGGAGTTATTTTCACTGCCTTCCATGTTTTTTCCCAGTAAACTCTTAAGGTTTCCTGTTCTGTTACTGTGAACTGTTTGGACTTAGGCCTGAGTAACACTTACCTGGTTTAGAGATTCTTTTGTTGATTACTAAATGTTACAGCCTATTCCATGTATTTCATTTGAAGATATTTCCTGTAATCTCAGTCTCAGGAGCCTAATGGAAAGTTTAGTCACTCTAATAGTAATAAGGAACTGTATCATTATTAATATTTATGATTGCTAATTTTTTGTTCCTAAGAATGCCTACTTAATCACAGTTGAGAGGCACTAAATAACTTCTGTTTTATTTTGATTTGATCACTTGGCATACGGATCCTAAGCAGCTTTTCAACGATTAAAATCAGAACAATATTTCAGTATTTTATCTGGAAAGGAAGAGGACTGTATTCTGGCCCTGTTCTAGGGACTATGCAAACATTCATTTTGCTTTGCTGTTTTCGGATTAAGAAGCTATAGTTCTGTGTACAATAGTTCAGGTAGTATTTTTACACCTGTGTTGCTTGCATAACACTGAGTCCAGCTTGTTATCTATTTTTAAGGCGCTTTTTGTCTGATTATAAAGATTGATACGTGTGTGTAAAAGGTTGCTGTGAAATACTGCTAGTTTCATTGTATTAGTTGGCATACCCCTCCTCAGAGATAGAAGTTTCAACCCAGATCAATGATACCCTGGAAAAAAAGCCCAACTGAAGGGAGCACACAGTTGAACTTTCGGGAAAATTGATCTTTTGGTGGTCAGCGGGCAACAACCAGAAAACACTCAGACTGAGGGTAGTCATTAGGGTTAGCTATAAAAGATTTTTATGAGAAGCTCAATACTGAAAGGCTTAGAGTACTGCTGTTGTGGCACAAGAGCAGAAATTTGGATGGCTGGGAAGGTTTACTATGCAAAATGTAATAGTCTGTGGGGCTGGACACGGATTTGGGGGATTTAGTCTGGATCCTAAAATCCTCCTAACAAAGCCTTTTTGTAGGTCTGGCCATAAGTATTTTTACAGGGTTGTAGGTGTTTGGCATGGACGTGATGAAAACCTGATGAGTTTGCCAGACCTTTGAACAAAATGTACAAAGAAGAAATCCCATAGAACTTCTTTCTCTAAGATGCAGGGGTTTGTTCTCTTGGTGGGTTGAATGAGGTTGGGAGAGTTGAAATAGACTGCTTGAGTCAGGGTTAGAAGTTAGAAGTCAAGGAGCTGTGACTCACATGCTGTCTGACCAATGGTCTCCTGGGGCTGGATGTGGTATGGTGACTTAGCCACCATCCCTTGCTGTGAGCTGTGCTTCATGTAATGCCTGTATAGAGTTTAAAATCGTGCTTGTCTCTCCTGTTCTGTTTCCCTGAATGTACAAACTCATAAAAAATATTGGGCAATACTCCTACAGCAATTCACGCAAATATTATGGATAAGAAATGTACCATCTGTTGGTGCACAGTCTTGACTCAGGTACAGCCATGGGATCAACAGTGCAGATTTATTAATTCATTCAATCTAATTTATTCTGCTGGATATTTTTAGAGTTGCTTATGGGATTTAGTCTTCATTGTTCAGTATTCTCTGAACAGCAAGATTTACAACTACTTGTTATGCGGTTATTCATATAATCAGCGTGTGTGAAGAATTGAAACACTTTCAAATCCATATCCAGTTCTTTCCCCTGATAAGTATGTTAATGTCTTTCTTAACTCAGTAGGAGTGAGCCATGCCTAATAGAGTTGTGGAAATCATTGTCAAAGTATACAATAGGGGGCAAAAGTCTAAGTGGTTTTGAAAGGATTATAAGTCTTCTGGTGACTGTTACAACATGGGATGGTCCAGGAGTGCTGGCGGGTTGGAGTTGGGGAGATGGGCTTATGTCCAGGTTCAAATCTTCCCCCTGAAGCACATGGCCATGCCCATGGCCATGTATTGGGTTTGGGATCCTTGGGTCTCTGGCCAGGCTCAGCATGGCTGCTCTTATAATTTGATCCAATCTGTGTTGTTTCATCTCCCAGGATTTGATTTTTTTTCTTTCCTTGTTACATTAGTTCATCCTATTGGCAGATAGCTAGCTTGGGAGGAGGATGGGAGATTCTGTCAGTTTGATTAACTAGGAAGAACATTAATTTCCAGATGGTTTTACATACTGTTTATTGGTTTATATCTTACTTTTCATGATACCAACTTTGTAAGCATTATTTGCATTTATTATTTTATAGAGACAGGTTTAAGTGGAAGAATCCATTTTTTATGTATCCTTTAGACTTCTCCTACAGTAATGACTCCCTTCTTCAGATAATAATGAACATACATAGCAAATTAGAAATTAATTTTAAAATTTTATAATTCATCAGATTATTTCAACACACTCTTGCAACTGAAGAGTGTGCCTGTGCTGGATGGAATGGTGTAAATTACAAACTTCATAGTGAAATAACTTTTGTCATGGTCCTAAAGGTAGCATAATCATCTAAGCGTCTGATGCTTTTCTTTGCATGAGAGACTTCATGGTAACTGCAGAGAGACAAAAGCCAATGGTAAGAGAAGCAGCCTAGTATTCCACAAATATCAATGGAATTACTCAATGTCTCATAGGACTGAATTGCATTTATGTTGAGCAGTCTCACTTGCAAGTTTCCTATCTTATTGGTTTAATCTTGTTTTCGGTTTGCCAAAGGGAATATATCACAGGGGTACACAGGAGTGTACAGCTGGCTAAGGCCAGAGTATTAATGGACCCAACAGTGTACTTGCTGCAAATTAATTTCATTTTAAAATGTGTGAAAAAGACAGAAAACATTAATAGAGGGTGGGGTTTTTTTAAAAAAAAAAAGTGTGAGAGGTTCCCTTAGTTTGTTAGTTTGGTTTGGATTTTTTCTTGAAAAATCGTACATGGCATTGTAATTAGTTTAGGAAATGGTACTACTGTTCATACAAAAATGCCTCTGAAGGGATTTAATGCAGACAGAGCATGCAGGAAACTTGCAGGCTGAAGAGAACTGATCTGTATATATCTTTGCAGTTTCCTTTATATGTGGAGGTGACACAGTGCAATGCTGCTTTTTCATGCAAAAAATAAAATGGAACAAGATGGTATAAAATGCTCTTTCTGATCTGATGATTTTCCATCTGCAAAATGATTTTGCTAAGCTTAGAATGTCCATTGGCAAGTCTCAGCTCTCATATTGTCATCAGTAGGAGGGATGCTGAAAATTAAATGGATTAGGCAAAGCTAGCCGGTCCTCACCAGTGGGCCCTTCTCCTGTTCTATTGTTCAGGGTGAAGAGGCATAGCCAGGGACTGGGGTAAAAGATCTGCAGCAGGAGACTGCAATAAAAATTAAGGAAGGGGATTGCTGGTGTTCTTTAGGACTTCCTTTGAACTGTGCTTAACCCTGGGGTCAGTGGGTCAATTATTACACCCTGGTGCTGAATAACAGATCAGTGGAGTTGGGGCTTGGTGGTAGGGGAGGATAGGGGTTGCATATTCTGGAAGTTTTCTCCAATGCCTGTTTACAGTGCATGAGACAGTGCAAAGTAAAGAGCTGGTTTACCGAAAGTCACCTCATCAAGCAGTACAGCAGGACCTTTTCTCCAGCAGGGTAAATTAGTTTACTTGGTGACTGATGTCGTACAGCTGGACTGTTTCCAGTTCCAGTTGGGTTAGAGCTCAATGTGCTGCATTATGTTTTGTATGCATGTCAACAGGGACCTACAAAGTAATCGGGAAACTGGAGAAATATTTTCAGTCTGTGCCAACATGGTGATGAAGAATCAGTTAAAGTTTTAGGATACTTCCATGTTGGGGGCCTAAGCCTCTCCGACCTGCCCTCTGACACTCAGCTCTTTGGGAACCCGATCAGCTGAAGTGCATATGCAAAGTTACAGGGCTCAGATGTCAGGTGCCTGGAGCAGTGTTTTCGACTCACTGGAGCACACCTATTGCTAACTTTCACGGGCTTTTCATTGGCAACTTCCAGTGAAGGAGGTCCCTGGGTAGCCTCCCCAAGAGAAGGACTAGGAACAGTGTCCTTACTTTACTTTCATTTTTGCTAATGTGGAAAGGCACTGTGTCAGTAAGAAGTGGTGGAGTGCTGTGGTGTGATGTAATGATACTGTACTGCTTGAGAGCATCTGGAGCCCAATCAGCAGGCTGAGATTCCTGCACGGGTCACCTGCTCTGCTGGAGCTGTCTGGAGGTCAGCATTCCCATCTATACATAAGGGTCTATCTGCTTGTAAAAGGCTGCTACAGATGAGAAATGGATATACAATGTACTCATAATAAGCAGATTCCCAAAGAGCTACTGATGGGCTTATCCCATGAATCTCACCAATCCCTTTTAAAACTACTCATGCTCTTGGTTTTCACAACATCCTGCAGCAGCGTGTACCACAAATAAATTGTATTGTGTAACAAAACCGGAACAACAACAAAAAATCTATTTTTTTTTAGCTTTTCTGAAAAATTTTTAAGTTGTCAACTGATATTCACTAGGTGTCCTCTACCTCTTATGAATTTATACATTTATGACATGCCCCTAATCAGCCACTTCTTTCCCAGGAAAGCAAAAATGTATAGCAAATTATTAGATAGAACTTATCCATCATTAAAGTAACTTCAGCTGCTGGATTAAGAATTCAAATAGATAATATTTAGTTTTTAAGAAAGTTTTTTGCCTTATAATTTTTTTCTGCAGGGACATGTCTATGTAGTTATAAGGTTAAGTAATTTTTGTGGACTTAAGAACACACTTTTAGAGTCCCAATTTTGAGCTATTCTGGAGTTCATTCTGTAGCTTATAGATTTTGTTTCCACTGGAGCTTCAACAGAAAGAGTAAGAAAGATGTGCCAACATTTCCCACCAAAAAGTTAGTACTAACAATGCTGTACATCCATACTGTCGTCACTACTAAATATAATAGCTCATAGTAAATTATTAAAAAAACCCCATTTTTGATGTGTTTCACTTTGCAATGCTTTTAAAAATATGACTTTTCTGACAAGAAATGAGACTGAACCTGTGAGTATAATTCTACATCATGAAAAGGTGACAATATCAAGCTTGTGATTTAACGTCCTTTCAAAAGTGGAGAGGGATCAAAACCCAAGGAGACTCAGAGGTAGGTTAGTAGTCCTAGCAGGCTCCCCACACAGGCAGAGTAACTGGGAGTTTTATATAATGGTGTCTTATGTGTAAATTTACAGAGACGTGCCCCAGGAGAGCCATTTGAAAAGTAAGTGCAATTCTTATTTAGCCAAAAACCAGGTATGTGGAAATATCCAAACCTTTTTCATTGCTTTTTGCCCATAATGAGATGAGATTCTCCCTTTTCCCCATGCACTGGAAAAAAAACCCAAAACAAACAACAAATAAAAAATCAGTGAAAAATATTAAAAAATTGTCCTAGTAATCTTAAAATAAAAGATACATGAATTTGGAAAAACAATGCCTGCTGCCTTTTTTAACAAGTACCACATTGAAATCATTTCACACAAGACTATGTAGGTAGAGACAAGGATAACCTGAGGTCAATACACCGTACAGCAGAGCTACTATAAAACGGGCTTCATCATTACCTAAATTAGTTCAGGCCACTTATTTAGTGGATCTATATGTTTAGGTAACAAAAATAATTTTTTTATAATGCAAGGAGAGACATGCTTTCTCAAATGAAGAAACCAAGAAATGCCATCATTAGGCATTAAAACTTTTTGAATTTTCTGGGGGATTCAAAGAATATTTCTTCTTGTCATTCCCTTCAACAATTTTTCCTTTGGCTGGTGTTGCATAATTATATCAGGGGAGAAAAACAGCCTCATAAGCCTTTCTTTTTTTCTTTCTTTTTTTTCTTTTTTCAGCAGGAACTTCCTTAAGGGATCATCTGTTGAAAACAGATTATATTTTTTAGAAAAAGAGGCATTAGGTATTTATAAAATAAATACAAGAAATCGTAGACTATTACCTTCTTAAAATATGCATATTTGACATTGTTGTGCTGTCTTGGAGGAGAAAAAAATTTAGTTTTCTCTCATTAATACAGCAGCTGGTGAATTGGGCGCCCAAAAACTGCCCTCTGTTTGCCCTGTTCTGTTTTCTATTTGGTTAAATCTGATGCCATTCCTGCTGTGCATGAAAACAACCCTTTCAGTGGCTTTAGACGTCTCCCACGCTGTTCCCTGAGCTGTTCCAGAAGATTTAAGAGCAGACCCAGAGTTGTGCACTGGTTAGGTCTTCCATGTTAGCAGGGGGGTTTGGACCTTGTAACTCCATAGTGACTGCTTTCTTATCCAGTGTGGAGGTCACATGACAAATGATGTAGTAAATAAATACTCTTGGGATTTTTCTGGCTTCTGTTCTCTCTGTTCTCATGAAACAATGTTGCTACTGATGCTGATGTTCAAATGTAAGGTCACTTTTGGATTTTTTTTAACTTCTCTAGGAAGAGGATGAATTGGAAGGCTGAAAAAGACCTAAATGTGCATATCTGAACTGAAAAGGTGGTGGGTGAACTAATGTTAACAACATTAGCAAAAGAGTGATAGAAAATATTCATGAGGTTTCCTTTGATTATACCTGGATCTCACCACTACATCCAAGAAAGGAGATCGAGCTGTGAATTTGATATGGATCCCTATTTCAACCCATTCATAGTTCAGAGGTCTTTAGCTTTAGGTATTTGATTTGGGCAATTTCAAGTATAGAAGACAACTGAAAAACTTTATGTCTAGGCTAAGTTTCAAATTTAAACAGTCTCCGAGTTAACTGGTATTTGAATTTTCAATTATGGTTGAAGCCATTGTCCACTGATGAATATGAATTCACTCACAATATGACACAGAAATGTGAGATTTAGATGAGAAAGGAGCTGAAGTTAAATAAGAAACAGATATGTTGCTAGCTCAAATGAAATGAAAAGAATATGTGTGTAAGCCAGAAAATGCATTGAATTGTGAGAAAAACGTTTAATTTCCCATTTGTGATAACACCGAGAAACTAAACAGGGCCAGGGAATGAATGTTCACTCATGCAGCACTTATTGCTGAAAACCGGCAACATTATGGAACTTTCCTACTCTAGGCTGCTTGCCTAAAATCTCCAATCTCTACCTTCCCTCTGGCTTGATACTGCAGTAGCCCTTTTAATGACTGACATATATGCCTTAAAAAAAGAAAGCCTGCAAGAAAATTACTATGATTTTTTATACTTGCATGTATTTATGATGCCAGGAACCATATATGGACATTTTGCAATAAGAGGCACGTATCTGTTTTAACTGTGGATGCTTGGTAGTATCAGCTCTTGAAGATCAGACATAGTAATCTTCATTCTAAATATAAACATTGCTGGACATCTAAATCAGTAATTTGTAAGTAGTAGAGATTTCCCTTGCCTACATGAAGCAGATAATATATTTTCAAATCATAGCTGAGAATGAAGGGTGATCTTTACCCCGTTTTTTTCCCCCTATGCTTTCCTTTCTTCCTTCCATCCGCATCATTTATTCTATTGGATTTTTTATACAAGTGATTATGAACTACTGGTTTTCATGTTTAAACTGTGCAGGGTTAAAAGTATAGCTTTTCTCATATTTCTGTATTTTCTTCCACAAAAACCTTAGGAAGATGATCTCTAATTTCACTTCCTCAGCATGAAAAGCAAAACATCTGGTTGTCTTAATTTCCCACCCCAGCAGCTGACTTTCAAGAGAGCAAGTAAGCAATGACGTGCTTGAGATTAAAAAACAAAAATCTGCTATGTACATGTTGGCATGGGAGAATAGCAGTGTGATGGAGAAAAGCATTTAAGTTTCTATAGCACTCATATTTACAGAGCATAGATAAGAGCCTGCAGTTAACACTTTAACATATCCTGGACTCTGCTCTATTTCTTCTGGCCATTGTTAATGGAAAGGTTATGGTAACAGCTGGTTGGGGTTTCCCCTAAAATGAATATAAACAGCTGCTGCAAGCTGATTTTTGCTCTTCTCTTTCTCTCATACACATACTCTGAATATATTTCTGGGATAAGAGAAGATACTGCAATGGGGGCAATTATGACAAGAAGAGTAATTAAGAGGGGCTTTTGGTGGGACTTAGGTTAAAGCACTCTGAAATAACTCTTTCAGTGTCAGCTTGCTTCAACACTGTGGCCTTAAGAATAGAGAAGCTGGGAATGGAGGTTCTGTGTCCTTCTACTTATTATCATCAGATAATGTCTGGACCCAGAACAGGATACAACTCAATTTACCCTTCAGCCATTTCACTTACTTGCACAAAGAAACTGAGCATTTCTTGTTTTTTATATCCATTTTCAGGGTTCCATTCAATGACCATGTGAAGACCAGCTTCTTTACCTGTCTTTGTGGTGTCATAAACACTGTCGTGTAAGCAGGGCTGTGTGAGCCTGAAGGCCTTTGCTTGGTAGCTTCTGGTTAAAAACAAGAGGTGAGTGTAGAAGCAGGCACAACTCACCAATACTGTGGAATGTCTGACTGCCTTGGGCAGGTGGCCTGCTTCAGATCAAGGAGGGGAGGTGCAATGGCAGGCACTGCTCTCCAACACACACTCACCTGACTGTGCGTGTGCACCCAAAGGGTACATGCAGAGGTTATTCTGGAAAGGGTCTGTTGAACTGCCAGTGACCCTGGAACCCCCAACCCCAATTCAGGAACCTTGCTAAAGGAGCTTCTGCACATGCCCCAGTGCCAGAACCTTCCCGAAGGAGCTTCTGTGCATGCCCCAATTGGGGAACTTACACAGCAAGATGACCTCCTCATATCCTGATAAGACGTGGGCTTGCCCTATAAATAATGCCTGCCAAGAAGGCATTACCCCATGGAACCAGCCTGAAGGACTACTGGACCATGTGTTCCTGAAGAATTGCTGATGGAAAAAGTGCTATTGGACGACATATTCTTGAAAAACTGCTGCTGGAGGAACTGCTGCTGGATGAACCACAATTTTCTGAGGAACAGCTGTACCACACTGGAATGTGACTATTTTTTCTTTTTTGCTGATACTTTTTTCTCTCTCCTTCTCTGATTTATCTTACTGTACTTTATTTTTTCTTGGAACTGTAGTGTATCAGAATTAATATGAGTTGTGTTGTAGTTTGTTTATCAACTTTGGCTGTGTTTGAGGTATCACATTGTGATGTGAACAGATCTGTTTTGTGACTTTGAGAAGTTGTGACTTGGAGGAGTGCACCCGAATATCCATTTTGTGATTTTGGCTATGTCCAAAAAAGCACTTCTTTTGAGTTTATCTTGGTAGATTTGTTTTTCACTGATTTGCTACTCAGATATCCAAAAGAATCCTTTTACTCTCCCTTTCAACTGTGCAGGTTGGAGTTAACACGCCAACACTATTATTGTTATGATGACCACTATAAGGAGACATTCCTAATTCTTCCTAATAGTGCTCAGCCAGGACAACATATTCTTCACTTGCAGGCAATATATTTAAGACAGAAATTAAGGTCAGTGGTGGAGGAGAGATATAACTGTCTTTCAGGTTCTGGGCAATGGCTGTAATTTTAAAGACATTCAACTGGAATTCTCTCAATCAACTTTTGTGACTTATTCTTCATTGACAAATATCTTGAAATATACTCAAGGAGAATTTCTACTGTATCAGTTTCTCTGCAGTAAGCCTGGCTGTTTCAGGACCTTGTATTGTATTTCTGCATGGAAGTCAATCTCCTGGAGAGAGCTGGAAAATTTACAGGATCAAAGCCTAATTATTCATGCTGGAGGGGACTGCTGGGCCAAAATCCTGACCAAAGCAGGGCCAAGTCTGAGGACAGACGGGTTTGCTCAGTGCTTTTTTCCAGACAGATCTTGAAAACCTCCAAGGCTGGAGATGGTGTGCATGTTTTAAGCAGTCTGTTCCGATGTTTTTCTGCCTTCATGGGGAAGATATTTCTCCCTATTTCAGGCTGAACATGTCCTGTTTGAATTTGTCTCTCTTCCTGTCAATGCTGAGAAAAAGCTGGCTTAGTCTTCTGGATAACAGTGTAGGTGTGGAGGAGCTGCTTCTAAGAGTTCCCTTGAACTTATCTCTTCCCCAGGCAGATCATTCCCAACTCCCTCAGCATCAGCAAGTGCTACAGCTGCTGATCATCTTGGTGGCTGTCCACTGGATTTGTTCCAACTGATCAGTGTCTTGTGCTGGGGGAGCCAAAACTACATGCAGTATTCTAGGTAAAAGGCATCCAATCACTCTTTCCTTGTTCACAAAGTCAGTTGTTTTGCTAGAGTAGACAACCAGGCTGGGTGGGCATGATTTGCTCATCAAAAGTCATGCTGGCTGCTCCAAAGGTCTATTTTCTCCTCCCTGGGCCGATAAATATGATTTCAGAAGTCTTGCACTGGGATTCCATCATGGACCAACGCTGACCTAGACAGTCCTTCTGGTCTGCTTTGAAGATGAGTGCAAGATTTCCTGTTCTCCACTCATGAGGGTCACCTCTCAATTTCCATAAAAGTTCTTTTACAATAAAAACGTGGCTTTACAAGCGCATTCACTTACATGAATGTGCCTGCTATAACCCACCCTTTCTCTTATCTCCCCCTTTATTACTAACGTGATAACACAAGAATTAATAAAAGGGGAGGGGTTGGACTTCCTGTTCCACAATACAGTCAGAACAGCATGCTTTTATCCGTCATGAAACTCTTTCATTTCAACAGTGTTGAGTGACACTAGGAACAAATTTGTCTCCCTTGGTCTGGTTTATTTTCTTATCTTGCTTGTATGTGTGATAATTCAATCACTCTTAATATTGGAGATTTTCTGTTTATTTGTATATCTCTTTAGTTTTGATCAAAACCAGAAATTACCATTGATCTGAAAGGGAAACAGCAATTACCTACACTACCATATTCAATGTACAGAGCGGGTATGGTGATATAAATATTTTGTTTCTCAAGTCAAATACAAACGTAGTCATGCATGGATTCAACATAATGCTGATATTGCAATAGATTTGTAGAAAAGTTTGTGTTTAGCAAAAAATAGAACCATTTTAGAGGAACTGAGGTGGGGATCTCCAGCAATCTTAATACATTCTGATAATCATTTAGGCATATTTTTACTTTTAAATAATATATACTTCATATGAAGTACTTTAGTCTGCAGCAGAATTTGAATTACTGTAGGACAATAAGATATATTCAGGCCTTAGCCTGCATGATGAAAAAAGAATTAACCTTTTTTGTCCATATTTCCAGGTGCACCATCAAGGAATGTCCAGGTATAATACACGAACGTTAACCACACCATGTCTTCTCTGTGCTATATTTACCATAAGACTAAAAGTAAATACAGATTCTCTTGATTACTTGTACCTTCTGTTAGCAGACCAAGAAATAACAGCTTAGGTCCTGAGAGAGAGCACTGGGAGAGATCTGACTGTTTGTGCAGCCATGAAAATAATATTTCTGAAGAAGTGAATTCCTAAGGTATATAAAGTAGCTGTTGACCAAAAAACAAAGGACATACTAATTATAGCTAAGTATGTGAGATGAATTTTGACTAATCTCACACCTCAGACCAAAATGTAAGCTTGTCCAGAGTAGCAAGGTTTTGATTCATATTTTAATTTATTTAATTTATTTATTTAATTCAGCTTTTCATTTTTTTACTTACATTGCTGTATACCTCTATCTTTCTAATTTGGAATAAAAACTCAAACTAAGCACCAGAACTTTTTAAAGAGGCTGCTTTCTCAATGTTTTTTTCAAAACCAGAAATTAAAATCTCAGTTTCTTTTATTCTTGCAGACTAGAAACCTTTGAATATATGAATGTTTTGACTGAGTTTTCCTAGGCAACAAAACTTTCAGTACTGACCTAAGCCAGCCTGTTGAAATTTGTCCAACTCTAATGATAATATGAGTAGACAGACTAGGATAAAACAGTTTTAAGTCCCCTTAAGCTGTAAAAGGAAAGGAACCCAAGGATGTCTGGGCTGGTTTCTTCCTCAGAGACAGAAGGTACACACCCATCATACTATAAACATCTGGACTGCATCAAACAATCTAGGTGGAGAGGGCAAATGTCTTTGCTGCAGTCTTTCATGAAAGATTAAATATCTGTCTGCTTTTTCAAATACAGTCATACTATAGTGCCTTACTTTTATATTTGCAATTTTCTTTGAAAACTTAAGTTACTCATTTTAAGCATGGTTATAAAATATAGATTTCATTTTGCAACAGCAACAAAAAAAAAGTTTTAAATATTTTATTTTGACTTTGAAACAGAGTAAAATCTAAACTTGAACATCCTGTTGCAGAAAAGCAAATCTCTGTAACAGCCCCAAACACCATTGTGATAATTTTATAGGTGGAAAAAATATAGGTAGAAAGAAATGGACAAATTTGATTCTGTAAATAAATGGGGTTTGACAATCTCTGTTCTACCCTCAGAACTATGCTTTCTCACATTTCTGCTCAATAGTGGTCTATTCTGTGAAGTGATAAGAGCTTTCACCTGATAACTTTTAAGTTGGAGTGATTTGGGTTAGCAGGTCATTGTGCAGGAGAAGGATAGAGCAATCTCTGACAGTGCACAGCGTGCAAGGTGGGAATGACATCCTAAGACATGTCCTGGAGTGCCCACTACCTACACCAAGAACATTTCAAGGGCACAGCCTGGCCATCCCAACAGACGAAGCAAATGACACCGTATGGCTCTCTGCAGATGGTGAATATCATCGCTATAGTGAGCTGAAATAAAATAAACCGTCTGCCTAAGATTAGCCTCTGAGACTGATCTTTCTGACCTCAAGATGTCCAGTTGCATGCCCTGTGCAAAGGAGGGTGCTCTGCTTGATTTTCTCAAATAAATTTAATGCTTACATTAAAATCTCTACAGGTCTGCCTGCTCCTGTCTGCACAAAATGAGTTTTCTCAGCCTTGAGGAGGAGGTGTTGGCTCTTTCAGGAGGACCTGGAAACAAGAGCGTAATAGATCTTCCTGGCCATGCTTCCTGCATGATCTTAGGTTGAGATGCTTAATCTTGAAGAGTTTCCGTTCCTCTCTGCCTCCCAGTATAACAGGGATAATAATAGCTGCCTGTATCATTGGTGTGATGTGAGGATTAATAAGCCATTCCTGTGAGGCTTTCTGGCACCCTGATGACAGGGGCTGCCTGAGTGCCCTGACAGAATGCAGGAGTGGGGGAGCTCGCAGAGCAAGAGATGTTCACTCTCTAGTGTTGAGTTGGGGGAAAAAAAACAACCGTGAGAGCAGGAGAGGGAAGATACCACCCATGGAAGCTAAAGCAGCTGCAGAGGATGGGTTGCAGCGCCCAACGTGGCTAGGAAATAGCATGTCTGTCTATGATGTTGTTCTATGATTGCATGTATGTGCACTATACAAGTATGTGCTATAAATTAATTCCATACCTGTGAGACCTGGGTTTCTTGCAGGCTGGCATATCATCCTGTACGAGACTGGAGCAGTTCAAGGCAGTTCATCCATAGTACTGGAAAAGGGAGAGAGAATTATGGAGTAGCAGAAGACAAAGAAACCAGAATCACATGCTTCAAGCTTTGAGTCTGTAGCAGCAAGGAAGTCCTTGCAGCAAGGTAGTCCCTCAAGGCTTGTGCTTGTGTGTACCCAGGTAGTCATAAGGGATGGCATTGGTGGGTTTTGTGAATGCTGAGAAGGTATCAGCCTAAGACAGAGATTGTGATTCCTACAGGTGTGCTTATGTACCTTTTTAGGATCCATTGTGCTTCTCTTTATTTCTTTTGATGATTAAATTATTTTGGTTTGAGGGTTTTTTCCTTGTTTTTTGTGCCCAGTAACTGATCCTAAAGGGAAAAAAATCATCGCATCACAAACTTAATCTATATTTTGTCAGTGACACAGAATAACAGTTTATATTTTTTAAGAAATTATTTATATTAGAAATCTTATATGTCATAGTATTTGGTGGGAATCTCTGCTCTCACAGATAATTTGCATAGCTCAATTCACACAGTAACTGAAATGTTATTGTATCTGCGTGAGCATGGTCTGCATCTGATGTGAAATTTCTCATAATCTAAATCAGGACCTCTCAAATACCAGTCTAATGAGGATCCAGATGTGACTAATTTATTTTTTCCTTACATCTCCCCATAGCCTAAGGATGAGACACTTCCTGCATTTCTGGGATTGCTGGTACTTACAGGAGCAGCTGCAATGTGTGATTGCAGTGCCCAGCTGGAAAGACAGAGCACCAGGCTGGCCTGGCAGAGCTGGTACGCTGCTTGCAGCTGAGGAGAAGGCTCATAGAGGTGACACAAAGAGGAGAACAGTTCAGTGATGTGCCTTAACTTCATGCTTAATGTCCCTCTTATTCACGGCTCTGATCACTGGATGAAGCATCATTTGAATGTGGAAGGAGGGACCTGTTATCATATATGAGAGCTGGTCATGTGCTACAGTAGGGAGAATTTGCAGGTAATACCACTTATTCTAGGGGGAAATAAAAACCTCTTTTCGTCACTACAGTGACGTTCAGATTAAAGTAGAAATGATGGTGGCAGCTGGATCGAGAGCCAGACATGAGGGTTTTAGAAATCCATATGCTGTTAGTATCTCATTAATAGCTCTTTAAATGTTATTTTCTAGTCCTTTAATTTGGTTTTTTTTGTAAGCTTTTCAGGAGGGTGGTGTCCTACTGCTCTTAGTGGACTTAGCAAAATACAGCCTGACTCAGCTTGGACTTCAAGTTTTTTACTGCTGTTCCATAAAAAAAAAGAGAAGAAGAAGTTTAAGCACTTAGTTTTAATGGCAAGTCATGATTAGTCCACTTAATCACTTTCTAGTACCCATAAAGCCTTTGGTAAGAGACTGACAAACTTCATAGGAATACTCAATGGTTTCTCTATTTACATGCTTTTGAACAGTAATATTGCCATAGGTGTGTCCTACAGCAAGGCAGGAGTGGGCTTTGTCCATTCTGCTGCTACAAAAAAACCCTGTGACTACATACAGTATGGGTATCTGTAGTTCAGGTATAAATTCTACTTACAAATCAAGCTCATTTAACTTGGAGAGAAGGTAGAGTGAGCTTGTGCCTGCCTGATTTCAAATAGACAGAATTTCAGGTAGGTTCTCCACTTTTCCTGACTGAGACTTTATATCACAACTGAGATCTTGCATATGTGTTTGACTAAGAGGATACATATTTTCACGAGAAGTGCTAGCACCAAGTATCTTTGTCCATGTGTGCAACTGTACACATCTAATTAAGGCCCTGTGATTCAGGCCTTAGGGGATATTGGTAAATTATGTCTATCACTAAGAAAGGAAACATATGCATTTCAGCATTTCAGGTTTTTTTCCCCTGGAGATTTCACATTCCAAATAACTCATTAGCAATTGAATTCCTTCCTTTGAAAGATATGGTGAGAAGTGATTCATTTTTATGCTTGATTCTTGATTTACTCAAATCAAGATTTTATGTGGATTATTTCTGAAAACAATTTGTTTTGCTGAAGCAGTATGGGAACTTCAATACATTGTACAGACTAAAAAGTCGCATTTGGATAGTTGCAGGGGAAAGTGTCACCTAGCTATTATTTATTTCGTGTGACTCACTATATTATCCTTATCGATGAAAATATGCACAGAAAGGTCAATCCTAATTCAAAATAGACACATACAGGTGTGTAAGTCGCAAAAAGAAGTCTTCAACACATCTGTACACCTCTTTAGGGACTTGACATGACCACCCCCACAACATGCAAAAGACACTGGGTTTGTGGCAGGAAAAGTCCTGCATGCTTGTCCATTCCATGTTATTTGAGGAGACACAGCCCAAAACGCACAGGAAGTGCTGAAAGCTGGGCCAGCAGTGGGGCTGATCTCTGCAACAGTGTGGAAGAAAGGAGGAGAATCATGGGTGGAAAGGAGAGCTGCCACCTCTGTTCTGTGATGGGAGCTTGCGGTAACTATTTTGGGTTTTAATAGAGGATCTTCATATGCAGACCCCTTGCTGCTCTCTCAAGGTTCACATGACAGTGAGACCAGTCAGTACTGCTTTTCTATTCTTGTAAGCCATGCTAGCCATGGAGAGAAAGAAGAAAGAAAAACATGGTTTATTCATCTTGAATCAAGCCAAAGAGTGAAGGTTTTCTGCAGGTCATCTACCCTGCCTGCCTAGAGGCACCTGTTTAGCTATAGTGGGGAAAAAGCCATGAAGCCAACTGTCAAGAACTTCTTGGGATAAGACACTGACCCCCAGTGCTTGTAACACATCTTCTGCCTCAAAAGTAAGAGCAGCTTCTCCAGACTGCTGGGGGGCGCTTGGCTGGAGGTATGATTCTCCCACAATCTGATCTGTGTGAGAGTGGCTGGGTGTTGCAGACCACTGGCTGGAAGGGTGCCAGATCCTGTTATATCTTCATGGGATGCATTTGGAAAGGGATCTGCTGACCCTGGGTCAGGAACAGCGGCTGTCACAGCTGCCCCAGTCCCACTGAGGATTGAGTTTGCAGCCATGGTTTTAACTCTCCTGTAAATCCTGCCTTGGCCACTGTAGCTGCCTTTGGCAGCATTATAGCTCTCAAATCCCTCTCAACATTCTCTAACAACCATGATGAGGTGCTGAAACATGGAAGCTGAAATCCCTGCATTATTGTCCTCCAGTGAAGCAGACTTACAAGGGGAACATGCCTTGAAAACATCTGGTATTGGGTTGGGAATTAGGACCAGATACAGCTTTACAATGACCAGATTATTACACATGATACCATTGCTAGCAACAGGGAAGTCCTTGTTTTAATTCCTTCAAAACCGAAACAAAAAGCACTTTTTTTTTTTCCTAACGAATGTATGCCTTTGTCTGAAGAGTGTGTCTTGTTCTGTACAAATTGAGGAAAGAATCAATTTTCTGTGATAAGCCCGGAGTAAAATTAAATAATTATTTCCTATATCCTGCAGAAATTATATGGTTATGAATGTCAGCATAACAGTTAACATTTCCAGTTCACTCTCCTCCCAGTGTAATGCCTCTTTGCATACCAGCAGCTGAGAATGAAAAGATGACACATAAGGGTTTTTTTGTATTCTGATTAGTAAGAAAGTCTCTAATGAGAACAATACTCAAATAAGTATGAGGATTAATTCTTCCCATAAGAAGAAAAAGTTATAATCTGTCTTCACTGCTTTACAACTTTTCAAAGTAGATGAGTAGGAAAGCTGTGTAATATTGGTACATTTTCTCTAAAGAAAGTTGGCTATTACTTTTTTTCCATAAAGCCAGTGACATAGTGACATATTGTTGAGTGTTGGGGAATTGAAAGGGAGAGGCATTTTTATTTTGCAGTCTTGCTTTTTAAGAATAGCATATCTCTAAGTATTGTCTTTACAGTTCAGAAGTGATGCCCTTTTGGTTCTTCAAGGTTCTTTCTGATGTCTAGACCTCATCTGTTGTTGGCAAAAATTCACTTTCTGACTCTGAACAAGAAGTTTTCCTTGGAATAAAGGATCTAACTCTTATCCTGGAAGATACTGTCTCTCCCTTGTGAATGGCTCGTTTACCTCAAACTTTTCCATTTCTTCCACCTCCCTCCTTGCCCAGCAAGCCTTTTCCACTAACAGCTCTTCCCAGAATCACAGTGCTGAGGGGGGGCATGGTATTGGGAAACAGAGGCAAGTTGCCAAGGTAGCCTCTTGTCGTGCAAACACATGTGTTGGGTGTTCCCAGGACTGAAAAGTACATTGGTACTGAGGAATCCAAGAGTAACACTGAGATCTGGAAAGAATTGTCTCCCATTTCAGGGGCCATTTGGACCTGTAAGAAATTAAAAATCACGTTCTCTGTGAAATAAATTGGCTAACACCACCAGATTTGCCTGTAGAATACACCAGCGTGTGGCTAACCATCATGAGATGTGATACTTATCCATGCCATGAAGGTTAATGGAAGCTCTCAAGAAGCAAGAAAAGATGAAATAATTTTTCTCTTCATGGAATAAATTTTTCAAATTTCCACTTAGGCATTACATACTGTATAAGGTATTAAGAACCTCCCAGTTGAAATATTTTACACGTTTTGGCTTACGTGACAGAGCTTTTTTAAGGCAAATCTGCATGCATTTTAAATGGGCAAAATGGTCTTTTTTTTTGTACTTTTATGCTAATAAATTTTTTGAGCACCTGAAGACAACCTGAGGGACTTGTTTTGGGGAATAGAATTTCCTACATGCAGGAGGTTTTGACCTCTGATGTGTGATATAAAGTATAGCTCAGCTTGAAGAGAAGATGATAAACTCTTTAGTTTGTAATCCTGCTTCTTTTTGAGGAAAGTATTTAAAAGACCAGCAGGCTTCTAGGCCTCTCAGATGGTAGCTATTGGATGCCCCTAGTTTTAGGCTTATATTGCCTTAAGCTACTTTGAGAGAAAATAGATGCAGATTTACTAACATTTTACGTTGTCTTTTGTCAGAAGTGCCCGTAAACGAAATCTTGAAGCCATTGGAACTTTCGTTATCCAGATTTAAATTCTCATATTGTTTAGACAAAAAACTGGCATGCTGCAAGTTTCCCATTTAATTTATGTAGAATCTTCATTCAACCAGCTGGATTTCTCTTGCTGAACATTATAATAACTTACTAAGCAGTGAGCTGGAGTTATCTAGACTGACAAAAGGAAAGAGTAATTACGTTCTATTTCTGGGTGAGAATCAAATTAGAGCTGCTTGGAATAGCCACAATGTACTGTGAAAATAACTGTCAAAATGTAACTTTCTTCTGCTCTTGTGTATCACATTCATGCTAATGTTCACTTAAAGTGTTTGGTACCTTTTAGGAACTCAGGAGTAAGGAAAGGACTAGCATTGTGGATGGAGCAAGAAGAACCTGTATCTTGAAACTTTCTGGTGAAGTTTGTAAGTAGTTCAGCTAATGCCTCCCAGTACGCCTTTCATTGCACATGCATTAGGGACTTCTGAAATCTTTTGCAGACATCACTATACTTAATTAAGATAATTATATTTTATGTGCTCCCTGACTCTTCTAGCACAAGGCTCCTCGGAACTGTGATGTTAATCTTGCAACTTGTGGCCGTGCATGCTTTTGTTTATTTCACGTGCAGATCCGGACCTGTACTCTACCTTTCACCTTATGCCCGTGGCAGCTTTATCAGTAGCTTCTTTTGGTAGGTCCAGTGAAATAGATTTTGGCAGTACAAATAAAATCTCAGCTACATCTCTTTTAGGACTTTTACTGGAAACTAGAAAAGCAGTTTCCCCTTTCAAAAAGGCATTATGTTATGTCTGGAATATTGGACTGTTACGTTTTAAATCATGTTTAAAATTGTTGATAGTCATAAGGTAAACCATGGCACAGTATGATGTAATTTTAGTAATTTTAAGAAAGCTAAACTTGTTTCACATTCTTTAGGTGAAAAAAAGTCATGCAATTATCTCTGCTAGCATGGTTTCATGGGTATCTGAATTAATGGAGCAAATCGTCCTATGATAACAACTTTTACCCTAGCTTTTACTTAAAAATGTGTATTAGGTCTTGCCTAGGAAAAGGTTAGATCTTGGCTTAGATTAGATCTTGTCATAGATCTAATATGGGCTCTTCTCAGCCCTATCAGTCCAGTTTACAACATAGGCAGAATGCATTTTGCTGAAACACCCTTCTCTGACAAGATATTAATATTGTTTTTAAAACTTTCAGTAAGGAGTTTGGTGTTAATTTTTTACCCTAACACCTTATCATTAATTAATAACTGCGTAATATACAACTAACAAAGCTATGTTATTGCCAGGAAGATCTGTCTTAACTCATGCCATTAACAATTGTTACTTAACAGTAGAAACTTAGGCCAGCTTAAATATTCTATACATAAATTCTTCAAATTTTTTTTCACTCTCACATCATCTACAACTGTATTAAAATTTAATTTATGCACTGACTGAGAGGATTACTATGCACATGCTAAAATCCTGTATTGAAAAGAGAGAGTAGAAATGGTGACTGAAGTCTAGTACCTGGCTCTACTTCCAAATTGTTTTTTAGACAGAGGGGTCACTTATTTTCTTCACCAGGGAAATAATGTGCTTCATAATAAATAGTGTAAGAATATCATAAGGTAGTATAGATACCTTTGTTTACATTTGATTCATTACTCACTACATTTTTACCACTTTTTTTTTGAAGCAGCTTAGGGAATACTCTAACAAGGCAGATAGATAGAGGTAGCAAGAAAGTAGAGATAGGTTACAATTTCAGTAAGTGTATGGAAAAAAACACACAGCATTTTTCCAAAACACAGGTCTGTAGATTGCAGCTGTGGTAAAAAGTCTGACCTTGATTTATTGCAGTCCCCAGACTTCAGGCACTAGCATTTAGGAAAAATCACTTTCAAATGTGTAACAGCTTTCGGGGGGTTCCGCACACACTTATATTTTGAAAGTCCTGTTAGACTGTATCACGTACCAAGATAAGGTACATGAAGCTACGCTTTCCTCCTGCTGCTATCTTTCAGCTTAGGACTTCAATGTTGTTTCTCATCATGTGCTAGTCATCAAAGCAGTCGGTCTTGGTTAATCAAAGTAAAACTAAGGTTTATGTGCAGTGGGTTTATTTTTTCCTGTTATCTCCATGACACTTAAGTGACCTTGCCACTAAAATTCCCTTTCCAACTTGTGACATTGACATTGTAAGACTTCTGAATGCTTATCCAGCTCTCCATCCAAGATTACCAGGTCTCTGGCCTTGTCTTTCTCTTCAACTGGTCAAAATGCTTTAGAATATTCTATAATAAAGGTATAATTTTATAATCTTTGTACATTTTCTGTTTCCAACCTGGCGTGTTTTTCTATTTTGGAACAAATTTAACTTCAGAAACGCAACTTTCTTTTGGAGGGAAGAGGAAGGATTCTAGCTCCTCTCACCTCCAATCATAAATGGTGTTTCATCAGAACCTGCTCTAGATTGAGACACCTTGCATGGTTTCCATTGTCCAGATGTCCATGTCTTGCCCTGGTCACAGTGACTCTGAGGGCACAGCTCCTGTGTTATACTTGCCTGCCCAGTGCAGATAGCTTGGATATCCCAGGCTTATAAAATGGCAGTAGTCTCTGGCTGGCAGTTAATTGCTCCCCTTATATACAACTCATTATGACCTCAGCTGCTGAAGACCTTCATAATGTCTACTGCAGGTTATATTGATCTGTATTTTCTAACAAGTCTTAGGTAATGAGCATTTCCAAAGTATTGAAATAAATAAATTTTCAAAAATGACAGTAATCCTTAAACATATTTTTTGGGAAGAAAATAACAAAGAGACCAAGCAGAAGGGATGAAAAACACCAAAGAAGCTCAGATTTTAAAAAGAACTCAAGGCTTTCTACATAAGAAGCAAATAAGTGAAAGCCTTTTGCATATGCAGCATTGCATACAATTGATAGATCTTGCGAGATAACATCACTGGATCTGTTCAACCACAGAAATTTTTCTGCAGCTGGTTCATATTCACCAGAGAAAACTGAACATTTATAAGTTCCAGAGGGCTGTGTTCATGGTCAGGAGAAAAGTTTGAAAGTGGTTATGCTGGTTCAAAACTTTGGAGACACAGGGTAGCCAGACACAGTAATATCTGTCTAACACATTTTTTTGTCAAATAATCCAGAGTGAGTTTACAGGTTTGAATTTTCACAAGTGCTGTGGCATATGAAAATACAACACAAAATTTTCATAATATTGATGAATAAGTCATGAATTTACAGTGCTAAACACAATGCTGATGCAACTTAAACTAAAAAAGGAGTATGTTTCTCTGTATCATCCACAGCTGGTAAAACTTCTTTTCATGAGCTCTGAGTAGGAGACATACAGTACTAGTACACTTCGGAGAGTGTTTCGTTATGTCATGGATCGATCATGGAGAAGGAAGGCAACAAGAATCCTCTCGTTGGAGTTTGTTTCCTGGATGCAGAAGAGAAGCTTGGAACATGAAAGCTAATTATAGCCCTTCTGTAGCACAATTTCTGTGTTTAACTGTGTGATCTACAGTGTTTTAGGGAACAAGCGCCAATGATAACTCTTCAAAGTCTTATCTCCATCTTCTTTAATGACAAGTGCAGTTGGCCTTATTCTGCTATCATAGAGAAACATGTAGGTCAATAATCCAGATAAGAAACATTATTCAAGTTTATTAGAAGCATTGGCATATCTGATGCAAATGTTTGAGGTTTTAAAATATTTCCTAAATATAACATTTATGGAAGACTTCTGCCAGTTTTACACTTCTGAAACCCTAATGAAGGGCAGAGTCCTGATTCAGCTGGGATGCATGATAGTTTGCTGAAAAATACAATGGTTTGTAGTCTACAATGACATTTAATCAAAAGAGCAGTTTGCATATTGTTTTAACCAATGAAATCGTAATGGTTTAAGAACTATGTACACTGAAAATCTGTATATGCTTTTACTACTGAAATTGTTTGGTTTTAAGTCCAGATTGTCAGATCAATGTCTACTATAAGTAAATGTGATATGACATAAGAAGTTCTTTGACATAATTATTTTCATTTCAACTTGTAGCAGTTATTTGACACAGTTACCACCTGGTCCTGACAAAATTAAAACCTCATCATGAGGTTGGGTATTGTTCAAACCTTATCATGATCACACGGAATTACAGAAGAGCCTCTATATCTTGTTCTTTTGCCACACTGTTAGCAGATGTTTTACTTTAAAAATGTGAGAATTTAGACATCTTTACAACATCTCTAAAATTTTAATTCATATCCTTCTCTGCATGCATTTCTCTGAGAGACAGTTGAGGACTTGACTCTTGAGCTCTTCATGAGAATAGATCAGTATGGTTACACTGCAGATTGCATGTTCTTCATTATTACAGTGCAAGTGATGAAAGTTTCTAGTAACAAAAGGACATTTGGTAAACAAAGGCCAGTTGACTTTTATATGAAGTGAGATTTGCCTTTTTGTCCTAGTTATGCACAATGTGGCAGTCAACAAGCAATTTGCAAAGGGCTTGGGGCAGGAGAACCAGAGTCATGCACTTTCTCAAGATGTTTAAAAGCAGAGAGAGGCAGAAATGAGACTTTTTTTGCTGGGACAATGGCCTTTTCTTTTATGTTTTGCTGTCTTACCTGATGATTGTTGCTGTAAGAAACAGAGACTTCTGTCCTGTACATGGGCAAGGAAGGGGTCGTGGCTCACAATTTCACCCACAATGAAAGAGAAGCTGGTCGTTTTATCCAGATGAGTATTATTCTGTCATTTTTTAACTGCTGCAGACCCTGATTAGAGACAGTCATGTATTTGTCCTCCTACTTGGCTGAATTTTGACTATTAGCCGTAACATTTGCACAAGCTGGCAGCAACTTTTTGTGGTTTGGTTTATTCCCCACCCCTTCTTTAATCACAATCAAGTCTCTTTTTAATGGAAAATTCCTCTTTCATCATTTCCACCTAGAAAAATGTACTATTTTTCAACTAGAAGTAATAGGAAAGAGAAATAGTTTCCCATTTCTAGTCTTTAATTTTCTTACAGGTAAGAGGGTAAAACCCCCAGAAATCTACTTAATTTCTGCAGAATCCATTGGTGTTATATTTAATTAATCCTAGCATTTCAGGCACCCCTGCCTTTAGAAATGTAAAATGTCCAAGGAAGTACAGACTTTCATTTACTGTTCATGTCATTTGTAATTATGCCTTTTGATTTCCCTGTGACCTCACAGTTTTCTTTGACTCTGTTTTCCTGCCTGTTTGTAGAAAGGAACCAACCAAGCAGGAAACAAAAGAGCAAGAAACAATGGTTACTGAAAACTAAGAGCTGAGAAAAGAAAACCAGTATTTTTGTTTTCAGTGTTACTGTTAGAAAAATAACAATATTGAACAGCTATCTTGTATTCTTTGGTAGCCATTGTTTTTCCCTCAGAAAACCTAGCAAGAGTGAAAATTTCAGGTGAGATGTTATTTCTATTACACTTAGCAGAAATAGTATTAAGGTAGTTATCCTGCTGGAATACATTGGTGATAACCTGACATCTGAGGAAAAGGAAGTGTTGTACATGAAAATGAAACTGGGAGAGAAAAGAGGCTTCCAACTACAAGCATAATGCAGCATTATTATAAATAAATAGAGCATTGTTATCATAAAACAGCAGAAACAGGGCAAAGTGGATTCAGGAGGCTACATTTGCTTCTTTGATATGAATGGTAATTTAGCCCTGGCTCAGAATGTTAGAGCAATTACATAGCAGTTGAAGACGGGACCCAACATATATATTAAAATCATTTTTGGTCCTATTTGGGTCTTGATAGTTCAGATGTCAATGGTTGTTAGATTAATTCTCAGTGCAAGTGAATCTAATTTATATGCTCACTAGTGGATATTCAGAAACTCAGAGGAAACCCCAGACTGGAATGTTTGTATTCTACTTGTGTGTTTTATGTTTACATTCTCCTTCTTCCCTTTAGTAAATGCCAATGTAGGATATTTCTCTTCTCTTCCCAATCCATATGCTTTTGCTTGCCAGAGCATGTTGCTAAACTACTTCCATTAGTATTGTTATAAATCTCAAGGGCAGTGAAGATTAGTTAACTGTTTTGAAGAGGGATAGTATCCAGTTGGACATATATCTATTGTCATTCTCTATGAGTATAATCTGGTAACAACATATACATTTGTGAATTGTAAGTTTTGATTTATGATTACATTGAATGAAAATGTTTTCTTTTCCTTCCAAAACAAGAATATTTTATTTTGAAATAGGGAGTATTAATGCCTTTTTTTGAGATAAAAAGTGTCAACAAGGGTCTTATTTCTAGGAAGAAAGCTTTCCAAGAGAACAAAACAGCAGTCTGTTGGAATAGAAATTCTTGGAAGTAAAGCTAATTTAGGCATCCCAAGCAAGTTTGTTGCACGTGGGTGTGCGATAGAGAAATAAGAGCTTAAAAGACTGAAATGGCCACTGTCTGTAGCTGCTGCATAGCACAATAGCACAGTACCTGACAATTATATTTACAATCTCTGATCAAGTGATAAACTACATTATTAAAGGCATCCTACTTTGAGTTATTATTGTTTAAATGACTGAGGTCTGGACTACAGTTTAAAACAGCTAGTACTTGGCTAGAAGATTTCTGAGTGTATCCTGCTCCTTCAGGATGTCTTTCTCTATATAAATACCATACAGTGAACATTCTTCACATCATTTAGTCCTAAGTAATGCTTTGTCAATAGCCTTGGCTACCGTAGCATTGGAGATGGATAAGGTGTTCCTTTCCTGTCCTGAGCTGCTAGGTCTTTTTGTTTTGCATGCTTAATGCTGAATACTCCTTGTAAAACTAGTGGGTGTTCTGACATGGTCAAATGAGAAAAGATCTATATCCTCCTCTAGAAAAGGTCAAAACTCAATTAATGGATAGCTGAATTGCTCCACACACCTGTAGGCACGAGAGTACACACATGATGGGAATGCTGGGGCTTGTAGAATAGTAATCTACCAAGTCTCTGGTTCCTGCTCCAGGGTGAGACTAGCAGGTGTTGTCAATAAATGCAAGCAGTGTAAGAGCTGCTACATGCTGGCTAATGAAGTACTCTACTGCCAGTTTGCACCAGAACCACAACAAAGTGCTCTCTGTTTTGATCATATGCCTTGCACCCTCTTTGTTGGTGGTACTCCCTGATCCTAGCAGGCAGATAACAGGGAAAATGTATGACCTAGAATTGGAAACCCAGGGGTTTGGGGGACATTGGGTGCCTTTGTGCCACCGGAATGATGACAGGAAATGCATCAAGTGTAGAGAAACTGATACAGAATTTACAACAAAAGAGCCAGCAGTGTCTTGTGTCTAATTTTATGAATTCACTGCTGGAAGATAGCTCAGAAGATCATCACACATGAACTCCTAAAATAAAGTAAGTTCACACATAACGATGAAGAGGGTTTTTTGCTGATTCCTAAAAACTTCAAGTGAAGATGCCTTGATATTTCTAATAATGCAGTGGAGTTGCTTATCCATCTGTTGATAACTCAACTGGTTTCCTTTTATGAAGTCTCCAATTGTCTCTATGCCAGAATCACCATCAACAGAATGGTATGCTATAACCAGGAGTATTTTTAGGCTGAATTATTTTATCTTCAAAACGGTTGATCTTGCATGTTAAAAAAATAAATACAGATTATGTTTAAATATTATATTAGAATGAACAGCAATAGAAATTTTTCAGTCAGTTCCAAGGATCAAATGCTATAATACAGCTTCTAGAACCAGATTTAGAGGGATAAAAGGATAGTCCAAACGTGGCTGCTGTTAAGCTTTGGAGTTCTCTGTGGCATACTTTTGTCAGTTTCATACTGCCAAAGCAGATTCTACTTCACTTTGTCCATTTCTGCATCTCAGGTGGCCTCACTAGTACTGGCAGACAAAACGATGTGCTGCTACCTGGCTCAGGCACACGGTGTCAACACTGGAATTTACTCAGAGGTCCTGCACCTCTTTCACTGATGGGGTGAAATTGTTCCAGAAGGGACTTTGGATTAAACATGCATGGGAGCAGGCTGCTTTCACTGAGGTTTGAAGGTGCATAAAGAATGTCTTATGTGCTAAAAGAAGATAGATAGCTTGATGTTCATCAGCTATGGGAAAAACATGGAAATGAATTTTTCTTTCTGTGCTGGGTGACATTATGTTGCATAACCTTATTTTTCCTCATGGGTTCACTCATGTTGCTTTTCAACATTGATGTGTTTTTTCTAAAGTGTTGGTTGACTTCAGGTATACCTACAAACAATTGGAGTTCTGCTTTAAGCATATGAAATGTTATAAAGTTCTGCAAGTATTCTAAAATATTGTCTCCCAAGACACACAAACTGGGCAATCAAAAGTAGCATATGCTGCTGGTATAAAATCCCTCTGTGAGTAATCTGGATTTTACTGTCCTGGCTGTGGCAGGATTTTGGTGAAAAGCATAAGTCTAAATGTGAGAAAGCAATTGGGAAGGCTCGTGTCCCAAAAGCAGCAAGTGCTATTTGGGACCTGGGATTTGGTGTGTAATGTCCCTTGAAGTCAGCCCAACTTACCTCTTCTGGTTTGGAGAAGGCGGCAGTGAGTTCTGGCTCTTGAAGTCTGAGCTGATCACTTTTAGTCAGAAATGCTTTGGCATGCCAATTGACTGCTTTGAGTGTCTACCTAGAAAGGAGAAGATGTGTTCTTTTTCTCAGCCTTTAGTGCTCACTTCCTCTCTGGGAATGGCTCTCGTCCTTTGGTCATGCAGAGGCTGCAGGGAGGAACCTTGCAGCACTCTCCCTCAAGATGGGTAGGTCTGAGGTAAATGATGAAATACTTTAGATGACAGAAGCAGCAGTTGATTACTGCTTGCTCTCACATCTTCTCCTTGTGGTGATTTTTGCTGGGTATTATGTTTTCTTCCATCCCTGCTACCTTGCTCTGATCTGTGAATGCTACATATTTTGCACATTTGTTCATCTCCAATTGATGGGTTGCTTTTAAAATTACTTTGTCAGTCTCTAATGGAGCATACACTTTCTGCTTGGGGAACAGTTGGAGGTGAAAATGCTGAAGTTAGGGACATCTGGAACATAAGCAAACAAATAGCTAGATCAGTGCTTGCAAGATGTGGACCACAGCAGATATATGCACATTGCTTATAATGGTGCTAAACCAGGTCTTAAAAGCCTCTTTCTTTTCCTGCTTTTCCAGATGGAGTCAAAACCTTGAAAATTATAAAGGGCAGGTGGTGATTTTGGGCTTGTAAGGACATAATCTGCTGGCTCAACAAAGAGTTGATAAATGTCCCTCCAAGAAGAGTGAATTATTTGGTAATGGAAGTGAAGAGGACTGGGCTTCCATTCCTGCACTCAGGTCATGGCACTGGAGCAACTGCCTGTGTATTATATGGTGTCTTCATTATGACAAGGAGCGATGAGGTTTGTTTGTATACATGCACAATTCAGAGCCCCTCAGCAAGGCATACTAAATAAATACAATAAATATGTAAGGGGGAGCACTTTTTTTGGTTTGTGATCTGTTTTCCCTTTAAAATATATTTTCCAAACATGAGGTGAGTGGCCTGAATGAATTCAGGAAATTGCCTATACTATTATGATTGTTGTGAGCACATATCGAATCATTCCATTGAGTTTGCAAGCCAGCGAGATCATCACCTTAAATGTGCAGAAGGGAAAAACAGGGAAAGGAATGAGGTGCCTCACTCTCCATGGTTGCAGCGTGGTGTGCTCAGAAGAAGCTGTATTACTGTGTCAGTCTTAAAATCTAACAGATGAGAACAGGGGTGGAAAATAGATTAAAAATGAGAAAAAAAATTAAAGGAGCTTAACAAATTGGGCCTTCCTCCCTTTCAAATTAGATTCTGTAATTCTGCTCTCAGAGAGAAGGCACTCTTTCTTGGTAGAATTGGAGTGAGAAGTTCAGGTGTGGCTGTGTTCCACCAAGGTTTTGGGGCTTACCAGCTCAGTTGGTTTTTTTTGTTTTGTTTTTAGGGGGTGGGGGAGGAAGGGAAAATTTAGGTGCAAGACTGGAGCTTCCAGTGCCAAAGGATACAAAAGAACTGTGCCTTAAGTTTTGTAGAGATTTTTGTACTATGTTCAACATCATGCTACGCAGCCTGGTTAACAAAGCCTTTATGGCTTATATAGGCATTATTTAGTGCCAGCTGCATAGTATCCTGTATCAAGCAAACACAAAGTGTTGGTGGTTTCATGGCAATTTTCTCTGTCTTCTGTAAACAAACTGTCATTAAGTACACCAAGTCACTGGCAACGAATTGGTTAACTGGCACTCCGTAGATGGAACTTCAAAAGTAGTTATTTAAGGATGGATTTTAAATGAAGAACAGGGTGCTGTCTCACACATCAGTTTTAGCCACCTTACATGCATAAAGGCCTGCACACAAGAGAAGAGAGTGGCTTAGGGGAAGTTCACTTTCAAACTTCACTTGTTTTTTTACTGGACAAAGTCAGGAGGAAGAGCCTTCTGTGTGTCCGTGAGGAAGGATTATAGTCTAATTTGCTGTAAAAAAAAATGAAAATCTGGACAGGGGGGATACGACAAAAATGGTGGGGTGGTCAAACCAACAGAACAGGCTAGGACCTGAAGCAACTGGATTCCAAAGGACTTGTTCTTCCTTATGAGGTGAGGAGGAGAGAATTCTTATTACTTTCAGAAGTCACCATGAATCCAGAGACAAAAATATTTTTCATGCCTCCGGTCTCTTAATGAGGGATATCATTAAACTATCCAACTGATGTCAAAACTTGTTTCTTGGCAGGCAGATGCATGTTCTGCACAGGGAGGCAGTATGGGGAATACTATACTGACTATTGCATGCTCATAAACTCCTCTTGAAAGAGGAACACAGGTCAAGCCCTCCAGCCCCAGGTACATTGCTAGTGATGATGATAATTTTAAGCGCCATCTTTGGTATCAGGTTTTATATCTGCAGTAAATAAAAAACAATTCAAATGTCAAGAATGGTTTACCATTAGGAAGAGGATTTTTTTTCCTCTCTCCTGAAGTTTTGTAAGTCTGTGAGAATCGTTCATAAGAATTTGGAATTAACATTTGTTCCCAAGAGATGAAGGTCATTGAGTTCCCTTGGTTTCCTTTATTAGCTGAAAAGGGTGGGGTAAGAAAAATAAGCATGTAGTTTAATAGGAAATTAAAACTGGTTTGTGAATGTGTGTCTGGTCCCGCTTATTCATGACTGTGATACACATCTAAAATATGTTGGTGGTGCTACATAGTCAAAAATGCAGCACGACAACATGCTTATATTACTATTTATTTCCTTTTAATTCCACTGAGTATGACATTTACGTCCAAACACATGTATCATTTAGTTGGACTTTCTGCTAGCCCTATTACAGCCCTGAAAGGTTATTTAAATTTTCACATGTGGGAATGACCAGCTGTGAAGACTTTAGAACTGAAAAGAGTACTATTCTACTTTGACCTGACTTGACTTCGCTTTAAAACAAGAAGTCTTTTGTGTTTTAAAACAAGTCTTTTTGAAGAATAAATGAAACCATATACAATATTACCCTTTTAAAACCTCTTTGTCTTCTTTTAGGGGAAAGTACAGTATTTTAATCACTGAGTTTGCCAAAAGTAAATGTTGTCATGTTGTATGAGTGACGTGATTGGCTCCTCTGACTAGTTTACGTATGATGCAAAGAAATGATACAGAGGATATCAAGGATCCTGGTGCAGTGTGTTTGGATTGTATGGACTTACATCGCATTGAAAAACAGATCAGTTTTGTGCCTTGGAGTTCAAATCAGGCCTATGCAAACTGGTGAATTGGTCTAACTAACTGGTCTACACAAATACCGCAATTTACTAAAATGATGTTGCAGCTGGATACACTTGTGGTAATGCTGGAGATACACATTGACTGCTTTCCAATCACTTAGCTGAGCTGCAGGGAAAACCTCTTTTATTGCAGGTACAACTTCAAAAGAGTAATGGAAATGATGTGATCAGAGCTCTCACAGAAAGTTTTTCATTTCACAGAGGAGCCCATTAAGTAATAATCTTCTCTATCAACATATCAGGGGCTAGCATGAATAGCTGTGAAATTCAAAATGGTTATACCCAGACCCTTAAGAAAAGGCTGGCTTTTCACACCCATGCTGGTGTGAGTTAGTGATGTACACCTTTTGGAAGCACTTTCTGATTTAGGTTAATGAAGCACTTGAAAATCTTCCTACAGCGACTGGTTCTTGTGCAAGCAGAAAAAAATGGGTGAGCTGCAGTTCCAAGGGCTGTTCCAAGCTCCTCCAGCTTCAGTGCAGACTCAGCCCGACCAATTTTCCATCGGAGGACCTTGGGCTCCAACTGTCAAACGAAAAGCTTTCTAGGAGAGCATCTGATCACATCATTTCTGTTACTGTAGTCAAACAGAAGGGTGCATCATGAAGTGAAAGAACTACTGAAGAATACCTGTGGTCCACTAGACAAAGAATAGGTTGTGGAATTTAGGCAAAAATTGTCTCGAGATACATTGTATCTTGTCAGATACTAATTGAATGAAAATAGCCTGCCTTCAGGCACCCAAGACCTTCAGATTTGAAGAGTCAACAAATTGAAAGCTGAGTATAGGTTAGCTCTTTGTGAAAGCTGAGTACAGGTTAGCTCTTTGTGTGAGAGCTGAATAACACCCTCCCTGCCCAAAAGCATGTTGTTTTTTCTTTTTCCAGCTGTAAGCAGGTCTTGCAGAATGACTCTATTTCCTCACATGTTTTGCCTTACTTATAACTTAAGGGCACCATGAAAAAAGTATTATTTATAAAATATAAGAACTGCAGTCAAGCAAACAACAATTCAACTTACATTTTCAAATGTTTTTTCCAATGCATAGATATATCTTCCAAACCCCTCATGATGATTACATGGCATTATGTGAGCTAAAGGAAAATTACTTCTCTAGCTAGCCAAGTGCCATCAAATACATGAAGAACTTACAAAGGCCTCTTAATGTATGTTGAAAGTACTCAATCAGCTGTGCCTGGAATGACTAACAATGTTCAAATGAAACAAGAGAAAAGGCAGAAAAAAAAATAGGCTGGAAAACTTTCCTTAATTGGGAATGTTTTGACTAGATAATGTAATGTGACCCCATGAATATGAGAAGCAGGTTTAGATCACACTTTCCTGGCTTCTGGTGATTTTACCAAGTTTAGCATTTCAATCTATTAGGAAGATTCTCATCTTTTTTTTTTGTGGTGGTGGTTTTTTGTTTTCTTTTCTTCAGAGAGTAGTTACGGCACAAAAGGGAGAAGGCAGGAAAACCCCCACATCTAACCTTTCTAAGGCTCTCCCATTTATGTCCATGGGATAGAACTGGAGACATTGCGCCTTCATTGTCTTTATTGATCTATCAGGAAGACACTGGGAAGGATGAAAAAGGGGGATTTTAACTGCAAGCAGTAACCAGAAATCCAGCCGTATTTTGGGTGGTTTAGGGGAGGGAAAACACCAGTCTTAGTCCTGGAAGTGACAGTAATCCTTGCTGTATTTCTTACTGTCCATTGTAAAATGGTATATTTAATCTTTAGTTTGCTCCAAGGGGTTGCAGAGAATGATTGAAGGCTGCGTTATCTATGAGTAACGTGTCACCTTCATAGGCAACATGAATTGCTTCAGCTACTGAAAGAACTGGAAGAATAAAAGCCTCAAAGCACTGAGAGTAATTATTTTCTCTACCACATTGCAACTTCACCTACTGGTTACAGTGTATTTCCACTGCTCACTGGCTGTGGTTAATGAGGTAGAAAGAGCGTTCATAGGACCATAATAATGTTCCAAAAACATGAAATCTTCGAGTCATCCTTGGACCCTACTTTTTCTTTCCTCCACTAGCTACGCGTGCCTATTTGCTTAACAGTCTCTCCAGAACATCAGATCTTTTTGGTGATCCCAGTACTTACTCATGTTTTACTCATTTCCCAACATGGCTATTACTGTTTTTCAATTCGGTCTTCCTAAATCCCTGCTTGAATTTGAGGTCATTTAGAGTGCAGATGTGGATAAAAGTTAATTCAATGTACATGCAAGGGTATAAAATAAACTGTGTACTTGAAGAGCACCTTGTTTCAAGTTTTACTGCGTTTATTATTAGTTACAGTTATGCGTAAATTTGAATTTGCATACAGCAAACAGATTGCCACATTTCATTTCAAGATTGCAAATTTGTGTCTTTTTAGCAAATTTTAGCTTGGTATACCTTTATGTGTAGCAATAGCCACACAGCTGTGGCAGTCCACAGCTCAGTTCAGCCAGTGCCTGAGCAGGGAAGGCCTTGCAGATGGCCTGTAATTCTGTCAAACCACAATATACCTCAGGCAGACAGTGCATCCATGATGTGCCAAACACAAAATGTAAGGTCCGTACCTTTCTTTCTGCTCATGCAACTCTTAGAAGGGAGAATATTTGGTATTTTTCAAGTTGCATAACATTGATCTGCTGTATACTGTCTTACCAGAAAATGCTCTTCTATAATTCTCCTTTCCCATTGTTCTCTCCTTAGTGGAGAAAAACAGATGGGACTCCTCCTCTGAATTGCATTTAAAACCAAAGCCTATGCTACCCTCACATTTCATGAAATGTGTGCACCGAGTCCAGATGGTTGTTTCACTGGTATTCCTGGTCACAGTTAAGCATAAAAGATTATTATGAATTAATCTGATAACTAGGATAGCTTTAAATGAATCGAAAATGTGTGAAGATCATACAGACACCATAATTTATTACAAAGTCCTATAAATACTAAAAAACTAGAATATAATTGCTTAATAGAAAAAGTTATCAGATGATTCTTTGCGTATTTTGAACACATATACAGTCGCCAGCCAAAACCCAAGACTCCTTAGGAATTTCCCTCCTCCTAAGCTAGGAATGTCACCTTTGAAATCCAGAAATGAGTTGTTTTAATGCTATGTTTGGAGCAGTATCCGTATTTAACATCACAAAAATAGATTTTGCCTCTCCCCATGTACCCTGCACAGATTGAGGCCTGTATGTGTGCACAGTGTGGTGATCATCACACAGCTCTGCACTCCTCTGAACCTGCCTGGTTTATAGCCAGAGGTACTTATTTGGCAAGACTGGAGGAATCTTTTCCTGGCTCCACATGTAGAGAAGAGTTTTGGACGAGTACTTTTGATGCTGATTTAGATATGCAGGTATATGTGAGATACGACAAATGTAATAACTAATAATCACTTTCTAAATGCAGAGCAATTTGGATCTATGAAATAAGTTTTTCAAACAAAAATGACAACAGTTAAGTACCTTTCAGTGTGTTTTACTGACAACTTAGCTCATTCTGATCGCACATTTTTTCAGAATAACCAAAAATACTGCTGACAGACAACCGTCAAATGCATCCAATATGAAGTCTATGTTGTCTGGTGTAAACATACCTGTCAGGCACTATTAAAACAAATTACTTGACTACTGAAAGTCTGCAAAACTGTAGAATAAATGCTAAAGGCAAGTATTCATAAAGGTAAACTAAATCTTTCTTCAATTTCGAGTGTAATCTAATACTTATTAAAATGTGAGTTTTCTTTAACATTTAGAACTGCAACATGCAACTCCCTTATCCACAGACTAAGAAGTTAATTATTCACTTAGCTGATGTAACAACCTTGCATTACATGCAACAATGGCAGCAGACTGTAGAATGTTTTTGTCATAAAACTGAGAAAGATGAGGAATAATTTACCTGAGATTCTATATCTCTAAAAATTAATAGAATTATAGAACTGTTGGATTGGAAGGGACATACTGTAGGCAGGGTCAACTCTCACCAAACCAGGTGACTCAAGGTCCTATCCAATCTGGCCGTGAACAACTCCAGGGAGGGGACATCCACAGCTTCCCTGGACAACTGTGCCAGTGTCTCACCACCCTCATCATGAAAAATCTCTTCCTAATGTCTAACTGAAATCTTCCCCCTTCCAGTTTGAAGACATTGACCCTTGTCCTATCACAACATGCCCTTGCAAAAAGTCCCTCCCCAGCTTTCCTGTAGCCTCTTCAGCTACTAAAGGTTGCTATGAGGTCCCACTGGAACCTTCTCTTCTCCAAGCTGAACAACCTCAACTGTCTCAGCCTGTCCTAATGGCACAGGTGCTCCAGCCCTTTGGTCATCTTCCTGGCCCTCCTCTGGACCTGTTTCAGCATTCTATAACCTTCTTAGGTTGGGGATTCCAGAACTGGACACAGTACTTCAGGTGGGGCTCATAAGAACAGAGCAGAGAAGGAGAATCCCCTCCCTCACCCTGCTGGCCACTCTTTTGATGCAGTCCAGGACACAGTGGCTCATGTCAAGCATCTCACCAATCAGCACCCCCAAGTTCTTCTCCACAGGGGTGCTCTCAATCACATCATCCCCCAGTCTGTATTGATACTGGGGGTTGTCCCAACCCAGGTGCAGGACATTGCACCTGGCCTCGTTGAACCTCATGAGGTTCACATAGGCCCATTTCTCCAGCTTGTCGAGGTCCCTCTGGATGACATCCCTTCCTTCTGGTGTGACAACTGCTCTACTCAGCTTGGTGTTATCTGCAAACTTGCTAAGGGTTCACGTATGATATTTTATACAAAGCAGTCCAGGTTATCAAATGCCACAGCTGTGCCTTCTCAGCATCAGACATCACTACAGTTATGGTCTCTGCCTTTATTCATACTTTATCTTAACCAAAAAAAATACTGATAAGAGTATTTTAGCAATTACAAGTTTAAACAAGAGAAGCTGAATGTAACTTTGGCTAGAGGTCAGATTTTTAGTATGCTAGTATAGCCATCACAAAGTGACAAGAACTGTTTAGACAGTAAGAACTGAAACTACTTCCATAAACATATCTTAGATTCATAATGTTCTTTACTTTTCTAAGACTGGTCTTCTTGCTATGGCTAGATTTATCATTTTTAAATTTCATTAAATATATCTATCAAACAGAGAAATAAAAGCCTTTTCAACTGCGTGGCATAAAAAAAGCTCCCCTGAAACTCAGATATACAACAGACACCCTTTTCAAGAGTTACATCAGGAGTGTCAGTACAGATATGACATTAGTAAGTATATATCATGTGAAGTTAGTTACATTATGATCACTAACACTGTACATGACGGTCCATCTGCTGGTGGGCGGGTGGTCTACTAAGAAACAGGATATCCAATGTGTGAGAGGAGACTTGATGACACTTTCTCATCTTTTCCTAATAGAAGTTCTTCCGTGTTTTGCTGTTTGGTAGCAGGGTGGAGGGCACACTCTCCAGTTGCTACTGTACAAAGAGAATGCTGAAGGCCATCACGACACAGCATGCGGCCACGTAGGGACTCTTTCGTTCACCTGGGGAGGAAAAAAAAACAAACAAAAATCCAGGTATGACTGAACAGATCCAGGCTGCTCCTAGCTTAGCATGGCAATTATCCTATTTCACATGCAAAGTAACATGAAACACTTGTAGATGGAGAAATGCTACTACAACTATAGTGTATTGAGGAAGAACATGCATGGGAGTGTGAAACTAAGATGTAGGATAGGACACATTGCTACATAAAGACAGAATTGGAGCTATGTGCTTTAAGCAAAGGTCAATGCAAGGGTTTCTACCTTACTATAAATCCCCTTGTCCGAGACGCAGATTTCCAAAAATTTATTTTTAAAAAGAGAACATATTACTGCTGTGTTTTACTGCCAAAGAGTGTCAGGAGGCAGGCACTGGTAAACTGATTAAGACACCCAGTCTTTTACTCGCTTGTTCCCAGTTCTAGCTAAGGAATATCGCTGCTCAAATGCTGTTTTCTGGTGTGCAGCGGCTCCCCTAAACTGGACAGTACCACCAGCCTACAAAACCGTCAGGAAGCGTTAACACAGCAATGACTTTAAAGTGGGAAGATTCCTGGTTTTGAGCATTCAGAAGCGTAAAGACAGAGCTGGAGTTGTTTGCTTCAAACCAAGTTCAGTTTCCTTTTGCTATATGAGATCTTTTGCCTTACTACAAACCATCTTTTCTGAGATGCAGTTTCCACAGAAACACTAAAGAAAAAATCCTGTCAAGGCTCTCAAGTCTAGCATTAAGGTGTAATCCTCAGAAAATAAGTCTCTTTTACCAGCAGGACCTTGAAATACATGAGGAACAAACCTTGCACAGCAAGGGAAAAAACAGGAGTGACTGCCACAGCGACATTACAAGATGTTGTAATGACCTGGCATATATTTAATTAAACTTCAAATAACTGAATGAATTAATGTCTGCAGTTTCACATCTGTTTAAAATAATTTTTTGAGGAAATCTACCTCCTACAGCTTAGAGTTTTACAATTTTCATACGGGTTACACTTCCCCGCTTTTAATTTTCTTAAAAGAGAAATCACTATGTGGCAAGATTAAACATCACTTTGCACAACTTCGTAAATATGTAACCACTTGTTTGTTATTAAAATCTTATGTACATGTGGAAAGGTCATTTAAACACACTGGGCAAGTTAAATGTAAAGTAGGCATTTTTATTTTTAAATGTTTTTGATTAACACAAAAAAAAAGTCAGGAATCATCTTCAAAGCCCATTTCCCATACTGAGGTTATGGCAATGTTACATAAGCAAATGTACAAGAGGAACATTAAGATGCTACCTCCTCATTTGTCAAGCTAAAAGAAAATCAAACTGGACAATCGTAAAGCAAGTTGAAAATAAATCAGTGTTTTGCATGGAAAAGAGAAAAGAATGTAGTTCAGTTTGGGGCACAAGAGTGCATGCATTACCTTGGACATGCAGGAAATGCAAATACGTTGATATTATTACATGATGGGAAAGCAAGATTATATTCCAGATGGACTGCAGTTCTTAACTTTATCAAGTTGACAAGGACATCACAAAACCTCTTGGTTACTCCTTTAATAGTTTTTAAACTGTTTGCTGTGCATAGCTAATAGAAAAAATACGCTTGCACCTAATTTACTAAGGAGATGATGTTAAGGAAAGGTAAGGTGTTCTCTTCAACCTTGAATAAACCTTAATGCAGCTGAACTTCTGTACTTATTTTGGCTGGTATAGCTCAAAATTGATTTCTGACAGCTGCCAACATGCCCATATCTTCCAATTACAATACTGAAATTGGTTCTGATATGTTTATTGTTTAAATAGGACAATATCGGCACTTATTTTAACAACAGATCTTCAAAGAAAATGTTTTTTGCATCAATGCTTTTTGACATACTGAAAAATGTATGGCATGTCGCTTTCAGATCCCGAGAATGCAGAAAAGGGAACTATACATTTTTCCTTTAGGTTCAATGACAAGCAGGAAGACCTAGCATTAAAAGTTCACTGTCTCTTCTCTGCATTAACAATGCAATTTAAGAACACTTTTTTGATGATGGATTTGTAATTTTTAAAAAATCTTGAATATACCTTAATGCTGAGACTGAACATCTGTTGCATATTTGCACTAAAATAAATATCAATAATATGGGAAAATGTCTGAAATCAGATAGAGCTGATCAACCTGCATATAGATGCCACTTGGCTTTGCATAATTCATACGTGCACAGAAGCTAATTAAAGAAAGAAAAGAAAAAAGACATTTGTGATTAACATAATGACCTTACCACATAATGAATTCCATGTTGTTTTATTACTATAAAGTAAGTCTCTGGCCTTTGTCAGTAGTCCATTAGAATTTCAAACAGACAGCGGTTTGGAAAAAATCATGATTCCTTTGTATGCTAATAAGAAGTATGCCCTTGGTTACTTCATGTAGTAAAAAGTGCAAAAGATTTTTGCAAATGTAATACCACATATATGAATTGACATCAAAAAATGCAGGTTTCCATGATGCTAAGTAAGACAGTCATATCCCACCCAGCCCTCCCATACTTTGCTATATTTCATGGAGATAAAGCCTGCATAGGTTTCATTGCTACATGGAAATACTATACTAATAAGTACTGCATACTCTAGAAAAAGTAGTGGTCTTAAAGATTTAAAAAAAAAAAATTACCAATCCTGGCGCATTTCCAGAATATTCCCAATAGTCTGTAAGATAAAATAAATTCATTAGGCTCTTGGTCTAATAAAATTTAAGTCAACTGATTTTCCTTCTTCTACGTCAAAACAATACATATAAAACATAATTTGCCAACTTGACAATATTCTCGACATCAGAAACAACCAGACACCTGCACAGACGATTACAAGCAATGAACTAAAGCAGTGGCAACGTTCTTTCTAAGTCTAGCAAGACTTTTTGCGTGCAAGAAAAACAAAGATGCATTTACTTAGTCAGGGTTCCAAATCTGAAGATTTCATCAGAATCCTATGTTCTAAATTAAAGTACTCTTGAAAGAAAATTATGTAAAGAAAGAACTACAAAAATACTGAAGCAGGAAAGTCCAAGAGGTCTCCATGACATCATAAGTGGCTTATCTTTTATGTTAAGATACTGAAGCAAGATTTCCTGCAGGCAACAGAGAAGACGAGCCTGAGTACTTTAAATTCAATGCTTTGTAGTCTCTCTTTTGTATTTTCCTTAGTGATAGTGGTTAAAACGCCTTTTCTAGCAGAGCACACTCCTAACTGTAACCTGATATAGAATACTTGCACTGAAATAAATAACAAAACAGTTCTTCAAGCCTGTTTTTACTCTTTTATCAATGTTTACCATGCTCATGTCACTTTAAGGCTGCTTGCCCAGGACATTAATTCTCAGAAGTGAAATAACAAAGGAGAAAAGCAGGATTCAACTATTCAGAACACATCCAAAAGGATGTATGACCATGTACATCATGTTTATAATTTCTCTGGAAAACTGAAATAATCTCATAGTGACTGCTCAAGGGAAATAAGAACAGAGGCTGCTTTAGAATCTGAGGAGGAAGAGGGGTAGAAATACTGAAGTATCCTGGACTAGAAGCCAGCTTTCAGCGTTCCAAATGCTGGTCAAAAGTGTGTTGAAAGCTTGTCTACTGTAAGGTTTCCTTCATAGCATGACTGGTGCAATGCACTAAAAGCATCTGGATTAAACTATATTGTCTACTTATAGATTTATTAAAAATACATAATTATTTTTCCTTCCTTCACCAGTAACTTCAACCTGTATTACTTGTGGAGTTGTATTTGCTACCAGCTGTGACGGCAGTTCTGCAGCTACTCTCTGATAGTGCTCTGAACCCATACCCAGAATGGTCTGATTATGTCTTTTCCCTTTCTTGGGCTCCAGTAATTGCCTATTTTTTTTCCTGCTTAAATGCAGACAGGAAGTTTTGGTCCACTTGCTCCTGCATACTCCAGCAGTCAGCATATCCTGCAAATTTAAAAGAGAATTTCTGGACTAATTCATATTTCATAGCCTCTTTTAATGGTCTTAGTTTAATTCAGCTTCAATCCCTCTTTCCTTTTAGCAGCCTCCCCTTTATGTCTGAAACAAAGGTCTGGCGTTGGGCAGGTGAGAACCAAGTGCTCCCCGAGGCAGCAACTGACTCAGGTTTCAAATTCAAAGTGAAATTCTTTTGACCAATGCACGTCTTGCTGACCAATTTATTGTGAACACAGCATTCCAGTACTTTCCCTTTTAGAAAAGAGATCTTTTATTTGTGCTTTAGTCCATCTTACCACAAGATGGACGTTTTTTCTGTATAGCCAAAGCTCTTTTTTTCTGCTTTTATATAGCTCCACAGATAGAAATTATAATCCCTGCATGCAGACCATCACACCTTTCCAGGCTAAGAAGTCACACAGTAAAATAATCTACAGGTATCTTAGCACTTTTTGAAGATACATGCCGGTAAAAAGGCATTCATATTTAAATCTCATACAACAGAACAGACAGCCTCATAATACTGGATGGATGGATCTTAAAGACTCTGAAAATGGTTGCCACTAAATTAAGACTTACAAATTGCATGCTTCAAAACCAACACAAAAACTTCCACAACTTAGCATCTCATGTTGTCAAAAACTTGCCCAGGAACTCAAAGAAATAAAACATTACTGCCCTCTTCATGTGCATATTTGAAGAATCTTACCTGGCAAAAAGAATATTAACTCCTTCAGGCAGTCTATAATATAACGTGTTGAATTTGCCTCACAGTCTCAGCAAAGGTATTCCTTTGCTTTCTCAGGGTTTTTTCAACTATGTGTAACAATGTTGAAATACTGAAACATTGCACGTTGTTCCTAGCCCTAGAAAACCCCCTTCTTGTTGAAAATATGCATTTTCCTTTCTGATGTGGTAGGTACAAAACAGTTAGAATATGAGTTTCATCAGCGACTCTGACTGCAGCTAAAACATATGAACCTCAACCATTGGCATGAGGACCATCAAGCCTTCCAACAGACGATGATCGTATCTTTTTAAGAGGCTTGTGCTGCTACTGGAACGATAAGTACATCTGTTTGTCCCTACAGTTTACTGCTGAGCAAAAGCGAATTGAAATCTGGACCTTTAAATAGATGTAATCATAGCCTCTAGACAAATTGGGGAGCTCACACTGCATGAAAAGCCTGTGCAGGCCTTATACTCTCCCAAATTTTTCCATAACTGCTCATCTCATGTGCACAACATACACCTCTTCAAGTCAAAACCTGATTGACTATTACAGGAATGATGCTGTCTTGAATGAATCTACTCCAAAATAATTCCTCCTGAAGCAACTACTCAAAGTAATTGCATCCTCCTTATTCTCCCCTTCATGTTCATCTTCATCCTTGTTTTGATGCAAGTAAAACATGCCAGTCTGGCCGGCATACCTGCTATTTTCTGGTAGCTGCGTGTCAAATCGGCAAAAGCTCCTGCATATTCTTGGCTTTCAGTGTTAATGTAAAAAGCACCAATCAGAAAGGTGGTGTTAGTTATCTGGAGAACAAAAATGTAAAAAAATGGAACCCAGCAAGACAAGAAAGGATTAGTGGGGCTTTAGACTTCGGCTGCTAGACTGGGAATGCTGCAAAATGCAGCTGCCATTTGCTTACCAGAACAACCTTGCTGCCACTGCAGGAGAGAGTGTGCTCCTGCGATGCTTAAGTCAAAGGAAATCTCTACTGCATACAAGTTAACATATCTTTCTGGTTAGCAGGGAGGAGAGAATTGTGTTGTGGTACACATTTCCCTCTAGTTGGCATGAAACAGTAAATCTCCACTTGCTTTCCCAACCTTAAACACCATTGCTCAGGAAAAAGCACACGGAAACACTGAAGACGTGTCAGAGAAAATGAAGGTTTTAAGTTCTGTTTGTCTCTAGGAAAAGACAAATTTTGGCAGAAGTCTATTGGATGAAATACATTGGCATGATGAAGGGTGACATAATTTTGCAACAGTCTCTTAAACAACAGAAATATGTTTATTTATTTACTATCCACATATTTAAATCTTCACCAAAATTATCATTCAGTCAGAAATACAAGTGAATAAATATCAACATTTCTCCTCTCTGTCACTTTAATATTTTATTGCTATTTTTTTATGCTAATAATTTGTTGCAGGAATAATGAGGTAAGATCATCTCTGTGGTAAAATGAAATATCACCAGAATTTATTTTATCCAGTATGTCTAGACATTTTCCACTTGAGAATGGAATACATTAGTGAAGAGTGACAGGGGTTTAACAGCATTTAAGCTTCATGTAAATATCTACCATTCAGGAAACAAGTTTCATTGCTTCCAGGCCAACATATTATTCTCCAGTACAATGTGTCTACATATGTATATATATGACAAAAATAAAATAGTATGTCCAACATCTATATCAATATAAACCTACAGATCAAATGTCCAACTCTTCCACTGTGTCAGCACCCTTTGAAAACATTTTATGAAGGGAGTTCTATTGTACTTCAGACAGATTTGCCTCAAGAATAAACAGAGCCGCTCCAGATTAAAGGAAATACTCCTTGCCAAGAACAGCACTAAAATTTTAATCAGTAAAACAAATATTCTTACTTCTTACTGTGTATATCTCATTGACTATTATGTTATCTTCCAATAGCAGACACCCAAATTCCCCTCATGCCCTCTCCCCATATCCCTCATGAAGTCATCTTTTCCTTCCATCTCTACTTTTAGCAAAAGAAATCTTTCATGTCAGTGGCAACTCAGGTCCTCATATCAAAGGACATAAGCACTCTCATATTTATACTCCAAACAAAAAAAAAAGCTAGCATACTCTGTGTTATCTTACACTGCTAAAACAAAACTTGTGTGATAAAATAGTAATTCCAGAGGTTATTTACAAAAAAGGTTTTCATAAGATAAACACTCAAGATTCTTGGTGACAAGAGTATACTTAAAACTGGACATTTTTTCTGAAATGTAAATGCAGAAGTGAAAAATACTTAGGAAAAAAACATTTTATTTATCAGCAAATGATCTAATGGAAAAACGGGACAAGTCAAACACCCCGTGCCTGAAATCCTGGGTGTTTTTTCCAGCTAGAATATGATCAGCTAGAATTACTTCCTACTTCCATAAATATTACCTCCTTTTCATCAACCTTAGGTGACAGTATCACTGAAATACTACAGACAGCCTTGGTGTTTTCTTGGTGAAAAATGCCCAACAGTTACTTTAGAACCACAGTATTTAAACTATAGTTCTTCATGCTGCTGATAGTACCCAACAGTCAGTCGCATTCTTTGTAGCAGAAAGGAAACTGGTAAGCCAAAAGGTCAATGGGTATTTAAAAAACTGAGGCACGGATTTCGCTCTGTGGCTGTTCCCATTTCTCACCACCCCAAAAATCATGCTGCCAAGCAGGATAGAGAAGAACTGTTTTGCAGCACTACTGCCCCTGTAACATTAAGCACATACCAGGAGAATGGGGAACACAAAGGAGAAAAAAAACAAGTGTTTTAGAAATAAAAGTGAGAGATGAAGTTAGATTAACCAAAGGACAAAAAAAATTGGTTAGGTTTTGTAGAAGCTTTCAAAAACTCTTCTTTGTTTCTATCGCTCATTTCTGTATCTTTAATAAGCATCTAACGATAAAGTTGCAAATCTAGAAAATAACTAATAAAGCAATAACAGTTAGCTTTATTAGTTAATAAATTCTTGCTATAAAATTGCAGCTAACTGCTTGCAAATACCATATAAGGTACAAATAAAGATTTTTACCTTAAAGGAGGAGAGATTTTTTTTTAAATAGGATTGGTACTATTAAATACTGTTAGAAGATTCCAAAATGTTACAGTTAAACCCGAACAACTTGCATATTTTTAAAATGATCAGACTACATACCCAGTTTTATTTTTGTCCAGTAAGCTGGGAGCCAAGGATCTGATATAGGCACAGGTACATATCAGCAGCAAGATCACAGTCAGTAGACTCTGAAAGTTGAAGATGGCAGACTATGGAAGAAAATTAGAAAAGAAGAATTACATTTCCGAAGTATAAAACTTCCCTCACTGCATAAGTTGGAAAAATAGGTGATCCCCTAGACAACACCCATTAAAACAAAAATGAAACCTACAATGCCAGTGAGCCGGAAACTCAATTTTTAACAGCCCATGGCACAAAACGGTGGAAGAACAGACTATTTTATTCTCAATCAATCCCTATCACGGTAAAGAAAAAACAGGAAAAATGGTAACCTTCCAGTTTTGTTCCTGGGCTCCTGTTCCAAAGCGAGTTTGTGGAAATGCATGAGTAGTAGGCTAAGAGTTACAGAAAACAGATGTTCCCTCTCGGTCAAGAGTATGTATAACTGCAGTTTGTATCAATAAACTAGGTGGTGGTGGTGAAGCTGGAGGTGAAGGGTACTTCACAAGTAAACCAGTGGCAGCCAGGACAGAGAACAGTAAGAGTATGTAGGAGGATTGTTAATAATCCGCTTCTTGAGGACTAGACCCAAAATTCAACGGATTTGTAGAAATACACACAAGTAAGTTCACCTGAACTATGAAAAGATAACTGATTAGTTTTATTTTCAAACCTCCTTTTGATTTTAAATTGAAAACACCTTTACCATAATTATACTTTTAAAGTGCTAATTATATGGAAAATGCTGGACAAGTGTAGAAATTGCCTTAGGATGGATAAGGAAAGTTCTGTTATTTGATAGCAAAAGAAATCTGCCTACTGGCAGAAAGAAGAAACATTTCTTGAGACACTACTACAATATCTGGCTGTTGGCTGAAGTGCACAATATCAGTAAAATGCACCAAATGCACATAACACTAACAACCTTTTTTTTTTAAACTGAATTCTGAGTCCTGTGTGGCCAAAATATTCTTTAATCATTAACTTATAAACAACTTATTGTTGCTTATGTGAAGGAATCTTTTGTGGAGTTATAAAACTATGGGGGTAGACAAGGTACTCCTGTAATGACTGCTGTACGTCCATAATCAAATACAAAATCTAAAAGAAAGATGGCTGATGCTGATTTCCAGGAAGTGCCACACCTCCATTCCAATAAACTATAAATGAGCAAACTTTTTTTTCCCCTTCCCAGCATGTTCACTGGAATTTTTAGTAGCACTATTTGCCCTGTAATTCACAGCTTTAAATAATTAGTCCCATACCTGAGACTTATATTTGTCTTACAATGTGAAAATAATCCAGGTGCACTTTACTGTTCTTTTTTTTTTGAACTTAGCACGTCTCAACTGACATTCTGGTCACAAGGCAGTAAGGCAGCCTTATTTTCTCTTTCCTCAGCTACACTCATTTGAAAATCCTACTTAGTCATAACTTGAGGAAAAAAAAATGGCAAAGCAAACACAATAAATTCATTCTTCATTCTGGAGTTCTGACAAATTTGAATGTAAATACCTTATGTGTTTTCATGCTGCTCAACCCAGAAGGCTGAGTAGTAGTATTTCATTAAGTGTAAATACTTAACAATTATGATGGGATATTACATTGCAGTTCCCTTCTTCAAGCAGAACTCAGTAGGATTTAAGAGCAAATCAGAACTCCCATAGAATGACAGGATGGTTTCAGTAGGAAAAGCCCTTTCAGGTCATTGATTCCAATCACTGATTCAGTCCTGTGAAGTCCACCACTAGACCATGTCCCCAAGTATGACATCTGCCTCCAGGTATGGTGACTCAACCACCTTCCTCAGTAGCCTATTCTGATGCTCAACGACCTAATATCCAGCCTAAATCTCCTCTGGTGCATCTTGAGGCCATTTCCCCTTGTCCTGACACTAGCTACCAGGGAGCTACCTACCACTTCCGTGGCCTAAGGCACTTCTTTGTTCACCAATGAGCGCCTTCTTCTTACATCAAAAAATTCAAAGCTTTTGAAGCTCCCCTAACCAAATTTCTTTAGCTGAGGACCATTAAAAAGAAAATAACAGTATTTCAGTTCAACAGTGCACTAACTGCAAATTAAGAGAGAAAAATAAGAAGCTCTAGTAGAAGAAAAGCCATTGGAGCATCCAAGACCCTTCTGAGAGATCTAAAACCTTGCAAGAAAAAAACAGCCTTAGCTTACATAGAAGTCTCCATGAAACATACAAAGTAGGATCAGAACATATATGCAACTGCCAGCCTGAATATAGCCCTAGACATGGCTAGATACACAGACTCATTTAAATGTCTATGTTTATGGAGTCCAACAGGCCACCCATGGGTGGGGAGCTAACCATTAAGAAGGAATGACACAGAGGGGTGCAAGAAGCAACTTCCACAGCCTGTGTGAAAGATTTCAGCATCCTGAACATCATGCCATCCAATGGCAGCATTAGCCATTGGAGCGGGTGTGCTACTCTCCCCTTTATTTCTGCCTGAAGCAGGAATGCTCCTGCATCAGCCACTCTTCTGCAGAACCAAAACTCCCAAGCCAGTTCCCTCATTCCTCATGCTCTATGACAATAGCCTGAGAAACAAAAATGGAGACAGGGTGAAAAAGTAATTATTGGGATGCAGTAATAAGGTAGGTACGAGAGAAAGATAAAGCGTAAATGGCAACTACACACAGCAGCCGACGTGCAGAAAGGTTTCTGCAATGAGTGTGGACATGGAGAGGGGACATTACACAAGTGGAGGAGTAGTGATTCAACATCCAAAGCCAGCCCCGAGTTCATCAAGGTGAGGCGATCTGCTTTTCTACCAAGCCACCAAGCACGTCACCACAGCATTTGCTAAATAATGTTTAGTTTAGTATTTTAGCTCAGCTAGCTGACTCATCATTTCTGTTCTACTGTGTCATAAGTAATGGACAGATTATTCACAAAGGACAAAACACTGCCCATCATTACCAGCAGACCCTTGTCTTTGTACTAGGTACAAGCTTTTGCCAGCTTCAGGAACCAGGAAACTCTCAATTCCCCTGCAGAGACAAATCTTACCACTTACAAGAAACAGTGCTTCCTGGCTCCTGCACGTCTAAGATTGTGGTGGGGCCAGATCCAGGATCGGCTGCCTCTCGGCAAAGCCAGATACTCCCTATCAACTGATTCATTTGATCAGTCCACTGGGAGAGACAGCTGCTCTTGACGTCTCACAGTGCAGTGCCTGTCAGAGCTCAATTCCCATGAACCTTTCTCCTGCAGCTGCTTCCCAAGGAGGCTGCTGGTATTGGGTAGTTCAACATAACAAACTGGCAGAAAGACACACTTGCTTCCTCTTAAGCAGAGACTGTAAATGTATACTCATGAAATGTGTGATTAGTCAATCAACAGGGACAGTACATAATTGTTCTTTCTTGAGCCCTTCATATATTTCTCCAGCATAGGGCATCACTATAATTACAGATGCCATTCCACTGAAATATCCTTTGAATTACACATTCATTACACAGTCATTTTAAAGTGACAGACAGGAATATTTTAAAATTTGTTTGCAATTTTAAACTGGAAATAAAAATTTATTTCTGAATTGGATGGCTTCACATTTCACACATGAAGTAATTCTTGTGGCCCAGATGAATTCACAGAAAGGGGTGATTTACATCCAGCTGCTTGAACTGATGTAACGAAAAGTTGCTATAAGAGTCACACTTACTCAGAATACTTTTAAAAAGTACAGCATTCACATATCAAGCTATTTGGAAAATATTGTAAAGCAGGTGGGTTGCAGTTCATTTGGTTAAACAGGCTTCCTCTAATCTGAAAAAGCAATTAATTGGAATTTTTTAAACACGTCTGGCTTACTGTAGATTCTGAGAGCCTCACTCATTATAAAGAAATTTCAGCACATGGGGAAATCGATGCTATCGTTTAGACTGTGTCCACATGCTGGTGAAAAGCCAAATAACTTCCCTAGATTCAGACTGTAAATGCAGAAATGAATCACCACTGGTATTTTATTCTTGTCTTACACTGTGTAAGCTGTGGCTTTAACTATATACGCTGAAATTTTCTATCTCTGCCTTTGGCGCCTCTCTGACATGGTGGAAACATCTTAGTAGTTATAACCTGTGTTACTTCACAGTATCACAAGGTTGGAAAGGACCTCTGAGATCATCAAGTCCAACCTATAACCCAACACAACACCAACCCATCATCTAAACCATGGCACTCAGTGCCTCATCCAGTCTCACCTTAAACACCTCCAGGGTCGGTGACTCCACCACCTCCCTGGACAGCGCATTCCAATGGCCAATCACTCTTTTAGTGAAGAACTTTTTCCTAACATCAAGCCTAAACCTCCCCTGATGAAGCTTGAGTCCATGCCCTCTAGTTCTGTTGCTGGTCACCTGAGAGAAGACACCAACCCCTGCCTGACTACAACCTCCTTTTAGGTAGTTGTAGAGAGCAATGAGGTCTCCCCTGAGCCTCCTCTTCTTCAGACTAAACAGCCCCAGCTCCCTCAGTCGCTCCTCATAGGGCTTGTGCTCCAGCCCCTTCACCATCTTCATTGCCCTCCTCTGGACACACTCCAGCATCCTGACATCTTTCCCAAACTGAGGGGCCCAGAACTACACACAGTATTCTAGGTGAGGCCTGACCAGTGCCGAGTACAGGGGGACGATAACTTCTCTGGTCCTGCTTGCCACACTATTCCTGATGTAGGCCAGAATGCCATGACTACTCTCCACCCACTCTGTCCCCAGTCTATAGCTACATGGGGTTGTTGTGTCGAAAATGAAGTACCCGACATTTGGACTTATTAAACATCATCCCATTAGAATCGGCCCATCTCTCCAGTCCGTCAAGGTCCCTCTGTAGGGCCATCCTACCCTGTAACAGATCAACCCTTCCTCCCAGCTTGGCATCGCCCGCAAACTTGCTGATGATGGACTCAATCCCCCTGCAGGACCTGCCCCTCCTAAATCCATGCTGGCTGGGTCTGATCTCCTGGCCGTTCTGCAGGTGCCGCATGATTGCACCCAGTATTATCTGCTCCATAATTTTACCTGGGACCGAGGTCAGGCTGACAGGTCTGTAATTACCTGGATTATGCTTACAGCCCTTCTTGTGAATACTTAAGTAACTAAACTTAAGTAATTAAACCCTCTCCTGTGTGCTGTCTGCTGTCTCCAGGTAGTTGTGGCACACTGTTGTGTCACCAGCAGCACTACGGAGCTACTACATTCAGCAGAACTTGCAAGAACAAGTTTTTTCATAAGTCTTTAGAAATTTAAGACCATGGATTTTCACTTTAAGACCTACACACCCAAACAATCTTTTAAATCTTTTCCAAAATTAGACCTTAAAAAAACGCTTCAATATTATTTTCCTGATATCATATCTTATTAAAAATAATGCATCATATAATACACCACAGAAAAAGTATTCTTGTGTTCAATTAGCAACGGTGGTATGTATTAGAAATACTTATGTGAATATATGGTAGTTAGAAGACAAACATTACAGATAGAGACATTTGAATATATTCCCACCCAAGTCCTCATCTGAAGACCACAGCTGTCAGCACAGGACACTAGGGCAAAACAGGACATTGCCCCTGGAAGGCAGCATCAGTCTGCCACAAGACAGGAGCAGGAAATAGCGCAAAGCTCCTTTTTCTGGAGGGAGAAGAGAGGGAAGAAGCAGCTTGCCAATGGAGTAGTACTGGTTAATTTAAGTGTTTAATATACTTCAGGAAGTGATGATTTAGAGTAAAATATTTCTATGTGGCTGAGAAAGGGAATCCTGATGGGCTATAACATTTGTACAGCCCCTGTCAACTTGAGTATAGGCAATTTAATTAGCATTGAATTTACTACACTTGGGGAGAAGGAAGAAAAAACCAGGCAGCTCTGAGTTCTCGTTATCAACAACTCTTGCATTTTGTAAGAGTATTTCATTTAATGTGCTGAAAGGAAGCGTACACTCAGATGATTGCCTAAATTTCTAGTGTTCACTGGGAAATGTGTGTTTAGGCTCAGGAGATATATCCTTGACACATGCACTGATACTGAACTTTTTTCTACACTGAAAATAGCATCCATAGCTGAGACTTCATATAGTATTTTTCTCTGTACAACTTATTTGCTTCATCTCTCTTATACTCTCTGATTCAGATATTGTTTTGTTTCATGCGTTTGCAGACTTCACCACAGAACTATGAACTATCTAATGATGCAGCCCTTGGGTGGCACTATAATAAATTACATTGTAAGTTTTGATGCAACTACATGTGTCCTGGAAGGACCTGTTAAATTTCCCCTTGCCTCATATGCTTTCATTTAAAAGAAACTACCTGATGCTGCAGATCTAGGGGGAAAAAGATCAATATGTAAGAAATTTTAATGAAGAGGTCCTTAAAAACTGAAAGACAAAATGCTTATTATCTAAAGTTCCCATTAGGTACCACAATTCTTATTTCCCCAGTCTAAATATAAATTTAGGAGAATAATATTGAAAAAAGTGGTTGCTCCACTATGAACAGAGTTTTCTACACATCCACTCCAGTATTTAGTTTCTAAGGAATTTTAAGTAAAATATTTAATGCTTATCCACATACCTGTCTAGAACATTTAAAATTCTAAAATACACATTTTTGCATTAATACAATTTAGGCTAAGACTCAATTAGAGTAACAGGGAATCCCTCCTCTAGACATTTGTTGAAGTATGTTGAAGTATGAATTCAAACGGGAAGTATAGGAACTAATATGTACACTCATCAGTCAAACGAAGACTAATACATCTGTTTAAAGTGTAATCAATTTCTTTAAACAATTAGACAACAGAAACAGTTGTACTCTCCCGCAAAAGCTTTCTTGACTTCAATAGTTTTTAACTGCAATTCAAATCCACAGGCTAACACTGAAAGGACACCTCAAGGTGACAAAACTGACATTCCATGCTCACTTGAGCTTTTCTCCTTTGCCCCAATACCTAGAAAATAGCTTCAAAATCAAACTTCTGGATTATGCAGCTAGCAGAAGCAGCTTTTCACTAAAAAACCTTACAATAAAAAACAAAGTGAAAGTTACAAAATTAAGCTTTTTTTTTAATTGGGATTACTCTAACACATACGTGCATATGCCCATATATTTACTCAACGAACACATACTTACATTAGATGCGGCAGTAAAAGTTTAAGGTAACTTTTCCTCTATGTCTTTTTCACAGATTATATAGTTTGCAATTTTACAGAGATATTTTTCCTCTGTTCTCTTCCCCACTAGATAACAGGAATAACTTCTGTAATCCTCTTTTTACAATACTTAAGTGTGTTCTCCAGAGAAACAGGGACCCTAATGTTACTTTCTGGAACTACAAGCAGAGAAGGTGAAATTCAGTCATTATCACAGAGCTCTTTAAAAGGACATAAATCTTGTGTTGTAGCTCTTTTGTTTCTCCTGCACTAAAAATCTGCATATTAGAGACTTCTAGACAGTTGGTGAACAGAAGAAAAAATTATCCATATAAAGAAAAAGACATCTTCTCCTGTAAGGAGTAAGTTGTACTTTTCCTGCTGTTCACTGAAGAAACACGCATGGCTAATAATTATAAATTTGTACTATCCTTGTGCTTTTGATAAGCGGCATAATTTGTGCCATATTAGCTAACTTTTCCTTATGAAGTTGCACACCACACTGCTTAGTTGTTTACTTCAGATTTACCAGAGAGCCTTAAGGTACAGTAAAAACTGTCTTTGTCCATGGAAGCGGTAAGAGTCCTAACATGCCAGTATATTTTACATCAGATGACATCCTTAGTCTATCAAAAGCAGTGTGCACAGAGCATGAGTTTGTAACAGAAAGTGCTACAGGAATTTGAAACTGAGAATGGAATAAAGTCAAAGCTCTCAAAAAGGAATTTAATAAAATACTTTTGGTTTGTTGTATTTAGTATTTTGACATTTGTGATACAGCTGATGTTCTATCTGCCAGTGCCTGATAAATTTAAGAAAATAATGTCATAGAGAAAGTTCACATCAAAATTGCAAGCAAGAACCAAAAACTAACTAGAGACTGGTTGGCTTCATAGCACAACAGGAAAAAATCCACACGCTTACTATTTCTTTGAATATCTATCCCCACACAAAGCCTACGCAATTCAAAACTGAACATCCTTACAAAATGCCTAAGAAGTAGCTGCACGTGGTACAGATATAGCAAGTTTTTTTCTGTTCTCAAGGCTGAAGAAAAGTTTATCTTTTGATTTACCTAAGAATTAACAAAAACCCCACAACATTTTCATATATACCATTTCCATACTTTTTTTTCCCCCATTAACAGTGGAACCATCTTTTTAAAATATGAAAAATAACGTTAGTCAAGGAATAATGAAAAGCTCTGTGAAGTCTCAGATGCCCTGTGGTGCTCGGCAGGCCCACAGCACCTCTGCAGGTCTCTTGTTTGGCAGACTTCGGCTGCTGGGTTCAGATTCTCAGCATCCATACGACTGGTAAAATTTTTTACTAAGATGCCAGCTGTTTTCACAGTATTCTCTGGTTACGAATTTTGAACTGAAAACGTTTGATGAGTCTGAACACCAAGCTCTCTGCAACAACAGAAAAATCTATTCAACACTGTAGCTATTGCAGTGAATGCCCTCAGTGTCCAGCACTGCAGCCAACCACAGAAATTCAACTGTCACATTGACTATTTCACGACAACTTTCTTTTTTGTTCAACTTACTTTGGATTATGAGTGGAAAATCCACAATGGATAATCAGCCCATTATTAATTTTAAATGGCCCATGGCAAAAATGTTATCCCTCCTTCTCCTGCTACTGCTGAATAAAATTGAATGTTTAATAGCAGACTGAATGTCAAATACGTATAGCAAGAAATGCTCAGTGCGCAGCAAAGAATTTTTTTTTTCCACAACTTGTGTCATTCCTGGACTGTTCAAGTATGTGGTAGAATTTGTAAAAGTAGATCTATTGCATTCTACTCTTCCCAAATTGGATCAAAAGATTCATTTTACAATGGCAAGAAGTCTCCTCTGTTCTGTCATTACAGATGCAAAACACTGCTGATATATTTTCACATCTTCTCATAAACTCGCACAAAAACACCCATACTAACAGTTCTATCAATAAATCACAATATGCCTATTGCACAGATGGTATGAGATCTATTAAGCACCAATACTACTGCAGTAAAGTAAACAACACACTTCACCGTCCCTACCTTGCCACATTGTCTCCTATTTCTCCCTTCTGCTCTACCTTTCAGTCTTCAGACAGGACAATAGGTACATGGAAAGCAGATCCTTCTTGCTTTCTCCTCAATTAATGTTGTTTGCTTGTACTGTTAATGGCATGCCAGAGCTGCCACAGGCGTTAATCAGTACTGAGTGCCAGGACCTCAGTCAGTTGTTGCATGACTGGTGGCAAAGGAAGTCCTAGCCATTACAGCTTTGGTGTAAGACTAAAATCCTCAGATTCCCAGCAAAATCAACATTATCTGGGTAGCAAAGGCTTTATCAGATGAAAAATTTATTACTGCAGCTGAAATTCTAATTGCGTCTTATGCAAAAATTTCAGTCTGATGGCATTACAATACTGACATAGAGATCTATCATCATTCCAAAATAAATTCACAATAGAAAGACATGCATATTTCTATATATTAATGGAACTTTAAGAGTGTAAAATTAACTAGGAGATATTTTTAACCCTATCTACCTTCAGGCCATGATAAAAAGAAAGCTATTAGCAAACCTGAATGAGAATTGATTCCTTCTTCTAACTTAGAGTAAGCCAGACATAAAACTTTGTACTTGAAGACTTCTGAAAGCTCTTTTGCAGAACAGTGTCTCAGATTCCAGTATGTTTACATGTAAGGGTTTGATTTGGATCAATATTTACTAATGAATGTTTTTACAAATGGTTATATGAACACTTCTCCTGCGTTCTATAAACATCATTCTATGACACCAACATGTGACAGAAATGTTTGTCTTCATGGACAGTTCCCAAATCTATTTTTCAGCAGTAATGCAGTCCTAAATAGAGTGAAGGGAAAGAAGCCACCTTTGTGACATCGTCTGCAATTCTTTGTTTTCTTCTCCATCAAAATACAATTACAGACACTAAACACATCTAGTATGAATACCAATATTGCTAGTACCTTTTTTGTATGTATACTCATGTTTGGCTGCAGTTGCATGTTTTTGCTTCAGCGTAAAGTGAAGAACACTTCTGCAGGTGAGGGACTCATCACCTTTAATTTTAATGTAAAATTACTTTAGGTTTCTTCTCTCTTTCCACCCACCACATCACATGTGCGTGGCAAGTTTTTCAACACTCACAGGAAAAATTTTGTTGAGTTTTGATGTATAAATGTCAAAAGTTGACAGGATAATCTGATGTTTCACAACAATTTGTAAAAGACAGTAAACATGTTTTCTGCTTCGAAATAAATGAAGGAGCTGTGTCATCATATGGCATCCCTTCTGTTTCCAGTAACCTTTTAATGCACTGAGCAGTGCCTATCCCCTTTCAAAGGTATTTTAAATTAAAACAACATTGTTTTTTTCTATCCACCGGCAGCGAACAGGAAAAAGAATAACACGAGTTCTACTTTCACATAGAGGGAAAGACAGGTAGAAGCTAGCTTATATATATTCTGTTTGGCAGCAACTGTCTGGTCACCCTGCACAAGTCTTGACTTGCTTAGTAAGGATGTGGTATGGAGCCTGGAAGACAATGGGATAAGAAGTTGCAAGGGATAAAGTCCCTTGGAAACTATGCTTCAAAAATTATACCATTAACAGAGCCACTGGCTTGCCACAGCTGCAGGTCATTTTCTTTGGAGAAACAGAATAAATTGGAGATGTAGCCCTACTGTCTTCCATTTGAGAATACACAGAGAGCAGCTGTTTCCTATCTTATGGTCAAGTGTGAGCTCAAAAGAAAGTATCATTAACTATAGCTCATGACTACTAATTCCACAAAACAGTAACTTTTTTTTTTAAAGCCATGACATCAGAGGCAGCATCAGGGATAATCCAAAGTCTTGGATATGCCATGAGGTTTATTGTTTTCCCAGAAGAAATTCAAACACAAGACTGAAGAATGTTATTGTCACCTCTTTTGAGACAAAATCACACGCAAAACCTCACTAAAAGACTCTACCTTACTTCAGGGTTCTTGAAGCATACAGCGTAATCTCTAACAAGCAACATGGACAAGTGCAGAAAAATCGTCTCACAAGATTTTGCATGCTTGCCACAATTTTTTTTGCTAGATATAAACATTAGTATTGTATTTAAGTGCTAAACCAAGCAACATGTCTCACTGATCAAAGTCCTCCTGCCTTTTATCATAGATTTCAAATCCTTTTAAGTACTACAAGTAATAGCAAGGTGATGTTGTACTTCGATAATATCACCTTTTTCAAGACTCTGATCAGATGCAAAGGTTTCACTTCTCTTTTGTTTCTTGTTTTCTGTATGTTTTAGATCTTCTGAATAATTTACACCTCTTACCATGAAACCCCTTTGTTCACTGCTAGAAGTCACAGAGTAGAATAGGTTCACCCAAAAGGTCTGCCAAGGAACACACAGGTGAGAAACTTCCAGTGATTTCCTGCTGGTGACAAGATCTGTAGCCTAGGAACTTTTCTGAACTGAACTTACAGAGGTATTAATCTTTTAATAAATACATGGGAAGTACAAAAAGATTCAGTGGAACTTGTACAGTACACACCACTGATGATGGATAATCTGTCAAGTTCCAGTTGGATGAGGCTTTGAGCAACCTGATCTAGCGGTAGGTGACCCTGCTCATGTCAGGGGGGTTGGAAGTGGATGACTTTTTCTTCTCTTAATTTAAAGACTATGTATTTGCACCACTCACATAATTATCTTCATCTTAGCTGAGAAAGACTACATCAAAACAGAAACTCTAACCCAAGTACAAATCCTTCATTTATATCCTCTGTACATAGAATGAAAAAAAAAAAGCAGAAATTTAAGAAAACTTAAATGGCAATGCTATGTCATCTCTGAACACAGTTTATCAGAAAATGGACCTGGGCTTCCGACGCTATTCCAGAAAATTAAGAACAGCAGCCACCACCGTCGAATCCCTAAAGTAAGATCAGCAAGTTCAACCACCAGCTCAACACCACCATGCGTTCAAAATCATCTACCAAAGTGCCACATGTACACGTTACAAACATCTCTAGGGACAGCTACTCCACCACTTCCCTGGGCAGCCTGTTCCAGTACTTCAGCACTCTTTCAGTAACAATTTATTTTCTGATTTTTAATCTAAACCTCCTCTGGCACAACTTGAGGCCGTTCTGTCTCATACTGCCATTTGTTACTTGGGAGCAGAGACTAGCACAACGTCAGAATTCGGCTCACTGCACAAGAAGCAAGACGCCAAGCAACATACTCAGTAAATCAATAAGTCAGAGGAGACAGAAACACCGTCCTGGCACCGCGGGCCCGGGCCAGAACTACGGCCCGGCGGGAAATGCGGACTAGGTCGGTGCGGGGGGAAAACGTCCTAGGCTGGGCGGTAAAGGGACCAGGGGCGCAGACAGGCCCGGTCTGTGTTATTGCCGGGCCTCGCGGCGGGGCTAGGACGGCTCCATCCTCACTACCCTACGGCGAGGGAAGAGCCACGGCCTCAAAGAACTCCAAGATTCGGATGGGAAGCGAGGTGCCTCTAGGGCGCCAGCAAACCCGGGAGACGCCTCTGAGCATAGAACCAGCGGTGCTGGTGGCCGGGGTCGGTCCCAGACCGGAGCAGGCGCCCCCCGCCCGCCCGCCGCCCCGCGCTTACCATGGCGACCCGCTGACAGCCACATCAAACTTCCGGCAGGCGGGGGAAGGAAATGGAGACGGAAGCGCCCTACGCGGGACGGTTCTGTCGTGAGGGGCGGGGACTCCGTCAGGATTGGCTGCTGCCGACGCAACGGGCTCCGACTGGCGGGAGGGGCTGGAGGAAGGCGGGACGAAAGGGTCAGCGCAATTCTCGTTGGCTGCCACGTGGCCGCTGGGAGCGCGCCCTTTTCGGGTGGGCGGAAGCAGCGGGTGGCTGTGCAAGGAGGAGGAGGTAGGTTGGGGTAGCCCGCCCCGCCCTGCGCTGTGAGAGAGTGGCTGCCGGGAGGGCAGGGGCGAGCGGGCGTGTTTCCTTGGCTGTCCCGGCGTCAGTTACTCGGCTCTGGGAGAGGGCGATGGGGCCCGGCCTCGTTCCCTCGAGCACGGAACTGCCACGGTGCCGGCGGTGCCGGGCCCAGGGTTGCGCGGCCGTTCGGTCCCGCCTGTTTGAGAAAAGTAGTTTTTAGGTTAGACTCATAAAATCAGAAAGTAGCTTGGGTTGGAAGGGATCCTAAAGCCCATCCGTTTCCATCCCCCCTGCTATAGTTAGGGACACTTCCCATCAGACCAGGCTGCTGAAGGCCCCATCCAACCTGGCCTTAAACGCCTCCAGGAAGGGGGCATCCACAGCTTCCCTGGGCAACCTCTGCCAGGGCGTCACGATCCTCATTGTGAGAAATTTCTTCCTAATGTCTAATCTAAATCTTCCGCGTTTTAATTTAAGGTCATCCCACCCATGTGTATAAAACGTTTGTAGAGTAGAATCAAGGTAGCATTCTATGAAAACAAACTACTTAGATTTAGCTGGAACAAGCATACACTTAAAATGCTGTTACTGTCTTTTAAGAAGCCACTTCATCTGCTGTAGTAATTTTGATAACTAAAATTTGGAGGGAGTTCTCTGTAAAATCATAGTTTCAGATTCATAATCACCAAAAGTACTTCAAAGTTTTTCAGTGTGAGCAGATGTAGAATTTAAGAAGGTGTTTTAGAATTTTAAGAAGTTTTTCAGTCCTTTGAATCTCTGACATAATGATTTTAGATTTGTTCATGTTTTTCTTGGGATTGTATAAGTGTACCAACTATAAAAGTTCATTAAGTTGCAGATTTATCCATTGATTTACTAGGTAATTACCAAGATGGATAGTCATTTTGTCATGAACTATTCATGCTTCTTAATTCTATTTTGTTAGTAAATTGCATTCACAAGATCAGTTTCTTTTATTCATGTATTGAGGTTTTCAGCTACAAGTGGAATTCAATTAAAATGCAGACAGGTAGTTCTAAAACCAGCCCTATTGTCTAGTATAACCTGATGTTTTTGGTGTCACTTTAAGGTAGATTTTTAAAGTGAAAGAAGTTATAGGTATAACCAACAAACAGTTCAACCTCCAATGGTTGCCATGACCCATTTTGGAGACAGTAATACTTTTTTGAACTTGTTTATGTGTTTCTGAGAGAGAAAAAGAGAACCAGTTTAGTATTCCTTTTTGGTTTCACTTTTAGTTGCTCAGTGTGCATTAGTTAGTGAAATTGAAAAGTTATTTCTGTACCTTCTAGAGACTGTTACTGTCAGTTCTTGATCACACTGTAGTCAAGATTGCTTCCAGGTGGTCAGCTAGCTTTGTCTTGTTGAGATATGCTAGTGTGAATGATCTGCAAGTGATGATAATGCTTTTTTTTGCTTTTGCGTCATATCTACTTGTATTCTTCCTAGAATGCAAGCTTGAATGCATAAAAAAGTATTTGCATAGTTGCTACAGCTACAAATTAATTTAGCTCTCTCACTGGCATAGGTAGGTGACAGAACATGAGGGATATGCATTATTCAGGCAAGCACGTAGTGGATTTTAACTGTTTTGTATGCTGGCAGTGATATTAGGACACAGCATAATACCATTTTGCAAAAAAGCGATCCACGTTTAGGCATGGCTCCTCTTTTTGTTTCCTGTCTCACTCTGCTTTCTAGCAAAAGTATTCTCTATAGTGGGACAATCCACAATAGCTGTAAGATGCTTACATTCTACAGCTATTCTGACCAAGAATAAATACTCAGACTTCAGCCTTTGCAGGCAGATTTCATGTAAATTTCTGTCCTCTAGTTATGATAAGACTCTGTGCATTGTTTCAACTGATGTTTTATAGGAGTTGACTAGACTGTTGAAAGTTGAAAGATGGTGAGGAATGAATATGCCATCTGTTATGCTATACTTGATGTAGGATACACAGATACTGAGTTTATAGTCTGGGATGCCTTTATTTGTTGGATTGCATGATGGTGGCTGCGTTGTCCAGGTTGTAGAGAGAAAGCACATGCCTTTTACTGTATATGCTCAACATTCTTGACTGCTGTGATACTGAATATTTAGAATGATTTGCTATATGAAATTATGGCATTACAGACACTTCAGGAGTTATTTTGACATTGGTAATGAAATGAGCAGAATAGCAGCATCTTGGGCCTACAAGATGATTCTAAAGTATCTGGTGAAGTACTTGAGAACTAAACTTACCAAATTACCCGTTAAACACTATTATGGTATAGAAAGGTGCATAAGGGATTTTCAAAATTGCCTCAGCATTTAAATTCCATTGATTTTAAGTGTTTATCTGGATTAAACCCAGTACATCTAAATCAACAGCTTTTCCATTAAGTATTATTTAAAAGGGGAAAGAAAAAAAGAAAATATAAAGTTATATATAACTGATGGGCTGATGCTAGCGTTACTGCATGTGTAAGCAAGGCACTCCAGCTTGTTTAAAAAAAAAAAAAAGATCTGTTTTGGCCAATAATCTTTCATTTCAGAATGGATGAGAGCATTTAAAATAGTTTCATACATTGCATGTTGGCTTCACTGTATTACATCTTACATACGTATCTATGTGCGGTGAGCTTTACAGGGTCATTTGCTGGTTTGTCTCAATGATTATTTCTGATGCCCTTGTTATCTTTCACTGCCCCTTGAAGACCAGAAATTTTAATCTTTACCTCTTGTTGCCTAGGGCTTAGCAGCAGGTGGAGGAAGTTCTTAAGGGATTATATTAGAGCTCAGGAGCCCTGAATAAAGAGCATCAAACATCCTTGACGAGTAGGTGGAATCACCAGGAGTTTAGGGTAAGATTTTTCAAGGTCTCAAACTATTACTTATGTCTTCAAGGTTATAGGATGCAGCTGTTGTTTCTTCACTTATATTTAGCAAAAAGTGTGTGGTGCTTGCTGTTATTGTGGGGAAAATGTAAAATATTGTGCACACACATTTAAGTTGTGATTCTAACTTCACTAAATAATAAAGGATTTAGAAAGCTATTGTAAAATACCATTAAATGGTTCATGAAATGAAAATTTTCGCAACAGAAGTAGGGTTTGCTTTAGCTCCATCCCTGATCCCTCTGCTTACTTGAGCTATGTCCCTTTTCCGGGTTAAGAAACAGTGTCCTTCACTTACTACTGATTGTAAAGAGAACGTCGTCGTGGATTTTAGTCTTCACCACAGCCTTTGTCTCCATACATGAGGAGGAAAAAAAGAGAGGTAGCAAAAGGTTCCTGTGATTTTGCAGTTTAGTGGAACTTAGTATCAGATAATGTAATAATAGTGCTGTCCATGATAATGTCAGGCTGTAGAAGAGTTACCAGATTATTTATAGTACCAGTTTGACACAAGCTAAGGTGAAATTTAGAAAACAATTACTAAGTAATTTACTGTTATTTCTTAATGCAACACAGTTAAATCTGGTCAGCATAAAGAACATATCGCACAGCAATTTTTATTATGTGTGTGCCTAAGCGAGGGCCTCTGGTGTTGCTGTCTTCTGAGGCATACTGGAAATTTCACAAAACCCCCTTTGATTTGTCCAAATTTCCAGAGTCTGGAAAACTCGTGGAATATTTCTGCATCTGCTTTGCATACATCTATGTGAGTTATGGGAAGGAGTGTCCTCCAACAGAGCAGACAGTTAGAGCAGAGATTATGAAATAAACATTAAAGAAAGGAGACTGATCTTAACATGATTTTAAGAGTGTGGAGACTAAGAACTTTTGTGCTCTTGGTCTAGACATCAGCCAAATTGCTTGCTGTCTTGGGATGGAAAAATCAATGCAATTAGAGGAAGAGTGAGGCTATATATCCTATCACAGGCTGCATTTGTTTTTAAAAATTATTCAGTTTATTATGAAAGGGATTTGTTGTTTATACATCTACAAAAGGATCTTAGAGGCCACCCTTTTCAGCACAGTAGCTGGACAGGAAAGAGGGAATGTGGGGCTTTCCAAATGCTGTCAGCTGTGTCAAGCCTGTGGTGGACACTTCACAAAAATCTGAGGAGAGATTTGTATTGACTGAGCCAATGAGAGAAGCTTAGACAGCAGTTGGAGGCAGCAAATGATATTGTGTGGGCTTATATTAAACTTCTCCAGCTGTGAAAACTTAGCAATAATTTACAGAATACAGCACACTGTGGCCATAGGCATGATAGAGATTGGGCAGAAATGTTAATTTCTGTGAGATCTAAGCATTGCTATCATAGAGGATAATTATTTTTTGAGATAAGAGGCAAGGAGCTAGCTGAAGCATTCTTGTTATGTTTCTCCGTAATAAACCTACTTCACTTAACCTTTCATAATCTCCTTAAGGCAATCTTAGAGAGAATTCTACACCCCTCCTCCAGCCCCCTATCTTGGCCTTGTTCAGGGAACTATATAGATGAGAACTGGGCTTTTTATTTCTTTAATCTTGTCTATTACAGAGATTTGTTTTATTAACCTTTACTCTCCTAAAAATAGATGTTTTTTTTTTCTCTTTTTAAAATAATGAGATGGAGGAGGAAAATTTTAATATACGAAGTCCAATTTAAAAAAACCTAAGACTGTGCCTGTAACTCTTGATTTTCTTAATTTGTTAAATAAACTACAGTCACTGTCAAAATAGTTCCCTTCTGAGTTGTTACACAGCTGCATATGATACTGCCAACTTTAAAAGCGATTCCTAGATCATTTTCTGAAAGACTTTTGAGAATCTCCTTTATTTTTCTTTCACATCTTCTACCAAAAGAAAATGAGTTTCTTTGAGCACCGACTTGATATTTGGGAAGAAGTAGAAATCGCAGGGAGCCAGATTCTGGCAAACAGGATGAGTGCTCAAGCATAGTGATGTTGTTATTAGCTAAAAATTGCTTTACAGAGGAAGTGTTGTGGGCTGCTGCACACTGACATTTTCTGACTGAGGGTAAGAAAACGTCTCTCTTTGAACATGCGTTCACTCGTAGTGAATGAATTGATCAAGTTGAGCCTTGTCGTGCTGTGACAAGTTATAATGTGTTCTATAACCATGTCTTTGTGTCCACCCTCCCACTGTTGGTTCCCGAGCTATGGGGTTAATCTTGGTTTCTGTTGGACCTCGTATACTACTAATTCAAGATTTTTGTAGTGGTTTTGGTAGTTACTTGATGATGAAAACCGAATGAGTGTGCTTGTAACATCGAAAGGGGATAACATGCAGTGTGGAGAAAAGCCTCTTCTGCACAAAGGGCTGTGATGAAGTTTTGGGTTTTTTTCTTATGCTTATGTACCTACAAATTCATTGTATATGTTTACTGTTCCATTTCAGAAAGTGATGTGAAGTAGTAGTTCTGCTTAGCTTCTGTGGTTGGGAACCAGAAAACCCAGCAACATGAAAGTGAAGTGCGACTCAATGTGTAGTGAAGTCTGAGCTTAACTGAGACTTATTTTAAAAGTATTTTTTTTGTTCTGTTTCAATTCCTCTCCGTTTCCTCCTCCCTGTTATTATTTACATCATTCTGTAAGAACTGATTTAGTTTATCTGGGAGAAACACTTACAGTATTAAAACAACACTTTTGAGACCTCAATACCAATGCTCCACATAATTGCCTTGTAATTATTTACACTTTCAGATCTCAAAACTGTGTGTAGCTGGTGCATTATCAAAGCACTTTTGTGCTATGTTTTCCTAATAAGTACGTAATTACCCTCTTAGTTCAAGTCCCAACGGCATTTTTCCACTGATATGCCCCTGCTGTGTACTCATATTAGCCTGCAAATTTCTTTTCACTCCAGTGCAAGCTAGCATTCTTCGGTAGTTGTGAGGGAAAGCTAATATTGAAAAGCTGGCTGCCTTAAGTAGACGCCCTGCTTGGCATCAAGTGTCTTAGGTAGAAGTTTATTTTTTGAGAGAAGGTTTTTTGTTTTGTTTTGACTAGCCCATAAAAAGAAAAAAAAACGCATGAAAGAATTGGGAGAACTGCTTAGAAAAGTAGTGAGGTGGTATTTTGTGTATGAAACTTAAGATGCAAAAAGTACAAGTGACTCTTGGGAAGCTCCTTATGTCCTCTTTCCTTTCTAAATGTGATTTGTAGAGTTAGTGCTAATTGAGCATGAGTTAATAGGTATGGAAGTGATTCCTTAGGGTGTAGAGTTAATGCCCACTGAATTTGCTGTTTAGTGTAACTGTTTTTTTAATCTATGTTTTTAAAAACAAAACTGCTTATTTGCTCAGAGCTTAAAGAAGTTTGTGGATGTTGGGCACTGGGTCCCCTCCTTGCTAAAACACTGGCATGTCAATTTTTCTTGCGTATGGACTGGTGCTTCTCACCTGTTTTGATTTGTGCAATGTGTGTTACCACGAAGCCTAAGCTAAACCAGTGCGTCCCAGTTCTGTTGGTTTCTTCCCTCATTTGAAGTTGCTATAGCATAGGGCACCAGCTTCATATAATCCTGTGAATGTATACCTGTTGTGTTACTTGATACGCTGAACCTCATGGCTTGGCATTCAAGACAGAACAAAGAACCAAAGCTGAACCTGTGGCCGTCTGTGGACACAGCTGAAATCCATGTTCATGTGTATGGATGGATACAGTTGGATGTCTCTTTCTGTCATCTTCAAACTCTGATTGCTTAGCCTAATCCATCAAAAAAGTAATCAGTTTTCAAGTGAAAGTGATAAACATGGCTGAATAAAGAGCTGTAAAATTGCAATTTAAGTGTATTGAAGATGAATATCCCTGTCTGAAAATGTCTTATGAATTATTTTCTGTGGGAGCCAGATGGAAAAAAAAATGCATTACAGTGTTTAAATTAATAACTTAAAGTAGTGTGAGCTCTTTGTTTTCAGGGAGACCAATGTGACCTTTCCCTGTAGATAAATAGCAAATGAAAGAAAAACATAATAAGACTTCTGTAAAGTGAAAATGGGATAATGCAAGAATTTTCTTCAAAGAAAATGCCTTAGGAAAGTGTTTAGCAACATAAAGCAACTTGAAGTCTAGGCGTATTTTTTATTATTAGTTTGACAGGGACATGAAATTAAAGTAATCCATCTCTTTGAAAAGTCTTAGGTGTAGAGGTGGGAGGAAAGGAGGAAATGTAAGCCTTCCTATTTATACCTGCTCTTGTCCCACTGAAGTGGCTACTTTTGGTGAAACTTGTTTTTCCAGGGCTCGAGTTTTCAAAGCTCTTCAGAAATCTTAGATATAGAATTACATTCATCCATATCTATCTGACACTGGATATCTTTGTTACATTTGTCCTTGTTTCAGATTTGTCACTCCTGCCTTTGGAACTATTGTGGATTCAATATTACTGAACATATTTGACTTTATTTCAAGTTAAAAAAAGACAGTCTTTTTGTTGGAATCTGTTGCTGAATGTTGTTAAGCTAAACATTTATAGAAACATGTCAAACTGAATGGGATTATAATATGGGACTAAAGAATAGGAAACAAAGGAAATGTGTAGGACAGGTTTGTTTGGAGTTTAATATCCTGATAGTAGCTTTGGATAGTGTTTTGGAAAATAGATGTTACCTCAACAAGACTACTATGTTATTCAAATATACATCAAAAATATGTATGTATCTGAGTATATTTGCATGGGCAAAGGGCAGTTAAAACATTGTGCTCTTTTTTTTCCTTTTAATTCCTCAACCTTCCCATATTCAAACAGATAATACTGAATGAAAATGGCAGAGATGTTCGAAATGTGGCTAAGATACTAGGAGTTCCTGAATCTTGGTTCTTACTGATTGTGTACAGCAGGCTTAAAAGTTGTATCTGGCAGAGTTGTTCAAGTTTATTTCCTTTTTCTGTGGGTTTTTTTCCTTGTCTTAAAAACGTGATTATTTTAGTGCTGTCTTTTCAGAGAGATTATGGGGAAATTGATATATATCTAGTTTGGGTTGTTTTTTTTTTAAGATAGTGAATTATTGTAATAAATAGTCTAAAGTTGCAGTTTTCATGGGAAGGCAAAATTGGTTTGGCTCCACGCCACTACTGGCTTACATAGGACATAGGGAAGCCAGACTGACCTACTACAAATAGTGTTATAAAACATTTGTTGAAGCTTGCTTCTCCCAGAGGCAACAAAAGCAGTGAGTCTGGGGTTCTTAGGCATGCCTGCTGACTCTGCATCCCAGATCTACCCACTTGATGCTGGTCTGATCGTCATCTTTGGTCCTTGCTCAGTTCTACACATACTTTTTAGTAACTTCAGTACTGAAATTAACTTTTTCATCAGGAAATGTTGCAGCTGTATGATTTTTTTTTTTTAACAGGTTTATAACATTGCTTAGTGTATCCTGATTTATCTAGGGAAATATTAGGATTTTTCTGATACTGATTTTGGAAAGAGAGGATTTGAGAGCATACAGACTGTTAGTGTTGGGAAGAATTCATAGGAAAGGGTGAAAAAGAAAGGTTTGTCCTTTTTGGAGATCTACCCAGGTACCACCTTACTTGCCTAGTATATACTAGTATAATTGCCCACTTGGGTGTTTATTTTAGTATATGAAGACCTTCTATTTAGTTTTGTAATAGCTTAAGCTGTCTCATAATATAGATGGTTGTAAGTAAGCTTGGCAAGCCTGGATGCCTGGAGTTGGTAGAGGGTTTGGTCTGAGACTTCAAGAGGCTGAAAGACACCAGGGTGAGCTTTGCCTCCAGGCTACAGTTAAGATCAAAGCTTGTTAGTAAGATTCCTACTATAAAGGTTGTTGATTGTTTGCTGCCTTCTGTTTATCCTCATTTTTCAGCTGGTGACTGTAGTAAATAAATCTGACAAGTGTTGCTCCTTATCATAGATTCCAGATCTTCTGTGGCAAATCTTGCATGTCCTGTTGGCTCAAGGGATCTGGGAAGCTCAAGAAGCTCAAGTCTTGCTTTTTTTTTTTTTGGACAATCGCACAAAAACTATGTGCATGTTTCCAATTCTTTTGTGGCTGCCACAGAACAGTGCAAGCCGTGCAAATGTTAGCCATGTGAGTCTCGCTTATGCAGTTGGGTCCATGAGGAACAAATGCTGATTGCAGCTGTCTTGAAATCAATCTCTTGATCAAATGTTGTCAAGCAGGGTTGAATTTTTTAAATGGGCCATTCACCCATCTGCACAAAGTTATAAAGCCATTCAGTCACTTTTTCATATCCAGTGCCAGTTTTTCATTCATTTCCTTTGTCTACAAGACAAAGATGCATTATTTGCAAAATGGTGATCCTTGTGCTTTTAATATAAACACAAAGTTAAACAAAAGAACAACTAGATACGGTTTTGGTTGAATGTAATATAAAAATGTGTTAGGCCCCTAAATATCATTGGGAAACAAACCTATGTAAAATTTGTATCTACTTTGGTCTTCAGATGTATCTTTAAGTTATGGCCAAAGGTTATTATTGAGTCTTTTTGTGTCAAATATTGTGGCCAAGGGAATGGAATGCTTATTGTGAGATGCTGTTTTCTTTGCTTCATATTTGTTGGCCCAATCACGTTCCTGCAAAAAGAAAAGAAAAAAGAGGAAGTCCTTATTAGGTCAACAGTAGTTCTTTGATTAACTGAGTCATAGCTGAAATATTTGTTAGATATTTTAATGTTCTTCCTCTTGAAGTACTTGAGTTAATGGAATTTTGAATTAACATGAGGGGCTAGCAATTTGTATGAAATATATCTCTAGAAATATCCAGAAATATAGATTTGTCTTCTGTCCCTCTGTTAGAAAATGTGGTAATAGCTAGTTTTAATCTTCAAAAGCAGTCTGCATTTTTCTTGACTGGTTTAAATCTCCGGTAATCCAATTGTAACTACGTACAGACTCTCCTCAACAGCACCAGTTCTCTGATTATAGATTAACCATTCAATTTTTTCTGATTATTAGGTTCTGATTTGTAGTGTATGTTGTGCTGAAGCCAATTACAGAAGGGATCAAATTATAGACTTTAATAGCAGTGCACTGTATGTGCTGGTCTTCTATTCTGAACTCACTGCTCCCTGTTTTTCTCAACTAGAAAGCACTTAAGTTAATTGCACCATTAGAAAGACATAGTAACTCTTTCTGATTTGTAAGTAGCCTTCCATACATAGCTGCTGAAGTTTAGAACACCTGCAGCTGAAGCAATTTGGAAAAAAGCTATTAGTCTGCATGGAAAAAAAAGTGCTGAAGTTCAAAATATCAATGATGCTGTGTTGAAGCAGCCTAAAAGATTTGGCTTTTGGTCTATGCTTAGTGCTATCCAAAACAACATATAAAATTCTTTGTAAACCAATTTTAAAAGTGTCTTGTTTATTCAGAAGCAACTGTGTACTCTGTTTGTTCAGAGAGTAGACTCCCATCAATTGCACACCAGCCAACAGCTGATTTCTCCTTAGAAAGAAGCATTGCCTAATATAGATCATAGGAGCCAAAGACCAAACAGACAAAGTGCTTTAGATAAACAGCTCAATCCTCAACTGTTCAAAGGTCTCAATAAACCTCTGATACACAAATTTGGGGTGGGACTCAACTGTTCCCACCTGCAAGCTTGTCTCAGTTCCTTGGCTGTAACACCATGAGGTGCTGATATGTGGTGTGACCTCCTGTACCCTCAAGAGAAAAAGATACTGGCTTTCTTATGGCCCTGATCAATGAGTTTCTCTGCAGCTTTTCTTTATCGTAAAGGGAGGAAGGAATGATTGCTCTGGTTTTATTGAGACAGTGAATGGAAAGAGCCTGCAGAGACAATGTTGCTGAATATTGACTGGCACTTGACGGTACACCTGTAGTCTAATAGATTCAGAGGTGTTTTTTAGACTGCAATAGTGATGGTCTGATTTCAGTAATTTAGTTTGTTGGATTGCTGTAAAAATAATCTGACTTTATGCAGTGTTTTTTTTCTGATAAGCTTCAGCAGTGACTAGAATGTTAAAACAGTCCCAAAATTTGGGTCGCTGTTTTAAGAATTTTGAGCATTAATACTGTTCTTGCCTGTGTCCCTACCTTTCCACCCAAAGATGTTAAAGTGAAACTAACTCTTAAAGTTTCATTCTCTCTCATCCTTTATATTTCTGGCTGTTGTTCATAATGAAATTATGTCTTAGTGGAGATGGGAATGTTAAGAAATCTTAAAAGGCAGTACCAGCTTCTGTAAGCTTGTGTGACCAGTTATGTGGAAATTCCGGTGCTGAACTGATGTGTTTTTCAGACCCCTTTGTCAGTACATCTGCAGAAAACAAGATGTCCAGCCCAGAGTACTTAAAAAAAGCTGTGACTTTTTATGCTTCATTTGTAGGTGTAGTGTCAGTGGATTATTTGAGACAATAGCCACAACAGAGAAATGGTTTAATGTTCATTTCAAAATCTCCTTATAATATTTCTAGTGGGACTGCTTTTGAATGTATAGAGGTAAATTCTTAGACAAGCACATGCAGTACTGTTGGGTTATGACAATGAATTGCCCTGTCAAACAACTGGACTTTTAAGGCATTATTTAGGTATAGATTGATATGTACACAATTTTTTTTCACTTTTAGAATCAACATTTTAGGGTTTGGAAGATAACGATGTCAACCACAACAATGGGAAACATAACTTGGTGCAGCCTTGATGCTATATTAACTCTCCAATTTCTGTACATATGACATCTCTTATGGAAATGACTACAGAAGCGTAGATTCAGTCAGATTTCTTGGAGGTGTGATATCTGTCTTTTGCATTTCTGGAGAGAGCACTCATGGGAAGCCAAACTGAAATATTAATAGGATGAGGGAATTTTTGAGTAATTTTTTGGAAAAGGGGAGCTGGAGTATCTTTGGCAAGTCTGCCTTTATGTGCCACTCAAACTTTGACAGTGCACAACATTTCTCTTACCAGCAAAAGCCCTGGGTCAAAAACTCTGGTAGGAACTTGATCGCCTTGATATGTGAAGAATCGTGTGTACTTGACATGTTGAAGCTTGCAGATTGATCAGAGAATACTGTAAGCTGGCAGGTGAATTGAGATAGGTTAGTTACAAGGAGGATGTTTTAGTTTGCTTCAGTTCTTGAAGTATAGAGTGATATTTTTTTTAAGGATGCTGAACAAATTTATTTGTAAATCCCGTGAACGTTACTGCTGACTTCAGGTATTCAGTAGTATGTCCAAATTCCTCCTGAAATTTTTATTTTGGAAGTATACTGGTGTATCTGTGTTACTAAGTTTTGCCTTTAGAGTGTATGAGAAGCATTCATTGACCTTTTAATTAATTAGGAATATGCTCTGATTTAGTTTCTCTTTTCTTTTGTTGATGGTAGTTGCTAGCAGCTAAATAGGTAACTTTTGCTATGTTTTGCTGTATTCATGCTTTAGCTCTATGTTGTTTGTCCATATTCTCACCATTACACTAATCTCGTGAAAGCGTTGTGTTTTTGAGAGATCCATGGAAAAGAAGTTTGGGGGTTTAGTTTGCTTTCTGTTATTTTATTTGTGTTTTTTTACAAAAAAGTTTTAAAAAAGCAATAAGCTACAATTTTTTTTGTTTGCGTGTGCTGTGTATGTCAGACTAACTTTTATGAAGAAGGCGTGTTCCTCTTGAAGAGAAGTAATTACTAGCCATTGTGTACAACTAAGAGTCTTTAAGCTTCTGCTCATGGTTTGGAACAGTTGAGAGCTTGAAGATCCCAAGCAGGGTTGAACTCTGCCGTGTAAGGCAGTTGCTAAACATGTAGTAATAGCTCAATGACCTCTCAGGAGGTCAGTGAGCACAATGGAGGAGAGAAAAGCTGGGAGAAAAAAAAAAAATGTTTTCATTTCGTGTTTTCTTTCAGTTTATGGATTTAAGTAGTAAAGTCATCCTTCTTACTGTTGTGGGTGAGAATGTGTGAGGCTTGGCTGTATGTATGTGATTTGTTTCCTTCTACTGCTACCCAGCTTTTGAATCCTAAACTCTTTGGAAAAAAATATTCTTAGCAGGGAAATTTTATGGTGCTTATGTGTACTTAAGCTTTAAGCTGAAAAATAAAGCTAACGCTTTGAGTGTTTGGTGATGAAAATGTAATGGGTAGTGAGGAATGCTGGTGTGTTTCAGTCAAAGTTCATTCTGGAGCTTGTAGCAGGCACTTGGTGTGATATTTCTCTCTCTGTTTAGAAATGCTATTTGTTAGTCCATGGTCATCCGTGTTGTGGTTTAATAAGTCATCAGGTGTAGTTAATGTTGATTCAATGGCATTATTGATATTTATAATGAATGTTTGTATTGTTGACAATTCATCTATTGTCTAGCTGTTAATGCAGCTTTATGCTTGAAACCTGAGTCTTATGTTCATGTATTTTGCAGCTTTTGAGTACTGTGCACGTATCTGGACAAGGGAAAGGCATTTTCAGGTATTGTTTGGTGCATAGCTGGGCTAAGATCAGACACAGTGCAGTCAACTTGCAGTTAAACCTGTTCCTCCTAACCTGAAATTGCCAAATTTTTGGGCGGTCAGTGGTGGTTAAATCTCTTTTGCTCTCACTGTCCATGAGAAAGAGCAAGCTACCCTCTACTGTGTCTTGGAGAGTCCTCTCAGGGCCTGAATGGAGGCTCATTATGATTACTTATTGCTGCACTTTAGGTGGAAAACTTCATAGAGCTTTTATAACCTAACCCATCTAAAGATATTTTTACTCATTGCATGTAGTTTAAATGCCTCAGTTGTGACTTTCCTGCTTTTATCAATCTATATTATCTTCAACACGTGAGTCAAAATATAACGCTTTTTCATTCACTTTGGTTTTTTAAAAATAAAATTGAAAGTGCAAAACAACTAAGCTTCCCAAAACAAACTATTTTCAAGTACTCGACAGCATGAAGCATTCTCACTGGAACTAGTGTATATCAATGTTAACTTTAGAATTGGCTGTTTCTTCTTTACTCAGTGGAGTAAACTGCCATGCAGTTTTAAAGTTCTTGGGTAACGTGAGGTTTCACTTTTATTAGATTATTTATATATAGATGGCTTTTTTAGAAGATCTTATGTCAAGTAGACAATACCAAGTTGCTTTGATAATGAACAAAAATTTTGCTGTAGCATCAAATTTTGTTCTGCACCGCATCCGTTTTTAAAAGTAATTTCTTTGGTCATTGCTAGTATCCACTACAAACTATGCTTTATGGTGAAGCTTAGTAACATGCTTCCACAAGATCGTCTCCCAGATGAATATTGATTATTTTGAATTATTTTACATGGACTGTTTGTGGGATGAGAGTGGATAGTAAATTGAAAAGATAAGCAAGTGTAAGTGCTTGTGTATAGTAATTTTCCATTTCCCAGCCTCCTGACACTTAGTTTCTTAATTTGAGAGTATTTGAATATATTTGATTGTTGGCACTGTTCTTTTAAACCTTACTTTAATCCAGTTTTCTGTTTGGAAGTATCATCAGTTATCTGAAAAACTAAATTTGTGGAGAAAAGTAAAATAAAGTTCTAAATGTTGTTATACATATATCATTTTGGGGTTTTTTTTGAGCTAGTTTTGTAAAACTGCTAAGAACCTCTGGAAAATAAGCCATTGGTTATAACAAGACTGTCTTGCTTCCTAAACAGGTGTCTTGAAAATGGAGAGGACTTTGAACAGAATTCATTCAGTTTCTGATCCAGACGCAATGTATTTTCTGCAAGTATCATGGGAAAAAGATTTAGGCACTGGCTTTGGTGTAACACTTACTGATTGTCAGTGTGCATGGACTGGGACAGGTAATAATGGAAAGAAAAAAATTAAATTATTACTTTTTTATTGTGATGTTTTAAATGCTTTCTAAACTGTGGCCCATAACTTGTATCAAAACTTTCTACGAGCATCACCTCTGCCCAGTGATGGAGGATGTAAGCTTCATGATCTTCTGGGGCATGTTCAGAGATCTGCAGATCTCTGTTCATGTTCTCTGGGGCATTTTCAGAGATGTGCAATGTTTTGTTTTTTCTCAAAATGTAACTTCTTGCAGTGATATTGGAATCCCATTTATGTGTCTTCTCCAGATCCTTGAACAAATGTGTCATGCTTCCATTTGCAAATTATAGTTCAGGAAGCTTTAATTGCAGTTGTTTTTTAAATGGCTTGATGAAAACATATTAATTAAAGGTGGCTGTATTTGGTACTCAAATGAATTTTTGAGTAGGAGAAGGGACAAGAAAATACTTTTTTTCCTGGGCATAAGTTATCAGAAGAAAAATAAATAGCCTATGGGAATTTCTCCCTGCTCAGAAACCTGGATAAGTGGATGGATCTATTAAAATGTGCATGCTTCTCTCATTTACGCTTAGTGAGAGAAGGAAAGATTTGTGTGCTCCTTTCAAATACTTCATCAAAAGCCCTTGTCTCCATGGCGAAAATATTTCAAAGAGGGGACAGAACGCTATATTTTACAGCATACTGTAGGCAAAAACATTATCCTTGCTGTCTTTCTGAATTGTAAGACTAGATGTCCATGTAGTTCCTTCCTTCTTCCCGCCCAGTGATTGTTGTTTCTCCCTGGTTCCTATATAAGCTAAGCTTTCAAATATGCATATTATGTATATATTTATATATATATAAAAGTATGTGTGTATATATGTATACATATAAAAATAGTACTTTGTGTGTATGTATTCATGTACACATGTACACAAACTGTATATATGTGTTTACAGTTATTGTGTATAAAAAGAAGAGTAGTCACTCATTAGCCTTCTTGAATACAATTTTTACCTTTTTTTTCTTTCAAACCTGGGAAACAAGACTATCTTAAAATATATATACCTATGTGTAATATTAAATCTACTCTTCCAGATTTGTTTACACATTTCAAACACATTATTGATTAGGAATTCCTGCAAAGGACAAATACATGTATTCCAAGTGCTGGTTCCCTGTAGTCTGGTATAGAAGATTTTTATTTATGATATGACAGTAAGGTAGACAAACTATACATTTTCAAAATAGGAAAAAGGATATTGATGTCAATAAAAACTAATTGAGTGTGGTAATTCTTGCTTTTCTGGTTGTTCTTATGTAACTTTTAAGATCTTCATGTTAAAATTCACAAAAAGCTGATTATTTAAATCTGTCATGTTACTAAGTAAAACATATGTTGCTATAACTGGAAGGGTATAGAAAAAATACGTAAACAGTTCTCATTTTGTTAACTTCCTACATCTGGCAGACTGGCAGGGTGATTATTTCCCAAAACAGAGGACCAGTGAAAGAAAGATGACCTCACTCTGTTAAAAGGAAATAAAGGGACCCACAGCAGTTCAGTGTGCATATTGAACACTTGTCCAAAGGAGAGAGCATCTATTTCTTCTGCAATCCCTATTGAATTTGCAGTGCTTTTAAAAATCTGAAGATCTTGTGTATGAGGTTTTTCTACTGCACACATCTGTGTTGTTGATCACTTTTCAGAAGTTATTACATCTTGTTTGAGACTGCTTAGATTCTAAATTCAAAACCTAGGAGGAAGGAAAAGCAGTGGTCAGAAAGTTCTTGCTTTGGGAAATCCCTTTTGGGTTTCTCATGCTGTGGATTATTTTACTTGGCAAAACCTGCTAGAAAGTGAATGAGACTTGCTGATGGAGTCGTCTTTTGAGGGTTTTGTATATTTTATGTGATGATGAAAAGTGTTGCGAGTTTTACTTGGCGGGGGGAAGCCAAATCTTGGGAAGAGGAGAAGCACACAAATACACAGTATGATCTCATGTAATCACTTGGTTTTGGGTTGAAGAACTACAGATATATGGATTTATACTTTTCATGTTTCTCTGAAGATCGGTCAGTTCTGGTAGTTATATAAGATAAAAGAACATGCAGCATGTACAGACACCACAGGAGAAAAGTGTGTTACAGTATATTAATATCTTTGGTTTTTTAGCTTTCTTATTTTCACTAAAAGTTTATTTAGTTTTTCTCAGTGTTGAAATAATTTTTGTAGACACTTATTTTTGCAAGTGTTTCTGACTTATTTATTCTACTTTTTGCCTCATGCTGCAATTGATTACACATTGCTGTCTGTACTGTTTTGGGTTACTGAAGGGGATTGCTGATGTCCTAGTGGCCTTTTCTCTCTCAGTTGTCTAGTGTCATGTACTAGAAATGAGCCAGCTAATGAGAAAATGCTTGGTGGCTTATAATAAAACAGAAATGTTTTGACAGTAAATTTCTTGGCTGCCTTTCCCACTAAAATCTTGCTATTTGTAGTGGATTGTTAGCTATGCAAGATGAGCTGTGACCAGCACTGTAGCCTCAGTTCTTCACTGGCTTGTAGGCTTAGCTTTTCTCTCTGACAGTAGTCTTTCTTTAGAGGAACATTAAAAGTGCTGCTTTCAGTTTTAAAGAAACAAGATGCAGAAAGACATTTTAAGCCTTTCTGGTAACGTCAGTTTCATGCTTAAAATAAATTTCAAAAATCTTGGAGAATACTTTTACTGCTTCATCTGAGATACTTAGATGTGTTCTGTTGTGTTGGGGCTGAGGGTTGGAGGTAGTGAAGAGCTGATAGCTCATGCAATGGCCCATGTAACTTCACATTCCTCACCTTTGCAGTACTGTTTCTAACACTGACAAGTCCTATTCTTCATAGCCATGAGGGTTAATGCACAACTGATTTTGACTTAACTTGTAGTTAGCTACAATATAAATATTTTGAATCTTTAGTTTATTAGGTGTTTTAGAGTATTTCAGTGCCCTAAAGCTCATCAGTATTAATCTGTATACAAAAACATTCATGTATGATTTTCTGTTACATCGGCTGTAATGGACACCAGAATAGTTTCCTTTTCAGGACATGTGCATTTCATCTTGAGTTTACAAATCTGTAGGGACATACAGTTATAAAATGCCGCGCTTCTCCCTGGCCTCTTTTTTCCAGCCCCCTCCATATTTTTCACCTTCTCTGCAATATATGTAATGTAACTTAAAATATATGGGTAGAAGCATCGTCTCCAACCTAGGAATACTGATTATGAAGTTATTTTGTTTCTGGTTTCTTCTAATGCATGCCCCACAGCACTTCTACTTTCTTTTCAGTGTATAATGATGTTTCTGCTCTTTTTGACATTTGCTCAGTATTTTTGTTGTTGCAGATCTGGTAAAGTGCTGTATATTGTATCTTGTCCTTTTACTTTATGCTAGGCTAGTATAAGAGTCTTACATTTCCTCTTGTATCTTTAAAAGAAGAGAAGATCAGAGAATACTCATTTGTCAGTATGTTCTCTTAAGGAGATAATGGGGAAATTTGTGACAGACTTCAGACTGCCATAGACGGACACTTCACATCTTGATTTGACAAAGATTTAAAGATCGATTTTGAGCCTAATTCTATTCTTTTTTTGTCCTTTTCTCTTATCATAGCTCCAAAATAGTTCAGCCTCCTTGCATCCCTTTATTTTCTAGCTTGTGAAGGACCTAAGGATTTGAATGTGCCTAGGAAAAAATGCCTTGTATTAAGGGATAACTAATGTGGTTCTGACCCTCTAGTTTATCCTTCTCACTGAGTGTGTCTGCAGATTTTCCACAGAAGGGCGTAATTTCTCCTTGTATCAACTGTTTGTATCGTTACAGCGATGACATTAGCATGCTCTCTCTTGCCACTTGCACCTCCTTTTTCACCTAGCTGTTCTGACTGACCTGCCTTGTTGGATTTTGCAGACATATGGTAATCACTTAAAGTGATTAACAATAGCATTTTTCTTTTGTGTGCACAAATAGTTTACTTTTTTGCAAATAGATGAGCTAACTGATTTTTTTGTGACCTGTTATTCTTATAATAAAAAAATGTAAAGGTCTAAGAGCAAGCAAGGGTAAATGACTGTTTAGAGCAGTCCTTCTCAGAAGATTGGTCAGAAGAAAAGGAAACACTTCTGTTTATCAAGTGAACAATCCAAAGTACTGTATTGGTAGGCTATACTTTAAAGCCTAAATTACATTTTACACATCCTATCTTAACTTTGATTTGGAGTCTTTGCTTATATGTGTCTGTGAAAGAAAGTCTGTACTCTCATTGAGATAATTATTCTGATTAACATTTGATCTTTAAAAGTACTGAGGAAACAGTATATAGAATAAAATATAAATGAAGGAAAATAACCAGGGGCCATGATGGTGAAATCAAGAACTGTTTCTTCCTACTCCTAATAAAAGTTGATATATTCACCAAAAGAAGATTTTTGAAGAAATAGATGATCAGAAGCAAATGGGAAAGGCTATCATGGATCTTAACGACAGTGAATCTTTATTGGCCTGTTCTGTACTGGATTTAGCCATTCTTAATCTTCAAAGGATTGGAATAAAATATTCTTCTAACGCCTGGTGTAAGGTAGACTGGATGCCCAGCCCCCATTTATTGGTCCTCAAATGTAAATGATAAGAAATGGATTCCCAAATCTCTGGGTGTGGCTTCATTTGTAAGTTGATGGCTTATTTAATTTTAGGGTTATAAATTAGAAATTTGGAAAACTGCATCAAGAACGTGTGAGCCAACAATTACATCTGTTGTCTTATAGGGTTTGGATTATGTGCTTTCAAAGAGAATTAAGAAGGCACAATAAATTATAGTTAAAATATTCCACTCTTTTATAAGGTTAGTGTTATTCAGAATAACTTTAGGCAAGTGGAATTGTGAACTAATAACAATAAACCATTTTCAGACAGAAAAAGAGGGACAGAACTTAATTCTTACGAAAAACACAATATTCCTGCTGTATTTCAATATCTGGTACACTGATATACGCTAAGAAAAGAATAGCCTCCCAATATTTGCCTGTCCCTTAAGTTGTGTGTGTGTACATCTGTACATATAAATATATGTTCACAAACACGAGTATTTATTTCTCGCGTATTTCTTTCTGATAGTGTCTGAAGCTGAGATTTCTAGGGAGGCTGCTGACATGGAAATGAATAGAGAAAAGTATGTTGAAGAACTGAAGAAAGCATTGATAGCTGGGAAGGAATCAACTGGCCAGTATAACTTGGCTGTTTCAAGAGATGATGAAAATATGGCGTGTCACTTCTCTTATGAAAGAAATTTGAAAGATGGCTCTGTAAGTATAGTTAAATATTTGCATTTGACTGTTAAACTATGATAAAGACCTTTTTGGTACATTATTTTATTAGGTTCTTAAAAAGCAAATAGACCTGTAATAAGTATTTTGGATTATATTAATATTGTGAACTCTACCACAGGCCAAACTAGAAACAAGTTTGTTGTTTCCTATCAAAACTGGGTATCAGTAGAATTATTTCAGTGTTACTTTCTTAAAAGCTACTGAATAAGCGTATTACCTCTCTATTTAAGTTTTGGATTACTGTCGTGATAGGGTGAGGTGTAATGCATTTAAGATGAAAGACGGAGATTTGGATTAGCTATTAGAAAGAAACTTTTAGCTGTGAGGGTGGTGAGGCACTGAAAGAGGTTGCCCAAAGAAGTTTTATATGCCCCATCACTGGAGGTTTTCAGGGTCGGGTTGGATGGGGCTTTGAGTAACCTGATTGAGTGGGAGGTGTCCCTAGCTGTGACAAGGGGGTTGGAACTAGGTAATGTTTAAGGTTCCTTCTGAATAAAACCATTCTATGATATATGTTTTGCGTTTTTAAGCAGGGTATGCCTAAATGTTAGAGCTGCAGCTTAATGTTAAACTGATATGTTCCATAAGCTGTTACTTTGTTTATAATTCCTAATTTGGGAAGCATGCTTCCCTTTTGAAATTCCAGCCCCAAATGCATTTCTGCTTTGCTTTTTTCTTCTGTCTCTAGACTCGAGGCCCCTCCTCGAGTACTGTGTGGAGTTTTGGGCACCACAGTATAAAAAGGACATCAAGCTACTGGACAGTGTCCAGAGGAGGCAACAAAGCTGGTGAAGGATCTAGAGGGGAAGTCATATGAGGAGCGGCTGAGGTCACTTGGTCTGTTCAGCCTGGAGAAGAGGAGACTGAGGGGGGACTTCATAGCCGTTTGCGGTTTTCTCACAAAGGAAGGAGGAGGAGCAGGCAGTGATCACTTCCCTCTCGTGACCAGTGATAGGACCCGAGGGAATGGCAGGAAGATGTGCCAGGGGAGGCTTAGGTCCTATATTAGGAAAAGGTTCTTCACTCAGAGGGTGGTGGAGCACTGGAACAGCTCCTGAGGGAAGTAGTCACAGCGCCAAGCCTGACAATATTTAAGAAGCGTTTGGCCAATGCCCTCAGACACACGGTATCAATGTTGGGATCATCCTATGCAGGTACACGAGTTGAACTTGGTGATCCTGTGGGTCTCTTCCAACTCAGGTCATTTTATGGTTCTACGATTCTATACTCACCTATGTTAAAAAATTTAAAGATAAGTAAGATTATTTTCAAATGCTAAAATATACTGTTAAAATAAGATTTTTTTATTTAAATATTTCGGGAGCTGACATTAAAATTGTCTTGTACTTGGAAATGCATTAAATTACAACAGGGAATCTGGTTGCATGTTGTTTTCATTAGTGAAATAATTTGGGTTTAAAGAGCATTGATTTAAAACTACATGGATCCAGTCCAGGGCACAGTTCGCCAGTCAATTTCACTGAAATTATCAATGAGAATAAAATGGTGAGGAAAGAATGGAGATGAGATTGCAGACAGGAAAGAGTATGAATGTCTTTGGTTAGATGATTTTTTTTTTCCTCTCCTGGGGAAAAAGTTGAGCATGGAGTTGAGTCCATTAACAAAGTCTCTAGGGATTGTCCTACCTGCTTTTTTGTTTTGAAAGATTTCTTCAGACAACTGGCACATGCTTTGCTTCTTATTTTTTTAATCATGGCATATATCACCATTTAAGAAACTAGTAGAGTTGTCTGGCTTGTAACAAAAGACCAAAAGAAAACAAAGAAACTGCCTTCTCTGGGAAGTGTGTGTTGGAAGTGGAAGGTGGAAATACCTTTTTCCTCTAAATTTGAAATAGACAAAGAATGTGGTGTAGTTATTGGTCACTCCTACTGAAATAGGAGTATATATGTATTTCTTGTATGTGTATCTCTTAGATGAGATGAGAAAACTCTCTTTAAAGCGGGGGGCCTTTCAGATTACCTAATCAGTACCAGCTCATTTACTTGCTTATTCTCAGAGTCTTGACTTCATTTTAGTAAGGAGAGGAGAAATTGAGTGGAATGAAATTCTGCTTCTTAAGAGTACTTCATTACAGGCCTTTTTGCTTGTGCAATATAGGAAATTTCAGCACCATTTTGCTCTTGTCATAAGTGTCAAAATTTAGGTAATGTATGTCTTCCAATCTCCATTATCAATATTTCTGTGTATTTACCGAAGGCCTTATAGGCTCTGTAGCCCTGTCTTAATGCTTCTTGTGAGCACGCAGGTCTGAGTGCTGTTCACAGAGGGTCAAGGTGAAAAGTACTGTATTACGGTAAAAAAGATTAGGACCAAGTTGTACTTAGAAAATAAGATCAATAATTTTAACAATCCTGTTTTTCTTGTCTATGTCACACATAATAAATTCTAAATATCAAATAGGTGAAATACATGTTATATTTTTGTTAAGGGAAAATATATTCATTTATGTTGGCCTACCTGATATGTTTCCATCAATTAAGGCTTATGAGAAATTTTATTAGTATGAAAACATCTTTATATCAATTTATGAGAATAATAGTCTTGCAAAAGGAAAATACAAAGTGTTCTGATTGCCTTTAACATTGGGTGTCAAAAGAGTGTTTTTAGAGAAGATCTAGTTTCTTAGGTGAAAATAGATCTTTTTTTCCTCGTGTATTAACCTGATGACTTCAAATAAATTTTCCGAATTTTTTAACAAAATTGCAACTAACTATTGTATATAATAGATTTCAAACATTTTGCCAGTTCTCTGGGAATATATTCATAGTATATATATTTCAGCATCAAATTAGGAAATTAAGCTTCTTAGGCTCTGTAAATCCAGAGGACTGAATTTCAGCTACATGTGTGTTTACTATAGAGAAAGCCTGGAGAAAATACTCTGCAACTTAAACATGACTTAAATTCAGTGTTTATTTTTTATCAGTACTTGTTTTTCTTATTGAGTATTTGTCTCTGTATCTTTTCTTTTGTTTTACTTGTTATGAATATTTCCTCTTCATATGTCAGCAACTATACATATGTACAAATTACGACCTTCCCAGTCTTGGGAAGAGCATTGTGAGGCTGGAGGGACGTGGAACAACAATGGCAACGTGTGCATGGAGAGGGGAGCTTTTGGTTAAAGTGTACTGCCTTTCTTTGGTTAGATATGCTGTAATCAAACTGGAAGATGTAGTTAGTCTTCGTGTCCAAACTGCCTTGCTTCAAGGTTTGAACAGTTGCTTTGCTCCAAATTGCTGAGGGTATGTTGTTTGGATAACAAAGGTCACTGGGAGTTCAGATTGTTTCCCAGGCAGTTCAACTAACTGCTCAACTGAAAAGACAGAAAGATGATTAATTTTTAGGTCAGTGTAAAAGCAATTATTTTTCAGTATTATTTATATCTACGCACTTCACAATTTAAGAGCGTACACTTGAATGACATTCTTGAAAGCCCAGTTTAGAAATAGATTACTATGTGCATTTATATAATGAAAACATTGTATTATCTTTTGTGTAATCTCAGATTTCTAAGTGCTGTCTGATTTTTCCCATCTGACTCAATGCATACCTTTATGAACTTGTGGTTACACTTTAAATGTATTGGGTCACTTCTGTAGCCTTGAGGTAAGAGAAACTTTTCTAAAAAATTCTCCCTCTGCCAATATTAATATGCGTACAATGTTTGACAAAAGTCCTGGAGAATTCATTTATGCTATTTTCCTTGTTTAGCTATTTTATTGTGAGAAACTCTGTGATTGATTAGCTATTTGTTTGCTGCTTCCAGTAAGTAATGGTTTGGGGAACTGTTAGGGGGAAATACATTTAAAATAACTGTAGTATGTATCTTTAAAAATGAAGGATTGTTGAAAAAGGAAGAATCAAACACTGCAATGACTAAATAATCCTCCATTTTCTGTCTGTTTATTAAGATTTGTGAATTTCACTGAAGCTATCCAATTGAGCAAAAATAAGACCTTTAAGACCTGCTTTAAGACCTGTTGCAAATTTCAGTATAAAGGGCATTTTCTTATTTCATGAATGCAACGGTGATACAAAGGTATTAAAGTAACTATAAATGTTACCAAAAAGACAAAATAATAGATATTTATTTCAGAAAGAAATTTATAAAAGAAATAACTTATAAAAGAAAAATTGTCAGTTGTTTTTTCTCCCTCCTGATGTTATTTTATTGTCTCCCCTCTCTTCCTCCTGGTTCCTTCAGATTTTCCCTTTTTTACCTGCTGTGCATTTCAAATCTCTGTATGGACATGAAGGTTTACTTTTACTTGTATAGCTGAGTACAAATGCTTTCATTTTAGGAGGAAAATCTTTATATTGTCCAGTCTTAGTTTCGTAAGAAAAATATAGAGGACAGTAGATGCTCTTGGAAAAATGAATTTTGTGTGTGGTTTTAAAAACTTCCCTACAAGATTCTAGTCCCATATTCTCTGTATGAGTGAACAATTGTCAGAGGTGGAAGAACAGAAAGAATCTTACCTATGATTCTCATTAGAAATGCTTGCAGCTTTAGAGGAAGAATTCATCTTTCTGCCTGCAAAAGCACAAGAAGACACTTGAGCTCAGGACGATAATGTTTTGTTAAATTTTGCATTCACTGAAATAGAACCTTTTACATTTACATATCAAATGAATAGGTTTTAACCTATAAAGTTATGAATATTTTTTCCAGTTAATTTCAACACATTTACTAGTTCTGCTAGTTATATAGCAAAATTGTCTTGAAATGTAAGAAAAGAGCAAATATGAGATGTCCAGTATTTGCCTTTTGTCTGGCAAATACAGAAATATTTGTAATACGATGCAGAAATAAAGTAGTTATAGTACTTGCAGTGAAGGTGTTACACTTCCTGTTATTATTTTTCCCATAAATTGCAGTGATGTGTCTTAGCTTGTTCACTTGTCTTGTCAAATCACTGTCTTGCTACCTGCTTTGAGAACCAATTTTCTAAGTTAGCCATTCACCACTTCTGTTTTGTCAGCGTTACAGAGATTGTGTACTGAAATACATCAAGCTATGTGGTTTTAAGCTCATGAAGAAGTAATTAGTTGTTGTGTGGGACACAGGTTGAAACTGAAAATGTTTAAGAAGAATGCAAATACTAGTGAATAGCAAAGGGATATTTAAAGGAAGGATGTTCAAATATACACGCATGTAACTATAGTCACAGATGAAAATTTTACCCTGTGTTAATGGAAATTATTGAACCCACTGGAATGGTAGCTTACGAAATGTTGTCTTTTGAACAATGAAGATCTCTGTAAAGTCAGTCTTCATGGTTAGATGTAGCTCTCCAAATACCCCCTCCCTTCAAACTGTAGGGGAACTGACTTAGTACTATTATTTATTAATAATGGCAGTTGTTTACAGGCAGACAGCAGTTTATGAGAAGGCAGTCCTGAAGTTTGGTGCATATTGTTAAGTAACTGTTGGTCTCTGGATCTTATCTTAACCTTGTGGGTCTTTCTCCCAATAAAAGAGAACGACCTTGTGGTTCCCTTCCACCGAGACTTTACCTATGCTTTTACCATGAATGCACTAGAATTAAATCTATGTCCGAAGGCAGAGAAGAAAGAAACATCTCTCTGTGGTCACTCTGGTCTCTACTTGTTCTAGTGTGGAGATGTCCAGCAAACAACTCTTGTGTTTCCAAAAGTGACTCTTACAGCATGTCAATAACAAAAATAATTAAGTACTTAGACACATTTATGGATTTTTCGTGATTACTTATGAAGAAAGTCTGTATACTTTTCAGATTTGTCTGTATTTTTTATTTTTAAAGAGCTGCATGAAAATATTTAGTACTTATTTTCTATACGCACTAGTTGGTATACAACAAATCAATTTTATTTCTGAGAGACCCAGCTGAAGATTTTGTTAGCTGTGATGGGGGGACAAAAACATGTTTTCATTGGCTGTAAGTAACTAAATGTGAGTAATAGATTATTCGGGACATCAGAGGAATAATCAGCCTGCTGGTACATTTGTATTTGATATAAGGATATTTTAAAAAGGCCCTTATTTGGTATCTGGTAACAGAAGTATTGTGCTAACCAGTGGAAGGGGATATATTTTGCATATTAGCTACCTGACATAGTAATGTATAGTTATAATAGTAAAATAGTATAATAGTAAAATAGTAAATAGTAAAATAGTAAAATAGTTATAATAGTATCATCTGGAAGCTTGCTACCCAAGTGGAACATGATATGGTCAGGAAAAATGCATGTGTATTTCTAATTTTGGCATCCTACTGATTATGTATACTACTCGTTCTAGCCTTTCTATAATAGTGGTCTTGATTAAAGAATATTATTCAGGAGGAGAAGCTAAATAGTAAAATAGTAAAATAGTAAAATAGTTATAATAGTAAAATAGTATAGTAAAATTCTTATTTTAGTGATATAAACCAGGGATAGAAACAGTCATCTTATTGTATGGTCGAGTGGTGGATCTTTCTAGGTTCTATGGCACAAACATAAAAATTGGGCACTACCCCTCCTGAAAACCCAAACATGAGAGAAAAGATGACAGATGCGCATGCTTGATGTCTGAATTTGTCATGAGGGGAAAACCCCCAATTCTCTGGCAGAGGAAAGAAATTGCACAATATTGCGGCCTTCAAAGTGGAACTAGACAGTGAATGTCCAGGAAGAGATCTGAGTTGTAGGTGTTGCTGGTTCACATACCTTAATAGCAGACCTGATGCTGATACCTTTATTAGCCTAGAGAATAAATGGCATCATCTGGAGGAGGCAGCATCTCTGTTCTTTAGCGGTGCTGAACTTGAGCGGCAACAAGTTATTCAGGAGGTGGGCTGAGGGTGGTATGAGGTCTTCGAAGAAATCAGAATGAGAGTCACCAATATATAAAGGAGAGGCGAATTTAAATGTAAATAACACCATCAAGATTTAACCTATGGGGAGAATAAAAAGACCAGACTAAAGAGGAAGTGAGTATTGTAAAGCTGTTCTTGTGACCCAGCAGTTTAAAATAAATACTTGATTAGAAACAGGAGAAAAAAACCCACAACTTGTTTTGGTTTTGATTTTGGTTTGACAAACTGATATCTAAAATTGACACTATACTTTTTTTTTAACCTTTATTGCTAACTGTTATTAAGACGTAGAGCTGGGAGATAGTGCTTTCCCAGGTTTGACCGATCCTGATGTAGGTATGTGGTGTATCTCACGTTTGCCAGACAGTATCACAGTATCACAAGGTTGGAAAGGACCTCTGAGATCATCAAGTCCAACCTATAACCCAACACTAACACCAACACCAACACTAACACCAACCATTATCTAAACCATAGCACTCAGTGCCTCATCCAGTTTCCCCTTAAACACCTTCAGGGTCGGCGACTCCACCACCTCCCTGGGCAGCGCATTCCAATGGCCAATCACCCTTTCAGTGAAGAACTTCTTCCTCACATCAAGCCTAAACTTTCCCTGATGAAGCTTGAGTCCATGCCCTCTAGTTCTGTCACTGGTCACCTGAGAGAAGAGACCAACCCCTGCCCAACTACAACCTCCTTTTAGGTAGTTGTAGAGAGCAATGAGGTCTCCCCTGAGCCTCCTCTTCTTTAGACTAAACAGCCCCAACTCCCTCAGTCGCTCCTCATAGGGCTTGTGCTCCAGCCCCTTCACCATCTTCGTTGCCCTCCTCTGAACACATTCCAGTATCCTGACATCTTTCCCAAACTGGGGGGCCCAGAACTGTACACAATATTCCAGATGAGGCCTGACCAGTGCTGAGTACAGGGGGACAATAACTTCTCTGGTCCTGCTCGCTCCACTATTCCTGATGCAGGCCAGAATGCCATTGGCCTTCTTGGCCACCTGGGCACATTGCTGGCTCATGTTGAGCTTCCTGTCAACCAGCACTCCCAGGTCCTTTTCTGCCTGACTACTCTCCAGCCACTCTGTCCCCAGTCTATAGCTCTGCATGGGATTTTTGTGTCCAAAATGAAGTACCTGACATTTGGACTTATTAAACATCATCCCATTAGACTCAGCCCATCTCTCCAATCTGTCCAGGTCTCTCTGTACTTATATAACATGAATGCAGTGGTTTCTTTCTGGTGCACTGCCAGAACTGCATGTGTTCATCGAATGTCGTTTAGTCAATGTAACATATTTATGCTATCTGGAAATGCGTGGGCTTCTCCTCCTGAACAATATTCTTTAATCAAGACCACTATTATAGAAAGGCTAGAACGAGTAGTATACATAATCAGTAGGATGCCAAAATTAGAAATACACATGCATTTTTCCTGACCATATCATGTTCCACTTGGGTAGCAAGCTTCTAGATGATACCTTTATTTGTGATTTCTCTCACTTTTGTGTATATTGTACAGAGTCCAAATCACTTAAAGAGCTTCAAGGTAATAATAACAAATCAAGAGTCATCGTGGAGAATTGTAAACCTGCAGGGATGGCTTGCTATCTTTTATTTGTTAGGAAACTCCATTTTTCCAGATCTGTCAAAACAGAAACATCCCCAAAACCATTTCAGCTCTGTTGTACTCCTTTCTTCATGTTACAAATGCTCGAGCTTTTCTTTCTACACGTTTTTGGAACAACTTCTTGATTTTTTTTAGCTTTTTTGTTTTAATTTTTCTCTCAGATTGCAATTTCTAAGGCTTTAGACTGGTCAAAATCTAGCTGTGTAATCATGAATTTATCTAGAGACACATTCAGGGCTTGTCACATGACTGCTTCAGGAGTCCTAGAGTTTCTTTGTTGAAAGAGAAAAAGAGAAACTTGAGACTGACTCAAGACAGGTCTGTCTGCTTGTCAGGGAGTTTTTTGACCTTCCCAGATAAGCTTGCGATTTCATGATTCTACTCCCCTGAAGCGAGCAGGGGTTCTCCCTGAGAGGCTAGCAGGAGATACTTGTGTCACATGCTTCCTGTTACATTTACCACAGCCGACATACTCTGGTCGTCTTGTGCATGGTATATTTCTTACAGGACAGTCTAGCTATAATCTCAAAACAGTAGAAAAATAAGTGTTGAAAAACAATACTTGTAAGATTTCTTAATTTGAAGTATTGCAAGTTCTTAATATATCAAGAATTTTTATAAAAGCTTATGAGAATTTTTTTTTAATTTAGAGCTGCCCAGTTTTTCACTCCTCTTCATTAGACTGAAGGTAGGCAGAATTTTAACATCCAGGCAAATGGCACACTTCTGTCTTTTAAGTGAACATATAATGTTTTTTGGGAGTGCACTGAGTACAGCTTTGTCATTGATCATTGGTCAGATTGAAGGTGCTATGCTAAGGGAACACTTGAGATACTTGTCTGTAGTTGTAAACCACAACTTTGTGATGATGTTTTCAGAAAAAAATGTGAGAGCCATTGACTAAATCTGTAGAGGTGGGGCTAAATTTAAAACAAAAAGTACAGATTTGTTTGTGAGGAATTTTATGTAAGTGTTGAGGGATGGGTGTCTTTGATTAGCACTGTTATAACCTTCTTGCTTCGATTAAATTTCTGAAGCAGGAACTTGACGTAATACTGCAATTCCCATATTCTGTTCTAAGTTTACATCTTTCTTTTCCTGCAAGAAAGCATACACCCCTGCCTCAGTGGTACACTTCAGTATCTGCATGTGTTAAAATTTCAGTTTGTGTTTTGTGTTGCAGACTAAAGCAAAAGGATCTTTTCATCAGATACACTAGACAAATTCTTTGTTGATCAAATCAGTATTTTCTAGTAAGAGCGAAGGTAAGGTAAGAGGTTCTTCACACAGTGTTCCTTTCAGCACAATCCTCAAAGTAAGAACAAGAGGAGAGAAGATTGTCATCCAGCTAGTCCTCTTCATTTCACTTAAGTTTTTGTGAGTCGTGCCCTTTCTTCTCTTGACTCCTTCCTTATAAACCTTACTTTAAAATACGGAAGATAAAGGTGCCTAAGACACTCTTAAACCTCTAGTGTTCTTTGCTGCCTGTAATGAATGAACTCTTGGTTTCCACTGAAGTTGAGATCCCAGTTGCCACTCTTCATTGAAGAAAAGTAAGTATTTATAGCCATGGCCTAAGGAGAATTGTTGAAGTGGTAGGATGTGGTTTAATTCAGTATTTGTTTTTAAGGATTATCTTTTGGTCAGAGTAGATGCATAGCTGTTTCATGGGTTCTAAATTTTCCATTCATTATCAATGTGACACCTATGGAAGATAGGCAAAATCTTGAGTTTTCGTCAGTTCTTTGCCATGAGCATGGAAGTTAATTGTAGAACACTTGGTAGATAAACAATTGAACTGATTATTTCAGAGCATTTTAAGATACATGCTAGTATTCTTTTCTTTCAGTTAATGCAATACTATGATTAATAGAGATGGCAACAGTTACAGGCAATAGCATACTCTAAGACACTAGATAGTTTTATAATAGTACTGTTACTTGTAGTCACTTCAGGTTGGACACTTTCGTCTTGCTGAAAGTTAAACCAGGAATAACACTAAAAGAAATGCAGATTTTTTTTTTTTCTGAAATCAGTTGCTCTTAGTCTCCTTAAAGACTTTTAAAACTGATCTAACTGCATGTTGTTTTCATCTTCAGGGAGACTGTGTGAATGTACTGTCTTTGAAAAATCTCGGTCTGTGTTTTTTGTTAACTGTTTGCTTATTCCAAACTTAACATGAGGAAGTTCACTTAGGTGAGAGAGTGATGTGCAGTAGTTAAGTCAGCAGTAGAACATATCCAAGAAAAAGAACTTGGAACTTTTAACTTATTTGTTCAACACAATTACATCTGAGTTTGGATTTCAGAAATGCTATTTACTGTTAAGTCTGTTGATTGACTGCTGTTGAAACAAGCAAACTCATCTAAGTGGCAGCTTTTCAGTCGGTGCTTCTAAATTTTGATTCAGCTATGTGGCATCTGCATCAGTTGAAAGTTATATCTCAGTTCAAAACTAATGCAGCTCAAAAGTTTCATTTTTTTGAAAGGGGAAGTGCAAATTATAAAGGGAGGGCTTGGTTCCCATATTTATGCTAAGCCTTAAAACTGACCACTAGGTCAACCAATTTATGTCTTAATAGCTTTGGACTTACACAGCAATCATTCTTTGCTATGTCTTCATAATGACTCAGCCCAAGCAGTTTTCCATCCTTTTTTCCACCCCACTGCCCTGGATTAGTCATATGCAATTTAGCAGTATTAGAGAAGCTCTTTCTTGACTCTACCTCCAGATAGATTAGATTATCGAAAGGCAAAAAGTCTTCATTCGAGTATAGTTTATAACTTGAGGTTTTGATTCTGAGCAGAAAAGAAAGCCAATTTCTTTCCTTTTTAAAAAAATCACTGTGATAAAACTAGTGTCTAAATTTAGTAAGTAAAAATATAATTACATGCTTGCACTAACTGCTGTTAGCACAAATATTCACCAAAAAAAAAATTAAGCTCAAACTGGATTCTATCTTTTGTGGTCCATTTATGATTTTTATCTCCTCTGCATTGTTTTTACTTTCTAGTTTTCTGTTATCTTGCTTTGAGTACCATTCTTTAAGTTTGTTTCTTAGCATAGCTATGAAATTATCAAACTGAAAAACCAAGTTGTTGCATGTTACACCTTAGAATTACATGATCATATTATAAACGTAGAATTGGCATGGCTTCCTTTCAGTATCACAGTTTGAGCTGCTCATATGGTGTACATCTGTGGTCTTCTGGCAGCATGCTTGGCTGCTGCATGGGAGTTTTTTTGAGTTTACAGCTAACCTCATGTCTGTCTTCCCGTCACTTTAGAAGTTTCGAAATCCTTGTCCTTCTTTCTGTAGCTACCATGAAGTGAGTTATTGAAATATTACAAGCAAGGATACTGATTTTCATAATTCTGCATGATGGGAAGGAAGAGGCGCCCTTTTAATAACAAAACAAATACCTTTCAGTTCTTTTACCTGTATGTTTTACATACAGATTATGATGGATTTCCTGTACACAGATAATAAGGCTGATTTATACTTGAGTGATTCACTTTATTCATGTTGCATTGCTTTCAGGATAGGTAGTAATAACCATACAGGTGCTTGAATAAAGCACATAGTCTTATATCAACAAGTTTTAGAACATTTAGATATTCAAAAGTCTCACTGTTTCTTATTTAAGAAAGTGTAATTCAATTAGACTTTTCCTGGTTAAGTGGAGTAAAAAATATGAATTAATAGAAAAAAGTGAATTTAGAAAAAAAAAATCAGAGTAAGAGTAATATAAGGAAAGGATCTGCAACTGGTTGAATTATGAGTAGAAATACTGCATTAAGTTTTCTGTGGATAGTAACCAGGCCTATATTTTTGCTAGGTTTATTGTATTTCTATTACTGAATAACGATGAAAAGAATGTTACCATTGATTCAGAACAGGCCAAGATGTTCCATTAGTATTTCTCTTTTGAAACCTAAAAGCAAAAATATTTGTGTGTCACAATGACAGTCCATTAGTTACTAAGGAAGATATCACATACATGAGCAAATTTAAATTATCATCCTCCTCAAATAATTTCTGTCCAAGAGAGCAGAAAGAATTGGCTGCACTTATTTCTGGCTTTCTCAAGTAAGATTTTAATGCTAGAACATTGAGATGCTGTGTAAGAGTTCAAAAAATGCTACGGTTCTGTCAGCATACTGTGGGTATCCTCTCCCAGTTGACTTGAAATCTTAAGCTGTCTATGCTGTTGTGAGTGTGGAATTAAAGTAATAGACAAGTCTGCTAAAATGCTAAGGGATTAGAGGATGATAATGTAATTGTTCCTGGTAAATATCCTTTCTTTAAAAGAAAGCGACCAACAACCTCCCCCTAAAAAAAAAAAAAATCCCAGGACAAAAATGTCTTAGGAGACTATCAGATTTCCCATTCCTGTAGTTCATGATTTACAGAGAAAATAAAGTCAAGATCACTTAAACTGTTCTAAAAGTGGAGAAAGGATTGTTAAGAAAACCTATGGATGAAGGAATATTGCAGTAAACTTTTTTGAAGTAACATCAGTTTTCTGTATTTTACATGGAAACTGGTTTTAATTCTTTCCCACAAAATATCTGAGGATTTAAGACTCAATGAAATAAATCATAGCTATGGTTCTTACTTTTGTACCATTCTTCAGGTCTAACATAAATATTATATGTATTTCATTTCTAAAACTTCTACTGTATATAGGAATTCTCCAGGTACGAGCATTACAAAAACATTTGTAAAACAGGATGTGGCAAAGAGGAATGGGAGACTGTGCTAGAAGTAGCAGGTCTGGAAAAGATTTTGGGATCTCTGGGGGCAAAGATCTTAAAATGATCTCCCAGTCTGGCAAAAAGGTCCATCTTTTTTGTAGTTGTAGAAGTCAGAGTGGGGAGCTCGATGTTTAATTACATGAAGCACTTAAAACTTATGCTATCACATTGTGTTCTGGTTTGTTGCCAAAATGTTTTTCAGCATTAGTCTGAAAATGAAACATTGTGCGTAAGGCAAGAAGCCACAATGACCATTTCTATGAGGTGTGGTAAATCACAGGAAAGAACTATGTCTGAAAGCTGAATCTAGGTAAGTTTACCTACAATAAGTAATAGGGGAACAGGAAAAAGCAGTTTATCCTCCAATATTTGACATAGCCCCTTCTTCAAGACACACTTCTGAAAAATACTTTCACACAAATCAAATTACTGGGCTGTGAATAGCGAGTATTTTATTGTCCTGTCAGTTCCAGTATCATTTGTTGCTCCCTTGAAATTTTGTTTTTCCTTGAAATATGAAAATGTATCTACAGGTTGTATTCAAAATGTATCACCGCTGTGTTTTAATGTGTTCAGAGAATAAAATGTCAATGAATTCCCACAATATTTTTGCAGATCTTGTTATGCTTTCTCTTTATCCTACCTAAAATTTAAGATGATCTAACTGGCATGCAAGTTCTGCATTTCAGTCTCTCTTTTTATTGTTGTATTGCTTTTCAGCTTGAACAATTTGCAGTAGTTGAGGCTGCAGTTCTGTGGTACTGGCATAGAATAGGGTGAGCATGTAAGTTCCCCCATCCCAACACTCTTTAAAAATCACGGCCTCATGGATCATTCTTTTTTTCCTAAACATGTAAAAATGCAGCAATTGAGTGAATCAGATAAGGCAGAATAAAATAAGAAAAAAAAGAAAACTATATCAGAAACCAAACATTTTCAAATGCGCTGGGAAGTGATATGGCTCTTCATTCATATATCTGTTGTAAGGTTTATCGTTTGCATAGTGAAGAAATGTGGTATCTTTGACATGGATAACAAATGGGAGTGTGTAAGTGCATTCCACGAGTGGTGGAAATAGCAATAGGTTATCGTAAGGAAACTAGGCAGTTTCTTGATGTTATAATGACGCCAAGTTGAATGATGAAAAACCACAATGGCTCAGCAACTTTACAATTTAGCAGAAAAAGATGCTCTATATAGGTGAAATAGTTTTTAATTTCTATAGAGGAGCGCTGTTAAAAGTGATTGGGATGAATTTAGTTTTTGCCAAGCAGTTTTCCTATGTTTCAGAACATCTTAGAGTGATTTGAGCGAAGGACAGAACTTAGAAATTGGAAGTGGAATTGATATGTTATCTGTCTTGGTACTTCTATTTTGTGGATGCTTTTTGACACTTGTAAAAGCTAATTATTGTTTTCTACCAATAACCTTTTGGTAGTTGACAGTACTATTAATGAATGTGTGCATTTTAAAGTAACTGTGTGGTTGTAGTTGTGGTGGTTTAGAATACAGATAACTTAAGGCTTAGGGGAAAATAAACTTTTGCTAGATACGTTTTATGTATTTGGGAACCTTGCAATATATCATTTCAGGTTCACAGTTGGTTGTCTCTGAAGGTGGATCTGTTGCAGCAGGTCCAGAGGAGGGCCACGAAGATCAGAGGTCTGGAGCACCTCTCATACAAGGACAGGCTGAGAGAGCTGGGTTTGTTCAGCCTAGAGAAGAGAAGGCTCTGGGAGACCTTATAGCAGCCTTCCAGTACTTAGAGGGGGCCTACGGGAAAACTGAGGAGGCCTCTTTATCAGGTACTGCAGTGACATGGCGAGAGAGAATGGTTTTATGCTGAAGGAGAGGAGATTTAGATTAGACAGAAGAAATTTTTTACTGTGAGCGTGGTGAGGCACTGGAAACAGGGTGTCTAGAGAAATCATGGATGCCCCAGCAGAGCGGTTGGAACTGGATGATCTTTAAGGTCCCTTCCAACCCAAACCATTCTATGATTCTATAAGATTATGGGTTTCTTCTTTCTTAAATTCATTGGTTCAAATAATAGTATTTCTCTGTATAGACTTCTGGCTTTTACAATCGTCTTTAAAAAATTAAGAAAAAGGCTGCGTTTTAATCATGAAATTTAACGTCAGAGGACCTCACGGTTAAAATTGCATCGTTTTAATTGTTTACTTTCCAGACTATTATCTGGAACTACTATCTAAAAGTTATCTATCATTCACAGATCATTCTATTCATTGCTTTGCTAGAATGGCAGTGAAGTTCATGCCATTGCTCAGATGATTAAGTGAACGTATGTACGTACCTGCTCCTGTGTACTAGAGTAAGAAGAAATGCATTTGAAAATAAATTTACCATTTAATCCTCTAAAGAACTTAAAAGATAATATTTTAGTATGTTTTTCATGAAGGTTCTGAGATTAAAATGTTATATTAAGAAAAACAAATTCAATTATTAAGTTATGCATTTCTGTCAATACCGTGATGAAATGGGATTGCAGTGAGAATGCCGTTGTGAAACTTTTGAGTTAGATTGAGTATGGTGAACAGAGACTGCCATGCTTCAGAAATCGGTTGGGAACATGGTGATGCACTGACATAAAATATCGGAAGACAAGTATTGATAATGTTGACATCAGTTTGTTATGTAAGATGAGCATTTCAAAATAACATTTGTGATCTTTTCTAGTCATGTGTAGCTCCATTGAAATGAATCTAAGATTTCTGCAAAACTGCAATAGCTGATATCATTTGCTGTTTGCTTTGCCTTAAAGTATTTTGCATGGGAAATTGCTTGGTGCATTTATTTCATAAGCTGAAGAATGAGTGATGTTTTGATTAGTTTCCGTTAACAACTATCTTTTAAATTTATGAGGTATTTTTATTGCCCACTGAGTTTTTTTAAAAAAAACCTACTGAGATTATACTACACCCATGCAAGAAGCTGTATTGTGCGCTTTTGTAAGAAATTACTTTCCTAGGCTATCTGATTTACATACTGAAATAGAAAATATTTTTTCAAAGTCTTTAAAAACTGTGTAAAATGCAGTGTTTCTGAAGGGGATTTTATTTCTGTATGCCATAGTTGCAAGTGAGAAAAGGAGGACATAAACCAGGATATTTCTTGTTGAGATACATACATTAGAGAGATAAACTGACGTTAGGTAATCTGCTTCCTTTGGGGAAGACAGAGAGGGTCTGGGTTAAGCTGGGCAGTACCTCCCTTCATTAAGGCAGAACAGCTGTAGTTTGACATTTTGGTGCTCTAAAACTGGGATTGGCTAAAGTTCATTTTGGATTCTTTTGGGCCTTGTGCATTCAGAGTCCTGATTCCTCTTTGGCATGAAATCATCAGTGCATGTACAGTGTAAAGCTGAGAAAAAAGTGCCTTTAAAAAATGTCTTTTCCATGTAATGTTTAAAACAAACAAGCAGTGAATTACTGTGGCAACCAGACAATAAACAAGTGAAAAAAATAACCTCTCTCTTAAATTCACAATATGTGGGCAGTTAGTTCATTTAACAAGATTATCTTCTGCAGAATATGATCACTGTTTTGTAGCAGCACTATATATTTGGATAAGATGTGATGTTCCTCAATCTATCTCTTATTCATACAGATTTGTTTCAGTAAACATGGGAAAGTTTGTGTGAAGATTTAAGAGGATTGCATAGTTAAAAGGAAAAAGACCATGAGGATGGCTCTGATGATCTTAGAAACCTAACGGAAAATGTGGTCTTGTTTCATTTTGTTGTTTTTTTTTTTCCTCCAGACTTCCGTTCAAGTTCATAAACAAACAAAAGAAGTTAAGCTGGGTGTTCAGTCTGTGCCTATGTATCTTAAAAATGCTTGTTGCCGCGGAGACGAAGCCTGAGCTGGCAGGCAGGGAGACAAGCTCCTGGTCCAAGACAGGGTGGTTCCTGTTGGTTACTCACCCACTTGACAATAGCAGTGGAAAAGCTTGCAGCACTGCTCTCTTCAAGTGCCTGAGTTATGAAGGACTTCAGTTTAACTCTGGTTATATGCCATCAAATATGGAATGACTGTTCTTTCCATGCTTTTAGTGTATATCATTTAGGTTGTTTTTAGAAATGCCTTTTAAAACTTGCATTGGTAGGTTGAAGTAATTGTAATGCTCTAATATGGACTGATTTGGAAATACTCTATGCTAGTCTTTAAAAAAAGATTTCTTTAGTATTTATAACTTTCCTAGCAGATCTTTACATAGTTCAGGAACTGCATTTGTCCTCTTTTTATAGCTATATCCGGACAACAATTAACCTGAATGGATCTAGTTCCTGCTGAGCTGGGTAATGAAGGGGAAACCTTGCATGGTCCTTGAGTTGTATCTCCAGCAGTTCTTTTTTTCTTATAAAGAAAAACACAGAATCGCCTATCACAGCCAGATACTATAGATAGTCAGATGCTTATGTTTCTCAATAAAGTGCTAGCCAGATACAGTGTGCCTTGTTGCCTTTTGAGCCCCTCACTGTAAACATGGTTAATTTAGGAGTATCTTGACTCCCATACCTAAGCTATTTTGTGGACACCTTTTGATCTCCAGGAAAGCAGCTGATTTAAGCTTTAATAATACTAGGGATTTGTATTCTAGCATAGTGTTTAAATGTTAATCCAGATTATAATTGATTTAAGACCTTTACCTCTCTATTGCAGGCTAGCAGTCTTATTAAATAAAAATTTTAGTCTGTCTTTGAAAGGATTTTCTTTCAACTTTGTAGATATGGTTCATATAAACTTTTTTTTTTCCTTGGCTTGACTGCGATGCCACAGAGAGGCTGCTGGACTCTGAACTTCGATAGGGCTGACATGTAGTGTAACTCCTCAGATCTGATTGCTGTAAATAAATGATTTAATACAAACTAGGTGGTAGATATGAATGAAAAATCGAAGTATGTATTTATACAAATTTAAAACCAAACCACTATATTAAGGGCACGATTTTTGTAAGGAGAAATATCAAAGTAGTTGCTTATAGCTTGATATGACAAATACATATCCTCTGATCTCACTTGAGGTATGCAGGTTAAGATTGCGTCCTTCGTTTGGAGTGGTTTTGGGGTAATGCTTGCTGAAGGTTTTTCTACACTTAAACTGCTCTGATGATAATTTAGCTCAGTGAAGGTGACTTGGGTGTGCATAGCATTTCAGCTGCACTCCTGCTTATTTCTGTGAACCACTAGTATGTTTGGGGCAGACTTATGATTCTTTGTGCTCCGTCAGTTACAATACTGGAAAGAATATGGATTACCTTTCAAGTCCAGCTTGGAGGAATCTTCCATCTCCTTCAGGCTGTGATGGTATAGAGAGAAGTCTTTGATGGATAAGTGTGCCCTTGAGTGGAGAGATCTGATAACCTCTATGTTAAAAATGTACTTATTAGCATACAAGCTATTCTCATTCATCCTTTCACAGAAGGAACAATCCAACTTGAAAATAAAGTCTAATATGTTTGATTGACATGTACCTAGAGCTTTGTGTCAGCCTTGCAGGGAGAACTATCTCAGTAGCTATGAGCAAATGGGAAGATGAGCATTACAGAATAAAGTAACATATGCCTTCTACTTTATTAGGAATCTGGATTTAAATAGGCCAAGACTTCTGCCACAACCTTACTGGCAGGAGGTAATTTCAGAAGAGTGGTCCTGCCTTGTCAAGGAGGAGTGATCTACTTTGAGTGGCAGAAAAACCTGAGGAAAAAGTCTCAGCTGCGTTATAAAAATTTCACTAAAAGTCCAGTGATTCACTAGTGCTACCTGATGCCCTGAGTCACTGCACTGGGTAGTGTAGCAGAAATTAGTTAATGGCCACTGAAAAGAAATCCATTAGTAAATCTTATTTTTTATTCAACCCTGCTAAATGAAAACCAAAAGGCAAGCTGAACAGTAATATTAAAGTAAAATAGTGTACCCTTTTTTTCCAGATGTTATTTACAAGTGGGATTGAAGCTGCTCTCAGCTGACCCTTTGTGATGCTTTCCGGGAAACTGGAGTATGAAGTCAATTAATACACTTAGGACTAAGTTTTTGGTATCGGTAACAGAATTATTATACGTGAAAAGTAGGTTCAAACTGTTATAAGGGGTATAGGGATTGTTGGGTTGCATAGCACTCTTGGTGTGGAAAGTTGTTATTGAATTAAAAGCTGCAGAAAAGGAAACCTGGGTTCAGCTAGATGTTATAGTCTACTTCCTGTACATGTTGATCCACGTATAAAGCTTTTAATTATGCTTAATTTCTTTTTTCTGTGGGGTTTGTGTGTTTTTTTGGATAATGTCTTAAAGAAAAAGCATTATTGATATGAGAAATGTCCAACGTAAAGAATAATACACAGGACTTGAAGAGATGTGTACCTTTTCACTGATTTTATTTGTTTATTTAGAGCCCAGCTCTCACAGTTTGCTAGCTGAGTAAGAATTCTGTGTTTTCTTTAAGTTTCGAGAGTCTCTGTTGTGAAAATTACGGGAAAAGCTTAAAATCACAAGTATTGATTGCTAAAGAAATAGAAAAAAAATAACACACATTTCAGAAAGTTTTCATTTTAAACTGATATTATGATTTGGAATCATGGAGAATCTGTCTTAGGATTTTTTTGATAGGTTATTAACACTGAAGTTTCATGTGAAAAAAGCAAACAGTATTCTGTTCTTCCAGTGCTATTGCTAACTCCTGCATTCATGTCTTTTGCTGAACCACAATGATCTGAATGAGAAAGGACAAATCCTGAAGAAAGCAGAAACACAGGTTGGACTTGATGATCTCAGAGGTCCTTTCCAACCTTGTGATACTGTGATACTGTGATACAATTGAAGACATGTCTGAGTCTGAACTGAGGAGAATGTGAGTAAAGGCAGGAGAAGTTGTCATTAGTGCTGACAAAGAGGAATACAAAATTTATTGATATGTCTTCTCAGTGATGTCTACGAATCACTAATCCAAAATTGTGTTGTTGGAGGGAAATTTGAGTGCCTGTGGATCTTGGGCTATGTTTTCATGGAAGATACGTGTTCAACTAATTTTAAGGAAAATAGTAGTGGTTTCTAAAACTCTAGGAATATAAATGGTATAGATAACTGATTTCTCAGTCAACTGTAAAATGCAAAAGCTCTTCAGTTTCAAGATTGACACGAAATAACTTGCTTATTGTCCCTTTTTTATTCAAAAGTTAGAAAAGAACAAACAGAAGCTGAGAACGACGTTTGGTTTTGAATTCAATTCTAAGTTTATTTTTTAAAAAACAGTGAAATGGCAAGAATTTTTAAGACAATTGAGTTAAAAAACTACTTTCAATTTTGAAAATACTCATCCATACTGATAAACTTGAAAAAGTTGTGGGAGGGAATTAACATATGGCAGGTTGTGGAGAAATGGAGAAAAATAGTGGAATACTGGAAAGAAAAAGTGAAGTACAAACTTGTGCATTTTGTCTAATAGTTCACAGTGAAAGTCTGTAGCAAATAAGACACAACGAATCCATGCTTGCAGAAAGATATCTGTGTTTTTTTATGCTTTGTGAGGTCAAAAAGTGGTTGAAAGATTAGAGCTTTTCTGCAGTTTTAATTGTTGCAAAATAATTATGCTCATTGGAATTGTATTAGAATTTGTCCTTTGCTGTAATGACAGTGTGTGTGGGGCTACTGTCTGTTTTCTTTTTGCTGAAGAGAGAGTTGGCAACTTACAGTATGGAAGGAAAAGGTTTTGGAATAAGTGCTAAGATGCTGAAACTGAGGTATTTCAACAGCTAGACAAAAATGCATTTGTAATAATCTGACATTTATTTCTTCTCAGTCATCTTTCCAGTTAACACCCTAATAGCTGAAACAGCATGGAACAAAACACAGTAACACCCAGTAATGTGTGATCAAATACCATTATGATCACACATTCAGAAAAGAAGATCCAAAATAGTGAAAAGCTAAAAATTCCACAGACTAGGCATGAACCAGTAGATAGTGGTACTGGTTTTCAAAGCCTGCACCAATGCAGATACTGAAACTATTGGAATCTTTAAAATAAAGCAATAGTTAAAATGTAGAATATTTTTTTAAATTTACATTTTGATTTCTGTTTGCATAGGTTGCACTGTAATCAAATTTCCAGTGCTCATATTTCTCAAAAGTTTGTCATATTACTAATATAGGTAGCTTCATTGCTTTCCGCTTGGTACTTCTGTCACGGTCTTATTCTTTCATTGGGTGATATGCAAGTGAAAAAGGAAGACACTCTGATTTTACATATTTTTATTTCTGTTTCAAAAGGATGCGTCATATTACAGTGTAGCAAAATTAAAAAGCCTAAGTTGAGTGTAAATCTACATTGACACAATTAGAAGTACATAAAAGTTTAAGAAGGCAATTGTACGTATTTGCTGATACTAGTCTCTAAGATGTCTATGAATTAGAATAGTGCTTGGATAATATTCCTATTCAGGCACATTAACCCAATTAACCCAGTGACTGAAGAACATAAATCTTTCTAACATTTTGCTGTATGCAATTAAACAAACAGTTTTACTTCCTGTAAGCCCTTTGAAATAGCCATTACGAATCAAACATTGAGAGTTTTATGCTCCAGCGTGGAAGTCTCTGAACAATGTATATTTTTCATACATATTGAACATTTTCTGTAAGACCCTAAAAATAAATCCAGGAAATGTCTATCCCTTGTGTACTACCTTCATTAAATCTGGAGCAGCTCTTGTTGTTGAACTTGCACCCAAACATATAATGCAGTCCTTGACATCAAAAATTCTTCCATGACTGACATATTAATATAACTCATTTTAAAACATGTTTATTCTGAAACAGGGCTGGTTCTATTACAACTACAAACTGGTCGATGTTATGGAAAATGGATCTCTAAACTCATATGCTCCAGAATGTGATATTAAACAAACTTGAATTAGTCTTTTGGTGGGGATTTTTTGTTGGTTTTGTGGATTTTTAATTTTTTTTTGTGGATTGAGCATTCTACCAGATGACAGAGTGGCAGAGAAACTTGTTGTAATAATGTAAGCATTTCACAGAAGTTATGTGATACCTTTTCTGAAATCACAGTGATGCCATAACTGCAAATATGAATGCTACAAAATTATAATAGGGGGCCAAATAGCAGTAGTAGGATTAGTACTTGGACAAACAATATCTAGGGAATTCCTGTGTAGTCCACAAAATGGTATTGGTCATAAGATCTAAATAGCTGTCAGGCTTTGGACCATATAAACTTCATAGGCCAACCAATATTGTTTAACAGTAGTCAAAATGACCTCTCCATTTTGTCTCCTGACATCATGAAATAAGTAGCCTCTGACAATAATTCTTAAATGTCTGCTGTTTCTTAAAGCAGTAATTCAGTTCGCGAAAACATTAACAGTCACAAAATTTATCTCAAGACACAGAACCAAGGTCTGGATAAAGACGTCCAGAAAGTTAAATATTGTTTCTTCTTGTGGTATCTGATCTTGAATTTAATTTAAAGCTTTCTTGTGATAAGATCAATAAAGTTTTGGTAAGCTACTGTGAGGTGTAAGGAAGTTTCAAGGAGGAGGAAGAGTGAGTCTGAACAAGGTTGAATTAAGTTGTACAAAAATATAGGTTATGTTGCATGAATACATGGGATGAACTTGCTGCTAGTTTACTATATCTTCACTTTCACTGCTTAACTGTGTTACTTTAAAGTCGTACTTCGTTTTTTTTTCTGAAGACAATGGTTTCTGGATAAGTATATTCCTGATTTGATAGGATGATTAATTAGTTTGGTTTTATTTAAGAGTGTGCAAAATTAGGCATTTCATTGGAGGAAAGTTTTCATTTAATTTTCTCTTTGTGACTGCATCTTGTATTATGCAGTCATATTTTCCTCGGCTATTTTAGATGGATGAATTTACATAAAGTAAAAATGGAATTCTCATGCTTTCTATATTGTATACAGAAATTTCAGTGGCTTTAAGGAATGTTAATTATGCATTCATGTGTGATGTGAAACCTCTTTATTATGGAGTCTTTTGCAGCTGACCTGACCAAAGGCAGATCCTTCTCCGTCTTCTAGTGTAGCACATAGTACACAATACTAACCATGGTAATATTTACTGATCCAGAGGATGACAACAGTCTTGGAATAGTCTCAATATTGAAGCATGGGCTGTAGAATGAGCTCGGTCAGTAGCAACAAATCATATTTAGGGTGACCTGAATTGTCATTCCCTACCAGCAACACAGACTGCTCACGTGTCTTCTCTATGAATTCTGCAGCAATGGTATGCGTCAAAGTTCTGATTCACGGCAATGGGAGATTTTATTTTGTTTTTCTTCTTTCTTCTTGAGGTCTTGAGCATCCTGGTCTAGTGGGAGGTGTCCCAGCCCATGGCAGGGGACTGGAACTACATAATCTTTAAGGTCCCTCCCAACTCTAACCATTTTATGAGCCTACCTTACCTGAGGTAAGGTTAAGGTTTTTCTGGATCCTAAGAGGTGTCAACCCAAACACTTCCCTTCTGAAAATGTCCTGAAGTAAGTAGTTTCTCTTGTTGACCCAAAAAAGGGAATGAAATAACAGAGGAGCCAATGTTTAAGCTTACAGAAAGATCTGTTTTTCATCTCTGGCTGTGAGTAGGAAAATAGTTATGCCTAAAAATCAAGTCATAAAAGTGTGTAACAGTGAGTTTCATCACACTAATTTGCCATAGCAGCTGCTGTCTTTCATTAAGTAACAGGAACACTGGACTCATCTTGAACGATGCATTGCATCTCGGCACCCACTCCTTTGTGTCTGCTGCTGCAGGAATGCTGGTGGACTGCAGAGACTTCTGAGCCCTTGGCAGGGTGAAAAAATGAAAGGGATGAGGAGCTTGCTCTTGGAGTATGAGCTTTGAAGGAATTGGAGGCTTTTTCTTTCTGTGAAGCTCTGCCTTCCTGTGTATGAGGAATGCTTACCTGTGAATGTCATAAAGTCGTGATCCAGCATTCAAAATAGGAACTGCTGCTGCTGAGTAAGCATGACCTTCAAGGAGAGCTATAACTCTAACCTGGTCCCACACTTTCACTCTGTAAGCATCTGTCTAGCATCTGACTTCATGACATATTGTATATGGGCAATCACCCTGTTTGTTCAGAACAGTAATAAAAGCTGGTGAGATTCCATGTTTCAGCCATCACTAGACCTGAGTCCTTTCCAGAATCACAGTCTTTACTAATATGAATGCAATTTAAGGAAAAATAAAATTAGTGATTTCAAACCTTTCTTTGAACTAAATGTTTTGTTTTTCAGTAGAGTTACAAATGTACAGCTCAAATACTTATGCTAGGAGTTCAAGGTGATGTTTGGTATGCTCTGAAGATCTGATTTCAGCCAAAATCCATGCCTGCTGCCTGGTTCTGGATCCACAGTGTCTGACTGAAAGAAACAGTAGACATAAGGGCTTAAGCTGCCTGAAGCAGGCCTGGGTTTTCTCCTAAATTTGTCAGGTATTTGCCCTTCCTATATGACTGTGCCTTGGTTTTCACAGCTCCTTGGAGCGCTTTTCTTTACACTCGTTATGATACTGCCTTTTCCAGGGCTGAGAGGAATTGTTTCATCTGCTGCTACGACACCACAACTTTCTAACTTACATATTCAGAAAGTGACTGCTTTCTGGACAAGATTAAGTATCAATTTGTGTTATTGTTTTTTACTTACGGCTTGTTTAAATATATTGTCATATTTAAATATTAATACTCATCTATCAAAAAGAAAAGTGAGAATAGTCATCTGTTTGGATTTTACTTTTCAGCTACTAATTTTTAATGTAAAATAGAGTGGAAAGAAAAAAGAAAACATATAAAACTCTCATCACTGGTTTGTAAGGTAAAATAAAATAAAATAAATAATCATGCTATGAGAGAAAACTTATCTCATTTTATAAATAAATTGATCCTTAGCTGCAATTAATTGACTTAAGTATACAAGCACTAGCTTTTCTGACCTCTTGCACAACAGCATCTTCCCAATGGGTTTTGAAATACAGTAGTATTTCATAGTAGCTATGATTTTTTTTCTAGTTTTGATGTGAATTATCTTGCAGTTCTTCTACAAAAAGCTTTTTTCTCTTGGGAGGCGTATGACAAAAGTGTTTTGTTCTCTATTGATGAGAACTACCTCATGTAGGGAAAAGAGAATAGTGTCCCTGAAAGCAGTTTTGCAATAGCACAATTTTAGGTGCAATTCTGCAATGTTCGTAGAATACTTACCCTAAAGTATTAGTCTGTGAAACTTAACTTAAAGCTTGAGGAATTAACTAACATCTTATTTAGGTGAAAACAGCAGCTTTGTTTCCTATCTTGAAGGTACTCATACTCTGTAATCTTTGCAACTTCAAAGGTTTTATAAAGTTGGTAGTGCAACTTTTCTTGGAAGTAGCTGAGTAAGTCTTGTTCACACATGGCACCAGTACTCACAACTAGGATATATTGGACTAACTATCTCAGGGTAGGTTTTTATTTTGGGATAACTAACTTCAGAGTAACCTGAAGGTTAGGTTTAAGAAAGAGAAATTGTGGTTGCAGTGAGTTCTAACTACTTAATTCTGTACACAGTAGATGATTCTGTGCGCTCTGATGTTGGTTCTGGAGAGTGCAAGTATTGTCAGATCCTGCTCAGATTTGTCTTGATTGCAATTATTCTCCTGTTGTGGATAGTATCATTTAAATTTGAAGATGGGTCTAGATATTAGGCAGATATATGTCACACTGAGGTGACAGAATCTTAAAAAAATGGTGGAGAGATGGACAATGTTGCTACCATGAGTAGAAGACCATTTTCTGTTACAGAATTATTACAAATAATTTGTTCTTAAGTAGTTTAAAAGGCTCAGAAAAGTTCTTCTAAATAATAAAGTGCAATTTAGGATCTTTTTGCAAGGTTACAGGTGTTTTGCTGTTCCTTATAGAATAGCTTCATTTGCTTTCTGGAAAAAAATTGCAATTTGTTCTCCTTTTCTTTGGCCCTTTACGAAGTCTTCGAAATATAAGTGCTCAGATCTGTTAGATAAAATCTTGCTGGTAAAAGTGAGAAAAGTTGGAGAGGCAGTGTTCATTTTGTGCTTTGCTGCAGTTTCTGATAATCTTTTTAATACCTTTTCGCTGTTTGCACTTGGTTTGCAAGTTTGTAGTTCTTTATGCAGACATTTGGTATTTTGGACTAGTCCACTTACTATCTCTGTAGAGCCTGAGCTTGAAGGAAGTTAGGATTGGCATGTGGTGCATGGAGAATTGCATTTGGGTTTAGAGTCATACTTGTAGATTGTGAAGACTTAAGTATTTCCAATTTGTTTTAAAATATCAAACAGTGAAAATTCCTTCATTTGCTATGGAAGACTGCTTTGCAGGTGGATTTCATCACACGAAGGCTCTTCGTGACTTGAAGACTTTTCTCTTGGAAATTTCATCTCCACATTCAGTTGGCATGGTCTCATTCTCATGTTAATTTCCAGCGTATTTGAATCATTACACTTTAGTAGATAAAAACCAAATATAATAGGAATGAACATACTGCATTTACAAGTCTTAGTGTGCTGACAAATATTTGATATTAATGACAGAAATGTGGAAAGCAGTTACCTATGTTCTTTTGATATTCTTATCAAGCAACACTTGCTTTGATTACCACCTTCACTTTCAGCTGGCTTAGGATAAGGGAAAAGAATGTATTTAGTGGTGTTGAGTGTCCTTACTCTTAGTTTTATTTATTTTAATGACTGTTTAAGTCTTTGTCTGCCAAAAAAATCTCGCAAGCTCTGAGGTTGGTCTGAGTGGTATTGGTTACTAACTACAGGGTGCTAGTCTTTCAAAACATGAAATAATAGTCCTCACTTTGCAAGTCAGGAGCAGGATATTGACACCCACCCCTTCCCCCCCACCTGGATGCCTTTGTTTTTTAATAAGTTCTACTTTGGTGTTTCCCAGTGAAGAGCCATTCCAGCCTGCTGCATTAATACTCTGGTTCATCCCTCACTTGTGTTTGTGTGGGTTGGTATAGTCACTTTACAGTATTTGCTTCGCAGTCTGGGCTATTTCATGCAACTGGTTATTCCATTTCAGCTCATGTAGAGCTTGAAAGCACTGCTTCCTTAAGCTTACAGCTCAGAATAAGTAATTGCATCTTATATGTTTAAAATAGCTTTCCCAGAAGATAATACCATCTTGTTCAGAAGGTTTTTCATGTGTGTCTATGTGATTTGTGTGTATAAGACTGAATTTGCTTAAAGGAGCAGTTTCACAGATCTGAATGTGTATATGCCTAAGGTAATTATCGTGTTACTCAGGAGGTAATTTTAGTGATCAGTTTGGTAGTTTCAGAAATATTCGTGGATCTTTTCTTAGCTATTTTCTCAAATAGGAATAGATTTTATTTATGGCAACGTTTTGCAGGTTTTTAGCTGACCGTGCAGTGAACCTGACTGCTGAGAACCTTAGTGAAGTTACGTTTGGCAATATGGAGATAAATACTTGCCTGAGAAGAGTTTAGACTGGGTAAACACTTGCTTTGTCTCAGTCAAAAAGAACTTCTGTGAACATATCTGATCCTGTCTAACTTGGGACGTTTCATTGTCTCACTGAGCAGTGTCCCTTTGACAGTGGAATACTGATATAAGATTAAATAAAAATAATAAAATTAAGCTTTTTACTACTCTCTCTGTGTGTAAGCCTTTAGACTTGGCACTTGGCTGTATAGGGTGGTTTTCAAGTTAGTTTATTTATTCCATCACAGCTTTCTGGGCAGGACACAGATTACAAAGTCGCCAAAGTCAGAACCCTGCCTTGAAAAATGGCTGAGTTCTCGGAAGTTCTGTTCTTCACAGTGATATCTCTATATATCTCATTTTACCTATATATTAACATAGCAGTTTTTAATGCTGCTAACTGATGTTTAGCATGTGATAGTAAGAGAAATACTGAGATTTAAGTAGAAAATCCCCTAACCATCTTTGGCTACTTCTTGCATTTTCTGCTGTGTATGTTCTTCTCTGGTTCATTGCTAACTGAAATATATGTGTTTATTGAGTTTTGCCTTGTTTTCCACCTCGCCGTATGCCCTGGCTTTGTTGTGTTCTTTGTTGATTGTGTTAAATAGCCCTGGCCCAATTACAGTTTCTTTAAGGTACTCCACTGCTAGCATTTTACTCTTCTGGAAAAGATAATGTAGCTGTTTCAAAACAACAGCAGCTAACTAAACAAAAACCCCACACCACACACAAACTCCCAAACAAACAAAAAAACCTCCTGAAACACCACGTCCCCCACTCCACCAATTTCTGATTCATAAAAAGGTTTTAGTTCTTCTACCATTACTGTAATAAACTTGGATATTTCAGAAAATCAATGGGTTGTACGTTTTGCACTCTTGCTGACAGGTGAAAATAAAGAAAATAAAATACTGGAATATAACAGACTTGAGAATTGCTGTTCGCCTCTACTGAAATGATGATAAAGATGAAATTAAAGTCTTTGGTACTTCCCATATTGAGCCATTTCTTCAATGAGCAAAGCATCCTGCTCTTTGTTTCTCTAATGTCTGACAAGCAGCTGGTGCTCCCCAGAGGGAGTCTGTCCATGCCTCTGGGTTTGAAGGCATAGAACTCGTGTTTCCTCATTACACAGTTACATAAATGAGCCTTCAGTCTTTTCACTGAGTCCATGAAATTTTTTGCCTCTGGTGTGTTGTGCAAATAATACGATGCGACTGAGCTGTGGATGCAGGCGATGTGTCTTTATGGTGCTACACCTGAGCTCGTAGTCTAACCAGCAGCTGCACCGTGTCCTGCCACCTGGCTGAGCAGTCATCAAAGGAAAATCATGCCATCAGATTGAACTGTGCATGAATCCAACAACACTGATTTGTAATGGTTTGTAAACATCCGAGGGAAGATGTATCAGTCCAAGCACAAAATATGTTCACTCTGTCTTTTGCTATGAGTATAGTAAATGAACCGATTTCACTGACTCATCTGAAAAACTGAAACAACTTCCTGAGGCAAGTAGTGTGCAGAACTTGTACAGGACTGATTCAGGAATTCAGATCCTTGTGTATTAAAATACTGTCGTTTCCACAGGCTGTATGTTAACGTCTTGTACAACACCATCCCTTGAAGCAGTCAGTCATGTTCTACGGAATTCTGATTGTGAGAAAGAAATGCCTTCCTTCTTCCAGTATTGTCATCACTTCAGGAAAAAAAAAATCATTAAATACTTCATAATGACAGTTTTTGAAAATAGTGTTATGTGGGAAAAAAGAAAATGTTTTGTGTTGCTAGCGACCACTTTATTTTAACATTTCTATCTGTTAATTATATTTCTTTTGCAGATGAGAACTTATAAGATTTTAGGGAAAATATTTTCTAATTGAATCTAATACAATTTTTAATTTCAGTAAAAACTTCCTAATGAAAAGACACATATTGTAATTAGATCTCTTTTAATCATTAGGTTGTTTGTAGGTAAGGGATTTTTTTGTCTTTGTATATGTATGCATATATAAATAGATCTGATGGATTTGAATTTTCAGAAAAACATCAATATTTATCTTTATTAGAATTTAATGTGAGTTTCTAGAATGCAAAACTTTTGATAAATTTTATGATCATTATAATCCATATGGAAAAATTATTGCTAGAATTTGTAATGCTGATGAATGGCTCTGATATATCAACTTAATAATTACCTTGAATCAATCAGTGTAAAAAATGACTTTTGATCAGTCAGAAATAGTCTATGATCAGTCATTGCTCTGAAATAGCCTTTGCCTGTGGAATAAAAATGTCATGTTTTAATTATTCGTGCATGGCAAGATCTATTTTTAGCAGGAGGGCTTAGTCTTAAATCCTCCTTTTATCTTAGTGAGTCTGCGTAGTGTCAGACTTGAAAATGGAAACTTTAATTTCATGCCCAGAGCATAAACAAGATTATAGTAAGTTGCCTTTTGTTCTGACTATAGGGAAACTCCTGAGAAATAAGCTATCCTTTTTTTTTCTGTGTATTAATTTGTTATTTTAAGGAGCCTGGGAGCAGAGCAGTATATGCAGTTGAATGTTAGTCTCCTGAAATGTAACTTAGTCATACTGCAGATCCTCCTGGAAGGCCAAGAACATCCTGTGAGCGCTACTTAGTCTGGGCAGTATGAAATACAGTATTTTCCCAAGTTATTTCTATGTGTAGGTATTCGATATTGAACTGCTCCTGGCCTAGAGCAGTAACAAAGGATGACTTTTAATAATGGTGTCTTAATTCGTTACTGTCCCAAGTAATTTGCAGCTTCTGTTTCATTATATCCTCGTATTGGATGTGTATATTAAAGAAAATTGTGTAGAAAGCTGAGAATTTTGTGCTGGAAGTTGTAGTTCTGAATGGAGTAACATAATAGTTCCTATAGGCATTTAGAAGAAAAATGTTCAAAGGATGATACACATCCTATCTCTTTAGAGTTAAAGATGTGCTGCTGCTGTAGCTGAACCTGTAAATGGTTCAAACATTGCAGTGTCTTCCTTGGTTGTAATTTCCTGAGAGAGCTGGGTTTACTTGGTGCATCCTTGTTAGGATAGTGCTGTCTGGCACTGTGGTCACAAATATTCTACTGTTATTGAAGGGAGTGTTCTGTGGCAAAAGAAGGGGGAAAAAGCCGCCCCTCCCCCCCAGGCGAGAATGTCAACTGTAAAAATTAATATCCTACTGTTACTGAAGCATTGTATGTCCATATAGTCTAGAACAAGTTTTAGTTGTTTTTAGATTTCTGCATCTCTGACAGTGTTTTACAAAGAAATACAGGCAAATACTCGATTTTTTTAAATACTCCTTTCAGTTTTTTGGGTTTTTTTAAAAAAACATAAACATGCTATGAAGGCAGTTACAATAATGTAAATTCTTACGTAAAGGCAAAAGAGGTGTTCACTGAGGAGTGAAATTCTGTGTGTAGGGTCTTGCTCTGTGCATACCTGTGGAGTAATATTAAGTCTTAAAGGGTGGGGGGGTAGGGAATTCTTTTACTGGTGGTGAAATTGAACAATAAGAAAAGGGACACAAGTGTAGACGATACAACACAGTTAAGTTTATTTCACATGCATTTCGTTTCTGAATCTCAGCCAGCGCTTATTTCTTTCTACATGAAAATAGGACTTTACCTTTTTTGTTTGTTTCTTTTAAACTCTTAGATGGAAAGGAAAACCCTATTAATTTCTTGAAAAATTATGTAAGTTTTATGTCTTATGTAGTGTACTCTTTGGAATTTTGCCTTTACTGGGCATTTGTCATATTCAGTACATATATCTTGTAATGTGCTGAGTATTTGTGGGTGATTCATAATGTAAGCAGATATGCATCACATAGCTCAGATTGGTGATTTTGGTCCTATAGAGGAAAATCTTCGGTCTCTTTTTTCATTAATTAGATAAAATAACTCCATTCAGTGAAGTTTTTATTAAGTAGTCAGATTTTTTTGTTCCTGGAGGTTTAGGCAAGTGGCTGTCATCAGTCTTAAAGAATGTTGGAATCAAAGGGTAAAATGCCACCCTGAAACAATCAATGGTTGTTCTAAATCAATCCTGTGTTATTACTCACGCTGGAAAATTGTTTGTAGTACTTAGTTGGGAACACTTTTATATTTTGCCTTAGTCTAGGCATTATCTCATGCTTATTCACGTGGTTTTACATTTACTTTCCAAGTGAAAAAAATTATGTGCAATCATTGATGTCTTAACCATCAGAGTACAGCATATTCAGGGGGAGTCAGGCTTAAATTACTGCAAAATGTTGGTATGTTAGTTCCAAGGGTGTATTCAAGAAGCACTTGATAGTTTCCATTACTTCCCAAACCTAAAGGTCAGTGTTTGAAGAGAAGTAGCTCCCAAGACAAGTTGTCTTCATATCTGACAGTCATTACTCCAGACATTTCAGTTATGTTTTATTGAAGTTTTTAAATAAAGTTGCAGTCTGGGTTTCACATGTAGGAATGTGATCGATTGGCAGGTAGTTTTAAAATACTCCAATTATGCAGCAGCTAACACATAATGCAGTGCTGTTTTTTTTTAATCTTGGAAGTATTAATCGTTCATGTTTTGTTACCTTGGAACTTTTACTGACAATAATATCACAAGCACTCCTGTGAGCCTTGCTTTTATTTTGGAGGCTTTTGCTAAAAGCACATTTATCTGAGTCTGCCTTTCAGAACATTTGTTGAAACTTTTCTGGCAGTTATCAAAAGGGTTTCATGGTCTTTTTTTTCAGTGTTGCATGTTCATGCTATCTAAGCTTTGTGATTAACTGTTTAGAAAAAGAGCTCCACGCTCCTACTCTAAAGGTTTTTCTTAAATAAGCTTTCACCTGGAATAATTTTTGAGTTGTAAGCCTGAATATAAATGCAGAATATTTGACCAAAAGTGCCAATAGATTAAATTAAAAATCCTTGGCAATTATCCTTTCATGTTTTTGGAAGACTTAAGCCTCAAACACAAGTAAATTGTTATGTGAGAATTTTGTGTGTCAGTTCACTGTGGTAATGGCCCATTTCTCTTCTTAGCCTGTAGGAAATGCATTCGGATTTAAGCTCTGTTATTAGGCTTTCCCTCTGAAATCTGAATTAAGATAGTTGTGAACTGTTCACGTATTTAAGCCCCAAGACCTGAACCCAGATGTTATAGATAAAGTCTGTTGTTTTATTGCCACACTATGTTACATGAAAAACAAGGAAGAAAACAAATTTATAACTCTACATCAGACTCATTTCCTAATTCGTTTAGGGTAGTTTTAAAAATAATTAAATGTGGAACTCTTTTATCCTTCTTTCTAAGGAAACAAAGCTTATGTGATCATGCTGTGTGCCTCTGCTGACTGCTAGACTTTTACCCCTCCCCCTTCCCTACAATAACTTTTGAAACTACTGGCCAATTTCAAACTAATTTGACAGGAGTAAAGGTCTCAAAGATATCAGGTTTCTACTAGTTTCATGGAAATAGATGGCTGGATGGAGAAGAGAGACCCTCTTCATATGTCTGCTTTGGAAAAAACTGTGGAATGAGATCAACTGTATTATTAGACACTGGCAAATCCTCATGGGAAAGAGAAGTTATGAATGCCCTAAATAAAGGAAAAGCTTTGACTGAATTTCTCACCTTTTGAGACATCAGGGATCCAGCATGAGAGTCATAACCATAGGAAACCAGGCTTCAATAGTTCCATTGCTCACAGGCCTGCTTGCTACTCAGTGAGGGAGGAAAGCATTGGATTCTTCCTGAAGCCATTTAATTAAAGAGGAAAAAAAAATGAAAAATTGTTCTTTTAAGCATGTCCTGCTTCAGTTGTCTTTGTAAACCTCACTTCAGAGGCAGACAGGTGGCAGAAACCTAAATGGACAGTATTGCCTGAAGTATAGAAGGGAACAATAAAAGATTACTATGAAAGAAGATAAGGTGCGTGGATGTATGCATAAATGCAAACCTTCCAGTTGGTGAAGTAGTAATTTCATCCCAGATTCAATAAGCAGCTCAAATTGTTTGTTCTTTTATATAATCATGATTCTGTTAACGCTGTCTGTAGAACTATAATGTGTGGTTGCCTGTCCCATATTTATTGTAATTAGGTAACTAGTGCACCTGATCTTTCTGGAGCTTTGGTTTTGGCCTTTTTACTCCAAATACTCAGATTTTTTAGTGAAGTGGAACATTGTATCTCATTACTATTGGGAAAGATTTGGAAGAAATACCTATCATTACAGGTGTTGGGTATTACCGCTGGAGTTGTTTTTGTGTAGTATATTTCTAATTTTGAGGGATTCAGTTACATAGTGGTCAGGAGAATTGAGGGAAAAATTAGGGGCAGTTTTCTGTATCTTAGTGCCATGAGAGATGGACGTGCTTTAGTGCAAATGCTCTGTAACTTTCCTCAGTTCATCCCTGTTTAGAAATCTGTCTCACTTTTTACACAGATATGATTTGGGTATTGTTGGTATATATGGACTTAAGTTTGGAGGAGGAAGTACTCTCATGAGCAACAGTTTTTAGAGTAAGTTTAAGGAAGTTTATTACAGACCACTTTAGGTTGGTGAATCACAGTTGGAATAGATCTTGACCAGACCGTGCCACAGCTGCCAAACTTAGTAATTGAAGACCATTTCAGCATGAGTGGTATTAAGCTTCACAGAAGTAGCTGATTGTATAGATAGTGAAATGTGATGTTTCTGGGGAGGTTAAACATTAAACAAGGAAGTTTTGCTAAGACTTTAAGAAAGTCACATAGATATAATACCATTCATTAAAGAAATCAGTTTCTTGCTTAGTCCAGCACCCACACAACTAGTCTTACCTATCTATATGGCTGACTTTTAATTTTTTTTTTTAAAAAGGGAGGAGGGAGCAGTTTAGGCCATATCTGATGTGCTTGCTGTTTTTGCTTACCGTTTTTTATTCCAAAACTATCTGAGGAACCAGGCCTCCTGAAATACAAATAATCCCAATATCATGGTGATTCGTACAAGGTAAATGTGACAGAGTGAAAGAAAGAAATCAAATGTGCAAATAGACAGAATACTGATGATCTGCAAATGCCACGTAAGTTCTATGTCTGTTTTATGTGTATTTGTATAGTCTACTTATATTCAGAATAACATATATGGTTCTGGTCATCTGCGGTCAAGAAATGTGATTTTAAATTGGGAGGAACCTTGTTTGATATGAGGAATAGAGAACCTAACACATATGTAGCCAAAGCTACAACACTGAGCTTTAGTTCAACAGAATAAACACTGAGAGGGAAAAATAATTATCTATAAATAAGTACATCTGAACTCTAGAGAGGGAGGAGAATGCAATAAACTAAGGAACAGTGTCTATCCAAGAGCAAAGGGATACAAATTAGGGATGTGTTGAGGGTGCAAATTAGGAAAAAAAAAGTCCCAATTTTACAGCTGGACTAATGAGATTAAGAAACTCTTTAAAGAATTTCAGTTCCTTTATGAGACGGTTTATGTGACATTGTTTCCTGTGATTGCAAAGAGCTGGCCTTAACTGAGGTGTCAGAAAAATGATGCTCAAATTTTGGTACAATATCAAAGTCTTCAGAGAATTCATCCTCCTCTTTCCCCTGAACAAAACAGTGGGGTTTTATGTTGAGAGCTTCTTGCCAGAATGATCTCAAATATGGAGAGTAAAAATGCTGTGCTTCCAAGGACCTTCATGAATTTCTGGGAAATGCGAGTGATAGTAAAGTAATTTAGACTACTGAGCAGACTTGTTTTCTCCACTGCAACTACACATCCAAGTCCATTGGTCCAGATACACTGCATCTGAGGTTGGTTAGAGAACTGACCTTTATGAAATTACTCCCTTTCAAATTTGAAAGCTCACAGAGATCAGGAAAGGTCTCAAAAACTGAAGAATGGCAAACCTTCCACTGGTCTTCAAAAAATGCTATGCTGATGCTCAGAGAAACTAGAATTTGGTCAGGCTCACTTTGATTTCTGTGGAAGTCATGCACCAACTCCTCTCAGAGCATATTTCTCTGCAAATGAAAGAGAAGGTGGGGACTGGGAGCTGTTTGTGTGAGTGTACCAAATGTAGATCATGCCAGACCATGTGGACTGTGTCTGCCTTTACCTGGCTTCTGTGATAAAATGACTGGATTTGTTCCTGAAGGAAGGGTGAAGGTTGTCATTTGTCTGGACTATGGCAAGGCTTTCAGTCTCCCAGAATATTACGTCCAGGTGGGGCTGTTATGGCTTAGTTGGGTGGAAAATGAAGTGGATAGAGAACTGGTTGGGACTTAGAGGACCTGTCCTATTTCATGTCTTTAGTAGTAGGTTGAAAGAGATGATGGAGTACACATCCATTGAATTTCTAGTTGACATCACATTGTAGTGACTGATGGATCCCTTCAAGGGCAGGGCTGCCACACAGAGAGGGCAGTCTGGGGGTCTAGACTGACAGGAGCCATGTGAACCTCAGCAGGCAAATGCAGAGACCTGCCCAGCGCCAGGAGAGCCCCTGCAAGGGGATAGCTGGGAGCAGTGGGGCTGGAGAGCCACTCTGAAGGTAACACCCTGGGTCCTAGTGTGCAGTGAGGCAAATCCAAGCCCTGGCAGCAAGACGCCAGCAGCATCTTGGGCCATATCGGCAGGAGCACAATTAACAGAGTATATGAAGGAACCATCCCTCTCAGCAAAAGGAGGATGCTGATCAGCTGGAATGAATCCAGTGGGGGGCTCTCAGGGTGGTCAGGAGCTGAAGCACCTGCCCTATGAGGAGAGGCTGTGGGATCAGGGCTGCTTTAGCCTGGGGAAGAGTTAGCTTCAGGTACCTCCAAGGAAGTTCTTGAGAAGACAGAGTGGGGCAATTTGCAGTGGTGAACGATAGGAGGGTGAGGAGCATCATACATAAATCGAAACCACAGTTTCCAATGGAATGTAGCAGAAAAAATTTTCACTGTTAGGCCAGTCAAGTGTTGGAACAGGTTGCTCGGAGAGCTGGAGGTTTCCAAGATCTAACAGGACCAAGCCCTCAGCAATCTTGTCTGATGTATGAGCTGGCCTTACTTTGAGTAGGAGGTTGGGTTGGAGACCTCCAGAGGTCTCCCAAAGACTCTGTGAAGAGCTTTCAGGATAGAAATATGCTGCCAATCTGGCCCGTGCTGCAGTACGCAGCTTAATGAAGGATGGATGGAATAACTTGTAAGTGGCAGAGCCTACTTTAGCCTTATTTCTGCCTCTTTCCCCAGGATCTAGATATTCCATCGAAAGGGAAACTGAGATCTTCTTCTGCAGTGTGCCTTTGTCTTTCTTAATCTAGTAGAATACAGTGGCTTCTACTACAGATCTTCTTCTGCAGTGTGCCTTTGTCTTTCTTAATCTAATAGAATACAGTGGCTTCTACTACAAACCTGACAGAGCAATATTGGAGGAACTACTATGGTTGTCTCTGCACCAGTAAATTAAAATTTCCTGGAAATGTTCCCAGCACAGAGGCTAACTGATACGAACCAGTCCATGTTCATGCTATTAAAGTCCCTCAGCCTCCAGAAGAGGGTAGCTGCATGCAAACTGCCTCTTGGGATTGCTCCCTGGGATGCTTCAGCTCCTGTAATGTGCCTGCAGAGTGTTTGGTGAAGTGGTCACTGGCATGGGTCAAGGACATGCTGTGGCCATTCTAGTGCTTAGATGTGTATAGTACTAGTGTATTCTGGCAATGTCCCAAATTTCAGCTTATTTTACTGTACAGATGTAGCCTCCTTGCACTACAATTATTAAGGGGACCACAGTGCCATAAATGTGTGGGTTTGAGCGTGTGAAAAATGGTGAAGTACTCTCCGAAATATTTGGGAAGTCATGCCATACAAAATAGTGAAACCAGATGGAATGTCATCAGTTGATGTGGAGTTAATATGGTGGCCGTTGATGTAGATGTTTTCTGCAGCATGTAGTAAAAACCTGAGAAAAATAGCAATCACTTATGTCAGCTGTTTTGCTCTGAAATAGATATAGTGCCCTTGTCAAGAAGGAAGATACTTTTTTCAGGATGAAGTAATACTTTCCTCATAAATAACATTTTGTGAGGGAAAGGCAGGATTTTTATCTTAAACTTGATTTTTTAAATCAGTGGTCATATTTTTATACTGACTGATGTAACCAGCAAGATTTCTTGGCTTCCATGGTACTTTGTAATTTTTCTAGCTTCCTCGAGTTTGCTGTTACAAAAGCAACTTCTGCTTTCACATTGCCATCACTGTATTGTGCAAGTCTAGTGTACTCGTTTATTACCACACCCAGGGATGTCATGGTTACTGTTGAACAGTTGCCCTGGAAATGATAGTGGCACAGCTTTAAAAAATCAAGACCACTCACTGATTGACTTAAGAAATAAAAATGGTATAATGTTTTCCAGATTCAAGCTTATAACAATACTTCCTTTGTATAGGCAACTAAATGTCAGCGTCATGCGTTTGTAGGTCATATTCTTTAACCCTGTACATGGTTTTTCATTAACATTTTCCTCTTTAAATTCATAGGTATTTTCATAGTGTAAAATTATTTTTATCAAAGTATTGGCTCTAACTTTTTTCAGTCTGTACATAGTAGAAAAGCGGATATTTATCCAGCCAATTCTGGAAATCACAGTTTGTTTCTCTTGCAAGAGTTCCAGCTATCACCCGAGAAAAGAAAGCTGCTGTACTTTACACTGACTAGTGTATTGCAAGCATGTAAGGGGCATCTTACTTTTGAATTAAAGTACCATTCAGTATTGTCCTGAATGTTACAGGTAATATCTAACTCTGTAGTAAAGAATTTACTTTAAGTACGTTCCATAGACAAAGTCATCAGGAGCTGGCTTCAGGATAGTTTAGCTGTTAACTTGTAGTATCTTGTCCTAGCAAGATTTTCTAGGTATAAATTTGTGCAAGTGTTGAAAAATAAGTGAGTAAAGTATTTGTTTTAGTTCAGCTCTTGAGATAATTAAGATGGCTTTTTGAGTGTTGAAAACACGTGGGTTTAGATTGTGGGATTTTTATTAGTATAAAACACCCTGATGGCTCCTTCATCCTCCCTAGTTCCCAAAGACCCAGTTGAACTGACACTAACAGCATGGGAAGACCAATGTCTAGTAAGATTGAGCTTTATTGTAGGAACATCCCTTCCAGTATAGCTCCTTTATAGCATAGGAGAGTCATTGAGCGATGCTCGAAGTAGGGCAATGAGAAAAAGATCTGTTGTTACACAGGTCTGCAGGGCTTTCCTGCTTCAACACAGAGGCCACATCTGCTATTACAAACTGCAGGTCTCTGTAAAGATGGGAGAGAGACTACACAGCTGCTCCATGCTGGTGGGCTGCTGCAGGATTTCTCCCCTCACACCCTCCTCCTCCTGAAATTCTTCATTACTATTTCCTTGGTGAAAGGACATTTGCTTAGATAGAACCTTGCAGGAGGTCGCATCTGTCTGCAAGGATGTAGATATTACTAACTATGCTATCCCAGCTGAAATAGGATTAGAAGTAGAGCGTAAGGAGTAGGAAAAGTGGAAGATGAGTGAGGTGACTTAGAGATGATTCTGTAACAGGGTGTAGGTTGACTTGTGCAATTAAAACTATCAATTAGTTCACACTTTAGGAATATTATAAGTTCAAAGTCAGACCTAACTATCTGTAGGTGTGCTCTGTGTAAAAATTATTAAATCATTTTCAAAATGGAGATGGAAAAAACAATATATTATAGATTAGGATTTAATATAAATTAGGATTTAATATAAATAGAAAGGAGAGAGTGCCGCTGTCTAGCTGCTATAGCCTGCTAGGAAAAGTAAAGATGAAATCTGTCTATCTAAATATTTTTTTATAGCTTGTGGAAGTATGGAATTTCTTAAATGCATTTTGGTTAAAGCGTGCTATTAGAAAGGATTGTCAGGACACTGTGTTACTTAAGTAATACAGAGAGAAAGCATGGCCAGCAATGCAGACGCAGTGATTTTCCAGGATGAACATTCTTTTTCTTATAGACTAATATGTCACAGTAAACATGTTGTTATTGGGAATTCGCTCACTATTACTATCTAGCTTCAGATTCTGCCTTGGAAAAAAGAGCATGCAGGCATTGCTGTGTAAATGGCTTCTTTCGCTGCGTAACATTTGGTACTTCTTGCCTTAGATATCATAACTCTAGTTTCAAGAGGAATGCAGTATTGCAAAGACTATACAGTGCATATATATTTTAAAATGCAAAATTAAAATCCACCATCTCTATAGAATTAAGTAATTTTTATGTGTAGCTTTAGAATTTTCCATATAAAAATGTGTTGGCTCCTATTTTAATGACTTTTTTTCCCCTATGAAATCATCTTCCTGTAAACATTAGAAATTAGAAGAAAAATTATTTGCGAAACTTTTCAAGTTTTTTCTGAAATATTTTCTGTCCTATGGTCACATCTTCTTGATCCGTAGAAGATAAATAGTGGATAAGGTTGAGAGGTGATGGGAAAATGGCAGTTTTGTCATAAGCTTCTAATTCTTGTTTTTATTTTTAAGCTTAAAACACTGGTCTAATGGATAAGTGCTGAGTATGGTTTATGATTATGATTGTGTTTTTTCTTATTGTGGCAACTTCTTTCTCAGTGTTTTTTAATTCATCCTCCTGTGTTTAAAAAAATAATTACAAAATAATCCCAACAATAAAACAGATATTGAAGGGGAGTGGTATATTAGTCATAGTCAGTCTGTTGTCCACTGGAACGTCTGGCAGATCTGCTTGTTCTCTGTATAAATGAAGTATTTAGTGTTTCACTGTTTTGCATAATGGTTTCTTGAATGACCTGAAATAAGAAGTAGAAAGCACATTAATTGTATTTCCAGATGATACAAAGTTGGAAAGCTACTGCAACTGATGAATGGCAAGAAATATAAGTTGATCCGGAGAGCAGCAATGTGCGGGAATTTACAAAATGAGGCTCACCTTGAAAGCGTGATCCAAATCATAGGCTTGTCATATATAAAATCAACTCAGTGAAGTTTTAATGTTTAGCTTTCACTCATGCAGTAAGCAAGATGTATTTACCTTGTTATCCCACCCAGTTAACTGTTTCTTATGGTATACTGATCTTTAACCACTCTTACTGAATCATTCTGGGATTGTTTCCAGTTTCACTAGTGTGATTTTGACAATGAAGAACAAATAACTGGACTACTTCTTGGCTTAGTTGCAAACAAAAATTAAGCAATACATAGAAAAACTAATGCCTCCATTTTTTATGATTCTTCCCCCTCCCTGTTCCACCACACTCCAAATATTCAATTTTAATAGCATTCTGTTTTATTTGTTGCTGCAAATTACATGTCAGTCCCAAATTCAGAATCTTTGGATCTAAAATTGTGCTATTTGATGCATGTAATTTTTTGACAGTTTGCTTTGGAATTTGGGGTGCCAACGGGACTCCAGAGCAAAACTGTCCTGAGATTTAATTTTCTTTACATTGTTTTACGAATGGCTCATGCTTTGCCTTGATCCTTTGGAAATGAAATTAATCTCACTGCTTTTATGTTTTATCAGTCTCTCAGCACTTGGCTCTTTGCAGGTTCAAATGCCAATCAGCTGTAATTTGCTCGGATAACAATGTTAGTATTGTTAGCTCTAACATTTCTGTTTGTTAAATGGGCAGCGTAGTAGGTCATTGTAACAATTAATTTCAGGTAGAAGAAACAGCCTAACAAGGCTTTGTGTGAAGGAAGCAAAACAAAACCACATGCTAAATATCACATTAATTTTGGCTTAATTAGGGCTCTATCTGAATATCCCATGTTTTTCTGCATTGATGTGCTGGAGATAGCTGCAACGTAACCTCTTATGACTATTCTAACTTAAGATTAGGTATAGGTGGGAAGAAGATACAGCAGAATGCTTGTTTTCCAGAAACCTTATCAGTTTTTTAAGTTTTGGGGTTATTTTTCAGTTGGTGTGTAACTTGCCTAATAAATTGAAACTGCCTGTAATGGTGCTTATTTTTTGTTGGCCTCCTAGAAATTGTCCACAGATCACGGTGTATAAGACACAGAAAACAGTACTGTGAAGTTTAGTGTCAAGAAAGTATGTAATAGTTGCTTCATGTAAAGACTGAATTAAAGACTAAACTAAAGACTAACTGCTACGGTGATGGACTTTGAAAGGAGCACCTAAAAAGATGATCAGCCAAATTCAATGCTTCCTTGTAGCAGTGTGGCAGATCTATTCACCACCTCCTCCCTGCTGGCACATGTTAGCAGCGGGTCATCAGGCTGGCATGCATTTCTTGATCTGCTCTTTGCAGTGTTACCTATCCCCCTCTCCATTTTGAGAATCTTTAAAAAATGGTGGCATGCCAAAAAGCTTGGTTTGATTTATTCCACTGTATCAGCTTTGATAAAAAGGACATTGTTTTTTCTTACGTATTTTCAGAAATCCTTTCATGGCAAGGGTCCATGAAGATGGGGATGTATTTTGCAGTTTCAAAACTCCAGATTGCACTAGCAGTATCAGTTTCTGTAAGATGTTTAAGTAAGAGGCTGATCTGGTGTTTGTTTATAATTACAATTGCTTTTGAAATGTCTGCTGTGTGTTGGCATGACTTTGATTATGAGTGGAACCAGGCTTTCAGCTTAAATCTATTGTAATTTGCTTTAACCTTTTTTAGTATTATTCACATTTTATTCTTTTGTGTTGAAGAAACTGTAATTTGGACAATGCTTTGTTGTCTTGATTAAACATATTTGCTTATGCCTTATCTCAGTTGATTATATTGAAAGCATGACAAAAATATGCACTCTGCTTGCTATTTCCTCCACAGTGTAAGTACAAGATTGTGTTGCTGTTTGTCTGTGCTACTGTTCTTCTCTATCTCTGCAGCTAGTATTCAAGTGTGACATGAATTCTTTATCTGTGTAGTATGTTGGTGGCTTGCAAGTGATGAAAAACAGTTTCCTTTACACAAATCTCCATCTTCGTTAGTGCTGTCAAATGGCAAGTGTGATATCCAGGGAGTACACATCACTCTCTGGTTTACTGATAATGTAATCTATTTTCCAAAAATAAACTGAATGCATCTTTTTCATCTATAGCCATCAGCTGTGTGTAAGCTAAAGGAAAAGAACACGTTAGAGACAGTAAATGGGAATTTGGAAGAAAGATCAGTGGCTAATTTGAAATTAAACATTTGGGTTTGCCACATTTTGTGATAAATTAACCTTGCTGAAAAAGCTCATAATGGTATCGTGTATTGTTACAGAGACTTCCACAGAAAAATAACTAAGTTGAAGGACTCCTATTTTTTTCAAATAATGCTTTTAAAGTCTTTATGAGCAATTTTTACAGGGCCTTTTTCAGTGAAACCTTATATATAATAATAATAAACTACATGTTTTAATATGTGTTAACAAATGCTACACATTGTTTTCACAAATATATTGTATTTAGTTGTTTTCTATGCCCTCCCAAGTAAAATGAACTAAAGTGAGCAGAAAAACGAATTACACAGACTGAACTCTTCCCTAGCAGGTACCACTTACATTTGTAATATTTTTAAGAATTTTTTTTTGCTGTCTATTCAAGTTGAAAAGATGGGTAATAATTCTATTTCTAGGGAAATGTTATAAGTTATGTCAATCCTTTTAATAACTGAAAGGTGTGAGAAGACCCCTTCTCCTTCCATGTACCTCTCACCAAACTCGATGTTTAGACAGGCATTTCCAGTCCACGTCAAGTCATTTCGATGCCTCCTTCCTGAAAGATCTGCCTCTGCTGTAGTTTAAGCTAACTGAAGCCTTGATTGTGTCATCCAACCCACTTTGCTTTTCTCCAAATCTGCTTCTTCAACTAGTTTTTGGTCAGGCCAGGCAAGGTGCTTCTACATGTGGAGAGGTGTCAGAAAAGCTGCCTATGGCTTCTGTGGGCTCTGTCAGCTGTGAAAGTTCAGATTTGCTATCATCTACCCACTCCAAAGCACCGAAGTCAGGTCCTTCGTTTCTGGTTTTCTTCTCTTAAAAGATAATTCATGCGACCTTTTCAAGCAGCCTTAATAGCCTTCCTTCATTGTCTCAAACTGTCATGTTACATATTTTTGTACCTTCATCCAGCGTTGCATGATTATGCTGTTGCTGATACTGTTCTGTATATATGACAGAGCTATTCCTCCTTTCACACAGTAGAAATAGTTTTCTGTTGTTTCCACCAGGCCAGGCAGAACAAATCTGTTCAGACCTCTTGTATATCCTGTGTAACATCCTCATTGCTGAAGAAATACGACTATTCATTATAGATGCTGTCCTTCAATCTCATTGAATTAATGAGGCTACTTATTTAATTGAAGGACTCCTTTTTTTATTAAGAGCTTGCTGTCTACGGCCTGAAGGGGAAAACTAGCAGACCAATTTTCATCCTTCAGGAGCATACAGGAGTAATAGAGAGGCATTTGTAGTGCTACTTTAAATCAAAGGTAATTAATGCTAATTTGTTTTATGTTTATTTGGTTGTATTGCTGCTGTGGATATCAGGCTAGGCAGCCAGTTACTTCAGCTAATTCACTGGGCAGATGGCAAAAACATGGTAGCAGTACCCTTAGATGTTCAGTTCCTGTGGTTCTGCATTACAACAAAGATGCTTTTTATATAAAACCTTTGGGTACACCTTTATATTACTGATGTCCTCTGATCTGTACAAGAGCATTTTGTTGCTATATTATATTACAATTGCTGTGTGGCATCTCTTTTCCTGCCTAGTGGAAAGTGTGTCAGTGCTTGTGTCCTATAGCTGTTGAATGACAGGTAACCACTAAGACCTGTTAGCTACATCAATAATTCCACGTATTCCACAGTTCTTTTTGTGACAAATTTATTGTATCACTTCGAACTGGGGGACTGTAAGGAATTTCTTATGCTTCTTAAGTATGTGTTCAAGTCTGTTGAAGGCGAGTGTAATCTTTCTAGTACAGATGATGAAGTAACTCATTCTTTTCTTATGTCCTAGTTTAGACTTGGATCGCTGAAGCTACATAAAGTTTTGAGTCCAGCAGAGGTGCTTAAGGATCTGATTGGTTACTGCCTGGACTGCCTGGGAAAACTGCAGGTGAAAAATGAGCATCTGCAAAAAGAAAATGAAAGGCTTTTCAGCAACTGGAGCGATGTGGAGAAGCGGTGAGTTTAAAAGTGCATTCTCAAGAAGCCCACAAATACTTAGATTGTCAGTGCAAGCTTTACTGATGAACTCTCTTGCAATCATGTACAGAAAGGAGCATACAATTTTTTCTTCTCTTGACAAGTGTTTTGAGCCCATTTATTTAGTTCTGGATTGCCTTTCTATGTCAACGATGCAACTGGTGCTATAAATTTTGCAATTAAAACTAGTTTTAGCTTTATGATGTAGAAAAAACCCCCAAACTTCTTTCTGTAGAATCCTCTCCAGTTTCTTCGGGAAGCCTTTTCCTTTCCATTATTTCCATTATATGCATTATTAGGACCAGTAGTTTAAACTATTTATGTTTTGGAGTGGGAAATAAGTTGTCATTGCCTTAATCTGTTTCTCTTACCAGAATTGGAAAGTAGGTGTGTTGTTATAGGGAAAAGTACGCTTATGGCTCTGTAGTGACAGTAATCTATGCTTATTTCAGTTAGCATAAAATGCTTAGCACATACAAGTCGAATGCTTATCTTGTTTTTCTATTGCTTTGTCTGAAAAAACACATTTAGGAAGATTGATGAAAGAATGTAGCTAGTTGGTGTTAATTTACCTTGAAAAAGAGAGCTAACTTTTGGGAGGAGTTTGTTTTGCTTCCCTCTCATTAAAATGAGTAACAGTTTCTCCTGACAATCTGCCTGACAAGCATATGGCCTTCCTAAGTGGTGTTTTACTGCTTAACAGTTAATTGAACAATAGTGTATTGTATAACTAGTGTGCTGTACTGCATTACCCGCTAAAGTGTAGTAGGCATTAGTGCCAGCATCAGTTTCCCTGGTGGTGAGGCACTCTTTAAGAGTAACCCCAAAGAAAAAGTCACAGTTGCCTGACAGCCTTTGCTCTCAGAAGCAGTGTATTCAGGATTGGGAAGAAGGTAGTTTTCTTTTGTATGTTTATGTTTTGGATAACTGAAACCTGATTTTTCAAATACTGAAATCTGGATGATCACCAAACTTTGGCCATGTCTGCTAGATGGAGAATAAAAATAGTTTTCATCTAAACAATGTTGGTTTTTCTTTGTTTGTTTGTTTGTGTTTTTTAAATATTCTTTTTGCCACGCCCCAGTGAACCCTGCGCTTTTGGCTCCAAATGCTGGGCCTAGTTTGCTGCGAGTTTCATATAGCTGCACAAAACCTTTGCCTTCCTTTGTTCAATGGACAGAATTTAAGGCTTCACGTACTATATCACTCACGCTGCTGGGTGCTAAAACATCAAATATAAAGCATGTGATGTGGAGAATTGTATTCCGTCTTTGTCTGGAGGTACAACACATCAACTCCAGAGTTTCAGTCTCTGCAGTTCCCCTTGTTTAAAATCTCTTTTTTCAGGACCTTGTTAGAATTAAAAGATAGCATACAGACTTCCAAGAACTGGTTTTGTTCACTTTAAGTATGGGGCAGTAGATGGAATAATTCAATTGTGCCTTTCCCATTTCCCTACTCTAATTTTCTTACCAATTGTGAAGATTTTGTGAGCTTAGGTCAGCAGCTTTACCTTTAGCTCTCTGGGGTTTCTTGAGATATGAGCTTATTCTGCTCTCCATTTGGTCTTGAAAGTGGCAAGCAGATTTCCTTCTGGAGGCCAGATTTGCCTAGTGAGTGACCCCTAGGCTGAATACCAGCCCTGTTCTGCTGCTGGCAATTACCCAAAGTACCTGAGATGGTCTGCTTGGCTGTAACGAACTTTCATGGCAGCCCTGTGCCAGGACCAACTCCTGCTGCTTCCCTCTGCAATTTGGGTCCAAGTAAAGGCAAAAGGTGGGCACAGGCCAAAAATCCCTTTGAAGAGAAATCCCCAACATGATCAAATTATTGAATTAATTACTGCGCTCTAATCTAAGCTGTGCAGCATCTAAGGTGTTTAGAGGGTTTCTTGTTGAACCTATAACTCTCTTAATTTTCACCATCTTGCTTATTGTGATGACGTAAATGTGGGATTTTACCTGGCTGGACTTTTCCCTACTTTCAGGAAATGACCAATGTGCAGGTGACATCAGCAGGAGAGTTATTGGCTAGTAGACTGTTCAGCATTTGATCTAAAAACATAAAATAAAGAATACTAAGAACTATCTGACAAGATCCGAATAGAGAGGCTATAGAAATTTTCAAAAGGATTATTCTGCAAATGCTGCAGGTGGGTGCCTAGGTGGAAGTGTGTGTGTCTGCACACCTCAGGGATGGATGAGTTAATGTATCAGAGCAGAATAGCTATTATATTTATTTCATATAGATAATTAATACAGTAAATGTGAGGTAATATTAATGTGTAGCAAAGTAATTCCTTGGCTGATAAAACACAAGTTAAGTTTCTGGCTTGGGTGTGATGTCTGTTTTGTATCAAACATCTAAAACTAGTGTAGACAAGCCAAAATCAAAAAAGATGCTAATTTATGTTGTGGTCAACTATGGTGACAGCATATTTAAACTGCAAGCAATTTATTAAAAGGCAGACTAGGTATTTTGGTGCTTGAAACTGCCTCATGACCATTAGCTGATCAAGATTCAAAACCATTGCCAGTGTTGAGGGAAGGGTGAATCTGAAGTGTAATAGGACGGTACTTTAAGACCAGTAATTATTTTAGAGCACTGGAGACAAGGATAAATAGAAGAGATGTTGAGTTTTTTTCTTTCTAGTATTGGGAGTGTGGAAAATGTAAAAATGCCATTAAGTTAAATAGTTCACGTTAACCTCCATGAAGCATGTGTGATTACTCTGCATTTCAAGCATCCCTTAAGAACAGGGCAGTTACCTTATTTTCTCAATTACTGGTCTTAACCATTCCTAATACTAGCTGCTTTCAGTAGGCTGTGCAAGCTTTTGGTGCCTATCAGCTTGGGCGTGTCTGGCATGTTGAGAGCATTGCAGTTATAGAACAGAGATCTATATGGAAACTGGAAGGCACATGCAGATAAGACTCACAGCACTCTAGCCATTAACTTTCATTTATTTTCCTTGTGGTTGGAAGTTGTTTTTGAGATGAGCAGCTTCTTTGTTTGACCTGGGGAGGTGGTATTTTAGTGAGACAAATCATATACAGGCACAAGCATGTGATGAATTGCAATTAAAGTTTGTGTTTGTAACTGATGAGGTACTGGAATGAAACCCAGCCAACTTTGCTTAGTAGTCACGTAATTCAGGTAGTGCATGCCTGAGTGAATCCTAAAGGCTTGCAGAGTTACAGCCAGAACTACTTCCACAGCCTGTCCTCTACATTCTGCATAATTAATGCATCTTTGTTCCCAAGCAGCAGAGGACTGTTGCTTTTTACTATTCCAGTTTCAGTATCATCATATACCATAATAATATAGTTTTAAAGGCTCATAAATTGCAAATATATCATTAATATAATACTATTTTACACTAATTGAATGTTATGCCAAATTAATGTCATATCTGTGTCTGGAGAATGTATTTCTATAGTAATATAGATTACTTTAAGCAATAGGAAAAAACCAAAAAAAAGATGTTCACATAAATGAAAACAATCATATATGATTAACTGAGGCATACTACTAATTGATTTTGTCTACAGAGAATAGTTAATATTATAATCCACGCACATTCAGTATGTATATTGTATATAGTATCTTGCTCCAAAGGCTGAAGAAATTGGCTGGTCTTGCAGTAGGTTCCTATGCAGTGCTTCTTAAGGTCCAGGCAGCATCAGCTTTATTTCATTGACGGCTTACAGTTATGTGGGTTTTCATCAGAACACATCTTACATGACACCCTTTTGACTAAGTCAGAAAATGTAACCGTTTAAGCCTCAGCTGCTCTGACACTTATCAGTGCACTGGCAAAATAAAGACACAGTAATAATCACTTTTTTAGTTAATGTTGTGTGGTGTGTGGGAAAGGGGAATTTTCTGTAGTATTTGATACACACAGGATTACTGTATTTTATGCAAAATTCTTGTTTACTATTTTTATGTATATAGACATAATTATTTTCAGGCATGTAAATGGCAATTTAGCCAACAGCTTTTTTTTTTAATCTATTTTTTATGACTGAATTCTACTTGGTAAATAAGAGTCAATTCCTGTCCTTACCTTTCTTATTCTGTGAGATGGGCAAGGTATTTCTGGACCCTGCACTAGGGTTTATGATTCTTTGTGAATTGTCTATTACTCACTAAACAGTTAACTTTCCTTTTATAGGTGGAAAGTCTCCTGGTAGTTGATTAGTACATATGATTTTTCATTTAGGAATTATTGAACCGATCTATATGGTAATGATGTTCTGCTATTTGCATTTAAATTAGATGAATTATTTATCAACTATCGAGCATATCCCTAAAGGATTGCACAGTAGTCTTAATACTTCATGAGATTATTTTCTGCTGTCTTTCTTCTTATATCATATATGGTTTTGATCTATGAACAAAATAATCATTATTTATAAAGAAGTCTTTTGAAATTTCTTACTTTATAAATAACTATTTTTAAAATCTTTTATATACTTGGATTTAATAACAAAGGAAGCCTTTAGATTTTTTTTTTGCTAACCTTGCATAGGTTGGTGAAAAACATTGTTTATAGGTTATGGCTGCTTGCTAAAATACTGTATACCATGGTCAATAGGATTATCAGGATGTTTATTTGCTTGTTATGAATACAGTTCTGAATAATATGTTTGTGTCAGCCCATGAACTAAAAAGTTGAGAAATTCAAGAAGTAAATGTAGGATCACATTTGCTATAGGTTATTTAATTATTGTATTCATGTTTGCTTATATTCTGTTTTGCATATGAGAGCGTATACATCCATATTCTTAATTGTATATTTCCAGTGTCCTTCATTTTGTTGACACTGACCTACCTACAGGTACGTGTCACATTAAACCTTTAAAAACCGGAAGAATATTTTACTCTGAAGGTATTAAAATCTTTTAGATCATTTTTATATATATTGTAAATGTTTAGTACTCTACCGAGTAGCTGTGATTGTTTTTTGAGAGGGGTGAATAGAAATCTGCCTTGTGGTGGCTGCAGTGTACCGAGATCTCACCTCTCCATTTGTGTCACTCAAAATAGAGTCCACAGCACTGGAGTTATTAGCATTGTATTTGTCTGAATGCCAGTAACGGATTAGAGTTGCCATCAACTGTTGTCAGAAGCTGGTTTCTGCATCTTATGAGGTCACCAGAACAAGATATGCAAGGCTGTTCATGGAAAATGGTCAGGTAAAGGCCAGTATCACCCACATCTGGCCTGGGCAAGGGAAGTGTTCTGAAGGTGTCCCAGTTGCCCAAAGTAGGTTATCTCAGCCCATTTTAGAGTGGAGTTACCTGTTTTGTGTTGATTTTTCTTTCCCCCTCTTTAAGTATATTTCGAGTCAGAGTGTGTGGTCCAGATTTGGAATCTGTCAAGCTTAATCATATTTATTTGTAATCTCATTAAGTGTATCTTGCTAAGGGATGCCCACTATGGGGAATTCAGCACTGAAACTGAAGAACACTTGCCTTTTTAAATTGTAGTTGTCTCAAATACTTGTGTACAAGAACCTGTCAAAAAAAAGCATGAATAAAATTTTTCCCCTTGGAAAATTCACTCTTTTGGTAGCAAAATTCATTACATTTTTCTGTGAAAAAAATTGCCTTTTCTGGCCCTTTTCAGACATGAGATCCTAGACTAGTCATGCATGCATGGTGCAGGGATTCTTGTAATAGGAAGACTGGCCTCACTATAGAATTTTCTTTCAGGAAAGAACATTTTAAAAAGAAATGGTGTAACAGTTAATTTTACATTGTAGGCTGGAAAAATGTGTGGAAGCTAAAGAAGAACTAGAGGCAGATCTTTATAACCGATTTATTTTGGTGCTGAATGAAAAGAAGGCAAAAATAAGAATCTTACAGAAATTGTTGAACGAAGCTAAAGAATCTGCACCAGATGTCAAAAGTACAAGGTATTTCTTAATTTTCCTGATTTACTTGGTATCATACCTGATGCATAGTTAGTTTACTTTGTGTTTCTTTAGCTCTGACAGGGAGTGACAGTTTTTCCTGGGTATGTGCTTGGTTATCCAAAACGGTACTGTTAGTCATGAAGACAGAGGGGTTTTTGTGGCATTGCTGCAAGTAGCAACATATTGCTTTGGATGTTGTAGCTAATAACTAAGTATTCAATGAATCTGTCCTCTTCTTCTTACTGTTAGGTAGCAGTTGATTTTCCAATCAGACTAGGTCTCTGCCATTTCCATATGCATTCTCCCTGAATATTTGGTTTCTTTTGCCCTGTAGGAAACAGAAATATTGAACCTGAATGTTTTCATGTACTTTTTATTTCAAAAATATCCAGACAGGATGAATTCTACTGCTACAACACACCTTAATTAGTTTGCTATTTTTATCCCTGTTTTAGTATCTTGCCTTTTGTTGTCTGTCCTTGTATATGACTATGGTAAGCTGTTCAGTGTGGGTGCTCTGTGTTGACGTGTATCAGCTTGCATTGCCTAATAATTACAAATTCTTTGTAGAAATAATATATGGCGAAGATGTATGTGGAGGGTTCCCCCTTTTTTTTTCTTTTTCCCCCTAGGGACAGTATAGCTACCACTCAGAGGGCTACAGGGAGACAAAATGACTATGATGGCAGCACTGATGAGGAATGTGAAAATTCAATACAAGCCTCATTACCACCAGGTAAGACAGAATGTATTGTCTTTGGAGAATATCACAAAGAGGCCAGTCACTTTATGTGAATAAACCTTAATGAAGACAAAATACTACCTGACAAATTGCTCTGTGACAAGCCAACCTGCAAGCCTTAAAAATCTCTCTCTTGAAGCTGAGTGTAATACTGGCATTTTCAAATTAGAGAGAGAAAGTTTAAAAGTGTATTGCACATGCGAAAGTAACTGTCATTTCTTCCAACATGACAAATGACATACTTTGTAGAACTAATGACAGTCTAACTGTATCTGAACCATCAACAATTCTGTTTTAAATTCTTGGAATCATGATGTATATGTAATGATTGCTAAAATGTAAAATGTACTTCCTGACAGTTTCAGTAGTGCTTAAAAAGGGGAAAGAGGGAAGAATTAGCATCTATAAAAAGAGCTGTGTGCATAAGTGGAATAAAAATGTATTTATACAAGAATTAGTTTTAATTTGTCAGTGAAGTTTTGGCCTTGTGAAGATGTTCAGGAAATTTTAGTTTATTGATTTTGCCAGGACTAGAGACTTGTAAAGCGTATGAGATACAGCAATTGCCCATTCTACAGTTCTGGGTATTTAACTGAATTGTGAGAAATTTTGGTGTATTTTGGCAAGCTAATAGGAATATGCAGGACAAATGCTATCAAAATTTTTAAAATACCATTGATGCTTACCGCATAGTCTTATATATAAAATCCCTTCAAGTCTGCCAAGTTTGGGTTCTCTACTCGAACTTTCTATTTCCACCATAGGTAAAGATAATCAAGACAACACCTTGTTACAACAGTTTACTGTGCATACTGGAAACCGGAACTGTTTGATTCCCTGATACCGTTACTATTCAGCTTTGCAACTTTTATAAGCCTATTTATTGAGGAGTTTGTGATGTAATATAAAGTAGGCAAAGCTTTAGGCAAAAGGAGAACGTTGCAATCATAGAAAGAAATAATTTTATATTATAATGTGTTTTTAAGTTCAGAAATCTTTGCTTTCAAGTGGTGTTCCATCAGTTCAGATAATGTAGGGATAAATACTGTCCATTTCGTGAAAAGGCAAGATGTGGAAGGTGTCAATTCTTTTGCTAGATTCATTAGGACTTGGCTAGCTCAGTGAGAGGTTTGAGACAGATGTATGTGTTTTAACATGAAAACACTGCCGTACTCAGGCAATCATAAGGGACTAGACTGATCAATGTTACAGGAAAAAATAGCAACTATATTTTTTAGTTGTAGACAAAAGTGTGCTTTCTGTTGACTTTGAGGGATACAATATTCAGGATTTTGATCACAACTAGAGAATTCTTTCAGCTGCAAAATTTGCAGACAGTATGAAGACTATAAACTCAATCCTTTGGGAAGTACACTCAGGTTTTTCAAGGTAATGGCATTCTTGAACCTGCACAATGTGTATCAGTTAGGTCAGTTGATGCTCTTCCTGGATACAGAGATTTCTTTTTCCATGAACAATAGAAGAGCACAGATATGGGCTGAATATTTTAGTGTGGTTGAGGATTTTCACATGCAAAAGCAGGTATGAGGCAAGCCATGTCTCTGTGAAGAAGATAGTGGTTCAGGCGTGAGTGGCACAGGTGGGTAACGAAGGTCACAGCTAAATCGAGCGTCAGGACTGTAAAGCATAAAAAATAATACAGAAAATGTTTGGATTTTTTATGATTGTCTTAGTTTTCCTATCTCTTAGTCCAATATGCAGGTGTCAAAGAGAATTAGAAGATCTCTAGGAATGTTTTAGTAGTTACTGGTGAAAGCCACAGTCAAGAGAAATGTTCGTAATTTAAGAACTACTTTGAAGGAAAGTGAAGGCAGGTGTGTATATGCACACATAAACACATAGTAAGTGTGTTGATATATGTGCATATCCAAAATTTAAAAAGCAGGTAGCTGATGCTGTTTGGCATAAATTAAAAGTAAAAGCTTCAGGAGATGGCTGGAGAAAGCCATACGATATAAAGGCAAACAACCTCAGGCTGAGAGCTAGAGGGCCAACAACCATACTTCGAGTTAGTTGAGAATGCACATGCGACTGTTATTGGCCTGTTAGTGCAATAAAAAAGTCCCTGGGCATTGAAAAGGTAGCTGTGTTCAATAAGTGCTTTTGGTTTGTGTTTAGAGAGGAAAACTACGTGTAGTTGTGTCATAACATAGTTCTGTTCTAGCAACTAGGGAGGACATGAAACAACAGCTGTAAAAGCTAGACATTTTAAAATCGACCAGTCAGGATAAGTTGAACTGCAGAGTTTAAAAAGTTGGCTGAGAATTTTTCTTAATCACCAATATTTTTTTTTCTAGAATTTTCAGGGCACTGAGAGGTTGGAAAAAAGCTGCTAATATTTAGCAAAAGAAAAAGTAAATGCAATCGCATGTTCAGTTATGGGTGAATCAGTCTGGTGTTGATCTTATGCAAATACTTAAACAAAACTCAATGAAGAAACATACTAAGAAAAATATTAAGAAAAAGAGTAAGAGTGGTTTAGTGCGGAAGCTGGAGGTTGAAAACTAGGTACTCATGTCTTGTTTAATAAGATCACCAGCTGGCTGATGAAAGTAAAATTAGTAAATTAATAGACTTACTGCCATAAGATATCATGCTAAATCAGTTTTGTTCAAGAAGTTATAACATGGCAATTAACATAATGCATGATAAATACATTCTCAAATGAGATAATGTATCTGTCTCAAAAAATAAATGGAATGTTATAAGTCTCTGTGTCTGTGTATTGTGAAATTGAAAATAATTTATATAAAGCTATTTGCGTTTTGTAATATACCAACTATACACAAAATATACGCATTCTTACTCAATGTAATGCCATGATTTCTAGTCCTTAAAAGCTACACTTTTAAGAAAACCAGCAATGTTGCAATCATTGATTTGTCTAGCTTCTTTTGCCACATAAAGCTCAGTACCTTCTTCCCCAGCTGGACCCACCTAGCAAAGCCAAGAACTACTTGAACAACATTTGCAATCTGGTCCATGTCACACTCATTCTTGGAGGGTGGCACTGTCCTGCCTGGCCTTGTGGGAACCAGCTTGGGCTTAGCCACGTTAGTTCAGTTGGTCTCTGCCTGACCTTTCATTGGTTTGTAACTTCCTAGTTACAAACATTTCTCCATCTCACCTGATAGGGAACCACTGATTTAGTGTAAGGCTACTTTGGAAACTGAAGAACATATAGACTGTTCTCTGAAGCAATGGTTATAAATTAAAAAATATAGAAATGAAACCAAAGAAAACACTGAAGACACTGAAGTGCCAAAATAAGCAGATGTGCAAAGTTATGGCGAAAGAGACTGTATGGTTTTGAATTGAGCTATGATTTGGCTCCTTGATGCAGTACTATGTCAAGTTTGGACATCCAAATTTGAAGAAAAATTTAAATGTTAGCAAGTTGGGGAGAATAATATTATGATAACAGTGGAGGGATTAGCAAATGATTTAAAGGAAATGCTAAGAAGAATCTTAAACAATCATTGTTTTCATGATCTAAAAGAAACAACATTGAAAAATGATGTCTTTGTAGATGGTCTTTCCATCCAGCAGATGTAGGTGTTTAATGAACTTGAATAGCTGGAACTTAGCATGAGGTAAAGACAGAAGGGGGACTTATTCGTGACAGGATAATTAGCTGTTGAAACAGTCTGGAGCAGGCTATGGTGGGTTCTGTACATCACTGCCAGCAGTGAAATCACAATGGCACGCTTCTAATAAAAAGACAAGATCTTGTTCATATAAGCATGAGCTTAAAATAGGTACACAATCTGTGTTGTGTTGGGCATTGCAAACAGCTGTTACTATGACAGCTTTATTTCTATAGCAGCAGATGAATTGCAGAATAAAAACATTTCTTATGCTTTCTATGACTTTACTCATGCATGAGTACTCAGCAAGGGTACCAGGTAGATTTTTAACTCTTAAGCAACAGCTATATAGGATGTGCATGGACCTTGTAAATACCTGTGATGTCTTGTATGAGAGAATTTCTGTGCTGGAAAGTGGGCAGGAAGGAAATCTTCTTACCGTTAAGCAGTTCTTTATGAATGGGGAGATATGAGTATTTCTTAGGAGCAGGGCGATGTTGCTTTTGGTTTGTTTTGTAATTGTTTTATTCCAGTGTTGGTATGTTTCTAGCTGAGCCATCAGAACTAGACATAGGTGTTTCTTTCACTATTGGTATTTCAACGAAGTTCCAGCACTTTGCAGGCACCTCACACTTGAGACTGCTGATGTGCTGTTTCATTGTTTCTCTCCTCCCACGCACGTTGATTTTAGTCTTCTAGTTCAGCTCTTTAATCAATTATGTGATATCATGATTAGTTTGACTGGTATCTAGCATTTTTAGGGTCATGATTTTTGCTTGGGAACTCTAGGTCCTGTGACAGTAGAAAGGCTGAAACACACACACAGATGAGAAGCACGTGGAGGAGGCTTGGAAAGATGATACAGAGGTGTTGATTGGAATAAGACTGAAATTCTCTTCAACAGGTCCTGTTGACAACAGAACATGTGTGGGTTTATTTGTTTTTCTTTGTTTACAGTCAGCTTGCTTTCTCTCTATTTCATTTTCTCTTGGCTATGAATTCCTTAGTCATATTTCACGTTGAAATCAGTGGAATTTACTACTCCTTGAGGTAAGGAGGGATCTCATGATGTGGCCTGTTGGATTAAATGAAATTTTGTTCTGTGTTTCTTGCCACGTGTATGTAAATATTCCACGTTGAGTGAATCCTCAATGCTCATACTTTTCTACACATTTGACAATGAGGACACATTCAAAATTGGTTCTAATAAGCTCAATAAAATGCCCAAAATAAATAAGAAGCAGCACCTTGCCATTTTCCACTGTTTTACTATGCGAATGTTCTCATCCTCTACATTCAAGTTCCTGCCTTGGGGTTTATATGTTGTGCCTTCAGGACTCTATGGCCTTTAAATTTAATTAGTTGTCTTGTGAAGTCACAACCACAGATGGCTTGATGCTGCTGGTTAATGAGCTTTGATCAGTTATTTAAAGAAATGCCTATTATAACTGCAGTCAACTGTGCTGTGCAGTTAAAGTTCTATCTGTGAATATTTTCCTTTTAAAGCCTATCTTAAGGAGTTTTAGACCTTGGCCATTTTAATTTACTTCAGTCTTAAATTATTTTTTTTTTGGTCAAGCTGTAATTGGAAATGGTTTATCCCAAGCAATAATCTGATTTCCCATGCCCTTAAAGCTGTAGATACCTTTTTTCCAAAGATTTATATTGATCCTTTTTTTCACCATAAACTGATGTTTTATGCCAGTAAAACATCACAGTTGCTAAGTCAAATGTAAGTCAAATTGTAAGACTCAGATTTTAGAATAGTTTACAGTCCTAGCTGGTAATTTCAATCTTAATGCACTTCAGTGAATACTAGTGGGTTTGGTTTTTTCCCTCCACATAAAATCAAAGATAGTTTAAACAATTCAGCAATGTACATTTCAAACGGGTGGAATTATTTCGTATTTTTTCTTTGAGTTTAATACATCCATACAAAGAAGAACAAATAAAGTTTCAGTCATTAAAAAAAATTCAAAATCAAATCCATTAATGAATCGGTGAATTCAATCTTCTTGCACAAATAAACTAAGGAAGTGAACTACCTATATGTTTGTACGCAGCTTACCAGAGTTCTAATGTTCCTGCTACTTCTGTTGAAAATGTGTTGTACTTTGCTACATCTGCAGAGCCTGGAAGTACTAAGCAGCATTAGGCAGAGATAACAAATCCTCATTGTATTTGTGTGGAGTACCGATGTATTCTGATTGGACCCATAAAGGAAATGTAGAGCCTCCTTATGTTGTTGCTCATATTTCTCACCAATTTGATGTATACCCAGTGCACTGTAATTAGAGCAGATCTGGACATAAATTCTGTAAGTCAAGGCACATTTGCACTGAGCACGCACATTCTGATGCTTGTTTCCTTTGAAAGATCCTGGAACTTGGCCATCTTCAAGACAATACTAATTCAATGGGGCCCTTTCTTTGTTTTCTCTTCTTCGCGAACTCCAGAAGACTGATTGTGGTGCCTGTTGGTTGAGAACATAGTTCATCAGTTGTGAAACTATAGCATTAGTGGTGCTGGACTGCTACCACAAACAGAACCCTGCTCTATTTCATCCTCCTTCAAGAAATTGTTAAAGAACAACTGCTTATCTGCTATATACGTAATTTCTGCAAGTCATCAATAACCTGCCTGGAATAATCCTCATTTGTATAAAGCTTCTGTTTGTTCTTGTGCTATTAAGTCACAGACTGTGTGTGTATTTGTTTAGTATCCAGTGTAATGGTCCTTTTGGGATCTCTTGTAATTAAAAGAACTATCAATTATTATTATTTTCATACCAAAATATGCTTCATTATCTGTATTATGCACCATAGAAATCACTGAATGCAATGCATAGTGACAACAATGCTTTATTTTCACCTGTGCAAACTTGCCAATGAAACTGCTTTATCACACACTTTCATTCTTTTTTTTTTGTTAAAGGATGTTTTAGTTTATTGGCAGTTTTATAGTTTAACTATTTTTAGTCTAAATAATAATCTGGTCTAATTTCTATTTAGTGTTCAGTTCACACCATTTACTATGACGGTTTTCTTGAATGTATTTATAAAGCTAGTTGGTGTCTGAATGCTTTTGTATAGACATATAATTCACAGAGGAAAATTATGCTTCATGGTATACTCAAAATGAATGGAACAATCCACATGCAAATAACACAACGTGTTTGTATTCCCTTCCCTCTTGGAAATACGGATGTGCTTTAGAACAGTTGATCTTGAGTTTAGCAGTATCAGCTCTTGGAGAAGTATCCTTTCATCAAATAGAAGTATTGGTTCTTGAGAAAAAGGATTCCTGCAGGGATAATGATAGCAAGTTTCTATAATCCTGAAATTAGGATAAAAGCCCTTATATTCAGCTATTGAATTTGCCACATATCAGTGGGAACCAGGAAAGCCCATACTGCTGATTGTTGCAGACTAGAGAGCCTTGTGTTAAATGAGCACCACATTCAAGCTAAGTTTGCTGGCATGCCTCAAAAACAGTAGCTGTGAAGGCTCTTCTCACTCTAATATGAATATTCTTAAACTTCAAGTTTCATCTGTGTTTTGTCATGACTCATAGTGACTCGAGTGATGGAAAGTTTACCCACATCAGGGTTTTTTTTGCTGGGTTTTCTTTTTCGGTTGTTGGTTTGTTGGTTTGGTTTTTTTTCCCAGCAACGATCTTCTATTTCTAAATTTTGAATGTTGCTTTCTCTCACAAAATGCTGGAAAGACCTTTACTCTGGCTAGCAGCTGTATAACATTCACTGCAATAATTCTCTTAATTACTTCCCATCTGTATTACAATGTCCCATTCAAACAAACAGCCTATCTTGATTAAAAGCTGGGTTGTTGAAGATTGCAACCCATGGTCATTTCCTTGATTTATTACTTTTCCGGGGTACAGAGCAGGGTGCATCCTTGTTTTTTGCAGCTACCACCTACTGAGTCTGGAAGGTCTTTGCTAGATTTAAGAGTTGGTTTCCCTCCTTTGATTTCCTTCCTGTAGATCCATTTTGTTTCTTCAAACCCAGTGAATATCTGATTGGAAACACGGTTGACATAAAGAAATACTGAAATCTTCATAATATGTAAAACGAGTAGAAATGGATTTTATTTTCTTTTAATCCTTTTAATACTTATTTTAATAATGCCTCTGATTAAGAAGAAGGAAATCCCTTTGCTTCATGAGCTAGAAGCTGTGAATGTAATACTCCCCTAAACTTTTTTTCTTGAGTGTTTTTGGGTTTTTTTTACTTACTCCTTTCTTCTCTCCTCTTCTATCCTGCATCTTTTCATGGGTGTTTTCTTTGTTTATGTCCATCTCAAGTAATAGGTGCTGTCATAAGATCACTTTACTATTTGTCCTTTAGCTTTTATTCCTAAAATAACACGTAGATCAATCTCAAAGATATTGAGAAGGCGATAAAGCTGTATTAGAAAAAAGTTGTTTTAACTAATAGAAACCCTAAATTATAGCTGTAATTGATACACAAATTCAACAGAAATCATTTGGCATGAAAGCCAGATTTCTTGGAAAGCAAGTTTTTTTTGTTGAGCATTTTACTGAAAAGCTGAGAAGTTCCTTTTCATCTGGAGGATGAAAGGCTGTCCTCCAGAAACCTTTTCCTCATTCTGCATAACATTACATGCATCACATACACAAGTTTCTTGTACAGTATTAGGAGGAAAAAATGGCTTTAAAATTATTGAGAGACAATAGGCAAATGATGTCAGTAATTATTGCTCCAGTATTTATAATTCATTTCACTATATTCTGCTTGTTTTAAAATATTAACCTGAGCTTGTTGCTTTATGCTCCTTTACATGCAACAGACCAAATGATCTCATAAAGAAGCTGTCAGTTACAAATCCTGTGTTGAAGGAAATCAAATGTTAAGTTGTCCTCTGAAAAACAGCTTAGTCACATGTGACCTGATGGAAGAGAGACATTTTCAAAACTGGAGCTGTCAGCAGCATCTTATTAGTTTTTTTACTTACTATATGAATTAAAAGGAACAGAAAATATAATGCCGAGTCAAAAATATTGTGAACTCTGTCTTCTGCAGTTTTTAACTGGGTGGAGATTAAAACCTAACATGGCTGTAACAGAAAGAGAATGTATTTCCTCATGCTTGCAAATGCCTCATTTTATTTACATGATTGTTTATATGATCAATTTATTTTACTCTGGTGTGACATATAATGTGATAACTGCTAACCCTCTGTAAAGAGCAAAATGGCAATTCATGAAGTTCAGAGATTTGCGTATATGTAGGAACACAGGTACAAAACCCACTCTTTAGTATTTTGCAGTATATGTTCTAAACCAGGATCATTTTTACTGTAGTTAGATTAAATCTCTATCTGAAAGCTATATGTTCAGATGAAATGCTGGTATGGATCTTTGCATCCTTAATATGTTTCCCATGTCTTAGAAGTTAAAGATCTAGCTTTTCTTTGTAAAGGGTAGATTTAAATAAAATCATGATCAGAGATGGATTAATCTTTCTGTAATTTTCATCCCTAGTTCACAAGTCTTAATCTAGCTTTTTTGATATTTCTGTGAGACAGCAGTTAGTAGATGTGATCCTTTATCACCTGAGACTGATACTGGTATTGAAATCACTGGGCCTTCTTTTGTATTCTTTGCAAACTTAAACCTAGTAATTCAGTTCACAAGGTGTCCCTGTGGTAAAGCTGCTACCTTTTCTTCCCTTGTAGCTTATAAAATTGTAATTAATTGCTCACTTATAACTCATACCAATTCTGTCAGCATATAAAGAGATACGCTATCACTCTTTTCATACAAACAAAATTTGGATATTCAGTGAGCTGTTCAGTACCATTGTTCTAGAAATTTGTGCATACATTTGGATATCTAAATATAAATTAAAATGAGTGCCCATTTTTAACTGTCTTCTTTAAGGAATGTAGTTTAAAATATAGGACTTAGGCCTTTATGTAGGTATCAGTTGTGTTCAAAATCAACATAATTAAAATGAAGAAACGTACTTCAGCATATGTTTGTGTGTAACGGTATTTTGAAATATATTAAGAATATAATAAAAATAGCCAGTTCTTCCAGAATAGTATTTCTGAACCTCTCAACCAAATAATTGCCTCAATAGTTTGAAGAACAAAACCAAAACCAAATTAATCTGCAGCATTGATGTCCATGGCAGAAAATCAGTTCCCTGTACCAATTTCAAGTGCCTTCCAAATATAACTTATAACTAATAATCTCAAGTTCCAAGAATGGCCAAAGTATTCTTCATTATTTCATTAATTAGTCAGTCAATGGCTTTGAAATTTATTGCATGCAACCAGTTCGAGCAAGACCCGAAATGTTAAATCTCTTATGCTCAAACTTCTGCAGAGCACACTGTTGTGTTCAGTTTTGGCCAACTTCAGAAAACAATATGACATGATTGGGATAATAGTATGTGCAAGTTGAGGAGGAGTAACTGGGTGGAAAAATGTAGAATGCAGAAAAATGAGAGACTAAAGTTAACGTAAAGCTGCATTTAACACCAGCAGTTTATGTTGGTGTAACTTTTCTTCCTCAGATCTAAAATCTGACAATTACTAGAGAAAACTCTTGATATTGTGTACATCTGCGTTACATGTGCTTTTGACAGTAAAATACTATCACCACCTTTTTGCAAATCAGAGCATTTTGTGTAATTTTTATACTTGCCACCGTATTCGAGTTTTCTCATTCTCCTCTCACCGTGCACCCTTTTTTTTTTGCCTGCAGCCTTGTTCCTAGTTAATACGTTTATGGCAGTAAATTATTTTTCGTCTCTCTAAAGAACCTGTTTGTTTCAAATGAAGAAATAAACTCATCTTGTAGAACACCGTCCAGCAGTGCTGTGGCTGCTAAGCTTGACTCTGCTCCAGCAGCTGAGACTTTGGATCTTCCAGGTTTGTTTACCTAGCTAAATTATTGGTTTTGCTTATACAGTACTGTCCCTAGGTTTCCATCTGCTGATCCTACAAATGCAACTGTCTCCAATTCAATAAAGGAAAGCAGTGTTTGTTTGGAATCATCCATACCATAAGCTGTTGTCTCAGTTGGGAAAAAATAGCTCTTTAATCTGTAGCCATGAGTTAAATTCTCACAAGAATACTTATTAGTTAGGTTCCTGGAAGAGAAGGGTCAGGTCAGGAGTGTCTGATTGCCAGCAATTTCCTTAAGACCCTTCCTGGGAAACATATAAGGCAGGCAATCTGAAGGCCTTGGGGCAGGAGCTGTGAAACTCTTTGTGAGACAATGGGGTTAACCCGTTTGTAACTTCTAGGAGTTCTTGCATAAGGGTGATGCTGGCATTGAAGGCACTCACACTTGCTTAAGGTTATTTTCATTTTGTTCTACCATTTCCATGTTTTCTGCATGCAGCTCATTTGCTGAAGACATTAAAGTAATTTAAAATAAAATATACAAAATCTTAAATGCAAAATAAAGCTGTTGTCTATCCCTACTTAAAAGTAGTTTACTTCATTACACCTCACCAAATATTAACTTCTTTAGTTACATATAAAACTTGGTCTGGTTTTGGAACAGTATCATTAACTATGTGTTTTAGTAATAGCTCATCACTCCTGCTGGAATCACTTTATATACAATCTTTAAATTCAAACAAGACTTTTGGAATTTTGATGAAGGTGCAAGCTTCAGTGCTCTGTCTTTTTTCTTTGAGAGATGAGGAGAGAAAGCATGTTACAAAAACACTTATTTACTTCCTGAAGTTACCCTGTAACCCAGGAGACAGGGAAAGAATATCTCTCGCAGCAAAAGAGAGAAGATTTTGTTTATGTTTCTGAGAAGTGAGACACTTGACTTTTTGCATTGTTGATCAGTGCATATTAGTGGGAATGTAAATGAAGCAGATAGCAAAATATATGCCTTTGTATTTGAAACTGAACAGAATTATATGACAGAGAATCTAACTGCTAGATTTTGTGCCTTAAGGAGGAGCGTTCAAGCAGGGAACACCAGAAACAGTGGAAAAAATCTCATGGAAATGCTGTTTTTCTAAAGTGTTGCATTTTGTGCTCTATTGGGTGTCCTTTGTTAATAAAGATAATTTGTTCTTGGCTTCTGGTAACCTATGTTTTGGAAATGTGAAAGTCTTGCAGCATTTTTTGTTTGGTTTACTGGAAACATTGTATTGATATGAGAAAGAAAAACATGGATGTGCAATATGAAAAGACAACATGGTAGTATAAAATTTTCTTGGTGAATTTGTTTTTTTAAAATTCCTTAAAATCCACAAAGCAAGGTTTTGTATAATCTCCAGTGCTTATGGTTTTTACCTAACTGCATTTCTTGGCGTGTAATTGCAACACAAGATATAACAGTTTATTTTATGTTTAGTCCTAATGCTAAACAAAGCATAGTAACAAGGGGTTTTGTTTGACAAAATACCTTGCCTGTCCATTTGCTGTGAAACATCACTTCTGTTAGTTGCTTAGCATCAGCTTTCATCTGTATGCAAAGATGAATCCTCATCCACAGCTTATTCAAACACTGCTCCTTGGTTCAAATTAGCATTAAGAGCATTCAGTTCATTACTTTCTCCTTGGCAAAGGTCTGTCACTTAATCACAGTTTGCTTTAACTGAGACTTACTGTAGTGCTCAGTTCAGTTTCTTCACTTGACAACAGCAAATGTGAGTCAGAATTCCCAGTGCTTACTTGTTTTAGACGATTTACCAAGGTGTGTTTAATAAACCTCCCTACAAAACATTGCTGCTTGTTTGCGTGGCGGCTCCATGAGAAATGAGCCTTTATGCAGGAGATTAAAAACATGTTGATACTTGTCTTCCAGTTGAAGCTGCTTGTAAATTATATCTGATTTAATTTCAGTTCTGGTCAGCAAAAAAGTCAATAAAATATTGTCACCTTCCTTGATTTAAAAAAAGAAATTTCACTGGCATAGCTTAGCTGTAGTCCTTAAAATGAATTTATACTGTTAATAGATGAATTATTGTGGGGTACAGCACCTAACTGCACTGTCAACTTTAGGACTATGAATTATTAGAGTCAGCTCCACTCCTGACATTGAATTATACAGAAGATGAGTAGCTTGGGAATTTTTGGATAGATGTAAAATGCAGACGGATCGTTAGATTAAGTGAATTTTCAATCACTACGCTGTACTGACATTCGGTTTTTTTGTATGCTTGTGCCTTATTTGTATTTTACTTTGTTGTTTCTTATGTCCCTTCATGTTTAAAACCATATCATTAGCCAGTGAAATCTAGAAACAAGTTTTGCCAAGTGTTTGTAAATTCTGAGAATATTAACAGATCACTAAACGAGTACAATTTACCATCAAGATCTAGAAGAAAATTAAATACACATCCTCTCTGAGTGCCCAGGAGGGATAAGCTCCTATTGCGCACTTAGCTTTTGGAGGTGAAGCTTCTTAAATGAGCATGTTTTATCTTTTGATTAGTGGGGAACAGCGAGCTGTTATCTTTCTGGAGTTCCTACTTTGTATTTCCAAGAAGCAGTTGAGGCCTATAGCTTTTAGGGATATGTAAAAAGTGCTTCTGGCGACCAAGGAATTGATAGAGATTTTTGTCACTTCTGATACGACAGCTGTCTTTTCCCTATGATCAGGAATGGAGGTGGGTCATAAATGATGGAAATCTGATCTTTGATTTCCCACCGGCCTGCATCTAAACTGATTTTCTTGACAAATGAATGGAAGATGTTGCACAGCTAACATTACATTGAGTGGCTGACCCCAGTTATTGCAGGCTGATGACGTTGACTACCACAGACCAAAGGTAAAATCAGAACTCTCATGAGTCCTATCAAATCAGGAGTTTTTTGCCTGTGAAACAGGGCAGGGATTAGAAGATTTTCACTGAAGAATTTTTAAGGGTTTTGAGAGCTTTCAAGCTATCCTTAAGATATTTGGACCGTGAGATTGGTATCAGTCATTTTCATAAAGTGTCAACGAGGTCAAAACTGTGATTGGCCTTTCATTTTGCAGATGACACCAAGCTGGGTAGCAGTGTTGATCTGTTTGAAGGAAAGGAGGTGCTGCAAAGAGATCTGGACAGGTTGGATTCATGGACTGGGACCAACAGGATGAGGTTCAACAAGACCAAATGCTGAGTCCTGCACTTGGGGTACAACAACCCCATGCACCCTTACAGGCTTGGGAAAGAGTGGCTGGAGAGCCGCCTGTAGGAGAAGGACCTGGGAGGTTTGGTTGACAACTGACTGAATATGAGCCAGCAGTGTGGCCAGCGTGGCCAGCAGGGCCAGGGAGGTGATTGTGCCCCTGTACTCAGCACTGGTGAGGTTCCACCTCGAGTACTGTGTTCAGTTCTGGGTCCCTCATTACAAGAAGGACATTGAGGTGCTGGAGCACATCCAGAGGAGGGTGAGGAGGCTGGTGAAGGGGCTGCAGAACAAGTCTTACGAGGAACAGCTGAGGGAACTGGGGTTGTTTAGCTTGGAGAAGAGGAGGCTGAGGGGAAACCTCATCACTGTCTACAGCTGCTTGAAAGGAGGCTGTGGCAGAGCGAGCGTTGATCTCTTTCTCTCAAGTGACAGGTGATAGAACAAGAGGAAATGGCCATCAGGGGAGGTTCAGACTAGATATTAGGAAGAATTTCTTTACGGAAAGGGTGGTCAGGCACTGGCACAGCTACCCAGGGAGGTGGTTGAATCACCATCCCTGGAGGTGTTTAAAGAACGGGCAGATGAGTTTTTGAAGGGTATGGTTTAGCAGAAGATGGGTACGGTTGGATTCGATGATCTCCAAGGTCTTTCTAACTGGAAGAGTCTATGATGCTATGGTTTGTATGCTTTGTGTGAGTGAATTATATTACTTTCTAGGCTGTTGGACTGTTTACTCGTGGTTTATTCTATACTCAGTTGCAACAGTTGGTTCAGTAATTAAATTTTGATAATCCAGGAAAATAATAGGCAGAAAATATGGATAATCATATGTTACTTTGGGAACAAGAATCATTTCCACTGCCTCCTAAGAGAAGGAGAGTCTTTTCCACCTCATGCGGGACCTCTGAGGAGGCAGTCATTGAATTTTGGAGAATTAAGGAGATTTAAGATAAACTGATTTATTGCTTCCCTCCTTATCCTCCAAAACAGGATAACTAAGTAAAGAAGAAATGCATTATTCTCCTTGTAGGTACTACATCATCCTTTAGTGTATGTCTTGCTTGTGAGATTTGGTTAATATTTGACGAACTGAAGTTACTTTTATGTACAGAGAAAGGCCAACTCTTTTCCTTTGTTGTTTGAAGTGGCAGGGACATTGAAGAGCTGTACTGAGCATCTGGATAAGCAGGCACTTTCAGGAGATGTTTATATTTTACAGCTAAAATACATTGCTCTAAATAGTTTTCTAAAGCAACAGCCCTACTAGAGCTGTGAATGTGGCCTCCTGGGGAGAATTTTCTCAGCATGAACAATGCAAAGTTACCTTAAAATAACTTGCTGGTAAATTCCCCCTGGGCTGGAGACTGTCTGTCAGGGAGTCTCTTTCAGCTGGAAGAAAAGGGAGACCACGCTGTCTGTGGGATGTGTGCCTTAGCAGGACAAGGGGAGAACCCACAGTTCCTGTCTTCTGGTGGGAGACAAGGTAATATATGTGGTACAGATTAGGGATTTTGCAGCTCTTTAACAAGATTGAAGGAAGGAACGGTGCCTGTTTCACTCTGTGCTGCTCCATCTTCTGCAGCAAGGAGCGGTAGGAGTAAAAGACAGATCAAGATGCATTTTCATTTTATTATGTTTACAAAATAGGATGGCAGACAGGAAGAAGTGCCACCACTTTTTGGTGAGTGTAAGCTATTTCCTACTTCATTCTCTTCTGTTTACTGTAGCTTGTTAAAATACTGTAGTACAGGCAAGAAGTGAATTCACAGTTACCAGTAGCCAGGCTTGACCCTTATCTCGGAGGCAGCGTATTAACCCTGACCTGTGCTCTATATCTGTATCCTGTATCTGGGACAAGAAACTAGAAGGCAAAACAAAACCCAAACCCTTCCTTCCAGCAGTCTGGTGCCTCAGAGTTGAACTGCCCCTGTCTTCTAATTACTCAGGATAGATCCATGCTGCTGTTGTTGCCATTCATAAATACACTGACATTTTAATTCATGACCAAATCTCAGAACAAACCATCCCCCTGTTGCACAGGGGTCTGAGGAACTTTAAAATCCCTGTTTAGGAAAAAGCAGCACTTTGAACCACTGAGCTCATGTTGTGATTTATGGTAGGAAAGATTCTGAAAGCAGTTTCTGGTGAAGAGGAGTTGTTTTTATTTTCCATAGATGTCCTTGGATAACAAGGGCAACTCAGTTCTTGTTATTAGTAAAAATAGTTTCAGAGAAAATAACAGATATTTTTTTAGTAAGGACTACTGAAGGTACATAGCGTTTCCCATTTGTACCACTAAAACAAGAAGCTCCGAAATGGCAGCCTTGACACGTGACCATGCAGGGAATCCAGGGACCAGCTCGCTGCATGGGCAGGGAGCTTGTTGTAGCATCTGGGAATGTCCTCCTTGAATTGTTCTGGCCACACAACTCTGTTTGACTTTTCCAACGATGGGACAGATTTATTGTATCAAATGGTATTTCATATTCTGGGATGGTTATGGTGTGTTAACAAGTTAGCACTGAATATTTCACAAGATAGTCATGATGATGTTTTTTTGCTTGCTGATTCGGATCTTGTGGGGAAAGAAAAGAGGAGTTGACTGTAAGCCCTTCTGTGTTTTTCTAGAGAAAAAAATGATTACAGAGGATTCCAGGTGTTTCTTAGGTAGTGATATTATATAACTGTCTTTTCAGGAAATATAATTTAAAATGACTGTGTTCATGCACAGCATGCAATTAGTCTTTTGCTTTGTTTTGTGTATTTCATCAGCAAGCTATCCCAGAATAATACTCTGAATTCTCAATTGGTGTAATTCATTATAGTTCCGTTAACTTCCAGACAGGCTACTCTGGTTTATTTTGGCTCTATTTCTGGCCAAAGCGTTCAATGCTGAATATGTAACAAGAGTATTACTCATCTTAACAGTGGTTATTCACACTAGTATTTTGTGCCCAGTCCTGGATGTTTTAGTGGTTTTTTTGTTGATCAACAAAGAGGGTGTTGTGCAGAACAGGGTACACATGGGCAAAGATAAGATGTATCTTTCACTGCTTTTGAAATTCATCCTGACAATTTTACTCTTTTGCGCAGTATTCTCTTCCATGAGTAGTCTAACCAGAGCTGGTCTTCCTGGGAAGCATTCTGCCAAAATAACAGTCAGTACCAGCGACCATGGGACTCAGGGCAGTCGTGTGAAGACTTCCCTGCTCAAACTTGAGCAGGGAAGAAGAGAAAACATTTTTTTTCAATGTCTGATTTAGAATTCTGTGTGTTTTTATTTATTTTTAAGTCATCTATACCAGCATAATTATAATTAATTCATTCCAATAAAATTAAATTACAGGTTCTCAAGCATCTTTTCAGAAAATTGTTGTGATGGTTAGAAACACTACTATTAAAGGCAAAAATTATAGTATTAAAAAATATCAACACTATTATTTATAAGGACCAAACTGTCAAATATAGTACTATTTAGGATAGCTGAAGTACTTGTAAAATGTAGCTTGTAATGTGAGAAAATATGATACTAAGATTCTCTGTTGTACATAGCTTCTTTCTTAGAAAGAGTAAAAATTCAAATTATACAACATTTTCTGCTTATAGGAGCTTGTTATGGCTTTCTGTCATACCACACATCCACCACTTAACCTAGTGACCTTATTCTGATTTTGCTGTTAAGGAATTTATTCTCTAAGTCTTTGTAGCCTAAAAGGCATTTTTTTTGGTCTTGGTCCTTCAGAAAATGTCATTATGACACGTATGCTTTCTAACATCTTCAGTAAATTTTGCAGGAAGTAACCCATTAACCTTCTTGCTTTGAAGCCATCATGGTTTCATAGTATTTAATCACTAGAATTTATTATATGGTCTGTATCACAGTGTTCATCCCTTCATATTCTCCCTGCAGAAAGGTGCCAGAGGAAAATGCTCTGTTCACTCTAAATCAGTCAAATTGTCTGCTGGTTCTAGCATAGTAGATTTTTTTTCCTGTTTCCTTAGAAGTGTGGGAGCATCTTTTGGAACCGTTAGTTAAGCAAAGGTTTTTAATCTGCCATTGCCATTTGCTGAATTCCTTTTTGCATGGTTTTGCAGTGCTCTCATAAGAAAAGTGTTGTTGTGCTGCCTTTTCCCTACCTCTTTCATTTCATAGATGATCAAAGTTGCTTTTTATTGCAGATAGAATAGAATTGATGAAATAATTAATCTCCATCAATTTCTTTGCACGTACGTTGAATGATTTGTATGTGCATTTTTAGTATTTTTCCTGTGTAAAAGGTATTTTTGGCCCTCATCCTTCACTGATCTTCTGGAGTGCTATTCTGATAAATTTGGTGTCTGTAGCTTAGGCTTGAGCTGTGTTGTGGTCGGGAATGGAGTGTGTAATTACAGTCTGTGTGTTTAAATCCCATTTTCCCTAAGCTCTCTTTAATTACGGGGAAACTGTATTACTTTTTAAAATGAAACCACCTTACCATTGCAGTGACTGGGGTTTTTTGAGGAATGTCAGGAATTGTTTAAGTGTCCACTGGGCCATAATAATTAATAATTTAAATGATTTTTTTGTGATAAAATGAATTTCACAGTGTAATGAAATTATAAAATACATTAACTATAGAAATGTATTTTCTTTTTCCATTTAAAAATTTTGAGATTGCATGAAATACTAAGTAACAGTAAATTATCCCTATACATTGTTTTCCCTATTTTGATTTTTAGAATCACTGCATGTTGGTGAAGGGATTAGAGGAATTGCATGAAGCTTTGCGGGTCCAAGCTGTGAGCTACCCTTAAGTCATTTCTTGGGCTGCTGTACACTGCAAAAGGTTCTTCTGAATATCAGAAACAAGTAGTAGTAAGGTTTTTTTAATCACAGCAATATAGTATATTTCCTAAGCTTGAACACGTGCTACTTGCTGTTAACAGGTGGGTTTGATGATTAAGGTAATCAAAACCCTGTCATTCCATTTAAATAAAGTATGGTGCCTTTTGGCCGTGATGACTTGTGGGGACATTGCCTGAGGAAGGATACATGGAACATTAACACAGCTCAGGGAGTGATCTTGGTTTTGCTTACTGAGAAGTGGAGATTTTGCCATATGGAAATACTGTCCAGAGTTAGTGGATCGCAGGACAACAAAGCCAGTTGTGTAAAATGGTTCTGTCTGTGACTCTTAACATCACACCACACAATTACTTCATCTTATATTCTGGCTGTGCATCTCCATTGTCTGATTAACTTGGAGCCAGGCTGTTTACCATAGTCTTTTGCCATTCATTTCCACCATTACTCTTTAAAATTTCCCTGAATGTCTTCCTGCTTGTCACTAATAATGCGTTTCATAGATGGTTTCATGATGTAGGCTAGAGTTTCTGAAGTTAAGCTCCTTTCTAACTACATCTTCAGCTGCGATCTGTTAGTGGTGACCTTCTCCCATGTATACATGTATACATCTCCTCAGCCAGAGGAGAGCTCCGCAGATGTCCAGGGACCTGATGAAATGAACCTGCCCAGGTCAGAATGTAAACACAGGTCTTGAGTCCTATCATAAGTTTTCTGATTCATTCACAATTAATGATAAATCACGAATAAAAATTAAAATTGTGCTATCTATGTGTCTTATGGACTGCATTGTAAGTGTTTAAAAGCATCTAAATAAATGTTACAAATTAAACCAACCATGTGATTCTGATTGAGACATGTTAACTGATAAATTTTTGCTCATTGTATATTAGTGTCTTGTACATGATCAGATTTCATGTTCGCTGCTCAGTAGATGTTATAATAAATATTAATATATTGCTGCTCTCAGGGTACTTATTGAGGTCTTTAAATTTTTTAAAGTGTATTTTCGGAACCTCTTAGAGTAACCAAAATTACCTGTAGCGTTTTCCACAGCAAAATTATCCTGTGATGTTGATTGAAATTGTGCCAGTACATCTGCCATAAAAATGTTAATGTCATGTCTGACTGAGACATGTGAGCCTTCTATGTTCATCATTTCTAAATCCATTATAAAAACCTTAATGACAGCTGTATATAAAGCCATGCTGTAATGACATCTTAAATGCTGTCTTTAAATTCACAGCATGAAAAGCCTTTTAGAAATACTGTATAAAAAAAGCAAGTAGCTAACAGCAATTTGTGTCTAATATTCATGGCGTGTATTTTATTTAGTGCAGGTTTTATATTAATTTAAATAGAAATAAATGGGTCAAGGAAACTGACAGTATAAGCAGATCTTTGTTCCTGGTGAATGACTTTTGAGATTTCAGGTCAGCTTGCTTTCACAGCGAATGTAAGAAAAAGCGTGGCAGAGTTTGGAAGTGTATCAATTGGTTATATAAAATAAAAAAACATGCAATAGTAATGTAAGATCTAAAGCATATTAAATTTTGAAAAAGAGTATATACATACAAAAAGCACAATGCAAATGTTCTGAAAGTCCCTTCTGCAGAAAAATTATTTATGAAGGGCATGAGTTTCTTATGAAGCGATCTTCCAGAAAGAAGGAGTTTGGATTATTTTACAATTCTGCCAGGGACCTTGCATAGTCATTTTCTGGGCAATGACCTCTTTTTAGCAGTCACCACAATAGACTCAATTTGTCTAAAATTTTGCTAAAGGCAGAATGAGAAATAGATGGGAAAGAAGGCAGCACTAAATCTTATGGGCTCCTCCCAGAACTTTTGGTAATCACCACTGAAGTCCAAAGGGTGCTGGAGCTTTTCTGAGGATGTCTCCTGGAGTCACATCTGACTTCCCAGATTTTCACTTCAGTATTCAAGATATTGGGTACTTTGGGCAGTGGTTTATTCTTTAAAATATTTACTTTAAATGAAAATGATCCATGAATGTCTGAATTTATTTTCTTAGTTACACAGTTTGTAATATTGACATAATCCTTGATCTTGACAGTAGTACTGTTTGATTGTATTGATTATACTTTATTCTTTCACCTGTTATCAACATTGGTGGGAAGCTAATAATAGCACTGTATAATCTTCTGGATGCTGAAGAATCATATGGGTCATCAGAGTGTCTCACTGCGCCAAGCTCATTTGAGACTGAACCTTGCTTGACAAAACTGACCCTCTCCTCATGCCTACTCACCCCAAGACTCACTGTGTTCTCCACAGAGCATTAGCCTCCCTGCCCTCCCCATATTCCTGAGTCCCAACACACGTCTGTGCTATGCATCCCGGTAGTTCCAGGTGAAGGAGAGCGGTGCACGTGTTTGTGCTTTGCTGAAATTACCAGAATGTGTCTGCAGGAGTAATAATACCTCTATGTTGCTCTTATGTTTGCAGAGATGCCTGTAACATTTTAACCTGACTTGTGCAATCCTTTGGATTTGTTTGCGTTAAAGTCAAGTAAACATTATTCATGGTTTGCATACAAGGAACTAAAATATTGATATTCCTTAGAGTCAATGGTAGCATCAGGAACAAATCCCATGTCCTTCTGATTGCAGTGCAAGACCCTGCATATTGAGTAACTTTGATCCTTAGAATATTATTTGTAGTATGGGATGCCAGAAGACTGTGGGATTAGGAAAAAAAAGTTAGTGTTTAACTTATGCTTCTATATTCCAGAAGTCTTACTAAAATATCAGCAAGTAACAAATATTTTCTGGGAGTATGATGAAATTGCATCATTTCACACTAAATGCGAAATATCCACTAGTAATGATGACTTTTAGTTACTACAGCTGTAGACAGTTAAAATTGGGGAACTGGAGGTGAAAAGCATGTTACTAACTTTGGGAGTAAGCAGCCACCCTTGAATATTTCCAATGCTGCTGTTAGTTATAAAGAACTGCTTCCTTTTTACTCCTTTAGTGCTTCCTCAACGTTTTCCCTTTAACAATGAAATTTTGAATGATTAGGCTCTATCCAATCATTAATTTTGTATGTTCACATGTAAAGACAGGGGTTTTTTAGCTGATTTGTGTTCCAAGATTAAAATTGTGTAACTTTATGAAGAGGCATAGTGCCCGCTTACTTAAACTTTACAGTAAATGATTTTAAATCTTGAAATCTGTCTTTTTATCTCTCAAAGAAAACATAGGACCACGTATTTATGTTGCTATATAAATATATGTGGCAAAATAGCTTCTGATCGGAATGTAGTATTTGTTTAAACATTGTTGAATTTCCTTACTAAGATGTACTGAAATAAGGGTAGGCAACTTCCTTTTTAAACAGATTTGTGTTTTAGATTTTTCCATCTGAATTGTTTGCTCAACCTGAAGTATAAATATGTGTACTCCCAAAAATGGCATTCATAATACAGTTGAAAAAAATCTTAAGGCAGCTTGGAAGATACCACACAATAAAGTTATTGGTGGAGGTTAGTAATTTATCCACCATGAAACGCCATCATTATAAAATCATACATTTTATTATTGCTGCCTGTGACTTCCCTTGAGTTGTATTGATTTCCTCAAAAAATATTTAATGGGAAAGGAAATCATTCTTGTGGCGTAAAAGTTTAAGCTCCAGCTATTTCAAAGTGTTATGGTCAACTTCAGGGCCCTGGATACGTTATGGCCTGAGTACAGCTTCCACTTTTTCTTTAAATAAAATAAGTGTGTCAAGATGATAATCTTTTAAACTAGCTAGCTTCTATGTACATTTCCAGGAGACAGAGTAGGTAATCTCAAGACTGTTCAAGTGCAAGGGCAACTGAATGCTTTATCCAAAGTAATTAAAAAAAAAAAATTCTAAAGACTTTATTGTTCACAGATCTTTTCAGTCACTGTTATATATTTCACTGATTTTGAGTAAAGAATTTAGCACAGTTCTTACAAATGCATGCATGCAAGGGGTTTGAGACTTACTGTTAGAATTAATTTAGAACTCTTGTTTCAAATTGCTTATAGCTAAACTACTTCATCCTAACATTCTAATAGCATTATGGGTGACCATTTTACATAAAATTTAGGAAAATAAGCTCTTACTGATTTAAAATTGAGAAGTAATGTAATTATCCTTATTCAGACTCTTCTTTAGGACTATCTTTCAAATGTCAGGCTCTACATCCGCAGAGCCACCTGTTAGGCATAATAATAATGATTGTCTGACCTATGAAGTCACCTTAGGGGTCGTACGTGGAAGGCCTCTCGTGTCGGTGCCAGGGCCCAGGGCCTGAATTCAGATGGGTGGGCTTAGCAAGGTAAGCTGTAGATACCAGAAAAATTTACTAGAGCAAGAATAATGCCAGTTGCAATTCCTGTCAGGAGATATGTGTTTTACATGCCTTGTGAGAAATGGGCTCCACTACCTCACATTGAATTAAAAGATCACAGCCCAGAAATTTTTTCCACTGCTGTTTTTCTTCATGTTTTTAATTCTTCCATCTGTCTGATTTTTTGTTTTGTTTACTTGACCTGCATGCTGTTTAATGTCTCTTGAGGATGCTGTTCAGAAGCCTCCCACCTCCACCCTGGGTGGTACAGTTGATCCAAAAAGGACATCAAGGGAGTCCAGGGACTTAATCCAGCAAACTGTCACAGCCGGGTCAGTGAGCTCATCTAAAACCTTTTTAAATGCTTGTGCCTGAACTTGAATGTGCTGATGTGCTAGATGGTGCATCCAAACACGTTACACAAAAAGTTACACTTACCGGGCAGCATTGATACAGAGTTTCAAAAAGATTCAATGGTCAGAGGTGGAAAACGATTCCTAGAACTGTATGTAATAGATCTGGACTTCCAGTGGATCACTGGAAAGCTAGAGCATGCTGCTGCTGAGCAGCCTAACTTGTCACCAAACAGTCTTGGACTAGTGAAAAATGGCCAGAGCATTTGAGTCACCAACATTGCCATTACTTCTGACAAATACCCTTAAAAAATAGCACAGGGAAAGCAACTTTAATTGTTAGCAGGTTTCACATATCAAAGTTGCAGTCTCTTAGCTTTCACTGTTTCAACCAGGAGCCTCTACCTGACCAATGTCAGGAAAGAGTCGAGCACATTTTATAACTTTCTTTGTTGAGTTGCAAGGCAGGTACTAATTTGTAGAGGCTGGAGACACTACAAATATATGGTATATAACTGTATACTGTGGGAATTTTCAGGATTGCTGGATACATCAAAACCTTTAACAATGTTTATAACCAGTGGCTTTCTCAGAACTATGACATTACAAATGCATTTTTAACCACACACATTATTATGGATTATGTATGGTTCACTGAAACACCTCATATCAAAGTATTTTTAAAAGAGGGATTTCTGTAGAGATCATGGGTTTGATGATTAAAATTAACAAGATTCTTCAGAGTCTCTGAACGTATTTCTAAAAACGCAATGTTTTTCCCCTCTAATAATGAAAAGACTTTTTCATGCTTCCTGACCAGACTTATTATTTGCTTGTCAAATCTATCCTGATATTTTTTGCCATCTAGTTTCAAGACAATATGAACTGCTAACATAGGAGCACCTGAGTTGTCTCCAATAAATAAACATTGAGAATGAAACCGTATATCAACTAGATTTTTATTATAAACTGTTAAGTTTCACTACGGGTTTGAAATAAGCTTTTTTTAATTAAAGAAGAGCATTTTAAAAGCTTTTGAAAAAGGGTGAGATTAGGAAAAGAACTGTCTTTGCAAACAGAGAAATCTATGTGTTAAGTTTTAGGATGCTTTGTCAGTGGTAATACACTCTATGTGGGTGAAATGTAAACTTCCTTACTGAACTGGATAAAGTGTATAAATTTTGTATGATTGGATCTAAACTTTTTGCTAGAGTTGTTTTAGAATGTGACTTCATAAACACTTCCCATGGAGATATTCTTTACAAAAATAAATGTTAATAACTAGCTGACAGAGAATTTATAGAACAGCAGTCTCAGCTGCCTTTAGACCCCATGAGATTACAGTACAGTAAACCCAAATTTAAACAAAGAGTGAAATATAAAGAAGAGCAGAACAAAAGCAGTGGTGAATGGTTCTTACTCTTTTTCTGAAATTAGAATAGTGTCATATTCCTGTTACATGCATTGAAGCATATGTATGAACTGTAAATAACGATGTTTAATTTTGGATCTCCGAGTGATATAAATGAATCTATTTCTTATGAAAAAATGCCTGATTGTGGCCAGAATGTGCATGTACAGAATAACTTTTGCATGGATAGAAGTGGTGTTTCCTAAATTGCCTATCGAGAATGACTTCATCGTACTTTGTGGGAATTGCCTACATCAGTGAGACACATTCATTTCCATACCCATTCATTTAGGAGACTCTGCTGAGAATGTCAAAGAGATGCTAATTACTATCAGCTCTGTTAATTCCTTAGGATTTAGGCTGAGACTGAGAAACCACATAATTACTGAAGTTACACTATAGTCAAAGATTAAAGTGGTGAGTTCTGCTCCCTTTCAGATTTCTTCCTTCATGGCTTGGGGAGCAGCTGTCACTGGGAGTCGTGATGCTCTTTATATGATCGTTTTATGACCACTTTGTGTTTTTTCAGTTTAGTTTGTCTGCTACCAAGACTGTGCAAGGGCGAAAGTTGGAGAGGTAGTAACTGTATATGCAGCCTTGTTGCTTCCCAAATAAACTGTCGTAGAGGAAATGGCAAGATCTTTAAGCAAGAGATTGATTTTAAGTTAAATTCTTTGCTTCATTAAAGAGAGGCCGCAGAACTTGAAAATTCAATCGAGTGACTCTCTGGAGCAATATATTCTGCCTGGAATTAAGCATAATTCAACCAGGAAATTCTGTTCTGTTAAGAGGGAACTCTGAGAGGAATTTAGGGAAGCTACGATGGCAGTAATGTCTGGAAATCTGAATAAATTTTCCTAAATTCTCGTACTATATACTTAATATATGACATATTTTTACTAGCAGTTCTAACATAAAAGGTAGTTGCCTTAAAAGAAACAAACAAGCAAAACAAAGAAAACAAGCCTCTGGTTGTCTACCATTATCTATGAGTAATACTATTGATAAGACTACATTCTATGGTGAATGAGAAGTTGCCTTCTTGGTGTTACTAAAAGAAACATTCTCACAATAGATATTGTCAGCTTTATTGCAGAAGTTTACTCGAATCATTTACATCAATATTTTCGCTCTAGTTAGTTTTAATGGTTCATAATAGCAAATTTTGTTTCATGGGAAAGATTATCTTGAGATGTTTAGTAGAAAACTGAGACCCTTTCGCAGCCTGAAGTTGGCACAAATGCAGTATGCTGCAAAGACAGATATTTCTCTTCTATGTTTCTCACTCGAGCACCAGTGGGGCTGTTGTAGGAGACAACAGGATTTATGTCTAAACGGTAAATAATGCTAATCATGAGGCTTATGAGCACCATTGCATATTATGCAAAAAAAGCACAGAAATATTATTTATTTAACATCAACATTATATAGGTTATTTATATGTAGCTAACATCTGGATCTTCTTTTTGGCAAAAGCAGAGACTGTAGGAGGAGAACAGTAACAAGGAGGGATAAGAGCTATAATAATAAAATTATTCAAGTTCATTTGGTTCTTGATAGTAGACTTATTATGTGTATTAATTAATGTTGGAATATAGAAAATAGCATCGGTGTAAATGGTAGATATACTACCCTGAACATGCTGCCAATAAATAGTAACTAGCATATTTTCAACATCTAGCACTGGAAAAGCATGCATTGCCAGTTAAAATTTAGTGTGGAAAATGAAGCTGTATTTTAACCTTTTTCAGCATTTGTTAGAGGCAATGTATCTTGTCCGTACTGGACTTTGAAACTTTTTAATTAGCTGGTGCCATGGAAATATGTCAGCTAATACCTGTTGTCACCCTACAAAGCTCTGTAACCCTGTAATGTAACGTATCACATGCTGGTAAAATCTAAGAAGATCTGATGTTTAAGCATATGCTTCGTTATTAGCAGTAGTTACACTGGCGCTAGGGAGCCTCGTTCTCATGTTTCACTTAACACTATTCTTGGTAAGAAACACTTTTTTTTTGAGAAACAGTGAAAATGTTACTTGTGGGTTGCATATTTTCATCCTGTTTCATTTTCAGTAGATGTGGGTAACAATTGTGAAAGTAATAGGACCCATTATTTACTTTCTGTGAAAACCGTCAGCATTGAATCTCAAATTGTGGTGTCTTTCATTCATGTGAAGATTAAATCTTAAAGCACACAGAAAGTAATAATTAGGGAAGTTACCATAATAACATCAGCCTCAGTCACCACATTATTATTTAATATATTTCCATTGAAACGTGTGCTGCTCTAGATATCATTATCTTGAAAATTCAAAGTAATTAAAAATTTTATTTTTAAAGCAGGCATGCTAAGTAGAAGTGTGCCACTGGATGTTGATAGCTGAAATAAAAATGTCTACATACCTGAGTGCCTTAAAAGCAAGGGAAGGGAGAGTTTTAGCTTAAGGAGGGATCCAGTTGTCTTGACATTTGAGCTTCAAGTAGTTAACTGTCAAAGCAGAGAGGGGAATTTTTTTTAATTGTAGATAATGCATCATTTATGAATTTACATGATAATTTAAATGCAAACCAGGTATGAAATTGTAGCTTATGCAGTAATTATGAAAATTAATATTGTAGGTAAATAAACCTGGACAGTGTCTACTTTACTTACCTTCAGCAGAGGAGTCTGTCGAAACCTAGACAGGTTATCCATTTTCAGTTTGCGAGGAGTTAGGAATTCTCCCTGTTTTCTACTCAAACTGCAGGTACTCTTTGTGACTTTGAGAGGTTTAGTTTGAAACAGGACCACTTGTTTCATGGGTAGGGCAGTAGGCCTTTGTTACCACATGGGATAATTTCTTATCTTACTGAACAGTCTTTCTGCCCACTGTCTTCTGGGAGTCTCCTGCAGAACTTGTAAGGAATTATTGTCCAGAAGACCATAGCAGCAGAATGATGAGTACATAACAAAGTACAGTGCTTGATCACAGCAATAAGCTTCTCTCAAATATCCTCATGAATAATGAAAATTATTTAATTATTTTTTGTTCTGGTTATGTATTGCTGTCCATACTGTAGACCAAGGGTCTGAACAAAGCCACACAGTAAGCAGAATACTCAAGCTCCTTTCCCTATGCCACGTGGACATTTTCCTCAGCTATTCTTTAGGCGACAAAGACTAACTTCAGGTGGGTGACACTGGTTCTTCTAAGGCTGCCTCTCCAGTTACTGTAGAGTCTACAAGGAGGAGTGAGGAGACCATCATATATTTCTGTTTTATAACTTCCGATCTTTCTCTCCACTGACTACATAGAGATGTTGAGGGAAACTTATCTTTCTAGTTCAAATATGGCCTTTTTTTAATTTCCCTTTATATCGTCTGTTTGTTTTGACACCAGCTGCTGTCAGATCTGAGCTCATTGTAGCAGTATAGAGATTTTAATAGAAACAAACAAAAAATCTTTTAAGAATTATCTTGTAATACATCATATTCGAGTTCTTTTCAACTTAAATATTTTTCCTTTTGGCAGCACCAGAACGAAAGTATTCCCTTCTGGGTAGCCCAGATGTTATTGGTGCTGGGCCAAGAAGAAAGCGAAGACAAAGGACAGCAAAGCCTACTGGGATGGAATCTAAGATGGCTACCCATGAGGCAGAGCTGCCAGTCAAGGAAAAGTAAGCAGTTTTCAAATGTACTGAAATGTTTTTATGTCTATAGATGACAGAGGATTTGTGGTTTGATGGGTTTTTTTATTTTCTTGTGGAGTTTCACATTTCAGACCGAATACTTTTCTGTTGCATTCTGTACAGTCATTTACAGTAATTTTGTCCAGCTTTGAGTAGATGTGAATGATTAAATTGCCAGGCCAAATGACTTATTGATTTTAATATACCTCTAACGTGACAATTATAAATGTTTTTTTTAAATTGGTTTGGATAACCTTAAGCAAATAGATTGAAGCCTACAACAGTGATGTTCTGTAGGTTACTGTATAATCCTGCAGGCAAAGAAAGATGCGTTTGAAACAAGTGTCAAACTAAGATGGAGAGCTTCAGCTAAGTCATGTCACAGGAATTAGTAGGTTTACCAGCATGTTTTTTAGTGAGTTTGATCAAACAGAGGAACAGGTTGCCCAGAGAGGTTGTGAAGTCCCCAGCTGAGGAAATGTTCAAAACCTGACTGGGCATGGTCCTGGGTGACCAGTTGTGGTTCAGGAGGGAGGCTGTCTCCAGAAGCCCTTTCCGATGTCACCATCCTGTGATTCTGTCTTAGTAATTTAGGGGAAATTAATTCACAATAATATTTTTAGTAGACTTCTTTTGAAAATAAGATCAGTGGGGAGGAAAAAAAAATCATTCTTAAACACAAGTGGGTTAGAATTTATAACACTCAATAAAGGTCTTTTTCTTCGTATGTTATTTTTGACTTTTGGAAGAATTTTCACATGATCTGGGTGGAGCTGCGGTATGATTGGTGGTATTTTCTTCAAAAACTGGTCTTTTTTTAAGACCTATAGTAAGTTAAATTTGAAAATACTTATTATCTTCCCTTTTTATCTGTAATATCTAATGGATAATAAACTGTTTAAATAGACACAGATGCAAGTAGCCTACAAAAACATTTCCTAAGGTTAGCAAAGGTTCGTATTTAAATCAGGAAGCGAATTATTTTATTTTGACAAAGGCCAAGATTTGGTGTCAGACAGGAATGCTTAAACTTGCAATCCTCTTTTATTAGTAAAAAAATTATGTATATTTAGAAAGGTCTAGAAAAATGTTAAATTCTGCTAAAATTCTTTTAGAGTCTAGTATATTACAGTGAATGATGCCCTTTCTGCATTGTATGTGGTCAGTTTTATATTGAGAGTCTGGCTGGTTTTGCCATTCTTTCAGGTATCAATTGTGGAAGAAAAACCTACAGAGCCAAATGATTGCAAAGGAGAATATAGAAAGAGGCCTTGGGCTGAGTTATCCTCAGTGTATGAATATCTCAGCCTTGTGCATAGGGGAAGGACTAAAAGGATGTTGATATTTTTTGTTTAGTTCCTTTAAGTAAGGGAAATGTTAGGAAAAATGGAGTAACTATGTTTTTTTCATGCTGTGCAAAGCATTTAATATATGTTTACAGAAGCAAGTCATGCTAAATCTGAAAAGTGGCTCTCCTCCTTTGCTGTAACATAATTAGTCATATTTTAAGGCTTACCATATGGAACATACATTCTGCCAGTCTCTATCCTTATTTTTCTTTTTCCATTAAGTGCGTATGAATTGTATTGTAAACAAAAGGTTTGCACTACAGGTCACAGCATTTCTTGGCCTGTGACATGCCTTCCAGAGCTGTGAAGATGTATCTGACAATGAAAAAATCATGTTTCTATATGATCCCATGTTGATTTCAGAAATCAGATGTGATATTACTCAATACTGGAATATGTTTTTAATTCTTTTTTTAGTTAAAATACAGTGGCAGTGCCAATTCAGTAATTAGATAAGAAGATAACCCATTCATCTTGAGCATTACAAAAGCTGAACTGTAATAATTTCCATTTTGCTGATTATTTTTCCAGTGTCCCTGCTTAGTTCTAGGGTTTTGAATTTCATCTTGAATATTTTGCCATCTGCAAGTGAAGTTTCCAGTCAATTTGTCTGGCTGATAATTGCCAGTTCTCTTCAGTCTGTCAAAAGGAGGGAGATGTATAAGTAGTATTGTAATTGAGTTCACAAACATAGATGTTTCTTTTTATAAAGCCTCTTCAATAATTTTTACTGCCAAAAGGCTAGATCCAACATGGTGTGAAAGGCTTTATCTTAAGCTGATGGTACGTTGCAGTCCAGCCCAAAATGGTTTCCTGTATTGTATCACTTAGGAAAAAATTACTGCTCCCAGGAAACCACCCACCCACATGTGGGGCTGGCGAGGAGGAAGTTAACCTCTAAATTCTATCACCTTTGGAAATGCTCCATCACAAACAGGGAAGATGTACAGCCCTTGAAAGCACGTCATGCTTTTCTGTTTGGCTGGAAGATCAAATGACAGATTGTATTCACATTTGCAAATGCATAAATGAATCCTTATTTCTGAGCTCTCCTACACAGACCTGCAAAAAGATTTGATTCTTTTCAGATAGTGTAAATACTTTAAGGTGCTATCACATAAAATCATATCCTAGAGTTCTTGCTTTAACAAACTAAAACTTATTTAGTATTATTTTCCATTTACAAGTTTTGCTGACATCATCAGTGCTTGTTTCATGTTTGTCAGGCAATGAAAACCAAACATCAGGAGCATAATGCTGTCTTTATATTGTTGCATCATAGGTCAATTGATACAAAATCCTAAATCAGAAGGAAAAATATCTTTTACTGAAGGAGAGCATCCAAGTTTTTCTTTTATTTTTGGCTTTCAGATTGCTTTTTGAAAATACAGTGGTTTTCAACACAGTCGTAATCACTTAATAGTAATTATCTTGCACATATTTCTCCTAAGATTTTAAAATATGATAAGAAAGTACCATTTATGCTTAAATTAAGAGCATCTAAAGTAAACACTGAGTCATGAAAATATTCTATTTCCACAAATATTTTAGATTTATGGATGTTGAGGCTAGTTAAGTAGCAATTCTGTAGTCGTTTGGAATGAAAATATATTCTTAGATATGATTAAGAATACGGAGAAGAATGCAAATAAAAATCTATTCAACATAGAAATTAGAGCAAAAGAGTACTGCCTTTCTTGTGCTTTGTGTGTGGGTGCAGGGACAGGAAAAGGAGCTGAATTGTAGTTATCTATATAGGCATCTAGTATTACTCTTGTAATTTCTTCAAGGACTAAATTAATGTTTTTAATGAAACTTAGAGATGTGCTTTGGATAATATTAAGCTTCGTGAAAGTAGTATACACATGAGATCAGCAAAGAACAGAACTAGGATTTGTGGAACAAGGTTTTCTAAATGAACTATTTCATTATTTGCTCTCATATGAGATAAAGATGTTCTCTAGCATAAATTAGAAATTCAGAATAATTAAGTTAGTCAGTGAACTGTCAAGATTCATATTTATCCAGCTCTCCAGCAGGTCAGTTTTCAAATCTGAGATATCTAATTAAAGGAAATGCTTCTTTAGGCAGACAGATGTTACTTAGATTTTATAACAGTCAAACTATGGCTCGTAATTTACACATTTCTAAAATGTGACAAAGAATTGTTCTTACAGTTCAAAACATGATTGAGTCAGGAAGTAAAATAATATTATTCTGATTCCAGCTAACTGGGATGTAACTTAATATCTGGCAATTTCCTAAGGTGCAAAACAGAGATAATATGTAAGGCAAGTTAAGATGCAAATTCTACTTTTCACAATTTGCATTTCGTACTTGGAGGAGAAGAATTAATAAGATAAATCGCAGTTCACAGTTAGAAATTATGCTTATTAATGCATTGCCAAATCTCTCAGGGGACAGCGTATGTAGAATATGCATTCAGTATAGGGGCTTAAGTGTATGGCCTGTCAGCCTGAATCCTGTAAATAACTGAATGTTTCTATAACAATTTCACTTGCAAGTATCAAAAGCTATTCGAAAGAAGATAGTACCTACTGAAAGTGGCAGGTTTTTTTTACTATAATTTTGTAGATTAAGCATAGCCATAGAGTACAGAATACATTGTGTAGCTTGTATAATCTGTAGTCATAGAGTGGAACCCAACTATTGCTAGAGTCTCTATTACTAAAACAAAAGCAAACGAGTAAAAAGCTTCCTTTTCTAGTACAGCATATGACTACTTTGTTTCCACAAGTGAAAATCTCACTCTCTGCTTTGATTTATCAAAATTGTTTTCATTTGAAGTGGCAAGAAAAGCAAACCCTATATTTCTGTGTGTCTCTCTGTTATTTCTTACTAATAAAGGGTCTAGTTTTATGGTCTTCTTTTGGACACAACAATCTCATGCATAGCTATAGACTGGGGACAGAGTGGCTGGAGAGTAGTCAGGCAGAAAGGGACCTGGGAGTGCTGGTTGACAGGAAGCTCAACATGAGCCAACGGTGTGCCCAGGTGGCCAAGAAGGCCAATGGCATTCTGGCCTGCATCAGGAAGAGTGTAGTCAGCAGGACCAGAGAAGTTATCGTCCCCCTGTACACAGCACTGGTCAGGCCTCATCTTGAATACTGTGTACAGTTCTGGGTCCCCCAGTTTGGCAAAGATGTCAGGGTGCTGGAGTGTATCCAGAGGAGGGCAGCGAAGATGGTGAAGGGGCTGGAGCACAAGCCCTATGAGGAGCGGCTGAGGGAGTTGGGGCTGTTTAGTCTAAAGAAGAGGAGGCTCAGGGGAGACCTCATTGCTCTCTACAACTACCTAAAAGGAGGTTGTAGTCGGGCAGGGGTTGGTCTCTTCTCTCAGGTGACCAGCGACAGAACTAGAGGGCATGGACTCAAGCTTCGTCAGGGGAGGTTTAGGCTTGATCTTAGGAAAAAGTTCTTCACTGAAAGGGTGATTGGCCATTGGAATGCGCTGCCCAGGGAGGTGGTGGAGTCGCCGACCCTGGAGGTGTTTAAGGGGAAACTGGATGAGGCACTGAGTGCCATGGTTTAGATGATGGTGTTAGTGTTGGTGGTAGTGTTGGGATATAGGTTGGACTCGATGATCTCGGATGTCCTTTCCAACCTTATGATACTATGATACTGTTATGCTGTGATAATTATGGAGAGAATCAGCTGCATAGTTTTTGCTTGTTAATGATAAATGTGGGGGTTTTTTTATTTCCAAACTCTTGTGTCTTTCTGTACGTTTTTACGGTCTTCACAGGTATGTATCACTTATTTGAACAGAAAACCCATAGTGTTAGTATTCCAATACAGAAATAAATTTGACTCATTTTTCTTTTGACAACCTTCCACCCCTTTAAAAGCACTCAGAGCTTGTGGTGTGCGGGGAATCCACTAGGGATCATCTCCCTGCCTTTGTCTATTTTATTGCCTGTGGTTCACATTTCTAAATTCCTAACTCAATGTTTATTTAAAATGTGGTTTGCCACCACCAATGATTCAGGTAGCAAAAGCGTAGCTTTGTCCTGGAATTTGGCATTCTCAAAGGGTTACATGTAGACATCAGTATTACACAACAAGTAATTCTTTCTCCTAAAGAGAAAATGAAATTTGGATTCTACTGAAAATGATACTACAACCTTCCATGGTCCAAAAGGAGTGTAAAGTTTGCACCACAGTTACCCTTTTTGAAAAAAATATATATTTGGGAGTTTATGTTGACATGTCACTTTTTATTTATTAAGTGTATTTATTTAATGCAGTTGGAGAGAACTTGCAAAGCCTTGTGTGGTGTGGCAGAGCACTGTGATCACTGGTATATCAGCAGCTCAATGTAGTGTCTGAGTACAGGAGCAATAAGCTCATTCCTGCCTTTATAACTTTATGGAATGCAATGTTTAAAAAGATTTTGATAACTCATTCAGGCTGGAATGTAAACAGTTTAAGAAAACTCTTAAAAGTGGACAGTAAGGTTCATTTGAGACTTTAATTTAAGAATCAAACAAAAAAATCTTTTCAATAGCTGAATTATGTCTGCTCAGGCTCAGCATTCTCTTACACATTGGATGGTTTCTTTTTCTTTACCTTTTTGCCATGGCATTGACAGCAGCAGTCGGTCACCAGTCATACCAGACAGACTGTTTTAACTCGCCTGTGAAAATATTAAAAGTTGCACTGTAACTTTGTGTGGGCTGATGAAAGCTTTGATAAGTGATACTCATCTTCTGAAAAGTCACCTGTGAATGTTTAAGGTTGCGTAAGGGTGGAGTAGAAAGAAGAGCTGTATTTAACCCCTGTGTTACGTGACTTGTGGCTGTACAAAAATTGGGATAGAAACCTTTGATTACAATCCATAGCAGTATTTGAAAAAAAAAAAAAGCTTTGAAAAATCCAAAGTTATTCCACATCCAACTGGAATGAATAAAGCAGAAATAAATACAACACAGTATCTCTTGTTGGCACCCTGGCTTTCTATGCAGCGAGTGGTAGATAACTAGCTTCCACCATCCATGTGGGAAGGGATGATTTATTTTTGTGCAAGAAAGTGGTATCTGCAATCACCATGTCTCTTAACTAGCCAGAGAAACATGGGAAAATATGAAGACTGAAAGCCTGGGGCAGAGAAAAGTGAACATTGTCTCCTGACCTCTCAGGCTGCAATTTCACCTGAGCAAAGTCACTCTGCCCTCTAGTTTGTAGCACATCTCACCAATTTTTGTCACTAGTAATAGTCTAATAATTGACTGATGATGGAGAAGTTATTGCTGACAAAGACTGACAGGGCTCTACCATATGTTTTCTCAGGGCATGTTCTTTAGAACAGGATTTTATTGCTGTGACAAATCACGTGATATGTGGAAACGGTTAGCTGTGAGATTATAAGAGGATAGCTTAAAAAGTAGAAACAATATCTTCTTCCTTTACCTTTCTAGTAATCTTTTTGTGTTTTTTCTCCTTGCTTTACTGACAAACCTTTTATGTTTGAATGATGTTCGGACTAAATTTTATGGTTTAAGCCTCTCTTAGGTAGATTGTGTGTTGGTATAGTTAAATTATTACACTATGGATTAATTTTTGTTAAATATTATGATCCTGGCTGGGGTATTTTAATGTGGGAAGCAAAAGAATTGCTTTTCAGGAGTAAATTACAGTAAGAAGGAGAAAAGATTGTGTGTGGTTGAGATAACCTGCAGTGCTGCAATATTTGTTGGCTTTTGATGTAAACCAAGCTACAATATTTTCAGTCTTTGAGGGGGAGGGGTGGGAAGTAAGAAAAGGAGATTGCATTTAAAACAACAAAGAAGGCAATATTTAAAATTCCTGTACATTCCTTGTGATTAGTGTGCAGCAGCAAATGTGTGCTCTCTTTATGGACACTTCTGTAAAGGACTCTCAATGATGGTGTCAATTAAACCTCCATTTCCTAGAAGAGTTCTTGAGGCAGATTTATTTTCACATTGCATTTAATAGGAATAAGCAGGCAATGTAAATGCCTAAAATCTTGATTGTATGTGTTGGCAGTATATTAAGACTAGACTGATGGAAAGTCTTAAGTAACCATGCTTGCCAGCGCAACCCTGATGTCAAAGATAGATGGCATGGAAGAGAAGGGGATGAAAGCTTGTCTATATTAATGAGATAAAGCTGCCTCAAATATCTCTTTTTGTTGTTCATTAGACTGATCATGTCTTCTTTACTGCATTAAAGTAGAATATTCCATAAAGCACAACTCTCTGTGAAGACCAATAATCCCTTAGCTCATTATGGATCCCAGGAAATTCTGTACATCAAATTACACTAAAACTCAGGATTTGGAAAATTAAGTCACAAACACTTGTGAATGATCCTGCTCCATTGAGGTGATTGCTCAGCTTATGCTCGGTTCAGTGCACTTTACAAAAATCAGATTAACTGCATGAAGCTATTAATATTTTCATTTTTATTTGCATTTCTCCTTTTTCTGCACTTAACTTTTAAACTATGAATCATCCTTTCTTCCTCCCTCTGCCTCCCAGAAAAATGTACCATCTCAGCAAAGTAGGGCTAAAAACTTACCATTTAGAATTAACACTTTTTATTTTTTTATGCTAAAATAAGTGGCTAGTCTTCTCTATAAAACCTGCAGAATGAAATCCGTAGGACTTATTTTTCCAATAGTAACTTTGCTTCTCAAAGTGATATCTGTGTCTAGATTGGCTGTTTGTTTTCATTTGCTTGATTTCACTGGTTACTGCTGACTGTGAAGACCTGCATCGAGCCAGTAAGAAATACTGGATCAGACTAGCTAACCTGTTAAACCTCTTGTATACAATGTGTGGTAAAGAGTACATACAGTAACATTTTCTGTGGCTTTCTTTCCATCTCCTTTTATGTCTCTTATGGCATATTCATTAGATTTGGTGTTTCATAGTTGCCAAGGCTGCAGTTGAAACTGAGTAAGATACTGATATCAGGACATTTTCTGTTCAAGAATACTTGAAATCTAGTGCAAAAACATAGCAAAAACAATGGGAAAAGGACTTGTGCTGAGACTTATTTTAACCCTGTACTGTCTGCCTTACAAAGCAAGTTCATCTTTCAAAATGACTTGGAGAGGAAGCAAGAAAAGGTCTAAAGAGGAGTACCAAAAAGGGTGGCAGATGACACTGATCACATTAAGGAGCAGACAGATGAGAGGGGATATGGTGAGAGTCACTGATTTGTGCATTTGTTTTCCTGTTTATTTTGTATATCTGTTTCCCCAAAGCAGTATATTAAGTACTTGAAGTCCATGACAATGAATTTTGAATAATATTCAGAGCATCCTGAAATTTGTTCTGTATGGATAAATATTCATAAATCCATACACTGTGACTAATACATAAGGTACGAGCAAATGCACTTTCATGGTCGGTTGAGAGGACTCATCTGTGTCTGTCAGCTTGTATCAGAATTCAGCATGAAATTAATCAATATCCTTTTTGATGAGTTCTGCCATCTGTGGCAGGGCATATAGCACATTCTTATGCATCAGTCTAAAAATTGTTAGGATAATAGAAAGAGCTGAGCAAAGTTCATGTTATGTGTCTCTTAAAGTAATGTAACCACCCTGTCAATCTCCTTGAATGTAAATAAAAACAAGAGCTTATTAGCAGCTGTAGGAGGTACATAATTAGATTAATACAATAGTTGTTTACATAGACTATTATAGGAAGACTTCCATGATTACTTAAGAACACTTTAAAAAATCCCTTGCTTTCTTCAATTGTCAAAACATTCGTAATGATTTTCATGTACCTATTGGACAAATCAAGCTTGTACATATAAAGGGTAATTTGAAAATTAATTCCATGCTACTATTTTCTTCAAATTTTTAACTGTATAGGAACTATTATAAGTGAACTTGGTATAAAACTGAAGAAAAATGCTCAGTGTTCAAAAACAATCAGCAAAAGTCAATGTTGTAATGCACCTTACATAGCAGAAGTGGAATAAAAGTGTCTTCAAAATTATCTCAGTAATTCAAAAGTGAACATGTACAACAGTGAATTCAAATCTGACAGTAGTCCAGCATTGACATTAATATTTCATCCTGTACATTTCGAATGAACACAGTAATAATGACTAAAACTGAGGAAGAGGGCAAAATGAGCATGTAAACACTGCTGTTTGATGAGGTTAAGTTTCATTCTAGAAATAGGTGAGACTTCTAATGTGTTTGTTTAAAAATTGATATTCAAGAGTACAGAAATAGATAGTGTACTACTTCTGCCACTTATGTAGATAGTAGAAAGAGAAGTTGACATCAAAGTAAGAGACTCATCTTTTAAATTAAAAAGTGATACCTCTAGCCTTGTGTTTCTATAGAAAAGCTAAAATTAAAAAGAGGTCTAACTTGAGAAAGTAATTTGTGCAAATGTTGTTGGAAACAACTGACTCCTGCACTTGGGAGACAACAACCCCATGCACCGTTACAGGCTTGGGGAAGAGTGGCTGGAGAGCTGCCTGGAGGAGAAGGACCTGGGGGTGTTGGTTGACAACCATCTGAATATGAGCCCAGGTGTGCCCAGGTGGCCAAGAAGGCCAATGGCATCTTGGCCTGTATCAGAAACAGTGTGGCCAGGAGGACCAGGGAGGTGATTGAGCCCCTGAACTCAGCAGTGGTGAGGCCACACCTCGAGTACTGTATTCAGTTCTGGGCCTCTCACTACAAGAAGGACATTGAGATGTTGGAGCACATCCAGAGGAGGGTGAGGAGGCTGGTGAAGGGGCTGGAGATCAAGTCCTATGAGGAGCAGCTGAGGGAACTGGAGTTGTTTAGCTTGGAGAAGAGGAGGCTGAGGGGAGACCTCATCACTGTCTACAACTGCCTGAAAGGAGGTTGTGAGATGGGTGCTGGTCTCTTATCACAAGTGACAGATGATAGGACGAGAGGAAATGGCCATAACTTGCGCCAAGGGAGGTTCACATTAGACATCAGGAAGAATTTCTTTACCAAAAGGGTGGTCAGGCATTGGAACAGCTGCCCAGGGAGGTGGTTGAATCGCGATCCCTGGAGGTGTTTAAAAAATGGATAGATGAGTTTCTTAGGGACATGGTTTAGTAAGGGGATGGGTATGGTTGGACTTGATGATCTCAGAGGTCTTTTCCAACCAGATGATTGTGTGAAACTATGATAAAAAGGTGCTAATTGTAGCAAAAGGTTGAAAGAAACCTGGTTCAAGTTATAGAACATCTATTTCACAGAGAGTGCTTCGCTGAATTTAGCAAAAGTTTGAAAAAATATGAGTATTTATTTCTATATTGAAAAGTTAGCCATGTAATATTTTGAATTATCACGCTCTGAATTATTATTTGGCCACAGAAAGAAAACATATTTATGCTTAAATCACATTGCTTTTTGTCCCACTCTCCAGATTCCTAAGCAACACTTCAGAATATTTTCAGACGGGTTATTTTTTGTTCAGAGCGGAGTACACTACATTATTCATCACTTCAGCGTTCTGGGGCAACTCACTAAACCTTGAAGTTAAAGAAGTGTAAAGCTGAAGTAAAGTGATGATAAAGCATGCCATTGAGTTTCTAGTGGTGATGTGAACCATTCAGCTCTGGAGTTGCTCCCTGCATAACTTTTAAAATACCTAAACAAAATTCTACTTCTATTAAAGAATTGAGAACAATTATATATTTTTGTAAAAAACTTCTCAGAACTTTAAGCTAAAATACACCACTGAATAATAAAACATGTCTACAAATGTTATACCTATTGGGTTTGCTACTGATCACAAATGCAAATTATTTTTGTGCTTAGGTGTTCTAGCACTTTCAAGCTGTACTGAAACATCAAATTAGGAAAGAATCTCTCCAAATGTAAATATTCCTCTTTGGTTCTATACCTCTGTATTTACAGCAGAGCCTGACGATGTTCAATGAGAAAAAACATCAGATTATACCCAATTGTGCTGAATAAATCTAAAGTGATAGGATTGGAAAAGCTATTTCAGTTAAAGTAAAAACACATTAGAATACACAAACAGAAGATTTCCAAATAAAAGTAAAATATCATCATTATATGAGTTTCCTGTTGACTCTTTAAATGATTCAAAATATTTTGTGAGCTCTAGATTCAAAGTTGTAAACGGGCCAAAAGCATCAACTTTTTATCAGTATTACTCAGAGTGATCCCAGAGCTAGTATAAGCAAAATTTACAAACCAGTATCCCCCATCCAGTGACAATGGTGTGGGAGAGAACCAAGGGAATGAACAGCAGCAGACGGGAGCAAAACAGTCTTTCTGCGGTATATACCAAGTCTGTGAAACTTACTATCAGAATGTGTTCTAGAATGATAGAATCATGGAGTCATTAAGGTTGGAAAAGACCTCCAAGATCATCAAGTCCAACTGTCAGCCCAACACCACCATGCCTATTAAACTAAGTCATGAAGGGCCATGTCTATATGTTTTTTGAACATCTCTGTGAAAGGAGAATCCACCACTTCTCTGGTCAGACTCTTCCAGTACTTGACCACTTCTCAAAGCTGAGAGAAACGGTGGTTGGCTAGGCCAATGAGTCACAGAAGAGCAATGCCCTGTTTGCCCCTTTGTAAATAAGTGGTGGCTGATGAAGCTAACCAGAAATAATTCTTACTGATCTGGCTGCCCATAGGTTCAAAGGTACCACCACTAGCCAAAGAAACAGCATGTCCATAAGTCTCATTATATGACTTTGGTTGTACCATATCAGTTTTGTCTAGTTAGCATCTTTGGTTGGGCAGGAGCTGGGAGCATGCTAGTGGGGAGGTAATGGGTATGGTTGTTTTGCAATACCAGTGTTAGGAAATTAAAAGCATTTATTTATATAACAGGAGACTTAGAAAAATTATGATAAGGCACTGACGTGATGGGGATGGGTTTGTAAGAGCTGGAGGGTTTGTAGTGACATAGGATTTAACATTAGAGGAATTTAGTGCTGCCCAACTGAATCTTTAATCATGCTTTTGTGTAAGATTTCTCAGTCTTCTCTTTGTCTTGCTGCTTTTTGCTGCCCAGCTTAACACTGAAGAGGTGTATATCAACACCCTTCTGCATGCCTGATATGCATCTACACCTTTTCTGCTCTAAATAATAGCAAATCAACCATCACATCTTAGGACAGAAATCTGAATGCTTGTCAGGCTGTTCATTCAGTATGACCTGGGACAGGATGTTGCTAGAGACCACAATCCAAAGTTTACAGTATCTCTAACAAAATGATTTGCAAGGCTGAGATTTTTCTGATGCTGTTATAACCTTTTCTTAGGATAGATTTACAAAAAAATCAATGTCTCATGTTACCCTAGGACAGTGTTTGCCAGATACTCCTGTTTTCATGATTTCTTGCATACCACTCCCAGTTCTGCACTCTCTCTTGTGTCCTGACATGTTCTTCTTTTGCCAAGCTAAAAAGTTACAACTTATTTCTTCATTAATTCTAACCTTTCTGTTGCTGAGGTCTCTTTGCAAAACCAGCTCTTTTGTAGATAGGCAATTTTAAATGTGTTATTGGTCTGCATATCTTCTGTTGTCAGCATCTGAATGATCAGAATTTTTACAGCTAAAAAGAAAAGGCTGCAAAATTACTTACATTTGTAGAGTACTGAAAGTGCCTGTCAGGTGCTTAGAGAATTAGCCCGTATATCAACTGAAAGATGTATTTCTATTCTATAGAGAAATATGTAAAAGAAAATGCTAATTTGAGGGACATTCGTATTAGTAAAATTCAGTATTAGTTTTTATAGATTATAAACAGGCGTGAGTGTTGTTGGCCAGGTAAGTTTGCATATTCTGTGCAAGCCTTTCAAATTACTTGAGTCTACCTGATTCTAACCTATATCTCCATATTTTTGTTTCGCATCTTGATTTTTTTACTAGATATTCCTGTCTTGAGTACTATTTAAGCATAGCATTTAGTTGTCAATCATTCATCTGGTACTTATTTATATGCTGATACCTTAGCATTAAAAAGTTGAGTCTCACTTAAGACTTCCCAATCATTAGTATTAAAATATCTGTCATACCCAAAATTGCTGTCCTTAGCAGAGCACAGACATTCCAAATGTAATTGAGTTCTCTGCTTTTATATATATTCCTTGGCTGAGTTGTGTTGACAAGTGATTTTCATCTTGAAAACTTTCCAGTTGTTAGACTTAGTCAATTTGACATGGAATTCAGAAAATGAACTGAAGTGGAGCCTAACACTGTCTGCGTAAATGTGCACCTGTGTGTAGGTTAACTTGCCATCACCTGACATGTCTCCAATATTATTCATCCATTGTATGTTCTTACAAAAGTATGTTGTCTCCTGTAACACAGTCTCTATTGTCTGCTAGAGCAAAATGTGGCTGCCTGACAAGGAAGAAAAGTCAAGTTGCTTTTTTGAGTCGTTTCACCTAAACATTTAGATGTACAAGATGGAAGCACAAATGTAAGATCCACAGCTGCAAGTTTTTTATTGAGACAACTCATAACTTTGTCAGTAGCATCTTGGAATAGCTTTTGGAATTCAGCGTACTCCATTTATGGTGTCTAACTCAGCCAGTTAGCTTACTTCAGTTTCAGGTCTGGCCCAAGATAAGGTAGCTCCTGTCTGACAGATGTATCCACCTACATTTCTTATAGGATTAATTGACAAAAATTGATACCTTGGAAGAAATGTGAAGAATAATCTGATTTATCTAGCTTAGATTCAACACAGTCTCCATTAGGTGCCACTTAGTCCCTCAAGGGACTCTTGGGAACCAATAGGAAAAGTTAGGTTCTTCCATGTGAATGTTTGGAAGCTTCTGGATCTGGACTATCTCCTGGAAAGCAGATATAGTTTGGTCTCTCAATCTAGCATCCGAGGTTTCACTATGTGTTGTGATGTCAAGCTTAACATTATTTTAATTTAACTTCATCTAAGTTTCTGGGCTTCTGTAGATGATTCTGTTGGTAGTACTGGAGCTTGCCTGCTGATTCTAGATTCCATCTCAGTGCAAGGTCAATGTGGAAAACACATGTGCACCTAATGGAACTTTTAGGCTATCTAGGGAGCTGCTTAATCATTTCAGATGCTTATGAAGTAGGGCATCCTAGAACCTATGTAGTCCAAATAGCTATTGTTGTTGTTAAGCAGGCTTTTGATAGGCTAAGCTTTTCCAGAGATTGAAATAATTGTATGTATTAGTTTACAGATTATTGATTCAAATCATGTTGGTAGTGTGAAATTACATTTAAACTAAAAGCTTCTGAATGAATATTCAAGATGATTTTTAAAGTGATTTGATGACAAGACCTGTAGTTTTGGACATCTGATACTCTTTATGCTTAGATTCTGTAGTGTAGAAGAAATTAAAGAAGGTCATTGGGGTGACAGGACATAATCAGGTTCCTCAGCCTTCAATAAGTTCTTATAGACATTAACATGTCAATTCTTTGGTATTGTTATCCATGCGTCTGCTGGCAGAGAAGAATTGGCATGCCTCAGAGATGAAGATGGGTTGTTGTTTTTGTGGGTGTTTTTTTCAAAAGATTGTTTTACACTATGCAAAATTAATTTGTAGTTAGCCAGGGAAGGCATTGATGCTGCAGGGTAAGATATTACTAGGTTATAGTTGAGAAACTGAAGTTTTACTGTAAATGCATGAGCAAGACATGTCCCTTGACTTCTGTCTTCTTTTTCACAGAAACAAGAAAATATAAATTTACACTGTTTCATTCTTCTTCCTTATTTTATATTATTTTCAATATAGTGCTACTTTTATTTTCTTACTTTTCTTCATCTTTCAGCAAAATGAATTCTCCAGTCAGTAATCAAACTCTCATATAAATTATAATAAAATTTATATTAACTTGAAAGAGAACTGAAGAAGTAATCCCCTTAAAAGCATACAATAGCAATTCCGTGTTCAGTCTGTATATTAATAGCTTACATGACAACTCATAGGTAATATCAACTCTGAAGCTACTGTTTTTATTATAATGCTTCTTGATTTCAGAAGAATTATGCTTTAGCTTTTACTGTACACAGATTAAATGAAATGGTACAAAGCTTCAGCACCAGGCAGTTACTTAGAAAAATTGTAATATGTTAACAATGTGTACCTATTTAGTTGTATAAATAGGACAGCCTCCTAGATAAATGTTGACTGGCAGATCATAAAGCTCTCTAATGTTTAATTATAAATTAACTGACACCACAAGGATTGCATAGGTATATGACAACGGTTTAAGCAGCAGACTTCAATTTTATTAAAAAGCACTACTGAAGAAAATATAATCAGGAATAAGCAGTGCGTGGATATAGATAGGGGACATAAAAATTATTGGTCTTTTAGAGACTGTGATAAGCAAACTGCTAGGAGGTGTAGAGCCTGACGGTTTCTTCCTCCTTTCGCAAAGCTAAGTTTCTGTCATGTTGTTGTCTGACCTGACTGTTCTCTAAGCATGCCCACTTCTGTCTTTCCTTCTGTGTTAGAGAGATAGCTGTCAATGTTCTACCACGCTAGACTACAAAGCTAGATACGTCTGCTAGAGTTGTTTTGAGTTTTGAGTTGAATTTGTTTTGAACTGCGAACCACGCCACTGGAATATTTGTGCATTTTATTTTTGGCTCACAGTCTTCTAATTAACAGTACACACTTTGAAATACGTGCTTTTTCTTGCTTTTCTATTTTAAAATTTATCTCTTCTTTCTTGTACCTCTAGCCAGCTGAGTACACCCGCTGCTTTTCCCTGAAGCTAATGCAAGAATCTAAAATTCAAATTACTGTCAGACGTGGATTGCTGTTCAAACACAGCATCTAAATGTTTTGAAACACCTTGAAGAGTTACGCATTCAGAGGGTGTTAGATCAATGGAATCTATCATGTGTTTTTATTTATAGTCTCTTTTCTATCAATGGAGTTGTCTTCTACATAATCTCCAAAGCCCAGTCTGACAATTGCTGCAGAGTTTCAAGTATTTTATATACTTACCTCTAAAATACAAAGAACAGAGTAATAAATAGTTCATGGATTACATGTGGTCCCTAGACTGATTAATCAACACAGAAGGTTAACCGTTTTCTGTTTACAATTCTCTCTTTGCATTCATAAAACACAAATAAGTTCTCTTACAATGCACCAGAAATATCTTGTGCTAATTTTATTTTACCATATATTCTACTACACTAAGTATTCATGATATTAAATGATGGAAAATTGTTATCCAGATGATATAGTGCCTTTGTAGCCCTAATTAGAAAGTGACTGAAGACTTCTTCTACATCCGTTTGCTGTACTAGTAATGAAAAAAATGACGTGTATCTCATTGTCTGAAAAAATTACTCAACGGAGTACTAAATGTAACAGAGTGAGCATATAGAAAGGACATCGCTTGGATTAGGGAAAAGTTCTTTCTATCAAACACGACCAGTATAGTGTGATTAAATAGATCAGTATAGATACTTATCAAGTTTGAAATAAATATTTTTCCTTTAGTGTATGGACTCAGCCTCCTCACTTAGTATCATCAATTTTAAAAGCCATTTGGAAATGGACTTGCTTTTAGTCTTTGAATGGTTTGTTCTACACACATAAGTCAGAGCTACTGCAGTGGGCTTACCTCCTAGCGTACTTTCATAGCACCTCTGGTTTCCTTCTTTTTTAATCACACTGTGTCATTGCATGTATGCCTTTCATAGATATTTATTTGGCAAGAAAGTGACCGTAAAAGTATTTAGTCTGGAGGTCTGAATCCTCTGTTCTTTCAGAATGCAGCACTTATGTTGGGCAGTGCAGTAACTACATGGAACTGGAGTAAATTTTTAGGTTTTGACTTTTATGGATTGAAATTTAAATTTCTTTTTATACGTTTCATAGGAATTATTTTCATAGGTGATTTTGTTGTGTGAGAAAAGGTGCGACTGAAATCATAAGATCACACAAACTGTTAGGGCTTTGATCAAAACATAACCTCACAAAAAGGCAGTGTGCAAAAGATTAAAATCAACGCAAAAGTCAGTGGCAAAATTCTTACTTCAGCCTGATTTCAACTTTAGTCTATGACATCCATCCAAGTAGGTGGAAACAAGAGAAAACATGAAGCCGCTGTGTCCTGTGACTTCCTGAAAGGTTTAAAGAATCCAGGGACTCCGTGAGATGAGAACATTAGGTCTTGTGTATAGTCCTGTAGTAGAGGCCCATCACGTCCCTGGAGACTACTCTTTTGAGAAATCCCACCTTCTTAGGAAGCCACTGTTGCTTTGGAAGGGAATTTGTCTCCTCTCTATGGGAAAAAAAAATCATGGCAGAATATTGACGCATGGCTGCGCTCTTGGTGTAATGGGAAAAGTTTCAGTAACATCAAGAAAAGGATGCTGGAATGTGATACTTCAGGCTGGTGTGTAGTGAAGAAGTCAGCACTCGTGATGTTCCACTGAAACCATCAGCTTTAGTTGCAGTAGGCATAAAAATTTGCACTGTTACTTTAGGTTGGGGGAAGCATAACTATACAAAAAGAAATTCTCAAAAATGCCAATGACAAGCAGACAGTACTTGCAGTACAGCTGTGGGGAAGTACTAAATTCTCAACTATGAGTTATCTTTGAATTTATGCTTGCTGGTGTTCCACTATTATTCCTATTAAAAGAGCATTGTGAGAAATCTATTGTTCTCAGAGGAATTTGGTAACAATCCTAATGAATTAAAAACGTACTGTGTTTATCTACAGAGGAAAAAGCTTTCATCTTCATTCACTCAGGTCTTTGTGCCTTCCTAGGGAGAATGATCACCTACTGAATTGACTAGAATTATGTGCTGAAAATTGTTTAATAGAAGGAGGAACAATTTATCACTAATCTGTTTCAGGCTTGCCAGAGGTAACCTCTCATTTTGAACTGTAGCTGTTGAAGCTCAGAGGGGTGGTGAATGAAAACGGACAGGTGAAGTTATTCACTGTAAAAGCTGCTTGCCAGAAGCTGCATTCCTAAGAGTGAGATTTTGGAGAGCTTGAGTACTATTTAGGCATGTAATTCCCCTTAATTAACAGTGGAAGGAAGATGTCTAATTATCCGTGACTGGTGACTTAAAGAACCTCTTCTGTCACCTTCCTAAGAAAGTGTCAGAATAGGAAGCTGGAGTTTCAACAGAGTGAATATAATGAGGTCAGGGCAGCTGCAGAACACTCATCATTCTTCAGAAAAAGGCCACTCTATGCTTTCAGTGTGGAACATTTCCCGTCCTCACACATGCTTTTTATCCCCTTTATCTCTCTGCTTTTTGCAAGTGGACGGCTTAGACACTCTGGTATTAACAGTTCATGCATTCTAGACCTTGCTATAAGCTTGACTCCGTAAATGTGTTATTGCAAAATAAGCTATTCATTTCATAAGAGAATTTAAAGAGCAATGGTATTGCATAAGTCCCTGAATGACACTCTTACTCCACGCTTCAGCTTTCCCCAGCTCTGGAGGAGACAAAGCTAGATCATGAAAGCAGTCTTATAGCTCAAGAGTCTCCACCTGAGGAGCTGTTCCACCATTGCTCTTTCTGGGTGTTTCAGAAAAGGAAAGTCCTGCCTGTTTCAAGATCTTTGAAAAAAAATGTAATTTCATCAAACAGGCATCCTGTTATATAAGCCTACTGATAGTGCTAATTTCTGGGAGGTAGTTCAGCCTAATCAGCTTTTGAAAAAAAATGTCTCTGAGTCTGAGAAACCTAAGCATTTTGCTTGTTTGGAGCCAAATGCACTAAAGTAATCTGATCTAAAATTTGCTTTATTTCAGCACCTGGGTAATGTTTGTAAAGTTATCTGATTTGTGTGTACGCTGGGACTATGTTTGGCATTAAGCTATCTGATCTGTATTTTTTAATGCTTCTGCAGCTTAAACCACAAGCTTGCAGCACCAGTTAACAGTAAGTAATGTTATAGGGCAAGATTTGTACTGCTGCTCAGTCTGTACACAGCACAGCTGGAGAAATAATGGAAAAAGTATTTAAAATTATTATGGAAAACATGAAGAGTTCTTATAAGAGCTGCAGACTTCTGAAGTACAAGAAACTGTACCATATGTGAGGCTGGCAGAGAGTGTTTTTTCAAGGGAATGTAGTCCTTGGAAGAACTAGTCCTGACAATTTATCAAAAGCGCAATGCAAGAAAAACTGGGAAAAGTAAATAGAGTGACAGAACTGCCTTTGTCAGGACAGGTTTGAGATACAATGATGTTGTGTAGTTGTTACTTCCTGTAGAGCTGTGGCAAGTGTTCCTGCCCTGTCTGCTAGTTAAGCACTTTTAATGCATTTGATTACTCCTCTTTCATCTCACTACCCCTCTGTACAGCTGGGGTAAAAGGTGCAGGGTGCACATTTTCTATGTGTTTGTTTCACTGAGCTGCTGGAATTCTGGTCAGGTCCAGTGATGCGTGAGCTTTCTCAATCCCTCAAGACTGGCTTTTAAAATTGTATCTAGATTCCTGTTGATGCAGGCAGATGTTTACTGGGATACTTGTATTTTCGTTGGCTCACAGGCTTCCAGGGGAACAATTTGCTGTGTTCAGTCATCTTCTGAGAAAAGAAATAAACCTGTAACATCTACAGTACACTGGACATCTTGAATAAAAAAATTTGGTACAAAGTATCATTCTAGGTTTTCTTCATTTCTTTAGGCCTCATCTTGGACAGAAATAAAGACTTATATGCTCTGAGAAATGTGCTTGTGGTTGTTTTCAGCCATTACACATGCATTCTTTAATGTTATTCATTATTAAAAATAGACTATTTTCAATGTTGAGAAAGCTGTAAAAAAGCAGAAGAAAGGAAATTTAGAGGAAAAAATAAGCATACATTATAGATTATTTACAGATCATCTGGAAGTTCTTTACTCTCTCCAGCAAGACTTAGAAGTTTTTTTCAAAAAAACTTTGCTGTTTTAAGAATTCTTTATACCATAAAAATGTTGAAAAGCTGCTTGTTCCTATTCTGCTTGCAGGCAAATTATTAAAGTTACTGATCTGAATAGAAGGAGGACTTGATAGTTTTATACTTATATGGCTTTGATAGAGCACACTCTGGTAAGTGGATTGTATGAGAAGGATACAAAGAGCACAAGACAAAAAGAGGGAGTGCATTTCCGTCTTCTTCCTGGTTTTAGAGTTGAAGACAAGTATCTGATATACAGAAGCCTACAGGGCAGTAATAAACCATTCTTTATTTACTCTGTAGATAGATACTAGCTGCAAAAGGGCTATTGGAGATGTAATATTTGCCAAACTGATTTCCTTTGAAAGCATGGAAATCCAAAACCTGTAATCTAAGTCTTCCATGTGGAAAGATGCTTTGGTTTAGCTTTGTTGATCTATGGCTCAAATATTAAAACCAGTCATAATTAGAAAGTCAGATTTCCAAATGCGGTAAATTTGCTATGACTAGAAATTTCAGCTTTGGAGAAAGTAACAACCAAGTAATAATAGCTGCAAAACTTCAGTGAGCTAAGCGGTACTCTGTAATCCTCTTCCTGTTTACTAACCGTATAAGCTGATGTTGGAAGCTCTCTGTGGCTCCTTTTCTTCTCTAAAGTGCAGCAGTGAGCTATAAAACCAGTTCAATGAAAGCCCTTAAGGTCTAGTGGGCAATAACTGAAACAAAAGGTACAGTTTTCTTTCAGCACAGTCAACACAACATTTCTTTGATTAGGCAACTGAAAGTCCAAGTAAATAAAGGAAGAAGATCATCATTTGTTCTTGCTTTGGGAGCAATTAATAGTCCTTTGATAACATACTATTTCCTTTTTTCCGGCTTTTACTTTGCCCTTCCTTTCCTTTTGCTGGTTAAGCACCCTCAGTAGAGCTTCATCTAAAGTTGTGGGCAGTAGAAATCCTTATGTTTTTTATGTGTTCCAGGTGATTAGTTTTTGCAGGGTTTTTGCCTGTTTGGGAGACAAAGGCTGCATTTCTGAAAAGAAAAATATAAAAGATGCCCTCACGTTACTTTTTACTTTCCTCTGTAACTAACACATTAGGTTAAAACTTCTTGTATATCCTGAATGGAAAATCTAGTAATTTAGTTTTGTTGTATTATACATTTATTTTTATCTAATTCAAGACTTAGGAAGTTCCAGTGTATCTTACTAGATTAAAAAAAAAAAAGCAGGCGGGGGAGAGGGAAGAGAAACATTTCTGACACCAGAAAATATTCCGTAAAGTGTATTTTTTTCTTTCCTAATGAGTGGTTATTTTGTTCTTTTAAATCATAATCTAGGTCATACATCAAAGAATTTTATTATTACAGGTGCCATAAAATTAGATATACTCTTGTTCCCCTTGTTACTGATGATGATACTACTGTAGCAGCAAACCCAATACTTAGCAATCATGCATGAATCATTTTGTAAGTTTCACACTACAGCTGTGCATTTGTTTACAGTCTTATCTTCCTGCCACCTTTAGATACCCATTCCAGGACTTCTTTTTTTCCTTGAAACTGTTTATAGGATTTTTTTCAGTGTTTCAAATAACTTTAGAACTGACAAGTTGAAATCTTTGTCCACAAAATTTATTTGCATACAGTTTGGATTGGCTTCTTTGATTTAAACCTAGCACAAGGGTTATTTGCCAATGGTGTAGTTTAAAGTTTTTAATCTATTCCATTGCTTTCCTGACCATTTTCTTAGATGGATAGCTCTCAATTTGTAATTTCATATTGGATATATTTATAATTTGTTAAGTCCTTCTTTTGTATATGCCCTCGAGGAGAACCATGGAGCAGGCATACACTAAATTCTTTTCAGGTTTGTGTGTATGTTTAACAACATTGGATGTAGTGACTCAAAACAGCTTGTTGATTGGTAAGAAGGAACCGCAAGTAAACAAAGTTTTGCATAAGCAAATTACACTAGTCTATGTTCCTGCCAAAATCCAGAAATTATATACTGCTACAAGCCCGTGGGTGGCCACTGGCCACTTTGTGATAGTGTTGCATTTCTCCTATCTTATTCTTGTGAAAATGTGAATTTCTGGTTATTTTTAATTCCTTTGACCTGTGCTCCAAGAGTGGAATATAGTTTCCCCATCCTTCTACAGATCTTCCCTTCCTTGTAAATTTCAAGTCACAGAAGCAATCTTGTTTTTAAAATTAAGGAAGATCCACGCTGGAATTACAAGGCTTTGCAGGCAGAGCTTGACATGATCTGTTGAAATCAGTTTAAGGATCCAGCTGATGATTCTTGCTGGATTGTAGAGCGCTCGCTAGGTGTGAGGTTATACATTTGGTGTGTCCAGACCCAAGCTGAAATGTCATCCATATCTGGGTCAAAGGCTACAATTAGCTTCAGAGGTGCTTCCTGCCCACTGTTCTTGCATGTGGACGGCCAAATAGTCTTTTGAAAAGGTCTGTGTAATGTGAGAGCATCCGCATGGTTGCTCCTTTGTTGCTCTTTTATTCTTTTTCTATTTCTATGGCTTTGTGTGTTTATGGCAAAGACTTTTTAACGTTCCACAAATTTATTGCTGTCAGATGACTAATGTTACAGTGCTGCTGACACCAGATCACCCACTTTGAGTGTGGCTCTGAATTCCCCCTGTGCCGGCATGACATTTCTTTGAGTCATGATCTGACTCATCTTTCACCCCCTCAGAAGCCCCAGACCTACAGCACAGGAGATATAGTATTCCTCGTTCTTTTTTTATTATTTTTTTTTAATCGTAAAATTACTGACCCCTTAAAAATAATAATTTTAAACAGGTTTGTTTCTTCCCTTAGTCTGTACAGAAGTTCCCTTCTGCCACTACCCTCACCTTATGTCAGCACTTAAAATCAGCACTGACTTTTGTTTGAAGAAGTTAGACACAGTGACTCCCAGTCTGTCTACTTCTTCAACTGTGAGAGAACACAAGCCTTTGCTGATAGCCTTTATCGACTTCTAAAAGCTTTTCCAAGCAGCTTTCTCTTTTTTTTTTTATTTTATTTTTTTCCATGTGTGCATTGGTTTTGCTGTTTCCTGGATTAAGTCTCAGCCAACAGCTTTTTAACCAAATCCGTGTTTCCCAAATACTGTATTTCAGCAATTTATTGCAGTGACAGTGATTTTGTCTAGTGTTTTTTAATATTTCTTCTGTGAAGCAAGGCTCAATTCTTGTCTCTTTTCTTGACAGGTAACATCTGATACCTTTAGGAAATGAAATGTCTCTCTTATTCAAGTAGAAGAAACATTTTTTAACCACTACCACAAACACTGAATCTTTAAAAGGACTGAATACTTTAGAGAAGTGCTGTAGTTCAAGGCATGTGTTTGAATATCTGCTAATATTAGTTTACTGCTGGATGTTATATATAACATTTGTTTCACTGTCCCAGAATGCTATGCCAGCAGTGATGGGAAATGGTTGTATTATTTTTTGAAAAAATTCACTATTTATGAAATAGCTTGCCTGCTAAGGGGCGTTATAGAAGGGAAAGCAGAATTGTATATGGGTCACGTCTCAGAACGTAAGCTTCTGACAGAGCTGAGAGCTAGCATGCTTTTTCCTTTTTTGCTCTCAACACAAATGTTAAACTGATTTTCAGAATCTGAACAGCTGAAACACTGGATGCTGTCCATACATCTCCAGAATTAATGTCTGTTTCTTTTTGATATTAGAGCTGTAGCTTGCAGAGATCATTGTTGAAAAAATAATTAATTGGAAATCTTTAAAACTCAAAACATTAGCAAGGAAATGGAAGAGTTTTGAAAAGTAATTGAATGTGTATGTTACTAAGGACCTAGAGGTGCTATTTGGTTCATGTTCCTGAACGTAACACAAACTTTTGTGCTATTATGATATTCATTTGATAGTGTTCAGGAAAGACATGTATTGTAAAGATAAGGAATATTTTTGTGTTCATCTGTTTCAGAATTTTGTGATACAACTATAGCACCCTGAGAAACAACGTATCTTGGGCAGCCATATGCTGAAGAGCCATATGCTTACTCTGACGTATTCTTATATTTTATGGTGGTATCAGTAAAGTCTCCACAAAACATTCTTAGAGGTTATTAGTACTTTTCCCTTAATTCCTAGCTGGGTCATTCCTCACAGACACCCTCCATGAAAACAGTAAAATACACCAAAGATTTTTTTGTTTGTTTTCTTTTCGTATCAAAATAAGACCAAGAAGTGAGAGCAAGTGATGTCTTTGTGGCTAAAGCCTGGACCTGTTCAATTCATGTTGTCTGAAAGACTACCAGAAGATCCAGAGAACAACGTATAAAATCTGAAAAGAGTAATTTTTTTCTGACCTATTTTTTTTATGCCATAATCCACTTACTTCCACTTTCCAAGGTGTGCAAACCTCTTATTTTAGGTAAGGAGAGGGAATGAGGTAAGAAAAACCAAATTAAAATGGATCGAATTTACCTGTCAGGAAATCAGTAGGACTTAGTAAGACCACTCTAGTACCAAAAGAAAGCAATAAAACTTCTGCTAATCCTGTGGCTCTGTTAGATCAGGGCTGTCAAACTCACGGCCCATGGGCCAAATCCGGCCCTCTCCCTTGTTTTATCTGGCCCAGCACCTTGTTTCTACCTGGCAGTAGGACTGGACTCCTTGCCCCTGCGCTCCTGCCAGCACTGGTCATGTGTACAGCGTGTGTGACACAGGTTATGCTGCAGGAGCAGACTGATGTGGTCCCCAGTGAAAATGAGTTTGACACCCTGTGTTAGGTGGTAAGCTTTCCACACGTTCGCTGTATATTTCATAAATAATAAGGCTGTCAATAGTATTTAAATTATAGCATGCATCCAAACCACAAAATTTGCATATATAATCAAGATAGCTGACCTCTAAATATTTAGTTTATGTGAATTGCTTTGACAACATAAAATTAAAGAAGAAAGGATGGGAAGTATCAATAAAGTTAATTAATATTCACAATTAGATTTTTTCTGAAAATGGGTCTGACATATTAAATCCTACATTTTCCTCTGCTAAAGTAGCCGAGAAGTGAAACAGCTGTTGCCGTGGTGACCATCTTATATGAACACCCAGCACATTGGTCTGGAGTTAGGGCAACGAGGTCTTTTGAGGAATACCGTGAAAAATCTTGTATCCAGCTGAGAAGAATTTTGTATTGCAATTGCAAATCTGATTGTTTTTATGAAAGTGAAGATCTTTGTTTTTATTACACATTTCAGTAGGCAAGAAGCCTTTCAGGAGGTTTCCTGTTCTGTTCATGCTATAAAGTTACTCTTCATGTCTCTAGCTCTTCCACTTGATCAAGTATAATATTATGTGCGTCAGCATTAGGAATGTATTTTCATCAATATTAGGAAACGTATCAGCTTCTGTAGTTCTGGTTTTGTCATTAATAACACCTGTTTTTGTCATAGGCTTTATTTGAAACCTTTGCAAAAGTAGATTACGTCTCAGTTTTATAATAAAAATATTTTGTATGAGTCGATTGGAATTTGAAATAGCTTTCTACCATCCTAACAATGCCTTTACATGTAAAGTATTAAGGAGTAATATAAGAATGATGATTAATACTAGTATTTAATATTTGTACATCAGATGAAAGGTGGTATGGAGTGCCTTAAAAGGTTAAATGCAAGTGTTAACAATGTAGGTCATTTGATTTTTAGAGTTGCCATGTTGTTGACACGTGACACTGTGATTTATTTTTTTTTTTAGAAAAGGTAAATCTCTTTTGGGTTTTTTCCTGCTTCCTTATTTGATCTGATACTTTAGCTTATGTAAATCAGTGAAGTTGAGAAGTATGATAATTTGCATCAGATGAATCCTATGAACTGAATCTTACAAACAAACTTTAAAAAACATCTAGAACAAAGATGCAAGCAGATAACACATTTTGCAGGCCAGTTTGACTTTATTTTGAACAGTTTCTGTGACTTATGGCAAATGGGAACGTAAGTTCTTCACATTATTATACATCTGGTACCAAATTAGTTTTCTGCTACCAGACTCTTTAACACTGTAGATATAGCCATTGGCTCCATCTCCTTTTCTTATGGACTATTTCATTTCTCTGATCATTGCCCTACAAAGCATTAATAATTATTCATTTTTTCACCCTGTGGGTCCCTCAGGAAAGAGTCAGTATCTGTACTTTAGTTTGCCTTCTCAGTGGTATCTTTCTCTCAGTGAAACAGCTCACTTGTGCACGCTGAATTTCAGGGCAGTGCACAGATTTTAGAGGTTTTCCCAATCTTTAATATAAAGGGAAAATGCAACTTAAATTCCAAGTCTGCAGTAGACTTTGCATAAGCTAGTACATAAAGTTTGACTGATAACAGATTCTTTTTCACAGTTTATCATAAGAGTTCAAATACAATGAAATGGGAGATATTATGTATTTATAAGAGACTAAAGTGGGAACAAAATTATCCAGATACTCATTGGTTTAAGTTAATATCACTTACTGTCCGCAGATATCTTTGAGCATCATTTTCATACATACAAGAACAAAGTGTATATTTCAGCATGCATAAAGACTGTTCATATCCAAGGGCATAAAAATATTGTTGAATAAGAAATTGCCAGGTTTTTTCTTCTTCATTTCTATTATTGTTGTACCTTAAATTTACATTTTTATAGAGTCGAAATTTTCAACCATACTTTCTAGGGTCATTAAGCTTGTATTTAGTAGGGGTACCTTTGGGGTTGGAATGAGTGACATCTTATAATATTCAGAAGCATTGGAGACCTCTGTATATGATTGACATGAAAAGCATTGAATAGCTTGGTTTAAAGAGTGTTTTAGAGGCTCAAGGCATAAGGCTATGCATTTTTAAACTGTCTTTTCTGATACAATGTGTGAAATACTCACATATTTTGTGTTTGTTTTGCAAGAGGATCATGTGTAGCCCTTAAAATAAGTAATGGAAAGGATAAAAGGGATATAGACTGTAGCATATTTCTGGGCGGGGAGGGGGGCTGGTGTGGTGGAAGGGAAAAAAAAAGGAAAAGAAAAGTAACTCCCTTGTGCAAGGGGCTTTTCTCGTTACTTTGAAGTGGGTAATTGTTCTGTTATCTCTGAATGCTACACTTCTTGTGTAGCTTGTTTTTTACTGGTTTGTTTTTCCTACAAACTATTAAGAATAGAGAAACTTTGTTCACCTACTATTCCCTGTAGGATACAGTGAGTCATTTGGTTAAACATGTGTTTTGTACAATGTGAGTACTTAATTTCACTCACTTGTTTGGTGTGGGTGTCACGTGTGCTTGGATGTTGCGTGGGTAGCTCTTGTACTCTGAGTGGCACAATGTTGGTTTATCAGAGGAAAGAAAGATGTTGTTTCTATGGGAAGCTCTTAGCTGGCTCTTAGCACCCACCAAACCCATGGCTATGATGACCACATATTCCTCCTCCATGACTTTTATAAAACTGCTGAGGTGGTTCTTTGTTCTATTTTTGTCTCTGTTTAAAATGTGTTTCCACTCTGCTGTTACTTTCTCAAATACTGCTAAATGTATTGGAAGATATGCTGCTAATATAGTTCTCTGCCATGAAGAATCATGTGCAGCTACTTTAAAGCTTCCATATATGTAAACAAACCCATGTTTTATAAAGTTTGTTTCAACTGAAATGTCAAAAGAAACAATCCTTATGACAGAGTATCATGACAGAGATCTTCTGAACCTTCTGAAAACTCGGACCCAGTAAGAATCTCAGTGAGAGCTGAGAAGATTTTTATTGTTCTTGTGTTGTTGGTGGTTAAACTGAGTTCATAGTAGGTGCTAAGCATTTGAAAATAAACCCCCTGTATTTTCTCACCTAGCTATCTGAAATCTATGCTGCAAGAGACCTTAAAGCTGGCTTTTCATTAAACCTCTGCAGTATTTGATGGGAATATCCCCCTTTATTCTGTATGGGTAAATGTGGCTTCGAAAACGTAGTGTTGATTTAAAAGAAGAGCATAATAGAAGTTGTGTAAGTAACAGCTCTGTATTAAATAATGTGTGAATGGTAAACTTAGTGCAAAAACAATAACACTAGGCATTTCTATTTTACTCTTAAACACGTAGAGCTGAGATTTCTGAAGCAGTCCGACGCATTTTAAACTAACATTGGATTTGCCCTGCTTAGATCATAAAAAACATCTGTAGTGCTAGGGAAGACTCTACAAAACCAACGTAAGCATGAGACTGTTTTTGTATTCAATGTGCAGCACCCTCTAAACCCTGTCTACATTCTTCAGTCTCAGCTGGTCTCCTGGGATACTCATCTTGGACAGCATCCTCAGACTTCAATGGAACTCGTCAGTGTAGTAAGCATTACACCTGGGAGTAAACATTTGCAAGATTCAGTCTTGAATTAAGATGGGTACATGAAGGTACAGACTGCAATGCAAGAAGGAGGAGGATGAGAGAAGTTAAAATGTCCTTTTGAAATTGTATTTTATCATTGATACATTTATAAATGTTACGTAGTAGTGTAAGAGATGGGTTTCCTTATGTATAGGAAAGGCTATTTTAGAGTTTGCTGGGGTTTTACTTCATGTAATACAGAAAATGATGTCTTTTGGCATTTGAATCCTGTGTTTTATGACCTGTCCTACTGAGTCATTTTACAGAAAGATAATATCTTAACTCAATTTAGATTTCTCAATTGTTAATATTCTTGAAATAAAAATATGCAATGTTACCTTAATATTAATTTTACTTTCCCTATAATTGTAAACAAATTTGGAAATATCTTTCTACTCTTTTTCCATTTATCAGAAAACAAAAAGTAAGAAAAAGTAGAATTCCTTTGTGCTGGAAACTCACTATTGTGTAGTTGTTCTGCAGTTACAGATAATGCTGTGAGGGAAGGCAGCGTACAGTGGAGAATAAGAACTTCTGTAACTACCACATGTTCATTTTCCACTTTGGTGAAGTCTTTCCATGCTGACATGCAACACAAAAGTGTTGCAACTAAAGCTGCTCAATTTACTACAAAAATTAAACAAGTGAAAACAAATACACAGAGCCAAAGGTGGGAGAAAAATTGAAGTTTCAGTGAAGACTTCAGCGAACGGATGGATTAATCCCTAAAGTGCTTAAGTGTTACAGTTCAGAGAAACTAGACACTGGACTTCATTGTGAGATGGACAACTTTAAGTTGTAAACAAAGCAAAATTCAAAATACTGTGAACTTAATTCCCAAGGACAAAAATGGTGAGAAAGAGGGACAATGTCATCATTGATAAAGAGTATTGTACCACTGCAGAACCAGATAAAAAGAGCCCCTTTGAAAAAAATACATAGAATTTTTTGAATCTGAATTTATGTAAATCCATTTTCACTTTGTAAATCAACAAGAAAATTATGTCAATGGTGTGAATACTATTTTTTCAGTGTGAGATGTGCATTTGAGCTTGTGCAATTGCATATTCATGGCAAATTATTAAAAACAAAAAAGAAATCCACCTCAAAGTAAATACTCATCTGTCTTACTGTATTCCATGCAATTTGCTGTTTTCACAATCAAGCATTTTAATATCACTGTGGTTAAGTATAGAAAATTCAGCTCATTATTGAATCCCAATAAACTGTAGCTTCATAAAAAAGCTGACAATTCAAGGCATTCATCTTTCGAATGTATACCATTTCATTTTCTTTCCCATATTGGCAAAGGACAAATTGAATTAGCCCTGCCTGAACGTTTACTTAGAATGGTTATGTAGCAAAAATTGTTGGCTTTCGTAGTTATATCACTAAGCTGAAAAAAGTTGTTGCAGGGAAATTTACAAGTTGCTTCATACACCAAAACCCATATTGCTTTGAAATTTTGAAATCACTGTCAAGTCCAAAGACAAACAAACAATTTTGCACAGAATTTACTTGATTAATACAGTCTGGTTTATATGCAAAGATGAATATCTATTTACCCATGAAATGAAAGAATAAAAGTAATGCATTTTCAAAGTTCTTAGTAACTGCCAGAGATGAGAAATTTGAAACATCTTTTGAATAAAAATGGTTAAGTTATGGAGTAGGGTAAGTCTTTTAGTTGCAATGCAGGTTGCTACATCTAAATGTTTTCACTTTTTGCATGTTTTGAATATTCCTGCTACTTTTTTGTTACTTTCAGGGTTAACATGTGTAAATATTGCTATGTCTAATCATTGCATTGTACATTACTTTGATTGGCCTAAAGTAGAGTAAATAATATTCTACATCGTGTGAATCAACCTCACTTAAACTTGCATTTCCCCACCACCCACTCCCATATGTACAGTTTATTGAAAATAATGGTGGAACTATACCAATATAAGATGAATCAATGATTTGATACAGGATGAAATTAAGATGTTAGTTCTTCCTATTTGCATGAAAATTACTTAGCCATGCAAGCTGTAACATTAATGAAGTATGAGACTGTGACTAATAGCGTCACTCTAATTTATTGTGGTTCCCTTTGTCCCCACTCTCTGATTTTATACTCTGTCAATCAAAGGAGCCAGCCATAGTGGCTGCAATGACTGTCCTTTGCTATGGTACCTAATGCAGTGTCACAGACGATACTCTTCTGTGTGATCATCGAATTAACCATATGCATATATCAAAACCTGTGCTATTTTCTCCTGCTTCATGAGAGCAGAGAATAATGAGATCTCTTCTTTATTGCTTTCTGACTGCAAGAGCTTGTCGTGTTGACATTATCTAAGGAATATACTGATAGAATCACATCTGGTATGAAGTATGTGCTGTTCAAAAGAGACAGAAATCATCAAATAAAAATGTATTGAAATGTCCTATTGAGATTTTTTTTCTGAATGGCACCCACATGGTAATAGACTGTCATTACTCCCTGTAATGTGATTGCTTTTCTTACTGTGTTTTTTTGAGGGAAAAATATTATACCTGCTTGAATTTTATAATCATCAACGGATGAGTTTGTTTTGCAGTCTTACCATCGATATCTTTTATTTGACTTACACTTAAAAAATTCTGTAGCATTGGCTATCCGATCTTGATCGGTTGCTTCTCTCTTAACCTGGGCAATGTTTTACTGCCCTGCTTGCTTTGGAAGAACACAATGGACTGGTACACATAAAAGAAAACATGTCTCATATGGAAAAGTCACTGAAAAGTCTTTTGTAATACAAGATAGGGAAATCATATAGTTTAGAGGCATTATATGTGATGTGTAACTTTTGGGGATTTTGCAAACATGGTAACGTAGGATTGTTACATTACTATACTGGTACTGCTTTAATAGAAATCAATAAGTGAACGCTCTTCACACTGCAACTGCAAGGAAAATTCTGGTTGTTAATAAAAAAATTGATTTATGTGGTGGCAGTGGTTTAAACAATAGCTCTCAGACAACTCTGTGGGAATGAAATGCTGCAGTGTTTGATGAGAATGTCTAGTATTGATTCAGGCTGATAAAATATTTTTCTTTATCTTTTGAGAAGTCTTGCTACATATATGTTATGAATAAAAGTCTGGCATTTCTAACGTGTTGAGAGTCCTGATAGGTACAATTCTTTTTTTGTTATACAAACTATTCTCTCTGTGTCTCGTTTGCTGTTTCACAATGTATGTGAACAGAGAACTGAACGCAGAAGTAGAGAAGTTTAAGTCTCTGCTTTTCTGAGGCTCAGGCTACTGAATAGTTATCATTGTATCCATGTCCCTTGAGAAAAAAGCACTACAGGAACTTCTTGGAGCGCTTTTTTTGTGTGCAGCCTCCTACTGACAGCTGCAGAGAGAAATGTCTCTGGCCTTTTTATCCCTTCCTCTCACTGTGTGTTTTTCCTATCAACTACCCAATAAATATTTTCCTCTAACTGGCACAGGGGATGCACCTGATTTGCCTTGCTCAAGACCTTATCAGAAATGAGACACAAAATTTTAATCTGTACTTATAGAGAAGTGGCAACTTTAAAGCAGCTGAATGCTAGGTCTGAAGACAGAACATATTCCTTAATTTCAGAACTTCACAGTCCCTCTTGTTCTCAAGTCATATGCTTGATGTTTCATGACCAATTCATCGTTACTCATGCTAGTGCCGAAGTTCATCGTTTGTATAGTTTGTATATGTATTTATCCCTGATCTACTTTACAGATTGTCTTGGTATCTAGAAAGTCTTACTGGCAAGGACATCTGCACATCTCTGGGTTTGCTGCATTATTTGACCTAGCACTGATGTGCAAAGTGCTTCAGGTTTCTGGATTTGGTTTAAGATTGCTGTGACACTTTTGTCTGTCATTTCATAAATATAGATGAAGTTCACCGTGGTAGGCATTAACACTAATGGTATCGTACTTTACAGACCAGGACAAATCTCCTCTTTTGCTAAATTTATCCTGATAGATGCTTCCTTTATAAGGAGGGAAGAAAGCAATGCATACTCTGTGTTTTGTTTGTGCTGCGCGTTACATTCTAAGATACTTGTTTGGGATAGTGCACAATAAAACTAAAATGCTCTTTTCTTGTTCTAAGTAGGCTGAGGAGGATTTATAATTTCCCCCTTTTAAGAAATAGGTCTACTGTAAAGTTGGTAGGAGGTGCTGACATCAGGGTGGTCTGGAATTGTGATTACATGAATTACTGCATTTGGGATTTGAAAACAGAACAAGTTAGCAACAAAGACCCTAAGTGTACTGGTATTTTTAAGCTATATAATCTGGCTTACAGAGCCTGATGAAAAACGTCTCCTTTGTCTGAGACAGCAAAGATTAGCAGAAAAATCACTAATCATTTTTTACAGTATGTCTATCACATTGCAAGTTAGTATTGTTCTCATCCTAGGGATCTTTAACTTTGGTTCTTGCAGGGAGCAGTACTGTAACTTTTTTTTTTAAGGGAAAGCATAAACTTGCATATGGGTGGATAAGTGTTATACAATATGGCTTTAAACTTTTCCTGCAATTAAAGCCTAATCCAAAACACTGAAGCACATTATCAATTTTATGCTTAACTGAAGCATTTTTTCAACAGTCCTATTCATCTACTTAAAATTAAGCACGTGCTTAAGTGCATTGTTGAATCAGGGCCAGAGTCCTTATAAAGAAGCAAAAAACCCTCAAAAAGTGTCTGACAGATAATATTCATATTTCTCAGATTAAAATGTTCATTTCAAGCAGAGGAAGAACTTAAATATCAGTTAGCTTCAGGCACAGGTGAAAAAAGCAGCTACCTAGGACGGTTCAGTTGAAAGCTATGGATTACTTGCTTTTCCTAGTCCAGAGGAGATGAGATTGATTATTCCATCAGTATTGCCAGCTTGACCGGGTGATTCCCTGCAGATTGTGCTGAACTAAGAGGTCAAGCTAGCAGAAGCAGCAGCTACTACTGTGGATGATGAAGCTGCCTGAGACAAAGAGGTCTTTGGTTCCTGACAGCCTTGTCCTGAAGGTACTTAGCAGCCCTGGGTAAACTGAAGAAGGAGCAAAAAAAGCAACAGACTTTACTCATAGCTGCTGCCCACTTCCAGTCCCACACCTAGACTCTCTTTCTTAGGAGAAATCTGAAAACTAAAGCTTCCATCTAAACCTTCCCCTAGGATATTTTTGCTTGCATATTAAGTTTTGCTGATGCTGCTAATAGCCTCTGACATCTGGACTTGGTGCTATTTCATTATTGTTTTTATGAGTCCAGTGGGTTAAATTTGCTGCTCTTATAACTTGTTTGCTGTTTCATGCAGGTAGTGACACCTGTAGCAGTGAGACCACTGTCATGTTGCATAGCCACTTCCGTTGGACAGTGGTGTGGGATGTGTTGCTACACAGCAGAGATTAAGTATCTGGTTAGGGAGGAGAGTTGTGTGCTCTGGGCCGATGTGAGCCTGACATGAGCTGTCAGGCTCTTGTCCAGGCTCCTTGCAGCTCTTATAAGATCCAAAGAGTGCCTTGGGCTGGAGGTGAATCTTGCTGTTGTTAATTATGCAGCTAAGCTTTTGAGGCAGACAATAGTGGAATAAAAAACTGATCAATGTGCAATATTGATAGGACTTACGTGCTACCAGGTACAACCTTGAACAAATGAGGGCTTAGGAGGAGTGAAGATTCTGTGTGAAACACAGACTTAACGTTGACATCAGCATTTTAACAGAAGAATAGTCTGGGAAAGGAGGAGTATCCTTTAGTGAATAGATATAATTGCATTTTTCCTTCAGATTACATGGTGTCTTTCCTTTTTGTCCCTGAATTGAGCTAAGAATCTACACAGGGTACCAGCACTCCCATAGGAATCCTTTAGTTTTAAAGTTAAGTAGGTGTTAAAGTGCTTTGTAACATCAAGGAGTCATAGCAAGGAAGGAGGAAGAGGCCTTTGTGTTGTAAACAGTGTAACTGCTTCTGAAACTATGGTGACTTGCAGAAAAATGGAAGGAGGAGAGGTGAGGGGAGAAAATATACGCAATTTTTTTCTTCATATTTAAATCATAACTGTGATTAGTGTCCTTGCTTCCGGTATTTGTTTAAATAACATGGAAGGCAAATATACTTGTTTTGAAACTGCCAGGATATTCCTGTGTTATGTTGCATGCCTTGTCTGTTAAGTAAAGATGTTTATATGTACAATTATCTACGGAAAACATTTGACCTCATGCTCATGTTTCCTAAGTTATTTTGCAGATTGACAAGGTTCTCATATAGAGCAATGAATGTTGTCTAATGATTTGTTAACTTTTCACTTCTTGGCCCATGTCTAGCTGTAAACCCACAGTCCTGTTAATTACAAAGAATCTGTGTCTGTGTTTTCTTTACTTTGCCTTGTGGGGGAAAAAATTAAAGTTTAGGGAGGGGAGTTTCGTTTTTCTTTTTTTTTTCCTTTCATATAAAATGTTAGTAACCTGTGGCAATTTCCAAAGTATTTCAATATGTTCTCTGATGTTTAAATTGAACTTCACATCATTTGTTATAGTGACACCTGCTGCCCTTGTAATGGTTAAGTGTATGTGAGTACATAGAAGCCAGTTTTCACAAATTTATAGCTCCACTGTAAAAGTTTTATTCTGTGCTGAAACTTGGCAAACGGACTTTTTGACTAGGAACAAATTATTCTTTAAAAAATGTGGTGGGGAGAAGTTGGTCATTCATAAAAGCTTACTGTGCAGTAATAGCAAACTGATTTTACTGCTGTATTTATCTGTTTATGCCTCTGTAACTTGGCATATGAGCAGAATGAAATAGTGCATTTGTTCCCTTCTTATACCTTTAAATGTCAATTCCAGCTTCTGCCTAGGTCACTGGTTTAAATGGATCTGATTTTCTTTTCCTAGTTCTTCCAAATATTTCACTCTGTCACAGACACCCAACAGACAATTTGATTAAATATTGTTCAGCCATTTTCAGGCAAGGAACACAGCTGATTTTCAGCCAAAGAACAGGCAATTCTGGACAAAATCTTGGAAAATTCATTTAAGTCTGTCCCAGTTTCTAAGTCTGTCCCAGTTTAAACCACTGCTTGTGAAAAAAAAGAGTGGGTGCTTTTCTTTTATGTTAGGGTTGACATTTCAATAAATGTTTTCTGCAGTACATAAAGTGGGAGGTAGACATTACCTTGGAACTTAATCACTGCTGAAAGAGGTATTTGGTTTTTGTGACATTATTGCTTTTTTAAAATGGCCATGAGTTTCCAGCATGTTTGCTGAGGATGCTATAATCACCTCAAACATCTCTTATACAGAAATCTCTTGCAAACCAACTATGGTAGTCGTTATCATCTTTGTAGTAAATAAATAGTAGCATAAGTAAAAGTCATTACTGCTAGTCCCTGTAATCATGATGATACTGGATATTATTTTCCCAAAGCTGCATGTCGTATTTTATATACTTTGTGCCAGGAAACAAAAGCTGAAACAATTTTAAAAGACTAAAATTCATGACGGGTAATAGTCAATTTAAAGTGTTGTATCAATGTGTAGAAAATAAAGCAGGTGGCACTTGTATGACCAAGTTAACAGAGTGAAGCTGCAACAAAGTATACCGTGCTCCCGAAGGGAACTGTCTGTATCTGGTAAATAAAGTATGACCTTTTCCTTTGCATTTTATTGATTCATCTTAAGTTTCCCTTCTGTCTATGCAGACTGTCCCAACTTTGTAATGATGTTACATGAATTACATGAGCATGTTGTAACTACCAGGGGATATTTTTGCAACTTGCTGAGCTGCATTTTGTCATGCTGCTGAGGAGACTGGTGTTAGCGATTATAAATAATACTGACAGAGAAACTGCAAATCCTCATGTACTCTGACTGGGTCTTAGAAAGTGAAATGTGCTTGAGTCAAGAAGTGAACTGGGTTGAGGATCACCTGCAGGTTGATCGCAAAGGTCTGCTCTGTTGGGTGGAGCCTGAGGAACTTTTCCTGTGGCTGCATCTGTGGGACTGTAGGTAACTGTGCAGATCTCTGGAGAGCACAGATTACTGTAAACCTGCTTCTCATCCCTGAACATGACTGATGCACTGTTAATGTACAGCTTCATCTTCACAGTAATTTAGTAACTAGCAACAGCACTGTTTTGGGTGACTGTTTACCCAGAGTCTAGACATTTTATGGGAATTTAGGGCTCCCTTCTGTGTTTTATAAGGGAGGCAAGTATACGTTTTTTGCTTGTGGTAGCATGATGGGTGCATTGACTGTGTGCTTTCTGTATAAACAATCTCCAAAATAAGCAATCTGCTGGTTTTGCTATGGTCTAGCAAATATGACACAGGTGTATCAGCCTCCACTTGTGGAAAGGAGTAGTGGGAATACGCTGATCACTCACTGACTGAGCATCACCATATATAGTCCAGCAAGTATAAACTGTCACCCAAAAACATTAGGTGGTTGGAGAGAAGATTAAGTGCTGTTTTTTCTTCTTTGGTCTGAGCTTTGGGGAGGAATGTTATTCCAGAAAAAGGGAATATGATAAAATGCCTTGTAACGTGACTGATGGTAATAGGTTTGTTGGGAAAAAAATGCAGATAGAATTGAAGATATCCACTTCCCTTTAAAGTGAGGCCTGCAGAAAATTTGTCACAGAGTTTTCTGAGTTAAAAGGTAGTAGACTCGAAAAAACCTCTAAGCTAAATGATAGGTAAATCCTGGAGGTGCTAACTGTGCAGATCCCAACCAAACAAAACATAGAAACACAAATTTAACCTTTAAATCTCTGAATAAGTCCACTGATTTCTATGGTAAGTTAAGAGAAGGCTGAGGTACTCAACAACTTTTTTGCCTCAGTGTTCACTGGCACCTGCTGTTCTTACCCGTCCAGGGTCAAGGAACAAGATGGGGACCAGGGGGCTATAGGCCCTCCCACTGTAGGGGAAGATCAGGTTCATGACCACCTGAGGAACATGAACATATGTAAGTCTATGGGACCTGATGAGATCCCAGAGTCCTGAGGGGATTGGCTGATGTGGTTGCCAAGCCACTCTTCATAATGTTTGAAAAATCATGGCAGTTGGGGGAAGTCCCTGAAGACTGGAGGGGAAACATTGTGCCCATATTTAGACAGGGTAAAAAAGATGACCCTGGGAACTTCCGGCCTGTCAACCTCACCTCTGTGCCTGGAAAGATCACGGAACAGATCCTCCAAGAAGCTGTCTAAAGCACATGGAAGACAGGGAGGTGATTTGAGACAGTCAACATTGCTTCACCAAGGGCAAGCCCTGCCTGACCAACCTCGTGACCTTCTATGATGGGGTGACCACATCAGTGGACACATGAAAAACAATGGATGTAATCCATCTGGGCTTTCGTTAAACCCTTTGTCACTGTCCCCCACAATGTTCTTCTCTGTAAATTAGAGAGATATGGATTTGATGGGTGGACTGTTTGGTGGATAAGGGATTGGTTGGATGGTTGCATTCAGAGAGTAGTGGTCAATGGCTCGGTTTCCAGATGAAAACCCATGACAAGCAGTGTCCCTCAGGGGTCTGTACGGGGACCAGTGCTGTTTAATATTTTCATTAATGATGCAGATAGTGGGATCAAGTGCACCTTCAGCAAGTTTATGGATAACACCAAACTGAGTGGGGCAGTTGTTTCTCTGGAATGATGGGATGTCATCCAGAGGGACCTGGATAAGCTGGAGAAGTGGGCCTGTGTGAACCTCATGAGGTTCGACAAAGCCAAGTGCAAAGTCCTACATCTGGGTCGGGACAACCCCCAATATCAATACAGGATGGGGGATGATGTGATTGAGAGCAGCTCTGTGGAGAAGGGCTTGGGGGTGCTGGTTGATGAGAAGCTGGACATGAGCCGGCAACATGCACTTGCAGCCCAGAAGGCCAACCGTGTCCTGGGCTGCATCAAAAGAAACGTGGCCAGCAGGTCAAGGGAGATGATTCTCTCCCTCTACTCTGCTCCTGTGAGACCCCACATGGAATATTGTGCCCAGTTCTGGAAGTCCAAACATAAGAAGGATATGGAACTGTTGGAGCGGGTCTAGAGGAGGTTATGAAGATGATCAGAAGGCTGGAACACGTCTGCTTTGAGGAGAGGCTGAGAGTTGGGGTTGTTCAGCCTGGAGAAGAGAAGGCTCCAGGGAGACCTTCTAGCAGCCTTCCAGTACCTGAAGGAGTTACAGGAAACCTGGGGAGGGACTTTTTACAAGGGCAAGTAGTGATAGGACAAGGTGGGGTGACTTTAAATTGTAAGGGGGAAGATTTAGATTAGATGTTGGGAAAAATTCTTCACGCTGAGGGTAGTGATGCACTGGCATAGGTTTCCCAGGGAAGCTATGGATACATGCCACACCGCCCCCCCCCCCCCCCCCCCCCCAAAAGTGTTGGTGGCCAGGCTGGATGGGGCCTTGAGCAGCCTGGTGTGGTGGGAGATGTCCCTGCCCATGGCAGGGGAGTTGGAACTGGAGGATCTTAAGGTCCCTTCCAACCCAAACCATTCTATGGTTCTATGATTTATTGGGCTGGGACAAAGAATGCAACATTTTGGAAGAATAAACCTCACCAAACTATTTTATGCCTGCTTTAATAAATTATCTAGATCAGTTTCATTTCTTTGTCTCCCCAGCACTCATCAGCCCCTTGGGCATGCACTTTGTGTTACAAAGACACAAGCTATGAACTGTGAGTCCTTAAGGTCAGAATGAATACTGTGCAATATCATCTGTAATAACAATTTTCAGTATTCTTGGTTTTCTGAGGTTCAAAGGTGCTAAAGTATTCAGAAATATTTTGCATTTCTTTGTGCAACAGAGCACTTTAAATGATACACATTAAATGCAAATATATGAAATGCTAGGTTGCAAAAGGTACAGGGGTTTTATTGTTTGACTTCTTGAATAATTAGTGCCTAAGCTTCCAAAACTTAACAAACATAATTTCATTCAGTATGGAACAATTCCCTGCACACACATTGTTAACAGTCAATAATTCCATAAGACAGTGTTTATATAGGGAAAATTGGTGTAAAACATATATGCAAAATGTCAAACTGGACTAAGTTTCTGTTTATATTAAATACATAAACAACGGAGTGGACTGAGCCACATTTTGTGTATATAACACATACAATGCATTCCCTAGCTCTTGTGTGTACATAGCCTACACATAAATATTTCCCATCAATGTATTCAGTTAGTAATGTTTTTTAGGAAATCAAGTGCCCATGACAAAGGATTATGCATAAAGTGTGTTGTTGTGCAGTTTATGTGATAATGGTAGTGGAGCATGTTTCCCAATATAGTTAAGGATACTTCATATTTATATAGTTGTTGCTGTTTTAAAAGCATTTTAGTAATATTCATTAGTGGAAGCCTATCAAGAGAAAAATAATCTGATGCTGATTCCTTGAGTGAGATAAACCTTGGAAAGAGTAATGCCGAGGCAGACTTAAAAGTAGTAGCTGTCAGCAAATTTTATGCATGAATTTAGAATACTGATTTGACAGCAATAAAGAGCAATTAAGTCTAATGAGCAAAGGTCTCCTGTCACTCAGCATGCTCAAGTCTTGTTAGCAGAAAGATATTGACAGCTGGAGACATGGAGAGAAAAACAGCACATACAAGAAAGGTATCCGGAGCCTGGATTTGTAAGGAATTGTTTTAAGTTAAATACATACAAGCTGGCTATAGGACAACAATGGAGATATTTGATAACACTTGAAGGGTATCAACACAAAGCCAGACATGTAGTGCGAAGAAAGAGATTATGAAAGATGACTTGAAATTTAAAAGAGCTTTTGGAAAATACATGAACAAATTGTCAGTTACATCTATTGGCTTGCAAAATAATATGTCCAGAGAAAAATGAACCAGCATCTGTTCCTTCATTTAAAACTGCACTGCACAAATACTACTAATAAGGAAGAGTTCTTTTATAGCAGGAAATATTATAGATCAGTTTGACAAACTCCCCACAGCTTGTTTCTCTTCACGTTCCTTTGTAATTGCAGATAATGCTGTATTCTGGAAGACCAACGCAAATATCGAAATTAATTAGCTTGTGCCTACGAGAAAGCCAGTACAGCTCTAGATTTGTTTACAGAGATAGATGCCAGCACTGAAGTCACTAGAGAATTTATTTTTCATTTGCAAGGATATCCTGCCTCCTTGTCACACACCTTGTTTTCTTAAAAATTATTTATATAGATGAGGTGTATTCTCCTTGCCTCATTTTCTCTGCCTGTGCTTCTTGCAATCGCACTTTAATATTTTGATATCAGATGAGCTGACCATGGTTTGAGACTTCATTAAGAGTATCAAGACGACCAGTTCAAATGATAGCTATTTTGCTGAGTGGTCGCCATCCACATTAAGGAGTAGTTTCTGCTGAAATGAGTTACTGTGATTGAAAAACTCATCTTGGGTCTATGTAGAAAGCACTTTGTAGTATTTTCTGTGCATAGTTCATACATGAAGAGTACGGATAAGTGCCTCCTCTACTGTCGGATCCTGCAATTCTCAAGTGATGCAAATGTATTATCTGTGTCATAAGGAAAGTGGTCAGTATTCTGAAGCACTGAAAACATTATGGTACTTAAAACTCCTGGTTTAGACACTTAGAAACAAAGCAAAGTCTGGAAGCACAGACGGTTCATGTAGGTGGAGTGATCCTGTAAGCATGCCTGAATAGGTTTATAAACCTTTTTAAGATACGCAGTAGGGAAGAACATATCTGAGTTTCTGTCTGCTTGCTTCTCTTTCCATCGAGGGCAGGTGGGATTAGTTGAACTAATAATAAAGAGAATAATCCTGTTTCTATCTTAGCAGCAGCACCCTAAAAAGTCGTACTATAGGATGGGCTGGGAGAGTTGGTGTTGTTCAGAAGAGAAACCTTACAGCAGCCTTTCGGTATTTAAACGGAGCCTACAGGAGAGAAGGGGAGGAGTTCTTTATCAAGGAGTGCAGGGATAGGATGAGGGGTAGCAGTTTTCATCTAAAAGAGGGGAGATTGAGATGACATTTTAGGAAGACTTTTTCCTGTGAAAGTGATGAGGCACTGGCATAGGTATGCCCAGAGAGGTTGTGGGTGACTGGAGATGTTCAAGGCCAGATTGGATGGGGCTTTGAGCAACCTGATCTGGTGGAAGGTGTCCCTGCTCATGACAGGGTTTTGGAGCTGGATGGTCTTTAAGGTCCCTTCCAAGCCGAAATATTCAATGATTCTGTTCGTTTTCCAATTTCAACCGTAACATTCCTTAGCACTTATGCATCTTTTACAAGATCAGTGCAGTGTATTTTGTAAAAAAATCTGCTTATGACTTTTAATTCGAGCATTTTGTTGAACCTTTTGGGGTTTAAGCACATTCTCTGTCAAGTCAGATTTCTTCCTCTTATGGACTGTATTTGCAACTCTATCATACTCAGTGCCTTTCTGGGTTTTTTTTATGTCACTGTCTTGCACTGCGTACTAACAGTAGTCAGCCAGTTGAAACTCAGGGTCTTTATTTTTAGGGGTGCAGGAGTTGCAAAAGGACAAGGGCTCACAGGGCAGAAAATCTGGTGTTCTCGATTATAAAGGTGTGTGTAAGTCTGGCTGGTACTGGTAGCCGGTCAAAGATCAGAACTGTGTCTTAGTTCTTAGTAGGCATTTAAAGGCACTAGTTAGATCTACATGGTTGACATGGTAGAATAACCTACTCAGTCCCCCTACGAGGTCCTACAGAATTACTGTACTTTGGTATTTGCCTCTGCCCATTCAATTTAGTATTTTTTCTGATGCCTTTTATCTTCTCCGTTCATTGGTTAAATCCATTGTGTTCCTTATTTGTCAGAACTGAGTAAAAGTGTACTCTTTGCATGTTTGGGGGAGTTTCATCTCTTTGAATCTTAACTGCAGGTTCCTGCTAGTAGGAGCATTGTTTTCAGTAGGATTACAATAGCCAAGTTAAGCCTAGCAGAATGAGATTCCATCCAAAGTCTTTTCTGTTTTTTTCAATGGTAAGATCCTGGTGTGTGGAATTGCAGAAAAAAACCCATGAAGCCTCTGAAGCCTCAGGCAGCTTGAAGAAAGAAGAGCTGATAATTTTGGCACTGGCAATGCTCAGGAGGAATAAACTACTTCTCAAGAAGAGAAGAAAAAATTTTTTCTGTGTCCACTGTGACCAAAAAACCCCACCAAAACCCAACCACATTGCTGCTCTGTTCTAGTCTTCTTCAGAACAGGTCTTTTTTCACATCTTTCCTCCAGTTATTGGGTAGGGATATCTCTTGGAGAGATGCTTGAAGGCAAAGCCTTGTCAGAATTCACAGGGGATGTTGTTTTGCGGTTATGGTCTAGTGTTGCCTAAATTTCTCTTGGAGATTTAACTTCACTGGGGGGTAGCCAAAGAGTCTTTCCTTTCTGAAGCTCCTTCTATGAAAGCTGTGACTGGTGGCAGCAAAAAATTCTTAAAATTATCAATTTAAACCTCACTTGTGCCAATATGAGTGCAAGTTGGTGCTCTGTCTGCTTATAGTGATTTTAATAATGCATCAACAGGGTGTAGGGTGGAAAATAACAATAAAAACCAAGGGCTCTTTGCATTGCTGCATGTGCGTTATGCTATATGCATCCCTTTAGCTGATTTATTAACTTCACATTTTGTCCTGTAGGTTAAATTAAGTCCTTATCTTCTGAATGACTGGTTTTCTTTCAGCTTAAAATGTTAGTGCTACTTTAATGTCTATGGCTAAATGCACATGAAGTTTAATGGTAGGTTTGTTGTAACAGTGAATTCTTTAGACTGATTTGATAATCCCTAACAGACTCTTTAGCAGTTTTCATTCACTGAATTGTAAAATCCATTACAAATCTCTTTCATTATCTAGAAAAGTTATGCTATATGGTTGATTTCCAAACTTTAATGCTTCAGAGACGAGTTAAATTTTCCAAACATTTCTTACTTTTTCTAATACTGTTAAGAAAATGCTTTGTCTTATTACTTGGCTAATTTCCTTCAAATGTTGAATTGCGGAATGAGGTTTTGTTTAAACAGCTCCAGACCATGCAAGTATTTTCTTAATTTGGATGATTTTAAGAGGGGTAAACTGTGTTCCAGTAAAAATACTGCAATAAAATTTGCAACCTTCGATTCTTCTTTGATCATTTAGGTTCTTTGGGATTTCATTCCCAGCATTGCAAATTGGGTCAGTAATTGACAGTTCATTGTACTGCCATATAATTCGTGTTTTTTTCAAAACCACAACAGAGACATGACTGCCTCCTGGCTAGGGTGAAAGGACCAATTAGGCAACAGGAACTTGGGGTCACTGAACTGCTTCTTCATGCTGGACTCTCACACTCTTGGCAGAGTCTAAAGTAAGAGGAGTTTGTAATCCTGGCTCAGCTGTTTGTGCACCAACAGTAAGGGTCTGTAAGGTAGAAAACTGTATCAAAGGGGAGAACAGTAGAAAATGAGACGTGTGGACCAAAACCAGAAGGAGTAGGGAGGGAGCTTTGTTCATTCACAGAAATCCTTATAAAATCTGTCAATTGATTGTTTCATGTGAGGTGCTGAAAAATTAATGCTAGTGCAGACTGGAATCATTGGATTTCATCTGTGCGTGGAGAGCATAGGGGGAAAGGAGGTGAAACTGCTTAGTCCTTGGGCCTGTGATAAAGGCGGGCACATATCTGAGGGGCATTTTCTCCCTGTTACGGTCTACCATGATTATAGTTCGCTCCTGTGAACAGGAGAGCCTAATAATTCTGTGAAATGCATCTATAAAAAAACAAGCCATAAGAAATAGAACCAACATGATAACTTTATGTAAAATTAACGCCAACTAATCTAACTGAATTTAAAATGTGATTGGTCTTTATTTCAACGATAATCCCCTTATCTATGTTTTTTACAATGTCATCATTACAATGAGACACTGTTTACTAGTCTGAGAAAATAGTTATGTCTGTAGAATGAGTTTTTGGTATGAGAAATCTGCTATAGTTGCCTTAAAGTAAAGAGCTGTAAACCAAGAAATAGCTTTTGGTTGAAATTGAATCTGGTAAATCCCAACTTGGAATTACTCACTATTAGCTGTGTAAGTGAATATCATTTTCCAAAATCAATTTTGTCATTTTGGATTCTTTTCTGTGCTCTATATGTCACAAGTGTTTATCTTGACAGAAACCAATATACACTCCTCTTTGTTCTAAAATTAACCATTTGCGTTGAAAAATAGCATGTAAGGATGAATTGCTATGATAAATGTGTGTAAAGTTATTTTTACATGTATTTTGTTGGCTGTGGTTCTGTTGAAAATTTCCATTAAAAGTAAAGGTATGGTTGTCCAGGTCAGAGGACTTGCTTCAATTAATATTCATTTAGTGTTCCTTTGACATACAAGTATATAGAGAAAGGCATGTTTGGTCATTTGGTTTTATGACATTCTTTTAGTAAGTTTCCAGAAATACAGAAATTCAGCCCTAAATGATTAATGTACTGAAGCGATTAGCTTTAAGTAAAAGATTGTCTCAGAAAAGGCTTTTTATACACGTTGCAGTTAGTGGTTTAATATTTACCTCTAGACTGTCTTTTGTGTTCACCCAGAAATATGAGTTCAATTGTATGTTAGAAACTGAAAAAGCTGTGAATAAACATTGTTCTGTCACAGCAGCAAACAGATCAACTCATGCATTCCCTTCTCCAAATAGACTCCTCAAAAACAAATTTAAGTTGGTGCTTACTATGTGTATTTTTTTGTCTGGTAAACATATAAAATGTATGTCCATCTTTCCTTTGTGTGTTAGACAGTGATGTATCTGGTATATTTTAGAATAAAATATTAATGGCTTTGTTCTATGATCGGGAGGACACTTAAAAGCTAGAATCAAAGGAGAGCATAATCTGCATTTCACTTTTTGAAAATGCCAAATTGAAAGCTGTGAGCCTTCATTTTACTAGAAATGGTTAGTTGCTGTTACAGATAGACTTCAGACCCAGATTCACACACGAGTTGTACAAGAGACAAGAGTGGCTGATATTGGATATTGATAACAACTTCAGTGCCACACCAAGCAAGATGCACACGCTTCATCAAATGAAGTCCTACGTGGGGTGCTTTTGAGGGAGATCTAATAACTTTCGACAACGTATAAGGTTTAGCCTCTAAAATAGTCTTGACTAAGAAAAAGCAGAGTACCATTGGTCACAGGAACATTACACAACAAATTTCAGGAAGGTCAGTAAATGTTGTTAGCTATTTTATCTGTCATGAATAGGAAAAATGCTGTATGTGGGCGAGTATAATTAGGTCATTGGTTTATGAACCAAAAGCCCTATTTTCCCAACATAGTTGTGTATTTAATATATTTCTTTGATTTGGCTGAAAAATTTAGCCAGAAAATTCCCAAGCGACTATGCATATAAATAGCTTCGGAGACATGGATTATTCCAAGGAGGGTTGGCAAGAACACATCTTCATGAAATTTGCTCAATAACCTCCAATTTCAGATACCATGAGACTGTCAGTTTTAAAATACACCCTTGGTGCTACGGAGCTCTCAGAATACCTGTCATGTAGGGACAAGTTCAGGGCAGCTGTGGACCATAGTTATTTCCTTGGACTTCCAAAAGAGGTAGGATATTGCAAGATGTGACGACTGCTGGAGCACAGAGGCTCCAAGGACAGCCGGGCAGCTACTTAGCAAACTGACTTCAAGATGTGTTGGAACAGTATGGTTCCAAATCTCCTGTTTAAGATTGTTTATGTTTTCTCTTGAATGGTAGGGTTGGAATCTGGCCTTGCAAAATAGTTGTTAGTGCAGCATGCATTACTTATTATTGTTTTGGGTCAGGACTCTATGATTCTTCCCAGTAGTCTTTTCAACAGACATCTTGACAAATTTTTGTGCTAGTGTTGCCATGCTCCTAGCTGGGTGCATTTATTCCCAGGATCGGGTTTTTTATTTTTTATTTTTTTTCAGAAGATTCTTTTAATTTCCCTCAGGACAAAGAAGCACTATTAACACATTAGCTTAACAAACCATTTAGTTATTCTGGGATTTGCGTTCGGATTTGGAAAGGGTGTTAATACATCATCCATTGGAAGTTCTGCTAGAGTGTGGTGCACATAACGTTTGAAAACTGTTTCTGTCACCAAAAACTGCCTATTCTGTAGCTGGCTCAGATCCAGCTTCTCCCAATTCGGACCCATACTGGGTTTGTGCCAGCCAGCTACTATGTCTCTGTTCCCGTCAGAGGCAACACTTGAATTTTGCTATTTGAACTGCTGCACAATGAGTGTGGAAGTAATGAATGAAATACCTAGAGAGGCAAGGTGGGAAAATAGATGGGTTTTGCACTCATTTGGGACAAGCTACATAAGCCACCACAAGTTGGATACACGTGGGCAATGTGACTATTCTAAACCTGTGCCAATAACAACTTGCTTTTACTAAATAGAGTGACATCTGCTTGCCTCTCTCCAGCAGCCGCCTTCAGTCTGCCAATGACAGCCTCTCTATAAATGTGATTTTCATCCAAGTTTGTATTGCTTTGACTGGTCTTCAGGAGACCCATATGTTTCTCTCCCTCACCGGGGTTTGTAACACTTTTTAATGTTTCTATATGGTGGTAATGAAGTGAGGATATTGCTGGCACAGGCAAAAAAGAATGGAGTCCATTGAGCAGCCAAGTGCCGTTTTGGGGTGACGCAGAGCAGTGTCTCAGTGGTGTCTGCTAGTGAGCCTTGGGATGATGCTAGGTGGAAGACATCCCACGGTTGTCCCAAAGGGCTTATGTGCCTCTGCAGCTGCTCTTACCTTCACTAGATTATGGGTTGGAGAGAGGGGGAAGCCTCAAGGGCTGTCCACTACACAGGATAATTTTATGTTTTTAATATTTTTAATAAGGCATTTTAGCAGTACAGTGCCACATCAGTTTCCAGCCTGGTGGAGGCCAGTAAACTCCAGTGAGGCAAGGCTGTATTTGTAAGAGAATTTAAATCACCTGGGTTTTTTCTTTATAAGAGAAATGTCTGTATTCATTATTCCCTTTATTGATTTAATTCTAGCTGTTCACCTCATATTGATCTGGACTGCCCACCAGAGAGTTTCACTAGAGTATTTTTCTTTTCAGTCAATGATTAAAAGAAAAAGCCCCACACCTCTATATTAGGCATTGTCTGTAAGAAGCACTTTCTAGGAATAGCTAGTTTTATCACACTTTTGTTGTCTATTTTTGTGATTGCTGACACCTAATCATCACACAGAAGTGCTGAGGTTGAATGACTCAATATAAAAAATGAGTAACTTCCCTTCCTTTGCCCCATCGCCCAAGGCTTACTTTCAATCTTAACTTCAAAAGAATATCCTGACTGTTCATGTTATCCCACTTTTCATCCCACTCTGTAAAAGCAGGATGCCTGTTTCCCTGCCCCCCCTCCAATTTCTGAAAGCAATAATACAGAAATCTTAAAAGAGTTCTTTGAGAACTGTGTGGGTTTGATAAGCCCCCAGTCCAATTCCAAACCTTCTGAATCTGTTGGGTTTTGTAATGTTAGAAACAGTTCTAGGATGCTTAAAGGAAGGGAAATAACATTTTACTATACAAATTCTGCCTGGAAGTGTGTTTCTTTCTGCCTTGGTTTTGCAGAAGCTTTAGTAATGAAGAGTTTTGTTCTTTGTATCTTGTCTACCTACTCTTTCTTCTTTCTGTTGTGCAGTTCCTTTTATGAAGAGAGAGTCAGTTAAATGTGCCTGTCTTGTTCATTAAACTGTTGTGCAGGGAACAATGGAAGTCATGTAAGTTTAAATAACCTCCCCTTCAGTAGACATAGGCATCTTATCTGTGAGCAGCAAAGGATACTATACCCATTAGTTGCTTTCAGTTGCTTTTATATTTACTGCATTGTACTCCTTGTTACTGTGGACAACTTTTTTTTAATTCATTCCCTAAAAAGTCTACTAGGCTGTAGATTAGCACGTTACTTTTTTGTTGTTGGGATGCTTTTGGCTAACAGAAGAAAATAGGTTGTTTTTTTTAAAAATAAAAAGCAGCAGTTGTCACTGGGTAAAGTTATTAATATTACTTATCAAAGTGTCAGTTGTTCTTCGTATACCTTGCTGATTTGTCTGTAGTTTGGCCAGACCTCATCATTATGGGAAGCAAGCAGACGTTGCATAGATGGTATAGATGGCAATTTAGCACTCTTGATCGAGAACTGGGGTGTCTTTCTGCAGCCATTCTTGCCTAGGTTATGCATCTCTGCCACATCTCCACCATGTTATCTAGGTCCCTTCTGTGGCCCTGTGCTGTTCTGCCTTTCACAAAGTTTAAGCATGCGTCACCCCACACTGAAAGACAAAATCTTACTTCCCTCAGTGTAGAATTAAAACAAGTGAGAGTGGGGTATTTTTCCCATGAAATCTACTTCATGCAGCATTGGCTGCTCTGCAAGGAGTTCAGCTCCAGTTGAGGTTCACTATTGACTGACAGTTGATGTTTCATGGAATACTTGAAACAAACAGGTAAACTAATCGGTCCTCTGTGAGAGATCTGCCTCCTGGTCCATCCAATCATTGTTCAGGAAGACTTTCACTATCACAGGAAGCTTCAGATGAGGAGCTGATGACTGAATTAATGACTGAGGAGCATCTGGACAATGCTGTTAGTCATACGGTTTAGTTTTAGGTTGCTCTGTAAGGAGCACAGGGTTGGACTTGATGATATCTATGAGTTCCTTTCAGCTTCAGATGTTCTAGGATTGTATGATTCTGTAGACCCAGTGACACTTCCTGTCAGTGCTGTGGAGCTAACTCCACTGGGTGTTAGAGAAATGGCACATTAAGTGTCAAATTTTCAGTGTCACTCTCCATGCTATACTTGACTTTCACACAGATGGGTTGTAGAACCTTGTTTTGTCTGTGCAATGTATTTTGAAATGAGACAGCTTGTGCAAATTGGAAGCATGCATGTAGGGCATAAGCACCAGTGCTAGTTTTGCAAGAAGCTGTAGGAAGAACTTTAGGCAGAATATGTCCTGCTGATAAATGGCAGTATTCAGGCTAAACTTAATGACTCATTGTTATTTTATATTGTTTCATTGTTTCTTTCACAATGTCTCTAACCTAGAAAAACAGACACAATTGATAAAATTTAAATGAACACGCTTCATAGACCTCTGAAATTTCTCACACCCCACCACACCAAGGGCCTCAAGGCCATCATCGTATTTTTTCACTAGTAATATCCAACAGTGCAAGACAGATCCCTTCCTGAAGAATTGCTGTGACATGACATATAATTTTATCAGTGCTTTATGTAGTGTTTCCGCATTCTGCAGTTAGGCGGTTTGTTTCCTTGGTCTCATTGCATTCCCAGTAGAAAATGGCTTGCGGTCTTTTGCTTCTAAAATAGAGAAAGTACAGACTCTAAAGAATTACATTAAGCTTGAAACTTGACAGTTTGACAGTACCAAGCCCTTGCCGTAATTGCTTTCATCAGTTCCCACCAGATTTAGAATGAGCTATTGTTACTGTTGCCTGAATATCTTATTACAATTAGCAATACTGAGTAGAAAAGGTAGAATGGATTCCTTTTCTCATAACAGATGGTGGAAAGCTGGTCAATAAATTACTTTAAAACCTATGTTGGTTATTAAACAGCCACAGAGTTAAACAGCCTTCACAGTTTGCTGCTTTGATCTAGATATCTACCATTTATCATTATTTTTCAGGGATCAATATAAATTAATTTATTGTTTCATTAATGTTTCCTTAAAATGTTCTCATTGTTTAAAAAATATGAATAGAATCTGTATATCAGCACCTATTAATTTCTTTATTGATTCTGCTATATGCTCTACATTGAGACAGATACTTACAGTGAATGCTGTATATCTGACAGAACAATGCAAAAGGAATTACATACATAGTGAATGCACAAATATCACCGTTGAAATCTAACCAGTGAGTAGGGTGTGCTTTGGGTTTGTTTGCTTACTTATGGTTTATATCAAAACCTAATAGTGCACATAGTCAGGACAGTCTTGTTTCGTTGGGTTTTATTCCATCATTGGTTTTAAAAGATAAAAAGCAATAAGATAGCCACATACTTTGGACTAGTGTCTCACTGGTGAGTTCAGTCATGTCTGGGAAAAAAATGCAAATAGGTTAAAAATACAGTCCACTGACCTCCTGCTGAGTCTTGGGAGGCTGATGTTGCTGTGTGGTGTACAAAGAACCTATACAAAGCAAAATAAAGCCAGTGGAGAAATTCCCTTCTTTTATGACCAGACCTATAATCTTTAACAGGCAAGTGTCTATATGTGTATTTACAATACAGTCAATTGTTACACTACATATTGTTAGTAATAAAACTCTTCAAAAGATTCACTGGGGGATTAGGAGGACTGTGTGTCCGCAATATCATGGAAGGAATTGCAACTTGCTCTGCACTGTACTGGAACAAGTGAGAGCAAGAACTCATCACCCCTGAGATGAGTCCTCAAAGCTAAAGAGCTTTGGTAATTCCATGTGCAAGCATTTAAAAACTGCCAATGACTTAGTCTAACTCTGCTCTGAAAGAAGCTGATTTTATTAAATCATTTATTAAATAAAGGAGAGCTATACTAAGCTTGCTCTGAAAATCCAGGTTTCAAACTGAATTGTGAAAAAATCCTTTGGTTTTTTTTCCAATGATACTAGAAATGCTTTCTGTCTGCTGGATTTGTTGGGAAGCTTTTCAAATACATGTTTTTATTTAAAGTAGTGCTAAAAGAAACCCTTTTTAAACTACTAGATCTTTAAATTGTTTGCATCCATTTGTATTATCTGAACTGCTCATTCTGTTCACTAGAATTTATGCCAGGGCTAAGGCCGTTATGTGCTATGTTTCAGATGGGAGCTTCTATCTGTTTTGTTCTTTCACTTTCTCTCCCTCTCTCTTTTGCAAAGATAGCTATTTCAGACACAACCAAGATGCAAAATGTTAAAACTATCACAATTGTAATTAACAGATGACAGTGACTTCTCTGTGATGTTGGACTATAAACCTACTATCAAGTCTTATTTTTTCTCTGGAAACTAAAAATAGAGGCATCAGTTGAGGAGGTGTGCTTGAAAAATGTGTGTTACTCTTTTCCTCTTTCGCAGTACTGTAGCATGAATGAAACCAGATCAGTTTCCAGTAAGTGGATTTGTCACGAATAACCCAAGATGCAGGTGTAATTGCATTTTCAGTGATTTATCTGTATAGCACACTGGGTTGTTCTACATAGGCAACATCTATTCAACATGTACACCATCATTATTCTTCTCTACACGTTCTCCTAATGAAGTCCCAGTTGCCTACCTGTATGGTCTTTCATTTTCTCTTAATGCATTGGTAAGATAAAAAACCCTTTAGAGCACTGTGCTGAAACTCAGAAAAAGGCAAACTATCTAAATTTGCCAGTGGTGCAGCACCAGCACAATTATCAAGGCTCTCTGCAGATTAAAATTTTATAACATTTGTGGTTTGAAATCTGGTTTGAACCACACCAGTACAAGACAACTTCAGTGGATGTATTTCATATTTACACTAGTATATCAAACTGAAGATAAAATCTGACTTAGGCTGTGGAACTGAAATGGCTTTGTAATGAAAGTTATCATACACTGGTATCTAATCAATGTTGTCATGTTTTGCCCCTTTTCATTGTATTCTATCTTTTCTACTGTATTTGTCCTATTCCTTTTATTACCTGCGAAGATTCTTCAAGATTCTGGGAATATTAGAGTGGGCCCGAGAATGGGAGTGTAGGGCCACTTTGTAAAACAGAAATTTACTGAATGTTACTGAATACACAGAAACAAACCCTGGCTCAGGGAGCCTCTGAGGTGCAAATGGCTGGAGGCTGGAAAAGCACATTGTACTCTTCAGGGGGTATCTTGTCTTGGCTGCTGTTGGAGCACAGATTCTGGGCAACATTGGGTTAACCCAAGGACAGCTGTCCCCACGTTGTAGACATTTGGTAAATTATCTTTCTCATTACCCCTTCTAGATTGGCTGAATTGCCTGTTTCTTCATTGTAGTTAGGCACTGAGTTCAGCCCAATGCTTACCAAAATTACTGAATGTTTTTCAGTTGCATGATGTGTGAAATGAAACTTGCTGGTGTCCATTTCTAGTGCCGAGTAAGATGCTAAGATGCTAAGCAAACTTGGAGTGTGAAGCATAAGGTGATCTCTCCAAGTAAGGGTGGTGAGCACAGGTTCATGAAATGGAAAGGTAATAATCAGAAATTTCCATTTAAAATACAGGGTTGGCTGCTGTCTTTCAGCTTGCTGTGCTCATCAATTGGTGCCTTGTAACTCCTGTCCATTGGTGGTCTTTGTTCCTTTCTCAAAACCAAGATGAGTGGCCTACTAATGCAAAGGCAGGTCTGGAGCAAAAGGCATTCTGGGCTCTCCTCTCTTCCATCATTGGGGACAGATCTGCATCAACCCCAGTACAGTCACAGCCTGTTAGCTTTCGGCACCAGTTAAGTCTCTAACCTTCTCTACGTAACACTGAGGGAGGTCTCTCCGTGCATGAGTAAGCTGAGACTGTCCCTTGATCCTGGTACAACATGTATGCAAACTGTTCTGCCAGAAAAGTAAACCACTGAAATTTAAGAGCTAAACAATCATTTGACCATTTATGGAAAAAAAAGTAGAGAAGCTTATTAGGAAGAGAAACTCACTTTATATAAGAATTCATGTGAAATATGCACACAAGGCCAGTCCTGTCCTTCCGGTTAGTTGGTGGGGTGTTGGTTTTGGAGGTAGTATAACCTCTCTCAAAAATGTTACATTCTAGACTCTTTGGCATCAAAGTAAAAAACATTGTTTAATTTTACACAACAAGTAATGACTTGGCTATTTGGTGTATTACGAAATGCTCCTAATAATGTCCTTTCTGCAGATCTTGCTGCTTAGGCAGACCCTGAGAGTGGAAATGGATGGAATTGGGGATTTGGAGAAGAAACAAATGACTTTTGAAGCCTGCTTATGTCATATAGCAATTGTATCATAAGCTACAGATGATTCCTGCTTCATATAATAATAGAAAATATATTTTGAAAGTGGTTTCTTTACCGAATAGACATTTTGATGAATGGGTTCTCTAAGGGAAAGATTGTTAAAGCACCTTAAGCATATGTCCAAAGTAAAAAGAAGTATTGCCAGAAAGTTAAGAAGTTCAGGAGTCAGCACCATGCTCTTTAGCCCCCATTCATTTGCTTTATGCACCCTAAAGTAAGGAGTAGGGTGGGCATTAGGTGAACAAAACTGACAACTGATCTCTACGTTGGGTGAGGAGGTGTCTCAATGACAGGTAAAGTATGATGAAAATGCAGAGGAGAAAAATTTCAATTTTAGCCAGAAAACACACTGGCTATTGCAGTATCCAGCTCTGTTCTGTCTCAGCGAATTGCACCAAAGCCATCTGTACCTATTTTCACCTTTTTTTTTTTTTTGTACTGTTGTTTGAGCATGTTTCAGCTCTTACAGGTGTCAATGTAGACAGGAGTTTGATCTTAAATATCAAAAGTTTGATCTTATTTCAGAAAAGTATGAATTAATTCAGACCTGCACAGAGACGGCAGAAGGAACATAAGAGAAGGTGAATGTGAATTAATAGGCAGCAGAAAGGAAAGAATAATTCTTGGTAATAAAACAATTCTATATTCCGTAGAGACCTACTGGAGACCTATCAGAGGAGTGAGAAAAAGCTTATTATACTTCATTTCTTCTACCTTAACTTGTAAATTGAAACCTGTTCCTAGTTATTCAATTTGCTGCTCATAGTTTTATTAAGATCTTGCTGCTGCTCTGTCTTTCTAAGTGCATTTGATTGTTAGAAAATATATACATAAGTCATACCCCTATGCTGTACTGATCCAAAATGTTTTTCTGCAGTGAGCCAATTAAATTGAATGATCCAAAACTTCCTGAGCAGATCTGTGGATAATAGATAATCCGGGCAATAATAGGTTTCTGCTATATAATACACGTACAAATTGGTCAGCAGAAAGGAAGAATTTGATTTATTCAGTCATGGGGGTTATAAAAGATCGGTTTTAGAATTACACACATGTATTCTCTTACATCCTTCTGAGATGATGATGTTTTTAGCTATACCTAGTAATTTTGTAAAGACATCAGAGTACCTTGGTGTGGTAATAGGAAAGGAAAGAAGTTTTCATCATATGAGCACCGGACTAATCCATTTTTCTTTAGGAATACTTTTAAATCTTTTAATCTATGAAGTTGTGGGTTTTAATTCTGTAGCAATCAATGCAAAAGGTGGACCCGGGAGACCTGCAAGCTAAGGCCATGGTTTAGGAGGCTTTGTAAGCTCATGCTTAACTTTAAGCAAGTTCTTAACTCACGTTGAAGTCATTAGGATTTAAACAGTCACTTAGAGCCTCAGTACAGTAAAGGAGTTGAAAGATGTGAAACATCTGAAGCACAACCTAGGTTTTAGGGCTGCTGGATTTTCCTCCAGTTAAATGCTCTTATTTTTGTGGTTTGGTGCAATGTGGTTTTACAGTTGTAGCTGCCATCTGCGGGCTTCATATTTTCAGATGGAAAACATGGCCCTCCACACTCCACTGCTTTCTGACAGCTGCAACAGCCAACTTGACCCCTTCTGTTGGGGACAACAGACAGAGGAGCACAAGGACACACATTTCCTACGCAAGAAATTGGTTCAGGGATTTTTATTTGCCCCCTTAGCTCTCCAGCTACGGTTTATGATCACCCTGAGGGGGTAAGAAAAGGTTAGGGAAAGAAAGCAGCTCCAGGGTTTGACAGCCTGGAAAAGGCTTATGACATCATTTAGCTGGTGCTAATGTTACATAAATGTATATGTGATAAATAGCACTTAACAACTATGAGAAATGGCTTGTAGCATTTACCAATAAATTTGAAATGTACTGGATTTGTGGGCCTTGACAAAATTCCTAAACAAACTAAGTTTTTCTTTACTATATACTCCTTTAGTTATGATAAAGAGATTTGTGGTTTTTTTCCCAGTGAAGGCAGTGGAGCTAGTATGTTCCTCAAAGTGGATGTGGTCTAGTTTATTTAAGCAAGAAGGAGTTTAAGTGGAAATGAGCCACAGAAATGCGTGCCACTTGTCTAAAACAAATATAGTTTGTGCTTTTCCTTACAAGTGACATCTATTGTTAGATTTTTAAGTAGATCTTTTGTTAGTAAATATCCACAAATGCATTTGATCAGATGAAAAGATCCAAGGCTATATTTATATTACAAAACTGTAATTTTTTGTTTTAAACAAGGACCTGCAGATATGCCAACTGAAGTTAATTGGGAATTTACAACTGAATGGATGCAAACCCTTAAACAAGTACTATCAGCATTGTTCATTCAGATGGTGTGGTGTCTGTGCAGCCATTTTGGACATTACATGTGATTTTCTGAGGATCTTTAGACTATCTGTTTTGTAGGAATAGATAAATAGAGTGGATGATTAATAGCATTTAGAACTGGTCTAGACCAGTCACTGGAAGTTATACCAACATTAAAAGTTGTGTCAGTAGGAGGGATATGAGTATCTTCTCAGTGTAGCAGATTTGCTTGTGACTTTATTCTTGCTGTAATCATTATATCAATTTCTGTGATGTTTTAAGGGATTCCCAGTTCACTTTTCTGCCTCTGAAGTATTCCAGGGATATGTAAAGTAAAAAAACAACAACAGTTGTATAAGCATTGTTCCCATTTGATAGTTTCTAGTTCTAGAGAACAAAGACTGGATCTTGCAAGTGCTTACGTCAGTGTTTAGCAATTACCATGTTTTTTAAAGTTTTGCTTTAGGTTTTCTTTATTAGCGAATTCCAGACATTGTGCAGCTTGGCTTTCAGCCAGAGGTGGAAGCTTGTTAAGGAACATTGGTTCCCTGGCTGAACATTAAATTCGTGTTTGCTTCATGGAAAATTTTCTTCATTAACTAGGTAATTGAACAAGATTATTAATATTAGTATTAGCATTAGCATTAGTGTTATTATTATTATTATCTGGCTGCTGACCTTAACTGAGACTACTCTGTTTGTCTTATACAATGAAGACAGGAAAATGCCACACATGGAGATTCTCTAAGAGGGATGGAGACAGTATCCCTTAAGGCAAAAATCATTCTTTTCAGGTACTTCTTGACTTTTGTTCGGGTCAGGTACAACTTGGGCTCTGCTGATCATTGACACCACCACTCTCATCGGATGATTGAAACTGTCAGAAAAAATTTCAGATTCTTCACTAATGTAACCTAGGGAAAGGTCCATCAACTCTAATTTCAGATCAAGAAGGTGATTGTATCCAGCAAGTTCTTCACAACTTGATGGCTTTTACATTTTGCAAGATCTATTAAATATATATTGGGGTTTTTTCATATTATTTCTAGGAATAAATGCTAGAGTAGACTATATCTGGAAATTGAATACTTATAATACTGCTGACACCTAAGCCAAATTATTGTTTCATTTTCCATTTTGAATTGAATTAAAAAGAAAGGCACCTTTGTAATTTACCTTGTATTATAGTCTTTGTAGTGTTTCTGTGAAGGAGAATATCATTACGTTTTTAATCACATTTACCTTGAATTTTGTCTATTTACATGTTTAACATTCAACTTTAAAGAGGTCTGTCTGCACATAGTGTTCTTGATGTATCTATTCACAGAAGAAGCTTTTGTTGTTTCTCCATTACACCATTTCTTTTTCTTTTCATGATTGAACTTTCTTCTTTTTGGCCGGTAGTCATAGGCAGTCAATATGATGTCTCCCAGGAGCTGACAGCATGAGGTATCAAGGCCAAGGTTTTACATATGGCCATTGGCTTTACTCAGAACTCCTTTCATAATCCTTCCTCTAATAACGATGGCTGATGAGTGCATGTCTTCTGAGGACTTTCTGTGAAGATGATGTTTTTACAGACAAGACAGCAGATTGCTGGTAAATCAAAGAATCCAAGTGGGTTTTGTGCAGTGGACTAAAAGTACCATTTCTGGAACACGAATGTTGCTCTGAGCTATTGCCCTGTCAGTCTTGTAGTGCAAGTGTTCATTAATGTTTGAGGTTCCTCGCCTTTTTTTCTGTGCCAATGCTGTAATGACTACCAGTTCTCTGTTTATGACCTGCTGCTGCCGCCTAATTCTCATGATACCAAAGAAAATATATGTCAGGTTGTATCATTTGTTAACATCTCTCACGGTATTAAGCCTTCATTTTTTTGAGATTAATGACAAAAATATACTGTTAAACCAAGCTAAGGAAGGATACACACTGAAAAATTCAGCCTTTTCCTAAAACATTGCTGCACAAGAGCTGAGATTTCTCTTAGTAAAATGCCAGCTTTTGATTGGAACTGATTATTTTAATTACTAAAAAATGAGGAAAATAATTTAATGGTTCAAGGACACAAGTAATGCCTCCTATATTGCTTAAGTTGCTTGGGAAACTTTTATAGCTATGTTAATTTACAAGGGTATTTATCTTTTTAAATCCCACAAGAGTTGCCTGAGAACACGAAATTGAGTAAAATCATAACCACAATCTGCTGGGCTGGCTATGCTAGCATAGCTGAGTGCAAGAACTTTTCATCTTTCCAGAAAATACCACCTCGACATGAGCAATTGTGCTTATGTGCAGCCTCTGACCTGATTTTCCTTCAGCACAGCTACAACTTGTTTTATCATTTTGTCACTAGGAAACTCTTCAATTCTGTCACTTGTGGCAGTCACGTAGTAGATTATTTTCTACTTCATACTGCTTCTCAAACAGTATCTCAGGGAACTGGCCATCTGTTGCAGCAGGAACAGTGTTGTGCAGTTCTTCTCTGGAGTCTGTGTGAATCTGGGAATAATTCGTCACGGAAAACAAATCTAGCCTCCTGCAAATGAAGGTGGTGTGTTTTCTGCCGAGCTATACAGAGCCTTCACCCTGCATGACTTTGAGTTTCTGTGCTGTTAAGTATTGAAGTGTTGCGTGTCTTCTGTTTCTTATGTTCCTTACTCAGCTGTGAAAAGAAATATCAAGTAATGCAACCACTTTCTTCCAAATCTTAGGCCAGAATCTCAGCTAGTGTAAGTCAGCAGAGCTCCACTGACATTATTAGTGCTACAGTGATCCACACCAGCTGTGGATCTGGTCTTCTGTCTCAATTTATGAAGGGCTTGAACTAAATGTCAGGAAATATGACATGATCTCTTAGAGTCAGCAGTTCTCCAGATGTGTTAATGGAGTTTAAGTTTACCAAAAGGAACGACTTCAAAAGTGATCCAACAGAAGAATAAACTTTCAAGAAGAGTGCCTTACAGGCTTTTTGGTGAGAGAGGACCCTACAACTCACTGCAATTTAAAGAACTAATTCAATTATTCATAAGGATGTGGTAATTGAGCTTCAGTGAGAACTGAAGATTCAAAATAATTTCACAGGACAGAGCAAGCTGCTGGCATTCAGTGAATAATTGCCATGCAATTAGGAATCATGAAGTCTTAACACCAAAATCAAGTTGCTTATGAACTTCATGTAAGAGTCTATTGCTTCCATTTTGCAGTTGTAGTTGGGTTTATTCACAGGCACGGTATTACAGCTTTTGGAGATTAAATGAGGACTATGTTAAAACAACACAGAAGCTTATTAGTTCTTACTGTGTAATGTTAAAACTCAGCAGTGATCTGGCTTATAGATGTGATCTCATGTATGGTGTTGAAAACAGTTATTTTAGCCAATGAAGATAAAATTATTGTTGACGTTGCTTATGTACTGTCAGGCTTACTTTTCAAAATCAGAAAACGCTAGAATAGATGAAACCCCAAAGTCAACAAATGTGGGGTCTCATAAGTCTTTTAATATGCCTAGTCGTACATGCCTGTATGGCATATGTGCATATGCTGTAGAAAAACCTTCCAGTAACTGAAATACGCTCTGGTGGTGCAGACGTCTCCACACCCTAATTTGTTTGCAGATGAGACCTTTCAGAATTAATTAAAATGGTCAATGTGTGGCTCCACATTGTGTAATTTTCATATGTTCTCACTGGAGACTTAATGCTTTAGATAGACCCAGAGAAGAACAACACACCTTTGGTAAGTAAGCTTGAGTGTCACACTGTGTTGGTGTTTGCTACCAATATTTAAAATAAAATTAGACTACAAATAAGTAGATTACTAGCAACTGGAACAGCATTCAGTGATCTGATCCTGCTAACCAGGATAAAGGTCTCATTCTGGCCGGTTTGCCTCACAGTTAGTTCAAGTGATTTTTGATGAGACACACATCTGTGTAGTTGTCACTGCATACCAAAAGGAAAAAAAAAAATGTTTGGACACGATTTATTCAGATCTAAAAGAAAACATTTTGGAAGCCTTCACAGAGAAAGCTAGTTAGACTTCTGGGGAAAGTAATTATCATAATCTGAATATACCAGTACATTGAATTTACAGTGGTTTGCAGAACTAGAGTGATGGATAGAGTGGTGTGGAAACTCTTTTGAATATTGGAGAGCTCTTAGCAAGTGATGGCATCCAAGATTCATCATTTACTGGGGTTTTGCTGATTCCACAGGAGCATGGGGGCTACCATCTCTAAAAGAAAGTCATTCTTCGGGTCTGCATCAGGAAACATCATAGTGAGAGCTTTGAACTTCCAAGGCCTTGACAGACTTGAGGTGTGAGAAGCTATGAATCACACTGTAGCTGGAATCTTAGGAAACTCATTGTATTTTGAAGATTGCAGTGTTTTATAAGAAGTTGTACTCCCTATGTATGCATCTTGGACCTGAATCTGTTTGAAACCAAATTTAAAAAGAAAAAAATTTGCTGAATTTCACTAACTATATTGGCTCTACAACATGAAGCAGTTGAATGCAAAGAATGCGAATGTTTCATTTAGTATGAAAATTAAGATTGCTTTTCATGCCTCTTTGCAGTAAGCTCTCATGTGGCAGCATTTGAGAGTAACACTTTCCATCACTTAGGTGTAGTTCTTTTCATCCTATTGGCTGATGTGTTGGCCTTGGTAATATACAAATTTTTCAGTTTCTGTCAGGATTATACCAGTGGAATATACCTGGGCATGAAGCCATCAACCCTTACAAAACTCCAGCCACTCCAAAATCATGCAATACAAGCACTTCAGATCTGCTCCCTGCTTCCTACACAGATTCCCTGCAGCATACTGAGCCAAGATTAAGAGATTATGTCTTATTTTCAAAGTAGCTAGTGATGTTGACCTGGAATACCTTGCACCGAAAATGCCCATATCTGTGATCAGTATTTGTCCTGATACAGTTCTCAACTGTCAACTTTTCTGTGCAGAATTCAAAGATTTTTTTTGTGGGTTCAGCCTATTCATATAAGATTCATTCCTTTAAGGGTCAGAAGCTGCTGCACATCCCACTGTTTCTGGAAACACAAGATACGTTGCCTTCCCAGGCATAAGTGCAGAGCTGTCTTTACCAGAACAGTGTCTTGGAGAGAGAGAAGAAATAGTGAACATGGTCTCTTGACATTTAAATTATCTATGTTAATGATGACAGTCAGAGGAGTGCTAAATAGGACTGGTTGATGCAGAGAGCGTGTTTTTCAACAAAATGGATGTTTGATTCAGGCATGAAGTTTTCAGGTAGAACTCTGTGTCCAGCTGAGGGCAAACCTGCACCTTGGCATACACATGTCAGAGAATGGTATGCTATTTGCATACATTTATAGCAAATGTAAACATAACACCTGTACGGGGGAAGGCCAGGGATTTGAAAGTCCCCAAATAGCCGGAAAGATTTTCTTCATTTGCCTGTTTTTCTTCTGCTCTTTTGTGAGCAGAGAGGCTTGCACCTTCGAGGAGAGGATCTTTGACTCAGCTCAGTGTGATTTTTCATGTGCCTCCATGTGAAACCAAGGTACAATAGACACATGCTTAGTGCCAAAGAAAAATTAGGGTGGTTAAAAGAGCATCATCCTGCATGGTAGTAGAAGAGCAGATCCTCTGTATGTTTTCTGCATTTGTTCTGCTCTCCCTAGCTCTTCATGTGGAAATTGTAGGTAAAATGATCATTCTTAGGGTCCTAAAAATTGTAACAAAATTGTTGAAACCTTGACATGAATAAGCTGAATTTTGTCTGTTTTGACATTGCCATCTTAGCAAGTAATTAGGTCTTACAAAAAGCACTTTTCTCTTGCATATAACCTTAATAAAAAGCTCAAAATACACTATTAAATGGTTGCCTTCACAGTGTATATGCTGGAATTGTTTATATCTATTTCTGAATTTGTTTTGAATCTCTTTGCTTTATATTTCCAGACCTGATCTGGCCTCACAGAAGACATTGGACAAGCATTGCCAGGATATGATGTCTCTCGAAACACTGGAGAACACTTGTGAGCCAGAGGACCTCTTTGATGACATCTAGCTATGTGTTGGCTGATAAACTGAAAGACTGTTGCTTCTACTAGAGTTAAGCTGTAAAACTAAAAGGCTTTGTTATAGACACTGAGCTGAAATCTTTATTCTGAGGTGGTATTTGATGACACATTGCTATAATCCTCTTGCACTGCACTCCTACCCATTCTTCACTACGCAGTTGTAAACCCTTGGCCTGCTAGGCTTGATTCGTGACAGCCTTGACATCAGTTTAGCCTGTAGATCTTTTGTCATTTGTGTATGGGGAATGAGTGCACCATCACTGCATTTTTACATCCTAACAGTCTCTGGATGTTGGTTGTATCCAGGATCAATTGATTTCCAGATGTCCCTAGAGAAAAGAAGATTAGGGATACCACTGTACTTTTGTAAAATACTGCCCCTTTCTTGAGAAACTCAGCTTACATGTGATCTAGCTAAGTCATCTTCAACTTTGATTGAAATATAGCTTCCTAAACTGTGAGTTTATAATGATATCTTTGGATGGGAAGCATCCAAAGAAATGTCCTTTCACTTTTTACTTAAAGGTTCTCTGAGGCATTACTCATTATAAGATATTCTTGCTTTGGGGAGTAAAGTGCTTATAAAGTCACTATTGATTCTATTTTAACCTTCTATAGAAACCTGTAGCCTTTAAAATTGTCATTTTTGATACTCCATACTTTTTTAATATGATTTATAAAAAAAAATAAAACACAGTTTTGGTTTTATTTGCTTAGACCCTGTATGAACAAAGGGACTAGTTAGCAAAGCATGTAAATTTGTGACCTGTTCTTGCTCAGAGCTGATGCATTGGTTTAAGGCTTCACCAAAGAAAAAGCTAGCAACATGTATTTACCTTCTGCAGTCAAAATCAAGTGTACAGAATTAAGCATGGATGTCGGTTTCTGCTGTGGAATCTTAAGAGCTTGAATCAATTCTTATTTAAAGCTGAGGGAGCCAGTTCTTCTGTCTCAGAAAGGATGCGATCCAACAAAGGTTCTAAATTTAAGTAATGTGATTATTCCCATTGAAGTCAGCAGGACTATGCAACATAGTCCTGCTTCTGTACTCCATGGCTGAAATGGTCCTTGGAAGCCACTTGGTATTTTTAAAGTGGTGGCTTATTTTGGCCCTGATTCTGCCAAAATTCAATCCTATATTTAACTAAAAGCATCTGTGTCAACATTTGCAGGATCATGACCTCAATTAAGAACCTACATGAGGATCTGGGAATATTATATATAAGCATTCCTTTTTGAAAAACATGGTCACAGCATTTTACGTTGACAAAGGTCTATGGGACAATGTTATTAATCACAGAGTAAAAACATGAATGGCCAAAATATTTTGCTTGCTACAAAGGCTTAGTGCCTGAGAAATGACAGGACCACAAAAGAACTATTCATATATCCATTCACAGAAACTGGCTGATTTAAAATCTTCCAGTGCTGATCTGACAATACTTTGAGGAAAAGCTTGTATGTAGTTTCAGTTTTAATGTGAAAATGTTCTATGACTTAATCCGAAATACAAGAGCATGGTTTAGTTGTGCCTGAAGCAGAAAGTGACAATAAATGGAGCTCAACAGGCCACAAAACTCTGCTTTCAAGAAACCGTTGGTTTCTAATAGGAAAATGTTGCTATATAAATAGAAAATGTTACATACAGTTGGCAAATGTAATAAAGTCTGTCCAAATGTTTATTATTTTCTCCTTTTTTGAGGTTTATAGGATCAAGCCAGGAGTTGAGCAGAAAATTACACAACTTGGACTGTGTGAGCATGGGTATGTCATCTAGATAGAGGTAGCAATGGTATGGAGCCTCTTTCCAATCAGCTGAGACAATTCCTCTCCCCTTGAAGCCTACTTAAAATATGTCAGTCTCCACAGCCATGTGAGAATTGTTAGTAAAATACTCCTTTCTGAATATTTATGTGAGAAAATATTGCTTTTCTGCTGATAAGGTTCCATTTTCCCATTGACTATGAAGAGGAAAAATCCACCAAAATAAGCACAGAATATTTGTGAGAGTGGAGGTGATATTACAAAAGCTGCAGAAAAATCAGTGAATCTTCTTTATGATGCGTATTTGTCCATAAGAAGTGGAGACATTAACTTTATCCTCAAACTTGTTCATCCCAATGCATTGTAATAGACCCAATGGACTGTATTGACCAAGCCAAGAAAAATCTCTTTCAAACTAACCTGTTGTATTTGGGAAGGGAATTGAGTAAAAACATTCATAATACATTTTTTTAAAAAATATGAAATTAATATGACAGTGCTGTTTGTTTAAGACTCTGGGAAAAGCTGGGATCTTTGCTATCTCTCCATGGTGATCAAGTTCCTGCTGCAAGAAGTTTCCAAAGCTTACAGAGTAGAAGCGAGTCAATAGACAGTGATCCTATTCATGTATCGAATATAGCATTCACCTGTTTCACAATGACACAGAATCTCCTAGTTTATGTTCATGCTTCATCCATTATACGTGGATTCTCTGGTGCAGAGTTACTGGGTCATCACCTGTTTTTCTGTTCTGTGTTTGTGCAGCTGACTATTCCCATATGGGTTTTATAACTGGCATTTAACAGTACTGACTTGCGTGCCATTTTTGTAGCTGATTTCTTTAGATTCAAGATAATCTTGAATGCATATTCTTCCTCATTTTGGTACTACAAGTGAACATATTTTCATTCTCCATTGCTAACGCCCAGACCGTTAGTGAAAGCACTCAACAGTTCTGGATGTAAGGCTCAATCCATTCATCCTTCTATTTAGTAGAGCTATTAACTTACACATGATTTGTCAGCATGGTTTTCTAAATCACCTTTTGGAAGGCCGTGTTTTCCAGGAATGCCTATAAAACTCTCACATGAAATAGCCTGACATGAAATGTCAGTCAATTGCTTCACCCCTGACCAAAATATTTCAGTGGTGATAGGAAAAAATAGAAAAACATGCCCACAAATGGTTTTTCGAGACAGGAAATTACCGAAGTTAGAAAACACAAATCAAATTTCAAAGGTCATCCTTAATTAATATCTCTTTGCTATTATTCTGCAAAGGATTTTGCAAGTAAACTTCCTTCAGTTAAACTGTACTTTTGTGGAAGATATAACAACTATTTGTTTTACAGGAGGAAAGTGGTACTGCCTTTCATTAAAGATTTAGACTTATCTAGAGTTTTATACTTTAAATGTAACTACTTAACAGAATGTATGTTTTTATGCATAAAAATTTGTTGTTTGATGTCTGGGTTTATCTATCAAATCTTTCCTTTCAAAAAGATTATTTTTTTCAAGAGAGAAAAAATATTCTGAATCAAAAAGCCCTTATTTTTGTAAGGAAGTACTCTATAAAATAATGCCTTTGGGATGAAAATATTATTTTGAGTTTGAGATAATGCTGTACTAAACTAGATACCTCTTTTAACTACCTTCTCACTGTTATTCCCAGAAGTAGGCACTTGTTTGTATATACATATTAAATAGGTTGTTCTTTCTTGGTTTTTACCTGTAGCATAAATGATTGTGTGTATAAACATGAATCCCTGGAAATGTGTAGTATAGTCTAACTGGCTTTGACAACTTCTGCAGGTTGATCTAGCAGCCTGGAGGTACCTGAGGAAAAAAGAATCCTTTACACATGGGAATTCAGATGCTGCTAAATTTTAAGGGTAAAGTTGCTTTTTTCTCTCACCATCTGCTTTGTGGGAAAAATAAAATGTGGAAACGGTGAAGTAAGAGTGGTAGGAAAACAAGGTAATAAAATTATGTGCAAACTGCTTAGAGACTGAAAAGAATATATTTGAACTTCTTTTGAGCAATAATAATTCAGAAAAATATGTGGGAGCTAGTTATCCTACTGAAAGAGGAGCAGACAGGAGAGGGTTTCCATCTTCTGGAAGTCCTCTCCTACTTCCTCTTGTCTCCAGTAAATCATCAGTCCCCTAGTAAGGGGATAATACTACTTTTCTGATAAATATTTTTCTGCTAAAATTTAATTCCCTTCACAAAGTCCGAGGCCTCATCAAATTTTTTTCCTTAATTTCCTTTTGGTGATTTGTCATCCTCCATTTCATTTTTTTTCCATATAACATTGGTCAAGATCTGCATTTTCATCCTTCTCTGACCATAAACTGATTTCACTGCTAGTGTTAGGAAATGGAGCACTGTATATTTTTAAAATTTGACACTACTATAAAGGAAAATACTGAGCTGAAGAAATATTATGTCTGGAGGTCCTTAGGAATGACTCTTAGGACCAATCTCATTCAGCATCTTCATCAGTGGCATCGGCACAAAAAGGAGGAACTCCAATGAAATCTGTTGATGATAAGTGTCTAGGAAGCCTTATGAGAAACAGCTATTTCTTTTTAGAATTAAAAGCAGCTACAACCTTTAAACAACGCATGATTAAGGCATGCTGGATGAGAAGGTTCTGATGAGTGTTGAGTTGTGGAGATTTGTATGTCTATACAGAGAAGGAAAAAGCACCATGGAGAAAAAATACTAAAACAGTAAAAACCAAGGACACGGCTCTGAAAAGCACTGGGAGTCCAAACTGAGAAAGAGAGAACATGAGAGATACCAAGAAGGGTAGTAAGAGAAAGTGAGAGCAATTTGGCCTAAATATTGACAGGAAAAGGGCATGATGACTTAGCAGAGATACCTGGCTGTATTTAATTCATTCTATTTGGGAAACAGAGTTGTAGCAGATGCCTGGCATTGTCTGATCTTGAATTGCCTAATAATCCCACAGGTCCAGAGATATCCACTCTAGTAACTCTAGAAGGGAATGAAGGTACATATTTAGTTATTTGTCTTTATGCAGTTATTATTGTTATAGTATTCATCATGTAGTAGTCATCACTAAATCATAAAGTCCCTATGATGCTCTGAGTAAATTAAACATCATATTGTACTTTTCTTGCTTAATTAAATATCACTTTGAAGTCCTAACTCTCATTTCTGGTGCATGGTTCTGATTCATACCAGTTGAATGTGAGCCTTGGATTTAATCAAAGAATCTACTCCAATTTTCTCATGGAGCCCTTTATCTTTTAGGGTTTTTTTCTGGGATGTTTCTAGATCCTCTCTGACTTCCAAGGTAGTCGAAAGGGGATCTGAAAAATCAATTTTAATTTTAACCCAAAGCCAGAGTTCTAAGCATAAAAGGCTGGAGATAGTTGCATACTGTCTTCCAGATGCACCTCCAGGCTGCTCAGGCCATGTAAGACATAAAAAGGCAGTAAATATATTTCAGGAGTATTCACAAGCCCAGTATGGACAGCTGACTCCAGAGTGAAATTAAAGTCACTGCCCAGACCATTTAAATTGAACACTATTCTCATTGTCAAGTGAGAAAGAAAGAAAACCAACTAAGACGCAGCTTTGCTAACACTCCCTCCTTGCTTGGCTGTTATTAATGATTTGAAATGCAAAGGGAAAACCTGTGTCATAAATGACAAAAACTGGCAATGGAAAAGCCCTACGCTATTAAGTCACCTCATCCTTCTTTTGCCAGACTTATGGGGAAAAACTGCAAGATTGTGCCCAGAGGCACTAGTTGGAGAGGTAAGGCATGAGCAGAGCTTGGGAAGGGAGAGAGTGCAGTTGCTCCTGGACAGCAGGAGCTGCTCAGCCACACCATGCTGGAGTCCTCCTGACCAAGTTGGCTTTGCCTCCTGTGGTGAGCGTAGGAAGGCTGAATGCAACTGATCAGCCTAATGCTGTGTCCCAAATGGTGGGAAACTGCTGCACATGAAAGATGCAAGTGAGCTGAAAACTGTCTGAGCTGGATTAAAATGTGTGGGTTGAGACACTCAGCCTAAGACAATCACTCCAGCTCTTTTGGCAGCAAGGAAAAGTTGGGTATCTTCAGCTTACCCATCTTGGAATGAGATGACTTGCTTTTGGATGATATCTCTCTCTGTGAATATTGAGGTAACGTAGATGACAAACATTGAAGTTTGTGGATGCTTGAAGTTGGTGACAATGGGTGGCCACATAACCACCATCATTGTGGCTTCTGCACTCCTGAGAGCAATGAAGTTGTTCAGGGTGCCCCACATAGAGGGTTATCGGATCCTGTCAAGGTGGTGGGCAAATGAAGTTGCAGTGCACAACGATGTTGCCTGTAGGCAGTCTGAATGTGTTCCCATTTGTTTCACTTGGGCACAGCTGGTGTCCAGATCCCCAAGGCCTGCCTGTGCAGCCCTCAGAGAAAAGTACATTCTTCTGCTGCCTTTGCTGCTGCTTGTTCCTCATGTAGTGTGCAGATTACAAGTGAAATCACCTCAAAGAGAAAGCTGGCTTTTAGATTTTTATTTACAAGAGCTTTTATGCCACAAAGAATTAAGGAGAGAGAGAATCAAAGAACTATGTATATTAAGTAGTCATTAAAAAATATATCAAAGTATGAAATGCTATGATTAAACAGAAATCCATCTGCTATAACACAGATTAATGTATTTGGTATTCTTCATATTCTGGGTAATTCAGAGGCTTTTCTTATGATTTTCCTACATAATCCAAGTAAATTTGTTTTCTAGTTTTGAATTTTTGTTCTATTAGGAAAGCAAGCATTAGCAATACTCTCCAGTACCATTTCCACATAGTGAGCACATGGCTAATTTTCCTTCATAAAGAGGGAAGAAGTTAAACTTTATCTCTTACAGTAACCTGCCAGAGAGGCTGCTGGCAATCCTGGAGTACACAGTGATCTAAATAACATTTGCTCTATCCCCTGTAGCCTCTGTCTTGCAGCTACATCCAGAAAACCTGTCCTGAGCATGTTCAAACTGAAACACTGCCAGAAAGTAGCCTTCTCAACACCTACGGAACTACTCTAGCACTTAGGGTTTAGCAAAGCAGAGTCCTGTTTAATGTGGTGCATTCCAGTTTTCTCCACTGCACTCAGAGGCATCATGCAGAGCATCCTGCAGAGATGCTGGCACACACGAGGCAGAAGGGCTGGCAGGCAGGTGGTACAAACTCATTCTGTGAGGGGAGTGGTTGGAGCAGAAAAGATTCTCCATTTGTACAAGCTGTTGTAAGTTTACTTTGGAAAATCAAAACCTCGTTAGACATTGTCTACAGGGAACTTTTACCAGACATTGAAGTAAAGTTCACTCCACCCTCTTTTTTAGCAGCTGTGGTGGAAGCCAAGTGCAAATGTTATATTAGGTGTGGATGTAGAGAGTGCAGCAGTATGACCAGTCCTCAGGAATGGATATGTAAAACTGAGTGCTCAGATCCCTAACATGTTTGGCCAGACCCTGATGTGAAATAACCAGGGTTCAAAACTGAAGAAAATATCTGCCTTTTCTATATTTCTCCTGCAATGATGTCTCTATGAAGTCTGGTTAATTATTCTCTACAGCTGATTGTCGTGTCATACAGGTTGACCGAGGATGTGAGCCATTTAACCGAAGTTGTCCACAAAGTTGTTCGCGTGATAGTGGAGAAAGCTCAGCAATGCAAAGCACCACTCTTCTGCCCAGATTAGAACATCCTCTTCTAATGCCAAGGACATTGCACCATAGTGATTTCAAATCAGGAATAAGTAAAAGTTAATGCCATGAATCTTTCCTACTCGTAAGAGGAATGTGTTCCTGCAAACGATTTTTTCAGCAAGACAGCATGTCTTAGGTCAGCTTTCATTCAGTGGTCATGTTCCAAGTTTGCCCTGCTAACCACATCTCTTCCAAAGTCTGTGACAAGTCTGTGGGAAAATAATAGGTGAGAGTCCATTTCTGAGCAACTTCTTGTCCTCCCCTTTATAACAATGCAGTGTGGTGTCAGCATGGCTGATAGAGACAAAAGCCTGTGTCCTGCTTCTTATGTCCGTCAGTATTTTAGCTTTATGATTCCATCCTTCCCAGAACAGAGCCAAAACCAAGAATATGGGAAATGAAATCAGCTGCCTGTATTCCCAAGAACAAAAGAGCAATTGAGACATTTATCCTAAACATCCATAATAAACTAATCAGAGCTGATTTATGGTGAGAAATATTTTATGATGCAAAGGCATGGAGGAAGTGAAATAATTTCTGCCTAACATTTGGCCTCTTGCAGCCTGTCTCATTCTTCCTCACGTAAGCTTTGGGAAGATGTGACAAACCTCATCATGACAAATCCCAGGAATGTTGTGTCTTCCTCTTTGACTGCAGCTGAACTTAGCAGCCAAATGGAATGATAATTTATTTCAACTGCTCAAAAATAAACTGCAGTAAGCCCGGAATAAACTGTTATTTAGCAATTTTTTTTTTAATCTTGATTTTGCTTTCAATTTTGCATGCAGGAACAAGCTAGCAATTTTCTTATTTTGCAGCCTTCTTTCTGCAGCTGGAACTGCTGTGAGGATTTTCTTGTCGGTATCACCAGTTTCAATAGTTTGTCTACCCTTAGGTCAGCTTTTTGCATCTTTAAGCAGGTCAATTTGCTTAATTAAGCTTAACTGGAGGCACGTATGTTCCTATGATTGGGATTTGGTCCCCCATGAAACCTACAGACTTGCTAGATGTGAGTCTACTACAGAGGGGACACCTCTCAAGTTAAAGTCCCCAAATTAGGCAGCTCAGACTAAAGTTTTATGCATGTGAAATACTGGCATTTCTCAAAACAATGGGATGTGGGAGAGTGACCCTGCTTGGTTTCATCACTCCAGTTCAAGACTATAAAATGAGAAATGAAACTTAACTAGCACAAGATGATACACAAGCCAAAAAAATGAAAGATGCAGTCTCTGATTTCACAAAGATAAACATAGGTTTCACAATAAGGTCTTCATATCATTTCCCTTTCCCTCAACACGTAAGTGATTTTGAGAGAAATAAAACAATCAGGCTAAAGTGGAGGCAGGCACATTCTGGGCAGCTTTTACTGCTTAATAGTGATTTCTGTTTCCTAGCTCAGGGGAAAATGTTCAAATTGATGTTCACATCTAGGTTGAGCTGGTCTGAGGTTCTTTGTTCTCCTCTTGCTTGTGATTGAAACACACTCTCCCTCCCTCTCGCCGGGACTGTGTTGCTAAATAGAAGTTATTCCACACCCAGTCCTGTGATTACAATTTGAATAGAAAACTGTCACAAAATAAAATCCCCTTGAGGGCCTCAAAAATGTCTCAATAAATTCTAGTGACAGTGGCGCTTTTCCTTTATTTGCCTGACTGGATTTTTACTTTAGCCCTTTTGGAATGACTTGCTTTCCATTGTAGCACGTAATTGCTTGACAGTGTTTTACTAACGGGAGTCATGATTCAAGTCCTCACCTCACTGCAGTCAACCCCAAACCTTATGCAGACTTACGCAGCTTTTTAAAGTTCATAAAAATGGTACTGAATGGCTCAGATGGCAGACCAGAAGCAAAACTGACAGTGCACAGGGACACCTTACACGCAGGAGGGCTCTGATGGATGGGGTAATGTATTAAAAGGAATCTCCCTTCGCTATCCTTTGGAGGAGGGGGTAGTCCTTGGTTGAGTTTTTGAAAAACAGGTGTTTAATTTTTTTCATTTACAATAGCTTAGGCTGCAGGCTCTGGTACTACTGTTGGCCTGAGTTCTAAAGATGGGTGCATTTTAAGTGGTCCTCTCTTTCTTCCTACTCTCTTTGCTGAGGGATGCTCTGAGTAATCCAGGTATACCAAAAACAGGCTTTGGATAACTTCTGAATTAACCTCACACGCCTATAAGTTTAACTGAGTACAGCTGCCCTGAATATAGGATTGCCTGAAGACCTGCAAGCCTGTGTAACCAAAAGGTACCTTTGCTGTAAGATCTTTGATTATTCGTTTTGTGATCTTTCAAAGTACTACGGAGTAATCCTGGGTCAAATTGCAGTATCCTCCAATATTTTTCATTCACAGAGAGTATGTAAAAGGACTATAGCATAAACAAAGAGAGTTTGGAAGGTAGCATGAGGCAGTGGAGAATACTAGAGCGAGTGAGTAACAGAGCTTCAAATGCAGCTAAAGAAGAACTGACAAACAAACTAAACAAACCAAAACAAAAGGAGGGGCCTCTTTGTGCAACCCCTGGAGCTCATTGCCAAAAGACAGGGTGGATGCTAAAAGCCAACATGGCTCCAACAGGAAATGGGTCAAATGGTCTAGAAAAGAGTCACCAAATGCTGGCCCAGGAGGTCCCCTGAACTGACAGCATCTAGGGGCTGAGAGAGTACTGAGGGCAAAGTATCATACGAATTCCACTGTTCCTACAGGTCTCTAAGCAACTGCTTCTCACCACTGTTGTAGTCAGATGCTGAACTGAGTAGACCTATGGACTAAGCTAGCAGCGACTGTTCTTACAAGCGTATCTTATTAATGGGTTGCTGTATGCCTTGCCTAGGAGGTAGAGTGGCTGCAAGAGCAAATGAGAAATTCCTACACACATTGGTGTTGTAATGAACATGGGGAATGTTAGCTTACAATGAACTGATGGATTTATGAGCAAGGCAGGTTGTTGTTTCCTCAGTGCTCCTCACTCCCTATCACCTACGTGTGTAGCCATGCTGTGCATCATATGGCAGCACCAGATGTGGTTGCTGGGTCCTTACATCCAAGGTCAGAGCTGAGTCTGGCCCTGCACTAAATCATCTTCACTTCAGCCTCCAAAAACTAATGTTTTGCCATGGAATTTGGCACAAGGAGTGAGTTGTGTTTGAAAATTTCCTCTTCAGGTATTTAAATGAAACACTCTCTGGACACCATAAAATTGCTTTTTAAATAAGGTGCATATGTTTGCAACTGCTTCAACAGAAGAGCCTTTGCCAGTCAACATCTGGCCAGCTGTTGGCACAGACAGGTATCAACATAAAGGGGAGATGTTAGGCACAGATACAACTGCGGAGCATCCTTAGGCTTCTTGTTAGTGGTCAATGGTAGAAAAATGCTGTTTCTGTTCCAAGAGCAGGAGCTTACAGCAGGAAGAGGTCTAATTTGCTTTACAGCCTGTTGTCTACCCATACAGTTTCGTGTAGAACAACTTGGTCTCCACTTGCTTTTCTACACATTCGCATAGTGTTGCCCTGTGTGATAAACACTTCTTATGATTCAGCCTGAGATGCACATTTTGCTGTTTAATTATAGTATTTGATTTCCATGGCCAAGTGCTCGTGGATTAAAGTACATTGTTCTTGGGATATTGTTACTATGATTTTTTTTATTTGATAGTAAACAGATAGTAACAGGCCTGGTCCCAGGGAATCAGCCCTGGTAGCTGCTTGCTCTCTCTTCTCCCTGCCAGCTGTATTGTTTAATCTGTCGGGAAGATCGTTACTGTGCAATTGCTTTGTTAGCTGTCTCCACATACCAGATCCAGGATTTTAGGGAGGAGGATTGGTCACAGTGCCACATCTTCCTGTTCATATCTTGCATGAGTTCATTAAAATTATGAACATGTTGTGAAATGAAGATAAATATCATTCAGGCTTATCCGGTGTAAAACTAGCTTAGTCATGCCAATATAGTGGCTGTCTACATCTGTTAGTTATATCCTGACAGGCCTCAGCTTGAAACTTTTAAGATATCATAGGATTTTCTGAGATGTCTTGATATAAACTATTTTCCCTAAAGTGCAACAAAAGGGGCCAGAAATTTCTTTTCGTAAACATATCTCTGTGTTCAGTCCATCAATCAAGATGTGAGTTATACTTTAGTCTCCATTTATCTGGCTCACAGGACTGGTCTTCAGAAAACCCCTTGGCCATGTGCTCATGTACCACCTTCATAGCTGCACATGCCAGTGCACACCACCCAGTGCCAGCGCTGTCACACCGGCTGCCAGAGCTCTCCAAGGGCTATTTCCTTCAACAGCTGACTTGACACTGAACAGCTTTTGTTAAGAAAATCTCTTCTCTTGCTTTCCCCGAGTGGTCTTATCTTCAGGAGCAGCAACCATCAGTTGGTGCCTTGAGGAGGCTGGAAGTTAATTCTTGCCATTTCCTCCTCTGAAATATCTCCATTTGGTGTTGGATCTGCTGAAAGTCCACAGCTGAGATCACATCTTCATGGAGTCAGCAAGCGAATCCTGTTCCTTACTGGAGTCCTGCCCTGCAGAATATGTGTATTTCATTTTTGTTTTAATCGCACGTTTCTTTCTTAGGTCTCTTGAGCCATCTTGCTTCTATTTGATTGATCTATTCAGTGTACTGATGATGATGGTGCTACCAGCAGTGGGGTACTGCAGATACACCTGAGGAGACCATTCATTTCTCTATTAGACAAGTAACTGATTCTACACAAAACAAAATGCTAACTATTGTAACTTACAGAAACACTGGGAAAAAGATTTTATTCTTTACTGCTTAAAGCATTTTTTTTTCTGTTTTGAATTTTAAAATGCTATAGAGAGTCCAACAAGTATGTGTTAAATCTTCTATGAGAAACACATATGGAAGAGAAGAGTACAAGTATAAGCCAATACTGGATACCTAAAGCCCAGAGAGGGAACAGATGTTTTACCACCTGCACGTTCCTTTATACCAGAAAATAATACAAATTTGGATGATCTGCACTGGATCAGGTTTTGTTTCTTTATTAAAACTGACTTCCCTTCTCCTTAAATTTAAAATGTAAGCAGGGGAAAAAAGAAGACATTAGTATTATACCCTTGGTTGCACAATGCTTACAAGAAAATGTTAAAATGAAGTTTCTCTCTCTGGGGTTTAATAATATATGGTTAGTATAAGTTTGTTATGAAAAGAACATAGTTACAGTGAGAGATATGGACAAATAAAACAAGAAATATACCTTTTCAGAAATGCTGTTCTCTTGGAAGGAGAAAGAAAAAAGCTGACTAAAGCATACATGTGATGTTAGCTGCATCTAAACTGCTTGGTTTCCTTCCAAAATATAAGGATATTTCTTCAAGATATGTAATATTCAAGATACATAGAGTGCTAATTTTTGGTGAAGACTGTATTTCAGCCATAGGGGTGAGATTCTAGGGACAGACCAGATTAAAGTGTTATCACTGCAACTCAAAATCACTGAGCACACAAGGTGTGAAGAACAGCTTAGACTGATATGAAATACAATGAATGTGTCTTGCCTAGGGAGTAGGAGGTTATGAGATAGCTCCTGGGGGACTCTTCTTAGTAGATCAGAGTATAAGTGAATAGCAGGAAAGCCAGCCACAAAGTGACTGAATAAATAGGCAAGTTAAATTAACCCAGATGCAATTTGTAGGTGTGGAACTTGGTAGATCTTGGATAACAAACAAAATTAATTTTACTTATCACAGAATTGTAGAAAGGCTTGGGTTGGAAGGGATCTCTGAAGATCATATAAATCTAACCGTCCTCCATGGGCAGGAACATCTTTCACTAGATCAAGTTGCTCAGAGCCCCATCCAATCTGACCTTGAATGTTTCAGAGATTGGGTATCTACAACTTGCCTTTGACCCTAAAGATACAGTGTCATTTTGTCCACCACCCATGCAGGAGCTCTGGTTTTGTGCCACAGTGATCCTGCTGAAGAAAGCAGGAGATTTTTCCTCCAGTTGTGTAGAGCACATCTTTCTAAGCACTGCCTGTAACGTAATGATAACTCATACTCTGCCATGAGCAGTACAGTGCTTAGACACAGCAGTGAAGAATACTTTAATTTCTAAACAGCTAGAAGAGAGTTTACTTTACTGACAGATAAAGATAAACAGGAGGAGGCAGCTGTAAAAAGAATTCCACTGAGCTGACCTGAAAACATGTAACTTTCCATAAAATAAGCACAAACTAAATAAAAGTAATATTTAGATTCTGCAAAAATACTTCCTACAGAACCAAGCCAATTAACTTCAGAGTGTGGAACAGAATATGTGAAAAGACAAAAGGCATGGCTTTCTAGGCTTGAATTACCACACATTTCATTATAATTAGGTGGATGTCTTTACTCTCAAATTAGACCAAAGCAGGTGCCCTGACAGTTTCTGACTGTACATGGACTGAAGATGAATTCTAAGTGTGGATTCACAAAACAAGCCCAGATCTACCCTGAGTGGGAAGCTCCTATTCCAATGCCTTCAATAATCTAAAGAAAAATGTTAGTAACAGAACACTGAAAATATCACTCATTTTGCTGGTTCTTTTGGTTTTGGGGTAGGGTATTTTTACTTGGGCTTAGTATATACCTAAACAAGTGTGTGTGTGAGGGGAAAGAGTATACATGGATGCCATCTTAGTTGATTCTATTCTTCTTTTGCAAAGACCAGAAATAACTGCTGCAGTTATACGTGAAGTTAAATCACCAATAATATAGAGGAACTTAGAGCAATCTGAAAACTGATCTGTAGCCTTCCAGCAAATAAGAATACTGATTTTTTTTTTATCCTCCTCAGTCACCTTCTCCATAACAGGTACCTCAATTTAAATCCAGTTGCACTTCTTAGTTAGGATAATAGGCTGATAAATGAGAGATATCTTGGGGGTTGGCATCCCAAAATATTTTGTTTACCTGAATTTGTCCACATACTGTTGAAATCTCTCAAAAACTCCAGTACCTGAGGTGCCTGGGTAAGCTGACCACACTCTGTACATTTTGTCTTGAGGTCGTTGTTGAAGCACTATCTTCACCTGTTACAAAGTTTAGACCCAAACCTGAACATCCACTAATCCTTCCAGGATGCTGTCTCTGCTATATAACTCCTGTCCAAAACCCATTCATCTTCTAAAATAACAAAACTACTCTTGTTTCCTAAGGTCAATTTTACTCTTACCTGGATGCCATAATGCATGACTACTACTCAGCCACCGCAGGTCACCTAATGCGTACCCTTTCCTACCAAGTTCAGACTGACTGAGCCAAGACAAAAAGCAAAAAAGTCTTAAAGAAAATCTAAGGAACGAAATAATACCAAGAAGTCCTCACAAATAAGTGGTTTCCCAATGAAGACTGAAGGAAACGAATGGAAGTCCAGAGCACGAAGGATACGCCAGGCCAGCTTTGGTTAGAGATGCATCTACAGAATGTATAAGAGGAGTGACCAGCATGAGATGTCTTATTAAGACATCAGCAAAGGCAAATGTGTTCTTAGCGGCTGCAAGGAGGCAGCAATTACAGCTCTGCCTCAGCAATAACACAGCCTTGGAGAGCAGCTCGAAGAATGGACAGAGCTTGTTCACGTCAGTTAAAGATGCTGCACAGACAGCTTTTGTCTCTGTGATCACACAGAACCTTGCAAATATCCAACACAAACCGTCTGAACTCAGGATGCTGCAGAGCTCAGCACCCTCTCATTTTCTGTTGGGCATCACACCAGCAGTGATCTCAGCTAGCATCAGCCTCTTCTCTGGATGTCGTAGCCACATCCAGGATGAGCTCATGGTACAGTGGCTTGGTTAGAGATGTTAGACCTCTGCACCTTGGTTTGTGCTGAGGTTTGGTATGTGAGTTTCTTGTGGATCAGCTGCTGGCATGTTAACAGTTTGCAGTGTGGTATTTTAACACAAACAAAAGTTGGCTTTGCTTCCATGTTCCCATTGTATAACTTTTCAATGCCATACAATGTCTCTATAAATAAAATAAAATTGAAAATAGTAATTATAGAAGAGTGAAACATTGCTTGGCGAAGATACTGTCTCACAGTCAAACAGGAAAATTGGGGTTTTTTTCACTTCCAGCTGATGGACTAGTTATTAATGGTGAATAATCACCTTTCCAAATGGTACTTACTATGGTCGCCATATGACATTTCTATCTAATGGATTAGTTAGTTAGAACTGGCTAATTTTTTTTTTATTAAACTTCCAGATGTGTGATATCATAACATTTTAGAAATACAAATTTGATATTTTCCAAGTTGGTTTTCCTATAAAAATTCTCAGAAAGTCCAGAAAAAAATGGAAACAGAAAGAGAACTGTAGTCAAAGCGTTTGGATTTTTTTGAGGCTACATTTTTGTTCCTTGTTTTCTTGAAGTTAAATGTCTATATCCAGACCAAAATTATTTTTTAAGGATGAGAAAATATTGCTTAATCCCAAAGTAATTTTTGAGTTCACTGGAAGTGAGATACTTTGGATCATCCTGAAACAATGGCTGTCTTTTCTACTTGTCCTTTATTTTGCTTGTTTTCAGCCAGCAGTTAGAAATTTAAAAAAAAAAAATCTCTTCTCAGCTCTGGTTATAGGCAAGAAGTGCCAATTGAGCTTCTGGGACTTATCCAAATTAAGCAATGAGGAGAGTTCAACCTTCCCCATCCTACCCAGGCAGCCTGACTCTTCTGCCCTTGAGGCCTTCTGAATATATTTAGGAAAGGTGAAGGATGGAAACTGCCTCAGAGGTGAGGTCATCTTTGGTGGAGAGTTGCTCTTAAATTTACATCTTTTGCCATCAGCATTAATAAGCTTTTTTATGCTAAACTTTCATTGGTTTACTACTTGAAACAGTTTTTTTTTCAAATGTTCTGATGTCTAACTGGCATTGACTAACACAACTGATGTATACCCCATGCTTATTATATACAGTAAAATGGTGACCTACGTGGGCACCGTCTTAGTGGCAAACCACTGAAATTTTGGTACTTGATTCCTATCTAGTGAACATCTACCAATTTCTCTTAGCAGGGATCCCCATTTTGACTTTATGTAAAAGAGCAGAGGTATAAAGCTTTTGCTGGCACTAACCATACCTTTTCCACTGGAAAGACAATATAGATAACATGTCATCATGAATTTTTTCTTAAAAAGTATTTTCTGATGCTATCATATTATCCAGAGGCATTGTTCTTATCTTGTTAGTTGTTTTGTTTTCTTTTTTTTCATCATGTAGAACATGCAGTAAAAACTGGATGGCAAATATTATAATTGTTTTCAAAATATGGAACAAATGGATCCCAGAAACAGCCAACATCTGCATTCTGGGATTTGTTTTGAATGCAAAAGAGACAAGTGTGAGCTGAGAAATTAAGTCCTATAAATCTATCTTGTGCCTATTGCCAGTTTATTATTATTTATTATTTAAGTGATACAATGTTATGTTAGTTGGAGTGATCATAGTAGAGTGCTAATAGCAAGTGATTAGTTGCTTAGGCATATTTATTTAATAAATATAATAGATTAAAAGTGTTCTGGTCAGAGCAGACACTCCATCATCTTTAAAGTAAAATAATTCCTGCAATTTATGACTTCTTTTGTGGTAATTTAGGCTTTAAAACCATGTATCACAACTGAATTGCTGTTGACTGAGCTGTAGGCAGAGACATTTCTAGCAACAATAAAAAGAAATTAGAAATTTATGATTGCTGAACTTTCTCTTCAAATAGGTTTGAAAAGAGAACACTGAAATGCTCACTTCTAACGTACCCATGCTTCTGACAGTTTCAACTTCAAAATTTCTTTCATACAACTGCAAGTTCTGTCACGTTATATAATAAAAGCATTTGCTTTACATTTTCATGAAAAGTGAGTGGAAAACAATAAATGTTACAAAGACAACAACTTCTATGAGCCCTATGTATTAAACTCTTCATATTATTTATTGCACTGACTTCCTACATAAGCATCACAAATGCGATACTTGAGCATGTGTTGTGTGAGACTAATTATAAAAACACAGTATAAAAAGAAAGACAACAGAAACTTCAATCACTGTGCGCTGATGGCCCCAAAGGCTGCAGAAGTAGAAATATTATAAGCTGATTGATATCATCAGGACTAGGACTATTTCTCTCATCAGTTTTGTAACAGCCTTCTGAACACTCCTATTTCTGCACAACAGTGCCTCACCTCTGGAGAGAGAAATACTTACAGAATAAGCTGCTAAAAGGAGAGAGAGAGACAAATGATTAACTATAATTTTTAAATCAAAGTGGGGTTGGTCCTGTTTCTACATATGTATGGCTGCTAACAAACTATGGCATTTTCTGTGCATCACGGTATAGCCTGGTGCTCAAACAGGAAAAAAGGCAACTTTTCCTCAGCTGCCAAAAACTTTCTGTGTTGAGTTAATTTTCTAGAGGGGAGAAACTAGTTCAACCTCTTTACCAAAAGATCTTGACTTCTTTGCCACAACATGCAATAGCAACAGCATCTCAGCAAGGTAGTGCCAAGTGTCCATTGTGTTGTTTGGGTGTGACAAAAAATAAAGATGAAATCACTCATGGTCCAGAGTGGTGAATGCTGGTTATGTATGCTCTGATTCAGCTGAGGTGATCTGAATTTGACCTGCTGATCTCATCTTCCTCTTGACAAATTCTCTCTCCAAATTACCACACATTCTTGTAGTTCACATAATCCCCCATATGCTACATGCACCTTGTTACATCAGTTTGTCCATCTGCCTTGCTTTCGAGTTCTCACCATTATCTTTACTTTCAATCTGGCTGCCTTGTAAATTTTACACACAAGTTGTAAACATTTTAAGTTACTGTTTAAGGGTAGAAGAAATATAGTATTGCTGCTCTACAGTAGTTGTGTATTGAGTGACCATTCCCCAAATGATTTAATGTATCTCTAACTAGACATGAAGCTCCCTCAAGCTGCAAATACATATATTTGAAAAGTGATAACATAGGGATATTCTACCACAAACTCAGAGGAATGAAAGAACAGATGTGGTTTTGGTTTCTCAATGTTAGAATGGCAAGATGTCTTCTATATCCTATCCACTTCTATGTGGAAGATAATACAAAGACATTGAATATTTATAGTTTAGCATTTTGTCCATGGAGATACTAGTATGGGGTGTGGGTCAGGGAAAGTCTTTTGGTAGTGAATGCTGAGATTTATTGGACCATGCCTAATGCCAAACTAGAAATAGCTACAATATGAAAATATCTGCTCTTTTTAGTTTGTCTGGCTGCTGACAGAGTATCTGTTGCTCAAAAAAAAAAGGGGTTGGTTATGCAGCTTTTAATCTGAATAGGTCATTGTGTAAGTACTCCTGTAAGAGCTTTCATTTGCTATCTGGGACCTAATAATGGAATTGCTCTGTATGTGGGAGAACTTTTTTCAAGTTAAGAATGTGAAAAACATTCTTGTGTGACTTGCTGCATGGCAGTAGAAAACTTAATACATGGATAATATGTAAGAAGAAGGTCTCTAATATCAAATCCTTCTGAAGGACATGTGATCCGATGTTAAACTAAAGCTCCTTTATGCTACATGCCAGCGGGAGTTGTGGTAGTGGTGCATTTAAGTCACAGCTTCTTGATTCAGATCTTACTTTTATTGGGCCAGTGCTCACATGAACACTATAGTTGGCCATTTCATAGTATTCTGTGGAATCTGCTCATATGTTTCCTCCAAGCAGTTGAGAGATGGATAGCCCAGTCTCTCAGAGTGAAAATCTCAGTCTGAAATTGTGGTAATTTTCCTGAATCAGTCATCAGCATTGGCAACTGCATTTATATTAGTTTTCTTCCATATCCTTCATTCAAAATGACTTCACTTGTATACATAAAAGTATATTTGTATGAGTACTTACATCTAACTCTAAAGACAAAAAATCGTAAGGACTATTGAGAAATTACATTGGGGCTATATTCCTCTGTTAGGCTATACTTTTCCTGTCCTGGGGACAGGCTTAGAAAACAAAAAAAAAAAACAACATACAGTTTCTGGCCATTCTGTAGAGAACCATTCAAAGATACCTCCTGCTCTTTCTGACAGGCTATTGTACACATGCTGTTAACAAACTGATTTGTGGAGGGTTAGAGTGAATGCCCAGGTGGCCTCCAGTCTCCAAAAGGAGCTCTCTCTCTCTCTCTGCCTTCAGGCAAAAAGAACCACTCAGATTAATGGTACCTTATCTTGCATTTCTTCAAAGCTTGCCTAAATCAAACCAGGGCTCAGCTTTCAGCTTGCAAACTCAAGAGTTGTGAACTAAGCCCCTGAACTGAATGTTAATGTGTTTTTTTCTGAGGGTAATAGGCATGCAATAACAAAACCCAGGGAATGCTATTTGTCCTCTTGATAAGTGAAGTGTGTGGTGTGTGGATGTGTGGATGCGGGTGCATGAACTCAAACAAACAGGGTGTCCTATCTTAGTCTATTAAAATAATTGTGTTATTATGCAAAGAGCTTATTGCAGTCTTCTGGGGGCTTAAACGCCTGGCCCTGAAAACATGCATTTCAGAAAGACAGTGTTTTACTTTTTAAATGCTTTTATGTTTCCTTTTATAGAAGTGTAAGCATGGTCAGCATATCCCTTTTGTTTGACCTTTTTACTGAACACTTCAGAGCATGAAGGTCTTCAAAGTCAATAGAAGAATTCTAAGGAAATTTAAAAGACTTGGGATTAGGACCTAGGTATATAATGTAAAAACACATAAGCAATATATATCCGTCCAATATTTTATTTTAAAAAATAAGGCTAGTCTAATAATAAAATCTAATAATTAGTAATACAATTGCAATAAAAGTAATAAATGCATATGGATAAGTTCTGACTATGTGGTTACATATATATATATCCCACAAGCAAAAATTGCAAATTATATCTTAAGAGTCCCATTAATTCCTTGGGGTATTAGAAGAAAAAACAGAGGTAAGACTGCAATGGGTCTTTAACAGTAGTTGTAGAAGTAACCTATGAAGCGTATTCTTTTGGCTCATTGTTCCCTCTTTGTAAATTATTCTCTACTAGAGAGACCCAGTACCTGTTCCTTTTATCCAAAAATAGTTCCCCTCAAGACATGGATAGCCAAACATTTTTTGAAGTGTTAGTAGCTAAAATGTTGTCTTTAAGATGCAATGACCCCCTTCTTTTTCAACAGAGATTTCATACTTGTGATTTTGCTTACTCTATAGCTGACAACTGTAACCATGGCTCAGACCTTTTCCTGCATCATCAGGTCAGATATTAAGTATTAGTGAAAAAAATTAGTATTTTTAAAAAAAAACCTAAACAAACAACAAATTTCTTTGTTCTCTTGTTTTGCCTTGTTCTGCCAAGAGAGAAGGTTCCTTATCAGACTTAGCTGTGTGCTGTACCATCAACAATTACACAGTACCTATGATTGTCTTCATTTGCTGCAATATGAGGTGCACATAGGGTATTGCCTCCATTGCATCCTCCCATGGTATCCCTTGTTCTCTTTCAGAGCAAGGGAGCCATAAGTTACTTTTTCTCATCCAGGCTGAAGAGTGTGCTGTTAGTCTGGTACCAGCTATGTTTTGACAAAATGAAAACTGTAAATGAATACTGAAGAGCTATAGCACATAAGAAATAGCTAATTTATTTTTGTGATGTAAATCTTTGCTGTTGCTCTACTGCAAAAACAATTAACTGATGCAAAAATTATGTACAAACTTTCATGTAAGGTGTTTCTGTCAATGTTATTAGTTTCAGTCTTAGAAGTCAATAAGTATCTTTGTAGCTTTTTGGCACCCTAAGTCACCTACTTAATACATTCCAACAGTAAGACACTGGTAGGGAGCTGTCTCAGAGATGGCATTTTTATATCCCACAGGTATTTTAAGTGTGACCCTAAATGTAGTGAATAGCTTATTACTACTTTACATCTTAGGGGGCATTTTTGAACAAACTCTTTAATTTATGTTTACCATTTATCATCTGTAAAAGAATGAAACAAAATCTAACTGTCTGAAGAATTCCTCAACTTTTGTGCTTTAGAGAAGAGATTTATTTACTTAGATTTTTTGATTGGGGTGGAATTAACTCCATTCTCATGTCAAAAGAAAAGGTTCTGAAAAAGTTTTTAACACAGACCAAAGAAAGCAAAAACCTTTTCTTCCTCTGTTTGTCCTGTTCAACCGTTCTCTCTTTAATTTTGCAGTTGCTTAATTTAATTAAGAGGAACAAGGCCTGTCAAGAATATATGCGCAGAGGAGTATTAGCACCCCTGATTCAGTTTCCCTCATGCTGATGGAAGTGATTATGATTTCAGAAACAGAATTAGTGCTGCTGAATGCTCCTTGGTCACAATCAGCTACTCAGCAGCATTGGGAATTTGAAGAATGATCCTGTGAAAATAGATGTTGACAAGACCTCCGATCCTGTTCTCCATCAGCGCCCTGAGATACAGTAAGCATTGGTGTGTGGGAACTCAAACACAAATGAAGAGTCAGGATTTTCTCAGCTTCTAAGTCAAAATAGAAGGAGTGTTTGCTCAAGAAAAGGAGAGGCCCTGGAAGGAAGCAGACATGTTTTACATTCAAGAAAGACATGTATGAACAGAAGACACTGGGCAAACTTTGCAAGGAGAAGTGAAGCTCATGGAGAGATTTCTCCAGTTGCTGCTGACAAGTACAACAATAGATTTACCAAGGTCTAATGGAGCTCTAGGACCTCCACTGCCCTCAAAGCATCTCTGTGTAGGGTCTCCTGATGCAGTCCAGTCCATACAGCTTTCTCATAATCAATACAATATCTCCAACAGTGAAAAAATTCCGGTCTTCAGATACAGATCCCTTTCAAGGGATTTCGCCAGTGTTCAAGCCTTGTGTTCACTAACTGGAACATGCTTTTTCTTGTCAGCTTTGAAGTAGTGTATGTATAAAAATGTTTTCACAGCATTTTGTACTGAGCATTTGTTCTATTTTTCCCCTCATCTAGCATACCTTGGCTGCACATAAGGCAACTATTGCAGTGTGTGGCTGCAGCAACATAATTAGTGTTTGTTAATAATGCACCAAATCTTAGTACAGAGTGGTGCACTGGAAGTCTTCAGTATGATGCTGAAAGTAGCAGAATGGACTGGAATATATTAGGAAGTTTTAAAATACATTAATCCTGAGGGATACTCACAAACAGAAACAATCCAGTCCTCTGTCAATCAGAGTGAAACGATTGCAATAGGGCAGGGAGTGGAGGGTGATCAGCAGAAGTTACACTACATGAAGGGTTTCACTATAAGCCCCTCAGACTCTCAGCATAAAAGCAAAATAACAATGAAATGAGCAATTCTGAGAAAAGGCATCTTTTAAGCCTTTGTGTTGCTTGAAGCCTAGAGAGCTTATTAAGCCATTCCAAAATTATGAACTTATGTATTCTTGTTCAGTTTTTAAACAATATTCTACTACAGTGAACATCTCAAGATGCTCCACAATAAAATATACAGTCCCTGCCCTGCAAGTTAAGTTCTTGATCCTCATGTGACAACAATCCCACTAAATACAGAGGTAAATGGCTGAGACCAAAAAAGGCATGCAAGACTTAGCAAAATTGAGGCCTCTGAACTCACCAAAAAATGGAAATAACAAAGATGGGTGGACAAAAAGTGAAAGGGGCAATGGGAGCATGCAGGTATGAATGGATATCTGCTTGCATCACAGATGATACAGCATAAATACCTCTGTGCACACATTTAAAAAAACATAAATCTCTTTGTGCCCCTTTCCTATTTGCATCCCAGATGCTTCCACCAAGCCACTCAGGACTGTGTAAAAGAGTCCACTGTTCACCAGCACCCAGGGAGCCAAAGGCAGCTTCTGAGCTTGGAAAAAGCCACATTTCACTTATCTTTCTTCCTCTCCTCACACCCAGATGCTTTGCAAAACAAACAAACTACATATCTACATATCATAGCCAAAACTACATATCAGACTACTTTCACTGAAAGCCTCACTGTCTGGAGCTGTAAGATTCAGCAAACGTTGGCTGGGCTGTCCATGAGCCTGCTGCTTGATTTATGTATTCAGATGGAAACTATATGAAACTCTTAGTTATGCCTGGTTTTCTGCCAAAATCAGTTTGACCTAAACTAGACTTTATAGAAACTTAAAGTAGAAGGTGAAATGTCACATAATCCACTGTAAAACCTGGTTCTGTTTTTTTTTGAAGAAGAAAGTGTACATTTTCTTGTGTCAAACTCTGAAGTTTTCACTTATTTTAAACTTTGTGGGTGCTGTGAGAGTAGTAGCTGGTAGGCTGAAATTAGCTTTCCTGTCTTGTCTTCTCTCACAGCATATTGGTTGAGTCTGATACCAAGGCAACAAAGAAGGAATGAATGCTGAATTGGGATTAAAGTTGTCTGTTTTCAATAACACGTACTATCTCTAGAGGAAAAGATCCAACTTTATACACGGTGTAGGAGGCTGACAAGTATCCATAAAACAAATGCAGAGGCAAAGAACTCATTGTGAGCTGTGAGCATCTGAAAAAAAAAGCAGAAATAAGAAGCTGAGCTAGGGAATAGTCACCAATAGTATGGGGGTTTTGTGTTTGTTGGTTTTTTTTTTTTTTTAAATATTGTTCGTCAGCTTCCGTCCCCTTTAGCCGATTAAAAAAAGTGCGCGGTGTTCATTAGCGGCATCAGACGTTCCGATTAATTACTGCAATCTGTAGGAAGGGAAGTGCCACCTAGTGGCAGGGACCGCACCGCTGCTCTCGCTGCAGTGCTGCAGTGCCAGAGCTCCCCACAAATTTGCTAAATACTCTAGACTAATATGTGCTATTAATCCTTTGTCAAGTGCCAGAGGGACTCACGGCACCAGGCAAACACAGGGGGCCTCCTTGGCTAATTTAGATGGGATAACAGGGCCCAGAGACTCAAGATGGATATCCCCAGTGCAGATGCATTCCTTTTAATTGTTTGGTTTACCAAATAGGAATTCCTTTAGGAAACCTCAACAAAGAAGTAGATTAATGAGAACCCTAGCAGAGAGTGTTTGCTGTATAAGCAATTTCAAGCCTAAGTAAAGCAACGGGCAAAGTCTGATCAATGTTCAATACCAAACTCAAATAAATTCTGACAGAAGTTGGTGAAAAATGCACCAGCTGCAGCTCAGCAAGAAATACTAACAACTTTCAAACACTGATCTGCCTATTTTCATTAAAAAACAAACAGAGAGCAAAACAAACACATTTTCCCCCTGCCTTTTGTTGTTCTATGGAATTCATTTTGACTCGTCCGCCTTCAGCTATTCTGGCCCCCGGTTTCTTACATTTTCAGGGCATCTTACTGCACCTCAATCTCCTTTATCTCTGCCTGGCTACCTGCAAGATAGAATGCTCCTGTGACCAGGCCACATCGTCCCTCAGAATACTTTCACTTTGCTTCTGCCATGTCTCTGTCTCTGCAGTTCCAATGGCTCCTCAAGTTCCCTGGTGCAAACTTTTCTTTTATGCATAGAAGCAAGAACACCTTCCCACCCTGTGCTATTTATAGTTCTGCTCTGCTCTTGGACTGACTTGAGTCTGCAGTGCTAAAGACTTGCTTACTGCAAGAGAGGGAAGTTGCTCTACTTCACAGTGTTTTTTTGCAAGCCCTTAGTCATAGTTGGCATGCAGCAGCTATGTCCAAAGGACCAGCCAGCTTCTGCTTCACTGTGAGTTTTGCTTCCATGCTGTGAGATTTCCTCTAACTTACACTCTCTCTATTACTTTGCTTTCCTCATGGGTCCAATACATTCTGGCACTGTGGAACAGTTGATGGGAACTAGCCAAAAGGAAGTCTACGGGAACAAAACTCCCCCAAACCTCTGATCTGTCCTACCATCCCATGACCAGCATGGACCCTGGTGTGGCTAACACCATCTTTGAATGGTTAGCTGTTTGATCTACTGCACACACAAAAAAAGTGTGATATCCTGCAATGCTGGTAACAGGAAAGACATAGAATCTCTGAAACTGGGTATGGTACTGGGTAGAATTACTATTAGTTTCAGCCAGAATACTTAAACCCACAGCTTCCCTTATCCCTTGTTCATATGAACCAAGGGAAGAAAAAAAAAAGAAAGAAGAAAGAAAATGATCAAACAGCTCCTTTGTAAGTGGCTTTTTTTTAAATATTCTGTGCAATTGTGTAGCTGAGGCCAAAGACAAGAAAAGGAAATTCATCACTTCCGAGTCTGAGCAGACCTGGACCACCTCTTGTCCTTCAAAATAAAATACTAGACAGGTGGGTTTATGTACATACCACAGTTTGCCTCATTTCTTGGCTCACAGGACCATTACTACTTGTAGGACCAGCAGGGAGAATTAGCAGCAATTAGAAGATGTCTGTATGGCAGCAGAGTTCAGCAAGTCTCAGGAGAGTTTTGCCCCCAGTGTGAGAGTTCCTTATCTGCTCCAGAACACATCGCTAACCCCGTTTGCAAACTCACCACCCAGAAGAGATAGCACAAGTTGCTATCTAAGCACTTTGGGAATGGAAATGTCAACTGCTGGGGCTATTGTGCTGAAGGCATGTGCTTAGCCAGGTGTTGTGTTCAAAATAGAAAAGAAGACTCCTCTGTCACACTCCTGCACCAGGCTAACAGCAGTGGTAGGTCCAGTGGCATCAGTATGGAAAAGTCTCACAAACTTTATGGACTTCGTCTGATCTTATACTAAAAATGGCATTTTTTCAGCTCCTATAGGCCCATATTATAAGCATGGAAGTTGTTCTGATTCTCCCCCTTCCTGGGAGACCCTCTCACCATGACAGAGGAAACTTCTTACTGAACATCTGGATACCAGTAACAATTCTTTTTATCCTTCTTTCCACAGCTAAAGGTTAATAATGGCATGTGTCTTTAGGAGTCGGCTTTTGCAAACAGAGTGGCAAAAAATAGTGAGCAATCCTTGGTTGTAATGGAGCTCTGCTGCTTCTTGCTCACATCAGAAACCCGGGAACACTCATGAGGGGAGGAGGGTGTGAAGCTTGAGGCTCCTTGGGCAGAGTGTCCTAATTCCACTGCAGAGGCATTTTAGCAGCAATGCCTGCAGCAGCTGTTGAAGGAGGCATGAGCTGCAGAACACAGTGCTGGTGCTCGTGGTGCACTCCATGAATGGATTCTCACTTATTGACAGTTCCAGGCTTCCCAAAGCTCTGCTTGCAAACAACGAGATTGCTTTACAAATCACAATTTTTTCCCTCTTTCTTTATATTTACATTAGGTCTTTAGGACAAAGTTGCTTCCTTTTTCCAAACTTTTCTCTGCTACCATGATTCTTGTTCTATATTATATTCAAACAAGCTAATTGAGTACTACATTTTCTGCTTTGAGGATTTTTTTTTTAAAAAATCCCATTACATTAAAAATTAAAGAACATTCAACAAAGCAGGGTAGTTTTCATTAGAGATGGACTCTGGCAGTGTAAGGATCTGACACTGTGCTAAGGGGTCAACAGAGGTGGGATTAGCAGATAAAGAAGAAATGCCATCACAGCTGCTGGCATGAGTCAAGACCGCGTGCAGCTCTGCCTGCTCCTCAGCACCAAAGGGAGATGGTTCTCCAATGTTCTTCACTTTCATACCCATCCTTTCCCCACTTTCATACCCATCCTTTCCCCACTGAGCAAAATAGGATCACTTCCTACATAGGAAACGATAACCTTTTCATGGGACAAATGTTTGCAACTACCCCAAGAATCTTATAAATCGTACAAGATGTATTTGCAGACAACCCTTGCCCTTTTCATTTATTTATTTATTTTAAATGACAGTATCACAGGTACTATCCTGGCCATATGTGAGAGCCAGACAGAAGATGTGAGGTGCCAGGAATAGGCCTGGCTCAGCTCTTCCAAACTACTTACGCTTTCCTTTTTTTTGAGGTGGGTTTCGACTCTTCTTGTAGACAGATTTTTTTGTCTTTCATTGACTCCTAACAAGTATGAAAATTTCCACCTTCCCTATGGAAAAAAAGTAGAGGTTTTCCTGCATGATAGAGGGCCAGGGAAAAGACTTCCTTTCCTCCTATTTTTAAGCTCTTCCTGCTCTATGTCATTTCTTTGCTCCCCTTCACACGACAAAGGAGAAGAAACTATTGACTGACATGCTGAGTCAGTGGGATCTTTCTAGTGAATTCAGCTGGCTTTGGATTAATCTAATTGTGAATGTTTGTTATTGTTTTAGCAAAGGATGAGAAGAACCAAGAAAGAGAAATTAGTTATGAAAATCTCTCTTAATCCATTTCAAGAGCTTGCCCTATCAGAGTGGAACCAGATCCAGCAAGTTTCTTCATTGAACAATGGTGGTACCTTTGTATAATAAAAAGCAAAAATAAAAAAAAAGAAAGAAAGAGAAGTTATGAAAGGCTCATTTCATTTGGTAACAGTAAGTGAACAAAACCACATTTGATTATTCAGGATTACTTCTGCACTAAATCTTATGATACAGCCACAGAGTTATCAAAAAAAAAATAATGGGTGTCAAGGATAGAGTTTATCAGAGGAAGCCCAGGACAGCATGGATTAGCACAACACTTGACAGTAGCTCAGGCCGCCCCATGCTGATAAGTTTCTTAGTTTCTTTCCCCCTCACTTGCCTTGTCCTGTGTTTTGTCCTCATTGGACTCAGGGTTGAGAGGGATCTCATCACTGACCTGCCCACCCTAAAAATTTGTCCCTAAAATTACAAAGCAACTATTCTTCAAAGAGTTCTGGTTGTGTAAAGCAGACTGCTTTTTGAGCCTAACTTGAAAACAGAGCCTAATACTTTGGCTTACATTAGGCACAATGAAATGCCACTAGCTTTCTGACACAAATTTTGGTGGGACTAGCCATTGAAACACAAATTAAAACATCTCAGCCTGGTCCCATGTCTTTGGAGTCAGGGGAGAAACACTGAGGGAGAAAAAGAGGCAGCCTCAAAATACAGAAGAAAAACATACTACTCTGTCATCGTCAAATGCTGCTAAAAGCCTCTGTGTCCTGGACCTCCTCCTGATAAATTCTGTCCTGAAAGCTGACTATCTTAGTGTAGATAATGTCATGTCTGCATCATTACAATTAATGCAGAAATAATACCTAATCATCAGTCGTGGTTTGTCCTGTTACCAAATGAAACACTCTATTCATAGTTTTTCATAGCTGAGTGCTCTCTCCTCTGCTGCAGAAATATGCAGTAAAAATAGGTGGAGAAGGGTTTTGCCACAAAAGAAACATTGACACAAGCTATCAAAGGTTTCATTTGAGAAAGTGGTTGTATACACTACGGTTACCACTGCTGCTAAGGTTGACTCCTTTGAAGAGTTTTAATTTGGCTCTAAGAATATATTTGACTTGAAGTATGTGAAAGAGAAGGACTGCAAAAAACTTTTTCTTAAACATAGAATCTGAGAACTTGCAAAAGTCTATTGTTGAGGAAGATGTTGTTGTTTCCAAAACCACTTTGGTGTTAGATAACTGAATCACAGCAGAACAAGGAAGCAGCCTACAATTCTGTAGCTTTAAGTGGAAAGGTGGACCAATGGGTTCATTTTCAGCACAGCTGGCAGGGCACAGCCTTTTGTAAGTAGATGGGAATGGGAAGTTAGACCTTCAGAGTTAGTGGCCAAGTGGAATAACTTTGCAAGGATCTTCGCTTTGCCTGAACTGACTTTAGTGCTGGTAGCATCTAAATTACATGACTTTTTCCCTGGACTTTTAAGAAAAGCTTTTCACACATAGCAGCTCAGGAGAAAAAAAAATAAGAAAAATGCATGGGAAATGATGAAGAGAGGGTGACTTTAAAGTCACAAAAGATGGCTTGAAAGAACCTATGCCAGTCAAATTAGCTTTTCCTTGATAGACTCTGTTTCAAAGTCACGATATCCTTTCAAGTGATGGGAAGCTTTTTTTTATTCCCACAGATGTTTGGTTTGATATTTGCACATTGGCTGTAGCCTTGGTCTAATTAAGTTCAGATATTTCAAAACAATGGTTTCTCATAAAGAACATTTTAGGGTCTGTGTTTCACATTTAAAATGATAGTCATTGTTGAGTCAGTAATATAGAACCTATGCTTAAAAAGTATATAATGAAAATAGTATTTTTCATCATCTGAGAACTGCAATGTAACTAGCAAGAGGTTTTTCTCCAGTGATATCATTTTAGAATTGAGACAAAATCTAAACATGGTCCTTTTGTTGGATTTTCTCACACAAATCTGAACATCTGAAAACAATGATTTGTCATGGGAGACATTTGGCAGCCTAAGCAAAGGTTTACTGTTTCTACTTTGCCTAAAATATTTACAAAGAAAAATATCTGACATTTACAGTAAATCAGACAATGTTTCAGGCCTCTGACATAACTCATGGAGGAAGCTTGCATGGTCTCTGAGAGGAGAAAAGGAGATCCCATTTCTGGATGGTTTTGGTTCAGTGCAGAAATTTTGCTGAGGAGGAAGAAGAGGAGAGTTAAATAAAGTGGGATGAAAATACCTAAGGGTTGCAGAGGTCTGTTTTTCTAGCTTGATCACCTCCTCACTCTTCCCAGTCCTTCTCTGCATTAAAAGTCTGATGGTCTCCAGCGAAAACCACGCTCCTTCCTCCAGGGATTTCTCTTTTTTTCCCGGGCTGAGGAGGCCCAAGATGAGTTCCTCTTCCCTCCCATCCGGGCCCCGCGTTTCTGGTGGGGGGCAGAAGCACACCCCACACGGGGAATGGGGGGCGCTGCGACCACCCTCACTGTCTCCGCCTTTGCCTTTGTCTCACCAGCCCGAATATCTCCCCCTTTTCCCCCGCCCCCACCTCGCGTCCAGGAATCTGGATCCCCCTAACACTTAAAGGGGGGAGGAGGAGGGGCGGCGCGGAACACACGGCTCCTCGTCTGCGTCCTCTCTTTGTTGCCTCACTCGGTTGCCCCCATCGGGAAAGTGAGGGGAGGCGGCCCAGTTCCCCCCGACAGTCCCGGGACCGCGAGGCTCCGCAGGGTCGCCGGGAGCTCCTTGCCGGGGGCGAGCGCGGCTGCCTCGGGAGTCCCGCGGGAGGAGGAGAAGCAGCGGGGCAGGGGGTAATTCCTGCAGCGTGCTCTTTCTTCCCAGGTCCGTGAACGAGCAGCTTGGTCGTCCGGTTCTCACCAAGGCTCCGGCACTCGCGGAGAGGGGAAGGGGTGGGGATGGGGGGTGGTCTTTTCTTTTGAAATAATCTATTTTCTTTCCCGTCGTGAAAAAAAGGGACACAAGCAAGCAGACCTGGGGCTGGGTTAGCCTCGGGGATTAAATCCTCGTTGCTTCTTGGTTGTGCCTGTAGGCAAAGACAGCAGCGCCCCCACTCCTTACCCTCCCAAATTTCTGGTCGTACCCCGTTGTCTCTCCATTCCCGGGAGGGTTGGCTGTCTCTTCAGCTGGACTCACGGCTGAGAGAGTGCCCCAGTGGGCATGGACAGCTGCAATTTCCCCTCTTGGTGTCTTCTAACATGCTCCCAGAGCAGCCACAGCTGCCAGAAGATGCTCATAGCCCAACTCTGCGGCAGAGATCTCCACATGGTACGGACAGCAGGATCACTGGCTCCTCTTCCCTTCCTTTGCCAGGAGAAGTTGTTCCATCTCCAGGGGCTGAGAGGCAGAAGCAGATGAAGAAGCAAGACCAGGGCTGCAGAGGTGGCTTCTACTTTGTTAGAGATCACCCCTACTGCCCGAAACCCGGGCAGGGAGTGGAGTAAGAAAAGATGAAGCTGGAAAGATGGGGAGGATGGTAGAGACTAGGGGAGAAAACCGAGCTACCTTCAGTTTGACCATGTTGCCTGATCATAAGAGTTAGCCAATTGTCCTGGTGGGTGGCCTGGAGAAGGGAAGATAGCTTATGTCACAGGGGATGTCCTATCATCCTTTCCAGAGTCCTGGGATGGTGGCAGGAGTTCCACTGCTTCTTCCAGAAAAGAGTATAGGCCACTGGGACTGGTGCAAAAGAGGGCATTTGTCCAGAGAGATTCCACCTTATGCATGCGTCTTCCAAGGGTTTTATCTGCAGCCTTAAGAGAGGACTGAGATTGCATGGGGAGAGGGAACAGTGCCATAACTGTGCATCTCGCACAACCCCTTTGTGTCTGGGAGGGCTGGAGAGGCTTGTCTGAGCCGATGCAGAAAAAGTGCCATGTTAGTTTTCTCCTTTCATGATAGTTATTGTGCAGAGGAAGTGTGCAGAGCCTCAGCAGTGAAGATTGCTGTCTACACATGGCAAAGCAGGGAAGGCCAGGCTAGCAAAGACTGGAGTTAACTCTGACAACTCCTTTCCCATGACTTAATATGAACTGCAATGCCTTTGTGTGAATTTGCATTAAAAAGACTGAAAAATACGCCTGCAACTCTTTATAGTGTCTGTTCGAAAACACAGTTGCATTTTTGTCAACTGTTCCCTCTATACAAGGTTTAAGAATTGAGACACCTGCAACCTGATGTGGAGCAGGGCCAGTCTGTGGAGACGGGGCTCTGTCTGGCAGGGACGTGTGCTGCACACGTACCGACCCATGCCAGACAAACTAGTGGGACTGGTGCCAGGGGGGTGACAGAGGTACAGGAGACTGCTGCTACAGTCATAGGGGAGAAGGGGATTAGCCTCTCTTCAATGCCTTTGCTAGCAAGTAAGCAAGCATGGATTTACCCTACTTAAGGAGGAAAGACCAACAAGCTCTATGAAGATGAGATAAGGATTTCATCCACCAGTCCAGCTCTGTTCACACCCAAGCCACAGCTCAGGCAAATCTGAACTGGGTTAAACTACCAGGTCTTAGGTTCCCCCTGCTTAGCTGTCACTTCCACCTCCTTCTTCTCCAACTTGACTCCAAGGACTGTCTTTGGAAATAAGGGCTTTGGGCTTGTCTCAGACTGGCTGTCAGCATAACTCTGGGGACAGAGTAGCTGGAACAATAACAGTGAGAGGCACTGAAGGAAAACTTCTGCCTTTTTCTAGCAATTGTACCTGGCGTTGCCAAAAGGAAGCCCAGAGATCAGACACATGTATTTCTCCAGGCTTTTGTTTTCTGGCTCCAGATTTAAACCTTCCTGGAGGAGATGGGATTGTGGCACATGCTCCTCTGAGAGGGTGCACTCCAGAGGCACCATTCTTGCTAGAATTTTGTGCCTGATGAAGGGTGCCTTAAGTGTCTGCCACATACTGAGACAGGTATATTTAGGGAAAGGAGTTGCCCAAGGAGCACAGCAGAGCCTTTATTAATTGGTGAAAGTCCCTTGGAAAAGAGTGGTTTAGAGTTATGACTTCATCTTTGAGAAGTTTGGATGGCAAAGGCAGAGACAAATCTTAAAAAAAAAAAAAAGGGAGGAGGGAAAGGAGAAAAGAAAAGTGGCTGGAGATGCATAAAACTAGGGTGGAGAAGCTTGACTTGAGAGGCTGACGATTCAAGACTGCCTGTGAATTGGCACCGGCAAGGGGAAGTTTGGAACAAGCACCAATATATTCTTTCATTGCAACCTCCTCTGAGTTTGGGGAGGCAAAAAGGAAAAAGAGATTTCAGTCCCAGTCACTTTCCCCATTTCAAGCTGCTTCGGGAGCCAGGGCAGAGGAGGTCTCTCCATTCTCTTCCCTGTTAATTGTTTAATTGGGGAACAATGCCACTTTCGCACCCGCCTGCCCCTCTCCGGAGGGCCGGTGCCGGGCGAGCGGAGGGACCCGTCTCTCCGCACGGGCTTTGACTCCCCGGTGCTGTCAGAGCCGCTCCGGGGTGAGGTCTGCGGGGCCCCGAGGGCTCCCCGAGGGGGCGGTGGGAGGAGGGGTCCGGGAGCGCGCCGATCCTTGGCGGTAGGCACTGGGGGCTCTTCTGCGTCCAGCAGCCGCGGGAGCTTTGTAAATTGCAAGGAGGCTGTTGCAGAGCTTGTGAACCCTCCTCTCACTGAGCCAGCCCCTCCTCTGCAGCGCTGACGGTACAACGGTATAATAACGATGGGTGGCTGAGCCTCGCATTTGAACTTGCAGGCGAGCTCCCATTGCCCACAACTCCATTTAGGCTCCTCAGCTGGGAGTCAGGTGCTCTCTGGCGGGGAGGGAGGGGAGACCGAGCTCTGGGAGAAGGGAAGACCCCGGAACCACTGTCTCCTTCCAGCACTAACGAGGGAATTTACTCTTTCATGCGGCCACTGGAATCTCTGGACTAGCCTAGCCAACCACGTTGTGATTTTTTTTGCAATCTCGTCAATACGCTACCTTTTAAGGTAACTATAACTCTTTTAATATGCGATGGGGTTTTTTGCGGGTTTTGTTGTTGCTGTGGTGTTTGTTTGTTTTTTTTTTCTTTACATATAATTGCCAGCAAACACCTAGTGTAAGATTTATAACTATAGTTTTACTGATGGTATCTGTTAAGGACAAAGAGTTGAACTGCAACGTTAAGTGGGAAAGTCTAGTGACGACTGGTGACTTTAAACAACCTGTGGAAAGTTCAACAATACGAGGGGATTGTGGAGAAGGGATGCTCAGGGATTCACAAAAATCCTCCTCTGCAAAGAAGAGAACAAAGAGAACTACGAAATAAAAGCCTTTGGGGTGGGAAACCTGACAGATGTGTTTGGTACTGGTTTCTTGAATGGCTGAGAAGGTAGAGCTGCACCTTGATGTGCGATGAGGCTCGGGAGGGAGAAAGGAGGAATCTATTTGGTACGGGTGTTGAATATACAAAGCCTCCATGTGGCAGGAGAGTTAAGAATGGACCTTTCCTGCGACCACCAGGTTTTCTTGATTTGAGAAAAGCATGTGCTCAGTCTCCTCCGCTCTTGTGTGTTCCCCCCATTTCCACCCCCTCCCCACCTCCCCTTTCTTTTTTTTTCCTCTCGCTTTCCATTATGTTCCTGGAAAGCTGCTCACAGGGCAGAGGTGCTCAGACAGCATCTCTCCAGAGAAGACGGAGAGCGGGCGTCCTTTTAGCCACATTTTCATTGCTGGAAGGGGGGCGGTGGGAGAGGAGAAGGAAGAGGAAGATCACAAGGTCAGTGGAGCAAAACGCCCCCTTTTATACCCCCGGCCAGCTTCTCGGGGCACGGGCACTGCCTTTCCCCTCCGCTTCTCGGGTTTTCGCCTTTGTTTTACAAAGAAAAAGTGAGAGAGCATCGTGGAAGGAATTAAAGGAGCTTCGACTACGGGAAAAGCGGGTGGGTACGTGTTGGGGGCGGCATCGGCAGGGGAACCGGGACCCCGCGGGCAGCCTCCCTGGGGACTCCGGGCACTGTCCCCACACAAAGAAGCGACGGGGAGCGGGAGGGGGCCGGGGCCAGCCCTCATTGTCCCCCTTGTCACGTCCTCCTCGGTCACCCCTTCTCCCTCCGGGCACGGGTTGTCGGGATTAAGTCCGGTGGCTTTTTTTTCTTTTATTTTATGTTTTTCCCCTATCCTTTCTTTCTTTCTTTTTTTTTGTCTTTTTTTTTTAAGAGGTGAGTGTTGAAGTGTGTCGCAGAAGCCTGTCCCAGGATGGAAGTGTAAATGTTGGGTGGTTTGAGGGGGGGGGGGTATGTATTTTTGGCTTTTTCCCTGAAACAGGGAGAGCGAAAGGGGAAGTTTTCTTCCCAGAAGGAATGAGTAAGACTTGGCGGAGCGAGAGGGGAGCAGCGCCCAGCAGGGAGCCCTGGCTGCGGCGGCAATGCGCGGTGCTCGGGCGGGCCCGGGCCGGGGGGAAAGGTTCTGCCAGGACTCGGCTGCGGGGGACCGCCGCCGACTACTGCTGCGTCCTGGGTGCGCTGGCGGGGGGCGGCAGGGCCAGGGGTCCGGCCGCTCTCGAGGAACGGGACGGGCGGTGGCGGCGCGGCGGCACCCCCTGGCGGCAGCGGCGAGCGCTGCGCTCCTGCAGCCGCTGGTTTCCCGCCAGAGGGCTCCGGTTTCCCTCACTTTAGGGGCGGGGGGTGGGGAGAGGGGACAGAAACCCCGTAATAAAGTAATTCTTAAAAATTATCGCCGACATCAGACGAACCTGTAAGACGCATTAAGGAAACCCTCGTCCAACCTTGTACTGAGTCCCGCGATGCTAGTGCAGAGTTGTGCCAATGGGTGCCGTGACCTGCGTCTTCACATCTTTTTCGCATTGCTGCTCCTCACATCTGCCCCTGGCTCCCTTCACCGTGCTGACAGTGTTGGTGCTGATTCGGGTGGGGCAGAATAGGGCCTGGAGAGCAAGCTGGCAGGTGGGAGGTGGCAGAGGTTCTAGGAGATGCTGTAAGGAGCACAGGGCTGCGTGTTGCTCCTCAGGGACTTAGCTCTGGGATCTTGCTTCATGTGCTGCCTGTGGCAGTTTTCCACTCTAAGAGCCCGGAGACACTTCTGGCATCAATTACTGCAGGGCTGGGAGGGATGTCTTCAGGCAGCAGCTTCTCGGCAGCTGCCAGAGCGAGAAGCGCCAGAACGTGCTGTGCTCTGGTTACTTTTCCAGTCCGTGCCCCTGCCTGCACTTGGGGCTGAAGGCAGCGATGCTTGCCTGTTGAGGTTCCAGCACGGGAAGAGGGCCCCCGATGCTGGGGCGGGGCGTTGGGCGGGGGTAAGAGAGGGATGATGCAGATACCCTTAAGATCTCAGAGGCCTTAGAAGGACCTTGGTGAGTGCTAATGGGAGCAGAGGTCACTGATGAATCAGAGACAGGCCATGTCCGCCATGCAGCAGCACAGAGGACTGAGAAGTGGTGAAACTGGCAAAGTTGGTTAGGCAGCACTTATGGTGAGGTTGATAGTGTCAGTAACTAACAGTCGGATGGCATAAAACGATCAAGGAATGTAAAAGGAAGTGCAGACTCCATGCCTTTGGGAAAGGATTGCAACTGTGAAGGTTTCAGGCAGAACCTGGAAGGTGAGCAAGAGATGTGCTACGACTGGGATTAGTAATTTCTATCTCAAGGGTTTCACTGGAAAGCTTTTTAATTTACTGTTTCATTCATCAGTAGGAGCAGCAACCTCAATTCACTTCTTTAGTGCCAGGTCCTGTTATGGTTCCTCCCTTTTTTTTTTCCTTTAATTTTTCATCTGAACCTGACTTTCACTATGCAGGCAAGGTGGGTCAATGGGCAGAGGCTGCTTTTTATGTGTTTGACGAACGTGTACAGTTTTCACAAAACAGCTGTAGAGCACACGCTGAATCAATCTCAGTGTGACCTGAGAGGCTACAGCCTTTACATACTGTACCACCTTTATGAAAGGAGCTAATTTCTCATTGTCCCAGCTTCAGAGCAATTTGGAATAGTTTTTGAATGGTAGATCTTAGTCTGTTCCATACCAGAACAACTCACTGTCCTTCTTAACCTGGAGCGTAAAAGAGGAAGATGGACATGATGTTCTCCCATCTGGTTAAATTAAAATAGCATTGGTGTGAGTTCAAGCTTACACTGTAAACTAAACATGAGCTGGAATGTGATCAGAAGTTATTGCTCCTATGAGTGTCTACTGTGGTAAGAAAAGGTAGAAGTGCCTGCAAAAATAGGAGTCCTGCTCTCCCCTGCTGGTTTTTAACAGTATGTAGTTTGTCAAGGACTTGGCATCTCTTAGTTAAAAGATGCTATGCTCAGGGTTGCGTCTAGTTTAAAAATGTAGTGCTAATTATTACTGTAGATTGATCTTCCTCTAATAGCTCCTAATGAAATGGACCAGTCCAGTTGGAAACTAGCCAGCATGCAGCCTAGGTTTTGTTACATATTTAACAGAAGGTGGAAATTAAACACTTACTCAAGCCTTACAGTCTTGAATTGGCAGGACTTCTTTACTGCATCCATAATATTATGGCCTTCTCTTACTCTAGGTGTAGGGACACCAAGGGAAAAAGAAAAAGAACTTATGGAAAAAGGTATGGTTAGAAGGATCTGGGCTAATTACAGTGCACTTAAGGGCAATAGAGCAGCCAGCCAGCAGAGGCCTTTGTAAACTGTAGAGTGCAGGAATAGAACATATAAACCAGTTTTAGAGCAGGGATTTTGCCTGGGAGGCTACAAGGGAGCACAATCAGCTGCAGATTCTGCCAACAAAAGGGGAGGAGGCAGGAACAATCACATCTGGTAGTGGTAGCCTGGAAATGTGGGCAGCACTAAATGGGAATTGGGTTGCTAGGTGTAAGCCACAACCCCTGCCTTGCCCATGACTCTTGAGGAGGATTGCTGGTAGTGGGTCTGCATGGGTCTGCTTTTTCCTAAGCTTGGCTTCTCTGGACTGCTGAGCGAGGTAGTGCTGTTTGTAACCTGCACACTGTCTTTTGGGGAGGGTGGCAGCAGAAATTTCTCTTTGGACTCTGGCAGCTGTAGTGGAACACCACCCGGTATCTCTGGAGTGTTCATGGGAACTCACCAATAACCCACCCTCATGCATGGAGGGTTGCATGGGAATCATACTAGCAAGTCTAAGGGCTCAAAATTGGACCCTTCCCCCAATGTTTTTCATGCTTGAGTAAGGACCTCAGTGTAGAGGAGATTTAGAGAAAGAAAATGTTGAGAGATGATTTTCTGAGAGTCAGGTGGCGATTTTTGTCGAGTGTCTTATATTAAACTCCGTGTTCAAACAGTGCAACATTTTTGTGCTAATTCCTTTATTCCCAAGTTAAAGGCTTAGTAGCCATCACTTAGCCATGAATGCTCTCTTCTGTACTGATGGTTGAATTCAGCATACACCGGATATCTCAAATTATCCTTCCACAGTCGTCTTTCTCTTTTCATATTTCATTGTGCATGTATGTATTGTGTTTAGTGATTGGAAGCTGAAGATGTGAGGGTCTTTCCAATAAGATTCCTCAAACTGCATTTGTAATGCAGTTGCCAACATGACTTTGGAGGATCAGTGCTTGTGCACAACATGGAGAGGAATAGGAAGGCGAGGTCTTCCCTCATCTTCTGGACTTGTAGTGTAGGGCAGAAGCTCACACTCAGAGCTCTGATCCGGCTCTAAGTGTAGCAGCAGGGTTTGTCATCTTACCAAATGCGGAAGTGTTTAGACCGCCTCTTGTCATGCCAGTATTGCAATGAGCTTCTGAGGGCAGTGGGCCTCCCATTGACATGTGTCAAATACATTGTTACTCCTGGTTAATGTCAGTGCAGTGGAGTGGGTGGTGATTGAAACATGTGACCAGGCCTGTTTAGATAAAGCAAGCTCATCTTCCAGGAAACAAGAAATAGTTTATTTTTTGGCAAGTTTATTTGATTGCCTTGTTTCTGGGCAAAAAAGCCAAGCTTGCCTTCTGAGGGAGGAAGAAGGTAAAGTGTATGGGTAAGCATGGAAAGCCAAACTTGTGAACAGTTTGTTCTAGTTTTTTGTTTAGCTGTTGATGTAGCCAGCTTGTGACACATGGGAAACACGTGTGGACAGAAGATCTGGAGCCGCTAGACTTTCACAGGAGCCAGAGCTTTTGCATTGTCTTACAGGCAGGTCCAGCATTCACTGCCTTTGAAGATGGAGAAGTCTGTTCGTCTTGGTTTTGTACACTCTTCAGAATGTTTGTGTTACTGAAGGAACTAGTCTGCAGTGGTTCTGTTGTTTGAGGATTCCAGCAGTTTCAGGACACAAGGGTTGTTTGAAGGGCCTTCTAGTCTGTGCACATCTGTAGGCTCGACATGACTTCTCATTTTTATAAAATATTGTGTAATAATGAGGATTATTTCAGCCTTTACCTAAGCAAAAACATGACTGCCTCTATTTCAGAGCTGGTCCATTGCATTAAAAGGACCTCAATGTCTACAGCTCTTATATTGTGCAACCTCTTCACTAATAACAAGCTTCTATAGGGAGTTACTAGGGCATAGATAGTATACCTGGGCACAGCATAAGTTTTTGAATTTAGTTTTTAAATAGCTCTTTTAATTTTCTCCGTGTAAAGCTTGGCTTGTGTCAGTGTAGCGAGAGATATTACTCTGACTAGATGGCGTTGGGGGTATGTGTTAGAGTCCTCAAACTGAATGAAGTTAAAGAAGTCTCAATTTTGGTTGGGACTCAGTCATAAAAAGTGCAAATTCCATGAAGTTAATATTGCAAAAGAAGAGATATCACGTTATACACTTAGGTCTCTTGGATGACTGAAGCAGAGGTCGGACGTCTTTGGCAGAGTACAGTCTGCTCTGTGGAAAGCAGCTGTAGTCTTTCCTCCACACCCTGGGAATAAGTTGCAGCATATGTTTCTCAGTACAATGGAGCTGGCTCTGGACATCCATGTATAGGGAGTGAAAAGCTCTTGGTTCTCAGCCCTTTTGGGTGGGAATTTCTAGTATGATGCTGTTATGTTAGAGATTGCCTCATTGGAAAGGCTTAGTTTGAGATGTTTTGCATCTTTTCCGAACCGTTCAGCCACTACAGGATTGATGCCAATTCACACAGGCTCATGTGAGATTTGGGCTGCAGCTGTAAGCTGTGGAGAAAACCTTCCTGAGATTGAACATGTCACCAATAGTTTTCTCAAGATGTTTCTCTGTGTATCTTACTATCATGTTAAAGATAGCTTGTGGAGGTTTTTAAATGTATTAGTTAATGTTTTAACCCTAAAGCGTTAAATGCAAGTATTGAAGAGCTAAAATGCTAACAAAAAAAAGCAAAGATATGTATGTGCAATACAAGTTCTATATTTATAACCCAGATGTATATATTTTAAATCTATGTTTCACTGTTGCTCTCTTGGACAGGAAAAAATATAATTTCAGTCTGCTTGCCCAAGTAATGAACCTAAGTAGCATGCTTTGACAGTAATATCAGGAAACTCAGGATTTTGTGATAAAGATTTTTCAACATCAGTGTTTGACAAAACATTGCTGAAAGTCATTTCTTGTGTTGGTTAGATATTACATGTATGTAACTATATGGAAGAATGACTATTTACAACATAAACCCTTTATAGTATTTGACATTTATGGAACTAGTAACGTTTTTGTTAGTGTACTTTTGAAATTTTTGGGATATTTTCAGGTTCAATGTGTGTTACTAAGAACTGGAATAAAAACTAAGATATACTGTTATGAAACATGCAATATATTGTTAGGTACGTATAAGATGTGAAAAACTTTTCAGCTATTAGAAAATGGAGTCTGTAAAGGAAGTAAGAAGCAAACCCATAGGGAACTGGCATGTCTGAGTATCATTCTGGACTCAACAACCTGACTCACTATGAATCTGTATTCTATAGGGACACACTGTCATTATAACAAATTTCCATCATAAAATATTATATGGAGAAATCTTGAAAGGAGAAAATTGTCTGGCAACCTTCTTGCAGATGGGAAGGATCATAGCATGGATATTGACTCATCAAAATTCATAAGAAGTTTGTCATGGGAGCCCTTTCTGATGTGACCCAGGTTGTTAGCTGTTGCTAACAGGATAGTTTTTGTTATGGGCATAAAAATACCTGGAGGCTGGATCTGAACTGACAATGCCACAGCAGGAAAAAGATTACTCTCTTATACTGCTGCCACTGTATGAGAATACATTTAAAACAGTGAATAAAGTGGCAGAAGATCAATATATTATGAATTATTCATTGATCTACTGAGTAACATTTTAAAGGAGTTGACTACTTCTAATATCAATGGCAAATATTGATGTAGTGAGTTACAACAGTTGATAAGGATGCAATACAATACTAACCACTTACTCTTTTGTTCTTTATTTGTAGGTCAAGATGTTGTTAAGTATAAAAAGTATCTTATGGATGTTCTCCATGTTAGTTATAACATACATGCTACCTAAAGGTAAGTCTGTTATACACAGAACCATTTATTAATATTTATTTCAGTGGTCCAGTTGAAAGGGTATTCCCTTGGACTTAGGAGACAATCTAAATGTGACAGATTCAGTTTCTGATCTTGCCTGTGCCACTCTTTTTGTTGCACTATGTAACTAACTTTGTTTTCGTGTTCTTCTCATTGCCATAGCAATTTATATAGAAGACTGTTTAATAAGGTTTTTACATGCCTGTCTGATGTCTCCTGAGGCTTTTAAGAGCTATGACTGTAATCCAAGTAATAATAGATTGCCTTCTCCAAATATTCAGGAATGTATTTTAGTCTAATATCTTCTTCTGAATTGTTGGACCTGTTGGCCAGGTATGTCTCACACTTCCATTTTCCCTGATCAGCTAAGGAGCTCCTTGAAGTAGTTAAGGTGAGGATTAGTTTTAGTAGACGGCAAACGCCTTCCATGAGAGCATCAGCCTAGTGCCACAGAGGGAGCACAGAGAAGTGCTGGTGGCACAGAAGGAGGCTCCTCGGTCAGACCTAGCCAGCCTGCAGAAGTGATGAATGAAATGGGAGAGGTTTTGGGCTATAGGAATACTGGCTTGGCCTACCTCCTAGCCTGAACCCAGTGCATGCCCATATATGTCATGCCAACAGCCTTTGGGTCTACAGGTCACAGTTTGCACCCTCTCTGTTTAGAGTGAAAGGTGCCATGTGCAAGCTGGGTAAGGGAAAACAGTAGCCCCAGTTTGTGCTTTACTCTGTGATCTGTCAAGTAGCAGCTGGCTACGTGCTTCTGGAGTGTGCAGTCTAGAAGCCAGCCCGCTTTAGCTGGGGAGGAGATGTGAGCTAGCCTGGTGGCAGATCCCTTGGCTGCTGGCATCTGGAGCAAGGATGTGTTAGGGCAGCTGCAGGTCTTTGGGTGGAAAGGAGAAATGCTTACTAGTTCTCTTGGTGATTGCATGCTAACACTAAAATATGTATTCATGTGTGGTTGCCATGGTTATTTGAAAGTTAGAGCCAAGCCTTTATCAAGGATAATATCCCTGCAGATGCTGCAGACTCACTAAATTGGGATACTGTATTTCCTAAGCCTCGAAGCAAGACTTTTCTTGATAAATTTTTGTTTTCCTTCTTTTCTTTCCAGGAAACTGATTTTAGTCTTTGGGAAAACCATGTGTTGGTAGCAAAATCTTTAGGCAGTACTGTAAGATAAAGGAGAGTGGAGCCAACTGAAAAAAAGTGGTTTTTTTTTTCCTCAAACAGGCTGGGACCACCATCCTTTACTATTTTCTACCATCACTTCCTCCTTAAAACTGGTTTTGTTTTCCCATTCTTCGTTAAACATAAAACACGTCAGGACATTTAGACTTGTTCTCAGGGAAATCAGACTTGAAAGTTTAAGGCAGGGGGCAAACCACTAAAACTGAGTTTCCATCTTTTATTTGTGGAAGGTGAGACTCATTTGGTTATTGAATTTCAAGTTTTGTTCTCTCCCACAGTCTTTTACTTAGTAAAATATCTGTAAGTCTAGACTGATGTATGGGTCTTGGATCCACAGCTGACATTTAATAATTTGTTCATATGAGGCATTTGGAGAGGCAAAGTAAGCGATTGTCAGAAGAGGTCATGAACTTGCAATGTAAGTCTACACAGTGAGCTTAGATGTTTATATTTGATAAGTTAGTTATACTTAAAGGTGGCTTTTAAGAAGCATGGAGAGAGACTTTTTACCAAAGTAGGATAAGAGGTAAAAGAAGTAACAGTTTTAAACTGAAATAGACCGGCTTTAACTTGGACATAAGGATGAAATTTTTTGCAGTGAGGGATGTGAGGCATTGGAACAGCTCACATGAAAGAGTTGTGGATGCCACCTGCCTGATAAGGTGGTAGATAACCTTGCCCATGGCAGGGGAGTTGATCTAGATGATTGTTGAAGGTCCCTTCCAAAACAAACCAGTCTGTGATTTTAAGTCTGAGCCTTCTCTAAGGTGGGAATGTCTGTTTTAATATATGGGAAAATGGAGTAAATCACTTGCACATGAAAAGGTCTAAAGATAAGATTTTAGCTGAAAATATAAAATGTTCTCCTAGTGTAGAGAACATGTGACGAGATAGAACAAGTAAGGCAAACGAATCTAGCAAGAAATGTAACCTTAACATTTCTTTGACAACGTGTTTAAAGTCTCCTCATGTTTACTTAGGGCATAGTTCCATGGTCAGTCTAATCACGCTTACATTTTAGCACTAGGTGAGATAGTCCTGCCCCTTTCCCATCCCCTGTTGCTAGTATTTATGTGAGTAAATGCCCAGCTGAATCAGGTAAATGACTTAGAATCATAGAATGTTTTGGGTTGGAAGAGACCTTAAAGATCATCCAGTTCCAAACCCCCTGCCATAGGCCACCTCTCACCAGACCAGGCTGTTCAAGGTCCAGTCCAACGTGGCCTTGAACACTTCCAGGAAGGGGCATCTTGTTCTAGGGTCTCACCACCCTCATGATAAAGAATTCTCTTCTAATGTCTAATCTAAATATTCCCCTTTCAAATTTAAATCCATCACTACATACCCTTGTAAAAAGTTCCCAGCTTTCTTACAGGCGTCCTTCATGTGCTGAAAGGCTACTAGAAGGTTTTCCCAGAGCCTTCTCTTCTCTAGGCTGAACAACCCCAAGTCTCTCAGCCTGGCTCATAGCAGAGATGCTGCAGCTTTCTATCATTTTTTACGACCTTCTTCTGAACCCTTTCCAACAGTTCCATATCTTTCTTATGTTGGGGATTCCAGAACTGGACACTTTACTCCTGGTGGGGTCTCAGAAGAGCAGAGTAGAGGGGAAGGATCACCTCTGTCAACCTGCTGGCCATGTTTCTTTTGATGTATCCTGGGCAGCCTTTGGCCACCAGTGCTGTGAGCGGACATTGCCGGCTCATGTCTAGCTTCTCATTAATCAGCATCCCTAAGTCCTTCTCCTCAGGGCTACTCTCAATCATGCCATCCACCAACCTATATTGAAATTGTGGATTTCCCTGACCCAGATGTAGGACTTTGCATTTGGAATTGTTGAACCTCATGACGTTCACACAGACCCATTTCTCCAGCTTGCTGAGGTCCCTTTGGATGACATCTTATCTTTCTGCCCCACTCAGCTTGGTGTCATCTGCAAACTTGCTGAGGGTGCACTTGATCTTGTTGACTCTATTGTTGATGAAAATATTAAAAATGCACTGGATATCAAACTGTTGACCACTACTTGCTGGATGTGACCATCCAACCAATTCCTTATCCACAGAACAGTCCACCCATCAAACCCATATCTCTCCAATTTAGAGAGAAGAATGTTGCTGGGGATTGTGTTAAAGGCTTTACAGTAGTCCAGATAGGTTATATCCATTGTTTTTCAGCAATATAGATCAGGTTCTGACTGGTTGTTTTTTGCCTAAATCTTTCAGAAGGAATTCAGAAAGACATTTATGTTCCTAGAATACCTTGTGGACTTTGAGGGTTTAATTTCTGAAGCTGGTAGGCACACTTTTGCCATAGAAGAATCTTAAATATGTTCAAAGTATGACCATAGAGAAGAAGCAAAGATGCAAAACTTTCTTCTTCATGAATCGATCCAATGGAGCCTGTGGGATCAGTACATATCCTTCTGTTTTGTAGAAATGTCTGTCAGTTTCATAGAATCATAGACTGGTTTGGAATGGAAGGGACCTTGATGATCATTTCGTTCCAAGTCCCGTGGCATAGGCAGGGACAATTTCCACTGGATCAGGTTGCTTTAAGCTTCATCCAGCCTGACCTTGAACACCTCCAGGGATGGGGCATTCATAACTTCTCTGGGCACCCTGCTCTAGTGCCTCACCACCCTCACAGTTATAATTTCTTCTTCATACCTAATCTCAACCTCCCATCTTTTTGCTTAAAACCACTACTCCTTGTACTCTTCCTGTAACCCCTGATAAACAGCCCCTCCCCAATTTTCATGTAGGCCCCCTTTAAGTACTGGAAGGCTGATATAATATCTCCATGGAGCCCTTTCTTCTCTAGACTGAACAATTCCAACTCTCTCAGCCTGTCCTCGTATGGGAGGTGTTCCATCCCTCTGATCATCTTCACAGCCGTCCTCTGGACTGACTCTAACAGATTCATGTCCTTACTGTGCTGAGGACTCCAGAACAGAATGACACACTCTAGGTGAGGTATCACAAGAGCAGAGACCTGGAGAACTGTATTCAGTTTTTGTAATAATATTTTTGAGGGCGAGTGTTAAAAGATTACAGACAATATTTACAAGTACAGCTGCTTTTTTAAAAAAAATTAAAAACTGAAATATATTTCTGCATTTTGAAGACTTCATAAGCTTCATAAGACTTCATAAGCTTCAATTTTTTTAGTTTTAAATCCTGAATTTGAATATAAAACCGAAGCTTTGAAATCTTTCAAGAAACACAAAATTCCATGCTCCCCTTGCCACAATGGAACAACTCCATCATTTCCATATCACTCCATCTGATTTAATTAATAAGTCATTTCAATATGATGCATTGCAATATTTCTTTAGAAAACTTTTAGGAAAAACTGTTCTGAAAGTTTAAAATTTTTCTGTCAAGAGTCATACTGGAAATTTGTCAAAATCAGCAGTTACTTTTAAAGTTTAAATCCCGGAATCTGAGAGAGTCTTAACATTAATTTGTAGCAAAACTGAAGCTTAATTTAAAACACAGGAAGTTATAAGCATGCAAAGTTTTATGTGTTCAACGCTAATCATTTTTCCAATGTATTTTTCCTCTTCCACTCTCAGTTTTGTGAATGATCGTGTTCATAAATGCATAGCGTGTTTGCATATTTTGCTCTTTAATTTTTAAATAGTAACTAAAGTATTTTTCCTTTGAGGGCAGATTGAGAATGGTCTTGCATGACTTCTTTAAGTCTTTAAGTTCTCAGAAAGTATGTGTCAGGAAGGCAGCAGGAAATAAGGTGTAAGCTCGTGGGGTCATGGGAGTGCCCCCATGCAAGACCTTCGCTGTTTGCTCTTGTACATGTGAAGGACTAATGGCAGAAGTTCACAAACAAGTTTTACACCTACTGCCAATGCAGCATTTACTCAGTTTGAGTTAGCTTGTACTAGGAGGATAATGCAGTTTACAAGCTAGAGCTTGTGATTATGATCAATGTTGGAGTTTCTCTTACCCATTTTAAGTGAATATTTGTCATGCTATGAGTGAGTATACTTATAAGAAAGCCCTGTAATCCAGAATACACTAGCAATGCTCTAGATTGCAGTGCGTAGCATGTCCTTTCAAAGATTTAGGATAATATACCAGTTTAAACACCAGATTATCTGATCATGTTTATGTTCTATATGTGCTATAAAATACATGTGTACATGCCTATGATGCATACATATGTAATGCTGAGTTCTGCAGCTGAGATTTACATTTGCCAGGCTTCCTGTGAGTTTCTGGCAGAATATTGAAGTAGCTGATTCTTCATTACTCTGTGCCTCCTTCTCTTATTCTATTTGCTTAGACCACAAATCATCAGTTTAATTTACGTTTATATTCATGAAACGATTTGTAGTTAATGAAAAGTCTTCTTTCATGCTCCGTGTTAGTCTTCCTCTCCTCCCTCCCTTCACCCCAACTACTTCTCCTCTCATCAAAAATAAAGAGCACTTTTATATGATGTTTTATGATGCTTTCTGCTGTTGGATGGGCATGTCTGTAGCTACAAGGTGTCCTATTCTGGGATGTAGCCCAATTTATGATAGACATTGTTTACATTTCATCATGAAGTGTGTTGTTTGCCAAGGATTTCAATCTGCTGATGTGAAGACACAAACTTTAAAGAAGGGGGAATTTCTTCAGGGTTCAGTGCTGATATTCAAGATTGCTCATAACCAGAAACAATGTTCTTAAAATTTATTAACATTCTGTCAGTCGTAATAATTATAACTAGGTCATTTTTCATTTAAGAAGTTCCTGTAATGTATGTAGATAACAAGAGATCATAATAGATACTAAATATTTTCAGACTGATTTTAATCTCCCACCTGTGCAATTTGGCAGTAATTCCATCACATCTGATAGGACTGAGTATTTGTTCTGTTTCTTTATCTCTACCTCCCCGTAACTCAGTGAAATTTCAAGAAATTAAAGGTGATATAAAGGTGGTGTTTCCATACTGTATATCTTCAGGATAAAATCAGTCCTTTGTAGTTTTTAGAGATCAATTGACTCTAATTCTGTTTTTATTTCCTTATGAAAAAAAACCCAACCAAACACACAATGGATTTTTTTTCCTCTAAAGAATTATGAATGTAATCAAAGCTTTTGAACTGGTCTTTTGACTTCAGTAACACCTACATGCTTGTCTTCAAGTCTTATGAATTCTTCAGTTCTTTATATTGGACATATCTTTAATTCTTCATGTTTTACAAATAGATTATTGCTACATCTGGACCCAAAGTGTATGTGTAGTTAATTTATTTGACTATTAAATGTGAGTTGTACCACCAGTGATCTCAGTTAATGGATTAAGGGAAGAATGAAAATTTCATCACACGTCTGAATCACAGAATGAGCATCTTGCTGATAAAAGTGCACAGACAGTGGTGTTCCATATAAACTTTTCAGCTGAGCTTCAGGGGCAGTGCAGCACTTTTTGGCACTACTTGATTATTATACTCTCTCTGGCGTAATTGCTTTTGATACAGTCATCTTGAGTGTATTTGCTTTGTGTTCCAAACAATTTCTAGTTACGTAGGCATGATGGAAAGGACTTGGTGACTTCCATTCAAAGTTCTGGGTCTTCCTTTGTCAGTCCATCTCTCTTTTTTTTTTTTTTTTTAGTTAGTACTTTGTTATTAAAATATTTGGCCATCAAGCTGATGATTCTTGTATCGAACCTTTTTAGATAATACTATTAATCTTTATCCTGTTCAAAGTGATCTGTCTCTGCTAAAAATAATCAGCCTAATGAACAATTTTTTCCTTTTTTCCCCCTTCCTTCTACCCCCTCTCCAGTCCTCTACTCTTTTTGGAAAGGCTATATTTTTGATGACATAAATAACCAGATAATTTTCATGTGCTGGTGTACCCCATTTCATGTATCACTCTGTTGGTGGCTAGTATTTGAAGTTATTGTGTTTCTAAATCTTGTGAATCTTAGCTCACTTCAATTTAATGATCAACATGTTCCACTTTCCAAAAAATGTTAGAGAGAAGGAAGGTGAAAGAGATAGGACATATACTGTTGTTCATCAGCTTTTAATCTTCAATAAACTGTTGTGAATGGTTAAATAATATCACGTAGAAGATAAATCTGACAGAAATCCTCTCTTTATACAGATGCTGTGTGCAGGTTGAACTTTCCCCTCAGGATATTGTCAGGTGGAAGCATTTCACTGTAAAGTGTTTGCAGCTGGAGATGTCAAAAGAAATGCTAAAGGTCCTATTATGTCAAGCTGAGTCAAGTAGGGACTTTCTGTGCATTTTACTTTCCTTCTTTTCTTAAACATCCTAGAATACTTTGTTTCTGCAATGTGTTAGAAGCCTTGGGGCTACAAGGAAATAATTTAAAAAGAACGACTATTTGGAGGAATCTCAGTGGAAAGGCCTTTGTTTCAGCATGTATGCAATAAAATGAGTTAACCCTTGGAAGAATAATGGAGTAAGTGATGTCACGTATATGAAGTCGTGGGTTATGTTTTGCTTTTAGGACAGGATAAAATGAACAGCCTAGTGTGAGGTAAGGCAAGGGGTATGCATTAGTAGCTCCCTTGTACGCGTGCTTTTGGCCAGCCATAGATGTGAGTCTACTCCCTGTCTTTCACTCAAAGCAGTCTTCCTCCTATGAAGCAAAAAACAATAGCTGTTACAGTTCATCTGTGCTCTAACATTTCAGAACAGTTTATGAAGAAGGTCAATAACTTTGTGACTGTAACAAATGGGGAGAATAAGTCAGACAACAGTAAATTAAATTTGCCCAAACAGAAAAAAACTCCATCAACAGCGTAGAATATAGGTGCAAAGTCTTTTTTAGCTTACACTAAATGGCTCTGCTACAAAACAGCTAATATTCATGGCTTTCAGGTCTGAAACATTTATGAATTGTTAAATAACAATGAAATGTATGTCTTTCTGATTTCCCTGTTCCACTAATGTGATTTCTCCTGTCTCCTCAACTCTCTCTTCTTTTTCTAGTTAAAGCAGAAAAAAAAACCCTGGTAAAGGGATCCCTTTCTGGAACTTCAGTCCTTCCTTGCTTCTTTTCAACGACACCCACTATAGCCTCCAGCTATGCAGCTGAATATCTTCGAATCAAGTGGTCAAAGGTTGAATTGGATAAAAGTGGAAAAGATGCAAAAGAAACCACAGTCCTGGTGGCCCAAAATGGCAACATCAAAATAGGTCAAAGCTACAAAGACAGAGTGTCTGTTCCAACCAATTCGGAGGAGACTGGTGACGCTTCGTTGACTTTCTCTAAGCTTCGTGCAAGTGATGCAGGGGTGTATCGCTGTGACGTTATGTATGGAGTTGAAGACACACAAGGCATTCTGTCATTGGCTGTTGAGGGTAAGGATTCATCTGTTTCATTTGTATTCAACAGTGATTCCGGTTAAAACAATAAAAGTTAGTAATTAACATATAACTAGAGAGTATTTAAAGGAGTGGTTTTAGTTAACTGTTCACTCTTCCCATTCTTTTTCTGTCTTTTATTCATTCTGATGAATCTTTTCTAATCTGTAGTGCTCTCCTTTCTCACTTACACCTTTGGGGAGGCTACTCTTGGTTCCTGGAACGAAAACTACTCATTTATTCCCAAAGTCATTTGATAATTTACTTAGGTTTATATCCTTTCTAGGACAAGCTGCTGCTTTTACATTTTTATTTTTTTAGGAGTTACATCTAAAGACTTCTCAAATCATCCCTTTTGAAACATACATATTGTACTAATACATCTGTCTGGAAATGTCAGTGTCTTTACAAGAATACAGACTTGGAAGGCAGAAGCAGTTTCTTTTTAATTACTTATGTAGGATAAAAAGAAGCAACTGCCTTGCTGCTGGAGCTGTGATTACCCTGTCTTGCCCCTTCCTGTACAAAACCATAGTGCCAAAAAAGCTAGTGGCCTCTCTTCCTGTGATAGGAACGTCAAGCACAAAGGAAGAGCATCTGTTGTACCAGTAGTAAAGGCTGGATAAGTAGGAGGAAACCCACCTAACAGGATGTAAGAAATCAAATGTGGAGGTGGCTACTGATGTTCTTCCATGGGGAAGAATTTGCTAGCCATCACTAGTAAGGAAATAGCTTCTAAAACTTTGAGGGGGAGGTGTACATGTAAAGAGACAGGAGAGACAGGATTTGAAAAGCATTTAAGTAGCAAAAAGGAGCATCTGATCTATAGGTGTTCTGCTCCCAAGAGTCAACTTATATGGCATGATGAGTAGAGCATAGAGACTGCTCCAGAGCCTGGTGCTGTATAGTCCTGAGAGTTTGACACTGAGTCTGAACTAAGAAACTGTGGAGAAAGGCAGGGCAAATTAGCCCAGGCTGTGTGCCATGTAAATGCAAATTCAGGAACAAAATCACTCTCTGTACTTGGAACCACACTGTGCTCGTGTGAGCCTTATTTTGGACACTGTCATGCAGTCCTTTGCATCTTGGTGTTTTTTGATAGTTCAGTATTTGCTCATATAATATGAATCCCCAAGCAAACATTATTAACCTCTGCTGCTGGAAATTATGTATTTGGCTGATTTTTCTGAGCTTAATACTACATTGTTCTTTGAATACGCTTAACCTGAATTGGCGCAATCTTTTTGCATTGAATCAATGAAAGGTTTGGAAAGTCTGGTCTTAATTTGGAAATAAAATAAATCAGTGTAAACATTAATGTGTGTAAAATTCATAAACTGTTTAGCTCTAATGACAAAAGCAAAAGAAATCCTGGTTTGAACATTATTTTTCAGTAACTAGTGTACCTGGCATTCCTTATTTCTTCTTAGGTGCTCCCTTGAGTATGTATTTTCATCCAGGAGCAGCAGATGTTTAGTATAATAAAATATCTGATGATTAGAAGCAATGCTTTAGATTCTATAGTAAGTGCTCCTGCAAAACACTGCAAAGAGATTAACTGATCAGATTTTTCTTTTTTGACTGAAAGAAATTCAACACACTCCATTTTCTTTCTATAACTGTTATTTTCCATGATGGCTTTAATGTCAGAATTTCAGGTGAGGAGAAAGCCAGATCTTGACCCAAATGGAAAATAGCACTGTTATATTGTCATTTTTGCACGCCATTTTCTATTTTTTTACATTAAGTAAAAAAATGCCATTTATCAGACTCATAACGATTTAATGTGAATGCTGTTGCTCAAACCTTCTGCCCTCATTCCAATTTATCTTTATGGAGGTTTTTTTGAATTTCAGCTTTTACTAAAAAAAAAAGTTAGTCCCAAATGTGTTTTATTTCTATTATTTTGTCTTTTTGAATCTGCACTCCAAAGAGAGAACAGTCAGAGAGGCGCGATCTCCTGTACACTCTCTCCATACATTCTTTGCTGTGCGTTGTTAGTGTGGTGTGGGGAGATCTTTCCATTTTAATTGCTCCAACTTTGGGGCTGACGACTAGCACAGTTCAGCACTGCGCTTTGGTCAGTAATCCCAGCGGGAGCTTGGGATGGGACTGGTGCTGGTAGGACCACCTGTGAAGTCCTGGTAAAGTTATCACCAGGTTTGCTGACCTATACATTTTATGCTCATCACAAGTGAAACAGAAAATGCATCTGCATAGCACTCTTTCTCTGAGGACTGAGAAGGCACAGGTTGCTTCAGCTTTTCAGTGGATTATAAGTACGCAGAAAAAGAGGTAACCCTGGCTCAGGTAGTGCTTGCTTGATCATATAGCTTAACCCTAAAATGAAGCAGAATAATTTTATCAAAGATGAGAAGCTCCTGCCAAATTCCCTCCTGGGGCAGTTTAGGTGTGGGAAGAAATGTTGCTAATACTTCAGAAAGAAACATTCAGCTGCATCTTTAAGTGTCAACACTGCTACACATGTTAAGTCTAACGATAAATTTCTCAGAAGTGGCCAAATGAACTAATCCAAACCTTATTTGCATTATTCTGCCAAAGTAGGTTAAATTGCTCTTTTGTTATTGTAGTAACTTTGTGGGGATTGTATACTTGTCTGTTTGGGTATTTTTAAACCAATGCAGGGCTTAAATTCTAGGTATTTTCAAAATTTATATTTGGTTTAAGCAGAAATGGGAATTAAGGCATTCCCTCATTGAAAACTGTCAAATAAAAAGCACATTCCAGCATCAATGAAGCCAGATAGACAAGCTTAGACAGATGTGCTGTTTGTTTTTCAAATGAATCTCTGCTAGTAAGATAACAGATAACTGGGAGAACTAACTTTAAGAAAAGTGGTTGCTATTTCTATCCTTTTGTTTAGGTATTTTAGGAATATAAAACTGTTATTGAACCCGTTGTGCATTAAATGAATGTATTCTACCAGTAATGGAATGTATCGTGAATAAATAATGGGATTTCTCAAAAAGAAAATACTCTGTGTAACGTATAGTCTTTCCCAGGTTAAGCTCTACAACCTGAAAGATGATACAAATTATTGAATGTGAACAGTAAAACTTTTAATGCTGAATTTCTTTTGCCTGAGTCTAAAGGCCAAGGCTGTCTACAAAAGATGTGCAATTGTGCATCTACTTTTTTTCCTGTGTGACTATCACAACAAATTAGTTTGTATGTTAATCCAGTTAATTTGTTGTTTTTAAATGCCAAATGAACTTCTGAAGTTCAGAAGTCAGATTTATATGGTATTAACAACTGCATAAATACTAGGTTTACCAAGAACATGGGATGCAAATATAAAACTGCCTTCTTTGACCATCACAAATCTGTATTTTTAGTGCTTTCGCTCAAAATGCTTCAGCATCAAATCATACCGTGCCATAGGATTATTTATATAGGATGTGAGTGGAAGACTTTATTTTTCATAGTATCTAGTGTTGCCTAATTTATGCTCCTCATAAAACCAGACTCATGTTTATGCAATTTCAAACAAAAGAGTTATCTGTCTCAGTGTTCTAATGAAAGCAACAATAGCTGGTATCAAAGGCTAGACACAATCATTTTTCTTGCGTACTCTATTGCTATCAGAGACTTGTCATTCATGGACTTCTTGGGGCAAAGGTGATTGCTTTATATTAGACAATTCTGTACGGATTTTTTTTCCCCCATTTGTTTTTGAAAGTATGTAAGTTTTTGTATCCACAGCTGGACTCCTGGTTAAGCCAGAACTTAGCTAACTTAACCAGCTGTGGTTGTTATTCACAAGGAAGACAGGCATGTTTAATCACCCACATTGCCTCTATCTACACATTGGCTATTTCTACTAGATCCTTTTTTTCACAGGTAAAATCTTTCAAAGAATGATAGGCACAACTTATACTACTTCATCAGTATCAATAGCTGTTTAGGAACTAAGAGGCATGAGCAAGACTCTGTGGCTTGACATGATATCTTGTGTCATCTGAGCAGTGCTTACTCACGTGTACATCATTAGCTTCTGATAGAAGTTGAAATAATACGATCTGAACTCTGCTTAAACCGCTCAGCTTAAAGTGAAATCTGAACTGCCTTGTTTCTGCTAGGAATATGAGTGGTTTTGTTTATGTGAGTAACTGGGGATCTGATCTGGGAAGGTCATAGCAATGAAGGACAAGAAGGATATGCAGGGTCCTTTAATGTAACTCCTTTGTTTTACTGCAAGTAATCATGTTATGTGCTGCACTTCATGTCTTTATTAATCCCAAAATGGAGCACGAGCACTCACTCACATGGCTTATCAGATGGTTTGCATATTTCATCTCTAAGATCAGTGGGGTTAGATTGAACTGTATTCTATACGTCGCTATTTTCATTTTACAGCTGGTGGAAGTGTAAGACGGAGAAGCAAAATGCTTAGTTTTAGCTCATGCAGGAAGTTCTGGGGAAGCCAGATGCCTACCCTGCTTTTTAAGAGCTGTCCTTGAGGCAGGGGCCACACCAGTGCTAACAGGTCTGCAAGTTGCACCAAAAGGCAGTTTCATCACACTAGATACCTCCTTTCCTGTTATGAATTATGGGAAATGCTTTTCATACACTCTAATTGCTGCTACAGTTACATTACACCTCTCAGACAGGGATATTTTATGTTAAAAATGGATCTAACACTATTACTGTGTTATATTATATGCTTCAGCTTCTTACAGGAAGAGAAAAATGCTGAAGTTGTTGTTCATGTTCATTTTTCCTACCATGTGTTGTCTTCTCTGCCTTCTTTGCCCATCCCGTTGAAATTTTTCCTTCTACTCAGGAGAAATTCCACCTTTCTACAGCATTTTGATCTTTTATTCTGACTCTTCTTGGTGTTATTAAACCCACAAGTCAAACTGTCTTATATTAAATGTCCTTAGCCCCACAGTTTTCAAATGCTTAGCGTTTTGTCTTCATCTTTAGTTGGTTCCTTGTCAATGTTTTCCAAAAATGACAGGTCTCAGGAGCCTTCAGATGTTTGAGAGGTGGTTTTCCTTCTCAGTAGCTAACACTGAGCTGCCACTTCCTTCCCACTTTAAGCTACTTTTGGACACCAGTGGGTTTTCACTGTATCCTTGCAGCGCCATCTGGAAACAAGGTGAAGGTTGATGACCAACAAGTAATACCTTCTGAAGACTATCCTCAAGTGTTTGCTTGTTTGCTGATAGATACCAAACACAATTTCACAACCTTGACTTGGACATAGAGTTGAAGTAGGATTTATTTCACCATTGACAATTTAAGGTCATGAGCCTAGTCTACTCTAAACACACCGGCTCATGCTACCTTCAGCTTCTCTCTAATGAGAGTCTAAGGTGAGATGAGCTCTCATGCATTCCATGTACCTTGTCTCCAATTGGAGAAATTTAAATAATTACTTTAGAGTACACTTCTAACATTTAGGCAAAGCAAATTCTGGCAACTTCATTCCCAGGAAAGAAGAATTTTATAGAAGTATTGCTGTATCTCTCTATGTCTATGTTTATTCCTTCTTAATAGTTGTATACAAAGTCTACTTGTATATAAATAATTTTTATATTCCTTGTAAAAACACTAGAAGTACAATGTAACAGTACTCTTCATTCTGGAACACAGTTGAATATTCAATGGAATTCTTATTTTGTTTGGTGCTATGATAAAAAACCAATTGTAATAAAAAAGAAAAAATCTGAGCAAACAACTCTTCTGAGCTAAGTTTTTATTATCATCTTTGGAGAGAACTTCATTGGGTTCTTATTGATATTTTGGGAAACCACTGTTTTCATGGGCCTCATTGGTAGTTTGTTTCATTTTGGCTTATGTCTCAATGATTTTTTTAGTCTTTTTAGTTTTGTTTTCTTTTTTTTTTTTTTGAAAAAAAAAACAAGTAAAGAAAGACCTAGGCTTAAAGTATTGACCTTATTAATGGAAAGAAGCAGCAATTATTGAAGCAGACTTAGCTGGTAATTCACATTTTCATTTTTATGCAAACTCTTCTTTCTTGCAGACATTATAATGATAATAAATGGGAGGTGTTTCCAATGTGAGAATACTGCCAGTCAGTTGTGCTGTTAGCCCTGAGAGATTGTGTGCTGACAACCTAATTGATTTATTCTCTCAACAGCCAGAACTCTCCTTCTTTATCTCTTAAGAATGGCATTTGAAGAGATGCTTTTATTTAATCTTTTAGACTTATCTGTCTTAAAATCTTAAGGTTTCTTGACTTTGAATTTCTTCCTTGCTAACTAAATTAACATGATCTGCTGAATTTTTAAGCTTGTTTTTACTCCCTTGCATCATGAATCCCAAGGAATCTGACTTCTGTAGCTGGGAAAGAGAAAGCAGAATGGGTAGCAGCCATCAAAGTATGGGAGAAGGAGATTCATTTCTGGGTGTGAAAGACTCAGAGTCTACGTGGAGTGCAAGTCAGAAACAGCAAAGCAGATGTTCCAACCGAGCTGCCATGTCCTTCATGTAGGGACTGGGAATGTGGCAGGTTGGTAGTGTTTCTTCATCAGGCTGGATGGAGGGCCTTTGTTGGGAGAGGCCTGGGCCCAGGCTGTGCATGGTGTGCCTTCACCTGCAGGATAGCAGGGCAGAGGCTAGCACTAATGGCTAGATTAGTTGTAGGATGTTGGTCATCCAACATGAAGACAGTTCTGAGAGGCTGTGTACTTTGGTTTATGTAATTTTAACTGAAGTAGCAGTGCCTTTGCCTCAGTGAACACTTGTGTGACCTAGTATATTGCTGTGCAGAAATAACAGGGTGCTGCAAGTGATTCCACTGTATAGTCAGAGATAAATACAGATGTAGTAAAAAAGTCCTCCCCTGAGGGAAGTACAAGCAAAGTGCAGAATTAATCGCTTTCATTATCTGGACCAACTTGGTCAGAGGTTCTTGTGTATATATGCACACAACTGTGTTGCTTTGTGAGGAGGTGAGGAGAGACAAGAAAGATTTTGTTTGGAGGAGCAAGGAGCAAGTTAGTGCAGAAGTTTCTGTCCGGGCAGAGCAGGAAGTACTGGGGCTGCCAAAACAAAGGGATTGGTATGCACCTTCTCTCCCTAAGAAGAGAAGTTTCCTGAGATGTCTGGAAACGCAGGTGATCCTAGTGATGCAATGCTGACCTGTTCTTCTCAGGTTGCTAAAGACCAAGACTAGTCAGAAAGATGGGTGCAAAACCTCAAATGAGGAGCACAAATGAATTATTCATGCAGGAAGCTGAAAATACTGCCTTATTCATTCCTTTTATTTAGTGCTCTGTCCTGTTAACCTCTATTTTATTGTGTATTTGTAATGTAAATTGTCTTCTACATTATGGAGAAGAAGGATCACTGAACTGTGTGATAGCTTTGACAGTGGGTTGAGGATTATCTCAGGCGTCTGCACCACAGTGACTAGGTTTTGAACATAAAAATTAACAGAATAACAACCACTGCCATCATAATTTTTCTCTTTAGATATTCTTTGCTGTGTGAGACAACTTCTGAAATTCAGGCTTTATATGACTATAAGAGTGCATGTTGCAGCAGTGTTATCTCACTAGTAAAAGTGAACTATACTTTATTAGCCATAACAGGAATCCTTCCCCTGCAGTTTCATGAGTTTTTGCTGCGCAATGCTCTGGCAAGTAATAAAGCAAATTTGCAAATCGAAGGTGCAAAACCGCAGAACCAGACTTTTACCTGTGGAAGCCCTAGCTTGTTAAAAGTGAAATACTTTATATTTTCATTTTCTGATATAAGACAGAGATAAATGATTAAGAGACATTCTCTCTTGCTGGGACAGAATTTTCAATACTCCAAATTACTTTCCTGGGAGTGCTTTCTTGCAGATGGTTCTACTCCTTCCTGTAATTACATTGAGTTTGTTTGCCAGATGTTCAGTGACAACATTATACTGCTGTAGTCTCTTTTCCAGTTGCTTTATTTGTTCCTAAGACAACTCCTTTCTTGCCTATTCTTTCAGCGTGGAAATAGATGAAGATTTAAAAAAAAAATTTACAAATGTTTTAAAGTGCAAAAACTTGGACAATGGATTTTGCCTCTCTCTTTCTGACTCACTGAAATGAGGAAAGTCCTTCACTTTAATCTTCTTAGCCCCAGGGAGTCTTCTAATTATTGCAGCTGTTGTGCAGGCTTATACATGCTGACGTCCTCCTTCTCATTCATCTTGGAGGTTCTTTTATGTCCACCAGCTCCTCACTGGAAATGGAAGGACCTTCAGCTCTAAGAATAGGTGAAGTTTACCTTTTAGATCAGGGTGAGGAGAACAAAGCATTTTTCAAGTTCCTTTCCAGGATTTATAAATAACCAAAGGCTCTTTTCATGACTGCAAAAGCTACTTTAAATTGGCAGTGATATTAACTCTTTAGTCGTGCCTTGTTCAGTTATCACAGGGATCTAAAACTATACCAGCCAGGAAGGGCAGAAGCCGCTTGCAATGTGGAAAAAATGAGAGGTGAGATGGCTGGTTATGGAGAATGCACTTACACATTTAAGCAGAAGGATGCTTTAAAGAAATACAAGTTCAGAGAAATGTATCGCCATCTTCCTTTAAGTTAATTAATATTTTTGTGGTTATACAGAGTAGCAATTCTCTTGTGCCCAGCTGAAGTCCTATAGCATCATTTAAGCAATCTTGCAAAAAACGAAAAAGCCCCAACAAATGAAGAGGCAGCTCATCTAAATTCATATAAAACAAATTTTAATTAAGATTTAAAACCCAAATAGAGTGAACAAATTGCTTCACATATTTGGGCATTTCTGGTTTGACCTTTAGTTATGGAGTCAGTGTCAAATATCATACATCACAGAAACCCCAATGCTACAAAAAACAGTTAAAATTTTGTCTATATTGAGGATTAATATTCAGTAAAGCCAGATGCCTGGCTTGTGGATGTTGTTATGGGTACATACTTACGATTCTGGGTAAATGTTTTATCCTGTTCTGCAAAACTTGCCCATTTCTTATTACTACACTCAGAACACCAAGCAACTCACCTCAACTCATGTTTTTATTTACTACTGTACCACTGAATATAGTGATGCTCATTTATGGCAGCAGGTAACTCATTCTCAGTGTCAACCAATGTTGCTAAATTCTGACTATATTAAAATAAATATTTTAATGCATTCTTTAATGCTCTTAAAAATATTTTTTTTGTAATTTTAATCTTTTAAATTTCAAACATGATTAGGTGTTTTTGCCTAACTTTTTTATGTTTTGAGGTTATGTTTCATGTTGGGTGTGTGGTAAAAGTCTGTGTTGTTTAGGGTACACAAAGACAAAAAATACATGCCCATGCACATATATGTATAAACAAAGTTTTGCACATCTTAAGGCAATATAAATGGTACGTAAATTTTCCATAATCAGGCAATGGAAGATGCTCTGTAATAAAGTGCAGGGATACAAGAGCTAGTAAAACTATGTTTCTGTTATTCCCTTTCAATCTCTCCTGGTATGGATAGTTCACATAAATAAGAAAATGTACTTGGGGCTGTGCTTTAACACTGAGGCTGGCTGGAGCACTGTGGCCCCCATCCATGCTGTTACGTACCCGTGGTTCCCAGCACAGTACGAAGATGCCTTGGAAGTTCTTTCTGGTCTTTGCCAGCTCACACAACCTATCCCAAAATTATGGAGCCTGGGCCAAATAATGCAGTGAACTAATCTAAGGATGTAAAAGTCTTGATAAGTGAATTGCAAGCACCTGGAATATTTAATCTGGTAGTATATGCATAGCCGTAATTTTTCAGGGTGTATTCTTCACCTGTCACTGTAGCCAAGCAACACTTGGGTCCATTTGAAGCTGAAATCACGTAATTGCTTGGAAGAAACACTGTTCATGATGAGTTCCAGTGGTTCTGAAAAGGCATTTTATGGGGATGCTAGTGAGCTGTAAACTTCCATGTAGTGGCTGCAGCTGGCGATTCACAATATTTCCTCTTCTGTTTCCTGTTTCTCTGCCAGTAGTTTTGGTAATATTAGTATCTAATGATTGAGGTTTAACCTACCTTTGAGTAGATAATGTATTTGATTTTGATATCAGAAATCTTATTAGTGAATCACAAGAACAAAAATATGTATTTTCTCTGTATTGGCTGTATGCAGACCATTGACAAGCAGCAAAATTTTACTGAATTTGTTTGCATGAGAGAAAGTATTTCTAAATATGCTGGAACCTCTTGAATCAACCCTTTACCACATTACACATATTTCTATTTACTCATAAATTAGCCGATTTCATCTGTCTTTCAACAATGCTTTAACATTGAAGACTTGCTGTTAACTCCATTATTATTATAATGCCCCCATTTCCCCAAACTTTATTACAATGTGTTATTTCCTTATAATGAAATTCTCCAATAAAATCATCAGAAAAAAGGGTTATTCTACACTTTATTTTTCTTGCTTTGTAGCCATTCTGTGCAGTGGATATTTTATGATGTTGCAATGCTTCTGAAGACTTTTAGAAGGCAGTAAGTGAGGTTGAATATTATTTTTCAGAGATCACTGAGGGATATCCTTTTGAAGCTAAATGGTAAAAGTACAGGCAATAGGAAGGATGTGATTTTGCAAGGTGGAATATCTGTTTTTTGTCACTTTGTAGTTGGTGCCCTTTACTTTTTCTTTTAGGCATGGGTGTGCAGCTGAGTTCAGTGGGAATTACATGTATATGGAATACAGAATGTGGCTTCTAGATAGATCCTATCTTAACCAAATCTGTCTTAACTGTAGGCCTCCCTCTCCAAGTGTCTGACACGCTCAAGTAACTTTTGAAATTGTTGAGCTTCTTTCCAGAACCAGACAGCCCCCAAATAAAAACAAGCTTTGTTTTGTCTGTATCATTTGCAATGTATGCAGGAATATATTCTTATGGAAAATTGACAAACAGCCGTAAATTTATAAATGTTATACTTGTAGGAAGATTTGGTACATAAGAACAGACATCACTGATTAACAAATCTACATCAAAACCATAATTTTTTGGTGTTGCCATTAGTGACATGTCTTACTGCAGCTAACAGAGCTCAAGAGAGCCCCCATCCATTGTTGGCTCTTCTGCATGCAGTTACTGCAGCTGGCTGCTTTGGAAATTCTGCTTTAAAGCCTATTTTTCACAAGGGCTAGATGTGCTTAGTCTTGTCTGGTTTTGTAGTTTGACTTGCAATTGGATGTGTCATATAAGGGTGATTGGCCATTGGAATGCGCTGCCCAGGGAGGTGGTGGAGTCGCCGACCCTGAAGGTGTTTAAGGGGAGACTGGATGGGGCACTGAGTGCTATGGTTTAGATGATGGTGTTAGTGTTGGTGTTAGTGTTGGGATATAGGTTGGACTTGATGCTCTGGGAGGTCCTTTCCAACCTTTTGATACTGTGATACTGTGATATAGGCCAACAAGGCAACATGTAAGCTATAAGCAGCCTTGCATGTAGTGTGGTTAACCAGCCAGCACTTGGTCCATGTAGCGATGTGATTTCATTGGTGTATTTTAGCATTCATTCTTCCTTTCAATCACAATTTTGTGTAATATAGCAGTGAAAATGCATATATGCTTTAATTGCTTTTTTTTGTGTTTGCGTTTACAGTGAATATAATTTCACCAGCTATTAATAGCATCAGGTGTTACATAATTACTGGTAGCAGCCACTAGAGGGAGGATACATCATTTGTATGATAGCACATCTGCTAGTCCTGTATTATTTTTATTGTACTCACCTCTTTTCAGCATTGTAACAATATCTAGGTAAAGTTACAGTGTAATGATCGTTGCAGAAATGCAAAATGATTCATTAAAGTAAGTTTTCTGTCCTTTCAGGTGTTGTATTTCATTATCGTGCCGCAACTAGCAGATATACTCTGAATTTTACACAAGCTCAGCAGACTTGTGTGGACAACGGTGCTGTCATAGCAAGCCCAGAACAACTGAAAGCAGCCTATGAAGATGGATTTGAGCAATGTGATGCTGGCTGGCTGTCTGACCAGACTGTAAGGTGAGACATTTAAAAGGCTCCTTGACACAGAGATGTGAAATTAATATCCTTATCCTTTACAGGCTTAAAATGCTGACTTACGATAATAATAAATATGAGCATGCTGCATTTCAGGTATCCAATTAGACATCCAAGAGTTGGCTGCTTTGGAGATAAAATGGGAAAGAAAGGAGTCAGAACATATGGGCGTCGTTTTCCTAATGAAACTTATGATGTTTATTGCTATGTGGAACACATGGAAGGTAAGACAAGTCCACATTTACTCCACTCTACAAAATTTAAAAATGACTGGAGATTCTAATGTGAAAAGGCAAAGAAACAGCAAATTCTGTGGCTGCTTTGAATCTGAAGAGAGATGCTGAATGAAGTGAAGCTATGGTTTGTGGTCTAGTAGGCCTCGATTAAAAGCGAATGTGGAGTCTACAAAAAGACAGTCAGATTTAAAGCTGCTATAGTTAGTGCAGTAGATCTCACAAAAGTTCAAAAGTTATAAAAGGATTTTCAAAGAAATGCATTTAATGTTTGAGAAACTACATATGCTATATATATAAAAAGATTGATGTACATGTGCTAACCATATGATATTTGATAAAGTATGTAATTAAGGCTTTTACACACCCATGGTATAAAATTAGGCAGATATTTAATTGCAGTCGAAGTTTAATAATAACTTTTTCAAAAAGGGGCATCTCAACATCAGAAAAAAACAAACAAGTAAAAAGTTTCCTTTGAGGAATCTGGATCTTCTTCAGTAAAAAATTTTGCAGTTCCATAGTGCAAATATAGTCTTTGCAAAAGCTGCTAATTAAATGGCTTTAATGCAGAAGAGTGATGATGATTCTGCCACATGGTGACTGTAAGCCATGGATCGTATTGAAAATCCCGTGCTACCTTGTGATCTATGGTTGAGCACTCTGATTGGGCTTTATTCAACGATGAGTTTGATGGTAAAAAGAAAAATATGGCACTTTTTTTTCTTTGATTGGGTAGTTCTAGCATGCACAGATCTGTATATTAAAGGTGTGATGTGGTAATACTTTCTTATAATCTCTCTTCTGGAAGTATATTTAATAAAATCCTTTCTGTGGGTCTTGTAAATATGTTCCAGACACCAGATGTTCTTGTGCTTAGAAATTACTGTGACTCGTTAGATACGTATACCAAAATACAAATGCAGAAATAGCCTTTCCTATCCCGTAGCATACTTTTTTAGTGGTTTTTTTTGGCTTTGTGCTGATTATGCACATAGGAACTCCATTCTGGTCCAGAAATACTTTACAACCAGGACCAAAGTTAATTTTCTGTTCATTGCAGTGGTCTGAATATGTTACACTGCTTCTGTCTTTAAGTTTTTTTGTGGTATCACTGTTCCTTTCTAAGAAAATACTTACTTCTAGTTAAGTTCCTAATTAAATGTCTTTTGTGCTGATCCTTGCCTTATACACATTTACTTTGGTGTTCTTGAAGTCATCTAAAAAGTAAGTAATCTATGGTTCCAAGCAAGTCTGCGTTTGTGTGTGTACTTATATTTGTAACAAGCAATCACAAAATTAAGGTGTTCAGTGTTTGTATTCTATATTAGAGCAGAAGTAAAATGCATCACACAAAGTTTTCTCCTAGTGGTGAGTTACAGACACTTTAGTCACTGAAATCAGTAAGAATTTTTCCCTTACTTTTAGTGGCTGAGGAACTGTGCCAGAGTCTGTTCACCTTGGAGAGTTATAAAATAAAAGCAATATGAGTCTTACAAAGACTGCTAAAACATATACGCTTTAGAACTTTAAAAAATAAATGATATAATTTTATTAATGCTCAGCATTGTCTTAATTTTGCTTTTATTCCACAAATATTTGTCAGTGAGCAGCACATCTAGACACCTAGAGTTCACAACATTGATCCTCCATCAGTCTTTGATGGGATTGAATTCTGAATTATCTCTGGTTCAAGGCTTTCAAATTCCTCACCTTTATAAATTCCTTACCTTAAAAAAAGAAGTTCTGACTAGTCTGTATAATTCCTGGATGAAAAGAAATGCCTTGTTCCTATAACTCTTAAGAACAGAGAAGTGTAACTAATAAGGACAAGCTTATCCTAGATGCAGGTAAGCCATCAATTTCTCTGTGTCAAATATTCTCTTTCAGCTTTTAAAAATAAAAATTTAAAAAAGTAAAAACTGAAGTCTCTTTTGCTGAGTCTAGTGTTTTTTGCTCAGAACAACCTCGAAACAGGCAAAAGAGATTGCACCAACTGTGCAGTCTTCTTTGGTGAAGATACACATTCATAGGTTTCCAGTTTCTCATGAACATTAGTTGATTATTCTGCTATAAAATTTCATTTACCAAGGTTTATGAGCTGGCTTTTCTCTCTGAATAGTTATGCATTTCTGCCCTATTTTTGTGGGTAATTTTCTGTTTAAACATATGCATGTCTTCGTGATCTATCAGACAGACTGCCAATATGCTTGGATATGAAGCATTCAGCATTTCAGAAATATAAATTAGCACAAAATATTGGGGAGAATTGGTCTATCAAACCAGGTAGCACATTCTTTTTATTTTCTTCCTTGCACAGTAGCTTTCTGTGGAAAACTGAATAAATCAAAAGCACAGTTTCGGCATTTATCTTACAGACTCAATAGCCTATGAACAAGGGTTAAAAACCTACGAAGACAAGACCTACAAGGTTTGTAGGTCTGACTTTTGACCACTTCAATTCTGTGATCCACTGAAATTCTCTAAAACCATTGCAAAGCCTGTTGTGTGATAACTAAATGCTCATAAAGATGGGTAGATGTTCAGAATGAAAATCTGTACGAGGTAAAGATGCCTACACCTTTTATTACTGTCTTTCCCAAAGGTAAAGTATGTTTCACTTAGCTTTATCTAAATGATTTTTGGAATACACATTTATAGAAATGTCCTAGAGTCTTAGCTCCAAAATTAGAGAAAGAACATTCCATCCTAGGCTGGTATGTATAGTACAGTTTTTTTTTTTAACGAAGAGTATGTGGGACAAAACAGTATGTTAATGATGGCTACATGTTTTGTTATGTTAATAGATAATGGCATTGCTGCTAGAAGCTCTTTACTGTGGCAATAAGCTGAATCTGAGAAGAGAGGAGAATTCCCTTTACAGTTGTACCATTGGCTTTAAGAAAGTAGAGCCACATTAACACACAGCACGTCATAGGAAAACTCATCCTTTAACTGTTTATGTATCAGGAAGGTCCTGTAAGTGCTGTGAAGAGGTGACTGCTGTGAAAAAGATGATTGCCAGTTAGCTCTACAGCCTTAACTCACTGCATAGACTTTTGATTTGTTTGTTTGTTTGTTTTCTCCTGTGATTATATTGATCAGTTTTAATGCCAGGTTATTTTAGCAGTATATTAAACAAAGATACTGCCCCACACCTCTTCTGTTTGTGGGGTTTTTTTGGTTTGTCTTTTTTCCTACTTTCTAAATATTTTTCAAATGAATTAAGGTCTGAAAATAACTTCTAGCAGTCAGGAGAAGTGATGGTTTCGTGGATATGCAGTATAGGCATGGGGTAGGCATATTACACTGACATGCAGAGGAATTAATTTATGCTGCTTGGATGAAAAGAAACAGAGGTGTGTTAGGAAAGACACAATATCACATCACGGTAGAGTGCAGGATAAATTATTCTTCAGTGCCTTCACAGAAATCTGAGCCTTTGAGACAGACTTCCTTTTTAAGATGGAACTAAGGAGCCAAGATGGATTTGTCTATGTAGCAGAATCAGTTTCTCTTAAAACATAAGATTAATTTCAAACGCAGAGCTTGTTTGAAGTCATACAGCATCAATGAGATTACAGTTTGGAACTCCTCATCCACAAAAGACCGAATATGAAATAAAATGTCAGTGAAAATTATTGCAAAGTGATCATTGCAGTAACCTAGATCCTGTGTTTTGTTTTCTGTATTGTAAAACATTCATTCATTGGTAGAAGACTTACAGTTCAAGATTTAAGATTATGGCAAATTTCTGATTGCCCTATCCACTAAAGGCTGATTTTGCAAGGTATGACCTTTCCCTTGTAATGAGTATTTTCAACAATTCTTTAATAGCATTTTATGGTACTTAGTAGGCTGTAGAACTGTGCTTAAACATGATTTTCTTCCCCATGTGAATTTGAAGGTTTATATCTGCATAGCTTATTCTGGTTCAACGCCAAATCTGTTAGACTTACTTACACTAAAAGGAGTCCTTATTTGGAGAGCCTGAGTCAGTAGGATGACTATTCATGTATAGATGGTGCTTGCTTAATGACATCAGAATCTGGAACGTAATAAGGATGTTATCAAGTAAGTCATTGAACACTTATTGATCTGTTGATCACTATTAGTGTGTTACCCCAAAAGGCCATAAATAGTGGTAGGGATTCTTGCAATACATTTTAAAATAAATGTGTATTGAGTTTACAGTAGTAATTTGGGTATTTGCACTGAGGATTTGCAGGAGCAACACCCTTTCAGTTTTCTTCCTTTCTGGCCATATGAAATCACAAAGTTAGCCAGAGACATGAGTTTCTCCCTGAAACACAAACTATTAACTTAAATTAAAACCAGTTGTCTAGGCTAACACTTACCATTTCCCTGTTCTGAGGAAAGCTGGAAAGACGAAGGATGGTGCAATTATAAGTTAAACATTTTCAATTTTACTAAAACACACAGAAGAATAATTATGGGTAGGATTTAAAGTTTCTGTGCTCCTAGTGTTAAAAATAAGAATTCAGAGTCAAAATGCCTTTAAATAGGTACTGGTGAAGGTCTCTTATTACAAACTGATTTGTGTTCCTCCTATTTCATTGCATGCTTCAGTGTAACATGCATTAAAAAAACATTTAGGATACTTTTATCTACAGGCCATGATTTGCTAACGAAGAGTTTAATTTGAAGTAACTGAGCTGCAAAGGTTTGGTTATAACTCTTACCACCAGCACCTCCAGCTGAAGCAGTGTCTGCACTGGTGTCTTCTATGGAATAATCCCATGAATGGAAATGAGTGAAGGGGAAGGAGGGGTGGCATTCTGTCTGCAAATAAGTGTGTATGTGATTGATTGGAGAGCTTTATGGTGTCAGAAATGGAGGCAAAGTGAGATCTGCTTGCCAGAGTCCACTGATGAAGTGAGGGGCTGTGAGTGTGTGTGGTACAGAGCCAAAGCACAAACTACTCCATGCAGCATTGTCTTCTGGCCAAGACAGTTAGAAGTCATATATATCTAACAAGTGTATGTAATATGCAGATAGGGATTCATGCTAAGAATATTATTTTGGGGTGGCCATGGTGAAGATTATACAGTCTCCCTTCCAAGCACTATTTTCATTTCCACAGTCAGTGCAGGGAAGAAAAAACAAAACCAGATGTCTTTTATGTCTTTTAAATACTTTCCACCTAGTCTCATGTAGTTTTTCTATTGTCATGGAAATTTCTGTGAGAATAATAAAAATCAAAGAAGTCACAGCCTAAAACATGGCATTAGGTAAGAAGTTTCTTCTTTGTTTTCGGCAGCTAAAGATCTTCTCCAGAGTCCATTCTGATTCTGAAGCAACAGTTATGTTAGATTTTAAAACAGAGACAGAGAGAAAATATTTTTTTCTTAGTTCAGAGGTAGAGTCACAGCCTTTGCATTGGCTTACACTGGGCACTTCTCCAACCTTGAATTGCATCACCTAATGTAGAATCACAGATCCAAGGGCTCTCAAAAGGGTTACAGAGTCCAAATAAATTAAACAAGGAAGAAAATAATGCCATGGTGACTTGTATGCATGACATCATTTTTGAACTCATAACATAATAAATCTCCTCTTTGGTGACATCTTAAAATCTTGATGTTTAAATGTTTTTTGCAAAAGTAAAGCGCAAAAACAAACGAGCCATATAGAAGCAAAGTTCCTATCCCTGCTCTGTATAAGTAAAAGCAAGTGACACTTTGCAACTACAGCAGAGTTTGCTAAGGGTGTATCAGTTGCCACGTAACCCTTACTGCTTGATGTCAAGCCTTTGGGAAAATTATATTCTTACAGTCTCGTCAAATCTAGTGGATTCCTGTTCAGCCTATGGTTTTGCTTTCAATAGACCTAAGACATTCAGATGAGTTGAATTAAGTCCTTACTGATTGTATCAAAAAGAATCAACTAACTTGTTCTAACATGTAAGAGAAAAATACTTCTTCAGCTTGTCTAACCTTCTGCTTTAAAGTTGAACATAGTTATTTAGGTCTTTGTGGTTTTCCAGTCTTAGAGAGAGTTCCACAGTAATTTGTGACTTTAAGGAAACCTCTTTATTAGTCTGGTGTGCCAGAGAACCGCCCACTGAAAGCAGCAGTACGAAGGAAGAAAACTGCAGTTGAGACAATGTGTTTTGCCTACTGGAAATTTCTGTCTTACTTTTATTTAAAATTGTTAGAGTTGAGCATTTCCATCTATGGGAATGATTAGCTTTTTGTGTATTTAATATCCCTTTGGATGTTATATCTTTCTTTGATTGACATTAAAGGTAGTGGATGTTGTAGAATCTGAGCACCCAATAACAAGGTAAAGCTTGTGAGCACCAAATTCTAGATGGGACAGTAAATCATCTGAGGGACCCAAAAATGGCCTGAAGAACTCAAGAATCGGCCGAGGGACCAAAAAATGGACAATACAGAATGATGGATAGAGTTATCCCACAATTCAGATAGATCAAAAACTAAATAATGTCAAACAATCCCATAATATTTCTTCTGGGAGAAACTTTTTGAATACACAGAAAAATGGAAAAGCAATGGAAAGCAATTTTTCCATCAACTGATCTGGATCACTTCCAAACAGAGTTCGAGTAACATCATTTTCTCCCAGAAGAAATATTATGGGATTGTTTGACATTATTTAGTTTTTGATCTATCATGTTTGTGTTCTAGAAACGATGATACTGAATTGTTTTTCTTACTTGTCTTATTTTGTTATCTAACCTGGCCAATAGCTGCTATTTGATTGTAGTCATTTTAACATCTAATTTCAGTACACATTATGGCTGCTGTGTGAGAGGACAAGTGAATAGTCCTTAGAATAACGGAGAGAGGTCTTTCTTTGCTTCATTGTTTCATACTGTATGGACAGTAGGGTGGGATAACTCTATCCATCATTCTGTATTGTCCACGACACCAGATCTGCCCCTTGACACAGAAACAGCTGCCTTCTGCAGACATGTTTTGTAGAAAAGTGCATTACTTACATAGTATGAAAATCTGAATGAAGCAATTGGGTACTTTTAAGGGTGAATGATTCTTTGCTTTCCTTATCCGTCCCTCTCCAATAGACACGCTCTGTCCCCTTACCTCTAAGCTAGAAACTGCTTACAACATATATAAAGCAACTTACACTGTGGGATTTATATTACAGCTGTAATAACAAATCAGAGTTTCTACCTAGGAGGAAAAAGAAAATTGGCACATCGCCTCCTTTCACACTTGCATTCCTTTTGAGACCCAAAACAAGTGTAATATTGGTATGAATAAAACTGCTTGAGGTGGTGCGTGGTGCAGCTTTCATCTATATTTTGCTAGGTTGTCTTGAGAAAACTGCAGAGGTAAGACAGATTGCATGTCCAATATGAATAAGCAGTACTTTCCTACAACAGTGACTGTTGTGTTCTGGCCTACTGCAGCTGAGGAAGAGAATTACTGTCTTGTAACAAACATTTTAAATTTGCACTATTTTATACAGCTGCATACATTGATTTTAGGTCTCAGCAGTTCCATCTGAAGTCTGAGCAAAAACTAGAAAAGAGCCAGTTTACTGTTTCATACTCAGAATGTGCATGTTAGAGCCTTGATTTTGTTTGTAGTGTCTGAGTGAATGAGGCAAACTGCATAATGGTCATTTAGCTTGGAAATAAAATATTAACTATGGTATTTGCTTTGTTTCATTTTCCAACAGGATAACTATTATTTATCAATTGTTATTCCACAGAAACACAATTATACTACCAGCTTTCTACACTAGTTCCTCTTCTTATACAAAAAGGGCTTTGTGCATGCAATATGTTGGGTGCGTTCCCTCACTTCTCTTTCCCCGTGGGGCAACATGAAGACTGATAGAAACATGACATTAGAAGCTGCTGTGGAGAAGCCAGTGAAGAATATTTGCTTCTTTTGTGTGTCTCAATCTTTAGAATCTTCTAAAGATTCCACCTGACTGAAAAGGTCAGCTAAGAGGCATGCAGATGTAAAAGATTTGTTTTACTGAACTGTACATTCTGTTGCAATGGATTTAGTTAACGCAGTTGAGGTCACAGAGGACTTCAAAGCTGTTGTTACCACTGCCTGGAGACCATGGAAGAGATTCAATCTCTAACCACAGTGTACTTCATTGCATAAAGTTTGCATCTAAATACTCAAGTGGTAGGTTCTTTTCATATTCAAATCTGGGACGTTTGATTTTCTGACTACATGATTTTTTAAAGAAAAAAAACTGTTGAAAGAAGGGAACTAAGTTAATGGTGGAATGTGATCCTCAGTCTTTATTATCTTTGTTTCTTACTACAGATGAAGTGGTTCATGTCTCAGTCCCTGAGAAGCTCACCTTTGAGGAAGCTAAAGAGCTGTGTAAGAAAAGAGATGGCGTTCTTGCTTCTGTTGGGAACATGTATGTTGCCTGGAGGAATGGCTTTGACCAGTGTGACTACGGCTGGCTGGCAGATGGCAGCGTTCGTTACCCGGCCTCGGTGGCAAGGCCCCAATGTGGTGGAGGTTTACTTGGGGTGAGAACCCTGTATCGCTATGAGAACCAAACAGGCTTTCCTTACCCAGATAGCAAGTTTGATGCCTACTGCTATGAACGTAAGCTTTTTTTTTTAGTTATCATTTTCAGTATGCTAACCCTGAAAACTGTTCCTTTAACATGTGTTTTGTTTCAGTTTTTGCAGAGTGCATGAGTTTTTTTTAAAAAATATTTTATCACTGTTACTTTACAAAAAAAGAGAGAAAAGCCAAACTAAAGCAAATGTCTTAAAGTAACAATGGCAAAGATAGGCTGGTAGTTTGGGGGCTGTCTCTGGATTCCAGGTGTTTTGTCCCAGCATATTTTTTTCAGCTTTTAAAGCATTTTGAAGTCCTCCCCTCCCCTCCCCTCCCCTCCCCTCCCCTCCCCTCCCCTCCCCTCCCCTCCCCTCCCCTCCCCTCCCCTCCCCTCCCCTCCCCTCCCCTCCCCTCCCCTCCCCTCCCCTCCCCTCCCCTCCCCTCCCCTCATGATGGTCTAAATTGCCTTTCTTACTGCAGATGGTTTCCCCCCTGGTATTTTCAAGGGTGTATAAAGCATTGTCACATTCACCTGGTAGAATTCATCAATTCAAACCACATCTCCATCACACCTATCAGCTTTTCTTTGGCTTTGGGGTTAAATATTCTTCTGTAAACTCTGTCATCTTCAGTGCCACCAGGCTGGCTTTGCTGTTATTATGGTGTAGCCTATTCTTACACAGGTTCCTTCTGTCTTGAAAGCTTCAGCAGATTCTAGTGTACTATATCATCAACAGTGCATTGATTCCAGATTCCTGCCTGTCTCCCAGGCCTTTCTTTAATGGAAGTCCTCATCTCATTTTCCTAGCCTTCTCCCGAACACCCCTCCCACCTTTCTTTCTGTCATTAGTGATGACTCCTTCCCTCATGTCCAGAAAACCATCCATGCATCTCACAATGTGTAACATGTAAATTTCTGTGTAATACTTTCAGAAACCACAGACCAGCTATCTGTGTGTTAAGAGATAATTCCATCATTTACTTCTATCCTTTAAGATCTCCTCCATCATAGGAGTGTTCTTTGTGCAAGAGGAGACTGAAAATGTTGGAAGGTACATCACATCTAAGAGATCAGAGTGCTTCTTCTCAGCTGAATGTCCTGCTTCTCTGAGACTGGCAGCTTGCTCAGAAATATAGAGAGGCTGGGCTGCTCAATGGTTTTCCTTCTGTTCAAGGATGTTCCTGTGGCTGCAAATAGTATGATAGACATTAATATGTAAAGCTACTTGTGCTGAGTTCGAAGCTCAGAACTTGGTCTTTAGTCATGAATATTTTGGCTTTTTTGGTACAGTCCTGCGACTGTAAGTCAGAACTGCTTGAAATGTGCAGCCTCTACTGTATCCATTTTTGCGGATGATGAAACAATTGCAGGTGCAGATCTTTCCAACGCAGTCTCTTTCATGAAGAAAAATTACTGCTTCAGAACAAATCCCCATATCTGGTGTAATGTTACAGTCTGGCTGTTCTCAGACATTCTTCTCTGCAGTATTTTAAAATAGGACTTTTTTTTCCTTTATTGCTTGTGAGCAAGATGTTCTAAAACTTTGCATGTGGAAGGTGTCTTGATGGATTTCAAGGGAACTGCATATGGGAATAAAGGCTAGTTAAGTTCAGTAGTCTCTGCTGTGATATGCAGAGCAGAATTTTTTTTGTATCACTACTCCTATTGCTTCCCCAGATTGTTTATAATTTGTTTTAAATGTTATGGGTAAAATTGACTTTAATGGGACAAAATTTGTCAGTCCTCTAAAAGACCCAAGTATGAACAGAATATTTTGTGTTTAATGTAGTCTTTAGTCAGGACAAATTCCAACATTCTGTTTGTTTCTGTAAATTTCGCCCCTTTCAAACATGTGCCTTTTCAATATTTTTTTATGGAAGTCTTAGATAACAAATTCTAGCGACATACCATTTGTTCTAAAAACATCCTTGATAAGTACTGGATTGTTATCTTCTGCATAATTGTTTTCCTTTGCAAATTCTTGCCCTTGATACAGGAAGAATAAATATTTCATCAGTTTGCAAACCAGGAAGTAGACAGTCCGTGACTATCAACCCTTTTACAAGAAACAAACAAAAAAGACTAAACAAAGCCAACACAATTTGGTAAACAGTGCACTGCTGACTAGCATCTTCAATTGCAATCAACATTACACCAGAATTAATTAAATGCTGCTAGCTAGATGACTTGAGTCTTGCCAAATATGTGTGCTTTTGTGTAGAGAAATGCAGGAATATAATGTTGAACTGTAAACCCTCCTCCAGGGAGCCTGTCTGACACGTATTTCAAAAGTTACGGAAAGCTCTCTCTCCCCCTCAGAAGGGGCTTGGGTTCTCAGAGGAACCAGCTGTAACTCTTCATCTCTTTTACTAAAAGATTTATGCAAGTAGTGAGTAATGAGATTTGCTGCCTACCATCTTAGTCTTTCACACCTCAAGTAGCTGCCTGAAGAAATTGCTGTAGGGTGAGTCACTCTCATCTTGGAGTAAGTCCCTTTTTTGAGGCAGAAAGAAGGAAGAAAAGAAGGAAAGAAGGAAAAAAGGAAAGAAGGAAAGAAAAAAAATGGCTCTACAGTATAGAAGGAGGCTTGAATTTAAGTCCTTTTTTCAAACCATCCTTTGTCTGAAAGTTTCTTCCACAACTCCCCTTTATCTCTCTTTCAAAGTTTCAGTGCAGTAGTCCATTTATAAAGTCCACTACCCCCAGGCTCTGACTGCTTTTAGCTCAATATGAAGCTTTTACATAGTGATTCCCACAGTGCCAGACAACAAAACTCTTCTCCCCAAGACTTTGAGTCTTTCCACCTAACTCCAATCCAGTTCATATAGCTCTTACTGTGCTTGTTCTGTGTCTCACATTACATTCTTATGTTTCTCTCCTTACCTGAATACTCAGTCACACCAGCAAAAAACTTCCATTGCTCAGAAAACAGAGAAAGGAGTTTTATTACATGCATTTATGAGATCTTAGTCAACTAAAGTGAAAAACACAGAGTGCTTCTGTGAAAAGGGCAGGATCAATCCAGCTATCTAGGTAGCACCAGCACCAAAAGGCTGCAGCACAGATGTTCATGTGATGCTCGCAGTTTTTTTATCCTATCTCTTTTGATTTTCCTCTGCCTCCTGTGAGAAAGCTAGAAAAGTTCCCATTGACTGGGTAATAGCTGCACATTTAGTCTGAAGTGAAATGGCAATGATGAAGGACCTATGTTTTCCACTTTTACTTGTACTATACTCCCTGAGTAAGTCCATCAAAATAAATGCCTCCTAGCCACAGAAAAGATGAGCCCAGTGCTCGAATTTACACAAACTCTGAAGCAATATATTTGTGGCAAAAAAGGCATCTGTGTAAGTCATTACAAAGATAAATGGTATATATGAGAAAGGGGATATCTCTTTCTTCAGCACTACTTAGAGTCTCCATTCCCATCATGTGTTTAAAAGTCTCTGTGGAAAATCTCAAAATATTAATTTTGTCCAGTTAAAAGAAACCCCAATATATATTTTGAACATTTTCAAAAAAGGAAAAGGAATCATATTTATTAAAATACATGAAAAGCAGTAATCCAAGCTGTAAATTCATCTTAATATTAATATGCACTATTTTCAATAAAACAGCCAACCTGGCCAATATTTACCTGTACAGTTAAGTTCAGGATTTTCACTCAAGCAGTGTTCTTGTTACAAAATTATGTTGTACAAGTGACTTGACTACAAAAATAAAAAAGGACCAGATTAATAGTACATGATTTAAAATCTAAAAACCTTGTTAAAAAAGTAAAAACCTTCTTCACTTTGACCACAAGAGTTTTTCACTTTACAGAAACCACATGGATAATGTTTCTGAAATATTATCCAGGTGTTTCATCTTATCCCACCAAGATTTTTGCCAGACTTTTTAGTTCTTTTGTTTTCTTTTGGGGTTTTTTTGAGAGTTACCTAATCATCTATCTGATGGGGCTTGAAAAATGTTCAGATTAGAAACATGATTAAGTACTTAAATCTCCTTGAAGGCCGCCATCAGAGGAAAGTTTTTCATGTGTTAACATATAGGATTTATAACACATTAACATATTTGTAACTAAAGACAAATGTTGAACTGTTGCTGAATACTTATATTTATTTATAAGAAATTGTATCATTGTATCAGCAAAAGAAATTTCATTTTTAATGGGTACCTATTTAAGATTTAATTCTTGCACAGAGCCGTATGGTATATATTTAATTCCATCCCTCAGCCCCTCACTCTTGCTGAATCTAATTCACTGAAGTTTGTGGGAATCTTGCAACAGACATCAACAGACTTTGGATGGGGCACTTCATACTACAGCATCTGTAAAATAAATTGCACTCCAGAAATGCACTAATCAAAATGTATAAGTTTTTTATTTTTCATACCTGCAACAAAACTGAACTTGATGAACTTCATACACATTTTCAATTTTTGAAACACAAATTGCATTTTGCTGAGAAACACTGATTTATTACGGTTGAATTTTTTCATAGACCTGTATTGATTTTGGCAAATCTATCAGTAAAACATTTTTTGCTTGACTCAAAACACATGTTGATGATTTTTCTCTGAAACTGACCCTTTGGTTTCAGATTTGCCCTTTAATCTTTACTTTATTTCATGTACATTTGTTGCTTCTCTTTAGTTATGCCACTTTGGTCTGGCATTGTGATTTCATTTTAGCTGGAGATCAGAGAGTTCCAGTTTTGAGGCAGTGTTACTATACGTATTTATCACTAATGGGGTCCACGTTTTTTTCCAATAAAACCTCATCAAGAGCACTTCCAAGTTAACTGCTGCTTGTGCCTGAGGACCTCTTTCTTTGATGCTTCATTCATCTAAAATTCAAAATCATAGTGCCCTTTTATAGAAGAAATACAAGAACAGCAACCTTCACAGTACGTAGCAGGATAGACCTTTCCAAGACGAAATTGGAGAATAATTGTCTCTCTGCAAACCTTTCTCCTGCCCACCCCAAAACCTCTCCAACTAAAGCTTCTATTTTTTGTCAGTTCAAATAAGAGCGTTTCACTAGGACAAGGATTTTTGATAATGCAACGTGACTTGCAAGTAACGTTCTTCAATGGAAAACTTCAGAGCAGGAAAATCCCTTTCTATGGGGAGCAGCATGAGCTACCACAATTGCCAGCTAAAGCTGGGGAAACATCAGCTATGCTCCACCTGCCAGGCAGCAAAAAGAACAAGATTTTTAGGCATAGCTCAAAAGCTGCCAGGAGAAATGTTCTCTTCCCTTTTGCTGTGTGTGACTTAGTTTGAAAAACTTCGAATAACTAGGCAGTTCTGTCCTTCTCCACAGCAACTGTCAGTAGCTACATGTCCCAGCTATTTCCTGCCTGGATGAGGGAATTAATTCCAGCCTGATGTTAGGGACTGTATTACAGGAATTCTGTAGATTTTTTGATCAGTTTGGGAATGACCACAGAATACTGGAGACATAAGGCATGGTGACACCCAGGGAACAAAACTGTTGATCTGAAAATAAGTACAGAAGAAAGTTTATCTTAGAAGAAACACAATAGAGTGCTGAACACAATAAAGCTAGTATTCTCCACCATTTCATAGTACAGTATCAGAATGTGTAGAATGCCTTTGAGTAGGTAAGCATCTCGAGGTCATGGCATTGACCACAGTGTATACAAGGCTGTTAGCTTTGCTTGTGCTTCCTTTCCCTCTGTGAAGGTGAAGCTATGCAAAGGGCTTAAGCTGCCTCACTGAGGCAGCTGCCACTAGGTAGCAGTTCTCTAGTTTTTATTGTTTTGCTAAGAAGGTAGATTTCTCTGCTTCTCTCAGATATGCAGTTTAGCAAGACCTACATAGTTACAGAGATCTCCAGTAATATCTTGGACCAGGTGAAGGGGAAATAATTCCCTGAAATGCTCTGCTGGATTTATAGCAACAGACAGATCACAGACTGCTGTGCACACTAATAGCTTGCAACATGTTTCATATCCCACACTGTTTCTGTCGCATGGCAGAGGAATTTTGAGAAGTCAATCAGATCAGGCTTAAAATGACAAAAAGACCTCAATCCACCTCAGACAATCCTGTTTAATAGACCTCACTAGTACCTCAACCTGAGAAGGGGCAGGAGGTGGTGGCTGGCTGCAGCTTGGCCTTTTAAATGCTGTGTGTATGAACAAGGAGATCCTGATTTATCAATCTAACCGAAGTATGTGGAACAACTGTTTGGAGCCTCAAGAGACGGAGCTTCAGGAGGAGATTCTTCTTTTGCCAGAGCAAGTGAATTTACATTTACCCAAGTGATTAAAAACTATGTTCCTGAAGAATAGTTTCTAAGTGCAGACACTGTGGACAGAGAGGAAGAAGAAAGACAATAAACCACAGTTGAAGGTATTTTCCTTCCATTCCCTCAGATCGCTGAATGTGACAGGTAGCAAGGATGGGATTAGGAGCAACAAGGTGAAGAGGTAAAAAAGTGTTCAGTTCAGGTATAGGAAAGTTAAACTCGTTTTGCTCTGTGGTCATGGCTGTGGGAACTGGATGCCACTTGTAGGACGCATGGGTAGTTTATCTCCTTTCATGCTAAGTGGGGAGAGCAAAGCAGCAAGAATTTTGTTGTCAGCTCCTGGCCCGACTGACAGGCTTTCTCTCTTTGTTCTTCAATTGTTTTTTTGCAGTGAGGAAGCAAAGACTGTTGCTTTTGTTTGGTGCTGGGAACAGATGTTGTTAGGAAGAGCTGATTAACACGGCTTAGTGATTTTTTGTCCTCTTTGACACTTTCACTATAAATGAAAGAATCAGCTTTTTGATGTTATTCTTATGTGGAAAGATTGACAGCTTGTAATTTGTTTGCAGAACTACACTTGCATGTGGGTAAACCAGGAGATAACATATCCTTCCCACTTTAACTCTGTGACTTCAGAAGTTATGAACTAGCAAGTGGTTTCACTTAAGAGTGTTTGTGTTCACAGAGCTAATAGAGCTGCAGCGTCTGCTGTTTTGTTAGCTGCAAGCAAAAACCCTTAGGCAGTGGTGTGAAGAGGTCGCATGACCTTTCATTATGTTTTTTTTCCTTACAAGTAAGATGGAATGATAACTTTTAAATTGCCTCTTTTTTTTTTAATAACACTGTTCAGTTTCTCTGATATTGGGCATATTTTGCGAGTGGGAATGGGTACTGCATTTAGCTTTTTCAATTACTTTTTCCATTACATTAGCTCATGCTTTGATATCAAAACACAGTGTAGATAAGTAGGAGTATACACCTGGAGTTATAGCAAAACTCTTACAGCTGCTATATGAGATGTTGAATTCACCTTACACTACCACACCTCTCATAAGTAATGAACAAACCTCCACATGCCCTGTCCTCCTTCCTGAAATGAGTGAATGAGTAGATACTGAGACAGTCCAATAATTGAGAGGTTTCTGCCTCAGTCTGTAACCCAGAACACCAATTTTTATTATTTTTTTAATCTGATTTTACTCTTAGACTTACTCAGTTTGGAAGATTCTGACAGTAATTTAAACTCCAGCAGGCACAACTGTTGGAGTCAGGGAGACATTGAAGACTGTCCTCTCTTCCAGGCGTGGTAGCAGAGAAGGGACAGGCACATAGAACAAACAAGGTAGCAAACAAATTAACATCTAAGGATATGTAAAATTTAAGAAAAGCAACCTCCCTACATAGATATCATGTGCTAAACCAGTTGGAAAATGTTAAACCATTAATGTCTCAACATTACTTTTATTTTGACTATTATTCACAAGATAAAAATGTTCATTTCCAGATTTTGTTTCTTTTAGTTGTTTTGGCTGTTGGGAATGATTCAAAATAATTTCTTTTTCTATCTGTAGGGTCTATGTTCTTACAGGTTCTTAAGAACATATCTAAATGTAAATATACATACAATATTTCTGAGCGCAGAGAAACTGCCAAAGGGGTTCAAGTTAGACACATTGTTAAAAATTTTGTAGAATTAGTTATGCTGAAAATGCATATTTATAAATTATAATATTTGTAACATAAGCATTTTCTTCCCCAGAAAGCATACTCAGACTTCCTGAAATTATTATTAAGCAGCACAGAAACATATAAAAATCCTTATTTGGTAGTTGCAAAGATGAACTATGTTAAAGTTTCGTAGTGTGAATTCCTTGAAAAAATGTTAATTTTTAATATTAGTTCAATATTTTAATCCTTATTTAAACAACGGTGGGAGAGGAGAAGAAGAAAATGCTGTACAGTGAAAAGATAAAATAAAAAATCAGAGAGTGAAATAATTAGTATTTCTGCAAAGTCACATGTTCTAACCAAAATCAACTTCATGCAGGTTGTTCAGTATAAAAAGAATTGATTAAGAAATGACAACGTAGTCTTTGATATGAGCAGCTGTTGGTGAGATAATTTGCTTTTTTGCTGCTAATATGTTAATGAATTTTGTTAGGAAAATCTGCCTCATGTCTTGAATCAGAAGAAGGACAAAGGAGGCAGCGTATTGAATGCATGATGCAAGGACTACAGTAATGCAAATCATCTGGGTGGAGTGGACAACAGTTCAAATTGATGTTTAGACTATTAAAAAAGCAACCATCTCTTTGTTTTTTTCTTTCCCTGCAGGAAGAAAAAATAGCTTTGATAGATTTTTCCTTGAAGAAACACCTTTTGACCTACTCAAACATATTTGCAAACCTGAATGATCTGTATGAAAAATCTTATATGTGATACTTATGACACAGCAGTTTTAGAGGCCCTACAGATAATTTTAACCAGAATGACGCTATGCGCAATGGTAACCCCGTGTCAGTTTTCACTGGCTGTTTATTGATAAACTCCTGAAAAATATGTGCTTTTCTTCCAAAAGTATATGAATATAATATTTATTGATTCACTTATTAATATAAACAAACCAAATACCCTTGGGGTTTTTTTCAGGTTTACTTCATAAACATGTACTTATTTTATCAAGTAATTAGCAGACAAATAACTGCATCTCAGGCATAAATATGTGAATTTTGGATTTCCAAACACTGGTTGGAAATTAGGAAGCTAGATAAATGGTTATGAGAAAGTGTACACAATTTCCCAGCAGTGATGAAATAGTTACCCTTTTTTCCCACAAATTTTAGTATCTATTCTCATACCCTCATTTCTGTCTAGCTTTGTTAATGGGTATTATGTTTTCATACCCTTTCAAACAGTGATCGTGGTAGTCACTTCAAATATGGTAATTGAGGTCTGAATCAGTACTTGATGTTGGCTGCAAAACAAATTCAATCAACTTTAAGGACACTTATCACGTGGTTAGAAGGCAGAATATAAGGCTATGCTCTCTCCTTTCCATTTTTGCCATTAAAAAAAAGGGCTGTTAAGGCATATTGATGGATTCTTTAGTAGAAATTAAGAAATTACCAATTACCACTCAGGACAGTGCTAACTTACTTGCGTGCACTCTTGAGTCCCTAGCTGTGAAGTAAGTCTCTGTGGTCTAAACTATCCTCATGCAAGAAGAGAAGGAAAAAAATTGTGAGAATTTGTTGATTCTTGATTGTGTGAACACCATCTTGCACTTGAATCACATAGGCATTGAAAAGAGCAATAAACATCCGCTTTAGATTGTAGAACCCTGAAACCAAAATTCACTTGTTTTAAGCCTGTGTTTTGCCCTGTGGGATTTCAAGAACTTTATTCCTTCTTGCTCAAATGAATGTTTTAACCTACAAAAAAAGAGTATATAAGTAGCTAAGCCTTCTTCGTAAAACCACAGAAGGTTTTAACATATGATAGGGAAAATAATCCATTCCTTTTCCTGCTGGCAAAGAATACCATCACTTCTAAACATAGTGTCATATTTTCTTACCCTCAGAATTTCCTTTTCACTTTCACTTCTCATTCAAGAAAGCTGAAATATCCATTCTTTTTCCTCATTTTCCTACCCTGTAAATCTTCCTATTCTTCCAGAAATCCTAAGCAACCATCATCTGGCAAGCATGTATTTAATTTCAGGGTAAATTAAACACATCTCTTGCAAAGGTGACATTTTTCAAGGGTTGGTGTGTGAAACTAAACAAATATTTATGTGACCCAAATTTACACATGGGAAATTCTTATTTACACATAGAGAAGAGGTACCTAATTAGACATGAGTGTGTGAAAAGAACTGCCTTTTGCATGCATAATGCATATGCTTGAGTATAAACTGTCATTGCACAAATAGTTGAATCTTTCTAAACTTTTTAGTTATTTTCTTTCTGTTCTTTGATCGTACCATTAGATACTGCAAATACTGAGTCAGTCAGAAGTTGCATCATCATCTAGAATATCTTCATCTCCGTATGCCAGGCACTAAAAATCCAGTTTCAGGACTTTGCCCTTGATAACTGGTATTCATTGAGTAAAGTTTTGTGGTGCCTTTTATTAGTTGGCAGCTATAATAATGAGGCTTTGGCTTCAATATTTTGGTGTAAAATACTGTAAATGTTTTGATTTCTGCATATTATGGAAGTTGACTTCTTTGCTCTATTAGAATTTGAGCAATATTTTATTTTGTAAGAAGCTGTACATGTAGTTGTGCCCGACTGGTATGCAGTCCTCTTATGTACAGCTTTTTAATGTAATCTTCATATGCTGTGTGGTTTAAAGGACCATATTTTGCTCTTTACTTGCAACCATACAAGGTTTTTGACTTTCAGTCACTTAGCAATTAACACCCCTGACTTAAGACCTTCACATCTTCTACCTGTCTGCTCCCATTGCCCTTTTGAAGAACTGACAGAAGGGAACATGTTTCCACTCTGGGCTTTTCCTGAGTAAAACCTGTTTTCTGAGCACAAACTGAACTTTTTCAGAAGTTTAAAATCTGATACCAGACTTTACTGCATCATAGTTTTTGGTGCATGTTTCCTCCTCAGATAGGATGGAAATCTGGGGCAGAAGTGGACAAGGCATGAGGCAGCAAGATTCTTTACAATATTACAATATTTTTCACTGGGAAAACCTTTCTTTGTGTCTCTTGTGAATGTAGGAAGGCTACCACCTTACTCTTCCTATCATTCAGACGGTTTAACGCTCTGCCTTTTCATGTTCAGTTCTCCTGTAGAAACATTTTTGAGTGTGAAGGAGTTCCAGATACATATCTTTGAAGGGTTTTCCAAAGATCAATATAATTATTTTATTAAGTTTATGATCTTATAGTTTACTGTTCTCACCTTTCCCCATAACAAATTTCTCTCAGTGTAGTTTTAATGCAGGGTAACAGATCTAGTGGCATTTTATGATGGCATGTTTATTCCTGTTGTTAGAGCATGCTCTCCAGTGAGGGTTCCTTTTTGCAATTTCCAATTATGTGCCAAAAACAAACTAAAGTGATATTGGTTTCCTTTTATTTGAGTTCTATGCTACAGTAAGCTTCTAAGTAAACCCACAGGTTTATTCAACTTTTATAATCCCTGATCGCTACTTAGCTGTCTGATGGGTACTTGTATTATATGAGGACTCCCAAGAGTGATTATATAAACAAGGAATAAGAAGAATACTGCTACTCCCTCATTTCACCTGATCTTAAGTTGGATGTTCTGCAGATTTATGTGTTGTTTTATGTCATTCAAAGCTCTGTTGCATGCTAAACAACTATCTAAACCTTTGAACTTTATACTTATTTCTCACTGTAACATTTAGGCCCTGTGGGTAAACATTCAAGCTGATTTAAAGTAACGTTAGTGTTCTGACTGAATCATTTGTTTACATTTTTTTTCTTTTTTAAGGTAAAAAAATCGTATCAGAGCCTACAACTGTTAAGATGATTACATCTCTGAAAACTGACAGTGTGAAATCATCATCTGCTAGAGTTACTCTTAAACCTCCTGTTTTTGAGACTTCAGTTACTGAAGTGGTTTTGACCAAAACAGAGGTCCCTGCTTTGGAGGAAACAACCCTAGAGACTGAAGAAGATATAGAAGTGATTACTGATGTAGCTGAGGAAAAAAGGGAAATGGAAGTGCTTATGGAGAATGTCAAGTTAACCACCCTTCTGCCTCAGACTGTTACAGATGGTGAAATAAGCATTTATGATACATTGGGAAGGACTGAATATGATGTTTCACCCAGGCTAACAGTGAGCACATCTGCAGCTTTGGAAATGGATCACACTTACTCTGAAGCAGAATTACCTGAAGAACAAGGTAGGTCTGAAAGCATTGAGGACGCTTTCTTGACCTCTATAATTTTTCAGGATAGCACATCTGTAGCTAAGAGTTCCACTGGTTCATGGGAAGATACTGAAATAGGAGATACACAAAAACATGATCCTGATAATCAGATGGAACAAATAGAAGTAGGTCCTATGATGACAGCCACAGATAGCTCGTTAACTACTTCTCAGAGAGAGTTTCCCAGGACAGGGACTTCAGTTTCACTAACAAAAGAAAATATATATCTTGGTGCTCAAGCAACAAAAGAACCCACAAAAAAGTCAATGGAGGCAAAATCTGACAAGAAACTTACAACTGTTGTAATCCCTAAAGCTTTGTTCACTGGTCAGTATGATCTTACTACAGAGGGGGAGGGCAGAGAGAGCATGTACACCGTTATGCCTGATAGAGTTTCTGGCATGACTACTGGTAGCATCCCAGAGTCAGATGTTCCTGCTGCATCAGAGACACTCTTAGACAAACATGCAGTAACCATTGGGCAATTTTCTACAGTAGATGAGTCAACTCCATTCATTAAATTTAGTTCTGCAGCAGTGTTTGATAATGAGGCAACAGCTGAAGAAAGTAGAGAGGACCCGAGAGACGTACAGCCTACTATGTCATCTGGAATACCTGTATCCTTTTCAGTATCAACTGTTAATCAAACAGAATCTGAGGACATCACTCTCTCAGGAAATGCTATATCCCTACAAAACTTTGGAGAAGGCTCCCCATCCATTATCCACTCATCTCAGCAAACAGAAGCATCAGCCATTGTAGAGAGGCGGGGAAAACCAAAGGAGCCAGAAATAAGAACAATGGATGTCAAGATCCCTCATGCCACAACCGTTGTTCCTACTTATGTTACAGCAGAATCTGAGGAACGTTCTGCAAGTGATGAGAAGTTCACACAGGTGTCTCTAGCTTCTGGCATGTGGCTGATGACAGATAAAGATCAACGGTATATGACAGAACAGTCATCTCATACTAAGAGAATAGATGAGTTAGATACAGAAGATGGTATCTCTGGAATGGAGCCTCCATCATCTCCAGGGGAAATTACAGAATACACAAAATATCCAGGATCTCTGATTTCAGCAGTTACAGATGAAACTGTGACAAGCATGGGACCAGTGGAAATGAAAAGTGATAAAGAAACTGTATCAGCTGATTTTGATCAGGGTAAAGGTACTACAGATGTCTCCCACTTAAGCACCTCTTTGGATCTGGAAATGACCACAATATCTAAAATATCAGTGGATGAAAGTAGTGCAATGGTAAATTCTTTTAGCTCCTCAAGAGTTACTGCTATGCATACAGTCATGGAGGCAACCAAACATGAAGAAGATGAAAAATCAAGGTATGTTATGAAAACATCCATTCCTACCCTGGAAGCTGAACAAAGAGGGTCTACTGAGACATCAGTAGAAACACCTGCTGAAGAGGTCTCTACTGAAATGGAGATCTCAAAATACACAATGACAGAGGAAAGCCAGACAAGCATTGCAATATCAGCTGACCAGGAGTCAGTGGCAACAATTCCAGACAGGAAAAGAACACCATTATCTGGCTTTGAAGGGACAAGGGAATCTATTATATTTACAGATGTAACAGAAACAGATACTACAGTTCCACAGAAAGAACATGATGCTTCCCTAGTTGCAGTTACTACAGAGAGTAAGGTCACTAGAGATATGCCAGTTACTAATCAGTCTCCTTTTGAGGGTATCTTTCATACAGAAGCAACAGAAACAACTACAAAATATAGTGAGGTGTTCCCAGAGGAAATTTCTGTAAAAGATCAAGATAAGGAACGAGATACTACCACAGAGCCCACCTTATCTGTGACATCTGTCCAAATACATGAACAAAAGACGGCACAAGGATCTGAACCACCTCAAACATCTATTCAGGAAAATCAGGATGAGACAGGTTCAGGTTATGATGGGACATATCCAGCAACAGAATTATCAGTGCCTGCAGAGAAGCTCACAGATTATGGAGGAGTCCTGGGATCTCATGAAACTAGTACCAGCATATTGCATCTCACAGTGAGTCCCAAAGCTGAAACTGCTACTGATCTAGAAGAGGTCACTGAAGTGATGGCTGTAACAGTGGGTACCCAAGATAAAACAGACGAAAGCAGAAGAACACCCACTAGGGAAGAAGACAGTGATGTAGTAACCTGGGATTCTGTGTTGCTTCCTCATACGGCGCCCACAGGTCATTCTCCCATTACTCATCTGACTTTGGGAGCTTCTCCAAGCCAAACCTTAGAAGGTTCTGGAATATCAGAAGAACCTGAAGAAATCAAACCAGCTATATTTTCAGCCAGTGCAACAGATAAGACAGCATTTCTCAGTGATGGGACAACACTTTCCATTAGTGCTATTCAGCCCACATCAACATCCAAACATTTTGTTACTCAAAAATCACCACGTATCATTCCTGATGAAGAAGAGGAGGTAACAAGCAATGACATCATCATAATTGGTGAATCTGTTTCTCCTAGTAAAACCACTGCTGCTGATGATCTGACAGGAAAGATGTTAGAACCAGAAATTGATAAAGAATATTTCACAGTATCAACTGCTACTGCAGTTGCACAACCTACTGCATCACCCAAAGTGAAGGAGGTCACAGAGGCTTTACAACTTCAAGAAGTGTCTCCTTCTTCTTCGCACCCTGATAATGGAAATGACATAAGATTGTATGTTATTCAAATCACAGGCAATGATACAGGTAAGGTTTTGCCTTTTAGACCTGCAGTCCATCAGAATGGACAGTTTGTCATAACAAACTGGTGTACTTTAGAATGTACTGGAAATGTTTCTTGGGTGACTGAAGAATGCAAAATACCAGTTTTATCTAGTCAGCAGCTTAGTAAATATTGGTAGGTCTATTTTTCTACCCATTAAAAACAATTCAGAAGTACATTACATATATGGTTTGGGGTAAGATTAATTTCTATTTAAGAATAAGTATGAAATTCATACTTCCTTTTAGAAGCCATGGCGGTTATAGTCCGGTATTCTTATTTAATGTTGTCAAGTCACTGAAGTAACTTCACCTATCTGTGAAACACGCATTTTAATTTCATAGCTTCCATTCCATGCATTACTACTCCTAAACAAAGCACTAGATTATTTTTAACATTCCATGAGTTTGTAGCAATTAACAATGCCATGTACAGTGTAGTCAGCTAAAAAAAATACTAAGAAACTCTAAACTGTCCACAAATTATCACCTGTGGTTTGGGGAAGTGGTTTAGCATGTTTTTGTACCATATCGTAATATTTTTTTAACACTTTTTACAGAATTAGTGATGCTAATTTACATTATTTTTAGATTTGTCACATTTTTTAGCCGATGACACTGTACATGTGTATGTAGCTTCAATTCCATGGGTATCCAGAACAGAAGCTCCTGAAGAAGCAATGAAGTGTTGAATACTGCAATGAGTATGTCTCTATAATGCAATAGCTGAAGGCTATGGAATTTTACAATAGAGAAGCCTGTCAACTGCCTGTTATTTAAGAAGTCTTGGTAAAACTTTATTTTTTAAAATGAAATGTAAAAGATCTGACAAAAAGGAAGAAGCTCAAAATATTTCTTATGTTCTATATTGCATTCTGTTTAATTATTTTATAGTTATTTTATAATTATTTTATTTTCTGAAGGAATGCAGTAAAAATTTGTTTTAAGTCTTATAAAATATGTATATAATGCTTTTGAATGGTTATAACTGTTTTTTCATTGGTTATCAACCGTAACATCCATATCTTTGAAGAACTTACCCAACAGAATTCATAATTTCTGGAAGTCTTTTGGTTGGTTTTGTCAGGTTTGTGCTTGGTAGAGCTTCATTCAAAAATCAAAAGGCAGAAGTAGTTTCCTTGAGCTGTATCATTATTGGAGATTTATGCAGCGAATTTTGTAACTTTATTCACTTTATGCTTATTATCCTACTTTATATTTATCATATGTAAAGCTGTACAAGTCGTATCAGTGGTAGCTTAACTTATTTCAGAAAACAATAGTTATTTCGCCATTTAAACAGTACTTTTGTTTCTGTGGTACGTTATCTGGAGCTTTAAATGTTGCTACTGTCTTGGAAGTCTCAATTAAATGAAGTGAGTCCGGTAAGTCAGAACAGAAAAGGGTTTTTTTCTGACAGCTAGTGTTAAGCCACATGTTATATACTTTCGTTAAAATTTTCATGGAAATTTCCTTAATTTGGCTTAATAATTAACACTTGGACTGTATAATAGTGAACTAGTTTTCTCTGTTGCATTGCTGAGTCGTTCTACAGTTATTGCATATGGGAGAGTGGATTGTGCTGTGCAGTTGTATATTCCAGGAGGACGAAAAGAAGTAGGATGGTTTGGGAGGGTGCAGAAACTTGGTGTTTTCTTCAGATGGTGCACAATTTATACAATTCAGGATTTATCTGCACCTACATAGTGTTCTTCTTTTTTACAACCATATGGATACCTTAGTTCATCAAATTAGAAATCAGTTCAAGCTGGATTAGCTAAAGGGCTATGGATCAATGCATAGCTACTCGTCATAGCTACTCTTGCTTTTATTTGGGTAATCAGGTCCTTAGAACAGACTTTCTTCAGGATTTGCCTTCTGCATCTTCACAAACATTCTAAGCTGCGTATGCATTTTCCAGGTATGTATGTGCATAGGTGTGGTGGTGTTCATAAGCAGATTTAAAGCTATACATCCCTAAAATTCTACCTTTTAGGAAAGAATTAGTCTGTCAGCACAGAAAAAAAATATTTTTCTTGAAATATTATGGCATTCTGTATATGGCAGTACTAGTATTCTCTTTAAACATAAGGGGATTTATCATGTATCAAGTGCAAGGTCAAAAAGGAGTTTTCTTTATTTTCTGTTTTCAGAATCTGACAGTAGAAATTTGCTCATATAGCTCCACAGAGAAAAGGCAACCTATAACTACTTGCTACAATTTAAGTTAGAGCTGCCAAAGATTTATTCTGTCTGAGGGTTTGGATTAGTGTCTCTTTCTCCAGAAATGAAAGGCTGCATCTGAAAAATCCTGTCAAGCCCAGTTTCCCTTTATTGTTCCTCAGTCCATAAATTTTAATTTGTGCTGAAAAAAATGTACATAGGAGGTGCTGAAGAGGGATTAATTTGGGAGATATTATTAACATATGCCTTTCACTAAGATGTAGTTCAACTTCTAATTTTATCACTCTCTGTAAATTGATTTGCTGTTACACAGGAACTATATAAACTCTTCCTTTGGCTTTTTGTTCTCAACTAAATGGGATCAAGAAATGCAGTCTGCATCACTGCACTTGTCTGATAAAGTTTTTTCCTCCTTTGCTTTGGCATGTTTCAAGGTAATATCTCTTAACAGTCTTAATTAATTAATTAATGAGGCTCTAGTGATTTTTAGGAGTTGAAAAGTGCCTCCCAAGAAATGACAACTTGCTTACCAAAGTCCGTCAAATAATAGATGCTTCAAATAGGAATAATAATGTGTTTGCTGTACAAAATATATTTTACATAAATGAACATGATACTTTCCTTTTTTGTGCATGCACAAGAATTTGTCTTTGCATGCACAAGTGCTGGAAACATTTATGACATTAATTTTTTTATATATATTTCGTAACCTCCTTTTTATTCAGCTTTTGCCAGAAGCTATAGTTTAATAGTAAAGCAAAGCTCAGCAGAAATACAGTACAAAGTTTTGTTTCCTATCAGCTGTATCACTTAATTACAGTAAAAACTTGCTATTTTACTAACACAGCTGAATATTACTCTCTGTAGCTCCGTTTACCATCTATAGCATAGGCGTAACAATATTTAATTTCTCCATAGAGGTACTATTGGACTTAGTTATGAGCAATACGTGTGCTCCATGTGGAAGAGAAGGGTCATGGCAACTGAATGGAGTTTTTAGTGTTGCAGACATTTTTAGCAGTTCCCAGCAAGCGTGACAGAGTATATCCCTTGCAGCACAAGAGTCCCTTTGCAATTAGTAGGTGCTCTACCTCCCAGTGAAGTGTGGCAAGAGCAGTCCATTGCTGCTCTGGGTCTGGTGAGTTCACCTGTAGTAGAGGGAGAAGCGGAAATGATTTCTTGTGTCTTAGTCTCAAACCTTTGCTAAACTGGCATCAACTTTGCTGAAGCACTTTTAAGTTTTTCGGTGAAATGTGCTGTCGATGTATGGAATGTATTATGGATATGTGGAATGTGGAGGATATTATTCTTCATGATTACTGTATACACAAGCTACCCTTGGAAGATGTTGAATATTGACTGGGTTAAATTCATATAATTACAGTAGCAACAATCTTAGGCTGTCAAACACACACTCCTCTCCTTAATATGAAGCAGTACAATATATAAATGAAAGCAGCTATTGAATAGTTTCATTTTATTTTAATAAAATAAGCCCTTAAATTTATTAGACTAGAGAAGTTTTCTCCTAGAGGATTCCTTTTCTTATGCCATCCAAGAAGTAAAGTGTTATACTCCTACCTTGATTTTAGAAAGCATGCTTGAAATCCATTAAAAATTTCTTAAAGGAAGTTTCAGTTACCTGTGGAAACAGAAGTAATTTGGGGGCCGAAGGCAAATTTCATTAGCTAAAACTCTGGAAAATATGCTCTAGTCTTGATGAGAAAAAATACGCTACTGAATGCATTAAGCTTCTTCCTTGTATGAGAATACAGTAGTTTTCATTGAGAAAATGTATTGTATGAACTTTCCATATACTTCCATGTGAGTAAGTGTGAAGCAGGTACACAAATGAATGAGGGATACAAGGCATGCTCTTCCTGACAGTCTACGGCTCACAGACAGATCTAGGGCAGGTGTTCCAATTAATGTGGAAAATATGTTTGTTTATGAGGAAACATCCCTCTTTATTTTACCAAATGGACCATGCACATGTTTCATGATGGAAGGAACTTCGGACTTCATTCACTTGAGTAGAACAACAGGCTGTTCCTTGTGTTGTGAAAGTGAGAAAGCAAAACAGCCCTGCACTGTGATATATTATCACATTACCAGCTTTCTGTTGCATGAGATAGGACAGAGGAGCTTGTCTTTCAGTACAAAGATGTAGACATTGCCACCTTGTATGCTTTTATGTTTTCATAGCTTCTAAGTATTGCAGCGGTGAGGGCTGATGCTGTTGCTGGAAGGTAATGAATTAGCAGCTGAAAAAAAAATCCTAACCTAAAGGAACTTTTCAGCTCATAAAGCTTTTATGAGCTGAAAAATGCTTGTGGGTGTGTTGTTTAACAGTAGTTGAGAGGATGCTGGAAACAACTCCTGTCTGTATTAGGAGTAATTTGCACACCTGCGTTTTTTGGAGACATTTAAAAGTCTTTATGTAGTTAATATGCTTCCAAGTGCTTATTGGACCCTGAGACTGAACACCAGCTCATTCTGGTTTCTTGTCCCCTCCAGCTTTGGATGGAATGAAGTTGCAGGATCTTGTGCTTTGTAGATGTGGAATTTTACGGAAAGAGGTTACAAACCTTTGTGTTTCAGCATGTAATTCTCTGACATGCTTATTTCTGTCTTCTTACTAGTATAAAAGGGCATGTGAAATTTCAATAAAATGCAGTATGATAATGAGTCGCAGTCATAAACTTTAACATAGAAGGCAGAATAGAGTCTTTTCAGGTCCATCTTGGACCTTGTCTTAAAATTCATTTAATCCTGATGTCTTCACAGTTCCTTCTGTAGGGCTGTCCCGGATAGTCGTGACTCTGCTTAAGTCTGATTCTAATATCTAGCCTGAATATCTTCTTGCTCAGTTTATACCCATGTTTATTCTTGCCAGCATTGTCTTTAACTTGAATAGGTCTTTTTTCTTCCTGACAGTTATCCCTTGACACTTTTATTTCTCTCTATACAGAGAATAATCATGTCCCCTTTCAGTCTTCATTTTGCTAACTTCTGAGGGGAATATGTGCATTGGAGAATGAAAATGCACTGGGAGCATTTTGGGAGGAAAGACACTGGCTCTCTTCTGAAGGCTGTGGATATCAGGATAATGCTATTTCTGGACCAATGAACAGAGGCAGCATACTTTGCAACACCATTTCCAGGCAGCACCTCACTGGGAGCAGAACTAGCTTAAAAGCATGCAGCATGTAGGCTTGTATCTGTCTGCACCTGTACTCACATAATTCTCTTTGAAGTTATTTTATTTATGCCCACTGGCAAATATCTATGTGGACTCTGTTCTTAGTAATATACACACATGTACCACGTGCAATTTTTGATGTACTTTTCAAAAATTATGTGTATAAATTATTGTATTAGAGAGACTTCTACCAAAGGCGAGGAGACTTTTTCTCTTATATGCTGAAACCACTATTTGTTTTTCCACAAATGAGAAGTATATGCTCCTGAAACCTATTGTTTATTCATAGGACTTCTTTCAAATCATTGTAAAGGAAAGATGCTGTCTTGCATTCACTACATTCTATGGCTTTATGCAGCGACTGATAACACACACAAGTGGATATGTAAGAAGAGTTATAAATTTACTTAAACATTCCAGTGGGCAAAGTACCATTTAATCTGCAAGTACATTTCAACTTGTGTGCATTTGGACATGGAGCTCCTTTGCCACAATTTATTGGTATTGCGCAACTAGACTGACCAGAATTAATTTCTGGATGAATGTTTAGGAAGTAGTAAAAGTGCCCTCATGTAGGCTGAACCAACTTCACATCTTATTAAATGCAAAATTTCCTATTTATTTAATGGAGGGCTGGGCTTGTTTCCTTATCAACTATAATGTTCCAACTGACATTAAAACTATGGGAGCTGATGCTCCTCATCAGTCCTGGAGAAAGACCACATTTCCTGTTGCCCTAAGTGTGATGCTGTCAATGGACATGGTCTTATTTCAGTGTTTGGATTAGTATTGTAGTCCCGGTAGTGTTTTGTTTTGAACCCTGGGCTTGTGTGTTCAACAGGTTTGTCAATGTCTGATAGCTACTCAAACCATTTTCATACCCTGAATAACTGAACTCTCTGTGTTATTCATGAAACCTGGCACAGAAACAGCCAAGTTGTCATTCTGTCTAGAGTACCTAAGGTGTTAAATGCTAAGAAACATAGCCAGATTCTGATATCATCTTCCCCAGAGTAATTACACCATAGTAATTCCAATGAGGTAACTGAGAGCAGTATTGTTATGGGTATGTGAAGAAGGCAGGTAAAGTCTTTATAACATTTACAGCTTCTGGTTCAGTCTATAACTAGGTGACTTTTTCTTCAGAATGAATTTGTGTCACACATTTGACCTGAACAGATAGACCTGCTGCTTAATTAAACCTGTTAGAATCTTACTATTTTAGAATATTTGTAGTGAGGCTGTGGAGAGCTTTTTTAAAATAAGTTGGACACCATCACATATTAATCATATTTAAAATGCAATGATGTCCTGTATGAAAGCAAGCCCTAATAAACAAGCAATTGTAATAAATTAAAGATTTTAATATACTGCTCCTCTTTTCTAAAACAAAAGAAGAGAAAAAAAGTTCCCGTATCCAACAGAGCTGAAACTTGATGCTTAGAAAGTTTCACAAGAAGCTAAGACTTTCAAATGATAAGTAGTTTTTAGACCACTATTGATGGCTCTTCCTGAAGACTTATTATAGAACAATAATCTCTTTTTTCGCGTTCCTTTATAGAATTCCATAGATACAATTAAATGCTCACATTAAATGCTGTTCAGAGGATGCCTACACATTCCTTGCTGGTTTTGCATTGTTTCCAAGGAAACGTCTCAGATCTAGACACAGGGATTACACATTTGGGGGTTTCTTATAGCTCTTTGTTTATTCATGAGAGAAATGAAGGAATTTTATTCATAGTTACAATGTAGTTTTTCATACTTCCATTGTGAAGGGGAGGAATGCTTTTAGAAGTTTTATTTATGTGTGGAGGAAGTCTGAAGAAATCCTGTTGAAGGAAAGATAAGCTGTCTTTTCAATGGACACATAATATGAATTAATTTTTTTGAGAAAAGTGGTTTGCTTTTTCAAATTTTTCTGAATTTATGCAGATCCTAACAAATCTTAGTGTTTATGATGTGCATATAATTTTTTTGCCTCTTTCAGAAAATATCATCTACACCATTTTACTTTACATGAAATGCTTCACTGTATACAGTGAAAATATGAGTAAATATACAATGTGATGTCAGAAATGTAAATGAAGATATTAAGTGGCTCAAAAGCTAAAGATTTTAGTAGAAAATCATTGCTTTAAGACAGGTTACTTGGTATTTGGTTTGATAATAGCACTTTAAAAATGTTTGTTGGCTATCAGCCAACAAGGCCTGTCAGCTTGACCTCGGTACCAGGGAAAGTCATGGAGCAGATCATATTGTTATCACACACCACATGCAGGACAGTCGGGTGATCAGATCCAGTCAACATGGGATTATGAAAGGCAGGTCCTGCCAGACCAACCTGATCTCCTTCTATGACAATGTTACCTGATTAATTGATGACAGAAGGGCTGGGGATGTGGTGTACCTGGACTTCTGTAAAGAATTTGACAGTGTTTCTCACAGCATTCTGATTGAGAAACTGACTGCCCTTGGCCTGGACAGGCACACCCTCTGCTGGGTGAAAAACTGGCTGGATGGCCGGGCCCAGAATGTGGTGGTAAATGGAGTTAAATCCAGTTGGAAGCCAGTCACGAGTGGCGTTTCCCAGGGTTCAGTGCTGGGTCCAGACCTGTTCAATATCTTTATTAATGACCTGGATGAAGGGATTGAATGCACCCTTAGCAATTTTGCAGATGATACCAAGCTGGGTAGCAGTTTTGATCTCCTTGAAGGAAGGGAGGCACTGCAAAAAGATCTGAACAGGCTAGATCAATGGGCTGAGACCAACGGGATGAGGTTCCACAAGAAAAAATGCTGGGTCCTGCCCTGGGACACGACAACCCCTTGCAGCATTACAGGCTTGGGGAAGAGTGGCTGCAGAGCTGCCTTGAGGAGAAGGACCTGGGGGTGTTGGTTGACAGTCGGCTGAATATGAGCCAGCAGTGTGCCCAGGTCGCCAAGAAGGCCAACGGCATCTTGGCCTGTATCAAAAACAGTGTGGCCAGGAGGACCAGGGAGGTGATTGTGCCCCTGAACGCAGCACTGGTGAGGTCACACCTCGAGTACTGTGTTCAGTTCTGGGCCTCTCACTACAAGAAGGACATTGAGGTGCTGGAGCGCGTCCAGAGAAGGGCGATGAGGCTGGTGAAGGGACTGGAGAACAAGTCCTACGAGGAGTGAGTGAGGGAATTGGGATTGTTTAGCTTGGAGAAGAGGAGGCTGAGGGGAGACCTCATCACTGTCTACGGCTGCCTGAAAGGAGGCTGTGGCAGAGTGAGTGTTGATCTCTTCTCTCAAGTGAAGGTGATAGGACAAGAGAAAATGGAGATAAGTTGCATCAGGGGAGGTTCAGACTAGATATCAGGAAGAATTTCTTTACTGAAAGGGTGGTCAGGCACTGGCACAGCTGCCCAGGGAGGTGGTTGAGTCACCATCTCTGGAGGATTTTAGAAAAGGGGTAGATGAATTTTTGAAGGACATGGTTTAGCAAAGGATGGGTACAGTTGGACTTGATGATCTCAGAGGTCTTTTCCAACCAGAATATTCTATGATTCTATAGTTCTTTCTGGGTATGTAATTTTCAGTGGTCTTTTTTCTTTTTTTGCAGTTGTTCTTTGTGTATTTTAGATTTAATGATGGAATTAATCCTCGTTAATCCAGCTAGTCTTTTTCTATGTCCATCTTTTTGAAAGTGTTTAAATGATGAATCTGGTACTATACATAATACCTGCTGGAGTCTTTCAAGATACTTGTGAATTATTTCCTGGCACATGTTGGGATGTGTTCAGAGTGTCTGTTACATATTTTGTATTGCCTTTGGAAATGAAGTTACCTAGCTTTTTCTATGGAGCTGTTCATAATTTTTTAAAAGAAATGCTCATTGAATTATATTAAGACTTGTCTGACAGTCCCATATTACTATATTCGCCTAAATGAGGAGAACTCAGTATAAAAAATAGTATAGAAGTCTCTCTTCATTAATGATTAGAGCTGAAATCCCTAAGAAGGAGAAAGACAGTTGGAATTTTCTTCCTGATCAGATGCAATCTTATCTTTCAGGGGTCCATGTTTGCTTTGGTAGTATTTCTACTGTACATCATTATTTCTGTGTTATCCAGCGTTAGTTTAAAGAGGGCATAAGAAACCTTAATTTTTAACTTTTTAAACCATGATCCTGGATTTTTCATGTAGTACCTCACCTCATCAAGCAAAAGTTCCATAGTTTCAATGGGAAGTTTTTTGGCATTAGGAGAATAATATCCATATATTTGCTGAATTTAATTTTTGCTAAAATAACAACAAAGAATATGTCTATACGTACACCGAATAGCATCAGAATTATCTATAAGATTTTATTGTGGGATTTTCTCTCAACTATTTTTTCCTCCCTTGGAAATAGTGAGTGAAATGGATTACTCTTGTATTTATTACTCAGGCTTGTTCTGAGCTTCTAGTGATATGTTTAGCTAAATATGAAATACTTGAGTCCTTTAGATATGCTGTGTATACTTGGTCTAACAGACAGGCAAAGATAAAGACCACAGGGTACATCCTCTGGTGAAACTGGGTAGTTATAAAAGGATTGTAATGATGAGTGTACCTGGGAAAAATTTTTCAGTGATTATTTTTTTTTTGCCTTAATGCAGGTACTCCTTTCCATGCTTGAAAAAAACAAAATAAGTGTAGGTTCCCAAAGAATTTCTCAGACTAATCATCTGAAAAACAACTAAATATTATTGATTTCATGCTCTCAGTGAGAACAACCCTAGTTTCAAACTTGTTACTATTTGGAAATTTCTGAATAGCAATAGTTACAAAGACACTGATGTTTGTTTATGCTTGTTGGATGTAGGAGTACAGCATTGCCAAGTGAGAAACACTGCTGAGCATTGCAGTGCGTGTAATGGATTGCAGTTCAGCACAGCATTGAGTTACTGGGATTTCCAGATGACCTTATTGGTATTCTACCATGTGTTATGTAGGAGCACTATGAAAATCAATGGAACTGAAGTATTTCTACATCTCCAAAATGTTACTCAAACATTTATTCTTACTTAATTGAATTATTTGACTTCTTTGGCTATAGGCTTCTTTTCAGTTTATTCTGCCCACATTCAGAACGTGTTATGTATGAACTAATTCTGAGTCAGTGGCTGTATAATCATATTAGTACAGGATGGAGTTTGTAGCCAGAAGTCTTTCTCCCCTGCAATTTTTTAGTGCAATCAGCAAGCACCAGTCTTACCACAGCTAGCACATAACTATAATTTTAACTATAGTTGATTGAAAGTTGTTTTGTTGTGATCAGTTGTCCAACAAAAATATAGTTTTAAAAAAAAGTTTCTAAAAAAATTAAGATTTTTACAAAAAAAAGTTTCCATTTTCCAAGAAATAATAGATAGTAAAAATTCTGCTTTTAAAAGAAAAAAATAACTATTTCTCATTTTTGTATATGCATGTGATTATGTGTTTAAAAAGATGTTCATGTCTGTGTGCATTTTATGTTCTTTTCCCAACTTCAAGAAATGCCATGATTAAATATTTACAACTATACTGCAGCTTGCTCTTACATTAGTCTTCTCCACTTATAAGCTTACTCTACAGTATTTGCCACATCAGACTTCCATATTTGCTCTGATCTTCTGTCTATTTCATCTGCTGATCACATGTTTCTGCAAAGTTCAGGAAAGTATGAACAACAAAGGCACCGCAAAAGCTGATCCAGGTAGAAATTATGTGTTGAATTACTGTTTAGTACTTAATTTTTTAATGGTTTTCAAGCACATGACACTACACTCCTTTTCCTAAAATTGTGCCTGAAAGAGAGAGGCACATTTCCTTCTGTTATTCTCTCTGCCGCAGTGCGTTTTTTACAGCCCTGTGTTGGTTCAACTGAGAATCCAGTTTATCCTTAGGCAGCTTTGGGTTTAATACCCTAAGCAATAATTTTTATTAACGCCTATAACTGAATTTCAGGGGTTTTTTCAGCTTTCTTTTTTTCCACAAGTCAAGGGCTTATGCTAAGAATACACCATTAAAATTGCAATTACTGAATCCACTCTGTGTCTTTTGAATAATATTTGCAAAGCACAAGACTCAGATCTATGTGCAAAAATCCATGTGCCACGTTATGTCAATATTTATGTGAACAATCACTCTAATTCTGTATTATAAATTATATATTTGCATTTAAGTGATTATGAAGATACTGTAGTAACCTGAATTACTACTGCTACTGCTGTAGCAACTTATATTTCACAAGTTGATGAGTCTACGACAAGGGTGATTTTCCACAAAATGGACTACTCTTGCAAAGCTTTGATCATATTTCAATGAAGAAGACTGAAGGTTAATAAAAGATTTGCCATCTCAAAATGAGTATATGTTGCCATATGATTAATAGTTCTAAATATGTCCCCAAAAGGAGCAGGAATGGTGTGTCTAATCTGCTGTGATTTTGAGCACTGGCTGTAAGAGCAGTGGGCTTGTAGTGACATTAAATTAGAAGTGTGCTTATGATGTACTTGAAAAATGCTTGGAGTGTTGTACAGGAAAAAGTGTCGGAAAAGCATCAAGGTTAAGTGGCAGTAGAGATGAATAAACTTCTCCAAATAGCTGTAAAAAGAGCATTGTAGGATAATCATTGTCATAGCTTCAGTTCTTAGAACAGAGTTATTCAGAATGACCTTCCTGCCTTCCTGCCTCCCTCCCTCCCTCCCTCCCTTCCTTCCTTTATAATTTTTTTGCCACATAAAATTCTTCCTTTGCAACAAATTACTTTAAGAAAGTGAAAATTAGCATGCCTACTATGGAAATCAAAATTTATTACTCCTACAGTACCATAATATCAACCTATTTTTTTCCAGAACTGCCACGTTAAGGAGAATACTCTAAGTTTGCTCCTAAAGCCAAATATTTTTGACATTTCTGAAGAAAGGGGTAGGGGAAGGAATATTCTCTACAGGTCATTTCACATCTGAGCAGCCACAGGAGCAGTCGAATGGTGGTCATCTGCTTCAACATTGTAACTGTAGTGTTTTGACTATTTTTGTTGTGATTAGTTGCTTTTGGTTCATTTGGGAGAGAGCACTCTCTTCCCATGTTAGTAGGGCTGGAACTTGTTCCTCCTTGTTCCATCTGTGTAACAGCAGAGAGGGATGACAGTGAAGTGAGCTAGGAACGTGCAAGATCCATTGGTGTTTCCACCTTAATCACACATGAAATCAAGGCTGAAATCAGTTTGGTGAGCAGTGGCTCTTCTTCCTAGCCAGCTTCGCTTTTTAGCATGTGACTTGGTGAGGTGTCCAGTGGAGCTGGACTTTTCTATACACGTATCCAGACAGACCGGCTAATCCAGATTTCATGTGACTGCATGGTGTGCTTTGTTTAGGATTTCAGCTGAAGAAAGTGATTTATTACCTGCCAGTTCTTTGTTTTTGGGTTGTTTAGCCCTGCAGAGTTTTAGAATTGTCTTCTCTGTGGGTAGCAAGCAGACTGTTGTCATTGGAAATATGCATGTGTCAGGGACTTATCAGGCAGAGACACCATTGTCTGAAGCCTCAGTTTGTTAATGACATATTGTATTAGAAAGGAAGTGGAAATACTCCTTAAAATGTTATAGAAAAAATATTCAGTCATTATTGAGGGAACTATGCATTGCTGGGGCTTAGACTTAACGCTACAAAGCTACTTTTTTAACAACTTGACATTTTAGTCTGTTTTTCATTAACAAGTTTACTACTGCATCGAGGGGGAGCACAGGAAGCAATTAAACTGAAGGAAATGCCAGAGATTGCCAGGTAGACTTCATGATATGTTTTTATAATAAAATGATTCCTTTATTTCAGACATGTTTTTTACATCAACATGTCTATTACTTTAAAATTTGGCTGGGGTGTTTAAGCACAACCATGCAGACCAGAGCCCTTTGTAAAACAGATGTCCACATAACTGACATCCACTTTCCACAGGTGTTTCTGATCATAGGCAGCAACTCTGTCAAGATGGAGCTTGGGGAATGGTATAACTGTGAAAATGCTGCAGTTTAGGAACATGCCAGTAATTGATACTCAGGTTTTCAACAGGGCTGTATCTTGCATGGAAAGAGAAACACCGTAAAATGATGAAACAGGTTGGATAAGTGAACTGGAGTAGACAAGACTGACCACCCACCTTGAATTACTCTCAACTCCTACCAATCAGCTGTGCAAGAAATATTATTTTCAAATATTTTCTTCCAGAAATTTACTTTGGTGATTCAGAGTTTTATGCAAAGTCTATTTATACACACATGTATTTTTTAAAAGCTGATGATATTTAAAGAATGCAAGCTTCTCAGAGGGAGAACAATACATAAATTTTCATAAAGCTTAGAAGGTCAAAAATACCTATTTGTCATTAAACATTTCTAAAGGGAACCAAAGTTAAAACATTTAGAAGGATATATCCAGCTGGTGAAGGTGTTTAGGTGAACTAAATAAAAGCTTTTGTTTGTTTAGATTGAACAGCAATCACAAACTGGATTTTATTAGACCTCATCGTATGTACTAGTGTTAATCTGAGGTAGAAGGATTAAAATAATTTCAAAAATTAATTATTTCTGGATCTTTCTATGATGTCTTTTACTTAGGTGAGTATCATAGCAGCTATGTTTTTTTAATACCTTAGACCAGCTCCTTGGCAGTATTCCCGTCTTTTTCTGATGAAGGAGATGGGGTGTGCCTGAAGCAGTGTTGTGCTTTAACCATGCTTAGGTAGTGTAATGATCTTACAAGATGGCACAAGTTAGAGGAATTGCATGTACCAAAGGCTGACACTTGGCTTTCTCCTTAGCAGGAAACATACCTATTTTTAAATGTTATTTGTTTTGAAATGAGATGAAAAGAACAATTAAAAAAACCCTTTTCTATGAAGCATAATGGCCCAAAGATGTTATCAGAATATTTTATTTCTGTGAAATTGAAGCTTTCTGTTCCAATTTGAATGTAATATTTTAAGAGGGGAAAAACCCCTAAATAAAAAGGTTTTGAAACACAGAAAAAAAATAAATATTGTTTTTTTTCTTTGTATGGAGGCCATCTTGTCAGACTGCTTCTTTACTTCTTCAGTATGCTTTTAAAACAAAGTATATTCAATCAGACTGACACATTCCTGTGGAACTGGTTGAGTGTTTGTTTTCTGGAAGAGTTTCAGCAAGCAGAAGTCATAAAACTGCTTGAATCCATCGAGACTGCAAATCAGGCCCCTGGCAGAGCAGAGGTTCAAGGGAGTCAACATATGACATGAAACTGTTCAAATATTTCCTTGTGCTAGTTCCTCTTCCAAGCCCAGATATGAGGATTCACTGGGCTCTCAGTGGCTTTAAATAAGATATTTTGAACTACTTCTACTTTGAGGACCTTAAATGTGTTCCAGATTAAGTGGAAACACCTGTTGTTTGCATTCAAGTCTGCTGACTGTAGGCTAGCTCTTGGTAGGTTACCTTTGCATTCCTGTCAGGAAGGTCCCACAAATGTGCAGGGATTTTGAGATAACACATTAAAGCCATTTGTTTAGGTTACTTAGAGAGTCTTAATTAAACAATGTGCGGGTTTACTGAATTACTCTGTGTCTTGTCTGTTTGGATCCACTTTTCAGCAGCTTCAATCTGCAGCAAATACAATGAATGTAGAAAAATGAGGTAGATAATGTGTCTGCCTCCAGTCCTCATTGCTCTCAGTGTGCTTTTCGTAGCATATTTGTAAAATCTGTTCCTGCAATGGCTTTCCAGAATAATGTTTTTTCAATAAGAGTCTAATCAACAGCTGTTATGAAGCTTGAGATATCTGACTTGTCATTTAACAGCCTGTTAAAGCTGATGGTCTGTTCTTCCATGATGAGCTAAACCATTCTGCCAACTGCTAGGTACCAGGTATTTTTCTTGCCCCCTAGTCCTAGTCCCAGCATGTCTGACCTTAATTTCAGAGCATCTGATCGGTTGGAGGTAATGTTTAAGGCGTTATCAGGGAGTACAAGTTTGTCATCATGTGTGCTGGAAGATTTCTGCAGGAGTTGATGACTGTGGTATGGTGCAGACCAACTGCAGTAAAAAAGAGGAGGCATATAAAAATAAATGTTGAGTACATATCTGTGCAGAAATAACAAGGCAACTTAATATGGAAAACCGAATAGTTAAGTATACACAGGAGTTTGTAATAGTGTCACCTTGTGCAATGAAATGCATGCTTTTGAAACAAACAGACTGAAATTCTTTGTCTTCTTTTTATTTTTTTTTTCCTTTTTAGCTCAATTCTAATCAAAATATAGGTCTTGATTCAAATTCCACAGAACATTTTATGAATCCTTCTGTGAATTTTATGGGTTTATCAGGTCTTGTGATTCTATGAAAGACTCAACTCTATTACTTCACACAAAGAACTCTGTCATTTCTTCAGAGCAACATGCTAATTGTAGGAATCTATAGGTGTTATTCTGTTACCTACAGGCTTAGACGTTAATAGTCCCATTTTGAATGAGGCTTCAGAAAACTGCTAAATCTGTAAGTCTTCTGAATGAAATATTTTGGTTTTGGAAGGTTTGGAAAACATCAGAATCTATTTTTTATTTAATTATCTGTTAATTATTTTTCAGCTGCTTATATGAAGATTTTTGAGAGATAAATTCCTTTTTACTGCATGTCCCCTCAAAAATGATTTTGGAAAAGTGCTTTAGGGTTCTTTGAAGTATATTAAAATTCTTCTCAAGATAAAAGTATTACTACATGTTACACGTTTTATTAGAGTGCAGAAGTTAACTTGTCCATCAATAGCATAGAGGCAACTTTTATATTTGATCTAGTGGGAAACTAATGTGAATTTAGAACAAATTGTCATTAGAAGGATTCATGCTGCCTCAGTTAGTCGCTCTGTGATTACATAGCAGCACTCAAGTCCTGTTGCAGCTAAAAGCACCCTGTAGCTAGAGGGTTTTCCATTTCTTACACATAGTTGACTATTACTGAGGTAAATGTCTGTTCCGTACAGGTAATTTAAAACATCTATACTTATTAAATGGATCAAGAAACACTCTAGGCTGCATATACACTCAGCCACCTACCTGTTCTATCTGTATTTCAGTGCGTACCTCATAACTTTTCTCAATAAGAGCCTTTACTGATAAATCCCCTTTGGTACTTCTTTGGTTTTGCAGTTTGAAGTGATAGCCCTTGGTCTTACCAATTCTTAACGACTTGTTTTTACTTTCTTTTTCTTAGAGTCATCTCTAAGATGACTAAAACAACTCTTGAACAAACGCTCCTTTCAGCTTATTTGTGGTGACAATGTGTTAAGTATTGATAAAGATATGGTCTCATTAATTGTCTGAGGTCTGTATGTCTTTATATGGAGCTGGAATGGTCATAAACATAAATAGAGACAAATATGTCAGCTTCATCTAGTCTTTTTAAAACTATGGCAGGTGTTCATGTATCTACCTTAAAGGTCTAACAAACCAGTTCAACAAATAAGACCTCTCTCCTGTATTCATATTTTAAGGTAGCACCTAGGATTTCATCCTAGTGTCTTGCTTATTCTTAGAGGACAAGGTTATATGTTACATAGATTATTGACTGCCTTTTGTAAGAGAATTTTCCATAGCTGTTAACGCTGAGCATTGGCAACTTGATTGCTAACACTGAATAACCAAAACTCTAGAAAGGAGTAAAAAATAGTTCAGTTGGATTCTTTGCTCTTTTCTTAAAAGCTGGTTATTTTTTTCTTGGGGAAAAAAATAACAAAACAAAATAGGAAAAAGAACCCAAACTCCAGAATAAATATGCTTAATATTTAATGAAAGAGCCTCCTGAAAGTTTATTATTAGAATAGCACACCTTTAGCTAATGCTCTTTTATGTGGATGTTTGTAGCGTGTGAGATTTTGAAAAAGCTAACAAAGTAAAAGTAAGGTCTGATAGAGATCTTTGCAAGTGTAAGGATTTGTATATGTCTTCTAGGTGAATTTGGAACAGATGTTGTTCATTAAATTTATTAACTACCTTAAATGTTTTAGTGTGAGCTAGTAATTTGAGGGACTCCCAGGTGTGCATTGCTACAAAAGTCAGAACTTGTTAGCCATGGTATCCTTCTACAAATTACAGCCTATCTAGTCCCATCCAGGTGTTAAGTTTTTTTCAATGTACAGTTCTGTGCAGAAGCACACTCCATGCTTTGTGCACACAATTCTGACAGCTTTGTAAGAAATCATAATTAATCCTTATGCCTCATTAGTCGACATACTAGGTTATTTATACATATTTCTTCTTAAGATTTGCACAGAGTACAAACCACCTTTCTTGCCCGTACACATTTCTACATGTATTTCTCTAGTTCTCTGTGTTGGTGACATTATTTTTTATTGAATTTACTCAGAAGCTGAAGCTTTCAAAGCTCCTTGACAGCTTTGATTTGCAATTCCCCTTTCAGTTATTGAATTCCTTTGTATTGTTGCATTTACAGTTTTGAAAAAAATGTACAATTCTGTGTCAATTAAAGATTCTATTTTTATGAAAATATGATTCCTCAACATGACTAGCATTGCTGTTTTCTAGAATTTGTGGATTCTGAAAGTGAATTATTAGATATGGTTCTCCAGATCATAATGCAAATCTTGGACAAATAACTGAACTCTTGCTTTTCTACTCAAACAAATTTTAAAAGGAGATATAAAAAAATAGTCTCTGCAGAAACTGTATTTCTGTGGCACCCGACAGCCTCTGTAAATATTTCTGACTTCCTGGAAGAAGGAATGGGGAGAAAATATCTCTTTATGAGTATTGCATTAAACATCTCCCAACAAGCACATGTTAGAAAGCGAATTTTTAATTCTGTAGTCATGTAATCGACTCGTCATAGCACAAAATAAACACCAGCCTTCACTGGGGCAATATGGAATAGCCAGGCAGAGATGAGGTTAAAAGCAACTGTTTTTCCTTTTTTTTTTGCACTGTGAATGCTGAGCTTAGCACTGTGCAAGCTGAACATGTTAGTGGAAATACACAATGCTGAAAGTGATTTTTGTTCTGTAAGCCTGGCATGGATCTTAATCTTTTCCCAAGGTGTTTAATAATTAGATCAAAGCCTCGGATTCAGAGCACCTTATTATTGTTCTTTGTAAAACAGGCCTGAATTTGTCATTTACATTTCAGCTGTAGGTTTTTGACAAATGAAGATTCAGTAATATTTTATGAGTTTAGCTGTAAACACAGAGTGAGATATTAGAAAATTCATTCTCAATAGAGTTATAATGGTCTTTTCAAGAATGACATTGCAATTTCCACACACAAAACACCTCAAGCCAAAAAAATCACAAGCCTTTCACAGTGCCTCGAGTCACTTTAATGTGATTTAATACACTCTTTTCCAGAATGATGACCTGATTACTCTCTCTCTAAGGACTGAGTAGTCATAGAGGTTAAATGATGATCGTATGTAGGGGACTGACTTCAAAGTAAACAAACATTTTACCTTCTCATATTCTTACAGCTTATAAATAGTTTTAATGAGGAAGATTTATTTTAAAATTATCCTCTGTCATATATTGGGTATACCAGAATATCTGCAAATATTATTTAGAAAGCAATCATTGCTGAGAACAAGGTAAGACAGGAGTCCTATATCTACATTCAGATCTTCTACTGACAGGTGTAGATAAAGCTCCATTGGCTACAGCAGTTTATACCAGACAACTGTAATTATGCTTTGGACAAAACAGTTATAAACATAGACTTAAAAGAAAGATATACTCATGGAATAAGATTTCAGCACAAAGGAAATTTCCACCTTCAAGTTGGTCAGCTAAGCCTGAAATTTGGCTTTTTCTGAGTGTGTTATGTACGAGGGGTTTTTTGCTTTTGTTTTCAGTTTGGGTTTTTTTTTTAAATGAGGGTAGTGTCTATTGTCTGGAAAAGAAGGTTTGAAGTAATGTTTGTGCTGAGAGGGCAGGTTTAAAAAAGCATCTGTGGAATTTGGAGTCAAAAATCTTTGAGGAACTCATGAGGGCTTCTGCAGTAAAACAGTGTCTACTTAAAACATCCTTCCTCCTCTTGATCTGCTTGGCCATGTAGAAAAAAAAAAGAGAGGTTTGCAGTCTATGGGATTGTGTAAATAATTCAAAGTGAGTTGTAATCACATGCAAATACCTGGACTTTACTCGTGTTGCTGTCTGAATGGTCATGTATTTTTGAATCTGGAATATTTTTTCTTATTTGCTTCATAATGCTTGTTAATGCCAAACAGCACTAATTTTATAAAACGAGACTTTGTTTATGGACCTATGGTCCAAGCGCACAGAATAGAACAATTCATGTTTTTATGGTGTTCCTAGTAATTTGAATTACTCTGTACTAAGCATAAATTGAGTTGCAGAGGTACATTCTATATGTTCTGTATTGTTTCAGACTGTACCTTGCTTAGCTTTGTTGAAGTTCAGGTTTTGGTGAGGGTTAGCTAGTGTCTCAGACCCGTGGAAACAGTTGCTGCAGGTTGGGACCAGAGTCTTTTGGTCTAAACGTTATTTTGATCTTGTACTTTTCTTGTCTCTGCTGAACAGTGCAGGGGTAAGTTGCTCAGCTGTGGATTTGGAACTAAACACACGTGGATATCAATAGTATAACATAATATGACGTGGATATCAATAGTATAACATGATATGTTCAATGTACACAAAGGCTTTAACTAGAAAGTCAAACACTGTGACAACATTTAACTTTGTGTCATTAGAAGAACACATTGAATTTACTACGTTTCGTTTTGATTTTTTTTTCTCTACAATGGATTGCTTGTACTTCATATATCTACTATAATGCACAACCATTGCTGTCACTTAGGGATTATGAAAAGCTCTCTTTTTTTTTCAGATCATCCGGTGAATGAATTTTTGGATCTATTCAGTCGCCACATGCTTCCTCATGCAATAGATGAATCCCACATTGATGCAGAATCAGCTCAGGCTGAACCCTGTACTTCAGACTCTGTGCAGGATTCATCTGAATATATAATATTGGATCCTTTCTTTCCAAACTTTATAGAGTTTGAAGAAGACGAAGACTGTGAAAACACTACTGATGTTACAACTCCTCCAGCTTTGCAGTTTATCAATGGAAAGCAACAAGTTACTAGTGCACCTAAGAGCACAAAAGCTGAGGAAGCGAGAAGTGACCAAATTGAAAGTGTTGCACATTCCAAAAATGTAACTTTTTCTCAAGACAATGAAACACATTCATTTATAATACCTGAAACTGAAGCTTCTGGTACTATGCAACCAATCAAAGCTGGGGAAATAATAGGGGCATTTGAAGTTACAAAACCGACAGATGTTGCAATGTTAGAACTTGTTTACAGTGGTGAGTCAGAAGTTGCCAAAACAGATAAATCAATAATCATTACTTCTTCATATGAGCAGTCTATGCAAAAACATAAAGATACATTAACATGGCATGGAAGTGAGGAGTACTCTACTAAAGGTACAAAAAATTTGCTTTTGATTACTAGTGAATCTTCTGGAGATGGCTCCACTGAATCTGATATATCCAGTTCTGTCTTCTCAGAAATTGTGACGTCAAGAAAGGAAGATGATGAAAAAAATTCTGGTATAACTAGAGCACCTGATGCATTTACTGTGGAAAGTACTGCTGTAACCGCTTCTCTAGATGCAGTTTTCAATACTGCTACGGTTGGCACAGGTGTGAAAGACCTTATTACAGAGGTGGCAACCAGTGCTCCAGGAGATCATTATAAAGCACCTATTAAACTTAATGCAGATTCCTCTGTTGACAATCTTCTGGAAACAAGTAGCTATACAGCAAAACCTGAGATGAGTGCTGCTTCTTTTGTAGTTCTAGAAGGCTCTGGAGGTGTAGAAGAGGACATTGCTGTAAGTTCTGCCATGATAACAGAAACAGTAGTAACAGAAGCACTTTCAATGCAAGATACTTCTTTGGGCTCTGGCACAGTAGTGCCAAGTGAAAATTCTGTAACTGTTTCAGGAACCACTACTTCTTTGCCAAGAGGAATAAGCACTCTTCATTCTGCTTTTGATCAAAGCTCTGAAGTAACAGCTGCCACCAATTCTGTATCTGATTTTATTATGGAAAAAGTAGTTTCCAGGTCTCTCACTACTGAAAAGAATATTAGAGATGAAAAAGAAATAGAGAACACTATTTATTCAAGTCAAGAAAATACAACTACTACTGCAGAAGGAAATTCAGAGTTGAATGAACTTGAGAGCACTACTAGTGAAGCCAGAGCTATAAGTCAAGAGCCCACCCCATTCAGAAAGACGGTACCAGTTACAGGTACCATAAGTTCTGAAATCAAAAAGGTCACCAACATTCCTCTCTGGAGAGAGAAGAAGCTTTTTATAAATGAAGGATCAGCAGAAGAACCAGGAGACATATTTTCAGGGGGTCCTGTAAGGAAAGTGGTAAGTACTGACTCCCTGTTTATTGATCCAGGTTCTGGAGACATAAATGTTATCATTGAGTCTGCTACTTTGACTTCAGTTCCACTAAAGCCTGTCACAGAAACAGAAAAGCATGAAGGAAAAGTTTACAGTACAGATGATGCTTCAGTGGAGAGTACAACAACAGAATATGAAAAAGGTGCAAGAACAGATCAATCAGCAGTATTGGTTTCAAGCACTGGGTCAGATGGCTTAAACACTGGATTAGCAAGTCGGATGTCCCAGGATGTGTTTAGTACAGGAAATCCAGGAGAACAAAACCAGGAAACAGAGCCCACTTACATAACTCCTTCTGAAGTAAAACCTAGTCCTGGTTCTAGAAAAGAGATAATGTCTCATGTTGCACCAGAAGTTAAAACTGAAGTTTTAGAAACAGGTGAGGCCACATCATTTCCAGATCCGTTGGTTAATAACAGCCCTCATAACATCATGGTGACACACAGTACTGGCAGTATAAAAATAGCAGCTGAATCTACAGAAAGCAAAAATGCAAAAGTTAGTTCTTCAACTGTCTCATTAGGCAAGATTCTCCTGATTGAGCATGGCTCTGGAGAAGAATTCAAAGCTGTCAGCAGCACCACAAAACTAACGTCTAATGGACCTACTGAAGAAATACTTGGAAGTAATTTCTCATTTATTGTTCAGGGATCAGGAGAAGTGGACACATTAGTTGAATTGCTTGCAAAAACAGCAGTTTCACCCACTGGGAGATCAGAAACAAGAGAGAAGTATGACAGAAAAGTTGTCAGCACACCACTTATTGACCATACCTTTACTACCGAACCTGATGAGCTACTCATAAGTACTGAACATGAAGTAACCACAGTGGGAACTGTAACTGGAATAAGAATGGAAGAGAAAACAATTGATGAACTGAAAATGAGAGCTTTTACTGCAAAGATTCCTTCAGTGGGAGATACACACTCTGTGGAAGACAGACCAAGTGAAATTTCACCAAAAGCTGTAGAATCTTCTGCAGAAACAATGACAAATTCATTCTTTAAGAGTACATGGGCTAACTATGTTCAAACTGTCAGTCCATATTCAGAAGGAAAAGAATCAGAAACTGAATCTGTTAAAAAGATACTTTTGCCATCGAGTGATGACAGAGTAACTGAGCCTGTAAAGACTGAAAGGAAATATATAAGCTCTCCAGTTTTAGAGCAAGAGGAGAAGTTGGTACAAAATATTTTCTCTATGAAAGATATTCCCAGATCACTTCCCACACCTAAAGAAGAGAAGCCAAAAAATAATCAGTTAGTTGGTGATCCACTGTTTTCAGGACAAGGATCGGGAGATGACCTTGCTGTTATTCCTTCTATTATGCCATTGACTGTCAAAGAAATAATGAGTACTTTAAGTCCTCAAACTTCTCATCCTGCAAATATAGGACTCAAACTTACAACGGATAAGACACAAGACTTTGAAAGAGGAAGCACTGAGTCAAATGCCGAAGTTAATGAAGAAGCTGTAACTGAGCTGCTATCTGAAACAGAAGACCAGTTTTCCAGCTCAGTGACCACCAGCTCCCCAGCTTTAGCAGAGGAGAGTTCAAAGAGCTTCAGCTCTAAAGAGATTAAAGAGATGACACATTATTTTGTTGTGATTGAAGAACCTCTTGATAAGGAATCTAACTATAGGAGAGGAGAAAATGAATCAGATGGGACAACAGCTACTTCTAAAGCTGGTTCTCAAGAGGAACCTTCACATTTTCTGATTAAAGGTGGTGTAACTCCTGTTTCTGTAATTCTGAGTGGAACTCCTAATCTTGAAACAGAAGAATTGCTTGTAACATCAACAACAAAAATGCCAGGCAGAGTATTACCTGAAAGCTCTGGAGAAGGATCTGGCTGGGCTAGCATTTTGGATTCATCTTCTCCTGATATGTTTACTCATTTGTCAATACCTCCTGTGTCAAAACTAGAACTGAATGCTTCATCTAGCGTTCCTGTGGAAATGTATTCTGAAGTTGTGACAACTGAGTCATCAATAGACAGATCACGGACTGCAATCACAGGACTAGCATCCCTCTTTACAGAAGAAAAGGGGATTGTGGAAAATCCATCTGCTGTTCAACCAAAGATAGCCACATCAAAAGAAGTAACAAGTGATACTGGGTTGACTGAGAAGATAATTCCTGTGATTGATGATAAAAGAAGTATTTTATTGAATGTATCTGTTTATGGTGATATTACACTAATTGAAGAACGACTACAAATCACATCAGAAGAAATGACTATTATAGACATGGATCACTCAAAATCAATTGCTGAAGATATAATAAGTGTGCAGTCAATGCCAAATCCTGTCATACAATTGACATACGACAGCGATGAAAGCATGGCAGCTGAAGTGGAGAGATACGCTTCAACACCTAAATTTTCCATAACAAAAGAAAAGACATTTGGATCTGGTGATAGTCTGTCTTTTACTATGTCCAGTCAGCCAAGTAATGAATCAGTAACAGCTAGGCACAGAATAAAATCAGACAACAAATATTTGGATTCAGGGAATGCCATGAAGTTTGAGACAGAAACTCTTGTCACTACTGAACTCTCTGAACCGGGCATTTTCCTTCCTACAGTACCATCACTGGTAAGCCCTCATACGCCTCATGAGTCTAAACATGTTACGAGCTCATCAGAAGACACCTATGAACTGAATACGCCAGCAAACAATCAAGTAATAGCAGATCAAAGTGAAACAATCTCTGTTTCTGGCTTTTCTGGAATGGGCCAAGAAGAACTGGATGATAAGCAGCCTGTGGTTCCTTCTCTTACAGCAGTTTTAACTGCTGAGAAAGAAAAGGCTTTGACAACAGATATGCTTGATGTAAGTATTGTCACCACACAGCGCACATCCCAACTGACAACTGAATCATCTAGCAAGAACGAAGAAAAGCATCCTACTGTATACATCAACACAAAATCAGCTTCAGCAGAGTATGAAGAAACAGATTCAGTGAGCTTTTACTCTGTACATCAAACTCCTAAATCCTCAGTAACCGTTCAGTTAGTTAATGGAGTATCTGAGTATCCTGAGTTTAACATTCCAAGTACCTCATCATCAAAGAATTTGGATCAGTCTGATCTTTCATCAGAAGGAAACTTCAAGGAGGTTAGTTCTGATATTGCAGCAACATATAGACCACCCACTACAGACCTTCTCGGCAGAACAGAGTCGTCTTTTTCAGAAAACACAACTACAGAAAGTACTCCTCACTTTAACAGACTTACAACAGACAGGACAAAGGAGACGGAAGCTTCTGTAAATGATTTGGCTGCTGAGGAAGAAGTTACTGTTTCTGGAGATTCTCCATTGATACACGTATTACCTACTGCTTTTCTGAACTCTGGAAAAAGAGTGAGCACAGACGTTCTGAAAGTTAGAACAATAAAAGCTGAATCTTCCTCAGGGAGAGTGAACGATCCGCATCAAGAAGATGACAGGAGTGCTGAGAGAGAACTCTCATGGCTCTTCTCTACATCTGTTCCACATTCACACAGTATTATTGGAAGTGAAGTATTTAAACCTGACCAGAAAACAGTTACAGTTCTATCTTCATCAGCACAACCTTCGGATAGAAGCATGGATACACAATCAACTTTCTTTGGTTTAGAGGAGATTACAACAATTTCTTCTAACATTGCAACAAACAGCATTGCCCGTGAAAACAGTCCGTATCAAAATGAGCAATCAACAATAAGCTCTGAGGAGCCAAGTACTATTGAACTTGTAACTTCATCATTTTCCCTTCCGGAAGTCACAAATGGATCAGATTTCCTGATTGGCACCAGTGTGGGTTCAGTTGAAGGCACAGCAGTGCAAATTCCAGGTAACTTCCAAATATGATCACTGTCGTATATGTTTGTTTTGATACTTATAAACCTGTGTTTTAACTCTGATAAGAAGTATGGCAATTATAGCACCGTGTGAAATAAAAACAGGACTCCTGCGACTTAAGCTTTGAAAAGAGCATGATTGTAACCCATACAAAGTGAAGGAGGATGAGAGTATAAAACCCAGGCTCATTGGCTTTTCCTGAGTGCTTGCATTGTGGAGCTCTAGGTCAGACGTGAGGTGACCAGGCGTGTGTAAAAGACAGGCAGGTAACATTGGTTGTGGTAGAGAATTCATCTGCAATTATTTAATTTTTGAATTTCCAATCAATAATTTTGCCTGGTGCCTTTGCTGTGTTGGCATGATGATAGTACCTGCACAGTTGGTTATAGGTAGGATTGTTTTACAAGATTTTGCGGTTGACTTAGCAGATCTAGTGTGTATTTAGGACCAAAATTTTTTATAAAAAATAATGTTTCTTAACATATAAGAAGACTTTCCAGAAAGGAGAAAGCCGAGACTCCATGTTTGCAACCTGTCTGTAGCTTTTACTAGTTGATACAGTGCCTGTCTCTTATAAATTACAGAACTTTTTGCTAGACGTCATTTGCTATAGTATTTTGTTTTAATTAGGGGTTATTTGACACCTTTTCACCAAATGCACAGATGATGCAGGTAGGATGAGTATTAGTAGTGTCACTTCAATTCATACTATATCAAGTTATAGCTGAGGAAAGAAGTGAACTGATCTGATTTTATAGGGTTTTCTATTATTTTTCCTCAAATAGTTCAGGTAACTGTCAATTTGAAAATGTTTATTGGGAAAATATCCAGTCTGTAGGAAGAAAAACAGACAGTACAGACACAGTAAACATAGCTAGCTGTAAACATACTTCTGTATTTTTGACTTTCAGCAAAGCAGTCCTAAAATAAGCACCCATTTATAGAGATGATCAGATTCTTTTAAAACCTCCAAAGTAAGATCCTGCCCACATAATTACAATACCAAACTTATGTCAATGGGATTTTCTTCCAGACACTTTCAACAGAACCTTCTGTTTTCAGTGGCTACACAGGGAACTAGGCTCTTTAAGAAGGCTGCTTCTTTGAAAGTCTGACTTGCAAGGGTAAAATAGCTGTTACTTATCTCTGTAAGCCATAGCCAGATTGCTTTGGAAAACATAAGCAAAAATGTAAACTTTTCTTTTGTTTATGAAGCATCTTAGGTTACGTGGGAATTCTCTTACCCATTCTGTAACGTTTCAAAGCCAGAGCTTTCTTCTTGTATCCCAGAAGCACTGTCTTCATGATTTTCCTCTAACTCTGAGAATCTAATGTTTAGAAAATTTTATCTAGTTCTTACTTCTTTGTGTGAGTGATTGCTCCTAGGCATTATATCAAACTCAAATATCTAGGTATCTAAAGTCAGTTGAAATAAACATCGTTACAAGGCATAAAGCTCTGCAAGAAAAAAGCTGTATAAATGAGAACTCCCGTAAGAACTGAGGATTTCATAGCAGGTAAGATTTTACTTTAACATTTAGTTCAGTTGTAAATGATCATAGTATTTTTATTTGTATTCTTGAAATATGTTATTAAGAGACAAATGGAAATATGCATATGTGAAATCATCCTTCAAAGAAATAAGACTTTTTGTGGGCATTGATTGATTAAGTATAACAAAGTGAAACAATAGCAGCAAGCCAGTATGTTCTGTGTACCCAATCACGCTACATGAACTAACACTATTCAAAGCCAAAAAAGCATTTCCATTCATTTTGCACACGTTTAACTGTTTTCAGCTATAATTAATTGTCATGTCATGCAAACTAAATCCTCAATAGAATATCATGACTGCCAAATATAAAATTATGAAATATAGTTCTATGAAAATATGTAATTCTGCAAATTATTTATACTGGTTCATGGTAAATGACATATTGTTGTTAAAGTTGAAAATAGTGATGCCTGAAAATAAGCTTTACTATTTTACAGAACTGCCTTCTTTTCAGTAGTCTATTAAGGTTAATGCAGTTTCTACAACTACAGTAAAGTTTGCAACATCAATGCAGACATGAAGAAAGATTTCTTCTTCCAGAAATTCAAAACCACACCAATTCTCTGAAACTACATAGTAAATTCTTTTTTCTTCTTGTTTAACAGGACAAGATCTGTGCAAAAGCAACCCCTGCCTTAATGGCGGCACCTGCTACTCACGAGGTTCATATTACATCTGTACATGTTTGCCAGGCTTCAGTGGCGAGCAGTGTGAACTAGGTAAGCTGATGCCATCTAACCACTGAGTTGACTACAGATTAATTTGACTATAAAATATTAATACATGAGATCTGCAGAAGCAGTGTTGAAGAATACATAGAACTTTCCAAAAAAAATTTGCACTGAGACCACACTTAAGAGGAGAACAAATAAAGTTAAGGAAGTCCACTGACTTCTTTCTCTCCATGAAGTGCAGCTGTGTGGGCACACGAACAAAAGAGAATTGTAAATGAGCTACATGATCTAGAAGTTATAATATCAAATTCATCAGTACATCAAATAAAACCAAACAAACATTAACATTTCAGATAATTCCTTAAAAACTTAGTGTAATTATTTGAAAGGGCAGTCAAAAAAAGTAATCCCAAATGTAATTGCGAAGCTGAGCGCTGAATGCCAGCTGCTTTTTTTTCAAGGGAATTGTAAATACGATCATATTCAGACACCTTTTTGATACAAATCAGTATTTTGATAACTGTTCTAGCTGAGTATCTTGTTAAGCTGCCTGTGGGTTACCTGCTATGATTGTGGGTTTCAAGAGACTCACCAGTACAATTCAGAATAATATGTTTTATGTTCCAACCACCAAGCCAAAGTATGATAAAAGTGGTAATTTGGCTGTTTTCTGTAGAGCTGGTTTACTCTTTTGAGAAGCTTTAAGTTTTATTCCCTGGTGAATACCATAGGTTTCCTTGTTACACAGCTACAGTATCACAGTATCACAAGGTTGGAAAAGACCTCTGAGATCATCTAGTCCAACCTATGACCCAACACCAACACCTACTCGTCATTTAAACCATAGCACTAAGCGCCTCATCCAATCTGTTTTTAAACACCTCCAGGGATGATGACTCCACCACCTCCCTGGGCAGCGCATTCCAATGGCCAATCACACTTTCAGCGAAAAATTTTTTCCTAATATCAAGCCTGTCAAATTTGAAAGAAAAAACCTCACGCAATGCCACTAAAATTAATTCAACTCATTGTATGTAGTATGGGATTAAAAACCCAACCCCACCTAAAGGTTGTTATTAGTGCTTTTGTTATTGTTATAATTGTGAGGATTACTATGGTTTTACTTGTGTTCACAAGATAGTATGCAATCAAAAAAATAATTACACAGTGTTTTCCTCTGCTTTCCTAGCTCTTGTGGTTGAGTTTAGTAGGTTGTTGCTGGTAGATGTCAAGTTTTAGATGTTGCATCTGAAATCTTCTTTGCCAAGGAATACGGCATCCCCTGATTGCAAACCAAAGGTCACTGATAATAATTTTATCTTTTTTTTTTTTTTTTTTAAGATTATAATAGAATAATCTGGTCACTTCTTGTCCCCTAAAGCTCCTAGTGGCTCATTGATGAGTTGGAGTGGGAGAGTCTGCAGCCAGCCAGCATGTACAAATATGTTCTGTGGTGCTTAAGAAAGTAAATCTCAGTGTTTTTATCCCTGGATTCAAGGTTATTCTGAATTTAAGGCATAAAACATCAACTTGAGAGCTTTTCAAATGATTGAAACAAAGAAGATCTATCATAAAATTTGAACAGAAATAGGATTTTTTTTTAAATAAAATATATTAAAAAAGCCTTTCACATGATGCAGCATTTTTTCCTAGGATTGCACAACTGTCTGTTGGTTTGTAGATATGTTTAACTTCTCTCTTGTATTTTGGTAGTCAATCATTCCCAGCAGTTCTTCCTGGAGTAAGATGTCTGCAAAATCTGCATTAAATCTTAAACTGATACTGATTGTTTTAGAGGGAAAGCACTCATTAGAAAAACAACATATGATCTCCATAAATAGACATGCTAGCTTATAACCTATGCAAATACATGCACAAAATATTTATATTAAATGAACTAGTGCTCTGATTTAAAAGGCAAAGACAAAGTACTTCAGCAGCCAGAGAAGTGGGGGATAGAAATGTTATTTGTTTACTCTAGAGTCATAGGCTTAGCAGTAAGCCAGTGCATAGTTACAAATGTTACTATCTGACTGGTGATTTAGTGTGATTGTCTTTATGATGCTTTGTCCCTATCTTGATAAGATTAGACAAGGAAGAAATGACAAATGCAAACCGATAAGATGCCAGGGCACACTGCTTTTCAGACCGAAATTAGCACTGTTTGATGAAGTGTAATTAGATTTCCAATATTTACATTTGTGAAGATATTTGAGGCTTCCTGCACTTGATGAGTGCCATGGTGAAACACTCAAGTCAGATTTTCTACAAGTAAGGGAAAATACTATACACTGCTCAGTATCACTTCTTTCTCAGCCACAAAATGCGGAATCGAAGGTCTAGATTTTAGAAAGTAACTCAGAAGTCAGAATGTGGGATATAAAATTGTGGCTAAATAATGTCACATTTCCTGAGGAAACTGCTTCTTGGCTTGTGGATGAAAAGAAAGAAAGGTTGTGCTTAATGCAATCAGTTATCATGTAAATAAACCCACGGATCTTTTGCAATACTTCATTCTTCTGGATTGAATTGGTCTTAGCAATAGTCGGCTAAGGCTGAATAACATTTCTCTTCTAAAAGGTGGGTGGATTATAAAAACACTTTTCTCTTTATGTTGTAGATATTGATGAATGCCAGTCCAACCCATGTCGGAATGGAGCCACGTGTATAGATGGTCTAAATACCTTTACTTGCCTGTGTCTGCCAAGCTACATAGGTGCTCTCTGTGAACAAGGTAAGGTGTATTTTTTATTCTGTGGTGAACAAGGTAGTCTGTTTCCATTTTAACACCCTTCTAAAGTAACTAGGCAAAATCTTCTAAAGACAAGAATGAACAGAGGAAATTGTCAAAATCTTTGGGAAGTCATCAGTGATGAGGAAAGATAATTTTTAGTGCTAAAAAGAAAATGTAAGTATGTTATTATCCCTTGATTTGTGGCTCAGGACTTTTTGTTTAAGGTTACATCTACACCATCTTTTGCAGACTGACAAGAGAAAACTCTATCCACACGCTAAACTGACTGAAAATCACATTACCACTGTACTGCTTATAAACTGATATGTTGGACAGCCACTGTGTCAAAATAATGACAGCTATGAAGATTTCAGGTAGCTCTGAGGCAAGTACAACTTGCTCATATTGGCTTGCAGACTGCTGGGAAGATACATAACATAGTTCTTCCATTACTGTAGTAATGCTTATGGGATAATGAGCGGGTACATGGGATAATGAGCGGGTGCAGTGTCCCACTCTGGCCAAGCTGCTGTCTTAAAAATTATATTCAGTGTGAAAGATGTAACAGAACTCATCACTTCCACTGGAGCACAACTGGAAAGTAGGAATAATCTACTAAATATGCCAGGTTATGTATCCATCCACTGGGGACAACAAACTTGGCAACTTCATCCCAGAATTTCCAGATTTATTTGTTCTGTAATTATTTTAGGAAAAGCAGGTGCAGAATCACAGGATCACAATTACAAAGAAGTTGCAAAAGCCTTTCTAAACTGGACAACTCGAATCAGACTAAAAGTTCAAGTCTCTGTAATTGTAAAACATTGCCTGCAAGAAATCCCACTGCATTTATGGGAAATATTTGCAATGAAAAATTCTCACCCAATATGTGTACATAGGAGAAGGAATAAGGTAGCAAAATGTATTCTGTAAGTAAAATTAATAAAGGTATTTCCATGGGAGAAAGAAATGGTGCTTTAAGGTATAATTTCTAAAGCTTTTGAAAATACTTTTCTTTTTCAGCTGAATAGTTTCAGGTGAACAAAATACACCTTTGGAATTTTTTTAAATTAATGTTGCATATTTTCATATGTTTCTTATTTTTATTGAAAGGCAGTCTGCAAACTCTCAGATCTCAACTTCTATTTTTTAGAGCTGAAAACTCTCAAATTTGACCAGCTCCAACACTTTTCACTGTTTTAACTTTTCAGTAGCCTGACTAACCTTGTAATTTGAAAGGACTTTCTGAATCTGTTCTCCAAAGTTATAATTTAACATTTTCACAACAAAAGAAATAAATGTTATTGCTCTCTTCTTCCTCCCCTTCACTCCAGCAAATCCGTAGTAGCAAGTGGGTCTAAATACCGTGGCAGCTTCAAGCTGTTTTTTATGACCAAACTGAGAGTGCGTTTTAGGTGGTTAATGGGAATATTTCCTAGTTTGTCAGAACCAGAGCCCTGCTCACTTAGCTTTGGAATTCAAATTTCCTCCACTTAAAGTCCTGCAGCGGTTTGGGACGTGGGAAAACTGTTCAGTGCCAAATTTCCACTTCAACAGACAAAATAAAACTGTGTTGGTGATTAAGACAAGGTTGTCTGGCAAGCAGGATTTATTTCAAGGCAACAGTCCTGAGCTCACTGGATTTTAGAGATCAGCCAGAAAGACAGAATATGTACCTCAGTGCCACAGGAAAGGTGGAGTTGAGCACACTGAGATTATATTTCGTTACCTTTTTCTCCCTGATATATACTATTCATTGTAGAGAGCTTAGAGAACAGTTCAGTTGAAGGGCTTTATTAGGCACAGTGCTGAATATTCCAAATGCTGTGGAAAAAAATGGAAGAAGCAAGTGTACACTGCCCCTGGAAATGAAGCTCAAAGTCACAGACAATTCCACTGTGTCGTGGTCCCATTACACTGATGTAGAAAAAAAAAAAATAGAGCTCAGAATACCACCCAAATGCCCCCCTGAGAATTTCTTAGACTTGGGGATCCTCAGCTATTACAGCATTCCTATGTCAGCATCAGGAAAGGATATGACCCGAGGTCAGTGCAGCTACCCATCAGGGAACTCCAGCAGGTGGTAGAAGTTAAAGGACCCTTAGGTGATCTGACCTAGGGTGAGGGAAATCGATCCTGAGACTGGGTGAGCTGGCTCCCTGACAGTCATTTTTCTTGCCAAGTGGAAACAGTTCAGCTGACAATCTGAGCCCATGAACTTCTTTCTAAAGAGAGATAAAGTTATCCGATGTTAGGAATAGAACAGCTGAGGATGTTGCCATGTTAAAACCAGCTCTCTGAGCCTGCATCACTTCTGGTTCAGACTAAATCAAAAGCAATTAAAGTACTTGTGTTAGATAATACTTTCTTTTGCCCACCACACATATCTTTTCAAAGTCACTTGTTGACATTTGAACTTCACATTTTAAAACGTAGAAATATCCCCAAAAGACTTTTCAAAGGAAGACAGCAGGCTGCAGTAGATCTTGATATGAGTCCTGTCTGGGGGAGCCACCAGTCCTTCCTTTTCTGAAAAGCCCTTACAAGAGTTCTTAATGTCCAGATAAATGAACCTAGAGCTCATATCCCACTAATTTTCCTGTCTGAAGCATTGCTTTACAGTCTCCGCATTTGGGGAAAGAGAAGAAGAGGGTTGTTTGATACCCCCTCTCACACCAGACTGATGTAACCAACTGTAGAGAATAGCCTCTAGGGACCAGAGGAGTCTGTGAAAGTCTGTGGTTGTTGTTGCATTATCTGGCCAACTGGATTTGTGGTGAGAAATACTGTACTTTATGAATAGTTGCATGGGAAACAAAAAATGGTAGAGATTTGCAATTTGAACTTTGATTTCAAGGATAAGTATTCCTTATGAAAACTGGATGAGCATCCATTTAGATTTTCTCTTCCTTTCTTGACTGGGTAGAGTTTCCTTTTCTTTTGCCTTCTTTTGCTTTTCTAACTGGTGACTGCTTTCTTTCAAGGAATGGTGTTTGTATTTCAAATTTAAGGATTGGCTTTCTCTTGTGCAAGATCTCTGCGGGTGCACCTAGGCTAGCCTGTTTACCAAATGCAGCTGCCTGCATAGGCCTATGTACAAAATGGTACATAAGTATTTGTTACAGAACATGCTTCCTTGGGATAAGACAACTAGCTGTTAACTTCCAGATTCTGAAAAGAAAACTAACTGGGTGTTTTAACCAACGTATCACGAACAATTTTTTTTATAACCAAATTTTAATATTTCAAAGTCTGAAACTATTCTGGTTTCATTTGATTCACTTTGTTCCCAAGACATGGCGTTTTGAGATGAAAGTGTCTGAGAAGGGTTTTGAAATCAAATAGTGTATAACAGAAGTCTTTCATCTGAAAAGGGATTTACCAGAGAAGTGGTTTCTCCTCAAGATGTGTGGGCTAATGAGCCTCAGCCATGTGTTCATTAGCTGAAGGCAGACAGTTGCAGACAAAATTCACAACTGAGTAACGTTCATGTTCTAGTACCCATGTTTCAGTTTTTATTTTCTTTAAATATGTTACAGGATTTCTTTAAAGACAAAGGCCTTATTGTCAGCAGCTTATTGCAGCTGTTGAAAATGCAGTACCAATCTGTGTATTAAACACACACAGAACTTTTTTTATTGCAATGTATAAAGATGTTGTTGTACATACACAATTGCAGTTACAGAGAACAGAATCTGTGTAAGTAACTGCTTGCACATATCACTGAAAAAGCCCATCAATTGTTGTAAATATTAAAATTAGTCAGACAATTTTTAAAACACTATAAATATGGCAAGCTGTGTTTCAGTCTTTGCATCGCTTTCTGAAATAAGGGTATGGAAATCTGTGTTTGTCTTCCTGAATAAGTATATAATGAACATGAAGTATTGTATTCAGTAAGTGATTGCACTTACTCTGCTCACAGGTGATCAAGTCAGAAGATTTACAGCCACCTACAATTAGACTTCCCTGGTTTGGTGAAGGCATTAAAAATGTCTATCTACATGGTCTATCTACCTTTGTATTCCACTTTCAGCTTTGTTAATGTAGCAAGATAGACACATGTAGGACAAAGCACTGCAGAGATGAAACAGTTCTCACATTTTTACTTGCCTTGTTTGCATTTTTTGTCATCTAGCCTCCTGACACTTCCTTTTCCCATTTCTTTTTCCCCTCTTCTTATCATCCCTTGCTTTCCCTATCCCTCAAAAAAAATAAATCTTCTCTTCCCCTTCTAAAAATCCTATGTATTGTACAGCCATCAGCCCTGTATTTTTCTGTTTTTGTAGATTTGGGCTACAAACTGGTGTGAAAGAAGTTATTTAACTTTTCCCTATTTGGAAAACAACATGCCATTTCAGATAAGAGGGAAAAGTTATATGTGCACTGCACTGTGTGGTTTTCAACTAAGAGTACCTACGTCACTGCTTGACATCCTCTGTCTTAAAAACAGAAATTTTGTTCAAAATTCTAGTTTTCGTGTTTCCAAGCTTGTTTGCCTCCCCCACGTGCCTTTCAGCAGATCTTCTCTCAAATCGTGTACTTCTTTCATAGCAGAAGACAGAGAAGGTTTGATTAGAATAGCCTGGAAACGCTCTCTAGCCTTGATTTGCTCAAGAATGCAATGCTGCTTGTTGCTATCTGACTTCTTTCCTGTGGGACAAGGGAGTCTCTGAACAACATGAATAATAAAATCTTAATTGCTTTCAGAAAGGACATAGCATTGTTACTCAGCATCGTGTGGTTAAACGAATGTTCTATAAAGCCAAAAGCAAATGGCCTGGATGCCAAAGTATAAAGCTGTATCTGCAGCCTGCACCTCACACAGAACACAAAGAGGGAAAGATAAAAAACTAAGAAGTTGATAGCATAGATTAAATTCCTTTTTTCAGAAATGAGGTTACTCAAGGCACCAGCAGTTTTCCACAGCTTAACTTGTCAAAAGAGAGATAATCAGTGTGAGCTCTATTATGCCTTTGCATTTGCTATATTTATGGCTGAACTGATGACTTTTAGTAAAATATTTTGATACCATACTCCTAAAACAATGACTGCTGTGTTATTAGTGTTGCCAGGAATTGTCAGAAAAATTCTGGTAAGCCTCTGATGTGTTTGCTCTTTTATATCCATTTCTATACATGTCAAGTTTTTTATCTTGAGAGATTGAAAAAAAAAATTACACACTTTGGTGATTCAGAGTGCAAAAGTTCTCTTCTTGCTATGAATTAAGAACTAGACTTTTGCTATGAAAATATTATTCCACAATTGTCTTTCAGGAGGTAGCTGTTCAAACCTAAGAAATACCAGTTAAAGAATTTGCAGTTATACGTAGCTGACATATTATGTAAAATTTGTCTTTTTCTGTACTAATGCAAAAAAGAGTCCCTTTTGCCAAAGCATGTTATTAACTATTGACTATATTGACTTACTGAAAATAAGAAGTTCGATTTCATATCCAGAACATATCTCTACGTCTAGAAAGGCCGCAGAGCTGCTTTCAGGCCCATTTTGATTGTGGATCGATAAAACTTGGTGGGAAGTGGCAAATTGCTGTTTGATATGTACTGTGAGGAAGGCCAAGTGTTGTGTTGGTGTTCTTCAACATCCTGCAACTGACGTTTTTCAGGGTGAGCCAGCATGTACTCAGATAGCTGGAACTGGCTGTAGTTGAACAAGCTGTAATCTTGTGCTGAGTGTCATTTATGGTACCATTTTACCTGCCATAACTTAAAACATTCTTTTTCCCTGTTGTTTCTCCCATTCATTCCTAAAGCTCTGTCTTTTACACGTGAAGTTATCATTATCAAGCACAGCTCTGGCACATTCAGGCATCGTATTTGTTACACCCATCTTATTAATATTGATTTTTGTCTGTGATTCATTCCTGCAGTGTTGTTGCAGAAGCAAACTTGGAAATGGAACTTTGTTGTTTCTTGCCATCTATTCTGTTTACAGCTGACTAACCTTGACAAAAAATAATTAACTTCAAATCCTTGGATTCTTGCTCTTCCAAGGCTCATGTTTATTTCTGTATAGATCGAAAGGATATACTGGCTGATCTGAACTTCTGTCCGTATCACGCATGCAAGCACAGAGAATGTGCATTTCATTACTACATATTTCAGCTTTACAGCATTCCTTAGAAACTGGTGGCTAAAATTTATTGTTAGATTTTGTCAAGGAAGACACATTTTGGAGGAGTATTTGGAGCAGTAAGTTCAAGAAGACAATACTGCAGTTTTGCATCTATGGACTGAACAATCACAAGCACTTTCCTTCATATAATTTTCAGTTATCAGTCTCTTCCAAACCCAAGTAATTCAGTACAGTCTCTCAAAGAATGATTTACCCTTGCAAGTGAAAATTCCAATCCTCATAAACACACTTAGTAAACTCAGGTGAAATGTAGGCTTCCTGATATCCAGCATTCAGGCATTTCATTTATCCAGAGTTATGGACTGAAGATGTCCTCCTGAGATTGTCCAGATTCAGCACAAATTGATTGGTGTTACCAGTTGCAATTATACTCCTTAATGTAAGTAATATCCATGCAGCTTGTACTGAAACTAGGGAAACAGGACTACCTGTAAGTGTAATGAAATCTCAAAGCTGGGTGTTGATTTTTTGCCATTGTACTGCTTAACAGGTGGATATCTTCTTGAACATTTGTCCTGCAGAAAATCTATCCACTTGCAGGAACCCTACCTGTGTTTCACACACGTTAACAGAGATGTGATTTCTTTCTTTGTCACAGACACAGAGACCTGTGATTATGGCTGGCACAAGTTCCAAGGGCAGTGCTACAAATACTTTGCCCATCGGCGTACATGGGACACAGCCGAAAGGGAATGCCGTCTCCAGGGAGCACACTTGACAAGCATCTTGTCTCATGAGGAGCAAATCTTTGTGAACCGTATGTACTGTTATGATTCCTCTAAACAACAGTGGGCACTGAGGGTTCAGAGCTAGTGAAATATCCACCTGATCACTCAGCTTTTACATCTCCATTTTAAAATATATTTTAGAACGTTTAAAAGCACAGAATGTTCTGCATGCTTACTTTTGCAGTGAATGCAAGTTTCTTATCACCATCAAGTTATTATCTGCTACACAGGATATACTTGGGTTTTGAGAAAGAAACCAGAGATTGTTGTTTTGGTGTTAGAAATTGATGAAACTTTTTTTCCTGGGGGCTGTAGATTTTTGTGCACCATATATTTTACGCCACCACATATTATTTTAGGTCAGCATAAAGAAATAGTTCCTTGATGTGCAATCTAAACAACACTGGTTACAGCCTAACCAAAACTTGTAACCTGTAGACTAAAATATGTGCTTTTATCATTTCAGTCTTCCCCTCCCCCCCAACCCCATATGAGCTCAGGTAGGAAACTAATCTGTTTTCTTTGGAGATACGATCAGGAAGGGACAGACTTGTTTAAAAGTGTCAGCTGAAAAATCTGAATTTTTATAGGCAACACAAATTTAAACTTAAAAGCTGAAAACCAACCTTGGAATAGTTGTTTGCATAATGCGCAGAAGAATATTAAGAACAGGATGTCTGATTTATTCTGTGCAATTTTTTTTTTATCTTTGGCAAAATTTCTTCCATTTATGGAAATGCTAATAAAACTATTGTTTTGTTTTCTTAGGTATTGGACATGACTACCAATGGATTGGCCTCAATGACAAGATGTTTGAACGTGATTTCCGCTGGACAGATGGTAGCCCACTGGTAAGATGCCTTTGAAATAAACTCATTCATTCATTTCTTTTTGTAGTGGCTTATCAAATTCCCAGCAGCAATGAGGGAAATTGTGTAAAAAAAAAAAAATGCAGGCACTAAATATGTACCCAATCAAATAGCCAGAAAACTCTTGTTTCAGAATAGCTACCATTTTGTGGTATAGTTCTAAAATATTATTTTTAGTTCATATTATTTTATATGTGGGAGCTCTCAAAGCTTCCAAACAAAAACTCAGGAAGTCTGAGACTGTAATTTACAGGTCTCTGCTGGAAATGTTTTGTGCTCTTCTGGTCTTATACAATGACATATGTGGCAGTTCTCCTTTCCCTTCTGTGCATGGCATAGAATGCATTTTTCAGACAAGGTTATGACATTCAAATTCTTGCATTTGCTGTGTCTATAAGACTGCACATCAGAGCTTCTCAGGTATTGTTGGAGATGGTTCTAGTCTCTATGGAGCTCTGCAGCTAGCCTGGAGAAGCAGCCATCCTTAGGTGGTTCAGGAAGTCTGTAACCAATAATCTGTCTATAAAATTTTAAGATGCTGTTGATAGCTCTTGTAGCCTTAAAACAAGAAGGAAAATCAGCAGGAGATGGAGAATGATCTCTACTCACCTTTAACTAACCTAAATCAAAGAGCTGATAGATAAAGAAAATGATGGAGTTCTTTCCAATTCAAAACAGTACCTTTTGTAGAAGGGACAGACAATTTATTGCAGTTTAGTACAGATTGAAGAGTATTAAATAAAGACAAAAGAAACCTGAACAAAACAAACCAAAACTGGTTATGCTTATCATTTTCCTTTCCACCTGTGAGTTCTACTTAAAGCAGAAAGCATCTGGACACACATACGCACATGCTCGCACGTGCACACAATAATTTTTGTTGCATACCATCAACTTAAAGACACCTGGGACAAAGTAAGCTTCATTTATTAACATTTCATGTAAATAGCCAGAGATTTAAAGCCCTCTAAAATGTCTTGTAAATAAGCCATTTCTTAGGGAAACTAGCATGTGTCAAGTGGCAGCAGTGGGGGGGGGGGGGGGGGGAGAAAAAAGGTGATGAAACTTTATGTAACCTGACTGAGTGCTCAGTGCATCTGTGCCTGAAACCATGAAGTCTTGCATGATGAAAGCAGAAGAGTTTAATTTCATTGTTTTCTTTTCCCTGTCCTCATGTATCTTTGAAAGTGTAAGGTGGGCTGTGGTCTTCAACTCTACTCATTCTCGATGAGTTCATATTGTGTCTCCTGATGTGGCTTCTTACACATCACTGACAATAACAGTTGCCCTCTAAGGGTGGTTTACATTTGTTTGGAACTCAAGGGTGTTCCAGGCTGTCTGCAGAGGTTGATCAAGGAGCCTACACTAAGGTATCCAACATTAGGTGAGATAAATTTGGGCATAAATATAGTGCCTGAAGGAGCAGCCCATCTTACAATGAGAAATGTAAAACAAGGAATATGTTAATGTATTCCAAAGATGAATTTGATATGCCACTGAATTAAGAATTCAAGGAAATTAAAATTAGGGCTGAGATTCTATTTTTTTAATTCAAGCTACTGGGCAAATGTGATATAACTTTTTTACTCTAATAGTCAGTTTTAAGAAATGAAGATATCCTAGGAACAAAGTAAAACCATCTATCCAACGTGATTCTCTTTTCATTGATCTTCTTTCCACTTTATTTTTCTTTTCTTTTTCACAACTTTCCTCTGTCTCTTCCTTCAGAAACAATTTAGGTGTCTCTTGAAATAATTTGTGTCACTGCTGCAATAGCTATCCCTCATAACCTATTTCATATGGTTTCTGGATACCATGGTTCTGAGCAGCTTCCTCATTTTCTCCTTTTCCCTAATTTTTAACTTTCTTTTTCATACATTCTAACCGCTTTTTTGGTTACAGTGATGTGTTAGTTCTCTAGTAATTAATAGGAACAGCAGGGTTATTATATATATGCATCCTATGCATTTCCCGGATGATATTTTAAAATTCCAATAAATCTGAATACTCTGTAGGTTAAAAAAATTACAATTATGTACTTACAAGTGAACAATAGTCATGATAATGTTAAATGCATTAATATAATTTATTATCGTAAAAATCAATGTTATTATATCAACACTGAGGTTCTAACTTTAATTCTGAAATTAGAGGTAGCTCTTGCATATAATCAAAATCTAAATAGACTTGTGTTTTACATATCAGGGAGCATCTGCAATGCAGCTGTTTCTAACCTTGTCACCCAACTCCATACTTTCTCCAAGATAATATTATCTATCTGCAATTCTATTCAACACTTCTTGCAATGTGAGGAAAATTTATCATGTTTGCTGAGGATTCCACTAAAATAAGAGTTTTCTTGGAGATACTATCAGAAAAGTCACTCCAGCTTTTAGACAGACTGTGCAACTACAAGTGATGTATGTTCATCTTTATCTTGATACTTGATTGAATTTTCTGCCAGTAAGAGCTTGGTTTAATCTGAAAATCATGCTCACATTATTTTTGAATAAAAAGATGTTCTTATGCTTAGTAGACTTAAAAGAAGAACGAAATGAGCAGCAACTACAAGATGTTGTGAATGGAATTGTTGGCCCAGGACTGCAGTTGACTCAGTATTGCAGAGATGAAATAGCTGTGATAGCTGTGATACGTTGTAGTGATTTCACTTTCATGAATTTTCTTTCTAAACCAAGAGAAAACTAAAACCAAACAAATCCAACAACCCAACCCTAGAACTGGGACTCATTGAACCGTAGGCTCTACCATCAGAGATTATGGAGATTATGGAACATTTCCCATTGGACATAAGGAAAACCCACAACTGAAATATTCCTTATATTGAAAGGAACTCTCCTGACAGGTGTTGGCATGTATTTTATTAGCAGTTTCTGGAATAGGGATCAAATACCATTTTTCTTTGCAGCTAAAGGTATTTCAACCAATGAGCTCAGTTGAAGGTAATCAGTCATTTTTTGACATTTTCAGCTCAGGCTAAGATATTTTTTTTAGGCTTTTTTAAAATGAATTTACTTGCCAGCCAACATATGATAGTTGGATGAAGAACATACATGAGTTCTCTAGTGAAAACCAACAAATGTACTTTTACACTGCATGTTGTTTCTAGCTATAGGAAGTTATTGGATACACATGCCAATCTTCGCTATGTTTTCTGGGCTTCATAGTCATATACAGCACTGGTGTATAAATCTCATGCTGTCGCACTTTCATTGGCTACCAAAATACAGGCGTAGCTTTTTTTTTTGAGCACATTTGTTGTCAATTCCTGTGAGGTGCAGGTGATAAACTCTCCTTTGTCATCGGCCTAGTAATATGAGAAAGCTTAAATACCTTCACTTCTGTAGAAAATACTGGCTGACAACAATTTATTAAAAACAGCAGCAGTCAAAAAAAGCCCCTCTCTTAGTGTGCATGTTTTTAAACTATCGACTGGACTTTAGGTTTAACTTGCAAAAATAATGCCAATAAGCAAATCTTGGAATAACTGACGAATGATCTTGTAGCTACATGCTCTCATTCTCAGAATTCCTCAAGGAAAATACCGGTGTCTTGAAAGACAAAGCACCAATCAGACTCATTGAGAAAGCAAGCAATAGTATTTAAAACATTTTGGTCCACATGATATTTGTCCATATCTGTGTTAAATCTACCTGTTTCCCTTAACAAGAACTTTTAAGACAAGGGAAATTATTCTAACAAAACAGAAAGGGATACACTCTTAAACCATAGTAGCATAGGCTCTGTTTATGCAAAGAGAACTTGAGGCTTTTCGATCTACCTCTCTGAAGCTTTTGCTGAATAGTTATCTGTGTGCTTTCAGGGGATTTTGGCAGATTTATTTCTTAATTGCAAAGTGTTTTTTAGTTTAAAACTGCTCAGTAGTTCCCTTCCTTTCAGACAAAATGGCATAATCTTGAGCAATGGACCGGATTTAGTAAAGTCTCACCATCTCCTGGGTATAGATGCCTTTTCAGCATGCTGTACCCACCAAATTCCAAACATAGATCGGCCTTAAAAGTGCAAAATAACCTGAATAACGTAACTGTGTCATACTTTTCAGGCCCTCAAGTTTAATTGTCAGTCCAGATACTATTTTTCCATAAACAAATCACTTTCCAGGTAACTGATATTTTATCTTACTGGAATTTATTGGCCAAGACAGTTTGCTTATGTTTGTCTTTTTTGCAATTTCTTTGAGAAACAAATTGGGACCTTCTTGACTAAAGTCAGAGCACGTCTTCAAAGGAGCTCCCTGGCTAAGCTTAGGCTACCTTGCCCAATATGCAGAACAAAAAAAGCCATAAATACAGTGAAAATCCATTGTGGACCACTTGTCTGAATCTGGTTTGTTCTGGTTTTCTGTACTGTATGTAAATATGTAAATTGTAAAATGTATTCTCTCTCCTCTCCTCTCCTCTCCTCTCCTCTCCTCTCCTCTCCTCTCCTCTCCTCTCCTCTCCTCTCCTCTCCTCTCCTCTCCTCTCCTCTCCTCTCCTCTCCTCTCCTCTCCTCTCCTCTCCTCTCCTCTCCTCTCCTCTCCTCTCCTCTCCTCTCCTCTCCTCTCCTCTCCTCTCCTCTCCTCTCCTCTCCTCTCCTCTCCTCTCCTCTCCTCTCCTCTCCTCTCCTCTCCTCTCCTCTCCTCTCCTCTCCTCTCCTCTCCTCCCTCCCCTCCCCTCCCCTCCCCTCCCCTCCCCTCCCCTCCCCTCCCCTCCCCTCCCCTCCCCTCCCCTCGTCATTTTGGTGTTTCCAGTGGATTCTAGTTACGCACCTGAATGTCCACATGAAAAACACTGGCAGCAGCAGCAGCCATTCCCTTCCTGTATCAAAAGAAAACAGCATGTTGTTGCTGTGTTAATACAACTTAAAAAGTGAAAACCTAGGTCCTCACTTGTGGTGCAAGTTCAGTAAAACTTGGAGATTAGGGGCCACTGCTGCAAGCATGGACTTGGAATACCAGCAACATCTGAGATAACACGAACCAGAGTAGGAAGGGACTTTTTAAGCTGCCAAACTCAGCATTTCTGGCTAGTCCTGAACTTCTGACGATTAGTCTCAAAGTTGAAGGTAGTGAGAGCGTGTACTGAAGTGCGTTCAGAAATCGCACAGTAGCTCAGTTTTTTTAGAGCCTCATTATTCATTACTACCTGAAAGTCAAGCAACTTTCTGCTCAAGGCATTTCAGGTGTGATTACATTGATAGATGCAAGAGGTAGAAGGAAATAATACAGTATTTTATAAAGCATGTTTTTTTAGCTCTGCTTTTCTCCTATTGCAGTGTAGTTATAGTGCTCTACTGTTGGCATTTGGTGTGGGAAAGCATTAGTTTTTCTCTGGTTTATATTCTACAGAGGAATAAAAATGGCTATGTGTAAGATTTTGTTTACATTTAAAAATTACAAAATCAAAATTATTCTACAGTTTTCTGTAGACTTTTCTCGCAGTATATCTCTGATAATGAACAACACTTTAGGGATGAATCATGGACAATCTTTATCCCACAATTATCATAAAAAGCTCTAAGCAACACAAACAAATACATTTAGGAAAATCACAGTGATGCAGGAGAAGAAAGCAAGGCTGAAATACTCACACAACTATGTGAAAAAGGGAATTTGTCCATGTCTGCTTGGTTGATTGTATACTTTAAATCTGATTTAATACAAACTACAAAATAACAAAACATATTATCAGTGGACACATTTGATAATTGCCTTGATCAAAGGAAGAGTGAACCTAATGTGACATTTGAACATATCTTAGGGAAATTGAATTTAAATAATTCACTTAGTTCTGTGAATAGAAAGTTTCACAGCTGTAAAACACACCCATCCAAATAGAAAAAATCTGCTGTTGATTTTGGCAGCTTCTCCATTGTATTTGGATTGCTGGTTTTTCACTGTTAAGGAGCTTTGTGAACAGACACAGCAGTAAAGGAGTCCTTTGGAGCTATTCATGTTATGGATGAAGCACATATAGCTACTTGGGGTTGTGTCTCCAGCCTCCACCTCACAAGGGGAGTTATTCATATCCTTTGAAACATGCTGTTGGCAATTAGTGCTTTGTAGGTCGGTGAGATCACTCCCATTACATAAGATTAGTGCTGTAATAAGGAGCTGGCTAGTGTCTGTGGCCAGATTGTCTATCACTTGGAGAATGCTGCCAGCTGGGAAAGTAATGGGCCATATTGCCACTTTTAAAACTGTCCAGAGACTCTACATTAGTTTTTCTTCCCTTCAGCACAGGAATATTTATGCTTTGTGTTTTGCAGTCCTGGACCTCAGGTTGTCAGTGTTTGGTAGCTACATTTAAAAAAAAAAAAAAAAAAAGGTAAAACAAACCAGAAGTTTAATTCTGGCAAAAACAAAGCCCTCTCTTTTCCTCCCTTTATTGGTCAGTGAATCAGAATGTTTTAACTTGAGCAAATCTGTAACTGCACCCTCCTCAAAAAGAGTAACTTTTTTGAACACAAAAGCCTTCAAAAGCCATGAAGCATTGTAGGGAAGGGGCCTGCCTCTGAGGGTTAAATAAAGCAAACAAACTAAAAAGTACTGCAGTCAGCTGCAAACAAAAAGCTCATTGTGCTCATGTCCCACAGGATCCTTGGAGAAGGGGTTTTTAAATCTACCAAATGTTTTGGTTTTGTGCTGCCATCAGTCTTCACAGCCTTTTTGTAAGATGCCCATTTGACCTGCACTTAAATGAAGGAGAACTATACGATGTTACTAATGACAGAAATATTTTTATTTCAGTATGTTGTAGGCAGTAAGAAGGGCCTAAGAAAGGCCTCTTGGAAAAAGTGGGAGTTTTTTTCTTATTTTGAGCGTGGGGGTCAGCAGTTATGTTTGGCTCTGGACTAAAACTCTTGGACAGCTTCAGACCTACAGCAATTGTTGACATAAATGAAACTGAAGGATTTTCAGTTGTTCTCATGGTAGTCATGCACAAAAAGAATAAGTCACCGACGCAATTTCCATTATGTTGATAGTATATAATTAGTGTGACTCTCAAAGAACCTGCCTTATACTAATCAACATTTAACACCCTACCATACTTTTCTTCCACTGTGAAATATCTGCCCATTAGCAAGAGAATTTCACCGGCTCTCTTTACCACTCTGTTTTCAGTCTCTATGGGAAGATGTCTTCTGAACTCCCAGTACAAAAAACATACTGACAAAATTGAACTACTGAGTGTGTGAACCATGATGAAAGTTATTACTCTAAGAAGAACAGACAAAGTCAGTGGAGTTGTTTCCACTGGCTTTAATTATCTTTAACAGAGTTAATAAAATAGGTACTTTTTCTGAATAGTCATTATTTTGGAACACTCATAGTATGGGGAGTCAGTGAGTAGACATTGCCATCTAGTGGGAGTTTCTTGCCATACCTAATGGATTCTACTGCTCATAGAGAAGTAGTCACACTATGGTTTTGTTTAACACATAGGTCAGAGCTAGTTGTCTGCTTCACCATACGATCAACTCCCACCAAAATACAGGATTTATAGTGCTTTTATGTACCAGCTTCACCAGATAACCCTTTTTACTTGTTTCATATGTATTCCTCAGATTTCTTCCCCAAATTATTTATTTTTTGCATAGAACTTGTGGCTTATTCAGTCTGCATTCAGTGCTTGGGGATATGCATGGATATACATGAGTATGTTATTCATTCCTTTTTTTGCAAGCTGTGGCACAGGAAATCAAAGCATTTTTCAATATATTTCACTGCTCTGTTACAAAAAAATACCCCACAAAACCAACCAAAAAAAGAAAAAAACCCCAAACCACAAAATCTTTTAAGCATAATGTTTTGCAAAGATCTTTAGCAAAACTCCTTTTAGGAGTCTGTCTTGCTCACAGTGTGACTCTGTAATGGGGAGTGTTGGGTGCCTGCCTCATCCAAATCCTGTCAGTTTCCCAAATCCCACGCAAATAAAACCCAGATTAAGAGCCTGAGGGAAGCCATTCCACTATGATCTAAAAAATATCAGGACCTTGACATGTTATTTTAGTGTGTACTTGTAGATAAGTTTACATACAGCACTTGTCTTCAAATTGACCAAAAGTTTTCCCAGCAAAGATTTATCAAGACACTTAGCTTTGCTCTGTCCTTCAGCAAGTTATTTTAGTATGCATCTGAATTGTGCATGTGATCTATCCTGTAGAGTTTAGGCTGCCACCTATGTTTTTAAAGAAAGATATATGCCTAAGCACTCACTGAATGGAGTTTTTAATCTCATGAATATTTTTGTTGAATTCTGTCGGACTGCTTCCATTCCTGGAATTAAAAAAAAAATCTTTTGCAAGAGTGGGATGAAATTAAATGAAACAGAACCTATGTTATAAGGTAGTTTCTTTTCTTTCCCAATGTATAAATGCATTTAAATACTAGGTGAACTTAATGGAATTATTACAGACATTGCCAAATCTTCACAGTAATATATTTGATTTTTTTTTTCTCTTGAAAGGAAATACAATCCCTTTCAAACTTCCCATGACTGCCTCATTTAACAGAATCAGCACCTTATAACAGCATGAGCCACAAATGAGTGTTTTCTGAACTGATCCATATATTCATTGTAACCTTGTGCTGATCTTGTTACAGTTCAGCCAACGTATAAAACCGGGTGATTGCCAGGACTTACTGGAAGTGACATGTAATTTTTAGTTAAGCGATCCAATTATAACAGAACCTGTACAGTGAGGGTCTTGGTCAGAAGCTTTTCTGATAAACGTTTCTAAAAATTTGTCTACTATTGTGAAAAAAAAGTGTATTCCTGTTCTTAGCAGAGTTATGGGGAGTAAAAAAGAACAATAGCCAATAAGTTTTGCAGTGGTGACTTCAGCTTTTTTAGTGGTAAATACAAGGCAGGAAATGTTGCTTTAGTTTAAGATGAAATGGTACAAAGAACATCCATTCAGTCAGTCGCTAAATGTTTCCTTGGTTTTTTTGCCTCATCAGTCTTGCATTAAGGAGCAATCAGATAGGGAAGCAGCCAGAATGAAAGAAAATAAAAATCACATTGGAAATAACAAGTGCCCAAAAGTATAAGACAGATTTGTACTTTAAGTTTATTTAAACATACTAAAAACATGCTTTTTTTTCACAAAAGAAGTATTAATCTTTCTACTTTAAGTAGATTTATATCAGCTAAGTTATTTCCTAGCTTTAGTTACATACAAAAGGTTATTGGCCTTTACACAATAAGGAGGTCAAGCAGTTAACTTTTTTTTGCATCAGTAGATTGTTTTGTTGTGCTTCATTAAGCACAATGCTTGTTGACTATTTTGAAATGTAAAATCCAAGTGATTAATATCAGTCTCTTGGTGTGCCTTTTGGAGATGAAGGAATGGCTGAAATTTCCAAATGAGTATCACAAAGCTGAGATACTGCTTACTCGTAGATTCACCTTGGCAGTGCAAACATTCAAAATGAGTGGGTTACTGATTAATAAGGAAGTGAGTCCTTCAAATAAGTCTGGTTATCCGAAAATTTACATAACAAATCTCCCACAAGGTAGGATCCTGTTCATGATAGGAAGACTATACTCATTCAGTTTAATTAACAGCTATCTGAATGAGGAAAGGTAGTGAATAGCTAATAAAGTTAGCTGTTTTACAGTTCTTGCTATAATCCTGGCTTTCTTAGATTTGATTTATGTGATAAGACAGCCTGTCACCCATCTGGCAGAGTGCATCTGTGAGTTAACTCAATGCCATATAAGGAAATAATTCCCCAAAATATGGAACTTGATAAAATATCTTCATGGGCTCCTGTAATCATATCCAAGCTCTTCCTGTGAGGCAACAAGATACATTGTCACTTTTTTACAGACTGCTAATTAGCAGTGTCTAATGTCACGTAGGAAACCCGAAGAACTGAACCCCATCTCAGCTGCAGATCTAACCAATGTACCATCCACCCTTTTTCTGCAGGAAAATTTTCCGTGCCCCTTAGCAGAGAAAGCTAGAATAGGTGAATACAATGTGTTAGAGCAGGCTTTGCCTACAGCAAAAAGACTGTACAAGAAAGATTAATTAATTGTTACGGTATAATTAAATGCATAGTGTAATAGCAGCTCTAGTTTTCAACCTGAAGTGATGGCAAGCCAGACTAGTGGTGTGGCTTCTAAAGGACCGAATGAATATACAGGGACCAAAGTCTAGGTCCTGCGGTTACCTGATACAAAGGCACGTCAGCTTTTTGACTAAAAAAACCTGTGTCTTGCCATCAAGGATGTTGAGGGCTTTGCAGAGTGGCTGGTGCAGTGGTGTCTGCTTGAGTCTGAGGTTTGTGCTTCCAGCCTTCGTTCCCCTGTATTAGTTTGAACTTCTCTCTCCTCAGCCACCACCTCCTTTGAAGTACATTTTGGTGACCAATGATAGAACTCAATGGAATGGCAGAAAGATATGCCAGGGGAGGTTTCGTTTAGATATTAGAAGGTCTTGTCCCAGAGGGCAGTGGAGCACTGTAACAGCTCCCATGGAAGCAGTCACAGCGCCAAGCCTGAGAATATTCAAGAAGCATTTGGACAATGCCCTCAGACACACAGTGTGAATTTTGCGATTGTCTTGACAGGGATAGGAGTTGAACTCGATCTTTGTGGGTCCCTTCCAATTCAGGTCATTCTGTGATTTTGAGTCAGGTACATAGTTAAGATTATTATTACTAAAATGTACAGTTCAGAAGTGCTTTGCACTTTAATCCAGGGCATAACCTCACATGTGTTATGCTAATATTACTTAAAAAACCAGCATAGTAATAGTTTTTAGGTCCCTCTGTGTAATCATCCAATGCAAGTGTTTCTGCTGAGGACTAGAAGGATAGTAGCAGCTTTTCTTCCATCTATTAACTTAGCGTTTGAATCTATTTAGGTTTTTGAAAATATAAGTTGTATGGTATGAATGATACAACTAAAAGCATTCCTAAAGCTGTTAATTGAATCTTGGTTGTTGGCAAAAGGCTCTCCTCAGATTTATCAATTCAAACACAGTGCTCGTTAGTGCGGGTTCACTGGTCTGTTGAGACAATAACAGTTTACTTGAAGGTATAACCTATCAGCAAGGTGGCTGGAACAACACCAGTAGTTTTTGGCCCATTTGTGAATATGGCTGATCTTTTTTGGATGTGATCTTAGAAACCAAACAAACCCGAATGTTATATGTTGCCAAGGAATGAAGTTTTTTTTTTCCATCTGTAAAATATGCTTTTCTAAAAGACAGTAATATATTGAAATATAAGGTTCTTAAATGGCATAGCCACTTCAAAAAAGGCATCTTGATCATGATGTTTTGAGCAATATTTCCCTACAGAACAATTATGACCTGAGTATCTTAGATGATTACTACACTTATTGTGAGGTTAGGGACGTCTTTACACTTAATGCAGTTGGTATGGAAGATTGTAAAGGAAACCTTTGAAAATAAACAGTACAGATCACTATGTGACCTAGTGTAAATGAAAACCAGAATCATTGCCATGGTCATTGTGATGCAAAATTGTAATCTGTAAGAGGAAAGTAAAATATTATTTTATTTGTCTAGCAACTTATTCCACTGAAACTGTGAGAATCTTTTTGAATCATTATCCCATTATCTGTGACTAAATAAGGAATTGAAAAACTACAGAAAATCTGGGTGGAGACCTAAGAAAGCAATTCAGCAGTCTGGAACTTCCTCTGCTAAGCAATTCTGGCACTAAAACCAAGCAAAATCACTTATTCAGCCAAAATAAACCCATGCAATGATGATATCAGATGTGAGGCAACAGCAAGTCATGCTGGAGGATATCAGACTTTCTTGAATAAACCACAAGACCTAGATATAAACCTTTGCCATTACACTGCAGCCCTGTCAACAAAGCAAATACAAATTTTGGAGTCATTATGGCAAGGCACAAAAGAAAAAATGGAGTATATGTGTTTAGAGTGGGGGCTGGCAAGCTTCTGAGCACCTTCAGCTCACATGTCCCCAGTAGCCATTAAATATCCTTCATTCCCACACTGATCCTTACAGAAGCAAATAACCCTCCAGTATCATTTCTGCAAGCAGCAGCCGCAACATTATTTAAGTCTTTCCTTGGCTGTCAGGGTATAATTGATCAAACTTTTCAACCACTAAAATTTCTTTAATTTTTCTATGTATCATTATGTCTGGGCATATTCTTGAAAGTGATTGGATTGTCTCAGATTAAGATGTAACTGCCCATTGTCTGAGCAGTGTAACCGACCATGTTTACACTCGTGACTTACATTAACAAATCTTACTTTTCAGTTGGGTTGGGTAAGACATTCAGAGGTGAAAGTGAGAGGTGATCACTTCTTTCTGCTTACGCTTCCTCTGCAACACTCAGATGAACTTGCCTGCAATGCAGATGAAACCTACATGAATTTTCCTTCAATGCGTTGTACTTCATGTTGCTTCTGAAGGTGAATCACAGCCCCCCCAGGCAGAGGAGATGGAGCAGGTATCTGGGACAGTACCTTCAGCAAGCCTAAGCCTTCAGTGTGTGCGTGCACTCAGCTAGCCCTGGTTTAGTTTAGCGGGCTTTCTATGTTGTGGTAGCATGAACTTTTCTGACTGGATTCCTTGATCCTTAACCAGTTTTGCTGTAAAAAGATACTAGACCTTTGGCTTGGCAGCCATTCCAAAACATCCTTTTGGAAAAGGGGTCTTGAGCACTCTTAAGTTACATCGATTCATACTGTGCCTGGCCATATTCCTTCCTCCCTGTTTTCCTTCTTTCTGGTTCAGGAGATATGCACAGAGCTTACTTTTCTTTTTCACACTAGGTATTGCAGAAGGCCCTCCACATCACAGATCAAATTTGACTCAGATGCATGTTCTCTGACTACTGTGTTTGCAAGGCTCACACTGGGATTTATAAACTAATGATGTTAAATGCTGAATACTGGACTTGAGTAAAGGAGTTAGTGTATATTGTAGTTTAGGACTATTAAACACTGAAACACAGAGATGGAATTAAGTTAGTTTCACATGAAAAAGAGAGAGATTTTTATTAGAGGTAAAAAATTTAGTGCAGAATGAATTTATTTTGACAATAATTGTTAAATTGTGTGGATAAATAAAACCTGTGATGGGTAAGAGAACTTATGATAGGAAAAGGTGAAGTATTTAACAGTTTTTTCATAGTTTGATTCATAGGGTAAATACTACTTGTGTGGGGTATACTAACTTTAGTTCTAGAATGTGTTCACCCAGACAGTAATTAGTGATTATTTCATGAAGTTAAGAAAATAGAAAGCTAAACTTTTATGACATTTATATGGGTCAGCTCTATACAGAGAGATGTAAGCACTAAGGAAAATACAAGCACTGTAGAAACTGTGTCATTTTGACCATACAAGGGGCTAGCTGCCTGGTTAATGTCTGGCATTTATGAGAATTCCAGTTATTTCGGATATCTATTTTTATCCTTCATGAAATTCTTCTTGGAGTGGCACAACAGAAATCCCAAAGAAAATCACTAAGAATAGTTTCCCAAATCTTCTCTGGCTTTTCTTTACTCAATGTCGTGCAAATCTCAAATTACTGTTCTTCGTTTGGGTTCAAGATGAAACATGGAGAGGGATAAAGATTATCCCTCCTGTGCTGACTGCAAGGACAATAGGCTGTATGTCACCTATCAAGGACTACTGCATAGATTTTAAATTGGTGAGACCCTTTCTTTGCTTCAATTTTTCTCCCTTATTGATTGGAAAAAGAGATTGAATCTTCCCTAATTTTCATCCAAAAGTGACATCATACAACCATAAGCTTAGCCGTGCTTGAGAGAGTGCATTCTATAGTGCAATAAATGTAAGTGTATACATGGAACTGTACACAGCCTGCTGGCAGTCAGCAAGCACAGCTTTTGGTTCAGATTTGTTTTCAGGTAGATGCAGAGCTTAAATCTGCAGAGCCGTGCAGACCCGCGTGTAGACAACTTGAATCAGCTTGAATCCCAAAGAATGAAGCCTGCCCAAATAGATATGCCAGATTTGTGGCATCAGGTGTAGGATTAACACACTTTATTTTTTTGATAAAGATATTTTTCAGCTGTTTGAAGGTTCTTACTTTCTTTTTTTTTTTTGATGTGCCAACATTGTTTTCCACTTTTATAACTAGTGTCAATTTTCGGGTTTTTTTTCATACATATGGCTAGATGTGTGGGTTAGTTTTCTACCAAGGGCAGGATCTGGATCAAAATTGCTAAAGCTGAGAGGCTGCTGTATATGCTCAGTCTGCCACCTAAGCCTTTCTAATGGAAATACCAGTCTGCAATGATCTGGGGGCACATTCTGACACCTTCACTTATTTTTCACCTAATTATGCACGTAATCCCATTGAATGACTTCATTAAATAAAGCCAGAGAATAAAGATGAGTGTGAGAATCTAGCCTGCAGTTTGCCATTTAGTAGATGGTGTGAACTAACAAGAGTTATGGACTATTTGCTGAATTTCCTGACATTCCACTTTATGTCTGTCGATGTAGGAAAGTGTGTTTCAACATACTTAGGATAAGATTTTTCTTGTGCTGAATAGTGTCACTTTGTTTTGTTCATCTGATATCAGTTTACAATAGATGGGAAGTTAAATCCGAATATTTTTTCCCATTGAGGTTATCAGGAAATAAGCCTGTATCAAACAAATGAGATTGCACTTCACCTAAGGTAATATCATGTGTTATTCTGTAAAATGGAATGTAAATATACTGCAACACTGTGAATAATGGTTTTGCTCCTCTTTTCTGCAGCAATATGAGAACTGGAGACCAAACCAGCCAGACAGCTTCTTTTCTGCTGGAGAAGACTGTGTTGTTATAATATGGCATGAGAATGGGCAGTGGAATGATGTACCATGCAATTACCACCTTACTTATACCTGCAAGAAAGGAACAGGTACAAACTTTCGAGAAATAATAGTATACTTCTCTAAATTAATATAGTTAAAAATACAAGTTTCAGCCAATTTCTGGTCACCAGTACAGTGAGCCTTCAGCTGAGTTAGCCTCATATATTTCATCTCTACCTAATCTGTTCATGAGTTGGGCAAGAAAGTGTACACAATTGAAACGGTTAAAAACAACCAAATTTCTTCTTAGGTACATATCTTGTTAAAAGAGACTTTCATATATCTGGCTGGCCTGCTTGACTTGCATGCCATGAAAATATTGCCAACTTTTCTTTCCTTTCATATTTCACCTTCCATGGTGAAGTATGTAGTCAGCAGAATATTGGTAGGCAGTCAGAGCAGGCAGTTGACCACTGATATGTGATTAGCTCTTCAACTTCAGTTGAGTATACTTCTCATTCCTGCTGACCTTTGCCTTCCTCTTTTCCAAAACTATCTAGTTTAATGGCACCACTAGAAACTGAAAAACCCATTTTGTTTATATACCATTAGAGCTGGTACTTAGAGGGAACCTGACGGCCGGGAGCTGTACAGCAATACTTTAGTAACATTTTCTGTATCTTCAGGTTAGGAAAGTAAAGAAGCAGCTAAAATCTTCCGTGCACTCCATCGGTCCCAATTACTCTTTATAACTTTTTGTTAACCTGTTCTCTGGGCCTTGATGGATCCACCAGTTTTAAGTGTTTTTAAATAGTCTGTTGTTGAAGAAGACGTGGGAAGTATTGAAAATGAAATCTTTTCTGAAATGCTTGTAATAACCTCACTGGTTTTAAGGTTTTGCAGCCTTCTTGTGAAAATAATTTCTTTGTGTGAATCTGCCAAATTTTTGGCTCAAATTTACACCAGAAATTTAAACCAAAAAGGCAATACTAACCATACTATCTGCTGTTTTCTAATTTTGATCATTACTGTATTTGGTTCACAAAACTCGAGAACTACAGAAAAGACTGATCTTGCTGTAGTTATTTGGATGTATCTCTTGGGAGTCTTAACTGTGGAACCCTGGCATCTTCCCTTAGTGAGGGTTTAGAGGTCAGTACAATATTCAGAAGTGCATTTACAAACTGATGTTTTGGGTTATGTTCTCTCCTCCTTTCAGTTGCTTGTGGTCAGCCTCCTGTTGTGGAAAATGCGAAAACCTTCGGCAAGATGAAACCCCGTTATGAGATCAACTCCCTTATTAGATATCACTGCAAAGATGGTTTCATCCAGCGTCATATTCCAACCATTCGGTGTCAAGGGAATGGAAGATGGGATATGCCTAAAATTACTTGCATGAATCGTGAGTCTTTTTAAAACAAAGCAGTTCTGGATCAGGACCAATGGGTTAATTTAAGATCAATAAGTAATGAGCGTATATTTTAAGAGACGTGTTAATCTGGTGTGACAGATTATAACAGTAATAATGATCACTCTGTAGGAAAAAAATCAAGACCTCCCAAACTAATGAAAATGTTCCTCTTCTGTTTTTACAAAAGCTACTATGATTGTTTTCAAGTCAAAACCACTACTCTTTCTTACAAATCCCCTGAAATAAATTAATATATTCCTAATAACTCTAATAGTTCTTTCTGCAGCTGTGGTCTAACTGTGTGTAAGATACTTCTGCTGTCTCTAACATGGCCATAGTACAAGTTAATAATTTGTTAAGCCTCCAATTGATCATGAATAAATAGGACTGTAAGTGAAGTGTTTCTAGTACATTCATGGTTAAATAATTTTGAACTAATTTACATTTTTCCTCCTTCTCATTGTAGCATCCACATTCCAAAGGACTTACTTTAAGAAATACTACTATAAACATTCTTCACCAGGAAAGGGAACATCGTTAAATTCATCAAAACACTATCATCGCTGGATCAGGACATGGCAGGACTCAAGGCGCTGAGAGCTAAATGGTGTATCAGGATTGCCACCATTTCAGCCAAAGTCATAACTTTCTGTGCCTTTTTATCACTTATAGGAGCATTATCAAATAAGTTTGAAACTATGGACTGCCGTAGTCACAATGCATTTTGAAAAAATAGGGTGTTTATCAGAAAATTAAAAATAAAAAGAGGTGTGCTTATGGGGATAAAAGGAAACCATTTCCAGCCTATAAAGATTATTAGTTTTCTATATGCCATCAGTGTGGACCATTTTATGATATATACCAGCCTTTTGCAATATTTAAACAGCTCAATTTTAGCACCAATGAAAATGTAAATAAGATGATTTTAATGTTGTTTAATTGTATGTTGTTTTTAAAATCCTGTATATAAAATGAAAAGTCACACTAATTTCAGGCATATTTATGGTTAGAATGGCCTAAGAGGTCTTCAGTCATTTATGACATTGTTTTTATGTTGTTTACCTAGGCTGGAAATGGTTGAAACAGCTTCACTGACTGAAATTTGCTATTACCAGGAAAAGATAAACACAAAAGCTATATGACTTCTTTTTTTTTTTTAATGGGAACTGTGCCAATTCCCATCCAAGGTACGGTTTGTGTCCATGTGATGCAAAGTTTAGACAGAGCACATAAAAGTGGCATGAAGCATGAACTAGGGACTACAATGTGGAACTTTGCTTCTGCTCTCCGTTCCAGCTTCACCATTCATAAGAACGGACTGCACCGAGGAGTTGTGTATGACAAGGAGAGCTTGTAAAAATCCAAGTGCTAATACATTAACTTTATCAACCAAGGCCACTTTTTTGGAAAGGAAAAAATAAAACAAACTTTCACAACATTAACCACAAGGTCTATATTACAGGTCTCTGCATTCTAAAATGGAGATAGACCTGATGTTTGGGGGATTTTTTTTTGTAAAAAACAAACAAAAATCAAAAAGTAAATGATTTTGTATATATAACCATTTTTTAATCTTTTTATAAAGTAATGAATGTTTGTGTATGAATGCTGCAGCTGTGAAGCGTACATAAATAAATGAAGTAAGCCATACTGATTTAATTTATTGGATGTTATTTTACCCTTGCAAAGAAGATTAAAAGAGCTCACCAGTGCAGTATCAGCCTCTGAGCTCCACTTTTGGAACCATCTTTCAGTTCAACTGCAATGTCCCCAAAGAACAAAATTCCTGCTAAACAGGATCATTTGTTTGCAGTTAGATGGGTGAGAACTGTGTGACTTAAAGAAGAATCAGAATCTTGGCTTTCTAGAAAGAGATGTGTGCACAAAGAGATTACAGGTTGTAGTTGGTGCAGTGTGTATGTAGAAATTTTGTATTACGATTTCTTACCTTGGTCATCTTGATGGCTGAATTGGATGTGTACAGTATGTGTAGAAGGCAACTTTTGAAATGACCTCTCCACAGAAAGGACTGTTATTTGTGCAAAATGCCTCACACACCTTTAGGCACAGGTCAAAAAAAAAAAAGAAAATAAAGAACAGTAAGTTTACTATCGTATACCTTTAAAAGCAACGTTATGAGTACAAACACAGATGGGAGGTTTTTGCCTTTGTGTTAGTGTGGGGATACAATGCAAAATGTTAAAAGGGAAAAGAAAAGAATTGAAACTCAGCCAACATTTAAGAGTTTGTACTAGGCAGATGTGCCTGTGGAGTGACCTTGTCATAGCTCATTTGGAACAGTAATTGCAGTTCCAGACAACATCTCTTAAGAAATTACAGTGACCGCTCCATTGAGTGTACCCACACTTGGTGCTTTTACAGTCACTGTGCTGGCTGGTTCATTCCCCACCCCTTGCTCCCAGACAATGCACGTAATAGTTTTCTCTATTTATATTATTATCGTGTATAGTGTATAATGTGAATGTCTGTTTTATTGTGAATGAAAATCTAAAATCTTTGTAACTTTTATATCTGCTTCTGTTTCACCAAAGAAACAAGGTTTCGCTATACTGTGATTTGTTTTGTTATTGCATGTCTTCCTGTTTAAATCTATGCAATGTGATTTTTTTCATACAAATACAATTAGACTGTCAGGTATTTCACAATTCTTATGGGCTTAGTCAAGGGCCCACTGGAGTAAAAAGGAGTCAGCTGGCTGAACTTTAGTAGGTGCTGGATTTGACTTTATACGAGCAGTTCTAGGGGATATTTTAAGATATACATTGTATGTTTTGAAGTTGATTGTTGCTTGTATAAGTCAAGGCTCTGTTCATAAATATACAGTATTCTACACATCACTTTCTTGTACCAGAAACATACAGAACAGAAAATATATTTTAACACTTTGCAAATTTTCTCAGCATATGTATAAAAACCCCTGCATAGATTTGTTGTTTTCTTGTCTACTTGTTGGATTTAAAAAATGTTGTAAGGCATTCAAATAACATTGTGATTGTAGTTTTAAATAGGTTAGATGCAGACTTATGTTGATTTTTTCATCTCCTTCTATTATGCATGATAAAATAGGACTGACAACACTCCTTATTAAAAAAAAGAAAAAACAACAACAAACCAAAACCTAAACCCTGTTACCCATGTTTGTTTACTCAGACAGAGAATGGAACTTTATTCAACTCTGGAGATTTTTCTAATACTGATATAAATACCAAATGCTCTGATACCAAATCCCTGCAAAATGCACCCACTCATATCACAAAGATAAGTCTGCTGTGAAGCCAAGACATTACCAAAATGAGTGCCATGACTTCTTTACATGGAGCACCTCTGAACTCCGGTATGTGGAAGCCTTTTGGGATTGGAGTAGGGGAATAGAAGACAAAACTAGAGATTTAAATACAGAATTTCTGAGTGAAGGTTCCTTAGCTCTGCTCTCTTGCCTTTCAAATTAAGCCAGTCTTATTTACCCTGCATCTGCTGCAGAGATAGAAGAATTCTCTTTGAAATGTTTTACAAGTACAGGCAAGACAAATGTCAGAGTAGCATTTGTGTAGTCATCTTCCCCTGATGCATAAATATTAAACCTTCTGTCTCTACTAACACTCTGCCATCTAAAAGGACACAGAAACATCGTAGACTAGTAGGTAGAATGGTTGGGAGAGGATGGGACATTGATAGCTTAAAGGAGTCGAGATGTGCACTGCACATCTTGGGTTGCAGGCAGCACATGGAGTATGTGGTTCAACCAAGGCTCAGGCTGCAGATTTGTGTACAGATCTCAAAATGCTGCATGAGAATTATTGCATTTTGTATGCCCATGAAAAGTCTCTGTAGAGTATTATTATGATTCTGAATGTCTCCCTGTCCCTTCTGATCTTGACAGTATTTGGTTTCCCGGCATGAACTTCAGTGCATGGGGTTCACTCTCTGCAGGGACATTGGTTTCTATGGGATCATTTGCCTGAGATGTCTCTGCAAGTAATGATCCTTCAGAGATGGGAAATAGATGTACCACACGAGAAAACACAAGTTCCCGAAAGTGCAACAGGTGAGCTGGCAAAATACAAATGGACTGGCAAGGGGATACCAATGGAGAGGATGGGCTGCCAATGGAGAGGGTAGCCTGCAAAGAGGGCTTTGAAGTCAGAAATTCCTCTGCCAAGGCAGTGGCTGGAGGAACGTTGCCTGAGATTCAACCTATGTGTGTGGTTAAAGTCTATGTCTGTAATACTCATTTTAAGTGAAAAATCTTCATTTCTGTAGGCAACACCTTTGCTCTGAGTATAAACAGAAGCCAGCACATAGCAAAAAGCTGCTATAAAAAGCTTAGCAGTATGGCAGCCTGGGGTGATTGAGGAGGAAGTGAATCAAAAGAAGTAGGAGTTACCAATGTAACTGCTATTATGTTATTTCTGAAAACGTGAGTCTTACTGAGGGCATGACTTGTGGATATAATTAAATCCTCAGTGAAGCTCTGCACCTCTACTAAGTTTGTGGTTTTGTTTTATTCCTCATTGTGAATGTTGACCTTTTGCATTAGGAGGAGTTATGTTTTGACTACTAAGAAGTCTTTTTGCTGTTGTCTCAAACTCCTTGCCCAGACATTTTCTCCTCAGCATATATAGAGCTGCTAAAGGAGCAGCACTGCAATGATGCTGCCCAGGACTTCTAGGTAGACCTGTGAACTTAAATAGCATTTGTAGGCAGAGGGGTATGAATCACTCCCCTTGTGAATAGAGCCATTTCTTAGTACAGATGCTAGGGAAAACCAGTGATCATGTTCTTTGCTCAACTAAAAAGCTTGCAGCACACCGTCTTGTCCCCCGGGGCAGAAGATGACTGAAACCGTCTGTAGGCTTCAGCTGTCCAGGTAGAGAATTGCCTCTTCACTAGAAAATATTTAAGGTCATTTTCTGAAAATGACTGGAAAATCTCTGGGTTCAATGCAACTGGATTAATGCACAAAAGCAAAATGCATCGGTTTTCAGAGAAAACATACAACTTGTGCTACTGATTGTAAGCAGTAATGTGCATAGGACTCTACAAGCACACTGTTCCTCCTGGCAAACAATGATAGAGGTAAAAGGGACGTTTGGATGAAGCATGGCCAAAAGCTTACAGGCCATGCAAGGTGGTTAAAGTGGTAAAGCCAAGAAGTATAGCTATTTTAAGGACAGAAATATCATCCAGAAAAAGGTGTGTTGTTTGAACACTCCAGCAATAGTTGTGCAAGGAAACGTAAGAACCTGTAAACCACAATTTAATGGCAAATTTTGACTTCAATGACAAATATTTTCAAGTTGGGAAGCCACCAGCTGTTACTGCTATAGAGGCTATTGTGTAAAAGCAGATGAAAAGGAGAAATTAGATCTTAAGGTGTATTACTCAGGAATTTATTGCAAAGGGTGAAAATAGCTTTATGATACTATCAAAATGTCTCCAGATGTCCATTTCCCAATAACTAGGAGAAACGGATTCAATCTGGAAACGGTCCAGCTGCCCTGTTGTGGGATGGTCAGAAAAATGGAGAAGATAAAGGGCAGGTAAACACTGGTGGTGGTGGTCCTGCACAAAGGTAACAATCTTAAAATGCAGTTGCATGGTTTCTGGTTTTAAGCTATAGAAGTTCCATTATGCAGTGTCAAGAAGCTTCGACAGATTAAAAGATAGGAAGTAATTGGTTTAGGAAAGGGAAAAAATGGTGTGGTTGTCATCAGAAGCAGGAGTAGGGCAGGAATTTTAATCCTGTGTTTCTTACACTACACTGGTCTTAAACATAGTGTTCCTATGTGGTAGGGGAAAAAAAGAAAGGTAGAGGCTTGGTAGTAGTCATAGACAAAATTCTGCAGTAGACCCAGACAATGAACCCATGTTTGCTAAAGTCCCTGTTCCGGCAGATGTCTGAAAAAAATACAGATTCTTTTCTAAGCAGGAGACAGAAATTTTGATCCCAAAGTCAGTAGGATCTCAGGCTGCTTTCTTTAGGGTTAAAACAAACCTTGGGTTCACCCAGGTACCACGTCTTTGTCAATATATAAACATACTTAATAAACATAGAAAAGGAAAAAAAAACAGCAGATATTACCAAGAGTGTAATTTGCTTGCTGAACGAAGGATCCATTTGATCATGAAAGCCATACCTGTTCTTTGGCAGAGTACCAGAGCCAGGGACCACTCCCAGTACACTTTGCATGTCAGTAGCTTGGCGAAAAAGGCAGCAGCCCTCAGGATGCATGTGGCTGGCTGCAGAGATGATGATGTACCTGCAGTGCAAGGTGGCTGACAGCTGCAAATATCAGGCTGGACCTAATGCCCTATGTCTTCCAAAAGCCATGTGCTCTGCTGACAAAACTATGGGATTTGGTGTGTTTCAAACCACATTGATATCAGGCTGGTATTTGCAGCTTGAAAATGGCTGATGGTACAGTGCTGAAATGTTAGCTATTCTCCTTGGCTTTTGGGGAAAATAAAGGAGTTTTCTTCTCAGTAGGCTGAACAGATTGTGCTGATTTTCTCATGCTTGCAGACAATAAAGACAATCCTAAATCCAGCATAGTGTCATTGGTCATGGTACCAAATCAATTACACCCCACTGAACCTTGCAGAAACCACCTCCATTAGGTATCTCTGTAAAAGGATCTGCAGCATGTCGGAGTAGAGGTCTGTTTGCTTGCACTTCACCATCACTGACAGAGACTAGTGGAAGATGCTTTAAGGTAAAAGACATGATTGGAAAAATTGATGTTTTGATCTCTTCTGTCTCGTGTCGTTTCCAGGCCAGCAGCTCAACTCCCTCTGTGTAGGCTTTCCAGACTGACATTTTCAAAGTAAGGATAGTCAGAAAATAATATTGTTAGTAGTCAGAAAATAATATTGTTATGAAAGGGAAGTGTGATGTCATAGATAAAAATGCAGGAAGAATGATGAGAGAAAAAATATATGTGTGATTTGAAAATGGAAAATCAATCCATATTAACTTTGTATTAAAGTAAAATTTGGCTTCATATCAATGAAGCTGTACCAGACAGACATCAATATCCTCAGTAAGTGCACACCAGTGCATATGCAATTGTAGTTTTTGATGAACAGACCTAAATATGTGTGCTTTTTGTTTGGTAGTAGTTTTTATTTGCACTGTATGGTTACAGATGTTTATTAAAAAAGCTGCTTCAACCTTTCAGGATTTTTAAGACAGACCTTTAACCTGTGTTTTCACAAGTGTGCTATACTTTCAGTCACTCGTCTTCAAATAGCTGATTATATTGTAAAGCCAAACATTTGAATTTAAAAATGACAGGCAATGCAAAGATTTTTAAAGTCGCTTGAAGTGACATTAACATAAGGCTGAAGCGAAATTACTTTTAAAGAAAAAAGAGATTAAGACAGCCAGCATCACTTACAGTGGAAAATTATTCTTGAAGAAGAGATTCCAAATATGAAAGTTAGGTAAAAGCTTGGGGTTTAGACTACAAAACTCTTCTTAGCTTTAGAGTATATAGACTACTAACTAACGTGTAATTAGTCCTCCTAGGACATAGTTTTATAGTTGTAGATAGTAAATCTTCATTTTTCAGGGGTAAAAAAGTCATGTACGTGCATCTTGATTGACTCACTATGTGAAGCACCATTAACAGCGTCAAGTCTAGCCTTAGAGGAAAAAAATATTTGCCAAAGAAGAGATGAATAAAATTACAGAAAACCAACCCATTTTCTCTCACACTGCCCCAGTTGAGCCCAAGTACAGCTTTGATCTTAAAAAGGCTGTGGAGATTGCTCCAGGCTGCTGAGGATGGCTCTGCTGGGTTTGCACCTGTTGAGCAGCTGAGATAATACTCAGGCCCATGGAGCAGGAAAGCAATGAAAGCAGGATAGCAAGGGAGTGCTCTAAAAGGAAAGCAAGATAACTGAGGGTGGTGTCACCAGGCCCAAGCAGGAGCAAACCTCTTGCTAAAATGAGCCCCATCCCATGGAGAACCAGCTAGGGAGACCATGAGACTCATCACCTTGTTCTGGCAGGTATTAGACCTCAAACGTTCCCTGGTGTGATGTGGACTATGGTTTTGGCTGTATGAAGGAGCTGGGATATTCCTATTAGGCTAACCCAGTTCTAAAATGGCCAAGGTAATGTAATTGTAACCACTGTTAAATTTGTGGTAAATGATAATACTCAAGGTTCAACAAATTATCAGGCTACTAGGTCAGTTTCAGTTCACTTCTTGGGGAACAACTCTCCTTCCTGTTAAATCACCATGGCTCTTCAAAAATCAAAAATGGGTGCAGATCAAAACGATTGTCCCTCTATGTAGCAAAGTCAGCTACTCTGCTACATTCATGGCTTGGAGCAGCCAGTTTCCCTTGAGGTCATATATCCTTTAAATCATTCTCTGCTGCTGCTAAGCATCATTTTATTTGTGTGAAGTTTATAGATTTTGCTCATCCTGTGCAAAGAAATAATATTACACAGTCAAAAATCTTCTCTCAGCCTCTGTGATAATGATATACCAAAGTTAACACGCTATTTTATTTATCTTACCTTTTTACAAGAGTTCAGTGTTGTCTGTACCTGGAAACCCAGGACTGCCTGTTTATGTCTTCTCTGAGGGCCTCATGGCAGAGACACCTCTTTGGATCTTGACCCATATCTCTGGGATAGTGAGAGTGAAAATTCTTCTAGCTGACGTCACATCATGTAAATAACCTTTTTTGGCTATAAATTTTCAACTTGTGCACCATGGATGGTAAGAAAGAGTACAAAATGGAAACAAGTAAATTCTGTGTGGTACAGAAATTTTTTCCTTTCTCATCTCTGCTACATCACTATTACATAACTCATAATCTTAGCATTTAACTGCTCCTACCTCCTTACTTTTTATAACAGATATTTCTGAGACCCGTGTGTCTTCAGATGTAATGGTAATATCCCACACAGATACTCCACGGTTAAATATTTAAAAAGCTAAGTTCTCAACATATCAACATTTATCCCTCTATCTCACTCAAAAAGTGCTTAACGGATTAATTCTCTCCAGCATTCATAAATTAATAAATGCTGACAGATTTTTTTTAAAATTATGTATTATGTATCATAATAAAAAATGCCTCTCCTAGAGAAAGTGCAGACTTAATCTCACTTCATTACAGTGTGGATCTTTGTGTGAAATAGTCATATCACATGCTTTAAGAACAGATTCAATCAAAAGTAAATGGAATGTTATATTCTCAAAACTGGAGAAATCAAGTTTAGCTTTCATCAATTATATCACCTTATTCCAACTGCAGACTCTTCAGATGGAAGTTGTACCGTGACCACTTTTGTGACATAAGGTGTAAGTAATGACAAACTGAAAAAAACCTGAGTAGCAGTTTCCTGGTATTTTATGGATTCACCCAATAATTTGTCTGTTTATGTGCAAGCTGAGTGCAGAACTCAGCAAGGATTCCCAGGAAGAAGAGTGAAGATACTGTTATAAGTACCAGATCATCAGCAGAGTTGTGCAGTATCTGTTCTCAGATACACTAAATCATTAATGATATGAAGTCCATGAATAACATAAAGGCACAGATATATGCTGAAGGACTGGTGAAAAATCATTGATGGAAGTAGCATAGAAATCGGGATAGAGGAGGAATGCCTTGCTGCGATTTACAGTAACCTGGTTTTGCAGAGGTAAACCCATTTGAAACTTGGGCCAGAATGTGCATGAATAAAGTAGTATTTACTCATACAGATAAGGGGAAGAAGGGATCTTCCCAAATCAAGGGACTGGTACTCACTTGAATTTGGATCCAAAATATTCAGTTTCATAACTACTCCTGGTTGTTTTATCACAAGTATTGAGTACAAGAATCTGACCTACCAGCACAGCTTGCTGAGTGAGTATTTTGAGTTAATGAACGTTTTAGGGTCACCTTTGGGAAATATTCCTATGCTTATTTGCTTTGGAACACAATGCAACAACGATCTAATGCGAGTCTCTACACCTCTCTATCCCCCAACTCAGTACTGACATTGTGTGGTGAAGACAACTTGAGAAGGCAGGTAGTTTATTACCCTTTATGGAGGGTGACAATGACAAATTGCATCTGCCAGGCAGAGAGGCAGCTTTAACTTCCACAAGTACCTATGCGCTCCAAATCCACCCACGCCTGAAGTGAGAAGCTGTATTAGCCTGGGATATCCCTCTCTGAAATGAGCAGGGATAGTTGCACCTGCTGCTGAAAATGCCATCTGGGATCCCTTGCTTGCATTCAGGAGGTTATGCGGAAAAACATTAATCCTACCATGTAAATAAAGTAAGGACTAATTGTACAAGTTGACATGGTACATGAAGATGCAAGCACAAGGAGGCGTTTAATTCCACTTTCTCTTATCAATGGGGAAAACATCAATTTTAGCATAAACGGTACAAATAAATATATATGTTGCATGTCTAGATAAGGAAGAAGACCAAGAAACTAGAGAAATATTATGAAAAACATCATTGTCTGGAGATAAGTTTTGGTGGGTGTCTCCTTCCAAGATAAGCGTCTCCACATCCAAGAATGATATAAGCTCCAAGAAGCATTAGACTACATGGGTTTTATTAAAGTTTATGACTTCTTCAACTTCACACATGAAGAAGAATTAAACCCATGTATGTATGCCCTAGGGTAAAACATCTCTTGATGAAATAGCCAGCAGGATGACAATAGCAGAATGAAAATCTTTGCTTTTTAAGGGGCTGTATCTCACTTCCTGCAATAAGTATATAGCTGCCTAACATCAGAGACATGGTTATTCAGGAAGTTAGAGGCGAAAGATCTTTATCTGCTTCTCCTCTAGTATTTATTGAAAAGTAAAATTGCTTGCTTAAAGTTCAAACGTAGGGTGAAAAAGGCTAGAAAAGTCAGGAGGAAAAAAAAAAAGGAAAAAAGAATCAGGCCAAAATCTTAGGAGAAATATGGCCTGAACAGAGGAGATATGTGCTACCACCTGGAGAAATATGGCCTGAACAGAGGAGATATGTGCTACCACCTTAAAAGTCATCATGTTAAAAATTGTTCTTGTTGGTGATGAATCCCCTAGTAATTCAGAAGGCTTTTTTTCACTGAGAACTAATCAAGGAGGGGTCATAATCTTAAGATGCCTTGCACATCTACAGCGTATACTTTTAGTCAGTATTGATATTGCTGTTCAGAAATTCAAAGGAATACTTTGAGTATCTACAATGTCAGTTTTATCTCAGTAGCAGATTTATATAATCTGTTTTGACATGGATCAGAGTCAAGAAGGAAAAAATATGTTTGCTTAAAAATTGGGTGTACTGATTGGTAATCTTACCTACAATCTACAAGCAATCCCAACAAGACTTATTTTTTGTAGCAGCGTACCATTTCAAAACACTGCATGGAAGTATGTTCTGTCCAAATATCATGAAGAAATGTGTTAACTTGAAGAGCTCAGTCTTGCAAGATTTTAGCACCTCTTTGTATTTGTTTTTCTAGTAGATTTGGGCCTGTGCAAACAAATTTTCAATACTAGATGGCTCAGTACACCTGAGATTTCAGGTGTTGCTCCAATATTTATTAATGTAATAAGTATCATATTTTGCAATATGATTAACATTATACCAAGGGGCAATGTTTACCAATTAATAAACAAATGCTGTCCACGTCTTGCTTTGTTGTGTGTTCAGGAGCAAGTTCAAAATAGCTGGGTTAAAGGAGAGATTTATTAAACATGACTATCTGCAATATCAAACATTCAGACATAAATGTATAATTAGGAAACTCTGTTTACTGTAAGTTTCAGTTTTTAGGGCTTGTATCTTGTAGGAGTTACAATCATACTCCTGAAAGCGAACGTGGAAGCTTAGCCAAGGCAGATTTTTGCATTTGATAAAAGCCTGCCTTCTCAAAGTCCTTTCAGGGTGACTGTGGGATGTTTGCACCTGTGTTTGCGGGTGAGGGGCAAGTCTCAGACAGGAGTCTGACTCTACGGTCTCTTGTCTGCTATTTGTGCTTGGATGTATTTTGGTGTATTAAAAACTGACCATAGCGATCTCCCTTTTGTCTACATGGGCCTCTGTCTGTTCATCTCTCAGCTTATTTCAGTTTTGTAGAAGTCGTCTTGGATGGTCCCGGTACCTTTTTTTGTCTTTCAGTCACCACTTCCACCAGACGCACTCAAGAGCCCCTCCTCCCCTGGTTGCTGCAGGTCAGTCTTTTCCCAGTTCTCCTCCTGTATTGCTAATCAACCTATTAATCTCTAACGCAAAGAACCTCCCCACCTCCTCGATCCTACCTCACAGAGCGCTTTGGGAAAGGGAGCCTGTTCCTGCATTTCCTTAATATTTGCAAATCCCTTCTGAATTTCCAGCACTTGGGTGCCACCCCCACAGCCAAAATGTCACTGTAGGCTTTAATTTACCATTCTGCTAATATCTTTCTCCTGGGCCTTGGCATCGCATCATGCATTGCTGATCTGTTCATTAAACACTGGGGTTAGGATGATTTTCTCAGCCTTGTGCTTTAAACGTGACAAGTTTTTTCTTCCCTGTTTGAAGCTCTTATCCTAATCAGATGAAAGTGACTTGACTCTTAAAGATCTCTGATCTTGCATGACCTGGCCTCCTCCACAGCGCAGGTAGTAGATTGGTCTCTTCCACCAGGCACTCTACTGTCTAGAACAAGTTGCATGCTGTCCACATTACGTCTGCACAAAACTTTAACATTAGTCTTAAGAAAAAAGCAAAACCTCCCCTTGCAAGCCCAATTATATCTCCTTTTTCTTGCTGTTTTTTGAGGTGCTGGGAAGGGGTTGAATTTTCTTTTTCGGCTTTTTGGGTTTTTTTAGTACTTACAAGATCACAGCTGTTTTAACTTGTCATTAATATCATCTATCAGGTCGAACAATAGGAATGTTTATATTGAGAATTTTAAAGTTATAGCATATTTGTCTTTGAAAGCCATTACAGTTCAGTCCTTTCATCGTTCATGCCAAACTTTCATCCTATTTTAACAAAAGTAATGATAATGTTGTCAATATTTCTCCATCTACCACTATAAAGTTGTTGGGCAAGATGACTTTTATTTTCGACCATTTTGTCAAATTTGAGTATACAGAGAGCACACATACAGAGCCTTTTCCCTTCAGGTATATCAAGGCAGCTGTTGTTATGGATATCTGCAAGTGAGTTAGGGAAAAAATAGGAGAAACAAGTTCCTGCGTAGTGTCAACTGAGAGAGATTTATAGGAGCACCGACCTTGTTGCCCTTGAAGCTTCTGGGTGTTTTAGCTGGGAGCAAAGCTCAGGTGAACTATGTCTGAAAATCCTGGTTATTTTTTGTGAGAAATGCAGGTAGCTGTTTAACAGAAAGAAATCTCAGGTGCGAGGCTTACAGCTTCTGGGGAAAGAATTGAAAAAAATGGCAAGAAGAGCAAAGAGTTCAGGAACACTGCAAAGAAGAGCATACTCATGTTCAAAAGAAAAAAACACTGGCCTACTTCGTTGGAGTGGGCTTGGCTGATTGACTTGTGACAAAATTATCCCTTCAAATAGGTATGTGCATATTGATACAGGAAGACGAGGGCTTCATTGTTCTTCCAATAAATTGCCTGTACTCAGAACATGCTTTCTTTATGTGTGCTGAGGCATGGCAGATTCATCTAAATTATTGCACTGTTCAAGAAGAAATAAAGCTAAGATAAGTAAATAAAAATAAACAAAGTTTTGAAAATCTGGTGCCAAGCTGCTGTTCATTTCCTTGTCAAAACTACCTGACACGAGTCAGAAATCAAGCTTTTCGACGTAATACGTAATTTTAATGGATCTTACCTAAAGCTTAGTATCTGCTTGTTTTGTGGTTATTACGTTACCTTTTTAAAATCAGATGTAATTCACAAAGATAAATGTCAACTAAACTAACAACAACCTCCCTTTTTCCAAAATATAAAAACATCAATGTCTAGAACTAAGGAAAGTCAATGACATCAACGACAACTAATTTTTTGGCTCCCAGCACTTGTAGTTTTCTAAATTCACCTTTCAAATACTATGGTCAAACCATGCAGCAAAACCTCTGCACAATATCTGTTTACTCTTCTGGTGTTTTTTTTTTTCTTTGCCACTGAACGAGTGGAACATATTACTTATATCACTTCCAAGGTGCTGTCAGTAGTGGCCTGATTAATTTCTGGGGGACTGACCTTGAGAGATGGTTATGGTATTCAGCCCCAGCCTAGATGGGGTTTAAGGCTGACATTTATTTCTGATTGGGGTGTAACTCTCTCCCTTTACCATAGTGGGGAGAAGCGTTCAAAACTTTCACCTATGATTTCCTCTTTCCTCCTGTATATATCTACCATAACTTGTTTGGATTCACCATCCTTGGCTGAAAGAGCTTTATAAACTTCTGTCCTTCTGCCCTCAAGGCTATAAACTGATGACCTTAACAGTTGACTGTGACTGGGCATTTTTAGTTGAAATATCAATGCTTTATAGGCCAAGACTTTCTAAATTAGTTTCTCGGGCATTTGATTCTCTGCTACTTCATTAAGAGTTTTATATTCTGTTAGTATGGGCAGTGTTATTTTTATGAGCTTTGTGATTAGTTACTGTCCTTTGCAGTATGGGGTCTCTTTCTCTCAATTTGATTTGATTTCTGGCAGTGCCAGGCCAAATCAGTCTCAAATACACCATCTGTTTATGTTTCCAGTTCATAAGAAGAAGTGACCGCATGTGGCCTATGAGTTGGTGATCTTTTCTGCCTTCTACAAGGAAAATGAATGATATGCTTTGTCCAGGGATATTCTTGCATGAAGTAGGAGCAGCCTTGAATTTTACAAGAGCTTTCTTCAGCAATCTACAGCTGTGATGGGGTACATGGTAGCTTTTGGGGTATCAATGAACTGCGACAAATTTAATCTTAAGCAAGAAATACTCTTTCAAATGGAAACTACAAACCAGGTGTCTAAAAGCATATTCTTTCTTCCTATCATCCAGTCAACAAGAAAGACTCTAGCAGATTTCACTTTTTCCCTTGAAAATACCTGCAAAATGTGATATCAGGAAGGAGAAAAGCTGAAAGTAGGTTTGTAACAGTATCAAGAGGATCTGGGGACAAAAGTACTATTTGCTTTTTACATGTGATTTTTTCTTATACTAAGCCTCTGAAAATCTCTTCTATGTGCTCTATTTATTTGGATTGTCTACTGACAATGACCGAAATTCTAAATGTCCGTAACTCCATACAGCAGTGGCAATTACATTCATATCCGATTAAGAATATAAGACATTACTCCAACATTTCTTGCAATTTACATGGATATTAGAGCATTAAAACTCACTCAGTGAAGTTTATTTTCTTAACTGTTTTTTGGTTATGAACTGATCTTGTGTACTATTGAGAGAATACCTATGAAACAGTACTTAATTCACCCTTTCAGTGTAATAAGCTGGGCTAATTTATTTCCAGTATCAGTAACAGTTTTTCTAAAAGTGACAAAGAAAACCATACCTGTTATCAAACAACTGTATCATAATGGTGCACTTTTTCCCCCTCTCTGGCATGAGAAAGTGGTTGGGACAACTTAACTGACCTTTGTAAGCTCCAGGCTCCTTCCTCTACTTTTCTTTGTGTGTGGCAGGACAGTTGCCTCCAGCATTAAAAGGGAGACGCAGAAATAACACTGATGGGAGAGAGCAGCATCATCACCTCCTGAGCCCAGGCCCCAGCTGTCCCCTCTGCCTTTTGCAGAGGAGAGGTTCAGAGCTTGTCTCATCTTAGGCCAAAATTGTCAGTTTTGTGTTAGATGTTAAAAACCTGAGCAGCCTCGTGTTTTCTCCTCTGTTTGGATAACATGGGTGTATTGTTGCATCTGCAGTGGATCCCATGGGCTCTGGCTGGCTGGTGGCTGCACAGTGTTGCCCGTGCTGCCGGTGGTCATCCCGTGTTTAGCCCCAGCAGAGAGGACTTCCGCTGCCGAAGGGTAGCCCGTTCAAATAAAAACGTGACTGGGTGAGAAAAGACTTGCTGAAGCTAGGGTTCTGAGATTGTCTTTGCAAGTGGGGTGGAAATGAGAGCTGGAGGAGCGACGCTGCCTGCTGCTGAGCTATGGGCTGAGGCTGGGGGGCTCTGGCACCCCTTCTGCAAAGCTGCGCGGCTGCAAGCACGGGGCTCGCGGAGCTTGTCCTTCACACAAGCCAACGCTAGATGTCACGCGTAGGAGGGTTATTGCACGGGGACCTCCACTGCCTGATTTGGAGGAGCTACCAGTGCCAGGTGCGGTAGGGACAGCTGCGGGGGCCAGGGGAGAAGCCCGCGAGGGAGCAATTATCCTGTTTCGTTTTATTTTTACAACTTCCAGCTGCAGCTAAGGGTTAACATAATAGACCAACAGCTATACTAATATCCACTACACAACAAATAAAACTGATGTAATTCATACGTTATCTGAAGGAGAATACAATGTTCTCTTCCTGTCACCAGCCTGGCAGCTAGGATCTGGCTCCTCTGCTTCCAGAGCTGATCTAGACTTCAGTATGCCTCTGTTTTAGGTAAGGCATACCTAAGTTTGTTTGAAGTGGGTAAACCGTCATTTGCAGGTGAAGATTACTTAAAATTGCATTTTCAGACATTTGAGATTGTTGGAAGCAACTACACAAATGCAAGCTCTTGCTGCATTTACTAGCAATGTCGAAAATTCAAATGAAGCCAAAGCTGCACTAGATGTTTCAGATAAATCACATTCATTTTCAGTACACTGAGAGCTGTCTCAAATCTAACTGCTCATCTTCTCTTCATTAAAACCTTCAGTTCTCATACCACATTAAGTACCGAGTAGAATAGCGAAAAATCTGGGTTTCTATTTTGCTCTTGATAACTCTTTCTTTTTCCTGGCTGTAAAGATCAATATCTTTATTAATTGAAGTATGAGCCTTAAGTTTTCCATAGATCATGTAGAATTTTACAAATCATATTTTCAGTCCTTTTATTACTTAATATTTGGAGACTTTCTGAGGTGGGGGGGTCCACTGTATTCCACTGTATTTCTCTTATTTCTATCAAAACCACTACAGTTCCCCAATGGTGTTGTGCAAGCTGACCTGAAGTTCATTCTCAGAATTTGGCTGCCTTTATTGGTTTTATGACCAGCAATCAGCTGGTTAATTGATGCCTGGGACCCAGATCCAAAAATTTACTGTCACATAATTTTGTTACTCTGTCAACAGAAATAAATAGATACTGCTTTGGCAGCTGCCATTTTCTGTTAAATTTTGAAGGTTTTGAGAAAGGAATTTATTGGTCATATGGAAGAACCTGATCCAAACAACAAAGATTTACTTACAAACGTGTGCTAACCTGGAAGTGTAGGCAAAAATACCCTGTGGTGTAGTCTCAACAAGTCCTCTCCATTAAAGATTTCTGAAACCTTTCCAGTGGCTTCCTCCAGTGAGCTGCAGCCTCCTCATTTTTTTTTCCCAAGCCTCTGCAGCAGTCCACATACATATTTCCCTGCCACCCTTCCCACCCCAGGTCTGTGAATCAGCACATGCAAAATACAAGTTTACAGTATTTGTGGAAACAGTGGAATCACCACAACAAGGAAGAAAACCGCTCAGGTATTCTAGATTGCTCTCTGTTAGGGGTGTCTGCCATGGTAGATGACACAGATAAATGCACCATCTGAGATGTTGTGTACAGACTTGCTTGTTGTGAATATAATGCTTGAAGACTGAGAATTTCAAGGGACATACATAGGCAGAAAGCTATTTTCCCCCACATGGATTTTTAAACAATGCTGCACAGAGTGAAAATAAGAAAGTGAGTGCTTGCTTCACCTCCTGCTGCTGACCACAGCTCTAGTATTAACTCAATGGTTTAGAAAAAATATGTGCCCAAGCATAGTGACAATTTCTTGAGGCTGAGAGAATGACTACAGCAGGACATTGACAAGCTCTGTCACTGTGAGACGGTATGAATAACAATCGATGTTGCAAAAAGTTGAAGAATAAAACAAAACACATTTTTCATCATCTGTACAATTACCACTGAAGTGAAAGGGAATTTGTGAGTTTTCTGTAGCTTGTTCTATCAAGATAAATGTGAACATATTTATGTAAGTGAAGAACTGGGCAAGAATACAAGGTACCTGGTGAAGCTTGAACATCCTATGGTATCAGGAGGTTGATTTCCAGAGCTGTCTTCACACTCATCTCTCAAGCTGAACTATAGCATGTGGCAATCAGCAGGTCTTGCAGGACATCAGCCATCCCTTCTTCTTTGAAAACCTGTTTCAGTACAATGAAGTCAGCCCCCAGGACCTGGACTTCAATTTTATGTCTGGCATTGAGTCCTGCCAAAGAATTTTTTCAAAGGTTTTCAGTTTTGATTTCAGAATACTTCTGAACCTCCTTTCCAGATAAGTAGTAGTGCAGCTTCTGTAAAGGCAGCCCACAGAGTCAGATAATGGTGTGGTCATAAATGATATAGAAAATGTTAACTAGACTAATTAAAACCTTAAATTATCATGACTTTTTACAATTAGTTAGTTGCCTGGGGGAAGAAAGAGCTGTTGCCTTTTAAATAGCATGATTTAACTACTCGAATAGAAATATGGAACAAAAAAAAAAAAAGAAAAACAGATTAGTTAGTTTTCAAATCCCAGTTTGGTTGTGGGTATTTTTTCAAGTTCTGATTGGATGCAGAAAACAGACTAGAGACTATGTGCAGAGAGTAGAATCCAGTATTTCAGAAACACAACTAAACTGTCTGGTCTTACAAGATTTCAGCTACATTTGGTTATAATGTTACATCATTAATAAGAACTCAGAATGGGAGGGAACTGCTTCCCAGATTAGATAGACCTGAAAACTTGTATTAATCACTATAATCCTAAATTATGGTAGTTGAGGCTAGTGTGATAAAAAGCGAATCTGATCCACTCTTCTGTCCCACCTGTGCTCTGGTGGGGCAATAGATATCTCTGTCCCCTGCTGAGAAAAGTGTTCAACGTCAAAAGAAATTTCAAACCCAAAGTATTTCCACTGACAAGAACTAGCATTTCTAACCTTTATGTGATATTAGTGCAGTACCTTAATGAAAGTGTGACACTGTCATACCTTTATTTACTTAGAACCACAGAACAGCTAAGGTTAGTGCGACCTCACTACTCAAAGATGGGTCAACCGGAGCAAACCAGGGTCTTTGAGTATGTCCATGTGTAAAGACTCTATAACCTCTCCAAACATCCTGTGGCAGTGTTTGACCACCCTCACAATAAAAGTGTTTTCTTGTGTTCAGATGGGTTTGTGTCCACAGCTTTTGGTCCTGCTTCTGGGTATCACTGAGAGGAGTCGGACTCTATTTTCTTTACTCCCTCCCTCGAGGTATTTATGCTTGTGCATATAGTCACCCTGCACTTCATCTTCTCCAGTCTGAACAGTTCTTTCCATCCCTGCTTATATGACAGATGTTTAAGTCTTTTAGTCATCTCTGTGGGTTGTTGATGGATTGACTCACTCTGCTATTTCCTTGTCTGTAGTAACATACAGATACATTTATAGATATATATGTATATACCAAGTGTTTGTGCGTGTGTATATAATTTTAAAAAGATGTTTATTGCAGTTCATATCGTACAGTTGATATTCTCAAAAGACTTACTGGGATAATCTGTTTCTTTATTCTTAACAGTGATTATATTTTTTGCATAAATATCAGAGAGTCAATTTTTTACCTACAATACATAGCGAACACAGAAGGGATACTGGTTGCAAGAAAAAACAAGTTCAAACTGAAGTGTATCCAGAATTTACATTTGTTACGGCACAGCTGCAAAGGTCAGATGCAGATTAGGTAGGACTGAGAAGAATATTTGCTTCTACACAAGTACTGATAGATCAGAGAGAAGGCAACCTTACAATGTTTAATATGAGCATGTGATTTCAAACAGATTTACAGTGTCTCAGCAAGTGACAAATGTTAGAAGCAATGTGTGAGAGAAAGACCTGCTGAACCATAGTACCTGAGGTGCAGGATAATGTGACTAAATATTATAAAGGTTATTCGTAAGTTATGATGTCATATGGAACAGACAGGCGATAATATCTTTTGCATGAGTGTCCTGAAAAAGTGTTTATCCATCTAGTAATACCAGCATTTTAACCAAGTGAATAATTCACAGTCAATGTTTGATGTTACTTGTGCCTGGGAAATGGACACTGTACGAAGTGAAATAAGGCTGTCAGAATGAAAGGCCAGTGCTAAAAGCTTGGGCAGATCAATGGAAGCAGAAACACATTTCCATTTGGTTTATAACTAAGTGATTTTTTGGAAGCTCTCATTTTGTAAAGCAATACTTCAGTGACTGCCTTCTTTCCATGAGTAGTCAAGATTTAGGGTGTTTAGAATAACCTGCAAGTTATCCTTCTTTTAGTTAATTCAGTGACATTTAAAATGGGGTTGGTTCACATAGTCGTAAAGCAGTGAAATAACCCCTGCACAATCAGTATTCAAAGATTATTGTAGTGTGACCTTGGAGTTAATGTTCTACCTAGTGCTAATGAGGTTTTGCAGGATTTAGCATTTGTTCTTTGCCTAGATACTGGTTTAGTCCTCCACCCAGAAGATAGTCGCTGGGAGCAGCACTGAGCGCCAACAGTGCTTCTGCTGTGGGAGCCAGAGATGAGCATCTTCCCATGCTGTGCAAAAGTTTCCACAAAGCCATTTGTAACAAAACCGCAACACAGTGGTCCTAGACTTGTATACTAAAAGCAAATGTCAGCCAGGTGGTGGTTATTTTATCTTGTGCTCAGAATAAGAAGCTAGCCTCAAACCAAATGCAGTCACGGTGTAACGATCCATTGCTGAGTTAGCAGAGAAAAAAACCTTTTCATGAGTTTTTGAGAGCTGGTCTGTATTCTGACTTGTTTTGCATGTCTATGTTTGCACCCAATTGGCTGTATTCATCTGGGATCATTTGAGGATCAGGTTGTAACTATTGCACAGCAAATCCTAAAAGCTCTTGTTGGTTTGGTTAGCTGTCTGATCGAAAGCCCCTGTGAGCTCCAGTATCTATCAAAGCTCAATATACAACCCAGTGTGACCAGAAATAAAAAATTGCCTGATACTAGAAATGAAAAAATTATTTTGTCTTCCTGCTTCTCCAGAGTTATGCTTCAATTTTTTTTCTTGACTTTGGATGGTCTATAATTTTTCTAAGACATTTGTCATTTGGAAGACACGTTTTTACTTTCCTGTTCTCATTATGTTTTCTTTTTGCATATCCAGGGCATTTCCCCAGACTTTTCTTAAAACTTTAGTAGTGACATTTATGTTACTATGGCAGTAAACTGGAAAAGTTGGAAAGAAACCCTAATTTTAGATATAGTGCAATATCTTACCCAAATCAAGTGGCAAGCAGGCAGCTTAGAGCAAAAATTATCCACAATGTATCTCACAGTTTCCTCTGTCAGTGATACAGACCTCTGCAACTTTTGTATGAGTTCTTATTCCTTCTAAAAACGTATGCTTTCAGAGTCATTCTGCAAAATAAAAGCCTTGCTGATAAATAAAGCAAAGCATTTCTGTGCAAGGTGGTGTTTTAGTTTGCTTTCTGTTGTTTCTCTGCAAGAAACTAAACAGTAGATATCCCCTAAAGACCTGCCTGAAGACCCAAGCATGCTCTAAACTGAGAGTCGTGGTATCTCACCCATGGGGAGAAGCAGCAGAGATAAATGTAGGTCTGGTTATACCATATTAGAGATTGTTTATATGGACTACAGCAGTTGTAGCAAGTAATATTAAATAAATAAAAAGAATATTTTCAATGTTTATTTTAGGCCAGTTCTTCATCTTTTCTTCTAAACAGCCTTTAAAGTTCATGAAATTTTTCCAGGCGTACGTTACAAGGATCCTTTTTGGGACCGAATATAGTCCAATACTCAGTTACAGGGAACAGTCAGGTCCTGTTATGCATGTTTAGTGCCAGCTTGGAAAGTGAAATCAGAGGATGTTCTACTGAATGAGTATTCTTCCGTTAATACTGGGGCTGCTGTAAAAATTGGCTTTTTGTTGTTTTAACTTGCAAGAGCAATAGAGTCATGAATCTGAGCTGCATTTCTAGAGTTTCAGCATCCTCAGTATCTCCACTCTAAACCTGTCAACTAGTGTTAAAGTATGGGAAATGTATAATTATTTGCACATCTTCCGTAAGAGGAATATTTAATGTAATGCAAATCAGTTTTCCATCTTTTTTGCATTGCCAGAAAAATGCAAAGGGCTGGAGTAGTGCTAAGGACCAACATCTGGATGAGTCCAAGTTCAGCACCACCAGTCTTCCAGAGACAAATATTACTTTTGCTAGCTAAAATCTCCTTCAGAGTAGAAATTGTTTATCTAAATTTTGATTAGGAAGCTAAAGTTATTAGGTTTTATTTTGTAATTTGATTAATACAAGCTCAGTTTCTTTTTAAGCCATGGAGTTAGTGAGTAAAACAGATCAACTTCAGTATGGTTCAAATAGCAAAGAAGTTTATTAGCTTTTTACTTATTCAAAACTGAGCATTAAATATAATGTACTAATTATTTACCAGTATGTGTTTTTTTTAAAAAAAAACAAGTAATGAGGTATATTAAATGTTTCTTGTGAAGGAGGCTGATTTGGGGTACGGAAGAGGATCCTGGCTGTGCTCTGGTATGCTCCTTTCCCAGTCCGAGTCCTGAGACTCTATGCATATGACATTCAGTCTCAATGTTGAAAGTAACATCTTTCACCATCAATTGGCAGAGATCAACACAGACTTTGAGTGCTTTAATTTCTAAGACCTCTTGGGGACCACCCTGGAAAACTCCAGCTGCCCTGGAAGGACAGCTGCTCACTTGAGCACTGATGCTTGGAGGCAGTGGTCTTATGGTCATGTGCCTCAGTAGCCTGGGATCTAGAACTACACTCTGCCACCATCATATATAGTGTCTTACTCTTTGCACAGCCCCATTTAAGCCAGAAAGCCTCTTCTTGCCAAAAGGATACACTCAGGTATAGCAGAAGTGCATGGTCCTGTGGTGCTTTATCACTTACTTTACACACACCCTGACAAACAGGGGAGATTTCAGCGCCATGGTGTGACCACAGCAGAAGTGCTATGGACCACAGCTGTTTGAAGTCCTATTTATGAGTAAAGGAAGTACAATCTGAAATGCACTGACAGGGTAAAGGAACAAATGAACAGACTAGCTGAAAAAAGGTAATCTGCACTACTGTGCTGTAATACTGTGTTGCAGTGGATATGTAGCTGGTGGTGCATGATGGAAGCTTGGCAGCAAAGGAGACCCACGAGCATTGTGCAAAGTGCTAAATTGTGAGTCAAGAATTTGAATAAGGCACTTTAATGACTTCGGTGACCGCAGCTGTGAACTCCAGCTGGGACACAGAAAAAACTTGTTGATCTCTTGACGAAAGACAGTAAGCAGCGGGGCTGTCTCTTGAAAAGATGGTTGGCAGTTTATCATGAGATGTCCAGTCAGTGAGGCTAAGTCAACATTCAAGATGAAGGGGTTAGTAATCTCTCTTTTCTCTCCTCTGTGGGCCTGGGGTACCTTCCCATCCAATTTATGAGTTCCTGCTGTTTTTTTAAATGGCGTCTTGATCCTCCCTCTGAAATCTGAGACCTGAAGGGCTATCCTGAAGTTTTTCCTTCACACTGAAGGAAAAAAATCAGTTTCCAAGCTTTCTGATGGATATTTCATGCCTATCACCCTTCTATCCTGTATGTATGGATGTTAGCAGAGGCGCTATCTTTTCTAGCAAGCATCATTTGGGGTAACCTATTGGGTTCCCCTTCAGTCAGATAATTTGGTTTATACTTGACCTGTTGTGAGTAGTGTGTGACTCCTACAACTGTAGGTTCTCTGTGCCTTATGACAACCTGAATGAGGCAGGGAAAAATTATTTCTGTTTTACATGAAACATACATAGAAGATATTGAAATGAATTATATAAGATGACACGAAGATTTATATAAGATGACACGAGGATTTTGTGCTGAATGAAATGCTTTAATCCAGCCTGTACAAAAATTAAGCATCCTTGCCACCTACACTAACCTCTTTTTGCATCTTAGGAGAGATCTTATTGCAAGAGGGAAGAAGATTCTCTGATCAAGTGGCAGACAGCTACAAAAATAACAATCCGAAGTGAAGTGTTCACTGGATGACTTCCAATGAAATTTATTGCTTGATGTCTTCCTGACAGGTTTCTTGAGAGTGTTTAAAGATTGAGAGCTGACAGTGTTTGAAATTTTGCAGCAGAAAGTATTAGTTTCGTGCATTTTTTGGGGGGGCTTTTTTGGTAGTTTACTTTTAGTAAATTGGTACTTAATATTTCTTCTACTATATTGGTGCTGATTGAATTATGTTACTGTGACCTAACATTGAAATATTTGGCTACTGTGACATAGCTGAGCAATGGCACTTGATGGGTTTTGGCAGGAGGGAAGTGGGCACAGTAGTACTAGGTCATACGTTGTGTTTAATACACCCCTCAACTGACCAATGAGGTCCTTTTCCTGATTTTTGAAAGCAATGTTTTTGGCCTCAGTGTTACGCGGGACAAAGAAAATATCCTTTCAGTAAAAGCTGTGTGATGCTGCAGAACTTTGTGGGGGGGCTTTATGAATTGCTGCTTCTTTCTCTTTGAAGAGGTGATCTGGCTGGCTAGTTCATGACCTAGAGTTGCTCCAAAACTATGTCCGTAAAAATACCAAAGGACCTTGTGATTATGCACCTTTTAGAAAGTCTCTGGCTACATGACATCAAATTGAGAGGGTATTTGTAAGGAAGGCAGCAGCCTTAGTGGAAACTGACTCTATAATGACTTGTGTCTCCTGAAAGATTTAAGGGACTTATTCAAAGAAGAAGCTTGTTGTTGATCATCAAGACAAACTTAGGAGTCGTGATGGGAAATTGATAGTTGGTGTCCCTTTTTGTCTGTGTTGCACATCAGTAGTACTGGTCAGACTAGTGCTTGTGATTTGGTGCTTGTGCTTATGAAGAAAAGTAGGTGAAAACGGAAAGTGTCACTGAAATTAGATTTGTTTATACAGATATTACATTCTACTTTGAAAGTCTTGAATTTAGTTTTCTTCAGCAAATTTATACAGTGTCTTTGTGGACCTTGTCAGCAGTGCTGCTAACACAGCATGAAGCAATAACATTTTAAAAAGTGATCCCACCTTTCCCAGGACAGTGACTGCTTTACCTGCTAAACTCCTGACACTGTGCTGATCTAAAGGAGAATAATTCTTTGTTTACCTTATTTTGTTGTGTAGTGCACTTGATACAAAATAAGCTACCTGCAGGCACTTGTTTTGACAGTATGAGTAATCGGAATTTGCTGAATTTTGAAAGCTGTAAGTTTTCTTTCACAAATGGGTGGTCTTTGTTATCTTTCTTTGATAGTTGTCCAATTCTTGAACACTGCTGCATTTGTGAAGGTGGTGTATCTGAGCAGCTGGCGCTTCAAAATTAAAAGATCTGTTTTTTAACAAAAGGATATGACACATGCTGCATTCCTCTGCTTATCCCCTCATTTTCTAAAGATCAGTTGCTGAGATGACTTGTAATGTCTTTTTTCATTAAATAATCTACTGAGCCAAAATATTTTTCAGCCAAACGTAGGTGCCAATGAAAACTGAGTCACAAACACAGTGCAATGAATCATTCAAGGTTCTGACGAGATTTTGGTCTTTAGTGCTTACAGTTGACATATACAATTGGCCAGCACAATGACATGTTTTGCTATGACTTGTGTTCAAGGGCGCTTACGCTCTGTGTCAGAACAAGAATATTTAGAGGATTTGCACTGTTCTGTGTGAGTGTAAGGTAAATACAAACTAATACAGGTTCTGATGCTTTTCACTTAACCAAAATCTGCATTTACTTGGAACCTTCAAAAGCCTACACTGGAAATACAGCTAGGTTAAAATGCAAGCATGTAATGCCTGTAAACAGGAAAGGGGATGATTTAGCTAGCAGCACAAGTGCTGGACCTGGAGTTCTTAAGGGAACTGAGCGTGAGGTTCCAGGTGCTCAGAAGGAAAGGTAGGAGGCATGAGATCTATCCCCAGACTATGGCAGAGAACCAAATACTGACCAAGACTAGAAACCTGGAGACACCTGTATCCACTTCTAAAGGAACAAAAAATTTGCAAGCTGTGTACAGCTAAGAAACTCCGGTTTACTGTGTTGAATTTGCCTTTAAATCATTACACAAACTGCTGACAAATTATCTTGGTCTGTTTAGCTCAGCTTTTGTTTTTTTGTTTTCTATGCTCTGCCTGCAATAAGAAGCAGTCAGCCAGGCAGATGCATGTCAAAAGCGATGCCAAAGCCTGACTGTTCCGTACAGCAAGATGTTGTGCAAATGGTCTGGGTGAGCCCTGGATGCTGGATCCTTAGAGCCAAAGGCACAGCACTTTGTTGGAGTATGGTTCAGCACACAGAGGTCGTGGAATTTAGTTTGTGTTCCATCATAGCCAATAAACCTTGTCTTTCTGGAGGACCAGCCCTTCTAGGCTAGAAGTTGTGCTGCTTCACAAAGATATGTCCATTTTGCAGGAAATATGCCCTTGGATGTCCTCAGAAAATTGTCTCTGAGGTTTTCATAATTCCGTGTAAAACTTATTGTATCAGACTTAAAGACAAGCCTGTGACAAATGAATGTTATAAAAGAAGCTGCTACGGCACACTGGCTGTGCTTGCCTTGCAATGAATTGCACTCTGCTATTCCCTTTCTTCTTCCCTCTTTTCTTTGCCAAAGATCTGGAGATTGCTTGACCTCCATGCAGTCTGGAACACAAACCTCTGCACAAGCACTCTCCAGTAATGAGAAAAATTGTCTGCAGCCAGGATGGATGAAATTGTGTGCACTCTCTTCTCAGTCAGTTCAAGACTGCGCAAGAATCGGAACAACAAATCTGAATATGCCATTGAACAGATGAGTTTATGGCAAACATATGCTTTCTTAATGAACTAGAGAAGTCATGGGAAACCTTTTGCCTCCTTATGACAGAGACTGAAAACAGGAAAGGGGGGAACACAAAATTTTGAGTTTGAAGAGTTCTGTGATTTCCCAAAAAAGAGTATTTTTTTTCCAAAAGAAAGCACGTTGACATGTGAACCTTCACCCATATCCCAACCTGATCGCTTTGTCTCTTTTTTTCCTTTTCAGGCAATGTTAGATCAGTTTTCCATGAGCAGTGGTACACTTGCTGCAGGTGGAAAAGCCATTGCAGAAAAATACCCATTCCCAAATTACCTCTACTAGGAATGGCAATGTGGATTCATATGAGTGAATTAGGATTTATGACAGTATGTACTCCATTGCAGACCTCAGTTTTCATTGAGGTACTTTCTTCTGGCCCAATTCTGTCCAATTTACACTGTACTTTTCCTTTGGTCCTTGTGGATTCCTAACTTAGTTGGAAAGCCCCAGTGCTGGTCAGAAAGATACCAGTTTAGAAATGCCTACTGCCTTCATAAACCAATGTGTTAGGGCTAACAGCTCACAAGAGACAATTTCCATTATCTTTCATGAAGAATTTGAACTCCAGATAATTGTAAAATTAACCTAGTGACTTCCTGTGCTGTCCCAGTTGTTTGGTAAGTGTTATTTGTTAAAGAATCATCTGGTCTTAATTTAAAGGCTAGGAAACCAATTTAAAGTTATAGAGAATGTCCACAAATGACAAATTCCATCAAATTTATTGGTCTCAGTCTGATTAAAAAACTACTTTAGAATTTGTTTGGCATAAAATTTATTCTTTTGGGGAGTAAGGGAAGAATTAACGGACTCTGTTTTGAACTTTTGCCTTGAAACTATGGTTTTGTACTGCCAAATTTTTGATTACTATTACTTCTATATTAGAAGTCAGTCACTAAATATAAATTTAATATGATGGGAGTTTCAAATAGGTTCAAAGTGAAGTTCTTAAATACTGATCTAAACTTCTTATGAGCAAGACCTGATATAAAGTTATAGCTGTATGAGTTCAAAAATAAAGCAAATAAATGAAATGTGGGAATTAAATGGCACACTCTTAGTTTTCATTCATTATCTTATTCATTAGTCTCAGTGCATATGTCTCTCCCTCTGACTACCTGTGGAGTGTACAACTAGTTTGTCTGCACACAAGAGATCAGACCAGTGACTGGGAGTCTGCTGTCCTTCAAGAAGGTCACAGAACTATATTATAGCTCTGTCCAACAGACAGCTAAGTCTGACAAGACAATATGTCTCAACAAAATTATGTTTCAATACAGATTCCAAACATCAGTAATTCAAAAGCCACTCTGTGCAATGCAATGATCAGAGTAAAAATGATAGCAGTATACACATGGTTTCAAAGTTACCCTGGCCTGTGACAGCAGTGGTATCATCTATTAGTTGCAAATATCATAATTTTCTTCCCAAATTCTCCTTCAACAAACAATACAAGAACAATAAATAGAATTTATTCTTTGCAGAGTGTCATACTACTGAGCTCCATGGTGACCTTGCTCTGAAGGACTCATGTTTATTTAGTAAGGTCTTCTGGAACCCCAGTCTTTTTGCCACTCATCTAGTTGGGTACCAGAGTAAACCCCAGCTGAAGTCAATGCAATGTAATAGTGTAAACTAAAGAAAGTAAAATGAAAAAACATGTTAGGAATTAAGTATGTAGTCAGAAATGTCAGGATCCTGAGGTTTCCAGACCTCAAGTGAAAAACGTGCTAAACTTGCCTCTAGTTTCTCTTCTCCTTCTAGAAATTATACCTATTTGGCTCCATGGCTCCTAATGACAAGTTCTCTCTCCCTTGCTTTTCTGAGAAATCAGAGAGAAACAGTCAATAAGGAATCCCTACCTGCTGTAGCATGTTACAGAACCAGCCTGTTTTATTTTTCCAGTGTAGAACACCATTAAAACACTCTTTTCTTGTAATTGACTGAGGCAGTGTTTTACTCATGTCTAGATATGACTTCCTGAGCAGAAGTCGTACTTTTACAGCTGTACTGTAACTCAGAAAAAAATTGAAAGGGTCAGGAAAAATTTTTTCTCCTCTAGCTTCTAAAAAATATAATATTTTCTGTAGTTTTTTACTTTGTCAAAGTCTGCAGTGGATGCTAGCCAGTAAGGAAGTGAAAACTAGTCAAAGACTGCCCTTGTACACATTTTTAAAGTAGACTACCAAAAATGCATAATTTTTTCCAACATTTTTATTGGGTGGAGCGCGGAAGGTGATTCTCCCTTCACACCCTTATATAAATATTTATAAAGAACAGCTTCAGCTTAACCTGAAAGGAAAATTCTGGGACTGCTTCAGAAAGCCTGTGGTAGGAAATAAAAAAACAATTTCCATTAAACTGCTGGCTCTGAACACGATGTCGTAGACTTGGCATCCATCACGGATTTTGAGTCAAACAAACGGCCCTACAGAAAACCCTGAAGTTTTAGACTACATCTTCACAAACTGTCTCTGTTACTCACAAACCACAGGAAAAGGAAAGGAGGAAACACTTTACTGCCTTGGGAGAGCACATTAAATAAACGTGCTGTCCTTTTCTACCTCCTCACTGAAAAGTAGAAGAATAGTGAAAGGATAGCTTATCTAAGGAAAAAAAAATGTAGTATCACAGCCAAAAAGGAAATATATAAAGGATCATAGGACAAGCATATTTATTTATTTTTATTTTTTTTATTTTTTACAAAAATAAAGAGACCTTTAGTAAGAGGACTGAGGGTTTGGATTTGCTTGGTTTTTTTCAGTGTTCTCCCCTCCTAACCAGCAATGGGAAAAATCAGGAACAGGTCTAAATTTGGTACTTGGGAATGGTACTGAGCTGAGTAATGAATTTAGATCTGTCTCTATTTTTTCTCTTGCTTCTTAGGTTAAACTTCATAACTTTTGAGTGACTCTTTCCAAGGTGCTGCAGTTAGAGGTTTCAGTGCCTTGTAAAACAGAGCTGAGGCTGAAAAATGATCTCGGTGTGCCTGCCTACCCTGAATACTTCGTGCTTATGGACCAGCACTGGTAATGAGGTGTTTGGAAAACAGCTCCTGTAAGTAGCTTTAGCTTTCTGGGACAAATGAGTGGCATTTAGACCCAAGGATCTGTGCGAAGTTCTTCCTCTTTGGTCTGCAATGTGATGGCAAGGGGCTGGTGTATGCTCAGCATCACTGGCCCAAATTTGTCTACATGCACTGGACACAGACCCCCTCCTGCAGGTAGCTCTTGAGAGTCCACTTTATCCACCTTACTGTGGTCCCTACTCACCCTGTCACAAACACATTTCGGAAAAGAAAATTTTTTTCAAGAAAGTGGAAGGGGTCCCTTCTAGCATTCCAGCCTCATTTATAAAGAATGGATTACTTGACTACCTACTTAACCCTATTTTGACACAGCTTGAAAGAGATAACACAAAGCTAATGTATTTTAACCTGGAAGTTAACAGAGTCATCTTTTTAAAACCATAAATTTTGTCTTTGTTGTGCCAGGAGACTGCTGTATTTCTCTATACTCCTATAACACCTGCAGTACACGTGGGTATACTAGGAATGTTCTCACACTGACTTACCAAGGGGACTCTGCTTCTGGTTAAGTATCTGAGAAAGCGCTTAGTAAAGGAGTAACAGCATCTCTTCCCATTCTGTCATCACCATTGTAACTGAAGTTGTTGATTTGACTGTGATTATATAAGGTGAACATATGTCACAGAAGAGCTTAGCGAAACAACTTTGTCTAGGCTGTCTGCAAATTTGATTTAAATACTATTTTGCATATTTAATACATGCCGAGATTTTGAGGCCCGACACAAATAAAATGAGACAATGTCTGTAATTATTTTTATTTAACAAATGAAAAAAATGAGTTATGAATACCTTCTCAGTTGTCACAAAGCTGCATATGATTCTATCAACATTTAAAACAATTCCACAGATCATTTTCTGAAAGGCTGTTGAGGATTTCTATCATTTTTGCTTTCACATCCTCTACTGACAGAAAATGAGTTCCTTTGAACACCGACTTGATCTTTAGGATCTCTTCACCATAAGCCTCAGTCAATAATTGAGAAGTTTCCATTGTAGATTTCCTCATTTCACAAGACACTTGATTTTAACTTGCTCTTCACTCTTACACACTGACATTTTCTGACTGAGGGTAAGAAAATCTTTATGTTTGTATATGCATCCACTCATACTCAGTGAAGTGAGTGAGTTGAGCCTTGTTTCACTCTGACAGGTTGGAACATGTTCTATGACTATCTCTTTGTTTCTCCCATCCCACTTTTGGTTCCCGAGCTATAGGGCTAGTCTTGATTTGTTTGTGTTGGACCTTGTATAATGCCTTCTGTAATTAAAGCAAAACTGTAGAAAGAGATACAAAAAACCCCACAGCTTTATGAAATGCAAGGTGTTTTGGATGAGTGGGGAGAATTGGACAATACCAGCCTCTCTCCAAAGTCTCTGTTTGTGTTTATCTGTAGGTAATTACTACTTTGCAGTTATCTTGTTTACTCTTCTAATTAGGAAACCACAGTTTAGTATACCTGCCACCAGTTAGGCCTAAACTGCTTTGTATAATTATCAAATGAGATGTTATTAGCAAGCCTTTAAGCAGCTCTCCCTATCAGTGGTCTTTGTAAGTTACTTAAATACTTGGATGCTCATAATGTTATCCCAAAAGAAGGCAACATGTTTAATTTTATTTGAATATTTCTGCTCTACTCTTCTGTGCAGCCGGTGAAACTGCACTGTGGTTATCCTGAGAAACAAAGTTCCTCATCCAGGTTCCTGGAAAAAGACAGAAATATGCTGTTATATCAGAAGAGTTGTGAAGATGTTACATTTAGTTCAACATATCTCATTAATACTAGTTTTAGAGGACTGAAGCCTTGCATATCTCATTTTCTGGCTCAAAAATATACAATCCTTCCAGGATTCCGAGAAGCCTTCAGTAGGAGTGATTGAGGAGAAAAGTGTAACTGTAGAGCTATTGCTGGAAAACCAGACAGTGCAATGTGATTCCTACAAGCTTGGACATCACGTAGTAGCCGCTTTGATCCAGGTAGCTTTGCTGGAAGGGCCAGACCCTATGTGAACACCAGCCACAGGTGTATGTCATGCGTGTTGTCTGCTCGCACCTTTATCTGGAGGAGGTGGTGAGCACTGACTGTACACCCCCAGCAGCCACACAAACAAGTGTTTGCAGAGAGGGTCTGTGGTTAACTCCCTGTGCAATTAGCTTCTGCCTCACTCCTATGACAGCTGCGTGTAACCACAAACAGCAGTATGCTGCAGGTTCATCTGTTGAATTTCTCCAACGTGGTTGGCCACTTACTCCTATGCACCAGGGCTAGAAGTATGAGTAATTTGTACAGTAATACAACTTGTTGGGGCAGAGATACCTCAGAGTCCTTATCTTTGTGTTACTGAAATTCTGAGTTTGGTGTTTCCCACTCAGTAAGTTAGGTCAGCTTGAGAGAAAGAAACAATAAAATATACATATTGCTTCGCATTTTTGATGTTTAAAGATAGGCTTTACCCAAGTGTGCAGGGAAACAGAAGAACAAACGTTACAGCTTTATGACAAATCATTGCAACAAATTCTTACTAGAGTTTTGATTAATAAATCATTATTTCACATTTGGGAAATGTGATGGATTTATTAGTGCGGATTTTTAATCCCTGACATAATGGAAATATTCAGCAGTGCTGCTCAATGCCTGATCTCTGAATTCTCATTCATAAATCTAAGTCACATTTCATAGATATATTTTCAAGCACTGCTAAATACAGTTTAAGTAAAGACTTTTATAAAAGTGTTTGTATATTTCAATATGATTTAGATGGACTTCTGCTTCAAAGATGAGATGAAATGATTGCCTAATTTGTAATGGAAATGAAGTTTTAAAAGTATGCAAAAGTAGATATGACTGGCTAATCAGCCATGGACTTGTTTTTCTACTGACATGCATAAATTTTGTCCCCAGCTTGACGAGTTTAGACCCTGCAATAACCTTATATTTTTGCTTTTTTTAGCTTGATTTCCTGCCATGCATTTTCTGACTGGAATGGTCTATAATGTTTTATTCAGTTTGCCTAAATAGTATTTAATTACTCTGACCCTTATCTGCCAGAACTGCACCGCTGCAATACCAGGTCTACTTTGAAAATAGTAAAGTTGGACAGGTAAGCCAGACTTTTATCTTGCTTGGCAGGCAAAATTCAGTGTAAGTGGATTTGAGAGAAGGAATTAGAAATTGCTGGTGCCTCTCAGCTTATTTTCTACATCTTTTAATGTGATTGTCTGGATATTTTCTCAAAGTTCTCTTTCAGTATTGATGTTCTTTGCAAGGCCTTGTCCTCAACCTTCTGTAACTGAGGAAAGTGTTCCAGAAAAGTGTGGATTTTCTCAGGTTTACACTGACATTTACTTCTAGCTGGAAACTCAAGATTGTACTCATCTCCAGAAAAACCTCTTGAGGTAGCTCAAAATCAACCTTGTAACAATTGGTACCTTCTAATACCGAAAACAATGGGAAAGAAGAGGGGAATCCCTCCCTAGAATAAACTTGCTGCTAGGGAAGAGGACAACTATCCTGAACATGCAATGAGTTTCTGGGATTTCACTGTAATATATCTGTGTCTTTGCCAGACTTGTGAATCTTTAGCAACTACAATAGGTGAGCAGATCAGCTCAGGCGACATGAATTCTGGCATAGTAATCTGTGTTAGTGAGGCATTTCATCTGATTTATGTAATGCAGTCATGTAAAGTACTGACCCACCATGATATGTTGCTAAGCCTCAAGTTATGGCAATGTGTTTAGATTAAAGGACAATGAGAGACAGGCCTGTGTTCGTAAAGAATTACGTTTAAGCAGCTCCTGTGGAGCAGTTTGTAGTAAAACCCATGTAAGTGCTGCACATCTACTGCTACACAGGTCTGGAAATACCATTAAGTTGTCTGAGCTGAGTGGCTTGATGGCTCTCTTACAGGCAAGACTGTGTAATTTAGTCTGCAGTGGTCATCTGGCTTTGAAGAAATTTAGAGTGGAGAAATACTGCACCCTTACCACTGAAACTCCTCTCGCTTCGGTTATACATGGAGCAAAACCAGTAATTGAGATATCTGTATCTAAAGAAAATGCAGAGTTTTAAACTGAACATTTGCAGGGTTTTTTGTTGTTTTTTTTTTTCTTTGTTGATGAGACTGTCGAAGAGCTCTTCTCTTCAGTATTTGATAGCTGACATGTTTCCTGCTCTATCAGGTAGATCTCTAGGCTGCATTTCCCAGTTAGAGGGTGTTTTGGTGTATCAGTTCCTACACTGGGTGCTTACTCACCTGGGGCAGCAGAGCTCACATGGAAGTGCCCTGACACCCACGTGACTCTCCATCCCCAGTTTCTCAACTGTTAGATAAACATTATAGAGGATTTATTTTTTCTTAAGGCATAACAACTTTTTAGAAGTGAGGACAACCTAAATAGAAATTTTCATTATTAATTACATTGATTCCTCCATGTTTCTGAAATTAGTACTATTATACATAGGACTTAAAATTGTGCTAGTCTATGAGAAAAAAAATTCCCTCTAAAAAGTCTGATCGAATTCATGTACAGTTAGCATTGCACAGCTGATCGCTACATTGGTACTGCAGCTTACACATACCTGGATAAAAGTGTATTTAAAGAATATCTTGTAGAATTGGCTGAAAATTATCAAGTTTGTTTGTATTGTGAATCTGCGGGGAAACTTCATTGTTGAAAAATGCCATGGAAGAATGAACATCTATTTAAGCCGTAGCTCTGTGTTTTCTAGCTGGGGCCACTTTTGCACATTAGGATGTCACTTTCTGATGTAACAGAGGTGAACATGTTAGTTTAGAGCAAAGAAGCAGTGAAATAAAAAGAAGGGCTAAACACATCCCAAATACTAGTCTTGTGCTGAGTATTTCAGAATGAAATATCCCTTGAGACAAGGTGATGCAGTAAAGCTCAAAGATACTTGATTCCAATCAATAACAGCATAAAATCTCATTTTAACTGTCTTTCCACACAAGCAACACTCGGTGCCTGCTAATAATATTGTACTGCATTGATAACTAAACAAAAAAAATTGTTATTTTTCTGTAATGGATGGATAAAAATCAGATCACCTGGATCTTCTGGAGCTGATTAGGATATAACAACCTGATGAAAGCAGCATGATTGCAATTTAGTATTGTCAGGTTGGGATACAGCCTGGTGAGCCTAAGAGCTACTCTTACCCCTTATTTTTGTATTGTGATTTTGACAGTCTGTGCACAAACAATATTAAAACATATTTTTGAAACTGCATAGCTCTGAGAATGTGTTTGGGAGCTGTTTGCTTTAATGTCCATCTTCGGAGAGATTAGACAAAGTAGGCTGCACCCTTCACTCATGTCTGTGTACTTTGAGATACACTCAGTGTCCAAAACTGACCCAACACTGCCACTATATTTCAACCCTGATACATCCCAACAAGGGAGCTTGCCAAAGGGAGAGTGGGCTTTGGAGGAGAGTCTTGTGACTGTGCCCCAAAATGCCTGCGCTGAAGTAACTAGTTCACCTGTTTTTACTGTCTGATACTTAAACACTGACCACTGCTAGCCCCTTATTCCACTCCATTTCTTTCACTGAACGTGAAAGATACAGAGCATGGGGGAAGATCCAGCATTTGACTCCAGCCAGGCACACCACTCAAACACAACAATGTACATTAAGTTTGTCCTTTTTATGAAATTTAGAAGATAAAATATTAATAATTTCTGTACACAAAGCACTTGTGGGCATAAAGATATATGTAAAGCCAAGGCCCTCCATAAGCTTCACTATACATAATGGCAGCCTTATTGACTGTGCCAGGTCTTGGAGGAGATCGGTGTTACAGGTACAGTCATACCATATCAAATACTCCTGGTGGCTGAGAACTAAAACTGGTATGAAATTCTGTTGGACATTTGTCCCTCTGGCTGCATGCTAGTAAACAGCACTCCAAGTTGTACATCTGCACTATATCTCTATGGGCAAGTAGCTAAGTAGAACAGGAGAGGTTCAGTAGGTTGGAGCAGTTAGTGCTGAGTTTCCTACATCTGCATAGTGTTATTATGGGCCTTTTTTTCATCAGGCTAGGGTTTAGCCTGGGCTTGAAACAAAAATCCATACTATTGATGTAGTTTGAAGGTGTATGAAGGATCAAGGATTGTTTCATTCCCTTATATCCTCTTTGTGGCTGGCATGCTTTTGATATCCACCTCAGCTTGAGCCTCTAATTTAGTTTCCTCCAAAGCAAACCTAATTCATGTACATCAAAATTACCCTCCAGAACAAGACAGAGGGCAAGAAGTGGAGATGATCTGAAGACCACACTTCATAACAACAGTTTCCTTCAATTAATTGCATATTTTTAATGTATATGCAGCCATATCTACCCGTGACACCATCCTATGTGCACAGCAATTAAACTGTCATCTATCCAAAGAAATCGTTGTTGATCTTCTTTGTATTCACAAGTTTAGAAACACTTATCTAGCAGATGTTTAAGTTCAAGGCAGGGCTGAGTAGGCAGTTTCAATATGAAATTCAGCATGATAAAAAATTTCTGAGTATATGGGATGCCCTGGTGTGCAAGTGAGTGTCCCTGTCTCTGTTTTTCTACCACAAAACCTTAGTAAATGCACTTATTGGGGCATTACCCAGAAGATGCAAGATGCTCCCTAATAGACAAGTAATAAAAGTGAACTGAGAACTCCTGCCAGCTCTGCCATTTGCAACTTCAACCGTTCCCACAGTGCCAGCACCCTGTTATTTTTTCTGTTGGATATTCCCATTCCTGCTTAACTTCCTTCAGCTGGAGCAAGGTGCAGGTTAGAAAGAAAAGTAGCATGAAAGAAATTGACACGGGGCTATGCTGGAATTGCAGGCACCTGGGTCTGCTGGTAAACCTTCAACAGAACACTCTGAGACTAGGAACCATCAAATTATCTGTTATTACTATTCCTTTGTTTTTCATACTTCAGAACCATTATTAAGGTATTACTGTCATCCACCATTCTTAGTTTGCTGTATTCTTAGTTTGTTGGCTTCTTCCTGTCATCCTTTTCCTTTTTTTGTGTGTGGTTTTTGGGGGTGGTTTTCTTGTTAATATTATTTTAATTCCTTGTTAAATTAAAAAAACTCAAAATCAAGAGTGCTAATAAAGAACTAAGACCTCCAAACCCCCAATGTTTGAAAGTGAAGAAGAAGAATAGTGACTGATGACTTGTGTGTAGCAACACAGAAAATAAGTTAATTTTATGACGGGATTTTGAAGTTTGCCATTGTAAGAAGCAGCCACTGATTCCAAAGCCAGTTCTGCTGAAATGAAGGCTTCTTAATTTGTCTATGTTGTGTTTCAGCTAGAACTTCAATATTTGAAATCTTTTTGTACATAAAAGAAAACTAGAAACTTAGTTTTCTTCTAGCTATTAAAGAAATCAGGATGAAATGAAGTAGAAAGAAAATGGCATCACGTATATAAGCACAGTGGATAGCAGCGTAGGAAGTAAAGTGATGAAATGCCTTACAATATATGTTTTTAGTAAAGGACAAAGCCCAGACTGTTCTTATTCAAATAGTATGAAGACATACCATTATGTTTATCTGCTGGTATCCTTTGTGAGTACACAGGGTCAGACTCTTTTCAGTGGTGCCTAGTGACAGGACAAGGGACAGCAGGTACAAACTGAAACTCAGAAATTTCCGCCTCAACATGAGGAAAATCTTCCTTGCTGTGAGGGTGACACAGCACTGGAACAGGCACCCAGGGAGGTTGTGGAGTCTCGTTTTCTGGAGATATTCAAAACCCACCTGGAAATGTTCCTGTGCAACCCACCGCAGGTGAATTTGCTTTAGCAGGGGGGTTGGACAGGGTGAGCTCCAACCCCCACCATTCTGTGAATGAGTCTGTAATGAGAGAACTGCTAAAGGAAATGGCAGGCTGCTACTTCTTTTACTAAGTCTTTGGGTGAAAATCTAGGCATTCCTGGTTTTGTCGTAGTTCCATCGAGTCTTAAATCCAGTCACTTCAAAACATGAAAACAGTATCTCTGTTTTGAATAGTGAGATGTCATTCAATGGAAACTGCTACTGTTAATAAAAGTCCTAGTTTTTTTAGGGATTGTTTCTACTAAAAGGAGCTTTAATTTTATGCTTAGTATTTTAAAGTGAAAATATTGCTCTTTTTGTAATTCTTTTAGCTTAAGTGTTAAAAAATAAAGTATGTTCATCACAATTATATGTTAATAGTAATACAGATTATCCTTATTATTAGCGACAAGGTTTTCTCAGAAATTTTTCACCTATTTTAAAGCATGGCTAATACACTGAAAGGTTCTGGAAAATTAGTATTTCTCAATGGAGTGGTGCAGTGTACGTAATTTCCAAGATTAACTCTTTGGCACCGATCAATAAAGGAATGCAGAAATAGTGTGATTACAGAATCTGCAAAGCTGACTCTGTGCTTTGAATATCTAATTCCTTGCTTGACACTGGAAATCTTTCTCGTTGTACATTACAAAGAGTGATTTTAATTTGGTTTTAAATTCTAAGGCCATAGGATTATAGAAATAATGTCATCGATTTTCCCATACACAAAACACTCTAATTTCTGGTGATGCATACACAGTGTAACATGAACCATATTGGAAAAAAAAGCGCCTTCCTTATTTATGCTTTATTTTATTTCGGAAGATGGTAAAGAACACAAAGAAGAAATTTGTACTTGCATTTCTACTTTCAAAATGCTTCAGAGGAGCATAAAACAAAGGCTTTGGAATACAGTTTTCTTTATTCTTATTGTAAACCATATGCAGAGAGTAATCTTTTTTTCATTTTTCCCCTTAGTCTAGTAATCACTTTGTTTACTATGGCAAAATAAGCAGGTTCACACCTTGAACTATTCTTTTTCTTTCTGCATTTTCTGGGACAGAGGCAAAAGAATGGCCAGTCAATAAGAACAAATCATCATAATTGAAAAGAACAGTATGATTTAATTGTTGCCCAATTCATGGGCATTAAAATTCAGATACATTGTGAAATACAAGATAGTGACAGAGAACATGAATTGATTCTAGTGATAGAATATTCTCTCACAAACAGACAATAGCACAGACTTTTATCCAGTTCTTAAGCTGATTTTTAAAGCTTTTATCTGAGCCCCTAGCTAGCTTTGTCAAAAATAAGAAAACATCTTGACATTTGACATTATAAAACGAAATGGAATCTGTAGCTGTAAAAATAAATACAATTCATGTGTTTTTGTCTATCTGTGCCCAATTCTGAGGTAATCATACAGTTTTTATGTTTTTTATACCTGCTTAAATAAGAACTAATTTTTTTTCATTCAAAACCTATTTCATCAAATGATCCAATTAACTGTGTCTGTTATAGTAATACATGATGTTGCATGTCAATGTACAGATCTAAATCTAGCCTGATCCCAAATTAGACTGTTGGGCTTTTCACAAGTGACACAAAAAATGTAAATTCACATACTGTAACTCCATTACATGAACATGTGAGTCCTATCAAGCAGTATCTTCAATGCGAACTTACAGGCATAATTGAAAGATAAATTTGGCCATCTATGATCACATGCCAGTTCAGCATCTCTCTGGAGACCTAATTCCTTGTTGTCCTGTGGTCTCTTTGTGCTGCCAAGCTGGGAGCTCAGGGTCTTTCCCTGGAGCTCAGGGATCACCTGGGTGGTGCAGAGCCTGCTCAGCCACCGGCCCGGGGTATGGGTGATACACTAAGCAGGGGTGGGTTGGGGGGACGCTACACCCAGGCTGTCACAGCGGCAGCCTGAAGATATGGATGCAGAAGGCATAAGCTCGCACAAGCCTGAGATTGCTGTGAATTAGGGCCTAACCAGCCATCTCCAGAGTGTTGCAAAGTTGCTGAAAGGCTGAATTTGCCTTTCCCGCAGTGCCTTTGGTATAGCGGTGAGGGCACTTTAGCCAGCCCCACGAGTGGGTTGGATGTGTACATTTTTTTTGCAGGCAAAATATCATCCCCAGTCCTGCAAAAAAGATGTATCTGGGTGAAACTCTGTAAAGAGTTTCCCTGGAGAGGTAAAAAAAAAAACATCAACCAAAAAAATTATGAGGATCTCTTCACCTCTGTGCAATAGGAGAACCAGACAGCCTCCTCCTCCAGATCTAGCAGATCTTTGGAGAAGACAGAGCCAGCTGCATAAAAGGCTTTCCTCTTTACAGCAACTCTGGATCTGGATGGGGTAACAACTGAGATATTCCCTATGGATTTTCCCATTCCACAGCTTCTCTGTCCAAGCTTCAGAAAATAACTATAACGTAATCTGCCTTTTTTCATGTTTCTTAAGTTTGATGGGGGAATAATGTGCATTCCTCTTGGTCATGGTCTAGTCTCGCATACACCATTTTCATCCTGTCTGGATATTTTCTATTTCTCTTCCATTTCCACTTTTTCTCTAAAAAGTTAAGAAAACATTCTGAATGGCCTGAGAAAATGTGTGAAATGGACACTGATTGTGAAAATGGCTGTTTGGAAAAGATTGCATGTATTTAGGGGCTTGACCCTGTCTGTTTATAGCTGAGCGATAAAGTTTCAAGAAAATCAAATTCTTAGTGGATTAAAATAGTGAAGTGTGTGGGGGGATTTGGCACTGAGATTTTTTCATCTTAGTAGTATGAACAAATATCCATAATGGATTCAAATATCCTCAGAAGGATGGGAATGGTCTCCAGTAAAATACCCCTTATACTCTGGTAACCTTCCGCTACAGTCCTACTATGTGTTGTTCCCAGTTTGTTCACAAAGTCTTAAAACAGGACAAAAACCACTCTGGGAAAGAAATTTATTTGCTTATGTCCATGGGAAAATAACTACACCGAACTGTTCATGAAAACATACCAGTGATGTCCTACTTGAATAAATACCACTGTATCTCATTTAGATATGGAAAAAATGGGAAGCTATAAAACTTTGCATCATACAAATATTGGTCCTCTGAAATCTTCATAGTTAGCAAGCATAGAGTAGGAAAAAGAGTTCTCCATTTTAAAGTAGTAGAACCAATACTGGATAGAGAATGTCAAAACTGCCTAAGAGATTATTCAAGACCAAGATATTTTTAATCAGTGGCCTCTGTTTTTTGGATATCCAGCCTGAGACACCATAAGTGGAGTAAAGTTTCAGAAAGCCTTGAGCACCACTCTCTGAAAAACTGGTTGCATTAAGGTATCTGAAGATGAGCACCAAGAATTGCTGCATCCAAAATAAGTTTACATCAGAAATCCAAATTCCCTCAAACTGGTATTTAGGGAGGACCTACTGCTTTAGGCAGCTCTGAAATCCTAGGCACCATGCACAGTGTGTATTTATCTCTGACACTGGCAGATATAGGTAAATATCTTCTACCTATTTACTGAATAGATTTATTTCAAGAGGTTTTTTTTCTGTTAACTCTAAGGAGGATTAACTAAATAATTCAGGGCTAGGAATGCTGTTTTTTCATTGATAGTTTAAAAAAACAGATTTTTTTTTAGGTACAAATGAGATGTAAGAAGAAAAAAAAGTGTTTTTTCTTTTCTAAACCAAGAGGTTGTTTCAGATATTATTTAATGATCTTCTAAGATTTCAATTTTTTCTAATTTCTATTTCTTGTGATACGTAAATAGGAAGGAAGTATTAAATATTGTAATGTTCTTTCATTAAGACAATAACATTTCAAAGGCTAATGTAAAATCAAGCTGCTAAAGTTTACAGTTTTTCTGTCCAGCAGTTTGTTTATACAACTGCCCTGAGTAGATGCTATATGCTGCTTAGCAAATGGCCTTTAAGAGTTTAAAAATAACTCAGTAAAGCTACTCAAAGGTAACACAACCGTTCTCAGGCATCTTAAATCGGAGTTAAGAAAAAAATAAGGTTTTCTCATTAGTTAATTATTCACTTCCTCATCAATGATTTATATGTAACAAGCACACAATTAAAATGTTCAAGAGAACTAATTATGCTTGTTCCTATATATGGGACCACAAGCTTATTTTTCAGAAAAGCAAGATTTTAAATCACAAAAAAAGTCCTGTTTTGAGGACTGTTTCATCTGCTTTTATTAAACTCTGGGTTGATCCCATGTGAAGTCAGAGAAAACAGTTATTTTATAACCTACACTGGTGTGAGGGTTTTTTTGCAAAACCTCACTGATCCCCTTTATCAGAAAGATGATCTTATTTCAAAATTCCTGACATAATAAATTTGTAGTGTTTCTCTAAACTGGTACAAATATGTAAAATTTGTGCTTTTAAAAGCTTCTGCTTTGAGTAGCCTTACATTCCATAATTGTGCCTTAGCAATTGTCAAGCTTTGTTGCATGCCCCATTCATGAAAAGTATATTTTCTTGGGATGATGTAGCTTAAAGAATTTGGCTCTAAAACTTCCCCTACCTAGAGCTTCAATTAAATTATATTAACTTAAAATATCTATGGAATGATACTCCTACAAAAATATTAAAACAAAAACCCTCAACAAATTAATGGTTTGGGTTTATGAAAATGACCCTTTAGAGTAAGTAAAAAAGTTTTATCACAGTTTTGGTAACTTGCATGAGTTCTTATCGAAAAGAAATCTTTCACATGTTCTTAATGAATTTAAAACTTTTGTGCTCTAGGTAATTTCAGTTGTATGCTCTGAAACAGTAGACACCATACAGCTTGTGCTTTTTATCAGGGAAGCCTACAAAGCGAACTGCTGCTTCATTAGGACTGCAGCGTTTCCTTGGCCTGGAGATCGGGTAGCGGACACTGCCATCAGCCAGCCAGCCAGCATCGCAGCGGTCATACCCCAGGAGCTTCCAGGCAGCAAATATCTGGCCAACTTTAGCAATCTGAGCTCCATCCTTCAAGCATGCCTGAACGGCCTCATCGTAGGTCAGCTTGGTTGGATGAATTAGGTAGTAAAAACGACCTAGTAAGAAAAAGAAGAAAAAACAACCATTAGCAACGTGGTTAAGATAACATGATAATGTAGTGGTGGCATTTTAGAAGAAATGGAGGTGTTCTACTGCAGTGGTTCATTTGAGTCTGTGCAATTTGGATGTTGCACTGTTAAAAATATTTTAATTTTGTATAGTGAGGTCATAAGTAATAGGAGTGGAAAAAAAAGGTAGGTAGGAAAAAAAAGAGTATTTGAACAAAAAAAAAAAGCACTATATTTATTTCTGTTAACTTAGCATGACATGGCATCCCTACTGTCACCTTTACTCAGCAGTAACCAAACTGTTGCAATGTATATTCATCCTCAGAGGCAGAAAAACAGAAGAAAAAGGATGGGCAAGAGAGATGATGGAAGACACCCGGGGATCTGGAACAGGTCCCCTGTTCTGCATCTAACTTTATGGTGTCAGTTGTGTTTACCAACAAGGTGCCAACGAAATCTGTAGATTTCAGGCAAAGCAAATCTCATGCAGCTGTAGCCTACTGTCAGAGAAGGGAAATCCCTTAAATGCCTAAAGCAGCACAGCTCTATGTTATGTTCCCAGCATTAGCTTAAAAGCATCATGAATTTTCGTCTCAGAAGCATTAGCAGGATCTGCCTTTGATAGTGTTTGGATGAGGGTGGCTTGATGTAGCACACACAGTTTTACTCTCTGATAAGGCTGTGACCTTGTTTCTGATTAAGTACAAGTTTTTTTTTTCTTCCTGTAAGAAAGCTGAGATACTGCACAGCTTCTCAGAAGCAGAGTTTGAGTTTGTGGTAGATCAAAACCATGCCTGTCCCAAGCCTTCGTTAGTAGTATCAAAGCCACTCACAGCAGTTCTGCAATTCTGTTTCTTTTTAGGCAACAAATGGTATATCCTTACCGTCAGATGGCCTTGAATTGATAGAGTTTCTAAGAAAAATGTGCCTCCCTCACAAGACAATCAAAACATATGCCAGCAAGTAAAGCTTGAAAGTAAGTCTCACATACTAATCCACGAGCAGCAATAATACTAACATTAATTTCATTTATCACGGCAATATAAATTCATTATAAGGCTTTCATTCATTATAGTTGTGGTTATTTATCATGACTGATTTGACAATGAACCAAGTGAAAGGTAGGAGTGGACTGCAGAGGAACAGTGTTTGAGGGAATAATATTTTCCAAATAAATTCACATTTTCAATCTGACTGTTCTGTAAGAGGCAAGATAGCTAAACCCAAAGACATTTATTCATGTGGGGATCTTCCAATACCAGTGCACACTCCTTACTTCTTAACTAATGTACTGTAGAATAATATCCCTTTTCTTCCTCACAAAAAAACAGGCAAACACACAAACAGAATTCTACAGTTTGAGATTACATTCTTGGTGAAGAAAAGGCAGTGAGCACAATGAGGAGTTACACCAGCTCTAGAACTTTGCAAAAAACACATAGTTTTTTCCAAATGAAGAAATGTCAGGTCAGATGACAAAACAAAGATGATTAAATAAACTTTGTGTAGAAGTTGGAAATGGTATATATGAAAAGAATATTTTTAAAAAAAGGCATTTATACTTACAAAAGACAGCTGTGGCAGAGAAGGAACTTTTGAAATATTTAATTGCTGTCAGAGACTATCTACAGTATTTTCACAGAAAATTGTTGAAAGCAAATAATCTACCATTTCATAAAATGCTTGCTTAACTCCACTTCAGCATTTACAAGACGGTGTTCCTAAATAGAATGTTCATTAAGTGGAAAACTGTTCCTATTATGTTATGAAGAGGCTTCCCCAAAGCAAACAGGACTTCAGACTTAGTAGAACAGGTATTTCGACTGATAGTATGTAAACTACACCTAGCTTATTAGTTACTTCAAACCATATGTCGATGGAATATAATTTCCTAGGGATTTGCAGTAAGGTCAGGCTTTCAACATATGGCATCAATAATAAAATCTCATACTTGGCCCCTTCCTTAAATAGGAGAACTCTAATAGTAAATCCCACAGGGGTAGCATGTGTATCCAGAGTGTCTGATTAAATAAAATTTTGTTAATAAATTTAGAGCAGATTTGCTGGTTTCCCCCTGACATTTGGTCAGTAGGGATCCTAGCTGCTGAACCTTAATGTTTATTAATTGATGTGGAAGGAAAGGAAGGCATTAACTGTCTGTCTCTCACTAATATCTGGTAGTTGGGTTACTCCTTCAGAGGATAAGCATACACAATTTGACTTCTCACATCCAAATCATGGGGCAGAGGGTTTCTGCAAACCTGATCAAACCCCAATTATAACAGCTATTTTAGGCTTTTGCACATAACAAAACAGCTTAAAAAGGAAAACTGGAGCACTTGACCTAAACACCTTACATCGTTAATGACTGTGGGAGTTTGAGGGAGGTACCACCCTTGGAGATTTTTCCAAGCTTATCTCTGAATTTAGAAATTTGGTAGTAAGTTTCTATATTGCAGTTGGGTGTACTAGGCAGTGGATCATGATCATCAGAGACACAGAAGGTTGTACCATCCCATTTGCTATTTTCTGCATGAAAGCGCTCATGCAATGCCTTCAAAAGAGGGCTCTAAGAGGAGAGCTCAGAGAGGATGCCTTCATAAGCAACCATCCATGAAGAATATAAGCATTTAAGCTCAGCCCTAAAAATACTCCTGGCACAGTTTAGTTAGTGGCAGCCTCTTGCTCAGCCTTCTAGCTTAGATGCTGTGCAGGGGCACAATCTTTTTCTGCTGGGTGGCAACAAACGTAGGAGGAATGCTGAGTGTAAATCTGCCTTTGCAGCCAGCAGTTGGCATGTATGACAAAAAGCTTATTGCCACAGAAAAGCAAACTGCTCTAATTTGTGGTTTCATATGGCCATAAAGGCATTCTCAACAGCCAGCAGGGTACATCTGTAGCTTGCACAACATGTAGGCTCTATCATCTGCTCAGCAGGCTTGGTTTAGTACATCTTACAGCAATAATAAACACTTGAGAGAGGCCATTGGTCCTTGAATTTGAAGAATATGTTAAAAAATTGTAACAGGTACTATACTGTCTATTCCTTTAATCATAAGGTCCTGGCAAGTATAGTAACCAGGTAACCGATTTGAATTGCCACATTAAATATTTCGGAATAACTTTTAAAAAATCTCTTCCATTGCCCCCAATGTCAGCAGTGACTCTGGTGTCTCTGAAGCAACCATTTCTAGGAAAGGGCATGTAATTTTATTTTGGGTGTGTCTGATTCTCTTTTTGGAACAGCAGCTATGTGATAAAATATTCTCAAATGGTCAAATGAGCAGTCAGCATGCAGAGTTCAGAGTTGACTTTCTACACCTTTCTCCATAAATGGTGGAGGTTGTTAGCTTATCATATGATTGCTAAAACTAAATATTTGTATTTTTAACTTCACTATCATGAGGTTTTTACTTGATTCTGTTGGAGCTGATAACTCAACTATGCATCGTGATTTTGTGTGCAAAGTATATAACAAAATACATGTTAATGAGCTGAAAGTGTGATACAAGCTCTACTTACATCCTTTTTTCTTTGAAGATGCTTAATTATAGAGGAGCTGATAGATCTGTTTATATTTAGGTGACTTAGAGGTTCCCAGTGCAAAAGATCCTAATGTGGGGGGTTTTTGAGAAACTCATGTTTTTTTTCTTCAGAAGCTCTTTGAAACCAAGCAAATAATAATCACTCAGTTGTACCCTCAGATGTTCTTTGTCCTGTGCCTTTTGGTCTCTGTGTGGAAGATTACAACAAAAGGAGTCATCTCCATTTATTCTTCCAAATCAGTGTGTAGAAGCTGAAACTGACCCTCAAGAGGGAGTGTATGGAAAAGGAACATCCCTATTCCTCGGGGAAAGGCAAGCAGATGTATTCAGATGGCCTGCAGCCCTTACAAACTTCTGGATCATGATAGCTTGTCCCACCAAACCAGGTAGGAACCTTTTGTATTTCTAAAAAGAACATGGACTAAAGTGTCTCCTACTTTGAAGGAAAACTGGAGGAGAAATCAGCTGTGAGGAAGCAGAGCTGAGCCCTCAGACATCACAAAATTTCAACACGGAATTTCCAAATTTGAGTGAGATACATCTCACTTGTGCATATTCATTTTCAATAATATTTATCAACACAAGGAATGTAAAAGCAGGCTGAGAAACAGATTGCCATCCTGTAGTTATCCCTATACAGTCAGAAAAGTTATGTTATTTCACAATATTTTGATGAATTTAATGGATAGCATTATGCTAATGTTAGTCTTTGCAACATTTTATGAAACACAACATTATATAGTCTTATAAATGGCAAAATTGTGAGTACTACTATTTACAAAGCAAATAAGTATGAATTTACAAAGTATGTACTATTTCCAGATTTTTGGTGTAAATAGTTCTATGAACCAAAAGAAAACTTGAATATGAAGCAGTTATACAGGCAGAATGAAATATTCAAGTATTGCACTTATACTACACTAAGAAAAGAGGGTAATTCCACAAAGTACTGAGATTATTTTATATTGTATAACAGACAAACTCTGCTAAAACAGTTTACCCATACAGGCAACAGGAATGCATGTAGAATTCTTCTCTAATAGTACAACACCCTGCGTTTTTTTTTTTTTAAACCAGTATTTTTGGTATATTCTTCTCATCATAGACGGGATTCAACAGTTCCAGATTGAAAACACTGAACTTGGATTTACAAGACTTGCATATATTTTAGACATACACTATTTATCTATCACTACTGAACTATTTAAAATTGACACCCCCCTTTTTAATCTCAGAAATCCTAATGTATTTGGGTTATTTCCTTAAAGACAATCCAGTTAGTAGAAATTTAAACCTTACTATCTCCCTTTCTTCATAGCAACTCCCTTAACTGACACTTTTTGAGATTTTTTTTTTTTTAAGCTCTCCTTATACTCCCCTGATTCTGAGGCCCCTGGCATTTTTCCAGTTCCCTTACATAAAGCTGAAGGCTTCTCTGTTTCATACCATCAGGAGACTCTAGCAGTCACTGCCACCACCGGAAATGTGTGGTGTCTTAGCCAGTTCTAGTTTTACTTGGCTGTTCTTGAGCTGAGAGAATCAATATTGGGTGTAGCAAAAATAGCCCTTTGCCTGTAGCCAGTATCTTTGGTATTTGCAACTTGGTGGCAAAATGGGTTATTATAAGCTTTCCCCTTTACAGTGAAAAAGCTTAGTATGCTGTCTAGCGTACATAAGCTATCTGAAGTGTTGAGCTGAAAATAGGAAACTGACATTTTGCAAGAGTAACTGGGTTTATTTGGGATATTAAGGTAAACCTAGGACATGAATAGTGGACAACACAGCAGTGACGTGTGAGGATAATGTAAGCTTGTGAGTTGGTGGTTTAGGAAATGGATGCTGAGAGAAACAGAGCTCAGATTTTCTGCTGACACCTTAGGAAACTTACATGGCACAAATTTGTAGGGAACTAGAAGAAAGGGTGCTCAAGTCTATACATCATCCTATTGCTCTGTAGTGTTCTGTCTTGCATATCGGTTTAACCAACTCGGCAAAGATGCTACTAATTTTAGTGTCCTCTCTTTGCCTTCTCCATTACCTGTATATCTCATCCTCACCTTACCTCATTGCTCCTGCTCTCTCCCTCTGTCTCTTGATGTATTAATGCACAGGCAATATTTACCTGTCAGTGCTTATATTTTTGCAGAATTTTTTTTCCTCTTTACTTAAGGGAAACTGCTAGTGTGCAAAAGGGTGATGATTAGTGATCAGCAGTAAAAACCACTTACTCTGCAAGCACTTAAAATAGCGAAGCTATCATATTTTAATTCTTTGTCCTTGTTTATTTTATTTCTGTGTTATTTCTATAGCACAGGGTTAAATCTGCATATAAGACATGAGCTCATATAGAATTTTGGCTTCGATAAATGAAGCAAGTTAAAAATGAGCCAGTGTGTCCTATAATGATGTACAATGACAAAAATCAGCTAAACTTTTTTTTATGGACTGCATCCAGTCTAATTTCAGATATTTTTGGTTTGAGGATTCAGGGTCTTTTTAAGTATGGAGCAGACTTAGCACCAGAACATATCTTCTGAGAGCAAGGGTTATGCTTATTTTCTGGTGCGCTGTAAAACAAAAAATGCTTCATTTTGGATAACAAAACTGTGCATAAACAGAAGAGGTCATGCTTTTTGGTCTAGGTGGGCTGCAAGCCAAACATGTGCAAACTTGCGCAGGAATTATCCGCAAGTATGATTTTGTAGAGGACTGTAGACTCCTTTTGCACATGTCCACTTGCAGCATTCCTCTCATTCACACACACACTTTCTAAATCCTTTTCAACCACTAGATCAAACCTGAAATGTCACAAGCTGAGATAGTCATTTCATGCCTAAAGTAACATCTACTAATAGGACAAAAGATTGAAGTGGCTAAAATAAAGTTTAGAGCAGACCAGGCTCATAGCAAAAGCAAACAGGGTTTTGGTGGTGCGCCAAGATCAGGAATTGGGCATAAAAGCTAGAAATAGCTTTGCTGATAAGGAAGTATTAGTCATATTAGACCTGATACATAAGCAGAAGCTGCTTGACACAACAATACAGATAAACTGGTGATCAGAATGTTGTGTTGTTTAAATTTTAAACCATCGTAATTATGATTTAATTCAACAGGAAAGCTCAATTAATGAATTGTAGATTTCTTCATCACTGTAACTGAAATAAACTGGGCAAATACCAGCATTAAAAAAGTACATACAAATTTTAATGGGGTGAAAGACGCTGCTCCCAATACAAGTTCTCATTTGTAAAAATTTTCTAAGTGAATATATGGCAAAGATATCTTTACTCTACATGTGTCCTTTTAAATTGCACCATAGTATTTTCCAAACCTGACATAAGTTTGACAAATCAAGTGTCAATTCCTGCCATTGAAGTTTCTTTCCTAAGCACAGAAATAGCCATTTACAAGGCAGGACTGAATAAGGCTCTTACCGTTAAAGTCTGAAGTAAAACAAAAAACATCATATCGGCTTTTATCTTTATCCCAGAACCCATAATTTCTGACTCCAGGTACTGTGTTCTTCCCTCCGCAAGGCTCCCTGGGCTTGGTGATAGGGTACTGCACGGAGCCATCACTGAGCCAGCCAGCATTACACCAGTCCAGCCCTGACCTCCAGGCATCATAGAGCTGGTCAAAGGAGGCGACGACAGAGTCTTGGTCCAGACACGCTTGCTGAGCCTCATGGAAGTTTAAGTTGTAACGACCCAGACGTGGAGAGTAAGGGAATACGACACCTGAAGCGGTAGAAAGAGGGTGAGTTACTGGACACGGAATGAGCAGAAGAAAGGGAAAGAGCTTTTACGGTCACCAGAAGGAGAAATAAAAGTTAACTCCACAATGTGTGTCAGACTGTTAAGTTGTTTGATTTCTGGGGAAAATGCACAGTCAGCACATCAACTATCAGGTTTGAGAAGGAGGTAGGGCTGCTACCTTACCTAGCTGGCACTTCTCCCCGTAACCTCATCCTTTTCCTGATGGGAACCGTGCCAGGTCTGCACATTGCTTCCATCTGCAGCTTTGCTGTCCCCACTGTGATCTCATCCTCATGCACTCTGAGAGTGCTTAAAGATGAGCTAAACTGGCTGAAATCTTGCATCTACATGAAATTTCATCAGAATTTTCCCATTTATCTGCTGTAGGAACAATTTCTTATTTTTAAAAATTAAAATTAAAAATTAAATTAAAAACCAGCCTAGTACTACTTTTTATGGTAGGAGATTTGGGGATTTTCTGGCAGTCATTTGGAAAGAAGAAATTGTAATACAGAAGCATATGAGCTATTCCTTTGCATACATAGACATTAAAATGAAATGTTTCAATTGACACAATAGTGGTACATTCTTTGCATAGACCCTCATCAAGGTTTCCTGAGAGGTTTAAGACAGTTGGGTTTTGTGTATTTTTATTTTATTTTACATTATCCTAGGAAAAGGAAGGTATTTCATGCTCAGCCTAATAACAACATTTCCAGGCTAGACTAGTAGGAGGCATAACTTCAGTGTCCTGAGGTCTTAAAGTAGGAAATCTATAGGGAAATAAAATCAGTGAAGTCACATGTGGCTTTAAGGAGACTCTTCTGCTAATTTTCAGTTGGATTTTGACAGTTTGTCACCACTTGAGAAGGGAGAGCTCCTCACAGAGGGCATCGGGGAGCACAGTTCCTGAGACAAGACAGGTTTCCACAGCTACAGATGGTGAGTCATGTAGCACACAGCATGCAGCGGTGCAAGACAGCCCTAGTAAGAAGTCGTGTGAGACACCACCTTCCCTTGCTATTCCTGTAGTTGCCAAAAGCACTACTGGTTTAACCAAAGGTCACCTGCTGGAGAGCCAGCAGTGACCATTAAGCCACTGTGCAGGGAGCATGAGCCTGCCAAATGTTTCCTTCCACCACAGAGGACTAGCTGTAGGTTGTTCCAAAGCCCTGTCTGTTGCTCCTCAGTGAACCATTGCAGATAGACCTTCTTATAACAGAGGATGTTCAAGTAGAAATGGGAAACCTGGGGACACCTCCAGAATTGTTTCAGCAACAACACTTAATTAAAATCATCACCCTTATCAAACAGATATTTCCACAGTATTTGATCTGCTTGTTTTCTGAAAAGGATCTGTAGTTAAAGATTACTCCTTGAAGCATGAAAGATGTTTCAGAAAATGCTGAGGAATCACCTCCACATGTGGCTTTGATAAAAGAGAGAGACTTGAAACAAAAGGGTTTAGAAACTGAACCCAGATCTAAATTTTATGGTTGGCTTTAGCCCAGAGTCATAATAAACTGAAATAAAATGGCATCAGAGAGGGTTCAGCTCAGAATGTTTATTCTCAAACTAAGTGGTGTAGGATGCAGAGGAACTGAAGACAAGGCGAGATGAGCCAAAAACTTTATATTGATATACATATTCATATTTCTTTTTACTTTCTCCCTGCTGATGAATTCTCACATCTAGAAGTTCCTTGTCTCCAGGGCAATGGGGCATAGAATAGAGAAATTACATAATGGCCATGCAAGACTGTCACAATGCAATGAAATCATTCTTCTTTCTGAACATTCAAACTCACTTCGGTGTCTATTCCACTAGTATGTTAATGACTCCTTACTTCGCTCATCTATCATCCAAGAAGCATTATTTTTTTAAATAAAATTCTTTGTTATTACTAATCCTCAGTGACTAGGTCCAAGAAAATAAAGCACGCAGGGTAATAATAAAAAATATTTTGCTCTCTTTCAGAAATTAACTAGAGAGTCTGCTGAAGTTCTTTCCTTTTGTAAATCCTTTGTTAAAGGGCTTTTCATTTATTAGCTGTTCTGATCTATAGAGCATGAATGAAACACAACATGTACTTTTAACTAACTTCATAAACAAAAAACTATAGATATCTCCCATATTTTTGAATCTGTTTTTACTTCCTCCTCCTCCCCTCTATTTTAAAAAGTTATTTGGTCCACCACAGTGCTAATGGATAGAAATATCACTGGCTATAATAAAAATGTAGCAAATGTCAGAGAAGCCTAAGCTTTATTAGGTTATTAGAAATTCAATACTTACTATTTTTCTGGAACTACAGAAAATCTCCAGACAAATGACTCCTTGTCCAGGACTTGGGTCTGATTTGCATATTCATGTAAAAAAAAACCCCTAAAATCATCAGAGATGGGTATTTTCTAGCCAAATTCTAAAATTACATATCTCTAAATTCTAAAATTACAACCCCCTGTGTTTTACCACTAGACAAAACACTCCCTTCTAAATGTTAACAAATTAAGCTTAGGAAGTGGAGGAAAAGAAAAAATTTCAGCCTCAGATGGTTAAAATCTGGTTATTTTGTGTGAAGGCTGTGTTGAGGAGCCTTAACTTGACCTTAGTGATTCTATTCCTTATCCTGAGGAAGCAGCTGAGACACTTGTTGAGCCTTTATGGGCAATATTAATTAACAATACAGACTTCACAGAGTGGCTCCTCTCCCAAATACACGGTTCTCTGGAACAGGTCCTACCCCCAGGGAAGGACATCCTTTTCTCCAAGCAAGAGAGGAAGAACTTGAGACACATCGATTTAGTGGAAAAAAAATTTATTAGAAGAAGAGAAGGGCTGTATGCAGCTTGCTGTATGCACCTGTTACAACGCAATCAGAGTCCAGAACACAACTGTTGTAATGGAAATTAGGATTTCTGCCATACTGGAACACAAGAACTGGACCTGTAACATATTCTCCCCATAGACGCACTTGTATTTCCACGAATGTCTTTCATTCAATTCTAGAAATGCATAAGTTTTCTATTACTGTGGTTTTTAGGGAATACAAAAGATATTATATTTGTGCTTATATTGAGAGTCTTATACTCAGGTAATCCCTAAATCAGTTGCTACAGACACATTGTCAGTGCAAGGAGCTGTAATGGTTACCCACAACAACTTAGAAAGGTCAATTCCTGTAACAATTTATGGGTGTCTATTCAGCCAGTACCATGCTCAATTAGCAGTTTTAAGAGAATTTACACATAGAAAAAAATAACACAAATTTCTGACCTACACAGAAAAATGATCTTTTTACAGCCATTAAAGTGAAGAAATTGGCTTCCTTGAGTTCTAGTCCAAACAGTAAGTTTTCTTGTAGCCAGTGTAAACACCAGGCAACATTAGAGTTCTCTACATACTATACTGTAGGGTACAGTTTTATGCTGGCAGGTTCATACACTTAATGGTAAAATTTTCCATGCCGGACTTCTAAAATTCAGTAAAAAGTCCCACATTTTCCTTAAGACTCCATTTCCCTTTGTCTGCCAATAAGACTGTCAGAGATGTGATCATTAAGCACAGGCTCAATGGGTGGGCCACTAGCTGTTAGCACCTATCAGAATCCCAGAAAATGAAACTGCAACTTAAGATGGTGTCCCTTCAGCCCACCTCATTCTATAACAAAGCTGTTATTGGGATTGCTTATTTCTGATAAATCCAGGTAAACGAACTAGTCTTGCCTGGCTTGAGGACAGGTTATTTCCTTATTTTTCTGCAGTCTTTAACAAAATATCATAGAATCATAGAATCATAGAATGGTTTGGTTTGGAAGACACCTTAAAGATCATCCAGTTCCAACCCCCCTGACAGGGGTAGGGATGCATCCCACCAGACCAGGCTGCTCAAGGCCCCATCCAGCCTGGCCTTGAACACTTCCAGGGAGGAGGCATCCATGGCTTCCCTGGGCAGCCTGTTCCACTGTCTCACTGCTCTCACTGTGAATAATTTCTTCCTAAAATCTAACCTAAATATTCCCCCCCTCCAATTTAAAGCTGTTTTGCCTTGTCCTATCACTACATGCCCTTGTAAAAAGTCCCTCCCCAACTTTCTTGTAGCCTCCTTCAAGTACTGCAACAACACTATGAGGTTTCCCTGGAGCCTTCTCTTCTCCAGGCTGAATAATCCCAACTCTTTTAGCTTGTCCTCATAGCAGAGGTGCTCCAGCCCTCTAATCATCTTTGTGGCCTCCTCTGGACCCACTCCAACAGTTTCATATCCTTCTTATGTTGGGGATTTCAGAACTGGACACAATACTCCAGGTAGAGTCTCATGAGAGTGGAGTAGTGAGGGAGAACTCCCTCCCTCGCCCTGCTGCCCATGTTTCTTTTGACGCAGCTCAGGACATGGTTGGCCTTCTGGGGCGTGAGCGCACATTGTCAGCTCATGTCTAGCTTCTCATCAACCAGTACCCAAGAACTTCCCCACAGGGCCACTCTCAATCACACTGTTCCCCAGCCTGTAAACCACGGATTAACCCGATCCAGGTGTAGGGCCTTGCACTTGGCATTATTGAACCTTATGAGTTTGGAGACTGTTGCTTTTCTTCACTCTCTTTAGGCTAATTAGTATGAGTTCTTTTGTTGTTTCCATTTTGGGGTGCTATTTCCACTTTTTGCTGCTTTATTTTGAACTTTTTACTTTGCCTTTGTCTTCCAAGTAGTATTTGTCACAGCACTTGCTATCCCAACTGTGTCTGCGAAGACCTGTTATCCTGTCACAAAATGAATTACATTGGTCTGTCATGACTTACTCTTGACAAACTCCTATTGTCCTTTATAGGACATTTTGTTGTCTTCTAAGCACTCACAAATAGCGTATCATAGAAAATAAGTTTTATAGTAGAGAGAACAACAGATTGCCATACAAAGGTTATTTATAATAGTTTTTTATATGAATGAAGCAGCAATAAACAGAAGAAACAAATATGACATACATTATTTGGCTAAATCTGATTTCTGCTGCTCTTTAGGAGATTTTATACTCTATATTTGTCAGCTATGAATGCCCTATTACTTACACCCAAGTTAAGAGAAGATGACTAGATTAGAAAATAATTGCTGTGACAATTTGGAAAAAATTGTTTATATGGAGCTTATGAATTTGTTTTATCTATTTTGAACTATGAAGTCTGTTTTTAAAGAGATGCGTGTTCTTTTTCTAACTCCACGTCTGACATAAAGGCTAACATACCTCCAAGAAAGATCATAAAACCTGATGAGTTTTGGGTTTTTTGGTGCCACCCAAAGAGTTAGCTTTTGTCCAGAAGCAGCTTTCTACAGAAATTCTGAATGGCTTTATCTAGATACATATATTTCTGGTACTGTTGAAAATATGAAGTAATTATTTTATAGCCTGTGTTGTGAAACTAATCTGTTCGGTTATGACCTCTCCCTGAAGACAGAAAACATTTCAAAAAATTGCTAACAGAGTAAAAATCTGCCTTTGGCAGTTTAGTTTTGTTCCACTTTCTTTGTCACCTGGCACATAAATCTCATAAAGGAGTAGCACACAAAATCTATATAAATGAGGACTAGTGCTGAAGTCTCTGCATGACTGAGAAGCCAAAGTTGATGTAGTAACTATAGTGTCTAGTATTCATAAGAAAAGAAATTAATAAAGCACAAACATAAAGAAATTTTAGTGTAGAACAGTAAAACACTGTCACAAAGAAAATTTAATGCAATCTAAGAATTCTTTCTTGTCTTACGGCTTAGGCATCAATATCTACCTGCCACAGCAGATCTTTTAATATGTTAAGCTTTTGGCTCTCAGAACATTTGACAAAGATTGTAAAACTCATGATCCGTATTTTATGTGCAGGAGGAGAGTAAGAACAGTTCAGTGAGAAAATTGCTTTGATGACAAGACCATCACAAAATGTGTCCTTCTCTCTGCAGTAATTAGCACTTCTTGCAGCCACCATGTCCAGCCCAGCCCTCCTGTCCTTAGACCAGTCCTTGTACTTAAGGCTACAAACAGGATGATAATCATGACATGATGTAATAGTTCTTAAAGCTGGTGGTTGTGAAATACATAGCTGTAACTGCTAGTCAGCACTGTCCCACTACCGCAGCAGGGAAATACTGTCATTCTGCATTAAAAAATAGTGAGAGAAATATACCAAAAACATGTAAAGTATGAAAAAAATACAGACTGAATCTAATTCCACTGTATTTTTCAAAGCTAAAACCACCCAATTTTTTTGACAGTTTATTTAATGACAGTCCCAGGAGGCATTTCTCTTCTCCAAACGTGAAAGGGGCTATTGAGGCAGTGATCAACTATTTTCAAATTGGCACATTAACATGCTTTTCCTAACCAAAGCTATACAGTTTGTACATTGGAACAATAAGCTGTTTTGCAGTGTTAGTGGTCATTCCTGGATATAAATGGTTTTGTCTAGCTGCCAGTTACCATCCTTATGGCCACCATCTCGGGACGTTAGGCTATTGATGCAAATCCTTCCCACTGTGAGATTAACCTTATTATTTATAACAGATGTAGAATGGGGTATGTATGGGCTGATATATTTTTATTCAAAAAATGATATTTTTTCCCTTAATCTGTTCTGCATTGCCTAAATACATGAAACAGCAATTAAAGCCAGCATGGCATAAATCCGCAGAGGAGATGAAAAGAGAAGTACAGTGTTATGCGAACAGAGGAATACATTCCATTAACTGTATATGTATGTCCACTGTAAATACAAGTGCATTTTAATCATTATCATTTTAGAAGGAAACTTTCAATGAAAATTTGACCCAGAATCACTGGACGTACTGTAATAAGCAGGACTGACACACATTCACTAGTATTTTCTGACTTGAAAAGTTATGTTATAACACGAGGTTTTGCAAGTGAAATATTTCTGTCAATTTAGGAAACATTTAGGAAACATCAGAAATGAACAGTCTTGCACCTGTCCCCTGTCTGATAAAAATCATTAAAAAGATATTGTTCCAAAGGTTAGCCAGACCCTAGTTAAAATAAATAAACTTTCTTTTGATTCCTTTTATTCTTATGAATTCCATTATATTGGAGGTGGGGGAAAAGAGGAAGGAGTGGGGCTGTTGTACAGGATGGGCTGGAGTTGGCGTACTCCTGAGGGAGACAGTGGCTAGAGTAAAAGCAGTAAATTAGAAGGGACGGTGCATATCAGAAGGTGACCCAGACTGTGTATCCAGTGGGGTGGTGATATAACATGAAATAGTCACAGTAACAAAGGTAGAAATGTTCTGGTTTTCAGTGGTGTTACCGTATGCAGTGAAGTTTTCTCATTGTTTCTTACTCTAGTATCAAACAAATATTGCTTTTCAAATTTGCAACTCTGTATGTCCTCAAGTATTTTTACCAAGTTGCAGCAAAACTTTCTGACCTGAAGGAGAAGTTTACTTCTGAGTTCAGTGCAGTGCTTTGAGGAAAAAGGCAAAATACTGCTGCTTATATAGATTGAATCTCATCCAAAATCTATCTGAATTTCATACAAATAAAGAAAAACTGAATTTTTGATCCTCTTTAAAAACCCGTTTCACTGATTTTTTTAATTCTTCTTACTCAATTGCTTTCAAGAATATCGCTGAGGGCAATAACTACAGACTGCATGTAGGAGTTGTCTTGGCAGGTGATACAGGGATCTACTTTATGTAATTACAAGGCTGGAAAAAACAAAAACATTGTCTCTGGAAAACTGCTTTAACATTTTTCCTCTTTGTAAGAGGAATTTTTGCTGAATTTATATTTGCTGAATTTAAATATAATTCAGGTGTTACCTACCTTCCAAATTCAGAGCTACCACTGCTGTATCATCCTCCAATCCTTCGATTACCTCACACTTATATCTTCCATAATCCTCCAGTATTATATTCGTGATTGTAAGAGAGGCATCATTTTCACTGCTTTCCCTCAGAAACACTCTGCCTTGGTAGTTTCCGTAGCTCTTTCTGTGATGTCCCATTGCAACAAAGACATCCACTTCTTTGAGGTAATCTGAGGTGAGTTTAGTCCACTTGACACGGATTTTGTGGGTTCCTGAGCCAGCTGTTGATGTGTGTTCATGGTAAAATTTACATGGCAGTGTGACATTGCCACCCCGGTGTGAGAAGATTTTAGCTTGTTCTGCTACCACAAGTAGACGGGGTCCATTTTCTGCTAGGATTCAAGGACAAAAACAAAACCAAGAATTAGTCTACATTCTACCTTTTATAGAATGGATATGATCAAAGCCATAACACCCATCAGCTACATGGGGACATCGAGCAACCTGGTCTAGTGGGAGGCTGGCATGGAGGTTGGAACTAGATGATCTTTAAGGTCCCTTCCAACCCAAACCATTCTATAATTCTATGATTCTATATTATACATTAGGTCTGCAGGATCATTTCCCTGCAATCATTTTGTACCTATGCAGTAGTAGGGCATTTAACATGGTTATACATAATTATTTCCTTAGCTGCAAGTGTGTGTACACTTCCAGATAGGCAGAGAGGCAAAATGCTTTGCAGCATTGCCCCTCCATACAGGCATAGACCATCCTATACACTCCATACTCATGAAGACAGAGTTGTATAAATATATTTACAGTGCTGTATAGGTTCCACACTAACATCCCATATTTCTCTGCAGGTTGTTCAAGAGCTGCTGATCAACACTGCAATGTTTTTCAAAATTCATTTTTTATGTATAGGCTCAGCTTATTCAGGCATAAGCCCCTCATGACCTGGGATGGAGTGAATCACATTCACTACCACTGTATCAAATAGAACTATTTATATTGACAAAAAACTGACATACTTCCACCAAAATAAGGAAGTCCGATCTATCTTCAAATGTACAATCCAGTACTTTCCTTCTCATTTGCCTCATCATCTCAGTCTGGGTTTTCCTCATCTGTTCTCCTCATTTCCTTCAACTCATCACCAGTTTATCTATCTTTGACATTTTGATCTCACTTTTCACACAAATCCATTTTTAACTGACTGGCTTCTCTCATCCTCACTGTACTCCAGACTCCTGTTCTCTTTTCTTTATAGTAGGTCACTAAAGCTGATGTTCTATGAAATCATTATTTTTAGGACAGTCAGCTTGAACAGGTGATTGCTCCTAATCAGGTGATTGCTTCCAATCAGATGATTGCTTCCAATTTCAGTCTCTTGGGTTTCTATGACAGGGTGTGCCACTTTTGGGAAACCCCAGAAAACACAGATTTCATAGCAGCAGCCAGCAGATATATCTAAAAGTGAGAATATTTCCTTCTTTCAGTACTGCTTGCTCTCTTCTCATGCAGTCTGTAAAATTGATTTAGCAAGCTCAGCGCTTCTGTAGATACACTGTCCTCTATAACTGCGACACCATCTGAAACTACAATGAATCACCAACTGGGGAAGAAATACCAACATCACTCCACATATCAGACTGCAAAGAAAGACTCTGTAATTCCCTAAAAGTGTTTAGCAAGTCAATGTAACTACCAAGAAATGTGATTCCAGACTCTAAGGTTCAGTCCGGGTCTCTCTAACTTCAGCAAAAGCCAAGGCTAAGTTCCCAAAGCTGCTGAGAGGCTGACTAGCAGCAATTTTCTGCTATCATCCATGGGGATGAATCTGGATTCATAGAACAAAACCACAGAAACCTATGCACAATTGTCATCAGTCAGAGAGAGATGTGTAGACTGAAGGAAGGAAGGACTGGGATGGAGATCGGCTGACAGATGATGTTTCAGTGATGAACCCACCAGGGAGTATCCCACCCAGCCAGCTGTCTGTTCATAGCACTTCCAAAGCCTGTAATGTGTCCATAGCCAAAGGTGGTGCAGGGAGCCGTTAGGATCTGTAGCTCATAAATGCTTCCAGATAGTCCTAAGCTTCTGAGTATTGTTGACAGGACTGCTGGCTAAATGGCATATTCACTTCAATTGCTATTTCAGTTTGACTTCACTATCTGTCCACGCTGGCTACACTAAATCACAGAAAAAATGCCAGGTTATGCAGCATTTTATGATTATGCAAACATGTTCAGGGGTGGTAATTGTGAAGACAAGCTCTCCTGAGTGCAAATGTGCATCTGCTTAAGAAAAAAGGCTATCACAAATTGATAGGGTTTTTTGTCAGGAGAGAAGCGTGTCGAAAGCATTAGCTGAACAAAACAGACTACACAGGACAGAACAGCTTCCTCTAGAATGAACAAGTTTGGGTACTGTAAGTTGTTTTACCAAGATGAAAGACCATCCTACCTGGTGAAAACCCATTGCTGCAGAGCAGATCACCTGCAGCCCCATGTAACTGATTTTCTTTTCCACTGCCTTTCTTCTCAGAGGTGAGCAGAGCCTTGGAGCTGCTCCAATTACCCATATTCCCTCTTTCAGAAAAGAGCATTTAAGGAGAGAGGTGATCTGAGGCAAGGCACCATGGAAAGTGTTGCTAACACTCTTTCCACAGGATGAGGAGAAGGAAGAAAGTGAAAGCAGCCAGGATGGTTTGTCTGCAAATTTCCCTGTTTCCTTCAGGGACAAAGATGTTCCACAGACTTCTGTCCACCTTGGGAGGAGAAATGTTATGCTTTGGGGTGGTAATTACCAAGAAATATGAATCAGAGCTCAACCATGTTGGGTCTTTAATACTGAAAGAAACAAGTTAATAAATATTAGCATAAAGGATTGGGGCAGGAGGGATAGTCTGACTCAGACTTCTAATGCTCGCTCTTTCTAACAACACCTAGTCTATGCCAGGAGTGCCTGGAGACCTGCCCAGAGCACTGTCATCTCTAACTCCAGTGTTAGCATCCTAATGTGGCAGTGTACCTTGCTCTTGGCTGCTTTTCACCTCCTCTAGCCCTCTCCAGCAGCCATTACCTGAGCTTATATCTCAGTAAGTGTAAAGAACCAAGAAGATGGTTACCTGGGAAAGGACATACAAGCATGGGTTTTCTCATTCTAGAATATCTCCAACTTCTCTGGAGGTTCAAAGGGAGATGCAACACTTGAAATATGCCTCCACCCCAAGTTTTCTAAAAGGCAATGCTTTTTTACAGAAAAAGAGATGACATGCCCTTTTTTCTGGCAACGCAACGGAGCAGAAAATAAAACTGCTGCTATTCCCTGACCTAGATGAGGAGGAAGGAAGAATCTTTGGCTTTCAAGGAAAAGCAGATGTCAGATTAGGGGCTACTGCATAGTTTTTTTGGGCTAAAAGATATACAGAAGACATGCAGGAAGCAGGGATTCTGGTTTTAAAAAAAAAATGACTGGAGTTTGACAAGAGGCCAAGAGGTCTTTGTTATCCATCAGCCAGTGAGAACCAGTAGCAAATTCATTTAACTTCTTACTCTGAGGAGCATGGCAAAATGAGCAGTTTCGTTCTTTTTGGAGTTAATAGAAGAGGAGATAAAAGAAAAAGAAAAAAACAACCAACCCAAAACACAACAAACAACAATATGTCCAAAACCAGAGCAAACTCTTCGTTTGTACTATGTTTAGCACTCTAGATGCAGCATTCTAGCTTAATGCTGTGAAAGTGAGCTTAAATGAGGAACAAACCCTGCTCCCTGGGTTACCTGAGCAATGATCTGTTGTGAAAAGGTGATCTGATGAAGGAAGATGAGGTGAACACAGTTCTAAAAGCTTTCTTTATGGCTGCTTTCCTCATTGGGTTTCTGACAAAGCTGCTTCTTCTGAATAAAATTATCTTTGTATCTAAATGTTTGGAGTATCTAAAAGTTTAGTGAAAAAGGAAAAAGATGGGACATGCAAGTGTTACAATGGAGTCCAGCATGTTACCTGAAGAAGAAAATATTTCTTTTTCCCCAGACCTGCTTTTTTCAGAAGTACCATCAGGGAATTTGTAAGGTGAATGGCCAAACAACTGTAAACTCTGCAAACTCCAGATAATCCCTTGCTTAACAGTTATCTGCAACAGGAAAGTCTGGATCCTTACTGGAGACAAAGCAGATCACATGCATGGCCATTCAATAGCCTCATACTGTGGACTAATGGTGAGGAATGTACTGGACAACCTCCATTTGCTCCTTCTGTTGGGAACCGAGAAGGCAACTTCCTGGTTGTTGGCTCTGTTCTCAGCTCCAAGGTCAGAAATGGGATGAGAAAGGTTGGCTAGGTGGGGTTTTCAGCCTTCCAGGCAAATTTTGCATTGTAAGACAGAGAGCAGCTTAACTGTTAGTACAGAACCAGGCACCAATGCTGACTGATTTGCCATAATTTTTCCAATCCTGCTTCCCCACTATCAATTCTGACAGGTTGTGGCCTTTTGTTAATCTTCTTGGTGCAATTAGATGGATGACAAAGGCAACATAATGCAAAAACAGCTAAGCTAGCTAAAAATGAGGTTGTCCAAGTTGCGGAAGATGTGCAGCTGTGAGGAAAACACCGCCTGCCAGAAGTGAAAACTCACTTGGAAACTTGTTATTTGGGTTAGCTCTACTGTATGCCAACAGTGCAAAATCAAGCAGGTATATGCTGCAGGTGAAAGGGTACCTTGTTACCTTAAAGCACAGCACAAGATCTGCCTCTGGTTTGCTCTCCACCTCTCTTTCTCCTTTGTCTGAATGCTATGTAATTAGCACTGCTGTTCTGGTTGTGACTGTTTTTTACACGTCTAACCTTGACTTTAGTGTGATTCCCTTTTGAAGGACAGTATGTAGTGGACTTGATTTTGTGCTTCTAGAACTCTCAATTCAGTCTCACTTTCTGGCTTATTGGTTTAGTTTCAAATTGTACTGCTGGAGACATATTCAGATTTGTTTGTCATTTTAGCCTGGGGTTTTTGTGTAGTTTTGCCAGATTTGAAAAGGCCAGGAACACAGTGTGGGGCTGAGAGGATGAGTCACGCCACAACCCCTGGCAAACATTTTTATCCACTTTATCCATCAGAATTATCCAGAAGCTTATCCTGACCTGGCAATGAAACCTGATTATTTCCACACTTTAATGGACTAACTTGCAAAGCAAGAGTGGAGAAAAATATGTGCATTTGTAAAGGGAAAAAAATCACAAATCAATGATCATATCATAGATGTATTTTGCCCATTAAACTCATGTATTGCCTACGTTCCACATTGTTAGCAAGCCGTTTGGTTAATAACACCATATGCTGTTCTACTTTAAATAAACAGATTTTTATGCTTTCCTGTAGTGTTACTAGGGATTTGAGTACAACTTTTTTTCTTCCTGTGGCAGTGGCACGTTTGATTATCCTAAAATGCTTATTTAAATCTCAAACACCATTTCTGTGATAAAAATAGTTCTCACTTGCTATAGTATGGATGGAAGTGCATTACTGATATACAATATATGTATATATTACTCAGAGAAACTGAAGGGGAAAATATGAGGAAGAGCTATGCATACACTTTTTTCCACATTCTTTTGCTACTAAGTTTTTTAAAACTACTTTTTAACTAACTACATTTTTACTTTTGCTTTTGGGGAAAAAAAAAGTCTAAAAACTTTTATGTATCAGCTGTTAAGACTAGGAAAAGTTGTTCTTATTTGGCCCAAGCATTAATGTCATCTTATGTATGTCACAAGAAAGAAAATACAAGCATGGCTCTCCTGTGTTCCTACCTCTAAACTGAGATGATAAAATACTCTCTACACATTACTTTTAAGTTTTGACATACAACTGGTAAGAGAGATGCTAGGTAAGTCTTAGTTACAGAGTTCAGGTGCATGGTTCCAAATAACAGTGCAGCTAAAAATACCTGTTTTATGAATAGCACAGAAGAAATTTATCTCTCCAAAATAGATACAACAAGACTGAGGTAATACATTTTTCAGTTGACCCCATCTACTCAACTTGAGTAACACACTGAGAGGAATTGTTAAAAGAGCCATAGTAACTAAAGTTTAGCTTTCTAGGAGACCTAATAGCATGTAAAACTATAACTGAAATAACAAACCTCAGCTCCTTTACAATATTGCCACTTTTTGACTTAAATAAATTTGAAGTATGTGCTTACTGCAGTATAGATTAAGAAATTGTGTGAAGATCACCTCTTATAAAGCAGAATAGAACAGAAATCATTACAGTGTCTCTGCACATTTTCTGCACAGAAATAAAGTCATCATGGGTGGCACTAAGATATTACACAGAACTGGTGCAGATATTTTCCAGTTCTTTAATTGCCTCTAAATACTATATATACAGAATTAGACTGATGTAGGAAGCAAAGGCAAATTAGTAATTTAAATTTATGTTTAATGTGAATACTTTTGCTTCTGCAATAACTTTTTACAACCTAAATATACTGATACCTATCATCTAGGGTCTGTCTCTTCCAGAATATGCCGTTCTGAATGCTTTGAATGAAACCAGCATGCCAAGAGGAGGGGAGGTTACTCTTTGCCGACATTTCTATTCCACCCTGTTGCAAAATGCCATGCTGCAAAGAGGAAAACAAGTTGTGCTGATGTAAAAGAAGCAGCTCACTTATGAGTAGAGACTGCAAAATGGATCAGGATATAATCTAAAGTGACCTAAATGGCAATAAAATGAGCAAGAAATTTTAAGTGGAAAAGATAAATGCAAGAAAATTGAAAAAATAACAGTTAACATCACTGAAAATGGGAAAAGAGAGAAGGGCGGATCAAAAGAAGAAAGTCAAAAGGCAAGTGGAAAACCATGAACCTTGGGAGGAAAAGAATTACTGTAAGAGGTCAAATCAGTATTGCATCTCTTCTGTTATGTTTTTTGCTAATCCTGCAAGTCTGTGCAGTTTCCTTCTCTATGTTGATTCTGGCTTGTTTTGAAGAAAGAGAAGTGGGCTCTGGAAAAAACCCTTCATTATGTAGAAAAAGTTGGGCAATGATTTATTCTACTTTTGTTATTAATTAATTGATTTAACTTTTTTCTTAATAGGTCAATATTAGAAAGTCCTCTGTTCATCCCATATATTTCTTGATAGGTATAAATAAACCTGTGCAGAGATCTGAACAGGCAAAAGGATGTATTAATGTATCTGAAAGGTAAAGAATAGCTGAATAATCTAAATTCACTTATTTTCAAGAAAAAGGTTGGTCCTTCACAAACCAAATTGAATTTTCTTTGTTGGATTTTACTGTTGTATTTCTAAAACCTGAACAAGCTAGAGCCTTATGTCAAAGGCTTCTGCCATGCTTAAGTAATTAACTTAGCAATTACTGTAATGGTTTAGTCAACTTTGTTTATCTTGCAGAACAGCTACACAGAAGAACAGTTTTATCTCTGAAGGGCATTCTGCCTCTTTGAATAACTAACTGGTCAGCAACTAGGACTATGAATAGATTAGAGAGCTATACAAAGCTAACCACTGAAAAGAATAATCTTCCTCTTTCATGGGTGAGAGTCCTCAAAGATCTTGTCTTCAGAGAAAAATTTGTGTCTTTAATCACATTCATATGCTTAGAGTAGAATTATTTTCTTGTTGTGGACACTTACATGGCTAGGGTATATTTTTGTCCCATTTTCACATTCACCAGATAATTTCACTTAGGATTAAGATTTTTTTGAAAGAGTGAAATTGGTACATTCTAAGGCACACAGCATTTTCTTGGGTGGACGAGTGAGGGGGTCAACACAACAATGTAGTTCTCTATTTGATTTTATCCACAAAAGTTAAACTGGAATGACTTTTGCATGCAGACAGACTACCAGAGAGGAAGGAGATATGGCCAAGCCATCTGGGATAACAGAGCAGCCCAACCAAAAGCATGAAATTCACCACAGTCTTCCGGAAAAGAAAAAAAGTTACAGAAGAGATAAAATGCAGATTTAGATATTTTATAAATTTTGTTCATACGTATTGGGATAAAACTAAAGAAGAAAAGATACAAATGATAGAAGTGAGTCAGAGAAAATAAGCAGAAGGGAATACTGCTAAAGGTAAGGAGGTAAAACTGTCTAGTGGATGATAAATTTGACTGAGGTCCAGTCTGACTTTATTAACCAAGAAGGGAAGAACCAGGAAATAAAGCTGACACTGGCAGCAGGAACAGAGATATTTATGAAGCCAGTGACTCATTTCCAAGAAAACCTGAAAGATTTAAGAGAGAACATATCAATGTCTATCGCAACATTAAAGAGTGTTTAGTAATGTTAAAGAAATCCTTGCTTTTAAGAGAGTGGACATTTAAAGACAGAGCTCTGTGTTTGTAAAAGCAACGACCTGACAGCATAATCAGAGAACAATACAATTTATGAAATATTCTTCATTCTCATTAGCAAATGGTGAGTCTGAGAGAGATGCTAGGAGTTTTTATACCAATAGAGGGGTAGCAAAGCAGGTAACTAGATCTTGTGTTTCCAGAAAAACAGTTGTTAAGGGAATCAGAAGCATACTGAAATAGCCATAGATTGTAATAAGTTTTAATAGGGTGATGCTCTGTGTAAAGCCAAGTGAAAGGTAAAGCGTACATTAGTACGTTGAAAAAAGGGTGGAAAAAGGATGGTAACATTGAGTATTGAATGCATAATCTAGATTTTTAAGGCCTAGTATGAAGAATTAAGGTTATAAACCTTGAACTTGTTAATTGCAAGTGATAATGAGGGATAATGGCTGCTAAATATTATCTATCATAATAGCTATTAATCAGCACTACAGCATGGCTGGGAAGAGTACAAATTTGATCCAAGGTCTGAAAAGTAAAGCGTTGTTCACTGGAAAACAAAATGCTAATGCTAGTCTAAAATCTTATCAGGAATAAAATCCTGGCTAAGTGCACTAAAGAAATGTGAATTCAAACAAGAATCAGCATAGAGATGAACTACTAACTTCTCAGAGAAGTATTTGAAAAACTTGACTGGATATGGTGTTATCTTATTAATGCATTAAAAGTGAACAACAAAGACGAAAAATTGTTATTTGAAGGTAAGAAACAGCACATTTTTTAAAAAATGAAAATAAACGTAAAAAAGAATACCTGATGTAAAGAAAGGGGAATAGAAGACTCAGGAGACCCCTTTTAGCTCTGTGTATTTGACTAGACAACATCTATCCACACCTTTTGTAATTCCAAGGCATTCCAAAGCATGAAATTCATGAGGAGTTTAACAATACATCACTTGGAATTCATCTGGAGAGGGGATTGTTCATTCCTTAATGTAACACAAAACACATTTTGTATGAAGCTATAACATGTGTTCCAGAGGCTTCCCTAACTTCCATCTCGTTTCCAGTCAGATAATCCTATACGTTTATGCAGAACTGAACAGAGTGGAATCTCATCAGGGTTCTCTGCAGAGAAGAATGAAATAAAAAGAAAATAGTAAAAATACCAAGTTCCAAGTGGTTTTATTCTTTTTGATTCATGGTCTGTGTATTTCAGAGCTTGAATTAGCTGATGTACAAAGATCATATTAGACCTCAATTTTCAAGCTTTATCCAGCTTTCCTTGAAAGAATAAACTCTTGAGGTTCAGATGAGTTTCCACAGGTAGGGAAAGTGGTCCATCTTGAAACTTTTATCAGCTTTGAACTATTTAGCACTTGCAGACTGCAGTGTACACATGCTGAAGGACTAGCAATAAATAAAATGCATTACTTGCAAATCACTCTAAACTGCTGATTAAACAAGTTTAGCACACATAGGTTAGAGAGAATAATTTTGATTTGGTTTAATTATTTCTAATAATGTAATCTTCCAAAAGATAAATAAAGGTCAGAGATAAGAAACTACATTATACAAGGACAGTCAAACTAGGTATTTATTAGGCATTGGTGTGAAATTTGAAATTTACCTTAGGGAATGAATGTTCATCATCTCACAAGAGAGATATGTCTTCATTTTGATTTAACATATTCATTTGACCTTCCTCCTATGAGCTTGCTTAGAGTGAAAATACCTATCTGTTATTCCTTATTTGACCTTGACAATCTGAGTGTCTGTTTAAATAGGTACAGGGTATCTCTAGCTTCTGTCATTTTGCTGTGAATTTCTAAATGTTCAGGCTTTCTAAATAACCTGCCCTAACTTGGTAATTCCTATTTACACAAGCACTCAATTAACACAATTTGACAGTCTTTGAGAGAAAGGAATCAGACTTTAAAGAGAGAGAGAGAAAATAATGCTGCATAATTTTGCAAGATTCATTTTAGTCAGCCTCAAAAACCACATAAATGAAAGCAGGAAATCCCTGTTAGTTCTGCGTGTCTTTACTGCATAAAATCCCTGTATTTTCTCATACAGGATGACCCTCCACAACTGAAGCTGCAACTGAAAAAACACCTGCATTGTACTGCAGACTCAAATCCTGCTACAGCTAATAGCTCTAGGATTCAAACATGAACCAAACAGGGTTATGCAGAAGGATAGCATAATACTTACTGTGAATTAAAGGTACGAGAAAAGACACATTGCTTTTGGGGTAAGCTACATTTTTTTCCTGATTGAAACTGCCCAATTACGATCTCAGATGTGCTGAGCCTTTTTAAATAATAAACAGCAATAAATTTCTGTAATGTGAAGAACTATGTATGACAGTCTTCTTAAAATTAAGTATATTCCACAATAAACTGAAGGCATTTCAACCCATTGCAATTACTTAGTACTTTAGGATGCATGTCTTTTTGCTTTACCTTAAATCATACTTTCTATTACTCACTAATCTTTGCAAGGTTGTGACTAAATGCCATTAAACAGTATAATTTTTGACTTTTTACTTTTCTTAGAAGTAATAATAATCCAAAAGAACCAGAAAAGAAAAGTTTTAGTCCCCAGTTATAAATGTGTTTAAAAAAACAGTGCTGCAGTGCAAAAAATTAAGGATCATTAAGCATATTATTCTGTTTTCCAGCAATCTGAAGGTACTGGCATCTTTTCACAAATGTCCGTACCTTGAATGTGAATAATCCTTTCATCCTCCAGACTTGAATTATCAGGGTGAGGTTCAGCCCAGCAGATAGAAATCAGCACCAGAAAAAGTAGACTCTTCATCTTTATTGTCAAAAGAATCTTCTTCACTGTAAGAGCACCACATACAAAGAGGCTTGTGAATTTTTGGAAACTTTTACAATGTTGCACTGAACAACTGTTATAGCAATGATCTTATGAGAGATCTATAACATATTTAACCCACTCAGCTGAAAAAGTTACAACAGCCATTAATATTTTAGGTGTTAAGACTGGATATTTTTATCCTGAGCTTTCACTAAATGAAACTGGCAATCCATATTTAACTCTGCCTATGCAGAAATACAACATAAAAAAATAAAAGCATGCACAAAAACATCCATAAAACAAACCCCTTGCAATGCCATAGCAACACTTGTGTTTCCAAAAGGTCTTAGTGTACTTTTACTTTTCCAGACCTATTCTAGATCTGGTCTGTTAATACAGTTAAAACAATTAAAGCTATCACTATATCTATATTCACTACATGACACAATCTGCTGGTGATCAATTTTCAAGATTAAAACAATCTTCTTATAGGTTTTGGCAGTTCAATCAAGACTGCAAGTTAACTTAGCAGCCATAACGGTAAGTTTGCTTGAACAAATAAGTAAAGATGACAAAAAATTTCTTAGGCTGACTAGAAAGATCTATTTTATTTCAGATTCACTTACCATTTTAAAAGATGCCTAAATACACAATGAAATGTTCAAAACCATGCTCAAAGTAGGTTAGAGTTATATATGCTACCACTGCAGTTGCCCTGATTGATTTTTCATTCATTTCTACCTAGAACGCTGACGCACAAACTTATTGTGCCAGGTAGGGTCTCTGCAGTCAGCAGAGCTGAGCGCTGCAGGGAAAAACTCTGTCAGCCTCTGAGTAGTAATTAGGCAAATGAAGACCTGAAATAGAAAAGGAGCCATAAAATACTAGAGGTTTTATGTAGAGGGTTCAGATTGTTGTGTGTTTTATAGCTACAATTATTATGTCCCTGATTTCTTGAAATAAAAATTAGCTATTTTCCAGCTTTGCATTTCAAGAGACTAAGATGGATTTTACCCCTATTATCAAATAGTGGTAGTGTTATTAAGAAGCATGCAGAGAGAATTCCATTACTCCCCCCCCCCCCTTTTATCTACCAGAGCTAGAAACAAATCAAAGATGCAGGGTACTTGGCTAGAATGTGGGTCAGGGTCCCAAGGTCAAAGTTTGCAAACAGTCCCTGTCCCCAAATAGACTCAAACATCTCTGTGTTCAAGTCTAGATCCAAATACTGCAATCCAAACCAATCTCCATCTATAATCCAAAATGCAGAAATCCTACTGCCATTTTTTTCATAACAGAACATGCATGTTACTTGCCTGCCCTTCCATTTCTTCAAAGCCAGTTTGAGTGTGAGTTCAAAGCCAATTCTGCATCCCTTATTCCTTACTGTGGAGTGTCTAGGGGTAGGACGAGTGCTGGCTGTACACTGTTTTCCAGGTGGTCCACACTCAGTAATTCAAGACTCTCCGGCCACGCCCTCTTTCCTGGAAAGCTTGGCAGACTGATGATTTCCATTCCAGAGTGCAAGGACAGACGTGGCTCCCCCTAGAGCACACCAGCCCGAGTCTGGGATGACCGAAGGGGTCATGCAAGTGCAGTCGGGTGCTCCTCTGGCATGATGGGACCACTGGTCTGTTAGAGAGAGCAGGGCATACTTGGACAAAACCACACCGTTCCTTCCCTCACAACTCCTGGACCAGGCACCTGGTGTATTTCCTCTAAGAGTCAAAAATGCTTCAGTTTTGGGGTTTGGTTTTCTTAGTTGTTGACTAACAACTCACAGTTCTTTTTTTATATGCGCAGGAGAGTGTTAATTTATAAATGGCCTGATTAACACAGTAGCTTTTATTCTGAAGGCAAATTTTATGGGAGTATTCCCCACCTCAATCTGCAGCTGGGAGCCTATGCTGGATGCAAAACCTCCTGGACTCAGTGAATGGGGGTAAAGTCCTCAGGGCGCTCTACAGACCTGCTCCTGGAGCACATTAGCTGCCCATTGATGCTTTGCCTTTACCTCTTGACAAACCTGCTTTTTTTTTATATCACTAGTGAAAGGAAACATCCACATAATCAGATCCTAGGCAGTACTAGCTCTTTGGGGGACAGCATCTCTGTGTGCATAGGGATTGAGGTTATATTGTGGAATACGGAAGATTTACCTTCCACTTACATAGATGGAGAACACGCATTCCCACCTTCCTTGTCAAGATATTTCTAATATGATGGGGAAAAATCCTCCATGCAGCATTGTCAAGTGATGATTGCCAGAACAATTAGTCTCAGGATTACCCTGGTGCTCTGAGGGGGCAAGAGACTCCTTTTAAATATATTTACCTGTACCTTCAGGTACATATCATGTTACTGTATAGAGTCTATGTGATAGCATCACACAACAGGATGAGAGGCAGGTTAATGATGACTTGCAGATGAACCTTTCTTCTTCCTCCATTTCCCGGATATTGCTGAACAATTTCATGGGTTGCATGCCACAGACATGGTACATCAACCTTACCGTTACAGTTCAACATGTTCTTTGGAGGAGTACACTGAATATATTGTTCATTTAGGTTTGCTAACAGCCAAAGTGTACAGGGGCTCGGTCTGAGTTTCTCTAATTGCTACAGATAGAAAAGGCAGCCTAAAATGTTCATAGTATATGCAGGAGCATACATACAAACAGCATGTGTGTGCGTATCTGTGCTCTCTTTGACTCTAGTAATGTTCACTTACACTTCTAAAGTGTGTTTGTCAGACTGCACAAAATTAGCAAGATTTTAAAAACCATTTCCCAGGTGAGCAAATACCTGGTCAATGTTTTAGAAAATCTATTCATTGCATATCTTTGCTTAAATCACTTGGTGCTTCATACTTGAGGTGAATGATCTGAGAATGTAATTTTAGCTTGGCAGAAGCATCCTGTTGGGATCCACTTCAACCTGCTTTTAAGTCTGAGCAGTTTCATGGCTGCTCCTTTTTACTACCATTAGAGCAGCAGCTGAGAAAATTTGGGAATCTGAAGTCAGGGATATCCCGACTTTGTACCACTCTAGTCCTGGGATTCCCTATGATGGCAGCTGTGGCATCAAGCCAGAGCAGTGCAAAGCAATGTTACGAGGCCAAGAATATGACCCCTGGTGTTTTGTAGGTTATCCAAAAAGCAATTAGTCAGAGGAAACCACATTCTCAGCTCTAGCCAAAGCAAAAGTTCACACTCTATTTCTGCAGTAGCCTAGGGAGACCTCAAGGGAGAAATAATAAGTGTGGATGTTTTCTTAATAAAATTAATAAAATCTTGGCTGGGAACAAACGAAATTTCAGAAAGAAATAGTAATGATTAGTCATACTCAAGAAATTTGCACTAGTTTCAATTACTTCAGTTTATGAATTTGCTATCTCCCTAGACAGAGACACAAATAATCTGAAAAAGTAGTTTTTAAAGGGAGATCAGGAAAGCAGTCAAGGTAACTGTATATTAATTTTTTAAATTCTCAAGAACTGTTCATTCTTAGATACAATTTGAGATTCTGATATTAATCACCATTTTTTTATACTTATCCAGCCATAATATGACTACTACTGGTAAATCTAAAAGGCTATAAAGCATCAATGTTTGTATTTCAATATAATAGTCTGAAAATTAACAGAATGTCTTTGAGCAATTCTACTGCATAAGTAAAAAGCATTTTTATGAAGAACAAAGTACTGAAAAATAATATTACATATCAATCTTTGTTTTTAATAAAATAACATATTTCTTCTTTACTACTGCAACTACTTTCTAGCTACAGAACATGAGACCATCATTGTGTGACAACATGTCCATTTATCTCAATATTCTCTCCCTGAGAGTAGTTAAAAGCCTGGGGAATGTCTTTTTTCACAGGAGTTAATTTTTGTCTTCTATTAAGACATGATGGTCTACTATATCAAATGCTTGTTTCTCTGAGAAGAACGACTTGTAGAAGCCTGAATTTGCTATGGCTCAAGAGCATATGGTAATACAACCACCATCTCCTATGATCCAGCTGCTCACACTGTCATCCTGGTAAGATAGGTGCTTGAACTAGATTTTACCTAACCCATGCAAAAAATCTGTCTGCTTTTGAGGAAGTATTCCTATACTAAATACAGTGAGATGCAGAAAGTAAAGGCAGTGATAAATGATATTTAAAAAAGGTAAGAGAATCAGTAAAATCAGTCTCACTAATTTAGGGTTCAAATACCCTTCCCAAACTATGGACTATTCACACCTATAAGCAAACCTGCTGCAGAACATAAGCCTTTACAGCCCCCCTCTCTGTGGAGCTCTGTGCCATCTGGGAATTGATGCTAAGCACCAGAGAAGTATCTATTAATGAAATAAAACTTAAGTATCTTCAGGGAGAGGGTGTTAGTTGCATTAAATGAGAGTCTGTTATCCTTAGACCCTGCTGGTATATAAATAGAATAGAATGAAGAGCAGTCTAGGCAATACTCACACTCTCTACAGCAGCCTTTTCTAAAACTGGGAAGTTGGAGCAGAATATTTCAATCTAGCTGATTAGACAGATTTTTTTGGTATGAAATGACTGGCTCAAGTCTCTTAAAGACTTGAGACTCTCAAGAAAGACTCTCCCATGCAGAGCTACAGACTGGGGACAGAGTGGCTGGAGAGTAGTGAGGCAGAAAGGGACCTGGGAGTGCTGGTTGACAGGAAGCTTAACATGAGCCAGCAGTGTGCCCAGGTGGCCAAGAAGGCCAATGGCATTCTGGCCTGCATCAGGAATAGTGTGGTGAGCAGAACCAGAGAAGTTATCGTCCCCCTGTACTCGGCACTAGTCAGACCTCATCTGGAATACTGTGTACAGTTCTGGGCCCCCCAGTTTGGGAAAGATGTCAGGATACTGGAATGTGTTCAGAGGAGGGCAACGAAGATGGTAAAGGGGCTGGAGCATAAGCCCTATGAGGAGCGACTGAGGGAGTTGGGGCTGTTTAGTCTAAAGAAGAGGAGGCTCAGGGGAGACCTCATTGCTCTCTACAGCTACCTGAAAGGAGGTTGTAGTCGGTCAGGGGTTGGTCTCTTCTCTCAGGTGACCAGTGACAGAACTAGAGGGCATGGACTCAAGCTACGTCAGGGAAAGTTTAGGCTTGATGTGAGGAAGAAGTTCTTTACTGAAAGGGTGATTGGCCATTGGAATGCGTTGCCCAGGGAGGTGGTGGAGTCACCGACCCTGGAGGTGTTTAAGGGGAGATTGGATGTGGCACTGAGTGCCATGGTTTAGATGATGGTTGGTGTTAGTGTTGGGTTATAGGTTGGACTTGATGATCTCAGAGGTCCTTTCCAACCTTGTCATACTGTGATACTGTGATACTGTGATACTTATACGTATGCGTAGGCACCTAGGCTTAGGCAACTGAGTCAAGCCATAAGGACGGAATTCAGTTCCAGATTGTGGTCACCTAAGTTAGTGTCCCTGTAAAATGTTTACAATTTAAGATATGGTTACAGCCAGTTAACACTTAAACAATCTGGTCAGTGGAAGGCAGATGTGTGTTCAGTTGACCTGGGATGCCTTTTGTGTATTCACTTTTGTCTTTGAATAACATCCTCTATTATCTACAGTGTGACCTCTCTGGAGGGAACTGTAGGCTTGAATCTCACACACTGATGTGGAGGGCTCACCTTTGCATACCTCTTTCACTGAGCAGTCTAACATGAAGGCTGTTTTGCAAACAAGGTACAGATGCAAATTTGTTTAGTCAAGGCCTCATCAGTCAGGATTAAAGGGACAGCAATAGACAGAAGTGCCTCAAGTGCAAATCTGATGCAGTGGCTTCTGACAAGAGGGGATTCAGAGTCCTTCACATAATTAACATTTCTTTTGGCTAGCTCCAGACAGCTTCCCTCTCAGCATGGTAAGCATCACTTTAAGAAACAAATAATCTTCTCTCTATTGACTACAGAAGGAGGATGTGTGCTCTGACTCATCTTGATAGCACTGACACACTCTTTATAGATGTCCTCATGCCAAAAGTGGGCATCTAAAATATGCACCAGCAAAGTCAGCCTTACTCTTGAAGGGCATCTAGCTTCTCATAAGTATTTACAGTCTCCTTCAAAGACATTCAATTCTCTGAAAGCAAATTAGTCAGTTTCAGCTATGAACTTAAAACCTCAGTTAGTAAAAGCATATGAAAATCCACTTCTTGCCCTTATATGTCCTTACACCACCTCAGATCAATTCTAATTTTCACTTATTTTGCTAAAACAGATTTTTCTCAGTGAAAAAGCCCTCCAGGCTAAGGGAATTAAGACAAGACAGATTCATCAGAATGTTCCCCAAACTGTTCCCATAAGGAAATTTTGTCGATGCTATGGTAAAAAGAAAGAACAAATGATGCCATAAAAATGATAATGTTTACATGCTCTATTAGAATAACTTAGAGCAAAATTTCCAAGACCCCCTCCTATGCTACTTCACTAGTTAAGGCAATTTGGAAATTTGTGAGACTGTGTGAGTCTTGAGGCTGGCTAAAGTGCCAGACGGTCCCTGTCTGGAGAACAGGTTGTCATAGTAGTTCCTCAACCACAGGCAGAACAGTTCAGTGGAAAACCAGCATGACCACTCAAAGACACCTGGAAGCCTACAAAGTCTATTAATTCCCCGTGAAGAATGTTGATAAATTGCTTGCAGGGAGAAAACAAATATCTTTAAAGTTTGTGAAGTATGTCTTGTGTTAGATATGAAAATGTTTCCAGATACATAGGATAACAATGGTAACAATATTTTTGACATTATTCATAGAGTATAACTAATGTCATGTGGCATGTCTTTATGACTAGAAGTTAGAAAATTTGGTACTCAAGGTTTAATGCAAACAGGGATAAGGCTGCAGTTATGGTTTATCATTGATGGAATACTTGTTACTTTGAATAGTTTTCTTCCTTGTTCTTTATAGTGGACTGTATAAATATGCCTTTATTTCAGGAATCTTGTTGTTTGAACTTGAAACACAGCAACGGGACGTTCTTTGATAACACACAGTGCGATGCCAGAGAAAGGCAACTCTGTTTTTAATGCTTTTTAAAGCAGATCCTGTTGTTTGCTGTCCATTCCTTTAGAAAAAGTACTGACTGCCATCTCCATGTATCAGTAGTCTTCAAAGAATTTCTGCAAGTCAGCTTGAGAGTTGACTCTCCAGCCAAATTGTGCTTGTACTCTTCACATCTTTTCCATCAAAAAGCCTTTTTCAGCCTTGAGCATTCAAGCCTGGAAGTTACTGGAGTTCAGTAAGAAAACTTGATCTCTCTCCCTCATTTTTCTTGCCTCTTGGTCACGTTTACAAATGAGGGCTCTTCATCAGGCCCTCATTGCTTCCCAGGTCCCGTCCTATTACTTACATCTCTTCTTCAAGGTGCTTTCTTGGTTTCAGCTATACTTCCCAGTTGTCTGCATAACTTCTGCAAGGCCATGTACTTAAGGATTTTCTGCCAGAGGTTTTTCAGCTTCTCTGATCTTCACCCTAGTGCTGCTTTCAGTTCTGCCAGTTCTTTTTTGGATGCTTGGGTTTTTACAGGGGCATAAATGACTTAAGTGTCTAGTGCTCTGTTCCCATACATAGATGAATGAAAGCTAGATGCCTACCTTCTTTAGATCAACAAAAATCTCCTAGATGTTAACTAATTAGATAGGTTCTTACAAAATGTTCTTTTGACCTGTTTATAATATTAATAATAATATGATTATATTGTTAATTACTATTATGATTAATATATCATTGTATTTGCTGTCTTTGGGAATTTGAACTGCCTTTCTACATCTAAACTTGCAGCGTTAGATTTTGTGGATTTTAGTCCAAGCCATGGACCATATCTAAGCAATAGGAAAGAATTTTGGAGGTTTCTCTGTATAAAGAATTTTACTTGAAGCCCATTCAAGTGAGTAGACATTTTGGTATTTAATTGATTAGCATTAGACTGGGACAACACAAAACAAGTTTAGAAATACTAGCTTCATTTCACAGTTTTCTGTAGTGAGTGGTTGCTCATCCATCCTACAAGCCACGCCATGTCTCCCACAAGAGTCCTCCTGTGCCTTCAGCCACCTTAGAACTGCCAACATTTTGAAGTAGACCTAGAAGATATATTTAGATGACCCAAGTTTTCTCCAGTTTCCACCAAGTACAAGTGTAAACTGTTTGGAAAAACTGTTAATACACATTAAAAACAAAACAAGTCCCAAACACAACTCCCTTATAAGAACAAAAAAAGAAGAAAGTTTACTTTCTGGAAATATGGCAAAAAAAGAATGAATTCAAGAGCAGCCAGAAAAATCACATGCTGATATTTTATGTAGAAATTCTGTGTCATTGTATACAGCAGCTTTGTAAACTCATTTAGTTGTTTTGATAAGTCACTCAAGCCAAATGATCTAATCACATCTTAAAACTTAGTCTTATACTCTTTGCTTAGAAATATTGTGAAAGTTACTGGTTTGGTAAAGGTAGGAAACATTCCATCTAATGATAATACCTTGAGATGTGCAAATGAGCCAAATCCTCTCTGTTTAATCAAAGGGAGGTGAAACATGTCTATTCAGATTGTCACACATTTAATTCAATTCCTTTTCCCCGGCTAAGCTGACTGTACCAACAACATAAACATAAAAATAAGAATGTTAACAGTGCTTTCACATCCTTGAAGGATCCCACTGCATGAGAGAACAGATACACTGCCAGACTAACTGAGAAGTCCGGTGCCAGCCTGTTGTAAGATATTACTAGCAATATACCATTTTTGGCATGGGTCCTGGAGAAAAACATAAAACGGGATTCCTTGCCCAGCCAACCAATGATCGCTTAGTCCTGTCCTCTCTCTTTTTTGCGGTCTGAGAATTGCACAGTCTGCACTCTCAGTGTCATTGAGAATGATGTTAACAAGGCATTTGGTTTCCTAAAGAAATAATAACAGTGATATAATGCTCTGCATATTTTTTTAATTGCTGTTACACATTGCCAGTCCAAGTCCCCATTGAATCATCACTTCTAAGAAGGTAAACACTTTAATTTTACAAGAGCACCGTTTTCATCAAACATCTGCTTCTTACTACAATGATACATAAGTTTTCTTTGGATATTTAAATGGTCATGAAGAATTTGCTGTGGGTGCAGCCAGATAAAATCCATATGGGGATTTTACAATTCTTTCAACATTTTTTTAACTGAATTACTCAGCAATTGATGCCAAAACATACTTTCTATTGAGATCAGTTATTGTAAAGAAGAGGAAGTTCAAGAGGTTAGGGCATGAGTTCAAACTTTAGGGGGAATGAGTTCAAAGCTGCCCTCTCTACCTTTCATGTGGGGCCTTGAGGGGTGTGGAATTGGTGGCGAGGATTATTTTTTTTTATCTTAACTCACTATATGTGACACACCGTAACAGCACTTTCTGTTGATTAGAGGTATTGTGGAAGTATTGTGGAAGTGAATGTGTTTACAGCTAAAAGGAGCTCTCATTGCTGCAATGAAACATATCAGTATCTAGAACAGGAGACTTCTTCATAAGAGGACCATTTACAAACACTGCACATTTTCACATGCTGAAGCACTGTTTGATAGATGTCCGTATGTGCCACGCAAACACACGTGCAGATATCTACTTGTACAAAGATTCCCCCTGCTTTTCTACAATATCTTTTAATGGCAATATCTTAAGCCTGAGAACACTGGAAAAACACAAGTCTTATGATTGTTTAGTTAACTTCTTGTTAGTTAAATTCTATTGAAAACAAATAATAAACCTTTTTAAGATAATGGATGTTTACAAGACAATTTATCTAAAGGCAACACTTTCAAGCTTTATAACTAAAGAGGGTCACCTCGGTATAATGCTTACTCTTTTTTTTTTTCTTGTTTTGGTGCACAAAACAATCAACAATAGCACAAATACCACAAATTCGAACTATGGTCTGAAAGCTACTTTTTATTTTGAGTCAAAAAGTGTATGACTTAATTATTTATTAAAAAATATTTTTTGCTAGTTTCCAGCATGATATCTGGGACTTGCACAGGCATCTTTGGTCAGTCAGATCTGATAAAGATGCCAAAAATTAGTCTATAATCAAAGGTTCAGACTCCATATATCTACCAGTTGCAGATACTGGCAAATAGTGATTGCAGTTCTGCACTTTGAATTAAGTAAATTAGCAGCAACACTAGAAGAAATAGGAAAATAATTTATTTGATTAAAGAGGAAAAGATAATACTTTGAAAAGTAAAGCTATAAACTGATAGTCCTGAAAAAATACATCTGAGCAGCTGGAAAGGCTCTTTGTGACAAGTGAAGAGTAGATGTTGCACTATCAAAGGAGAAAATCTTTGCTACAGGTAGATCACACCAGACTAGTTCTGTGTCTAGACAAGAACTTGATCCCAATACACTACATGGTTTCCAGGAAAGCATGAAAACATTGGCTGTGACTCAACGTGGGAAATTATTATTTAGGATAGAGGAGGATAAGACTAGCATAAGGATGCAAAGAATTCGAAAGAAGATAGGTAATACTATATATATATAATACATTATGCTAACCCCCAAAATTTGGCTACAGGGCATCACCAAAAGAGTCGAAGGAACAATCTCAGGATCAGATTTGTTACATGGAGTTTTTAATTAATAACCTGTCACAGAAAGTAGAAAAATTTCAGTTTATCTGAATAGAGTGGAATCAGCATGTGTTACCAGATTAAGTGGATGGTTAGCTAGATGGCCACCATGACAGCTGTGATAGAAACTGGAAGTTTTGGCAACAGAGCTGCCAGTAAGCACCACAAAACTGGACTGATCACTTGTTATTACCACTGCTGTCAATATCTTCAGACATACTATCTACATTGCTGGTACTATGGGATTAGGAGGCAGTAACTTAAAATGGGACACGCGCAGGCAAGGGTTTATTGGGACAACCAGAGGGAAGGAAAACCTGTTATATCAGAAAAGACTAAAAGAGTTTGTCTTGTTTAGTCTGGCAAAACATAGCTGAACACCTCCCAGCACACTATCCTGGTTTAACAGAATAATAATTAAATAGTATAATGGTTTGAGTTAATTTCAGTAAATGTAAAACATAGATACACCGATAATTTGCAACAATAATTTGACAAAATCATAATGCAGAACATATCACGGTAAATAAAACTCTCTTAAGTTGTGTAAACAAAACAATTTATAGAGAATGCAGTTTAGTGCACTGAGTAGAAGAACAGTACATCACATTTGAGATTCAGATACATTCAGATGTAGGAAGTGTGACTCAAAAATATGTGTCCAGGAAATACCTACATTCTGCATTAGAAAACTAAATAAAATATAAGCATATATTAAGGAAAAAAATGTGTGGAAAGCCACAGACAGCATAGAGTAGAGTTTAGTATGTACAAGGATAAAGACAGTGAGAATAAAAGCCTAAGGATGAGTTTTAGTTTGCTGAGATATACTATGAAACAGCAGACATTTAAAAAAATCAATGCCATTGTTAGTAGAACTGTTTTGACAATTAATTTGGTTGCCAGCAATATCTGCTAGCTTTTGGTCAGGCCTTCAGGTAAAGTAAACCTGTGTGGATTTCAGGAAAAAACCCCAAAACATAGACCAAACAACGGGTTTTCCTTACAATATCTGAATGGGAAAACTCAGTTAAGAAGGAAGTTGTATTGATTTGGATTATGCCAGACAAGGCCATATCCTCTGTTAGTCAATAATAAGAATACCTGCAATATCGGTAGGCTTAAAATGAGTTGAGTTTCAAAGACACGTAAGAAGAATATTCATTTTAAATAAATAGCAAACAGATAGGATTCACATATTTCTTGTAAGTACTGCTCAACCAAACTAATCACAGGGATAAGCATTTCCACAGTCATTCAAAAAAAATGCAAGGCTTTTGTTGGTACTTTAACAGCCTCAGGATTAAGTAGGCTGTTTCAACTTCACAGATATAATTCCCAGTTCTCTCACTTCTCAAGGCTTTGAACCCCCCCCAGTCAGTGTGCCTAATCCACATCCTCACAACTGACACACTGTGAACGATGTTTGGAATCCTAGGAACAGACATATGCTATAGATATGGATACCTTACAAAGATGTGTAAACTTAAGATGTTGGAAATGTGAGCCAGGCAAGGTCTGTAGTATTCCTGCTGGTTTGGGGATATATATATTCCTTTTCTAATCAATGACTGCAGGTGACAGGCACAGGGCAAGTCTGACTTTTGTTTTGACAGAGTACAGCCCTTCTCATTCTCTTTTTTAAGTCACCAAATTTTCACTGACACTTTCACACCAAGTATTTTTCCCAGATGCTAGAGTGGCAAGACTGTGGCACAGGGTAAAGAATTAAAAAACAATGGGAACAGTACATTACAAGTTGACAGAGCTCAGAGTTCTCCTCACCCGGGTTGTTGCTAGCTGCCATTTCTCACCAGGGAAGAGCAGAAAACAGGAGGATCTACTAAGAATTGCCCTGAAATTTGGTATTGCTGTTCATTTCTTCTCAGATGCTCCACAGACTGTATTATCAAAAAATTCTATTGTTTCTCCTCATCACATGTAACATCACCTATCTGAAGTATTTGTCAAACCATGACAGATTTGTGTGAAGCATCAGCAAATCTTACCATTTTCTTTCTGCTTTTATAGCAATTAGAGTTGCGATTTTCCAGCAGGACTACAAATTATCAAATAAAGTAACTAAGATACTGGCTTCTACTTTAACCAGATATACTCTCAGTGACTTGTATAACTATCCCAAGCTACATAAACTGCAGAGCACACAGGCCATGGGACACAGTTACAGGACCTTTCGCATACCAATACTTTCAATTGTGTAGGGTTGGCTCAGTTTCATTTTTTTCTCAGAGGCCAAATGCACAGATTCACTTACATCCAAATGTCAAGAGCTCACAATACAAACACCATTCTTGAGGCTGGTTTGTTACAGTAGGGTGTTTTAGAAAGTCAAATAGCAGCAGTTAAAAAAGAGACCCAAACACCCAGACCTTCATAAACTATCCCTAGCAAAGCTTCACCTCCTAGCCTGAGGACTGTCAAACAAGAATCTGGGTGCTGTGCTAATCCCTAATTAAATTTAATCTACACAATAAACGGGTTGTTGATTTAGCTAGATAGGTAGAGCAATGGTGACACGTCAGTCCTAATGCAGGTGTAGGTATAAGACGAAAAAAACCTTCAAGAGCACAAATGATAGCTGTTGGTGAGGAAAATGACCTCTATTACAGAAAGCACAGGTTTCTTACAACTGCATCAATGGCATGCGACGCAGTGGACAAGTGACCTGTGGAGCAATGGCAGACCCCAAGTCCTGCCCTCCTGTGCCCATGACTGCCTTGCAAAAAACCTACAGTTTGTATGCTTAAACTAGCCCAGCAACTTGCCCTTATTTGGGCCATGATGGAGTATCTGCTGCTGCAGCAGCCACTACTGTTGTGAACTGGTGTGTAGAGGCTCTGCCTGAGCCACAACAGGAAAAAAGGTGAAACCCATTTTAAGTCCCCTATTGTACATATACAATACTACATATATAGACACACTCGTATTTACATATATGCATATCTATAGGTACATGTACAGGTATTTCTATATCAAACTTTGGCTGTACAACATAATTTGATAAAGAAAGATATGGTTTTGGCTGACATAATTGCCCCAGTAAAAGCTACTAAGATAAACCAGCATGCAGAAATTTTGCCATACTCTTATACTTGAAACAAGGAGAGAAATTACCAAGCACAAAATCTGCAATAAAATAACTCATCTTTCTTTTTTCCACTCTTGAAGCATCAAGACTGATTACTACCTGTTCTGAAAAAAAGAACGTCTACTTACGCAGTTATTATGGATTCCAGGCAGAAAGTGAATACTTATTCACAAACAAAACGTATTTGTCTCTGATTGGAAACTGGAAAGTTCCCAGATCCAACCTCTACACTCACCCCTCCTTCAAACTTTTATAATGGGCTAAATACTCTGTTTCTAAAATGTGTTATTCATGTACCACAGCTATTTTAGGACTTTCACAGGGACTGCATATCCAAGACAAGATGAGATTATAATTTTAGGGGCTATAACAGTACTATAGCAAAAAGCAGTAAAGAAAATATCCCTGAAATTAGCAGAAGATTAAAAAAACATGATTTAATTGGCTGATACATGACAATAATCTTATAAAATACTCTTGTCTTTTGGTCAATTCGCGGAATGGATACTATTTAAAAAGTACTTTCAAGAGCCTCAAGATGCAATAAACTGAAAAGCATAATAAATAAGATTTTAATAATCTAGTCTCACTGTAAATGCTGTAGACAGCAGAAATCTATTTCTAAAAAACCAGATCATTGCTCTGACAGAGACATGCAAACATGCATATAAAGCCTGCATTTAATGAAGTATAATTTTGAACCTCTATTTTCATGGGAAATTTACATGTATATACCTCTTTGGAGGTATATACATGGATTTGTTTTGCATAAATGTAGAATAAGGACTATTTGCATTGCACTCTTGTAGCTCAATTTTAAACTAACTTGTGGCATTTAGCTTTGATCTTTGTTGATGTCAGGATGGAACAGTTCCTGCCATTAGATACCAGAGGCATTTTACTCTCAGGGAGTCACAGTATCTCACATGTGCTGCAGGGAAAAACAATCAAAGAAATGTGATACTTTCTCTTCTGTGGGAAGGGGAGAGCAATTGCAGCAACAAAACAAGTATTTTTCTTCAAGAATGTAGGCAAGGAGCTGTGGAGAGAAGATAAATAGTTTTTGGCTGAGCATCTGATTGGGTCTTTAGTTCTAGCTATGCTTTACATGGGCCACCCAAGGGAAGACAGATCTTCCTCAGCTGTAATGCAGCCTTAAATGCATATATGTTACACTAAGCAAATCAGAATGTAGTCTAGATTTTGGCAGTAAGGGCAAAAAGTATGACTGCAGGAAAGACTGCAGGTTTCCTGCTGAAACAAATCAGGAAATGGGAGTGGAAACCGAGTCAAACCTTAGATTCATACCTACGAACTACCAGTTGACAGACCATTCTGCATAGAGCAGCAGGGGGCTGAAACATTGTTTCTTGGGTGCACAGTGACAGTAAAAGGAGACAACTAAAATCAGAGAAAGGATTTAGAAAGTGCTGTGGCTGTGCACTATTTCTTACAGTTACTGTGTGAGTTAGTGGGTGACCTCTATTTCACAACTGGGACATCAAAAGCTGTAACGCCAGATGGTATTTAAGAGCCAAGAAATACCCTTCATTTTACTATAAAAGGACTGGCACACATATTTTATGAAGGATTTCAAACTGGGCATAAGAAAAAAAAAAGTCTTTTAACACTAGTCCTCCACTGCAAACACCTCTGGTTAAACATCTCAAATTAGATTTTGTTGGAAAAAAAGATACTGGCACGCACATAACCTGACATACTTTCCGTTACAAACTCATTTCTAGTGTAAACTCTGAATGTACAAGCTATAAATAGCACTTTGACTACAACATAGACTTTGTGTGCTCTGAATTCAGAAACAATATTTGGACTTCAGTTGATTTCTTTCTTTAGAATTCTTCATCATTTCTACCATTTTTTTACTCTTTATTTACATCCTAATAAAATTTTGTAAGAAACCATTTCCATAGTATTATTCAGACAGGAAATAAAAGATGTGTTGGCAGTGAAAGGCTTCACATTTGCTGTTCAGTGCACAATCCAGTGCAGTTCCTTGCTGTGCCATGGAACAACAAGCAGTAAATCTCAGGAAGGAAGAAAGAACACCCAGTACTGCCTAGTATCCTTCAATTTAATATCCAGTCCCTCTGTGCTCACTTCAGACATGTGTGGCTGTTAAGCACCTCCGCTTTTTCAGTCAATTGTGATTTTATCCAATGTAAATTTTTTTACCTTTCCTCAGAAGCCTTCTATTCCTTCATGAAAAGTTTGTTAACATTTTCCCCCCGTGGAAACCTGTGTGCTCAACTCCAGATTAATAGTTTTCCTTTCTTTTGTTTGCACAGTTATAAAATAAAAGATAGGAATAAAATCTAACTATCTAGTGTTCCTTAGGACATCTAAAAATTGATTCTCTAAACATTCTAGAACACAATACCACTACATGGTAAAAAAGAGAGAAATACCTATGAAAAATGAACTAAACAAACTAACAAACAAAATCCTCTGAAGGAAACCTTTCTAAAGTGTATGAAGGTATTTGAGACTGCTGTTTTTTAATATTTTACAAGGATAAAGAAAAAGACAAGAATATGTGTGTTGGCACAGCCGGGCATCAGAAAAAAAAGAATAGTGATCTAACTTTCAGGGGTTGGCAAAACAAGCATAGTGAGTACCGTCAAACACAAATTTTTTTTGCTTTTTAGCATGCAAGATGAGTCATTAAACAACAGCGTCTGTACTTCTTAGTCACTGAAGCAAAAGCTATTAATTTCACAAGAGAAATCCACAGTTTACTATAGTGACATGCCATAAATTCAGTAAACATTTTCAGCAGTGCAAGCTCTCTGAAGCAATATCCTGATGTGAAAGTGTTTACAGGCTAAGCACTCCTTGCTGATCTATTACATGTATCTCTTGGTGACTTTGTACAGTATCTCTGAGTCATGCACAAGACACAGTCATTGCATAGATACTGTAAATGGAGTCAGTAATATCTGTACATACTGACATATTTAGGCTTCTCTGCATAATGAATGTGTACAAACAAGCAAAAGCCATAAGATTTGTCTTTGCTTTGAAACTACTAAACGTGACCCAGAACATAAGTTTCTATTTGAAAAAAAACGAACAGCCTAACTTCACTTCCACTTTTACCAAGCGACTTAACAGTATTTACCACTTTTGTAATGCAATTTAAGATGTAGGGATGAAAAGCGATTCATAAGAACTAAGAATTCTTTTCATGGCTCTGAAGAAAACCTTCCAAATATGAGCCTGTGATAAGCAGATCCATCTTTCCTAACTGAACCTGCAGTATTCTGCCTAGAGCAGTATCTCTCAGGGGGCACACATCTCCTACTTTTCTCAAGAAAATAAAAGGGTAATGTCCAAAGTGTAATAATCACTATTTAAATGCCACACAGTCAATGTTTTAGCAGAAATACTCAGCTAGTTCTTCTAAGTCAACTTCTGCAAACATTTGTACATACAAACTGCTGATATATATGGGGTTAAACCTCTGGTCCTTCCATAAGCCACTTGTGCCACATTGCTATAGCATGAATTGTATCCACCCACAATGCAAATTGGATTAGACACCACAGTTCTTAAAGCATCCTTTCCTTCTGTTTGCCCAAGATCATGTTGGCTTTCCTGAAACTCCAAGGTCATAAATGTCCTCTCCCTTGCGCTAAGATCTTGAAAACCCTAAATTCTCCAAAATTTATGATATTTTATTTAATAAGTACTCAGCTTAAAATGTGAATGCAGTCTATAGATACTGGTTTTGACATCAAAGTATCTTGGGAATGCATGTAACGGTGTGCAATATGGTGCTCTAGCCAAATGCTCCTTATGAAATTAATATGCACAAGATGTGCTGCACTGACTGGGCTGAGTAAGAGGAAAATGAAGATTTGACATGGGAAAAGTGAGATGCATTTCTAACACAGTAGTTAAAGAGCACAGTAGTTGCCCTCCCTAGTGCTGCTTTCCATCCAGTGGCTGGGGCAGAGGTCTCCATACATGTCTTCCTTTGCTTTCTATTCCAGCTCTGTCTGTTTCCACCCTTTCCCTGTGGTAAAAGATGCTTGACCAAGAAAAGGTCTGACCCCTCCTCCTTAGAATGCAAAATTCAGTGCCTCCTTTATGGTGATACACCTTCATGACTAAGATATTAGAAACCAAAACATGAACATTACTTTGTGACCTGTGTATGAAGCACATGCCCCCAGAAAATCAGGAAATCAGCAGAGAAAAGACTGGCATGCTGGCTGAGAGTCAACCCAAGGTCCTGGACATGTCTTAGCTGGTCAGACTCATGGTGCTGTTTGCCAAAGAAGTTTTGTGAAGGGAACACTGCTTGAGAGAAGATTGATGTCACAGTCCTACCCAAGGCTACAGCTTAGTGTAAAGTTTGCAGCCTGTCATTGCCTAAAAGGTGGCATGGCTAGATGAGGATTTACTTGGCTTTCCACATTTAGCTTTCTCAAACTTGAATCAGCCACCTTCCAAAGCTCTGACATAGCGAAGATCACATACTTCAATAATTGAACCTTTCCTTTAGCATACAGAGAAACTAAAAGTTCACAACAGTAGCAACCCATCTAACCCAAGGAGCTAAAATAGAACGCAAAACATAATGACATGACAGATGATGTTGTTGGCCAGCATATGAAATAATTTTACCTGCTTTGAATATGCAGTAAGAAATATCCAAAGTATTCCCATTGAGTCTATGAATTTAGAAATTAATCATTTCAGAAACTATATATACTTCAAAGTCAGGAAACCAAAAGGAATATTATTGGCCTCTGAGACAAAGAGCAATAATACATTAGCCTATGCAATCTTTATTGTAATTAGTTAATATTTTTAAGGCTGCTGTATTAACCTTTGGAAAAGTAAACAATGGGAAGTTACATTACTATTTTAAACAAAACATGATCCAGAACTGCTTTTTTTGTCTTTTTTCATATGGAACACTAACCTTATTTCTCAAAGCATTTTGACCTGATTTTTATTTGCCTTCTATCACGTAGACAGTTATATCTTTGTGAAGTAAATGCATAGCATTCAGATACAATATATCTTAAACAAGGTGAATAATGGGGGTTCTTGTGCATTGAAAAAAGTACACAAATTTCCATATACAATTTCTACTACTATATGTACTTTTTACTTGTTTGTTTTAACTTTGATCACTAAAATGGGTATAGATCTAAGCTGTATGAATTTTTGTAATTTTTTTTGTTGCTGCTCTCATGTCTCTATGTGTAGTTTGTTGTATTTTTTTCTAGAAGCAAACTGAAAAGTTTCTGGGACACATGATTACTTTTTTTTTTTTTAAACTACACAATTTTCTCCCAGGCTATCTAAATTTTCATCTTCTTATTTTGTTTAGTCTTTAACATGCAGTTATTTCTTTCTTTACTTGGAATAATGAGTACCTGAATTACTATAGAAGATGACAGCCCCAAGCAATGAGTGCTAGGAACAATCTCAGGTTCTAGAGGCATTGTTTGGGCTCACAGACTAGTTAGCCATGATTCAGTGTTGCAGTGTTCATAACCTCCTTTGAAACCACTAGTCTAGCAGAAAAACAACGATGTGGTATCAACTGAGCAATGATCAATGATACAGTTGAACTCTCCATGCATTTCCTCTGGATTTTCTTCACTATAATCCTTCCCAAAGCCATTGGAGATGGTCAGGATTGATTAGTTTGCAAGAAGGCAGAAACACACTTTCAGAGCTGGAGGTAATAGTATACCTTGCTGGACTGAACTGGTTGCACAGCCACATTTTATAGGTGGCCATCTACCACTGCCAGATAAACTGATGAGTTTGCCTACATGAATACCTGTATCTTCATACTGCCCCTCTGAAAAGCGGAAATTCTATCACCCCATCTTTATAGATGGGGGCATGAAGACTAAGAGTTCCCAATTTATTCAGAGTCACACAGGGATATAAATTTGAGCTGGGAACTGAAACTATGCTTCTCAAGGAACAGTAAAATATTTTTACAGTAAAACGCCTTAGCTCAGTAATAGTTTTTTTTCCCTATTGCAAGTAATACATAATTAAAATATGACAATTAATATCTGTTTTCAGATCTCTGAATCACAAATTGACATTTTGTTACATTCTCTCTGCTAGTACAGCAACCACAGCTCTTCCCTTCTAAGAGCATGTAGTTAAGATAGGAATAACGATCTCCTGTATGGAGAAATTCTCAGCCTCAGTGGCAGGAAGAAAGAAGCAGTAAAGCGCTTGTCTTCAATTTTCAATAAAGTTGCCTGACTTGTAATCACACTAGAATTCCAGCAGCAGTGAAGTGATAAACTGTATTAGAAGAATACAGCAAGCACTAATTATCCCTAATAGTCTATTTTGTGCCTATGGGCCTTTGGCTATCCTCTAGTGTGATTTTATTTCAGAAGGAAGAAAGTAAAGGTCAGCATCATAGGCAAATCTGCTGGCTCATTCCTCACTGTCCAAGAATGCACTATATGGCATATATTCAAAGTAATTTTGAGATGAAGTAACACTTCAAAAGGCTCTTCTAGCACTGAATCAACCATGAAGTACCCATAGCTTCCTGAGTCAATCTACAGATGCTGATCAGTTTAGTGATGAAGAATGGCATTAAAGGTCAAAGCCAAGAGCAATTTAAGGGCTGAAGGGCAGTGAACTGAAGAGTCAATTGGAAAACATAGTGTAAACGAGACTCGTGATTTCTCTATACTGTCTTTACTTGCTTCCTTCTCTAGACTCAGCTAAACACAGTTTTAAGAGGACTGTAACATTTGACAGCAGTAGTTACTGTGCACAGAGGGGCAAGTTTCTTCCACACACCTCTCTACTCTTGTTTGAGGAAAACCAATATTGCAATTTTGTTTTTTCTTAGTCTTTCTTTCCCACTACTTTTGCCCTTTTTCTCTCTTTGCTTGAATGGTATTGGAAAATGCTGCAAGAGGGGGTTTGGCATAATTTTGCAGTATCTTGTTCTTTATTCTTTTGCTTTTGTATACCTAAGCAGGCAAGAAAGAACCCATTGCCCTCTTTAGCTAAAATCAATGACTGTTCATCTCTTCAGTACTGTCACCCTAGATGATACATGAACAAATATGAATTTGTCTGTAGGAGACACAGGATCAGATATTAGCTGAGGCTGGAATAGGCCTCTGGAGACCACCTAGTCCAACCACTCTGCTCACAGCGGGGTCAAGTAGAGCAGGCTGATCAGGTCTACGTCCTGTTGGGTTGGACTGTCTCCACAAATGGAGACATTACCACTATCTTAGGGTAATCTGTTCCAGTGTTCAATCACCCTCATATTTTTTTCTTATGTTTAAACAGAATTTCTGGCAGTTCTGTGTGGGGTCCTTGCCTCCTGTTCCTATCATTTGGCATCACTGAGATGAGAATCTCCCTTTCAGTCTCACTGAACCCAGAGATACAGAGACTTTCTAGACCAAATCATGTGGTTAGGACTCTCTAATTTACTTCTGCAGTTTACAGATTCAGGCTTTCCATAGTAAGCACAAAGGCCAAAAATACTTTTCTTAGTGGGAGTCAGGAATTTTATCTAATATTATGACTTTAAAACTGATGACCTAATAAAAAAACTCCACAAAATATTATGAGAATAGGAAGAGAAGATTGTTCTTTTTTCTAGGCCATCTGCCACATTTACGCTTCCATGACAGAGAAATATGAACCAAATTCTCCTTGAGATAAGCCCACATATATTTCTTTTGTGCTATACTCTCCTCACTGAAGTCCAAGAAGAGCTTACGTACCTATAGAGAAAGAGAATCGCCTTTCACATTTTTGTCAGATCCGCAAGACTTCCTAAAATGACATGTATCCTAAAAACATGGGAATAAAAAGTTACAGTTGTTTATCAGCAGAGTGTTTAATTTGTCCTTTTGTTCATATTTATTCGCACATCACACAGTAACTGAAATTGAAGACCTTTAATTGCAAAAGAAGAGGCATATTCTTGCTTCTGGTTTTCTTCCAGACTACAAAGACTATATATAAATTTCCCTGAAGTAGACATAATGGGACTGTGACTCCGTTGCCAAAAGAACCATTGCTCGCAGGTGGCATTTCTGTGGACTTAGAAGACAGAATGCCAAAATGTATTGAACCAAGATTTCTAATGACTTTGAGTCATAGTTAAGGGCATACACAAGTCTGATAGAAGAAATATGCTAAAGGTGCTATTTGGTGTTAAAGGAATTCAAAGACAGTGTGCTTCTTCATTGGAGACCCCAATTAGCCTCTCTTTAGATATATTTACTGGGGTGAACTCTTGCCCTCTCCATTATTACACTATATCTATAAGATTTTATTTAACTTTTACGTGAGTAACTCAGTATCAGTTGGAAACCAGACAGTTGGTACTAATAAGTAAGACAGTTGGTACTATATAAGTATAAACCCTGTAAATCTTAGTTCCATGGCAGTTTCTGAAGTAATAATAATAATAATAATAATAATAATAAAAAATATCATTGCCTGCAGAAGGAGGGTTATTTTCCGAGATTATGATTTTGTACATTACAGGTTACAGCAATAAATTTAAATTTGCTGACACTCATAAACAGGTAGAAATAAAAAGTCACATTTCCCCAATATAATGTCGAGAGGGTTGAAGTCCATACAAAAAAATTGCAGTAATTCAGTAATTGTGCAGTTCTGAACTTACATTCCTCAGATAAAATAATAGCATCTGCATGGATCAGTCACCAGATGGACCCAAAATAAGTCACCCTCACAAAATGAATTGATGTAAGCTATGTCTTCTGGTCTGGAAATAAATGTTTGTGCATTCCCTTGACACTTAGAGTGTTTTGTGTAAATGTGGTAGCTTTACATTTCTGATAGATGACCATTATTCCTTGGCAATATTCTATTCAAGTGACATTATCTCATAATTCCCTGCATATTTTTTGCTGCTTGATACTTTTTGAAAAGCAGTAAATCTAAAGTTTATGTCAACTTGATACCCACAGTGGATCACTCAGTGCAGTGATATGCATGGGTGCGGATTCTTCTTTTATCTCAGATTTGCAGCACATGATTAAAAATAAATAATTCTCAACCTCCATTTACCCAGCTGATATTTGAAGCCAGACTGGACTCAACTGTACCTGCAAAGATATTCAAAGTATTTGAACTACTACATTTAAGAATGAAGTATTATCTTCATGAGCCACAAAATGTGAAAATTCATTAAGCTCTTCAGATTTTGTTACTCTTCTGCTTGTTTAGATGCTGAAGTAAGTATAATTTTTGAAAACATTTCTCCCAAACTATCTAATCAGTAAAATTGTAGAAAAGTTCTCCGAGAGCCAAACGAGTCATCACATTCATTCTTCTATCCATTTTGTCTTACATGGCATTGAAAACTGACACAACAGGACTTCACAGGCTTTTCAAGGCTGTTCTTTCAAGACAATATCTTCCTAGCTTGCTTATGGAGATGTTATACATGCCACTATATACTGTTCCACTAGGGAATGCCCTACTGGACTTGAAAATTTTTCTTATTGCCTGATATGATCAGAGTGGAACACACATCAAAAGGCACATGCAATCAGACAGGAAAGTTGCCTTGGAAAAATGTAATTGTTGCATGCTTCTGTTAGCTTGCTCATGGGGGAAAATAGAACCAAATGCCTGGAAACTGGAGGCCTCAACCCATTCTTTGGCTAAAAGAGCAGATATTGGCACTAAAGAGAACTATTCAGACACATCAACAAACTTTTTTTTATTCTTTTGATCTACTCTGAGATATTCTTAGTTAAAAATTGCACATTTTTCCTACAGATTTTCCCAGGACACATGATTGTTTATTTAATTGCACAGCACCTTTCATTCTTGTACAGACATTCTACTTCTACCTCCTGTTTTCTGCTTTTTTTATATTTTAAGGTGTCTGAATGAGACTTGTATGTCACACATCTGGAGTGCAACTGTTTTTTCTCTGGCAGATGGTTTACAGGCTCAAAGAAGCTATGTTGAAAAACCCATGCAGCAGTCAAGTGCTTCTATCTGTCTCCTACTACATGCTTGCTCATGCATGGGGTGTAAGGGAACAGGTCACTTCAAACTAGCATGGGGAACAGCCATATTAGTGTGCCATACCAGGCACCAGCCACTGGGTAAATAATGCTAAACACGGTGCCTCTTACCCTGGCACTCAAATGTGTTGATAGTCTGCTGCTTTAGCAAAAGCTAATACTAGTCTACAGACTTCCCATTGGCACTGACATTTGAGAGAATAGATTTGCAGTGCAATGTGGCCAGACTGTAACTTAGACTACCAAGCCTTTTAATCAATATTTAAGAGTAAAAAGACAGTAGTCTGTAGTTATCTCTATCATTAATAACAGCTGAATTACCATGCTCTCTATTCACTGTTTCAGTTCGGCAAAATCTGGAAAATGTTTGAGAGATGAACATCATTATTGCCTCTCATTGGTTCTTGGCTCACAAAGATGACCATTAAACCTCCAAAGTACATCAAAACAGCATGGGATGATATATGAGACCAGACACATAACCACACGCACAACCAAACAAATATAGAGTCATTAATACAGTTTTTAGAATCATTTAGGTTGGAAAATATCTTTTAAGATCATCAAGTCCAAGCAAGGATTATTTTAGTATACCAGTGAAAACATATTCTAGGGAGACCCGTCAAAGAATAAATACAACATCTGAAGAAAAAAAAAAATTAAAAAAAAATCTGCCTGCATGCTTGACTTGCTAACAAAAGCTTGCTAACTAAACATTTTGCTTCAGACATTTGGATATCTGGAAATACAGATATCTGGAAACACGTGCTCATTAATCTTTGGTTATTTATGAAATTAAAAATGCAAAGCCTCACTACTGCATGTACAGCATCCCGGCTGTTAGAAAATGGGAGCAAATTACCTTGGGCAATAAGCAGCGTCTATCAGAAGGTGGCAGCACTGTTATGGTCTGCTGTAGTTGCAACACGTACCACTACAATTTCAGTAGAACAGTCACACCTACTTTAATACTATTTTTCTCTGATATGATTCTTATAAATCTCTTGGTTGGGCCCAACACTATAATGTTTTCACAGGTATTACAAAACAGGAAAGCTTGCAATGTGTCTTTCCCATTTCTAGGCAGAAGTATTTCATGTGACTCGGGCTGGGTTCTTCTTTGGCTTGAAAAAATGTTTATGGAAAAAATCAACCAACAGATAGAAATTTCAGGGTGCAGCATGTATTTTCTCAAATATAAATAAATAGATGAGTAGTCATTCAGTTCCAATTAGAGAGTTTTGGAAGCTATTTTAGCAGTGGAAGTTTTATTGCTGCATTAAACACGTACTACTCCTACACAGAGATTCCACACGTACAAGACTTGATTACTTTACTCTTTGTAAATGTGCACAGTTTTTACTTTACACTTTATTGACATCACTGAGGTACTTCATCTATAAAGCTAAATAGATTTGTAAGTTAGGAGAATTATGTACTGCTTTTTGATCAGCCATATGTGGTATTATGGATGCCATTCTGCAAATAGATGAATAGTTTTATTCACTGAGCCCTGTCTGAGTTTCTATCAATTACATTGAGTTACTAATGTAAGTAAAGTTGATTTTATATTGTTTTGCTGGATGAGAATCTCATAACACAGTGGTACTGTACTATCCCTTTTGCATGCATGATTTTCCAAAATGCAAATGCCAAACCGTGATAGCCACTAAATAGCAGAACAATGAATCACCAGTTTTAAAATAAGAGGGTAATAGTCCGTATGCTAAAAACTACAAATCAACATCAAGGTGCTATTTTACACTATTGATTTTCAGTCACCAGGCTCAAAAAAAAAAAGACACATTCTAATAGGGCATGTGAATATATAGATGTATGTATTTATATACACACATACATATCCATATGCATAGATGTACACAGTAGCTTATGTGGATAGGCATTATTGTAGGAAAGGAATTTTGAATTTAAAGAAATGTTAATCATGACACATATTGGTATGCCTTATTGTGTAGTGTACTGATACTTACCGATACAGTTTAGATGATGAGTTAACACGTACCATGACATAAGCAGTGTAACACGATATGACATGTAAAAAACTAAAATAATCCCAAACCTAATACATCCACTTGCAAAAGTACAGACCAAAAGTGATCAAACTCAAATATCAACTACCTCTAAGTAACTTTTCCTTCTTTTTCGCCTGGAGTAGGTTGAAACATTTGTTTTCTGCAACTCAGATTTCTGCTAAACATATTTCTAATCTAACCTGTCTGCATTGCCCATATGTTCCTTGTAGGCTGCAAGCATTCAAAGTAATTAGGAGATATTAATGGAAACTGTCTCAAGATAATAGTCTTCTGGTATTAGCCAAATGCCAAGATGACATTTTTTCAAGCAAGAAGTATATATCTGGAGACATTCTTCTTGTCTCATGATTTTAGTTCCTTTAAATCTAACAATTAGCGATGTACATTCTGCCATAATGTCTGATGTGCCCTGCTGTAGGAAATGGTAGTGACTCTGTGTGCCAGTGATTCTAGTGGAAAGCATTGTCCCAGGAGAGAATGTAAGGTGTTCCAAAGACTCTCATTAATAGAGTTTGGGTCTGATTCCATTAGCAGCTTTTGCAATTCATGGTATCATTCTAGGCAGAGCTAAAAAGAAAGGTAGCCACATATGAGGCATAGCATAAAATCTATTATCCCATTTGCTGTTGTGGTCTTTTACCTTCCTAGACTTTAATTTGTAAACTTTGCCTGGCTAACGAAAAGGCAGATTTTGTTCTCACTTTAGCCATTAACTCATATACCATGTTAACAACCTCCTACGGTAATATTTCACGTAACTCTTAAGAAAGTTTTCAAACTAGTCAGTGCAGATTACTGCTCAGTGACTTCTTAACACATGTTTCAAATGTTTGTTTTCAAAGACATTGATCATGTTCAGGATTTCCATTCTGTTTTAGCAATGAAAAGCTATTAAAAATGTGTTTACAAAGCTAAGTGAGTGAGAAGGACACAAATTTTTTCTGCTATGTGTGATGAGTCTAGGAGATGACTCCAGCAGAAGCCATGATAATGGTGAATTTTAAAAAAACTTAGGAAATATAAGCATGCAAGATGGTCATACAGCATATAACCAGTCACAAAGTATACCCAGATCGATGTATACCTTCTTAAAACCTTGTCATTTTATGGGATCTTTAAGAATTGACACTACCTGGAACATCTACTACTGAACAAACAATCTAGAGGACCAAAAAGTAATTTTCCTTTCCCCAATAAAGACAAAGGATGGTCCAATTGATAAGCCTGTCTGAGGAAGGCGCAGATAAATGATGTATAGAGAAAAAGAAGACAGAGAGGGCTTATGACCTTTTACTAGCCATTGGAAATAATTCAACAACACTTTCTTTGTCTGTGCCTATCAATGACAAAATATCCAGGGACAAATCAGAAGGGAGTTTAACAAAAGCATATCCTATTTGATAAAGCAAGTTTTGGAAGGAGCTCTGAAATCATTAGTACTGAACATAGCTTTCCTGCCACATTTGTACAGAAATCTTGTCACTTTTACAGTAACAGCCCAGCATGTCAACCTAAGTGTTCACTTGTGGATACTTATTACTGAATGATTTAACAAGTCTTTGGACATAGATGTTAATAGTAAACTATATGAAATAAAAGCTGAATTTATTTTCACCAGGTACTTACAAAGCAGAAAGAGCCTTCTCTAAAATTCACTGGAAAAAAAAAAGCTAGCTGACAAATTTTAATGGAAAATCCGAATAAGACTAATCACAGTTACATTGGGCCTGGATTAGTTACAGATGTTATGAATAAAAGAAAAATCTTTTGACAGACTTCTTGTTATATCCACTAGGTGGCACAAAGCGTCCACGTTTAGGTCCTCTTATCTCCACAAAACCTCTCATTCATAGAGTAGATAAAGAACTGCATTATTAATTTATACCACTGTATCCACTCTATGCCTAATATTTGTTTAGCCAGCTGTTTCCGCTAATCCTCCTTAAACACCGTTGATTGAAATCGTAAGTATTTTCAGACATTTTTTACCCCAAAGAACATTTTGTTACCTGCAAGTTGCAAGCTACCTTTTCAAGTGCAGTACTGTATGCTACAGTTACTAACAGTGGAGACGGAATGTCTAATACTTCCTCCCAAGCAACAGAAGCAGCTTGTCATATGAAAACGTTTTTTTTTCCCCAAAATTTTTATTTTACAGGGAGTTTCAAGCAATGAAATACACTGTCAGGTTCACAACAAAACAGAAATGCAAAGTATTTCAACTTCCATGTATAGTTTAATTACTGCTTCAATGAAAAGGTAAATGAAAAGCAGAAAATATTCATTTCAGTTCTCACACTTTAATCCTTGCAGTGAATTGGAAAACTCTGAATATATAATTAAATACCAGCAATTGCAAAGTCACTCTTCACTTGAAGATGCCAAAACACATTTTAAAGATTGGCCTCAGGGTGTGACCAAAAGTGGACAAAAACATTTCTTTTAGTCACATATCATCATAAAATCAGAGGGGCTAGAGGCCTGCAGTAGAAAGTGCTCTTCCTAGCCTTTTACAAACTGTAAAAACAAAGGCGCATTGCGGTGTGCCACAGAAACCCTCCATTCTTTTCAGAAACCTCTCCTCCTCAGCCTCAATCCTTGGTGCTATTTTAGCGGGTTTTTTTTAGTAGCTGCTAGTTATTTTAACCATGGTAACTGAAAATGAGAGGAAACTGAACCTGTTAGGTTTTACAATGCAAGGATGCTTTTGCTGTGAATTACACTGTCAGTCACGTCTCCGAAGAGGACATTGCTGTAGATAATAGTTTTCTTCATAATGACAAGGTTTTTTTTCTCTTCCTCATTGGAATCTGCTTAGACATTCAGGAATCTTATTAGGAAGACAGGCCTTCAGCACAATTTCAGTGCAGATCAGCCATGTCTTGATTATCACATTGACATTTTTATTATTTGACTTGAAAAAAATGCTCTCTACAAAATTATTTTCCCATTCTGCTTTAACTGTTATATTCAAAAGCATCACAAATTATTCTTTTTTTCCTTTCTTTCTGTTCTGTCCTGCATTCTTCCTTCTTCTCTTTCTCCTTTTCACTAAACGTAATACAAGTAGGTATATACAGGTTAGAGTCTCAGATAACACACTCAGAGCAATTTCACTTAGCTGTGCTTAACAGGAGCTGAATATTTGCTTCACTAGATATGAAAAAAAAAAGTAAGCATGAGCTGTCCCTTTGTAGCATGAGGACTTGGCATTGTGTGACACACCTCAACATGACACTACTGACTCTCAGTTTCTTCTTCATAGGACCTGATAATAACTTTCCTATTTATGGTACATTCCTCCACTTGCTGAAGATACTCAGTCTCTAAAAACAGTGTATCCACAGTTACACAGCCTCGCTACACATAACTTTTTTTTTTTGCTAGTTTTCAACTACCACATTACAAACATTCCTAACAATGTTTTCCTAACAAGACAATAGGAATCTCTCTAGATTGTTCTTTCCTCATTTAGGCACTAAAACAGTCTTGCTAGCCATTAATACAAACTCATTGCTGTTAACAATCTACATGATTCTTTTGTACACACTGCCAGGTTCCCAGAATCTCTTGATGGTGGTATCACACAGCAATATATATAGCAACATTTTCTGCTCTAGAAGATCCTAGCAGTAATTGACTTCCTTTCTAATGATACATAGCAATAAACCTTAACCCAAACACTCAAATGCATTCCAGCCCTTTATATCTAAATCTGCCACACAAGTAGTTTTGCCATGAAAAATATTTTGAATAACATCTACATGTGTATTTGACCCCCAAAATGAAATTATCAGGCAATAAGATGATACAGTTATCATAGACATGCACCAGCTAACATACAGCCAAACATTCAAAGCACTGTGGCATCCTAACTTTCTTGGTGAGTGGAAACAATACAGAAACCTGTGCCAAATGTTATTCAGGCTTTCTCTAACAAAAAAAATAGGCAAATATGACATAAGTATGTAAGTTATCACAGCTTATCAAAATCTTTTTTCTTCACCTGGCAGTCAGTACTTTATGGAAATCAACCCCCAACTCTTTACATTCTTGCTCAGTCTAGTGTCATCCTTTTGCTATGTCCTAAAAACTTCTAAAGACATCTGACCGGATGGAGAAATCCCTCAAGAAAGACAAATCTGTGTGAAATGTATAATCCCATAGAAGGAAGCCACAAAACAGAAGTACATAAGTTTTGCCTTTCAGATGGAATCTACATCTGCAACATGATCTCTCCTTTGGTAACATAGAGCACTTAAAGACAAACACATTCAAGTGAGCCAGTTTCAATCTGTCTTTTGCCCTTGCCCCCACCTCAGCTGACAAACTAGATGGCTTGAAAATCCCTTCTGTGCAGCCTTGGAGCTGATGCCACAGGCATTACTTACTGAATGCCCATCCAATTTCGAGAAATACAGGAGTAAAAACCTTTTCCAAAAGTTTGATTATTTTTTTTACCTTGCGCAGAGCTCCCGAGTTGAGATGCTCTCAGAACTCTCCAGCAGTTTGAAACAGAGGACACTGAAGTGCGGAGGAAGTTCTCGGTGCTCACCTTAAGTCAGTGTATGTGGGTGTGTGCCTGTGTCTCGAATGTCTCTTTGTGGCTCTTGGTGGCAGAGGACCCGATTCAGGGCAGAGAAACCCACTTTCTCACCGAGAGGAGAGGAAAAGAAAAGCAACACGTCATGAGTTAAGTACGCCTCCAAGATGTCTTAATTACAGCTCAACGTGCCTTCTATTCAGACCCCAGGAACGAGAGGAAAAAATAAACCCACACACGCGGTTTCTCCGTCACACAAACCCACACACACCCATCCCGTCCCAGCACGCTGCCCTGTCCCTCCAGGTCCCTGTCCTTGCCCCTTAGGTCCAGACCTCCCAGATCCGAACCTAAAAAAGCCTCTCGAAATACACACAAGTCCCGAGCTAAAAACTACACGGGGCTAAAAAAAAAAAAAAAAAAAAAGAAGTTGGTGGTGTTTTTCGTGAAGGGATCATTCAATTTATGGATTTAGGGTGTGTGACACCCTGAGAAACATGATACCCAGCACACACCACACACCCCCACACCCCCACACCCTCCATTCCTTATTTAGGGCCCACCATACCATTAATTCTGAGGGTGTGAATGTGGTTTCAAGCAGGGAGAAAATGATGAAGGAAAGACAGGGGGATGGGGGGAAGGGAGCAGGGTCAAAACAGCTTCATCTAACAAGATTCCATTGTGTCTTATTTCCAATTTCCAAATGAATTATTAATCCAGAAAACAAGCCCTGTTTTTCTTATTACATCTCAAATACAGTACATGACTTGCTCACGGCATCCATATCACAAAACTCTAAAGTCGGGCAGCTGTTGGCCTCAAGTCTTTATGAGATTTCTAAACACCACCTTGGGACAAAGTGCTCCTCCAGCACCAAAAATCTCTGGATTATGGTGCATTTCACACCAGGAGATACACAACCCCAAAGACATCTGCTAAAATCCATGCAATATGTGCCCTTAACCACTAAATGCCATGGTATGAAAAACATACACATTAAACCTCGTCTTTCATAACTTCAGAGAATGATTATGCCATTGTTCTATCTCTAAATGTGTCTGTTATTAAAACCAACCAACCAAACAACCCCAAACCTCAAATCAAACAACAGGAGAAGGATAAAAGGAAAAGGAAAAAGCCAAGCCTTGATGACACTAGTTTTGGCAAATTGAAAACCAAATAATATTATTTGACTCAAAAGTACGTGTAGTTGCTCTTCCCCCACTTGAAAAAAAAATAGTCCTTGATGCCTGATCTCCCAACAGTAGTAGCAAATGTATGCCTGAATCCTCAGCCTTTAAATTCTGCTAGATAAGAAAATGCAGGTAACCCAGGCAACATGATCTTGTGGATTTTTTTTATCCTTTTCCCCCTCCCCTTTCTCCAATGCTAAATAGAAGAAGGAAACCATGTCACATCCACAACTCTCCAAATAATTTTTTAGCCTGGACCCTGCTATTCTTTTATCACTGTTGGTGTCAAACTCTCAGCCTGCACCATCAAAAGAGGCTGCAGTTCATCAATCCTACTTGATCAGGAAATGCCAGAGCCTATTACATTCTGGTGCAAAAGCACATCTGGAGACACCGGTTTCTCACCAGTTACCAGGCAGGGGTCAGCCACTGCTTCACAGCAAATCCCAGTGTAAGAACAAAAAAAAAAATCGCTAACAAATAAATAAAACTCTGCATAGAAATTCGGGGCACTGCTTTGAGGTTATTATGTGAGGAAAAAAAAAAAAGAAAGAGCAGCAATGCATTCCTCCAGTGTAAAATAATTAGGTAAAGGCATTTAGGAGGCATGGATGAGGCTGAAAGCTGGTTCCCCTGCGGTGTCTGATCGGGCTCTGCCCGGCCGCGAGGGCCCGGGCGGCACGCACACTCCCTTCGTGCTGGGGCACCGGCCCAAGGCTGTCCGCGTCCCTCGAGGCTGGGACCGTTCTCTGAGGCGCGGGCGGCGTGGCCGGGGGTGCGGCAGCCTGAGGCGGGATCAGCCCTCCCGCCCGAACAAAGAGATGTTTTCTCCGTGCCCGCCCCGCCGATCCCCGCCTCCCGCCGGGGAGGAAGCAGCCTCATAGTTCAACAGCAGAGGGGGCTTTGAATGGGCACGGCGCGAAAACACGCGGACGCAGCGCAGAGGGATAGGGCCCCGCGTTTGCGGCGTGGCGCTTCGGCGGAGGCCGCTGCACCCGGACAGTCCCGTTCTGTCGCTCCGCGCCACGGCTGCCCGGGGAGGCTGGCGGGGCGCGGTGCGTCTCCGGCTTGTTTGCCCCTGGGCGGGCCGTGAGGCGAGGCGAGAGCCCCGGAGCTGCGCGGCGCCGGGGAGCGCCGCGAACGTGAGCTGAAACGGGTATTTGCCGAGTTCATAGACTCATAGAATCACAGAACGGTTCGGGTTGGAAAGGACCTTAAAGCCCATCCAGTTCCAACCCCCCTGCCATGGGCAGGGGTACCTCTCACCAGACCGGGGTGCTCAGGGCCGCATACGACCTGGCCTTGCACGCTTCCAAGGGAGGGGCACCCACAGCTTCCCTGGCCAACCTGTGCCAGTGTCTCACTACCCTCATCGTGAATACTTTCTTCCTAATGTCTAATATAAATCTTCCTCCTTCCAGTTTAAAGCCGTTCCCCCTGTTCTGCTGCCATTATTGATCTAGATGTTTCCCTCTCCATCTCTTACTTGTGGAGATTTTTGTCTTGTTCCTTGGTGTTGGGTTTTGTGCGTAACAATGTGAAAAACACTTATTGTTTGTTTTCAATTTTTTTTTTCGTCTTCCAAATAGTGAAATAGTTTGCAAGCTGAAAAGGGTCCTGCCAGCTATAGCAGTGGTTGAAAGATTGGAACGTGTGGGGGAAGCTGCTATAGTTAGACAGGGCTGGGTAATTCACACCACTGGTGCCCCTATTTATTGCCTGCACTGTGGGGTTTATGTCAGTCGGTCTTTCAGGGACATATTTTTGGTTTATGAGACAGTAATAAATCAAAAGAGACAACAGAAGTGTCTCATAAAGTGAACCTGTATGGATTTTCACTATTTTCTAAGTATAAATCAGGTGCTGGTAACTACAGAATGAAACACCACAAAGTCTTAGCATAAAACCTCCTAGTATATCTTAAAATTAATTCTGGCAAGTTGTGGAGTTTGAAAACTTGCCGATAGAATGGTGTTAATATCAATACAACATGGGTTTTATTAAGTTACAGAGACGGTAAGCTGGTCTTGTGCCAACTATGGGCCAAATGGAGCTGAAATGCTCCATCTCTGTGCATATTAAAAAATGCTGGGATACTGTACAAAGCCCAGGACCTGTGTAAGTGAAATGCTTACTCCTCCTTTTGCTGGATGGGAGAGTGGAAAGAAAGCAGTGGCAAGTGGAAATTCCTCCCAGCCCCATTGTTGGGGAAATCCATAGCACTCCCTGCATCAGTACAATGTCAAGGTAGTCTTTTTTTTGGTTTGGATTTTTTTGTTTGTTTGTTTGTTTTCCCCTGAACCATAACGAAAAAGTATCAGTACTTACATTTGAAACAAATAGATGTGGAAATCATTTACTCATAAAATTCTATTGTTTTGGTTTATTTTAACCATTTTTTAAACTCTGAAAACTGCATGCAATGCTGTACTGAATTTAGGAGCTTTATTATCAGCTACATGCTTAGCTGAAAGTCTGATGCAGAGTATTTACTCAGAAGCAGTCATCTTGTTGAGCAAAGACATAGGTTCAAAATAAGAATAATGTCAATTATAAGCTTTGCTTATGAGGACAGTTATGATAGTGCAGGGATCCAGTGTGAGTTTACAGTGCACTGTCTCAGTGATACTTGCCTGATTAGCACTCGACAAAGGTTAAAAAAGGTGATTTTATATTGTTCTGTCATATTTGGAGGCTTCACCTGCATATCTTCATAGTGATATTTCTATATAAACACTGCAGAGGGTTTTAGAAAGATGTTGAGTTAATTCCTGCTGAAGAGCAGTTCCACATGCAGATCACTCTCTCTGCACATTCATCATATTGGGAAGGATAAGTAACGACAGAATTGTATCTATAGTGATGAAGGATGTTGCATTGCTTTTCTTCCAGCCATGGTGTAGATTTTTTTGTCCCAGTATCTGACCATGGAAGTGTGCAGAATGAGATACTATGTTTACTTTTACCTAGGACCACTGTCATGATGGGCAACTTCATAGGCTGCGGATTATCATTCCTAGCACTTCACACTGTGGCAAAAGTCGAAAAATGAATGTTTAGTATCACTGTACCAAAGATTTTGAATTTTCCTTTACAATACGGATGCAAAGATGGCATTTTCTGTAAAAAGTGAATGTTATGATTTGTGCTGCATTGAACCACTTTTGAAAGAATTTTGAAGTTTCCACTGGTACCACTTAAAATTGACTGTGTTTCAGGATTTGAGGAGAAGCATTCTGGGAAAACAGAAGGTAAAACATGCTTACTGCTAAATTAAAAGCGCATGAGAGGGAAAGATTCAGGGTTTTGTTTTGGTTTTGTTTGTTTTTAACAGTTTTATCACTTGTTAAGCTTGCTTGATTTTGGCTTGAACAATTCTTGAGTTACATGCTTTTAGAGCATATAAAAGACCTGCCATCCTGAAACTGTTCTTAGAAATTTGCAAAAAGCAGTTGTTGGTGCCTGTTGTTTTTTTTTGGGATGGGAGGAGGAGAAAGAGTTGCATCCGTAAATGAACACAGCTGGATTTGCAGAAAAATCAGGTGTTAGCAAACAGTGCCAGGCACATCTTCCCGCAAGACTGTTATCGTATGAGAAATGTATAGTCCATTCTTCTTGTGCATCTGTTTATTGTTCTTGGTGCTCCTTATTTATAGTCTTCTTCAGATTTCACTGCCATTAGTTCATTACTGATCTTTTGATCAGTAGTGGGTCTGCTAAATGATACTAGTCCCAAAGGCACCACAGACACTACCACTTTTAGATGCTCTCTCAGTTGTATTTACTGCCACTCACTGTAATTTTCATTTACAGTAATTTGCCCACCTTCCAGTTCACACAACAGTGATCTTCTTTTGCTGGACACTCTTAACAACTGTGAATAACTTTCTTTAAAGAATAAAAAGCTAGCTGAAGCTCCAGGGTTCTGGCAACTAGGCCGATGCTACAATGCTTAGTGGAGTAACATGACAAGTTGTGCGTGATCTGTAAATGATTAAAAAAATTTTTCTGTTTACCTTACCTATTGTTCTCTGCTCTCATGGAGTTCAAAGCTAGCTGTGTAACGGTGCAGTTTTAGCTCAACAGTGATTATCTTTCGAGAATGTATTCACCTACAGCGAGATGTTCAATCTTAAGCAAGAAAAGGAGAAAAAGCTGCTAAGGAGTCTGCTTGACAGCCAAGATGAAGCACAGTTGATCACACTGAGGAAGAAGACATAAGGTAAAATGTAGTGATGTGGTGGAAAATGGGGGTTATGCACTTCCTTTCTTTGGGAAATTCAGCAGGGTGGATGCTATGACTCACTGGTATAAAGCTACAGAAATCTACAGGGGAAATATACTCATTCTAAAACAAATTCTATATATTCATGAAAATTTATTACTGGAAAACAAGCACTGAAAGGAGGTGCTTACACGAGGAAACATCAACAGCATAAATAAAAATTAGAAGTATAATCAAAAGGCGATATATTAAAACATTAGTTTTCCAAGCTGACTGAAAATAAATGAAATTACTTTTTGCCAGCTGAACAGCCAGCTTTTTTTCTCAAGCTGCGATGTTCTGTTGCACTTTTCATGGTAGGCTTTTTACAGCATGACTAATTGTCAGGTTCTAATGAGAGTGTGGTTTGAACAGTCGTAGTTGTTTAATACTCCTGGCTATGTAATCTTTTCCTTTTCGCAATATTCTTATTTCTACTCGTTAGGAAGTAAAGCACCAAAAGAAGCTCATGAAAAAAGTACACATTATATCACTTTAACATCAATTTCTCTAGAGATAGATGTATGGGCTCTGTAAAAGGAATTTGCAGGTCTTCATTTAGCCTGATAATATCAGGAGAATAGTTTTCATTTAAATACAGTTTTGATTTCACACTTCATCACAACATCTTTACAGATTTCTCTCCAGAATATGCATTGATTTTATCTTCTGATCTATGTTATCTTTGCCTTAGAATTTGATTTGGCTTATTAAATTTGGGCCAGCTCCAGGCATCTCTAAGAACTCTTTTAATGTTAGTATTGTATCTCACAAGTAGTTGTGCCTCTTCAACACACTAGAATGTTTTTTCTTCTGTAAGCTCTGTATGTTTTGTTCTTAACTATGTTTCTCTTCTCCAGGGAGGCCCTGAAGATGAATTGGTGAGGTGGAAATAAAGTGTGATCAAGAAGCAAAGAAGGTAGAAGGGAAAGAAGGAAGACAAGAGGGTATAAATAAAAGGAAGCTTTCTCATATCAGCATGGAAGCTAACAAGAAAAATAATTTGTGCTTACAATATACCTCCTCCAAATCTTAAAGGTCTCACAAATGTTCATGCATTTCACACCCTAGAAACAAGCAGATTTTGTTCCCTTACACAGAAGAAAACCAACCCTTCAAATATGTCTTAGGAAGTGATAAGGAAAATATCAGAATCTTTGAACAGGATTAGTAGTGGGTAAGACTCTTTTTTAAGCTACCAAGTTCAGTTCTAAATGCTGATTTTTCAGATAGCCATCAAGATAAAAAAAAGTCATCACTTCCTATACATTACTTGAGTTTCTTACATTGCACTCATTCGTTAAAATGGTACATGTGGCTGCAATGTCAATTGACTCAGAAATAGTCAGTGAAAGTCCACTGTGACTGTTGGAAAGTCAGGGGTTTCTCTATATGTGATGAATGAGTCATTCCAGAAGAATCACAGATACTCCTCCACAGGGACAAGATAACATTTTTTCAATCCATATGAATATGACTGATCTTTGGTACTTTATGTCATGAAAGAGATGATTTCAGGTAATTGTATTTTCAAAATAGAAGAAGTGAGTCCAAGAAGTGGCCTTGTCCTATAGAAAGCTAATTCAGTTTTCACTCAGTTGGACAAGTATCAACAAAATGTTACTAAACTGAAGCACCATTCCTGGTTGTGCTGTCATCTTTCAAGCTGTTCAGTCAGGAAAAAAACACTACTTGGTAGTCCAAGCCACTAGCAATAGGGTTTTTTCTTATTATTGCAAGCCTTTGCAAATTATTGGCATTGAAATGGCAAAGAGAAGATTTTGGCCAGTCTCTAAAATATCCACTGAGCTATCTCAGTACAGCTTTTAACCAACTGGTTGCGCCAATACAGAAAAAGACAGCTTAGCTTTCCAATGGCGTATTTTCAAGTGCCTGTTTCTGCAGGTAGAGAGCATGCTGGTGAGCTTGGATAACGAGTGTCTAGTCCTGACTTGTATTGACCTTCTCTGTATCTCCAGGCTAGAATTGTGCTGCATGAGTTGCTGTTTTGCAGTATCATTGTCTTATGGTAAATGGTATTTTCTGAGGCATGTGAAACATGGGAAATTGTAGTTAAATTCAAATCATAGCACCTCTGAAAATGTTGACATTAGAAGAATTTGGATCACGGAGTCCATGCGGGAGCCAGTAGCCGTATCCATTTGGCTGTCAGAGAGGCAGTGCATATGGCACAGTGTGTCTGCCTGTGGACAATAGGACAAGAGACCAGCTGCTATCCAGAGGCAGAGAGCTAGGCTTTAAAGCTGGCTTGCTCACACTGTGAGGCCAACTGGCCTAGAAATATGTCTGACTGAAACTGTGTCACACAGTTTTGGGTTACTTTTTATTTGCATGTATGTTTGCCTGACGTTTGGATGAGTGAATATTTTTGCCATCAGAAACTGCACAAGCTCAAGATATCTGCATTTACAAGTTGCTGACAGTAACTGACCCAAAGAGTCCTTCTTTAAAGAATGTATGGCTCACTTTACCTTACTTTATAGCTTCCCTTCTGTGTGTTCCACTTAAAACATACAAAACCCATTCCGTTTGCATCTGACTGAAACAAGAGACAGACTTATTCTGAGAAATTATTAACACTTGCTCAGGTCAGCAGTTCCATTGAAGTGGGATTTCTAGCATGAATATCTAGTCTCAATTGTTATTGTTATTTAGCTGAGTATTTTATATAGGTAGATGAGGTAATATGAATTGTAATGCTGTCAGTATATGACTGGTACAGCTCTTACATCTCTGAGCAGGGCAATTCATTATTTTTACTTCCTAGGGATTGTGAACAAGATGTAAGAACAGATTCCCTGCAGGTCCAGGGAGACCTCTTTTCTCATTTTGTATGATAGGGCCTTAAATCAAATGCAACAATTTTCAGTTAATGTATTTCATTTGCTGACAGCATGGCATTGTTGGGATTTAAACCTAAATTCATATTGTCAGATCTTATTAGTTTATTTTGATAAAGATCATCTTGATTATTTCTTCCTGGCTTCAGTAATAACTAGGCTATCTTTTAATAACCATGCAAAGCTACAGCATCACTTTCTTATTTCCTTAAGTAATGCTTTGTGGTTTCTTGTGGGACATATCTCAGGTAAAAGTTGTTAATATTGGTAAAATATCTTATGAGAGGTAAAGGTAGTTGAGAGGTTTTACCATTTGTGTAGTTTAAAAGGCTCTACTTCTAATTGTTGTCTTGAAGTCTACTAATATACTAATAAGATACTAATGTCTTAGCTATCAAGGAATAATTTCTCAGAAGAGTTTGGTGGATAGTCATGAGGTCGTGAAATAGAAGAACACAACAGCCTTTTGTTTCTCTGTTTTAGAGAATTATCTTGGGGCAGTTCATATAGGCAACAGTTCTGGTGTAATAGTAATGTGTAATGACTTTGCAGAGCTTTTTAGGCAATTCAGGATCAACTGTCATGCACAAGAGTCTGTGGAAATTATTTCTAATGCTATTGGAAAGTTATGGATTACAAGATTCGCCATGAAGAAAATACTCACTTTGTCTTTTGAGTCTATTAAATCATTTTCGGCAGGAAGTTTTCTGTCCTGATGTTTTGTTTTAATATAATACTCCCTTTATTAGCAGTATTTTTACTGTACAGCTTTCATAGTATTTTTTGAAAGTGCTAGAATTAATACTTACTATTAAAACATCTGTATGCCCGTGAAGATAATTTTGCTAGCTTTCTGTGTAGGGCTTCCTCAGTGTAGCTGCACCTAGTAATGCAAGAAGAAGAACTGGATGTTGTTATTCCCATTTCCTGTTTATTTATCCTTGGAGAAATTGACAGAAGGCACAAAACCCTCATTTAACTTGTGACAAGATCCAGTGAATCATTTACGATGCTGTCTTTTGATTCCTATCTGAGTGGAACGTTTTGAAGTGGTAGTTCTTATAGTGTAAATAGATGACGCATATAATCACAGAAGATATGGCTGCCAAGAGTGTAATAATTTTAAAGTGCAGCATTTGTATATTGGAGTGTACTCTCAACCTAATTTTAAATGTTATAGACTGTTATTTTTCACTTTTGAGTGATTCTATGTGGAAAATATTCATCAGGCTATAAAAATATGTTGACTTTGATTCTTCTTTTTTATTTTTAGAAAAGTAATCTTCGCAGTTACTGTAAGTGGAAAATCAATATAGAGAGCAAACATTAATTTAACTTTTCATATAGAAATAAGTCTTCTGAGCATAGATAGAAACAGTCTTAATGAGACCAGATTCAAAGTTTTTTTTTGTTTTTAAGCGAGGGTTAAAAAAAAACCAATTTAAATGAGACAAAAATTTTATTCACAAGTGTTGAATTTAACTTCACTTGCATAAATTCTGAATAATGATCTATGAAACTATTCATACAAGAAAGAGAGCCAAATGTTTTTGGAATGCTGAAGTTTTATAGTTGTCAGTTTTGCCACATTACTAAAAATCAAACCCTACATAGTAACAGTCTTTCAATTTAACCCAGATTTCCCCATATTTATACAACAAATGCAAATTTATCTTTAGTTACATGAGAATATATTTGATTTAAAAGGTGCATTACTACTTTTAGAAGGGGAGTTAGAAGAAGGGAAGCAGAGGTAAAGACATGAAAAATGGGAAAAAATCTGATGAAGCCTTGCTGGTCACAAGATGGGACGAATAGAGGGTTTCTATCATTTGTAGAGGATTTAAATTAAAATAGCAATTCAGAATATAACCCTGCAGAACTCCAGTCACAGGGCCCCTTGCCCTGATCTGTAAAAAGGATCAGGGTGTTTGAAAAGATTTTCCTATCTTCAGAGACTTTGCTCTTTTCAAGTTTAACCACTAACCAAGCAGCAGGCAAATAACTGGCTTAACTGACCAGGATAAGCTATAATAACTGCTTAGATTTTTTTTTTTTTTTTAAAGTTGGTCTTATACTATTTTATGTTGAAAAGTGCAATGAATAATCACAGTGATGTTTTCATAGCTTCACCAGTATATTGCACTCCTAAAATACCTAAAAAGGCATTTTTATTTTTGTTTCCTTTGTGCTTTTAAGAAGACTTTCTATGTATAACCTATATGTTATGTGTGTCTTTTTTAAACCTGACAGTATTTCTGTCCTCACTAACGAAGAATTCTTTCAGGCATGCCATAGTCAATAAAAGAAACTTTTTTAGTCCTTTCCTGTGTCATATACTCATTTTCAGATGAAGCTAATATGTGTTTGTCTGATTCTTTGTGCATGATTTTATTGGTTAATACCAACAGAGATGGAATAATGGGGTTTTCAGTCCTCTGAACATTTTCTGTGGGTGCCTTTACAACATAATTGCTTTACTGAAGTGAAAAGAATTGCCCTTTCTAGCAGTGAAAAAATTTCACAGTCACAGTAAACTCTTAGAACAAGGATGAACTATGATGGCAACATTATCTTATTTTTAAGTGTTTTGTGAATGTCATTTAAATTATGTTATTTTCTTCATGTCAGCAGCCTTTGAGCATTCCAGATTGAGGCATGTGTGCAATCCTCCGGATAGAAACTCAGTCTGAAAGAAGTAGGCTTCTGGATACTCTTGGTTCTTCATATTCGTTTAATATAACAATAAAACAAAAAGAATTTCTCCTGCTGTCCTTAGACGGAATGCCTGCTGATCTTGGTGGCAGCTTTCTGATATTAAGTACTATGAGGAAAGAACCTTAATGAAAAAAAATCTTAGATTACCAAGGGAGTTGTTTATAATTTCTGTTCTAGGGAACACAAAAATTGTATTGTTTAACAAAGAGATGTTTGTAAGTTATTGGGTGCAGCAGGATTATTGAAGGTTATAGGCAGATTAGATGAAAAGCGGTGAAAAAAATCAGCATTTTTACATACGTGATCTAAAATTTCTGTATTTCCTGCAGATTTAGGCAACTATTCTTTCATTAAAAATAGATTCTGAAGCCGCTTAACTTCTGTAGTTTCCTCTAGAAAGGTATAATGTAAAATAGACCAGAACGTATACTTCTCTATTCATAGTTCGATGTTGATTCCCTTTCTGCTGCCGAGTAGAAACATGAGAATATACAACCAATGGAATATACCTTAAGTAGAGGTAATGATAAGTTATGTAGAGTGATCCAGAGAGAGATCCTTCACGCTACATAAATTAGGCAACTCAAAGTCAGAATGAGGGTAGTGGCTTGAGTATGGTCATATGAGAAAACAGAATTAGGCATCTAGGACGTCTGATTTTGTATTTAACTACCTACACTTAGCCAGTATTTTATTCCTGGACCTACATTATTGATTTGGATCTTGCCTTTTACATCAAATCCTGAATGAAGTATCCCCTGTTCATGTGGTGGGGTTTTTTTTAAGGTGATGGGCAAAGTACTGTTGTTATTTTTAAGGATGAATATTTAAATATTTGATAAATATTATGCAACCTAAATTTATAAAACTTTGCATTTTTGGTGCCATGATTCCAAGACAAAAAGAGCAGTTGGTACAGGATGGCTAAGATTAGACTGGTATTCACATTTCTTGGTAGGATCTGCCTTTCTTGCTGGATACATAGATTCGCATTCTGAAAATTGTATTGGTGCAAAAAGTCCTTTTTTCACAAGCAAATGAATTGAGTGCCTTCACAGAATAAGACAAACTCAACCTGGATAAAGTTTTCAATGTTTGGCCTTAATAGTTTCATGCACTTTTAAAAAAACCCACACACATTAGTTAAAAGAATATGGTGTCTGGTATCTCTGCGTATGAGAAAATAGTTGTCCTGTTGAAATTACCCGATCTTGACCATGTACTATGAGAAATTTGAGGACTATAAGTAAGAAATTAAGAGTTGATTCAAAAAAAAGAAAGATCAAAAGAGGTCTGGATGCTTCAGCTGAAAGCCAGTACAGACTTCATAATAGAAGTGATTCTTTCTCAACAGATAAACTTTGCTTGAAGATGTCTTCTCTTAGTGAATGATGAGATATACTTAGCTTAAGCAGAGTTTCCCATTGCATTTTAATTCTGTGATTTTCCTTTGATGGACGTCAGTGGAGTTAATTCTTATGCATTGTGAAAAATTCTGAAGGAATCATGAAGCAAATTAATATCTCTGACTGAAAGCTGAAGGTCTGCATTTGCAGTGAGTAAAATTAATTGCTGCTTTCTGAACTTGTGAGCATTGATGGATACGATGGTGCAGCCACACTGTGGTATGTTGGGAAGTTCGCTGAGCTAGTCGTTCTGTGTACTAATGTTTAGTTAGGCTCGTTGGTAACAAGGAAAAAGCTATCTAAGCAATCTCTAAGTTGTGGAAGTATTAATAACTTGGAGGAAAATCTGTGTTTAGAGTGCATTCTGAGACAGCGCACACAGGGCAGCATTGCATGTCTTGTCAATGGCATGGGTATGAACTGTGAGTGAACAGTGTTCAGGAGGATGTAAGTTTGAATAAGATGCGTGATTTTCCTGTAACAAGTGTTTATTGCCAGTTCCTGAAATGCTCCTGTGGCTGTGAGAAATTCCAAGCTGCAGTTAAACTCTTGCTTTGTGTTAAAAAGCAAATTTCTTTAGACAACAATGTTTAAGACTTTTCTGAGCTCAAGTACTGCCTTAGGTTCACTCTGAAGGGCATGCTGAGAAATACTAGTGAGCAACCTGGTGAATGTTATTGTCAATCAGAATGACTTTCCTACCAGTTCATTTTCTCTGTTTTGTTCCTTTAAGTAGTTACTCTTTCTTAGGACATGTGTTCACTTCAAATATATGTGAGTCTTTCTGGATCACCAGTCTTAATCGTTCCTGGTCACTTTCCCAGGTCACTTCTCTCTGTGCTGATTTTCCTTCAAAATAATAAAGTCCTGTTTTGATACTGTGCTGAAGTTTTCCAGAAAAAATATGAAGTTTATTCAGGCTGAGTGTTACTGAAATTACTGAACACACACATCTTCACTGCCCCTTTACTAATATTTTCTGTCCAAATTGAACAGAAGGAGCACTTTTTATATATTTTGGTTAAAAAATGGTATTTAATGTTTACTTGCATTTAGGCTTTTCTCAGGCATTATCCATTACCTTTTCTACAGTTCCTGAAATTCTGCTTTGCAATTGCTCAGAATGATTTCACATCGGGTCTGCTTTTTTCCCATTCCTTTATCAACTGAACTCACAACATTGTCCAATTGCCCTGTGTAGTTGATCTGCTTTGTGTAGATAACATAAAGTTTAATAAGTATCTCATTTGGCTGTCCTATATCAGTTAAAAATTATTTGTTTGATTGTAAATTGTATCTGAAGCCAGTTTTGCTAGTTTAATGAGGGAGGATCGAATACCAGTAGCAGGGTTAAATTTGTCTTCTGGGATGGGTATCTGAGCAAAAAATAAGTAACGGTGAGTGAAACCATCATTTGTTCATTTTTTTCTTTAAGAAAACATCTCCACCTTCCCAAAATAATCTTACTTAGTCCAAACATCAGTTAAAAAAGGAAGACATTAAATGAAACAGGAATTAAAGTCAACAGTGGAGATACCTCTTTTTACCAAAGTGGTGCTGGGTCAGAGCAACTGCTTAAATGGAATTCTATTTTTTGAAGGACATGAACTTGAAATTCTCTAATGAATGTCTGTAGTGTACTTTGGAGAGAGAGGGAAGAGCAGGAAAAGGGTCTTCTTAGGTCTCCCATTGAAACTGTACTGCTCTGAATAAATAATTTAGCTTTGACACCTCTCAGGCAAGCGTTATAACCACCACTGGCACAGTCTCTTGTCTGTTCTCACTAGCTGTTAAAGAATTTTATGGAAAAGGAGGCCTTACAGTGTTGGAACAATCACAGTGCCTTGAAAAAGCAGTTGCACCCTTGCAAACCGCATGCAGTCAGGAGTGAATCTGCCTCCATTTCTTCAGTTGTATTGGTGATTATTGCAAGAGAGAAAACTTGTCTGATTCACATTGCATTTCAGTGAAGCATCTGAATGTTGGTGGTTATTGTTGTGGGTGTTTTATTATTAATGCAGCATGGAATGGATACGGCAAGGATAGAGCTCCAGTTACAACGTGGTGCTTCATCTCTCACAGACATATGAGGAAGCTGAATTGTTTTAACTTGCAGGTTACAGCAAAGCACCAGATACTGAATTATTGAGCAGATGCGAGAAGTGAAAGCTCTGTGAATTTAGACCGTATTTTCTAACAGGACACTGTATGCTAGTTAAACTTTCACTAAGCACCAATGTCAACCTTTTTCCTCACTACAGAAGATATACTAAATTTATTAGTGAAGAAATGCTGCTGATGTCACCTGCGAGTGCTCATCCATCTGTGACTGTCATCTCCCATCTTCCAAACTTTGGTGTTGCACATTTTCATCAGCTCTCCAGAAACCGTTTCTGGAAATCCTTCTTCCATATACTGATTCAAGGAACACAGTAGTTTTTTAATACAAAACTAGTAAGTGTAATCATGTGTTTTTTGAAAATGACACACTTCCAGACAGCTGTTTGTTTTCACAGAGGTGACTATATATTTCATAAATAGATCTTCTTCCTTTCATGAGTCTGGGAGAATCCTATGTGTCACCGTATGGTTCATGTTATAATTTCTCGTATTTTTTCTAGATAGGTGGACTTCTTCATAACTGTGTTTTACCAGAAGCTAAATAATTTGGTGTTTTTCTTCAAAATAACAATTTTGTTACAGGGGTGTCAGCAATTTAAATGGCTCAGATTTAGTTTATCTCTGTAGATAGGTACTGAAGTGACATCAGTTTAGTAATAGATAAAACAGGTCCTATGAGAGAATGACTGACCTTGAGAAATTAAAAAGAAAAAAATAGATCTGTGTAATTGGACTAGCAAAACATAAGCCCCCTTCTCTAGTGAGGGCAAATGGCATGTAAGAAAGTATTAAACAGCTGCTAGAAAGATGGTACTTAAATAGCAGATAATCCCAGTTCTGATCTCAGATGAATTCCAAAGGCATTGCTTCTGAAAGCTTTCTTATCACTGGGAGGAACCATCTGAATATTTCGTGTCCTTGATGGATTATAAATTAGCTGCAATCACACTGGAGAAAGACCTGTGTGTCACAGGAGAAAGCTCAGTAAGAACATCTGCTCAGTGTGCCATGGTGGTCAAAGAAGCAAAGAAGATAGCTGGTTATATTAGAAAAAAATATATAGAATGATACTGAGATTACTGTATTACTGTTACATGTTTAGTCACATTATCTTTATTACTGTGCTTAATGCTTCGGGAATTTTTATGCTTCAGGAATTCCATTTTAGTCAGGAAATAGACATATAAGCTTGGTATTTGACTATATTTTGTTTAGTTTTAAGAGAAGACATGACAGATGTAGTTTTATTTTTATTTATACCCTTGTTTTCATTACATAAAACAGTGCTTAAAACTTGAACAAGTATTAACTCCTGTAGCACCATCATAAATAAAAGTGAGAGAAAATCTATATATTAAGGTCATCCTGTCTTAAATAAAGATTCAAGTACAAAGCGAATTACTAGAGACATAAGAGGATTTTCATATGAAGAAAGCTTGAAACTGCACTGTTGAATGTGCAGAGGAGTTGTGGCCTTAGTATAAAGAAACAGAAGAATGAGCAACTGAGATAACTCAGACTCTTCCCACTCTCATAGGAGAACTGAGGGATTCTTAGTGCAATGAGAAGACAACGAACAACAAACTGACATAAGAAGCCCTTTTACTCCCTCTCTCCATCATTCTGACCTTTGGAACTCACCTGCCACAATGTTGACAGGCAGTGGCACTGGTGGCAATCAAGCTAATCCTCCAGGTTTTTGTAAAGAACCTGCAAAAATGTTAAAGATGTGGATGCTGCAGCACTGCTGCCTGCCCAGGACTCTGTAATTCCTCCCTAGGTTTCTAACGTGGTCAGGAGATTTCAGTGAATGGGTCTTCTGGAGTACTCAAAAATGGCATCTGCTCATGTGTCAATTTTCCCTCATATTTTTTGTTCAGAAGAAAAAAGTTTTTATAACACAGACAAGAAAATTCACTAATGAAAACAGAAACAGCTAATGTTTGCCTAACATGGAAGAACTTTTTCTTGGTAAGTGTCTTACTTTCCTTGGAGGAAAGAAGTGTGAATGACCTGACATTTGACTGATGATGTTTCTGTGCACATGAAAGGGAGAGAGTCAGCTCCCTTCCTGCTAAAGCTCTCTCTGCTGTCTCTCATTTCCTGTTAACTCTATACACACTCTTTAGACTTTCAGGGAATACAGTTCCACTTCTGCTGTTTTTACAGTGGTGAATATCTCAGAAAAAAAAAAGTAGAGGAAATTCTGCTTTATACAGCTCTTGCCACTGTTAAAACGTGATGTCACACCTAGGTATAATGAGAAATGTTTATACTGCTTTTATAATGCTTGTGAGGATTGTCCATCCTCAGCCATAACAAGGCTTAATGTTACAGTATTTAAGTATATGATGTATGATGCTTTCTATAGTACATATGACTAAGTGCTTATTTTGGGCCTATTTCTTTGTATAGGTTTACATCTGTATCACAGTATCAAAAGGTTGGAAAGGACCTCTGAGATCATCAAGTCCAACCTATAGCCCAACACTAACACCAACCCATCATTTAAACCATAGCACTCAGTGCCTCATCCAGTCTCCCCTTAAACCCTCCAGGGTCGACAACTCTACCACCTCCCTGGGCAGCGCATTCCAATGGCCAATCACCCTTTCAGTGAAGAACTTTTTCCTAAGATCAAACCTAAACCTTCCCTGACGAAGCTTGAGTCCATGCCCTCTAGTTCTGTCACTGGTCACCTGAGAGAAGAGACCAATGCCTGCCTGTCTACAACCTCCTTTTAGGTAGTTGTAGAGAGCAATGAGGTCTCCCCTAAGCCTCCTCTTCTTCAGACTAAACAACCCCAACTCCCTCAGTCGTTCCTCATAGGGCTTGTGCTCCAGCCCCTTCACCATCTTCGTTACCCTCTTCTGGACACACTCCAGCATCCTGACATCTTTCTCAAACTGAGGGGCCCAGAACTGTACACAGTATTCAAGGTGAGGCCTGACCAGTGCCGAGTACAGGGAGACGATAACCTCTCTGGTCCTGCTCGCCACACTATTCCTGATGCAGGCCAGAATGCCATTGGCCTTCTTGGCCACCTGGGCACACTGCTGGCTCATGTTGAGCTTCCTGTCAACCAGCACTCCCAGGTCCCTTTCTGCCTGACTACTCTCCAGCCACTCTGTCCCCAGTCTATAGCTATGCATGGGATTCTTGTGTCCGAAATGAAGTACCCGACATTTGGACTTATTAAACATCATCCCATTAGAATCGGCCCATCTCTCCAGACGGTCCAGGTCCCTCTGTAGGGCCATCTTACCCTCTAACAGATCAACCCTTCCTCCCAGCTTGGTATCGTCCGCAAACTTGCTGATGATGGACTCAATCCCCTCATCCAGATCATCAATAAAGATGTTAAACAGGACCGGACCCAACACCGATCCCTGAGGGACACCACTGGTGACTGGCCACCAACTGGATGAAACACCATTCACCACCACTCTCTGAGCTCGGCCATCCAACCAATTCCTAACCCAGCACAGAGTGCTCCCATCTAAGCCACGGGCTGCCAGCTTCTCTAGGAGTCTACTGTGGGAGACAGTGTCAAAGGCCTTGCTGAAGTCCAGGTATACCACATCCACAGCCTTCCTCTCATCCACCAGGCGAGTCACGTGGTCATAAATGGAGATCAGGTTGATCAGGCAGGACCTGCCTCTCCTAAACCCATGCTGGCTGGGCCTGATCTCTTGGCCGTTCTGCAGGTGCCGCATGATTGCACCCAGTATTATCTGCTCCATATTTTTACCTAGGACCAAGATCTGGCTGACAAGTCTGTAATTACCTGAATCATCCTTACCGCCCTTCTTAATATGTGTTTTAGCATATTGACTGGAATATTGGCTGAGTACTTAAACCTTCTGCATCACACTTAAAGGCATATTTCTACACACAGTTAATTCCTTGGAAAACATTCATAGAACAGAATCATAGAATCATTTAGTTTGGAAAAGACCTTTAGATCATTGAGACCAAGCTGTGTTATCAAAAGCTGGCCATTGATAGGCATTAAATACTTCACTCTGGGGCATGTGCTGGCAAGGGGAGGAAGAGCAGTGTTTCAGAGAGCTGGTGTGGTTGAATTGTGTAGTTATATACTAAGGATAAAAGCTAAATTCAGTGTAGAGAGGAATAGCGTAAACTGTTCCCTTTTGTGGCATTCAGGAGCATCCCATTATGGTCGAGAAGACTGTCTATAATCATGAGAGTTTTTCATCTGACCAGGAAAAGCTTTTTTTTTTCCCTTAAATTTGTGCATCTCTGCATTCCCAATAGGTATTGACAAGGATGAGAGGTGAAAACTGCATGCCTCATGGAACTGAATGCACCTCAGCTGGTTGTGGCTTTGAACTTGCTTCATCTTCACTGCAGAAGGAACCAACAGCCAGAAATGTTGCTTAGATTTCTGGAACACTTAATCTTACACAAATTCATTTTATTGCACCTGTCTAGGTGGTGTAGAGGGGGAGAGAGGGTGACTTTCTACAGTTTCTCCTAATCTGGTGATTTTCAGTGACCTGTTGTTGTGTAGATAGTATAAGTATACTTTCTTTCTGAAAGACTTCTGACTAATATGCAGCTGAAGTTCCTCTATGGTTTCAGTTTCTCAAGTGAAGAAGGATAGGAAGCTCACTGAACACTTTTCCAGTTTTGCTTTACATCATCACGATGTGCTTGTTACTCGTTAGAAGACTTCGTAGAGTGGTTGTAATGTGTCTTTTCTTGGCAGTGCTGTCAGAAACCAGAGAAATCCTAATGAAGATAACAGATAAAGACCTGGGGGCAGGGAGGAGGTCAGGAAGGGGCCAGAATGTGCCAGTTTACAGAACAAGTGGTAATACTAGAGGCAAAATGTTTCTTTGATATTTCAAAATTACTAAATAAATGAACATTTAGTGGTCACATTGAGACAAGTTTGTTATGCATTTATATGGTTTAAGTAAACATTTTTGTGACCTTAACAAAGAAAGGATGAAATTAGTATTTATAGATGTTTATTGGATTGTACATGGTAGGCTGTGCAGGGAAGGCAGTTGTATCAATAGAAAGAAGCAACCATTGTAATCTGAATATTGGAAGCTCTCTTGGGCAGATAAGGTAGTGCTGACACATCATGTCAAATGTGGTATGCTAACTGTCAATTGCAACAGATGCAATTACTTTGAATTTATCATGCCAGAATGACATTAGAAGTACTGCTAGCCTATAAGTCTGAAAATGTTTACAATGGTGAAAAATTGGTGTTCAAAAAGTCAGTCAATTGATATAAAATTAAGCCACTAAGCTGCTATGTATACGAAGGCTGATTTTTCCAGTAAAAAATATTGTTTTCAATTTGTAAAAGGATGTTGCAAATTAGGAAGGTTTAAGTGTTACAGTGGAAGAACCTAATTGAGAGTGAAAAAATTACTTGTGTACTATTTCAAAGCCAAAAAGTGTATTTTAAAATTGAATGAAAAAAATGTTGTGTAGGTACTAAATTAACTGTCCCAAAATATCATCAACTAAAAAATATGTGATATTAATATTGCCTTACTTGAGGTGAAAGCAAAAGCTTAGTCTGGGTCCATGAACAAGGAAAAAAAGATGAAAGATTGCAAGTAGACAGCATACCTAAAATTTTACAGGAAAAAAAAGTTCAGGAAATGTAAGTAATGGTGAATACTGTTTTTTATATAAGGAATCTAATTGATATGTTCTCTTCAAGACCCTCTGATTTTATCTGCTCATTATTCGAACAGAAAGGCCAGAATTCTCCAGACCCGTCGAACCTTCCAACTCCAGCATGTTGGAGATATGTGCTCCAGATGTGCTGCGTAAGTATGGCTTTAATGTTGGTCAGAATTGACTGATTGCTCAGCTTCCTATGCAGCAAACGTACAGCCAGTATACAGGAAGATCACTGAAGTCAGTTCAGACATAATCTCAATTTACTCAACTAGGCTAGATATCAGCTGTGTTCTGAAGTGAAAAGTTAATAAATTTATTACAGTGTTACCTGAAGCATTGCTTTTGGTATGCACCGATTCGCTGATTCCTGCCAATCTCAGGCAGGTTTCCTCCACAATGGAGCAATAGCAGCTCAGCAGGCTTATGACAAATATGCAAGGCCAATAGTAAAGGAATTTCTTCCCAGACATTGCAAAATATAGTAAATTGAAGATAAAAATTGTTCAGAATTTATTCAGATATGTATCTTCTCTATTTAGTTGTTTTAGTGGGTATATTTGTACTGTTAATGTATATCCACTTCTAATAAAGAGACTAACATGCTTCCATTCCAAAATTAATGTTTCCATAATTAGGAAATATTATAGTTATTATTAATCACTGTTCTGAGGGAAAAATAAATGTGCTGTGGTCCCATTTACCCCGTGGCTAAATTATTGATGCTGTGATTAAAATGTAAATTGATTTGGTATGACAGCAAGTACAGAAGGCAGAAGTAATCAGTGCTACCTTTGCCTCAGTTCTCCCCAGACAGACCTCTGCGCTTTGGGTGACAGGTCAGGGAGAGAAATAACCAGCATGAGTCTTAGGTGGTTGGGTAAAACCACACCCATGGGCCAATGGGACAAGACAGACTGGATTTGAGGATGCTGAGAGCTGACCAGTATCCTTGCAGTGTAAGACTTCGATAATCTCTGGGAGGTCATGGAGAGTCAGGGAGATCCCCAGTGACTGAATAAAGGTAAATGTTACATCCATCTTCCAAAAAGGCAGTAAGGATGATCTGGGAAACTGCACTGGTCAGCCTTGCTTCAGTCCCTTCAAAAAATGTGTAATGTGTATCTGGGTGTATGGAAGAGAAAGTTACTGGGAGCCATCAACATGGAGCTCAGAGGGCTGTGGCTGGTGGGTCATATTGATCTGGTAACAAGTGGGGCATTGCTAGTGCCTGTTTAGGATCTGTCTTGTTTAGTGTTTGTCATGGTTTAACCCTGACGAGCAGCTCAACCCAATCCAGTTGTTCACTCACTGCCCGCAGTGGAATGGTAAGAGAATTGGAGGGTAAAAATGAGAAAACTTGTGGGTTGAGGCAAAGACAGTTTCATAGGTAAAGCAAAAGCCATGTGTGCAAGCAAAGGAAAACAAGGAAATCATTCACTACTTCGTATCGGCAGGCAGGTGTTCAGCCATCTCCAGGAAAGCAGGGCTCCATCACACGTAATGATTACTTGGGAAGATAAACACCATCACTCTGAACATTTGTCCTTCCTCATTTTTCCTTCTGGCTGTGTCCCTTTGTGTCACCTCTCAATTTCTTGTGCGCACCCACTGCACTGGTGGGACAGTGTGAGAAACAGAAAAGGCCTTGGTGCTGTGTAAGTACTGCTTAGGAAAAATGAAAAATATCTCTGTGTTATCAACACTGTTTTCATCACAAATCAAAAACATAACTACATATATAAGCTGCTAAACCATACAACTTACTATGAAGAATATTAACTGTATCTGAGCCCAAACAAGTACACACCTTTATCAGTGGTCTGAAAGAGATCAGAGAGTCCTTGCCAATCAAGTTTCAGGTGGCACTCAACAGGAATGATGAGGCAATACAGAATCTATGAAACCTTAAAATCAAAAATCAAGCTCACAACTGAGAAAGTTTTTTTCTTCCTTTTTTTTTCCTAGCTCTGCTAGTATAATTAAGGTATTTTGTCCACTGGATTTGATGTTGATTTTTCATTGGAGTAGACATTTGAGTTAATTTACAGATCACCTACCAATCATTCCAAATGGAAGCAGAGGTGAAAAAACCTTCTGTGGGTTGTTCTTCACAGAGAGTTTAGGAAATAAGCTCGAGCCTCATCTCTACTTGGAAATTCTTAATTAAGAAAAAAAAAATCAAAGCAAGACCATCTTTTGCAGCTGATAATTTCCTCTTTCAGCAAGAGATCAATGCCCCAATGTGATGGCAAATGAACCTTTGTCATTAGAAGCTTTGTCTTTTCCTTATCATCAGGCCAGTTCCTGTATGAATAGAGAGCGAGCTGTACTATACAGGAATGCTGTACTATAGCAACAGATACTCTATATGCACTTTCAACTACATAGTTATGGGTTTCAACTAAGTGTTGAGTTGTTTCCTTTCTAGTCTGAATGATGCTTTATGTTTTTCAAAGCTTTCCACATTTTATTCAGAAACAATTGTCAGGGGCATAGCTGGGTGTCTGATTAGCTAGTCAGATGGGTTTAGCCTTTTTGAACATAGGTACACAAGGAGCAAGTGCTTAAATCATAAACTCTACTGAAGATATAAAATTTTAATTAATTTGTTGGTCTTTGCGGGCCCTTATTACCTTTTTTCTGCCTTTTACTTTGGCATAGTTTCATTGTGCAGAACTTTGTCTCAGGGGGAAGTTTGCAGGACTTTGCATTTTCTCTTTTTTTTCCCCTTTTCTTGGATTCTACTTTGAAGATGTGTGCAGATCTCAGTATCTGAGATACCAAAGGCAAACTACTTCGTTAAAACGACAGTAATGCTGATTTAAATGACTGTAGGTTGCACAAAGTGTCATAATAGGGCAATGTCTTGGATGCCCTAGCACTGAAAAATCTTGGATGGGCTATTTATCTCTCAAACCAAAACCCTCCAAATAGATCTTAATTTGGCAAATCATCCAGAACTGGTATCAGCTCTTGAGTGAAAACACAGATGTCATATTTCATCCTGACTGAAACACCTGTCAAAATGCACTGTGCTGGCCTCTCAGGCACCAACGAATCATGACCCTGCTGGGAGCACACTGGGACATTTTAATGTGCTTTTTATAGCTCTAAAATAGTTAATAACTTCAGTATATAACAGATAAAGGAATATTTTTTTTTTTTAGGTGGCAGATTACCACCTTCCGCTTTCCTGTCTGACTCTGTGATTCTGAATTTGAAGCATGTCACTTTCAAAACAGATCAGAATGTTAGCAGGCATCTAGCTAAGCGGAGCACAAAGAGTCATTTTCTGTAACAAGGAAGCTATGCTTTGTCTCTTATATTTTTTCAAAAATTTAATTTGACAGTTGTTATGTTTAACAAGCAAACTAAACTGAACATTTCAAGATTTTCCATTTTAAAGACAGAGAAGTATGGTGTCTACATTTGTGTTAAGACTTAAGAGATTCAGTTTCAAGTTCTTACTCTGAAACAGGCTGAATACCTGAAATTGCATAGCCCAGGTAGATCAGGCTTTTCTAAGGGTGTATCTCAACTGGAAACACTGTGATTTAAGCTTCAGCATATCTCTAAGGATTTAGGTCCAAGTGACCCAAAAATCAGAATCTCTTTTTAAGCAAGAAAGTTTTGTGGTCTGTCCGTTGTTTCCACTGTCACCAGTAGGGCCGGGGTTGAATTCATATTCAACCTTAATTCTTCCCTCTAAGCTGGTAACAGACAGTATCATGAGCAAGGCAGAAGACAGTGAGGCCATGCAGTGCATTAACTGCCAGGAACCCACCACATCCACCCAGACAGGTGGCCATGCAGCCACTCTGAGATAAATTTGGCAAGTCCCATGAGCAAGGTGAGGACATGAGACAGAAGGATGGTCACTGGCATGCCTACGTTACATTCCAGCAAGAACTAAATGCAGAGGTCTCACCTGAAATGCAGCTCCTGCCAAGGGTGGTGGCTCCAGACAGGGAATCGCAGAGGGCTTTCTGGTAGCACAGCTGTTTTTACAGCAACCTGATCCCAAGCTTTGCTATGCTGTATTGGAGTAAATTTGAACACAGGCAGCTAAGACCACAAGAATGGGTATGAAGGAAGAGGTTGCTCTCAGGCCCTGTATTAAAAAACAGGTTTTAGTTTTATTGTATCTCTAAACCCTGAAAAGTGTAGAATATCTTCAGTAGTATTAGGAAGGCAAACACATTATATAGTATTTGGGAAGTTGTAAGGATAAAATGTGGTGAGATTCACAGTAATAGTAAAGTCACTGGCAATTGTCTGTATTCCTCTATTATTTATTATTGGGATGGGTTTTTATGGTAAAGGCAGGACTGGTATTTCTTGGTACTGACTAGATATACCTATCTGGACTTCTGTAAGGCATTTGATACAGTCCCCTAGAACATTCTTGGGAGGTCTGGTGAACGGCAAATTGAACATGAGCCAACAGTGTGCCCTGGCAGCCAAGAGGTCCAACTGTATCCTGGAGTGCATCAAACACAGCATTACCAGCCAGTCGAGGGAGGGGATTGTCCCACTCTACTCTGCATTGGTGTGGCCCCTCCTCCAGTACCGGGTGCAATTTGGGGCACCACAGTATAAAAAAGACATAAAACTAATGGAGAGTGTCCAGAGGAGGCCGCAAGGCTGGGGAAGGGTCTAGAGGGGAAGTTGTATGAGCAGTGGCTGAAGTCACTTGGTCTGTTCAGCCTGGAGAAGAGGAGAATGGGAGAGGATCTCATAGCTGTTCACTGTCTTCTCACAAGGGAGGGAGGTGAAACAGGTGCTGATTTCTTCTCTCTTGCAACCTATGATAGGACTAGAGGGAATGGCGGGATGATGTGCCAGGAGAGGTTTAGATTGGATATTAGGAAGAGTTTCTTCACCCAGTGGGTGGTGGAACACTGGAACAGGCGCCACAGGGAAGTGGTGATGGCACAAAATCTGCCATCACTGAAGAAGCATTTGGACAATGCCCTCAGTCACATGGTGTGAATGTTGAGTGTCCCGTGTAGGAATAGGAGTTGGGCTGGAAGATCCTTTTGGGTCTCTAACAGCTTGGGTGATTCTGTGATTCTATGATTCTTAACTCTAAATTGGGGAGAAATGTGTTTGATGGCTGGACTCAGTTGGATAAGGAATTAGCTGATGGTCATGAAGATTCACAATCAGTAGCTCAGTGTCCTAGTGGAAACCAGTAACCAGAGGTGTCCCTCAAGGGTCCATACTGGAACCAGTGCTGTTTAATATCTGCATAGATGATGGGATTGAGTGCACCCTCAGCAAGTTTGCAGATCACAACAGGTTGAGTGATGCAGTCCATATGGTTTGGGTGGGGGATGCCATCTGGAGGGACCTTTGCAGGCACGAATTAGGCCCATGCAAACTGCATGAAATTCAACAAGGCCCAGGTGCAGGGTCCTGCACCTGAACTGGGGCAATCCCCAATACCAGTACAGACTGGGCTATGAATGGATTGAGAGCATCCCTGCAGAGAAGGACTGGGGATACTGGTAGATGAAAAATTGGACATGAGCTGTTAACATGCGCTTGTAGCCCAGAAGGCCAACCGTATGCTGAGCTGCATCAAAACCAGCATGGTCAGTAGTCTAAGGGAGGTGATTCCACCCCTCTATTCTGATCTGGTGAGACCCCTCTTGGAGGACTGCATCCAGCTCTGGATCCCCAGTATGGAGTGGGTAAGTGGATATGCAGCCCGGAATCACAAGAGAAGTTATGCTAACACATCACGATTATGGTAAATCAGATATGTACAGGAGGAAGCCCAGCTTATTCAAGTGTGAATAGGATAAAAGTTATGTTGCTATTCCACATCTAAGACTGCTGCACAGATAGTTCACTTCACATTTCTTTGGTTTTCTTGTTTTGTTTTATTGTTATTGCTGTGGATCCAGTGATGAGACTTTGCCTATTTGGAACAAGCAGACATTGGTCTACATGATAATCTTCATTCTGGTACTGTGTGGAATGCCCACCCTTCAAGTGGACACTGGAAGGGTCCCTGTGCCATCAGCCTATCAATCACATCAGGTTAGAGTTGCATCCTTTGAACTTGTGAAGTCTCACAAAGGGACAAAAACTCTTGTAGATAGTGACAGCGCTTGAAAACACAAAAACTGAAAGGCAGTGAGATTTTTTCCTGCCTATCCTGTGTAAATTATGACTCCTCCCTGAACAGAAAGCAGAATCTGCTAACATTTCTCTTCCTAGTCATAGTAAATGAAAGAAGAAGGAGCTACATTTGTCCTGGCTTAGGTTTTCTTGATGGTTTCAGGAAGAGTTATACATGTGATTCTTCTGGGCACATCCTCTTTTTCCCCTGAAAATTTTGCTCAGGTCTTCAACAATTTGTCCACAATTGCTCCATACCTGGTAGCCCGAACAAGTCAATCAGATTGTGTGCTGATTAATAATGTTTGAGGTTTCCAAATGTCTAAACAAGTGAGAGCTGCATGTCTGCTCTGTGGCAGGGATACCTGCAATGAACACAATCAGCAATCAGCACTGTGGTGACTATAACAGATTGAGGAATTGTCAGCTTTGCTTCACTGTTTTGTTTTCAGTGAACACAACTGTACTGTGTAGGTCTGCTATGTCTGAAGGATAGCAACTCACGGGCACTGCACAACACATGAGCATTTCTGGGGGCGCTGTGTAAGAGCTTTGTTGGCAGTTTTTATCTTCTGAAACTATGCCATTCATAGACCTTTTCTGCATAGCGTGAGCATTTTCACTCAGAAGGCAATTGCATTAATAGCAGTGACTCAGAAATATTAAATATCATAAAGACCTATTTGTACATTTTGGTTTACATCTCTGTAAAGGCAGAGTTAAACCCATTGTAGAGCCTCTTTAGTTTTGTCTATCCAGCTTTGTTTATCTCAATTGATAGGACTACCAGTATACACAAGGGAGTGCTTCATGGTGTGATGTATTCTACTTCTGGTTTATCCAGACATTTGGATTAGATTTTCCTTTCTTAATTTTCATCCCATTAGTTTTGACTATTCTCCTTTATGCTACCTAAGATATCTCTTTTCTGTGCTTAGTTTTTATATCCTTCAGCTATTTGCTAATGGTTATCATGTCCTGCGTTCCACAGGCAGGACATGTTTATTTAGATCTTTTCATCTTTCTTCATAAGTCAATGCCTGCAGCCCACTTTAATCATATCAGTGGCTTTGCACTGACATCTCTCCAGTTTACAGCTCCTCTCAATAATTAGAGTCTCAGGGCTAAACGTAGTTTTCTGAGAACAACCATACACTGTAGAGAAATAATTTTACTTATGATTTCAAATGAGACGTATTTGCAGCTGCAAATTATATTTTTCCCCTGCAGTTTTGTATTTGGAAGGCGTGTTTACTGTCAAGATTACCTAATTTGCTATGAGATGTCCATGGTCATTTTTTTTCCTGACTTCCATACAAATTATGAATGGGAAAAAATATTCAGTGGAATGTGGAGATCAAGGGCACATTTGAGCTGTCACCCAAATGATGTGGAAATATGTGGAGGGTTTTCATATTTTTCTCAAGAGGTCAGAAATATGGCCATAGTTACTATATTTATGTGTCAGACTCAGTGAATATGTACTGCATAGGAGACCTGAGCATACATAGTATCTGTATTCTTGGGAGTTCTTTATTTTAAGAAATTTCATTGAAATGGATAATCTGGATGAGAATCTTTGTTCATGCCAATGGAGATGGAAGAAGTCAGTGCCACCTGATTAGCTTTAACCCTTTGCCATTTCCTAGCCTCAAATGCTGTTCTTGAAGTTTCTTTATGAAAAACTTTCAATGTGAAAATCAACACTTTCTGTTTAATGTGGTAGAGAAAAGAAAGCCAGTAGAGGGTAGCAAAACAGTAAAATGGGCAAGGTGAAAGCCGTAGAAAGTTCATTTTAAGATTGCTTTTATTAAGGGCATATATGGAGCATAACTCAAAGGAGTTTTGTTAAATAGGAAATTGTTTGCTGCAGTTCAGAACATTAGTGAGTCACTGTTTTTTATTTAGAAAGACATCAACTGTGGCAGTGGAATGAATGAAGATGTAGAAGTCTGACTTGTCACTTAATCAGTCTTATTATTGTGAGCTCAACGTTCCTAATTTTTCTGTCTTTCCTCGTAGTGCTTATTTGTTGTCTAAATTCTCTTGAGTTCCTGGATGGATGTGGGATTTGTAATAGGAAAAGAACTGACTACGGCAAAAGTGGGTAAGTGGAGAACTAATCATACTCTGCAAACTTCAGACAGGATTGTAAGGAAGAAAAACTGTACTTCTTTAAGATTCAATTTAAAACCCACATTTCCTGCTAACATGGTTTAGCAGCTTGCCTGTTATTAACTCAGTTTTTCTTTAGCTTAACTAGTGCAATGATCACACTGTATAACTTGTCATGGGAAGTACATGTTTTTTTGAATATGAAATAGTCTTGTAAAATTATTATAAAATGTAGACCTATAAATTATAGGTGCTCTCATGATGTGATAAAATGTATGCCACTGGTTTCTTTGTTTTCCTTCTTTAGACAAATAGCTGCTAGTGGTTTATGCAAAGTACGGTTCTGAGTATACAATTACATATGTGTGTACTCCTGGCTTGAATCCTTCAGTCACATGGATGGACTTCTTTAAGGAACTCTCAGTGGACTAACTGACAATGTGAAATCAGGGGTATTCAGTATTTCACCCAGATTTGCTGAATAGTCATCCCTTGTTTGTCTTCAATTTGGTGCATCCTCCAGTGGAAATTATGTGGAACACAGGAATCACCTCAGATTTATTTAGTGTAGAAAAGGATATGACTGAAAAGAAAAGGGAGACTGGGTGTTTACTAGGTGAGTATTAGCAACACAGGCTATCCTTTGATCTAGTTTTCTTCTTCATGTGTAGCAACATGGAACAACTGAGTATGACAAAAACGCCTTCAGAAATGTCACGCAAACTTATAAATAGAAATAGTAACTCTTTTTTTTGGTTCTTACCTCTGTTTGACTAACGATTCATACAAACAATCAGTGTTCCATCTAGTGCTTTTTTCTGTGGCTCAGTTTTAAGACTAGAAGAGTGTATCCTTTCTCTCTTTAAATACATGTATGGTTATCCACAATGATTTTGCCATGAGCAGATCTCTCATGTGGAAAATACTATCATAAAACATTAGGCTTTTCTTTGAGTAAGCCTGGATTTTTGGAGGAAGTCTTCAGTTTGTGTGTCATACCACTGCTCTTAATGAAGATTCAGATTCTAACCAGGATATCTGATCGCTTATGTATTCAGAGCAGTTATTTCTAATTTAAAGTACAGAACTCAATCATGCCACTTCCTTTGTTTTGGGAGCCTTTACTCTAACATTTTATCATTCATCAATTTTTTTCAAGTTGCTGCAGATAGAAAGGGATAGTGATTTTTTCCTTTATGTTTACTTACTGCATTTTGATAGGTAGGGAAAAATATATGTTAGACAAATCAATATATATAATAGTGGAATGATATTTTCAATGACTGCTAGTTGAAAGAAAAAAAATTGCTGAAATTCATAAATCAATAACTCATTCAAAATTTGATCTTAATTGAAAAAAGGCCTTTGATAGATGAAAAATGAAAGTCTCTTTGTGGGGTTAAAAAGTGGATGAGTAACCACAAACAAATTAGAAGCCTAGATAGATAATTTAAGATGGTTAGTCACTTAGTTACAACCTTAGTCTTCTCTGAGTTTAACCTGCTGCTACTTGGGAGATACAGCCTTAGCACTGATTTAAGGCTGTGATCTCTCTTATAAACATACTCAGGCTTCTGAAGTTTTGTGTTAGTACCTGCTAGAAATCCTTTTAAGGTAGGTGAACAACCTGCAGCTTTTGAAGACAACTTTATGTGCTCCTTATTAATGTTTTTAGGAATCCCAACACTTACAGAACATTGTCCTCCAGAAATTACTAACAGCAGTGGAAAATCATGGGGGCTTTTGAAAAAACTTATATTATGTAAATATAACTATTCAGATTTTATTCCAGACAGAGAGTTAACCTACATTTAGAAGGTATGTTGAAAAATATCCTTATGTAGCTTTATTTCCCCCTTTCTCGCTTTGGTCTAATCCTAGAGTAGCCAAGTGTCAGCTGTGGTTGTAGGTGTAAAACAGAGTATCCATGATCATCACAAGGCCATTTTTTTTCCTGTCAACTGTGAATAGCATACAAGCGTCAGTTCAGTGTTGTAGGTCAGCTAGATGTAGCAGCATCCCAGTTCTTCTTCTGATTTCTTCTCAGCTGAGTTTGGACAGGAGTGGCATCCACCCCAGATGAATACGTGTAGATTACCTTTCAGAGGGTGCCAGAACAAAAAGTATAAGAAGAAAAGTCAGTTCTGGTTATTTTAGACACAGTCACACGAGCTTTTCAGACACAGACATCCTGATAACATCAGTGGGATATCCACACACCGAACAATGACAGGAGCAAGGATACGCTTAAAACAGAGATTTATTTGTCTGTATGTGCTTATGAGATACTATTCAAAGAGAAATGAGATCTACAGTCTTTCCTTCTTCTGAAGTCAACAGAAATTTTCTATGCAAAGTAACAGCAAGATATGGCTGCGATCCTTACAGTCTATTACCCAAACAGATGCTGTCATAGTCAAGTACTAAATAGGATTGTTAAGAAGCAAATCTGAGTGAATCTGAGCCAAAAACCACACACTGTACTGACAGAATTACTTTGCTCAGATAATAGTAAACTGATGTCATTCTGTGGCATTCCACTGAATTTATAGGAGCTCCGTGGGCAACAAACTAAAACTCAATCTGCTATTTTTAGTAAACATACAAATTAAGGCTCAGAAGAACTTGTTACTCATACCCAGCAATACCTTTTTTTTCCCTGTGGATAAAACACCTTATTTCCTAGTTCAAAAATCTCTTTCAACACCTTCTTCAGCTTCACTGAAGTTAAAGACTTTCTAAAAGAACCACTTAAGCATTTAATTTTTCCTTGGCAATGTGGAAGAATAGTGTTTAATGATTCTTAGAGCTTTCTGTACACCATCTAATGCAGTTGCTTTGCTTTATTTCTACAACTTCTCTGCTTCTTTCTGACTTACTTTTTCTCAGGTAACCTTATGTATTCGTAGAAGTAAGCTAAGTGTGAATTGTCACTGTCATTGTTTAATTCTTCTCTCTTTCAAGTCAAGTGACACCTCTGATCTTAGTTTAGCACCTTATTAATCAGAGCAATAAATATCAAAGAGTTCACAATATAAGAAATGACTGGTGAAGATGAACAGGAATGTGCATATTCCCTGAAATACTTGTATTACTTACGTCCCTTCAGCTTTGTAGTTAAAAATACATTGTATGAAACCACAGTTATTTGTAGGAGGAATGTGAATTGTGGCAGTCACATTGCAGTAGCTATTTTCAGCTCAAGAACAAATACTTAAGTTTCCAGACTCTAACAGTGTTTGAATGCTGAACTCATCAATAACGAGCTTCACACAGTAAAGCTATAATAGTTGCCTTACTGTTGACTCCTCCATCAATAACATTCCACTGCAAAGTCTTTGAACCTCTGATATCCTTGAGCAGCTGATTATCTGGATTTGCAGTATGAGAAGTAACTGGTGCAACAGACCTTGTTCCGTCTTACAGCACAGTCCCAGGGTTGAGCTGCAATGTGCATGTTGAAACTTCACATGGACAGAAGACAGGTGTAGGATGCCTGGGGAGCACCCCCTTGCATCAAGGGCAGAACAACTCCCATCGAGAGGCAGGGAAAGAAGTGTGGGGTGGGGCCAGAGAATTTACCAGCAGTTTAAATTCTCTGTGCTCAGCTCCCAGCCAGGGATGGGAAAAACAGCCTCCTGTAGACCAGTGTTAGCAGGGGCTAGGAAGCAGCACTCTGGATGTTCCACTGGACTCTCCATGTGGCACTTGAATTATTGCAGCCTTGATTTACTGCTCCCTTGAACATTTATTCCTAATTTGTTGTTGCAATATAATAAATTTGCAACGTACTATATTGTATCTAGACCAGATTAGGCAGTTACTCATGACAATACATTTTTAAACTTATAGAAAACAAAATAAAAGTGCTAAAAGGACCACAAGACATTGGGGAGATAAAGAACAATTGCATGCTGAATTCAAGTGACATTTTATGTATCCTTACTAATAGAAGTACAAGTGCATTATGAATTCTTAGTATGCAATTTCATTACCTCCTTATCTCCTCTAATCACTTTTTCCTTTATATGTGTACTGTCTCACGCATACTGTTTACAGAGAAAATTTTCAGAAAGTCCAAATAAGAAATTTGAGTCATCTTTCAGTTTGGACGGAACTTGAACTTTTTACCTAGTAGTCAAAAAAAAAAGACTGAATATACTGTTCCCTTGTTTTAGTCCATAAGGTTACACAAAGGGACCATTTTTGTTATACATGTGTGAGTACACTGCGGTGGGATTAATCATAAACCTAGGCCTGTGAGTGTCTGTGTGTGTGAATGATGCTTTCTGTGAGTTGAGTTGCACCCAAGAAGAAAGTAAAACCTAAGCCTCAGAAAGCTGCCTCTGTGCTCTCCTTTAAATGCACTAATTCATCTCTGGGCAAAAAGGGCTGGAACATACCAAGCAAGGTCCCCTGAGGACAAAGTGCCATTTGCATCATAACAAATGCATAAGATGAAGTCTTATATCACATGTACTGTGCAGTCTATTGACAGGTTTGGAAAATTATGACACTTTTCAGACCTTTCCTTCTTTTCATATTGCTGAAAAATATTTCATCTTGAAATGTCGTGTGGCTGTATATATTAATGTGTAATTACACATCAAACAGAGGCAGAATAAGGAAAAGGCCAACAAACTCCTATCCTTTTCCCTGTGTTCAAATCTGAGTGTGAACTGACATTTTAAGAGTAAATATGACAAAAATGCCATTTCTAGTTTACAGGGAAACTAGGTCTGGCTGGCAGTGTTGTGCCAAGTAGTAAAACTTCCTATCTGTAATTCGTATTGTGGCAGAGTTCTGCATGCTTTTAATGACCTGCTCAGCCATTAAGTAAAATAAAAGGCAGTCTCAGGAAAGCCAGCTCATTGGGACAATATGCTTGATTAGAGCTAAAATATTGTGCAATAATTAGTGAAAAACAATAATAAAAAAGAATTATGCCTAAACCTATAAAATATGTGTGACACCAAACACCCTTAGATCCAATAAAACAGTACTTACTGGGTTTCTTGGAACAAATCATCAAGATACTTAAGCAATTTTTCAAATAATAAGTTTTAGAATATTTAAGAAAGTAACACTACCCCACAGACATCCTTTGATACATTGGTTCTGTAAAGGCTTATAGTGTCTCCTCACCTGATCTTGTTCTTATATGAAACAATTAAGGCAGTAAATTTTAATTTATGGTTCAAGAGGCCAAGTTACATGAAAAAGAGGTTGCTTGTCACTTTTCATATAAGGGAGCTCTTTATGCCTTCCCTAGACTTTCACTGTCATGGTAGTATCCTGCTCGTGATGACTAGTGGCAGTCCATAGCATCATTCAGTAACCTCCACTGTCAGATCAACTCAGGTTTGTTTGCCTACTCTGGGAAGGTAAACACAAAGCTTCTCCCATGGTCAGCCCTGCAGGCTGGAAGGAGCATAAGGCAGAAAATAGACAAGCCTCTAGCATTTATTTTCCAGGCAATCTTGCACGGAAAGATTATGGATGTTACTGCTCAGCATTCCTGCCCTACGAATCTTACAAAAGTGCTTAACCTTGTTGCAGAGTTGGCTAAAAGAACTGGCATCCATTGAGGTGGGTTTATGGTGTGAGGAACAGTTGAGATGGAGGTGCACTTGCTCTTCTGCAGGCTCTGTGATGGGGATGGCAGGTTTGACAGAGGGGGAAACGTTGCAGCCATTCGTTCAAGGCAATGATGTGTCAAAGCTTTTGTTCCTTCAGCTTCACTGGCTGGGTCCCAGCCAGCAAACAGAGGCAAATATAGTAAAATAAAAGTTCTTGTTAGCAATGTAAAAGATTGCTGGATAATACAGAAGAGTTTTGTGTATTTGTGGTACTTTCTTTGGTGAGGAAAGTGTCAACTTCTGTTGCCGTTATAACTGTAGGTCATTTCCTAGCATAATCCGCTTCATTATCCTTCAGAAAGTAATGACTGTGTTACATCGTTCAGTGAACTTGGTTTCCAGAAGCCTAGCAATCCTGTTCCAAATATTACACATTAATTTAGTAGTTGATTAAAGCTGATCAGAATAAATTCATTTAAACTTCATAGAGGTCATATACTTTTCCAAATAACATGGGGTGTGATTTTGGACTAGTTAATGGACATTTATCATTGTGATTGAATGACTGAGTCTTCTGCATCAAAACTAAAATAATGGCATAGAATAACACTCATTCTTGTTCATACTTAAATGGTCAATCTCTTATTTCAGCTAAAGAGATAAGGAAATAAATTGGTAACAATCACATTTTAATTTTTTGAGTTTGATTTTGTGGGTATTTTTAAAGTGGCTTCATTTTTCCCTTCATGGCTTGACCTTTCTCTTTTTGGAAGAAACTATGACATTCATTATGAAAGACTAAGTGTGTGTATAGCTCTTAAATAGTAATAAATTCATTCTTATACTGTACTCCAATGCTGATCAAATCTGCTTCAGTGTCAGAGGTCTCCTTAAAGAATATACAGCAAAACTCAATTAGTGCAGGTACTGGTCTACTTACAGTGTATTTATTCAGATTTTATGTGATAAACTGTGCTCCTCAGGAATTCAGCTATACATACCTACCGACTTAAATTCTCCCAACACCAAATAAATATGTGCCTCAGCCATCATAGTTATAAAAGGCCTCTTCATAACAGTCAGAAAAGTCACACAGTCCTCACTGAAGGCAAGAAAAGTCAATTCACTCCAGTCTTGCACCTACCCCACCCCAGTGAATGAGAAAATAGATGGACCTGGCATCTTACCTAAAGCATTAAGACATTAGAGCTATATGGACTGTAGTAGGAAACAGTCTTATAGATCCTTTTCATTTATTTTGAGCTGTCTTCACAGGAGGGCTCTGCAGAGGGACCTTGATAGGCTGGAGAGATGGGCTGAGTCCAACGGGATAAAGTTCAACAAGGCCAAGTGCCGGGTCCTGCACTTTGGCCACAACAACCCCATGCAGCGCTACAGGCTGGGGACAGAGTGGCTGGAGAGCAGTCAGGTGGAAAGGGACCTGGGGGTACTGATTGACAGGAGGCTAAACATGAGCCAACAGTGTGCCCAGGTGGCCAAGAAGGCCAATGGCATCCTGGCCTGTATCAAGAATAGTGTGGCCAGCAGGACAAGGGAAGTGATCCTTCCCCTGTACTCGGCATTGGTGAGGCCACACCTTGAGTACTGTACTCAGTTCTGGGCCCCTCAGTTCAAGAAAGATATTGAGGTGCTGGAGTGGGTCCAGAGAAGAGCAACAAAACTGGTGAAGGGACTTGAGCACAAGTCCTGTGAAGAGAGGCTGAGGGAGCTGGGGTTGTTTAGCCTGGAGAAGAGAAGGCTCACGGGTGACCTCATCGCTCTCTACAACTATCTGAAAAGAGGTTGTAGATAGATGGGGGCAACCAGCAACAGAACAAGAGGGCATGAGCTTAGACTCTGCCAGGGAAGGTTTAGGCTGGATATCAGAAAAAAGTTCTTCAGTTCGAGTAATCAGGCATTGGAATGGCCTGCCCAGGGAGGTGGTGGATTCACCATCCCTGGAGGTTTTTAAAATAAGACTGGATATGGCACTTAGTGCCATGATCTAGTAATCATGATAGTGTTGGATTAAGGGTTGGACTTGATGATCTTGGAGGTCTCTTCCAACCCAGATAATTCTATGATTCTATGATATGAATTACAGCTGTGAAGCATGAGAGAGAAGGAGGCAGTCTCTTGGCTTACCACCTCTGAAACTGTGTAGGGGTTTAGAGGTCAAAATTCAACACCATAGGACTTCTCAGCTGCCAAGGCTTGTCCTGGAGCAGTGAAGCTGTGACTCAAATACTGGTTTTCAAGAACATTTTGCTCTACCTTTAGTTTCTCTACATTTACAGTGTGTAATTTCAAGTCTAAAATGGCAGAAAAGGAGTTAAAGAAGACATGCAGTCTATTCCAATGTGCAGAACCAGGACATGAGTGAAGGCATGTGCCTCTGCACCTATGAAGGGGGTGATGAGACTCCCAGGAGGATACAGGAAAGCAGGAAAAAAGTGCTAAAACACAAGTAGAAAAAACAGTTGTGATATCCGCAAGGAAAAAACCCTTGCCAAGGGCTTTGGACAATGCTTTTTTATTCTAGAAATATTCAAGGGAATTATACGTGGTACATCCTTTAGAAATATATGCTAGTGGAGTGTCATTACTCTGTTCCATCTCTTTCTACCTCCCTGTAGGAGATGAAAATATAAAAACCCAACTATTTGGTTCGAAGAGGCATTACAAAATGTGAGTTGCTTTTGTGACTAGGAATAAAGTTACAGCAGTTATTGCCGTGAGTGGAAATTCACTACAGGCTACTGCAGAAAGGTCTTTTAGCATAATTGACAGATGATCAATTAAATCAAAGTTCATCAGTCAAATGAAGAAAACAGGTTACCACATCAGGCTCTCCAGTTTTCGTGTACTACATAGCTACATTGAAGCCAGACTTTGGCAGTAGGAGTTTTAATACTCAGCTACCAATGCAATGACAAAACCAGTCTGAATTAGGCCCTGCTGTTTTTTGTAACAGCTTTTCCTTCATCCCCTCCTGGAGTATATCACTGTAGTACCCTTCTATGCAGTTTTTCCCTTTATTTGCCTTAACATTAATTTGGGCATTAGTTTTAATTTCCTAGGCAATTGTGGAATAGGATTTCTTTCCTTTTTCTTGAAATGCAGCAAGTTAATAAGTTATATCTTTGTCAGCTCTCAAATGAGCTGTCTCTTACTGCATAACTTCCCATTTGATTTTTTTTGAGTTTCTGTTATCTTATATGATCTAAACCTTATTTTTACCTTCAAAAGATGGTGTCATTTAGTTTTTCTTATGTCACAGTTCATTTCTACTACTACTGACATTTCATGTAAATTCACCATCACATGAAAGCTGATACTCACTCTATATGTGCTGCCAAGTATGAATTCCTGGTCCAGACTCATACAGTATTCATTTGCTTTTTACCTAAAAGCATCATGCAACTATTAAAGAAGTCACTGTTGAACACCTTGGGAACAACATTACAGTCTTCCTGTGAGATGTTAGTAGAAGGGCACAGCTAAGAAAGGGGAGCAAGAAAGCATATGTAACCATTTGCTGTGCTTTTGGTGTGCTTTGAATGATGATATAGAATATGGTATCATTATTATTGTTTCTTGCATTATGATAATTTCTAGCATCCCAGTTTCAAGAGGGAGCTAGCATGATAGATATTGCCAAAAGTTCTCTCCTGATGGAAGCAGCAATGTATTTTAATCATTGATATTTAATTGCATATAATGCTGTGAGGATGGAAAATGCCAAAATTCATTGCAGCTTCAGCAATAATAAAATACTGAGCCTTCAAAGTATTAGGCGCATTATTATGAGGAGCTCAGGCCTTGAGATTGATTCATACCTTTATCCTGCTGACAGTCTTTGGGGTTTCACCAGCATAAGCCTGTGTAGTGATAACACTTTCACTGATGATAACACTTGGGGAGAAGTAACATGTCTGGATGTTTGGGAATTTGTCTTTGAATCTTACCCTGGCAACTTTTGTTACCCCATTATGCTCAGGTCTTTGTTCACCACTGGTGGATTAGCCCTCAAACTCTTGCAGCTTCTGCGGAAGGCCTAGTTGTAGAAAATACCAGTTTTTGCCTTTCTGTATTTTCTGTAAAAAGGGTATGGCAAAAATAGAAGAATGTTGCTTGGGAGGGTGGCCGATTAGTTCCTGCAAACTGCCAGGGCTGTCATATACTCTTGCTTTCCAACCCAAATATTTCTGCTGCTTTTATTAAAAGTGGTTACTAGTTCTGGTGCAATAAGTCTCCAGCTGCTTCTCCACCCAAGAATGAAATGGCAAGGGTGTATATTCTTTCCTAATAAGAGTTCAGCTTCCTCATTTCTTAGACTTTGATACGGAGCAGTAGTATGTGAATCAACATAAACAATTCCTTCTTTTTCCAGGTCTTTAATTTCTATTCCTATCCAACTGCTTGTATGGTCGTGTGGTGAGCTGTTTATTTTGGGTTAAATAAGAAAAAAACAATGTTCTTGAATTCCAGATTTGTTCAGATGTGCAAGCAGATGTGCAGGTACGGCAGGGGGGACAGCGCAAAAGGTGCAGGTGGGTATCAAAGAGGCAGGTGAAGAGACTAATGCAGAACTGTTACCATGGCCTTACATCAATTGAATTAGGTCATTTATTTCTTCCCTCCTGCATAAGAACTTTCAGTTAACATTTCTACTACACACCTTAATTGTTGCATTCTAGGCTTCAGGCTGTTTGTATCCCTGTATCTTAAAATATGAAATTACAAGTTTTATAAACACGAATTTTCATTTTCCTTGTGTAGCCCCTTTTTAGGGTGTAGAAGGTGTAAATTTGTGAGCTTTACTTGGAGTCCATTTGTATAACTTGCAAGCATATAAAAATCACTTATCTGGGTATGAAGTGACCCTTTGTATAAGATTTAGGATCCTCAAATTATAGGTTTTGAGCTAGCAAATAGCCCAGATGGTTAATAGTATTTAAATAACTGATTAGACAACTACAGTTTTAACCTGTCATCACTCCTAAAGCTTCCTTTGAAGTGCAGGATTGTTCCGTTGTGCTTATCACAGCTTCTTACCAAAATTGGATGTACTCACACTCCTCTACTGTCCCAGTAATTACTATGCATTTTTATTTTTAGGGGTGAAGGAGAATGAAGCAATTTCTAGTTATTTGATTTTTTTTTTTACAACTATGAAATTACTTTGATGCATCTTCAAGCTGCGGAAAGGTGCAATGGTGTCTTAATTTTCTTAAGGTTCTCTTCTTTTTCTAGGTTTCTTATAAGAAAATAAACAAAACATTCTAATGACAAGAGAATTATTGCTTTCTGATGTTTCCTTTCAAATTTGGGTTTCTTTGTCTTTGTCCAGTTCTGTAGTCCTGACTTTGAAAACTTCTACAATGATCCAGGAATTCCATTTCTCTTTTCTTCCTGGCACATTGATGCTTCTGCTTTAGGAAGGCATTAACAATGGATTAAATAGGAGTCATTACTCCTAAGTAAGAGAAATGCTTGTTACAAGTGGAATGTCTCAGTTTTAAATCTGTGTTTTATACCATTGTTTTTAAGTTCCTTTCTTAATCATCTGCCATCAACAAAACATTCTACAGAACAGTTTTAACATTTGCAAAAAATGCTTCATACATAGGAATAGGAAAAATAATCTATGAAATTTCTATTTACTGATGGCTGACTTATGGGTTTGAATTATAAACAGATTGCTGAGTACATTAAGCAGTGGAAGAGAACTTTCAGCTGCCCAGCTTTGCTAATAGATACCTCTGCAATCTATGGGAATAACTGCAAGTCCAAAGAGGCATAAACATTAAGAAAAAAAAACATCTTCTTGAAAGACAAAGAAGGTTAATGACTTAGCCTTCCATTTTCTGGCTACAAAGCAAGGTAATTAAAAGGTATGTAAGTGAATATTATGAGCTGGTGTTCATTTCAAAGATAGAGAGATGATGTCAGCTACTGCATGGTACATTAGTGTAGATGTGACCTGCTTTTCCAATCAATTATCGTTTCTCCACGAACATGGGAAAAACACATTGATTTAATCTTGTGATTTTGTTTCTGTATACACAGATTAAATTGCCTTTGGCAGCTTGAACATGGGAGTAATTTACTCTGCTAATACTATATTTTTGTAGTCTAAAATGGATTTGAATACTCCCGATTTCCACTTAAGCTTAAGCTTCCACAAAAAAAAAAAAAAAAGCTTTTGCAGGTTTTGCAGGTTACATTTGGGTCTCTGGAGAATCATCTTGTAGCTTTTCCATTTATAGAAAATGATTAAGTTTTAAAATGAACATTTATTCTGCCTATCCACTCTATAGACTGTGGTTTGTGAAGTTTATATAATAAATCTAGCTAGTAATCAGCATAACAGCATGATATTTTACCTATCTCTTTCTTGAGTTATCACACAGGTTTTGTCTTAAAATTTGTGCTTGAATGCAGGCTGGAGCATTAAGTTTGTTGCATAAAAAGTGCTTCCTGAAGCCCTCATGAACTTTCTTTTTTTTAAAACTTTTGTGTGTGTTTTCTTGTCTTTTTATCAGTGTCATTCTGAAACAAATGGCATTATTCTGGTGTTCTCTATTACAATTACATCACATTAATGCTTTTTAATTTTGCTACCTTTTCTTCCAAATATTATTACTTTGTGCTATTTTAACCTGTCTTTATATTTTACAATTTTAGTTAGCAATCACAATAGTCTTTTTCTCCATCCAGCTCTCCATCTCACCCTCATTCAGGTATTATAGCCAGAACTTTTAAAAAATGTTACTGACATCAGAGTACTTTTTAAGTTCTGCAGTGTTTTAAGCAGATCTCAATTTAATTTCAGAAATGTTCTGTCTCTTAATGACACACCATGTTTCATAGTTCTCAGTTGGTAAGCCAAATGAAATGTCTGGGCTCACTTATCATCCATGGACTGAAAAGAATTCAGTATTCAATGTGAGAATGCTGGACACATATATCTCCACTGCTCTCTTTGAAACATTAATGCAGACTTCAAAATGAGGTAAGCCGCACATTGCTTAAGGTGAGGTCTCCTGTGAAACGTTGTCCCATGGGCTGCACACACTGCACGGAAATCAGCCAGTCTTTCTCTATACACTTTGTATCATTAGAAGGGAATACAATGAGGACTCCTTTCTTTCTTTGCACATCTGATTTTCCATGCATATTTGCCTAAAATTACCTTCCTGTTTTATGCACGTTTCAAATGTGGTGCCACTGCCCATGTAAGTAAATTCTGTTTAAGCACAATTTGTTCTTCCAAATATTTTTACTGAACTCTGATATAAAAGCAGTTTTTTGTTGAGCTTAAACAAAAAGATACTGGGCTATATTTGATCTCAGATGTGTCTTCATGCATGCACTGGAGGAAAACCTGAATACTTTAATGCGTGATGGAGAAGGTACAAGCAGACCCAGTATTTATTTAGATTTCTGACCCTGAGGTCGTCATACTCCAGATCTTCTGTACTTCCTTTGTGGAGGAACTTCTGATCAAGATGTCGATAATCAACAATAAATATTGTCATAATGGTCCAATGACTGAAGTTCCTCAGTGGACTGGAATTAATCATGGAGTCATTGCTTAAGAGAGAAAAAAGAGAGTGCTCATAGTTGCAAGACTAAGCTGTAGGTATCAACACAGATTCTTGAGATCTTAGAAACAACAACTCTGTCCTGAGAAGTAATGGTGGCCTTAAGAAAATAATAAAAACTTGATGCGTCTTTTTGAGTACCTGGGAATCTCATAGGAGGGTATTTACTAGGAATGCTAACCTTTTTTTTTTACTTATTTCTGTTTGTGCAATTGGAGTAAGCATAATACATCAGAACAAAGGTCTGCTGTCCCGTATCCCTTTTCTTGACAGAGGTCTGTAGCAAATGCAAAAGTTGGAGAGCTCAGCAAAAGCAGGATGAGGATGCCTCTTTTCACTGGGTGCAATGTGAGATTTAGAAACTGTTGGAATATTATTAAATATTTTTATCACCACAGTCGTCTGACATTTCACATTTCTAGAAGTCATTTTGTTCCATTGATTTGGGAAATCTCCCCAGAGTGTACCTACTTGATGTAAAGCTTTTGGGGATTTCCTTGCCACAGTGGGACCTCATCTGAGAGAACTTCGGTGCTCCTTATCATTTTTCATTGTCCAGACACAGTTTCATTTCATTCACCTGCACACACAGGGACACACATGAATACATTTATGAAGCGTAGGCATTTCTAGAAATTTGCAAGAAAAATTATATTCAAAAGCTACCCATTGATTTTTTGATAAAAGTTTCATGCAGAAGCTTGCTTGACAGCCAACGGGAATGAATAAATTTATTCCAATAAAATCACCACCATATCTGAGTACAATATTTTTCAATGTCCAGTTTTGTGCAGAGAAAGAGATACCCATGGGGAGATCTTTGTCAGCCTAAGTTAGAGCTTTAATGTTACTCTGAAATACCTTGGTTGATATTGGGTGAGAGCTTCTCTTTTTCCTTTCAGAAAAAAAAAAGATATAAAGAAATTAGGAAAAAATATGGAGAATCACAACTCTTCAATAAATCAGGACACAGCTGCAATGTGATTTCATGTTCCTGGGTTCAGGTTCCTGGTGCCAATTGATTTCAAGTTCCTGGTGCCAATACATTAATTTTGTAATCTAATGGGGCACTTTTTTGTGAAAAGTCTTTTGTTATCTTTGTATTTTTCTACATCTATATTTTCTTTAAATCTGTTGTAGTTTATTTTGCCAGGGTCTGCTTGAGCATATTTTAATCATAAGGTTACCAGAGTCATATTTAGCAGTGCAGTGGCTACAATAATATGCACTCTATCCCTAGGAATTAGTTTTATGCTCAGGTTTTCCCATAATTATTTTTAACTAAACAAAAATCCCTATATGTCAAGCAGCTTCTGCAGTAAACTTGTTGTTCCAGTGGAATATAAAATGTAAATGACAGTAATTCCACTTGCTTTACTCCATGGTTGTTGGCCAAATCAGTATTTTTGCATAAAGTGGGCATCGTCTTGCCATATTAGCTGTTTCAACAACAGCAGGAATCCTCTGTCCTCCATAAACAATGTCTTGATTTTAATGATATTACTGGCTGAGGAGTGAAGGAAAGAAGGAAAGCTTTTACTTCAAGTGCTAGCTAATACAGTGAAAAAGTGCAAAGCACAAAAACTATTTCTGTAGATTTAGAATAAATTTTAAAGGGGGAAGTTCTTCCTTGCAGCTGTAGTGGCTAGGTGAGTATTATAAGCTGATATTTTAATATAAAAACTAAGCTTTCTTTGCTGTTTCCTTGCTGCAGGCCACAAAGACTCCAACATTTAATACAGGGAATTCCTTCTCTACTGTTTAAGACTCATGATCATCACGTTGTATCAGACCCTTGCAGCTTAGCATAATGAGACCTTGACACTGGGTACCAAAACCTGTGAGAGTTATACTGGCCTTCAATTAAGTAATTCAGAAAATAACATTAAAATCTGATGGAAAGCAAAATGAATTTTAAGCTATTAAAGTCTGAAGTCAACAATATAGTTGTTAGGTTTCCAAAGTGAATGGGAAGAAACACAGCAATTACATACTTATTAGCCAGCCATACTTGGCTTCGTTTCCTGCCTCCACTCTGCTTGTTTGCTCAAGAACTGATAGGATGGATTCATAGCTTGTTAGAGCTAGGACCAAGTTCATCTGATGAGCCACATCCATCTGGCATCATCTTTTCTGAGTTGGAGCCTCTGACTTAAGACAGAATTTGTCTTCAATGAACTGCTTTACTAACCAAGGCTTCTATGGAGTGTAAACATACCCCAAGGGGATTGCCAATATTCCACAATCTTGATAGTTAATTTGAGTACTGTTTGAATTTATGAGCCTTCTGCTAATGTAAATCTGCCTGATGTAATATTAGTTGTACACAGACAAGTTTTTGAAATACTGCTTCACACTGGTTACCTAGATAGCTTTATCACTCTCTTCATCACTAGATGATTCATTAATACCTCTAAATAGTGCTCTCCTTAATACACACGTTGATGAATATACATTGAATCATCTGAGCTTGTAAGACTTTAAGTAACTAACTTTACTAATACATCAGAATTATTTATAATAAGAACGCTTCAAGGATAACAAAAACATAGGTGAAACAGCAGGGAACAAAGGAAAACAGAGACTACAACGTGTGCAATTTGTTATTTCAGAAAAAAATTTAAAAGTGCATAATGAGTTTTTAAAATTTTGCTAATGTATTAAAACCTTGAGAAAACTTTCATGTTGGAAAAATAAAAACCTTTTTTTCCAGCTTTTTGTTGAACTAAGTAACAAAATCACCCAAAATTAAGTCAGCCTGAAATACTTTATTAAATAGAAAAAGGCATATTGTTTTGGTTTTGGCTTGTGTAACATTTCAGTGAGCAAATGTTTCATTCACCTTTTAATAAAAAATAATTATTTCAAAATGAAAAGCCACAAACAGTGAAAATTATAAAAATGGTTACCATGGAATTTTGGAAAGTTCAAAAATCAGTGTGTTATTTCATCATTATGTTGATCTCTTTTGGACAAATTTAAGAGCAAAATTTATCTTAGGTGCACTGCTAAAGTCCTCTTCATTGGGAGGGTTTTCTCTGTCTCACAACCTGGGAAGATGCATTGCCCTGAGTGACAGGTGAGACTGAAGGAGATGCTCAGTGTCTGCGATCTAATTGGAGGTAGGCGTTTGTTGAATATTAACGATGTCCAACATTAGGTTTCTTCAAGATAATTAGAGCTAAACTAGGTTTTCAGGCTTTCAGTTTTAGAGCTTAAATTCCATACAAATTTCATTTTTGGGTCATTTGTTTAATCTTGCCTAGGGCAATAGGGAATCTTTCATTACTTTGTGTTTAATCTTTCAGAATTGGAATAAGTGGAAGTTTTCTTTTGCCTTCAGTGCAAAAGTACCTGATAGTATGTAGAGATTTAATAAAAAAAAAAAAGCTAACACCTACTTCACTGAAAAGATCTTAATTTCAGAGAACCTCAATCTCCGAAGTCTCCCACTTGCAGCATATTTGTGTCTAATTCATTAATTTCTGGTGGCATCTGTGTCTTACCACTTGCTCTGTGCTTCCAGACAAAATGTGAAGGTGGGTCTTTGCAGTGGAATACACTAACCACTTTTTCAAAATAGATAATTAGATCTTTTAATATATGTTTTCCCTCTGAATAGTAAAATGCATAAGATGAGCTGTCATTACCTACACATTCATCAGCTTCAAAATGGTGTATGCATTCTGCAAAGGAATTGGGACAGTACTTGAGAGCCTTGAAAACTGAAGAGATTCATACACAGTCCACTGTGGTATTTTCCCTGTCAGGTGCTGTTGAGGTGCATAGCTCTGATTTGGAGACTCGGTTCTTTGTGGGATAACTGTGATGTCCTGTGCAGTCTTTGGTAATGCAAAATAACATGTTAATAATTGCACACTAATTAACACTTGCTAATGCATTAGGGCACTTACCTGTAGCTCTGTAGCACAGTTAGTACAGTACTAACATGGTTATTAACATATTGAGGGCTTTACCATGAGACCTCATGACTGAGACTTCTTATGCTAATTTTATCTGAACCTTTCTTTGACTGCCTAGAGCTTTGGTTTTCATGCTTTAGCCACAGCAGTAATTTTTCTAAAGACTAGATGGCTATACCGTATTTATTTTACTTTTGCATATCTTCATGTAGTACAACCTTAGTTTTTTTGTAGATTGCTGTAATAAGCCCTTATTCTGTGTAGAATGAAATATTTATGACTAAGATGGTGATGTAGTGTTGAGGAATACAGTCCTTGTATGACAGCAGAGCCCTTGAGAAGTGGGGATGCAGGTTTTTACTTATGCTGAAAATAAATTCTTGATTTTACACACCACTGAATTCCTTTTTGCTTGCCCATTAGAAAATCTTGAATGTACATGATTTCTGTAATCAGTGACATAAGCTTGATGAGATTTTGTGCCCACATAAGAACTGGGGTGTTTTAACAAAAAGGGTAAGTGAGTCATGCCCCATGTGATGGACTTCCGATTTCTATGAATTTATAATTACCACAAATTTTAGGAATAATTAGGACATGAATGGATATAGAATTAAAATAGTCAATTTGCTTGTCCTGTAGGCTCTGTTTCTTATACTTTTACAGTTCTAGTTTTACAGAGTTGTAGCTGCAGAGGCTGTTTGCCTGAGAGCATTAGTGTAAAGGGCAGTAAGAGCATTGCCCTTCTCTGGGATTGCTCTGTGAAAAGCCAGGAGACTAGGGAAGTTTACTGAGACGTTTTGAAGAAAAATGTTCATTGCTTTTCTTGCTAACTAGGAGTCTCAGAGCTGTGAACAGAATTGTATTCAGTGAGAAGTCTGTGATGACTGGAAAGACCATTGCAATGCCACCAGCTGAAAACAGACATACACCGTGAATGCGAAGATTATCTGATTTTTCGTCTTTTATGCAATGTTGATAGGGTCTGTGCACATGCCACGATCTGCTTCATGTCCAGACTCCCTGTGACATTACAGCTACCGAGAGTGGCTAGGTCTTTGGGAGTTGCTTTTCCCTTTGTCTATAACTATCATCTATCTGTCTGAGAGAAATATGTACTTTCAGAAAATAGCTATTTCTAGGAATTACTTAAATAATGTGATTTTGGATGTGTAGTTTCCCAGATGAACAGATCATGTACTGCATTCTTTCTCTTTTTTTTCTTACCCCTCCCAGTTAACTAGCAACACAAAGATGGATAGATTCTATTCAACCCTGATTACTGTTGATGGGATGTAGGGAATGAACAGTTTTGAGGCAATATAAAACAAAGGTGTGATACATACTGTGTAAAAGGCAAGGCAGTGCACATGCAAATTGTTCTCAGGAAATAAGGAGTAAATAGAAACACATTTTGCTTGGATTTCCCCACAGAAAAGACATTACAATATAAGCAGATGCTGATAGTATTAAATATTAAAATTTGGGACAACAAGCTCACTGGAAAGAAAAGCTGAGCACAAAGTGAGAACTGAAAACTGAAGAACCATATGAAAATGAGAGGAACTGACCCTGCAAGCTCATTAGCAAAAAAGGGATATGTGTGGATGTATTTCATGATCTGGGGTTTTGTTAACTACAAAGGCTACAATCTTTGGTTAACAGAATAACAGCAGAAGGGGGGAAAGAGGTGGAGAACTCTCGGAGGTGGTGAAGAAAGGATAACTGAAGGAGATGGAAACAGCTTAAAAGTAATTAAAAAATAAACAAACCCCACAAAATATTGCTATTTGCTGTTTTGCAGGAGTTTGCTTTTTTTTTTTTTTGCTGTAACATGCTTATTTAACCTTCTGGTTCATAAACAGTCACTAAATTTATGAGTCAGGATCTCATTACACATCATGAACTTTGGGTTCTTTGGACAGTTAATGGGAGACAGATCACTGTTTCTTCTCCGTAGAGAAAGGTCCTTAACAAACTTATGAGATGTGTGAAAATGACTGAAGAGCTCACCACTTAGACATGATCTGGACTTCTGCATTTCTGTCTCTGGCAGTTTCACGCTCCAGGACTTTTTGAGAACTCTACATGTCAAAGCGGAATTCGCAGGTAATTTTTGAAGGTGAATTTGGTGAGTCTTGTGAAGAAGAATGGTCCCCTAAAGGTGGTGAAATTTTGTGGTAGAATGGCAGCAAGTGAACTCCAGCTTTATTCTCAAATGTTCACACATGAACAAACTTTTGTGATAAAACTCTAGACAGGAAGTTACAGGAATTTCTTCTTTGTAGACTGTCTTTTTCTTTGGTATTTGATTAGCTCTGAGAACTGTACTGTCCTGGTTCATGGCTAGGACTCCTCCCTGTTAATAATAACAAGATGGAGAGGTTGGGGAACATAAACAACATAAAACTAGGTAAGGGAGCTATCTGACTGGATTTAGAGGAAGAAATGAAAAGCATTTGTGGGAGTAAATTTGTCTGCTTTGCCCACATAAATTGCACCTGAGGAAACACAGTAGACTTGTGAATTACTGTCCACCTATAAACAAACCCAATTAATACTCCTTAATCAATGGCAACAAACTTAAACATAGAGTCCTTTTCCCGTGGATACATGCACCAGCTAGACTGCGTGCAGTGAAAAGTGATACTCTGCCAGTGAAGGGTGTTCAGTAGGTAGAGTGATATGTTGGTGCTGCAGAAACATTATGGCCTTTTCCCAAGAGGAAGGTAAGGTATAAAGGCATTAAGTCACCATTCATCATTACTACAGGCAGCAATTCATTAGTAAAAGTGAAAAATAAAATTGGATGTTTGTAAAAAAATCCTTTCTGCCCCACGTCCTTTCTGCTACAAACATCCTGAAACTGCCATACTATTTAAAACTAGCAATATATAAAGACTGAAAGCTCAAAAATTTCAAAGTAACAAGCAGAGGAAGTAAACTGCAGAATAAGATAAAAATATTTATAAGTTGATGAACAGTGTGATTCTGAGTGCACAAATGAGGAAAAGGAATTACACATGAGCAAAGTTTTCCAAACTGGGGAAGTACAGCAGCCCTTCCAGAAGGTATATCCTAAGTCTAGGTTATGGTGAGAGTAGTGAAAAATGCCTGGAATTTGTCAGTGAAAAAGGAGAATTGTCCCATGATCCCAAAGGCAATTAACAGAAGCTTAAAACCATGAATATTTGATGACAAACAGCTTACAAGCAATATCGTGGATATATTGAAAGATGCAGAATATCTTTACTGCTGTCATGTCCATACATTAATTTATCAAGCTCCATTTTGCTGTAGTGTAGGTTTCTTGCTCCCAAATGCCCTGTTTACAATTTATACCCAAATTTTTCTTTTTCTGCTGGTTAGGATACTCGGGTCAGTTTATGCCTAGTTTGTACCATCATTCAGTGATTAATCATATTCACTTTCATTTCTATTTTCTGGACTTCAGATGTACTTTGTTATCCCCATAAGAAAAATTATGCACTCCTGCTGTCATTCTGGTAGTTCTCTGCAGTGATCCAACTGCAGCTAACCTTATTCTTGACTAGAAGTGACTTGAATTGCATTTGATGCTCCTAATGAGCCCTTAGGAATGGTCTATAAAATGATGAAGAATCTATTCCATCTGAGAAGTCATAAGTTTCAAGAAGAGCTATCTTGGTATGGGCGAGGCATGAAAATACATATTGACCAGTAGCATCCTAAGCATTTTGAGAAATATTTACTCTTCATGAAAGCAGCAGTGCATTTGTGTCAAGACGAGTGCAGAGACATATTTAATTCATGAGGACTTTCTCGAGGAAGGTTCAGAACTAGTTCTTATCATTAGGTATGATTTATTTGAAAAGGCTCCAGAACGTTTTTTTGCTCTGCTTTGGAAGAAAAAGTATACATTCGAAATTTATCTATAGGCAAATAAATCAATGAATTGAGTTGGCCATTATAGGAATAAGTATTTTTCTAAGATGCCTGAAATCTGCACATTTTGTAGGCAAACCTTTTGAGGACAAAAGCCTATCCTGACTGCTGTAGAAGTCACCTCATTTACTCTTCTCCAGAGTTTCAAATTATCACCTGTCCTTGGGACACTTAATTTTTATAAATATTCCTCTCATGACCTTAAATTCTTGTTGTTTTGATGTAGACATTGCTACACAATGACAATGGATGACATGTGGACTAACAATCTCATTCCATGCATCTTCTATCACGTAAGATGCAAAAAAGGGTATTACATTCAATCACAGTATCACAGTATCATAAGGTTGGAAAGGACCTCCGAGATCATCAAGTCCAACCTATATCCCAACACTAACACCATCATCTAAACCATGGCACTCAGTGCCTCATTCAGTCTCCCCTTAAACACCTCCAGGGTCGGTGACTCCACCACCTCCCTGGGGAGCGCATTCCAATGGCCAATCACCCTTTCAGTGAAGAACTTTTTCCTAAAATCAAGTCTAAACTTTCCCTGACGAAGCTTGAGTCCATGCCCTCTAGTCATATACATTAGTTCTAAAAGGAAGGGAAAGCATTATCACTCAACAAATAGTTCTCTTGTTTGGTATCTACAAGTGGGAATGGTTCTCATTGTAAGCAGAGCTTGTTGTGCTGTGGTGAGACTATATCATACTTTCCAACATTCATCTTGGCGTCTTCAGGAAGACTGCACCTCCTGTGGGTGGTCTGTGGAACCTGAGGTTATATAAGTCAACCACACGGATATAACGAGCGTGACAACTTAATGTGTTGAGCAATTTTTCATGTAAGGCGTTAAACCGGATCTCATACAGTACTTGCTGATGCATTAGTTAAATAAAAGCCCCTGAGTGAAACCTTTGTCCATACTTCTTCATGTAACCATGCACTTCCTCTTGTGGCACTGCTGTCATCAAATTCTTGAGCTGCCTGGTGGGCAATAACCCTTCACACTAACTTTCAAAATATTTCATAATTAATTTTACTTCCACATGTTATCAAAGCAACTTCCTGCCAACGCTTTTGTTAAAAAAACAGAACAGGTCCAACTTGTGGATAAATCATTTTTTGATAGACAAGTACAGTTTTGGTGGTATTTGATGAAAATGACTCTGAGTTCTTATACACCAGCGGCCGGGACACAGGTCACAGATACGGGAGAGCCAGGGTCAAGTCCTGGTGTGGTTCATTCAGAGTTTTCACTCAGAAATCGTGGTAAATCTGACCACAAGAAATGCACAACCTAAGGCAAATCCAGGAGGTCTGTCTTTCCCATCTTTATTAAAATTTGTGATCATTATTCATAAGCCTGTGAAATGACTTGGCTCCATATAATTTCATCATGTTGAAAGTGTTTCGTCTACCTCTGACAAAATCATCTTGTCTTTTAAAGAGGGCATATTTCCTGGCGTGAATCTGTGCCGAGCACATTTTCGTCCCAGGAGGTTCAGTCTACATCCTTGCTTTTTTTGATGGGCCTGGAACAAAAGATCTTACAAAGCTTTTAAAATAAATCTAGGAAAGGCAGAAAAAACATCTATTGCCTCAAGAGTTCATTTAAGGGACTGGTTGGTATCAAACATGTAAGCTCAACGCTCCATGACCCCATCTAGATAAAGACAGTTCATCTGATTTATGCATGTGCAAATATGATGCTACTCAATGCAAAAGTGTTTCACTGAGTGTTGAATGAATGCTCTCTAGTGACTATTTATGAAGGCAGTGTGTTAGAAGTGTTAATGTAATCAATAAAATGGAAAAGGTCTGGAAGTAGCACTCGATCTAAGCAGTTGAAGATTTACGGTATGTTACCACTGAAATAAATATTTAGTAACTTTACACTGAAGGTGCTATTCTTCTGACAGGATGAGTTTCATGCCTCACAGCACAGAAGTTATGAGATTTCAGTCAGTAATCAAAGAACAACTCAACATTTTTCATAGCAAAAAGACATCGTTTTTTTACCCCTGATATGTCAATGTTTAAATGAAACCGTTCCACCTTCTATCCTCCACCCCCACTTTCATTTTTGGGCAAAGAAGAGAACAAGAGGGGAAAAAAGTCCAGAAAGAGGAAGAGGTGAAACAATGCAATAAAATGTATGTTAACTATACTACGGAAAACCTGAAACTGATATTCAAGTGTCAATGGATGTCTCTATATGGCACTATTACATGGCTTGAATATGATGTTGAATTGAGGCTGCCTGAGCTTAAAAATGCTCCAACACTTATACTTATGACCACATTGAGGCTTAGATTGTAAAAGATATTTGGATATCTGGATTCCATAGTACCAGTTTCAGTAAGAAAATGGACTGCTTATTTTCTCTGCTACATGATTACTGCATCACTTATGATGTGATTTAGTTTTTTACGTATTTGTTGTTATTAACTCATTTTATAAATTTATTTTTAGACTAATCTGAGTTCATTTTATGTAGTGCTTCCAGTTATTAGAGTGAAATGGTGCAGAAGTTTGTATCAATAACAAATAAATAATGAAAATGCAACAGACTTCAAATGTGAAGTTGGAGATTTTGACAGTTGAGGACAGTTGCTGAGGATTTTGGCATGTAAGAAAGCTTTAGAGAAAGTACATGTTGGCAAGATGTTTCTGCTACAATGCAGCAATCAAGTACCTTAATAAATTTACTTCTTAAAATGTCTTCTGGCTGCTGGACCTTTCCAGGTGAGTGGTGCTGCACATGCATGTTGAAATGACTGTTTCCAACTCAGCAGCCTCTGGAAGAAAATAGCACATCCACCACAGTCCATTTTTCTTTAGGTCATAAAATTTTCTTAACTGTGAGGGGCAAAATTGTAAGGACATATTGACTGGATAAGAAGAAATTACCTGCATCAGATGAGTAGTTCAGATACTACTGCTGGAGGGTTAGTGTAAACCATGTGGTAGAGAGTTGGTAGGGGCAGAGAAATGTGTACTGATATAAATCGTTGGACATCTGCTAGGTCAGAACTTGCATAAAGTCTAGGAGAGTGAAGGAATGAAAAACTTCAAACTGAACAAAAATGTTGATTTATTTGCTCCTAGTTTTTAACTTAAATTCACTTGCATGAATCCAAACTACTTTTAAATGTATTTTACAGATGGTTCAACACATCTGTTAAGGTTTTCCTGGGTCTTGAAAATTATTGCAAAAGCTAGCTGACCATACTGGAGCGGGGAGTGTTTCAGCCCCAGTAATTAGGAGACGTTCTTATAACTGTTAACTCAGTGAAAATTACTCTAGCTATATGAGTTGTTCTGTTTTTTGGTGCTGTTTTGTTTTTTTTTGTTGAGAAATATAGTCTCCTGTAATAAAGGTATATATTCTTGTATGTTTACCATTTAAATAATTAATTGCATTTTTTTATTATTTATGTGGCTGTTGTGAGTGTGAGTTTTAATTACAAATATAGAAAAATATCCCATCTTATTTTTATTATTTATGTGGCTGTTGTGAGTGTGAGTTTTAATTACAAATATAGAAAAATATCCCATCTTATTTTATTTGTATAAAATATAGCAAAACACCTCAGCTAAATGTCTTGTGGAAGAAGTTATTTATTATGGTTGTTTTCCAGTAGACTGAAAGGTATCTTTGTAGAGTTTATTTATTCCATACGATTAATAGTTGCAACAGATAATGCTCCTACTTTCATGCCTTTTCTTAATTTGGCTGAGCCTGAAGAACCTACTCATATTGAGGTAAACATTACGAAGTATATTTTTATGAACACAGTATGAATTTCTTCATACTTCTTCTTTTGGGAGGGGAGGGGGCAGGGCGGGAAGTCTCTCTACAGAACAGCTGGGCAGTAATTTAAAAAAATAGGAAAAATAATATAGTCCAGAAAAAAGCTTTTGAAAGCACTAAGTACTGGCCTCAGATTACTCCCACTGAAGTCAGTGAAAGATTTATTATTGGCTTCAGCGGAAGCTGAGTGAGGCCAACACTGAGTGGTTTAGAAAATGTGAATGTATGGTAAGAGCCATCATTTTGCAACCACCATGCATGGGGCTTCTTCATCTGGCACTCAGCTCCAGCTCCTGTCTCAATGGCGTGGGCTGGAAAGAGGGTAGGAGGGAGAGCCTAAATGACTCTTCTTCACAAAAATTTGTGTTTTCTACCTTCTTTATACCTTTTTCCTTTGCCTTTTTTTTCTTTTTTTTCATTCTGTGTTTCTTTTTTTGTAAGATCTGTAGTCACATGTATTGAAGGAATATAAAATTCCATTTGCAAATCAAGTAAATGAGGTGAACTATGAGACTTCACAGCAGAAAACAGACAATATACATTGTGTACTTCAAATTCTGCTACAGGCGATGGGAAGGCAGCCTGGTCACATCACACTATAGTCTACAAAATCTTATTTACTAGCCAAGTATATTTCTTTTGTTTGACTACACTAAAACCTTTCTGTAAGGCTTGCCTCAACTTTAGTACAGAATTTATACAGGGCGAATTTTGTCTGAGTAAAAGAAACTGGTATTTTGTAACTGTAAAATATACTTAGAGTTTAGGTAGGGTTTAGGTAGATTATTTCTGGAATAACTTAGGAGTGTGTAGGAGTACTATGTGTCAGTTTTAAAATGATGTGTATTACAAAGATTAAAGCTCACAAAGGCCAGAGGGAGAACTTCTAACCTGCTCATGGCTATGAAAAACTTCAAACCACAGCTTTCCAAGGGCTTACCATTCAGGTTTTTTTTTTTCAAAACCCATGTAGCAAACTCCACATTTCAAATCCTTATTCCAGTTCCTACCTTCATGACTGAAGTGTTTCTTTGAAGAGCTAAGAGCAGGTTGGACCCTCTTAATTAGGCATATTACTTAATTACTTAATTACACCTCAAGTTAAGATTTCAGAACTCCACAGAAATATTCTGTGGATATATATGTTTGTAAGAAAATGGTAACGTTTCTATATTTTCTGGAAGTTTAATACTATAAATTCTTAATTAGCTCTTTCTCCTTTTTATATTTGTCTATTGTCCTCTTTCAACAACAGAATATTCTTCCACAGTAGACTTATGTGTCCTTCAATTTCGAAATTTTCACTTTTTAATACAGAAACCATGAACAAGTCTCTTTTCTGCCTTCATTTAAATTTCATTTAGCAGTAAGCTCTTTTGAAGAGTACTTTCCAGGCTTTGTATTACGTTTTACTTATTTGAATATTTTCAAATTTTTTCTGTCATTTTTCCCAATCATCCTTTTTTATTTTGCAGTGAGAGGTAATCTCAATATAAAGTCTCACAAGGAGCTAAAAATTTCTTCCTTCTTGTACACATGATCTCCTCCCTCTGAGAATAATGGCTGTAGACCTGCTTTGCTGATAACATAATCAACAGGTCTCCTGCAGGGTCACTTCTTTGCAGGAGAGATTTTCCTGCCTTTGAATGAAATAATACAGATTGTGTAAAAATCCCAGGTGATACAAATTCCTTGATATATTATTTACCACTTCACAATCACTGTTGCTTGTTTTGATATCAGCATAATTTCATTTTTTCTTTCTTTTTTTTCCTTTCATAAATGTTTCTGAAACAGCTAAGGGCATTTGTATAATAGTATCAATTTGCCTTGGCACTTCTTTCCATAGTCCTGATTCATCAGTCAGTTAGATCCTCTTCTCCTATCTGTAGTGAGTTAATTAACTGTCTGGCTGGGGAGACCTGAGTAATTAATAGAGAAGTATAAACTAGGGTCTATACCCAATGAGGAGTGTGAACATAGCCATTCACACTGCCTTGTCTGGAGACTAGGATTTACTGCCTGCTGAGGTGATCACACTACTATCAATAAGCCAATATCAGCACCTCCATTGAGCCAAATTTTGTTCTAACACTGCAGAAAAAGTCAATGAGGATTTTTCGGTGTTTTCTGAGCTCTATCATTCATCCATTAAACTACCATAGTGCTGGACTATGTATTTGTCACACTATTGCACATTGTCATACAGCAAATTCCATAGTAATGTTGAAGGATATTAGGTCAGCTGAAGCACCTTAGACAGCTTGACTTTCCATATTAGAAATCAGATTTTACAAAATCTACTCAGTTATCATTAATTATGCAACTATTCTTTCAGTTTCTACCCTTGATTCTACCCTTTCTCAATCTTCCTTTTTTTTTTCTTGTAATGGTCAATTACAATCCCCTTGGACCCCTTCAGAGACATAATTATCCCTCTTCCTCAAATGGGAAGAGTTAGTTTATTTTTGTCTAGATTTTCTTTTTAAAGAAATAAAGGACAGGTCATATTATGAAGTTTTATATAATCTGATTTTTTAAATCTAAAATTAATGTAATAGTAATGCCTGTTTAAAGTACCATTCATTAATACAAATGAATTTTCATTATACATTAATTTAATATTAATTATTACCTCAGGAAATAATAGCTGCTACTTCTGTGCCTAGAGAGATATAATTATATTTAATTCAAATGTTACCCCAAAACTGAACTTTCACAATTTTCTGCACAGTTTCTGTAAGATGTACATCTCTGTAAGATGTCCTGTGAAGATTCTTAACACCCAGATTTCCTGATGTTATTGCAGCAATGGTCTTGGAAACCATACTGCTCAACACTACTAGAGTTATACTTGAACTTGTGAAGAATGTCCAGTAATGGAAAATTATCTCTCTTCTCTTCCTGAAGAATAAAAGGAGGCTTTTAAAACATAGTGACTTTGTTTCTTTCTTGTTTGCCTTTATAAATACCTTTAATGTACAATTAAAATTTGGTTTGCAGTCATTGGCTACAAACTGAAAAATACTTATGCCTCAAAATAACTTTGTAGAGTGTTAGTCCCTGCTTTGTGTTAGCAAGTCCTAATCATAATCTTTGTTAATAACTCTAAATTTCTATTGTAAATACTAGCTATCATAAATTGGGTGATATGTATATTTTTATTCAATAACCCTATAAAAACAAGAGAGTCTTTCCTCCATACTCTTCCTCTGAGGAAAGTATGTTAAATGTATTTGTAAGAGGCAATTTTTCTTCCTAAGGATTTTGAGGACTCTACTGAAAATTAAGCATATTCTCCTCCTGTGCACATGACTTGAGAGAAATTCCTTCCTGTGCAGTTGGCCAATGAAAGACTGAGCACTTGTCAGTCTTAAAATTTATTAACAGTGGGTATATGCTGTGAATATGACATTAGCTATTCCAGCTGCTTGTAAATAATTGCATCTTTTGTTTCTTATTGGAAGAAGTGCTCTCAGTAAAAAGTAGTCTGAAGTCCATATCCACTGGTTTGAACCTAGACATTTAGAATTATATTTTATATTCATTCAGCCTGAAAACTGCATTTCAACCCAAAAATAAACTGATAATGTAGGAGCTTGGGGCAGGAGGAAGGTAGCAGAAAATATCTATTAATACTTAAAATTATTTGTCACAAAGATAGGCTTTCTTCCCAGTGCTTTATGAGAACCCAAGTGCAGTAAGACAAATGGTTATTCCTAGTGAACTGTTTCATTAGACATATTCCACAATACATTTATTTTTTCATACGTACATACACATATATTTTACAGTTTCTAAGATTTCACTAGTGGCCTCTCTTACTGCTTTTTTATCACAGTTGATGTCAGCGTTTTAGCACGATTTAACATGATGTAGTGTAATTGCTGACTGTGTAGGAGGTAAAACACCATATAAGAAAATGATAAAATGTGGAATAAACAAGTGGCAAAATGAATTGTGTCCCTGGCAACTTTCTGTGGATAATAAGTTTTCAAAGGGAAAAATATGTAGGAAAAACTTGTGCTCAAAAGAACAGTGTTTCTTAATCACATTTACATGTACAAGATTGTGGTTGTGTTGTACTTGTGCTAATTGCAAAACCCTGGCACGTCAAAAAGTGAAAATCTCAAGGAGCTGGTCAGGACCGAGAAGGATCTCAAAGAGAACCACATGAAGTAGAAAAATCTGTGACCCTATGTCTATCTGTGAGCCTTTAGCCCTCTGTCTATTTCCATGTCCCCCCTGTGCTTCTGTTGTCGTGCCCTTCTGCATGGGCGTTTTGTGTTACTGCCAATACGAGGTACTCTGCATGTTCCCAGTGCAAATCCTCTCCTGCTCTGCCCAAACATCTCACTGGGTGTCTAATCTGTAATTATTCTCAAAAAAACAAGCATTCTCTGTCAGCATAATAACTTGAATGACCAATGAAACGTTTCTGGTTTTTCAAGATTTCTAGATTTCACAGTCTTTGCAGGTGTTCCGTCCCCTGCCAGTCGTCCCATGAAGTTGTGTAAAATTCTCCTTCATTAGCATTTATTTTTCTTAGTAAAGACTTGCATGCTGACTGAACACAGTAATGACCTCTGCACTTTGGAGACTCCAGGCTGGTCTTACTGGCAGTACTTCTATTAGGATTTACAGGTGTGCACTTTCAGATTTCACAAGGATAACCAAAGAATTGCTTTTCACAATTACTGTAGTTGGAAAGTAAACAAAAGCTGAAATTCTGTAAAATGTTCACATGAATTTCAGGCACATTGCAGGAAGACACTGCTGGTGATGAATTACTTTCGAGGAGCCAAGGAACTCAAACCTGTATATGACAATCGAGAAAACATTGGTCACTTTTTGTTGTGTTAGTGTCCAGTGCATTCAGTAAAATGCTCTTTGGAAATGGTTAGAGAAACAAGTCAGTAAAATAAATATAAGAAGTTCTCTTTAATTCTGCTCAAAGATACAGATGAAAAAAATCACTGGAATAATGAGAAAAACCCAAAAGAACTATAAGCATAAAACGCAAGGCACAGAATATAAGGTGAATCTGTTATGACCTTTAGTTAATTTCTGTCTTGTGACAGTTTTGTTCCCTACTGAGTCCCATCCTGCCTGGGCATAAAACATTAAGTCATGAAGATGCCGGTCACTATTTCCATTGATTGTTATATATCACCTTAGTTAGCCTTCAGGAAGTCAGTAGCAGTTTTATGGTTATCACGGGTTTGTTTCATTGTGAAATATAATGATGGTTCTTAGTGCCAGACCCTGTGAAAAACTGCATCAGAGAAGGAATCCTTAGGCAGTAGTGCTTATGGTAATCTGAGTCTTCTCTAGCATTTTCTCCAACACACAGAACTTTTTTTTGGTATTACAGCCCTATACCCAAAATCATATTTCAAGAAATAAATTTCAGCTATCTGTGAGGATGAGTCCTCCATATAACTCTTTGTGCAGCAGGAAACAGAAACCACCTAAAGTCAGTACTTGTAACTGGCTATTCAGGTAATATAAATGTCCTCAGGACCATGTTATATTTGCTGAAGACAAGACTATGAGAACTGACATATTAAATGTAACGTGTGCCTTACAGGAGAGTTAGGATGGCGTCAGCAATATTCTGCTTAGGGGATCATAACTAACTGTAACGTGCTGCAGCTTTTAAGATATGTGGGAAATAAGGGCCCTTAAGACTCTCTTCTGCAATGCAACATCTGTAAATGGCTTGTGTGTGCTTAAGCATGCAGGCGTTAATGGTCATGGGGAGAACACAGCAAAACAGACTCCAGCCTGGGTTGCAGACCAGTAGGTATATACATGTAGGTTTATGTGGGGCATGATACTCCTCCACTGTCCCTGCTGTTATTGCATATCATTGTTAGAATAAAATGCATATGACATAACCATGCCTGCAGTTGCTGTATGGACAAGCCTAGGATGGAGTGTACAACTAGGTGGTTGCACTGTGGGATAGCTACATGACAAAGGAAAATTACTCCACATATTCACTTTTAAAGAGAAGGAAATTACCTACTTGCAGTTGACTTTTTTTTGTTCTTTTTTTGTTATTTTTGAAATTTATAGGGATGCCTGTTTTTAAACTCTAGCTGGAAGTGGAAGATTAGTCACAAATGGACAGTGGGCTAGCAAGTGCAAGAAAATTTGTGCATTAGCAAATGTAGAATTCAATAATGCAAAGAAATGTATAATATGATTGTATGTAAATATTTTAGAGAAGAATTTAATATAATGTCTTATAAAATTTGGGTCAACCGGGAAAAACATGAAAAGAAAATTACCAAAAGTTTATTAAAATGTGTCACGATAAACAGTAATGTACTAAGATTTTGGAATGTTGCTGTTGAGATATCAAAAGGATTAGCAATAATTTACGTTTCATACAATAGCTGAATTAATTGCCTGAAACAAAAATATGAAAATAAATTTATTGAATTTATAAATGATCCTCAATTAATACTTGATATTAGTGTCTCTGGCATAAACATCATAGAATAACAGTTTATGGTTAGACCTGTGAATCAGAGTAGTATGCAAACATCACCAAGTATGTATTTTACATACTAACGTGTTAGGGACATTAGCATTTCTAAAGAAATGCAAAGCTCATTTCATTCTTCTTACTGTCCTGTTGGTGTATATCATTAGGCAAGATTAATCCTCTGTCAACAACTAAAGCTAAGGAAGGGTGAGTAGTTGACAGGCATGTCATAAGTCATCAGACAGACAGGCTATATGTTTCTTCTGCAGGCTGGTGAGATGGCAGTGCAGAAGACTGACTGGGAAGCCATCTGCATGGCTCAGATTCTCAAAGTAATGAAGGCAGAGGACATAAAAAATCCTACACACTCATTTACGTATACAAACACACCCATGCAAATGCAAATACATACATTGTGTTTGGGATACTGTGGTTTTGTCTCTGTTTTGTCTGTTGCTGCCAAAAGAGAGGGCAGTGAGAGATGTTCTCTGTACATTGACAGTATATTCACTGTTGGGTATTGCACCGACTGTTCCCGATGATCGTCAAGGTCACTTCAGGATCTGTTTCTTATTATTTACACCAGGAGAACATCTCCTAGTGTGGCACTTGACTGTTAATACCAGTGAATAGATAAATGACAATGTTTGGACTCACAAACTTCTATCGTGTTACTACACCATATTTGTGGTCTGTCAAATGAGGCAATAACAAAGCCTGTGTGGTTGCCTTTTACACACATAACCTGCAAAATCTTGTCTTCCACAATTTCTTGTCTTGTGTCAAGGGCACATAACAGATAGAAAGTGGGGTGAGATTTGCAGAGCTAAAGTTTGCCGAGCAGTGTCTTTGTACGATTAACTCTGAAGGGACTAGTAAGAGACAAGGTACTTCTTAAAGGTGGGGTAATTATTTGCTTCTCAGCCTTCATCAATGCTATGAGACCCATAAAGACAAGAAGGGATATATTCTAATGTAGTAGCTGGATGTAGTATCATGGTTTGTCTTTGCTTGGCACACTGAGATTCAAAGCTGCAGCTACTCTTGCACACCACTTCTGCTCCCGGTAATATAGGATCCTCATCTGTTGTCAGATATCTCTAAGAGCACTCCCAACTTCACAAAAATATGCATTGTGTTTCCTTACAAGCTTCTGCACATTTTTCTTTCTTTTTTTTGCTATCTTCATATGTACAGCAAATGCTGCAGTGATAAACGCATTGCAAAGCCCTTCCAATGGCTGAAGAGTACTGTCCAAAGAAGGTAAACCATTTGGTTTAGCTGCAGTATGTGAATAGACCTGGCTTCACATTTATTTTCCTTCTGAAGCTTCTTCTGTCTGTCAAGAATATGTTTTTGACAACAATTAGCACCATGCCATCAGTGAAAACTACCCTCTCCTTTATAATAGCCTGGTTATTACTACAGAGAGGGAAGGACTGGCTCCAACAATAAAACTCAAAATAAGTATCTACTTCTAACAGAATTCTAATCTTGTGGGATTACATGTGGAAACAGGACACATGTACATGTGCACTTTTCTGTTTTCCTTCATGACTAGTACAATAAGAAGTCACCACAGTTGGAAAGGGACAATATTTGAAAGTTTTAAAATGTCCCTATGACTGCTTCTGTCTGAAAGAACTGATCATCCATTACTACAGATTTTTACACTTCCTCTCAGACTGAGACAGTTTAATTTTAGCTGGGAACAGTGGAAACAGTGATGAAGAAAACCAACCCACCTGCTGGAACCAGCAGAGACACTCAGGGAGTGACAGAACATAAAACAATGCAATATATATGTTTAGGTGATTTAAAGATACAGTTTCAACATTTTGTGATAATTTTTGTCACTTGCATAGTAGGTCATCTTTGAAATATATCAATTTACTTACTGATGTTCTACTTCAATTATACCCTTAGGGACAGCTGTGAATAATAACAAAGAAAGAAGAGGTTTGAACTAGGTAGATATTCAGACAGATGGATAGATAGGTGAGTTACATGTGTGACTGATATATAGTTTAAGGCCTACTAATTAAAGAAGGACTAACAAAAAAAAGTGGTGTTGCATGACTGACATGAAAACCTAGTCTCCCCACACTGCAGAGCTACAGTCATTGTGCTGCTTGTGGCATCGTTACCCTTTTGATTCAGTGTTCACTTCTCTTTTCATCTCAAATTTCTTATGTAACTAATTTGTTAATAGAAAGAATTTTTTTTCTGTTCTCATTGCTAATAATTAGAAAGGGATCTGCACACTTTTCCATGAGTACAGTTATTTCTTATCATCTGAGGAGCTGTCATCGTTGTTTCATAAATTTCTTTCACCCACATGCTCAAACTGTAGAAAATAATCGTGGCCAGCAGCCTTTTCATTTTCATGCTGCAACAGGATAATAGAGGAGCTTTACATCAGATTCTATGCTGACCTGCCATAGAAGCTACTAGTAAAGTGTGCAGTGGAAAACAGTTTTAACTAGCTGGGTAAGCAGTAAGGGAGATGATGCATTGTGAGCAAAGCAGTGCCCTGATGCTATCTTTAGGACTGCCTTATTTCTTTGTCTCCTCTTCAGCTGACCATTGTACAGAAGTGTGTTGGAAGGTTGCTTTCTAAAGCAGGTCCTGTGCCTGCACTGGATGTAATGTACCTCCTTGTCCCTGTGCTCTTCTTATAATGCTAATATTTACTAACATGACTGAGAGCTGTTAAAATGTCTAGATTTTCAGTTCATCCTTCATCAGCACTAAGAAGGAAAGGGTTTTACAGAAAATTATACAAATTTTACAGCATTGTTATTAATGCACTTAAGTGTTGCAGAAGATTTGCAGAAGTTAAATAGCCTGGCATGTCACAAGGTTTCACCTAGGCAGTAAACCTGTAAGCAAACAACCACAAGTTCTTTCAACTCCCCCAGTCCTCCTCTGTACCTGAAAAATGTGATGCCTCGTGTTGTGATGAAATCCAGCAGAAAATAGAAGCCATCTTGCTAATCCTTCCCAGGTATTACCTAGTATCAGCTAATATTTCTCCATCACTCATCCATAGTGGGCAAGAAGCTGAGGTGGGAGAGTTAGTGCTTAAGGTTTTGTAAGTGAATTTACTGACTCTTTATGAAGCCAAATTTTCAGCTGGGAATAACAATATATGCTGCGGCTGCCTCTATAACATTCAATGGTGCCCAAGTAAAATCCAGCATAGGCTCATGAGATGCCTCATGTTGGCAAGCCTGAATAACGCTGCAGACTTGCAAACAATGGTATTTCTTGAGCACACAAAGTCAGCGTGGCTGTCTGAAGCTGGGAAGTGCAGGTTCATGTGTAGACTCACCATGGGAGGTGAAAGTTACCAAAAGCAAATCCTACAGTGCCAATTCTGGCAATCCTGCTGCCCAGAGGAGTACAGTAGTGCCTTTACTTACTCTACAAGGGAGTTACCATCTCAGAGTATCAGTAGTTTAGATTTTAAGGGTAAATAAGTTAAATATAGTCTTTAAATACAAATATAAGAAAACTATGTGCTGGCAGCAAAAGTGGTGCTTTGCATGAGATTAGGAGCTGTGCTCAAGAGGGAAGCGGTCTTCACATGCAAGACCCTTTCTTTTTTTTGTTGCTTATAGTAAACAGACACTGTCATTTTTCATATCTTGTCCAGCATGTGTGGAAAAAATAACTGAAAGAAAGGTTCTCCTTTTGATAATGGAAAACAAAAATCAAGTGAAAAAGAATGTAAAGATGTAAATGTCAGGTAAACTAAGGTAATGAGTGAACCAGAGAGCCACATCTTTTACCCTCATGTCATAGACTCCCTGATTATCTCTAGTATAATTTTAGCGGTTAGTCTGTATCATCCATATCACCACTATTCTTCAAAATCCCACTGTATTGGAATTCCAGCATTCCCTTCATCCCTGTTGTTTTTATTTTTCTCTGCATCTAGTTGGCTGTAGTTCTAAATTGTATACTTAAGTCCCAAAAAGATTTTAAAAGCGTAATACATTTATATAAAAGAAGACCATATTTACAATCAAAAGGCCACCTTAGATTGCATCTCTTCTAGTATTCTCTTTCATGTAAAAGTAGTGCATAGTAAGTCCTCTGAGCTCATTTTTTTTAGGTACTGGAGAATACCAGGAGGAGTGAACCCTAATGCAGTATAGATTTCAAGAGAAACGTATTTAGCAAATATCAGAAGAAAGATCAAGGAAAACATCAATTTTCCAAATCAGAAATGCAATCTCACTAAAACAAAAGCACACAAGCAGAGCCCTTCCTCTGTTCTTCCCTTGGCTACTCAAACAGACATTTTCCATCTAGACATTCTTGTCAAGAAAAAGGAATTTTCAGAAGTTTTCCTGGCTCATATCACCATAAAATCAAAGGAATGCAACTGAAGTGTGTTCAGGTGACCCTGGTATGAAAGTAATTCAAGTTCAGGAAGTATTAAAATCGATACTTTTATAATACTGGAAGAAGCTCATTTCCACTAACCGAATTCCAGTGACTTTGCAGTGCCAATATTGACATCCACACACCAGTCCCAGACTCCCGCAGTTTTCACAATAACTCTATTACAATATCATATTTCTTCTGAGCTGACAGAAGTTCCTACAGTTGATATTTTAAGCACTCCACGTGTGGCTGGAATCTTGCAGCCCCATGAGTAGTAGATGCATGCCAGGATCCTTTATGCATAAAAGTCACTTCCTTTTGTCTGTGCTGGAGAAATCCATTGTATTTTAGGGGTGGTTTGTCACTGAGTTTGGCAAGACAGTGTTGTCAGCAGCCTGAAAATTTGCCTCCCAGAGCCCGCTCTTTTAAAGACTGTGCTAACCCGAGGTATGCGAAAAGACGAAAGTGACAAGTCTAGATGTTAATATGGATATTTTCAAAGAAAGATCTTGTAAAGAACAAACATCCTTGTTTTGCAGGAACTAACCTTCAGGTGCTTTGTTTTTATACAGCGTGTTTGATTAAGATTTATAATCTCACTATTTGTAGTCCATTGTATTTGGACAATAATGAGTGCATAAAGGTAAGTGCATAGAAGCTGTGCATTTCAAATAGTTGCAATAATTAGAAAAATTCCAATTCTAGAAATACATTATATAAACCAGGTAAGTTGGTCAGAGTAATTAAACCTTTGTATGCTTAATACTATTTAATAAATCAGGAAACAGTTTTATGGGTTGGACATCAAATGTAATGTGTGTAATATGTCTATCAGTCCAAACTCATTTCAAATTTTGAATCCATAAATGTTTTGGAAAAGAGATTTATTCAACAAGTGGTATCTATTTTGATTGTCCTTCTGACTGTGCAACCTATTAACTCCCTTTCCTTGGTGGAGATTGCTTTTTTACCACACTTTTTAGAATAAACAAGTATACTTCTGTCTTCTTAGAAATGGAGATGGGAACAAACAAAAGTCACAATAACATGAAATACAACTCTCCACTCTTTTTTAAAACACTCCTTTTCATGGTGGCTTGCATGCATTTGAAATGGCTTGGCTGAGGTCTCTGTTGCATTATATAAACCACGTCATAAAACCCACTGAAGTAATAGTGTGCTATACATTTGTTCAATGACTTGAACTGAGTGCAGGTTTTGAGGAAGTGGTTGCCCATTATTGCAATCCTTGAATCAATACTATTTTGAAGGAGTCACTAAATTTATTTATGCTTTTAGTCCCATAGTGCTTGTTCAATCTGGCAGCTGTGGAGAAGGTCAATAGAGGTAAAGCTGTGTTTCTTAAGATGTAGTAGTTCTGAAAAACCCAGGTCACTCTAATTAGTACCAGTACAAACTAAGCATAATGACAGCCTGCCTTGTGCTTCAGGGAGCCTGGTGGTGTGATGTGCCTTGAAAAATGAAACATGCTTTCCATTTTGTGTACTATGAGGTCTGAAGTGGCAGTCATCTGGGATGTAGTTGGATTTACTTTTGAATTAAATCCTGTAAAGTATGACAGCTTATCTGCCTTTTGTCAATAATTACACCTGCTATGTAAATTAATAGCCAAATGAGTCTGCTGATGCACAGCAGATCAAATGGCATTTTTTCTTATCTAAAGGTGCCTGAGGCTGCTGCATGTCTGCCCCCAGCAGAGCAAAGCAGCTGCCTGCCCTGTGTTGGCTGAGTTTTAGTCTTCCTCTTGGAGCAATATTTATAATTTCCCCCAAACCAAACTAACCGATTGGTACAGCGGCTGATAAAGACTTAACTTTTGGTTAAACACACCGATCTCTGTACCTAGGACTTGACATGCCCACACAGAGTAATCAGTCTTGATGCTGAAAACATTTTCCTAATGACCAGCCTACAGGTTTCTTTGCTTAAAAAATCCCTATTTTCTGAGAGTCCCACAGCCTTTTCAAATTGTTCATTTTATAACAGATGAGGTTCTGACCTTACTCCCTGAGTTTATGTGTGTATTTGTGAAGGTTTGTGCATAAAAAAATTAAGCAAATGATGCTAGATATTTTATATGCTTTGAAGGGTAAAGTTTTCACTTGGCCATGTGGGAATGCTTAAATATTTCACAAAACAAAAAAGGTGTCTAAGATTTGAAGTAATGAAGATTAATATGTGCTGATAGTTTCTGAGTTAAGCTTCTCTTCTGAGGAGATTTGTTCCTTGTGACTGCAGAACAACAAACTGTGAAAAGAAGGAAAACAATTAAAAATACACCTGTAAAAGATACACTCCATTATTATAGAGGCAGAACTTGACTCTAATGAAACAGGATAGCAGTTGGTTATATTAACGCATACTGTAATCAAGTGGAAAAGAATTTATGTTGAATCCTAGCTCAGGTGCATGAGTCTTGTGGGAACTCCTTTGTGTCAAATTTGAGAAGCCAAGGATATATAAACCAAATAAATTTATATTAACAATGTATATTAACTATTTCTTAAACTTTATATTTGCTCTTACAAAGGAATTACATGTGCCTAAATGTAAGCCCTGGTTACTTCTGTTTGCTGTACCTCAATGGGCATTAACGAGAAGAGCCCTCATGACTTATGATGGGAAATCTCCACTTCCTGCAAAAATGAGATAGGTGGTCTCTATGATAACTTCCTAAAAGATTGTATCATACTGTTTTAAGCCACTATAGTTATTCCGAACTCAAGCAGAAGTAGAGTGGATGATTGTAGCACAAGAAAAACTTTCATTACTACACTGAAAAAAGCTGATGATCTGGTGCCATGTTTCCAGCAGAAACACCAGATTTAATCACAGTTCCCAGATAGACATAATACAGATTGAAATTGCTGCATAACAACCTTGTCATGCTCTTACTGGTCAGATGGAACTCTCACATTCCTTCCTTTCTCACCAGAGAAATACATTTAGCTAGCATAGCTCATTATAGAAGTCAATAACTTAATTTCCACAGAATGAGGAATCCATAGAGGCATCTTTCAGGAAAAAATTCATTGTATCTGTATCACCATCCCATTATTTCAAATACTTTCTCCGAAGGATGCTCCTGCATCTTTAGGTGAAATATTCAGACTCAGATACCTCTGAAAGTGTATGTAATTTTTGAAATACCATTAGAAGGGGGAAATAATAATCTGAATTTTAAGAAGTTTTTTCCTTGATTTTCCTACTATTAATGAGTACTTTTGATAATGTATAGGCTACTTTTTTTTCAAATAATGAGTATAATTTTATGAGCTGCATTTATCTTATATTATAAAGAACAAAAGATTTGAAGTACAAATGGGCTAAGGCGTTTAGCACTCATTACCTTCTTTCAGGTTGCAAGGCTAAGGCATAACCTCTTTCCTGATGGTATTTGTTCGGCTGCATTTATCACGTCCATTTTCTCTCTCCCTCTAAATGTGGCTGCAGAATGATGGAAGAAAAGGAATGGCTTCAATAAGAGAGTCTGAGTAAACCTTATCCTTGAATATCATGGCATTCCACAAAACTGTAAGAGTTGTACTCTGAATAGGGTCTGCTGTCTGCATAATATTTGACTAGCAAATGTTGGACTTCATGAATTTAAAACTGCCTAACTGAAAGTAAACGGAAGACCGCAATTAGATTTACATTTAATTTTTAATTAATACATTTGAATGATGAATCGGTTCTAAGCAATATTCTCAGAAAAAAATATGCTACCAAGTAATTCTACCTCCTCATTCCTCACTTAATTTGATTAAGATCAACAAACACATTTTAGGCACCAAAATATATTAAAGCACCTCAGTACATACTGAATATAAGACAACACAAAAGTCCTATGCAAGTTAATGAAACCTGAACAGAACACAAAACAGAACAAAACAAGCCACTGTATCAACTGATGAAATCTTCTTCCTCATCTGATGGCTGGATCCTACTGATAGCTTCCATGACACCAACAGACTTATTATTGCAATAAGTCTTGATGGTTTTCCCTTCGGTCTCCTTGGTGTCACTAGAGTGTTCCACTTGCAGCCCTTTGCAGACCTATCTCCAGGGCAGATTTCCACCTTCCCTCTGCTGTGACTCATGGGCAGGGTTAACATAGGATTCATGAGGGTGTCTCCATCCTCATTACTGGCTGTCAGGTCAGTCACATACCTACACAAGCTGTGCCACAAAGGAAAGGTGCTATCAAAGCTGTAGGGCCACAAAAAGAAAATCTACCAAGTTTCTGTTTAGTTTCTGCTTTCTCTGAGCACAGATTGTGCAAGTCCTCTTTGGTTTCCAAACAAATCTAATATTTTTATTTGTGTCTTTTGTTCTCACCTTTTGTTTCATGCCTGACCTGTAAGTATACAGAGAACAAAATAAAATAGTTCTTTTCTAGGTAAATAAGCAAATTAACATGGAACATATTAGCATGTACTAGTTTTTCATTATATTGAAAATTAACTCTTTGGTCTTTGTGTTTCATTGTCAGCTGCAAAGAGAAATTAACATTGGACAAAGAATTAATGCCATTATAAGGAGTAATACAGCTGAGATTCCTTTTCTCATTTGCAATTATGCCTGAAGGTAACAGAATCACACAGCAGGTTGAGATCCTGCATAATCAGTTAAGAGACTTTAATGTAATAGGAATAGAGAAAGGTTATAGTGAGGACATAGGCAAAGATGCCAGTTACGCAGCTGCTTCTTCTGCATATTGCAGTTTGTGTAGCAGTGCCATTCAAATCTGTGTATCTACTGCTCACATGTGCACACGTGTAGTGTTGTACTGACCTTATTAGACCTGAGGAAAGCACAGAGAAAAGGTACTTCTTAGAGCTTTGTTGCTCCTGCTTGAGCAAATATATATCAAATTCTGAACTGCATTTTCATGTACTGCTTTTCTCTTCCTCCTGCCCCCACCCCCACCCTTAAACTTCAGTTTAATAAAGGCTGAAGATTAGTATTCATGGATATGATCTTTCCTGTTCTCAAAGTAATTAATTCAACCACATGCATGCAATCACCGTGTTGGAAAATGAAAATAGATGAAGAAGCCCTTGTAAAGTAGTTAAGATGTATATTAAGACAACATTGACATCTGAAATCATTTTAGCCAGAATTGTATCATATGAAATCTTTCAACCAGATTGGTGATAATTAATCTTAACTAGTTTAAATAAGGGTAACTCAACTGTTCACAGCCAGACCATGCTTAGAAGATATTTTAGAGACTGGAAGAGTCACAGATATGCTAAGAGGACAAGTCTGGATGAAGGTCTACCCTTTTCCTCTCCAGTATCTCTATCATGAATATTCAGTTCCAATAAACCAGACAATAAAAAAAGATTAAAAAAAAAAATCTGTGCTGCATAGACTTGGAGCACCGTTTTTAAATGGGAGGTGCCATCTCTGTGCTGTTTCTGGCATGCTATGTCAGTTCATAGAGCCTCACAGTTTGAATATAGGATCCAGGCCAAATCCTCCTGTTCCTCTCTCTCCACCTTTATTTCAGCGTGTTCCAGATTGGAGAGAGACAGGCAAGCCAACACTACAGGAAGGCCGAGGGATTCTGAAGCAAAATGAGATCTGGAATTATCTTTAATATTACCTTACCAGCATTGCTTACCTGCTCCTAAAAACTATGCCAGGAGTCTTACTGATGAGAGCTCAAGTACTGTTATGCAGCGAGGGAAGTGTAGCTGAAACTTTGCCTTTTTCCAGCACTGAAGTGTGAGCACAAGGATCTGTATAAGATCCACTGGGATTGGGTCAGGTCCCAACAACATTTTTTACTGTAAACCTAAAAGGAAGGGTTCTTATCTGGGGGGGATAACGAATGGAAAAAAGGATTTTCATTGAAGTGCCCCTCCTCAGCACAGCCCAAAGCATACATTGCCAGTTTTAAAGTCATGTTAAAGAGACCAGGAAGAACCAGTCCAAGCTGTTTTGAGATGAATGCTAATGAGCCTTTACCTGTTCTTCAATCAAAATACTGCTTTGATGCATTTCAGGAGATAATCTGGGCTGCAAAAATTGTCAATATTTTCTGTTAGTTCACTGTGACATTGAACTACAACTAAAAGGATCACCAGTGTATACTGAAGGCTCAAATTCAGGAAAAAGCAGCTATGACAGAGTCCTCAGCAGTTTACTAATAAATTACAGTATCACAGTATTGCAGTATCACAAGGTTGGAAAAGAACTCTGAGATATCTAGTCCAACCTCTGACCCAACACTAGCACCCACTCCCTGGGCAGTGCATTCCATTGGCAAATCACCCTTTCAGTGAAAATTTTTTCCTAATGTCAACCCTAAACCTCCCCTGATGAAGCTTGAGACCATGTCCTCTTGTTCTGTTACTGATCGCCTGAGAGTAGAGACCAAACCCTGCCTGCGTAGGCAAGATGGAGATTTTTCATCAGGCAATGCAAGACAATTTCACTATCGCTTGTAAGAGACATCAGGAAAGAACTAAGCAGTGTTCTTTTGAGACCTGGTAGTATTTAGCTTTTGTCTTGATGCCTGAAAAGAATATGGCACCCATCAGAAAGCACATTACCAGTTGTGCTGGAACGCTGTTGGCACATTTCACTCTCCACCAACTTAAACAAGTTCTTCCTTCTGCTTGAAATCAAGGTGTTGACTCCTGTGACTCCTTACACAGTGACCTTATTCAAATCAATGACGTCTCAAGCAGCCCTTCTGTTTGGTGCAATAAGGATGGTAGACCAGCACTGTATTTATCATTGTGGACTTCTAGCAGTTCATTATCTGATTTTGGGAACATATTAGTTCATTCAGACAGTCTAAATTCATTGCAGACATTAATCTGAATAGAATGTAAGTCATTGGAGAAGAAATTAACCACATATGCTTTTTTTTTACAGGCCACGGGAATGTTTGTGGTAGAGGCTAGGGAAAAGATTCCTAAATGTTTAAAAATATCCACACTGTTTTAGTTGAAGTGCAGTCTTTTATACCATGAAGAGATTAACTGGGACATGTTTACTGAGCCACTCCTGTTACCCATGCTGTGTTTACAGACGTAAACTGTGCCTGTCATTCAGTCAGCTCAGCAGTTGCACTGGGATCAGGCAAATTTTCCTTCACCACATCACACCTAGCTCCTGAGCTGCTCTGTTTTGGAAGTCTGGCTTCAGAGTCCCAGAAATATTTGGGGAATGTAACCGTTGTAGTTAAACATGTTCTTAGTGAAAAGTCATTTGTGAATAGATGGTCTCATGCCCACAGCTAAACAACATTTTCTATTACAGCTCAGAAACTGGAAAGAAATAAAAAGGTGGAGCAGCCAGTGCAAGTGGTGACTGACGTGCTGTATATGTATGTTATATAAATATTGGGCCAGATTCTTCTGGAAGCTGCTTAGACTCCTATCTGGAAATTGAATATCTTTCTAAGCAAGAAAACCTTACTTATTCCAGTCACTGGTCAGTGATGGCTTTTTAAAATAAAATACTTGCAAGTCACTCAGAAAAGGGAAAAATGCTTTAAACCGAAGAAGTGCTTCTGAATTTCAAGTAATGCTGTCTGTTCCCACATGAAGAAAACTGCATTTCTTTGTGAACCTCTAATACAAGATAATTAAACAAACCAGGAATATAAACAAAATGCTCAGAAACAAGCACTGTCTTCCCATCCCCGCTTATTTTTCTTAAATGGAAGAAAATTATGTTAGCATACATAAGATTAACAGCTAGATAAGGTTGATGACTTAATTAGCATCCTTGAATTGCAAGTTCTAAAACGTTAAAGAGGGAGAAAATTGGAAAAAAAGAGTAAACACACTGCTGAATATACAGGTCTAGACCCACAGCTGGTATAAACAGATACATCAGGTACTTCCTTGGTTTGCAGGTGTCTGTCTGTGGGAGCTTACTGATGCCTTAACTCTGAGGAAAAATGTTCAGTTTCTGGGATACATGTGCTCAGTCTTAGCTCGCCAAGGAGAGAGAATGAGTCCCTGACAGAGATACTCCCTCTGCCTTGGCCTATGGCTTACCGCATCATCAACAGCCCCATTTTGAGATGCTTGGATGCCCTACCGCCACCGCAAGAGACTGAATTGGGAAGCACAGAACAACTGCAGGGATTGGTCATGCCAAGGTTGTAGGCTTGGGCACTATGCTAGAAAAAAATTGCAGCTCTTCAACAGTGCAGCAGAAGAATTCTCATCCTCTTTACATGGTAGTTCCCAGCGTGACTTTTGCAAAATTTCACACTGTACCTGTTGAAATGAAGGTTGTTTATTTTCCTTTGCATCCTTTGAAGTAAGAAGCAGATAAATTTAGGAGAAACACCAAGGACAGTGAGTTTTGTGTTCAATATAGTTCATATATATTAAGTGCTTTTTATATACAATCTTGCTACTGTGATCCTAGGCAGCTCTCCTATCCCAAAGCCTCTGTCCTCCTTTTTATCCTTTCCCAAATAATTTCCTCGTTTTGGTCTAATCTTATCAATTTGCAGTTTTTCTTTCTCTTTGGTAGTTTTTATTGTCTCTATACTCAAAGCAGACTTGTGTCTCCCACATAGGCATAGCCTCAATGGCAAAATTTGTGAAACATCTCTCATCTTCAATTCATAAATCAGTGCACTTTTCAGCCTTGAGAGTACAGACCTGCTGCTGCTCATTTATTTCCTGTATCAGTGCTGTTGTTTGAAACCCCCAGATGACAACAAAGAGCCACGCACCTGCTAGCTCCAGTGGGCAACAAGGAACAATATAGACACTTGCTTACTTGTCTGCCTTCTAAGTCCCACTGGGGATGATAATCCAAAGAAACAAAGGCAAAACTCATGGATAGAGATAAGAACAGGGAGGGACCTTTCACCGGTTATTGTTACAGGCAAAACAGATTCAACTTGGCAAAAAAAGAGCTATCTAATTTATTAGCAATCAAACTAGAGCAAGATACTGAGTAATAACCTCAAATCTCAAAAAGAACACCTTTCCCCCGCCCTTCCTCTTTCCCAGACTTGACTTCTACTGCTGATATTCACAGAATTATAGAATCAAGCATTTAATGCTTTGTGTTGGAAAGGACCTCTAAAGGTCACCTATTCCAACCACCTGAAATAAGCAGGGACGACTTCAACTAGATCAGGTTACTCAGAGCCCCACCCAACCTGAACCTTGAATATTTTCAGGGATGGTGCTTCTACCACCTCTCTCGGCAACCTGTTCCAGTGTTTCACCACATTCATTGTAAAAAAAAGTTGTGCTTATATCTGGTCTCCCTTCTTCTTGGGCTTGACTTTTATTCCTGATATTCTGTACCTCCTCCTCCACAGTGGCACAGGGGGACATGGAATGGAGGGTGTGCGTGTGTGCAATCAGTTCATCATAAATTGTCTCTGCTGCTCTTTTCTCCACAGAGGAAGGACTCCTCACACTTTTCCCCTGCTGTATGAGAAAGTCCTCCACAAACTTCAGTGTGAGTCCTTCCCACATACTGCAGTCCTCCACGACCTGCTCCATTGTGGGTTTCCATGGGGTCATGCCTTCTTTGGGCACTTCCATCTGCCCTTGTATGGGGTCTTACATGGTCTGCAGGTGGTTATCCTCTGAGACTTCTCACACTACCAAAACCCTTGTCACACAAACAAAACACAATCAGTTGTGCAAGAACAGGCATCCTGAAATACTGTAAGAGAAAAGGGTGCTATGCAGGTAGATATATATCCAATCTATATGTACAATTGGGAAAGATGGGGTAATTTTCATTGGGCACTTCCCTATGATGAAGGCTATTCAATGCCAAATTGAGCCTAAAGTAAAGAGTAGCAGAGTGTATTTAAGTTTTGGGATTTTTAATGTTCAGAAAAAATTAAACAGACCTGGATGCGCCTCCATTTAGACAGAAAAAGTTGTTCTGGGTTTGTTTACTGACCAGTCAGCCTCATCTCCACACCCAGTATGATCATAGAACAGATCCTCCTGAAAAGTATATAAAAACATTCAGAAGACAAGGAGATAATTAGAAACAGCCAACATGAAGGTTCCATGAAGGACAAATTATGCTTGAGTAATCCAGTGGCCTTCTACAATGGACTGAGTGTATCAGTGAACAAAGGAAGAGCTATGGATATTATCCACTTGGACTTCTTTGAGACCTTTGATACAGTTCCCCCCAACATTCTTGACACTAGTGAAGAAATGAGTTTGACAGATGAACTGTTAGATTGAAAAGGAATTGGCTGGATGGCCAAAGTTTACAGTCAATAACTCAATGTCCTAGTAATAACCAGTAACCAGTGATGTCCCTCAAGGGTCGATATATATTGCAATGTCTCCCCTTTAGAAGAACACTGAAAAGAACAACAGAGAGGGACATTTCACCAGGGCCTGTACTGGTAGGCTAAGGAGCAAAGATTTAAACTGAAAGAAGGTAGATTTGGATTGGACATACATAAGAATTTTTTTATAAATAGGGTGGTGAGACACTGAAACATGTTGTCTAGAGAAGCTGTCAACATTCCATCATTGGAAGTGTTCAGGGTCAGGTTGGAGGGGTCTTTGAGCAACCTGATCTAGAGAAAAACATCCCTGCCCATGGCAGGAGGGTTAGGTTTAATGATGTTTGAAGATCTTCTCCAATCCAAACTATTCTGATGTTCTATGATTCTGTGTGTACATAACAGGAAATAAGTCCCCGAATTATACAATACCCATACGTCCTGGAAACAGAAACAAGACCTCTAACAGATATGGTTTTGATACAATACATCCTGCTTTCTTGGATCCATTCTGCAAGAAATGGAATAGTGAGTGAAGGGGCAATGTACTCAACCATTACTGATCTTACCCACATCAGAAGATTCACCAGAAATGTTAGTTAGGCTCACTAAGAAATCTCCTGACTAACAAATCTCCTGATGCACACTGGATATGTTTGTGCAGTTCTATAAATATTAGAGTAACAGATATTGCAACAACATGGAAAGAAGTGTGACCCTTCTTCTTCCTCATTGGTCTTGCTATTCCCATATGACATATGATATATATGACACTGGCCTGTAGAAAATTCACACAGATATGTGTGCACATATATAAATATATAGACACCACGCTCACGTAAGCAATGTATTTGAATTGCTTATTAAAAATTCTCTACCACTGCCTCTTCTAATGAAGCTTTTAACCTGTTATAGTAACATATCACATGTAGTAAAGGAATCTCTCCAAATAAAAAATAGTAAAGGCAACAATGTTCAAGAGAAAACTAGGACAGATGTAAAAATTGAGGAAAAAAGATTCAGACTATATTTTTCTACACAATTCAGTGTGCATAGCTTGAGATTCCAGATATGGCTTATGTTTCATGTTTAAAGCTGTGGTGAATTGACTCCAAACATCAGCAAAGCCCCACACAGCTGCTGGCTTACTTACTTCCATCAGTGGGACAGGGTAGAGACTAGGAAGACCAAAAGTGAGAAAGCTCATGGGTTGAGATAAAACAGTTAAATGAGTGAAGGAAAGAGGGGGACAACCCTCCACCCAAACTCACCAAGTGATGGAAAGACAGTTGTCGCTTCCCATGACCAGATCGATGCCCTGTTTCCAAGCAAAGTTACCTTCTTCTAAAGCCCCTTTCCAGTGGTGACAAAAGGTAAATACATCCCAACCAAACAGAGGACAAAAGGCTGACACTTTCAAAAGAATATGCTCTATCACTCTTTAAGGAGCCTTTGATCCTGCTCAATGGATCACTTATATATTTTATGGCCAGAAGTCTGCATACATGATTGTATTTATTGTGGTCAAGGCAATGCAATGCATTTCTCTACAGCTCCTATCCTGCAACATCCCAGAAAACCCATATGTCTGAAGACATTCATTTACTCTGCTTTTGATTTTCCAGTCTGATACAAATGTGACCTTTCCTATCATCTTCTGGAGCTGATATCCTGATAGTCATACGGTGGTCAGAAATGCGCCTACTGACCTATCATCTGATGTGCAAACCTGTGATAACCACAATGAATTAGCTTGTAAACCAGTAAGAAAGCAGCACTGAAACATTGTTGCAATGAACAAACTATGCTCTGATTATTCTCTCCCATTGCTGTACTCTGCCTGTATTTCACTAGGTTATTCATGCTTCCCATACATTCCCATACATGTGGAGCATACTTCTAAATATATGTACACTGCATCAAAACACAACTGGTATTGTTATCGATGTATAGAATCATAAAATCCTAGAATGGTTTGGGTTGGAAGATCCTCTTAGTTCCAACACCACTGCCATGGGCAGGGACACCTGCCACCAGACCAGGCTGCTCAGGGCCCCATCCAAAGTGGCCTTGAACGCTATTGGGGAGGGGGCATCCACAGCTTCCTCGGGTAACCTGTGCCAGTGCCTCATCACCCTCATTTTGAAGAATTTCTTCCTAATGTCTAAACTAAATCTTACGCTTCCAGTTTAAAGCCATTCCCCCTTATCCTATCACTACTTACCCTTGTAAAAAGTCCTTCTCCAGCTGTCTTGTAGGCCCCCCCTCAGGCACTGGAAGCCCATTATAAGCTCACCCCAGAGCCTTCTCTTCTCTGGGCTGAACAAGCCCAACTCTCTCAGCCTGTCTTCATAGCAAAGATGGACCTCTGGACCTGTTCCAACAGTTCCTTATCCTTCTTATGTCAGGGATTCCAGAACTGGACACAATGCTCCAGGTGGGGTCTCACAAGAGCAGTAGAGGGGGAGAATGACCTCCCTTGCCGTGCTGGCCACGTTTCTTTTGATGCAGCCCAGGACAAGGTTGGCCTTCTGGGCTGAGAGCGCATGTTGCCGGCTCATGTCGAGCTTCTCATCAATCAGCACCCACAAGTCCTTCTCTGCAGATTCGCTCTCAATCACATCTTCCCCCATCCTGTACTGAAACCACAGATTGCTGTAAAATGCTTTTTGCTGCACTTGTGGAAAGCTAAATTGTGAGTAAGGGATGTTTCTATATCCTTATATTCAGAGGCATTTAAATACATGTATTTTCAGTTCCCCAAATTGAAAGAAAATTTGCAATAAATACAGCTACACAGACTTATGCAGGTCTGCCTTTTATGTTTTATATTCTTAATCTAAAGCAGTTTTTTTGCATTCTAAAGTGTATTTCTCTATTAAAAAACATGCAAATTTTAAAAGAAAATAAAAAGGATTTATTAGTAAAATTGTCTTCTATTTTTTCCTGTTTTGTTTTGTAAGGGTAAGTAAGTCATCACTGAGTGAACAGATTTACCTCCTCTTTTTTCAATCTGAGGTACAAAGTTAAGTGTTGGTGTATTTACCGTAGAAATATCAGAGACTGCATGTAATTTCATGATGATGTAAAGTGTTGATATGCATGTTAATTACTTGAGCTTATCAGCAACAGGTATGTGACAATGAACATTGAGAAGTAATTACTATTCTGAAGAGAATTACTCATAATTTTCTGTCATCGTCTTCATTAGAGTTTCTGGAGATCTACATTATGAAGAAAGAAAGGAAAAATAATTTTTCATTTCTTCAGAAACAGGCCCTCTATTTCATGAAAGTGTTGCATTTTATAATTAAAAGTCAGACAGATTCAAGTTGTATATATTTTCAGAAATTTATGATTGAAGTGCTGATATATAGCCATCATTTACCAAAAGTAATCCTCTTCTTGCACGCACCTTTATATTCTAATTTTTATGACTGGTAGAATACATAATCAGAAGAAATATGCAACATCTATGACTTTTATGTTGAAAGATGATAGGCTGTGAGCGTTTAGATTACACGTTTGGCAGACAAGGTAGCTAGCTAGCATCGGTGCATATTTCTGGGTGGTTTTTATCTCTAAAAACATATTTTTGGTGAAAGAGCACAGGCTGAAATGGATATGAAAGAAAACCATGTATATTTACGGGCTTATTCTGGATCGGTAAAGATGAAACCACTAAAGCTCCATCTGTCATAACTATATAAAATTTATTTTTTTTTTTTTAAATCTCGTTTAAATCAGGAGTGAATGGCTTTACCATGCTCTACTTCACTCTCTAGATTTCTTCAGAAAATGAAATGATACAGCTAACTAGATTAAGACATTTTGGGAGTAGGCTGTACAGCAAATAAAGTGAAGAGAGGTGAAGGCATGAGCAAGCACTGCCCCTACTGTTTATCTTTTCAGAAATTAATTTGTCTGTGCAGGAGTGGAGAAGAGAGGGTAAGGACTGATAAATACCACCCAAAAATTGACTTAAAGAAAATGAAATTGTCAGTTTACATTTCTGGTGCTCCTTCTGAGAGCAGCAAGATAGAAAAATATTTTTAGACTCATTCAAACCTTTGCTTTTTTATCTGAAAGAAGAAAGGGAACACATTGAAGGGAATGCAGCACCACAGCTGATTTTGTCAGGAACAAACTTACCTACCACAAAGACCCCGTGAATGAAGCCGAAAAAATGCCACATCATATCTCTGCTCTGCATTTGCTGCCAGTCAGGCTGAGATAAGTTGTACCTCCTTCAAGGTATTGCAATACAAGTGCTTCAAAAATGACCTCATTTTTCAAAAGTTTTATTGTTAATTTTGAAGACTAGACAAGGTCATACTGGTTTTACATAGTTCTACATGATTTAAGTATTTACAAAACCACTTGAATATTACACAGCTTGAAAGGTTGCAAAAGTCATGGTGTTGAGATAACTTCTGTACTTACTGACACATCAGAAGCCAGCACTGAATAGTATAGTTCATATTTGTTGTATAGCAAAGATAGATACACTCATTTAGTACCCTTAGTCTTCAAAACTGACACTAATTGGTATGCAGCCATTCCAAAAGAGAAAATCAACCTGAAACCCAGAGCCAGTTAACATGATAAGCCCTTAACAGAACACAGATAAAACACAGCCTCCTGCCAGTGCTTTATTTCCTAGGCTATAAACGTAGCACATAACAGAGCTACAGAAAGGTGAAGCCTGTCTACAAATACTTAATGGGTTCAGGGTGAAATTTAATTAGGAGAACATTTTCAGTCTTGTTCAATGTCATTCTTACCATTAATACAGAAGTCAATGATGATTTCAGAGTGTTTCTCTATTTCCTCCTAAAGGGACATATCCTGTTCTGCACTGGTTTCTGGTTTTGGGGTGCCAGTTGTTTTCACTGGAGAGCACAGTATTGTTATTTTATAACTTGTTCCTTATGTCAATGTTGTTCACCAAGACAAGAAAATAAATAAAGGTAAATGGTTTAATTCTAGATCATTCTCATCTGTTTTGTTAAACCCGAAGTATTCCACAGAAATCAAGAGTTATTTTAGATCTACACTGCTGACACTGGGAGCAGAATTTGTGCTATGGCTGCACAATAATGCCATTTAAAGAAAGTTTCTTGCTAGTTAAGGAATAATCTCATTACAAAAGCCCCAGTATGCTGTTTGAAATTTTAATGGCATCACATATATGATACTTCTCATCACGGAGTGTTATTACAATGTATGGAGTTTTCTTTCAGGTTGTGAAGACTGCTAACAGATGAAAGCTGACATAATACTTAAGGGTGAAAATACTCAACCCAAAATTAATAAAAAATAAAATTGTTAGGTATCATGTCAATACTATTTTTATATGCAGATGAATAACACTTAAATTACTAAACTGAGAAAGGTTAATTTAAAATAAAACTGAAGCTGTAAAACTTTAATAGCACGAAAAAATAACTTAAGAACACAGACCAAATATTTCAAAAGAACATTAAAATAAGGTGGTAAACTACAGATTTGAATTTTCTGAAATGGCCTTCCATCTTTGGGGTACAGAAATAGCTACATGCTAGTCTTCATATCTGTAATTAAATTCGGAGTCAGTTGCTCTCACACAACAGGAAAATAGTTTTGGACCCCTTTAAATACTGTGTGTGCCCTGGAGACTAAAGTGCAAAATGTGGTCACTAGGTAATTTAGTAATACACTTGTCCTCCATTACTCAATATTTTTTTGCTCTTAAGATGTATGATTGTGATTGACTTTCTCTTTAAAACTGCTTACTATGCTTGAAGACTGCTTCATATATACATCATTAAGGAATGCTGTTAACATAGTTACAGACAGGACAGTAACAGTCTAGTGGCTTTTGTTATGCAGCACAAAGTAAAAAATGAAGAACAAACTTAGCAGTGTTGCACAGGACCTCAACATTTTTTACACATACTTTTGCCTTTACAAGACTTCTTTAGAAGTCTTTAAATGTCTAAGCCTTATAAAATAAATACTTGTATAAATACAGTTTAAGGATTAAGTCATTTTATAGAGGCAGGGTGTTCTGTTTGTTAAAATGTGACAGTTTAAGTGACACTATCAGAAAACCGCCACCAATATATCCCCAATTATTGTATGTAAAATTCCTGGCTGCTATTCTAGTCTTTCACGGTTCAATGAATAATATATTTTGTCTGTGGTGGAGAATGTGTGATTAAATGTAGTTTTTTGAAATCCAAACCATTTTGTTCCCAAAGTAAACTCTACCCTTTGCAGCCTGTGGGCCGACTAGCAGTTTGCCTGGGAAGTGGTGCCCAGGATCACACTTCAGCATTTTGAAGAAAATGTAATGGTAACAAAAATAAGTTCGGTGACATTTGCTAAAACATGCAGTTGTATTTCTCTCTCTCCACATCAGCATGTTATGAAATTAAAAGGGTGGCAGTAACCCAAAATACTGTGATTTCACATAACAGATAAAACATTCCCTCACTCCTTTTCCCAGGATTATTTTAGACATAGGTGCTACTCTAAAATAGCCATAGAGAACTTAATTCCAAGGAAACCTGGAGTGCTCTGGAAAGGTTGATATCAGTATCTCCATCATCAGGAGAAACTGAGGCATGGGAGGAATGTCCTCCCTTCTGCTCCACTTTTCCTCCTATAACCTACTTATTAAAATGGGGTCCTTGCTGGCTATCATGTTTTTAAAACAACAAAGTTTGTATGAAGCATTTCTGTAGATGAAGCATGACAAAAATCATGTGGCTCATTGGCATATGTCTGAAAAGACAGTTGAGAGTGGAGGCTGCCAAGGGCCCAGCTTTGATGAACTCCTATGACACCTCCTGCCTTCATGCCTGGGAGGAAGACTGTGACCACCGCCACAAGAACAGCTTACCAAGAGGGTTTCCTAGTAACAAGGGAGTCATTCCTCCTGTGTATCTGAGCACTCTATTTCTTCACCCTGCATTTACCTCCTCACAGAAATTAAGGAGGTTTCTTAAAGAAGCAACTGGGTAGGCATCTCTTCTAGAGTTATGTGCTCACCCCTGGGCAAGTCAAGAAACGGGCTTAGGATTTCTGATGCGCTGTGTTGCCTTTACCTATATAGGTACCTGAGATACCACAAGTACCTGGCTGTCTCACCTCAGCCTCCTTCAAAAAGCATCTCTCAAGAAGAATTAATAAACTTTGGCAAATTAACTTCATAATACACTGATAGCAGATTTTGTTCCGTGTGCAAACAGGTTACTTCTTTCAAGGAAAATAGCATGAGCAGTGACACTAAACAGAGAAGATGGAGGTCACATCTATAGCATGCAAAAGAGAGAAGGAAAATGGTGTTAGTTACGAAAACCCTTTAGGTGCATGGACAATACTGTTCAGATGAAAGAGATGAAAGGTAGCTTGTAATATCACAGGTGCTATGTTTTACAGTACCACAGAGTATCTTCCAAAATATATGTCATAAATACTGACAGTGTTTGATAGGCACAATTACTATAATGCAGTCATCCCCAAGTAAACTTATTGCTAAAAGCTGCAGTATCACTTTTTGCAAGTAAGATGACAGTATGATTTATGGAGAACTCGTCAGCCCAATGTTTCAAAACAGTTTTTAAAGCTGCAAATGAGCTTTGTCATACTCTTTCTCTTCCCTTGTAAAAAAGGATGCTGCTGTTTTTCCCTAACACATTTCAACTAGTGTGAACAACTCAAAGGAAAAATAGAAGGATAATTCCACAGTAGAAAGGACAACACTAACAGATTTTAAGGACAAAATTGGATTGGATCATTTAAAGGGCAGGCTTAGACCTCCTTGTGAAAGACCATGGCCTACCATAAAATGAGCGCTTGTTAATGAAAAACCCACCCAGGCTTTACACAGTTTCTTCTACAGAGGGACTTTTAGCTACACCAAGAGCTGCAACGCTTAATGGAGATCCGCCTCAGTCCTCCGCTGTGCAGCCCAGCAGCTCCGATCGCAGGGTGATCCTGCCGTACCACGACCATGGAAGGATGCGGATGTGCCGGGCGTAGATTGGAGGGTCAATGACGTTTTTACGGTGTGTGTCATTGTCAAAATTTCCCTGGAACACCTGAAGGGCAAGTAACAAGAAGATTTAAAGGCTATGTGGCTTAAGAAACAACTTTGATGTCCCTGGGTACCTCTGTGATCTTCATAATGAATTTTGTTCATCTGGACACTCAACTGCTGCTGCAGACAGCACTTGCCTTTGCTAAGACCTGGAAATTCTTCCAGGCCAGGGAACTTGCAGCTGAGTATGAGCATAGTATGCTCAGCCCTGCTGCAGATTTAGCTTTCGATTCAAAGCTTAATCTGCTGTTCTGCCAACACCCAGGGTTCTGCTCTAAATCCCAGGAGATCTTGTTATTGTTTCCAAAAAAATAACATTAATAATTAAAGCTAAGAAGAATTTTTATTGTAGCACTTATTAATGCAGCTTGGATGTGCACAGGATATTATCTTCCTCTGTCAAACAAAAAGCATATTAATTACAGGCATTGGCTTGTGACTAAATTAAAAAATCCTAGCATAGTACAATGCGTGTTGTGATGTTACTTACACTAGTATGGGTTAACCAATACATAAGTGAGTTCTCAAACTTTGCGTTAAAATAAGGCCAGATTCTTCCCTGGCAGTCTCTATTTAAATTCAAAGGCCACAGAACCACTTTTTTTTGCAAAATGATCAGATTATTCTCCTGGGATATTTTCAGTTTTTATGAGAAATGTTCGTTCTCTTCAAATGACAGTCGATTCAATTTAATTTGTAAAAACTGTTACTTGATGGCTTTTCAACTTGAAATGTATGGGTTTCATTTGCATCATGAAGAGAAGGCATATGGACTTCTGGAAAAAGTGCTTATATGACTGAAATTAGTGCAGAATGACAAGTTTTCCTGGAAGGTCTTAGGAAAAATGTCAGAGGTTGAACTCAAAAGATAATGATCTACTATTCTAGCCCTCAAACTGTTTTATTCATGACAGGTTTACAAAGCACTACATGAAAATCTTCACTTTTTAGTCTCTATTCTGCACATTTCTTTGAATTCCGAAAGCTACTCCCAAGTGCTATCAATTTGGCATCTCAAACAAAATGTGTGTCCTCCACAAGTGATGCTCTTTCACAAGTGATAGATTTCCCTTCTCATCTGGCATCTCACTAACACAGAGATGGGAGCATTAAATCACCTAGGAGTTAAGATAGATGGGTAAAACTACAGACAGACTGACAACAGAAATAACACTGTTGTAAGTCTAAGGAAAAAATGCATTTACCACAGGAAAAATTGCTCGTTGCTCAAGTACACTGTAGGTTACAAAAATCAATTGGAGCTTGGGAAAACAAGACTGTACCTAAATTTAAGTTTCAATATAGTATACAATAAAAGGCAGTAAGCTTATTATTAAAGTTACAGAGAGGCACTCCAATGTACAGGTAATGTAGGAAAAGAAACTTAAAAGAAATTTTTTTCATTTGATTTATTGCACATGCATGCAATACATCTGTTGACATTTTTTACCAAGCCAGATTTTAAGCAATGCAGAACTGCAGACAATTATTGCTGCAGAGGTACTGGAAAGTTCTTTTACTCTCTATTTTATTTTCCCTAAGGAAGATGCATTTCAGAGAAAACATTTAAATGAAAGTTTAGAACAAAAACCATGTTTGTTTACTAGAAGAATGTATTTGTAGTCCCAGTATTTGTATCTGCATATAGCTAAGCAAAATAAATAAAAGTATATAAGCAAACCAAGCAACAAATACAGCTAAACAAGGTAGGATTATGCCATTTACTTAGAGCAGAAAAAAACAATATTTATATTTTATTTCTAACCATACATGACTTCATTAGCACTTGAAGACAAACTCATCTGTTTCAGAGATTAATTTGTGCAAATCTGAAATTAATCTGCCCTCAAAATTCAAGATCTGGTTTCAAGAAATTAACTACATGTACTAGATCAGGAAAAGTATTTTAGGGAAATAAATTTATCAGAAAGTGAGGGAAGATTTGTCAGCATCCACAAATGTGAACTTCATAAAATATAATGTTCTGAGAGCAAATTTACTGGACTTTTTTGTCATGGACCCACCGGAAATTTCTTATGAGAAAAATATATTCTATGTCAGTTTTCATTTTTCTTCAGCATAAGTTCACTAATGGAGTCAAGAAAATTAGAAGGAGCAAGAAGGATGAAGGACAAAACCTGTTCATCTGACTTATCAGTAAGAAAAAAGCTTTCCATAGCCAAATGTAATTTTGCATTATGCCCAAACATTGAATACTAAATGAACCACTAAGCAATTAAAAGTTCTTGTAGAGTCTCATAACATAAATGTTCACTCTTCACATTTCTTTCTAAGTCTGGTTTATAATTGTGTCCGACAAGCAATTTTATTGTTTTGCCTTCAATCAGTCACTAAGATTTTACAATAGAACTAGTTTTTTTATGGCATAAGTAGGAAATCTGAATAACAATAATGTAACTTGATTAATATTTTAAAAAGAAAATTATTTTATGTTTTATGACAGAACAAATTAGAAGAAAAATGTGAAGAAGAAAAGCTTAGGAAAAGTGGAATTTATTACAAGGGATATTTGCTTTGCTCCAAACATAGAGTTGGAAACCAGGTTTTAGGGCATATCAGTGGGGTTAATTAACAGGTGGCTGAAGTGGGAAAGATTGTTCGTTGTACTGTGTCAATGGATGTTCAAGAAGGACAAAAATTCTCTCCACGGTGAAACTTTCTGGATCTCACATCCTGCAAAAACTTCAATTGCATGATACGTCTGTATCAACTTTAGCATTATTGGTTCCTGGTGTTTGGATAATGGATGAGAGTTAAGACTTCAAAATTCACACCTCAGACGGTGAAGTCACTACGTTGTTTGCTGTAGCTTAACCATATTTTTGTTCTGAGCATAATATTTCAAGTATGTTATTTCACAGAGCAGTTAATCCTGCCCATGTTAAAGGCAGATAATTTCAAAAGAACAGCTCAACTTGGTTTCTGCTCGTAGTCTGCTTCAGTGCCGAACATCTCAGTGTAAGGACAAATCAAGGGGGCACTGTTTATTTAAATTGACAAGAAAGCGGCATGAAAAGCAATCTTCGACAGCTATATTCCCTCCTTCTGGAAACATATTGTTTCTTTATTACTACTCTCTGAAGAAGATTTAATTAAGCAAGAGAGGAAATTTGCAGATTTGAACAGCCCATTTACTTGCTTTGAAGTCTTTTTCTCTTTGTGAAGTAAGCTGTTCAACAGGAAGAGTTACAAGTGAACAATATGAGGTAAAAGATGGTGAAAGATGTTCTCCATTTCTCACCAGAAGTAGAGCTATTGTTTAAAGCCATACTTGTTCCCCTGCAAGATGCTTTCGACTCTAAATGACTGGGCAGTTTTGTTTTTTTAAATATACTTACGTATGTGAATATATATATGTATGTGTGGTGTACACATGTGTTTTTGGAATGATTAAGAAGAGAAAATATGCATTCTTTTTTTCCAGTTGGTATACCTAAAATCTTTGTGGGTGGGTGTAAATTTTCCGCTCCTGATCTTATCCATCATCCTTTCTTCTTCACCAAACACTTTTCTTGGGACAGGCTAAAGAGTCAGGAGCTGACCGGCCTGAAATAGCTATGCAAAAGAGTCCAGAGCCAGCAAAAGGACTGTTTTTTCCTCTTTGTGACACATGAATAAGGAATATGTATTTCACAGCTTTTATTATTCCTTTAAGTTCAGAATAGATACTAGGCACATGAAACTCTTAAACTTGTGAAACATACTACCACATTTTTGTTATTTTTTTTCTACTTGATCCATCTACTGATGCTACCAAAATGGGAATTTACTCCACTGTATATTGATTATAAGTGCTTTATGATACTACGTTCAAAGCCATGCAAAAAAAGAGAAACATTTTGAAGAGCATCTTCCCTCCAGAAAAGCTCATGAAAATTCAGGGTAGACACTGTTAATATGAGCATGCAGTCTTCCTTCGACTCTTAAGTATGGTATGAGGGAGGTGTGTGCTAGAGGCACAACCTAGAACGAGTGTAGCTAAATCTTCATCTGATATAAAGAATGTTAGGATAGCTTAAAGTAATAGAAATGACTCATAATTTTAAGTACTGCAGCAAAAAAAAATCTGTAAGATTGGAAATACTGTTTTAAATAAAAGGATTATTATTATTATTGAACATTACTAAAAACACTAAAAATATTACTGTGTCAAATATGTAGATTATACGTAGGAACTGAATCTATCAATGTAAACCAGATATTATAATAATAAAACACCATACAGAAAAACCATTAGCAAATCTAGCAGAAAAATATTTAATCTAACATGATCTAACTTTTCATTTATAAATAGGTTCTTCCGTTGCTATGGCAATTAACTAGACATGCAAAACTTACTTATAACTAGTTCATAACTTTGTGCACAAACCAGTGGCCATTTGCATACTGAACATTGTCTACCTGCAGTTAACTGCACTGCTGATGCCTAATAATGACCAACAGTGCTGCAGACTGCTATATTCCTCTAGGCTACATTCAAATGTTCTCATCTTATTTTAAAAAACAGCCTCTAAAATGCCATTTGACACTGCAGCTGGCCTTGAGTTATCTGCAACAGGCTGTGCAATTTATAAATCAAATGTGGAATGTGATTAAAAAAAAGGTCAAATTTGGTTTGAATGTCCTTAGCTTTGGAGGCATACTGACCTCTAGTTGAGAAAACCAAGATAGCTATTAGCTCTGGTCTTTTTTTTAAAATATATTTTCTTCCTACTTATCAGCCTGTAATGTAATTTATTTTTCTTCTCAAAGACAACAGGAAAAGCTTTAATCTTTTCCAAGCAACTCATTCCAACTATTTAAAATTAATGAAAAAGGCTTCATTTTTTCAAAGACATGCTCTTCTTTTTTCCCCGTCAGCACAGATGCAAACTCAAATGACTGGCTGTTAAAATAGCAGAAGCCAAACAGGAGCTGCAGGAACCACTGTTCTTGGAAGATCTTTTCCATACGAAATGGTGCAAAGAAGAAAGCTGAACATCATATTTCCTTCTGTTTGAAACAACTAATTTGTTGCAGATTGATAAAGGTAAAACCTGCACACAGTGTACCTAATTCTATCTTCAGGAATTCACTGAGACCTGCTGTTATATTAGGATTCATCCTGTAAACTGCTGATGATCAGCACCAGACAGATTTAAGCTCTCAGCTCTTACTTTAGTGTGTTTCAAAGTCACAATATTATTAGGTAAACCATTATTAGAAGCCTACCAATCTCCATAAATTCTGTGTCTGAGACATACTTTTCATCTTTGCTTTCCCAGAATATAAAATTACAAATTTTGTTAGGTCTTTAAAAGGAGATATTTATTCATTTATGCTGTATTCCTTTCCCTGAAAGTTTTTGGAACTGTCTTTGTCCTAAATTATTGGATGATTTTACAAGGATCACAGGGTGAGTATAGGGTGAATTATTCACCTGCAGAGGAAATAAGAAATCTATATATTCTGTCCTTCACACCTGAAATCAAGATGTTCTGTTAATACTGAATGCGTAAATTATGAATAATTTATGTTTGCTGTTGTTGTCAGTTACCAGTATCTATCTTTTATTGCCTTCAATTCTCTAGGGCACAAAGGAAACATTTCACAGAAATTTGACTTTGCTGTGAAAACACGGTTTCTTCTACAATGTTCTTGCTTTCTGGGCCAAATCTTGTATCTTGACTTAAGCTAAGGAAATTGTGGATCCTGTGCAAAGATGTCACTGTCAGGCAGGACCAAGGATACTATTTCTTTTCTGCTTTCCCATGGATGAGGCATATCATTTCTTCTTCTTTGTCTGTTTTTATTAATTTCTATTTTTGTTCACAGCCAGTATTTCTGGTGTTATACATGGCCAATGGGCAAATTCCATCAGAGGACGCTGCATCAGCGCCTATCTGGAGCAGTGATGAAGGGTTTGGTGTCAAACTGGAAGGTTTTACTAGGTGATGCTCCACGTCTCTCGCTGACTGCAATTTATGTATTCTCAGGAGTGAAATGGATAATGGAAATAGATTTACTTGTTAAAAGTGCAGATGTGGCCATGCTTTTTGCACTTTGAAAAGTGGGCTCAAAATTCAAAGTGGTCTTGACAAAGAAGATCAATGGTGCAATTTAATAATGATGAGTAGCAAGCCAAATCTTGGGATGTCATAACCAGTGTCACAGATACAATACGGAGAATGATGGAGGAGGCAGTAGTTCTGTCCTAAAGATTGCAACACTACAAGAAGTTTGGGAAACCACACTTGAGAAAGAGTCGGTCTAAGCAGGAAGATCTGAAGTTGAGAAAACATCCCTTTTGAGGGTTGACTGAAAGAATGCAGATTATATTATCTCCAAGAAGGAAGTGAGAAGAAATGTTAACGTGTTTCAACCAAAATAAACTGTTTGAAAAGAGGAAGTTGAAATCAGGTTTTTGTGTTCTCTGCGGGAAGGGCAGCTGTATTGCAGGAAGAAGAATAAGAAACCTTTCCACATTTAAGGACAGTTAAACACTTGAATAAACTGCTTATATTGTAGAATCTTTATCATTGTCTGTTTCTATGAATATACTAATTAGTAATCTGATGGAGAATGTTGCAGTATATGAACATTGTATGCTGTGAAGGACAAGTGAATCAATTAAGCCTTAGTTCTAAATATGAGCTGTTTGCACCTACTCCTATGGTGGCAGGAAGGGACTTGGGGTTGTTGAATCCCATTTTCTGCTGGAAAAACCTCAGAGGGACTAGGAAGAGAGAAGCATGATCTCTTTGTATGTCAAGAGGTACACTCCTATAAAGTGGTGGCAGGTTCACTGACCTGCTACCATTTCTGGAATGTCAGACTCTGTCATAAGACTTTTGACTTCTCCAGAGTTTTTCATAAGGAAAAAAAACAAAATTAGTAAAGATATTTTGAATTAATGTTTGTGTATCAAAAACTGAGGTCTACGCTAATATCACATGATCCTGGCTGTTTATTTTCTACAAATTTAAATTCAGAAGTTACAAATTCTAATTTCCAGCTAAGTGTATTTGATCACATTCTTCTTTTGATTGTTCTTGATTTGTTAAAGGAATCATAATAGATGCATCTATTTTATTCTTAGGGAAGTTAATTAATACGGGATGTGAGATGATTTAATAAGACAATGATTAAAAGGTTTTCATTGTTCCTAATGGACTATATGTATACCAATTAACATTCCAGTTGATGATGAAAGCAAGAAGAATTTAATTGCCTTGGAAAATGTTATAAACAAGTGTGGACTGAAACAGTGCTGTTAAGTCAAAGTGCATTTGCTTTTAGATTTGATTGTGACTGCTATTTTGTTTCTCACTGGAGACTTGAATGCCTGTTCTTTATTTTTTTTTTCATTAAAATGAATACAACAGTTTGCTAATAGAAGTTTGGCTTGGAGAAGAAATTTCTTTCACAGTAGATCTTTTGCTTCTGCTTTCAAATGATAGAGACTTAAAATGGCATGTGTATAAAGTACCTAAGTGACTATCTGTCATTTCTACTGAATGTATTTATGGTATGTCTATGAAAGGTGAACTGTTTGTTTCCAATTTTTATCTGACAACCAATTATATCAGACAAATCCATAATCATTGGTGGCAAGACCTTTTCAGTTGAATGTCTAAACCAACTGATCTTTTTTTCCCTATCTAAAATGCTTTAGCATTTAATGGGGAAAAATGTCGGTGCAGGGTAAAACCACAGAGAACTGCCAAGAGTGGAACTTTCCAGTGTTATCTTTGGAAAACAATTGTACAAACATAACATGTCTAGCAGACACACATAGAGTCATGTACACATGTAATCAGTTATTTATGACACCTTCCCCTAATAAACAGGTGTACATTTAATAAATCTTTTAAAATCAGTGAAATTTAAGAGATGCAATTGCATAACTCCTGGACAATAGATCTACTTATACTTATTCAACAAATATAAATACATTTCCAAACCTTTCTCATTACTTCAAAAAATGAATTGAATTGACATATATGAAGAACTTTTGCTTATTCTAAGAAAAATAAGTACAAGTGGGATCATTTATGACCCTGGATATAGATGTTAAAAACATCAGATTGGAGACATGCATTATCAGATATATCAGCCATCTAGTATTTCTATTGATGTATCTTTTGTTTCAATCAGACATAATCCCATCAAGATATTTAATAAATAATTCACATTCTGTCAGCTTGCTTTAACGTTTCCTTTAAGCAATGCATATTCTGTAATCTCTTTCTTAACAGATGATATTATGAATTCAGGTACTTGCAGTATAAAAGTGTTATACAGTTTAAAGGAAAGGTCTAATGAATAAAATCCTAAATAACAAGAGAAAAGCTAAATCCCTCCAAATAAATAAATCAGAAAGCCTATACATTCTCTACGCTTCTCATTAAACATTTGCAGAGGAACTTGTGAAAGTTTTTATGTTTTGTATTCATTTAATAGTGTAAGAAAAAAATAATCTTTCCATTGGGTATTTGTAGCCCTAATGATTAACCTTCAGGAAAAAAAAAATCAGTCAACAATGGCTAGGCAATGAGGTACATTAAAGATGTGCTGTACAGAAATGACAGAAAATAATGCATACTTATCAAAATATACACTGAGACACTGTTTTTTAATATACAAATAAACCACTATTAATATATCTTCTCCTCTACAGCTAAAGGAAGAAATAATTTCAATAAATGGAGAACTGTAAAGTTTTATGTCCCATATTTAATAGCATTAAATCAGGTGCATTGCACTGAAAGGTATGATACTACTGCACTGTGAACTTCATTGTGTTATATGACTCCTTTTTATTCACCTTGACTTTTATCTGTGGGATCCTACGCATATGGAATCTCATATGCAGGTAGCAAGCAGTAATCTACAGACTTCCAGTATTGGAGTTACTACAGATGTAGTTCTCTGTAAATGCATTCAAATGTCAATTTGATCTTTGCTTTACCTTATCTTTCTTTTGTTTTTCATCTTGGTATACGATCCAGTTCTTCCCATCGTTACTGTAAGCCAGCTTGTAGGACCCCACAAATTGAACGTGACCAAAATCTTTAGCTCCTTGGGTAATTATGCCAGTAATTTTTGTAGGGACAAGCAGATCAACCTAAACAAACCAAAATGGAAATAAAACAAAACACAGGAGAAGGTGATTAGAAAACTTCTGTTTGCAGTCTGACTTTACACCGCACACCAAAGCAAAATGGTGCAGCATGTCACACATTCTTAACAGACTATTCTTGGATGCAGGCAGAAAAAACCCAGGTGGTGAAGAAGCTCCTCAGTACATGGTAAGGTGGCTTTGCAATGCTTGTAACCATACCCATTGCACAGACATTAACTTTCCTTCTCCAAGTGCCAAGTCAATTAATTTGTGATTTCTGTTTATTATTGTACTGTTTGTACCACTTAATGGCACAACAGAGCTAATTTCCTACCATTTTCTATTGCACTAGGTGTCATACATGGTAGCCAAAAAGTCTTTCCATGTGCTCCTGTTAATCAGAATTTAATATACCAGCAGAAGACTAGTTAAGTGCCTTTCCATTTCCTTTGCAGTATCAAAGTCTGTGTTTTACAAACTTTTTAAAAACATTTGCTATCATCACACTTCTTTTCCTGATGAACTCTTTTTCCCTCCTTAAGCCTTTTTTTTGTGGGGAGGGCTAAGATACCTTGGATTAAAATGATCAAGAAACAGAATGCAATAAAGGAAGTAAACTGACTTAATAAAATATTTTTATAGAAGGAATGGAAGAAGTGATTTCCCTATAAAAACTGACATTTTCTTGAAATGTGAAGGTAAAATTAAGGCTTCATTTTGTGTCCTCCAGCAACGCAGTAAGACAATAAAGAAAAAACGGAGGAGGTAGATTTATTTAAAAAAACATATGTCTGTGAAACAGTCGACATTTTTAATACTGTCCATTAAATCAGGTAAAACAGACTAATAGTAAAAATATTACAGTAAAACGAGAGGAGTCCTGAACTCCATGAGAAGATGAGTGATAAGTTTTTATAGCAAAATATTAAACTGGGAAGGTAAAGAATTAAAGAATTATCTCTGGCTGATCAAACATTGAAGATCCACTCTGGTGATTTGAGGAAGCTGAAGCCCCCTGCCAAAACTAGATTTTGACTGGAATGTAGGACAAGACAGAAGAACAGATGTGATACAAAGCATAAGAAATAAACCATGAGAAGGAAAAATAAACAAGTGTAAGAAGTCAGCTAGTCCAAGCCGATGCCTTTGAAAGATGGATTCCACAGTTTGGACTCTATAAAGAAGAAAACAGAAAGAGTACATTTATAGAGAAAAGAAGAGGAAAAATGACTCTTTAGAGCACTTAGACAAGTAAGACTGGATCCAACATTTGCCCCAACATTTGAAGACAGGTAGCAAATAATGAATAGCAAATCCTTTTAAGGAAGGGAATAACTTAAAAGCTTCAGTACTGCAACAATATAACAGTAAGTGGAAAATGTAATTGTCTGCAGGTGGTCCAAGAGTTTAGGTTCTATCAGAATGAACTTATTTATTGCCATCTGATGGCAGCAATGTTGCTCAGAGAAGCATCCCAGAGTACAAGGGATGTATCCTCGAGAGGTAAAACTCTTTTTGTTCTCTTTTTGGTCAATGGAGAGAGAGAGGGACTCAGTCAACAATCACTGCAAGCAGGAGTTCGCTTTTGGTATTTTAATGAACTACTTTCCTCTATAAGGAGTGCAGGGGGGTCTTGCTTCCATAGCCTAAGTAGGCCTCTGGGAAATGAACACTGTTAATTAGTATAAATCCTTCATGAAATAATAAACACCAGGTCTTCAGATCTTGCTTCCAAATATTTTGGAGTCTAAATGAATAGTCTGCTTTTTTTTTTAAAAAAAGGCTGACCTGGTAAAGAATCACTAATTGGTCTGCAATTCCAGACAGCACTGGAACTAAACTTTTCAAAGTCAACTTTAGATTCCCTTTATAAATATTTTTCTCATTAGCATTTTCCAAGCCTAACCTCTTCTTAGCAGTGATTACTTATTATACTAAAGGTCAATTGTACTTCTGTTGATAAAAAATCTCCATAAAAATTGTTTATTTTTAAAATGTTGAAAGTTGAAAGATCTAAAAGAATTTCACAAATATTTAACATAGCCATAATACTCAGAGTATTTCTGAGTAAATTCAGAACAGGAATAAAAAAATTCTTATTAACATTCAGAAGATCTCAAAGGAAAAATCACAATAAAATTGCAGATCTAGTGTTAATAAAAATGTTCTACTAAAAATTGTTTTGTGCTTATAGGACATATCCAGTGGCCTTGTACTCTTGTTCAGAAAAATATGTGGGAATTTGAAAGGTAATTGGGCATATGTTCAGTATCATATTTTAAAAAGTGAAAAAAAGAAGTAATGAATAGAAGGACTCTGTTCGAGGTCTTGACGATATAGACAATACATATTGCTGGAGATGGAGGCAAAAAATAAAAGGATATAGCATCTGCATCTCCTTCTCATACTTTAATGTCTTATTTATTTATTCATAAGCTGATGAGAAGCCTTCAGACAATAAAGATTGCTATTAACCAAGTACTAAAGAAATACAGCTTTTACTCTGTCATTTTATAACCTTCAGCAAAGGGTTAACACCCTGGCTTTTCATTCTCCCGCTCAAAGTACTGAAAGCAGAAAAGGGGAGAAGAATTTACTCCAATTTCTAGATAAAACATCTGCATTAAAACAGCTTAAACACAAGTCACCACCTCCCATCAGGATGCAGAACACTTTTATTCAGTTAGTGCAGACTGCAAGTAACAGGCAATCAAACAAATTACCAGGGAGAGAAGTTGAATTAACACACAGCCACTACGTACTCTTCAAAGCTGAATGTGATTAACAGGATCAGAATGTGACTTTGGCTTTTTCAATGCACCAGAATTTAGAACGGGGTAAAAGCAATTAGTCTGTGACTGATAGGATCATTAGCTGGTTACAATAAGAACCATGGTTTACAGTTTAATGCACATTTCTACAAGCAGCTGATCAAAAAGCGGTTTAACATCTTGTGTCTGGAAAAACTCTTTTGGGATATAGATACTCCCTTTGCACATATCTGTTCCCATCTTTCTTCAGATGTTAAAGACAATTCAGTGCAATTTGGAAGAGAAATTAGTTTAAGAAAAACACAAAGATAAATCTACCTGAATAGGAAACATTTTTAATGAACCACTGCACAGACTCACAGGATGAACTGTGTGTCAGCGTGCAGATAAATCTGGAGTTGCTGGTACTAGTACTGTAAGCAGGTTTTCTTGATCAAGAGAACAGTCACATACCTGCTCTGCCCCTGCTCTGAGTAGTCTGAAGCCAATAAACCTCAACTCTAAGCACCTGACTATGCAGATGCGCTCGGTCTTCACCTTTACACCTGAACTTGAGAATTGCAACTTGAGGATTCAGAGACCTTCTGCCTGCCAAAATTCACTTCTTCCAAGAGTAGGAACATAAGGATGAGATACTTCTAGATGTTTGGGATAGCTGTACGTAAACCAATTTAAATCTGCAAGCAACACAACTGCATTTGCATGCATTGTGCTTAAACACAATTGTACTGTTTCTGGACTCACGATAGTCCTCAAGATGATGCACTGCCTTCCACAACCTACTGGCTTCGGTCTCCATTACATCCAGAAGCTCATATGATATGAAACATTAACCATAACTTTCTGAACATGCTCTTCCCAGTCCTAACACACCTTTTCTCTCTCCTACATACTCGGTGGTAAAAATTTAAGTTCCAGGCTTTTGCTGGAATGATTGAGCAGGCAGGACAGCACATGAATGACAAGACACAGGTGGACAGGACTCAGAAGAACTGGGCAGCTTTCGTGAAATCACACGTGGAAGCTGAGTGACCACATAGCTTAAGTAGTCTCTCCTGGAGCAGAAACACACACCATGACCCTGGCTTACAAAACGACAAGCCTCTAAAAGATACAAACTGCAGAAGTTTCCAGCACTCCAGTTAGCAGAGGAGATGGATGCTCCTACATGGGAACCAGCTCTGGGTGGCCTTGCTTGATCAGGGAGGTTGGACCAAGATGCCTCTCAGAGGTCCGCTTCAACGTCAACCACTCTGTGATTCTCTGATACGTAGCAAAACCCAGCCATGCTGCTCAAAGCATTGGAGAGTGGGAAACGTATAAGCATAGGCAGACTGTATTTATGCTGACAAGCAACATAATGCAATGGATGCAGATCTGCATAGAAAAACAGCTGATATGGACAACCGGATGTCTGCACAGTGTGCGCTACAGGGTTTTTACTTCCCACTAGATTGGACTGTTTGAGCACATCTTTTTACTTAATTTCATCTGAAAGGCATCCATTTCATGCTCTGTGAGAATACTCCATCATCTGAACCGAAGTATGAAAGAGAACACAGCCTTTAAAAACAATGCACTCCTTATCTACACCATAATGTTAAAGAAGAAATAATCCAGAAGGCATTGGGACCTATTCAACAATGCAGATAATGACAGGATGGTTCACTTGATTTTCAGCTGTGCACCTCTTCACCTCAGGACACACAATCTCAGCTTCAATTCAAAGATGTAAAGGAGAGAGACAAGGTGAAAGACTTCAGGAGTGCTGAGAGCTAGTGTTAGTTCAATAATGCTTTTCAATAATTGTGTGAAGTGTTCATTTTAGTCCTCTCATATAGATACTATGTTTCTGCTCCCAATAGAGCTAATCCTACATCCAGCTTTTATTTTTGTTATTTTAGAATCATATTTCTGCCAGGTTTTCTTTTATTTACCTTTCTGTTTTTTGTAGAATGTTTTTTATCACTTATTGCCAGATAACGGTCACGAAATTTCTGGGTGATCCTACTTTATTAGGCAAATAAAAGGATCCCTTGGACTGAAAGCAGCAGGGATCAAAAAGAAAGAAACCTGGACCCAATACATGTGAGAATAAGAGGAAGAAACGCAAAGCTGGGGGCATTGCTTACCCTTAAAAGTTGAATAAAGAAGGCCTGCATGGTCTCCAGCTCTTACTTCACCAATGCGTAGATCTGTCTGTCATGTGTGTTGGTGTTGCAAGGAGGTATCAGATATTTCAGGATACTTAAAGTAATGTTAAAGACTTAGGGTAATGTTACAGACTCATGGCTAGGCACCAGAATGCCATCAAGACAGTGTAATGCACTTCAGCTGTCCTGAGCTGAGTATTTACTCTTCATCTAAGACTTTGTGACTCTCATAATCATTCCAGAATAAACCAGGACACTCAGATAGTTGCTGTCTTCCCCCAAGTCTAAGAAAAGGAGGGACCGGCTTGCAGTGTCAACAGCATAAAGACAGAATTGCTTCTCTCCTTATCTTACTGTATCAGATGTAGGCATTTTGCATTCTTCTCCGTGCCCTAACACAGGAGATAAAAGGAAAACTGGTGATGTTAAAGTACCCTTGCTGCAGATGTACCACATCTATATGTTTCTAACATCATTTCAGCAGAATTTCTTGTTTGTAAACTATGAAGCTTAGCATTTCAGGCTGTTTGCCAAAACCTCATTAAAAAACTAACAACAAACCCAAACCAAAGATAACCCACTGTCTAGAATCCATCCTGCTTAATTGCATCTAAAAACTCTGAAGGAAAAGAAACAGCTGAGCAACTATACACTCTTGGTAGAAAAATCTAATTTCCATCACAGCATCATATGTAGCAGAGTGTTTTTAGTATAGTCATTTAAATATACATTATTAGGGTAAATATTTATTAATAAACTTTGAAAATATTACAGTAAAAAATAAGATACGAGACAAAAGGAAATGCTCTAGAAGAAGCTAAGACAATTTGACAGGAAGAAGCATTTCTGAGCATTTTGTTCTATATTCCACTACAAAGGATTTTCATTCTTTCAAAATAAAATAAAATAAAATAAAATAAAATAAAATAAAATCTATTGGGTCTGTATTAGTTAGCATTCCTCTAAAATTAAACTTATTCTCAAGAACCTAGGTAGAGATGCGTTGTTTTCAGAGGAAATAAGATTGGAATGTCATTCTTTATTTTCTTTAAAAATGTTGGATTTGTTTTGCTTGCTTCTTTTTCAATTTAAGCTTAGACCTTCAACATTAATATTGTACCACTATATTTTTAAGGTCTGTAGGCTTATCAGCTAAGAAAATAAATATAAATCTTACTTTCTTATTTAGTCTTACTTGCCTCTTCTTACAGAGCACATTCCCTCTGAATCACTTTAAGGTTGCAGCAACTGCATACAAGAAACAAGTTTGAAAGAATACCATGTACCACCAGCTGTACCCAGTACAATTTAAAAGTGAGAAATAGGAGCATGAGGTCTGTCGCTTGAAATCTCCATGGATTGTCAAAAACACATGTCAGGCTGTTATTCTGAAATTTTGAAGCGAAACACACCCACAAGCTCACAAGTCAATTTCCCTGAGCAACTTAAGGTGCAGCTACTTCTTAAAGCGTACAGACTGCGTGAATCCTTCATTAATGTTTTTATGTACTTAGTAATAACAGTTATATAGATATTATGGGAAGAGGAACAAAACACCTGATGTACTAGAAAATTTTTTCAGCATTTTAGTAAAAATTCAGATAAATCAGATTTCTATGATCAACTGCATAGCCATTTTAAAAGGAGCATATATTTCTTACAGAGAAGCATTATATAACCATGCTTTCCCACTTTACTGAACCATGACTAAGCTTGTTTTATTGCTATCTCAATCCTAAAATGTAAAAAAGAAGAAAAAAAAAGCAAATTTTAGCCTTAGGACCTAGATTTTCAAAAGCACTAAAGGGAGTTGTTACCTATTTCCTATGGGAATTCAAGGCAGTTGATGTTTTGCAGTCATAGTATTAGCAAATTGGCAAATCCTGCCTGCAACACATGCAAGATAATTCTATTTTCATACTGAACTTGCAAACTCAAATAACTTCTGTGGCTTTTGGTAACTCCCACAAGTTGTCAGGGAGTAATCATGTCCTCATGGGAAATGGCAGTACTCAGTATGTCCCGGTCTGAACATAGTCTGAAGGAAAAGAATATTTGCTATTTCAAAATTGTAACATCAATGATGATTGAATCTATAACCTTTTCTCCTAAAACTGAATATTTCAAATCTGTACACAGGAGTATTTTTACGGTAAATGTGATTAGAGGACTTTAGCAGAGGTGACACAGTTAATTGCACTGGTCACCAACAGTCAAGAATCCATTAATAAAACAGCAATAGTCTCTCCATCTGTTATAGAATATTCAAAGCTTATCAGCCCTTGATGATGCTAAGAGTTCTAAAAATAGTTCATTAAATTACCAGTGATTAAGCAGTCTTAGACATCCAGTGGATTTACAAGAAGCTTTTGAGTTGCATTAGGACACTTGAGGAGTTGATAAAATTTCTAATACTATTCAGTGTTATCAATTGCAGTTCTTGTGGCAAAGCCAGGAACAAAAAAATGGTTTGCCATTATTAAAAAAAAAAAGTATATATGCTTGTGGGTAGTTGGAGTAATGAATGATAGCATACACTAATGGTATATTATGCTACCTTTTTGTCAAGGTCTTCAGCTGAACACTACTGCAAGCAGTGCAGTGACTGTGCAGTACAATTTGCTGATCTCAGCACCTAGGTATGGCTAGAGCTAGACGTGGAAATGTATATTATGGTACATGCCTTTAAAAGCAAAAATTACATAAAACTGCATCATAATAAGAAGTAGCTTTCAGGAGGGTGTTTTCTAGAATCATAGAATCTGGGCTGGAAGAGACCTCCAAGATCATCAAGTCCAACCCTTAATCCAACACTATCATGATTACTAGACCATGGCACTAAGTGCCACATCCAGTTTTATTTTAAAAACCTCCAGGGATGGTGAATCCACCACCTCTTTGGGCGGGCCATTCCAATGCCTGATTACTCGAACTGAAGAACTTTTTTCTGATATCCAGCCTAAACCTTCCCCGGCAGAGTCTAAACTCGTGCCCTCTTGTTCTGTTGCTGGTTGCCTGGGAGAAGAGTCCAACCCCCACCTGTCTACAACCTCCTTTCAGATAGCTGTAGAGAGTGATGAGCTCACCTCTGAGCCTCCTCTTCTCCAGGCTAAACAACCCCAGCTCCCTCAGCCTCTCTTCATAGGACTTGTGCTCAAGTCCCTTCACCGGTTTTGCTGCTCTTCTCTGGACCCGCTCCAGCACCTCAACATCTTTCTTGAACTGAGGGGCCCAGAACTGAACACAATACTCAAGGTGTGGCCTCACCAACACCGAGTACAGGGGAAGGATCACTTCCCTCGTCATGTTGGCCACACTATTCTTGATACAGGCCAGGATGCCATTGGCCTTCTTGGCCACCTGGGAACACTGCTGGCTCATGTTTAGCCTCCTGTCAATCAGTACCCCCAGGTCCCTTTCCACCTGACTGCTCTCCAGCCACTCTGTCCCCAGCGTGTAGCGCTGCATGGGGTTGTTGTGGCCAAAGTGCAGGATCTGGCACTTGGCCTTGTTGAACTTCATCCCGTTGGACTCAGCCCATCTCTCCAGCCTATCAACGTTCCTCTGCAGAGTCTTCCTGCCTTCCGGCAGGTTGACACTCCCTCCCAACTTGGTGTCATCCCCAAATTTACTTACAATGGACTCAATCCCCTCATCTAAATCATCGATGAAGATGTTAAACAGAACCAGATCCAACACTGATCCCTGGGGGACACTATTGGTGACCAGCTGCCAGCTGGATGCAGCCCCGTTCACCAGCACTCTCTGGGCCCGGCCAGCCAGCCAGTTCTTAACCCAGCTGAAAGTGCATCTATCCAAGCCGTGGGCTACCAGTTTATCCAGGAGTATGCCATGGGAGACAGTGTCAAAGGCTTTGCTCAAGTCCAGATAGACTACATCCACAGGCTTCCCTTCATCCACCAGGCGGGTTACCTGATCATAAAAGGAAATCAGGTTGGTCAGACAGGACCTGCCCCTCACAAAGTCGTGCTGGCTTGGTCAGATCCCATGCCCAACCTGAAGGTGCTGTGTGATTGCACTCAGGATGATCTGTTCCATAACCTTGCCAGGCACTGAGGTCAGGCTGACAGGCCTTGAGTTGCCCAGGTCCTCCTTGCAGCCCTTTTTGTGGATTGGCGTAACCTTTGCCAACTTCCAATCATCTGGGACCTCCCCAGAGAGCTAGGACTGTTGGTAGATGATGGAGAGCTTGGCAAGCTCTTCTGTCAACTCCCTCATCACCCTAGGATGGAATCCATCAGGTCCCATTGATTTGTGTGGATCCAGGTGGCTCAGTAATTCATAGACTATTTCCTCCTGGAACACAGGGGAGCCATTTGGATTCTTGTCTCTATCTGTGAGCTCCAGAGGCCAGTTATTCCGAGGGCCACCTCTCCCTACTGGTGAAGACTGAGGCAAAGTAGGTGTTGAGTATCTCAGCCTTCTCCTCATCCCTGGTAACTATGTTCCCCTCCAGGTCCAAAAAAGAATGGAGGTTTTCCTTGCCCCTGCTTTTGTTATTAATGTATTTATTGAAGTGCATTTTGTTATCCTTAACAGAAGTAGCCAAATTAACTTCAAATTGCGCTTTTGTTTCTCTGATTTTCCTTCTGCATGTTCTAACTATAGTGCTATACTCTTCCTGAGTAGTCAGCCCTGCCTTCCACAGTCGGTAGGCTCTTTTTTTATCTCTGATTTCCTTCAGTATCTCCCTATTTAACCAAGGTGATCGTCTTCCCCCTGGCTTGCCTTTTGGCTAATTGGTATAACCTGTTCCTGTGCACTCAAGACTTTTTCCTTGAAGCACATCCATCTCTCCTGCACGCCCCTGTTTTTGAGGAGTGTGTCCCAGGGTGTGTTCTGGATCAGTCTTCTGAACAGGTCAAAATCTGCCCTCCGTAAGTCCAGCATAGAGGTTTGATTGGTGATCCTCCTTACATCCCTGAATATTGAAAACTGTATTATTTCATGGTCACTGTGTCCCAGTTGGCCTCTGACCACTACATCTCCCACCAGTCCCTCTCTGTTTGTAAACAGCAGATCTAGTGGGGCCCCACTCCTGGAAGATTCATTTACCTGCTGGAGCAGGAAATTATCCTCCATACACTCTAAGAATCTCCTAGACTGCCTCTTCTCTGCTGTGTTGAGCTCCCAGCAGATATCTGGCAGGTTGAAGTCACCCACAAGAACAAGCGCTGGCGATTTTGAGACATCTGCCAGTTGCTTGTAGAATAACTCATCCCCTTCATCATCCTGGTTGGGTGGTCTAAAACAGACTCCTACCAGGATGTCAGTCTTGTTGTCCTTCCCCGTGATTCGGGTCCATAAGCACTCAACCCTACTGTTGGTGACCTCAAGTTCTACAGAGTCAAGAGACTCTCTAACATACAGAGCCACCCCTCCACCTCTCCTACCCTGCCTGTCCTTTCTGAAGAGCTTGTAGCCACCTATGATAGCACTCCAGTCATGCGAGTCGTCCCACCACGTTTCTGTAATGGCAACTACGTCATAGCTTTCCTGCTGCGTGATGGCTTCCAGCTCCTCCTGTTTATTGCCCAAACTACGTGCATTAGTGTACATGCACTTCAGCTGGGCTGCTGATTTTACTTTTAATTCAGTCTTATCACCCCTGGGTTAAACTTTGGAGAGCCTGAAATCAATCCCCCCCCCCCCCCCCCCTTCAGACCTAGTTTAAAGCTCTCCTGATGAGCCCTGCTAACTTATGGGCAACAATCCTTTTGCCCTGCCTAGACAGATGAAGCCCATCTGATTTAAGAAGACCAGGTAATATGGAGTTTTCCCCATGATCAAAAAAACCAAAATTTTGACCGTGGCACCAATCCTTTAGCCACCTATTGATAAGGTAGGTTTTCCTAATTCTCTCATCATGCATCTCCCCATTCATTCCAGCTACTACAGGAACTGAAGCAAATACTATCTGTGCACTTGTCCCATGGACTGATCTACCCAGTGCCCTGAAATCCTTTTTGATTACCCTGCCACTTCTCCTATTAATATCATTACTGCCAGCCTGGATTACCAACAGTGGATAGTAATCTGAGGTCTGAATTAGCTCAGGAGGTCTCGTACCAATGTCCCTTACCCTGGCCCCAGGAAGAGAACAAACCTCCCTTTGGGTTGGGGCCGGCCTACATATAGGGCCCTCAGTTCCCCTCAAAAGGGAGTCACCAACTACAACTACCCTTAGAAGATATAACTTAAAGAAGATTTTGCTGTACTAACAATAACACTGCTGTTGACTTTTGATCAAAAGACTAAAATGAAAATAAAACATAGAAAAGAACAATCATGAAAGTAAAAAAGTAAAAATCATGCAACATATCAACCATTTCCATTTCTGCTCATTCTTCCTCTAATCTATGAAAAAGGACCAGATCATCCTGAGATGCTAGACGGGCATGTGCCACACTCTTCAGATTGTGAGAAGAGCAAGAAAGCTGTTTCTGTTACCTGTCCTTATTTTACTGAATTGTATCTCAAGTTGATGAGCAAATTCATCAGTAAGATTTCCTGCATGGCAGTGCTGGGGGCTCTGTCTCAGTGCAGTATTCTAGGTTTCTGATTAAGGACCACCAAAGGGAACCTCGGGTGCTGGAGTGGGTAAAAAAGCAGCAAAATACTGCAAGCACAGACAGGAGAAAACTTGGATTTTAAGCAGGGGAAACGCGGTCTATTTAACTGTAAATTGAAGACAGACATTTGATAACCAGAAATGTGGTAAGTGAATAAGTTAACTTCTTATACCAGCACTTTAAAACTGTTTCAGCTTCTGAACTGCAGTCAGGAGAAAATCTAGGGTATCTCAGATTTCATTTGTCTTAGATTTTCAGTGCATTACAGGTTCTAAACTGAAATAAAAGCCTGGTGATGCAATGTCTGGAAAAACAAAATCCTTCCCTACAAATGAATTACTGCAGCTTCTGCTTGGTTTTCAGCTGGGAAGATGGTAACATCTTTTATTGGAGGATTTATAAATATCTTTAGAAAAATGTTGGGATCATAAATGGACTCACCCACACATAAGCGTTTGTTTTATTTTTAAAATGAAAAGAAATGATGGCAATGTGAAGTTCATTATTCATCTGGTTGTTTTTTCTCAGGTGATTAATAACTTCACAAATATTTTCTGCAGTACATAAAAATGTCCCAATAATCTATGAGTATCTGAGCTATAGATCTACAAGTAAAATGCAGATAAGCTTGCACAAAAGATACTGTAAAATGAATAATAATAAATGTAACTACTGATCTGTTGAAAAACTAACAAAAACCTGCCTGTAAGCAAAGCTAAATCTGCCTAGAAGACAAGTGAGTTTTAGGCTTAAAGTTCCTCCTTGTATTTAAACGCTCTGAGTGCACGACTCTTACTGTCATAGGAAATTCAGCCAAGACATCATGAGTCAGCTATTCTTTTTAAGAATGACTTGCCTATCTGCCAGACAGTATTACTATGCATAACCTGTTCCATACAGATATGCTGCTGTAGCTATAAAATAAAAATGTCAAAAAGCCACAAAAAACAGACTTTGAAAACAACAGTGAGCTTTCTCCAGTGATACAATGTTGGTGACCAGCAGACAAAACCAAAATTGGTGTACTACAATGTAGGAATTTACTTTGGTTGTTTTTTTAGCTAGAGAAGTGTTTTTCCAGGTTTGCAGAAGAAATCAAATTTCTTTTTCCTTTTAGACCTAATAGCTTGGCACTTCTAAGGCAATAATCTTGTAATGTACTGGCTTGGATATAATTAAAAGGTCTATTAATCTTCATTCTGCAGGACATAAGTAAGATTATCTGTTATTAGTCAAAAAGACACCCTGGAACCTCTATTATAGAGCTTCGTAAATAGACCTCTGGTCAAAACAAGACTAGGCTATTGGCAGGACATATTCAACCCTGGAACTTAGTTCTGCCTTTGATCTGACACAGACTTATTTTCTTGGCTTTCAGAACACCCTGTAATGCTTATCAGCTCTCTGCACCATCTACAGAGTGTGTGGAAAGCATAAACCACGACTTATATAAGGGATTAACACTTTGCTAAAATTGTTGACCAAGCCTGGAGTTATACAAGAAAATATTTTCCTGTTCCTCTGAAGTTTAAAAAAATAAACAAATCACTCTGTGCTGTCAGAAATGGAAAAAAAAAATCCTAAGAGATACAAGATGAAAAAAAGTCTTGTATCTAACTTTTTTCCTACAAGATAGAAAACGTATGCTTTTGAAAAAGATGATCATTATCATGGTCATCAGGTTTGCCTGGAACAGATTCAGTTTCTGATCCAGGTAAGAGAAAGTATGGTCATGAGAATGGACTTCCATATTCCAGATAAAAGTAATTAAATAACTTTTACCATTTTTACTTTATATTTAATTTTAGAGCGTTTGTGATGAATGTTCCACAAAAACTAATTGACTAGAAAATATCATAGGAATTTTCAGCAAGAACCTTGAATTAAATGAACTTCCAAACAGTTCAAACCCAGATTTTAAACTGGAACCGACAGATGCAGCAGCAGTTAATTCAAAGTGCGCCACATTAAATTAAACTTTTAGCGAAGTGGATCGGCACCAGAGCTTTAGTATTCAGAAGTGACAAAGAAATTACTTGTCTCTGAAATCTGAATGATAGTTTTCGTAAAATTAAAAGTTTGATCATTTTAACAGAGGTAAGAATTTCCACTGCAGAAGTTCTGTAAGTTGTTTCATTTTCATAAGTACACTTAGAAAAGCAAAAATATGAACTCCACAAATTCTTAAAATTAAATTTAATAGCAAAAATTAAAATGCTGCTTTTTCATTTAGAATGTTTTCCACATGTTTTCATACAAATGGAAAGAGCATCTCAATTGCTGAAAGAATTTTCATGTCTTAAAAAATTGACAGCTATTCCATCCTTTATACTGTTGAATTAATCAAAGGTGTATTGATGTTTTGGTGCATAGGCAACAGGGTAAAACAATACAGACAAATTATTTCCTAAGCTTATCATTACTCTTCTCACTTTGTAAAAGAAAATGACACAGAATACTGAGGTCTGTGGACAAGCAGCTTGGTGGCTGAAGGTACATATATTTTGGAATTAAGCAACTCTCTCTATGCCTCAATAGACCATATTCCTTAGAAAAATGACTGACTGGCGGTCAGGCCCCTACAGCTCATATTAGGTCTGAATAATATTATTATCTTATTATTTTTCCTCCTATTTATAAGATTAAAACACTCCTACTTTTGCACCCTAACCCATGTGAGAACATAAAAAGTACACAATGCAAAAGGCTGGGGCATAAATGTATCTGTCTCAGCTTCTCATCCAACACTATAATAGGAGAAAAAAAAATATATATATGGTTGAGAAAGCTAGGAACCAGCTGACTGAGGCTGGACACAATTTAAAAACTGATGGCTCACCACAAAGAACACTGGCCAAAACATTTCTGGAGTTAAATAAAGAGATCTGCAGCTACATGCCTTCTTTGGATACCTCAGAGGCCAACCATGGTCAGGCAATAACCAGAACCTACTGCATTCAAGGACCAAACTAGACAAAATGGACACAAGTGTCTGAGCTTGCGTGTACCCACTCCGCTCAAATTTATTCTTCATTATGCTCTGCAGTACTTCCACTGAAGAAAATATCAAAGAAACCACATGCACATATTTTTATAACTAGAACACAACCTAGAGTATGCTCCTACACCTAAAGCCTCTCTAAGCCCTCCTGAACTAAAAAGAATGAACTTAATGATTGTTAATGGTCATTAAGGAGAGTCTTCATATCTTTGAGATGACACTCAAAAGTCATCTTGTGGCTATATTAAAAATATTAAATAATAGTACCACCATTTCCAATATAAATAGCTATGAAAACATTCCAAATGTCACGCTTGTTGCTTTCTATACTTAACATATTAACGATTTTGAAAACAGATGTTATGTCATGCTCACACTAAGCAGGTTAGTAAAACATGTGACATTTTAGTAATTTTTCAATATATGAGGAGAAATCAAGTGCCAAAATCCCCTAGGAGTACTTTGGCTACAACTAATTGCAACCTACATTTATGAAGAGGAAGAAAACAACTGTCAAAATCTTCATCTAAAAGTTTTGAACATCAACACACAGAGAATTCTCTGAATTAACAGCAATTTTTTTCCCATGTGTTCACAAAGTTCCCTTCTCAAAGATTACTCTTTTAAATGGCTCCTGCTGTCCTTGCTCTATTATGTGGGTGTAATCCTAATTTACTAAACCCCAGTGTTTTCTGTCAAAGAATCTGCATCTTTGTGGAAGTCTTGCCAAAACCAGAATTTTCCAGTCAACTTCAAGCATGCGGGAGATGTTGTGACACACACATTTTCATACTTCATGGGTTAAAAAAAAAATTTAAATGCATAAATCAGAGAAATAAATTTGAACATCTACCAATTGCATCTACCAGGAAAAAATCCAGATAAAAATATGTCTTAATGTAAATTAGCTTCTACTAGAAAGTAAAGCATTACACTAGCTGGCAAACAGAAATAAAAGATCTTTAGCTTATCACTCCAGCAGACTGTCTGCTAAGTAGAGTCTTCTAACAAAAATTCAAGTAAAAAACTACCACTATGCTGTTCACAGATTTTCTCTATTGACTGTAAGTAGATGTTTCTCAGTCATGCATTGTGGTTCCATGGGGTTGACTGTTTCCTAACTATTTGCTCTGTAAGCAGCAGAAAAAAATGCCTCTATTAACTATAACACAAATCAGCTGCAATTTGTGTACTGAAAATGAAACTTTCTCAAACTATAGGTGTGAGATCTTAGCTACAACTGCCCCAATTACAACAGCTACACAATCCGGTAGAACTTTATTGCCATTTTCCCCTTAGATCACCTACATTATATCAGCCGGTCTTTGGTTTCCTCTACTTCAAGAAATTCACTTTTCCTACTCGCTATCAGCAATGGGTTTTTTTTTAAATGTGCTGTTTTTTTCATGTGTGCTTACACCTGATCACAGCTGAATTTACTACATATATGTAAATAAATTAATATATCCCTGACATAAGGACACACAATGCTGTGATTTGTCTCAGTGGACAAATAATTCAGAATTTTGATGAATTAAGGAGGATGTTTAGGAGTACGCGCATGTGACCCAAATAGCAACTTCACAGATCACGAAATGTAAAAACTATTAAGCAAAATGCAGTATATTTTGAATCTGTATATCTGTGTATGTAAGTATGTATATGTACACATATGTGTGTACATATATATATCAGTATTTCTATAATGGAAGAAAACTTTCTGTCTACAACATACAAAAGAGAACTTGCTGAATGTATGCAAATGCACTGAAAGAATTGCCTTAATAAAAAACGTCATCCTTCAAAACTTTTTCAGAATTTCTTTTAGAGTTTTCGGTAAGCCTTGCATGAGTCATTGGTGTAGCATCAGGAATGAACTGTGTTCCATGCTACCACGCACATCTGTGATGTTTCGCCATGCTCTGCCATCTTACAACATTTCAAATAAAAGCTCTTTCAAAATCCTGCCAGTTTAAAGACTCCAGTTGGCTTCAGAGCAATCATGATGCATCCAGACTATTCCTTCTCTTTCTCCTTTCAGTACCATCTCAGACAATGAGGTTTTATGTAATAGATGTAGTCCCAAGAAAATGGAAGGGATTATGTGTGAGGTTTTTATTTTCTTTCTAAATGGCCATTGCCCATTTCAAATGTGCATTATTTGGACTAAGCAAAATAAAATGGCCTTTCTTTAAGGTTATCTTCTGCAGTTGAATGTGTAATCAAAAATAGAAAGAAATACAGAGAAGATAATCTTAAAAGCCCTAACATTCAGCTTTGATTTAGCCTCTGACCTTTATGCTCTTGTGCACCAGCATAATTGCAGCTGTAAATACGAAGTATCTCTTTCAAACCAAAGTACAAAATCTGTTGTCATCATAGGATCGTTATTTCAACCTTAGAAATAAATCACTGACTACAGCAGATAGTATGAGGGTTCATACAACTCGATTGCATTTGTAATTCCAGATATACTAGGAATTAATATATTGGTTTTTTGTTGTTAATTCAGGAATTATTTTCTTCACCCACAGTACAACAGGCAAAACCACTGCTGTGAACAAAATACTCACTTTATATATTTACATATTTACATAGTTACATAGTTACATATTTACATATTATATATTTATATATTTATATTGTAATTTTTTTTTTAAAGTCTTTCCTGTTGCTTTGTTTGGGACAGAGTATGGACCATTTACCAAGGAGAATCACAAAGCATTTTTAAACTAAAGAAACCTCAGTGTTTATATGAACCTCTTGCCTTATGCACACCTAGGTCTTTCTTAATCAAAAGTATGCGCAGGAAAACTTCACCTGTCTTGCCCGTTGCTTTGCACTATAAAAGGGCCGAACTACCCAAGCTAACTAGCCTTTGGGGATGATCTGTAGTTTAGGGGTAGGACTTCTGGCCTATGATTTAAGAAGGTCATTTTCACTGAGCTAGTAATTTCTTGTAAAATCAGATTTCTAATGGCTGTATCTGTGCGCAGTGCTTATAGACAAGGTTTTCATTTAAAAGTTCATAGCTACAAGCACATAAAGGAGGGTCATGAAGCCTTTGTGGTTTTAGGGGGCTAAGATGAAGACACCATTAACAACAACTGAAATGCAATGCAGTGCTCTCTCTGAGCAGAATATTCGTACCCAGTTCCACAAAGCTATTAGTATAGTTGTTTTAATATGATATTTGGGAAAAACAGGACATTTATATGAACTTTAAGTATAACCTTAGGAGTGTCTTTTTAATTTCACCTTGGCAAGACCTTTCTGTGAATGCTTGCTAGGAATCAGTCAAAGACGAAAAATACTTAAGGTATTGTCACTCTAAAAAATGTAAACTTTCAATTAATGCCTGTGCATTTTAAATATAAAGATTTCTGTGAGAAAAAATAGATATCATAGCAAATTTCAAATGATGTTCTTTCACTGAGTTATCAGTGAAATCTATAGAATCATAGAATGGTTTGAGTTGGAAAGGACCTTAAAGCCCATCCAAGTTCCACCCCATACCCTGCCATGGGCAGGAACACCTCCCACCAGACCAGGCTGCTCAAGACCCCATCCAGCCTGGCCTTGAACACTTCCAGGGCATCCACAGCTTCTCTGGGCAACCTGTGCCAGTGTCTCACCACCCTCATAATGAATAATTTCTTCCTAATGTCTAATCTAAATCTTCTCTCTTTGGATTTAAAGCTGATCACCCTCAATCTATCACTACATGCCCTTGTAAAAAGTCCCTCACCAGCTTTCTTGACGATATTAATACCCTAACATTTTTTTCACCAAAGACATGAAATATTAAAAACATATCTTTACATTAGTAGTGTTTTGTTCTGTAAGCTCTGGGTACCATATCTACATACTATCAGAAAACAATGCAGTTGCTTTAGAAGGTTTGCAGTGTTGGTGCTTGGTCTAAAAAAACCCACAAAATCACATAGGAATAAATAATTTGCACAGGCACAAGCCCATTTCTTGTTCCAGTATTTACCAATTATGGCATAAATAACTGTCTTAGACTTTCACTGTGTAAAGCACTGTCTGGAGAACATTTGTGAAAACAGCATTTACTCTTGAGCATCCACGGTGACAGCACATGCAGCATGCAGACAGCTGACACCCTACATGACAAGTTCAAACTTTTCCACTAGTTTACAGTTCAATATTAGTAGAAACCAAGTCACCTGTCAGTGGAGCTGCATTTTCATATTTTCTCAATTTGTTTCATTTTTGGCCCATGGAAGTCCTTTAGAGCAAACCTGAGAGCAACAGGATACCTTAGTCCTGTGTTGGCCCATCAGCTACAACCAGGAATGCTTTTTTATTTCGTGGATGTGGGGCATACAGACAAAATTAAGATGTAATTTTCCTGTTAATGGTAGCAAATATATCAGTTGGCCACATAAAGAATATCTGTTTGCTCTACAAACTTTGCTTTGGCTACATTCTCACTGACTCATGCAAATGATTTGTTACTTGTTATGCACATCTGTGTTTCCTCAAATATTTTGGAATATTGCAGGAATATCCTTCTTTTATCTTTGGTATTTGCACAAGTTTATGTTCACTTACTCTTCTTATCCAACCCACTCCGACCTCTCATAAAATCAACAAAAATAATTTATGCCAAATAAGACAAAAAGGACTTAATAAATTTTTACCAGGCACTGAAAACCTGTTGACAAGTACCTAAGGTACATCTAAGTCACATCATATGCATCTTAGATTTATCGCTATGACAGTAAGAAGTGTACTGCATATCAAATATTGCATTTCATTTGCTCATAGTGTTCATAATTTCTCATGTTGCATATCAGAGAAGGCAGGCTTATTCCTATACAGCAGACAATTTAATAATCCTGGAGAAATATGGAACCAACCTTTCTGAGAAGAAAACACTGAACTAAAACAAATCAGAGGGGACTTGCCAGTATTTTTAGTACTACTTTGTGTAGAGCTCTGCAGTATATACTTCTATCTGCTCAAACTCCTGCAAGGGCTAAACCTTTTCTAAATATCAAATATTTTTTATATATCAAGTCAATAAGAAGGGATATGATGTTTTTCTCTCCCTAAATGCTGATGATTTTATCTCTACCACGTTCTACCCCACTTCTTCTACGGGTGTCTCTGCATGCATGCAAACAAGATTCACAACTATGTACACAGTCCAACTCTAGCAGACATATTGCCAGACTATCGTAAGATATTATTCTTTCACTAAGAGCAAACTCAAAATAGCAGCAATTCAAAACTGTACATATATGACCTATGCTTAAGCTTGTCTCTTATCTGCAAAAAACAGTGAGACACACACCTTCTTCTGCCTTTTGCAGGTGTGAACTCAAATTAGTCTTGTTTTCATGGGCTCCAAAGTGGAATCTGTTGTGTCTTACTCTCAGTTCCCCAAAGCACACCAATTAGCCCTGCATATCTCTTGTTACACCACTATAGTCTGAGACAAAACTAAGAGTTATTGTAGTAGCTACACCAGCAGCGACAGACAATAAAAGGTTTAGCTCCCACAGTTGCTCAATTACAAGTATCTCATCAGACTATCTGTTTATTTCATGATTTGTTTCCAAAAGTTTTACCAATGAATTATAGGAATGAAAAAATCTCTTTGTGCATATTGCAGTCTGCTTAATTATGTTAAGAATTAAATTCTGTTTTTTTTCTTCACTGAAGAGTATACCCAGCAGTATACTTCTTAAAGGGAAGTATTTAAAATGTTACCGTAGCTATTTTTGACTTACTGCTTAAAATGTGTTGCTTGCTATAAGCTCACCAGCATAAACCATCCTGCAGAGATCTGATTATGACGACACCCATTTGCACTTAAATACAGATTAGAAATATGTTAGCATACCCAGAAATTAAATATATAGAACTGCAATTGATCATTAAGGTAACAAACGTAGATGCAGTAAATAAATCATAAAATCATAGAATGGTTTTCATTGGAAGGGACCTTTAGACCGTTCAGTTCCAACCCTCATGTCATGGTCAAGGTCACCTACCACTAGATCAGACAGCTTAGAGCGTCAAGAGGACAGAGTAACATGCTGTGACTGGTTTCCCCAACATCAAACTGATTGTCTCAGAATCACACCTTTTTCCCCAAGTTACCTGTGTTGAACTGGTGAATGCTCAGGCTCCACTAGTTTCATAATTTTGCTCCTCTTTTGACATGTAACTGTTAGATGCGTTTCAATGTGGAATATTTACAGTGTATTTAGCTTGCCTGATTTAAAATAGTGGCATCTGTCTCTTCAGTGATTGTACAAATGCAAAAAGAGATGAAACCTTGCAGATTGTTTGCCTACTTACTCATAAAATCCAATTAGCAATAGATGACTCCACTGCCATGGATGCCTTGAGCACTGCTTTCAAACTACCTGCCCAAAATAATGCAGCAGCTCTTATTATTAAAATAATATATCTTCCCCCTACTTTCAGCAAGTAGGTGTTCATGATCTTCATGAAATATCACGGAAGGAATGGAAAGACTTCGAAAGTTCTGCACTAGAGGAACATTGGTGCCACAAAAACATCAGATACCTATCTGGAAAGTGATGTTCAGCAGCAAGATGGTGGCCTCTGCATAGAGTTGCCATCCACATGCAGAGGCACATGGAGAGGAGGGGGTAGACTGCTAGCATCCCTCATACCTCCAGCATGGCCAATCATGCATGCTTTGACAAACATGACAATTAGGATCCTAGGCTTCACGTTGGTGTGATTGAGATGGATGAAAGGATGGGAGGCAAGAGGACAGGTGGTAAAGACACTTAAATGGAAACCTTTGTTTATTATAAGGGGTGAAATACCCACCAGAAAATTATAGTGGAGTGTTTGCAAAATTAATCAGGCTGCTACCATTTCAAAGCAGACTAGTTATCTTAATAGCAATTAGTTTTCAAGGTAGGTAGGTTGCATTGGATTTTTCTGTAGTAAGACTAATTTAATTTTCAACATGAGTCTGACACCTGTGTTACTTTTCATTGGTAAAATGTTTAAAGTTTCTGCCTTTTTTTTTCCTTGGAAGTGACATACTTACATTATAAAATCAATAAGCACCTCCCGATACCCTTATGTATCTGATAAATTCCACAAGTTTTAGCATGGCAAACAGGAGTGCTAAGGTATGGATTGAAGCTATTGAGCAAAATCTCTCCATAAATTTGTAAACAAATACAGATGCCATTAAAAGCAACATCTTTTTCCCATCTATTAAGAGTAATTCTGATTTCATTTCTATTCTGACAGTGTGACGAGTGCATGTCTGCTATGTATCATACCTCTAACATGATGCATCAGACCAATGAGTCTGAACATCATGTAAGACTTTAAATGTATGTTGCAAAAACAACAGCCACCACTTTACCCTCTGTGATGCAGCTAATCATGAATAGCTCATTAGTTATTGCAATATGTTCATAACTCACAGAGGAAGCCAGCAGCAGCCACAAGTCACTTGAAGCTTCTGAAAGGAAATCCAGACCTTTTTAAATTAATTCACCTGCCAGGGAAATCAGCAACCTAGTTTTCCGGCAAAGGGGTGGACAGCAGACTGAGGAAAAACTTTGGTCTGCAAAGCTGGCCAAAAGCAGGTAACATAACTTTTGCCGGGTGCTCTGAGAACCTCACCAAGTTTTTCTGCATGAATCTGATTTTCCAGCCAGTAGTCCCTTCAGACTCAGATCCTTTCAGAAAGGTAGAGTTGCCGAAAATACTCAGTAGAACACCTAGATTCTGTTTGTGGAAACTGCTTAGGATACAGTAAGACCTGCGGGTACATATACTCAAAACCAAAAGAAAATTGAATCATTGGTAGACTTTATTCAATATGTAGGATGGATAAAGCATATATAATAATTGTTAAGTGTGTCTAAAACTCAGTAAAAATAAAACCAAATGAATTGACAATATTATTATAAGAAGTTAAATATTTTTTATAATATTTCTGTATTTGTTGAAATTTATAAAAATGTGTATTTGCACAAATATGTACTAATTTGGAAATACGTATAACAATACAAAATAAATATGATGAAAAGGTTAAACCCTAAAGTAAGAGATCTAAACAGGTATACACATAACAATTTGTATTATCCATGTAATATCCATTGATCCACTGTACAAATCAACCCTTTCATTCTAGGGGAAAAAAAAACCCAAACCTCTAGAAAAAATGTCTTTTAGGTAACATTTCTTTCTCCTTCACACAACAACAAGAACAGACAATATATAAACAACTGCTTATTCTTTATTGGGTGGACAAGCTCTTTCTTCCATGCCGATTTCCTACTGCCTTTTTTGCTCCGTGTAAGGTTCCCCCACAACTACTGCAGCAGCTTATATTGTCACGACAGAGCCTCAGGCATCCAGTGTTTCCTCATAAAACCTTAGTCTAAATCATAAATTTTTGTTACTGAGAGTTTCAGCTAATATAAAGTCCTTTCACCTCAATTAGAGTGAAACAGAGTAGAGTGGAAAATACATCAGCTGCTGTGTAAGCACGAGATCTCCATGAGTTCTCGCAAAAACAACTGAAGGTCTTCTTGCATGAAGTTACTCTTCAGTATATGTTACAGTGCTCATGATTCTAAATTCACTCAGCTGTGTTTCCTGTGATATTTTTAATCCAGCACTAAATTCTGTATGTCATCTCTATTTGTATAGTTTGCTATTACAATGACACTTTACAAGCCCTATTAAAGCAGGTGCATTTAGTAGTGGTTTTGATAGTACTAAAGTCGTTCAGACTTGAGTAGTCAGATATGAAATCTCTGTATTTTTTCCCTCGTTAACAGTTATAGTGGACATAGCTAATTATGTTTTGTGTCTTGATTACTTTCCCATTAATAAGCTACAAACACATTTGGATGTTGCAGTAAATTAAGCTTTTTGCACACAGCTTGCTATCAGCATCTTGCTTATTCTGCAGTCATTTGTTTAGAAAGGCTGAAAAATATTGTCATTTCTACAAATCATAGCTACTGTCAGTACCTTTAAAATGTCATTAACCATCAGTAACATTTTAAAATTATTCTGTGGAAAAACATTTTTGTCCATTTACACAATAGCTCTTCTGTTCCTGTATGAAGTAAACTCCTGTGCAATTTTACTTAATAACAGAAACAATATTGTGAAGTTCGCTTGACGCTACCACACAAAATGGAAATTTAAGAGTTTAGAAATATTGATAATGAAACAATTAAGTAATGACATAAAATGGGTTGTTTTCCTGGCTACTTGCTTAATTGCTTATGTAGGTAATTAATTCTATGGTGAAGGTATTTCATCTATTTAATGCCAAATACATCACAGTTTTTAAGAAAAATACATAAAATTTGAAAGAGGAAGACATACACATAGAGGATTTACAAGATATAAGGAAGCCCCTTGGCAGACCTCCAGTACTTATCACCCTTTTCTAATGCAGTCCTCCGTGTCCACCTGACAGTGCCTTAGGGACTTTTTCAGTTCAGTGGTATGGATGAAACCAGTAGATCTGCTAAAACCAAATTTCGAATAGCTCTAACTATCCGTCCACACTTACTATCTGTACATATCCTCACAAATAGCTCCTACAGTCCTTTGTGGACAATGTGGTGTTAAATTTGGGGGGGGGGGGGGAAATACTTAATATAACAAAATAACACAACTGTCTGCCTTTTTTTTTAGCATGACAATTGAAATCAAGTACAGTTAATTGAAGAGATCTGTAATTTACAAATGATACTATTTTAAAATCATGACATTGAATTTATTTTTATGAATTTCCTTTTAATCTGTGAAATACTGGGGGGATGCAATGCAAAGTGACTCAACATCAAATTATCTAGAAAGAATCTCATACAGAACCTCTCTTCCAGTTTTAAAGACCACATTGCCTAGATGGCTGAAATGCAACACCCAAATGAGATTTACAGTTCTCTGTAAAACTGAGGAACAGATTCAATTTCAATAATCAATTGTAATGCTTTAACTTTTTTTGTGCATTGAAGTTAACTTGCTTACATCTTTCAATGCAAGAAATAAAATCTAATTCCCAGAGTTCAGTTCTTGTCTCGGTCAAAAACAAATGGAAAGGCTCATGTGATGTAGGAGGACTGCAATTTAAATTGATTAGCCACTACTTCCACCTTCTGAGTGAGCTTCCATAATAGATGACAGATTTTTTTGAATCACGGAGCTAGATGTAGCTCAATATGACAACAATTATTTCCAAGTGCTCCGTTTTTTTCCTGGAATGATATTATTCCATTTAAAGTTTGACTTTTCAAAGGGTCAAAAAATAGAACACCTTCACTTCAGTCTTGCTCATATAGAGGGGCTCGTTATTATTTCAGTAGAACAAAATACAGATAACATTTCATCCGAAGAGTGGAATGCAATCAGAAAATTTTAAAAATTACAGTGGAAAAAGAAGAAAGATTGCACCCTCCCCATGTGCATCTGCAGAAATATAAAGTAACTTGGACACATAAAATTCTCAAAAGACTTTTTCTTTATTCTCTTATGTTTTATTTATGACGTATATTTTATACGGAAAATTGTCTTAGAACTACAAAAAAAATATTTTTCTTATACATATACAGTTGTATTGCCTTAGCAACACAAAACTACATAAAGTAGGATAGGGAATAAAGAAAATAAAGGGAATCATGTTACAACTGTCTGATAATAGGCCCCAAAGAAGTCTCAAATGCTCGTAAATGAGAGATTTAATTTTTACGATAAAAAAACTTTTTAGGACTATGAATTATTTCTGTGAACCTTGGAAATCAAGTCTTCTATACTCCTCTCAAATAAAACCAATCCCCTTTATGTATTTTGGTCCGGTAATTCATATCAGTGTACATTTTGGAGGCAGAGAAAAGAAAAACAATTTGGTAGCAGATGCCGTGAAAAATTGTGAGCCACTAATATCGGAACTGGTAGCTGTTTTAAACCAGCTCTAAGGTTTATTTTCAGTCAAGTACTCCTCCCAGTGGTGACAGATCTGCAGGTAGGAAACTTGGAAGCTTCTCTAAGGAGAAAAACAAATGTATAATTTGTTTGGTATCATTTGTTTGTTAGTCAACAAGCACCTCTCTGCTGATGGATAGTCTGTCATTCCCATTAGCTCATTTGGATTTGGCTTATGTTCTCCCAATGTGTAATCCACCTATTTGTGATGTCCGCATTCTTCGATTGAGATTCACCTCATTCCTCATACATGTAGTAGCGTCCAACATGTATTTATATAAGGAAGGAAGCCATGGTATTTCTAGACACCCTGTGAATGTGGATGAAGAACCTTGGCAGACTGAGTGTCGATGAGAGACACTGAAAACAATATGGGTTTCTTCCATGGTTTCACTTGTATGCTGCTCTCAACTACGTGCCCGCTGTGCTCTGAGGTCCCTACCAAGTTTAGAGGCATCTGTACTTTGCAAATTCAACTGATTGGTGAGTTTCATATTCTCAATATTGCATATAAGTTATTTAGCTAATCATTAAACCCCCTCTCAAAATCTCTTACTTTTATTTTTCGGCTCCATGAAACAACGTCAGCTGAAGCTGTATGGTGTTTCTCCAAAAACCAAGCCTTAGCTATTCCTCCAACATGCTATTGAGATTTCTAAAAGTTCAGGATGCTCAGCATTATGTAGCAAACCACAAACCTGAATCGTCAATATTTGTGTATCTGCTATGTAGCAATAGTGTTTCAGTTCAATGTAACTGAAGTATAAGCAAGAAAAACTAAAGGACATTGCAAATTAAGGTCAAGAAACACAAATTCAAATAAAGGAATATGCAGTGAGGGTCTGTTCCTATATATTTATAAATACTGTATCAAGCCTTTGTAGAATTTCTGATGTTGCCAAAGAGTGATTATTAACCATCTACAGCAAAGCCTTTAAAAAAGCATTCTGATAAGTTTTCTTAAGATAGGTCTAAATACTCTTGCTTTTGCCATGAGAAATAAAAGATCTGTGGTTTTTACAGAGATGTTTTCCTTTTACCAGCTATATATAGAATTAATTCCTACTTGTGAAAATATTTTTGTGCTTAATTATACAACAAAGAAAGACTAGGTTCAAATAGGATTAATACATCTTGTGGTTAATTAAACATGAAGCTTCTAAGGAGATCACTCGAACAACAAAAGCAATTAAGATTTGGTTCTGTATCATTTGACATAATTAGGCAGGAATTTCTTGGAATCACAAGGACTAACTTCTAGAGCATGCGTTCCTTTGAAGTAACATATCTGACTTATTTTAGAGAAAACTATCAAATGTGAGTACAAGCACTGTCAACTCAGATACATGGTTAGCTTTGTCCCAATGTCAAAGATAAGTGAAAGATTAAAAAACATGACTCCATTCTGAGAAAATCTGCCTCTATTTCTATCTCTATGCCTGTTGAGTAAGTCTTAGTTCCTGTGAGTAGGTGTGTGTATAGACACTCAAAAGCCCCAAATCGGTGAGGATGCTCCAACAAAAGCCTGTTTTGACACTATGTTATGAGTCTCAAGGTGCTCTTGAGCAAGACCCAGATAATTGAAGCAATGTTTAGTAACAGTATTTTTGTGTCTACTGTGATTTTCCTTTGAAATTATCTTTCTCTTTTTCTCACCTTTTCTGCTAAGATATTTCTCTTATGTCATGTTTCCTGACAGGGAAACTGCTCTTGAGTTACTTGAGGACCAAGCAGGATGAATGTTATTAAGCAGAGTGTAAAGAGGGTCTTGCACGATACATTGTATGTAGATTCGCCCTAGTTAACATGTAAACCAACACCAAGATAAGCCAAGCTATTAAGTATTCTGCTGAGACCAACACTAGATTACGAGTAGCATGATGAAACCATGGAACACATGAAACCGCGAAATACACGAATGAAGATTCAGAAACAGCAAGAGAAATGTCCATATGTGATGTTTTAACATACTGAGATAGGACTGTTTCCTTTTTCTGCTCACTGACAGGTAAATGTTATGTGTTTTCCCCTCCCCTGAAGAAGGTTTCAAGGTTGTCTGTTGCCTTCTAATTTAGATCAATTTGAGGATCCGTTACCACCACTACTTCTTTGTGTATGTGTCTCAATTTCATTATTTACTCATCAAAAAAGATACAACCTTTGTTCACTATTTGCCAAGCTAGGAACCAATCTGTTCCTATCTACTTCATGTAGGGAACAGAACAAGAAAATGAATAGCAGATTTTGTACAAACATGTTCTGAAGTCAACCAGAATCTCACAACACAGCTTCATGGCGTTTTTAAAGTGGCATAAAGAGTAAAATCATACAAACGCAACATTGAGAGGCCTATTCCAAGAAGAAAAGCTTTCCGAGACCTTGGTATATTTTACTCATGAGATCTTTAGATACATGAAGAAAATATAAGTGTCTTGCTTAGTCAAGAAATAACATTTGGGAACAAACACATAGGGCTAATAAAAACACCACATTCCAGTTTATACAGCATCAAGCCATCAGAAAACAGAACTAGTTTCAGTTCCACTCTGTTATTTCACTTTCATCCTGCACAGGCTTTTGTTTCACCTGTTTTTCTATCAAGCATATTTTGCTACTTAAAGATACTTGACCTTGTTAAAGTTGCTTCATTTCTCTCTGCCGTCAGCATTTTCTTTGTCTTGTTGAGACTGAAAGTATTGTGGAGCAACAACTATGTCCAATTCTGCCTCAGTCTAAAACTAATATAGATGTAGATACAAAAACAATGAACAGTTTTATTAGGAAAAAGTGGATGCTATTTTGAAACACTGCCATGGAATAAGAAAACACAAATAAGAAATGTATTTGCACTCTATATCTGAATTCCTACCTAACAGACGAAGCAGGGAATATGACTCACTGAATGAGTATTGCATTGTGCAATGAAATATTTCTCTCCTATAAAATCTTTACCATACTAATTTTCAGTTCAGATGGACTCTTCCTTCTGTACTTGTTTTTGAAGGCATCATCATACAAATTTTTATTCCAGGAAATAATCATGTTGTATTTATTTGTTGGCTATTTCCTGGACACCATGCAACAAAGAGCTTCTGTACTCTGCCTGTCCTTCTAACGGTGTCTTTGCAGGTGGCCAGAGTAAAATCAATGTTTCTACCAAGGCCCTAGACTTCACTAGCTAAGTGATGAAATACAGCCTAAATACAGCATTGAAAAGGCAAAATTTTATGCTGCCTTATTTAATTTCAAGGCTTAAATTCCATTACCACAATAAACATTTTAAGAATATGAATTTCATAAGAAAGCTTTGCAAAGTCAAAAGCAATTTAGGAAGGGCAATATTGAAATGCACAATTTAGTAACATTATTAATGTGTATAATGCATTTAACTTGAAATGATTTGGGGGAAAAACTGGGTTAGAGAGTGACCTCTGGAATGGCCATCAAATATCTGCTGGCAGGTAACCGTGACTTGGAAATCAAGGTATGCCTTTTAATATCATTTCTCTAAGCTAAGTGTTTGTTAGTAGTGTTAAAAAAGCACTGGCAACACATGGAGAGACCAGATTAAAAAAAAAAGAAGAAAAAAACTTGCTGTTCATCCTGAGCTGCAGACACTATTCTAAAAGCAAATATTTATGATCTAGTTGCAAATTTACGTCTATAGTTTGCTGGCAAGTGAAGAAGTTGGTAAAATGACCTGTTTGTCATTCTACTGTTGGCAGTGCAAAGTAGGTAAATTCACAGCATGCGTTTAGAATTGGCTATCTATTTATTTTCGTCTTTCACTAAACCACTCAGAGGTTCTTGCCATTACTGCCCTATTCTACCTATGGCTGCTTTTTATAGGGAAATCTCTCTACAGCGAGTTTCTGGCAAAGTAGAGGAAGGGAAAGATCCATATTAATAATTTAATCACAATGTGCCTTGTGATGTTGCTGCATCCTGTGAACTAACAGAGTGTATGAACAGAGTATTACCCTATGTGGCTTCTCATTGAGGTAAAAGTGAAAAAACAAGGAGATGCCAAAACTGAATGTCTAGGTCTTTCAAGCAGAAATTACAGCTGTTTTGCCGAGAAGCACAAGAAAAGAAAAAGATGACTGGAGTTCAAAACATAAAATGACCAATATTGACCAATCTTGCAGGATAGAAATCATGGCATAAAGAATGGTTGGTCTCTGCAGAACTTGTATTTTGCCATCTGAAATCTGAGAACACAGATATCTGCATTTCAAAAATTATAATTTAAAAACAGTACCAGGTTTACATCTGAAGAATAAGAAACCTTTTGCTGCCATACACACAATGGACATTTCCTTGTCTGACTGTGATGGCTGTGGTTTATTGAAGATGCAGAGAAGGATACATGTCCTTTGTGTGTAGAGTGTTACAATTAAGCTTACAATTCCCATAGAAGACTGTATCTTTCAAAGACCAGTCACAACACACTTAGCAGTCCAAGCCTTCTAGAGTTCATATTATTTCCTCATTATGTTAATTACTGAATTGGCTATAAACTAATATTTTATCCTAAGCCAATTTGGGGTCTTTCAAGTCCTTACTTAATTAAGATGCTGCCAAGCATTTTCTGTTTTCCATAGTGTGGGTGTTAAATACTTAAACTCGTGGCCAGATGAAAACCATTTATTTGGCTACATTTACCGGTATTGGTATTAATGCTTGCTTTGCTAACAACACAATTCAAAAGATCATCAAACAATACACACAATTTTCTCCTGATGAGTTGTTTTCTTCACTTAAGAAATGCTACACCATAGTCACTTCCTATCTAGTAAGCCTCTGCAGAATGCAATAAAAATAAACAGGTAAATACAACAAAAAGGGAAAGAATGAGGCAGGTGCAATAAAAAGACAAAAAGCAAATACCACATCAGAAAGGAAAAAGCATTCTCTTTTTTTTTTAGTGACAGTATGAACACCAATTTTAAAATAAGATCAGCTAACTGATATGAGATGAAAAATAATGTTTTCTTCCCATATAAAAAAAGGGGAGGATTCACCTCACATAACTTTCAACACTCAAAAATTCAGTTTCTAGTTTAAGTCAATTGTCTATCTCTCTCAGAGCAAAGGTGTATCATAACAGGAAGCTGTAGTAGAGGGAATTTTTACATGTCTTCAATATAACAACAGTGGAAGATTATTAATATTTTTGAGGCAGATCACAGAATTAGGTTGTGTAATTTTTAGCAGTGCTTAATCATTAGCCAATCATTAGATGGTTCCAATGTCTCACCACATTCATTGTGAAGAATTACTTCTAAATGTCTAGTCTAAATTTTCCCCTTTCCAATTTAAAGCCATTCCACTTCAACTTATCACTGCAAGCCCTTGTAAGAAGTCCCTCCCCAGCCTTCTTGTGGCTCCCTTCAAGTACTGGAAGGCCACTGTTAGGTCTCCCTGGAGCCTTCTCTTCTCTAGTTTGAACAATCCCAAATCACTCAGCCTGTCCTCACAGCAGAGGTGCTTGAGCCCTCTGATCAAGAATATTGTCTAATAATGGAGATTAGGTTGCCAGGAAAATACCCAACCTGAACGTATTATACTACTGGCAATCCTCACTTTTTAAAACTGTGTAGGCATATATACATAACCGTTGCTTTTGCCAATCTTCAAACAACTTTATCACAGACTGTTTTTTTTCCCTTATAGTGCTTGGCTGATTACATCACATGCAGTCAGCAAGAGAAACATTAGAATAAGACATTACATGCTGCTACACTCTCCTATTTAAGGGAAGGATGATTTTCTGAAATCATCTGATCTTAATGGTAGATACGTAAAATAACATTGGATAAATTGTACCAGGTTTATCATTCATGCACATCATGTTGCAGGATTTTCCACTAGCTTTGTAGCAAAATACAAGCTAGGCAACCAGATGAATGTAATTTTTGCAGAGAGTAAACTTTTTAAAAGTTTCAAGTACAACTAGAAATATAAAGCTACTGCAGTGCTACTGGTGACATGAAGAAAATATGGAGATATAAAAGGAACCTCAGCAGGCTTCCAAGAGGGGCACACTTTTCATCCAACTGTGCTCTGTAGAGAGGCAGCCCTTCAAAAAACACAGCACATCACTGGTTTTAAGACAAAATACTACCAAGACCAATGTACAATTCCAAAGTTACGACTAGGATAACATATAAAACAATTTATGCAAAGGAGACAGCTGAGGCAGGAGAAGAAAGCTCCAGCTATTTGGAGACACCAAATGAAATTAGATGTTGGAGCTCCAAGGAATATGGCAGAGGGTAGTAGATCAGAGGAAAAGCATCAGAGAAATAATCTGCTGAAGCATCAGGCAAAGGACAAACAGGTAAAGGCATTAAAGTAGATAGTATTGCTGTTCTTATTAGGTAATGAGAGTAGGAAATCAATACGATGATAGACATAGCATCAGTCAGTCTAGCAGAAATAAGGAAACATTTTAAACTATCAAAAATTAAACAACTGTAAATAGAGAAAAGGGACTTTATGGTGCTGTCCTGATTTTATAATTTAGAACAGAAAAAAAAAATGAGTAGAGTGAGAACGGATTTTGAGGAAAACGTTGATTCTTTTGAATGATAGTCTTGGCTAGAAAAATGAGAAATGCAATGGTGAAAATCTATTTACAATAGCAGTCACCAAGTATCCAAAAGATCAGTAGGAATGAATTTTAATAATCTTTATAGCCTCAGTGCCCCATTCTGGACATCAAGTGGGAAGATTTTTGATACTCCTTTAATGTCAAATAATCGAAGAAATGGAGAGTGGGGTGACTGACTGGAATGACAGTCCTGAATTGTGTTCAGCAAGAGCAGAAGCAATGCCAAAACAGGCAAAGCAACCTGGTCATGGTAGATCAGCAACAGATCCTTGTAAAAGCCTGAAAACTGGTCCAAGGTAAAAATGATGTTGACAAGCAAATCAAAGTAAGGCCAGAGAGTGACTGCCTTGAAGGAAAGTAAAGTTTCAGGTTTTCTTTCTTTTCTCACTGATGCACTTGAAATGCTTACCTCAATTAGTTTATTCTAAGCTTATACATAATCATGGGAAGTAAAACATTACTTTTTTTTTAAAATTTCACTTCCCCATCTCCCAACAATCTTTAATTTTATTCAGATGATTTCGCAGAAGTGTCTCTAAAAGGAAGGGTAACCCTAACCAAAGTATTCAGGAGTAAAGAGAGTTGCTGGAACTGATTACTCACATTAGATTTGGTATCAAACTGGAACAGCTACATTGTTCTGTACCACCAAGTTGCACAGATTGCAAATGCGATGAGTACAGAGGCACAAAACAGGCAGGTTATCTAAGTTAATGGAAGCTGCTGCGCTGTGAATTAGGCCAGGTAACTGACATGATTTCTGCAGCACCATTCTTAAAGGAATGGTAAGAGTGCTCTTGAGAAAACACTTAGGGGAATTCAGACCCAGATTACAACTGAACTGGAAAAGTATGATTTTAGTCATCTAATCTCATAAACATTTCCTCCACATCATAAGAAACACTTTTTTCCACTGTGAATGATTGTGTTGGTGTAAAGGAGTGTTGCGTAGGGAACCTGGAGTTTGTAAGTTAGTAGAATCTAGATCATGACAGATTTTCAACAACTGCAGCACCAATAAGGTGAGTATTCTTCTCAAACCTGCAAATGCACAGTCTGTGTGTGGAGCCATATAATACTTCATATTCTTGCTCTGGAGACTAATTATGGATGCAGAAATGTAGAACACTTTAAAATGAAGAGCATCCTTCTTAATAGCTGCGTTATTAAACATCTCTGAATTTTCCTTTTTGAGAGAAAACTGAGTAAAACAATCCCAGCTCGTGACTGAGAAGGATTTTTCTCTATGGTTTATCCAAAAGTGCTGTGAACTGCCCATAAGTATCAGTTAGCATTTATGTACAATGCAAACATTACCTCTCAGCAAATGTTGTCACTGTAGGCACTTTGAGATGTGTGTCAGCATACAAGCTTTTAAATAGAGGAACAGTTGATAGCAATGGCATTTAGGTGAGGATTCCCCAAACTAATGGTTAAGTCAGAGCAGATCTGTCTAAGTCATCCACAAACCACAAACTATAACAATATTTTTTTAAGGCATTCAGTAGGCGTTTACCCAATTTTATAGCTTTCTAGTGAGAATTATAAAAGATAACACAAATAAGGTATGTGGAAAAAAATCAAAAGACATGAAAAGCTAACACTATGGAATGTCGAATTGGTAAGGCCAGCTAATTCATCAAAATCCAGAAATCTATGCCTTAGTTTAAATCCACTTTAGGGTACCATAGAATCACTACTGGGATCATTTGTCGCAATATATAATTGCTGAGGGAAAAAGGCATACAGATAAGTTTGCTTTCACATGCTCCTTTCTTACTAATATGTTTTGAGTAAGCTCTATGAAAGCAACATGATGATAAAATTGCAATCACTGTGTTAGAAGGTTACAAGACAGTATTCCACATTTTAAGGGAAAAATAGAGAACTACCAGCAAACAGAACAACAATGAAAGGATGAATTTAATGACAGGCATTTCATATAGAATCATTATCTAAACTTGAAGCATGTGAGCCCATTTCTACTCATGGACTGAATTCACAATAATCAGCCTACAGTAGAATATAATGATCAGTTTAGGCACTGAAAAAAACAAGTGGTTTTAATGTGTCCTGTTTTTCTGCAAACAAGAAACGTTATGTAACTCTTTTGGAGAAATATCTGGTAAAAGGGTAAACCAGCCATATTCCTGTGAAGTTATATATATATATATATATAAGATATATATATATCTTATAACAGTCATATGACAGAGAAATTTTTTTCTAATTTTATTTTTTTTATCAGATTAAAAAAAGAGTATGCCTTACACTTCAAGTACTTGCAGAGACTGTGCAAGCGGTCAGATTAAATTTGCAGGTTCATGTACATTCAAATATAGCAAGACTTTCAGCAGAATGGAAAATTTTTTAATCTAAGAATTAACTCTGCAGCCCCCTGCCATGTGTAGTTAATTAAAAGTCCACAGGAGGAATACCACTCCACAGGATACCTCTATGAAGTCTCTGCAAACCTTTGGTTTCTTGATGATACAATTGCCTCTCTTTTATGAAACATTTTCACCTGCTTCTCTACCATAAAACATAGCAATAAAATTTTCCTCCTCTTCTGAAGTTACTAACTGCTGTTTCAACAAGCTACTCTAAAAAACTGTAGGTAAAAAAGCTAATATGTCATAATTTATATATGTAAAGACTTCAGAGGTTTAGTAGACATGCTTAGTGCTATTGAGGCTTTCCACTGAGAACTCCACTGCGAACTGGCAGCTGACTCAAAACACTGCTATTCCCAACAGTTCAAAAAATGTAAATATGACAGCAACTGGTCAAAGAGGCTTCTGTACAGGTGATTTATTTCAATCTCTCACATTAGCATACTACTGACTTGTATAAATAACTTCCAGGCTGAAAACAACTCCTGTCTACAGCCTTATAATGAATTCATATGCTGAATCAGTCTTGCTATGTTCAGAGTGATGTTGGAATGTAATTTGTAGCAGTCTCAGTTAGACAAAGATGATTTGTAAGAGCCAGATTTGCTAATATGCACAAAGGTAAAGTAAATATGCTTTTCTAGGGAGCTTTAGAAGGACAGAAAAAGCAAAAAAAACTTTCTGAACAAAAGAGAAGTCATCGAACAGATTTGCAATTACTATTTGAGTCTATTAACAAAAGAAAATTCATGGCTGCTGGGCAACTCGTAAGGTTTGGCTAGTGGAGGTGAAAGTTTCCCTGAGCAGGGTTTTCTGTAACTGAGGTACTAAAGCCACAAAATCTGTGTGGGCTTTCATAGCTCTGTCATCTATGTGTTGCAGATTTAGGATGGATGCACTCAGAAACTGAACTATACGAATATAAACCTAAACCAATCAACCATCCCCATAACGAAAACACAGAGAAGACAAACATTTGGAAAAATACATGTGAAACTGTACCTGCAGCCACTGTGACTGGTCATTGTGGCCAGAGGTCCAAGCATTAACTTTGCCTTGCTTGTCTAGTCGGGCTTTCCTGGGCTCCCACGTGAACATGTCCATGTTGAGTGTACGGAAAACACTGGAGGCAGTAATTTGGTAGTCCTGTATATGGCCTGATTTCATACCCAGGGGTTCAGAGCAACCTGGAACAGCAAAATAAGATCTGTGACACTACCTACTTATCTCTGTCAGTGGTTTAGGTTTTCCGTTATGGAAAAGAAAACTAGCAATTCTTGAAGAAAGGGCTTTAATCAAGACTACTGTTGGAGGAACTTGTAAACAAACAAATGAAAATAACCAATTCAAGGCACTTTATTTCAACACTACCTTGGAAGACTCAAGAACAAGACAGAGAATTCAAAGTATTTTACACTGGCATGAATATAAAAAAGTAAACAAACAGAAAAGATTACTTTTCTTATCTTTATTTTATTTTCCTGTCGAGCAGCTTGCTATTTTTTCCCCTAATCAGTTCAATTTTATCATGCTTTTATGCCACATCACATCAATCATACGTTTGCGAACTGACGAAACGCTGATTTTTCTTAAATCCACTGCTGAAGTAAAATGTTAACAAGCACTGAGCTTTTCTACACTTCGGAATTAATTGACATCTAGCCAGAAACTTAGAAAGCCCCACACCCACTGATGGAGAGGAATACTACAGAGAAAACAATGGTGAAGGAGGGAGAATTGTAGGAGATAATCAGGAGAAACCAAGAGTAAAGGGCTTATTTGTTTAAAGTAGGTAGATGCCTCACATCACTGAGTTATTTTGATCATAGCAGAAGATAGATCCTGGGCTTCTCCTTTCTGTAGGTTGTCCATGAAAAAAAATAAGTGACTTTATGTTCCTCTGCCTTGCTATTGTACTGTGGGAATGCAGAAACTACATTTGGACTGAGAAGAGGGAAGAAGCATGGTGGAAACAGGAGAGACACCCCTTGATATCAGCACCGTAACAACAATACTGGAAGCTAAGGGAGACAGATGAGCTGTATGATTTTAAGAAAAAATATAAGAAAAAGAAAGGCTGCTGAAAAGTCAGGAAAGGCGGATATATGGCAGAGTAGAGCCATATTTGATGGTTATTTAAGAAAGCAGTGAATGATGGAGATGGAAACATAAAATAAAGGCTTTTTTTTCATTTTCTTCGTGATGTCAAAAACCTGCATACATGCAGTTGTCCCAAAGTTTTCACTTCACAAATTTGGTGATCCTATTTAGCTCAGTATCTGATTCAGCACAATTAAAATGCAGATAATATTTTAACATACTCTAACTCACTGTGTGAGAGTGTGCCCAGAATCTAACAAACCTGGTTTTGCAAGGAATGCATTACTACCATCAGTCACAGAACCTTCACTTTATGTATCATTGGGAAGACAGAGATTTTTGCACCTGACACGCACATTCTACACTGCTGAGCTATTTCCTACCAGGCAACCATTTGCTGCGTCACCAGCTGTGTTTCTTAAAGTACAGTTGTAAGTCAAGTAGGCTTTCCTGCTGGGACCATGACTCTCCTTAGCTGCTGTCTCTTGATGGAGTCAGAGCACTGTGTGACCACTTAGAACACATCCAAAGTTTATATTTTGTTTTTCACTTTGTTTGAGTTAGCTATCAAAACTGGTTTGCTATTTCTTAAAAGTCTACTTCCTCCACAGTGTGTTTACCCTGATTTAAAGACTTTAATATATTTTTCAGTTTCCTTGATATTGTTAGCAAAAACCTTTTGGTCAGCTTCTACTTTCTGTTTCTCCTGTATGTTTATCACACAGAATTAAGTGGCAGTGTTAGAGATTCAAATCAGGAAGTTAAGACCAGGCCCTTTGGGGGGGATCTAACAGCAGGAGCAAACGCATATTACCAGAGACGGATAATAATAATATGCTTTTTAATATAGTAAAAACTGTATTTAAAATTTGAAATACTGATATTTTTCATATTCAATTTAAAAATAAACAGAAAACAGAGTTAATTTTTGAAAAAAACCTACTCTTTCAGGACTGATTCTCAGTGCACAAATGAAAATTGCACAACCTAGTTCAAAACAACAGCAAAACAATTTTCCTGGGAGTAGGAGGGGGCAATTGATAGCACAAATCAGAGAGACTCATCTGTTGCATTAAAGAAGGACTTTGCTTATTATTAATTTATGAAGTATCACTCCAGGATCATAAGGGCTGTCAGCAGGAATGCTTCATCTGAGGAATCTGAAGGAGGCTCCTGACGCAAAAACATGGGCTGTCAAAACTGTTTTTCAGTGCTGCTCCAATCCATCAAAACTAGTTCTACCTTTTCTGAGTATTATTATTGATTTATGAAACAACAGATGTGTTTGCTTGTGTGTCTGTGCATGCATGCATGCATTAATGGAATTTTACACTCATTTGCCTTCTTCACTGCCCTAAAGGGAGGAGGAAGGCAGTTGCTAAAAGTAACAGGAGAAATTAAGAAAAGCAATGAAAACCAGAAGAGGCAAACATGATACACATAGCTGGAAGAAAAATGTCTTAGTGCTGTGTCAGAGTATAACAGCAGATTTCGTTGCTTCCCAGCTCCTGTGACATACTGCTGCAATGCTAGAAGATAAGGACTTTATTTTGACACACAAGCTATAACCAGAAGAGTAAAGGACAGAATCATCAAACTAGTACAAAACTTTGTATTTGTTGATAGTCATAGTAGTAGTCATATTATGCTCATGACTCCCTGGGACATCTTGTCATGACACTAACTCCTTTAAATTTGCTTTGCAATGTTCCTATGAAAGAATACAATCTCCCTTCACATTTTTACAACCTGTTGGTTAGTGAGAGCTAATGTAGACAGACTTACTGCTATGCTCAATGGAGCACCTTAGGCCAAAATGTTTGGGATACTTTGGATATCGCCATCTATGTGAAATGGTACCTGATAACTCTGTATGTTTAAATCTATCTAGATATAAGCTTGCAATTGCTTCTTATTTGGCCTAGCTCAATGAAATGGAAACAGTGAAATAATGAGGATGAGTGTGGATTAACATCTGAAAATTGAAAGAGTCCACACAGAGGTTAATGTCTGTTTTGTGTTCTGAGGGCACAATATTTACTCTTCAGTCTGCATCCTGTACCATGCCTTTCATCTACCTCCTCTTTCAAGAAAGCTCAAACCCTCAAAGGAAATATTAATGTCCAGTGCAGTGGAAGCAAAACGACAAGTGGATCTGCACACAAAGGTCTAACTGCATCTTGTCTTGGGCCAGAATTCATCCAATGTTGGCAAAAGCAGCATAGGTCAATTATTTGAGGGCAAAGGTGATTTTGTTTGATTACTGATATTTTCTTATTTTTCTTATTCTGAAAATCAAGAGATTTAAAGATTTTTTTCCCATTAATGAACATAGGATTCCTTTCCAGATTAGATAGTACTGAAGATGAACAAGTGGAGGGGAATCTACTATCAAATGAAATTGTTACGAAGTCTGCTTCTGTGTGAGTTTGCATGAATGGTACCTATAGGTACTGTAAGAACAGAGAAATAAATATGAGAGCACAACACACCACAAAGAGGAAAATTAAATGGGTAAGTTCCGGGGTGCAGCATCCCTCTGAAAGAACTGGCAAACTCAGAACACCAAGATTTTGCTGAGTTGTTCCATAGCCACTAACATACTCGGGCGTCAACAATTTTTGACATGAAGCACATGCAAGAAGGTAGAGCCTCCTATAAGCAGACGTCTGAGTGTGTGAGGGAATTGCATGTGTAACTGTGTTGTGTAAACAGTTATCTGGTTTTGAAAAAACCCAGCTTGATGCTGTTATAAATAGTAACTTAATGAATAAAGGCATTCTAACAAACAGTAGCTGTGATCTGTTTCTCCCCCCATATCAATACTCTGTGAAGAGAAGGAAATGTAAAACACAGAGATGTGTAAAACACAAGTAAAGCAGGAACACAAGGCTATGAAAATTAATGCCTAGTTTAATGATGGCCAACTCCATGGCACTGATTGTGGTTTTCAATAAGATCTGAACAGGGGCCTGGTAAGCAAAGCTATTTATAAGCCTCTAGCACTGGGACTTGTTAGAGAGCCTCAATCTCTCCAAGTCCTTTTCTGCCCAAAAAAGATCACCTGGAATTAAAGTGAATTAGTCTGTTGATATGTGTACTTATACTTTTTTTGCAGTAAGATTGAAACAGTTCTGCTGAGCCCCGGCTGCCTGCAGTTCTAAGAAATGATGACCTTGAAACTATTAAGAGTCCACTAAAATGAATTCCCTTCTGTAGCTTTCACAGTTCTTTGAGCGAAACAATTCCTGGTCATTCTGGCAAGGACTTACTTTAAATTGTAGTTCCAGAAATGGAAGACATAAAAAAAAAATTCTAATAGAGTAATGCAGCTAGACAGAATTTTCTATTTACTCTCAAACCTATCTATGTTGGAAAAGGACTACAGTGAGATTAATGCATTAACTTTTCATTTCTGAATCTGGTTCTGATGCCACTAGGGACTGAGAATTATTTAACTCCAGCAGTTTTGATATGTTATTTGTGAACTGGATGAGCATTGTTTGTACAGTAAGCGGGCAACCACATAAAAATAATTCTTAAAATAATTCAGCGGAGTGCTCCCTCCAGTAAAAATCTCCCGAAAAACATAAAAAATGTACATGCATTACTCGATTTGTAAGGAAATATGGTTGTTGCAGAGAGTGGGTAGAGGTCAGGCTTTACATTCACCACAAACCTTAAGAGAGTTTATATTTGCTCCACTTGTTCATTTACTTTTTGCTATAAAACGCTATCTCTGCTTCTGCTAGAAATCCACAAAGCAATTCTAAACTGAAATCTTGACTAAACCAGTCCAACAAAATGTATCTTGCTGCACTTTGAGTGATCCTTGACAGTAGCTGAAGTACCCTTATGCCTCTGCAGATGTCACACAGCACATCGGTGTGGTCACCCAGCAGCCAGGAGAAATTACTAAAATTAGCTTTGGTGCCTGACTCTGCTGTATAGTACTGCACAAACAGCTTCATCTCTCAGGAACTGTTTTCAGCGTTTAGTTCAGGCTGTGCTGAGTATAATTCAAGTTTGAGGCTGTTTCATGATGTGTGTAAAATGTAACATAACAGGTCCTGATAACAGCTGATACTTATCAAAACTGATATAAATGACCTTTTACAGGTTGCACATAGTCGGGGGCCAATGTGTACAGCAAGATTCACAAAGTGTTATTAGGTTGCTACCACATTACCTTGCTACTATTACTGCTCTACTGCAAGCAAGTATTGTCATATCATTTAGGTTAATATTGCTACTTATATAATTCACATAACAAGAGAAAAATAAGTATCTGTATAAACTCAGCATACAGTAAATATAATAGATACCTACAGAATGAAATAAAACAAGCTTTAAACAACCTCTTACACATATGATCAAATGCTGTTGCTTAGCAGTGAATAGATATGCTATGAACGTCTTAAAATTACCATCCAGACCCGTCTTAAAATTACCATCCAGACCCAATGATCTGCTTTTCTTAAGATTCTTTAAAAGTTTCCAATAGCACCACAAAAAGAGCATTAAGAGTATAAGGCTTATAAAAGTATAAACTGCATTTCACCAGGAATAAAATGCGCATGGTTTAGACCTTGAGCACAAAAATGTGCTACTTGATATTTGACTCTCGAGGTGCATTATATGTATAAAACTCACCTGACAGTTCACAGCCAAGAAGTTCCATTCTCAATGTGCAGTGTCTCCTGCACACCTGAGGATATAGCCGTAGGTACTGGGACTTAATTGGAGGGGTGAAAGAATTAGCATATGGGGTGTTGTTGTCCACGTTTCCACGAAACACCTGTGATAAAATGACATACTCATAAAAATGTGCCAGGAAGATTACTGGAGCTTCAGCAGTTTCCACATCACAAAAATATCAGTATTGTTCTTTTGAGCATGCCTGCACATTTCTTTGAAAGCTTTCCCCAAACAGAAGACATTATATCTTTTCAACTGCCAAATAGGCAAGGTTTTAAGTGAAACATACTGTCATTGGCTTGCATTAGCATGCATTTGCCACGTGTGCTGAATCAGGACCTCTGTCTTGTTACTCCTAGAAAACGAAGCTACTAATGAAACTAAATTACATCTTCGTTACTAATTAGTTTATTAAATAGTCCCAATTTAATTTAGTTTGCAATTATTTCTGCCGATTGACGTTTATTTTTTTCCCTCTGCTTCAAGAACTTGATCCACCTCCTACTGAAATGCACTATAACCCTCCCACTGATCACAGTAGAAGCTGAACTAAACCCATAAACATTCTTCTATTCACTCTTCACTCTAACCCGATTTGCCTCTACTTTGTTTTCTTTCCTCACTATATACCTCTTCACATAACATTTTCACTTCCTAATAGAGAGACTACGTTTAATGCTGCAAAGTGCGATAGTTTTACCATAACTTACACAGTAAAGGGGTTTTGCTGCTTTGTATGCACAACCCTCTAAAAAAAAAAGCGGTTACTGTGAACTTTAAACACATACTTCCCATTGGATGATAACATTTTTGCAGTACAGAGATTAGCATTCATAAATGGGTTCTGTGTTTTTAAGGGTTAACAATAATCTGCCAATACAATAAACCTAAACTGAAAACAGACTAATGAGTAATTACTGGTAAACTAATTAAAATTAAAATCAGTTAAGTGTAATAAACCAGATTATTCTAGCCTTGGGACATACCATTTATATAACCATCAATTAAAGTATAAGAAATACTAAGCAGACAGAAAGTGAAAATTTATTGATTATTTTTTTTCTGAGAAAAATAATAAGGCAAACTACATCACTCTGTCAGGAATGGTGCTTATCTGTTAGAGATACCTCATACTGAAGGCAGCTAAAACCATAAGATGTATGTACATACAGATGACTTAATCTTACCATATCTTCATTTGTGCCTTTTACTTTGTACATTCTCCATGACTTCCCATCATTACTGTATGCAATTTTGTAAGATTTTACGTATTCTGGGCTTCCAATCCTCTTGGCACCTTGAGTTATGACTCCAGTGACTCGCATCTTCTTCTGCAAGTTTATCTGAAATAACAGTACAATGTTATCACTAAGCGTCTTAGGGACACAATTCTGATTCTAGATTCCTTTGATTCTTATTTTTTGCAAAATGATAGGAAGCAGAAAAAGTAGTTGTAGCATTTAATTTACTGTTTCTACACTTGCATTAACTCCTTTTATCCTTCATTTATTTCATGTAAATATGCATGTAAACAAATGGAAAAAAAAGAAGCAAAACCTGTACCATGTTTATATGTTCATGAGTAGGTATACACACACATATATGTAATTGATATCTAGGATACTACTGGTGTATTACTGAGATATAGCATATTGCTGGTATATAGGATTACTACTACATATTTTCTTCCTAAAAAGGAAATGCGACAGTGTGATAATTTACAAAACGCTGAATCTTGTGTTCTATTAGAAGCCAGTCTGCAATCCTATACAAAAGAGCCTCAGTTAATTGCATGTTAAACTTCTTTGTGAAATTAAAAACATGTGGATGTTCTGTAAAGCAAAAAAATAGAACTTTCTTTGATTCTCACTGAAAATTGATATATTAAACGATCATGGCTGAAATGCTAACTCCAAAACAGTCAATAGCAAAATATAAATGGCTATTAATGGATGAGAACATTCCCTGTGTACTTGTCTGAGTAAACCTCAACATCTTGAAGTACAAAAGACGTACAGAGAGTTCAAGAATATTTAGACAACCTTAATTTTGCCTTCTTTATCCATCTATGATATAAGAAAGCCAAATAAACTCTCACAAAATTCAGAATGTGATAAAAAAATCAAACAATGCCAGCATCGTCTGTTTTGTCACTGCAGTGAATCAACAGTGAAACAATCTGTGGCAATTGCACCCTCATTCTCTTGCTGTTAGGCAGCAGAAGTCTGTAACTATTGCACCAAATGAAGCTTAACAAAGAGCTGTCATACTGTAAGAACTGCATTAAGGTTCAGGCAGAGGCGTGATAAAAGGAGACAAACGGAAATGCAAGAGAGTAAACAACTGAGACCATGTAAATAATGCCTTAAACTACACTAGCCCTTGTCTCCTCCAAATGAATCTTACCTCTGCTCCCCAGTTAGTGGAGCTGACCCAATGCAATCCCTACTATTTGGGACAGCCACCCCAGTACAGGAATATGGGGAGTCAGAGACAGATAAGGTATCTGCTGTCCAAATAGTTCAATTCTTTTATTCTTCACACAATGTTCTCAAAATTTTGTCTCACTTGGTCAAGTAATCTAAAGGATGTCAGATGAGCAAAACTCAGTGTTACAGTATCTTACTATTTAAACAATGGGAAAGTAGAGAAAGACCGAATTTTACTGGTGTATTTTTTTTTTTGAGGGGGTCTAGCTATTTCTCCACTACTTAACTGAAACAGTAAGGCCTGATATTTTTATTTTTGAGGCAAAAGATCTTTCAGTGCAGTTTTATCATAGTTCTCTGTAAGTAATTAATAAACACACTTTAACTTTTAGAATAAAAATAGATATTTTAGAGGTTTAAAACAATTGAGAGAAGAGAAGCTGCCTATAAAAGATTAGATTTTTACAGGATCTTTCTCATATTCAACAGGAAAACTCAGGCATATTTGGAACTGCAATGAGGAGAATGGACTCATACCAGGAATTTAGACAGGTATAAATTAGAAGAGATTCATCCTAGGTTTCCCAGAAAAAAAGAATAAAAACCCCATATTTGTAAAAGGACAGCTACAGCTCTCCAGACTAGTATTAGGCCCCTAACTATATTTAAATTTTTAATTAAAATAGAATAGTAACCAGTCAGATATAAAGGTTTCTGGAAGTCTCATATGCCAATTTCATTCTATATGTAATTGAAGAATATTAATAAACAATCAAGTATTTTCTTCATATATTTGTAAAACAATAATTAAATGAAGATCATCTCCAAAAATAAGTTAGAAAGCACAATCAAACAGAAACCAGCCATTGATCATTTGTGTTTTGCATACACTGACTAGTAATGTCTTACATTTTACTGTTTGGGAACAGGAAGATATAATGCAATGTTAAATAAATTTTCTTTGATCCAGTTATGCATATACCTAATAGTCTTTCAATTTCATTCTCAATTTTTATATTTCCAGACAATATTTTAGGCGAGATTTATTTGATGAGAATTTATGTGAAAGTATTTTTCCCTGTTTACTCCGAAGGATAATTTTCTATTGAAACCATGGCTACCTACCCAAAAGTAATCTGCCAAAGAATTTAATACGATGGTTGAAACTCAAATTTGAAAAAATATTAAGGTCCTACTGAATGAAGGGAAACTTTGGTCAGATAATTGTAAAAATGGAAAAAAAATTAATTAAAAACTTATTTAATATATGAACTCCTTAACCTGTAGTGAGTTTCAGGAGATAAAAGCCTGCCTTTTGTTCCGCTATGTACCAGTCTTCTCTATATCCTTATCTGGATATCCGTATGTATAAGCTATACGATTTTATTTACTTCATGTTTTAACAGATAGAATCTTTCCTTTTAGAGGCTTTCCTAATCAGTATCCACACTCTGAGTCACAAACCAAGCTTAGGCTTTAAGTAGTATTGAGCTTGATATAACATAGGAAATAAAAACAGGATACTGTGTTTTACAATTAGGTCTACACCTCTGCCAGTGTTTGTAGGAAAATCCCAATGAAGGGGGAAAAAACTTGCTTTCAAATCCCTGCAGCCTTCTTACATACAAAATCCCCATGGCACTAACATCATGTCTGTGACAGCTCCTTTCAGTGCGTGCACGTGGATACACCAGGAATTAATCGGCCTTTTGTTTCTGGCTTCTTTTATGTGTTTTAAATTTAAAAGTCAGAGCAAAACTCAAAATAATACACAGTACAATGTCTACAACAAAGCAGCTGTTGAAATCTTTCTTACTTAATATACTTCAGTAGGAAGCAAAGTTGCTCATGTGAAATGTGAACTAGCTCTTTTAGCACTAAAAACATTTTCAAAGGTATTTTTCTGTGGCAACTGTAAAGAAAAACAGCTTAGGAAGCTTTGCTTTGTGGGTTCAGATCTAGAACAGAATGTTATACATTCTAATTAAATGGGTGATTGTGTTTTAAAACAAACAAAGAGGTGGAAGTCACCAGGATAAGCACATCTTTTTAGAAAAGGTAATAGCTTATTCAGTCATAAAGAACCCCTTATCATTACCTAGATTAACTGGAAAAAAATCAAGTATGATAGAAATCAATAGTATTTTGAGGGATTTACCCCAGCAATTTTAAGTTCAATTCACAGTAAAACCTTGTAAGAAGACACTTTATAGAAATTTGAGGAAACTACTTACAGAAAATAAAAAAGACTGATCATTTCTACAAGTCCTACTGAAATTTAAGGTTATTTTATGAGTAATGCATGTGGCTTGACACTTGGCCCATATCCACGGAGCTGCATCTGGCCCCAGCTCAGATCCATGGACATCCATTGCCTTATCTCCTCATGGCATGAAGCATTTTATGAAACTAGGGTAAGGTGTTATTTAACACCTACAGGTAATGGAATCCACTTCGAACATGCATTTCAACGAGGAAGCTCTCTTTAACTAGAATAAACAATGAACACTGAATCACTCAGATAAAACCACATGTAGACTTCAATTCATTTAAATCTGATGCTACAAAAAACAGATTATATCTACACAATATATGGTGGATGATGCAAAGATATTGTGCAGATATTGCAAAAATCACAGCTAGACTACAGGTATGGCAGTCAACTCAAGTTAACAGAGAGTGCCAAAGGACCAGATACCAGAGTCAGTGCTGTATACACTGTCGAAGGCTGAATGCATGTGCTGCCAAGTCACTCAATGCCTTCTATACTATATCACGTAGCTAGGTAAACTAGGTAAAAATAAAATAATTTGAGGCATACTCCCTTGAGTGCATTGTACGCCCAAGAGGTGGGGAATAGATATCAGTTTAAGAAGAACCCAGCAGTCCTTGAAATGTCTTTTAACCTTATTACTTTCAACCTCCACAATCAGCCTGACTCTATGGTTAGACCACTTTTATCATCACAGCAAGTTATCGAGTCACGGTCCTTTTCAACAGGAAGAGAAAAGTAACTATTATGCTATGTTTCCTGTTCTCAGCACTGATTCTGCAGGAGTAATTATCTATTGAAAAATTTTCACTGGAGTACTAATGACTCACAATGACTCACACAGAGCTGTCTGAGGATGCTAAATCATTCAGTTATATATACTGATGAAGACACAGCCAATCAAGATTTTACTGGAACTTTATAACAATCCGTATCGGAAAGGAAATAAACCAAATGAAAACAGGTATTTCCCCAAGAGAAAACGGCAATACAAACAACCTAATTTTACAAGTTCCTGTAGATTGTACAGTGCATCATTTTAAAGGGCAATTCAGAACCAGTCCTGCAGATCTGCATGGCGTGTGCGGAGCTTCACTTTTAGGTGTGAGTAAATGTTGGATCCTAAGAACGGAGGGAAATGCGTCAACTTGTTTTCCATAAACAGTCCAAAGGGATCCACAAAACAAAGACCAAAAATAACCTCTCATCAGGTATAACAACCCCTAAAACTGTAGAAAAAAAGACTAAACTAACAGTCAAAATTTGCCAAAGTAACAGAACAGCAAAGTTTAGAGACAGCACCAGTTGAAAGTACATATTCTTCTTCAATTTGACATAAAATATTACTACATTCTGTGTGCAGAAGCTATGCCCTTGACAAAAAGATTAAAAAAATCAGTTGCATCTGTCTCATCTACATTATAACTTGCAGGAGAGAGGAGGGATGAGAAGATGGAGTGACTTTAGGAAGACACCATGTGTAATGCTCCAGGTCAGAATATATCACTACATTCCTCTCGTGTTATTGCACTATTAGTAATAACATCACTAATATTTCATACAGAACAGATTTGTCTCAGTATACCTTAAATGCAAGCTTCCAAGACATGCTCAGATTAAAACCTTCAAATCTTTGAGACTGTAAATGTAGTTTTACATGAACCTTCATTCATAAACAGAAATGCACTTTATGGAGAACTATCGTGTTTACTTGTTTCAGTTATGAGATAAAATAGCATTGCTATAAATAATTCTCCATCTTTTCTAGTACAAAGTATATGAATTTTTACTAATACTATTATTCATATAGAAGTAGGGTTGAATAAGGGATCAAGGTTATACTGGCATTCAAAGGTTTATTACAGCAACATTCCCTGCTGATTTCATCAGTTTCTGAAGGACTGCAATTTAATTTTGTCGGGTTTTTTTTTTTTTTTTTTTAAATCATAGTTTGGATAAATCCAGGTAGAAAGGAATAACTTGACTTGATTCCCTCAATACTGGAAAATTTATTGAGTCTGAAAGATCTCTCCCATGTTTCCTTTTCCATCTAGAAAGCACTAGAGGCCCTGAACACAACCAAACCTTGCTGTTTTACCTAGATGTCACATGAAGAGCAAGGGGCTGCAGAACAGGACGTGGCATGCGATGAGGTTCAGGAACGTCGGAGCAGGTCAGTTACTATTATCTTCCCTGTTGAAAAGCATTGGAAGCACCTAGATATAAGGTGCTAATGTATCTTGCCTGGCTTTTTGTTACTCTCCTAATCAGCACTGTCAGCAGAGCTTCTCCAGATTTAGTTGAAGGCATTGACACAGTGAGCACAGTAGCAACGATATGTTTTTTAACTAGCATCCAGATTAAGTAACGCAGTGATTTATCCGCAGCAGCACTCCAGCTGTTGCAGCCATTCTGGAAGGAGATTTATTACATGTGGAAAAGCCAACATGTTTTATCTTATAATTGTGATAGTCTAGGAGAGCTAACATGAACATTTGCTATAGGTCACTTCACAAATAATAATTCCTGACCATGATTGTGGCGTTGTACCTTGAAGACAAACCAATTACTCAGTTATTTCTCATCCCAGACCCTTTTTGCTTCTCCTACATGAATGGAGATCCAGCACAGTCTCTTCACAACTTTGCTATCAAATTCCGTGCAAACTCACTCCTCCAATACTGTTGTTTCCAGAGTGCCTTACCAGTCTATCATACCTTATAGCAACAAAAGATATCTCTCAGGATATCCCTGTACTCGTGGCTCAGCCCTCACCAACAACCTAAAAGCAGTTCATCACCTTTGCTATTCAATTAGACTATTTAAATGCTTCAAGTTAGGTATGCTGAATCAGAGTTGCACACAATTGGCCCACTAATTTAATTTGCCTTTCTGTGAAAAAAAATCAAAATATTTGTTAAACTCTACTTGTATGGCAAATATAAATACAGGCAGTGTTTGGCCCACATAATGCTAATATGGATGAGTATATGTTATATTACCAAAAAGCACTCACTTCGTTTGGCTTTTGTTGAAGGCTTTCACTTTATGTCTCAGAGAGTTTATGCAAATAGACAGACTAAAAGCTTGCTTGGTCTGTTTCATCTTATTATTAGTCATTATTTAACTCCTAAAGGTAGTTGTTATAAATGCCATGAACTGGATGATATGAATTATTTTCTCTCTATATATATGTATATATATACTGGCAAGTTTAGACTGTCATCTCAAGAAGAGGCCCATAATTAATCTCACATTGTTCAGAGGTCTGTAGTGCTATAAAATGTCATCTCATTTACAAAGTATCGATTAAATGGATACTAACTATCTGCAATTATAAGTTAGCTAAGAAACACTAAGGTCATTCACTGCTATTATTACCTCCTTCCTATACCAAGAACTTGTGAATACTCTTCCTGTCCTCGGCATGATAATGTCTCCTGAAAGAACTTCCCCAAAATGTCTAGAATACTTTTTGATTTACCAGTCAAAGAATGCCATAAAAATGTCAGAGAAAGTATCTGTATGTATTACCACTTGTAAAATAGTTTTGATAAAGAGCTCATAGAGGTTAGAAGATACAACGACAAAAGTCTCGTCACAGAGATAAACTTTTAATCCTACATGAAAATTCTCTTCTTCCCTCTTTCTTTAGGGAAAAGAAGTAAATTCAAAACATTAAAATCACCGTGAAAATATACTCAGAGAAAACTCAAAATGTGCTGATTACTAATATCTTCTATGGCATACTTTTCATTTGTAGTTAAGGCCGTTTAGTAGATGCACTCTAGCAAAAATTTTATAACCAATATGACCTGTCCTGAAGCCCAAAAAGTACTACTGGGATGAATTCCCCTTCTAACTTCAGTAGGCTCTGTCTAGGTCCTATGTATCTTCTCAGACCAAAAATATTAAGTAAGAAGAAAATGTGCTAGAAAATGATAAGCCTGTTGCCCAAATGAAATTCTCTTCATTAGCTTTGAATAGCAAAGCTGAATCTGGAATTAAACTCATTCATTGAAAGATGGAAACCAAATGAAAAATTGAAATAGCAGGGAACACACAGAAGATTAGTCTTCCCTGGCACTGTGAGATCCCTACTGGGGTTTTGCGATCATTCTACGTTGCCATATTTTAACACACAGGTTAACTAAAGCTACGTAGTTCCTCCACCAGAAAAAAAACATTATCATAGAATCATAGAATCATACAATTATCTGGGCTGGAAGAGACCTCCAAGATCATCAAGTCCAACCCTTAATCCAACACTATCATGATTACTAGATCATGGTACTAAGTGCCACATTCAGTTTTATTTTAAAAACCTCCAGGGATGGTGAATTCACCACCTCTTTGGGCAGGCCATTCCAATGCCTGATTACTCGTTCTGTGAAGAACTTTTTTCTGATATCCAGCCTAAACCTTCCCTGGCAGAGTCTAAACTCGTGCCCTCTTGTTCTGTTGCTGATTGCCTGGGAGAAGAGTCCGACCCCCCCTGTCTACAACCTCCTTTCAGATAGCTGTAGAGAGCGGTAAGGTCACCCCTGAGCCTCCTCTTCTCCAGGCTAAGCAACCCCAGCTCCCTCAGCCTCTCTTCATAGGACTTGTGCTCAGGCCCCTTCACCAGTTTTGTTGCTCTTTTCTGGACCCGCTCCAGCACCTCAATATCTTTCTTGAACTGAGGGGCCCAGAACTGAGCACAATACTCAAGGTGTGGCCTCACCAATGCCGAGTACAGGGGAAGGATCACTTCCCTTTTCCTGCTGGCCACACTATTCCTGATACAGGCCAGGATGCCATTGGCCTTCTTGGCCACCTGGGAACACTGCTGGCTCATGTTTAGCCTCCTGTCAATCAGTACCCCCAGGTCCCTTTCCAGCCACTCTGTCCCCAGCCTGTAGCATTGCATGGGGTTGTTGTGGCCAAAGTGCAGGACCCAGCACTTGGCCTTGTTGAACTTCATCCCATTGGACTCAGCCCATTATAGTGCTATTATAGTGCTATCAAATGGTGCACAAACAACCTGTGCAGAGAGCACTTCTTAATCATAGTTCACCACTTTATCTTTCTTTTTATGCAGCTTATCTACAGAAGTTATACTCATGACTGTAAGCAAGGAGCAAAAGTTTATAAGAAGGGTGGTTCCACAGGACATGATCGTCATGGGCTGTGCAATGGACACATTTTCTTTCCTGTGTAATCTTGGCTATGTCTGCCTTGGATGATGCTGCAAATCCCACAATTCAAACAATATCTGGAATTTTTTGCAAGAAATCCACAAGGATCAAGAGATACAGTAGATCTGTTTGTAGACTCCTTGTGAGTAGCCACTTCTGATGCTATCACAACTTAGATACCTTGACTCAGATAGCAATGAAATGCAGAGCAGTAACGAAACACAGAACATAAAACACATATCTTTACCTCCTCTCTTCCCTGGTCTAGATCAGGGGTGTCAAACTCAAAGCTCCCACCATTCTGCTCCTGCTCCTGAAGTGTACATCATACACGCTGCACATATGGCAGGAGCTTAGGGGCAAGGAGCTGATTGTATATCTAGTCAAAACTTTCCTTGTTAATAAGCCTGGCAGCCGTGGTTTGCTTTAGGTTGCCTATCATGCTGACCATGCTTTTGTAGTTCCCACGTACCTGCAAATGCCTTGCCAAGTTAGTTCAGTCTTTTCAGTTGTCATTTTATACAGGACCCAAAGTACATTGAAGTTCTAGCTGTGATCAGGACTTCTGAGTGATCTGGTAACACCGCTGACAACTAGGGCAACTGTTAAGACTGTGGTCATGTTGTGACAAAATTTGTGGCAAAAGGACAAATGGGAAAACAGAGGAGTATGTGAAAGCAATCCTTCCCCTATATCATCTTTGAGAATAATCTATTAGCTGCTGTGAGTCTGGTTGTGTAGGGAGAGAGGCTGAGGTTTAGATGGACACAACTGGGGAAAAGAGGTAGATTAACAAGCAGAGAGGGGAGAGGTGGCTTTATGACTGCTGAAAAGAATATGCCACAAAAATGATTACGCCACTCACAGATGTTATTACAGAAAATAAAAAGCTGGCTGAAATAACGAATCCCTCCCGAACCTTAAGAAGTTGGCTGAATATTGGTTGAATCACAGCAAACACTCTCATAATATATTTTTCATTACCCCTTGAAATTTATCAACAGGTAAAAAAGTTGATACATAAACAAAAAGCTACCCTTCAGTAAGATGTTAAAATAATTTAAATTTTTCTGCATTTTCCTCAATACATTTTTTCCTTCTGCAAAAGTTGACAGGCAATAGATTAGATTAAAAATATCAGAAGTTGCTTGGATTTGCAATAGACAAAGAGAAAACCCCTCAAAATCTGAAAAGTTCATTGAAAGACTCAAGGCTTTAATAATGTCTTTTTATCTTAAGCCCTCACGGAACAAGAAGGTTTTAAGAGTGTAAGAATAAAATACAGTCCTGTTTTTCAGCCCACAGGATTGATGTACCACTGAAATCAGAAAGTCTTTGAGCTGACAAGCATGTGTCAACATTTCCAGGGGAGGTCAAGGAGTATTTAGTTTAGACCTTAATTTCTGTGGTACTATCATGGTGCTACTTACTTCTTATACTGCCAACAGCTTGTATAAAACAGTAATTTTTCCTCACCAGCTGTAAAATCACAGAGAAATACAGAGGTGCAGCCAGGGACTGCATGTTTGTGTCTTCACAACTACAGCTGTACCATGGCTTTGCCTCTATTTTCACCCTGCAGACTGTTCTGCAATGCTGTGACCTACCTACACACATATGAACTCAGCATATATGTACTACTCTGGGGCCATCAACACAGAATTAAGTGTATAGATATAAATATACCTCTGTACCATGCAAAAAGAAATATTAATATATAGGCATGTAATTTTAGTTTTCCTTTATTTCCTGAATCTTAGTGGTAATGAAGTAACTTGAACCAGTTTTTTTCTAGAAGTCTAGTCTAGAAGAAACATAACTAAAAGTGAGGATTGTTTGCTTTGCCAGTTTTGAAAGCTTATGACATATAATGTGACTTGTTTGACTATCACACATTGTATCACCTTATAGATTTAGATGCTATCCTCCTCACAGGATGCCAACACATCATTCCATTACAGTTGACAAGCCACCACCTAGGTGCTGGGATATCTCTACATGTAACACACGATTGGTGTGAGAAACCAGACAGACACACATTTGCTCATGTCAGTGTGCTACTACTTGCTGGTTTGATTACTTTTCATATCAGAATGATAAATACAAGAAACCATTAAGTCAAAACAGATGGTGTTACAGATGCATGAAACAATGCTTTTAAAAGTACTGTTACTTCAGTCGCTCAGTCATATTACATGGAGTAATTAAGGAAATCTGGCACGTAGGCTAATAAGAGCATGTTATGGATAGTGTTTATAACAGTATCAAGTTTCTGTTGCCATGGTGATACTAACTCTGAACTGACTGCTTTTGTGTATCCAAAACCTCTATCAAAAGTTATTTGAATATGCCTGTGTGTGGATGTTTGTGTCTTCAAAGAATGAAACTAGGTGATACAAGCTGATATCAAATAGATACCAAGATATGAGACACAAGGGAGTATCTGGATAATTACACTAAGAAATGGGCTTTTGTTTCCTTGCCTGTTTTAAGTACATAAATTTTATTTTTAGCCTGTAAGCTAAATGTATGGATGTTGAGGGAGATCTGCAGCTAGCAGACAATGGTATCGAGTTCATTGAAGTTAGTGAACTTATGGCAGACTTCAACCAGCTGAAAATCACTTCTACTTCCTGCTGTTCAAAGGTCCTACATAGGATAGCTTTGAGAAAATTCTACTGCATGTTCATTACTAGTTTCTGTTCTCACCTGCCAAAGGCTTTCAGGTACTTACTGCCACTCACTGACATCCCCCAAGGAAATCCTCCTATAATATTAAGCCAAATTTTGGATTACTGGGAAAAAATGCAGAACTTAATTTTTTTTTTAACATTTAACTTAGCAGATTAAGTCTATCTATCATGGTTCAAGTCACCTTACATGATGACTCTGAGACTGTATTTCATAAGGTTCACTTTACCACATTATACTAAGCTGAGAGCTCTATTAAGTAATATTAAATATTTAATCTCTGATAGTGATTTTTGGAAGCTGATAGAACAGTACTCATGAATGAGGAAATGAACTTTAACAAACGAATCATTTGACAGATGGTAGTTTGCTTAGAGATCTTACTAACAGATGTTTGAATGAATGTTCTGCAAGAACTCTGGTATTTTTTGTTTCAACATTTTATTAGCAAATAGCTGTCACCTGGCGTATACTTGCTCTTTGGAACTTTTTGATGTGAAATCTGTTATCCTTTTTCCTTGCCTGTTTTGGAGAAAAAGACCTCTACATTTTATTGATTCCTACTTGGGGATAAAAATGATAGAATTTAAAAAGTCTTTATTGTAAGTACATTTTTCATATGCCACAGTAGTTATAGTGAGGTTCATGAAATTCAGAGACACACAATTAATTATGCCAGTATTAGGGACTGCAAGTCCCAAAAATGTGAGACTGAGAACCAGAGACGGGATCGAAATCACAAGTGGTGTGGGAGATGCTTGGTAAAAACCAAACTGAGCCACAAATAAAAACATACATTTTACCTACCAGAAGCAACATTCCAATATCTTAGACTTGAAAAGCTTCCAAAACCATTCGCTATCATTAAATAAGTAACCAACATAGATTCTGGAGTAGAAACTAGAAGTCATATTTCCTCAAACAAGTATCCTAATCACTGTGCTGCAAAATTCTTGTTTTACCCAATGATTTTAAACTATCTAATGTAAAAATCATATCCAAGAACACATCAATACACTGTTCAGTCGTCAGACATTTTACTGAATACAGCTTATGATCAATAATTAAAGAAGGCTCTTGTGTTCAGTTTTCTCTGGATGAATGTAGCAATCACCCATGCAGCACCCTCGCTCTGTGCCCACCCTCCACAACACTGGACACTTCTATGCATTTCATGGGACGCCCAATGTATGATCCCTAATTAACTGCTCTGATTTCTGCTATGCAAAGAAGCTTTTTAAGAATGACATTTCTGTGGCTCTAACTGGACTGAGTGAACCTTAAAATTCTAAATCACAGGGGCCTAGGAAAATTTTACTCTGAATTTTCTGGGGTAGGTTCCTTTCTATTACGGGCCATCTTTTGTATTAAGAATTTCTAAAGGAAGACTATTTACTCAGAGTTTCAACAAATTTAATGAATTGTTTTCAGGACTGTGCAAAGTTATAAAAAAAGAAAAATGTATTATTTAAAACAGATGCACTGAAAAAGCAGAAACAAATAATCCCCATGTATTTGGTATAGACTAGAATACTAACAGAATCAAATTACCAGTTTGACATTGCACACCTGTAGTGGATTGACTTTTGGATTTTTCAGACCTTCCTTAAAAAAAATGGCCTTTACCAGTCTTCCTTAACAATGGAGGTCGGGATCCACGGAAATATTCCATATCTTCCTTTAATGTAACACGACATATAAATAAGGTGTAGATAAGAGAGCACGCTCTCTTCTTCTTCTGGCAAGCTGGAGAGCAGGAGCTCCATTGCTGCTGGTCCTGTCTGGAGCTGAGGCCTGCAGCGGTTGCTGTTGTCTGCCCACATGCATGGGGGGAGAGTCCTGGGTCAGATTTAGCTGTTCTGCTTTCCTCTGGGAAGTGGTGAGACCTCATTAGTTCTTTACTTTGTTAGTTACCAGGTCTTACAAGTGTGCAAACCTGTTTTGTTTTAGTTCCTTTTTGTCTTTTTTCCCATTTTCCCTTCCCCTCTTCCTCTTCTTGGAAGTTTTGCATGGTATCTTTGCGGTGTAGTTCTTTGTATTAAGAAAATATAGAAATATGTATATATAGTGTGATTTTGGTTTTTCTCTAGGTTTTTTTTTCCTTACAAAGGGGGAAGTTTTGGGAAAGAGGCAAACTGAGCAGTTGGAGAGCCTGGCAAAGCTAACTCAAACCAGCTCAGATTTTGGTAGCAGAGGATAGTTTCAATGGTTGACCTTGGCTTGTTTTGGAAACAGTGTCTGGGAACGCCACCAGAGTCTGGGAAAGCAGCCAAGAAAACCTTGTTTGGGAACAACCTGAAGGAAAATAATAACAATGTCCTTTTTGCTAACTTTTTTCATTATTCTAGCTGGTTTTGTACCTGTCCCAGGGTATCCTATTGGGAGAAGCAGCTGTTCAGATGGATGGAACAAATGTTTTCCATTCCTCAATTTTGACATTGACGGCCTAGTATATAATCTCCATGATGGTGTCATTCAAGGTTTGGTTGAAAGGACTTGAAGGTCAGCTCTAAGAAATACTTAAATTGTCTAGCAACAATAATATTAGTGGTTAAGGCAACAGAAGTACTATTTAAAATTGGAGTGATGGTGTTGCATTGGTTCCCTTGTTTTAAAAAGGGCCGAACCTTGAGAGGAATCATTGAAGCTTTTGGAAGGAGCTTGGACAGGCCAGTCTTTGGATGGCAGGGAGCGTGGTTGGATTTTGGTAAACTGGTGGGATGTGTGTCACCTTCTATTGCTTGGGACTTTGTGCCAGAGCAGGTGTTCAACCCTGATGAGATGATGCGTTGTTTGAGGGAAACGTGTCTTTGCTATGATGATCCAAACATGCAAATCTATGCTTTGTACTGGGGCTTGGCTAATGCTTATCGTGCTGCGGTAGATCACTGTCAGAAAGTTAAGATCAAGACAGGATCCCAAACAACCATGCCACCTGAAACTAGTGATGTCCCTGTTGGGCCCACTTGTGAAACTGGGGTCCAAGCACAACTTGAAGTTGAAGCTGTCTCTACTAAGTCTACTAGAACTGAGACTCAAATTAAAAATAGAAAAGTCGTTGTTGCTCCTATTAAGAAAAAGAAAACGGTGATGAGAGAGACCGTAAAACTTACAGACCCACCTCCACAGCTGGAAAGTATGGAAGAAGAAAGAGAAAAAGAAGAAGAAGGAGTAGAAGTACCTATCCCAACCACACAGGCAGTAGCGGAAGAAGGAGTGGCTGTGAGCGAGGAAAAAGTGCGTTCCCCTCAACCTGAGAGACAATTATTGTTACCTGATGATTGGTTGAGGTCTTCATCTCAGCACCCAAAAGACTACTCGCTACCTCTATCTGCTGGATATGGTGAATGACATAGAAGTCCATCTCCACAGCACACTTGGTCTCCACCTCCTCGTGAGAGATACAGAGAGGAGGTGGGAGCGGTTCCGCGTAAGAGCGGAAGAGTACAAAGAGAAGTGGAAAAGATTCTATGTGGGAGAGATGGACAAGAAATAATGCAAGAAAGTGAAATTACACAATCACTGACTGTAAGAGATCTTCGAGATTTACGAAGAGATTACAGTAGTTCGCCTGGTGAACAAATCCTCACTTGGCTGGTGCGATGCTGGGACAATGGAGCTATTAGTCACGTGATTGAAAGTCATGAAGCACAACAATTGGGATCTCTTGCCCAAGATCCTGTAATAGAACAAGAAATGGCAAGGGAGAGAATGGCATCCAGTCTTTGGATCCGAATCCTCCATGCTGTGAGGGTGAAATACCCATTTAAGGAATATCTGTCGAGCTCTCCAAGTAGGTGGAATACTGTGGAAGAAGGCATCCAATACCTATGGGAATTAGCCATGTTGGAGATCATCTATTCTGATCCAGACTATTAAGACATCCCATCTCCAGAATGTGTCCCCTGCACACAGCCCATGTGGAAAAAGATAATTAAAGGTGCCCCTAAACCATACCCCTACTGCTTGGTAACCGTATATGATCCAAGAACGGGTGAACCAAGCATGGAAGCCGTGTGTTGTTGGATAAGGCGCATAGCGGAAAGTCTGGAAGACTCCTCCGATTCCCTATACCGACCTACCTATGATAGGGAAAGAAGAAAGAGAGATTATGAATACTCCAGATATGAGCACTATCCTAGAGACAGAGATGAAAGACATTATAGAGATTACAGAGAAAGGCCAATGGAACGATCATGGCGGGATAGACCAAGACGACCTCGACCTAGACCTCAGTCTCGTTCACGATCTTCATCATCCCCATGCAGAGGGAAGAAAAACCCTAAGTGTCAGTCATGTAGCCAACTATGGGCATACATATGCAGCAAGGAAGAGAACATGAAGAAGTGGGGTGGCAAACCCACTTACAAGCTCGAAGCTAGAGGAAAGGAGCTGAGACAGAATGACACTGACAAGAAAGTTGTCTACATGATAGACGCAGAATTTCTAGACAAGAACCCGCAATTGCTGAAAGGCAAGAAGATGGAGATCCACCTCCTGATGACAAAAAAAGCCTGCAAGAATCCAAAGTCAAAGTCCAGTGATGATTGCTCTGATCAAGACCAATAGAGGGGCCCTGCCTTCTGCCAGGAGAAGGAGAGGGACCAAAAAGACAATCGGTTTACTGGGCTGTGTGGTTTCGATGGCCTGGCACATCAGATCCTCAGAGATACCGAGCTTTGATAGATACTGGTGCCCAGTGTACTTTAATGCCATCAGAGCACAAGAGTACAGAGAGTGTTTCTATTTCTGGAGTGACAGGAGGGTCTCAGGAGTTGTCAGTGGTAGAGGCCGACATAAACTTGACAGGAGACCAATGGGAAAAGCATTCCATTGTGACGGGGCTAGAAGCCCCTTGCATTCTAGGTATGGATTACCTAAGAAAAGGATACTTCAAGGACCTGAAGGGGTACTGGTGGGCTTTTTTGGTGTAGCCATGGTGATTAAAGAGGAGTCCAAGTGATTGTCTGCCCTTCCGGGCCTCTCAGAAGACCCTTCTGCCATAGGATTTCTGCAAGTTAAAGATCAAAAAGTGCCAATAGCCACAACAACTGTACACCGGTGACAGTATCAGATGAATCGAGATGCTGTGGTCCCCATCCATAAGATGATTCAGAAGCTGGAAAGTCAAAGGGTGGTCAGCAGAACCCATTCACCCTTCAATAGTCCTATCTGGCCTGTACGCAAGTCTGATGGAGAATGAAGACTGACTGTGGACTATCGTGGCTTAAGTGAAGTCACACTGCCATTGAGTGCTGCAGTACCAGATATGTTGGAGCTCCAGTACGAGCTGGAGTCCAAGATAGCGAAGTGGTGATGCCACCATTGACATTGCCAATGCATTTTTCTCCATTCCCTTAGTGGCAGAGTGCAGGCCACAGTTTGCTTTCACCTGGAGGGGCGTTCAATACACCTGGAATCGACTGACCCAGGGGTGGAAACACAGTCCAATCATCTGTCATGGACTGATTCAGGCTACACAAGAGAAGAGTAAGGCCCCAGAACATATCCAGTATATCGATGCCATCATTGTATGGGGGGACACAGCAGAAGAGGTCTTCGACAAAGGACAGAAGATTATCCAGATTCTCCTCAAGGCCAGTTTTGCCATAAAGAAGAGCAAGGTCAAGGGACCTGCCAGAGAGATCCAATTCCTAGGGGTGAAATGGCAAGACGGAAGCTGCCAGATTCCAACTGACATCACCAATAAGATCATGGCAATGGCTCTACCGACAAATAAGAAAGAGACCCCAGCTCTTCTGGGAGCCACAGGCTTCTGGAGGATGCACATCCCAGAGTAGAGCCAGATTGTGAGCCATCTTTACTTTGTGACCCATAAAAAGAATGATTTCCAATGGAATCCTGAAGCTTTCAGGCAGATCAAGCAAGAAATTGCACATGCCTTGGCTCTTGGACCAGTCAGGACAGGACCAGATGTAAAGAATGTACTCTACTCTGCAGCTGGAGATAAAGGTCCCTCCTGGAGCCTCTGGCAAAAGGTGCCTGGCGAGACACGAGGGCAACCACTGGGTTTCTGGAGCCAAAGCTACAGAGGTTCTGAGGCCAATTACACCCCTATGGAAAAAGGGTATGAAGGCATACGAACAGCTTCAGAGGTAATTGGTACCGAAGCACAGTTCTTCCTGGCACCCTGATTACCAGTGCTGAGCTGGATGTTCAAAGGGAAGGTGCCCTCTATGCATCATGCCACCAATGTCACGTGGAGCAAGTGGATTGCTTTGATTACACAACGTGTCCAAATCGGGAACTCGAATCACCCTGGAATTTTGGAAATTATGACTAATTGGCCTGAAGGTGGGAACTTTAGTCTGGCAGATGAAGAAGAAGAAGAGCCAGTGAGTCGAGCTGAAGAAGCTCCACCATATAATGAGTTGCCAGATGAAGAGACACGCTATGCCCTTTTCACCGATGGTTCCTGCTGTATTGTAGGGAAGAGCCGGAAGTGGAAAGCAGCTGCTTGGAGTCCCATATGATGAGTGGAAGAAGCCACTGGAGGTGAAGGCAAATCGAGTCAATTTGTGGAACTCAAAGCTGTCCAATTGGCCCTTGACATTGCAGAAAGGGAAGGATGGCCAAGGCTCTACCTATACACTGATTTGTGGATGATAGCCAATGCCCTATGGGGATGGCTAAACCGGTGGAAAAAGATGAATTGGAGTCCTAGAGGGGGGACCCCTAGAGGGGTCCTCATCTGGGCTGCTGATATGTGGCAAGACATCGCTGCCAGAGTGAAGAACCTGATTGTGAGAGTCCGCCATATAGATGCCCATGTGCCCAAGGGTCGAGCTAATGAGCAACATGTTAATAACAGAGAGGCACACCGAGCTGCACAGGTCAAGGTATCACAAGTAGACCTGGACTGGCAGCAGAAGAGAGAATTGTTCCTAGCTTGATGGGCCCATGATACTTCAGGCATTAAGGCCGAGATGCCACCTATAGATGGGCACGAGACTAAGGGGTGGATTTAACCACCCCTTATATCTCAAGTTATCCATGACTGTGAAATTTGTGTCGCTATCAAGCAGGCAAAAAGGTTGAAGCCCCTGTGGTATGGCGGACGTTGGGATAAGTACAAATATGGGGAGGCCTGGCAGGTTGATTACGTTACATTGCCACAGACCCACTAAGGTAAACGTTCTATGCTTACCATGGTGGAACGAACCACAGGTTGTTTAGAGACATATTCAGTACCACATGCAACGGCCTGAAATACTATTCTGGGTCTTGAGAAGCAAATCCTGTGGAGACATGGTACTCCAGAACGTTGAGTCAGACAACGCGACTCATTTTAAAAACAATTTAGGGGCTACTTGAGCACAGGAGCATGGTACTGAATGGGTTTATCATATTCCATATCAGGCACCCGCTGCTGGAAAGGTCGAAAGGTGTAATGGACTGTTAAAGACAATTCTAAAGGCACTAGGTAGAGGAACTTTTAAAAACTGGGATAAGCACTTAGCCAAGACCACCTGGCTAGTTAACACCAGGGGCTCTATCAATCGAGCTGGGCCTGCCCAGGCAGAATCCCTCCACACTGTAGATGGAGACAAAGTTCCAGTGATCCATCTGAGAGGTATGTTGGGTAAGGCCGTTTGGATTACTCCTCCCTCAGGCCAAGACAAGCCCATTCATGGGATTGTTTTCACTCAAGGGCCTGGAAATACCTGGTGGGCAATGAAGAAGGATGGAGAGATCCAGTGTGTGCCTCAAGGAAATCTGTCCTTGGGGAAAAACTAATTCCATGCCTTGAGTTGAGTTTTACAGGAGATGACACCAGATAAAAAAGACCCGAACAGAGTGGATACCAGTCTCCTGTTATGAGCCAAGCCCAGTCGAGCCGGTCCAGTGCTGCATCACACGAGACTCTCATGACTACCCGAGAAACAGCCACCAACAGATCTTCCGAGTTTGAACTCTTAAGCCCAAAACCAGAACTGTGACTGAGACTAAAGGCCCAAGGATCCAAACCGAGTTGCTGTTGGTGTTGGTCTTCAATGACAGATGACAACCTTCGAATAAAACTAGGACTGTATATATGTGTCTGTGCACGGCATATAGACAAACAATGTACAGGTGTTGTGTTAAAGAGATGATATGGAATAAAGGGTGGAGAATGTAGTGGATTGACTTTTGGATTTCTCAGACCTTCCTTAAAAAAAATGGCCTTTACCAGTCTTCCTTAACAATGGAGGTCAGGATCCACGGAAATATTCCATATCTTCCTTTAATGTAACACGACATATAAATAAGGTGTAGATAAGAGAGCACGCTCTCTTCTTCTTCTGGCAAGCTGGAGAGCAGGAGCTCCATTGCTGCTGGTCCTGTCTGGAGCTGAGGCCTGCAGCGGTTGCTGTTGTCTGCCCACATGCGTGGGGGGAGAGTCCTGGGTTGGATTTAACTGTTCCGCTTTCCTCTGGGAAGTGGTGAGACCTCATTAGTTCTTTACTTTGTTAGTTACCAGGTCTTACAAGTGTGCATATCTGTTTGGTTTTAGTTCGTTTTGGCCTTTTCCCCATTTTCCTTTCCCCTCTTCCTTTTCTTGGAAGTTTTGCATGGTATCTTTGCGGTGTAGTTCTTTGTATTCAGAAAATACAGAAATATATATATAGTGTGTGATTTCGGTTTTTCTATATTTTTTTTCCTTACAAAGGGGGAAGTTTTGGGAAAGAGGTAGACTGAGTGGTTGGAGAGCTCGGGAAAGCTAACTCAAAGCAGCTCAACACATTTTCCATCAAACCACTACATCTCAAAATATAGAGTTCCATCTGAACTTTGGTATATAGTTTCAGAAAAGCCATTTAGAGAAGAAATTAAAAAAATACTAGAATTAGAACAATCTTTTCATAAATGCTAAATAGGACTTTTAGCTTTTCAATTTCAAAGTCACATTTGACATTCAAAAAACTTACCCCACAAAAAGAAAAAAATATGAAATAGCACTGGAAAGGGGTGAATTATTTGAAGAGGAAAAATTAAAAAAATTCAAAATAAATATTTTGCTTATTTTGCAAGCAATAAAAACTAGAGGGGAAAAAGCTGACTACCAAAATTGAACAAGGTTTATCTCCCATTTTTTGATTCTGCAACCATTTGATTCTGTTGTGTACATGAATCCTCCTCCTTTTCACAATAATAAACACAAATATTTGAATATTTTATTTAAAAGACAACTGGTAACCATACTGGAGAAACTGTCCCTGTTATTTTAATAAGGGATAATAAAATATTTTTTACACTTTTCTATTTAACAACTTACATTTAAATACAACAGTCGGAACAACAGTTCATGTGTTCCATCATGGTTCCCACACAGTGGTATGATGCCCAGGAATTAATTTTCTTAATATTCGTCAGATATAAGGTATGCACATATTTACTCTTGGTGGTTATGGATTACTACTGAGCTTGCAAAAAATTCTATATCTACAAGACCATAACGCACTTCAAAAAGAGCAGATAATCTCTTGTACACGACTCAAATTATTGCATCATCAGGCACATTCCTCGACCCAAGCCTGTTCAGCCTGCCCTATGATGCAGTTGCAGGAGACACTGGAGCTCTGATGTGAGCTTATTCTCCACTCCAGTCTCCCTAGTGTTGGTGGTATAAGTCTTACTGCTTGGCAAATTAACACTTAGGAAGGTTCATCTATGGACTGAGAACCCATTGCACTTGTATTATTTGCAGAACAAAAGTACCATACCCACTCTAGAAAGAAGCAAGACCTCTGAATAGAATATTACCTTACGGGACAATATTCACCCACCTTGCTCTCTCAAGTCAGAGAGAGAGAGTACACTTCTACTCAAGTTACTTACATATTTTATCCACATGACTTAGAATTTTGGTACTGTAGACCACTCTTTACATTGCTAGACATATCAATTTATTCTATCTTGCCTTATAGTGTTCTTCATGACTTTCCAGTTTATAAATTTCAGACATATCCACCATGGCTGAAGTCTTTGTATATTACACAAATAATAACTGCAGTGATATTAAAATTTATAAAATTTTATGGAAAGAAAGAGGAAAAGCCATGAATAGGATAAAAATTATTAAGAAAAAAATGTAAGGGTATAAGCATGAATCCCTAAGTTAACGTTATAAGTCACTAGAGAGGAGTAACATTCAGAAGGTCCTGCTAGCAGGTTTGCATTAACAGTTATTATGGATTTGTATATGATAGAGAGAGTACAGAAGCCCATGGTCATCTTTATCCTGGTCCATAGTGCCTTGAGAAATAAATATATATGAATAGGAAAATAATAGGAGTAGAAGTTAAGTGGAATATGAATAAAAAGAAAACACATATTTTGCAGCCATGAATGCAAAAGGACAAAAGGGAGAAGAGAAATCAGCACTTCATTAAAAAGAGTTTTGTCAAAGAAGTTTCATTATTGTAACACCTATATTGACTATTTCAGTTATACCTCATGAACAATTCATGAAAAATAGAAGTTTTGGGACTTCTCTCATTGTATTTGAAAACATTAAAAGTCCATGTCACTAATAAAGTAGTAAACAGTAGGCATAGGTGCTATTTTATCACAGAAACAAACAGAGTTCAGCAGAACTTTAAAAGGGAAGTATGACTTAATCTGACTTTAATTTGTTTTCAAAAACATAGTCACTGACCCTTTAAATCACAAGCCAATTACAAGTATTGTACTGTCATTACTAATTACATGCTGAGAGTGTAAATTTAAAATGGTAATTTCAATTTTCAGTTCATTGGGAGAATGCAGGAAAATGAAATTGCATACTAATTAGTTCATGTGTGTCAAACACCTGAAAGATTAGAGAGAAAAACTCTGCACTCATTACAAGAGAGTTATAAGGAAAGCATGCAAACCTTTCATTTGCCAAACTGCATATAAATAAAGAAATTAGATGACAAAGAAAATTGGTAATGATCGAACAAGACAAAAATAACTACAGTTCTATACATAATCATACTTTGGGAGACTTTGTTTATTATACACAGCTTCCTTTAGAATTTATCTGGCATTAGAAATTAAAAGAGGGTAATAGGTTAGTTCTTCAGTTTCATTGTGCAATTGTTAACTCATATTTCCTGAGAATGGAGTGTCTGGCTTTGTAAATTTCCACTTTATCTCTGCCAAACATTCACACTGTTTTTCAGGAGCTATATTCTGGATCAGTTGCTTTGTCACTCAGACCCACATTAGGATCCAGGAAGAAGCTGGTGATAAAAGCAAAACTCAGAGAGAGCTGTAACAGAGGCAATACTTTTCCTACAAGACCAGAAGGAAGACAGCCAGAAAGTTATCAACAATCAGATTGGGGTGACTTTTTTCCAACCTTCCACAAATGCTTACGAAGTATCTCCCTAGCCGTTATAGAAGTTGTGCAAAAAAAAAAAAACTCAAAACAGATATGGGATTTCTGCTTCTCCTCCTCTCAATAGAAACTGTTCACCTATCTAAGGGTCAGGCAGTATCTGTCTCAAGAGCGTATTTCACGCCTGAAGAAGACAACAGTGCTCTGATGTAAAGCACTACCATGTAGTTCGCAAAATGTGAGTTTGTGGAGGTATGTATCCTTGCCAAATCAAAACACAATTCCTGTAGAACACTTAAACCACTTTTCTCTACAAATATCATCTCCCTGAGAAATTTAGATTTTCTGTTCCCAGATGTTTTAAGAAAACAGAAAGGGAAAAAACCCACAAACCTCTCAAGATTTAATCTTCTGTTTTTAAATTACAGAGTATTTTTATTTTTACTCTGGATTAAAACCAAAAATGAAATACTTGGTAAATTTTGTGAGAATTATAGATCAAAGTTTATTTTTAAAGAAAAATGAGAAGTAAACCAAGGGAATTTTAAGTGCTCAGTACAAATAAATCATAGCAATTAACTTCTAAAAAGTCCTTATGTCCTATGGCTGTCAAAAATAACCTGCATGGGATTGGCACTACTACTAGACTAGGCATTAATTGCAAGAAAAGAATAAATTGTTTAAAACTGATCCCTTGGGATGAGATTTATAGACAAATTTTCTCCATTGGTCCAACCTCGCTTTCAGGGAAGAACAAAGGGACGACTTCCCTAGGAGCAAAGTCCAACGCAGACATAGCTCTGGTCTGGGTAGAAACCTGCACAGCTGCCTCCGAGGTGCATGGTGGCTTTGCCCAGTACAAACAGGGAAGCAACAAACCATTAGCCATCCTCATCCAGTTCACCTCCTAGTAAAGACATGTCTAGGGGGCCAACACTAAATTATTTTTATTTTTTCCTCCAGCTCATTTAATAAAGTTTACACTCTAAAGCGGCCCAAAAGCTACTGCAACACTGACTTTTTCATTATCCATTAAAGTTACACTAGTTTTCTACTCCTGTGAAAATAACTCTGCTCAAGCCCTTTAGTGTAGTTCTTTCTGGTTCTTTTTCAATGTATAAATTTTACAGACTTCACAACCGCTCTGGGCCTTACAGAAAAAAACTGACTTAAGATACATTGAAAGGCCTTTGTGTTTTCACTCTGCAGTGAATAACAAACAGTAACATCGGCTTCATTTTTCAGAATTGACACAATCCAGCACTCCGACCACAACAGTTTCTGAAAACTTCACCTAAAAGTGCCTTGTGCCTCAACAGTTTCAGAAAACTTCACCTAAAAGTGCTCTGTGCCTGCTCTCCACACAAGAAAAATGAATGTGTAACCCTGTACACTTTTCCCCCATACATGTGTAAACCACTCAGAAAAATCACAAATTGTAGTCAGTATGAAAACCTGAATATGAACAAAAATTATGCCATGTACCTGAAGGTAACTTCAAGAATCAAGAGAAGTGTGCTTGACACACCAAAGGGACATATGGATAGTGCAACTTAATGCTGGTAGACAGGATACTCATGAACCGGCTTTTGCTAGTCCTGTGGTGAGTTCACTAAAAGGGAGACACCCTCTTTGTATACTGACTGTACTGATTAGTACAAAAGGTTTTCCCATAAATATCCAGCATCATCTTTATTAACTAACAGCTGAAAATGCCAAAGCTTAGCCCAATTCACATATGAAAAGAAAAGCCCATAAAAGTGAAGAGCTAGAGCAATCACTAGATAATCATTATCTTCATTAAAATACAGCCACAGGATGACATATTCACTGGTTCATGACTTTTCCTCAAATTATTTGCTGGGTGCAGAGAAATCCTGTCCACATTAAAGGCACTGCCATTTGAATCATCCCAGTGATAACATCCTTGGGAGGGAATTTAAAAAATGTATTTCCAACCCCTTGGATGTGATGGAACTCACACTATTTCAACCTTAATTAAAATCATTCTTGTTACTTTCAGTATGATGCACAGAACGCTTACGTTGCGTGCCAAGAGCAGGTCAGCAGAGAGGACAAGCTATTCCTGCAGGATCTGGTACAGCTAAAACCACATTAAAGCACTGCATAGAATGAAGCCCAAGGAAGGTGGCATGTGTCAAAGCATCTTCACCAAGAGATATTGATCTAAAATGTTACTAAGGACATAATAAGGAAATGTAATATATATAGAAAGCAGATTCTTTGAAAAGAGTCTTCATAAATTTGCTTCCATGGTTCAGATCCACAACGGAACATATGCACATGATTTTTTTAAATGAAAAGATTTGTGCATTTGTAAAATCAAGATTATTAGTTTCGCAACTAAGTAGTCCCTTTTAGTTTAAGCTACATTTCTGAAAGGGAATAAGAACCTAGCTGTTAGTCTACCATTTGTCTTCATCAGTTTCTTTAGTGACTCTGGTAATTGAATCAAGGAGAATATTTTCCTCCTCAGCTCTGTCTGTTACCTGAATCCATGGCCATCTGTCATTTTCCGCAGCAGTCCAAGCATTCACAAGACCCTTCTTATTAAGTCGTGCATAGTATGGATACCATTTCTGGAGTCCAAAAAGAGCTCTATGAGTGGATGATGCAGTAATTTGTTGATTTGACACAATTCCCCCTTCTATCCCTAGTGGGCCAGAGCATCCTGGAAATGAAAACAAAAAAATAAATGAATGCAACTGAAATAATCAACTTTTCTAGTCCCAAGTGACTGTAATTACAAACAGCATACAAACAGATCCAAAATGACATGTGAAATACATAATTAGAAGAGCTTTAAAGCACTCAAGTAGAATCTTATTTTTGTAGAAATGAAAAAAAGCACAAAAATATTGCTTGTAAATAAGTATTCCCATTGCCAAATTAATTATATACATTAAGCTTTCTTTTATTTTTTTGGGGTATAGGAATAAAAGCACGCAGTTATTGCGACTAATCCAAACAGAGAAATTTCTGAAAAATCATTATATACAAATTATTGGTAGCCTACCTATTACATACCCTCAAGCACTTTTAAGTAGACAGAGATTAAAGAGAAGCTAGTTTCAGGAACTACTGTAGCAGCCAGTCTTGCTGAGTTATCAAAAAAGATCTTTTACTTCGTGGGTCAACTGCACTTTAGCAATTTTGAATACAATAGGACAGACATTTACTTATACTTCAGGCTTTCTCAGAAGCCTGGCAATGTTTTACTTTCAGCAGGACCTGAGAATGAACCTTGAAATGTTACTGCTAGGACACTCTTACACCATATGTACAGAAAGTCATAAAAAATTAATTCCTCATTAATTTAAAGGCACAAAGAAGAACAAGAGAACAGTTTAATTTGCTCCCGTATGGCAGAAGCCAAGGCAAGGAAACAATGCTGACACTGTCTCTGGGTACTATGTGTCACTGATAACACAGACAAAGACAAACTAAATTACAGTTTTAAGCTTATTATGGAGTAAGATTCATGGACAAGCACATGCTTGTGCTGTGAAAAGATAAACCAAACCCCTCACACAGGTATGGTCCAAATACGTTCCTTCTTAAATGCAAAAATTGCTTATTATCACAATATGCTTAAATGAAATCCTGGCCCCACTGAAATTGACGACTGACTTGCATCATATGATGATTTCATCCACATTTTTAGCAGTCCACAAAGATCAGCTAGAATCTCAAGTCCTCATTCTACTTTTCTGTGTATTGTATCACTGAAAAATAAAGGCAGTGCATTCAGCACTAGACTAATAACTCTGTTCACGCTGCACAAAAGGTAACAAAATGCAGCTCTCTCCTGCTGCTGTGCCAGATGCATAGTAGTACCAGAAGAAAACAAATTATTCTTTGTCACCAGCATAGGCAGGCACAATACAGGATGTATTCAAAAACCTACCTATGTTGGAAAAGTGTAATTTTTTATCATGTTATTAAGCATTACTTAGAAACTGAAAGACCTATTCAAATCTTAGCTCTGTTTCCACAATCTTTGCATCTAATCAAAATTAATTCCTTTGCTGTGTAAATTGCTGTATCTCCTTCGAAGCCAGAGGTATACTAATTCACTTTCCGAAGAAAATTGCATATTTATTTTCAAAAGTTTCTTATATTTACTTATTGAAATATCTTTATCATTTTGTAATGGAAAAGAAAGTGTACACAGGTGTGTCTATACATAAGTGTAAACTCGCAAATACACACATACATAAAGGACTGATTCCAACTGACCATGAAATTAACCAACCCTAACAGCTGCTGTCTTAGATTGATAATTATTTAAAAATATAGATGGGAGAAAACAGAAGAGAGGTTACCAAAGGAAGCCTAAAAGAGGCACTTAGGTATGGCAAGTGTTTCAACATGGATGCGGAGCAGGCAGCTCTATTCTGTCTCCTTGTGGTGAAGAGCACAGGGATGAGGACCCTGTCAGCCCTGCAATGCATGCAGGTAGGCCTATAGCATGAATCAGGCCCAGTGAGGTCCAAGGATGTTTCTATTTAGTAGATTATTTTCAAAGGAAGGTTATGTGTTTTATGCCAAGACTCTTGATCTGCAATAGACATCTCAGCTTTGGCAGACTTGGTAGAGACATGGATGTCTATTTCTTTTGCTTATCATCCTTTGTTTAGGACGCAGAGCATTGTGGAAAGTTTTAATTTGAAAGCATGTTAGTTCTCATGCTTGAGATGCATGAAATGTTATTTTAAATATGTGTGAATTCCTTACAATGGAAAGGTGAATTTTCCTTTCTAGATTGAAAGCAATCAAATTACCAAGTACAGCACCTTACTTTGTCAGTTATGACTGTACATGGTCAAAAGCGTTTACCTTGTTTAGCTTTGGGAGGATTATTCCTGAAATCCCAAACAAATCTCTACCTTCAGGGAATAGGTACTTCATTGTACAAGCTTCTTATTTTAATTGCAGCTACAGGCTTTTTTTGTTGTGTTTGTTAAGTTTTTCAATGTGAGTTAAACACAAAATTTACCACTTCTCAAAATTAAAACTACCACATTAGAGACACTTTCTACTTCTGTATTCAGTTCAAACATAGCAATGTGACATGCGTAAGAAATGTGAGACTGATTAATAATTTCTAAACAGTATTAGACTTACAATGTATATATACACACCACTAAGGTCTATCTTTAGAAGACCGTCTTTTTCACTGCTTTCAAGGACATCGGATCATCCTCACGAAGCGGGAAGCTTAGTTTAAGTTAAAGCTTAATCCTGCTCAAGACCTGCTTGCAGATCCAAATCACAGAACCTGCAGTGCAATCTTGCTCTGAACGCACCAGAATTGATGAACTGAACGATGTCTTAGGCACAAACCTGGCAGACTGGCCTTGCGGAAGCCTACCCAAGGCTACCTCTTCCTGAGACATGATCCCTCCATGTGCATCATGGGGTGGGTGGGAGTTTGAGTTGTCTTACCTTGAACTTGGCCATACTGAATTCAACCTTCTGTTTCACAGCCAGGTCAACCTGTATTTTCTGTATTTAAAACTCTTCAGTCCATTTTATCAGTGCTAAGCACATTCTTAAATTATCAGAACAGTTTTTCATCTTTCTTGTTTATTGATCAGCCAATACTTCAGCAGAGGTTTTGCTAAGTTTTTGCTTCCTCTGTGAGGAAGCTCCTTCCATTGTTAGAACTGTCCATTTATCCACTCTTTTGTTCTTTATTTTTACTTTCTTTTATCATCTGAAAGGAAATACTTGAACACATTTTTGTATAGTCAAAACCTGCAGAGCAAATGAACTTCCCTTAGCCATATGCTCATTACTTTCTTCAAAATACTCTAATAGATTTGTGACTCATGCTTTCACGTTACAAAAGCCTTAAGGGGACTATTACTCTCTAAATTCCCAAGAAATTTACTTTGCTTCAAACCTCTCAGCTGAATAATCTACCTCTGCTTCCATCAAACATGTTATATCAGTTAAAGACTAGCTTCTGCATAAGACAGTTAATTTGGGACACAAACAATACCTTCCTTTAAGTTAAGATACCAATTTTTTTTTTTAGCACCTAAGGGTTGTGATATGACACTGACCACTGACACTGACCACTAACTCTGATGGAAAGAAGCAAATGCAACTTTTGGAGATTGTTTGTCTTTTAAATAAAATAGAGATGCATATTTTGCAGAGAAAGTGTGAGCTCTATTACATTTTGCTGTGTGCTTTTATTAAATCCACAGTTCATTTAACAAAAACCGTGACAGATTGGGAAACTGCAGTTTCCAAGGGAGTAATAATACCACTACAGTGACTCTGTAGAATTATGTCTGGTCAACATCAGCCATTAAGTAGAAAACATTTTATTAGTTAATGCTGACACACTGGGGTAAGACAATCAGATTGATGCAAGAAAGTAGAAAAAAAACCCAACAGCAATTAAAAAGCTGCCTGACAGGTTCATAATACAGTCACAAGGAAGATTTTGTCATCTGGAGTTGTTATTTTAGTGACATTAAATAACAAAATAGTAACTCAAGCAATATTGTTTGTAATCCTACATTGACAAGTGGTATGCACTAAATAAAACTCTATTAATGCTTCTCTTGTTCTGACCAAACACAAACCTGTGCCCACAATGCTCAATAGTCCATGTAGATGATAGAATGCAAAGGTGTACCAAGAGGCTACATGCCTGTGAATGCGTCCAATGAAGGACAGGAAAAGTGAAGAATTAATTTACGTCTCTTCAGTTCTCTTAAGAATCTCCACCAATTAATGCAAAGATGGCATGGTCATAAAACTGCCTTGAAGGCTTCTTTTACAATCTCAGACTTGACTAGAACTTACACACCATTTTGCCTCACAAAGCAAATAATCATTAGTCGAGATTTTACTTGTAGACCAAATATGGAGATCAAACAGAGTTCTGCATTTCCAACCTTATTTCTGACAACAATAATCCCTCCAGCTGAACAAAAATATTTGTGCAAAAGGAAATTGAAAATGACAGTTAACAATGTGCTTTATATCATTACATCTTCAGAGGTAAGTAAGAATAGGAAAATATGTCACTGATTCCTCCTCTAATAAGGGAAAGACAAACAATTTTAAGATAAAGAATTACTACAGTAGGAGATAATAAAAAGAAAGCACTAGGTAAACATGTTACTTCAGTATTTTTAATTTAGACTTCTACATTTATGTCATTCCACAAATCAAGCAAAACCTCCAAATGGTTTAAAAATTGCTTGAAAATGTGAGGATTATGTCTCTGCAAACAGAAGAAAAAGATTTCTTGTTATTGATGATGAAACGTACCTGATTTTGCAGCATGAATATATAGCTTTCATTTACTCTGTTGGGTTGTCTCTAGTTAACATCATAAAAACAAACAGATGCAAAATTGAAGGCATGCAGAAAACAAATCTGCTTTAGACATCTGCAATCCTATCTTTCTCAAAGCACCTCATTTTATGGAATAAGATTACTCTGACTGTGCTTAGTACAGCACGGTAATTGTGCTGAATGCAAACCCTGACAACAGGATTACAGATGACCCTTGATATTGCAGTAATTAATGCTGATACATTCATAAGTTCCCCAACATGCAATATAGTCTTCAGCCTCCTATTTCTTCTAGTTCCTTCTGCCACCCACACATTCTTGCCAAGTTTGTTCTATCATGGATAGCTGTCTTCAGATAACAGCAAATTTTTTCTTATAGGAGCTGGTTAAATGGATATGGGTAATCATTTAGCATTCTGCTAATGAAGTACCCATCCATGTGCAATGTATGAAGCCACGTTCCTGCAGGGCTTCTTCTTTTGCAACCATGGCAGGTTGAAGATGGAATCCTTTCTTCTTTATAAATACTACACAAAGTCTTTCTGCAGAGAGTTAGCTGTGTGACACAGTTTTCCTTCTTACTGCTGTCAGTCGAACCTCTCATTGTTTTAGTGACACAATCATCCCCAGCTGCCAGCCTTGCACAATGGGACTACAGATGACCCCTGATACTGCAGCAATTAAACATGATACATGCATAAGCTCCCCACAGTGAGATCTAGGTTTCAGCCTCCTGTTTCTTGTATCTTCAGATATAGATTTTGGCTCTCTGACCATAAGCATTTTCCCACAGTGGCCTGCAGAGTGAGATTCACATTCCTCTAATGGGATTTTCTACACTAAGGAAGTTTACAAAACTTGTACTTCAAGCATAGTTCAGTAGCATATAAAGATGACAGCTCAGACACGGAAAGATTACGTCTTTTATATACAGTGCTCTCTCTGAAATTCAGGGTTGTTATTCAGGGCTAATTTACTTAGTTCTAGTTTGGTGACTTCTCCATTCTGCTCTTTGCATAGAATGGATAGGATTGTAAATTCCTCACAAAAAGCAGAGGGATTAACATCTGAGGAAATGCAACACACAGCACAGTTAAAGAGAGGAACTATCCAACAGGAATGAAATCAGAGGAAGATATAACTTCTGATTTAGGAACTCCCTAAAAACAAGACAGGTGGAAGCTAGGAAAATACAATGGGAGAAGCATCACTTAGTGCTCATCCCTTTTCTTACACTCATTCACTAAGCATTCACTTTGGATCACTGTTCAATGTAGGACTATTGGACTGCCATCAGACCAAGCATGGTTATTCCCATGCTCAAAAAGAAGGGTACATCTAAAATCTCATATCTGTATAGTTATAATCAGAAATATCACTCTTTTTAGTACTGCTCCATTAAGTGATTGTTTCTGCTACGTTCAGCTAATGTGCTGAACTCCATCACATTAATGTTATTGACAGCAATCCTAAGGACGCTCAGAATGCTTTTAATGAAACTGAACTGGGAAACTAACTTCCAGAATAGACATGCTGCTTCTGGATCTCTATCACAGATATCTGGAAAAGTCTCTATCCCAAGAAATGTCAACTACATCACAGCCATGCCATTCCTGACAAATATTTGCCGAAAGCTTTTTTTCAAAACTCCAGTACTGAACTTCTCATTCAATGTTTGATTGATGTCCAACTTGAATCTTTCTTATTCCATTTATTATTTCTTGTACTGATGCTATGAACATGAACAATGATGTCTTCTTAAAATAGCCTTTAGTGCACCTGTCTCCTCTCCCAGTCTCTTTTCAACCGGGGGACGCCAAATAATCACAATTTATGTCACGCACATAGCATAACACAAAGTGTGAAGAAGGACAGCTGTTCTTGTTGTATGGGTTATTGGACTGTAGGCATGACCCAGAATTCAGGGTAGAGTTGAGAACTCAGAAAAATGATCAGCTGAACCTTGACTGTGATGTACCATGTGGTCAACCTACAGCAAAAGCTATCACTCCACGGTGATTTCAGAAAAAGCACACACGATCATATAACCACCAAACACATAATACTTTCTCTGAGTTTATACCATTATTCAAATTACAACATTCAACAATTCACTTATACAAGTTATCTTTATTTTATTCTGTTTTCAAGTAGTGATTCTGGCTTAAAAAATGTATATCTATTGGAATAAAGTGTTAAAGGAGCTTAGTTTCTGAAACTCCTCTGCTGAACTCTCATATAGAAATATATTAATCTTTATGTGAAAAATTATTTTTACATTTCAAGTTGGCACTGTGAAAAATAACATTTCATATTTGAGTAGCAACATTAAACAGGTTTACATAACTCATAGCCACTAAGATTTATTTGATTAATTAATCTTAATTTGAATAAAACAGGAATTATGGAGGAACAAAAACCCTTTTCACAAGAATTAAACTACGCTTTTATTATACAAGTTAAATTCATATGAGCTTTCAAGTCATAATACAAAATAACTGACATATAGTCACACACTCTTAAGGAATGGCAGACACAGAATCAACAGCCTATAATTGCTGCATAATAGTAATTGATTATTATCATCACTTTAGGTTGAAATGACATGAAAAAAATATGCAATTCCAAGTTCTTTTTACCAACCCCAAGTTTTTTTGTTGGATCTGGACTTGGGCAACTCTGGGTGGAGAAGATTTGTAGTGTCGTGGATCTATTAATTATCTCCTTTATTTCTAGCCATTGTAAATGGTTGTTGCATAGAGTACAGTCAAGTAACAATTTAAATGAAATTAGGAACCCAACTGGATTTGAAAATAATCTCCTATTTGGTGCTGCTTATTGCTGTGCAATCCATGCACTTCCCTCCTCTTCAGGTATTGATAGAGAAATTTCTTTGCATAAGAAAGAAATTCAGCAGCTTTTCAACTATGTTAGGACATTAACCAATGAGACCCGATTTCAACTTAGCTACACACAATTTCTTTCAGATTTCCTTGGTTTCATATTTACATTCATTTTGATATTTTTTTGTCTATGGAACATGCAACACAGACAAAAACTTTGCTTATTTGGTAAATGTGTTATATTACAGTGCAACCACTTTTCTCCCGAAGTTCATTTCAAAGGACATGGTTTTTTTCTGTCACAGGGCAACATCTGTACGAGAATACTGGTAATATTTAAATAAACTGGATGGATACATCTTAAACTGGTAATACTACTGTTTCCAGGAACTGTCAGCAGTACCAGAAAAAAAAAAAAAAGCAAGCTAAAGAATATTTATACCAGTGCTGGAAAATGGGGTTCACCACTGAGAAAGCTCATATTCTGCCTCTCATCTGGAGTGACTCACTGATGCAAACATGCACTCACAATTATGCTGGCTGGTGGTAATGCTAAATTCATAGGTGCTAACTGAACAGAAAACCTTATGGATTTATTTTACAACTTTTGTTAAATTTTACCTGGAAAGGTGAAATACTAACCAACTACTGCTAATTTGAAGGCATCTCATGACACATCTATGTATTTAAAAATTGCTTCTCCAATGCCTGTTACAAAAAGCAGCTTTGAAAACAAAGCAAACCTAAACCTTCTCTTGGAAGTAAAACTGGAAAGATGAGATCTAGTTACACTGAAAGACAATCTGCATTTTTTTAGCAGGTCTACAATGGAAAATTAGAACATCAATGTAATTAGCATTCCTGTAAGGTAGCCTGACAACGATAATGTTCATTTGCCAGGAAAAGAATATATCAAGTGGCAGATCTCATTTTGCTGCCTAGAGACATCCTTTATGTTTTTGTGGTTGGTTTTCTTCTCTCATCAGAACAGCAACCATTCCTAGAAATAACAATATTACTTGTTACAAGATGTAGTCACTGAAATTGTTTAAAACCACTTGTGGCACTAATATGAATTCTACATTACAATCGAATACATGTTTTTCAGAAAGAAGTAAAACGATGGCAATATCCTACAACATACTGCTGAAGTGATATGCTAAATATGAGCTCTATCCAGACTACTGAACAAACTGCATACAAAAGACTATTATTTAAATACGACTACTCAGAAACAACAGTTCTTATAGCCTGTTTCCATCTTCTTCTATAAAATGTCTAACTTTCTAATAACTGGAACTTAAGATATTGACATTTAAATCTTGTTCCTGGAAGCCATTTGATGTAGGTAATAACCTTATATTCATGTAAGGCAGCTTTACGGATCTGTTAAAAATACAGAATTAATTTAAAGGTCATGGACCTTCACTAGGCTGGGAAAAAAATCAGAATGAAGATTCAAAAAGCTGCCTTCGCCTATCTGTGGCAAAAGTAGTCTTTCATTACTACAGCAGTGTAGTAAAATGAAATGTAATATTTTGACTGCATGGCATATTTTAAATATACATCAAATCTGTATATAAACTTTCATTTCCTTATCTTCTTATTTTTCCTTATCAATAGTTTTTTTCACCATAAAAAGGACATTATTACAAAATGTTTATATTTAAAAATAGCCTGCCAAACAAAGCAACCATAAGGGATACAATACACGTGACATCTAAACCTGAATTAGCTGCTTGGGCTCTTCCTGTCATCTGTGGGAAGATACAGGCAACTCTAAACCATGATTTCCTTAATTCCGTTACCTGTTAAGAAATCGTTTAAGATAGATGTAATTGCCTTTTCTGTTTCTACTGATGAAGGAACAAGCCTAGAACACTCTCTTCAACTTAGTGCCAAGGTTTAAGAATCTAAAATTAAGTAAAATGAATTAGTTTTAAAAACACTGAAAAGAAATTGCTTTAAAAACACATGATAACAGAAAAACCAAACCAAACCAAAAAAGTGTAAAAGAAAAACAAACAAAACCCCCAAACCGCAATTTATTAATTGATGTAGCATATTTTTCCCTTGGAAGTCATTCTTAAGCAAAACACTTTATAAAAATGTGTTGCAGAATGCATTTTTTTTTGATAAAATTAATTATGAATATACTTCAGTCCAGGTCAGTCCCGGTCTATTAGAATGCTACCTGACATGGAAAAATTCTGTCAGTTTTCCTACATGAAATGAAATTTTTGCTTTTAGCTGCATGAACAATTAGTATATCTAAAAAATCAGAATGATTTCAAATTGTAGGAATTTCAATTAAATTTCTAGAAGTTAGAGGCCCAAGGAAACTTTTCATTTTCCAGAAGGTGCTCTCTTTGCTTATGTATGCAGACCATATGTGTAAAGATACACCATGCCAGATTGAAGGAGAGCTAAAATCTGAAGTTACTGGAAGTACTGTGTTTGGCTTTTACATTCAGTTTGCCTCAGTTATACTTGCAGAGAGCAAACACATTCAGTCACATATCCCAGCTCCTTATCTGATTAATTGTCTCATGGATTGGCTTTAGTAGTCCATAAGCACTAATTACAATGTACCAGTACAGCTGGAGATTACATAAAGGTAGTAGGCGTATCACTACACTTTTGAATGTATTTACCCCCTTTTTTTTTGTCAAGCATGTTCTTAGTGCCATCTCATCCGCTCTCAAGTTCACGACGGGCTTTTTATTTTCCCCACTCATAGCTATTGCTTCTTTATGTCATCTCTTAAAACATCGCTTCTAAAAACAAACAAAGCCCACTACAGACCCTCCCACACAGAGGCAGATTTTCACTTGGAATTAATCCTAAATTGTGCAAGAGCTGTGTATGAAATACTAATTTTTTAATTTTTAAAACTCTGCAGACCTCTAAATGAATATTGAGATCACTGTTGCCCAAAGGGATGGTATACTACTGCATCTACTTAGCTATAAATCTGGTTTTGCTAATCTGACCTTTACCCATACCTAAAAATCTCTAACTCACTTGCATCAGTGCTTTGGACTTAACTATTCAACCTCTTGTTACACAAACTGGAGTGTGAATATTGCTGGTGAGCAAAATACGGGGGGGGACAGACCACAATCTCAACTTTACACATTTCAGCTATTGGCTATTTCAATCATTCTGTAGCTAATCAAATTATTTGCTTACTCCATGTAGCTCAAGTGTTTTCGTCACAATCCAGTGTTCTGATCTGAGTGATATTGAGCAACTTGGTTGTAGCAACTCATGTTAATTTTTGTTCTGAAGACTAATCCTAAGGGGACCAAATCAATGTTTTCATTTCATTGAAGGAATTTAATCAGCACTTCCACTGAGACAAAGTAACAGATCATGTGTTCCTCTTTCTAGTCCATTGCAATACAAATTGAATCCACAAAATAAAATTTACACCCATTTTATTTGCATTTGAGTAGACATGAAAAACACTAATGTCCGTGATTATTTGAGGTAGCTTTTATTTATTACTGGATAAACATATTAGAACTACAGCATTTCTAACATCGAAAAGCACATTTTTGCCTGGCCCTGGCAAGTTTATAAAGACATTCAGTTCTAAATTTTGATTCACAGAAGCCATTTGTCTCCATAAGTTTGCTTTGCAGTTCTAAATCAAAACAAAATGGATTTTCTTGACCTATCAACATTTAATTAATCTTGATTCATGCCTTCACATAAAATACTGTAAGTCAAAGGCAACATCTTTACCAATTTGCATCAGTAGCAGCAAATGAGCACATAGACACTTTCAGACAAGCAAACTTCTGAAATGGGTGTTGTGCTAAGCTTTAGGTCTCTATGAGGTGACATGAAGATTAAGTGATTAGTTAAGTTCCATGCAACAGAAGACAGCTTTTCAGACAGTAAAGGGAAGAATTCCTATCTATTTGCTGATATGTCCAAAGAGATTAAATGCTTTTTATGCCGACGCAGCACATCATCCAGCAGCAGTGCATTATTGTGTTATCATGCTGGTCAACACAGTTCATGTGTGTAAGCAATGGCTGTCAGAACTAAGCTAATATAAAGAAATTGGATATTAAGTTCTACTCCTCAACAGTGCCATTACTGCTAAGTGACTAACATGTATTTCCATTACCAAATCCTTCTTTTGTACTTTTCTAGTAAGGTTGTAAATGTTACTTTTGGCCTTTACTTGATCTACAGGCGTCGTGTCAAGGACACAGACTGAAAATAATTTTAGATGACTCTTAGTTAGTTTGAGTATTTAAAATATGGAAGTAAGAGGTTTGCTTTGAGTTCTTTTGACCCCTAATAATGACTGTTTTTTTTCCAGTGGTAATGTGATTTCATAATATAGCGTTTTTAGGAATTGTGCCTAGGTTAAAAAGCTAGATTTAAGGATTACAGAGCTGCACTTATAGATCAGTACTCCACTCCCATCTACAAAAAACAGCTCTAGGGTGCACTGTGAGATCTACAGGCAGGTGAGTCTACTTTGACATCTGGTAAGCTGCTGAGTCTGTAATTAAGATCATTAAATACCTGTATAAAGTCAATTTGTTGGAAGAGGGCCAACAACACTTCCGTAAATGGCAATCCTGCCTCACCTGATGTTCTTTAATGGTGACAATATGTGTACAGATTAAGAAAACACACCGTACTTCGAAACTGCATAGTTAGATATTCAGAAAGCATTTGATAAGGTTTCACATGAAAGGCTCTTACCAGGGAGTGGGCAAAAGGCACTGCTATAGACACAAACCTAATTAAACAACAGAAGGCTTTTCAGGATGAAATGTCAGCAGTGGGATCTCTTGAGGATCATTGCTGGAGTCAGTTTTACTCATCAGTAACCTGGAGGAAAGTATGAATGGGGAAATAGTTTACTTTGAAGTTACTAAGTTTTCTTGATCAAATGCCACTCTGATAATGAACAGCTCTACAATGATATTGAAAACAATGGGTGGTCAAAAGGGTGACAGGTGAACCTCAGTGTACACAAATAGAAGCTAGTGTAGCTATGAAAAAGACCCTAAAATGTGCTTACACAATATTGAGCGTTAAGTATTGAGAACAAGACATAGAGTATTAATTTCTGGGTATATGAAACTCTGATGTGAACATAGAGCGTGTGCAGTTTAGGCCTCTTCATCCCAAAATGGCATAGAGCTAAAAGAAGTATAGAGGCTGGTAGTTCAAATGATTGAAAGGAAAAATTAAGTATCATAGTAAAACGGAATAAAAACCTAGTACTTTTTAAGTTGGAGAGGAAAGGCCAAGAAGGGATATGACTAAACTTTACACAAATGTACATGAAATGAATACAGTAAGGTTGATCACATCTGCATTACTGAAAAAAGGGAGCACCTAGGGAAATTCACAGGAAATCAGCTTAGCACAAATAAAATAAAGCACTTCTTTGCGGCTAGTGAACTTTTGGAGACTTATAGAGACAGACACAGGATCAATGGGTAAAAAATAAACAGGACAAATTCAGGCACAACAGGTTCAAAGAGAGACTGACAAGGGGTGTAATCTCCAATATTCCTACAAGAACTCTAGACCTGGAGGAGATATAAGAGTAACAAATGACAAGAAGTTCTCAAGCCTACTTTCTCTCTCTCAATAACATTTGTCATGGCCACAGTCAGAGATGTGATAGCAAGCCACACAGACTGCTGACCTACTTGACCCAATATGATGGGGTATTTATGTTCTTAAGAAATTACCAATAAAATGGTAATGAAATTTAGCTAAGAATCCATTATGCTATTCACGTAAATAGTCTATTTAAAACAACTCTCCAAGAAAACACGCTGCATACATAATGAATAAATATAGCAGTTCAATTAAGAACAGACTTTTAAAAGCTACTATTTCAGAAGACATCTTCTTTTAATAGCATTTATAGACTCTTTACTTGTTATTCTGTAGGAAACCTAATTATCCCATAACGTAATATTAAATAGAAAAAAAATGTTTATAAGAGGAAATATATTTCTAAGCTGACAAACTAAGAAATAATATCCCCTTTCCTGAAATTTCTCCAAAATAAACATGATAAATGAAGCTACTAGACAGCTGTGACTTTTTAATACCAGTTGTGTAGAGAAGAGATTGAAGGTATTAGAGATCATTCAGTCACAAAATCCCAAATCTTTTAGCATTTCCCTCTTTCATAAACAATGCGTAAATAAATATTTGAAAATATTGTAGATAAAATCCTCTCTCCTTATTTACAAAATGCCTAGGCGTTTTAAAAATATATAGATAGAATTAGTAACTGTCACTTATGTCTATGTAAAGAGAAATATTCACAAAATGTTACGACAAAAGGCAAATGGGAAGTTACCTATAAGCACCACATAAATGACCACAGCTTCCTTTTTACAAATTCATCTTGTTGCATGCTCTGACGTCTGAGTAAGACCCCAGGAGACCATACTGTGCTAACAATGTCTGTATTAAGAAATTCCAAATAAAGTTGCACATGGCAAAATTACAGAGCAATTACACAGCCAAGTAGCTGACTAAATAAAGTAGCAACAGCACTAAATTATGCCATTATCTATCCATAATGACTTATAAAAAAATTTTATACATTTATAAAAATTTACACATCTCAGCTGAAATTCCCAATAACCTCTTCATGTGTCCTCTGTAATGGTGCAAAAAGCTCATGTGACCCTGGAAATATTTTAATGCCTTTCTTATCTAAGTATACCTATGTAAAATTTCTTGCAACTTGAAATCCTTCTGACTTAACACGGACAACAATATCACAATGTTGGATGCAGATCTGCTATCTTAGCTGCAGCAGGACTGATACAGTAGGAGAATTTGTTAATCAACTTTGTCTTATATAAGAGGACCTAATCTCAGCACTAAAAAGGAACACGTGCACTTAACTATAGTATCTCTTCAGTAGACATACATTTGCATCCAACAACTCCAAGAGGAATGAATTGCAGTTTGGAAAATTGAGAAGCTTGAGTTGAAGATTTATGTGTCTTTCAGGAGTTGTAAAGTTTAAGTGAACAAGACACGTACTTACTTACAGGAGAACTAAATTCCTTCCTTATCTGATGAAATCTGAAATTATGTTACTCATACCCTTGACTCTGGCACACTAAAAATTATGGACTGCATCTCTAGCACTGTCTTCTGAAGGTGCTCCACCATGCATAAAAGATGCCATTTGCATCAGAGGTCAGAATCTGCTTTTCTACAGACCCCTACTTGGGTCATAGAACAGTGCAGCGACATCTCTACTTTCCTAAGAGGGAACACTTTCCTGCACTAAATCACTTATACTTGGGCAGGAAACTTTTGCTGTTTACAAAAATTACGCTTTGCCTCAACTTTTCATACTGGATAAATTATCCAACACCCAACCCATTCACCTGTCTTGGTGAACTCCTTGGGGCTTGCTTCTTTTGGTACTTTGCAATCATAGTAAAGGTGACACAGATACTACATTAAGCTAGTGGATGACTGATAAATAGGCTTTCCATACTGAATCAAACCCCACTTTAAAGTGGGGTTTATTAAGGTGTCTGAAATTAGGATTCTTTATCACTAAATACTAATAATGAACAGCACTAGAAAACTACTATTTCAATCTTTAAATCAATATGCTTTTAACGCCAGACAGATCTAACTTCTTACATGAAAGGGACAAACACACTACACCTCATTAATAAATCATATTTTATTTCCAACAGCTATGTATCTATGCTTAAGACACATAAAAACACAGCTTTTGAAGGACATCATGCAACTTGAGCCCCACCTTCTCTGTGGAGAAGTCATAGGAGAATCACAACCACCGCAGTAGAGATGAGGAGAGGCCAAAAAATTCCATCATTGGCTTTGGGAAACAAATGTAGCTCTTGAGGATTCTCCACCTGACTCTTTTTATGAAAGAAAAAACTTACCAGGTCTAAAAATGAACAAAATCCAATACACACTCAAATTTGAACCTGATAGAAAAGTTAAAGGTACTATAAAAAGAAATTGTGGAAAGACCACAATGGAAGAAAAAGAAAAGGAAGAGATTTCAGTAATCACAGTAAAATCCATATTCTGTTTCCTTGTACGGATGTTTTACCACTCTCCAGAAGAGAAAGGAGACTTTTCAGAAATACTGAAGAAAAAGAGAAAAATGTATTTTCACACAGTGGATGTAAGGATTCAAATTTGCTTTCAAAGTTAGAAGAATACTCGGGAATATTCTTCCCAGCAGTATTTGTTTTTCTGTAAATTTGATGTAACATCGTTACTTATTATGCTATGCCTGCAATGAAATTTCAAAATATGGACAGGTAAAAGTGCACTGCATAAAACCAGAAACAGAGTAATTGTGAAAGTAGGTTTCAGTAACAGGAGTGTAAACGGGAACTCACAGTATTAGAATAATAATAGATACAGTATTACAAACTACACATTGAAATTGATATTCCATGAAGACATGCAATGTTACTATCAACTGTACAGATTTGTCAAAAAAAGAAAACCATATTTATGGGTGAGCTCTATCAAACCGATTTTGCTGAATCAGTCATGGTTATTAATCTGTCCATCAGTTTTAAAGGGTAACAGTTTCATGTGATACTTTTCTGTAAATAAAATTTCTAAGTAAACAGAGTTGGCCAAATTACATTCATCATTGATATTAGGAAAAAATCATGGATAGAAAGGAAAGAAAAGCGTTTGTATTGAGTCCATCAGATTATCTTGTCAAAGTGATATGTGTGAACTCAAAAACTCTCACACACCCTTCTGAGTCCCAATTCATGTACAACATGACAGAAAGACATTAAACCTTTCTTTCTCAGTATTGTATTGCTGACAAATCTCTCATATGTATTCACTTCCTCATTTATTTTGAAGCAGTGTCAGCCTCGAGTAAGTAACAGTGTGGCTGGTGATCCTCCAAGCTGCAGGATTTCATCCACATGGGGTGGCTCTCTGGCTCATGGTCACTGCCTGTGCAGCTGCCTGCAGCCGTGGAGGTGTGCCATTTGCCTCTGGTCTGAGAGGCAATGAATGGCTGCCATTCTGTGCTGAACCCTGAAGAGACTAGAAAACAGACTAAGCTGTAATGAAAGTCATGCTGCTATGCCTTTTAACACGACCAATGATAAGTGGCTGGAGACAGATACTCTGAAATCTTTATAAATACTCAGATCATCTAATGGAATGCAACAAATGAGCATGGTGGTAGCCAGGGACTAAAATAGATGTAACCTGCTGGCACCTCTCATTCCCCTTCTATGTATCTTACACATCGCTGCGCCAATGCCTGGAATATGAGGGTGGCTGGATTCTCCGCATGTCCAAAACAGAAGGACATATGAATCTTGCTTCAGCATGAAGTTGATCATTGAACATATTAAATTTCCTTCTTCTTCTGAAAACTGCAGGTGGGAACTGTGCTGAGACTGGTGATTTCAGTTCATTTAGGGCCCATGTAACCACGTTTCTCTTTAATTCATATAGATTTTCATCTTTCATGCTTGGCTTGAATTCCAAGTCCAAATGTACCTCCAAATGCGAATCAACTTCCAAACCTCCAGCTTTCCAACGTTTATGCTGTACTTGTCTGTAATTCTACTCTATGCCTGGTTGGTTAACTACTGCAAACATCAAGTTAGTTTCACAACAAGGAGTTTGTATTGCTTTAAAGATAATTTTACTTTCATTGCTCATTTCTGTGTCCAAAGAACAGCAGCAGACTACACCAGGATGATTCAGATGGCAAGCCAACCTTCACAATTATTCTATTTTAATTAAATGGCCTATATTTTATACATTCTAAGCACTGAAATCACATATTTTTCAATTGGACTAGTAACTGAACAGAATAAATAGTCCTGTGACTTCACTACTGAGAACTTTTTTGAACCTAATGCAGTTGTAAATTGTTCTTTTCATATATTTATAATTCTTACGTTTTTTATTGAAGGTGTTTTTCCATACTTTCAAGGGACTTTTTTGTCATAATAATCAGTGATTTGTTTTCAGCTTGCTTCTACTGGTTATAATCTGGCTTTTATTTCTTTTATAGTACCAATTGCCTACTAGCAAATTACTTTCATTTCTATGAGGACATAAAAAAGGAATGTGCATTATTGACCAGACCAGGAACTTAAGAGCTATAGAGGCTACTTCAAGATTAATGGTGTGCTGTAATTTTTATTTTAAGGCTTAGAAATGCTGAAACATGCATTGCCATAGGCTTTGCCATGCATAAAAATGCACATAAAAGTTCTTCCAACACAGGTACAGTGGAGGTATTTATAAGGTTAAGTATTTTTTCTCATCTGCTTTTTCTGAATGTGAGTAATGTAGCATGTCACTGAAATGGTATGATTGTATTGCTTCCTCTCTAGGAAGAACAGTCAGATGGAAAACAAGTAGGAGAGGAATCTCTGAAACCAATGCAAACTTCCTAGCTCTTTCCAGAGGATAATTGAGGGCCACCCTGAGTCAAGAATGACGCAATGTCTGAGAAAAGCAGATCAGTAGGCTTAATCTCCTCAACAGGAGATGACGATAAAAAATGGCATGATACAAAGTCAAGTTGCAGATACCTGAAAATGGTGTTGCCTTCATAGTGCAGCTGTTGACACAATCCAAAAAATAGTATTGCACTACTTGACTCAAGTAGTAAGAAGACAAGTAAATATGCAAAATACACCTATTAGGTCCTAAGGGTTTGTTGGAATATTTTACAATGAGTTTTTGTCAGGAGTCTGAGTACAGGTTGTATTATCTAATGCCAAATCAAAGTAAAAGATATTGAGAAATGAATTTTCAAAGGAAGACATTGCTGTACAGTACAACTGCAGCAAGCTGAAATTGTACCCAAAGACAGAGGGTTAAATACTTTACTTCAACATCAAACACTGCAAGTTCAGTCTCATTTTCCTATTGTGTTGAAATTAATAACTGATCTATCGAGCCTAATCTTGCACATATTTGTGTCTTACATAGGATGCCTGGACAAAGAAGACCTGCAGCAGAAGGGCCAGTGTGCTTTTTTGTTGTTTTACGACTCAGTATTAAAAGTGTTAGAGTTTGATTAATCTTTCTCAGTAGGTCACTGAGATGCCTGGGAGAACATTTCAATTCCGACAATGTATTCTGTCACTTCTTTAACTTTTCTGCCTCTTTACACTTTCATACCATACAGTACAGAAATGCAAGCCAGACAACATTCCCAGAACAGTGTAGTCTAGGCAAATCTCATTAGCTCCAACAAAAGGTTTAAGATGGGTTTTGTTCAATGCAAATACAGAAATTGCGTTTCATCCATGACTAGCTGAAATAGTTAAAAATATATACAAAGCATCACCCTTACTAGTGATGCATTTAGCCTGTCTTTCGGCATTTATTTAACCTCTTTAATAACTTTTTTTTTTTATACTTACAGCATGCTTAATGAAGGACATGACAAATTACCTAGCCTGAGTTGAAGTGGGTTAAAGTCACTTTTAAAATTTAAAAGGTTTCCTTCTTGCACTTCCAAAGTATATTTATAATATGTTTCTGTTAATTGAGGGAGGTCATAAATTGAATGTTACCATTAAATTTATATTAAATTGATAAATTAATTTTAAGCACAAAAAATCTTCCACTCTTCTCTTTTTGTGAGACTAATCACATAATATTCCTTAAAATCAAGGACACCATGTGAATGACAAGATAACCACCCTGAGTACATTTTAAAAAGTGATTTAATTTCTTTAAGAGTAATGTATGTACATACATATACAAACACCTTAATTTTTCCAGATAAGTCCTGAACTTGTTATCTAAGTAATGACAAAAATAAATAACAGAAATGTATACATTTACTGAATTTTTGCTAGTTGTATCATTGGCATTAGCTGAGAATTCTAGCTTTTAAATTTTATGATTTTTGAAGAGAAATAAACCAAGAGAATTACAAGAATTAAAGTAAATTCTTATCTTTGCCTCAGGTATGAATTAAAAAATAGTTTTGATTCTCTTGATTAGACTGTGCCATAATTAACATTTTTAACTAGTGTGAAGTCTTGATTTCATGCCCTGATTTCAGAGAACTGATATGGGTCACTAATTACCTTTTTTATTTCCTAGGTCAGCTTTCTCCTGGGACAACAAGGCAAATGCATAAAACAGCAGCCAAGAATGAGCAGGCATAAAAGGAGCAAGAGAAGATAAGAAAAGGTGAAGCAAGGCTCCATCAAGCAGCAGCAGGACTAGTTTGTGTCTATTTCTATTTTACAGTGTGATGAACTGAAAAACAGGGGTAGGGTCTTTTGCCCCAATTCTCTAACAAAAATAGAAAATTTCTGGAATTTGAGGGCAATTTCAAGAGCTTATCTATTTAATAAATTGGAAAGTGAGCAAGAAGAAACCTTTCTTGATTCAGTTTAAGGTTGTAATCTACAGATCACCTAGAAATCTCTCACGTTTAACATGTGCCTTAACAGAATTTCACTGGAAAAATGAAAGAAAATGGAGCAAAAGCTCCAATATAATAAAGTAAATTATTTTTACACCAATTAGCATGTATCTTCTTCTTTTGTACATTATTATAAAGCCCTTACTTTAAACACAGAATTCTGTATTTCTAGACTAGAAATTACAATTCTTTCTATAGTTCATTTTTTGCCTAATGAAAGTTGAAAATCTGAATCAACTAATCAAACGCAAAAGTTTGGTAGGTATCTACACAAACTATTGACATCTTGAACAATAGAGTAATTTCAAGAACATAAAAGAAACATTAGTATGTTTGGTCAGTTTTGTTTTACAGAGCCTTTTATATAACACTAGTATTTTAGTCAGATATTCAAAACAATAAGGAACACACTTGAAACCAAACATTATATTAGATTATTCAAAGAAATATTCAAACGTATTTTTAGCTGTAGGGAAAGTTAGGTTTTCCTAAATCTCTTTCAAAAAGATTTTAATAGTACTCAGTAATTTAGGAAATTTCAGTCCATATTGATTCCTGTCAAAGTGTTTCACAGTAGCTTTATGCCACAGCATATGGTCAAGGGGAGGTGTATAAAAAATTCTCATGCCTTAAAACCTAGATTCTTCAGCATCTAATCTGGAAACAAGGAGTGGCTGTAGCAGATCATGTTTACCACTCAATAACAGTCTAGTGTTTAAAAGCTTAATTTTAACAGGGCCATTCTTATGATCTGAATTCACCAGAAAGCCAGTTACCAGCTTTATTAATTTAAGAAAATGGGTAAGTTCTGGTTCCTATACATATTTGGAAAACTCAGACTTTTCGGAAGACAAATTTTAGCCAGATGTCAAGCTTCCCCCTGAAAACATAGCTTTTAACTGTTTCATAGTTGTTTTATTTTCCCTGTGCACTTTTCACACCCTCATCCTGTGATGTTTGCTTTGTACAGCGTCTATCTGAAATGAAGCATGGAGGGTTTTTGAACCCTACTGATTCAGGGATGGCAACAGCGGGAGCTGGCAAAGAAAGAGATATCAAAGGTCCACTAAAGACTGTAAGCATCAAGCAGAGGAATGTAGAGGAGAAGCACCTGAAGCCAAAAAGTCCCCAAAAGTGAGGACACTGCCTTGAAAATACACTTCCATGTGAAATACAGAAAACACCAAAAGAAGCAATGTAGTCTCTTTATAAAACAATGTGAAACTTGTTATTTCTCTTGTGTGATAAATCATGCAAGTTGCAGGTGTCCTGTATTTCTGGGTACAATCTTGAAAGAAATAAAATTCCGAAACCACAGTGTATCAGAACACTCTGGATAACACCATGTAGCCTGGGAGTACAAGGCTGCATGTAAGTAGAAGTCTTGAAATTCTCTTTATGTCTAGAGCTGTCAGATCTTTACACAACTTTTAAGTAAGAATGACACTGAAAGAAGTGGCATTTTCATTTAAATGAAAAAATGCCACTTTGATTTCCACAGAGAAGAAGGCAGAAGATGACCAAGTGCTAAAATATAAAGCATAGGAAACTAAAACAGTATGAAGGTACTCTACTTAGCAGAATTTCTGACATGCTAGACAAACTAAATCAGTGCACTTGTTCTGAATGCAGTCCTGCTACATATGGGCATGTAGAATATACAGAGAAGGAGGTGGAGGGGCCATACCGTATGTAAAAAATATCTATAGTGACTAATCTGATCTCTGTCTTTAAAGAAAAAGCGTAAGAAAAATTGCCATATATTTTAGTGGCAGCAGTTCCTGGCAATCAGCAAAATACAGGTCCACATGCACAATGATGAAATTGTAACACGTTCACTGTATAGTACCATACGCTAGACAAAAAAAAAGTGATCAAAAATTACCTGTGGAACTCCTCAAAAAATATTGCAATTTACAATCCCTATTGCTCATGGGAAATTTGATCAATATAGATTTGTACTGAATAATGCAAATAGTCTGACACTGTTGAAAGTGGCTCCTTGTTGCTTGCTTTAGAATCCTGTGATTCAGAAGCTAAAAACTTCATAACCAGGAAACTCTGTCTTAGAAGCAGTACTTATTTACAGAGACTCCAACAAAAAGAAAAGCTGTAATGGAGGTACTCATAACTGATAGTTGAATTCAGCACAAAAGCAAGAAATAGGTTCAGAGAGTGCAAGAACAGAAGGAAATGCAGCTGCATCAAGGAAATGCTGAGCTCTTAAGAAATCTGTAAAGTAATATGGAATTAATATAATTTAGTTTTTGCTTTCAGAGGGTGGGAAAAGATGCCCTCTTTCCATTCTTTGTTTACTAAACATTTACAGACAAATTTTGATGCTCAGAGAAGGACCTCTTAAGAGGTTGATAAGCATATTCCATAACAATCGAATACGTTTTGCAGTCATCTGTCCTCATGCACTCCACTTGGCTTTGACTTTGCCTCATCCAGAGAAGCAGCTGTTCTAAGCTGTTCACTTATGCCTGAATTGCTAATAAGCAGTAGCTAATAAGAAAGAAAGAAGATTGAATTTAAGTCGCTCCAGAAAAAGAAACAAACAACCCAAGAGGTTAGGCCAGTGCTTCAAAATCAGACTAGTATGAAAATAAAACAGAAGAATTCTTCGAAGAAGCAGAAGTATTTTTGGGGTGTGAAGTACATAAGCTGTCCAGGAGATCACCTCCATACCTTTTGAGAACTTTATTTGACCAGTGACCCTTCGAAAGCAGCTCCAAACCTCATTCACCCCAGAAGGAGACCAGATGGTTAAGGTGGTCCAAACACAGTTCTCCAAGCTCATCAGGCATTTTAATGCAGTTTTAGTACACAGTTCCAGGTAACTCTTTCTCTTCCACTTCAGCTGCACTAGTAATTAGAAGAGGCTTTTGGGATGAGTTAAAAGGATTTTGTATGGATCTCCTTTAGTATGGATCTCCAACACTCCCAGGACATGAGTGTAGTATAACAATTGTCTACACCTGGAAAGTGCTATGCATGAGATAAAATGGAAGGAAATTATTTAGGAGACTAGCTAAGTGAAATTAATTATGGTGGAATTAAAAAAGCGAGAAAATTTAAATTGGTGCATTGGCAACATGAAAAGTTATTATTACAAAGCATTGTTACTTGGGATATAACAAACTAGATACACTAGTAGAAAGCACACCCTGGCGAAGAGGCTTGCAAAAAAGCATGATGTATTTTTGCCTTTATTCTTCATCTAGGATATTTCAAGTATTCTGTGACGTGGATTAGCAATCTTGGAGTTTTGTAAGGTAATTATGAGACAGCAATCAGTAATTTACATAATTAGCATAAAGGTATTTAATTATATAATTACTGTAAATATGCATAATAGTCTAAGGGTGTAATTATAATAGGTAATTACTACTTGTAGTTACATAATTAGGTATTACATAAGTAAGCTTCTCATGGAAGAAAAAGTATATTTACAAGCCCAACTACAGGAACTGGTATAGTGGATAACTAAGTAGCATTTTCTAATTACTGATTTAAGTAATACATTATTTTCTCAAATCTTCAAAGCAGATCTGATTTCTCACTCCTCCCATGACTGTCCCACAGACACCTGATCAGTGGTATCACCACATGCGGGTCCCCACCCAGAGGATGTACAGAACTGAAGTTTTTTACCACTACACTCTAATGCTGCATTTTCATGCCTCCCATTTACCACACCATTACACACTTTGCAGCTAACAAATTGATAGTTACTGCAAAGCATGTTTTTAAACTCATTGTCCTTGATCTCTACACCAAAGCAATTTGACTGTTCTATAGACTTTCATCATAATTATAAAGATACTTCAACACTCAACAGAATTATCCTATCAAATACCTTAGTGTTCCTATGTATGGGCTAGATGATGGAGTCCTGGGTCACAGTTGTGAGTATTTATCTATAGAAGCATCTTCAGAAACGTTATTTGACTAGGTTATTGGCCTACCAGTGTTAATCTCCAAAGCATGATGTGAAAAGACAAGTCAGTAATTCACATTAGCAGAATTCTTTCACTATTTCAATATACTGGAAATATACATTTATGTTTTGTACACATTTTGTACACTGCTGTATGCTCTCTAAATAGAAATCTGTAAGTGTGTATATTTGTACGGTATAATATATTATATATACAACTATAACATAAACACAAAATTTGTATTTACATATAATTACATGTACATTTATAAAAAGAGAAGTAAATATAAAATAACACACCATGATCCATGAAATGCAATGATCACGTGAAGTAATAGCTCCAGATTCCCCATTTCTAGCAAAACAGGAGATGTGACCTATAATCTGAGCAAAGTTCATGACGCAGCTATAAAATCAGAAGGATAAACTCTAAAAAGATGGATGAGATTCCTGATAGGATTCTAAATGGCAATTCAGTTGCACCTTATAAGGAAATACATGAAGTGATTCACCAGCAACTTTTACAGAAAGCTTTAATAGATGTTCATTTTTTATGAATTCTTTATGGTAGTAATTCTCTCCAGAATTATATATGCACTATGTTGGATACCTGGAATATTTTGCATGTTGCTTATATACTTAACCTAGAGAAGAGGAGGTTGAGGGGAGACCTCATCACTGTCTACAACTGCCTGAAAGGAGGTTGTGGTGAGGTGGATGCTGGTCTTTTCTCTCAAGTCACAGGTGATAGGATGAGAGGAAATGGCTGCAAGTCGTGCCAGGGGAGGTTCAAAGTAGTAGGAAAAATTTCTTTACTGAAAGGGTGGTCAGGCCCTGGAACAGCTGCCCAGGGAAGTGGCTGAGTCACCATCCCTGGAGATGTTTAAAAGATGGGTAGATGAGTGTCTCAGGGATATGGTTTAGCAGTGAACAGATACAGTTGGAACGAATGATCTCAAGGGTCTTTTCCAACCAGGTGATTCTATGATTCTATAAATCTGGGAATTCACTGAGGCTACTTGAAAAAATGCCCAGCTTGCCTTCTTATTTTCTTTTTCTTTCTTTTCCATGCATACACAATGTGAACAAAGAAAAATTAATCACTTTGGTATAGTTTCATTTATATAGTGTTTGACTTGCAATTTCTTCTTTCCCTTCCTGCTACATATATTAGATCTTCCCTGAAGTAGAAAGTCTCATTTTTTAATATGGATTGCTCCAGTATTTCAGGTATTTTGAATGCAGTATCTAATACTACATATGCAAATACACAAATACTTTGTTTTTTTCTTTAATTTACCAGGCTTAACATATCTTAGGACTATACTAGTTTATTCACACCATTCTATTAGCATGCTTTGTTCGACTAAAACACACAGGCTTTTTTCTCTGCAATATTTCAAATCCCTAAGACTCCAATATGTTAGTAACTGTTAGGCTATATTGCATTCCACACCATAAAATTTTATTCTATTTTTGTTATTATGGTCTTCAACATTACCTTGTCTTTCATACTTGAAGAACTGTAGTAACAGGTTTAGGAATCAGACCTTTAGAGTACATTAATACTCAACATTACTGGTAAAATCATGTGTTTCCAGGATAGATTCTGGAGAAACTCCACTACTGATGCCTCTGTAAACTAGTGATGCAACTTTCAGAGGCTACAGACATGTCAGATGGAGTAACATGCCCTGTTACTTACACTTGTTATTGCCTTTTAATAAGTACTGTTGTATTGTTGAAGACAGGATATTTGGTGATATGAACTCTTAGCCTGAATCAATTTCTGTATTTTTCCACCTTACATTATTTACTTCTCCTTGTTGACTCTGAGATCATGATTGTGCATTAGGCCAATGTTTCCATCACATCAGATACTTTTCCTGAATGCATGACAGATTTGGACTCTTAAGTTTCCTCCATTTTGAAAAGATAAGATGCCTGTTTTGAGCATGCCATATTTGTACACAAGAGAAATACTTCCACAGTATACTATAGTTGATTCTATAAAAGAAAATAATTATTTCTTTTATTTTAAAAAATTCATGTAAAGACAAGTAATACTTACTCTGTTGGCAGTTTCTCCCCATAAATTCACCTGGACATTCACAGGAATAGTTGGCAACAAGATCTGTACAGATTCCACCATTCTTGCAGGGTTCAGCTTCACATTCATTTACATCTTCAGGAAGCACACAAGATAATGTTATGATTAGTAAAAAGAAATTGCAAAAGCAATAATCGCATTTCAAAGTGCTAAACCATATCATATTCATCCAACTGACATTAGAAGACATATTTTTTGTTCTAACAGAATACGCATCAGTGATATTCGCAACTTAAAGAAATGTAGCTACTGCTTCATCAACAGATACCAGGTAAGAATGTCCCTCAGTTCATCTTAATTCATTAAACATCTAATTGACAAGGTTGTTTAACTGCCTAAAAAATTTCCTTTCTGTGCATGAGTTAGTGGGCAAATTTAAACTGATAGCTCTATCTAGAAGCCTGCAAATATTATTAAATTCAAAAGACAAAAAGTTGGTTAATTTCATGTTTCCCTTTTCGAGTACACAAACACTGCAAGAATAATACTCTTTGTGTTTTTCAGTGTAGTAACCTTGAAATGGAATAACAGATTCTTTTTCTTAAATGCAATATTTTTATTTTTCAGTCATCATAAATAGGCAAATGAAGGATAATGATATCTCCTAATTAAAAGTCTCTGTATCTGCATCTATTTTTACGCCGTTCAGAAGAGAAACGTAGCAGCTGTTAGTTTGTACTAGAATTTTACATCACTCAGTTTTGTTTAAGTGCATATTCATTTTTGATACAGTGATAAAACACATGTGCATACCACAGAAGTAAGATCAAATGAGAAGACCCGTGACTTCAAGTAAGAATCCTCACTGCTGTGTTGAATCTGCTTCTCTCCCCAGAATACAAACCCAGTTTGCGTTGCCTTATACAAAATAAAGAATATGCTACAGAAATGCCTGAACCTGATATAATAAGGCTCGTGCTGAAGAAGCAGAATTTGGCTCTGTCAACCAAGTTGCCTGACTTCTGGTCATTTCGGTAATTTAAATTTGTCTTTTACATTTACTAGGATCTGTGGACCAAAATTCAGTGTTGCAATACAAATATCTTGCCTAGATCTGTTTGGTTTTGTGATGTGTTCAGAGAAATCTGTATCTCCAGTCTTTTCTGCAGATCTACAAAGCTGTGTAACCTTTAAGTTACATGTGCAATGCAACTGAATGACCCGACCCAGAGGGTGTTGATTATTGTATGAAGTCTAGTTGGAGGCTGGTAACTATCAGTGTATTCCTGGAACCAGTACTGGTCCAGTCTGCTCAACATTTTCATTAATGATTTGGATGATGGAGCAGAATGCACCATCAAGAAGTTGGTAGATGGCTCAAAACTGGGAGGAATGCCTCATACTCCAGATGGATGTGCTGCCATCCAGAGGAACTTCAACAGGCTGGAGAAATGGGCTGAACAGGATTCCCATGAAATTCAAAAAGGGTAAGTGCAAAGTTCTGCCCCTGGAGAGAGACAGCCCCACGCACCAGCACATGCTGGGGGGCTGACCAGCTGGAAAACATGTGGGCAGAAAAAGACCTAGGGGTTGGCCATGAGACAGCAATGCAACCTCATGGCAAAGATGGCCAATAACCTCTTGGGCTGCATTAGGTAGAGCACTGACAGCAGATGAAGGGAAATAAACCTCTCTACTGAGCACTGGTGAGGCCACATCTAGAGTGGTTAGTTCTGGGCTCTTCAGTGTAAGAGAGACATGGATAATAATTAAGGGAATGGAGTACCTTCCCTACAAGGAATGGCTAAGACAGCTGGCACTTTTTACCTGAAAAAAAGGGAAGAGACAGGAGGAAACTCATCAATGTATAGAAATACTTGAAAGGACAATGCGAAGGAGATGGAGCCAGACTCTCTCTTCTCAGTGATGCCCACTGACAGGACAAGAGGCAGTGGGTACAAACTGAAACACAGGATATTCTGCCTTAACATCAGAAAACACCTTTTTACTGTGATAGTGAATGAGCAGTGGTACAGGCTACCCAGGGCGTTTGTGGAGTCTCCATCCACAGATATATTAAAAAAACATCTGGATATAGTCTGGCCAACTAGCTGTAGGTGGCTCTGCTTAAACAGATGACCTTTTTTTTTTTTACCAGAAAATCTTCAGATTTTTATACTAAAAATGACAATAGTTACTGATCTCTGAGCTTCTTTTTAATCCCTTGCATCTTACTATTTGTTGGGTTAGCTGAATTTCTGTCTATTAAGAGGAAGAGGAGGAGTACCAACTTAGTGTGCAAGAAATAAAACCTGCCAAGGGAAAAGACCGAAGAACAGATCTGTTCAATTATAAATTAAATTCTTTCTATGAATTTATAAAATGTAACAAAATTCTTCAGCTGCCTAATTGTCTTTTTAAGTAAATCCTATTAACCTTATGTTTTCATCAGGTTATTCATCATTTTAATACAACCTAACCCATTTGTGGGAAAAAAATATCAAGGTTACTGTGAACATATGAATCATCTCTTACTTGGTGAAGTAAAGGTAGCAATTTACCCTCTTAAAACCTTCTCTGTGTAAAGATAATATCTTAACAAGATATTTTATTTTTTCTTATTTGCCATTCATATTGAAGTATGTAGGAAAAAACTAACAACTTTCCAGCATATTTCATATTATTTATGCAGTGATGTAGAAAACAGACTGAACATTAAGTATCAGATACTTTTAAAGTAATCCTTGTATTCCACACCTATGAAGTAATTAGCTAGGATCAGTGCTGAAAGATGGAAGATCTTTGTCTTTGTTATTTGATTCCTAGAGTGATTTTTACAAGTAATTTGAAAAATTTTAGTCCCATTAGTTCATATATTCTATTTGATGAATGAGGAAAGACTAGATCATTGTAGCATCATGTTTGACACCAGAACAGACATTTAGTTGGAAAGATAATGAACTGAACTGTGTTAAAGAAAAAGAGCATTAGTTCTACAGAATTATTTCATTTACTATTCATTAATTCATTTCATTAAATGTAGATGTAGCACTTTTAATTAGAAGTGGTTCCTGCACATTGTGGTCAGATTTTGTTCAAATTCCTAGATGTGCCAATTATAATCCTAAAATTTATACCAATTGGTTTGTTTCTTCTGAGACAGGCTTTTAAATTTTGTCATATAGTCATGATTAGAAATAATTTGAATAGAAATTCTAAAATGCTAGACTTTGTAGAGTCTAAAGTGCTCATAAAGACAATAAAGGCTCCTAAAAAAGTGGTCTCTGTATGCTGACAGATAAAAATTCTTCACTAACTTCACTGACTGTGCAATCAACCTACCTACTCACCAAAGTAAAAACACTGTAGGTTGCTCATGATTTTTCAGGTAAGATTAGGTTTTATGCTGGGTTAGATTTTGAAGTTCCAAACTGAAACGCAGTTCAGATAATAATATTCTACGCATTGCCATTACTAAAACACAGGTAGCTGGGTACTTCCAGAGAATTCAGAGCTCTTCACAGAGGGACCTAATAAGACTGTTAAATACTCAATGAGATGGGTTCCTGAAGAAGCTTAAGGGCCAACACAGGAAAAGCCTGTAGTAAATAGTGTCCATGTTAGCTAAAAAATACCCCACAACCATACCAAAACCCACTCCACCCCACCTGCACCCCTGCACACACCCAGTCCCTCAAATTTCTCTACCGACTATGGATTCTGAAATTGTTAGAGGTGCAGGAACAAGGAAATACTGACCATTTTCTGAAAACAGATTGTTCCCTGAATAATAGCTTGAAGGTCTAAGGCAGTTGATTAGGAAATAAAGGTTATGCTAAGGTTTCTTTTTATGCTGAAGGTGATTAAATTTACATTTCCTAAGATCAAACCATAACAACGCTATCAAGCACGCTTTTGTTTGAAGCACAGTCATTATGCACCCTGGAACAGAATTATGCTGTCAGAAACTGGGCAACTAAGAGAGCTTCAATATTATTATAAAGTGATTTGGAGAAGCAGTATGACGCAGAGTTCTGTCCTTCTTTGATGGATTATATATTTTCTTTTTTATCGAATTATTTAATAAAACATGAAAAAAACTAGTATTGTACTTGCAAACATAATACAATTAAAACACATAATCCTCACTTGGGACTTTACCCGCTAAATATAGTCACGTGTTTTTGTGAAAAATTACCCCACATGAAATGGGCATTCAAATTATTTAACTGTTATAAAAAACCTTAACCTGTTACCTGCAGTATTTTGAGTTCTTCAGTAAGATAAGTGGTGTAAACCTGGGGTTTTTTATAATGAAGGGACTAGTAAACTCAGTCAGTTGTTTTTGCCAAAACAGCTTGCATTTTGGCTCAAATGCACACCTGTATCTTGTTCCTGTCCCCTGCATGCTTATTCTTTATGTAGCCCAAATTCCTGGTTCCTGTCATCTGAATCGTTGTTTCTGATCCAAGACTACCTTTTGCAGTGCAGACTTCCTGAAGTGGCCTTCTGCTAAGAAGCACACTCTTTCCTTATCCTTTGACTTTACATTAGATTTGGCTTCCTGATCACACTTGGTCTGCTCATCTCAACTTCTAATCCATGTTTTTAATCCATTTTCTCTCCTGATTGAGCAGGAACATAAAGCTTCAAATGTCCATATGGGAAGCCAACTTGACCCTTACTAGGAGCATTGATTAGACATAATCTAGTTATGCCTCACTAATATTCCTAATCTTCCAAATATTTTTTTTCCATAATAAAATCAATTTAGTATAGAGAAAACAGATGGAAATATAAAATCAGCTGGTTATAACCTCTGTATCGTAACTGGCTTCTGTGAAGACTGACAGCTACACACTGGATGAAGATCAAGTCACAATTTGAGAAACATGATCCGCACCTCAGGCTCCATTTTTTCTTTTTAAAGAAAACCAGAAAACTTAGAAAATTCCCTATCTAGTTCTATTTCTAAATAAAAGTTGTTGGTAACTAACAACATGTTCAAATACCTTTACATTTGGAAACTGGTAAGGCATAACATGGAGAAACGTAGTGTAGAATAATTATCTTTTCGCTAGAGCTTAGCCTAAGCTTTTCTTGTAGTTGCTTAATAGTTCTTGATATATTATTTAAATACATTCTTCATATTCATTTCTTTATTGTAAACTAATTCTGAAAGATCTAGCTACACAAGTAAGCACTATTTCTGTAACACCACAAAAAGTATTTGATCTTGCTTGCAGAATATCTTGTTATTGTTTAAAAATGAACTTTCAGATATTAAAACTCTTCATTATTACTTTCTTTACAAATGCCATGAAATTCACATTACATACTTTTTTGTTATTACAGATTTATACTGATTTGCTCAAGCACTGTATTTTTTAATGCGACATTAAACGGCAAACTTCCATTGACAAGAATAAAGTTATACCAGATTTTTTTCTGAAGGATTTGACTCAGGAGAATGAACGGAATTTAGCATGGCTATCTTAACAGCAAGCTACTCAGCTAAATGATGAAATTTGAAGGATTACAGCAATATAGACAGACACATCTCCTTTGAAAGTAGGAGGCTTCTCGTAAAATTAAAAAAAAAATTCTTTCACATTTTCCTGTAATTTAGTAAAAAAATTATAAATTGTAAGGTCTCCTAAATGAGGACAACCTCATTTTTTTTCCTAAAAAGAATAACAAAAATAACTGAATTTAAACAGAATGAGTAAGCATCACCAAAATGTTTGCAAACACAGTTAGATCACCTTCAATTTTTGGTTAAAAGATATAGAACAGTGATTACCATGATAATAATTAATTTTATTGTTGTTAATTATAGGTTTAAGAAAGATTCTAGCCTGTTTCTGAAGAAGATTTTGGCTGTAATTAATATAATATAGCTTCAGTTGTAACTGTTCCTTGATTTAACCAGAATTATACAAAAAACAAGTGCTAATGTATTACTGATAAAAATCTGGTATGAAACATTTAAAAAAACCCTGGAGAATATTTGGATACATTGTTAAATCTGAACAAGGTGTATTCAATCCACATTCAACACAGGGTAGGCATCTGTTAAAATTCAGTGGTTTGATTGCTTTTTCAAAGGTAGTTGCCTGACCGCAGAAGGCTCTAAAATGCTGTGCCAAATACCCTGCAGGAAACTTCAACTATAATGTCATACTGAAGTGATTCACTACTCAGATATCCTTATTATCTGATCTTCAAAAAGAGCAGAAAAGAGTTTTCAATTGAGATGATAAATTATAAGCCTCTTGCTCCCCACCACTGGAGTCTAAACATTATATTACCCCTTCTCTCATTATCCTATATAGTTTTCCTCCTCCTGCAGGTAATTCGTGCAACATACTGTAGCAAATGTCCTTCAGAATAATCCATCACAGAGCTGCATATTAGTATTCCTCCTAAGCCATTCAGTACAAATATTTAACATAGTATTTTATTAAGAAAAGATTAATTCAGGCAAGAGAGTTACTCAAGTTGTGTTCCGAACCCAAAAGAGGCATTCTAAGTAAGCAACCCAAGGAAATAAAAATAAATGACCTAAGTCAGAACTTTTGGCTTGACTATGCACGGATGTTTGAGAAAGATACCCTCATAACCAGGAATATGCATTAGCAACTAAAAAGGTAACAACAATTTTGAGACAAGTTCAATTGCTCCCATCTAGAGCTCTGTTAGAAACTGCCTCTTAAGCCTCCTTCCTGCTATAACAGGCTTGCCTTTCAAAGCAACAAAAATTTCCACATTAAATTTAAAGTTGTCTCACTTGCAAATGTATTTCTGTACAATAGTAACTATAAGCACATTTTTTTCAGAATACTAAGATTATCTGTAGAACTATTAGAAAAATGATAAAAAAAAGACCCAACGAAATATTTTGCAGAATATGGTTCTTCTTTTGGCATTTTGAATTAAAGCAATAAAAACCCCCAATAAAACTATTATCCAATTTAAGAATTGCTAGGAACATATAAGGGCAATCTCTATGAACAACATAAAGTTTATGCATCACTCCTATATAAAAATTTAGAATTTTATGTGCTGTGCCCATTTTACAATGTATAGGTTTCACAGTCCAAAAGTTATTTTCAATTGTTCTTCTTAAAAAGTATTGGAAACTATGGAAAAGGATGGTAAGATCACTGAATTAATGCCATAAAAGTCTAATGGGAGCTTCTGGAGAGAGCGTAAAGGTGCCTGTTGACTACTTTGAGTAGATTCTCAATAAGGTAGGTCTCTATAGAAATCACTGCTGCAGTAACTATACATCCTGTTCCATTCACAGCAACGTTTGTGGCTTTATTTTTCTTTTTCTTTGTGTATTTTGAGTATATTTTTGATCTTCGTTTCTGTTTTGAAAACTCCCATAATAAGAGAAAACTCACTGTTCCTCTGATGATATAATGAAATTTGAATGCGCATGAATACATGACTACTTCCTGTCTTTCAAAATTTTTATCTCTGAGTTGTAGTCACCAAAAAGTTACTATAATTTTCTCTGTGGCGTCACACTTCCAACACTGGACTATGTTAGTATTTCCTGATTTTCTATTTACCTGTTTATAAGCATATTTAATGATTTTTATTTGAGGTGACTTAAATTTAATACAATTTTGGAATAGCATTCCCATGACCTTTCTTATTAGTTTTAAGAGAGTTGCTGCTTTCAAATTTTTTATATACGTATACTGGCATGGAAACATTCATCCCATTAAGTAACTTACCATTTAATTTTACACTGTAGAAGTATGTCTTCAGGGCAATAATTCCTATAATTTCCAATGAACCTTATTAAAATAATTGGCTTTTTATACAACAAGAATTTAACAAATCATTTTAACGGTAATTAATAAAAATTTTATTAAAAAGTGCAACAACTTGTAAATATTTTTTATTACAAGCACTGATCCAAAAATCTCAAGTTCAAAAGTAAACTTAAATTATCCTGCATTAGACTGTCACCTCTAACTAGAGTATTTGTAAAAGCAGTGTAGGTAGGCTCACAGCAAGAAAACAAATTGTTTTCAAAGCAAGTTTGAACCCTGACCAGTAAATTAGTGCATTTCCCTTTACATATCCCAAAATAACTGTATTCTTTCAAAATGCAGTTGTTAATGAATTTCAGAATAGAGTGAGCATTGGGATATATTTTTTTTCACGAGCACAGTTATGGCATGTGTTTCGAAAAATGTCATTAGACCAACAAGACCTGGAGGATATGGTGTTGGATGTTCTAAAATTACTAAAACAGATGGTTGTATTTGTTCACACGTCTGTATCTGACATACACAGGGTGAAGTGTATTCCCTTATGGCCAATCTAAATATATCTTATTTAAGCTCTCTAAAAAGCTGTCTTTGTGACCTTAGTGCACTTAATGTTGCATAAGTGCAATTAAATGTGCTGCGTAAAGTTAATTTCTACTCTTTGTTACTCTCTTTCAAATTCATACTCTTTCCTCATAAATATATGCATGTTTTACTTTTTATGAATCTTATTGTTAGATTTAATCACAAAAATAATCTAGCACTGTAAATAGGAGAATAGGCTAGATCTTTTGTCACAGTTCTCTAACCGTTTTTTCCCTGTACCATGTTTTAATACATTTAACATGCATGGACATACATAAAAAGCACATTTATAAATGACTTAAGAGTTACAGAGGGTTTATAAATACATGGATGGCTTAATACAGGATTAAGCAAATATCTGGTTTTTTTGCTATAGCAAATTACTATGTTAATAACAACCATATGAATGTTCCTATAATCTCTATAGGAATCATCCTATAAGGATTATATATTTGCTTATACTATATATATTCAATTAAAAGAACAAGTGGAAAGACCTGAGGAATTGCAAGTCAAATTAGTCTCCCCTCCGTCCCTGGGAAGGTGATGAAGAAAGGTGTCCTAGAAAGCATTTAACAACACTTGAAGGACAAGACCAATGAGCTGAGATAAACAGTATGAGGTTTAACAAGACCAAGTGGTAGGTCCCACGCTTTGGTTCCAACAACATGCGACATCACAAGCTTGGGGAAAAGTGGCTGGAAAGCTGCCTGGTGGAAAAGGATCTGGGGATGCTTGTCAACAGCCAGCTGAACATGAGCCAGCAGTGTGCCCAGGTAGCCAAGAGGGCCAACAGCATCCTGATTTGTATAAGCAATGGTGTAGCCAGCAGGAGTAGGGGAAGGATCGAGCCCTATATTTGGCACTGGTGAGGCTGCACCTCAAATCCTGTGTTCAGTTTTGGGCCCCTCGCTACAAGAAGGACATTAAACTGATGGAGCATGACCAGAGGAGGGCAGCAAAGCTGGTGAAGGATCTGGGGAATGAGTATTATGATGACTGGCTGAGGGAACTGGAGTTGTTTGGTCTGCAGAAGAGAAGGCTGAGGGGAGATCTTATTGCTCTCTACAACTGCCTGAAAAGAGGTTGTAACAAGGTGGATGCTGGTCTCTTTTCCGAAGTAACTAGCAATAGGACTTGAGGAAATGGATGCAAGTTGCTCTAAGGGAGGTTTAGATTGAATATTAGGAGAAATTTCTCTACTAAAAGAGAGGTAAAGCACTGGAACAGGCTGCCCAGGGAGCCTGTGGAGTCACCATCCCTCGAAGTTTTCAAAAAAACTTATAGACATGGCATTTTGGCATGTGGCTTAGTAGGCATGGTTGTATTGGGCTGTCAGTTGGACTTAAGTGATCTTAGAGGTCTTCTCCAACCTTAATGATTCTATGATTCTAAGACAGTGATGCAAAATAGGCAGCATGGATTTATGAGGGAGAAACCATGCTTGACCAGCTGATAGCCTTCTACAGTGAGGTCACTGGGTCAGTGGAAGGGTGTGAGCAGCGTATGTTGTTTACCCCGACTTCTGTAAGACTTTTAACGCTGTCTCCCATAACATAGGCAGGCTAGCAGTGTGCAGATTAGATTAGTACACAGTGAGATGGATTAAAAAGTGGCAGAATAACTGGGCCCAGAGGGTGGCAATCAGTGGCAAAAAGTGAAGTTGTAGAAACACCACTGGCGGTGTATCCCAAGAGATAACCTGTTCAACATCTTCAATTAATGACACAGGCACTGGGACAGAGTGCACCAACAGCAAGTTGGCAGGTAACACAAAGCTGGGAGGAGTGGCTGATACACCAGACAGGTGTGCTGCCATCGATTGGGACCTCAACAGTTTGGAGAAATGGGTTGAACAGGAACCTCATGAACTTCAACAAGGGCAAGTGCTAAGTCCTGCCTCTGTGGAGGGACAGCCCCATTCACCAGTACACACAGAGGGACCAACCAGCTGGAAAGCAGCTGGGCAGAAAAGGACCAGGGAGTTCTGTTGGCCAACAAGTTGACCATGAGACAGCAATGCATCCTTATGGTAAAGAAGGCCAAGAGCCTCCTGGGCTGCATTAGGTAGAGCATTGCTGGCATGTCAAGACTGGTGATCCTTCCTCTCTAATCAGCAGTGGGAGATACAGAATCATAAAATAGTTTTAGTTGGAAGGGACCATCAAAGATACTTTAGTTCCATGACCCTGCCTTGAGCAGGGATAACTTTCACTACAACAGGTTTCTCAAAATCTTATCCAACCCAACCTTGAACAATTCCAGACACCGGGAATCTGGAGTGCTGTGTCCAGTGTTGGGTTTCTCAGCATAAAAATGACATGGACTACTTGGAGTCCCTCCACTGCAGGTCCATGATGACTAAGGGACAGGAGCACCTGACCTACAGGGAGATGCTGAGAGAGTTGAGACTGTTCAGTCTGCAGAAGGGAAGGCCTGGGAGAATCTTGCTCACATGTAAAAACACCTGATGGGAAGGAATGAAGACAAAAGAGTCAGGCTCTCCTCAATGGCAGCCACTGACCAGCCAGGAGGCAACAGTCTCTATTTAACATACAGGAAACTCCATCTGAACATACTTTCTTACAATGAGAGTAGTCAAACACTGGAGAGAGGTTGCGAAGTCTTCATCTGGGCAAATATTCAAAAAATGACTGGATATGGTCCAGGGCAACCTGCTCTCGTTGACACTGCTTGAGGATAGGGGTTGGACGAGGTGACCTCCAGAGATCCCTCCCAATCAAAACAACTCTCTGATTCTGTGATTCATGCATATGGTATATGTCATGTAAACATTATGTATTATCTATGGCAAACAGACTTGTTTGGTAACCACTTATCAGCCATCTTATTTTTTAGACTACAGTAATTTCCTTGTCTCCTCTGCACAGGTGAAAAAGATCACATCTCCCTCCCCATAAAAGATGTTAAATGTGTATGAAGTTCTTTTCCCACATCAACAATGACTGTCTAGCACAGGAAGGGAAACATTTATTGCAATGACTTCTGTCTCCATCTGACTGACAGCTCTGTTACCTCAGGGTACCTACACCCCAGTTGTTCTTCATGACTCACAGAGAGTTTTATGTCCAGCACTAAAAACATATCTCAGAACTGAAACTTTTATTTACAGCAGCTGGCCAAGGAAATGTCACATTTTCTTGATGATCACATCAAATCAGACATATCCAAATAGGTTTCTGCATTTTCTACAATTACGTTTAGCAGCGGAGTTGCCTTCCAGTCTATACGCACAACCTGTACCACAACTGAGAGCAGTGCGTATCACCCATTGTACTCATAGTAAACATATAAAATATGTTTAATTTTGCTGAGAAATGGGAAGAGGTTTCTCTCTGTTAAAGTACTGCAATAATGAAGTCAGAAATAAATACTGTAAACTCTAAAATTTTGATTTAGGACAAAAGGTCTTTTCACCTTTTACTTTTTTCTTATTTTGGTATATGTATTCTGCAGTGTTATTCTGAAGCTCCTTTAAATATTAAGTATGACTGACGAAGAAAATAGGAAGGATGAGAAAACTGCAGACTAATTTATCTCTAACCATGAAAACTACTGGTACAGGAAGAAAATACTGCTTTTAAATAAAATCTAAACCCTACATGACAGTAATGATTGCATGCATAAAGAGCTCTGCAACATACACAAAAGAATCACAAAGAACACATTTTCAGAACCAGAAATCTTACCGACTTGTGTTAAGGATAAAATGGAATCTGATAAGATTACAAAAATTACCTATTATTTGTAGGTAAATTTAATTTATCTTTTATGGTGTGATGCACACATATCTGGACCACATTGTATCAATTCACTGCCAGTGCTTTGTTGTAAGGGGCAATTCCTGAATGCTATCACTTTTCCTTATTCATGGCTAAGCAGAGATCCCATTAGAAGTTCTTCTGAGACGATAAGCAACTGTGGATGGTCAGAGTCACAGAAACTCTGTGCGCTTGGACAGAAAACTGTCACAGAAAGAACTAACAAGCTCCTCTGGGAAGTCTTAGGAGAATTTTTGCTCTTATTAACAGCAGTCATCAAAATGGGATATACCATTTTCAGTATTATACCTAATCTGCAAATTCCATCTTCTATTTTCCTCTGCATTTTCCTGTCTTCCTACTTCTCTAGGGCCTAGTAGCTTTGTGGCTACATTCAATGACAAGATCCCACTGAAAATCCCTTCCTGTAGTTAGATAGTACGCTTCCAGACAAGTCTGGTGAGCTGATTCAGACTGAGCTCTGATGGGTACACATCCCCAAGGAAGATCAGTGTCATCACTTTTGGCAGTATCATGCAAACACACTAGAGGATCAAACAAAATTCATGCTAGATCATGAGACAGCAGAAAACCAAGTGTCTCTCATGATGTCAGACATTAAAAAGCCATAAGAAAAGGAAGATAAACAAGATATATTGTTTTCAGTATACTTGGAGAAAAACATAGGCACACATAGGTTATGTCTGCATTTGTAAATAGTGTGGTCTTACAGAAATATATTTGCATAGTGAAATGATCAGAGCTGAGGACACAACGTCTGAATATCTCAGGGATGTTTTCTCTCTCCAAATTCTAGGCATTCTGGGTGGACATTTACCCATTGGAATGCTTTAAGTCAATTCCTAGTGCGTACATGAGCAATTTTAGACTAGCAGACTATTTTCTTTTAGATTATTTTCATGTTAAAATGATACAGTTCTTGTACTCTGAGACTGCTGTCACATGAAGCAAAGCACAGTAAGTGGAGATGATCCAAGAGATTTTCTTTAAAAATGCACTCTTGATTCAAACTAAAACACTCATCCAGATGCCCTGCAGAAATAATTGCATGTTCTTTAACACCTCATAATAAACCCAAGCTAGAATAATATCCAGGGTATTCATATGCAAATGTGACAGCACCATGAGTTTTGCTTGAGATATTTTATGAATACAAAGGGAATAAATTTGTAATGCAGATGGGTATTTATTATTAGACTATTATGTCATTATACTAAGCTGCAAATCCCAGTACTTTTTTTTTCAATTTTGCACACATAAGTAATGAACCTGATGCTATACCCTTCCCTCTCTCTGTACATTGCTTACTTACAAATAAACCCACCAATCTTAACTGTATCCACATGGATAAATACTACTTATAATTTCAAGAGTAACTAGAGTATTGACTATGTTTCTGGATCTTCCTTCTAAAAAATTCCTTGGCTTCTTCAAATTATTCACTGGGTCTGTGGTACAAAACCAATACCCGATGACTAATTTTCTTTTAGACTTTTTAGAGAAATTGCCATTTGAATTGTTCAAATCCCAAACATTATAGCCAGTAATATAACTTTCAACTACTTCAATGAACAATGGAAATACTAATATTCTATTCAGTATTAGGGAACTTCATAGCTGTATGCCAGCATGAGTTCCTAACACAAATACAATATTTTCATTCCAGATCCTTGACATACCTACCCATAGAGATGGTTGAGCACTAGTTCTTACAGCAGCAAAAAATAAAAAGAAAAAAAAACAAGAAAAAGATTTAATTTCAAAACATCTTTTTTTCTAACAGCTGCTTCTTACATAGATGGATCAGACTGAATCACTATGTGACAAAATACTAAATGATGTTTTTTCTCATTTAATGAGATTTCATCTCAAGATTTATCTTCATTACCTTCCTCACAGAAATGGGCTGATATGATTACTTTGTAATGAAACTGTAAGCAAAACAAAGACTGAAATCACTCCTTCCTTTAAACCTGCAGAGTGGCTATGTTGGTCCTAAATCACTGAAAATTGTCCTATAATATCCTGCATCTACCTAAAAGGACACAAAATGCATGGAGAAGGAACAGACAACAGATGCTTTGTTCAGCTCCAGTTTTCCTGTGTTCTTCCATAATTCTACTGTGGTTCATCAATTGTTCTCTTGTGTGGAACTGAGCACACCCTCAGAAAGATTTCAGATGAAACCAAGCTCTGTGGTGTAACCAACATTGTTGAGGGATGGAGGCTATACAGAGAGACCCTGACAGGCTTGAGGAGCAGGGCAGTGTGAATCTCATGAAGTTCAACAAGGCCAAGTGCAAGGTCCTATACCTGGGTTGGGACAATCCCCAATATCGATATAGACTGGGGGATGAATAGATGATTACAGCAGCCCTGCAGATAAGTAGGGCTTCTCCTGTCCACTCCAATAGGTGGATGAAAAAATGGACACGAGTCAGTAATGTGTGATGGCAGCCAAGAAAACAAACTGTATTCTGGGCTACACAAAAAGGAACGTGATTTTGCCTCTCCACTCTTGTGAGACTCCACCTGGAGTACTGCATCCAGCTCTGGTCTCCCTAGCACAAGAAAAACATGGACCCTTCTCCACAGAAGGGCTACCAGAATGGTCAGACAGCTGCAACACCTCTTTTATGGAGAAAGCCTGAGTCAGTTGGGGGGTGTTCAGCCTGGAGAAGAGACAACATTGAGGAGACCTTATTGCAACCCTTCAATATATAAAGGCAGCTTATAAGAAAGAGAGAGACTTTTTACCAGGACCTCATCACAAGACAAAAAGCAGCAGTTTTAAACTGAGAAAGAGTAGATTTGGATTAGATGTTAGGAAGAAATTTTTTTTATGATGAAGGTGATGAGACACTGGCACAGGTTGCCTGGAGAAGTTGTGGATACCCCACCCCTGAAATTTTTCAAGGCCAGGTTGGAGGGGACTTTGACCAACCTGACCTAGTGGGAGATGTCCCAGCACATGTCAGATGGGGTTGGGCCAGGTGATCTTTGAAGGTTCCTTCCAAAACAAACCATTCTATGAATCTATGGTCTAGATCACCTACTGGGTCAGAGTTGTAATTACTAATACATTCAACAATAATAATTGTGGACTGATGTAATAATGTGGTCAATCCACTGTTCTAAGAGTTTCTTCTTGATGCACTTTCTTGAAGAAAATTTGTGTGACAATTCAAGAACAGCCCAATATTACAAGCCATTCAGCCTCTCAAGACTGTGTCAAAGAGACTCATGTTCAAAGCTTTAAGAAAAGTGCTAGTTACTGTACAGAAATCCAAGGATATCTCTCAATAACAAGTACTCTTTGACTGTTAGAAAGAAGGAATCATACACAGAGATGGAAAACAGGCTCATTCACAAAGTGTACTGCTTGTACTACTACTATTACTATAATAGTAATCATTTAGCATCAGTAACACTATTTAAAGGACCATGCTAATAAACACGGTAAGTTTGAGTTTTCGAGTCAGTATTACAGAAATCCACAGTATTACTGTGGATTCCACACATGCATTTCAAGTCTGTTTTCCTTTGAAGTCTTTCTACGCCAAATTCTTGCTGAGAAAGCATGGAGAGCATTTCCATGGAGAAGGCCAAGACTGAACAAGTAGAAAACAGACAGTTGTGACAATTCTGGAGAGCTGCCAAAACAAGAATATAGAATTTGGGAAATAAAATACAAAAAACAAAGGAGTAATAAATGCTTATGTTCTTGATTCAAGTTCTGAAAGGGAAGGAAATAATAGCATTTAAATAATACAAAATGACCTTTTCCAGTGAAGAAAACAATCCTATACCACTTTTCATAACGGTTTGAAAGGAACATGTATTTTTGGTAAGTATGAAAAGGAGATTGAAAAGAACACAAAAGAATAAAATTACATCGAGTTCCTAGATAATAGCTTTTGCTTGTTTGAATGCATAATCTTCAAGAAAAATGAAAATATTTATACAGTAGATACTGCATGGAATAATGCAGTATGAAGTGATAAAGTGTAGCAAATCAAGAGATACTGTATTCATCGTTGTTGCTCACAGTGCAGAAAACCTTCTATTGATGGAAACGGAAGTTCGAATGAGTGTATCATCATGCCTTTATCTGAAATACCCTATCTGTTTAAGCATGACACGTTATATGTGGACATATCAACTCCAGACAATGGTATTATAGCTTAAGGAAAAAAACCAACCCATGTGAACTTGAGTGAAAGAACCAGATGCATCAATGTCTAGTTCCCTGTCTGTTACTTGAAGAACTTCATGTAAGTCCTGAAACTACTCATCATTTTCTTATAATATTTACATGTTACAAAATAAGTGTAATAGCATAATCCATATGTTCTTTCACATTCTCATTTCACAAAGCCATGTAAGACCATTTACAAATTGCTTTCAAAAAAGTGGTCTCGTTATTGAACAAATAAAAGGGAATCTTTGTGGGGCTTTCTCTAAAAGTGTCTTCATGAAGATTTAGCAAGATTCTGCTAGTGTTTTAGTGTAATGTATTCAGGAATATTAACAGTTATGCTTATTCTGAGGAAACCCACTGAAAAGGCTTATGATAACACTCATGTTATAGAAAAGAGAATGTGTGATGTTGACATTACAATATGATAAGTATTACTAAATTTAAATAAATAATTTTAATTAAGTATTTATTATTAATCCAAATATAAAGAGGAATTTGCATGAGCAAATTATATCCATATATTACCTTTTTAGTGCAGAACATGAATAAATTTCTTTGACAGTCAAACAGCAATTACTGTATTTTTTTAATAGTAATTTCTCTCCATGGCAAAATGATACTTAAGAAAGACAATAATTAGAGGGAGAGAGACAACATCCTATGAAAGATGCTTATGATAGCTATTGACAACCTAAAAGACTTTTATACCACAGAAACACACATCTTCCTAAAAGTACCATTCATTGTATAGTTCAGTAAGTGTACAAGTCACCAGAAACACACTCCTCTGTTCAATACCCCCACAAAATGCCAACATGACTGGGAAGATCTATTGCCTTCCACTATGACATCTTACAAAAGAAACTTAGGCATCAAAGAAGGTAGCTTAATAAAAGCCTCTCTTCAACCTCTAGGTCTGGTTAAAACAGGAAAAACGCTGCATTAAATTATAGAAAGTGCTTTAAGGATCTTCTACCGAATATATGTTACAGTGTGATCTTCAGCATAGGTCACTTTCACAGTAAAAGATACCACAGAACAAAAAACGTTTTGAGAAGGTCGCCAAGAAACCATTTAGAAGTCCATGTGAAACAGAAAAAGAAATAATTTTAACTGTTTGCATAGGAAAAAAAAGCAGGAGCATGACAAATGTATGCAAAATGGAACATAGCATACAGAAAACACTTAAAGGCTGCTCTTCTAGTCTTACAGTACACAAAGAAACATTTAACGAAGCTGAAATACAGCAGGTTTAAAGTTGAAAAGGGTTTTTTTTCAACATACAGCATAATCACAACGAAACTCAATGCATCAGGAAATTGTTACGGTCAATAATCCAACAAGAAAAAGAACGCTTTTGAAAGTGTGTTTGAATAAGAATAAACAGTGCTATGTAAGCAAGGACTAACTTGAGTGAAACAAAATTGGAAGGGATATTACATTTCCTATCTGGGATTTTAAGTAATTCTCGGGATAGTATAGAACGAAATAAAATCTTCAGATAGGGACAAGTTTCACCCGTAAAAGTCTTGTCATGGTGAGAGTGTCTTGATGCCTTATGAGAAGTATGCAGTATTGGTCTATTACCTGAAATTTAATGTTTTTTCCCTCTGGGCTTCAGGTGGTCCTAGCTCTGTGACCTACTGCTTTAACCAAGATATTTATTTGGATTTCAAGCAAAATAAACCACTACTTCCAATGGCCTAAAAATTGTCACTGTTGTTCAATCTCACTGTTTGTTGTAAGAAGACTGACTCATTATCAGAACTTTCTCTGGTTGCAACTGACAAACCCATCATTTTTTAACTCACTAGAGCATTTGATTTTCTGAGCAGTTTCACACAAAAATTTTCCTGGGGCAAAAATTTGTTGTGCTTCCACATCTGGTGGTTCTTCCATTTCCAAGCTCCTCTTTTTTCCCCCTTTACAGAGTTTCCATTTCAAGAACAATGTTTTATTGACTTTCGTTTCAATAGCTTTTACTGGCTATTTGCTTTTTTCTTCTTTATTGGTGATCTCTCGTAAGTGTCTTTCAGATTACCCATTTTCTCATAAATATTCATTATGCGCAATTATAGAATATTCCCAAATGAACAATGGTACACACGTGCTCCTTCATTTCTTATCTCAGCTACTCGTCACACACAGGAATAGCTTTCGGACTTCAGCATAAAAAATGCTTAGATATACAACCTCCCTAGAACATACTTACACATCTAACTTACTACTAATATGTCATATACCTTATTACTGCTCCATTTACTTATCACTCCTATAATTTAGTAAAAGATATGCATATAGCTCATTTTAATGAAAATTAAAAATGAACATCTGGGTTATATTTAGAACTCCCCAAACAGCTAGTTTTCCCCAAAGAGACCATTGTGAATGTTCATCATCAGAAACACGGGATGAACACCTGGTATGGTGCAACTGCATGTACCGTAGTACGTTAAATTTGCCAACTTGGCTAGAAGGATGGCTGGTTTGGAACAAGCTGCAGCTGTGCAAGATGCAATTGATTGTAGGCTTCAACAAAAGACAACTGAGTGAAAAACACCTCTGGAGCCTTCTGGATTGCTCTACCAACAAACTGCAGCCAGGAACGGTTTAGCAAGAGCATTTACTCACTGTAACACACAAAATCCATGCCACAGGATGTTTTAAAGCTTCCTACACTGGAGATGAGTGGAACTCCTCATGGGTTGGTATCAAGAGCAGTGTTGTTTAACATCTTTGTTGCAGACATGGGCACCCTCAACAAATTTGTTGATGACTTCCAGCTGTGTGGCTCAGTTGACACGCAGAAAGGAAGGGATGCCATAATGACAGACCTGGACAGGCTTAAGAGATGAGCCTGGGCGAACCACATGAAGTTCAACAACACCAAGTGCAAGATCTTGCACCTGGCTTGGTGCAATCCAAAGCAAAAATACAGGCTGGACAGAGAATGGATTGAGATTAGTCCTGCAAAAGAGGACCTAGGGGTGCTGGTGGATGAGAAACTCAATATGAGGCGACAATGCGTGCTCGCAGCCCAGAAAGCCAACTGTATCCTGAACTGCATCCAAAGAACTGTGACCAGCGGGGCAAGGGAGGTGATTCTTCCTCTTTACTCTGCTCTTGTGACATCTCACCTGGAGGACTACGTTCAGATCTGCAGCCCCACAGGAAGGACATGGATCTGTTAGAGCGAGTCCAGAGGAGGCCACGAAGATGATCAGAGGGCTGGAAAACCTCCCATAGCCTCCCATAGGGGGACAGGCTGAGAGAGTTGGAATTGTTCAGCCTCGGGAAGAGATGGCTCCGCGAAAACCTTAAAGCAGCCTTCCAGTATTTAACGGGGGCCTATAGGGAAGTTATCAGTGAGTGCAATGACTGGATGAGGGTCAATGGTTTTAAGCTGAACAAGAGTGGATTTAGATTAGATAGTATAAGAAATTTTTCACTGTGAGGGTGGTGAGGCATTGGCACAGGTTGCCCAGAGAAGTTGTGGATGCCCCATCCCTGGACACATTCAAGCCCAGGCCAGATGAGGCTTTGAGCAATCTGATCCAGTGGAAGGTGTCCCTGCCTGTGGCAGGGGGGTTGGAACTGGATGAACTTTAAGGTCCCTTCTGACCCAAACCATTCTATGATTCTGTGACCAGCCCTCTTGCTCCTCAGATCTCTTGTCATTGTTCTGTGTGCTTGCTACATAGATACGGTCAGTCTGTAGTTAAACTAAATAACTGAAATAAGAACAATCAGAATTTTTGGTAATGACTTTTACATACACATATTTAAATGTGCTTTATTTTTGCCACTTTTCTAGGATTTTTTTTCTTCATTTATATGGTAGGCTTTGAGCAATCTGATCTAGAGGAAAGTATCTGTGCCAATAGCGGTCAGATTGGAAATAGATGATCTTTAAAGCTCCCTTCCAGTCCAAACCATTCTATGATTCTTTGATTCCTCGTATACATTTCTTCCTAGCAGCTGGAAAATTACTAGGATCTGAATTTGCTGGTAGAGTTATATATTATGCATCATTTTAACCAGTCAGAAACCACATGCAAATGAAACCCTTGAATTTGAATTCTTTATTGTTTCAAACTTTATTTTTCCTGGTTGCAGCCTCTGTCATTCCAGTTAGCTGAGTGGCAGCCAGTACCCCACACTTTTGACACATATTGTTATAAATGCCTTTCTTTCCTGTTTTTTTCTGAAGGCAAACTTGTCTATAACTTGCAATGTTATGGATACGTTTTTATGGAAAGCCTGTCCATTTCAGTCTTCTGGGTATTTCCATGGATTTTGGTTTGTTCTGCAAAGCTGTATTTCTAGGCTGTTTTAACAGGTGATAGCATAATCCTGTATGTAGGTGAAAGCATTAGTTATCTGAACCGTGATTATTTGTCCAGCATTTTTATCTGTCATATGAAGAGTGACTAATGAGCTTGATAGCAGTGTAACAACAAATGCTGGTTCAGGAATAGAAGTAAGCTTTTCTCAACAGAAGCAAGAAAGACCTTGGAGGCTTGACTGTTGAAATCCGTGGTTTAAGAAAAGAGAATTATAGCATATCCAATGATCACATGCTTCTTTCCAGTGAAGGACAAGGGCATGTATTTACATAGCTTTCAGTCAAAGTGATCGTGAAGGAATGAAATGATTTGCTGCTCTTATGAATGAGACACACCCACAGAGTATGCCTTAGTCTCACTGGACATCAGTTATATACTGTTTTCAGGAATTTCAGTGCTCTAAGTTACTCTTTGGAAGACCTGCTTTCTCAGCGTAGCAAGACTATAGGGAGACTTGCCTTGCCTCAGGGTAGTTTTTGCAAATAGCCCTCTCCTTGATGCTAGATACTGTCAATAGCACATTTGAGAGCCAGATTGCCATTCATTAACAGCATTAAAAAATCCAGCCTGAACAGGGTTTGGGAAGAATCTTCATATCAAGCAGATAACTAAATTCCTCTTAAATAATAGAGGAATATTAAGAGAACACTGTTTTTTGATATCACCACCAAAATCTGCCCAGGTTTCACCTGAGGTAGACTTCCTTATCCAAACATTAATTAGGTTGTGAGCCCTGAAATTGGAAAATTTCTTTCTCTTTTTGCCACTGGGTTTTCAGACAACCATCACCAATGAATATCAGTTTTGCAATAAATCTAGAATATACAATCAGTGAAAATACTAATGATCTATTTTATAATTTACATATTGATTATTTACATGGATAAAAGGTCAACGAATCTCAGAAATATTGACAGGATGTTTGGTGGTGTGAATGACAGAATACCAGCTTTAAGAATGTATCTTGACTACAGAATCAATCGCCTAGTTTATTTGATTTAGCAGCAGAATATTAGACATGAAAGAAATCCAAGATAAAAACTGTACCAGAGAAATATAATGTGATTTTTGAAATCTTAACAGTTTAGATGAAGATGCGTCTTGCAACGAGGTAATTCTAATTTACATTTTTATGATGTAACTACTTTGACAGACTTCTTACTTGATCTACAGTGAGTTTAGAATTGAATTGCTAAACTTTACAAATCAGAGGAATTTGTATCAAAGGAACTTGGTGAGTTAAACTAAAGAGATCTCATATAAAAGAGTTAAAATAAGACCATTACTGGAAGTCCTATATTTCTTCCTGACTGCAGAGACCTCCTCTGCTGCTTCTCAAAATTGACAGCGTCAGAGACCTCTGAACACCTATATATTGTATATAACTTGTTATCAGATCTTAAATCAGGCTATCTGAAAAGGACTGAATTTCATTCTCATCTGAAAAGTACCTGTTCACAGAAACATGTCCTATCACTTTAGTTTCCTTCTCAGGCTCTAGCCTCCCCACAGTGAATCTGAATCACCTGTGTGAGAGCTGTACTACTCCAAAGTTGGTATAAATACACTTTGCTGATCATCAGAATCATTAGCTGTTACGTATCTGAATAGGTACGTGAATATTTTCAAAAGGATACTTGGCACCCAGCAAACTATTATTAATCACACCATGTTTTTTCAAGAATTGGGTAACAAGATGTTAAGTATGGACTGTATGTTAAGTATGCCATTTGCTAGATGAAAATTTGTTGTGTCATTCACTTCACTGCATCCTTAACAAAGGTGACCTCTGACATTTAGTGGAAGGACAAGAGCTGTGTGTCACATGCTGCCTATGTGACCGGTCTCATGATGGATTGTGCCTAAGAATATCAGGTCACATGCAGATATTTTTATATAAGTTCCTCCATAGGACTGAACATCAATGGCATACAGAATAGGCCACAGCAGTCAAACGGATAAAGTTACAGCTTCCTATCTTTCCACACTCCAATATTTTACTTCACTTATCAGGTGGCAGACTCATGTAAAATGCATCATAAAGTACTGCACTCACAATTTAGCCCAGGTACAGCTTTTAAGCTTGTTATAACTCTTGAGTTACAGCTAGACATACTCTTGCCTGCTTTTCTGATCTTGAATTGGTAACAAATATCCTTTGCCATCACATTTACATGTTGAACTTGGGCCCTTATCTTGACTGACCACTGTTCAGAAGAACATTAAAACACAAGAAAGTCTCTGTGACTTCCTTGTTGCTGGCAGGCAGCTCCACTACATGGTCATCCCTAGAATCAGTGCTAGATCGAAAAGAACCCAAAGGAATGGATAGTATCCAACATCTCCATTTTCTGAGTGGAAGAGGTAGATATAGAATTTAGATTAAGTCAGTTGGACTGCTTATGTTACTTATGTAATTAATAGAGAGAGAAAGTGTGGCCAAAGTTAATGAAATTGAATATCCATACCCAGGCCTTTGGAGACAATTTCCATTGAGTATATAAACAACATAATGAACATAAATAGTTATTTGAGCTGGACTGTATTGGTTCCTGACACTTTATATTATACACAAGTATCTAAATGGAGCACTTAATTAAGGTAGACTGGACTCAGTGCTTATTCACTCTTACATGAATGAGTGGATTTATCTTTTACGTGCAAACAGAACTTGGATTCTTGACTATTTGTTTGAGCTTTAACCTCCTAACTGAGAAACAGTTGGCTTCTAAATGCATCAATAACATGAGATTTGAAGAACCATGCTGTGCTTTATCGCACAAAATAAAACACAGATTTGGAACACTCGTTTCTCCTGAGGCAAGCACTTGTTCTAAATGAGTTTTACATACTAAAAAGACCAAGCTTCTATTTATATGACAAATAGATAAGGTGGATTACGTTTAAGTGTTACAACATGATCTGATCAGTCATTTGTATATGAGCATGGATAACTCTTACTAACTGGTTTCAAACACAAGGAATTTCTGATAACATTAATTGGAGGAACATGGACCTGTAATTTTCCACCTATTTATTTCTTAAAATTTTTGGTTAGTGAAGTGTAGATCTTCTCATATAATCTTCCTCATATTATTGAAAATTCAATATTATTTTTCTATATGGCTCCTTGTCAATTCTATAACTACACAATCTAAGAATAGAATTTGCTGTTCCCAATCTGATCTGAAACCAGGAAAATTTCTTCAAATAAATGATAATGGTTAGAAAGTTGTCCAGAGACTCTGTTTTAAACAGGATTAAATGTATCTCTGATTTAAGTCTGGATCTTCACCCTTGAACTTAAGCATCACGATTCAAAACATTTATTCATAGTTTATAAATGCATAAGTAAAGAGAGATCTAGATGACATATTTATTCACAAATTTCAGTTATTCTTTCAACTTTTGTCTAGCATTAATCAAAACAACCCACAAACAATTCCAAGACAAGCCAAGATCTCTACTAGTTGAAATATGCCTTAAATTCATACTAAAGGCGGTTACCTTTCCTTACTATGTTCTAGAACATGCGCAGCAAAGTATGCACTGTTGTGTCCAGTAAGTTAGAAGTCACATCATTTTCTGAAGGTGACAGTATTATTCAGCAGTATTATCTTGCTCATAATATAAAGGCCAAAGACTGAGAGGCTTCAGAAAACCAGATCCTCTACACTTCAAGCAATAGAAAGGCTCCTATCTATAAATACAATAAAAGTTGCCATGTGGAACTTACTGTGCTGGCAGTGAATCCCATTAAATCCCTCTGGACATTTACAAACGTATCCTATGAATGTGTCACCTCGGTATGCTTCACTGATTTCACATATCCCACCATTATGACATGGATTAGGAAGGCAGGATCCTGAGAGAGGGCAAAGAAAAGAAAATTACCTGTACATAAATAATAATAAACATAATCATTTCAGTCATTTATATGCACTCATTAAATAAATAAAATCCCTTCTGCAGACCTTCATATTTCACTAATCCAGCAAAATACACCTTCGCTTAGTTCAGATAACTTAGATAACTTGCCAGCATGGATTTTTATGAACAAGAAAAAATATGAAGCTTGTCACTGTTCATTAATCACAACATCATTTTATAATGTAAGAGAAGACAGGAGACAGAGAAGATAAATCTTGCCCTCCTACTAAAGATAACAGGAATTCTAACTTCTATACTAATAAGGAAATACCTATTAATCAAATGCGTGCCTATCACAGGTACAGAGTGACATATGCAATATCACTGAATAATCACTACACAGCAAGTCAGTAGCTTAGAGACATCTTTGATTATGGCTTTGTGAGACTTTCTGAATATGTGACTATCTGGGCCAGCAGTCAGCAGCTACTAAATCAACTACTCCTTTTCAATTGAATGCCTTTGTAGCATAACCATTTCAAGCCAATTCCAAAAAGGTCTCCTGACTGATTTTTTTTCTTTTCCCCATGCTAGGATACCTAAAATTTCGGCGATGAGATCTAATTTGCTAGGTTTGCAACTAGTAGACATATCTTTAAATAATAACATCTTTTATTTGGGGTTTGAAGTTTATTACTTAACAGCACATATTATAAACATTTTACGTCTTATTATCTTAGTATCACAGTATCACAGTATCACAAGGTTGGAAAGGACCTCTGAGATCATCAAGTCCAACCTATAACCCAACACTAACACCAACCATCATCTAAACCATGGCACTCAGTGCCACATCCAATCTCCCCTTAACTTCTACTAGAAGAAAACCCTTTAGAATTGTGATGAATTTTTTTTCCAATCTTCCTTTAAGGAACTAGTAATCATGAATTGGAACAACTCATGTGCAAGTTTGTGTGCAAAAAGATTTTGGATTTCAGTATAAAGTATGTTATTTGCAACTTTTGCCATATACACAGAAACATGTTTATCCTCACTTACAGAAATGCAATATCATAATTATTCACCCACTTAAAATTGCATTAAAAAAAAAGAAACAACCAAAAAACCCAACAACAACAAAAACCCCAGAAGATAACTTCTTTCCACAGCATAAAATACCTACAATCAGCATTGAGTATTGAATGATTTAAACTAAAAAGAACTGTAAGTTTAATTATTCTGATGGTATGCCTACTAGTTTATGTTTTCAATTACAAATACACAAGATTTGACAGATGTTCACAGCAACAGCATTCATTCAGAACATCAGATTCATTAAAACTGCACTCTCTAAGAAAATATTAATCTGCAAAAGATAAAAATCAATAGAATGACAAGGATGTAAGAACACATTCTGCAGTTATAATTACCGAGGTGGTTGTAACAATTTAAGAAACTATGTATACGGATATTTCTATTAGAACATACGCCATCACCCTATTCCAGAACACAATCCTGCAGAAGTTACACTTGTGTGCATCGTTAAATATGGGATATGTCTCACTGAATCCAGTAAATAAGGGACATGAATAAATAACAGCTTATTCTAAATGCAATTAGTAGTGCAAAAAGGCAACAACCAGGAAGATGAAAAGGACGAGACTGGTTATTGCCTTTTTTGTCTTTCCCCAACCATATTATGCATTAGACTTTGAAAGTAATGGTACACAACATTCTTAACTCCAGACAATATTTATCACTCCTTCACCAAGTCTAGGAAGACTCATGGCTTTCAAGTATCACAGCTTCTATTCTTGTTATTTCTCTTCTGTAATAAATTGGGAAGAAACATGTTTTGTAATTTGCACTTTTGGTTTCCCAATGAACACAGGTTGTGGGTTTTTTTTCAGGTCTCTATCATAGTGCTGCAATTTGAGGACTACATGCAGGTATCCTCATATGTTACTTATTCCTACGCAAGCAGATCTCTAATCTTCCAAGAACAATAAATCTTTTGATAACTACTTTCTCATTTTGCTTGCTGCTTTCTCCATATGGCTTGTTAAGTACATGTTCAGCATACTCTCATTGATTTTCTTTAGATTTTGCATTTTCTCAGATCAGCCTGAAGTACAAAGGCTTAAAAGGCCATTTTAGGTGCAGAGTAATAAATATACTGATGCATGCCTGTATTTCTAACTAATCTTAGCCTTCCACAATGACTTCCTATGGAAAAAACCCCGATATGAACCTATTTTTTACCTGATTATAGTGGTTATTTGTTCATAGATATATAATAGCATTATTTTATGATCTAAATGGTGAATAATTTTGCTTTCGGGTTTTGTTTTGTTACTAGAAATCGGTAGTTCAAAAGTTATTTTGAGATCAATGAGAAAACATAATAATCTAATTTTCACTAGTTAACATTCATTTCCTAAAAAAGAATCAGGTTAGGCTCATCTGTGTTCTAAAAGAATGAATGACTGAAACTTTAAAAACCCTATATCATCATACCTTTTTCTTCCTAATTATCTGGAGCACCTTACTGTTTGAGTTCACACAATTTCAGGATATTTAAATGGCATGAACTCTCAAGCATATGAACCTTTTTTTTTTCCTGAGTCTACAGAATCCTTGATGCAAATTATTCAGGTAAGAATGCCTTGAAGGGTTTGAGCCCTAATCCTGCCCTAATTCCATCTGAGCATCAAAAACGCTATGTAAGATCTAGACTCTGCCACCAGATAATGAGAGGTCCCAATTAACCTTCACAGGTATATATAGGCTTTTAAATAACATTATACTGAAGGCTGGATAATTAATTCCCTAAAAACCTGATTAATATTCTTGGTTACTCAGATCTATAGCAGTAAGTTCAAAAATATCCTACTTTGCAAAAAAAAATTACAATCCAAAATTGTCAACTGATATTCAAAAAAAGAGTGGACTTCAGGGATTAGGTAATACTTTGGCAGGTAATCTTTAAGTGGCTTTCAATACAAAGGGAACAACAACATTTGATAAATATTAATGAGCAGTGGAATTCAATAGTATGCTTTCCAGACATTTTTATCCATGTTTATATAAAATAATATCAATGAGATTAATTGTGCACTCAAAGAAATAGATCTACTAACTTTGCTGTTCTTTGAGTCTTTCTTTGTGCTGTTCCACTAGTACTAGTGAAAATGAGCATAGCCCAAAATATATCTCTCTGTTATTCAACTGAAATTCCATGTTGTTTTTGAAAAAATACTGAACATTAACATAAAGCACAGCATGTTTTAAACTTTTTAGATGATCTTTCTAAAGTCTCTGAGATTTTATAGATGGATGAATCAGTAGAGCTGCAAAGGGGCTCAAGGTAGAACCATGCTATCTGTTTTCTTCTTTGACATGCACATTTTATATTCATAAATATAAAATCCTGTACAAGGCAATATTGAAGAAGTAATTACATGTTTGAGAGAAACCATTAGTTTGTCTATAGCAAGAAAAGCCAGTTAAACAAGAAAAGCATCATTTCACCAATAGGTGTGTAATTTTTGATAATGATATAATAAACAAAGAGTGAAACAACCTATCTAGGAAACCCCTTACTTCACTTTGTCTTGTAGTATATTCAAATACTTTTGAAGTAAAACAAAGAAGTGTCCAAGTATTTTTTTACACTTTAACCCTGACAGTTTGAAGAAAATGTAATTTTAAAAATACTTACTCCTATTTTGACCTTCTTTTTTTCAAATGGTTTTCAATTTTTGAGAACAAACCAGCCAAATAAACACACATCCCCCCCCAAACACTGGCAATTGTAAAGCACATTTAAATATGTGTATGTAAAAGTCATTACCAAAAATTCTGATTGTTCTTATTTCAGTTATTTAGTTTAACTACAGACTGACCGTATCTATGTAGCAAACACACAGAACAATGACAAGGGATCTGAGGAGCAAGAGGGCTGATCACAGAATCATAGAATGGTTTGGGTCAGAAGGGACCTTAAAGTTCATCCAGTTCCAACCCCCCTGCCACAGGCAGGGACACCTTCCACTGGATCAGATTGCTCAAAGCCTCATCTGGCCTGGGCTTGAACGTGGTTGCCCTGTGCCAGTGCCTCACCACCCTCACAGTGAAAAATTTCTTATACTATCTAATCTAAATCCACTCCTGTTTAGCTTAAAACCATTGACCCTCATCCAGTCATTGTACTCACTGATAAAGAGTCTCTTCTCAGCTTCCCTATAGGCCCCCATTAAATACTGGAAGGCTGCTTTAAGGTTTTCGCGGAGCCATCTCTTCCCGAGGCTGAACAATTCCAACTCTCTCAGCCTGTCCCCCTATGGGAGGTTTTCCAGCCCTCTGATCATCTTCGTGGCCTCCTCTGGACTCGCTCTAACAGATCCATGTCCTTCCTGTGGGGCTGCAGATCTGAACGTAGTACTCCAGGTGAGATGAGTAAACAAGAGCAGAGTAAAGAGGGTCACCTCCCTTGCCCTGCTGGTCACAGTTCTTTGGATGCAGTTCAGGATACAGTTGGCTTTCTGGGCTGCGAGCACGCATTGTCGCCTCATATTGAGTTTCTCATCCACCAGCACCCCTAGGTCCTCTTTTGCAGGACTAATCTCAATCCATTCTCTGTCCAGTCTGTATTTTTGCTTTGGATTGCGCCAAGCCAGGTGCAAGATCTTGCACTTGACGTTGTTGAACTTTATGTGGTTTGCCCAGGGCCATCTCTCAAGCCTGTCCAGGCATCCCTTTCCTCCAGCATGTCGACTACAGCACACAACTTGGTGTCACTGGCAAACTTGTTGAGGGTGCCCTCAATCCTACTGTCCATGTCTACAACAAAGATGTTAAACAACACCAGGCCCAGTACCAACTGCCTGAAGAAAACTACTCATCACCGGTCTTCACTTGGCCATTGTATCACTGACTACAACTCTTTTGGTACGACCATCCAGCCAATTCCATGTGATGAATCCGAGGCCCTCGTGCCTACACAGTGTCCTTCTGAAAAAGGGTTGTAGATTTACTCTAATGGCACACTAATTCTGTCAAGGCTTTTCATCTGCTTGGTTTTGCACGTGAGACATGATTCTTAATTACTATCCCCTGTATGCACTGGAATTTAAAAAGAAAAGAATAATATTATGTTTCCAGTGCATTGCTGATGAAAAACTGCAGCCCTCCCACACTTTACCCTGCTGATGACTGCAACAGCTGTACACAAGCAGATTTGCAGTAACAGTGGAATCTACATTATGGACAGACACAGAGCCTGTCTGAGAGGACGGCTGTGCAGATATTCAGTAACAAAATAAAACATTTTCTTATGCATTTAGGTGCATTATCAAGTTTACACTTTGTCAGACTTCTGATAAATCCTTACCTAGGACAATGGCCAATTTTGAAATAAAATGACTAATATGAGTTGTGTAGCATTAGCTTAGCAAAATCTAACAATCAGGACGTAGTTGAAACAGCAGCTTCAAAAGGAAACAAAACCAAACAACACCCTCTCAATGATTATTCCCCATAACACTCCCCAATCCATTAACAGTGGTCTGTAAAATAAACCATTTCTCATGCTTCCATCAAACAGCACAAGCATATTTTGCCAAATATAAAATCTGTTGTTGCTTTGGTGGGAGAGACATTCAAAAGCACTAGGCAGTTTCAGGTGACTTAACACAAGAACTACAACATTAGTCGTGTCTTCCTCAAAGTCTGATTCCCCACACTCAAAAGTGTGCCTACTGCTGTGCTAAAACAGGAAGACAATCCAAAATCAAACTCCATCGTTTCTTACTAAAACAGAGTTAACTAAGGAATATGAAAAATATAAAGAGAAAAAAACCACACTTCAGTGGAGTGGCACATTCCATATAATCGCATTTTAAAAAAGTAAAATTAAAGACAGTGCAATTCAAATGTTGACACTTTCGATGCTATCTCTCTATCCATCTTCTCTTCACTTGGAAATAATGGAACTTTAATGAAAAATATTGAATTACATACTGACTTTGATATACATCAAGATGAGGATACTATTAGCTACAAAGCTAATAGCTTCATTTATTTTGTGGACTATTACAGAAGTAGGACTAGCAGATAATGTTACTCTGATGCTATAGGAAGCTCCAAATCCCATAAAAACAAATACTAGAGTCATCATGAAACTAATAAAAGGTCAAAAGAGATTTTACATTTCATTGTAAAAGAACAGTACTCTCTAGATGCTTGCCTTCCTACTACTAGCTTTTCCTAGGTCCCTCTTGGCTCTACATGAATGTCAGTCAAATACAGCTTTTTTCCCCCTCTGGTAAGCTGAAATCTTCATTAGAGATCTCACACAGTAGTTCAAAATCTTCCCTCTGACTATGTTTTGATAATATGTAAGAGTCTTCTTCTGCCAAAGCCATCTTCAAAATAAGCTGTGACAGAACTCCCTCAGCAAGAGCTCTTATATTTTGAAACAAATACATGTAAAAGAATCTAGTGGCAGATAAAATGTCTTTCATCTTTAAGGGAAGAGGAGAATTAATTTCCTTGCTGCTGGAGCTAGCAGAATGGCATAATCATCCCATGATGAAGTACTTAAGGATTATCACACTAATTTAGGCTCAGTGTCCAGGTAATCCAACATGTTGTTCCTGCTGCTCATCATTTCCTGCAGCTTGAGAAAAAAATCTGAAGAATCCTCCAGTGAGAATAATAAAAAATCTGCACTAGTTATCTTAAAAATATTTCAGATGAGCTTAATCTCTGAATATTTATATTTGACACTTTTTCTAATGCTTATGTTTCCTCCATACATTTAAAAATTACGTTTATACCACGTAGACAGGCGCTAATGAGAGAATCTCTTTTTCAGAAGTGTATCGACATTCTTCTTTCCTCATCATCCTTTTAAAAAACTCAGTTAAATAGATATTTGAAATGCGTGCCCCTTCAAATGCGGATTGATAGATTTCAAAGTTTGGCAGATACAAATCCAGAATATAACACAATCCAATTCTAAAGAGACCATCTTCCACAGAAGCATTCAAATTTGAGCATTCAAATCCAGCAGGAATGTTCTTACAGGTTCTGATAAAAACCCTGTTTTATTACACAAAAAGAACAGGAATATAGCAAAAGCTTTTGAGGGTCTCTGATCTTCCTCACATTTACTATTTTGCCTATTAATTTAAAATGATTGTGCAAGGCTTACCTGACACAAAGGCAGGTTTTGAATGCCCCCAGCTGCATGTTTGCATGGGAGTTTTGATACTTCAGAGACCATTTTAACAACTTGAAAGAAATCATCCTGCACCTGCTGAGTTCTGGGCATCATTAAGTCACAGCAAAGTACATACTTATGTCTCAGCCTACATATAGGTTCAAGCACATGAGTATGACATATCCGTTCTGGCATTTTGGATCTCACTAAAACACATTGTTGAGCCTATGCACCACCTCTGTGGTTAAGACTAAGCTTCTGTTCAAATATTTTGTAGATTTTACCTTTATTTAGAAGAAAAATATTGTTTCTGAAGAACACACTTGGAGTAGCTGGGTCTGAAGAACAGTGTTATTTGCTCACTACTTGAAACTATAGCAAAATCTCAGCTGTTTGCTTCACTGTGCATGCATTTCAGGATTTGAAGAGAGCATTCCCAGCAGATATGTTATTGATATTCTGCCAAAAGGGTCAGTAATCATGATAATGGGTTCTTAGAAGACTAGAGTCAACATTCTCGTCACTTAGGTGTAAATCACCTTCTGTAATGAATAAGTTGTAGTCCTGTAGTTGTTCTTTCTAACTCATAGATATCTTTTTGCCCTTAGAAGTCATTCTGCATTCTAAATGCACACAAACATTTAAACATTTTAAGGCTCAAACTGGTGCACCATGACATGGCTCAAAGAAATTAAAGGGGTGTGTCTGTTTAGCTAAATCCCACAGAAGTCAAACTTGATGTATTTTGAACTACCTCATCCTTCAAGTCTTCTGAAGCATTATAAGAAATTCTTGCTTGCCCTGCGTACTTAGTATTTTTAAAACAAAGGAAAGAAAACCCAAAACAACAACAGCTCCTACAGATCAATATATTTCATATAATTTCGTTTTTTAATCTACCATTGTTGATTCTATTTTGCTGTTAGGATACAAATGAGTTTTGTATCAACAAATATTTATAATACCTACAGCTTGCTATTTGTTTGGTCATTTTAGCCTGAAAAGAATAGGCCTTGCAGAACAGCTTTCACAATTTCTGCACATAATCGATACTATTAACTGATTGCTGTAAGTTATTCCAGTTAATGTACTAAAGTAGTAAAAATAATTAGCAGTTACACACATCGTCATCTCATTAACATATTCAAAATACCAGCTTTTAAAAAAGTAAATCTGTTCAGCCAGGCTCATAAATAAATTAGTACTGTATTTGATTCTATCTGACTACATATTCATTATAAACTAATGGCACTGATTCAGATTTAATTGCATTGTGATTAAATATTTATCTTGTTTCTAATGCAGTAAATGGAGCGTGCTGATTATAATGATCAAAGTGTCTCCATCTGGATGCAGCAAAAGCTAAGGCTCATCCCTTGAGTGCAAAATGCTTTCCACACTTTCTTCTAATTCTATTCTGTAGATTTTTATAGCAGAGAAGAAGTAGCAACTGATGGTCCAGTAAACCTCCCAACATTTTTTAATTAAATAACCCAAAAAGTTTCTGATAAGATACTATTTAAACTTGATGGCTATAGTGCCTTTCCTTAATAAATAGTCTTCATTGTTTTCCCTAATCCTTCCATTGACTAAGAATGACAGTTTATACCCAAATTTAAGGCACAGTCAGTGTAGTGGGCAACACAGTCATGTTACACAGGGTGAGACCTGAAAATGCTCTGAAAGGTGGAGAAAATCTTCAGTGCACTACAAGACATTTTCCCCAAGTTGTCTCATTGTTTTCCCTCATGGCCTTCAGCTACCAAGCTTGAGAACTTCCTTTCTCCATTTGCAATGCTGTTTTTCAGCTCATTATACTCTTTGCCACCTACATACACGTTTCTGAATAAAGTCCACAGTGTTCTTCTCCGACCAGGTAGCTCATAAACCTGTGGTAGCAAATTAATATGAGACTTCCTCTGAATTTCTGCATGACCTTTCAGAGAAGGGTTGTATCCTCTCAAAGAAAATCTGCTATTTTTTTACAGAAAATCCAGTTCAGCGCCTTCTCCTTCTCTTCCTCTTACTTACCACTCAGGCAGCATCACCATCATCTTTTTCCTAGTTGATACTCTTTCTGTCGCTGACTTCTCTAATATTTACTGACCTAAGTTTAGTAGCTACACTCAATTTTTTGTGATTTACTTTGTATCATTGTTAAAGACAGATTAATTTTTACACTTAAATGAGAAGTATTTTCCAAATCCCTTTTGCAGTTAATTCTGGTTCATATCAACCAGAAAAACCTCTGCAAGCACAGAGAATCCTACATTTTGTAAAAATTTTGCTGGAGGACTGCAAAGACATGAAAAAATTCCTGTGTCAAAATAGTCAGAGAATTGCTATAGACTGGAATCTTCGAAAGCTTCAGTTCAAAAGTGCAGTTCTCACAACACTAATGTCTACAGGTTCCACATTAAAATAAACTACCCAAATCCATTCTCTATATTGTTGAAACAAATCCTTCTCTGTAATTACTGCATCAATATGTTGCTCAAGGAAAATATATAAAGCACTAAGGAAACTACATATAGTTTGGTAGCTATTGCAGAATCTTGCAGTCAACTGGGATTTCTATGCAAAAGTGTTATTTTTATCATCATAATTCTTTTCATCATAGATGAAGATGTCAGTTTGCATTGTTTCACTGCACTTTAAACTGCTAGTGATCAGAACCTCTCTCATCCTTTTATACCATAATCCACTAATAATTGAAAAATGGAAAAAATCTGAAAAGATTATGTGAACCTTAATTATAACAGCAAATAGATTAAAATCCAGTTAGTCCTGTTGCTGAGCATTCCACTGGGAACTAAAAAATGCAACAGCCTAAACTTACACTATTCATATTCGCATGAGTCAGGTCCTAATTACTAGTGTTGCATTAATAACATGGAAACTGCAGAAGAGAATTTCAGAGGGTGGTAATCCTCAGGACACAAAATACTATTAAAAAGTGATGAAAGAGAATCACTAAATGTGAAATATATATAGTCCAAAAAGGCATAAATTTGTCCACAGTAGAAATGAAGGGAAAGACAGGAATTGTCATTATTTTCCTTAGGATGTAGGCCGGAGGAAATACATCCTTTCCTCTTCACATTTTTTTCCAGCTGTCATCAAACCTTTCTAACTTCCTCTATACTAGCCTTTGAATTCCAGATCCTGTCACAATTCTGCAACTCTTATTCCCTTTGTAGCTAGATAATTGTTCTCTTTTCTCCTCATTCCTGCTTTATATTGGTCTCTGGCCCACTCAGAAAACCACACTCTGCATAATCACCCCAATTTAAAATCACAACCTGCATTTGCAGTTATGCGCCTTCAGTTTTTAAGATACACAGTAAAACCACTGGATGTCTGCTTCCTTTGCACCACCTACATCCACAGCAAAATACAAATTAATTGCTCTTGATGAACGCGATTCATGCTAGTTGTACGTGTATGGAACTATTGACATGTTTTGGTGGGTAATGGTAATAACTCCTGCACAGAAATACTGGAGATTAGTCTTTTCTGATACATCATGCTTAACTTTTACAATTCTTTTTTTTTTGTATTATTATACACAATGCTCATGTCATTGTTGTGGCACAATTACAGTTCTCTGCACAGGTAAATTTTGCCTTCAGTGGAGTCTCATACAAGCGCTGGTGCATAAGCTGTAGCACTCCTGAGGCCCCAAATATATTCCTTTAGGGAATGGTATGGTAGACTTCCTCTGGTGTCACATACTTTTTTTTTTTTAGTGTCCACCCTCAGCTGTGGCATGGGTAGCTCATCAGACACATTCAGTTTTCCTCTGATTTGCAGGATCCATAACTCTGTGCACAGGCATAATGATGGTCATGTTCATCTGAGTGATTTCAAAATATGAGGGCATGAACTAGACATAATTATCTTCCCTTGATCCCAGGACAGATGACCTCAGTGCATGTTAATACACTCTTTCCAATCCAGTCTAATCAGTAGGTGGATATGGTTCCTGAAAAGGAATTCATATTACTCTTCTGTTGAAAGTCAGGTACAGAAAGGTCATCTGGTTGAAAAATGTGGATGCTGCAGTTAGGTTCTGAATGACAGGGAATAAGACCAATTGGATACGCTATGAAAACAAACCCACTATTTTATTAATGCAATGCGTATTTTCATTTAGGATATTGGTGGCTACATTACTTAAACAGTTTTGAAGTAAATACTTTATTTGGAACTTAAGAGGTTGCAACACATTGTTTGTATTCTGCTATCAAAAATTCAGACAGAAACAAAATTTGACAAATACATTATACCTTCTTCTCTTCCTGCCCCTGCTCAAGGGAGGCTAAAGCAGAACGCGGACCTGACAGGATCATCGAATTATATTTTGTTGCAAAAAGTGCCCTGAATTTCTCTTTTGTAGAGAGAATTATTAAAATGTTCTTCTCAACTAGAGACCAGATTAAAAAAAAGAGAAATTCCATGTTGCTGTGCAAAGAATCAGGTATCGAAATACTATCACTCTTTCCCTAGTGCATATTAATAAATGAATACTGTTGTTCAGTTTTAACAGGACAAAATACTGTAGAAATCTTGAAACTAATGAAATTCATGAATAATTGTACCAATCACTTGCAATAGTGCTGTAGTGTTAATTCAGGCTTTGCATGAATGTTAAAGTATAGTACTGCAGGAAAATTAAATATATAAATCTATATCTGGACCTTTTTTATTCTTTGGTTATGGTTTCTTCATCGTAGCTAGCCATTTCAATAAAACTTCATGAATTCTAAGTCTCTTCTCAGATTATTCAACACGATTCAAATAACTTCTAAAGTATATAAAGGTACAATAAATTTTAACATTTTTTAGTAATATGCAACTTTACATTCATGGGAGTATGTTACGTTTTCATAATTGTTATTTTTATCAGAACAGTTCTCACACAACCACAACTTCCATGCCAGCCAGTGTCTCAAGTAAGTAAGGAGTATACACTTCTGTACTGGACTGCGAAAGGTGTCACTTTTTTACTTGAGTAATAATTTATATTTGGCAGTCTATTTATATTTGGCACTATGATCTTCTGTAAAGATTTTTGCCACAATTTTGGAGTCATGAATTATTTACCCACAAGGAGTACTACTGAAGTCAACTATTTTATATGAGTGCAACAAAAAATAAAACAGTTGTTTCCAAAATAATAATTTTAAACACTACAATTGTATAGATAAGTTTACACAATGCAGAAGAAGATACCTGAATACTACACATCATTCTTCCTTTAAGTCTAATAATATACATTTGTGCTCTGAAATACTATTCATTTAAAAGACTTACAGTGCGGAAAAATTAATTTCATTTTAATTGCAGCAGTAAAGTCTTCACGAGAATATACAATAAAAAAGAATGTATTCAATTTCTAAGATAAAACAAAAATGGAGGTCTTGACTCCAGCAAATAGTCATCAGCATATGGAAAAGTCAAAGTATAAAAGCCACAGTGAGAACTAGTAGACATGAATAAAGTAGCAGACAATTATTATTGCAAGAAATGGTCTATGTTGCTGCATACATGCAGAAATCCCCACATTCTTGCATGAGTGAACTCAGTTAAGCCTTTGCTTGATACTTCCGTGCCCCTAAAGCAAGTTTTTTTCTCTTTATAATAAGAACTACATCTGGATTTCACCTATCACGTTGCTTCAATGCTACATTTTAAAGACGGCTGTTTAGTCTTGGCCTATGTTAAAGACAGGCAACCTGTGATTGTTCATAAAAATATAAATCCCAAATCTTCATTCAATATTTTTTTCCTTGTTCAAGCTAGAATAGACTCACAGATCTTCTCAACACCTCAGTGACACAGCTACTCAGAGTGTCCAGCTAGCTGCTCTCTTACAGACAAACAGTACTGATCAGAGTCAAACTCAAGACAGTTTGTGATAGCAAGGCTATTTTACTTGACAGGGGTTTGGGGGGCATTAGTAGTAGACAGAAGAACCGTAAATGCAGTGCAATGGAGGAAGAAGCTAATTTGGATGGGAACTGGGCATGAGATCAGTAGCCTGATGAGGCAGAGATTCATAAGAATAATGATGAGATGGAAGAAAACAGCCCACTTCAGCCCTATTTTGAAACCTGCTCTTGGTCCTTCAGGTCACTTAATTGTATTTGCAGATAATTCCATTAACTGTAAGTTTAACACCTCCTCGGCTTTGATGCACTACAAATACACAGCAATGTAATGGTATTTTGCATACCCATAGTCACGATCAATGAAATAAATGTTTCAGGTATGAAGAAAAACTCAGGAGTCTGAATGCCCATCCATTTCGCCTATCAGTTGGCTCAGTAAAATACATTGTCTGTTTCTATAAACCTTTCTTTGTTACAGCCTTCCTGCAATCTATGTACTTACATAAAAAAAATCCTAAACACCACATCTTTCCATTTTTCCCTGCTTTTAAAATCAGTTGCACAGGAACCTGAATTTTAAAAAAGTACTATATTCTCTCAGTTCAGTCATGCTGTCTGTTAATTTGCCACATGCCAGAGAGCTTTTCTTAGCCCTTACTCCTTACTTGCTTTAGCACCTATCTGTCTTGCTTAAGCTTGGGGACATCTTTAAGTTCTTCTAAAACTCTTACATAACAGGATATTAATTACTGTAAAGGTAAGACAAGGAGTCTGGTTTTAAGAATTAACACCTTTTTTGTTGTGCAAGATCACTGAGAATCAGCACAGGTTACCAAGAATCAGAGTAGACCTTTGTTTATTTTCTTGCTTATTACTAAACAAGAGTTATGGATTTCAAAAGTATTTATTTAAGAACGAGAGATATGAAGTCATACAAAAAGTTACTACAACAAAAAACATACAAGATAAATGACTGGACTTACCCTCATTGTCAAAATTTTCCCTTGGCTGTTCCAACATGTCAGTTAACTTGTAAATTTGCAGACATACTACAGAGTCATTCCCAGAAGAGCTGTTACATAGGGGTATTTTCCATCCACCCTGCTGTTAAACATCACAATACAGGAAGCTATAATAACAACATATAGAGGTAATTTGTTCTTGGTTTTAATCTTAAAGTATTATAATTTGTTTCTCTTACTTCTCTTGCATATTGCACACAACTTGTCTCTGAAAAATAGCCTTGAGCAGGTTGAAAGCTTATGGCTAAAAATAAGAGACTGAGGTAACAAAGGTAACCTAACTGTTGGTGTCTACTAAAGGCCACCCGATCAAGGTCAGCCTATTGGTGAAGACTTCTTAATCCAGCTACAGAAGTCATCCTGCTTGCAGACTCTTGACCTGCTGGGAGACTTCAACCACCCCAACACCTGGTGGCACAGTAGCACGGCAAGCTGCAACAGCCCCACCAGAGCAGATGTGATACTGGACCTGATGTTCACTAACCCAAGTGAGCTAATCAGCAACGTCAGGATTGGAGGCAGCCTGGCCTGCAGGCATCAGGCACTGGTGGAGTTGCAGTCCTGAGGGATACAGGTCAAGTGAAGAGTAAAATCAGGATGGTGAATTATATAAAAGCAAACTTTGAGCTCTTCAAGGACTTAGTCCTATTGGACCCTCTGAGATCAGATCTTTAAGGATGCCTTCCATAGAGTGTAAGCGCTCTTGAACCTCAGGTGTAAGCAATCAGGAAAGGAAGGCAAGTAACAGGCATGGCTAAGTCTAGACCTGTCAGTCAAACTAAAGGGCAAGAAGGATATGCACAGGCAGTGGAAGCAGAGACAGGTATCCAAGGGTTAGAATAGACACACTGCCTGGTTGTATAGGGATGAGGTGAGGAAGGCCAAGATGCATCTGTATCTGAACTCCTCAAGGGACAGAAATAATAAGAAGGGCTTCTACAGGCATGTCAGCCAGAAAAGGAAGGTCAAAGAAAACACACTCTGAGTGAAAAGCAAGACCAGTAAACTACTACCAACAAAGAGAACACTGAGGTACTCAACAACTTTTTTGCCTTAGTCTTTATTGGCAATCTCTCTTCTCACACATCTTGAGTGGATGAACTGAAAGACTGGGACTAGGGGAGCAAAGTCCCTTCCACTTTAAAACCAGGTCTGTGACTACCTGGGAAACCAAACATACATAATTTTATGGGACCTGATGAGATCCATGACAAAGTCATAAGGCAACTGGCTGATGTAGTTGCCAAACCACTCTCCATTGTACTTGAAAAGTCACACCAGTCAGGTGAATTTTCTGCTGTCTGGAAAAAGAAACATTGTACCCATTTTAAAATGGGCAGAAAGGAGAAGCCTCACCTCTGTGTCAGTGAAAATATCATGTAACAAATCCGCCTAGAAGCTATGCTAAGGCGCATGGAGGACAGGGAGGTGATTCGAGGCAGCTAGCATGGCTTCATCAAGGCCAAGTCCTGCCTGGCCAGCTTCGTGGCCTTCTGTGATGGAGTGACCACATCAGTGGACAATGGAAGAGCTACTGACATCATGTATCTGCCTTTGACACAGTCCCCTACAACATTCTTCTCTCCGAATTGGAGAGATATAGATTTGATGGGTGGATTGTTCAGTGGACAAAGAATTGATTGGATGGTCACATCCCGAAGGTAATGGTCAATAGCTCAATGTCCTGATGGAGATCAGTGACAAGTGATATCCCTCAGGAGTCCGTATTGAGACTTTATCAATGACATAAACAGTGGGATAAAATGCACCCTCAGCAAGTTTGCAGACCAAGCTGAGTGTTGTGCTTGGCACATCTGAGGGATGCGATACTCATTCAGAGAGACCTGGAAAAGCTTAAGAAGTGAGCCCATATGAACCTCTTGAGGTTCAACAACACTGAGTGCAAGGTTTTGAATCTTACTCGGAGCAACCCCTGGTATCAATACAGGTTGGGGGATGAATGGATCAAGAGTTCTCATGCAAAGAAGGACTTTGGGATTCTGGCGGATGAAAACATCAACATGAGCCAAAAATGTGTGCTTGCAGCCCAGCAGGCCAACCATAACCTAAGCTGCATCAAAAGAACCAGCAGGTTGAGGGAGGTGGTTCTGGCCCTCTGCTCTGTTCTGTTGAGACCCCAGTACTTCTTGGACTAAACAGAAAAAGAGTAAAATTTATTCCTCAGTAATCCTATTCTTTCGCAATCAACCCAATGCTTTAAAGACAATTGTAAGACATTTTAAAACCAAAATAAGCACAAAATAAACCTCTTTGGAATGCTATTTTCAAAGAGCCCTTTTCATCAGGCTTGTTAACCTACTTTCAAATTCTCAGTCACTACTCCTGATTGTTTTGCTTTCATTAGTATTTGCCTTTTTTTCCCCCTTTTCCACACATCTAAAGCCTGGATGGGAATAGCTGTAGAATTGCTAGCACAAGTATAAAGGAGAGAGGAAGAAAGCATGAGCAGGTTGGAAGAAGGAATCAGAAATAAACAGCCTGTGAGAAGGAAACCCCTCTTCCAACCCAGCACACATTGTCCCATGACACTCCTTCCCTTTGTATGCACACACTCAGACTCACTCAGTCTGTGCCCATGTATCACTCATTTATTCTATTTCTTTGCCTGTCAACTCTTTTCTCCCTCAGCAATTTCTTGTCTGAGTTTCCATCAATTCTCAAGGGAAAATCTGATGGTTCTAACCGGAGAGGATTTTGTCATCCGTTCTGTGTCATTGTTAGCGTTTTGCTATATTTTCTTCTGTGCTTCAGCTGTACTTCTTGGAAGCACAGAGAACTCAAGGAGCAATACAGTACACTCAGATCCCTGGAGCAACAAAAAAACCAATAATTTGTTCTTCTGTTCTTCTTCATCTCGTTTGCTCTTGCTCCATCTTCAGAGAAAGATGCAATTGATATTAAATAAATATCTTTGAATATTTTTTTCACATGACCCTGTTTTAACTGTCAGTTCTGCTCTTTGCATCTGTCCAACCAAGGTCTAGACACCTGCAAAGGCTCTTCCTGGGGAACACTGCTTAAGTAAAGCTACCTTATTGATACAGACTTGGTACCAGTAGACAGTGCTGACTTTCCTGGAGCTTAGACAAAGGTGTTGTGTTTCCTTTCCAGGGTGACAGCTCTTTCTGATCTGCTCTCTCCTTGCCTTGCTGCAGAGATGCACTGGCAGCCGGTAGGGCAGACCTGATTTCACCCACCTTCAGACAGCAGCGTGCACTGCTGGTTTCCTTTTAACAGACTTCTCAACTCTGTTAGATTATGAGCTGTCTCTGCTATTTGAGTGTGAACTAAACCTATCCCCTTGGCTGACTCTAAAGACTTTTTCCATGGCAGTAATAAAAACAGCCTCTAACACTACACTGTGAAACTTCAAGTCCCAGCTCCAAAGTACAGAAGCAGAAAGATTCCTCAGTAGAACAGCTTCCAGAATCAAAATGGGCAACAGAACACCTTTTCTTCTTAATCTCATTATGAGAAATAGTGAAATGATTTGAACTGAGTTCAGCCTGAGGCAGACACCTGGTATGGAAAACTTTTATCTCAAACTTCAAGTGAGGAAGTGATAAGAAACCATAAGAAAACATTCAGGACATAAAGCAATAGCTTGTTTAGGGGATACCATATGATCTTCCACTTGTATTTCTATACTAGGATGAATGTTGTATACTCACCACCAAGATCACTCTCTGTGCAGATCATGGAAAAATCTATGAGTCTGTCAGACAGCTGCCAGAACTGCGAGCTAATCTCAACCTCCTAGGACCTTTTTTTTGTCTAATCCTAACTAGAAGTGAGCAAATTTGTCAAACTGAGTTACTTTTAAGATACATGGACAAACATATACTAAGGAATAGACTGAAAATACTAATTAATTTCCATTCCTGACCTAAGCAAGACTTCCAGCTTTAACTGTGATAGCGTACTGCAATAGCCTTCAATGCCACCTGACATCTAGAGCTATTTTTACTGTATAAGCCTCATTTCTAACAGAATATGTTTCAATATGACCTTTATATAATGCTCTGATTTAGTCTATATTTCGCTTGGAATATAAGGGAAAGTAATTAACAAGCTAGCTTCAGGCACTGAAAAATAAAATATGCACTTCAAGAAGAAAAAGAAAAGGAATTGTAAAAAACGTGTAAACCAAGTTAAGAAAGAGAGTAAATTACTGTTACAGAACCTGGGGGGAAATCTGTTCCTTTAGAACAACATGGAAAGACAATTTTCCTCTTTGAAATATGTGAAACAGAATAGCTTTGCAGACCACAGCAAAATTATTATGCCCCAAAAGACAGCCTAACACGCCATCACAAAACTACAACACTCCGAATGCTGCTATACATCGTGTGGTAAACTGAAGTCCTTCAGATTAAACCAGATGCATCTTTGAGGTTTTGAGGGTGAGAGCAGGCAGATTAAATATCCTATGAACTATTTTGGAAAGTTTCAATCCAATAAGATAGGGACATCAGTTTATTTTATTATTTTTTTTTTCTTTTCCGATAATCATTGAAGGAGTACAATTTCAATTTCTTGCAATCAACAGGAAACCACAAGGGCATTATTTTCAGGAAAAAAGAGATGCCCTTTGTGAAAAGCAATTACATATCCACAGTTAGTTAAGTATTTTTAAGAAAAATGCATAGTATAGTCAGCGCATAAGGATAATTTCTTTAAATTTTAATCTCAGTAAGATACGAATTGTTTTCCGTTTAAACTCATAATGTAGTTCTCTGAGATCAATGACACGCTGCCAGCACTTTAACCAACTGGTACTCTTTGATGAACGGTGAAACACCAAGGAAAGACAATGAGAAATTGTTTACAACATTCCATTCCTCTGATCAAGAAGACATATTTGCATATAGAATCACGGAATGGTTTGGTTTGGAAGGGACCTTTAAAGCTCATCTAGCCCAATCCCTCTACTGTGGGCAAGGACATCTTTCAACTTCATGAGGCTGCTCAAAGCCCCACCCAACTTGACCTTGAACAATTCTAGGGATGGGGCATCCACAACTTCTCTGGGCAACCTCGTCAGGTATTTCATCACCCTTATTCTAAAAAAAAATATTCCTTATGTCTAAAAAAAATTTGCATGCTTTCTGAACTATCTCATATTGAACTGTTCTAAAATATCTAATATTAAGACTGTCTAAGATGATTAGAAGTTTCCCAGGTTCCACCATGGGCAGTGATAAAAAATCAAAATCTTAAAAAATTGATATTATGAATTTACCTCATAATAAAAGTAATCTGGGACAAGGCAAAACCTAAGGTTTTAATAATTTTTTGTCTAGTGGTTTAAACTTTCAAAAAAAAAAATTAACAAACGTTTAAATGCAAGGATATTTAGAACACAAAAAAGTACTTCTTTTTTCCAAAAATCTGGCTCACAGCTTTTTGAGTATTTTTACAATATATATTCCATTCTTTTTTTTAAAGTCATCATGTCAAACAAACAATTTCATTTCCGAGGAAGCAATAATTTCCCCAGAAAATTGATTAAAAATTCTGCTTATACCTAATACAAGATTGCATACTGGTTTTAAACCTACACATTAGTAATTCTTAGTGCCTATGCCTGGTAAATGCGCATTAAATACACTGCTTTTTTGTCTCTATCCTGTCAATTTCCCAAGGTCCACAAGGAGAAAGCCAGTCAATGACTTCAGCATCTTTTTATGGGAGCAAGCATGCAATTTCCATTGTCGTACATTATGAGCTAGAAAGTAGGTGCTGGCTTGTCTTTGTCATTTCAGAATGCTCACAAGCATAGTCCACATGTGAGCACTGTGACACTATAGTAAGGATGGGCTTATCTCTAGCACAACTTTTTCCCTGGAACTTCTCCTATTGTGCCTTTCTATTCTAATGCTTCAATTTCTTCTTCTGAATTAAACTTAATTCTAGAGATTTTCCAGTAGAAGTCCTTTTCTCCACTTTATATCAAATTTTCAACTTCTGTGGTTTCTCAAAAGTGATTTTTTTCCCCTTGCTTTTTATTAGGAAAAAATACTTTTATAGAAGTTGAAATTCTAAATAAGGAAGGAACAGATTAAACATTACAGGGATTGGAAACCTGTAATATTGTTTTCCATTGAAAAAAATAGACTGCTTGTAGTAGGTACACACAGATATACAATGCAGATGTCTGTGCACTGTGCCACAAGATTGTTGCAGGGATTACTTTTTAGCAATGTCTTTGAAGAAGGAATTTCTGTCATATATTGAGTCTACTATCTCTTCAAAACTTAAATTTCATTAAGCCAACATTAAACTCAAATTGTAAGCACTTTTATTGTCATGAAAGTCTAAACACTTTTGCACCTTGTGTAGAGATGGAATACAAAGACAAATGCCAGTTATCTAAAACACTAGGCTTTTGTCAATGACAAAAGGAAGGAATGGCTTCAGTTAGACAATGATCTCAAAGGGCATGTATTTATTATTTCAGTCAAGGTAATATGTAAAGGCAAGTGAACAAAATGCCACAAGTTCTGCTGCATTCTGTCTCATCGTGTCTTGGAAGAATTCAATAAATTATTCCAGACTCCTTGAGTTGACAGGGGAATACATAAAATCATGGGGATATTTTTTTGAGATGCAAAACTTCAAACAGCAGGACATTGAACAGAAGTTGATACACTAGTCTTATAAACAATATTCAACAAAGCAATCTCTTTCTAGTTCAACAAACAGCTCTAAAAGACTCATGCCACATACATAGACAGGAAAACAACATTGAAACAGATCTCCAAGGGAACTGTTGCTGAGATTTTCCTACGTTGCTTTCACAGGCTGTACGAGCTTCTGGTAAAACTGTTTAACTGAAACTCAAAATTAACATACATGCAAAAGCACCTCAAAAGAGAGTGTTTAGATGTCTATGACAACATAAAATCACACATATTTAATGGAAGGAAAAATAGACCTAGATCAATGCTTCTCCAGAAGCAGCGCTCATGAAAATCTGGCTTAAACCGTGAGGATCATTTGAAAAGTTCCTTGGTTTAGCTTTGGTTAAAAAGCATGCAAAAAAAAGTATGTTTTTTCTTAGATGGAATACTTTTAATGAGCTCTAATTACAGTTCATTAGTCTGAAGCATTCTGAAACTGAAGGAAACGCTGTGAAATACCATTTCTATAGAATGATACCCATAGCATTTATTATTTCAGAATTACTAATCTTCAACCTAGTGGGCACAACAATCACAGTGAAATTTTAGTTACTTCATTTCTACAAGATTACTCACAGAAGATACTGTCAGATAAGCTAGGCTCCATCCCAAACTGCAGAATATGGAAAATAGTATTATTCTACCCCTTTGATTGAAAAGAAATTCTAATTGTGATCCTGTTCACAGGTCAATTAAGTTTTTATAATGTTCATAGAGTGTTCATACAATTAATATTTTAGCTGCAATTTCACTTACCTCATATTCTTTAAATAAGTAAAGGTATTTTTAAAAAAATATTATGTTGCTCTCTAATTAAAATTGTCATCCTTCCTCTCCCACAACTGTAACACTAACTGCAGTCTCTTATCTCAGGAGTGTTTAGAAGAAAATCATAAGGTACTTCTAAAGATTTTGAATGCTAAGTGATAACTTCTGGGCCTTGCAGCTGTAAGTGTGTGCATATATAAGCGTGTGCATCCCCAGCACTCCTGGGTTAGCACTAGAATCAGGAGGTTAATTACATTGCACTAAGTTAAGTGTCACAAACTGGAGGAAACTTGCTGCTTTTTCTGGAAAAGAGAAAAATCTGGTAGCTGATAGAACTTGCTTTCTGCCTATACAAGACACATCCCAGTGAAATTACTGTAAAAGATTCCAGGTGACTGCATGAGGCTTTGGATGCGGTTTCTATTTATTTTTCAGCACCTCTGCATCTTACAAACTGCATGACTACCTTCCTGCTCTGAGGAAGAGGTATCTGTTTTAAGCAGAACAGAGCTTTGTAATCATCAATGCAATCTGAGAAACAGCAAGTTGTATTAAATCAATCGTATAAGAATACAATATCTAATTAACCTGTTAATTTCAAAACAACAACATCTGGTCATATCTTAAAGCCAAATCAATAGACACTATAAATTATAATGGATCTGAAGAGCTAGAATTGCTTATTAGGTAAAGAACAATTGCAATTTATTCACAGATTTTTCTTTGCACAAGCTAGAACAAGAAATATCTTTATAATGAAAGCTTTAAAAAAACCTTTGTTTTTACATGCACACCCTTCATCATTGATTTAAAACGTTTTTTTCTCTTCTTAATGTAAGAGTCTGGTTTTGATTTTGACTTCCCCAAAGGTAAGATTGTGCACTTTACTGTTAAAATTTATATTGTGCTTCTCAATTGCACTTTCACTGCACATAATTTAAATTCCAATCTAGCAAACAAACATACTTAAACACACTCCCACAAAGACAATATGTCTCCTATGCACTGGCTATTCAAATACAGGTTGCCCAGAGAGCTCATAGATTCCCCATCCCTGGAGATGTTCAAGGCCAAGTTGAACAAGGCTTTAAGCAATCTGATCTAATGGGATGTGCCCCTGCCCATGGCGGGGGGGTTGGAACTAAATGATCTTTAAGGTCTTTCCAACCCAAACCATTCTATAAGTCTATGATTCCATAAACAACAGAAGGTGTTACTGTTACATTAATCCACTTACTTTTGAAAGTATTTAGTCACATTCCCTTAATTCATAGGCAGTTGAGATTTATTTGCACAAATGTTTACAAATATGTGTTTTGTGTCATATTAAAAATATAGCATGTACCATTTATGCCAGAGGCATTTGTTCATCTCTCCAAATCAAAGAACAAAAAAATATTGTGTTGTACATCATTGTATTCCTAGCTGTTGAGTTGTCTTTGTGGGAATATATATCTGTATCACTGTACCAGTGCAAATCCCACATGCATACTCTTAATGCAAGCAGCATCCTCTTATGGAATAACTAACACAAAGAAGTCACCAGTCTTTCCATTAAGAGTTTTAATCCAGAAAGTTACACTGGTACAGCTCCCACTACATATACCATTGTGGCACATTTTTAGATATCAACAAACACTGAAGCAGTAAGAACTGCAATAACAAAAAATAGTGGCTAAAAATTAGGTGCAGCTCATTCAACCAACCACAAATAAATAAATAAATAATTTGAGTTAAAATGTATCTAATCAAGCAGTGAGGGAAAATATTTGAAAAAAATACTGATATTATTGATAATTGATGAATTCAGGGAGATTATGAATGTTTAAGAATATTCTGTGATGGAGCAATGCTCTAAAGTTTATAGATTACTGGCTGAGCTTTGTCAAACACAAGAACAATACGAATAACCAAAGCAGTCATACAGGGCAGAGTAAAACCAAACAGTCAGAATGTTTAAAACTGATGGTTTAAATGAATATAAACCTAACCAAATAACATTATCTGACACTTCAAAAGGCAAGTGTTCCTGCGGAGCTGAATACAGAACCCATAGGCTTTTGTGAAATGACAGAAATATCAGTCGGTGTCTAACAGAGATCTGTAGTGGAGCCCATGTGGCTGTGTAAATTTTACTTCCTTCCTTTTACCTGTTTTCAGCTGATGTATCCACTTAGCTTGGCTCACAGCTACGGGCCTTCAAAAAACTGTAGTGATATTTAAACTGCAAACAGGGAGACGGTATCTTTATGACTTGCTCCACTGGTCACAACAGGGAAGATGCTTTTACAATGCACAACCATAGCAAGATTGTCTTAAGCATTACTGCAGCATGTTCATATATGCCCCTAAACTCTACCTCTACAAATGTGCAAAATTCATAAAGGGAACCAAGGGTGTTTATTCTCTATGTTAAAGAACCCCTTCTTTGTCACTGACAGTTTTATTGAACAGGTGCAATAGGTTACTACTTCCATAAACACTTCAAGACTGACAGATCTCTCAAGAAACAGATAGCTTGAAGACTGATTCTTAAAAATTATATCCTCCTCAGGGGTATGTCAATACTCCACAGTTCTTTCTGAAACTCTTCCTTTCTCTGTTTCAGTGTTTTTTTCTCATCTCAGTCCGCTACTACCTTCGTGTTAAAACTTCCTTTTTCTTCTATTCAGTGCTAGTCTTAACTATTCTCCCTCTCTCACATTCTACTCTTGGCTTAGTTCTCTGTCCTTTCATTTATTATTTTCCATCGTACCCTAATTACTTATATTGCTCTCAAGTGGTAGATTAGTGTTGTAAACAGTGTTCAATGCTTCCCTGCCATCTTCCTTTCTTCATTCACTTCCCTTTCCTCCTGTGGTCCTCTGGGATCTATACATTTTCTATCAAGCCACTATAAAGTGACTCTCTATTCATTTGATGTTTGAGCTCACTGCATTTATACAATTAAATGTCACTTTAAACATATTAAGCTGTTTAGAGGCATTCTTCTTTGGTATGTTGTCTTGTTTTTCTTTAGATACTCCCAAGTTAATGGATTGTCAATTAATTAGAAATAGTTGATCTTCACAATAGATTAAACACTACACATTTGTGTCTCTTGGGAGCTCCTAAACTCATTTTTATGACTGTGTTGTTGACTGTTCTTACTACTTGGCAGTCTGTCAATGGAAATAAAAGTTTGCTGAGTGGATATTCAGGCCATGCTTTGCAGAATGTTCTCCTTATGCAGGATGCTTCTTCACCTGCTGTCCTTCCCTTTATTCACTGCTCGTTCTCACGCTGCACTATATTTAACAATGCCAGTTTTGGTGGAATCATGCAGATGATTTGGCTTCACCAGCATAAAGACAGACAAAAAACTCGCACAAGATAAAAAATCGGTTATTTTAAACTCCTGATTGCTTTTCACCTGGCTTGATGTGCCAGCTTAACTATGGAAGAAGCAAAAAAAAGAAAGGAACATGTGGTAGAGAAGATTCTGAACTATGACTGGAGTAGTGCATCTCCTACTGACATTAAATTGAGGGGAAAAAAGGACGAAAGGAAGGGGAACAGACAGAGGAGAAAAGAAATCAACACTGCTATAGCTATTCAGCATGAGTAATACACAAAGCAAAACTGATTAAAATTATTTTTGTAAAAGTATCTCTCAAGAAATTGATGCCATAACGCAAATGTAATCATAAATCATTCGTACCTGCTGAAGTTGGTTCCTCTTCAATTGAGGCTGTGCAAAAAGGAAGTGGGGTTGCGGGGTGGGGGGTGGAGACACAGGAAAGAGGAAAGGAAAGGAAGAGAAAAGAGAGAGAAAAAATACAGATGAAGAAATCCATATAGTCCTAATTGTTATAGTATTTAAATTTTCTTAATATAAAAGCAATAAGATATCATGAAAAACTTTATCCTAAATAGTTTGACCAACTTTAGTAACAGATGTTTTATCTTATTGGAGAACTAAACTAAAATGACTTAAGGTCTTAGGTTACGTTTGTAACACTGTACTTGTAACCCTTCCCTCTCATTTAGCTAGTAGGATAAGTCCAATACTGCAATAGCAAAGCTCAACAGAGAAGTTTCAGTCAACTTCTCTTCAGTCAAATTCACTGCCAGAACTAGATGTTGCAGCACTAAAAAGGAGGTGTTCTTAAGGTAAAGCCTGCAGGACTCAGTCGTTTAGTCAGCTAATGAAGGCTGCTGTCTAATGACACAGCTAGGCTAGTTGCTAGTTAGCATTCCACACCTTTTTCCCATTTCTTCATCCTGCACTCTTCTTTCCTTCAGTTGCTTCCCAGCTTGGTGCTGGCAGTAACGAATTAATGATCCTGAAATGAAGTATCTAGGGAGCAAAAATGGCAGTTTGGGGGTTTGGTTTTTTCCTGCTAGGTTTAGGGGTGGGAAGGCAGTTGCCTATTGGACTCTGCATTCCAGATGTTTATTGTCTGAGGAAAGTAATAAAAGTCCTTATCTTCACACTAGAACTTTTCCCTTTTGGTGACAGATAACCATTAAATTGCCTTAAGTTACTATCAGAAACTATCTTTGACTGGAGCCCCATGCATTCAAAACAAAGAAGCAGATGTATTCACGATAAAACTGTGTTTTAAAAGTGCATCAGTGACCCAGTTCTTTCTCTCCTTGCAGTCAAGTATGTTTTATATACACGTGTCATAAAACTGGTCTTCTCAGAGTTTTGCAAAGTTTTCACTGACAGAAAAAGCAGCAATCAACTGTGATATGGAGACCCTTTAAGATACTAAATGCGTAAATCTGTACTTTTATTTTTTCTTGTTTTCAGAGTCTGTTCTAGAAGCTGAAATGGAAGCTCCTTCTTTGATTTCCTGCAGAATCAGCTCCATACAAACAATGCTCCTATAGCCATGGTAAACACTGATGCACCCTGACGGCTTCAGAGCTTGTCCTTGGCATGGATAAAGATTTCAAACATTTTCTCAAAGATCACTGCTGTGCTTGGTAAGTTGAATTCTTTTCCTTCAGTATCACTCTATGTATTATGCTGGGTGAAAATAGGAAAGGAGCAGGAAGATCTCTCCTCTTCTTAGCGAAACTTCATCAGACACAGTAGAGAACTTGTAAACAAGACATCAACTGCACTTTAGACCAACTATAAACCTATATTCTATATGCGACTGTGGACACAGAAGTTATTTCTAATTGCAGAGTAGCAGTGTCCTTTTGGGGGTTGTCAAATCTAATCAACAAAAAATAATGAATTACTGTCTGAAGTACCAGCCAATCACCTTGTCTCTAACTAAAGTTTCCTGCAACAAATAGGTTATTTTTATTTATATAGCTTGGTGTTTGGATAAACACTTTAAGAAAGCTACTTTATAAGAAGAGTACATTATGAAATGCACAATCTAAAATGGCTTAAAAAAGGGTACTCAACAGGTTAACCTTTCCCTTTTGAAACTCTTCATTTAGTGTCTAGGTATGTATTTTGAAAGTAGATTAATCCATTTGCAGGTATGTATGTAAAGTTCACATCAAGCTTTTAAATTTTACAGTAGTATTATTTTTTCCATATATTCATTGAATTTAAGTAAAATCTAGTTTGTAACAGCAGAGGACTTTAAGATAATAAAAGAAGATAAAATACCACCCTGTTGTTTTTAAATTGAACTAATCAAATACATCATTAGTTCAATAACATGACAACTGATTCCATAAAAAAAGAAACTGAGTATTTAAATCTTAACAGAATCAGAAGTAAATAAGCAAACTACTAAGCTGTAATTTCTCAATGTACCAACAGTAGAGAGGACTACACAGACTATACAAATGCTGTATTAGTTGCAAGTTCCACTGCTGCTTGAGCAACAAATAATTAAAAGTACCTGTGACTGTGCATTAAACCTGGTTAAAAGAATATCAAACTTTACAAAGAATATTCATTTAAATAACAATTTTTTCAGATTGTTGTCTGAATAATACTCTTACACGTAAATTCAAAACTCAATTCTACTACCACCTTTATGGTTGTTTCAGTAGGACCACTTTGCATTTAGGTACACATCTACATAAAATACATAAAACAGGATAGCTGAATCTCAGCGGAAACAAATTATTCAGGTATGAATAATACCAGGTATTATTCAGATAGCTATGCCAACAGTGTTACTTTCTGTTTATTTAATTAATTTTTACTGTTTGATTGCTGTTGTAGGCTCCTTCAGGGCTAGGCTATGTTTATTTCTTGTCTGAGTTAGACTAGACCGAGTGATAACTGCTTTTGTACCATGCAACAGGCCTACTTCTACTTGTCAATATTGTACTACTTATCTGTTTACAGAAATTAAAGTTGCATACTAAAAACAAACGGGAAAATGTAGCTATGAACTTGTTTCTACTTAATGCACACTTTTAAAAAATACCAAATTAACTTAATCTCTTGCTATGTGTGCCAGGATTTTTCTCACTCCCCGTAGCTTGGTAAACCATGCTTAAAAAAACCATCCTTCAGTAAGCTATTGAACTCTGAAAGAGTATGCTATTTTTGCTTTATCATACTGGCTCAAATGCAATATCAGCACTCTGCTTTCCACTTCTTAAGTAAATGCATTAAATTATCACTCCAAAAATATCCTACACAACACCATTTTTTTTCCCATCAGCAGGAATTAAAAAATTGAAGTTATTTTAAAAGCCTTTTTGAACAGCGACTCATTTCCATAGTAATTAGCTGTAATTTACTTTCTTTACTTATTTTAGAGGGTTGAAGTAAGTTGGAATTGCCTTGCTCAACAGAGCTGGCACAAGCTGATGACTCACCAAGCTGGGTGGTGGGTCACCATCAGCCTGGCCTTCTCCTTCTGTCTGCAAAGTGGTGAGACTCACACCGACAAGCCAGGTATTTGACAAAAGAGTTCTGAAAACTGTTATGGACATCGTCAAATCATGAACTGATAATAGCACTGCATGACCTCAAACTGTAAACTACTCTGCAGTTCTAAAGCATTTTCCAGAATATTTTTCTTCCCCTTTTAATGCATCATTAACAAAATATAATAAGACATAAGGCAGAACAAACATTGTTTTTTATCTCCTTAGAGAGAATCTGATGTTCACTTTGGAAAACTTAATCATGTTTTCCTTGCAGGTGAATAATACTGCAGGACATCAATAGGAGAAAAAAAATCCAATAAGACATGGGAAAATATGGAAAGCATATGCCAGAATACATATTGTCCAATATATCACCTTAAGACTTTTGCTTATTTTTTGTTACAATGGTGGAAGCCTTGACAGATCTGGGAAAAATCTGAACCTTAAAGCAGAGGTAAATTGTAAAAGGCAGACTGAGTGTAACAGTGTGCTATATTGTTATATATTATGACATTAGTTTTGTGTTCATATTAAAGCTTGTGTTAATTTTACATTAATGTGAAATGTTTGCCTTTAACATTCAAATTAAATGTAAGACACATAAAAGAATAGACTTAGACATATGACATTATCTCTATGGAAAAGGTAACACAAGAGCTCTGTAGTATTATCCAAATGAACCAGCTGTGAACAGTAGGAGACAAGAGTAACATTTTTTCTGAACATAACATCAAAACCAAATGATATTCTCTCAGCATCAAATCTTAGGATCTGACACTACCTGCATGCTACAAAGACTGACTGTCTGACTGCCCAAAACTCAGTATCCAACATTAAGAACATTATTTTAATGCTACAGGCTATTCATATGAAACACATGCTTAAGAAGCTTGTCTCTTTGCACCCTTTCTGTTCAGGGATCTTTTCAGGTAATTTTTCTGTAAACCGGCTCAATCTTTGGTTCTCAACATGGCCTCATGGACAGTACTGGGATGACTGATGAGGCACCCTCTTGACAGGTAGAGAGATGAAACAAGCTGTGTTTGCACCAAAGCCCACCTTGCAACCAACCTCACTCTGTCTCACACTGTCAGGTTAAATGCACTAAAGATATCTTGAAGCCACAGCTCAGATGATTAATGCTACCTCACCAATTCATAACAGCTAACAACCAACCCAGCTGGCTGCCACTGCAACAAATAATATAAATAATGGTCATCCCTATTTATAAAGAGGAGGAGCAAACCCTAAGAAAAACAGACTGTTTTCAAGATGCATGAATCTGATGATTCTGAAAAATGCACCATTTATGTCAGTCAGCTGAATACTCATCTGTTAGTGTGTGAAAAATATTTTTATCTTGCAGCTTTACAGTGAGGTTGGGTTTGCTCTGTTACTGTTACTGTGTGTAAACCTTAATTATTACACTTGGACACCAGCACATCCTTCACCACTCACAGGCCCTTAGGAACATCAGTGACTACTTGAAGCTTTAGCTGGCTATGATGTGTTTGCAGCTATCCCTGAAAAAAAAAAAAAAGAAAAAACAAAACAATACACGAAAGATGACAACAGGCTAGTCATGTCCGAGATAACTCACTGTGAACTGATAACACTCTGCACGGATGACAGATGTTAAATGGAAACAAAGTCATTAATTAAGAAACCCTAGAAAACCCTGTGGAGCTTAATAGTGGATACCTAACACTCTTCATAGGTCTACATCCACTTAAGTCCTTAAAGCCTATGAAAAACTTACCCTTCCTTCTCTTCATTATTTTCTTTCAAGAATTAGATCTCTAACAAAAAGTGGCTACCTGAGCAAAATTTCATGTATTATTAAAATCCAGAATACTAGTGTCTTAATGTGTCAGTCTTAGAAATGCCAATAAAGGTATCTACCTCATTCTCAGTAGTCTTACTTTTTTCCTAATCATCAGGTGCTGAATGAGAACACATTTAAATATTAAATAAAAGATTTATTTAGGTGAAGTTCTACGTTTTGCGGAAGACAAGATTAAATAATTATTTTGGCTAGTCCCTTCACATTTACAGCTCTGTAGAACAAGGCTCACTGAGTGTCCACTTAGCCTAATACTTGGTGCTATGTTCTTCTTAAGGAAAACAGCGTAAAAAGATTTAGTTTTAAAACAATTATTCAGTTCTTAGTCAGCTGCAGTTCTTGCCAAGGTTTCAAGTGCTGCCAAAGGCACAACAGTAATTAAAGCTGTAATTCTGAAACTAGGAGTAGTCTGTCATGACTTGAAACAGCACACAATTTTACATACACACACACACTGCCATTTGCAGTTTTGAGACAATGTATGTATTCCAAAAGAGAGCAAAGAATCAGAAAATATCTAGCACTTTTATATACAGAAATAAGTATAGTTAAATAGCAAAGTGACTAAGACCGTAGACCAGTCTTTGCTTCCTTAATTTTCAAAGAGCATTCTCTAGCATCCAAATGCATAATCTTAAAATTAAATATTATAAAAGGCTGTAAAATACAGTTATGGTTAAGTAGGTACCTGCTAGCATCTGTTACACCTACAGCAGCAAAAATCTATCCAGGATGTCCTAACAATTAAACATAAAAGGCTTCATTTACCAAGGCAACCAATTTCATACTTCCACATTTCAGTCACTTGCCTGAAGCTTTCTCACTTGGTGGTTTTATGCACTTCAAGGGAAATTTGACGAGGTATTCTTATGTAAATGGACATTTTCAATATAACATCAGTAAATAATGATGACAACAAGAATTTTTATTTTATGGATATTCTCCCTCTTGGGGAAAAAACCCACAACCCATAACAAAAGACTAATCAGATGCTCACAGTGTGTTTGAGTCTGGTTTTGGACTTGTACAGGAGGCTGGATTAGCTCTCTCACTACAGATGTGTACCTAAGTACTTGACCCAGGTCAAGTCAAAGGGACGTGGGTGCTATGCCAGATATAACATTCCTTTGTGTTATGGGCTGAAAGGTCTTGCATCTCAACCTTTAGAGTAAGAGGCAGTTTAATCTGTTTGTGAGAACTTTACTCAAAGCTGGGAAAGCCCTCACACTTGCACTCTATGCAAAGGAGGAGAGCAAGACTTTATCAAAGGTACAGAAATTCAGGCTGAAACAAAGTCCATCTAAGACAAGTAAATATTGAAAAGGATCTGAGCAATACCAAATATTCCACCAGAAATAAGAACGTAGGATTACTACTGTACTGCTTGACAATATCCAATATCCAGTATCCAATATCCAACATCTGGTAGAATAAGGAAAGATTCAAAAGACAATAAACAAAGTTCAAAACAGAGCAGAAAACAGCAGTTAAGACAAAGAGCCCTAACTCTACACGGTCACGTAACATCTGATAGCAACTTCAATGCTCACAATTACTGTGACACTATTGTGCCATTTCCTAATCCAGACTAACCGCAGCCAGCCAGCCTGCTGCCAGCAAATTATGCCCAGACTGACCGGTTTGACTCACGGAAATACATACTAGGAAGTTTAATAAGCACACAGAAAAACCCAATAACTTGCAAACCTTAAAATTTCATAACAGATATGTACCCTGCAATCTTCAGTGCCTTCTCAAGTACTTTGTGGCTTTTGACAAATTTTCTGGTATACCAGTTACAAAGATTGATTTGCCATCCTCTCTGAGGAAATGACCGTGTATAAACCAACCAGCAATTTATCATCATATGAAAAGTCTTTAGATTGCATCAAAAAAAAAGAAAAGTATTTGCTAGTCACTGTTTCATAGAAAACACTCTACATACTGTTCTCAGTTCAAACGCCTTGGTTTGTTCATAGGCACTACAGAAAAATTCTTTTTAAGTCCAAGTCTATAGTACTCTTTTCAGCATGACTGAGGACAAGTATACTGCTTTACTGAGATAATTTCCATGAAACACAATCTTAAACACAGAAAATTTGAGCTGTAAACTTTATAATGTGCCAAGAGGAGAATTCGAAGGAACAGGTGGCAGCTAAAATGAAGAAAGTGGCAATAGAAAACTCCTGTGCAGGGAGGCATAACACGTTGGTGTGGTATTTGTTTTTTAATTGATTTTTAATACATTCAAGAATAAGGAACAGGAAATACCCCTTCATAAATCTGCACAACATGAATACAGGTACAGAAAAGAAAAGACTTGAATCCTGGTGCAAGAAAAAACAAAGCAGATATTTTTATATGAATAAAATAATACCTTGAGTGATCACTTAAGAACTGGAGACTGACATAAATATTCACTTCCAGCTTCTCTGATTGGGTAGAAACAAAAGAAGAACCTATTATCTTTTTAGTTAATACTTGCTTTATAACATAAACTTCAGCACAACAGCACAACTGGAATAAATACCTAAATAGATTTGAAATAATTATTGCTTGATATTGAAAAATATATGCTAAAAATACATAAGATAGAGACTGTGAAAAAAAAGTGTCATTAATGTCCAGCTTCAATAAAACACCGCCCTCATCTAGATCTTAAAGAATTGATTATGTTTATCTTAAAAGCAGCCGCAATGACTCATAGAAAATATCAACATATTTAAGCATATTTGCAGAAGCCATACTGAACCTGGACTTTTTAAAACCTAGCACACAGTTCTGCCCTAAAATATGAGCGACAAAGAAGCTTGCCTTAGACATAGGGCAGTTTGAAGAAATTACTGTGATCTGGTTTTACTGAGCACACAAAGTTCTTTGCTGACAACTGTATCTCAATGAACAGAACTATCAAGAGAAACATGCTTACATATATGTGTAAAAACAAATGTTTTTCTCTCTTGATGACAGTAACATGGCTTTTCTATATGGATTGAATGAAGGCAAGAGAGAACATGTTGATAAGAGGTAAACCCCACACTTTGCATGAAGTTTGTTTATTCTTCTCAGAAATACTACGTTTTCCCCCTTAATGTGTCAAGTTCATACTACTCTTAATTTAAAAAAAAATACAACTTGAGTACTCAATATTCTTTCTCATGAACAAGTGAAGACAATTTACCTTGACTTCAGTTTTATCGTACCAAATAAAGCCACTAAAAGTCAAAATGTAAGAAACATTTTCACAGCAGCTGTCAGTCAACACTCTGTTGCTTCTCCATGCCTTTCAGTTTTATTACTGTAGGAGTCAGGGCCATTGATTTTGAGGTGGGCTTTTTTAAAGATTTTTTTCAGCTTGAGTACATGTATTTTCTGAAACCTATCTCACTCTTACTTTTCCACACATTCCTGAGAGCAGATATATTCATTTTCTGTACATCTTTTTCCACCAGGAACTGAGTCCTGCATTTTCACACAGTGCTTAAGACTCTCTCCAGTGGGTGCACTTCAAAAGCAATTCCAACCAGCATCTCCCACCATGAGAAACAGGACTCTTGGACTCCAGTGAGCTGTATTAAAAATATGTTATTTGTTCCCTTTGATTTTCCCTCTTTGGTGCTGCAAACAGATGGCAAAACTTCTTGCATTATTCCCTTCCAGCTGATGTTTGATAGAGTTTCGAGCACTTCTACATACTTGTATATTGGAAATAGATGAACTTTAAGGCCCCTTCCAACCCAAACCATTCTATGACGCCATGATTCCGTGATATTATGGATACGGAACTATGTTACATTTAAAGTACAACAGTAGTCATGAAAAAATCTCTATTGCTTCCACGGTCTTAATCTCTAATGTTTAAGGTAAATGCATTTAAGTGCTCTAAGTGTGTGTTTCTCGAGATCTAGGAAAAAGACAGGCAGATACTCACATACCTAACTCAGAGGAACTATTGGGACATCCTTGACTGGAATTCGACTGATTTTCATTGCAGTTAAGTGCATTAAGGAAAAATAAATTACTAACTTATCTTCTCCATCATTAATTGCTTTCTTCAGGGTAGAGCCTGAAGAATAACCTTTTGGGTTTTTTTTATAATTCTCCTCACCTAAAGGAAAAACATGAGTATATATTAAGCAGAAGCTAAAATTTTTATATTTGGGTCAACTTAAAAATTTCATGCTTGTAGTGAAACACCTCACCTTAATTTCAAGCCTTTTAAGAGACAAAATTAAAACCAAACCTTTTAAAACATTTGGTATATTTTTAAAACATTCAAAATTAGACATCAGTAAACACTGCCTCACAAAAATAAAAAAGAAATTCAGAAGTATATTTTTATTAATATTTTCCTAAGATTTTAGGTTTAATTTTTTCTGTTAATTTTTAGGTGAAACATGTATGTGTTAGTTTTTGAAGTAAAAAATTCCTTCTGAATTTCACTCACATTAATGAATAATTTGCATGTCCCCCATGGCATTTTCCAGTTAATATTCAACACAAGAAAAAGTGCAGGTTTAAGGATGGGCAATCTAAATGCCTATAATGTTAACAGATGCATTTTCAATTGTTCAGCTTTATACAGCATTATTAACAGGAAATACTATCTAATATCAGTACTTAAGAATAAAGTAAGCTTGAAATAGCTCACTGATTTAACTAAAAAACAAATAACTTTTTTTCTCCTCCAAAACCTTTTTTTCACTAGGAATTTTATGACTTCACTGAACAGAAAATAATTCCCTTAAGATTATTAAATTTCAAATTAAACCATGTATTTTAAAGCCTGTATTAATTACTATGTACCACACTCCACAAGAGTTTTCTACATCAAAGATTATTATCATTAAATACAAGATATATTCAAGAAACAGACACAAAAAATAGTAGATATGAAACATTCATCTGGTTAGCAAATTCTTCCACTTCATAAATATTCCATGTTTTAACCTAGTGACTCCACACTGAAAAGACAAAACAATACACTAGATACACGAAAAAAACAATAGACACACACATATTCATACATACATGCCCTCCTGCTGTAAGATGGTAGATTAAAATGCCCAATTGCTACCTATACTCAATGACTAAAGTGAAACAGCTAATATTTGACTGAACATCCTTCAATTACATATCTTCTTACTGATTCTTTGCACCACACAAAGGTCTCTACAAGCGATCCACTTTATAAATGTAAGAGTGACTGACTGAGTCATTTATTAGCTCCTGGTGACCTTGAATAAATCAATCTAAACCACATTTATATTAAATTTCACTAGGTGTGCTTCTTCCACTGTACTATCATGATATTTAAGAATTTTTAAAAGACCCCTCACACCACTAAGGGACAATTCAGACCTATACAATGCTGACAGAAAGTCAACTGAAATAACTGGGTTTTGGTCTAGCCAGGACAAAATCCAAGCTTGCAACTCCAGGGTAATTAAATCCTCTGTAATTAGGTCAAGCTTTCCCAGCAGAAAGTGATCATGTAAATTTTGCTAATGTACTGCTATGATAAGTGCACACCTCAGTGAATTAGAAGCTTAATGAGCCTCTAGCTGTTTTCTGAAAGATATTGTAGTGCAAATATCTTTAGCCTTCAGTCCACACGTGGTTCCGCAAGTCTGGAGAAGGTCAGTAGTTGCAAGTCTGTGATTGCCTACTGTGCATCAAGGTGGTCAATTAGGTCACAGAAGAGGTGTTTTTTTTTCTCTTCTTAATACTGGCAGAAGCTTCTGTGCCCCTCAGGGGAGAGGACAGCTTAATTTAACGAGCTTTCTTTTCCTTCAGATGGTCTTAAACTATCAGGCAACTTAAAAAGTGATAGTCACTCTGGTGGATTATTTTACTTGGTAAAAACTAAGGAATGGCAGATGTTTATTTCCTAATAACATTAAGGGGAAAAGATGTTATCATGCTATCAACCAAAATTGAACCAGCAAACAGAAAATATGAAAAAAAAAATTTTTCTATTCATGTTTCTTCTCCTTCATCTTCTAAAAGTCCTTTTGCCTTTTTCAGTTACCTTAAAGCCTTTAAATGGTACATCTCTGTTTTCTGTATTGTTTGTTCTGCACTGCATAGTGAGAAGAGATATGTTGGGGTTTTTTTGAAAAAAAAAATCCAAATTACTTTTAAAAAAATCCTGATGGAAATCTTGCAAATCAGAATTTTATACTTCCTATAAACTTCCTTGTCTCATTTTTTTCTATATACTGTGTACATCTTCAAGTATAATATTCCATGAACACATGTCCCAATTCATTTGGCACGAATTATTTAGGCTATTCATACAGCAAACTGGAGGTTGAGTAAAGTTCTCACAAGCCTTTCAAAAGGACATCCCATACATGTTCTGTGGTCTGCATCAGCTCTTGCAACGATGAGCGTGTTCTCTGTTGCTGTGCTGCAATAACACTATATGTACAGGTTGCCATCACCTCATGTTATTATTGTAGGTTGCTTTTCCCTTTATGTTCTCAGTAAGAATGCCATCACTATAATGACAGTTGTACGTGGTGTAATGTTAACCAAGGATACATCTGGAACCACAAAGAATCCATGTTCAGGGATACCTTCCAAAACTGTGTAGGAGATGGTCAGAACAATTCAGAAGGCCTTATAATTTCTCAGTCCATTCTGTTTGGGCACACTATGTTGAATAACAGACAGTATTAATATTTATTTTTAAATAACTACTGCAGTTATCCAGGGTAAATGTATAACCCCGAATATATCCCAGATATTAAGCAGTTGGTCAGTTCCGGTGTCTTTCAAAATACTATGGGCTTTCATACTGCTCATCCTTTCATTCACTAATATTAACACCAGAATATGGGAAACTTCTTTTCTATATTCAGCTTCCCTGTGGGTCCTTATCACATTGAGTTATACAACCTCACACTTGTTCGAATGTGCACATCCGCACTCTTCTCCTTTTCGTCCCATGGCTCTCTCATCAGCAATCTATATTTACCCAATGATCAAAGAATTATTTTGCTGCATGTCATGCAGTCTACTTTCCATAATCTCACCCACTTCTTTTTTATACTAGGAGTAAATGTTGCAGTAAATGAGATTCCTGGATATAAACCATAACAAATCTTAACACAACCCCATAAAATTAGTTTGCTGCTTTCGTAACACTTTTAAAACAGATTTGGATTAACGTATCCAGTTCTCATGTCTACATTTTAGCAAAGACCTCAGAAATGTTAACAGAGCAATAGAAAATCAATCTGACGCTGAAAATATTTTTATTTTCTTCTTAAACACGTTGTGCTGGCAAAGATAACAAAGTTCAGTAAACTGGAGATATTCACCTCAAAACCTGAAGTAATGTTTCTAGATGAAGGTATAATTGTATATTGTACCAACTCATCATGAAAAAATTACCTTAAAATATGCATAATCAAAACAGTGGCATTTTCCAGCTACTTTTAGAGCAGATACTGGGTTTCTTTCACCCCATCCAATTCCCTATTCTAAAATCCCTTCTTCTTTCTGTGTATATCACATTTATAAGCTTCCTGAGAATTGTAAAGCTTTAATCTGACTCTTTGGACTTCATGCAGCAATATTTGGGTGTAATGACACACTGATTTACAGAATTCCTAATGGTCTGTGTTGGTCCTAATGTTGATCAGAAATTCAGTTCTATTCAAGTTGCATGCTTGTGACTAAAAGACCCTGAACACTTGTTAAAAAATCCATAGTGCATATATATTAAAAAAAAATACTATGAATATGTTTTAGATCTTTGGAAAATGTTCAAATCCTCAGTTACTAAACACACTGTTTCTTTTGTAAATGTAGTTAAACAAACAGCATGGCATGATTATGTTTGAAATACAAACCCATAAACTGAGTATATTTTTCTACTTTCCCTGGTAAAGTTCTTCAATACTTTCTGTATTCCCAAAGAGTGGAAATCCTACCGATGACATAGTCATACAGATTACATGTGGAACTTACTAATCAGCAAAACTCAATTTTCTTAAAGTTTCCCTTGAACTGCAAAATCAGTTCCCTCCCCTTCTCTTATGCTACTACTCAGCTGCTAGGCTGTTTTGATTCCTTTTAATTATGCTCCCTTCATCACTTTGTTCTCACCCGGCAGGCTATTGATGCAACGTTTCACTATACTGCACTCTCATTTTCTATTAATCAGACTTTCTTTGCTCTCACCAGACAGACTGTTTGCCACTGTGTTTCATGTATCACATGACATGAAAAAAAAAATCTGCGTTTATAAAGCTGAATTGTCTCCTTCCTGTCCAAATACTGTAAAGGTTGAAGCTAACTATATTTGTTAAGCCACACCTGCAAGCTCCATGTCCTCTCCCACTTAACTACTTTCTCAGGTTGCAGGACAACCTACTCCACCAAGTTAAGTGACTTAAGCACAGAAAATGTAATTTTCCTGTTGGGCAGGCCAAAGACATTCAGTAACATCATATGTCTCACAGGACAATCAGTCCTATCGAGCTGAAGTAGACAAGAACATATGCAAAGCAAGGTAAAAGGCATGCAACAAACAGGGCTGAGATTTAGGGCTGCCAAGCCAAAGAAAAGCTGTACAGTTACTATGGACCATTGTTGAATGAACACAGCTCTTGGAAAACACAGATACAATATTGTTTGTTACAAAGTACGAAATTAAATTCAGTGGCAAGTGAAACTATATAAAAAACATGCTATTTAATTAAATCCTGATTAACAAGATTTCTGCAGTTTTAATATTTCTTTTCCTAAACAAGGGTCAGATATTTCTCTTAAAGTATTGCTATCAGTTTGATTTCAGCTAGGCCAGATAAGAACTGTGTAATTTAATTCCTTCTGTATTTAATTGTATGATGTATGAAAGAAATTCTAAACGGTATCAAGATGCATAGCCTGCTAGTTTAATATTCACACTCCTTATTTTAGGAAACTTTTTATTTCATGGTCTTTGAGTATTCATAAATTCAGTTGCAGTACTTGACACATAATTAATATATTTAATTTTGGATTACAGATTCTTTGAAAGTGCTTACATCCTTTCTTCTATCCTGAGAGGGCAAATGATGAATGTATTGAGGTTTCTGGAAGTGTCTACAATTTGCATTCAGATTGATGTATTTAATTACCTTGTTCAGGCTACATTGGTCAGAGTCTGTTGTTTTAATACAGCTAAGACTGATCCCAGTGACACCACAAGTGAGGACAAAGTTAATCTATCGCTTTCTTTTGTTGCTGACTTAGGCTAATGTATTGTTCAGCTATGAGCTAATGACTGCTGTAGATGTTTCTTATTTCATGCCAAGAAAAGCAGAAGCTGAAATTAAATATTTCCTTTTTTATGACCATTATAGTTCTTCAAAATTATAGTCCATTCAGTCATGTTTTTATTAAATCAAATGACACTGACAATGCAGTTTTCCTATCTGCAAAAATTAATCTTACAGGATCAAATTCGGGCCTCATTACACTGTTCATAAAGAATAATAGAACGGATGATTTTAAAGTTGACCTGCCTAAGGAGAGGAAGGCAATAAGAATTCTTAATCAGGAGTACATTTGTACTGAAGCACATTGGCATGCTTCTGTCTTCATATTTTTTCACACCCTTACTGCCCCCACTTTACTTACACATGGAGAAGTCCAAGAAGACATCTTCAAGAATACCTTTCATTTGATCTAATGCCAATTCAAGTTGACTTTGCCATATTCAGAACTGGATGGGATTTTTTATATTTCCAGATAATAATAATCTAATACATTGAGATTTACCTGTTAAGGAATATTTTTCTTACTTGTTTCTCATGGTTTTAAGGCCTGATTCATGATAATCATTCTGTTACAAGCCTTAATCTTGCTACTGCCTGTGCCTACGCAGAACTTGTGAGAGCATACATGGATGCAACAACTTCTCAGGCATACCTCTGTAGCTAAGAATCACAGTTAATGATGGCTACTGTCTTTGCCACAGTAGAAATATTATTGGTACATACTGCCTGAACAGCAGAAAGTACTTAACGTAGTAGAAGAACTCGTCTGCCAAGAGAACATGGGTTTTTTGGAAGCAGAACTAAACACAGAAAGTGGTTTTGAATATATGAATATAAAGTGGTTTGGGTTTTATGATGCCTTTTAAAAAAGAGTAATACTTAGAAAGCCATATTCCACTGAGCCCTCAAATACTGATGCCTGTCCTCACTGTAGGTTCTCACCGAGAATCTAATTTTCACCTTAATTGAATGCAAATTGTCAATTTGTGGATAAACATCTTGGAACAAAACTCTTTAATCTTCCTAAACCTCTAGTCGCTGCAACTTATGAATAAACTAAGAAATAAGTATTTTGCAATGAATTTCACTATCATGCTGGAAAAAGATCTGGACATATAAAATCTCAGTTATCCTGTTTTGGTACATTTCTAATAACATATTAACTTTTTCTCAGCTATGCCCTTTCTTGTTACTTACATTCATTGCACCTCGTGGCACACTATTTCTAGGATCATCAGTTCTCTGTCTTTGTCCATCTGCCATACTGTCAAATCACTTGACTGTTTACCACATCTTGATGAAAAGTCTTGGTGACTCCCACACAGCAAAACACTAAATGGGAAGCAGCGTTTGATGTTACTATTGAACTATTTTTCAGACACTTTCTTTGGCTTTCTCCTTGCAACTTCACAGGCAGTGTCCCTCTTCTCTCATTTCTCAGGAAACAGTATAATTTATCAATCAGCCAGAGGCCACAAGACCAGTTCAGGCTAATTTTGCGTGTAGCTCTAATCCTTTATGAGTTACAGCAAGGAATGCAGGTATTTCTGCAGAACAAAATTCTGAAACAGCACAACTTAACAACTTCTTGTTGGTGAAATCAAATTTGAAGATAAGAAGCATCTGCATGACAGATTCTTTTAAAACAGTCACACATCTGAGAATCTGTTGTTTTGGTAAGTCTCAGGCTCCACATCCTGCATTTTCTCTCACTGAGTAAGTAGTGCTCTCTTTGCCTGAGATCCCACAGCAAGACCTTCCTCATGTGGTTGGCTCAAGCATCTCCCGCAACTCCCCAGACCAGAGAAAGGAAGAAGAATGAGACTATGCCTCACTCTTTTTTTGCCCAATAATGGATTTTCTGACAACATATCTGGCAGTTTGGGGGTACCAAATTGTTGATTCATAGCAAATTCATTTAGCCTGAAATATGAATTTGAAGCTTTTGTTGCTTCCAGACTATGTTTTAATTGAGACCAGGTCTTTGTCAGTAAATATCCTAAATGGTAGCATTACAAACACAAAAATCAAACAGAAAAGAAAATAAGAAAGAATTCAAATTTGAATATAGACATAATCTTCGAAACTTGGCATTCTGTTGCATTAGACCACCTCTGCTCTTTTTTTCACAACAAACCATTCATACCTTTTCCTCTGTTAATATTCTCTAAACAACTCTCAGCGGTTCCCATTGTTTGTACTCTGAAAGGTTTAATAAATACATTCTAGAAGTGACTCATACTGCACCTGAAAAAAAAAATTTCCTTTGTGTCTGAAAAATATACTTCATATGAACTAGCTTCTAACTGCATGTAAACACCTTGACAGACCTCTAACAGCTAACTTAATTGGCAGTGTTGCAACTTAGTTTAAAATCCAGGCCTCCCCTGATACAGTGAAGAAACCAGCAAATCTCTATGATACTAAGCAGTACCTAACTTATCAATTTGTCATGGAGTCTCCTAATTTAGTAGAATCAATTAAATTCTGGCTAGTGCTTTGTCTGCTTTGAGCTGCCTACTCTTTTTCCTCGAGATTTAAACTTGAAGAATGAAGCACTTTGCACAACATGGGCATCACTCCACTTCGGTATACAGATACATGCATAGAGAAGAGAAAATTAATTTCTATCCTGTTTCTGTTTACAGTATAAAAGGCAACAGATTCTACGAAAACTGTTAAGTATGTTTAGAAGAAAAATTAACTTGAGGCAGTTACCACAGCAGCAACTATTCTTCCCTTTCCACTTATTCTGACATCTACAGCTAGAAAGCCCAGTTGAGCAAACATAGTCAACAGAAGCCAAATAGTTATTGCTGTCCAAAGTCACAACGAACTAAAAAATATCCTGGCTGTGATCTAATAAAAGGACTTTGGCATTTACAGTTATCTTGGGTCTGTGTACTGCTCCCAACACCATCTTTCTGAGTGCCATATATGTCACACAGGATAAATAGCTGCAACTCATGCTACTTTTGATGTTCTTTTTGGTAGGTAAATGAATAACAAATGGATTACCCAGATGAGAGTAACACATGTTTATGATACATTATATGCTCGTATGGATGCACTGATGGAGAGAGGGATGGCAAGAAAGAGATATACATGAATTGAAATGCAGTATTTGAACCACCAAGACATATATTCTTAGAATACAAGGTTGGAAGGGACCTCAAGAATCATCTGGTCCAACCTGTGGCAAAAGCACAGTCTAGACAAGATGGCCCAGCATGCTGTCCTGCTGAATCTTTTAAGTATCCAGTGTTTTCACCCAACATCGGTTTAGCAGATTACTTTCTCATAGAAGGCAATCAGGCTTGTCAAGAACGAATTGCTCCTGTCAAACCCATGTTGGCTTTTCCCGATCATGTGCTTTGTTTGACTTGCAATAGGTCCCAAGAGGAATTGTTCCATAACTTTTCCAGGGACTGCAATAAGACCGATGGGCTCAATTTCCTTAAAGCCCTTCTTGTAAGTAGGGGCGACATTAACCTTCTTCCGTTCTCCTGAGATGTCCTCTTACTTCTCAGAGATTGCAGAGAGTGGCCTCACAGTGACATCAGCCAGCTGTTTGTACACACTCAGATGGATAAAATCAAGGTCAATCGATCTGTAGGGAGACTGTGCATCTCCATGAGGATCTGTATGGCAAATCTAGGCTGTTTTGACCACCTCTTTCCATCTGTTTGGAAAAGGGGAGGGAATACATGAGTTTTATACATACGGACAGATAAACAAATTATATTATATATGTACATCTTCTATCCATCCATTTGGAAAAAAAGCATCAAATCTTTGCATATGTTTATGCATATTTGAATTATATATTTGTCAAAAGCATAGATCACAAGAGTGAAACCACACATATTTGCACCAGTTACGCGTGAAGAGACACGTAAGTTGAACAGCACCAAAAATACCAAGGAAACTGACGTGTGGCTTCACCACATCATGTAGCTTGAATTCTACCTCACACTTTCCAGTTTCAGAAGCAAAAAATAAAGCTCATGTCCAAGCCAATCCCTCATACAGGCTTCCAATCCCTCATACAGGCTTTTCCAGACTTCAGAATTGCCTGCTTTACAGTGGAATCAGTCCAGTGGATGATTCAAAATGAAGATGGTATGGACAACTGGAGAGCTTGTGCCTTAAATTAATAGTTAAATATTATAGATACATCCAGAGAGGACCAGCTGAAAATATTGATTTTTATCTCATTGATTACTTTTTTTTAACATACATATATATAATATATGACTCTCCTAACCCGTGGTGTAATGACAATACTCAAGCAGATGTTCATCTCAAGTAATATGGTTGAAGTATTAATTTGGCAACCATGATTTATCATAGAACCTCATGCCCTAATCATTTTAGTCATGAATGTTACAACATAAACATGACAAGTATTTTTAATCATTATTTTACAGCATCATCAAATTGAGAAAGTTGTGCACCTGTGACACAAAATGAAAATCTCTAAATGAAATCATTCATGTGCTTCATATAGTCAGCATTTCACTTAAGTCCTCATTAACCATTGAAAAGAAAAAAGGATGCCTGATTTGTCTGGATGTTAAATGGCTGAAGTGTGAAAAACTATCCTGAATAACATTCAGTGCCATGTCATTGTGGCTATATCTCTCCCCGTGTGTGCCAAGATTCAGCAGCTGTGGGTGCATCTAAAGATAAGCACATGGTATTTAGCAGCTTTTCACCCCCAAAACAACTATCCCATATGACTTACTAGAAAAATGTAGGAAGAGGAGAGTAACCAGTGTGAGTCCTTCAGACTGGTTATTAACAGCTCATATGAGCTGATGCAGCCCAAGCACATCTGACTAAACAGCAATTAGTCCAGACAAAAAAGCTGACCTTACCTTGACATGAGGTAAGAACAGTAAGGCACCTATCAAATAGCTCTTTATGAGCCAGCTGTAGCTGGAATATAGTACATCTACTATCCAGATTACCCCAATGTCTCATTAACTTACACTGTAGGTTTATCAAATAAAATTGTTTGTCTGAGAATTGAAAGGACCTTTTATTGTTACTTTGATAATTTTCATAGAATTTCAATAATGAACTTTAGTCATTCAAATTCTGATTCCCATTTTATTAGATTATCTCATACAATTCTCTTGTTTTGTTTACTCCCTGCAATAAACCCTGTATTTATTCATTAGCCTAGGGGAAAAGATTTTCAACTTACTAGGAATTTCCTGTAATTACACTTACATTATTAAAAAAAAACCAAACCAACAAATGGAACTGATCAAGATCCAAAACATTCAGTTATTTACCTCACCCAGGAAAATGAGATTCTGTGGGTACTCCTTTGCTGAAAAAAGTAAAATTAAAACTTCCTCTAGTGTTTTCCAGCAGAATTCTACATTAACAGTTGTGCCTATTTTTTCAGTTTTTAACATACTTAAGGAAAGGTATATTTGTTCAAGAAAATACTAGCTGTATATGTTCCAGCTAAAATCTTTAAAAGTTCATTTAGTATTCCAGTACTGCACTGAAAAAAGAATAAGAGGGTAGATACGTTATTCCACATTGTTTTAAACACTTAAGAGGTGTTTGCACCTGGAATAGAGTGCTGAATAGCAAAGATCAAATTTTGTACCAATAAGCAAATGACTTAACAGAGATTTTGAACAAAAAGGGTATGAAAATACAAAAACACCAGATCCCAAAGAGTTACAGAGGGAAAAGAAATTTCTTAACTACCAATAGCAACTTTTCCCAGTCAGACAGATCAAATTTATTCAGTGAATTATTTGGGCTCTCTTATTCTTCTGCTTCTGAGCATAAGCATACTTATTACTGGAGAAAAGACAAAAGATTTATGAAGTATTGCATGCCTGTATAGTATCAAAGAATATTGACTAATGCATTACTTTAAATGTAAGTAAATATACATGGGGAGAAAAAGTAAGCAAATGTGATTCCAAACCATGATGGAATTTACTCTGCTTAATGAGCCCTTTATTTAAATAGTTTTGCCAGAAACATCTGGAAAATAACTTAGAGAAGAAAAGAAAGAAACAACAGTAATGTCCATCTGTCTCTGTGTTTCAATATTCAGCTTTTAGTTTTTGTTCCTTTTACTCTGGAACCACACTGCATTTAGAACTTGCATTAACCCGAACACCATTAGGTTTTCTATCTGATCATTTTTTGCCTAAGTCTAAAATCTTCTAATCTGAATCTCCTAGGATGCCAGAGTTATCATCTCATTAAAGACTAATTTGCCTTTTCAGCTAAAGAATCAGCTTCTTTCTGGCATTTTTATTTTAGTAAGTTGTTTCCATGTTGTTGAGTCATATCTTTCTGCAGAAAAATCCAGGAACACACTATATTATATAAAATTGGAACACAAACAGGGGTGGTATTTTAAGAACATTTATTTCTTAAGTCTAAATTTTATGAAAAATTAGGTCATCTGGTCTCTTCAAAAATATCGAAACTACTTACTTTTCATTAGAGAAGAAACTAAAGGCACAAGAAAGTGAATCTATAAAGTTACCACTCCATTTCTAGCAAAACAGAAGAGTAATTATCCCTGACTCATATTGGTTATTTTTAATGAGTGGAGTACTTTAGAAGCACAAAAAGTTCAGCAACTCTTCGTTTCTTACCAGTAGAAAAAGAATTAAATCTCTGATTTAATATTTGGCAAAGATAATGGCACACATACAAAAATGACCTAATGCAAGGAACTCTCTTAAAGGTACTAACAATCTACTAGTAACTTAAAAAATAAGTAACTTCCATGGTTTTAAACAGACAAATAGAAAAAAAAGAAACCAAAAAAAACCCAAAGAAAGGTGGTGACACACCTTTAAATACTTAGCTCTTCCAACATACACAGAACCAAGGAGTACTTGGACAGTGCCAAGTCCGTGTTGCAGCTGATGAGCATCTGTCAACCATAACTTGAGACTCTGCAGGAAACACCACTTTGTTCTATCCAGTGCTTGCATGGCCTCATAGAAAACACAGATCTACAGATCTTTCCTCAACAGTCGAAAATAAACAACTCTGAATAACAAAGTAAATATAACTTGGAACTTCACTAAAAAAGCCTAGCAGCAATGTCAGCAAGTCTTGCAGGGACCTTGACTACTTCAGAGGTGTTACTGGATCTAGAATGCACGTGAAGTTGTGTACTAGTACATTTATTCCTTTACAGCTCGGTGTGTCAGGTACTGCATTCAGCTGTTTTAATCTGCCACAGCTGTTGTCCACCCAGGCCTTTCTTCTGAAGTGGCTGAATGATTTGTAGGCTCCATTTTCCAGAAAATGTTAGAGTACCTAGCCAAACAGCAGTTTTCCTTGGCTGTTAACATGAGCTCTCCATGGATGTGTGCTGCCTGTTTTATTGGCAGATGTGGAAAAATATAATTGGCTTATTATACCTACTTGTTTGAAACCACTTTAAAACACATCAGGCCACAGACACATCACATTAGCAGAGAAACTACTCTCATTTTTTTCTGTTCAATTTTCTGTCTCTTCTTCGGCCCTTAAAGTAGAGCAGGTGCAGACAGGAATCCAGAGGAAAGAGACCTGACTCATAGGGTATGACTCCCTTCCAGTACACATACTCTGGGCAGGTCTGATCTGTAGTATGCCAAGTCTTGTTACTGGAGCATCACATCTTTAATAGATTCTATATACTTGGGATTTTCATCTAAACAGCATCTGGACTGAGAGTCCACACCTCATCATTTTGTGACAGTTCTCCAGGACCCACATGCATGCTTTTCTGAACATTTTTGTATTCAAGGCTTGGCCCTGGTGTTGGAGCTTTTACTGAGTGCCTCATCCCTCCAATTGAAAACAGGGGCTGAGGATGTCTTTTGCAGACCAACTCATGCTCACAAACCTTATTTATCTTTGCAAGGTGTCATCGTAAGCAGTAGCTCTGGCAACAAAAGTCTGGATGTTTTTCATTTGTCTTTTTAATTAAACTAAAATGCATAAAATCTCTGTCAGCATGTTCTACTGCTCTTTCGTCAAATGCTCTAGTGTGTGACTACAACTACTCATTCCTTGCCAGTTTGTACTTTCAAATAACAAATTTGTAAACAGAAAAAATTGGTGTGATACGATTTTCAGGATAGATATTACTTGACCGGATATCTTTCACAAAGGCACTAAAACTTCCACTAGCTACAAATATTGTGAAGGGTGATCTCAACATAAATGGTACTAAGTAGATTTTTGAGATTAGTCATATACTTCAAAATGCTTTATAAAAGATATATTTTGATTAAACCCAAGGGTGGATTAACCAACCTTTTTCAACTGCCAGCAGCATCCTGGGCTGCAGGAGCACTGGAAGCAGGTCAAGGGAAGTGATTCTTTCCTCACCTCAGCTCTGGTGAGACACTGCTGCAGTACTGCATGCACTTCTAGGCTCCCCAGTACGAGAGAGACAAAGACAGGGCACACTGAAGCAAATCCATGAAAGGGGCACCAAGATGCACAAGGGACTTCCATACAACGAGAGGCTGTGTAAACTGCAACTGCTCAGCCTGGAGAAGAGATGTCTCAGGGGAATCTTATCCAAGTGTATAAAAACACCTGATGTGTGAAGAAGACAGAGCCATACTCTTTTCAGTGGCAGCAATGACAGGAGACAATGGGTACAACTTAAAACACAGGACACAAACCGGCCATGCAACCAGAGCAACAACAAATGTTCCTTAGCTGCCCCCCAAGATGAGAACTAGAAGACTTAACCAACCTCAAGTGTAAGTATACCAACTCATGCAGCCTGGGGAAAATCAGAAGGAAACAGAGCTCCATCCTCAGTCAGAAAGCCATGATATCATAGGAATAACTGAAAAATGGTGGGACAACTCACATGACTGGAAGATACTGATGGATGGCTATAGGCTGTTTCATAAAGATAAGACAGGGAAGAAGAGAGGGAGGAGTCATACTATGTTAAAGAGAACATTGAATGTATGGAACTCAACTGCAGCAATTGTCAAAGTCCTACTAAATGCCTCTGGGTCAAGATCAGAGGGGTCGTTCCCAAGGGGGATCTTACAGTAGGCATCTGCTGCCAAACTCCTAAACAAGGTGATAAGGCCAACAAAGCAATATTTGGACCACTTAAGCAAGCTTCAAGTCAACAGAACTTGGTTCTTATGTGTGACAACTACTTAGACATGTATTGGAAGAACAACACAGCAACTCACACGTCATCCGTTAAGTTCCTGGAATGCTTTGAGGACTGCTCCCCCATATGAATGTTAGATGTGCCAACCAGGAAACAGGCACTGATGGACTTGCTGCTTACAAACCAAGAAAAGCTGCTTTGCTTGGTTAGTAATAGACTTGGCTGCAGTCACCACAATATGGTGGAGTCTGGGATATTGCTGAGCACACTGAGTGCTAGTACTGAGACAAAGATCATAGATTTTAGAAGAGCAAATTCAGGTCACTCAGAGCTCAGTTGGGATGAACTGCATGGAAAGCTCCCATGAAGGAAAAAAAAGCTAGTGAGTGCTGGGAGTTTTTAAAGAACGCTCTCCTGGAAACACAGAACCAGTTCACCCTGTTTGAAGTTAAGGAAAGCAGCCAGAGCAAGAGTTGCTCTTGGCTTCCTTGTGAGTTTTTAATTCTGCACAAAAAAACAAAAGAGAAGCATGCCAGAGATGAAAAAGCAGACAAATACCTGAAGAGAACTATAGGTGCATTGCCAGGGTATGCAGAAATGCAATTAGAAAAGCAAACCATCACCTTGTACTGAAATTGGCCAAAGATGTAAAAGTTATGAGAAAGAGTTCTTCAGGTACATAAACAACAGGCAGAAACAGAGGGAAAGTATTAGCCTGCTATTAAGCAGGAGACCTGAAGTTAGCAACGATGCTCATAAGGCAGAGGTCCCTGCTGAGTCCCAGGCCTGGTAGAAAAAATCCAGTCTGATATAAACATAGATCCAACATTAGTAAAGCAAGAGTTGGTATGTGAACTATTACAGGAGCTTGACCCAAAAAAATCAATTGACTCTGATATTATCCACCCAAGTGTAGTACAGACAGCTGGCTGAAGTCATTGAGAAGCCACTTGCCACAATCTTTGAGAAGAGGACTTCCCAAGAGCCTGGAAGAAAGCTAACGTCACCCCAACCTACAAGAAGGGTTTAAAGCCTTTGACAATATTTCTTGCTGTATTCTGATCGAGAAACTGGTTGCCATTGGCCTCGATGGGCACATCCTCTGCTGGGTGAGAAACTGGCTGGATGGCTGGACCCAGAGGGTGGTGGTAAATGTAGGTGAATTCAGCTAGAAACCAGTCACGAGTGGTGTTCCCCAGGGTTCAGTGTTGGGTCCAGTCCTGTTCAATAGATTTACCAACGATCGGGATGAAGGGATCGAGTGCACCCTTAGCAAGTTTGCAGATGACACCAAGCTGGGTGCAAGTGTTGATCTGCTTGAAAGAAAGGAGGTTCTGCAGAGGGATCTGGACAGGCTGGATCAATGGGCTGAGACCAACGGGATGAGGTTCAAAAAGACCAAGTGCTGAGTCCCGCACCTAGGACACAACAACCCCATGTAGTGTTACAGGCCTGGGAAAGAGTGGATGGAGAACTGCCTGGAGGAGAAGGACCTGGGGGCATTGGTTGACAGCCAGCTGAACATGAGCTAACAGTGTGCCCAGGTGGCCAAGAAAGCCAACGGCATCTTGGCCTGTATCAAAAACAGTGTGCCCAGCAGGACCAGGAAAGTGGTTGTGCCCCTGTACTCAGCACTGGTGAGGCCACACCTCGAGTACTGTGTTCTATTCTGGGTCCCTTGCTACAAGTAGGACGTTGAGGTGTTGGAGCACGTCCAAAGAAGGGTAATGAGGCTGGTGAAGACGATGGAGAACAAGTCCTCTGAGGAGCAGCTGAGGGAACTGTGGTTGTTTAGCCTGGAGAAGAGAGGCTGAGGGGGAACCTCATCACTGTCTAAAACTGCCTGACATGAGGTTGTGGTAAGGTGGGTGTTGGTCTCTTTTCACAAGTGACAGGTGATAGGATGAGAGGAAACTGTCATAAGTTGTGCCAGGGGAGGTTCAGACCAGGTATTAGGAAAAAATTCTTCACTGAAAGGGTGGTCAGGCACTGGAACAGCTGCCTAGGGAGGCGGTTGAGTCACCATTCCTGGAGGTGTTTAAAAGGCGGGTAGATGAGATTCCTAGGGACATGGTTTAGTAAGGAGACAGGTATGGTTGGACCTGATAATCTCAGAGGTATTTTCCAACCACATGATTCTATGATTCTATGAAAGGAGGATCCTGGAAATTGTAGGCCCATAAATCTTACTTCACTCCCTGGAAAAGTTATAAAACATATCCATCCTTTCACAAGTCAAACGAAGCATGTGACTGGGAAAAGACAGCATGGATTCGAGAAGAGCAATTCATTGTTGACAGGCCTAATTGCCTTCTACGAAAAAATAATCTGCTCAACTGATGTGGGGTGAGCAGTGGACATGGTCTACGTGGATTTCTTCAAGTTTTCTGGCATGGCTTGCCACAGCCTCATCCTAGAGGAATGGACAAGTTACAATCTAGAGAAGTGGTCTGCTCAGTGGGTGGGAAACTGGCTGACAGGCTGCACCCAGAGGATAGTGAGAAATCTGTCATTTTCAAACTGGCAACCTGTCACAGGTGGGGTCCCAGGGATTGATATTGAGCCTAATGCTGTTTAATACCTTTATAAGTGGTCTGGGTGATGGGATCAAGGGTATCCTGGTGATGTTTGCCCATGATACCAAACTGAGTGAGGAAGCAGACATTTTGGAAGGGAGAGCCACCCTGCAGGATGACCTGGGTGGGCTGAAAGAGTGGGCTAACAAGAACCTTATGAAGTTCAACAAAGACAATTGTATGGTCTTGCACCATGGAAAACATAATCCAAAACACAACACAGGCCCAAAACCACCAAGCTGGGGAGTGGCTCTCTGGAAAGGGACCTGGGGATCCTGGTAGACACCAAGTTCCATATGAATGAACAGTGAGCCAACAGGATGCTGGGCTGCATCAGCAGCATCAGCAGCAGAGACAAGATGTCATTATTCCATTCTATTCATCACTTGTCAGGCCACACCTGTAATACTGTGTTCAGTTTTGGTCCCTGCTATGCAAAACCAGATGTGGACAGGCTGGAGAGGGTCCACAGAAGGAACAAAGAGGTGGTCAAAGGACTGGGTAGCCTGCCATATAAGGAAAGACTCAGAGAACTGGGTTTGTTCAGCCTGGAGAAAAGGAGGCTTAGGGGAGACTTTATCACCATGTTCGACTATTTAAAGTGTGGTTACAAGGAGGATGGAGACTCTCATTTACAGGGAGTCAAATGGAAAAGATAAGGGGTAGTGCGTGGGTACAAGTTATTCCTGGGGAGACTCTCATTAGACACAACGAAACAATTTTACTCAATGAGAACAATCAATCATTGGGATATTGTCTTCAGGGAAGCCGCAGATTTTCCAACACTGGACAGTTCTAAGATTCAGTGGAACACTGTGCTGGGCCGTCTTGTCTAGACCAGATGATCCTTGGACCAGGATCCTTGAGTTCACTTCCAATCTGGTGTTCTAGGATTCTGACATTCTATGAATATCCATTATTTCAGTATTCTCACCAAATTTGACTTGAGCTTAAATCTTCACAATATATTTGCTAGCAATCAACCCCAAATGCATCTGGTTTGGCATAGATGTTGTACGACTACCACTTATAGCATTTTCTGCCTTGCATTTAATGCCATTTATTAAGTCATTTTGCTTACAAGGATTTAGTCAATTTAGATTTCTGTTCAGTATGTATTCTTCATGCTACCTAGAAACTGAATATTAAGACTTAATTTGTCAAATTATTTTTATTAATGTCTATTGATTATCTTTCAACAGAATACTGTACCCTTTGAGAACATTGCCTAAGGAGCCAAGTGTCCTGATTAAGTGATATTTCCTATTTAAAAATCTGCTCTGTAATGATACCACATAAAACACTGCTGTAACACTACAGTGAAACTATAGGCTATAGTCTTCAGAACATAATACTGACCGATGCCCTTAACGTACTGAACATCCAGGTCCTACAGCCTTACTAAGAGGAAATTCAGTAGTCTATACTCAGACTGAAATTTCTAATCATAAGGAAAGCAATACAAGAGTGCACTTCAAATAGTTTAGCAAATACCTTGAGGATATTTCCCTCTAAAACAAAATAAACAATAACTGGAACAATAACAGAAAATCAGCTTCATTTAAAGCAGGTGCCCTGCTGATAGGGTTCCACTTAACAACTTCCTTCATTCCTCATTAGTGGAAACCTGGACATTATTAAGACCTCTGCAGCAATAAGCTCTTGCTGAAGAAAACCAGAAGTTTTTCTCCTTCTCCACAAGGAAAGAAACCAAGACAGCATCCAAACAGGCATCATAGATAAACCCCAGCAGGGAAGAACTTGTCTTCTACCCACCTTTTCCCACTCCACCTCACTTTTTCCTACCCCACCTCACTCTTTTCCCAGAAGAGGCCAACCTCCGGCCATGAAACCTGGTTATGCTCCCTACATTCAAATAAACACGGGCCCAACTCATCATTCTACTGTTTCACTTTTATACCTACGGAACCATTGAAATGATCTTTAACAGCAAAAATTTGAACAGAGACTCTTTTCCATTGCAGTTTTTCCAAATAATAAATCAGTATCCAGAGCAAAGCATAATGACACTTTACTGAACTTACAGCCATATAATAAAACGTCCCTGTTGCCAATAAGAAACACAACGAATATGAAGTTTAGTTAGATACTGTCATTATAGCTATACTTAGTTTGGGTGACACTGTACTTACAGCAGTAACAGTAGATGCTGAAATCTGAAGTCCACATTCTATTTCCCATATCCTGGGCAACCTGCACTGAGTACTGTATTGGGCTAAGGAAAGCACTGCCAATAGGCTAAGAGATGTGATTATTAAAATCATTAAGGGATTGGACTTATGAAGAACATCTAGGCATGCTGGGACTACTATGCAATGTGATGCAGCAATTCCACAACCACTTATTAATCACTTGGCAGAATGAAGATGTAATGGGAAACTGGCATCTCTTTTTTCACTTTCAGCTCTATTCCCTTCTCTCAGCCACTATGCTGTACCAAGTTAGACTCGTTTCCTGTATTATGTGTATAAAGTCATTAACTTGCCTTGCCACTCTTCTAAAATGTATAGTCGTTTTTACAATGGTTTTCAATAATGACTTCCTCTCGGTGAGTATTGAGAGCTGACACAAACGCTAAGGACACTTTGCAAAAGCCTTACCAACAGCCTATTTGAGTGCTCATGGCTCCTTTACCCTCCATGTCATTGTATATCATCTATTTTTCTGCTTAAACTAAACATGTTCACCAGCTTATCTTCTCAGACAGCTATCAAATTTCAGATTCATAAAACCAAAACTGAATAGTTTTAAGTTGCTCATTTTTCCAAAGTGAACAACATGGTCACTTATGGTACACACCAGGATAGCTTTATGGCATACTAAACTTAGCTGGTTTTATTTTAACTTTCATCTTCAGTCATGTATTTCTCTCCCTGTTTTTCCCTATGCACACATCAAACAAAACAGGAATAATTTCAATTAAAATATTCTCCCAGTATTATTTTAATATATATAGCCACACTATCATTGCTCCCCTTACACAGAGTTCGAGACTAAGCTACTTCCCGTTCATCAGCTACTCATGTTGATGAGGATCCACATTAACAGTTTTCCTGAAAAGGATGTATTAATGACTTCTAATAATTGTATGTAACAGTGTAGTTTATTATATTTGTGTAATTTACAAGGCTTCCGAGAATTACTTGTGAATCATTTAAATGACTCCACATCTGTCAGCTTGTCTGTAATACATTTCAACACTGAAGTGAACTATATGCAAATTTTTTTCAATCCAGTTAAGATTCATGTTTCCAAAGATATAGTTAGGAGTCTACTAAAGAGGTAATTCAGGTTATAGTGTCCTTCTTATCTTTGGAAAACATTCTGCTCTTTGGGAAGCTTGATGTAATTACCTTTCGCTTTTATCTGTTTAGCTAAATCCTTTTCTACCTCACTGGAAGATGTGCTGTACTGAGAAGAATCACAATGTACTTTTTCCTGCTTGCCTCTATCTTATTTTCTACTAGTTTATCAAATATTCAGAATCTGCTAGAACACACACAGAGCACTGGAATGACCTGGATGCATAAACAGGGTGATATTATAGGTCTACCACCTACTATTAACTCTTTTAGCATGATTATGTATAGCACTTAGTATAAGAAAACATAGGAAATAAGGCAGGGTTACCATTATAGAAAAAGTAGGATCAGAATCAAATTAGTAATTTACAGTATATAAGCATTTTACAAAAAAATTTTGTTTTGGGTACACTCAGCACTATAGGATCAGAAAATAGTGGAAAGGTATGGCAGAGGGCTTAGGATTTTCCATGCATAAATTTAGAAAGCACCAGCAAAAACGAAACTTCTTAGACTGAAATAAGGTGGTATGATCACGTAGGGTTATTTTACATCTTAGTTTTTTAAAGATAATAATAGGAGCTAAATTATTAAGTACCTGAACTATTCATACAGCTCCCAAACTGTCTTTAACCTTTGTTGATTGACTTAGGTAAGACTTTTTGCCTAAATATCTAATCTTCCTGCCTTTATGTACTTCTATGTATCTATCTTTTTTCTTGTACATGAATTAGTAACTTTCTACTTGTATGGCACTTTTCCACGTGATTAGTAAAATCACTGCTATCTTTGACTGTGAAATCCTCCTGTCTGAGCTATGTTCCTTGAATATTTGTGACTTTCAAGCTAGCGCCCAGAGATGAACAGTATATTGTCACCAGGACTGAATAAAGTCTAATAGCGGAATATCTAATGAGAGAGCCATACAGAACACTCAATTGCTTTTAAAATTTGCTGTATAGCAAATATGGGCTCTTCTCTGAGTTGTTTTATTCACCCACTCTCCTCTTTTCTTCTTACCCAGTGTCTTCTGACATCTTCTATGCCTAATTTTGAAACAGCTTAAGTGTTTTCAACTACACAGGAAATTTTCAAGAAGACTTTTTGAGATGCTAAGGATTAAGAGAATGGCTTTGGGGGAATAACTCATTAAAAAGCCAAAGAAAAGTAACTTTTGTTAGTATTCCATTACTAATCTTACATCTGCTATTAAACACTCTTGGTAAAAGTGATCACATGGTGTCTGCACTCCTGGCGTCCTTACAGGCCCACCTTTCAACTGATTATTTTACTTGAAACACTCCAGTATTTAAATTAATGGAGCCTAATTGACTAATAGCTTATACTATTTATCATAATTTTCATAGGAAAAATCAAAATATTGTATTGAAAAACATTTTTTGCAGTGGTTTCTATGACTCTATGTAGAGGAATATAAGCCTCAGACAGCCTTTACTAAAAAGTAAAAGATTATTTTAGAAATTATTTTTAAAGTTTTCAAAAAGCAATCACTAGTCTCTGAATCCATATATGTAGCACAACCTACCTGACAAACTCTAAAACATTCTGGATATTAGACAATACAGGAAAATTAATAAGTCTTTTACTTAACTAGTGTTGTCCAGTAGATAGTCCCTCTGGATTGTAAACTAAAAATGTAGTATACTGCTTGCATAAGCACTGTTATTACCATATACTCTCAAGTTCTCTATTTGCTCATGCTTTACTCTGTTGTCCAAACTGAAATTTTGTCAATGTGTTTGAAGAATTTAGTTAAGTATATAGGTATTTTTAAAGCCCTGTTAATATTTAGTTGTAAATTACAGTGGCAATTATCACAATATGCTTTTACCTCAGATTGACTGACAAACAGCACCCTCCTAATCATGCATAGTTTCCTGCCAATGAACGATGTTATAAATTCAGAAGTTTCCCACAGTAAACCTATGTCAAGGTCGTTTTATCGTAACATAATAAATAACTGTAGGATAAAGGGTCCTTTAAACATGCATAACAATGGTAACGAAAGGGATGGAAAACCAGACTCTGGGGTGGCATTTTCCTGCTTCTTGTGTAGATGCACCAAGGGAATAAGCAGTTTTGTATGCAGCTCTAATGTTAGAACATCTCATATGACATTTTACAGTCAGAAAATATGTGGTTGGTGTCTGACCAAAGTCATTCTCTTAGAGGAGTAGATCATTTGTTTGCAGAAAATTTATCTTTAGGGAAATCAAATTCAATCCAAATTCACTTAAAAGTGCACTGTGGAAACTTAAACTTCATTCCAGGAACAATGGTAACACCATTTTCAGAAAAGGAAAAAGTTCTGCTAGCCTTATCACACGATAGAGAGGGATTACCGAAACCTCAGACCAGTGTATTCAGATTGAGCCTGTGTAGCTAGTATTTATTCATTAAAAAATGAAAACAACACAGATTTAGGATGGTTGCAGTGTTAGAGAGGTGCTAAGTCTCGCTGTGACAGTTTCAACAAGACATCCGTAAAGGCAAAGCTGTTGGTGTTTCCTTTCTGCCTGAGTTTGCTGTCCTACAGTACAACTGGCAGAAGTAAAATGTGTGAGTGGTATTCAGCTGTCACAGACTGAGACATGTTAGTGCAACAGATTGATGAATCACAAACACAGACATACAAGATGAAATATTTGGAGGGTTATAAGGCTTTCAAATACTTTGGCTGTCAGGAGGAGAAATGTACACAGGGCATGCAAAACTTTCACATAATGGGTGTTGCCATAGAACCTATGTGTATTTCCTGGTACGAACAAAATAGGAGACACTGCCATCTCTTCTGTAAGTCAATGCTTTTCACAATCTTTTACCCTACTATTCTAACTCCCACAAATCCATGAAACAGAGAGGCAGAAAATCTACCTATTTAAAGAGTAGTGTCTATTTATTGTTCTGCTCTACCATGTGTACTTTTATACTTCAGGTTAATTTAAGAATTTGGTCAACTTGCAGCTCTTCTTTTCCACTGAAAATGATGGGATGGCCCATGACATAATGAGCTTTTAATCATCTTTTCCCTTTCACTTAGATTTTCTCCTTCAGTGTTCTTAAAATGGAGGCATGACCTGCTGCATGTTTTGGAGCTACCACTCATATTATGTTTACTCTGAGTGAAACATACGCCACTCAGTTTCAGTACATTTGACTCGCACTCTGTGCCCTCAAATAAGGATGAATTAGAATCTTCAGCTAGGTAATTTTTTGCAAACTCAAATAATTGACTACTATGCTTTATTCTCATTTCTCCTATACTGTTTCCGTAACTTCACTTGTTCAAGTAATTACTACTTACTCATGACCTAGGCAGAAATCAAGCTTTAAATGGTTGTTGACAAGTAGGATGTACAGAAATACCTAATTACATCAATCTTTGAGAAATGTTGGTCAATTTAAGTCACAACTACGATCTTTTCTCCTTATGTGTTAGAGCATGGAACTTTTCTGAGTGATTCCCTTGCCAGATACCGTTTTAACTGGCTGTTAATTTTGATATAGGTAACAATAATACAGGGATAAGGTTAAGAAATCAATAATGAACAATGCATTGTCTGTGGCACCATACAAAACACCAGGGACACAATCACTGGCTGGCCAGCCTTAGACTAATAAGATACTCAAATAACTATTCCAGCATTTAAAGTTTGCACTTACCAACCTCCACAACACTAGAGCAATCAGGGTCTGTGAAGCCTTCAGGGCACTCGCATGAGTAGAATTCATCATTCAGCCCCGACAGACAGATCCCACCATTTTTGCATGGGTTGGAGTCACACACATCCCCTGTGGGTTAAAGGAAAAAAAAAAGATTTTTGTATAAAACTTTCCAAGAGTTATGCACAGGCTCTGAGTATGGCAGATCACTGATAACCAAGAATAGAAAGAAATGACAACATCTGTGTCCTTTGAATACCTTTTGGCTAATTCCATTTTATATTTATTTAACAGCACATCTCTGTACTCCATAAAACAGAATCCTCTTAGACGTGCTGACAGCTATTCACTTGTAAAAGACAATGAAATCAAATAAAAAATAAATTTGTGCTATCTTCTTTTGAAGTATTTAGGACATATTCTTGAAAGGAATTTACCCAGGATTTAACCTCTCCAGGCTCCCTTCCACATAAAACTGAATGGTGGTTTCAATTCAGGCTATTGGCTTATCAGCTGGTTCATAAGCAAAGATTTGTGTCTATGGTTACATCATCATGTGCTTTGGAGTTATGCACTCTTGAATCTCTCAACAGCACAGACTGGATCCAGATCAAGCATTGGCACATAGCTGTATTTCTGCTTAACAGGGAGCACAGCATCTCGGTCTGCAGTGTGCTTCTATGTTGGTTTTATTTCAGTCACACAAATACTAATTTTAGGCAAACGCAGGATAAAGTTTAACACTACAGCCTATTGACATTTAACACTACAGCCTATTAAATTGCTTTGGACAATTTAATTCTAATGGTGAGTACATATCCAGTCAACGATTTTTGATGTGGAGTCCTATGACCAGAGCTGCTGTATGTTCACATTGTGCCCTGAGGGAGACTCTCATTATGATTTGCGACCCAACAATTCCAGGCAGAGATGGAGGCTAAATGACTTCAGAAGCCATAGCCCCTCAGTGCTCCCAGACAGTCCCCTCCACATCCCTAGCAACTTTGTAGAGTTCTCTCACAATTAATTTTGACTGCAGAATCAGAACATATCAGTTAGAAACAAAGCTATGCTATGCTATAAACCAGCTGTGCTTCAAAACTCCCTGGGACATAGGGTAAGCACTGGAAGAGCGGTAGCTTCAGTCTGTCCAAATAATGGTAAGTAAGTAGATTTTGCTTATCCTTCAACTGCTCTTCAGTGAAGACATTCTATTCCATTAGCAGCAAGGGGATCAACAGCAGAAAGACGTAAAGTCTGAAAGATATATCACAGGGCTGCTTCACATGCTCAGAACTCAAACATCTCTCCAGAATTACCAGTGTGTAACACACATTAGAGTGATCTCCTATCTAATATCATTTGAAACAGCCTTCAGGAAGAGATATTAAAGAGAAAACACAATGTCTGTTCAATTCCTGCAATTCATTAGTATTGGTACCCGTAAAGAACCCCACCTTATCACAGTTCTACAAACATACAGAAATAGAAGACTGTATCCTGTCCGCAATGAGCTAACAGGAAGCAATCCTGAAGAATGCCCTAGGCTTTGGGCAGCTTTAATAGAATATTTTTTTCTCAGATAATTAAATATACATTTCAATGCCTTTTTTTTATCTCAAGCTTCATCTTATAAGATAGACCAGTGCTCTCTATTGCACAATAGTCTTTAGAAATATGAATAATTTGTGCCGTACAGGTTTGTGTAGCAAAATTTTTGCAAATGCATCTTAAAACAACATCTGTAGATAGGTAATTATGAAAAAATAAGTACTTTCTTTTGTGTGCTTTTTTAAATTGAAAAGTTGCCAGTCTTTTGGCATGTGGTTGTAAAGAGTTACAGAAATGCACTTGCTTATGTCAGTAGTATTAATATTATAATATGTTTTGGACTATAGCGGTGGCAAGGGAAATCAAAATGTTTTCAATGCCTTTCTGGCATCAGATTACTGTCTGTTGTGAGAATTCCAATCTAACAATCACTTAAAAAACTTAACTGATATACAAAATCACCTTTATGAATGCTGTGCATCAGCTTCAAATATCTCTAGTTGTGGATTAGTTTGCCGTATTATTTTTAATTTTATTTAATTTTAAGCTGTCAGTAGGTTGCCTTTAAGACACGGAGAATTGTCACGTCTATATCCTTGATATTAACAGTTTTGGCTTGAAGATTTTTCAGCTGATGGAGAAGCAGATCTATCTGAAAAGAGTCAGCAATATAGGACATTATCTGTGTAATGACCAGATACTATCTGTCTTCCTAACTGAATCTAAGCAAGTCAAGTCTTCTCATTTTCAGTGCTTGCTGCTTTACTGAGGTAGTTGAGGGTGCTGTTGTTTTATTTCATGGGGTTTAGGCATGTGGTTGTGAAAAAGCAACTATTATCAACTGAAAACTCTGACAACTTTATTTCCATACCTTTAATTAAAATACATTAAATAGCATCTGGAGCAGAGGGAAAATCTTTACGTTGAACAACAATGGTTAAAATAATACCACAACATAATGACGATGAATTCAGAGAAATGCACAAGTACAGTTATAAATGAGAAATAATTCTACTTAAAACTAAATACTAGGCTGTGTAGATTTGCATATTAAAATTAGTAAAACTCACTAAAAATATTAGCATCTTTATTTATGACTTAGTGCCTGTGAAATCATGCAGAACAAGAGAAATATCAACTTTGAATCAACACTATTCCCCCCAAATTTACATTTTGTGCCTCTTGAGAGACCATTCATGTTGAAATATTGAAATCTTATTTGTTACACATATTACTCAGTTTGATGAACAGAATTCCATTTTAGAGGCTCAGTGTTTTATTTAGAAAAGCTTATAGAGGGGCACTTTGTCTCAACATAATTGATTAAGGGATTTGTTATCATTAAAATACTTTAATTATGACACAACTTTCAGCACAATAGTAGTTTTAGAATTTAAGTTTAGAGTTAAGATGAATGGAAGAGTAAAATAAACTCAAAGAAAGAATTATATGCTTTACAGTAACTCTTATAGAACTGTGCTCTGTGCTGCTGAATTTTCATAGTCATGGGTAATATGACATTTCTGCAACAGATTGAAATCTGGGAGATTTCTATAAATTAAACAGAGTCAAAGAGGAACTCCATTATTTAAAAGAAATAACCAAAAGGCAATTAATATTGTACTTTTACTAAAATGGTTTGTAAAGGGCCCATTAAGTGTCAAATAAAAACAATAATTCACGTTTTTCTTTATTATGTCTGACTAACCCTGCACTTCTCATCACGTGGCTACTCAAGCATGAAAGTATGTGTCAAGACTGTGTATATAAAATATGCACTACAACTATTACTGCCTTTACTTCATCCTTGGGAAAATCTTGGTAATACCTCACTTAATCAACCTATTGAGATTAGTTCGAGGATTTGTAAAACAGAATCAGCAAAGGATGTGTTCACATGCTCCCACCCAAACCAGCCAGAACCCAGAACTACTTTTAATTTACCTTTTTAGGGGCCTCTTGCTTTGAAGTGATGTAGCTTACAACATATACGTAAAATACAGATTCATAGAATCATACAATGGTTTGGGTTGGAAGGGACCTTAAAGACCACCTAGTTCCAACCCCCCATATATAAGTATATACACATACATATTTCCTCCTTTTGCACAATATCATGAATGGAAGAGTAAAGGAGAAATGTAATCCAGATTATTTCAGACCATACTGTGCTGAAGAGCAGATAAACTATTTACATGATTACAGGATACTAAATTTGTGGGATATTTTTTTCTTCTTATTTTTCCTCACATCTTTAGTTTCTTCAGATCATTCTTAAGTCAAGTACGTCTTTGAGTGAACTGTCCATTCTCTCTTCAGAAAATATAGTTGGTTAAAAGAAATAAAGGCAAGACAAAAAGAAAACCTTAGGGTGGAGATGCACACATACACAAAATCAAAATTTTAATTAAGTACTGTCCCTACTTCTCCAAACTAAAAAAATATACAGAGAGGATGACTCAAATAAAATGGTGATATATGTGCTTTCTAATAACAGTTAGGCTTTTTTTAAAGACTATGACAGCATTTGTCAATAGTCAATAACTCTACCAGCAAATCTGCAACTCTTTTATTAAAAGGCCTTGCAGAGGACCTGTTCTGCAAGACCACCACGCTCTCTAACATACATTCACATAACCACTCTTACATCATATCCTTTTCAACAACATCATGAATGCGCAACTATTGTTTATTTCCACAAGCAGGTAATAGTGGGGAGAAGGGCAAAAGTTTTAAATCTTTTCCTTGTAAAAATTTACACTTTTATATAGCATATTTCTTGATCCTATTTAACCCCATAAAATGTTATGTGATTCTTTACTGGAGAGTACAATACTTTGCTTGACAGCAAAGGACAACCTGAAAAAAGGAACTCAACTGCTGTGTATAAATAATGCAGCATACTATGATGGTAACCATCAGTCCATCAATCCTTGTCAAGAATAGAAATTCACAGAGGTTACAAAAACAATTTTTGTGATACGAAAGCTAAAGCAGATGCAAAAGTACCATTCAGAAGAACCTCCTGCATGCATTTCTTCGTAAAACACTGTTGTAAAAGCACACAGACCAGACAGCTACCATTATTATATGCAAATCAATTCACAGTTCACTAATGTTTGTCAATGAAAAAAAGAAAAAGAATTATTTACTCCAACTTAAAACCATTTACACTTTAACATGATAGTTCTTGGGATAGGAATACCTATCAAAAGCTAAGGTACAGTATCGTGACTTAGTCATGGGAGAATAATTTCAGTCCCTAAGCACGAGATCATTAGCCTGAAATGAACACAGTTTTCTTCAGCTATCTTGTAACATCTATGATGATAACTGTTACAATTTCTGGGAGAAGTCTTATTGTAAGAAACATCTGCTTGAGACAATGAAATGATGACAAAGAAAGAAAGATGTCTTCAAAAAAATCACATGGACTCACAAAATTTCAAAACAACACAGAAAAAAGTGATAGAAAAAGATGTCTTACATGTTTGGGTCTATTTTCTTCTATAATTTAAGAACTAAGCATATTCTATGAAGTAGGAAGTGTCCATGGAAAAATTCAACCCTATTTATTCTTTTGTATAATAAGCATTAATTATAACTATGAATGTAATAAGTATGCAATGGATATTGATGTAGTGAAATTTACAGAAACTGACACTGAGGTAAACATAGTGATACTGTAGGAGTTCAAGAAGGTGATGACGCTCACTGAAACAAAGTGAAGACAAAAATCTACAGGTAAACAGTTGCAAACATAATGACGTAAGAGTTCAGGGTGCTAGCCATGCAAGTTGTTAGGGAGGTACAACACTTTACTGGTGTCGTATATAGTAGGTGTTCTGTAGCTCAAGCATTTGGTTTTAATCGTTGATGTGAAGAGATGGATGATCATTCCTACTTGAATCTGGAAATTGATACACGAAATATGGTTTATTTTAAAAGTGCTCTCCAAAGAAATAAAATTAATAGCTATTCCCTTTCATGAGAATAAAACCTGTTACAAAGAAGAAATCCCCAGTTAGCACCAAAGAATAAACAACACAGAAAAATGTGTATCAATAGAGATTTAGTCTAGGGACAGTAAAAATGAGCCTCAGTTCTGAAGCCCAGAAGAGCAATTAAACTTCAGAAGAAGACTGAGAAAATACTTACTACCAGTAGCAGTTTTACGATAAAATCAGTTTTTAGAAAAAGAGCTTTAACAGTTTTCTGATTTATATAATCATTGCAACAGTATTCAACTTCAAATCTATTTCTCCACAGCTGAACCACTACTGAGAAGCAGAACAGTAAATCATATTGAAGATACACCTGTGTAAAGATGCAAAATGTGAACACGAATACAGATGATCCCTGCAGTACTTTTATGAAATCTGTAAGTTGTTCTTTCAGATTTAATGGTGCAGTAGCAAATTTGTTTTACCTAAGGTGAAACAATAGTTGATTAATTAACTTGTATGGCATATAATTTGACAGGAAATTGAAACATAAAGCTTCTTGATACCAATAGATTCTCTGCCTCGTTCTGATTGTTTTCTAGCATGGTTTGCTTACTATACAGGTAGAAAGTTCAGCTAAATTTCGAATTAGAATACTCATGGAAGGCTGCTTATGTAGTTTTAGAAAATTAGTAAAATAATGTCATCAACTCTAAATGACCACATATTAATTGGATGGGAAGACTTACAGAATGTAAATCTCAGAATAATAAATTCATGATTCTTATAACAGGTTTCATTAAAACTGAGGTAGTTGCTGCTTCTTCCGAAAGCATCTGGGATCAAGAGACACTATGAGTTGAACAAGCTGTAGCTTACAGTTGTGGAGGAGAACTGCAACATACTTGCGTAAACCAGGTGTAAACATTTCTTTAAATTTAATTTTTTCCAGTCTACTATCTGAGGAAATGAACCAGCTGATTTTGAAAGATTTTTGAGAGAGTATTGTGAAAAGAAAATCAGATTATTCTAAGCAGAGAATTCTCAATCGAGCACCACTCTGGGACTGGACTGAAGCATTAATCCTGAGTGAAGATGAAGTGCTGATTTAAGCTCTGAATTAAGTCAAATAATACAATACTGTAAAAGTGTGTCTCTACTTTAAGGGTTAGAATAGAGCCATGAAGTAATGTCTGTGGAGATTAATTTCTATCATAATAAATCCCCTTCTGCCTTAAAAAAGTATAACCTCTTCCTTTTCTAAAGGTCTCCAGTGTGAGCTACTTTATTCGTTTGAAAGAACAGTAGGTCACTGCACTTCAGCCTGCTGTGTTACAAACTTCTTAAGCATCTGATGTTTGACAATATGAAATACAAGTAGAAACAGTAAACAGCTTAAAAAGTAAACTCTTCTCTCTTTCATATAAGTTGCACGAAGTTCATTTCTATGCCAACTGGCTCTGCTGGGAAAAAGATGAACTATTCCTGTCATTTCAAATCTTTACTAGTAAAAAATGGATCAAAAGTGATTAAAGGAGGAATATGGTTATATAATGCACTTCTCAATATTTTTACAACTTGTGGAAATTTTTTCATGCACATATCTTCACGAGGATCTAGAGAAAACTGTCATCAGTTGAGACACTGTTTCATCAAAGGAAAACAGATAAATTCCCTCAAACTGATCAGCTGATGGTACTAGTGGCACATAATCCCTAGCACTCAACCTCAGCTAACAGCAATGATGTTTCCTACACAATCAGGGAAACAGCTGATAAACGCCTTTAATGAGGATGCTCTAATCCCTGTCAACACATCTTTCCACATCTTTTCTCTCTGCATGCTCAACACAACAGAGAAAAATCACCTAAGCACTCCTTGCACATATTCATTTGATTTCAGCTCTCATGCAGGACAGCCGCATTTACACAATTATTTGCCACTTGCTAACACTCAACGGGAACCAACCTGTATTTCTGCACTTGTTGAGATCTCTGGTGCAAGAGAGGGTTATGAAAAGGGAAATAAGAGCTTAAATTGAGACTTAGGCACTTAGGCTAAACTGTCTCTCCATTAAGTTGTTTTCTTCAATTAAAAAGTTCAGATACGTATCAGTCATGAATCATAGAATCATCTGGGTTGAAAGAGACCTCCAAGATCATCAAGTCCAATCCTTAATCCAACACTATCATGATTACTAGATCATGGCACTAAATGCCACATCCAGTTTTATTTTAAAAACCTCCAGGGATGGTGAATCCACCACCTCTTTGGGCAGGCCATTCCAATGCCTGATTACTCGTTCTGTGAAGAACATTTTTCTGATATCCAGCCTAAACCTTCCCTGGCAGAGTCTAAACTCGTGCCCTCTTGTTCTGTTGCTGATTGCCTGGGAGAAGAGTCCAACCCCCACCTGTCTACAACCTCCTTTCAGATAGTTGTAGAGAGCAATGAGGTCACCCCTGAGCTTCCTCTTCTCCAGGCTAAACAACCCCAGCTCCCTCAGCCTCTCTTCATAGGACTTGTGCTCAAGTCCCTTCACCAGTTTTGCTGCTCTTCTCTGGACCCGCTCCAGCACCTCAATATCTTTCTTGAACTGAGGGGCCCAGAACTGAACACAATACTCAAGGTGTGGCCTCACCAATGCCGAGTACAGGGGAAGGATCACTTCCCTTGTCCTGCTGGCCACACTGTTCTTGATACAGGTCAGGATGCCATTGGCCTTCTTGGCCACCTGGGCACACTGCTGGCTCATGTTTAGCCTCCTGTCAATCAGTACCCCCAGGTTCCTTTCCACCTGACTGCTCTCCAGCCACTCTGTCCCCAGCCTGTAGAGCTGCATGGGGTTGTTGTGGCCAAAGTGCAGGACCCGGCACTTGGCCTTGTTGAACTTCATCTCGTTGGACTCAGCCCATCTCTCCAGCCTATCAACGTCCCTCTGCAGAGTCTTCCTGACTTCCGGCAGGTCGACACTCCCTCCCAACTTGGTGTCATCCGCAAATTTACTTATGATGGACTCAATCCCCTCATCTAAAACATTGATGAAGATGTTAAACAGAACTGGACCCAACACTGATCCCTGGGGGACACCGCTGGTGACCATCCTCCAGCTGGACGCAGCCCCGTTCACCAGCACTCTCTGGGCCCGGCCATCCAGCAAGTTCTTAACCCAGCTGAGAGTGCACCTGTCCAAGCCGTGGGCTACCAGTTTATCCAGGAGTATGCCATTGGAGACAGTGTCAAAGGCTTTGCTCAAGTCCAGATAGACTACATCCACAGGCTTCCCTTCATCCACCAGGTGGGTTACCTGATCATAAAAGGAAATCAGATTGGTCAGACAGGACCTGCCTCATAAAGCTATGCTGGCTGGGTTGGATCCCATGTCCATCCTTAAGGTGCTGTGTGATTGCACTCAGGATGATCTGTTCCATAACCTCGGCAGGCACTGAGGTCAGGCTGACAGGCCTAGAGTTCCCCGGGTCGTCCTTGCAGCCCTTTTTGTGGATTGGTGTGACCTTTGCCAACTTCCAAATATCTGGGACCTCCCCAGAGAGCTAGGACTGTTGGTAGATGATGGAGATTGGCTTGGCAAGGTCTTCTGCCAATTCTCTCATCACCCTAGGATGGAATCCATCAGGTCCCATTGATTTGTGTGGAAATACATGGAATACAGGAATACATTATCATTTCCACTCGCCTGTCCTTTGTTTCTAAAGATGATCAGGATATTTTTTAGTACTACGTTCACTTGAAATATCTCAGTTAATAAAATATATTTCTTGCTAGGAATTACTTTGTTTTTCAGATTTCCTAATACAGTTTCTGTGGTTTCTGTCAAAAATCAGCTTGGCTCCTGCAGGCTTCTCCACTAGGTGCCGGCAGGTTCCACTTCTATATCCCTGATCATCATATGTTCAATATAGGTATCTAGATTTCTTATTTGACTCAATCTACTTTGAGCTTTTCATTGTTAGCTCTTCCTAAATCTTTCTGCAGAATATTCATGGTTCCCAAGGCTCTGGAAATGCCTTAACTTCTCCATCAGAAAACAAATCAGACACATAGCAGTGCCTCTCTTGCCCATCCCCTGCTTTCCATGGAGACAAAATTCATGCACATAGTCAAATCAGCAGCACAGCCCAAAGGGTGCCCTTTAAAATTAGCAGTCATAAACATTTTAACCTCCACTAGAGAGGTAATGTCTTCACTCCTTCTCTTCCTTACAGATTCAGAGCATTCATGTACACATATTCCTACTGGGCTTGACAGTTATCTTTCCAATTTCAGTTTTCATTTCAGCAGTGAAGCAAGATGATTTAAAACAACCCCCGCTTATTGTGAAATTGTCACTTTCAAATAAATATTCCCAATTTTCGTCCACAGTTTTACCTATCAATTTCTCTTTTTTATGCTCCACAGCTTTTGAGGTTGGCAGTTTGAAAGCATCAAAGCGTGAGTCCATGTGCGCATGCATGCACATATATACACGGACACACATCTAGATCCGTACTTACGTATTTTATACAATTGATAAATATGGAAATGAAAGGGTTTTGTTTTCCCTTTGTTTGCCCTACATTGCATGTATTAAGGGACTGCTTGCTAGAAATCTATTAACCTGAGCACTGGTGAATTTATCTTTTCCCATCCTAAGTAAAACATAATTTGAAAGCTGAGCAATTAAAAAGTCACCATCAACAGTTTTTTAAAACTCTAATTACATTTCATTATATCCTCTTATCTTCATCAAAATGAAATGCCTTAAACCAATATGAATGCTAAACATATTCCATTACACTGAAGAGTGTTAATACATCTCTGGGTACTCCTGTTTTTGGATATACACACTTAAAATACCTTATTTGGTCACAGTATTTACAAGAGATGTCAATGCTATTGAAGAAATGGGCATCATTTAATAACTCAAGATAGGTATCCAAAATATAGAACATGTAAAATTTATAATTCACTTTTCAAAATTTTGAAAAATCACTGAAGTACCAAGTGCATCCCATAAAAATATACCGACATATATACCAAAATATATATACTTATAAAAAGTAATACATATAAATTCACCTCCATCAACAGTTTCTAAACATATACTGAAATTAAGAAATATTTTCTGTTTTCAAGAATATTCCAAACTGTAAAGCATGTCTGAAAATACACCACATGAAGCAGTCAGCACTGGCTATGTTTCAATTAGAAAATAGCCCGGCACAATGTGAGCAGATCAGAATTTCAAAGCATGCATTGCTTAGGCCTCTGTATCTACACTATATGAAGTTTATGGATTTTGGTGTTTATTTAATCTTAGAATTACAGAATCATTAATGTTGGAAAAGACCTCTAAGATTATCCAGTCCAACCATCAGCCCAACATCACCGTGCCTACAAAACTATGTCCCACAGCACCACGTCTACATGTTTTCTGAACAATTCCAGGGAAGGAGACTCCACCACTTCCCTGAGCAGCCTGTTCCAAAGCTTCACCACTCTTTTGGTAAATATTTTCCAAACATCAAATCTGAACCTCCCCTAGTGCAACCAGAGGCCATTTCCTCTCATACTGTCTTTTGTTACTTGGGAGAAGAGACCTGCACCTTCCTCACTACAACCTCCTTTCAGATAGTTGCAGAGAGTGGTAAGGTTCTCACCACAGCCTCCTGTACTCCAGGATAAATAACCTGCTAAGCCTTGTGCTGCAGATCTTTCCTCAGCTTTGTTGTCCTCCTCTGGACACATTCCAGCAACTCTATGTCTTTCTTGTGGTAAGGGGCCCAGAACTGAACACAGGATCTGAGGTGCAGCCTCAGCATCTCTGAGTACAGGGATCCTTCCCTACACCTGCTTGCCACACCATTTCTGATACAAGTCAGGATGCTGCTGGCCTGAGCCCAGTGTGGTGGAAAGGGCTTCAGCGCACATGTACCTCTTCAGGAAAGAGGAGCATACTTACTAGGCTACTAGGCTGTTTGGGAAGGGCTTGTTTATATAGGGTCTCTTTGCCACAGACACACACAGTATACGCCTTGACCTACTAACCAGCCTCCTTGGAGCTACCTCCACTCCACTCCTACTATCAACCTGTAAAAGCCAAACCACTCTCTTACATTTTAACCAAACAAGACCATAGTTTGCTCACAGTTCTCAGGTAAAGTTTTAGAAATAACATGAAAGGAATACATGTTGCATATCTGTTTTGTTCTTAAAAGTGGGTAGCCCCTTGGAATTAAAAATTATCCTGTTCTGAGGCATGCAGCGAGGTGCTGATTTTTTGGGGGGTAAGCCTGATGGATGGCTGATCAAATGCACTTCCCTCCATATAATTTGAAGGTGCCCAAGTTACCAGTTGTTGATTCGACCCTTAAATAACCATTAGGATTTCCACTCAAGTACAGCTTCTACTCTGATACCTTTGGGAATGAACCCAGCTCATGCCCATTAAACCTCCTCAGCTGGCAGAAGCAAAGCAAGTATGGGATGTGGAAGCAATCAAGAGATTCACTTACAAAGCCCTCCAGCATGCTAGATGACCATTTTAACAAACATGCCAGCAATGAACATTCTTCCCTATGTGAACTCTTTCAACAAAGATCTCTTGTCTTCTCTTATACCAAACCCTCCAGCTAAAGAGAATAAAACAAAATATTCTGTAAGTTTCCACTGTTATAATTAGGGAATCTTACTGCATTCATTTTATGCATTTTTTTGGCCACACAGATATTTAAATCTATCACCACGGAAGTTCTGTCAACATCAAAAGAGACATGTCACCTAAGGAGATTCACCAGTATTGTTTGGTTTCATAATTTTCTTTCTAACTTTACAGGAAGGTGACACTACGGATTGCACTCAGAATAATAATTACATAATGAAGATATGTGTCCCTCCAGTGGAAGATATGAAGTAATAAGGGCATTACAGCTGTCAGCTACGATAAAGAAGTGATTTTGTTTATTTTGGAAAACAGCTGGCAGTAACATGTAAGCTCTGTGGATGAATGATGCAAACTCTTCTGTTAACCTTTGCTAAGTGTCTGGAAAGATGAACAGATGCAATTTATACGTTATTTGTTTAAGCTTGTTCAGATATACAATAAAATCTGAAACTTCAGCACATATAAAGACTCATGTATATATTAAACATGTTAATTGTAAAAGAGGTTTCTTCTGTTCCTAGGTTTTCCCAAATACAATATAAAATTAGATGAAACAATATATCTACCAGGCAAGAACCGAGCGTGAACCTCTGAAAGCACGCAGCAGCATGTGACACAAAGACATCTAAAACAAGGACTCAACCAAAGTAGTAAACTGAATTACATAATATCATTTGATGGTCACAGTTGTTTCACGCATATCGCATTGTACTCACTCATGTAGCACAGCAATCACTTAGCTTCACTGCTCTGCAGCTTTCCCTAGTTTTTCTTTCACAGTGGCCATTCAAGCACTCTACGCTTTGCAACAACAGTCATCGCAGATTTTAAAAGCCACTTTACCATCAGTTGGTTTATGGGCATGCTAAGTAAGAAAACAGTTTGTATAGTCAAGCCTTGTCTCAGTATGACCAAACTGCACTAACAAACAGTATTCTTGGCAGTGTTTTTTAATTTATTTTTATTTTCTAGTGTTATTTGTAGACGAAATCTAAACAAAGATTAAACCTCCTAGCTTGAATGTGCTTGTTGTTTGTTGCTTGGAATAAAGTAAGACTGGAAAATGAAGACCTGGGAATAGTAATTGTAAAGAATAAGAAAAAGTCCAGCAGAGAAGACTATAAATGAAAGATATCCACAAACGGACTGGCTGAGAACATGATGCTTTTAGTACATCATATCATAAGAGGGACCTTAAGTGTTATTTTAATAATAGTATGTATAGATCCTTGACTATTAAGCTAAAAAACTATTCTGTTTCAGCTTCTGAATAAAGACGAATGTTCCTGTAACTACTGTTCTCTTGTATGGCATTGCAAGGCAACCAAAATATCCGATCCAGAGAACTGAAGTGCACTACAGTTACTTCTAGTTTCAAGGCCAGGTTAATGATCTGTCCTTCTACATCCCAGATATATCCCAGATTCAACAGCATGTCTTAGGCAGACGTGAAAACAAAGCTGGTCTCTCTCTCTCTGGTTTAATTAGTAGGAAAATTAAAAGAAAACAGAAAATCTGACTGAACAGCCTGCTATTTTTTTTTTTGTTTATGTGTCGCTTTGCTTTATTAACTGCATCCAGGTAAGGTTAGTGTGATTAATTATGTATAGGATGTAGACAGTGTATTTTTGAAATGCAGATGCTGGCTTTTGGTAGTTTAAGAGAGTCCTGAATCTGCATATACAGTATATATTTTTAAAAACACAGGATGAGGCAGAGAGTAAAGGAAGGGAAACATACTGAAAAGGAGGTAAAAATACTGAATATTATTAATATATATGATGAATAAATATAATCTATAAAAATTAAAAAAATAATGCCTTTTTTCAGCAAGCATAGAGGAACAAAAGGAGAAAGGTGATTACAGTTTAATAGATAAAATCATAGTCATAAGCTTTTGTCACTGTATGTCAATGCTTTCTGATCTTTCCCATTTCCACCCTCCTGTCATCTGTAAACACAGGATGCCACAACAGAAGACTGTGACTTTTTTAGAGTAAGGACAAGGTCTTTACATGGATTATTATGGTGTTAGCACTACACCAATACAACATGTGTATCATATGCACATATAGATATGCATATAAGGTACACAGAAGTATAAAATATGTTAAGTATACAAAACAAAATTCTAGACCAATGCTACCATCAGCAACAAATTAAAGACCCAGAATGCAAAAGACTCATTGTTGGAAAGTCAGATGGTGGAACTTATTGAATTTCTTTCTACAAAAAAACATGATTAATCTGAAAATTAAAGATGATTTTTAAAGAAAAGTCAGTATACTTTGTCAAGACATATTTGAGTTTCTGATATCGGCAATAAAATATCTCCTAATCAAAACTGAAGTGTTACACATCTATGAAGCCTTCCCATTTCAAGAAATCAACAGCTGCTGACCAAAAACGTGTTCTGTAGAATACTCCTGAGAAGTAAAGCTTGCCTTCTAATGAGAACAGCTGTTCTTTCTCACATGCCATCTCCATTATATAGAAGGTACATAAAAATACTCTCTTCCTATTCATCATAAATTCTTCTGCCAGGACACATATAGAAAATAAGCAGATAAAGCATATAAAAGTATAAAGTCTTAAGCATGAAAGTGTGTACTTGGGGGGACTGAATGCATTTTTCTGCCCAAGTGTAAAACTGCAGGGGACTGAATACAGCTTATTTTGATCCACAGTGACTAGCATGATCCACACAGTAAAGCAAGATCACAACAAGCCTCCTATTTCTTTCTGTTCTTTTCTGTCAGCTTATTTCCAAATGTGTTCATACAATTAATTTCATTTGATTTCTTTTTCTCTTTCCCCAATTACAGAATGCAGATCATTTCCTGACTACAGACCCATGCTCTAGCTTACAAATGTTATTTTTTATCATTTGCTGTTGTTATGCAGTATTTTATTCCAACAAGAAAGAACACAGCAGTTATAGCACAAACAGGTGATTAGAGGAGCCTCATTATTCATGGACAGAAAAAAGAGTCATTGTGAGTACACAGATAGATTGCTACTGCCTGATCTTGACAAACAAAGAGATTATGATAAAGAGACTGATAAATCGAATGTAACAGTGGAGTCTGACATTTAATGTATTTCTTCTCAAATGAAGTTATTAACAAAAACCTAGTGGCTCATTAGGGAATTCCTTTCTTTGCCCTCTATTTGTGGGTCCCATCAAAGGAGTCATTCGTTATTTTGATTGTGTGTTGCAGTTGTGTATTTGCCACTGATACTTTCAATTTCTTTTTTTCTCCAAGAAAAGGTTTAGATTTTTTTTTTTTAACAGCTACTAATCCGCCCCCGAACTCAAATTATTGTCACTATTCCTGTGCATGCCTCTGTATTGCCCAGGAACTCACGCCATGGGCCAGGATCGCAATGGGTTGACTACTGCCATTTCTTTGTTTTGATCTTGACCTCAAATTAACTTTCTGAAAATATATTTTACTGAGACCACTGCCTATCATGAGACAAGTTACATTTGCAGTTAGTTGCCATTGTGGGGGTATGATAATACCCCCGCTTTAAATTAGGTTTTCTCCCCTTCAGAGCTGAAGGCAGAACTGTTGTTTTCCAGAAGCCCCACAGCCAGGACACAGGCAGTGCTCCCCCTGATTATACTGCCTCATTACCGGCAAAGAGAAGGAGTACATAATGCACAGCAGTGCTGAACATCCTGAATGATAAAAGCATTATTTGCATAACACTTGGCACTCCTGCAGGTTTAGGGCCTAAAAAATCTCCCAGGGAAGTTAAAAGTAAAACTATTCCAAAAAGCTGGTTTAGACTGTTGGTGCTTGAGATCTCTACGTCAACAACAACTTATAATGAGAACAGCAGAATTAGTTTAAATCCAACTGATATGTGCATCACTCTTGTGCAAGCCCAAAGTAACTCCATTAACTTTATGGTACTATTGCTGTTCAATATTGTCAACAGAAGCAGTGTTTGAATCATTGTCTCCATTTCTTAATTACGTTCTATCACATAAACAATTTTTCAAACAATTTCTTAGGATTTCATTTCCTTGTAGTATTGCTTCTTTCCTTTTCTCTGATTTCCTGTCTTACTTTATTTTTTTAAACCACCAATTTATAAACAAACTTTTCTATTTCTCATAAGTTTTTTATTTTTTCTTCCTTTTTATTACTATTTATTTGTATTTGATCTTCATTCTGTCAGTGGTATTTGCTTCTGCGTTTGTGTGCAGCCTTCTACGATTTTCCACTTTTTACTTACCTGCTACAATTTCCTTGCTACATAGTTTAAAGCTATTATTTTAATATGTATCAAACATTTTTCAGCCCTTTAATATGTTCTAGTGGCATATCAGTTTTGCCTCAATAGTATTCCCAATTGCCAGGTAACAAAGTCAGACATTGCTGCAAATAGCTCCTGCTAGTCTTTCTTAATTCAAGCATGCAAGAGGTATGTAAGACAATTTGTAGAAATTAGTAAAAATTAATTATTATCTATTTGCATTTTTGTTATACACAAAGGTCTAAAAGGGGCAAGACATTTATTACTCTGAATAAAGGTGTTTGCTGGCGTCTTCTGCTATATTATTCAGAAATAAAGTGATTCAGTTACAAAAGCTGTACTCAAAGCACACAGTTCAAGACAAGTCATCTCCAACAACAATTTCTACATTTTGCAACCTGATTCTTCTTTACACATCTACCCCGGGTAGGTGATTGAAAGGAATTGCAATATGAATATTTTCTTTGCAGCAGCTAACAACATTGTCTGAAAAGTGTAACTACTGAAAGCAATCTATAAGGTATCACAATAGAAAGTACCTTGAATAATTAGAGATCAAAGCCAGACAGTAATGCACTTCACTGCTGTGATTTATTTTCTTGAAATGTGCAATAAATAAATAAAAGCAAGCGTGATGTATATATAGTGAAGTCAACAGGTCTTCTCAGATAAAATACATTAGCATGCAATAAAAACATAGTAAAACCCAAAGTAGATAAAAGAAATTAAAACCAGAGAAAGCACAGTAATACAGTTAAAGAAAGACCTCTGTGTTTATCTTCAAAATCACTGCTTTAAAACTGTAATTTTAAGCACTTGCAGAAAATGCTTATCTATTCAGTAGCATGAAATATAAGTTACATCAACTTGTATTTTCCAGGGTACTGTATTGTTTCTATTTTTAACTACTTCCATAACCACCTGCTTTCTCATAAATCCATCAGATATCTAGTACAAAAGAAATCAGATATTTTCTAACAGAGCAGGTCCAAAGCTTATTGATTAGCTTTTTGTAAGTAATCCCTCTCCTACTGCAATACAAATTTGACTAAACAGAACCAAACACAGATTATTAAAAATGATGTGTAAAATGAACAAATATATCTTTTCCTACAGCCATCGTAAAAAACAAAAAACAAACAAAAAACCCACACCATAGAAACATTAACAGGCCCATAAATCTCTTTCCCCATAAGTCGCTCACTGAAACTGTTTACTACCAAGTTTTTAAATCCCACCATACTCCAGACTGTACCAAGCATTGCTTGAGAGCTGATATACCTCAAAGTAACACCAAGGAGAATATCAAGAATTAAGCGTTACAGGCTCTTCTTGGGTTGTGCCTGGCTTTATATGTTGGACCTGTGTTATTATAAGTGATTTATGTTCTGTAGATGTCAAAAATCCCCTTTCCTCTGGTATCAGCATCTGACCAATAAGTACCTCATCAGACAAACAGAGGAAGGAGAGAGTCTCTTGTAGGAAGAGAATCGTAGAATCACATAATGGTTTGGATTGGAAAAGACCTTAAAGACCATCTAGTTTCAACACCCCTGACACAGGCAGGGACACTTCCCACCAGATCAGGTTGCTCAAGACCCCATCCAGTCTGGCCTTGAACACTTCCAGGAAGGGGACATTGGCTATTCTGTGCTTCATTGTTAGAGATGAAAATAGAGATCATCAATAGGCCATAAAAAAGGGGGTAGTTATGAGGTGTTGGATTTCATTCTGTGTGTCTTATATTTAAAAGAATGGATCTTTAAAGGTTCCTTCCAACCCAAACTATTCTACATTTCTATCTCCAACATACCTCACCATTGTGGTGAAGAGTGAAGTGACTGACACTCCCTCCATTCTTCTCCTAGAAGTATATTAGGCATTTTTATTATGCTATCAGGTTATTTATAATGAAAGCTATAAATTCTAATGAGATTCATCTGTGATTTTCCTTTCTAAACAAATTTGGCAAATGCCTGGATGGTTTCTGTTAGCTTGCTTTTTGTGTTGTTTTGGTTTTTTGCCCACCCCTCCTTGTTATCATGCAGGTCTATGTTTCAGATGAACATAACACAGAAGAAAAAGTATCAAACACTCATCTTTTCAATGACAGACCATAGCAGAGAATCTGAGTAGGCTACTTCTTAGGGCAAAGCAAGACCAAAAGATCTCATTAGCCAGAAGGAAAGGAGATCACAGGGCACCAGTTAGAACACCTTTCATACGTGCCCTTTCTAGGTGAAGTCTAAATCTTTTAGATTAAACTGATGGTGGTTGAACTTGAGTATTGTTCCCTGACAGTACCGGCAAGTATTTTTTATTTTTTTTTTGCTAAGAGGGATAAAGAGGAAATACAAGGCCTGTTAGACTTAAGAGGTAAAAGCCAGTCTACACTGTCGATTCTCTTGCATGTCAAGATATGGGCTACTGCCCTGCTACAATCCAAGTAGGAAAAGAGAGATCTTATCAACTAATAAGAATTCACGGATTTATTTTTTTTTACATACACCACTAACAAGCAAACACATATTGTTCAAGATGGTTATTTAAAATATGCTATTTCAGACACTTCTCTAGGAAGATCGCGAGTTCAGCCTTGAGAAAGACCGCTTCAGTGGGTTTAGATGCCTTAGCAGTTGGCCACAGGGTTTGACCCATAACATGGAAAACCATTTGGAGTACCTGAGGACAAATCATACCATGCAAGCAGTCAGTGCTTTTCCTTGCAACAACGATAGTCATTAACAGTTTCACACAGACTGCAAATCATCCCAAGTCTGCACAGCATCTTCATAAAACATGACAGTGTGCCTTACAGAAGCAATTCTTAAATGTTAACTTCCATTTCTAGTCTGAATGAGAAGGGTTAGGATAATCCTAACATTTCCAAGTTTTACCTGACTTAAAGTGTAATCTGTTCCATGAACATCAAAGGGGTTCTTCAAAGACACAGCAGCCTCGCAGCTTGCAGGCTCTATGCTTCAGGTCTTGAATACCAAATTACATGAAAGCCAAGATTCAGGGTACTCAGAAATTAAACAACTTTTATATTCACATGTTGTTGTTTGAGTTAAATTGAGTCAGTTTCCTAACTCAGTCTCTTATAAGTAACTTCATTTTCTGAAAATTAACTGCATGTTTTTCAGACAGTTTCTTTCTAGAAGTGATAACATGGGACACTGGTATGCAGAAAGGTCAATGTGTATACTTATTCGTATACTAACCAAGGCCAAACTTGAATTAGCAAAGAAAGGCCACATCTGCAGGGAGGGGTGGACAGTATAGGTGACCTCAAACTGACCAACAGAGTATTCCATCCCCTATACGTCATACTCCACATAAAACTGAGAGGTCACGAGGGTCTTGCTGTTTTCTGCAATGGTTAATGTTCAGTGAGGACCTCATCTGTTTGGTTGCTCCTAATTCTGGATATGTGTATTCCTGAATCCAGTTTCTGAGTTCAGCTCCTTCCTAGCCATGGACCCATTCTCTCGTGTCCGATCTATGGTATTATTTGTGACTTACAGTCATCAAGGGTAGGGGCAAAATCTCAGATCTAATTACTTTCATCATAATTTTTAATATTACAATTTCATTAAAACTGTAGTTCTAATTTCCAACCCCCAAGCTTTTTTCCCCTCTCTTTCCTCTCCCCTTCCCCTCTGGATGTGGGGGGGGGAGGGAACTAGGAGTCCAGCTGCATAGTTCTAGCTGCCGAAATCGGCTGAGTCAGAGCTAAACCATGACTACACAGCTCTAATTGTAGTTCTGAAATCCACAGTTCTTCAGAAATTTAGTACTTGTACCATTTTGGCATTGAGGTTGTTTAGCTAAGGCTAGTACCTTCCCCAGTTGTTTGGACAGAGGAACATGCAATACGTATTCAAGAATAAACTACTTCTCTTACCTCTTTGCTTCCTCTCTTTTTTTATTTGTAAATAAAACAAAATTGTCATGATATATTAAGATTTGCTTTCCACATCCATGTGGCTAACATGTTTTGTTTATTTTAAGCTGGATTCTATTCCGAGCTCCACTTTACAAAACCAAAAATAGTACTGGATTAACAAACTCGTGAGCAGCATTACACATTAATAACTTACAGTATCTCTAAACTTAGAGTATCTCTCTCTGCTTCTGTCTGAAGCTGTTCAGAGAGAACAAGTTTATTTTCTGATCCTTCTCCATGTGTCCTGCTCTTCTTGTTTTCTTAACACTCCCTAATCAGAATGGAAACCACACAGCACAGTTAGGTGCTGTGTTAACAGCACGTTCCCTTGAAATCAACACACCACGTGCAATAGTAGAAAGTGGATTTATAATAGGATGCTATAGTTTTTTGTTCAGTCTCATGCAAGATTTAAGTTTGAATCAAACAAGCACAAACCTCACCCCTTGGTCAAACTTTTAGTGACACTGGTATTTTCACAGAGTTTATGATATGAATTTCTGAGATTTTCCGATGAAACTTCCTTTTGTGAAAGAATACCAGACCATCTTTAACTGGTAATATTCTACTGCCATGTAGCATATACATAAAGATATAAACATATATTCCATGTAACTATGTACTAAATAACACGCAAAATTGTCCTGCGAATAATGCCAGCAAGCCTGCTTTTGTGTCTGCTGTTGCCTGGCCTTCAGCAAGGACACAAAGGAGCAAGTCCAGCACACGGGTCATGCACAGCATACTGTTAAACCACTAGCAACCAGAGGAACATGTTATAGTGAAAAAGATGCTGTCACTTCTCATTGTGAAAGTAGAAGGTAGTAGGTGCGAAATAACATTTTCTCCTCCAGGGCTTTCCTGGAATTTCATGATTAGCATGTTAAAAACCTTAGAGAAGCCATAATAATTCTAGTTTCTAAATATGAAATGCACGAAGAAGCCAGTGCCTATGTTTTTATTACTTATTCATGAGACTAAAAATCTGCCTACAGATTTTGTGAGACTTTCAAGAAACTTGTTTTTTTTAGAATGATACTCTTGTGCATTTTTTTCAATAATGGCAAATATAATGGGATATATTTGCATGTTAGATGGCATCAAATTTTCACTATTACTACTATATTCAGGAAGCACTGATTATACATGAGACTTATAAGCCTATTGTTACTTTCCAGTTCATGGCCAGAGGCATTAAAAAAAAAAAACAAAAAAAAAGAAAAAAAGGCTTTGGAGACACACCACTGACATAACAGTGATTCCTTAGATGGAGACAAGTCACAATCTGATGAATTAATTAACCTCAATTATGAATAGGATGTTTATTCAATTGAGAATAAACTTAAGAACTCCTTTCCAGTGTGCAATATAAAATCTCATTTTTCCTTCCAAAATTTATTCAGACACACGTACTGTCCATGCCTTGATTTTTATCTGTCTCTATATTAAAAAAAAATGAGAAAAAAATCATCAAAGTTACTTGGTTGATACAAGAATAAACATGGTGTGAGGAAAATAATTAAGCTCATTGTCTTAATATATACAGAGAAAATAAGTTGTTCCCTATCATAACTAAGCATGCATTTAGCGCAAATAAACCCAACACCTGGACAAATACAGAAACCTGCAACAAAGCCCAAGTCATGACTCCAGTTTACTACGACAGACAAATGACTCACTCGGTGCTGCACGGGTACTGCATATTATCGTTTAAGGTCTTTTCCGACAATTACAGTATGACTGGAATTTGATTTTCTACAAAAAAGGATAAATGAAGAAAAATACCCACACCTAACCCAAGCATCCCTTCTGTAATTGCAGCAGACATAAAACCAATATTTGTTTCCATGATATGGGAGATTGGAAACACAGGATAATAAGCCCAGACTATCTTAATTTTCAGTTCTCAGCACTTTCTGGAAGAAAGGTTTCTGCATGGCTACTCCCAATATGATTAACTATCCCTCCTGTTCCAGCTCAGTTATGCTGTCATCTCACCATACTTGCACCTGGTCATTATTTTCAGCTCTTCCAAGAATATTTGCCAAACAGAATGTTAAACAATGAAAAAATTTATTTGGATAATCCCTGTGTATCTTTCATGCAATGAGCCACCAGCAATATCTTTGCCTATAACATCTCTTTCATCTCTATTCCTATCTCAAATCTCAATTTTTCTTTAAGCACATAGAAATTAAGAAGTGAGAAAAAAATCAGAAGGTAGTAAAATATAGTATCAGACAAGTCAAACTCCAACAGATTTTTAGCCATTCAGTGTTGAAAACACACATCCAGCTTTTTAACAAAACATACAAGCATAGTGCAGGGTGATCCAGCCAACTGAGAAAACATTAACAGCATGCCAAACAGCACAAGGAGAATCATTTCACATGACCTGTGTTTTCTGTGGCAAAAAAGTTTCCTTTCCAAAGGTGAAAACAAATCGTATTTCTTAACATGCGTGCAGCAATACAAGACACCTTTGTGTTCTCCAGGAAGGAAACACCTATGTCCATGCAACCACACACACATAGACACAGATAAAACAGGTGAGTGCACAAGCTGCAAGGAGTTAGTGGGATGCATTTTCCCTGGGTAATCAAGAGCAAGCCAAAAACTCCTCGAATTAAGAAAATGTGAAGTCTTCTCCACAAAACAACCTTAGAACAGGTCATAAAAAGATTAATGTTATTAGTAGGTTGTCATAAAATAATTATTAATTTCAGCCTCAACCCTCCAATCTGTCTCCTCAAATGCATATTGTAAGTTTCATTAAAGCTAATGATGTTCTAACAAGGCTTCAAACTTACAGGCTGGATTTGAGGATTGTGCATTACAAATTTCAATCCAACTGGTTTTATCCATTCTGATTTTTCACCATGTTGCTCTGAGGTTTCCATCTTCTTGTTCACAAAACTATTTTCTTATAGTGAAGTTAGCTTACTCACAAATACAAATACTGTATATACTGTTCTCATGCTATGATACAGCAATTATTTCTAAACGTCTGCTGTAAACACCACTTCTTTGATCCTAGCACTGTTTCAAATTCTCCCACCTAAACAGTCAGCCAGAAATACTACTTCCATTTTACAGTTGCTTTCTGGTGGAATTAAGAAACATGGTGAAATTAGGAATAGATGTATGAAAACATATATGAGACTGATTATCAGGTATTAAGAGTCAATAATGACTCCGTAAGCTACATGATTTTTTGTAAAGTAGCCTCATGTTCAGGCAGAGTCCTTACCTCAAAAGTGTATGCTATAATGCTTACAGCTAAAGCACTTGCCTATTTTCTGTCCTCAATTGAATTTAGCAACAAAAAAACGCCTGCAAAATTTAACTGATTTTCTACTGGAATTTAAATTTTCCTTTTTTTAACGTTTCTGCAATTTTTCTTAGAACTGTTAAAATACGGTATCAGCATTAAAAAAAACTAGGATCAAGACTTCACCAAACAAGTCACTGGTCTCAAGCTCCCTCTTGGACTTCATCTTTTAGGTGAGAATTCAATGCAACTCATTATCAGCAAAACAGTTTCACAGTAAAACACAAATACTGTAAAAAACAACTAAACATATCTTACATTTTTTTCACATCGTTGTCCTCATCATCTGGCTGCAGTTAAGCCAGCTCAGCACAGAGAGGCAGGAACCTGCTATGATAAAAAAGTGGAATATGGCAGTTCCTCAAGGTCTACTTGGGATTTGTTTATGGACTTACTATCTTCAGTCAACAGCTGGAACAAAAACTTGTTTCCAGAACTGAGAGCAAGTTTGACAATATGTACAAAATCCACAGGCAGAACTAAGTTGCTGCATGTGTTGCAGTGAATAGCCCCCTGCATCCAGCACTCCAGCAGTGACGTCCAACACTGCCAAAAAGCATAATTTACTCTGAGCAAACACGGGCAGTTAGAGCTTTTAAGAATTATTTAGTTATGAAGATATAATAATGAATTGTATCAAATCCCAGAATCATTATATTGTCATATACATAATGAAAGATTATGCTGAATAGCCTCTTGATGCCATTTTCCTCAGTTTTCCTGTAGTTAAAACACTACCATTTTTTAATGTAGCTACCCCAAATTCATTTGTATAACTTAATTTGGGCAGTTTCATACAAACATGGTGCAGTTGTGAAATTAGGTCCCAAGTGCTCAGCAAATATTGAATGTGCGAGCTGTACATGCTGTTTTGTACTAGGGATTAACTGCCACTTTTCAGTGTGTTGAACACTGAAGATCTGAATATTAAACTGAAGATCTGCATATTAAATCTGAGATTTATATTAAACCTATTAGTTAGAATTTTTAGGTATCTAACACCATTGAAACACAGAAAAAATGCTATATGTTTTAAGATAAATATATTGAACTACCTGATGTTAACCATGTTCTTTAATGGCAAATGAAGCATTTTTTTAACAAAGTATGTTCTCTATGAATAAACCAAATTTGATACATTTTCCTCATTTGGTAAATGACTAGATTCCACTGAGAATACTGGGGAAGAACAGTAAGAAAGAAGTAAAAAGAACACAGACAATAACAATAAAATCCATCATAAAATCTTCGTGAAAGTTCTACAAGACGAGTGACAAACAGAATGTTCAGTCTTAACAAGATAATAAACTGTTTTCTTATGATTTAAAGTGAAAAAAACATAGTTAACAAAAAATCAACAAGGCATTATAAGAAATAGTTGTATAGAGATTATTTTTAAAATCTATCTACCAGTACTACTTAGATGACATACAAATATTAGCATATAAAATATACTTGTTACACCTTTTAAAATAAGGAATCTGGTAAATTTCTACTAGCTTGAACATTTAAATAGAGGTAAAATGATCATGTACTCTAATCAAAATTTCAAATTACTTGGAACCAATGCCAGTTCATACCTAAATACGTTAAGCATGTGAAATTGGACTCACTTCTCTATTTTTAGTTTTCCTCAGCTTCTAACCAGCTACTTAGGAGCTTTCCAGACTTGCATAAATAAGCCTAATTAGCAGATACTCAGATGGTTTGAATTTTTTGTCAACTTTTCAGCTTTAAAAGCATACAATTACTCTTAAATGGCATACACAAGATCATTTTACCTAGGTGGATAAAATTACACGTTTTCTCATCCATGTGTAAATGAAATTCCTACTAAGCGCTACACAGAGTTTATTAGGACTATTCATTATTCAGGTATATATCAAGAGTTATAAAGTGGTAAAATCTGTTTCAGGAAGACTTGAGCCTTGGGATAGCTTTCTTTCAGTTACACCAGGGAAATAAGTCACTGCACTGTTTGAGAGAAATCAACCTGCTCCTCCTCCTTCATGGTCAAAAAATTGTAAGAAGAGAAGACTAGGACTGGCTTCACAGAACTGATCACCACTACCATCCTTACACTTGCGAGGGCAAGTGCGAACATTTGGGGAAAAGACTGGACAAGTCTGGAAGACATTGGAGAGGTCTTCAAATGAAATCTGGGGCCTTCCAACTGCTTTTATACCTTTTAACAGAAGATCTGAGATGACTTGTCTCTGGTAATAATCACATTCTAAGGTTCATAAGAAAATACAGTCTAACTGATGTATAGGGTTTTTTAATTATTGATACCATTGTCATCTTGAAAACTTCTAGAATGATTACTTCCCTTAAAGTCTCACATTGGCTTGCCTAGCTTTCACGTTCATATATATTTTTTAAGTAACTTCTACAGAAGCGTGTGGGGGCTTGACTGCACCAAGCAAAACCAACCTTCTTTCACTAGAAAGTCAAAGGCCTGCTCAAAAACATTGTTGTAGTACAAACAAAACTCCTAGATTCAAAATGGATGCATGAAGAACGTATCTCTCTACAGATCACCATTTGGTAAAACTCTGATATGTCTGATCTTCCTCAAGAGAACAGATTCAGAGCTGTGTCACTCCACATTCACAAAATTGCTTTGACTTATCTGGGATATTTCTACTAGCAAACATAAGCCTTCAGGTGCTGCTACCTAAAAAAACCCCAAAACCAAAAAACCAAATCCATTTATTTGAAGATTATATTGTGAGTTTAACTTTTTCTACCTTCTAATAACAACCACCAGATGCAAGTGGATGATTCAGTGCATAAGAAATTCAAACCATGCATTCAGGAACAGCGTTTAGATTGCAGTACTTCCTAAAAGAACTATGTATTATAAAGCTAGTAAGTAAGTTATACTCCTCTGCTGAACCTGTATTTTATCAGTGATGTCAATAAAATATTTTTCAATATTTATTCACCTTTTGTAACAGTCTTCAGATGGCTGGTTAAAATACAGCTGAACAAAAATCACTAGAAGCAACTTGATGTGAAGTTTGCTAGGTAATTTTACTTTCAATCTAGCATGTGCAAGTAAACACACAAACAACAGTTACTTCCAAGTTTTAGTCTATTCTAGGTAAAAATTTTATTATAAACTTCATGAGGTTTTGTTTTGCTATTTGTGCTGATTCTATCTTCTGACAGATGTAGATTCCATTTTAAAAGCTGTCTAGCTAAAAGTTACAGAAGTATTGCTATGTATCAACAGCCACTCACATTAAACCAACAACAGTTTTCGAACAGACTGAGGAAACATGGAACTCTGCATTGCTGAATGCTACTAAAATCCTATGTCTTCAAGATATAAATTAGAAAGACAGATAAATCTAGTCAAGGCACAGCCAATTCATGGCTCAGGTGCTGCTGTCTGTGATTTCTTACTGATCCTGGTAAAAAATATGTAATGTGGGGCATGAGATCATTTATTACAATTTCTTCACATGCTAGCAATTGAAAGCAAGACAGTGTTGAATAAAAAATCATAGAATCATAGAACCATTTGGTTGGAGAAGACCTTCGAGATCACTGAGTCTAAGCATACCTGTCCCTTTATTAAACCATGTCCCTAAGAAACTCATTTACCCATCTTTTAAACATCTCCAGAGATGGTGACTCAAGCAGTTCCCTGGGCAGCTGTTCCAGTGCCTGAAGAATTTTTCCTAATACCTAGTCTGAACCTTCCCTGGCACAACTTATGGCCATTTCCTCTCATCCTATCACCTGTCACTTATGAGAAGAGACCAACACCCACCTCACCACAACCTCATTTCAGGCAGTTCTAGACAGTGATGAGGTTCCCCCTCAGCCTCCTCTTCTCCAGGCTAAACAACCCCAGTTCCCTCAGCTGCTCCTTGTAGGACTTGTTCTCCAGCCCCTTCACCAGCTTTGTTGCCCTTCTCTGGACGTGTTCCAACAGCTCAATGTCCTTCTTGTAGTGAGGGGTCCAGAACTGAACACAGCACTTGAGGTGTGGCCTCACAGGTGCTGAGTACAGGGGTATAATCACTTCCCTGGTCCTGCTGGCCACACTGTTTCTGATACAGGCCAAGATGTCATTGGACTTCTCAGCCAACTGGACACACTACTGGCTCATATTCAGCCGGTCGTCAGCCTACACCCCAAGATCCTTCTCTGCCAAGCACTTTTCCAGCTACTCTTCCCCAAGCCTATAGTGCTGCATGTGCCCCAAGTGCAGGACTCAACACATAGTCTTTTTGAACCCCATCCCATTGGTTTCCCAATGATCCACCTTGTCCAGATCCCTCTGCAGAGCCTCCCGTCCTTCAAGCAGATCCACACTTCCACACAGCTTAGTGTCATCCACAAATTTACTAAGGGTGTATTCAATCCCTTCGTCCAGATCCTTGATAAATCCATTGAATAGGACTGGACCCAGCACTGAATCCTGGGGAGCACCACTCATGACCAGTTTCCAACTCCATTTATCTCCATTTACGACAACTCTTTGGGCCCAGCCATCCAGCCAGTTTCTCACCCAGCAGAGGGTGTGCCTGTCCAGGCCAATGGCAGCCAGTTTCTCAAGCAGAAGTCTGTGAGAAACTGTCAAATGCTTTACTGAAATCCAAGTACACCACATCCACAGCCTTTCCCTCATCCATTAAATGGGTAACCCTGTCAAAGAAGGAAATAAGAGTGGTCTGGCACAACCAGCCTTTCACAAACCTACGCTGACAGGGCCTGATCACCTGGTTACCTTGTGTGTGCTGTGTGATAACACTCAAGATGATCTGCCCCATGACCATGGCACCTAGGTCAGGCTGACAACTCTTCTTGTAAATGGGCATAACATTTGCGAGCCTGCAGGCAAGTGGAACTTCCCCAGTCATCTAGGACTGCTGGTAGATGATGGTAGGGAGTTTGGTAAGAACCTCTGCCAGCTCCCTACATACCCTTGAGTAGATCCCAACTGGTCCCATAGACTTAAGAATGTCTAATTGGCCAAGCAAGTCTCTAACCATTTCCCTCCTCCTGGATTACTGGATCTTTATTCTGCTCCCCTTCCCTGTCTTCCGGTTCAGGATGCTGGGTACCCAGAGAATATTTGACCTTACTATTAAAGACTGAGGTAAAGAATGCATTAAGTATGTCACCCTTATCCTCATCTTTTGTCACTATTTTTCTCCCTGCATGCAGTAAAGGATGGGGATTCTCCTTGGCCCTCTTTTTGCTGTTAATACATTTCTAGAAACATTTTTTATTATCTTTCACAGAAATGGCCAAATTAAGTTCTAGTTGTAGTTCAGCCCTTCTGATTTTCTCTCTGCGTGATCTCACGTTATCCTTGTAGTCCTCCTGAGATACCTACTCCTCCGTCCAAAGCTCACATTCTTTCATATTTTTTCCAAAATACAACCAAAGCTCTCTGCTCAGCCAAGATGGTTTTCTTCCCTGCCAGCTCATTTTTTGGCACACGGGGATTGTCTGCTCTTGTACCACCAGGATTTCCTTCTTGAAGAGCATCCAGCATTCTTGAGCTCCTTTGTCCTTTAGGACTGCCTCCCAGGGAACTTTATCAATCAGCCTTCTAAACACTCTAAAGCCTGTCCTCCAGCAGTCCAAGGTGGCAGTTCTGAATGAAAAGCTTAAAATTGTAAAAATGGTGTTATTGTTTGTCACTTAACCCCGTCTAAATAACTTTTGAACGCTTAAAATAAATTTTGACCATACCATTTTTCAGGATATGCAATAACTTGGCTGTCCTCCCAAAACAAGGCTTCCAAGATGCTTAAGCCTTGATTTTAGGCTTAAGATACCACTTCCAGAAACTTAGTCTCTTTTATGTGGTGGTCAAAAATGCATACTCACAACTCTACCCACCCATAGAGAACTCTCTACTTGTCAAAAGCATTTTCCCTCTGAAGATCTTGTTGAGAAAGCTTAGTCACTTCATAGTCTTCAAGAAGACAAACTTGGAAACAGCTGGGGTTTTTAATATTTTATCTGAAAAATTATACTGTTAGAAATCTTCTCTGCATTAAAGTCATATCCTCCATTCTATGCCATGAAAAATTCATTAAGGGTACATGAAAAAACATCTCAAGTAAAAACTTCTCTGAGTGTTTTGCAATCCAGTGGCTGTTGAGCTTTGCAATTATTATGGTCTCAAGCCATGAAACAGAAACAGACATCACTTGTCAGCAGCCCTTTGCAACGCTGCCTATCCCCTTTTCCCACTTGTATGCCACCTCTATATCCTAATGATTTCTTAAACTTCTACAAAGTTATTCACATAGTAGATAACTGAACTATACAAATCTCTCATTTTGGAGAATAAGTAAGTGCGCTACCCTGAGAAGATTGCTTCTACCCCTCTTGCTACGGTTCTTCCTGGATTCCTAGGCAGGACGGGCAGAAGCATTGTTCACACAGACCAAAAAAGGCACAGGGAGAAAGAAAATATAGTATCAAATGGAGATGGTGCTTGCAAGACAATCTGATTTTAAAAAAAGACAAATGGTGGCATTCTAATGTTGTTCATAAGGTTCCTGCCTGGACACCTCCTGTCATGAGAGACAAGACACAGAGGGAAAAAAAGATTTTATCAGTGAGGGGAAGAAGGAATATTTAGTGCAGAGTAAGATCTCTCCATTCCCCTGACTGAATCCTTAAATATCTAATTTGAGAGAAACTGACACTAGCAAAATCCTTGGAGAGAGAGAAAATGCTTTCATAGCTTTTTCCTCAGATTACTCGCTCTGCCCTTGCCCACTCAATTTTTCAGAAAGAAGTACATTTGTAAAGGAACACTTGTTCTCCTCCTTAAAGGTTATCGCAAAATCTATACTAGAAACCTCAGCTCAAGGTTCTAGATACTTACTCTTTTTCTTATTTCCTATCTCCACTACGCAAATTACTTTTTTCCCCACATTTTGCACCTTGTCTTTCATAAGGAAAGGCTGTGCTTGAGTTTTTCCTTGCTGAAACTCTCAAATTAGTTTTTTTGGCAGTAGTGTCCAAATATGCAAGAAATCTTTTCAATCCCAAGCCTTGCACCAGTCAAAGAGAGTAAATTCCTCCTGCCTGCTATTCAGGATGTCCTCTCACTTTTCATTCTAAAAGTGGCACCTTCTCAGCATAGAGCCTTCTTCTGTTTTCTTATTCTTTTACTATTTAAGCTCCCTATACCCCTTGGAAATCAGTAAGATAGAGAGGTACATCCTGAATCAGAATGGCTAATAGCTATAGCAACACTGTGAATTGCTTCTTAAGGATAAAATGGGATTTTGATTGCCACTTACTCATGAAGAGCCGAGACTCTCGTGACTACTTTATCTAGATATCACCTTCTTTTTTCACCTTCCTGAAATTTTCACTATATTCACATTGTAAGATACCACTTATCATACCACATGCTTCTGCTACAACCTGCAGTTTCTCTGCACTTGCAAGTCCATCACAGTTAAGCACTACGAGTTTCACTGTAACAGGTATTCCCAGATAACTCCATGCACGGGCACCTTCAACCACTTTAGATGAATTTGTAAGACCTATTGCTACAAAAGTTCATGTACAGAAAACTCGACAGAGTGAAGCACAGAATAGCCTTTCTCTATTCTCTGTACTCTTACACTCACATCCCTTGATGCTAAGTATTTGTCCCTCTCAAGACTCTGAGAAAATCTTTTTTTAAATGCATAAAGCAGAAGTAGATTGTTATGCAAATACAGAAAATATATTTTGGCTACTACTTGATTTTGTTGATTATATTTTAACATGAAATTTGACTACTTAAAATATAAGATAAGCAGTAAAATTAACCAGAAAAAGTAGGAAACAGCAGTTTCCAAGAATTTTACAGGATTTGTATTTTCATTATTGATTCTAGAAACTTCACTTGCTGACACAATAAAAGCATGTAAGGGGTCATTCTCTGTAGAGAATCTGAACCCACAGATTCTAGTCTCATAGCACACAACTTACCAGTTTTCATCTTCCCCTATCCCTCCAATTTTTCTCACAACTGGATGGGAAACAAGGTTTATTTTCTCTCTATTGAAAAACAGAGGTTTATTCTGTTCTGATGATACTACTTGAATATAAAAGGTAAATGTATTAAGTAGATGAAAGAAAGTGCATTGCAAGAAATAAATCTTTAGTTGTGGACTTAGACACTAGAGCTATTTACTATGAGTGGAAATACTTGTATCAAATACACAGATTTCCAAAATCTGCCTTTAATGTCTCATCACAGTCAAATGTGCATGAAGTAGAGCAGATTTTAATACCTTTTCATATTTTTGCTAATTTACCATCAAATAATCAAAATGTGTATTACTTGCTTTCTAGTATTGCACTAGTTAGATAATTACAAGGATCACAGCTTCTACAAAGTCAAAATGCTTATCAACTGTGTGAGCTGTGGAAGTGGAAAGACAAATTAAAAATCTGTATATACCCAGATCAATCAACACTAACTGCCTTCCACATAAAAGATTTGGATGGAGTTCTGCCATTTGCAGTAGCGTTTTGTTTTTGTAATTGTTTGGTATTTTTAACTAATTGAAAAGGTAGGAGTTTGCATATTCACCTTCTGGAGTTGTTTGAGTCTGTGGGTTGGAACACTCTAAATCTGGAAGCTGGTGGGTAACTTGGGTAACTTGAGGTGTCTCGATACCTCTGAGACATGGTTCTGCTACTTGGAACAGTCTGGATCATCAAGATGGTCAATTCTCACCTAAAGTGTGGGATTGTTCACAGAGGTGTCTCAGGGGAATATAAAAAAACACACTATGAAAGGAGGGAGAGGCAGCAATCTCAGTGAGACCACTGACTTTAAAAGCTGTGGATAATACTCATCCCAACATTAGTCCCAAGGCTGATTCTAGAGGTCTGTGGAAACACCCTAAAAAACTAAGGGTTTCTGCCAGGTAAATATCAATAATTACTATTTAAAAGGACACAGGTCCAGATTTTATGTAAGACAAGTCACAAATATACTGGAGGAAAAATAACCTGACTAAGGTGGTAAGATGCTGAGGCTTTAACATAATGCCCTGACACTAAAAAGTTATTTTTTGAGAACTCTGGAATGCAGAAGCACTTAGCATGAAGGTGTGCCAGTCAGTTATTCTCCTGGCTAACATCATTTGTATGTCAAAATGAATATAGAAAGTAACCTTCAGTGCCTGTATTCACAGTAGTTCTGCAAAGATACATAGTGTTAGATACAGTTTTATATAGTTCCAACCGGCAATCCTGCTGGTTTTGGCTATATTAATCACTCATCCACAACCATGAAAACTTGCTTTCTGTTGGACTGAAGTCTTTCAGCTTTTCAATTCAGATGATATTCAAGGAAAGAAAACACTTAAGTCATATATGCAACATGACTGAAAAACATGTTGGTTTAGCCTCAGTGAAGGCATACAGGCTGGACCTGATGTGCATCATAGTTGAGTGAGCCGAGTTATATTGTATTAATAGATTAGTTAGTGATGAAATAACAATTTGAGTTGAACATGGTGAATTACAATTGAATTTCATGAATCCTTTGAAATACCAAAAAAAAAAAAAGCAGGGGAATTTTCAAGAGAGTAGAAGTATTTTCAATTTTCATCTTGAAACAAAATTTCATTTTGAAATGCAATTGGTGTGGGTTTTTTTGGCAAAGTGAAAAACAGATTGCCATGATAGTATCACATAGCCAGAATGCTCTGTCTCAGTTTCCTATTTCTGCAAGGACTACAGTATCTTCTTACTTTAGACAGTTGTTATGGAAATGTTTTCAGACACATTCAGGAAGTTTGCAAAGATACTACAAAGATGAACACTGATTAGCCTGCACGGAAATTAATCATTCTATTTCAGGAGTAGGTTTTGAATAGAATGCAATAAATAATGCTCAGCCCTGCTGTGATTACAAGACAAACAAGCTTTGAACCACAACTCTTCTCTGGGATAAATAACAGGGAAAAAAACCTGACACCTTTCATGCAGGTTTGGGGTCTGGACTTGTTATCCTCCCAATCTGCCAACTGAAGTGCGCAGACAGTGGTCTGAGAAGTGTTTCTTGACAAAGCTGAACAATAACTGCCTGAGTAGCAGGGAAGTAAGTATAAGAACAGTTATATTGGGGCAGATCAAAGAGCTCAGTAGAATTAACTGCAGTTTACCGAGCAGTTTACTGCTACAGTCATCAAGATTCCAGCAACTTACGATGAGAGACTTCTCAAGTGAGAGTAGGTGCCTTCAAACTAGGAAAAGCCCTGCAAGAGATTTTTTCTATGAGCATGTCCATATTGCTTTTTAAACCTGAGCAAAACTTGTGGCAATAAAACAAGCCAAAGTGTCACTGTTCACCAAGACACTGGTTTAGAAGTACCTCTACCTATTTGCCTAAAGTTAAAACCACCTCATCTGAGAGCACTGGCAGGAGAACAAGACCTGTGCCCACAACACAGGTGACCCAGTCCACTCTGATGTCGTAGCACATGTCTGTCTACTGGCAAATTTTTAAGCCTTGCTTAATCCTTTGATCTTCCATCCAGGAAGAACTTATAATAAAATTGATTTTTTAACTCTAAATTAACTAAAAAATTTAATTTTACCTGAACAGCAGGTACACATGCTCATACATTTGACAGAAAATGAGGAAAAAATAGCAGCTTTTATCTGTAAGCTCTATATACAACTTGTATCCTATATTTTGTGCCTAGACATCATGTTACTTGTCCTTTTAGGCCTGAATAATACCATAACACAAAAACATTTCTGCAAACTAATGAACAAAACTCATCTTCATTTTTCAAAATAATTTTGCTTTCCCGTTTAGATCATTGCATAATAGCACAAAAGCTGTTGAAAAGCCACCTGAATGAGTATATACACTACTAAGTGAACATACCACTGCCTTATGCCATGATGAAGAGTCTTGCTTTTATAGAAGGACAGAAAACAATATGTAATCACATATTACATTAAAAGCCAAAGATGGACTAAAAAAAAGGCCTTTCAGGCAATATTAATTCTCATGTTCCCTTCCTCTCTAGTGCTCGCCTGATTTTGCAAACTTAATATTCATTAAGTAGGTTGTTTCTTTCCCTAAGCACACAAGTTACGCAGCTGAACAAGAAAAGACATGTATGAACTGAGACACTACAAAAAGTTATAACAATTAAAAATACTTACTTAGGAAACTGAATTACAGGAAACTCAAAGCTTTCTTCCAAGGACTGAACAAATAAAATATTCCTCATGTTTCCAAACTGAGTTATTTCTTTAAGCCTTAACTTTAGACTAATATTTACAAATCATTAAAACAATCTCTAAAATTTACTACGATTGCATGGCTCACTGAGAATGAAGCACTCAACTGAGAACACATTTCTGAAGGAAAGTAAATTGAATTGGAGAGGAGGAACAGCCCAGTGCTCAATGAATTTTAACATTCTTCAAGGTGGCATCATCTACCTAATTAAACTGATTACATTTGAGAACTCAAAAGGCCTAGAGATAAATTCCTAATATTGAGTAGTCTTAAAATTTTTGATTATTAATCTGCTAACTGTGTGAAAGTATTTGCTATTAACTTTAGCAGTTCAGAAACAGAAAACAAGCTTTGACTATTGCTCAAAGCTGCTTTAAATAATAAAGTGAATTTTTTAACTCTGATTCTCACTGCAGCCACTGAAAGAAAGTAATTGCATTCGACATCAGAAGGCAAATTTAAAGTTTAAAGAAAGATAGTTAAAAGTATTCTCAGATTTCCAAATATTACTTTTTCTAGTTTCTATTCCCATGGGACATACTATTCATCACGAGACATGTAGGAAGTTATCTATCTCCAGTGTGGCCACGGTCCTCTTTTCTATAGAAGAGCAAATGTTTCATGTTCTTAACACTATTTACACCCAAGACTAAAGAAGCATTATTATCACTATGCTCTAAGCAGGCAGTATTATCTGAGTCATACAGTGAGGACAAATGGGCAGATAAGAGAACAATGAAGAGGGAGGAAAGTACCAAGAAGCAAGCAGTTGACTAGATGATCATTGTAGGTCCCTTCCAACTGAAGTGTTCCATTCTATTCTAACTCTAATTATAAATCTGAGAAGTAGCATGCTGTAGCTTGAACCCGGGCCTCTCAGTTCTTACTGTTTAAGAAATTTTTTCCTCATTGCACAATTTCTTTATAAACTTTCAAGGTAGATGTTCAATTCAGGTAGATCTGGCACATCTCCCTGCTCATAAGGAGGATTTTCTCATGATTTCCCTGCATCAAATATAATACACAGGGGAAAGACAATTTTGATTTCCCTTTTTTTTTCAGAGTACACTACAGAAAGGTACACCCTCTCTTCCTACACAGTTCAGCTCCTCTTCTCCGCCAGGGGTAAACCGCCAATAACCCTGCAGCTATACATTCCTTCCAGCTATAGCCCTTCTTCCTGAAGAATGAAAGACAGAAGAAGGAAATTGGACCCATTATTATCACTATACAGACTCACACTACCTCTACCAGGAAAGTTCCTAAGCGAAAAGGAAAGCAGAACATGAATAGAATTGTCTCGAGCAAATTCCCTTGCCCACACAAATATCTAGACTTCAGACCTACAAATTCTCTTGGGTGTTTTCCTTCCAAGAAATAAATAACACCTCTTCTTTGGTATGGTTGGCCGTGTTCCCCTACACCTCTCTGATTTCCAGGGACTGTTTTTGTCTGCCTCCTGAAACAAAAAGACATATGCAATTTAGTTGAATTACTTTTTAAATGTGCATGAATTCTCCAAATAAGATATTGAGAAACTCAAAAATAGTTACCTTCTTATGAGTTTTGTGAAAATAGCTGGCTAGAGTGAATTTATTTCACATCCTGTCCCATCTCCACGCCAAAATATGCAGTCTACTTATCCATCATCAGGTATCAATGAGCCCACTCACTGATGCGAACTCAAAACAAATAATATGGTTAGTCACTCGCTCTCTGGCAATGGTCTATGAAGTGTCAGTCAAGGAGTATACAGGAATTCTTAATATCCTCTTCATTTGTTTTACAATGACAAAAATAAGATTTTCTCAACCTGCCAGTCTTCTCAGAGCTAAATCAAAAGACTTCTGGTAACATCAAACCTCGGAACTGCCTCAGAAGAAGAACAGTGGCAGCTACCTGACTTAAATTTTAAAAATTAGTTATCTCATTTAGTACTAATGCATGCTCAGCACAAAGACAATCCTACAGAGTGAGAATGACATGGGCTAGATGATTAAGCTGAACATCTAGCAGAATAAATGTGTTTAGTTTCAGCAGGTAAATTCCTAAGCTGAAGTTTCTGAGTTAATTCTTGTTTTCCTTTTTAATCCGAGTTTTCACCATGGAATTAGTATAACAGGCCAGGTGAGGCTAGCAGAGGCTTCAGTGACTAGTTGAGAAAATCAAGCAACATCCACATTTCTAAAGCAGCTGAATGTGCAAGGCAAGAGAAGGAAACTGTGATGAAGAGTGCTATACAGAAGCTCAGTTAGATCTAAAGATCTATGCTAATGAAGTGCCTTATAAAAGGACAGAGCTGTTGATGAAACGCAATTGAACATTACAATTCTATTGCGCAAAAAGGAGGCTCAAAATGATCTAAAGAAGTCCCAGTGAGTATTTGACACTTCCCCTAAATACTTTTCAAACTAATATATTTTATTGTGCTCCTACATAAATTTCTTGATACACTTGGAAACGGAATGCTATTGTTCTCTTTCCTCCTCCCCATCCATGACTTTTCTTCTCTAAATAAAAAACGAATAAAGCTAAAATTAAAAAGGAGCTAATGATTAGAAAGATACTCTATTGTGTCACTGTCTCGAACATGCTTTTGAAACTACTTCTACAAAATCTTTTATTATGTTAATACGTTTTATATTGATACCATTCTGTACTGAAATGTTTTATAGATGGCAATAGCATATATAAACGTTTGAACTGCTCTTTTTCTTTTTTTCTATCGATTCTCAAGCTTACACCATAATTGTATGGGACACCTACAGGCACAGCCATATGTTATGGATACTGCCTCTTTCAGAGTGATCAACAACCCTCAGTTTTGCCTCATGCACTCCACCTATCACAGGTATGTCGACATCCATGACAACAGACATCCTGTCCATGTCTCCCAGCCTAATTAGAACTGTCATTTTCCTGGGCTCAGACACTATGCAACAAAATTGTAATGAGTTTTATGCATGTGTAAACCCATCATTTTCACAACAGACTCAGAAATCCATCTTTATCATAAAAGGTCAACTGCATCCTTCTTCTCCATATGATTTAGTTGTAACTGTTACTCTTTACTGAACATGCTGGATAAGTTATATTCACCAGCATGGTGTTAGTGAGGACTCCTGTTAGCATCATTAGCAGAGAAAATGTAAGGTGAACACAGACTTCATGCGGCTAATAAGTGTGCTGAAAAAAAAGCAACTCTGGCAAAAAGCGGCACTACTTCTGAAATGTGTCATTGAACCAGTCTTTTAGTATTTCCATTAACAATCTTGCTGGTGATACAAAGCTAGGGAACGCTATCAATACCCAGGATGATTGGTATTGCAGAGGAATAACTGGATGAGCTCAAGGAATGCGATAACACAGATGGGATAGCATTTACTAGAATAACATGTCAGTTCTCACTGTCTAGGAATTAATGGGTCCCTCTGAGCTGTGCACTCAAAAATCTAATCAATCTTATCACCCATATTGTTCCCACTCCATGAAAAAAGTGAATGGTAGGCTAAGGATGCATGAGATGAGGTATTTCTGGTAGAGATGTAAAACCCAAGTGTCATTCTATAAGATACCGGTGAGTTTTCATCTGGATCATTATATATAGCTGTGGTCACGACAAAACTGGATTAAAACAGGCACAGAGATGTGGAGAGCTTACCAGGGTATGTGTTTAGACAAACCACCACTGAGAGCATAATACATCCTTGTTCATTTCAGCTACTGTTCTTTCATGATGTTCTCTCTGTATGTTTAAAGCATCAGTATTGACGCAAGTACTCATGTACATTCTTTATTCATACAAAGAAGTCTGAAAATTGGAAAAGTCATCCACACATTACTTCATTGATATTACTGATATATCTAATTTCAGACTTAAAAACTACTGGATTACCAGTCAGTACACTTAACCAAATCAATTGAAGGCAGGACTGTATTTTTCTTATGTCAGATAGAACAAATGACATACAATTTATGTCAAACACACACCAGCAGAAGGAGTACATCCATATCAGAGTGTCATTTTGCTTCAGAACAGGGAAGGTCTGACCTGGAACTAAAACCCAACACCTTGGTCCAATGTTTTAAAAAACACAGCCTTGCACTTGGAGATAAATGAGCAAAAGCCTTCAACACTTCTACTCTGAAGTAGTTTTATTGATGCTGATGTTAGAAAGAAATTAATTAATCAGGCAACTGGTAGCCATGTAAAGAGTAATTTATCCAATGCAGGTACTACAGTCTTCATTTTATACCAGAGAGAATGAGTTACTCTACTCAAGGTATCTACAACTCAATGTCATATACAGTCTGCACCTCCAATGAACTGCCTAATGAAATACAATTTCACCTTCCCAATCTCTAAGCCAGTTGCACACACTTACATTTCTTGGCACATAAATGGTTAGCCATAGTATGGGAAGAAGACCTAATCATTAGCTTTCCAGTTGCATGGGAGGAGAGATACAGGGATATATACTACTTAAACATCAGAATTAAGGCTTAACATAAACCTTTCAACTTGAGGATTGGTGACAAAGCAACTCAATTCAAAGCATTTTGTATTCTTCCTAAAACTGTAGCTCCCAGAATAATTTTACTCTTTCAAAACAAAATGACAATGCCATCAGCACAGAAATGACTTTTAAGAGACCTTCTCCTCTCCAAAGCTCAACATAAAGCTGCCATTGAATGCTGGGGTCAAAATATACAGCTATTTCCATAACCTTCCTACTTACGTTTACCAAAACCCCTAAAACAGATATAATTGCCATATCAAGTCAATTATTGCTACCTGGACTAATATATATAAACTATACAATAATATTTAGAGGATCTAAACTTCCAAAAATTACAACTTCAACTCCCACATTTGTTACTTAGCATTTCCAAAATAATACTTCTGCTTCAGACATAACGAACAGGAGTAATTAAAATCCAGTTAGTGACTTCCATCATAAAACCCAGAAATCCCACATGTTTAAAAGCGGGAAATTTTGCTTCACTTATTTACTCCCACATATGCCTAGAGAATTGTGTGAAAAGCACAATGAGACTATTAAAGTATTCTCATTTTTTGTTATCTCAGCCCTCAAGTGACCAAGGTTATCAGTTTACAGAAAGGGCAAGAATAGGATAACAAGTCCTACATATTCATGAATACACAAATCGTTACTCCACTCTGAAGAACTAAATAACTTCAAAAGTGTTTATCAGATTAAGCAATTTTTCCTAAATGAAAAAAAACAGTCTACAATAACAGTTAAGATTAATTTTTTCATAACTTTAAACATGGCTGTAAACTGGAAAAAAACCCTCTAGTTATTAATTAGACAATTCAAACAAACAAGAAAAAGTTAACTTCACACAGAAATAAATGGAGGTATTTGGATATTTTATATTCTGGAAAGCTTTCTAAGTACAGAATATCTAGCAAAACACTACAGGAATTAATAAAAGACACTTGGCTGTTTGATAACATGAGAAGCACCTCTTTGTTTTACACAGATGAAACAGCCCGGTGATCTTTTTACGACAGTTCCTCTCTCCTGCTGATTCATAGCTTATAAGTACTTGGCAAAGGGCAGCTTTCAAATTTCCTCCCAGGAAGCTATTCCAGCTCCTTCTGTCCCAGTAAACACCCTTAGCATTTCATTACCAAACTAAGGATGTATGTGATGGAAAAGGAACCAGGGAAGAAGGAAGAAAAGAGATTAGGAAGTAGAAAAGTATACAAAACAAAATCCTGGCACCAGTCTGTGCCTTCCTGTACAGCCCTGTCCTAAGGGTAACACAGGGATGCTTTCTGCAGACGACACTACCCTGTATAAGACTGTGTTCTCTGCGTTGTCCCATTGCTCCAGGGATGTGCACAAGCAGTTCTGAGCACCAACACCCATTGCTCCAGCAGCACTCGAGTGACTCAACACAGAGGGGCCGAACAGGTCCAGGTTCCTTGCTTTGTACTCACAGGGGATGCTGGGCTGTGCTAAAATGAGTTATCTACTGAACTCGAGTAATGCATACTCTTACTCATTCTAGAGTGCACATGTGTCCATCCACACACCCTGATTTAAAAAAAAAAAACAACAAAACAAACAAAACACAACACACTGAGGAAACCTGACTGCCTCTTAAAACTTCCCTGTGTGTGCCACGACACTTCAGCTCTGTTTTAAGTAATGACTTTCTCCACACAGACTGTCTTCAGATGTGACAGATCTTACAGCAGCACTGCAATCTTCTATACCATTGGCTACCTAACAGGCAAACTGTACATAAGTCAAAGAGCATTTAAATATAGTCAAACATTTCTCCAGGCGTTATAAGATAATGTTAGTAGTTACAGGTAGATAAGAGCAAAGGCTCTTTATACTTTCCAGGTTATTCTCCTGTTTTCACTTTCCAGGTTATTCTTCTGTATTCTTCAGTCACTTTTTTTAAGCACATAAAAACCTCATGTCTGCAACAGCCACAAAAAATTACTTAGAGCAGGTCTGTGCTGCCCAGGGTTGCTCAGGTAGATCTGAAGGCAGCAGAAGCCACACCAGCCAAAGCAGAGAGGACACAATAGTTCATGATATGTTTGTACAGTGCTACTTTTTGACTGCAGGTTTTCCAGAACACAGCATTATGCTAAACCATATGCACACGTCAGCTTGCACTGAGGCAGCCAGCACTAACAGGTTGTGTCTGAACATTCCTGCTATATATAGGACAATCACTTCTGTGTAGACTTTTGAAAAAGAAAATGGTTTCTGACTTTAGTTCATTCCCCTAGCACTTCTGCATGCCTACACAGGTAACTTGAGCCAGTTTAGTTCAAAACCACCTAATTATTCTCTTCTATTCCCAGAGGCAAACAATTAGAGTCCCTTGGATTCTTGTCCAAGGACAGGATATTTTCCTTGATGTTTTCCATAGTTATCGAAGTCTGGAAATCCATTTGCTTCAAGAATTTATTTTATTACTCAGTGGTTTTAATTGCAAATTTTAAGCTGACTCACTATATACATATAGTTATTTTAAAACAAGAATGCAATTCTAGTGAAAAAAATTACTATTTCTGTTTAATAGAAGCCTATAATCAGCATTATTTACTTTCTCAATCCTAAAAACTTCAGTAGCTATGAAGCTAATGAAAGAAACGGGAAATGGCCTAAAAATAACCATAACATAGTTGATATCAATGGAGTATATTTAAAACCTCTGACTTTGAAGGACAAATATTTGAAACCTGTTGGTCTTCAAGATCAAGAAACAATCCCTTCACTTACTGATCTTGAAATTATCTGTTGTGTCGAGCAATCTGACGGTTCTACTTGGATTTACTGACTTTGGTGACTGGGGGATGGGGAGAAAAGACCACCAGAAACTCAAAAAGAAACAGGAGCAAGTTCCTTCTTTTGGATTTGTCAAAGTCTCCATTTCTCTCTTCTTCATTGAAATACGTGGTTTCAACAGTTTTAGTGAAATCCCTATGAACATAATCCTGATTATTCTCCAACTAAACCCAATGGAACACAGCATCATTATCAAAAGTAGAGGAACAAATAACCAACAAAAAGCTCTAGTTAAAAAAAAAAATAGAGAAGCAGAAAGGGACCTTCAGCTTAGCTTGAGAAGGATGCTGCTTCTACACACATTTTCATAAACTCCGAAGACGCCTCCTCCATGGCACTAATCCTTCCTAGTATTTCATATGAAAGATCACAGCACAAGTATCACCAGTAAAACTGGAGTGACATATTCTGATGTAAATCTGACTGTACACCATCATCATGTAGGCTGTATCCTGATAGCATTAATGCACTCAGAAATGCAGGAAACCTCAAAGAGAAATTGCCCCCATCTTGCTCCGTGATAGCATAAAGTAGACACATAATTCACCTGAAACACAATTTTAAAACGAGATTTTTTTTAAGCAGAGCATATTTACTATTAAAATAAGAGAAGTTTTTATAAATATAAAAATATCCATAAATTTTACAGCAAGACACAGTTTAGCTCACAACTCCCGCTAAATCAAAATTCACCTTTGCCAGTTTCTGAGAATGACATAGACAAATGTATCCTGGCACTTGAGTTATGGCAAGTTCAGCCGTAACCCTATTAGAAGAATACGAAGCGAGTATACAGAGTCGATAAAAAACACAGGAATGCAGCCCATGTAGAAAACTCCCTAGGCAAGCTGATATTAGTAAATATTATATCTACAAGCTTGAAATATTACTTATACACTAAGACTTCATAGTATTACCATCCTCAAGTGCATCTTGGATTTATTATAGCATTGCATGATGTTCTTTCAGTTCTTCAACTTACTTCTAGCCTCTTTTCATAAAGTTACATGCGATATTTGAACGCAGTATTTGTTTATACTTTCTTCTGTTATCCATGGGCTAGACAGATGCTCACAAATGGTAGTATATGAATGGCTACAGGAAGCAAACATTAGCAGAACCTTACTTTCCTGCATGTGCTAAGCATTACTCACACAGCAACCAAAACCTTGCACAATTTCTGCCTATAAACGAAAACAGAGGAAAGGAGTGGCAGATGCTTTAAGGTGCTGTTCTCTGTCAGAAACCTGGGGCCAAACTCTCAGCTGGTGGAAGACAGAGCTTCTCCAAAACTGCCCAACCAGGCTTTGGCTTTCAACCAAAAGCAAGCAGGGCTCCTTCTGAAATAGCAACTGCTGACAAAAGGCTATGGTGACAAAAGCACAAATAACGCCAAGTTACGTTTTCCTCCATTGTTCATTTTCTCAGAGATTTTACTATCACTATGGCTACAAAGAAGTTCTACCATTTTTTTTAAATAGGATTTAAAAAAAAATGTTAACCTATGCAAGATCTGTCTTCCATTGAGGTCCTACTCTGACAGTAAATAATGCCCACCTAAAATCTTTTTACAATCTGAGATTTCAAAAGCCGAGGGGGACCAAAAGGCTATTATGCTTCAGCCAGGTTTCCCCATCACCATTCCCCAAAAAGTCAGGTAGAAAATAGCAAATATTTTAAACTTTTATTTTTAGCTATCGCTTAAGACTAGTCATTTTTATCTTTAAGAGGAAATAAAAATTAACTCCACCTGCTTCCAGAATTGAGTAAATTAATGTACAGTTCTTAGAACAGACCACCCCTTCCTCAGTTTGTGCAGACAGGGAACGCAATTTAAGGAGATTCTCTCTTTCTCAACGTTTCATTATTTTTAAGTGTTAATACATGCAGCTTTATTAATACCCCTTACACATATGACTCCTAAAGTATTTTGAAAGTGGGAGCTAACAAAAAATTGATAGCTCCTCATCTTCTTTTGGTAGCACACAGATTCTGCAAATGAAGCATGAATGGAAGTCAGGGTCACTCATCAAATTAACTTAGAAGTCTGGATTTCCACTTGACAATTTTGACTCTGCACTTACAAAAGCAATAGATATCTATTTTCACAAAAAAGCTCCTATATGGTCTCAACTGCCAGTAACTACTTTGCTTCTTCAGTATTCCAAAGGAGATCTGCATCTTTTTTTTTTCTAAGAAGGGAAAACGGAGTTTTGCAGGTATAATACTTAAAAAAAACAAGTAAACAAGATTTACTGGTGCAGACAAATCACGTCCATCTGGCTTAAGTTATTATAGCAGACCGGTGCCTCAAAATACCAAGATTTGCTGCTAATCACAACTTATTCCAGAGAAGCACTTCTCCTCCTGCAGGATAAACTGGACCTGACTAATGATGCCTAACATAAAATCTCATTTCTCTCTTTCTTTCATGAAATATGCCCTAGTATGCAATGAGTTCATTGAATCAGGACATATGGTCATCTGAAATATTTGTGGATACTGACTAAGGCAAATAATTTTCTAAGTCAGTTCAATTAAATCATCACCAGACTGCCTTTTGAAGGCTGATATACTGTTATGATCTGCATGTCAAAATTGTCCAGCCTTTTTATTCTAAGTAACATACCATTTGTATCGATATTGTTAAAAAGTACATTTTTCTTTCACTTTTGTTTCCAAATGAAAATACTTTCCACTTTGACCTTCATGAACTAAATCTGAAATGAGCTCTCCGTTGACTACATAACTTGTCCCATGAGTGCAGTGCCCTAATTATCTTGTGTAGGTTGGAGAAATTAAAGACCTTCACAGATCAAGGCATCTGGGTTTTCTTTCCTTGAAACTTTGTGCAAAGAAAGAGGCTCTGCCAGCATGGAGGGTAAACGAATCTCAGATCTCAGTCTAGTATAGTGTAACGCTTGTGCATGCACTTGGGTCTGGGAGCTTGGAAGTTCCCTACGTCTCCCACTTTAGAAAAGAGATTCTCTCCTGCGTGTGCTTTTCTTTTGAAGGAAAACATGTACCAGAGCTCAAAACTAGAATGAATTCGGTTTATTCTACAAAACCATGACAACAGATGTTCAAACTTCCACTTCAGACATGTCAGCTCAAGTAGTGTGGCCACAATGCATATTTTTCTTCCAAATACTAGCAACTAGAATCAGCTGGACACGTTCAACTAGCTGATTTTAAAATTTTGTTAGGGATAGGTTCTCCCTTTTACACCCCACAGGCAGAGAAAAGAGCTCTTCTGAATACATGCTGCAATTTCCGGACAGAAAAGGAAGAACAGATTTGAGCCTTAATCTTCAGCTTCTCTGAGCACACTAACAAGTAAATTACTCCCCCAAAGACCTCAGTGACCTTGATTCTCTGCCAGTTTATGAAGAATCTGAATTATGGTAGCTCATATGGTACAAAAACAATATTGCAATACTGACCACTTTTATTTGGCCAATTTTTTCTGCCAATTTTTTCCATAATTATACCCCTAAGACACTACCCTTCCTATCCACTGGCACAGCTAATAATCCCACGTTCTCATCTGCTGGAGTTTGTATTAATTTGCCATATTTCACTCGTGCTTTCAGAAATGGAATAGTGACCTTCCAAATGCTATAGTGGATTTTACTTTAACTAGATCATTACTGTCCTTTCATACGTCCATTTTCTCACCCTTTCCTGTCATGCACATTATATGTCACTGCTCTGTATTTCCAAAGCTCTTTGAAAGGATATCTCTTGATGTATCATCTCATACTCAGTGACAAGAAGTCCAGCTGAACCTTCCATGTGTTTGAAAATTCATCACCAAAGCACCTTGTGTTCATTCTCTCCCATGTCATCCTCAAGTTTTGGAAAGATATTTTTGAGAAGTTCAACAAAGATGCCTTTCATCTTCTCTAAACTCATCCTTAAAACTCTCCTTGTTACACCATGTTACTGACCTTTAGTTACACCAGGGGATCACAACCTCTACAGTCACTTTGACCTTCACGGTGTCATAGTTCATTAGGCTCCATCTGTGTTCAAGCAGTATGCTGTCTTATCCTGAGGCTGTAAGGCTTAGAGATCTTTTTTTTTTTTTCTGGTACGGTTGGCTGCATACAATGCTGTGGAGCCAGTCAGTATGTCCCTAGTCACTGTCAGAACAAAATTACAGATTTACTAAGCCGTGATCTTCAAAGACTTGCCACAAAACTTTTTGCTTCTGGTTCCAATGCAAATCCATATACTTCCTTATAAAAGCACAGAAATGTACTACTTACCTCAAATATCACTCCTAATATTTGCAAAGCAATTTCATGCTCTAGATCAGAAATTATAGAAGCAGCAATAGGATACTTGCACAAATGCACATCAAGCCAGTAGCTCAAAAATGAAACACAGTCACCTTACTCTTGCACACGCTATGCCACCAGTGTCATATCAGCAGCACTGTTACTAGTTACTATTTCAGGACCCTAGACAAAAAGCTAAAACTAGGAAGTATGCCCTTAATTTGGGGCTCTTGCACTGTGGCACATTTCACTGGAAGAGAAGACTTTTGTAAGCCTTACAAGAAAATACAAGAATCTGAACACTAACCCTGAACATAATACTTGGTTGCTAACTTTTGTGATAGAGTGAAATGTTTACATCTCAGAATATATTTTCCAGAATACATAGCACTGCAAGACTGTGCCTTTTTTATTCGAAATTCCATGGAGCACTCTCAATTTGTAATGAAGGCAATCAAAGGCAATGAAAACTGCCCAGCTTATTCTACAGACATCATCTTATTTTTCAAGTAAAAGAAACATTTCATACCTAACTAAGAGAAACATAGTTTATGATCATTAGTCAGTAATCAAGATCGTTTAATTTATGCATATTTTTATTTCTCTTCTTATGCAGATTGCCATATACTGATCAGCTATGCTTACACATTGCTTTTATTAATGAACTAGTGCAGGGTACGTTCACTTTACTGGCTAATTTGCTTGAAACTAATTTCTTGAGGCAGAACTCAGTGAACTGAAGAGCCTATAGTTTTTTGTGAAAAACAGAACAGCACTTCCCATTAGTTTTAAAGAACAGCTGCTTTATTACACAAAATAACTAATTTCTCATCTCAGCCAAGAAACAGGGAGGTTTTAAATTAAGATAATTAATTATTAGAAAATGTCTGCTCTATCCCCAGAATGTAACCAAAATGAATCACCAATTCAGTTCATTTTAATTTCTTCCGTTAACACTCATATCAGCAGAGTTGTTAAACTCTTTGAATGATCACTGAATCTTAAATCTTAGCAGGAGGTTTCCATCTGAGATCTCCTGTGCCAAATCCAGATTGCATATTAAAAAAAGATTCATAACTTCATTCCAATAGTCTTGAAAGCTGTCATTTTCTCTCACAATCTGGAAACTGGACATGTCTATTATTACCCTATCATGAACGAAAATGTTCAAGAAGAATCTCTACAAATTGCTACCCATTTTTTCCCATTTGTATTTCATAAAAAAACATAAAATGAAGTTAATAATGGAAGTAAATTTTTTGTTTGGGGGATTTTATTGTCAGCCCACTGCAAGTCTATAAAGTGAAAACAGCAAAACAAAACTAAAGACTTAACATTGAAAACTGCATCTTATTTAATGTTGCTTAGTTTACTTTATCAATGACAAGTAACAATTACAAAGTAAACAACCAAACAATACAAAACAAAAAATAATATGTACACTTTAGACCTTAGATTTTATTTTTGCTACCACCTATGTAAACCACAATCCTATTCTTTACATTGAAAGGTAAAAAAAAAATCAGATCAGTATTCCACGGCCAGCTAATTGAACAACAGTTCTACTCTCACACAGCTACTCAAAATGGGGCTTAGGAGGGACACGAGTCTTTATACTTCCCCCTCCCCTCGGTAAGGGTCATATTTACAGAGATCATAGAATCATAGAACTCATAGAATTATCTGGGTTGGAAGAGACCTCCAAGATCATCAAGTCCAACCCTTAATCCAACACTATCATGATTACTAGATCATGGCACTAGTGCCACATCCAGTTTTATTTTAAAAACCTCCAGGGATGGCCAATTCACCACCTCTTTGGGCAGGCCATTCCAATGCCTGATTACTCGTTCTGTGAAGAACTTTTTTCTGATATCCAGCCTAAACCTCCCCTGGCAGAGTCTAAGCTCGTGCCCTCTTGTTCTGTTGCTGGTTGCCTGGGAGAAGAGTCTGACCCCCACCTGTCTACAACCTCCTTTCAGATAGTTGTAGAGAGCGATGAGGTCACCCATGAGCCTCCTCTTCTCCAGGCTAAACAACCCCAGCTCCCTCAGCCTCTCTTCATAGGAGTTGTGCTCAAGTCCCTTCACCAGTTCTGTTGCTTTTCTCATGATGACTCATGCTCTCCTGCTGTGCACCCCCTGAGGAGCCTGTTTCCTTAACTCCTCTTCCTGCAGACCGCTCCTGTGCCCTTGATCCTACCCCCTTGCTTGGTGATGCAGCCCAGATCCCATAGGCCCCTCTATTTGCAGGGCAAGGGTTCCAGTCTTCACCAATATGGTGGTCCCTGCGATCACACACCCATTTATCTAAATCCTTCCTAAACTGGTGGTTCAAAAACCAAACACCCCCACCCCCACAGAGGTTCTCCCTGGCCCAGACAGGACTTTGCATCTGTCCCTTCTCATGGCTCCTGTTGGCTCATTCCACCAGCACAGCCTGCCTTTAAAAGCATCCTGTGTACAGTTTTGGGCACCACAGTATAAGAAGGACATAAAACTACTGCAGAATGTCCATAGGAGCTAAAGGGTCCAGAGGGGAAGTTGTATGAGGAACGGCTGAAGTCACTTGGCCTTTTCAGCCTGGAGGAGACTGAAGGGGGGATCTCGTAGCTGATTACTGCCTTCTCACAAGGGAAGGAGGTGAAACAGGTTCTAATCTCTTCTCTCTTTTGACCTATGATAGGACTAGAGGTAAGGGCAGGAAAATATTCCATGGGAGGTTTAGACTGGATATTAGAAAGAGATTCTTCACTCAGCAGGTGAACAGGCTCCTCAGGGAAGCAGTGATGGCACCAGGTCTACCAAAATTCAAAGCAGCATTTGGACAATGCCCTCAGTCACATGGTGTGAATGTGGGGAGTGTCCTATGTAGGGATAGGAGTTGGACTCAATGATCCTTTTGTGCGCCTTCCAACACAGGTAATTCTATGATTCTATGATCCTCTGGTCATCGTGATTTAGTGTCACCTGTAGAACTGATGGATGAGGACTATGTCACCTCCTCCAGGCCACTAACAAATATGCTAGAAAAGAGAAGTCTCAGATAAACCACACCAATGTCCCTCTTGTTATCAGACCAATATGATCCATCAATCAAAGCCCTTTGAACCCCATCATTCAACAAGTTTTTTATCTGTCTTGCTGTCCATCCATCCAAATCACCATGGCTGAATTTGGATGTGCAAATATCAACAGTGGCAAGAACCTTGCTCTAGTCCAGGTAACTGACATCCACCACTCTCCACAAAGCAGTCATTTCTTCCCAGAAGGCCATCAGGTGGGTCAGGTATGATTCATGCCCAATAAACCCATGCTGACAGCTCCCAATCACGTTTTCCTTCACGTGCTCAGAAACATGCTACATGATTTTCCCAGGGACAAAGCAACACCAACTAGCCTGGAGTTTCCCCTTCAGACAACATTTTTGATTTTTGGGAAGACACAAGTCTGGTCACTTGGAACTTCCCTGGACATCCATGACCTCTCAGAACTTATCCATGTCTTGCCCTGCAAGGATACTAGCCAGTTCTCAGCGCTCTCAGATGCAGTCTGTCTTGTTGCATTGGCCCATGAGAGCCAGAAATGACAAGCATCTAGCTCTCCCGTTATGGATGTTTCTATCCACAACTCATTTGGAAGTTGTCCTCTAGATTTCTGTCCTCCTTTGTAATGCAGGACTTGAGCTGCTGGCTTGTGAGGTCTTTGCAAGACTCCGTCAATCTCTTGTTTGTCCTCCCTGATAGCAAGTGACACACCCCGGCAGGCAAGGCTATCACTTTTCCTACCCTGAGCATCTGTGCAGTTTGAGGCTGGGCAGCAGCATCCTCCCTCAATACCTTTCATTTGGGCCAAGGTTTCTTATCTGCTAGGGTAACTGTTACTGCCCAGGTGAGAAATAAGTTTTGTTTGGCACATGAACCATGTTCTCCCAAGACTAAATGGCCGCATACAACACGTACATTTGTAAGACAATGGTGTTCAAGTCACAGTGTTACTCAATTGATTTATCCGAAACAGGTGATTTCACTACTTACTATTTAAAAAAATGATAGGTGGTTTATATAATTGCTGGCAACCACACCAGATTAAAGTCCCCTGATCTGATCATAAAGGGACTTGCAGACATTAAGAGACAAATACAACTAATACAGCGCTGGCAGTTTTTGCCTGAGACACAGGAGTCCTGATCTGAAAATGTAATATAACAACCCAAAATTTCAGAGAGATTTCAGCACATTTTCTAATGAGCTATACTGCAACTCTTTCAAAAAGTTTCTGTGAAACTACAAATCCTAAACTATATTTATAATAATAAAAAAGTACATATGATTTGAAGATATAATTATTCAATTCAGATATGAAGTTACAGCTTGCATTATAGATGATAGTTTTGGCAAAGCTGTAGACATTAATCTAGAGGAAGCTCTGTGTAAAGTTATTCTGCTGTATTCACAAGAGGTGTCTGCATTATTGAAACCAATAGAAGCCATAAAAATCCATATTCTTGAAAGAGTTAGATGTGAAGAACAACCTACTTTCAACATCAGATTTGGATTAACATCTAACAGGTCTTGGTCTTTGAACCAACAACTGAAAAATAAAACATCTAGGAGTTTAAGTCAGTTACACATGAATGAAAAAAAAAAGAAAATAAAAAGGGATAAAATAATAGTCCAGAGAGAAGAAGCAATGGGTTAAGGTGCAATATACATCCTATTTATAATAATACTTTCAAATAATACTCTGTTTGACACAGCAATGCCTTTTGTTTGTATTTCCTTCCTTGAGTATACTGTGGTTGCAGCTGGCTCTAGGCCTTGGCCATTATCAGGAGAGTTTCAGGAAAAGAGAAAAACTCCAAGTAAAACCTTTGTGCAAAGGAAAAAAGCAGGACATCATAAAAACCTCAAGCTTTAAGAAACAAATAATCCAGGTAAACAGAAGTACACCTCGTCCCACAAAAAAAAAAAAGGGAAAACTCCAGAAAAAAAATCAAACAAAATTAATCAAACAATCCCTCCCCTCTTCAAACCAGCCTCCTCTTTACTCTTCCAGACAACACTGCATGCAGTCTACGAATTAGTGATAAACAAACTAGCTCACTACATAGATACCAAGGATACATATAGTAATAACTAATAGAGGCTCACAGAAAATTTTCAGAAAACCTGTGATAACTGTACTGAATGCCGAAGCCTGTCTTATCTACAAACATTACTAATCTTTACCTTTTGGTGAATACTGCAGAACATAAATACTATATAAAGATCTGTCCTGTGTTAGCACTATAGATTATGTTAGAAAAAAAACAAAAGCCACCATAAAAACTGCACAGAAATATAGTAATGACTCACTGTCCCAGCAAGTACATCCTTCTTACAGCTCATGTTACTACCATTTATAACTGGACTAACCACACAGTCTGACAGGATCATGTGGTGAAACATCTATGCTGCTCCAAGAACAGCACTGGCAATATACCACAACTTCCATACAGATACAATTTCTTCCAAGTCCTCATTTCCAGCAGGAAAATAAGGACTGTACTATGCCTTAAAGAGAATAAATACAAACTATTCTCTTTCCACTTAGGCAGCAATAGGAAGTACATAGTATAGGACCGACCCTACTTCTTAATCAGTCACTGGCAGAGTGATGTCCATCTGTGGCCTTCAAACTGCTTCCCAAAGCCTAAAGTCTTATGTGGCCAAACAGCAGAGGTAACACAGAGTTATTCAACTGCTCAGGGTGCGATCCAAAAAAAAGTTAGTATTTTTTTTTAAACTACATCAACTTAGAAGAACCACCATCTATAAACCCAATTTCAGCAGATGTACACTACAGTTTGTAATCCACTACAACAGTAATTTTTGTCCTTTATGCTGCTCTCTTTCAAAGAACAGATGTAGTATGTCTAAAATCTTCAGTAATTTTACTGCTATATCTTAACAGGAAAATGAGGCAGAACAAATTTATATCTTTTCTGAAGTTGCTTTTTCTACAGAAATTCTGTTCTAAAATCCCATATTAAAGGCTTTTAAAAATTATTCCAACTGTTACAAAATACATATACCATGCTGCAAACAGACTGGGCCCTTGCAATTTGAATTTTAAACGCTTCTAACATCTCATTTTGAAAACGGAAAAGAAATGAGAATCTCTTGCATATATAGTAATATATGAGAACACTGAATAACATTAACTGAGAGTTCTTCTGAAACAGCAATCCCAGATGATTACCTGTTTGTGAGACTCCTGCAGCTCTTTGGGTAAATATTACCAGTATGTTAGCACTTCTCATACACACAGTGAAATGTATATGCAAGCAGCTGCAACATTTGCAGGGCAGGAACTTGCACTACAGGAGACTCAACATCACAGACTTTGGCAGACATAAGTCATCAAATCTCGTTATTTAATTTAAAGGTAGAAGCCCTTCTGTGCAATATACTTACTTTTGTTTTAAGACTTCAGAGATGCTCTTTGTATCATCTGGAAGGTATGCACACTTCAAGAATAAAGGGCAAAAAAACCAAAAACAACCCTTGATGTGACACAAGAGACAAAAGATTGCTATGAAAGATGCGAGCATGAGATACTATGATTATCTGCGAGACTAGAGCATTTATGGGGTGAAAGAGTAGTTTCCTAAATGTCCACAAACACAAAAGAAGAAAACTTCTTGTATATCTTGCTGCAGATCTTCAGTTCCGAAAACAGTGCTGCCATAGATGAAAAGCTCAGTTCAGAAAATAGCTTATAATTAAATCGGACTGATCTTTATTCCAGTGAAGTTGGGGTACAGTTTTGGGATACTCCTTTCCCGGTCTGCCTTAAAAGAATGTTTTCATTGGGATTTAAAATTATGTTCATATTTTTCTACAAATATAATGCTATAATCACAACTAATTACTTGAAAAGAAGCCAACATACTTATTTTTAATTATTTATTGCCTTTGACAAATAATAAAAATCAAAACCTGTCTATCAAAAAACAATCAAGCAGCAGACTAATTGGTCAAAATTAGTCAATCGCTAGTCTTAGACCCTAGAAGAGAAGCTGGGATAAAGGGACAAAATCATTTGCGAAGTTCACATCACTTCTTGATCAGGTTGTTTAGTTGCTGGTAGATGTGGCTTTGTCCAACTGAATACAGTACTCACACATACACATGAAGTCATCACGAAACAAATAACTTAAAAAACTTATAACATTTTGAAGAGTCTTCTCGGTTTCCTCCTGAACTAACTGAAGCATGTAGTGATTTTACTCGTTCACTTTGGCTTCTGTTTTCTTCCTGCTCAGCCCTCAGTTGGTCTGAATTAAGGAAGCCAGAACCACACCTACTCACCAGCAGTTTTGAAGCAGTTGTTAGAAATAAGCCAGGGCAGAATTTCTAAAGCCTGCAGCTCCTCCTGCTCTCCTGACAGCACACTGGGGAACTCCTGAGCCTCACTTCGCATGGCCAATGAGCAAACTTTATCCAAAAGATAAATATCTGGCACAAAATAATCAGGATATAAAAACACTGTAATCCGTCCTCATCAAAATAACCTACCAGGACAGATTTTAGGGCTATTACCAAGAATGGTTCTTTGATTTTTCTTCCCCACAGATTTCACAGAAGAAGAAATACACCTCTACATTCCCAAGTGTGTCTGACATTGCTTCAGTCACCTCTTTTTTTTGTTGATCTCTGGTTGTCCACTATGAGTTTAGTAATGGTCTGAACCACAAGACACACATTTAGAGAAGAGTTTGAGGTTAAGTAAAACCACCACAGAAAGGAACCAGAGTGTAACTCTACACCTAATTGTGCAACAGTACAAAAACATAGCCTTTCTTAACAGAAGTTTCTAAAAGAAAACATGCACCTGAACAAGGACATTAGGTTAAAGAGAAGCCTAGTGAAAAAATTTAAGAGGTTAAAATAGGATGGGCTTAATCACACCCAGCAAAAATGAAAGCCATTTTTAAGCAGGTCAATCTTTATCCTGAAGAACTACCTATAAATAATGCAACATTTTGCATGAAGTCAGAAGGTAAGCTATAAAAAAGATATCAAATAAATTTGACCAAAGCATCATTAATGAAATCTATAAGAATTTACCATAGAAGAGAAGTATTAGGAATTTCTTTTGGTACTTCACATGACAACAGCACATAATTTCCCCATCCACACTGTATATTATACATAGTATTAATACAAACATCCCTTAAATTTTTTCAAATAAATGGACTTCAGTGGTTTTAAAATACTTCTGTAGAGGTATCTGAAAGCAATCAGCTACCAGGGTTTTTTTTCTGACCTAGAAAAGCCCTTGAATGGCAATCTTGTGCAATTCCTCACACAAGTAAGGAATCTGACAAGTTACATCGCAAATGATATTCTCTCCATCTCTGTTTCAAAAGCCCAAGCTACAAAGGGTGTGAGGAAGCAATAAAAAGGTCAGTCTCTGAGCCCAGGCCTCTGACTGCAAACATAATATTTAACTAGAAAAACAAAAAATGTCAGTTTAAAGCAGCATGGTCTATGGGACTGTAATATATAATAATCAAGAAGGATGTCTAGATTAAAGGGGTTGGTTGCATGTAATAATATCCAGCAGTGACAGAGGTCATTGTACATGAGAGAGATGGACTGAAAATTGTAAATGTTAAAAATAACTCAAACATATTTTATTTTCTGTTTTTCACTCACACATGGCATATATCTTATCCAAAATTATTTCCTATATCATCTGTTTTAGCTTCAGGATTGTAGAAACCTAAGACATGAGTAATCAGATGGCAGAAATTACTGTTATTTACACACTGCTGTCATAGCTTTCCATAATTTAAGAGGTTGACACAGCATCTCGACAATGATAGGAAAAAAGCAGTTTTTGTAGCAATTTTGTCAGCCTCCCTACAAAGAAGCATGGCAAATAAAATTACTGCAGCTAAAAACTGGCAAAGCAATCATCTCTTTCAGTTTTCTGTGTCTCTGTCAAAAATTTACTATTATGAGGATACTCAAAAGACACAAAAAAGGCAGGCTCTCTACGTCTAAACTGGATATTTACCCTACAGTAGGGCCACAATTTGCCTGTACACAAATACCTTATGTTGTTTAAAGCTGAAAACAATTAAGGAAAAAACTAATTGCAAGGGAAGTGGGACAGGAAGTTGGAAAGAAGATTATTTACAAAATACTGAAAGATTCCTGCTCTGTATTAAAATTAAAAAAACCAAAAATCTCGGATTCCAACCCATAGTCTGAACCACTTAATAGTCAACTTGAACCCATGCTGTCCATGTCCCAGATGGGCAAGCTAAAGACCGAAGTAGGACAGGGAAGACTGATTACTAATTAAACTCGTATATGTACAGAATTGCAATGTTCCGATTAAGTATTTTTCGTTGGCAAATTTCTCAATAGCTTTAATCACAACTTGATGCAGGCACTGCATGCCGACAGGTTATGCCTCCTGATCTGCCTCTGCTCTCCTATGCGCCATCTGGGATGTGAGGCGACAGGCAGAACCCACATCAAACCTCCCACCTGCTCTGGTGGAGGACAATAGTGCCCTGGTTCTCTTCCCTCTTCCCTGTGTGGCCTCCAAGTTCATATAGGACCCATGAAACTGAGGAGGCTGCACATGTTTCTCTGACATCTTTAATTCCTCACTCGGACGCACAAAGCTCCTGCCCAGACTCTGTGCAAGGACAGCAGATCTTCTTACGCCTGCTTATCCACCTGCTACCACTCCCTGCTGCCATCTGAATACTTCAGTTTACGGGTTTACATACTGTGGTGAAAATCCTAATTCCTAAACGCGAAAATCTGATGCTTTTCTGCCACAAGTATTACAGTTAAAATACTCCAGGATTCTCCATTTCAATGGCATAGACAAATGAAAACCTCATTGTGTATTCTCAAAAGACTTCACCAAATTCTTACAGTCATAAAAAGCCTTTGCTACAAGTGATCCCTTATTAAAAAGTTGGGAGGGTAAAGTCTCAAAAAAACAGGTTCAGAACATTGATTGCTTTTGTTGAATACAACAAAATTTTTACTTGAATACAGAGATCTGCATCCCAAGTTCACAGAACGACAAAGTCTTAGAATCACAGAATCATAACCCAAACTGTTACGGAGTATCGGACTAGATGTGTGGCACATAAGTGAATGTAATTCACCTGTACACGACATAAAGTGTGGATATACCCACAGCAGAGTATATATGCACATAGCCATTATATAATAGGTAAAATGAAGTTCTTTTAAGTGTATTTCATATAACACATTCACCTACACACCACGTACTGTAATTAATAGCTAGATTAGCTAGACACTTTACTAGATAATCATGGTCTGTTTCATTTCCCAGCTTTTAAAATAGGAGAACACCCCCACTGTGACGAAAGGTAGCACAGCTTGCTGATTAAAGAGAAAAAAACTCACACAAACAAATTAACAGAAAACCCCATAAGTATATTTCCACAATAGCAAGACTGAGATTTGATAAAATCCCAAACCATGAAAAGACATGTACAAAATTCTGTGTCTCCAAATTTCTGCAACACTTCAGCTGCTAACTCAGCCACTGTTTTCAGTAATGTCCTGCATACAGGTCTGCAACTGCAGTTACTATTTTCAAACAAGTCCACACTCTGGTCCTGCAATACCAATGGCACAAAAGTTATTTTTACCTTCTACACATCACATTGTCAGAAAATTAGCCATATCCTACTGTCACTAACACAGTGAGCAGCTCTCCCTCCAGGACAAGAGCTTATACAATCTAAGTTTCTTATAAACAAGAAAACCTAGACTCATTATCACTTATTCTTCAGGCTGATGTAACACACTTGAGTTTAGGCTTACGTTAGCTTTCCTTCTACTTCCTCCCTTCATTCCCTTTAAATGGAAAAGGTACACAGGTCCTCCAATATAAGACATCTTCCAGTTTTTTTAAGTATGCAAATGTGAATGTTCTTACAACACTTATTTGTGTTTGAATCTTTTAACTCATTTTTCACTTTCTAGTGCATCATCTGTCCAATAAAAATTAAACTCATAATCTCACTGTGAACCTGTTTCAAAAGCTGAAATAAATTAACGCTGTTTTGATGTTCAACCCATACTCTTTCAAAATCTAGGCAGCAAGGTTTCAAGCATGTTACAATGAAGCCCAATATCACTTGTAACACAATGCTGATCATCCTCTAAGATTTCAGGAATACTCCTGGCTCTGTAGTTTTTAAATGTGTAAAAACCTAAAAAAAAGTGGAAGACAGCAGCATGCTAACTCTTATATGACTCACAATACATTTGAAAATAACATAATTTATTTTTGATTCTTCCAGTTACTTAAATGCCGCTTCTCTAGATACCTTTACTTAAGCTGAAGGGATACCAGGCTGTGAGTTCGTTACTGCTGCTACGTGGACATATGCTATAGAAACAGATAATTCAAGGTATAAAAATCAATTTCTTAATAAAAAGTGATTGCCTCTTGAAATAATTTCCAAAGTGAATCTTTTATTTGATTTCCAACTGGATGGCAACTGAAAAAATGTGGAGAAGGGAAGATAAGACAGTCCCCCTTTTCACTATGCTACCACTGATACACAGACAAATGATAAAGACTCAAAGGGTAGAGAACAGGGAAGTTGGGTGCTTAAAAACACCAACAAATACCACCACGACTATTAATCCCAGCTATAACAATCCATGGCTTGGCATCATATCATGTCCTAGGCCAACCAGACATGTACAAAATGCAATAGCATATCCGCTATATGCTTTCTGGAGGCTATATGAGCAGTCATGGAAAATCAATTTGAATACAAATGTAATTTGTTAAAAGAACAGTGAAAATCATTATGCAGCGTCACACTGTCAGCAGTTTGTACAGAAGCAGCTGCCATCCAAGGATGCAAAGGCATTTGATAAACAGAAGAATCCTGGTCTTTGAAAGTGTCTATGATCTTTTCAATCTTTCAATATAGCTAAATGAGAACAAAGCTACAGTTCAGCTCTTGTTTCTCAGCACTTCTACTCCTTGCAGCTTAATCAGCTGCAGAAAGAGGCTTTAGAGAAACTTCAGAGAAAGCCTCAGAGAGAATGAAGGGTCCTACTGTAATGGAGAAAAAGTGACATCTTCAAAATTGTTCCTTGAAGGTTCCAAAAATACTCACCTTGGCCTCACAGGACACAGTCATAAAATAAAGAACTAGATTTGCCTGGTTTTGGCAATGTCAATACTGTTTTTAGGTAAACCATACATAAAAATTTCAGCAGTAAGCTAAGTGAAAAAATGTGACAGAATTTAAGGATCAGCTCACAATACAGATAACTCAAACAGTAAAAATTCAGAAGATCCTGTTACAAAGATATTTAACACACAGACATGGAATATACCAAATATACTGTCGGTAGTGTAGCTGACCAGCTTACCCCATTCCATTACACAAATCTGAAGACTAAAGGAGCCACTAGTTTTAAATTATGTTTTCTTTTTATTTGATCCCATTCTTCACTGTCTGTTCTGAAAGATATTGGCCTATTTTCTCCTAAAAATACTAAGTGGGACTCAGAAATCTGCACTACTGTAGATGAGATGTACTATATTTCTTCCACCTGAAATAATGCATTGTGCCACTACAAAGTAGAACACCAGATTTTCTCACGTGCAAATTTGATCAAGGAACAGCAACAACAGCAAATGTAAAACTTTACAGCTGTTTTGAAATATGTACAGAAGGATTTTATTGAAAATGTATTTGCATCTTCTTGTAAGCTAAGGAGTAGAACGCGCTGCAACCTTGAAACCTAGTTTCATATACATGCATAAAATACGTCTTTAAAGATTGGAGTCCTATTGCGTTGCATGAGATTGCAAATGTATCAGACTGGCAACAAAGAAGAAAATCCCAATCTTGCATTGGGATGTTTTTTTCATCCTCCTCATTTCTCTCTCTCAATCTTTTTCTCCCTTCTCTCTTTCCCCCTTTTTTTTCTAAAAAAAAAAAAATCTTGTTAATACACTATATATGTGTTCCAAACTCAAAATGCAGAAGTGATTTTTAAGTCATGATGAACTAACATGATTTTGATCTCGATCATAACTTTTCAGAGGACCAAATAAAAAAATACTCAGAATTTTCCTTAACAGTAGACTTTAAAACAGGTCAGTAATGAACTACATGATTTAACTTTGATCTACAGCTGGAATTTACCCCAAAAGAAAACAAGGAAGAACCGGCCACAGCAGAGATGACCCTACCACAGATTTCATTACATACTGTTATGCAAACAGACTCATCAGCAAGCAACTTCTAAACTATGTATGCAAACTTTTGTAGTGTTTAAAACATGCTCTCTAAAATTTCAGTTACTTACAGTGTTTATAGTCACCATAACTTTGAGAATATCTATTAAAAGTAAATGCTATGACAGTGAACAAAATTAACCCAGTATATCAGACCTGTCAAGCAGTGTTTTACTGTTTCAGCATAAAATAAAAAGACTACAATTTTCTTCTGAGCAATTTCAGCTTAAATAATCACAGAGCAAAAGGATTTTTTTCTTCCTATTTCAGTTCTACTAGAAAACCTATGAAGTTCTGTCTGAAGTTACCTAAAAACATTGCAAGACTGTAGACTTAAATGAAAAAAAGATTTCAGATGTGAACTATAAGAAGTCCTACACAAGGCAATGCAAAATATTTTTGACAAGTCCAGATTTTTTGGAAGATACACTATCCTTTGGTTAAGACATTGGGCACTGACTGCAAGCACAAGGACATATTGCATAAGCTATCACATGCTCCCTGCAACTGTGTGAATCTAACTACATTTTGACAAGTCACCGTACTGAATAACTTCAGATGTAATACAATATTATATTTTACTGATACATTGGCTTAATTTAAAAATTAAAAAATTATGACAGAAACAGGTCTAAGAGTCACTGAAAATACTCTGTTACTCATTAGGGTAACAGTTCTTCTAAACTTCGGGAAGATAAAAGTGGGGTGATAAAAAGGTCTCCAACCCTGGGAGATTCCCCCCTGCCTGGCCATCACACGCAGGTCTGAACAGCCCCGGCACGGCGGCACCTTTGGAAATCGCAGAAGGTGGAGGGGCACGGGGAAGACCCCAGACGGAACAGGGCCGCCCCAGCAGGATTTCGCGCTGCGGGACGAGACGGGCGGTGCCGGTGCGGAGGAAACTCACGGTGCTCCTGGAGGCTGACCTCCTTCTCCGACGGCGCTGCAGCTGCCTCGGTGGGGTGGCACCGAGGACGCGACTAGGGGGGGGCGGGCGGTAGCCGAAGTCACATCGCCCCCGGCCCCTTAGCCTTCACCAGAACAGCTGCTCTGGAACCGGTCCTCCACCACCACCACTTCACGACGTGGAGCTCATTGCAAGCCGAGCTCCGACAACTTTTTTAATGCAAGGAAGAAAAACCCATCTAGCCTGCACTAAATGGTTATACTAAATAATAATAACGACAACTCCAAGAGATTTAAAGTTATTTTCTCTGGGTTTGGGGGGGTCTTGAGGGTTGGTTTCTTTCTAGGGGGAGGGGAGCATGAAACACAGAGAAGACGCCGTTGCGGCCTGAATGGAGATGCCCTAGTGAGAGGGAGACAGCAGAAGAGTCGCCTTGACAAGCGTTGTTCACTGCTGCCGAATTGCTAAAGCCCCCAGGCGTGTTTGCAAACTGTTCCGCGGTTCGCTGGATCTCCAGCTGAGCACTAACAGCCTTCAAATTAAAATGAAGACCGGTGACTGGGGAGGGGTGGGGGAGAGGAAGGGAAAAGAGATGTGGACAGCTCTGCGGATATTACTACATCTTCCCAGTCGCTCATCTGGATTACATTTAAGCTTTCATGGTATTTGTTTCGCCCGCTAATAAAGCGTAGTTTCACAACAGAACATGTCTGAGGATGGCTCTTTCGTCAGCTTCTATTTAAAATAAAGAGATAAGTATTTCTTTTCTTATTAAAAATAAAAAACAAACACCAAACGCAAGCCCAGACGGAGGCACCGGCTGAGAGCCGCCCGCCGCTCGCGCCTCCCTGGTTGCCCGCGTACTTCGGCTCCGACTTTGCGAGAGCTCCGGCACGGCGCCGACCCCCACCCCGGCCCTCCCTGTCCCCCCAGCCCCTCACCTCGGGCGAGGCGCAGGCTCCCGCAGAGCACCAGCCAGGCCAGAACCGCGCGGCTCATCGTCCTCTCCTCCCGCGGCCGCGCCGCCTGTGCCGAAGGAAGGAGGCAGCGGGCGGCGCCGGCGCCTCCGCCCTGCGAGGCGAGGCAATGCAATGAGATGAGATGCGGAGGTCCCTCCCGGCGCGGCGCAGCCCCCGGCTGAGCACAGCTCCACCGCAGCTCCCGCTGCCGCCGCCCTAGCAGTGGCGAGGAGGCTGTCCCGCTGCCCGTCGGCTCTGCGCGCCCACCAGATGCCGCCGCGCCGCCAGCATTGCCCGGCCAGCCGCCTCTGTCCCCTCCGCCTCCTCCTCCGCCTCCCGCGGTGGCGGCGGCGGATGGTGCTGTCCGGCTCATCCCAGCACCTGCTCCGCCCCCCCGGCCGCCCCTCGGCACGGGGCTGCGGGAATATGCGGCGAAAGGGGTGGAGATGCGGGAGCTGAAGCCAAGACAGGGAGCGAGGAGGGCAGGCAGGCAGGCGCTGACTCCTGCCATAGTCTTTCCTCTAAAGCCCGCTCCCTGCCCCCTCTGGCCCCGGGTCCTGTTTGCGGGGACTGTGGTCCTGCGAACGGGCTCACGGCTGCACCCGTGGCGTGCCGCCTTCGGGACAAATCGGAATGCCGTGTTGCGGTCCTTGGCGTTGTGGGCAGCTGCCCTCTTCTATCGGGGAGTGCCCCAGGTCGGCGCGGTTTACAGAGGCGGGAACACCTTCCGCAAACTTTTGTCTTGCAGGTGTCGTCTAAACCCTGCACTTCACTGTGAGCTGCTTCAGCTGCGGACTTAAAATCCCTCCTGGTCATCCAGGTAGGGAACTTCCACCTCCTTCGCAGGCAGGATGTCATCCCTCCCGTCACTGAAAGGAAATCAAAGAAAGAATGCAAGACAAGGAGATATTTCAGAAGGAGTCCAAGGTGGAGAACGGAAAGGTTCAATGTCAGACCACTGCCTGATTTTTCTTTTGTTGTTCGGGTTTTTTTCCCCTACCTGCCTATATACAGGAGTGAAAAAAGTACTAATTGCAAGTATGGGAGTCAAAAACCTCTTCAGATATTTTATAAATATAATTTGCATCCCCTCTTCATCCCCTTTTATTAAAAGCGCCCATATTAATATATTAAATGTTAATACAATTGCTGAGTGAGAAAAATGCACTTAACAGGATTGGGTTGTTAAGAAGTATTTCTGTAGATAGAGCCTGAATGTCCGAATTGGTTCAATGACAACAAGGAGTTACATCATGAAATTAAGAGTGGAAACGACCCGTTAAATCGTCTAATCTGTTGGCTACTTCGGCTAGCATCTCACAATACTTGCCAGCATTTCATTTTACAAGCTCTTTGTCTACCATTAAATGCCTGTAAGCGTCGGGGTGACAGCCCCTTCCTAAAGCTGCAGTTTTACATCTGAGCTTGCAGTTAATTGCGTTTTTCTGTGACACTGGAAGTTATTTCTGTTTCAATGCATTGCCTTGTCAGGAAGAATTAAACGGATCAAGATTTTTTTGCATTGGTTAAACTATAAAATTACTAGTAATAACACAGCTTGATAAAGAGCATTTTTACACCCAGAATCCGAGACCTTTTTCTGCTTGCATACAGAGCACAGGTGCACACACAAATCAAGGTGCAAGCCTCTCTGGTGGCACTCAGCCACCAGTAGTAAGGTACCACAAAATTATCCTGTATGTTACGACAGATACAGTAAAAATACTCTCCCTTATACTAATGAAGCCCACACCATCAGACAAGGTATGTTAGCACAGGCTTTTGTCCAACTTATCTCCCTGGACATGCAGTAGCTAGTAGCATTCACCAGACTCTTCGCTTTTACATGCGACTGCATAATTCACCGGGCAGCACTCACATGGGCTACAGTCATGCCTTAGTTTTGCTGCGCAGATATACTTTGCGACTGCATCACTACTTCTACAGCAACTTGGATTTTACACATCCATTTCCATGCCAGAGATCTCCCTGAAGATCTACTGTCTGGAAAGAAAATACTTTTATTTCTCCTCAAGGGTTGCTTTACTGTCAGTACAGAGATAGTCGAAATTTAGGAGGCCTTAGCAAAGATTCTGATATTAATACATCTTTTTTCCACAATGGTGCTAATTTTACTGCTTATCTCCATTTTACAACCAAGAATCCAGCTGTCATAATTACAAGGCAAACTACATTTCAGCTACTGTGGCAGCCCAGCATGCCTGCACCCCCAAGTGGCAGGCTTGCCTTGTTTTCTTTCACTTTTCTCCAGGGAATGATCCCATAATGCAGCCCCGTTATTTCCCCAATTAGGATAAATCTGAAGGGCCTAACTACAGCTGGTACTGGGAAGATTTTTTACACTGAGAGCCTGTGACTCACAGCTGATTAAAATGACGCAGATACAGCTTCTTCAAAGCCAGGCATTGTTTATTCAGCCAAAAGGGATAAAACAACAAAAGGTTTTTATGTTTGTTTCTTACCTAAAGTGCAATGCCTTTTTGTTTTCAGATTCTGAATAAGTTTTATTCAACAAGATCTATCTCCCCATCTCAAGGCAATCAGATTGTTCCTGCAGCTTTCTTGCTACCCCTCTCTGCCAGGCTCCTCTTCAATTGCTGCTTCCTCATGCTTGCTCCCCCCTGTTTTGTAAAGGACCCTGATTCGGGGATTCTGCAAGGAGATCCCCTTCATCTGGTGGCTTCCTTCTAGCTGAGTTATTTTTCTTAACACAGAGCAATGCAACAGCCTGCTCCACCTCAGTGCTGTTACAGTGGCTCCGTGGTACCAACTGTTCCTTCCAAGTCAGATGCAGTAATTATTTGCATCTAGGATTTCTTAATATGGATTTTCTGATAGGTATAAGCCAGACCTATTTACTGTGAGTTTTAGCAAAGGCTCCCCATGCTGTTGTGCTGTGGGCCCACAACTTTTCACTGCTATGTCGCCAGCACTGTCATTACAGCATGTCACAGCACTCTCCACCCACAGTGACCTGACCTTCTACGTGCAAAGGCTGATCTAGTGTCTTTCATTGTCCTCTAAAGCTGAAAAATGGTGGATTTTTGCCACCTGTTGTGTACACCATTCTGTAAGCAACTGCCCCCCTTGACAGTGGGAAAAACTGCTTTTTGACTCTGTGACCATTTATAAGTATTACACATTTGTAAATACAATTTTCATACAAGAAACCCCAGGATTCAAGACATCTTAAAGGTTTTCATTCTCTTATTTTCTTACATATCTGCAAACCCTTAATGACTTCCAAACAGTGTAGGCTGAAACATGGATGGGATGGGACTGGAATGGCACAAGCCATTGCAACTCAAGCTGACATTCTCATTTTTGTATGGATTTTAATATTTATATACCATATATAAATATTGCATTTTTATATTTGTATTTTGATATTTATCTGTAGTACAAAATTCTTCTGTCATGTGAATTAATCATGTGCTTCATGTTCTCTAATTCAGTACCAAAATGACTGAAGAACTGTCATACATTCATTTTTACTTATCCTGTCTTCTTTCTGCCATCCGTTTGTGAGAACATAGGACATAAACACTGCTTGTCATTATCTGGATTGCTACTGCACTTCAGGATAATGTCTGCTGAATTTTAGCTGCCCTCTAATATCCAACTATTTATTTTGTTTGTTTACTAATCACTCAGGGTCAAGAACTTTGTTGCATCCATTTTTTTAAACTTATTTTCCATCTAGATGATCAGCATTGTTTACCAGGAATTTCTGCCTAATAAGATTACTGAGGAAACTGTCTAAAACTGCAACACACCATGCTTCGGCTAGGGTTCCCTATTGATCTTCTGGAATTGAAGTGGTTAGAGCAGAGAGACAGACCCACTACTACCTTTCAAAGGGAAAACACCTTCTCAGCTTCTTTGAAACTGGGCAAAAGCTATTCCACATCTGGTAATGTCCCCATTTTTCCTCCATCTTCTTTTCATTAGTACCTTATTTTCCTGCCTTTTGTCGGTAGTATTTCCTACCTCAAATTCTCAAATTAACCCTTTGAAGTCCTGCAGTACATCAGACAGAAAAATATCATAGCCACTAGAAACACAGGCAGCCGTTTGCCACACTGCCCTTAGATAAAAAAAAAAAGATCAGTAAAGCAACAATAACAACAAATCTAATGCACAGAAGAAACGCATTTTCGGAATAAGAGATAGAATAATTCTTGACGTTTGATAGTAGTGGTATAAGGTCTAATACTTGTCCACAAGAAGCGAACCAAGTAACTGCCATCTGTGCTGCAGTAGCAAAGCAGTAAGAGCTTACCGTTACTATTTATTAACCTCTTGCCAATTTTAGTGGCCTTCTAGTAAACATAAATGTAACCTGCCAATTACCCTATAACACCTTTAAGGTATCTTGGACACCAGCTTTTCTTAGATTAGCTTTATCACCTGCTCCCATCAAAGCACTGCCCAGATCTGAGCCCTCTTAAAGTGAGAGATCAGGACAAGCTCAGAGCCCAGAGTGTACAAGCAGAGATTTTATTGCTACTGCTCTTATAATTAGTACTCTAAAAATCCACTACTGCATGGAAGCTGTAGAACTTTCCATAACGTTTTCTAATAATATATACTTTGTTCATCATGAATTTGTCATAAACCTTTCCATATAACCAGCTACTCTGACTCTGGAAGTCATTAGCATACATTTGCCTCAGAGAAAAGAACAGATACTACATCTGTCAATCACTACCACTGCAATGCTGCCAGAATTATTCTTTTGGTTTACACTGCCTCTGAAAATGGAAACCATTCTTCTTTCTCTTCCCAAACAGAGCCTGATTCTCTGCTTCTTGGACATGCAAGGTTTCCAGTTAAGTCAACATGGGGTTTTGTTTTATAAAGCATAGAAAATCCTGTTTCCCTACAAACTTTCTCATTCAAAAGAAGTGTTGTGTAATGCTACATCATAGGAAAGGGAGGGAAGTGGCTGTGTTACTCAGGGAAACACTCAGATTTAATGTTCAAAAAAAAATTTTTTCCCTCTTTTGTAGCACAGGGATAGGTATTTGAATTTACAGAAAGGAGACAGCAGTATCAGTGCCATAACTGGTTTTGAGTTCCTTTCTTTTGTCTTGTAAATAAGCCTTTATTTTTTACAGAGGACAGATATTTAAGAATCCTGTGCAATAGCTAAATGTCTAAGTATGTTCTAAAATGAATCCTTTGCCACCCATAGCGTGAACGTGTAATGTGCACAAGAACATAAAAGAGGAGAAGAGTGGCTGAGACATTTCTAGATTTTGTTCTACATATCTTTCTGCATGCAATTGATGTGGAAATATGTACTAATTCATTTCAGCTGAAATTATTCCCTGCCCACTTGTGAAAGGAAGAAAGTTAGCAATTTAAACGCTGAACAGTCTTTCTTTCAGCAGCAGTAAGATCTTTGTAGAAGATTGGTACTGATGTGCTTGTGTTTGTTCACTGCCTTTGCAAACGCTTTGTCACCAACACCGCATGTTTCCTCTACTTTCTGCATAGGAGAATCTGAGTTAAACATTAATATCACTCCTCTGTGTTGCTGATGTTAAGGTAACCAGGCAAAGACACACCCATATAAAGTGTCTATCATAGGAAGCAGCACATAGAGAGTCTTGTGATATGGGTACAAGTTTCTGCTTAAGATCCTGTGCCAACAGGCTGTGATGCTGTGGGAATGCATGTCCCTCTGTTGGAGAACTAAGGGGTACCCTAGGATTTTTGAGAGGACAATGAGCATCCAGAGAATTCTTTAAACTACTTCACTGGCAGCTTTTCTGCCTACACCAGTTTATAAAATGCTTTTGCACTTGGTAGTTAGAGGGAGACAGACTGCCACTTTGTATGTTATATTTCTCTGCCCTCCATGGCCTGCATCCCACTTCGAGCTGGAAAGTTGTGTAACTTAAAGGAAATCAGTTAGTGGAAGAGAGACTGTCTGATTGAATAGACCTCTGTTCATTACAAAAGCAAGTTAACACACTCCTCTATCCTTCTAGAGTTTGTCTCTCTACTTGCACACCGGCTGCCACAGAATTTTTGGCTCTTGTGCCAATAAAGATGGTTCTGCCCTGCTTGTTTGTACTCCCTTTTTATGGCAAAGTTAAATCATGATTGTTAATGGGAGCATTAAGTCACTAACAAACAGTTACACGATACTAAACAGCTGTCTAAGGAAAAGCGGTACAACAGTACTTTGGAATCTCTAGCAAAATTTTCCTTGCTTCTCATCCCTCAATGTTGGGACCTGTTAGCCCACTGAATTTTGCAGGAACATGTATGAAGTGCAACCTAGCGAGCCAGGTTTCTAGATAATGGAAAGATTAATTCTCATGCAATGTACGCTCCAGACTTTGAAATCTGCTATCACTAGGGTTGCTACCACTTGATCAAATAAGGCTGGATCTTATTTCCAAAGTACGCAAGGGCTGTGGTAGAAGGAAGCTGACAGAATTCCAAATATGGCTTTATAAGGCAAATATGAAGTTCCTACCTCAGAATCTGTAGTGGCTGGGGTATCGTTTTGGTTTTGGTTTTTTGCTTCAGTGTTTCTTATACGCTGGAGTTGCAATTTTGCAGACTTAAAAGTGTTACACCAAGGTCTGAATCCTACTGTTATTTATTCGAGAATTCCAAGGGCACCATGGATGAACTTGTTGAAAGAGTTTGTTTCAGATACCTACAAAACATATTTTTATCTTAGCAAGAATACGCTTTAATCATTTAAACTGTAAGAATCACTTACAGTGTGTGAGGCTGCTTTTCCCTAAATGTGCTGCTGTTGGTTCTTCCAATAAATAAGAAGAGTACATTTCTTTTTCTTTCCCCCCCTTGTTATTTTTTATTCTGGAAGAGAAAAAGGTATTTGGAATATAATTTTTAATTTTTTTCTCACTTTCAACACCTATATTTAGTTTTAACAACTCATTCACACGGAGTTTCAGAACTCAGAGGAGGAACCATTAAATCACAATAAAGTATTTAATGGAGTTATGCCATCTGCATTTCAGAGACTTAACTGTAGACTGAGCCAAAGACCTTGTGATTTCAAAATAGGATAGTGTTATTAGAACCAGGAGACTTTTGACACCTGATCAGTCATGATGTAGTATTTCAAATCGACATTACCTACATGCAATTATTGGTTTTTGTGTGAAACAGGAATGCCATTAACTAAAACTTTTTCTTTCATCTTCTGATGAGCTGGAAGCCTATCTCAACATTTTATATTTAATTCAGGTTAGAATTTGACAATGTGAGAGGTTTTAGGAATACATTTACACCACCTGACTGAACAGAGCCATCCTCTCTCAGTCTTTGACAACTTTTCTTTGTCATAAAAAGTTGGGTTTAAGTGTTCTTGGGTTTATAGATTTTTTCTTTTTTTTTAATATTTTTTAAGTTGGGTTTTTCAGGTGGTTTGTGGGGGGCAGTGAGATAAGTCATAAACGTGTTTTAGACATTGATATTCATCACAAAAAAAAAATAAAAAATTTGAGGAAAAGACGTGCTAGATCCAGTTAAATTTCTGAAATGTAATATTTTTCATGACTGTTAGAATATTTTTGTGCACGATGGAAAAGGATATCTAAAGAAAACACAAGGTTTTGTTTTCTTTACATATTGTTAGTGGTACAGCAGCCAGAAAACTTCCCTGACACCAGATGTTGGGATTCCTGCCCGTATTCTGAATCAGGCAATACAGCTTTTCCATCTGATTTTCTGGTATACCAGTTAAACACCTTGACTGTTTCCTTCCCCTCAAGGACTCCACTTTTCCAAAGAGTACTCCAGTTCTCATGATAATTTTGAGAAATCTTCATTTTGCTGCATTTGATTTTACTTCAATGACAGTCAAAATATATTTTCCAGACAGCTGTTATAGAGGCTGGAGGCTGAAGCCACACCATGTTAGAGGCTGTGCCAAGGTGCAGCAGCAACAGTCCCTTCCCTGGAGGATTTCTAGCTTATGGTTACAGTGAAAAACACAAAGCATAGAACAGAAACCAGAGAATGGGAAAAAAAATAAGCAAATAAAATGTTTTATAACAAAATAAGATCTATCTATGCAATTCTTTTTCTATTTATATCAAATATGGGTCTTAGGAAAGAAATTGTTTAAAGATGACTTAGACTGTCTGAGTTACAAAACTCCTTCATCTCTCAGTCTGACATGTCCTCACAGAAACTTCTTAAGGATCTCAAAGATTCCAGAGCAGTGTAATCTCTTTTGAGTTCAAAATCAGGACACCTCTCCCTGGAGCCGAGATTGCTGTAGAACTGTTTTACTCCACTAGCAGCAAATTTTAATGATAGCAATAGTAGTACTAGTACTAGTATTATTGTAGTAGTAGTAGTAATAATAATTATGGTAATAATAATAACAACAATAATAATAACAATAATTTCCTCTAATGAAAATAGAGAGAAACTCAAAAAGCAAGACTATATTTAAATATAGGCACCTAGAACAATGTTTATGTCATCACTGGATAGGGACATTGACCATATTATTCGACAGAATTTGTACTGCATTTTGACTAAGAATTTCTAATACCATGGATAATTCTTAATAACCCTAAAATATATAAATATGTCACATAAATATTTTCTTTCTTTCTGCTTATTCCTTTTAGATACCCTGAACTACTACCTGAATCATGATTTGGTCATGTCAAAAACTTTGTTTAATGTTTATAAAGAGGAGTGTTTTAAAGGGCAATTTCCATTCTTCATATTTATTAATCTGAAAAAGCTTCCAATTTAAGAGATTTACTTACAGAACAACATGAAAGCAGAAGGTTGATAAAGAATGTTTCTATGTATATATTTTTGAATGTGGTACTCAACAGTTAAATTTTTCAGAAAAGTAGTTTTCTTTCAGGTTTCAATGATTAATTACTGCTACAAAAATAAATTATAAAATATGAATGTATATAATATGTAAGCACATTATTTTTTAAGTTATTTTTACTATAAGCAGTGAAATAGTTAAGTAACTTGAAAAATAGGATGGTTCTTACAAATCTTTTATACTCATTCACCAGAGATGTAATGGTAAAAAAACCAGTAAGGTTCTGTAACTTTGGGAGGAAGAGAGACAAAAAAGGCAAAAGCTAATAATGAATAGTCAAAGATACACTTTACAAAAGCATTTTGAGCATTAACCATTTTTCGGGACCAAACTGACTTCTTTAACCTAGGCAAGGTTTAAATTCACTTTTACAGTCCTCAGATTTATACAAGACTATTGTATCTGAAATTATAAAATAATTATGACCTTAGAGCCTGGGGAAAAGTCACATTCTCTTGGATGGACAAAGGACAGTTTGTACTTCAATTCCAAGTGTTGTTGATTCACATCTCTTGCTTCTGGCAACCTAAGTCCCTAGAGATCACGTCTTCTTGCTTCTGGCAACCTAAGTCCCTAGTGATCAGAGGAGTGGCCCAACCTTTAGAGATGGGTATTTTTTTTTATCCTTTTCATTTGGATCTACAGATCTTTTGTTAGAATGTTGAAAACTAAACCTTTTACTCTAAGATGTGATGAACCAAGTACTCATCAGAGATAATAAAAATTATACCTGTACTTGATCAACTGTAGCCTCCCGAAGCTGAACTGTCACGCTGTGAACTGCAGAAGAGAAATTTGCTGCATTTGTCAAGTTCATGTTATTTAGAAGCAATGATGATCTAAATAAGAAATTCCTTTAAATTCTTAATACATATATATATTTATCTGCATTTATTTAGCATCTTCAGTTGGGATTAAAAACACAGAATTTCTTTGTTAAGTTTTAGAAAATCTCAAGTTCAATGGCTCCAAATCCTACCCAGAAGTCTTCCCTGTTATAAAAATCTTCAGAATTCCTTTGTCATTTAGGGCTTGGATTGTTTTGTTTCATGTTTTTTTTGAGCAAGTCCATGTGTTTGATATTCCCTTGACCATATTTGTTAGCCCATTTTCCTTTTGGGTATGAGACTTCTGGAAGACCGTGCTCCCATAGTGCCTCCAAGATTTTTCTTTTCAACCGTTTAAAATAACATATAAAGTTTAGCTGTTTGAAAGGTGGTTGTATGTCCCAAAATACTGAGAAGATCAGTTACCGAATAAAGACAGTTTTGTCCCTCTGTGAGCAGGAAGGAACCCACATAATCATGGCAGCAATTGCTTACACTGATGAGAAGATTTAGAATAATCAGAGTGCAGGGATGAGGAGGCCTTTGTCCATGCAGATATTAGAATGAGATGCAGAAGAGGGAGCAGAGGCAACTTTTAATTGGAGGACCACATAAAGTAACTAGAAATACCATCAAATACTGAGAAAGTGAAAGAGAGGAGATAAACTCATTTAAAATAAGCTGAAATGTGAAGGAGAAAAAATAACAAATCATTAGAAGGGGTGACTTAATTGTACTTCAGTGTGGTTTTATAGTGGAGGACAAAGATTACCATGGTTGGAGTGTCATGCAGATATTGCAGTAGATTTTGACAAAATAAACAAAAAAAAAATTCCACAATACCTGTAGTAAAATAGGCTTAATTAGTTCTGCTACTTACAGAGTAACTGTGGTTTATTATTTTTCAATACAGATGGTCTGTAAATATAAAAGTAATATATTTTGTATTAAAAGTATAAAAATGTATCTCTGCCTTTATCTAATACAACAATACAGGTGTTATCCATTCACGTATGTTAACATTAACACTATGATCACTTTGCAAGATAAGTACTCTTTGGTAGCAATTTTAAAGACTAAAACTATTACACATAATATTGATGATATAATCTCTAGTAAAAATAATACATACTATTGTAACAATACAGGTGACCAGCATTTGCTGCAGTCCTTACTTAGTATTCTGGCTGAACTTTAAATGCTTTTTGTATTCAGTCTGCAGCTTGTTTTTTGTTCTTATCACCTCTCGTTTCCATCCACTTGAAAAAGTTACCCATTGAGCTCTTTATTTTAAGATGATATCTCGTCTTTATATATTTTTATTTGATTCAGTGTTGTTTTTCTGAAAGAGAAAAGGGAGTTTAGAGTATGAACTACTTTTTAGGAACCAAGGAACAGTTTCTGTAACTCATGTTCACTGTAGTAATTGGAGTATTCATAAAATCAGAACCTTCTTAAATCAGAACACAAGGCCATCATTCCTTAGGGATTTCATTTTACATAGGTCATTATTACACCAAAAAACATCAGTGCAAAGAGCATCTAATGCTTTGTAATATTTAGTGGCAGAAGTCCAAGTAAACAAATCAGGACAAGAATGTGCTTAACCATACCATTTAGTGAGTTGGAGTTATATGGACATTCATGACTGAAGTGTTGAAGAAATGTCTTTCAAAGTATACAAAATTATACATGATACCAATTATTGTGTTTGCTTACTCCTGAAAAAACCAACAACATCTTTGATGTATTTCACAGTCTCTTCTGTATACACTGATTAAAAAATAAAATTGGGTTTGTTTTTTTTAATCTAAAAGGATATCTAAAAGATTTTTATTTTTTTCCCAGTACTGAAATTTACAGTTACTTTCATAGTTGATTGCAAGAAAGAGATATATGTTATCACAAATACTCGCGCAAACAAACCCTCAAAACGAGAGATGGATATTTGAGCAGCAATGTTTCAAAATTCCTTCTGTTCTTTGAAAGATAGCTTGATTGACCAATTGATTGGTTGATAGTTGATCAATAGCCTCCCTTAACATGCCTGTATCTTGTCATCTCTTAATCCACGTATGAATGGTTGTAACACATGATGTGAAAATCTCTGTGAGGAGCGCTCAATCAAATTAAAAACCAGTACAAGCAAACAACATAGGAATCCATAGTTCATTTCAAATAGATGGTGCTGAGGATGCTTATGGCATAAGTACAGTACATTAATAAAAGAGAAAGATATTCTTCAACATCTACTATAGAAACATAGCATTATCAAATCTTATCTCTTACTTGTTTTAAAACCTAAAGAAACAATTAACTAGTTAACAATTCACCAGTTACAAAACCATACCCACAGATTCACATTTATTCTCCTTTACTTATGTGGTCAATATCTTCCCTTTTTCCACAAAACTAATACAGACAGGAAACAAATTTACAGAAAAAGAAGATTAAGAAAGCTTGTTCAATAAAAACTGAATTATTCAGAAGAAGGAAGGGCACTGCATAATGCGTTGATGAACAGATAAAGCCTTCAACAACAAATATGTGCTTTCTACAACTACAACTTGTAAACTCTCAGTTCTGCCGAATTCTAATATATCAACTCCCAATCCCTACATAAGATTTTTCAGTCGTTTAAAATACTCTGTCTTCAACAATAAATAGAAATAAAAGATCCTCTCACAAAAATATAAAAAATATCCAATAATGCTTCATCAGGAACACCTCCAACTCAATCAGACCTAATTATTGATACAACAATTTTTATGGTCCACCTTAAGAATACTTTGCTACCGTTGAAGTAGCAATGGCTGCAAATCTTTGATGGTCTATTAAAAAAAAGAGGAAAAATCTCAATTTAGCATAAAATCAATTTTTTCCTTGTATACTTGCAAGTGTAATGTTTTCTGTTTTTAAAAAAAAAAAACTATGCACGTTGAATTGGTTATCAGTGGCAAACTATATCGAATATCTTTAGATTTTCTCAGTTTACAATGACATATCCTGAAACAGAATTAAGACCTCATTTTCCCTCCTCTGCTATGGCTATTCTACCCATGAGTAAAAACGTAAGTGAAAAATGAGGGTCATTCCTCTCAGAAGTAGGAAGCATCACAAAACATTGTGATTTGTTTATGCTGTACCATTCTCATAAAAACAACTAAGAGGATATAATTGTTTTAAAAATATCATTGCTATCTTTTAGATATTGCATGTGAGAAAAGAAGAAAAGAATGAATATAAATAGCTGTGAAGTGCTTGGAAATGACCTGATATATTCATCTACCCAAAACCCTTTTCGCTGTATCCAATATTATGTGTTGGGAATTGTTATGCTGAAGTGTAATAGACTCCCATAATACCTGAAATACTTGAGATGCTGAGTCATACAGGTTTCTGTGTTGGAAGCTGTTGAAGGAAGGATAATAAAAACCGCTTTGCATTTCCTTGCAGATATCCAAGTACAACTCTGAGTTAAAACCAACAGAAAGGAAAATTTTAGATAGCTTTTCTTCCAGTAATGTAATTTAAAAACATTGTCTCTTAAATGGAAATCAAGTAGATAGTGCTAGTAAGTTAATGTCGTATCTTGTTAGGTTACCAAATTATTTGTTTCCTATGTGTTTTGGAGGGGTTTTGTGGTTGTATTGTTGTTGTTGTGTGTTTCTCTAAGTTTTCCTCTTCATAGGCATTTTACAGAAGACAAAGTCTTGGGAACTTAGCTTCCTAGCTCAGTCTTTCCCTGTTACATTTCCAGGATAACATCTTCCAATTTCCCCCATTATTAACTTGATTACAGACATACCATCAAGGAACCCAGAGCACTTTCAGATATCAACATAACTTATCCTTTTCAACGCACATTGTTAGATAACAGTTTATGTGGCCAGGTTAACATTTTATCTTAAAAATATTCAGTTCTCTTCTAGCCCTCTTTTTTTGAGGGGGCTTGAAATAAACAGTAATAGCATAATTCACTAGATATGCTTTTACCAGGCCCCAAAAGTGGAAGTGTTAAAGCTGTGTTAAAAGCAGACTGACTGTGTCTTATTTATCTCCCTCTTCCTTCTGCCTACCTGACACTCTAAAAGTCTCTTCCATGATTCAAATTAAGAGATTGTTTTTTCGTCATACCTGACAAACTGTCACGGCTGGATATATGGGAGAAAAATATGCTAATGTTGTATTTCTTGCATAACTATATGTGCATTATCCTCTGGAAATGCTGCACTTCAAAGTAGTCAATACATGGGTTTTCTGTCTAGCTGTTTATCATGAGACTCTGTCTCTAATACAGGTGATTTACAAGAAAAGAACCATAATTCCAGAAGATGAGTTGGTTCAGTGTTTAGGAAATAAGCTGGAGACTGATGACACTAATGCTGAGTTTCTATGTGATGTTTTATGGCTCATCAGGCACATAATGGAATGGTCAGTACCGCTTTGATGCATGCTGAAGTGCAGTCACGAACTACCTGGGTTATCCTGTGGATGGGAGAAGAAGCAACGCTTGAAGCCATGCTACAGAGCACAGAGGCCAACACATACCCTCCTAATGTACAGATAGTGCAGTCAGATATGATGTATCCCACAGGGCTTTCCAGGAGCATCTTTAACCACAAGGATGGACAAGATGTCCCCGTGGTTGTTGTCATGCTGTGGTCGCTGAAGGCTGTTATGATGGAAATGTCCACATTACTGCAAAATGTAGAAGGACAAAATAAAGGTCAGAAAGACTAGTGTGCTGCAGCACGTTCTCAAACCACCCTACTCTGGACAAAATAAGTGCATTATGTGTCTATTCTTTTTTGTAAATGGAGATGATATTGATTCCTGACTGGGTAAAATCTTTGCAGTATTATAGATAACATAGGAGGCTCTAAGGATCTACACTAAATTGAAACACAGTAGTACCTTCTTATAGATATTTATTGCAAATATACTAGGAGGACTGAGGCAATGTAGAAAGAGGAAAACCACTGCAAATATTGCCAAATACTGAACTGAAAGTGTCTTCTAGCAAGCCACATTAAAAAGTCCTGTATTTCTATTTAATATGTAATTAAGTAACATTAATCCTCAGTTAGTGGCTTCTTTGAAATACACAGCATGTTAGGTTGAATTAAATGGAACTCATGAATCTTTTTCTGCTGCTAGCACATAGATACTACTGGTCAGAATCATACTTTGAAAAATGAAGGAAGCTTACTGCTTAAAAGTTGGCTGTGCTCTTTGAGAGAGTTTTTTGCAAATGAAAATGTTGACAGCTTCATGCATAGTATCAATATATATCTCTGTGTGATTAACATATTTTCAGTTAATAATTTCTAAGATTCTGTTTTGTGAAACAGTAGGCAAACAACATGCTAAAGAGTTTCAGAAATGTATAAAAAAATAATTAAGGATTTTGTATGTTATTCATTGAACATATGGCAGAAGAGAATGCAACAATTTTTCATTAACTAGTACTGTTGGTAATATGGTGTAAAGTATGAAATTATATAGTATTCTATCACTTTTAAAAATGGTTGTTGGAACAAGGAAATTATAAAATGGTTTACGTAATAATATTTAACTGCTTTTTTTTTGGTTTTGATGGCCCTCTTCCAAGAATAAAGAGTGATAAAGATAAAAAATTTTGTGCTAAGCTATGAAATACATGGCATTATTTGCACTATAATTGTTTCTGTGTCAGGTCTGAACTGTTTATCTGAGAATATGATGCTGAGGCTATTGCTTAGATTGTCATACTTACTATGAAAGGGGGAAAGGTACTTTTTGGTAAATAGACATCGATACTTCCAGTATCATCTTGATATTGAGTATACTAGATTTGGGCTGATAGTTCTTCATTAGGTTCACTCAATCTGAAGAATTTTGTTGCTTGTGGGAAAAATAAGGTAGACAACTAAAAGGTAAAATCCTACACACTGCTTTAAATTGGCAAACTAGCCTGGGTTGTGATTATTAAACTTTGCTATCAGTCATGAAGTCAAATAACAGTGAAACATTGAAAAACCTTGTTAGTATGGATGAGACAAGTTACTACCTACATACTTTTCTTTCAGACATTCAGTAATTATTATTTGGTAATCTTCTATAAGAACACAAACTGTGCATTCTCCTAGTTTTAAGTCCAGCCTCCTGCCTTCCTTTCATGTTTTTCCTGTTACCCTTTTTTTCCCTTAAAAAAAAACCCCAAACCTAAGTTTATTTCTCAGATTAGGGATTTCTTTTTTTCTGTGGACTGAAGCGGAGCTTCTTGAACTTCTGCATTAAAAATAAGCAACCTGAAGTACAAGTATTTGAAGATAGCGTGTGTAGTCAGAGGAAGAGCCATGAAAATTCATTCTTTCATCTTTTATACGAACAGTTTTTTGAAAATTCGTGGTGTTCTAGTATAAAAAGAACAGGACACTTTAGTATCTTTGGTTTTGTGTTTGTAGTTGCCCCTTTTTCTTCTGCATCCCCTTCCCCTCTTTGTTTATTTTGCCTGTTCCCATGGACCATATAAACCACTGAAATGTATGGTCTGAAGTCTTTTACTACAGAAATCTATTTCAAACTGTTTATTTTCTTTAGTTTTATCGTACCATTTTGTCCTATTTTGCAAGTTTCCTCTGGATAACAGAGAAATTAATTCCTTTATGTAAACTTAAAACTTTTACCTTGCTTTTTTCTCATACTGGACCTATGCTGGTCAAAAAAACAAAGTAAATCACAGTTGTTACTTTTGAGAAGGATGCTACTTAATCCAAAGTGAATATCTGGAAAATATAAGGCTGTTCACATCGTTTGGCAGATTCAGCCTCTGTAACCCTGCATCCCTACAAAAGTCTCAAAATACACATAAAAATAAAGACAAAATCTAAGTTCTTTAGTCAAAAGAGAAATATTTGCTCTATAGGAGACATGAAAAGATTATAGAAGCTTTTAATAGCAATTAATTAATGCAACCTGGAAACCATTGATAAGAAAAAATGAGAACTTTTTTCAAACTTATCTGTAGAAAAACTTATCTTCTCTTTCGTATCATTGAATAATTCATTGAGAATCACACATATCTTCTAAAACCTACAGCTCTATTACCCAGGTTAGAAAATAATTCCCAGGCCTCTAAAAATTCAGTGTGGTTAGATAAGGAAATGTCTTGTCTTCATTGATATCAGAGTCTAATGAGGCATTGTTTTTGCGGTGTGAGAAAATATACACATCAGCCAGTATTTATATGTGAAGGAAAAGAACCTAGACTATAGCTGTAATCCTAGGAATATTGCTTAGTTATCTTTAAGAGAATTATTGTTTTGAGTAAAACTTCAAGGATCAAGCTCACTGAAGGAAAAACTTTGCATTTGAAGGACTTGTTATTAATTAATTTTGTTTTGGGTTAGCTGTAAATGCATAATATTGGGAAATGAAATACCAATATGTTAAAGACTGCTCTTGTTGAAGTGCATGAAAGGATTGCTTATTAATCCAACAGTTCAAAATGCAATTTGATGGTGTTTCTGAGATTTGGGAAAGTAACACTATATGCACTAATATTTTCAGTGCTAAACAGTGTATTTTCTGCTCCTGTTACCTTATAGAGGAGGCTTTTGGGAACAGCAGATGTTTTTTGCTCTTTGAGGCTGAGATAGTCTCTTTGGAGCAATTTTATATGTATTTACTCTTTAAGGTGGTTTTCTTCCTCTAGGAGCTTTAGCGTACTTTGCTTAGTCACTTTAATAGACAGTATAAAAGATTTATGTCTATATTTTCAGTGGTGCAGTACACAATAGAAAAGAATCTCAGTAACAAAACACTACTATAATTTCCTTTAAACGTTTTACAGAGGTACTGTAAGTTAGTTTGCCATTTCATATTGAACAGAGAGAAGAATAGGTGGTATCTTTAACATTTAATTTGCCATTTGTTCCTATTTGAACATAACATTTTGATAATTTGAAGAAAATTTTTGGAATGCGTTCTTTCTAATTAAAAAAAATCCTCCATTTTTTCTGTCTCAACTAATATTTAGAAATTAGCCATGAGATATGCCAGGCTCTTTTGTGTACTATCATGCAGCTTCTGCAATAGGTGCCTTCTATCATCTTGACACTTCCAAGTTTTGTAGAAAGTTCCAATAGGGGGTACTTTACTTCAGATAGATACACCTGTCCTCGCTTCTGCTTGGAGTAAGCATTTTAATTATCTGACAAACACAAGAGCAGTTTGCTTTTTATGTATCCTACTGTGGAGATGCACAAGTCAGAAAGAAACTACTCTAGTTCCCAAACTGGAAGCAATACAGCAGCATTAGCACACTGTCTTGCTACAGGCTGTACAACACAATGTTCAAGTCAATAAAACCACAACCATTAGTTGGAGCTAATGAGTGCTTCAGAAGAATTTGTTTGTTCAACAAAGTGATACACAATTGTTCTTCTACTGATCTTGGGATGATGATCTCAGAGGTCCTTTCCAAACTTGTGATACTGTGATACTGTGAAATAGTATCTTTGTAGTAAGGGATAGAAGGAGATGGTAAGAACTATAATGTGAGAGGTTTTTTAAAGCAGGAGATCTGGTATAGATCAGATATCTACTAATTGAGAAAAGTCCAATATCCAATAAACGGCTTTGGAGAACAGTGAGTATATTGTACTATTATTTCTCTTGCTTTCCATTCCACTTCCTCCTATGCGTGGCAAAAGGGGGTATACCATAGATCTTGATTACTTTCCATGGGAAATGCTAAATAGCGAATTCACTCCCCCTTCCCCTTTATCTTCTCTTCCCCTTCCCCTTCCTCTTCCCTGTTCCTCTTTTGTTGTGTAGTCTATTGTGTTTTTCTCAGCCAAATCTCAGTTTTCAAAGGGAAAGACAGGCTGTGCTTGTATTTCTGGGGGGATAGCTTTCAGTTGTAGATGTGTATTTAAAGTAAATTCCTGCATTTGAGGAAACAGTTGAATAATACTTGAAGAAAAAAATTTGAACACGTTGAATGAAACTGATTTTTCACAGACGCATTCCCTTCAGTCAGTGAAATCGTAAAAAGTTTACAGGTTAACATCATCTCTGGGAATCTTAAGCACAAGGAAAGACATAGAGATGGATGTGATTTAAATTCTGAACCATGCTAAACATACACAATTCTGTTAGTTTTAATTAAATTGAACTGAAAGCAGCTGATTTTTTAATAATTTCAAATAAACTCAAATTCAATTAGTGAAGCATATCTTATTTATTTGAAGGTAGCCTGAAATGAACTTATGCCATCAGGAAATTCCTACTTCAGCTTTGCAATAAGCAGTGGAACATAAGGGTTGTTTCAGCAACCTAAAATCTCAGAACATACTATTAGTGTCTACTTATTATGTTTCATGCTTAGGAGTTTTTTCATTTCTTGAGATCAGATTACTAGAAAAATAAGTAATTTTACTTTTTATTCTTCATTTGTGCAGTTTTTCTTTTCTCAGAAAAACTGTCAGCACAACCTACCCTCTGCCACCCCTGATTCACAATACTGGAAGTTGAGGTCCCTTTTTTGCTGTTAAATAATTTTATCAAACGTAATTTTAGTATGATTTACCTTGTTTTAGAAAGACCTCAAGATGAAACCTATGGTTGTGTAGTGTTAGGACTCTGGATGTGATTTCAAAAATCATGACTGACTACATGGATTTAAAAAGTGAAATGAAATAAACAGCTTTTATTAATGATAATTATTTTTAACATCAAATTTGAATGAAAGGTTTTGATAAGAAATTCTCAAATAATACATTATAACCCCATGGCCACTTTCCTTTGAACATAACTTTTGAGAATACTTTCTGAGGATGTCCTGAGGTTGTGGGAAATAAAATATGGTCTTCCTTTATAGTAACTCTGATACTATGTTGCAAAAGCTATTTGTGAAGTAAATGTCCAAGAACATGCTAGCTAAAAGTTTCATTTTCATGGGGCAGGCAAAGAGTACAGTCAGGACCATAAGTTTTAGGAAAACAAACTTCTACCTCTTCAAGGAGTTAGTCAGCAGGACCCCGTGCTAAATGGTCCTCCGGGATGAGGGAGCAGAACAGAGCTGATAAATGAGACAAATTTACTTAGTTAAAATAGCTGTTAACACATATGTTGGTATCACTTTAAATAAAAATACACTTTGTTCAGTATAGCATATGATCTAGAAATTGTAATCTAGTATTTCAGTTCAGCTTTCAGCAATGTTAATGAAAGTTTTGTGGGGTATAGTATGGACCAGTCCATATGCTGTGATCATGAGGAGTCCACTGCCACTGCTCGTCTAATAAATTAATAACTTTGTGGGGAAAGTACTTATGCCAGTTTAAAATGTCTCGAGAAAATTAAACCCTAATTAAGATCACTTTTTTTTCCTTTCGGGTGTGTCTGCAGTATATGCTAATAGGTAGGGATAGAGGATTTAATGCCAATGAGTTACATTAAGTAACACAAGTGGTTTTGCTATAGCAATACAGATATTTACGCACAGTCAGGGAACTTAATGATGGAAAATCTTTGATGCTTATTTCGTCACTGTTCTATCTACCTTTTTCCTCTTAAGATTTTATTGACTTAATAATCAAGAATGCTTTCTGTATAATACACTTAATAAAATTAAGAAGTCTATAAGAAGGATCAAACATTTCATATTAAATTAACCTTACCTAAGTAAAGAACTTGTTTTTCTGTTAATTACATTATTTAATTATTACAAATCAATATTTCCAACATTTTTTTTCTGTAGTCTTTATAGGAAACTGAAATTTCTTTCTTGCTCTATTTTTTCCATGTATTACCCTCTCTTTTGTCTTTGAGATAAATTTGACCAATGTTGATCCTGTCCATGTGGGTTGTGGCTTAGGATTGTAAAAATTGGAATGATAAATTTGGAATTATCTAACGCCTTTGTCCTTTTAATTTTACGAGTTGGCTCAGGAAAATAAATATATCTCATTCCACATGTGGGAAAAACTTATAATGTACTACAAAATATATAGATTTTGAAAGAAAATCTCAATTATCAAACATTGATTGCTTGTCTTCCAAGACACAGGGTCTGTCACAGTGGAGTTATACTTCGGATAACCTGTCAGTTAAAGAAAAGTAACCCCATGAAGCTAAGGATTTTGATACCAAATAAATATTATCACTGCAGTACTGTGTCTCGGGTGTGATATCAAACACGACAGAGGAGATTTAGAAGAACAACTTAAGCCAAGTAGTGATGGGCAGAGCTTGGAACGTAACATGCTTTGGAAGAAAATCTTTCCTAACCTCTACAAGTCTTCACATGGAAGTCAAGAAGCTCTAGTAATTTTATCTTAACTTGCATAATTGTTGATAGTCTTCTTCAATGTAATTATTTAACATTCTTAATTGATATATAACAAGTGAAAGACAGAAAATATATTAAAAACATTTAGAGAAGATTATTGTCCTACAAGCATGTATTCCCTACAGAAGCTTCTCCAGGGAAGACAATAAGCCTAAAATAATCCTAAAGCAAATCTACTTACTCTCCATTTTTAGAAAAGATAATAAATAATTAAGTGACTTACTATCTTGAAGCCACTAAATCAGAGTGATGTTAATCTAAGAGGAAACATTCTTTCTTCTTCTATTTTCAGAATACACTAACAGTTGTTAAGGAAAAAAATTAGGTACTAGTGGGTTTTGCAATAAATTTTTATATGCAGTTTTGTGTCTGTATGCATATACACATGGGAATAACTGCTTACCAAACTCGAAATACAAAAAGATATAAAGCAAATGTAAGTTCACTGGCAGAAAAAAAATCGGTTACATTATTTTTATCAGCTTTAGAAAGTTTATAGCAATAAAAGGATTTAGAAAAAACATAGATAATTCTTCCACACTTCACTGTCCCCAGCGCATCCATAACTTTATGTGCCTTCAGTGTTAGATACTAAAATTCCACTTTTTAGGCAAGTCATTTGCAGAGCAAAGTCATTTAAATCATCTAATCTACTTTGGGTTAGATGAGCTTTTAGATTAAGGATGAGATGAATTGTTCCCTTTTTTCTCGCCGTCTACAGTAACGGATTCCCGATGGCCAGTTCATCAGCTGAATTCCAGCAAAATTCATGAGATATCGGTCAGGTGTTTTCAGATTATTAGCTGCTAAATATGTGATGAGAGCTGAAATTAAATATCTGTGCATATAGATTTAATGCTTCTGTAACCCAAGTTAGTGCTCTTACACTTAGGAGATTTGACTGATGGGCAAGGTCATTTTATTCTCAAGAAAGAATATAAGGTTATAACTCTATCTCTGAATCCCAGTGCACAGAATTTTAAGTTAAAAAATCACTCATTTTGTCTGCCTTTCAAAGCAATTCTTCAAACTGCCACAAATCCAGACAACCCTAGGATGAATGCAGAAGGGAAGCTTGTTGAGATACATCTACAAGCAAAAAAACACGAACAAATACAAGGATGAAAACTTCATTAAATGAAACTTAAAATCAAAGTTGTAATATTATCTCTACCTCAGAAGAACCCTAATCTTTTTCCTGCTAAAAGCTGGTAAGTCCTTTGTATGCCTGACCAGGTTCTGTTTTCCTCTGAAACAACATTTACTGGCTACTATCAAAAATAATGTAGTTGGTTAGCTATGCTGAGATATTTTTATAGCTCATCCTTAGCTTTATTCTTTATATTGGATGTGATATAGTAAGGCCATTCTTATGTTCTTATGTACCCTTTCTTCATTTCTTATTGATAAGCCAAAACAGATCCTTTCCAATTCCCACAAATTCATTTCCAGGGCACCTGTATCTATATTATGAAGTCAATTCTCCTTGTTGGCAGATCCCGTAAACATTCACTGTTGCAATATTCATCTCAGTAACGCATGACAAAGGCACTTTGTAAGGAAAATCTTCAGTTCATTTTTTTTAGAAACTGATTTAGCAACCTCAGGCAAAAGGATTATTCAAAGCCCATTATTGGCAGGGAGATTTTTTTATTAACTTTATGGGGAACTGATGGGATCAAGTCCTATGCAGTAATCTATAAAACAAACCACAGTCCAGCTCAGCAGTCACTGGGAATTGAGGGAATTTGTAAGTTCCCCAGAGACATTCATTGTCTTATAAAAAATAAGACCCAAAATATTTTCTCCAGCTACAAGGTGTCTCAGTCCCGTCAGTGACCAGCAATGAACCTCACCGCAGTAATTGTCTTTCTTCTGACCTGTTCTTCCACTCTCCCTTATTTTCTAAGGTCCAGGATTCATTTTCAATGCCTCCCACCCCTTTTTGACTTCCTCTGTTTCTTATTGATTCGATTTAACAGGAGGGTATTGTAAGCAAGAAAGGACAGGCTGACTGCTCTCAGCTCTGCTGTGAGTAGCAGCTGTTGGCAAGGTCCTGCAGTGTTACCGTACCCAGATCTCAACATGGGTACTGAAGGTAAGATCTCACAAGCATGTCTATTGAGACCTGCCACTAATTTTTTTTCTGCTGTGTAAGTCTGCTGCACAGGTAGTGGGCAAAGTGTGAACGCATCATCTGCAAATTAAGCAGCAATTCCTGCTGCTGATTGTGCATGAACGCAGGACTCAGCTTTTACATTAATTTTTAAATAGAACACATACTTTTTATATGACAGCTACAATCTTTCAGAATGGTCAGACATGAAAGTTGTTCCACACATAGATATGTCCTTGTTGCCTAAATCAACCATCTTGCTGAATTTTTTGGTTCTAACCCAAAATAATGTTTTTTCTTGTGTTCAGATGACTTGAGGAATTTCCATTGTGAGCAGTCATACTTTCTCCTTAAGCTTTTTCTTTGAAGTTATAGTTAATTTTGGACAAAATATCGAAATACAAAACCACTTAGAGGTTGAAATGTCCTTACATGGAAAATTTTCAAATGACTGCATATACTAGGTAAGGAATGGATAACAGTGTTGGCTAGAGGAAAATGTGCTAGTTTAACCATAGGTCCACCTGTTGCAAGGTATCTTTATTTCCACTGTGTACTAGTATTCTGATAATATTATGCTATCAAGAAATGTATATTCAGATGAAACGTTGTGTTCTGTATTTCAATGGTTTAAATATCCAGAATATACATTCTTTACCATTTCTGGTATGAAACTTTTAAAGTTAGGCTTCAAATTTTCTTCAGGTTATTAAATTTTTGGAAATTGAGTAATAAATGAACAATTTCAGCTGTGCTGTTATGAAAAGAAAGAAAGCAAAATATTTTAAAATTTTGACTGTAAAAACCTATATAAATTTGCACATGAAGCTTTACATATCAATTTTCAGATATTATCCCAAAATCTTAAGAAATTTCTTTAAATCTTATTTTGCACAAAATAAATATCTTTGAGGTATTTGACTTGTAACTGTTTTTTACCAGTTGGCACAACAAGATGCACAGTGACAGCTTAATTCTTTAAAAGAAGGATGATATGCTTTAGACGAGTCTTGTGTCAGATTTTATAGGTAAAAATAGGCTTTTACTAGCATTTCAAGTAAATTATGTGAAATGTCCTTGATTTTCTCTTGCACTGTTTTTTAAATTGTGATTTGGATAGTGCCCTGCTGCAGGCATGAGGATACAAGAAAGCATCAAGGCTGAAAGTGTGGGTACATAATCAGAATTCTGTACTTACATAATTATGTCTTTCTTTCTTTATTAATTACTTTGAACTCTGAAAATAAGATTGCAGACTATATGTATTAGTGTTTAAAATGCAGTATCTCCTGTAATCTATTGCTTAACTCCAACTTCTGCTGCCGGTAATAAAATCTTGTTCTTTAAAGAGTCTCACAAAGCATAATATGAAAGAATAGGGAAAAATGTCAAGCTTAGGATGAGAAGCAAATTAAAGAAACAACCCCTCACTTAAAAATCTTAAAAGTTTCTCTTTTTGTTCAGCGCACAAAATTTTTATAACACTTTTTTTAACATTTTTTTTTCCTCAAGTCATATAACAGGATAAATAAAGACGTTTGCTACATTCTTAAAGGTGTAAATCTAAGCCTTATTCACAGTCATTACTGCAGTAAAGTTCTACTTTCACAAAAGCATTATTGCCCTAAAAGGCCTGGTAGAGGATCAGACCCTGATTTTGTAGTTTACCCAGCATTTTTCTTGGCTAACTGTCTAGGTAAGGGAGGACAGACATTAATCTACTTTCAGATGTGAGGTGTCCTTCCAGCTGGGTAGGTGATTTGTTTAGCTGGAGTCAGAACCAGACTATTGAGCATAGAAGTCCTTTAATGAAGGTGTACCATTCAGCAGAAAGACAGAGCATCTTATGACTAAGTAATTAAATGATCCCTGCTCTTTATCTCTTTTATGCTTATTGGGGAAAGTCTGTATTTCTTAAGTTTGTGAAATAGTCTGTTGCTTAGGCACACACCATATTCGTCATGCTGAACTTAATTGTGATGAAGTATGCACATTTTTTCTTGAGTCCATTTTGAATAATTTACCTTGTTTAAGCTGATGCTTAGGTCAAGAACTATAGAAAAAAATAACTTTCAGAAAATTGTAACTTTCAGAAAATTGTTGAACACACTGCAGTTCACTCTCTTCTTTACTTTCTGAGAACAAAATCTGTCCTTTCAGGTTACTTAGAAATTGTTTATGCACTGAGGAAATCATGCACTGTTAATAGTGGATGTAAAATGGCAATGTGTGAATGCATACATTACTTAAAATATATGTAACTAATGCTAGAATTTATAAAAGCAGAGAAACTAATGTAAATATCTCACTTTAAATAAATATTTGGTATCATTAATTAGAATTATGTATTTTTTAAATTAAGGAACTGTATTAGTTAGGAAAATTTTCTTTTGTCCTGATACACTTCGAAATATATTATTATAAGGAGTACTAAATGGGGACTGAAACTCATGTGCTAAACATTTTTTAACTTCAGAAAATGGGTGAACCCTGCCCTGAAGAACTTCCCAATGACCTAGCAAATTTTGACAATACTGTTGTAAGCTATGCTGAAATATCTCCCCCAGAGCAGATTTACAGTACCACTACAGCAAAACCATGTATCGACTATGTAGCAACTTCCTTAGATATGCAAGACTATTATGGATGCTCTCATATGTCATTTCTACCCCTACTAATTGTAAAGGCTATGGACAAGGAAAAATGTAACATGAATGACAGTAGTTTGTTTCTGCTCTAGCAATTCCTGGCTTTACAGTAAATCCTTATGGCCCTTACTAAGTATTTCAAGATAGAAAACTGTGGGAAGAACAGACCAGTTGTTTTATTTTTCAGGTAGCATCCTTACCCTAAGTTGATAGCCCAGGAGGTATCACTATTTTGCATTGCATCTTTTTTTAGATCTCTCTTCCCACCTATTTTTTAAGTGCACGTGAGTCTTTGATCTCTTCTCATATTTCCTTATGAAATCCAGATCCATTATTGGAGAGATCAGTGTCAGAACATTTTAGACTTGGTAGATTGTTCCGGTAATTTGTACTACAAAGCTTGCAACTAATCAAATTTGGCTGCTTTTCCCCAGCACTAGCACAGAGCTGTACCAAGCTGTGTAATGAGTACAAACATGACACCACTCTGGGGAGTGGGCCAGTGCCATGTGGTGTGCGTAGGAGGAGGCAGCAGGGTGGGATGTCAGTGTTTAGATGTAGCTGCGTGCTGAAAGATGTAGGAATCTGCCTTTCTGGACAGGATTGGTATAAATGAGTCAGCCCAATGTGGCTGTGCTCTCTTGGAACTTAGTATACAATGTACGATCTTTATCGTCAATAAAAATTGTACACACTTGCAAATTGAGTTCTTTTGCTGATATGTGGCTGCTCTAGACAATTTTTGAGAAACAGATGGGTGATAATTTCACAGTCTCTGTATCTCTGTTCTCATTAGAATTTTCAAAATGCTCTTTGTCGGAACATGACTAAGTAGTAGCACTGTGAATGTGTTACAGAGCTAAGGAAAAATTGATGGGCCTGACCCAAACATTCACTTTTTTATTTAGGTCAAGCCTTTGTGGGAGACTGTGATATTTTGATTGACTTTTTCTCATTAATTTGTTTTATCATAAACCTCTGCACTTTGAAATTCTCTGTAGATCCTGAGCAGAGATGTTAGTCACATCAAAAAACTTAAATCTTATACTACGTCTAACCTGAAATAAAAAATTAAGCAGATTTAGGTGAATACTAATACTTTAAGCTAACTTGTATTTGATACTAAATGTGCCACTGTGTATGATACTGAACATTCTGTGGCTCTGAAGGAAAGTTCTTGTTTGTCTTTGCTGGAAGGATACCAGAACAATGAATTTAAGTACATAATTCAGACAGTCTCATGGTTTGTCTTTTATATTTATTCAACTTACCACCCGGTTACCAAGGTTCTGGGAATTTTCATTCATTTACTGTGTGGAAGTTTAATTTTGCTCACAATTCGAGGCCAAGTCACTTTTACAGATAATTCTGAAATCAGCAGAATTGTATACCTTTCTTTGAGGGTGGTTCACTCTCCATATAGGTTTCTTCTGTTGTGGAAAATAAAAGCATTTTAGCCATTAATAAAATATGAGTAACGTAAAAAACAAGCCAATTATAAGGAGTGTTAAAAGGAAATCCACTAATGGGCAAAGAAAACGACCGTGAAATTTTACCCTGATGTTAATCCTGCCTGACCAATCTGATCTCCTTTTTGGCCATGTGATTTGGCTGGTAGATGAGAGGAAGGCTGTGAATGTATACCTGGACTTCAGCGAGGCCTTTGACAACCTTCCTCATAGTAGACTCCTGGAGAAGCTGACAGCCTGTGGCTTGGACAGGAGCACTCTGTGCTGGGTTAGGAATTCGCTGGTAGGCAGAGCCCAGAGAGTAATAGTGAACGGTGTCTCATCCAGTTGGTGACCAGTCACTAGTGGTGTGCCCCAGGGGTCGGTGTTGGGCCCCATCCTGTTTAACATTTTTGTTGATGATCTGGATGAGGGGATTGAGTTCATCATTAGCAAATTCGCAGATGATACCAAGCTGGGAGGAAGTGTCGATCTGCTGGCGGGTAGGAGGGCCCTACAGACGGACCCTGACAGACTGGAGAGTTGGGTTGATTCCAGTGGGATGAAGTTTAACAAGTTCAAGTGCTGGGTTCTACACTTTGGACACAACAACCCCATGCAGAACTATAGGCTGGGGACAGAATGGCTGGAGAGTAAGTCAAGTGGAAAGAGACTTGGGAGTGATGGTGGACAGGAAACTCAACATGAGTCAGCAGTGTGCCTAAGTGGCCAAGAGGGCCAATGGTATCCTGGCCTGCATCAGGAGTGGTGTGGTCAGCAGGACTAGAGAAGTTATCATCCTCTTATACTCGGCACTGGTCGGGGCTGGAGCACAAGTCCTATGAAGAGCAACAGAGGGAGCTGGGGTTGTTTAGCCTGGAGAAGAGGAGGCTCAGGGGAGACCTTATTGCTCTCTATAACTACCTGAAAGGAGGTTGTAGGCAGGCAGGGATTGGTCTCTTCTCTCAGGTGATCAGTGACAGAACAAGAGGACATGGTCTCAGGCTTCGTCAGGGGAGGTTTTGGCTTTATCAGGAAAAAAAATTTTACTGAAAGGGTGATTGGCCATTGGAATGTGCTGCCCAGGGAGACAGTGGGGTCATTGTCCCTGGAGGTGTTTAGAAACAGATTGGATGAGGCGCTTAGTGCAATGGTTTAAATGCCGAGTGGGTGCTAGTATTGGGTCATAGGTTGGACTAGATCATCTCAGAGGCCTTTTCCAACCTTGTAATACTGTGATACTGTAATTTTAAAAGCAGAGCAATACTTTGTTTCAAAAACATGTTTCCAATAAATAGGTTGACAAATTTTAACAGCAATTATACTGTTCAGTAAAATATTTTCTGATAAAACCTAACAAATATTCACTAATTTTGAAAGCTTACATAAAACAGTGAATTAACAATTGATGAGAGTTGATTAAGTTTTGTGAACGTAGCCTGTAAAAACTACCTTTTCCCATAGAATGATTAAAATGTATTCACAAAAGCAGTACACAAGATATTCTGGATGTTTGTTTAGTTATTTCCTTCAATTATTTTCAGAAGTGACAGTAGTGAAAATGGATGAGTAATAAAATGGAAATTCTCACCTTAGAAAACTGTTATCGTGTGTAAAATACCTAAGAAACCTAAGAAACAGGATTCTGTAAACATTGACCGGGGGGGGGGGGTCAGTAAATAGCTGTAAAGGCCGAAAGCATGTCTAAAATGATGTTTCTGGAATTTTCTGAAGTAGACAGAAGGCCACCTTGGATGAAATTTTTCATCAGTATTGAAAATACAAAAGAATTTTCCTATACACAATCTTATGTATTATAATAGATTAACAGATCAGTTTTTTACCTCAGAGATCTTGGAGGTTTTATAGTCTAGGTTAATGAACATCAGAGACGAGATCATAATCACAGTATGATCTTGCTCCTGACAAGTAAAAAAAGGTATATATCTAACTAAGGAAAACGTATTAGAGGAATGCAGTGCACCACTGAGCTTGAGAAAGAAAAGCATAAGTAATTTTGACCATTTAAAAAATATGCAAGGGATTCCTGGTACATGCCAATGGATGCTTTACTTTAAACGTTATATTTGACATGAAGGAGAAAGGAAGAGTTAGTCTGTGCTATTTTTTATTAAACTTGATACAAAATATGAGTTCTAGTTGTTAGATTGTTGGAATGGTCAGTGATTACTTTAGTACAAATATATAAGTCATAAATGCATTTTTGGAGTAAAAAGGCAGAGTGCATACCCTTCTTTTAGTGAAGGTATAATTGACAGAGAAATATGGACAAGAAAAAGGAGAAATTGATTTTAGAAATTAAGGTTTAAAGGAGTATGATAATCAGAAACTATTTACTATATATGGATCTAAAAGTTAATGCATCTCTGAGAACTTTGATAAAAGTTCTTAGTTTTTTTAAATTATTATTTAAATACGATCTATTGCCAAGCAATAGAGTTTAAAATCAGTTGTATTTAAATTTTGGAATGAAAGGAAGGTAGGATTTTGGAATTAAAATTTATGACATTTAAACATCCAGCTTTACAAAGAAAGAACTGGAAGGCGTCACTGGGATAAAAAGATATTCATAAAATAGAATGACACAACTCATTTAGTATCAATACCCTCAGAAGAGGTATTGTGTGTTGGTTATATTAGCAGAGTGTCAGAAACCTACTTCTTTTTAGAGTAGTTTAATCTTGTGCAGCTCAGCAACATTGCAGTAGGTGCAATATATTGTTACTTATGCTTCTTCTGAAGTTTTAGCTCTGGTGATATTTTTTTACTAACACATGAAGAAACAATACTGAAACCAAATAAAAAATCCAACCAAACCTCATTAAATGAATTACAATAAATTATGAATTAAAATAAAATAAAACAAAATAAAATAAAATATAATAAAATAAAATAAAATAAAATAAAATAAAATAAAATAAAATAAAATAAAATAAAATAAAATATACAAAACCCTAGCACTTTTCCACATCCATCAGATATGCTTTTTGAAAGTACTATTTTAGAACTACATTTTAAGGACCAGATTATACGACATTTGCTCTCAGAAATGTTTATTATTACAGAAGAGTTAAACTACCTCTTGGAGAGTACAAGCATGACAAAATCTGACCCTTCATTTCTGATACTAATAAAACAGCTTATCAGTTCTCCCTGAAATTAATTTAAGGTTTAGGCTACCAGGGGGATAGCAAGGAGAGGCAAGGGGGAGAACAGTGCACTGTGCTGAAAAGAGCTAATATCTTTTAGACTTACTCCCTGCGTGGGAAATTTGATAGCAAGTACTGTGGTTTAAAAGTCTGAGTAAATGCAAATGAAGGAGAAACTGGGACATCTAGGTACAAAAGTATATAATGTAGTTCCAAGAGGCCCAGTGGCACTTGTGTTGTGTTTAATCAAGTAGAACAAAGTAGATATTAGATCCTGGTAGACTATTTTGCTTAGAATTCTACAAGTTGTATTTAAATCTCAGTGGCCTGAATGCTAATTAATAGAACAAATTAATCTTTTTGACCCAAAGGAAATTTGCAGACATGTACTTCTTACACTTACAAGAGTATTTATGTAGGCTTTCAATGGCTCTATTGCAGTGACTGAGTAAGAGAGGTGTGATAGTCCCAAATCAAAATTAGGAGGAATCAAATTTTAATCAGTGAAGCTTTTTAGCATGTAATTGTTAGAGTAAAGCAAAGTTACTGCTCAACCCAGTGTCAAAACAGTCTGACATCTGGGAAGACATTATCTTCTCAGAAGTTTGTAAAATGATCCTGTTCTTTAAAAATATCCAGAGGTTTTCCTAATGTGTTTTGTTAATAGAGAACAAGGAAAATAACATTAATGTGGATGCCAAACTGAAAAAGACATCCAAATGTGAAGAAAAAATGCATTCTGGTTGTTGAGTTAAAAATTAAAAAATGAGGGTGTTTTGACTCACAATGAGAGCCGACCAATGCATTCCCAATATAAAAATAAAAATAAAAATAAAAATAAAAATAAAAATAAAAATAAAAATAAAAATAAAAATAAAAATAAAAATAAAAATAAAAATAAAAATAAAAATAAAAATAAAAATAAAAATAAAAGAGAACAAACAAAAAACCAAACTATCTCCAGACTAGTTACTGAGAAATGGTCCCAAAGAAGTTTTTTCAGCTGCTGTGTATTGGGTTGGTGGGGAACGTCAAGAAGATCTGTAGAGCAGAAATGAGACATATTTTCATTGACAGAATATTCATTGAAAGAATATTTTTGCATGGAAAATAAAAAGTTTGGATAATTTTATATCTGAATTAAGAAATTTCTTAGAGCATGAAAAAAGCTTTCTCAAATAAATATTCGCTGCCTAAATGTGCTGATTTTAGATACAACCTTGCTCACTTTACTTTGGTGAACTTTCACAATACTAGAAAAAGTTTTCCGCACTTTTCATGACTACATGTGTACTAACTGCTTCTCAAGAAGAGATGGTCGAGTTATTTATTGTTTGTTTTATCATTTTATAAATAACAACAAAATCCTGAAGACCTCTACCAGTCAAAAAAAACCTGTGCGAGCCTACTCTGCGGCTAGTGAACCCTTCATTCAGAGACAGACTTGTGAGAGGTACACAGCAAAACGAATACAAGGAAGAAAATGTGGGATAGAGCAAGCTTTACATTTCTATCTGCCATTATACTTCAGCATTTTTGTGCCTTTGCTGCTCTCAACTCTTCTAAGGGCAGTTGCAAACTTTACACAAGTAATATCCTGCCTCAACTTTGAGCTCTGCAGCTGGCCAGTTGTAAGATCTCTTCTCTTTCTTTCCTTCCCTGAAGATCTTTAAACATGAAAACAGTGTTACACTTCATGATGCAGACCATGGTAATAAACAATCTCATAAAGGCAGATATATACAGTGGTGAATATGTTTCCAATACTATCTGTGCTCTCATCCAAATGCATCGGTTTTGTCATCCCCTAAATGTGCAGGACTTTCATCTCTGAAGGTCTGTAATGCGATAACTGCAATAATTTTAACTTCTGTCTTGACATTGCTGCTGTTGTACAGCACAGAACAGCTGTTTCATAGTGCCATTTGGCATTCTGCCCTCAACCTTTCATGCAAAGTCACATGTGTAGGTATGTTGCCTAGCTATCCTCATTTATTTTGTTTTGGGGATCAGAAAGGAAAAAAAATTGTCACTTCATCTTGGGTGTCAGAAGAGACTGAGGAAATGCTTACATACATGATCAAGACGTCTTTTCGTTGAATAATTCTACATTTCTCACTGGAAGAAAAAAAGTGGTCCAGTAAAGACAGTTTACTATCAACACTGAATTTCTGAGACCCAAAACTTCACAGCATATATCCAACCAGGCAAGGTTTATTTCTTAAAAAATTTTTCAGTCTTGTTTGATCTGAGTATGTGTGTACTGGTGACAGTGAGCATCCATAATTGGTACGTGAACACATTAATTGTCCTGAGAAGAGATGTAGTATAGAGGCAGCCTATCTGGGGTGTCTTCAGGTACAAAGTGTGCTTATTGACTGTATGAGTGCATGTTTTAAATGTCAAGGGGTTTGATTTACATCAATAAAAATGAAATAAGGAATTCAGCTCAATACAACCTTTACAATATGACTCAGAAGAAAATGTATAAGAAACATAATTACTTTAAGTTTTTCCTACTAGACTGATACTAGTATGGAATTTATTGCTCACTATCGAAAACCATTTTCTGTTGACTGTTTACTGGTAAAAGAAAAATGTAAGTCTTGTCTTCTAAGGCTGGCAGAAAAAAATAGTTGGTCAGAATTCTCACTCTCATGAAAAAGCTGTATCCAAAAAATGGATTTCAGTTTCTATCATAAAGAAAACCACAGCTGGGATTTACATTTGTCATGCTAGCTGCCCTTTTCCCTAAGTCATGTACACGTAGTTTAACACAAGTAGTCTCTTTCTTTTTCCCAAAAATGTGATCATTCCTTTCCTGAAAACGCCAGCTGAGAAAGATCTTGGACCAATGGATGTCCTGAAACTCTAAAAGGAGTTTCAGGAGAGCTTCTATTTAGTTCAAAAGACTATAACACAGGAAGTATTGTGGGGTTGGTTTTTTTGTTTCTTTCTTTCGACTGCCACAATCAAGTAAGATTGCTGAACATGTTTGCCTATGTTATTTAAATCCCTAGTTTCCCATGGCAGTTAGGTGTATGGCTGCAGGTCTAGCAACAGCCTGCTCAGGTACATATAAAAAATATACCACTCAGCAGTGACGCCACAAAAGCGGTCATTCATATTATGGAGCTTCTCAATCAAGAAAACACTTTTACGAGGCATTTTTATCATTATTACTATCTGGATCCTTTGCCCTAGAAGAATGAAGCAGAGTGTTTAAACTAAACAGACTGCCAGTACTTGCCAATTAACTTTGTTTAACTTCCAGTATCAGCCTATGAGAGTGACACAGTTTGAAACAGCTAATCACTGGAAGTGCACCAACTCATTAATTTTCTAACACTCTGCCCTCATGGAATGCTTATGAACCTTAGAGATCTGCTTGAACTTGCTACCAGTACTTGCCTCTCATAAACAGGTGTTCAGGCATTGCATTTCTGCAAAAAGTAGCAACCTCACATTAGTGTCAAATCACTTGCTCAGATGAAAATGACGGACATCGAGATTTGCAGAGCACCAGCAGGATGAAAATCTGCATAGTACTAAAGTAAACCAACAGAATAGGCAGATTTCACTCAATTGAGAAAAGCAGCCTGCACTTGCAGAAGGAAAGAACGAAAACAAAGACTTTTAGTATAAAAAGAACCTTGACAAGTTTCTCTTCACAGATTGAGCAGTGTGCTTCTTCATGATGTTATTAGTTCCTGCAAGCCTTCTCTCTAACCCCTTAGAAACGGAAAAGAATTTTGCTAACAAATTTTATAGGTGGTAGAATGCTGTGATTTAAGACAGCTAGAACTGAACACACCCGCGTGTGTCCCTTTTCCAGGTTAGCGATGGCCCGTCCATCAGTCAAAGCCAGGTCAATTAGTGACAAAGTGCGATGGTTGGCACTTGCATGATTAGCGGTAATCATCACGAGAGTTCCTCACTGTTTGCCAATTTGTCCAAATTAGGCCGAATTGGGTTAGTGGAAAGTCGAAAACTTTATTATTATAAATTATTAAAAAAAAAAAACATTAAAATCATTAAACATGCAATAAACATGCAATAATAATAATAATAATAATTTAGTGGAACGGATACAAAAGTAGTGACAATAAAGAACCAAATTAATAATAAGTGGGCCAGGCATGCAAGAACTTACAAACAAATACAGACATAATAAGCATGCATAAATATATAAATAGATAAATAATTCATTCTATATTTGAACGGGACTTACTCGTGAATGTGTGTATAATGTCCACAGATGAAAATAGAGCCACATTTGAAAGGTGGCGCGCCAGTTGTTCTCTCCGGGTTTTTGAGAGCCCGATATCTTCTAAAACACCAAAATTCCCAGCGTACCATTTCCCACGTGCACCAAGGGGGAAACCTAAAAATTTAACAGATGTTACATTTGTCAAGTCTCGGATTTGTTCTTCCAGATGTTTATATTTTCTTATTTTTTCATCTGCCGCTTCTTTTAGAGTAGTATTTTTAGATTCAAAACGTACCGTTACATCAATTACTAGTGCGGCATTATCTTTAACTAAAATCAGATCAGGTTTAAAGAGCTCATTATTTTGATTTCTAATATGTAATTCTTGGAATACCATCCAATTCTTGACACGTGCCTTTCTTGATAGTATTTCACATATTCGGTTATGTCTTTTTATCCTCATATCCTTCACCTTCTCACAATAACCGATTATGTGGGCACAGGTTTCCCATTCTTCCGAGCAATGTCTACAGGATCTAATTGTAGACTCAGATCTACCCCTAGATAGAAATTCACGAGTGGGGTAGACATTAGCTCGTAATTGAAGGGCGGTAATGATTTTTCTGTGAGGAATGCCCCTATATTTCATAATCCAATTATTACTGATGTTATCATTCTCAAAGTTGGTAATTCCCTTTCCTTGAGTCAATAGTTTCGTCCAGTTCTCAAATTCCCTCTTTCTCCAGTTACATGGTCTCGGATAAACAAGCTTAGGTGCGGATACCTCCCATTCCGAGCTTGGTTCGTCTCCCCCAGTTAGACTGGTTATTAGCATTACGGACCTCTGATCCCAAATCGAGGGGATTTTATTTTCGTCCCCACCAGCTGTTATCCATAGTTTTTCAAACTCATTCTTGATGTTTTCGCTCCTCGCAAATTCAACCACTACAGGATCTGAAGACTGTGCAATTTTATGCAGTCTTCTAGCCTGTAAACAGGGAATTTGTCTTGAGAGTCTCGTAATGCCCAGTCCTCCATCTTTTGTGCTGGAATAAAAGATGGCATCACAAGTACATTGCGGAAGATGTAACCATCCTTTGACTACCGATCTTATTTCGGCGTCAAGAGATTCGAGGTAAGTAACCTTCACGTTTGCCTGGTCGGCTAAGTAAATCACACGAGGAATGATAAACCCTTTCAAGATGTCGACCTTTTGCGTAGGTTTCAAAGAAGCCTTATCAACCCGATGTAACCAGTCTTTGATCTTCCCTTTCAATTCAGGTTTGGCTATACCAGTCCATGGATCGATTTGGACTCCCAAGTATTTTTCTGAATCTCCAGGGTTGATCATATTTAGGGGAGAGTCATTTATAGTCCAAGGCTTACAATCATTGATTGTATATGAGTCCTTGGTTGGCTTGATGTAAAAGCCATGACACTTTGCTCCCTGTGTTTTGAGGCCTGTTAGTTCACAAAAGGCCTCGACAATTTCTATATTCCTTTTCATTCCCTCCCATGAGTCACTCAATAGGACCAGGTCATCAGCGAAGGCTAATGATGTTATTTTCATCGCCCCATGTTGGAATCCACATCCCGTTTCTTCCAATTTACACAATAGGGGATCGAGAGATAAGTTAAATAAGAGAGGTGACATGGGATCACCTTGTTTTACACCTCTGCAGATCCTAATTGGATCTGAATGTCCATTATTCATCTCGACCCGAGTATGGATATTATCATACATGTTGTTAATTAGAGAGATGATATGGTTATCAACTCCCTTTTGCCGCAGAGTCATAAAGATATGTTCATGACTCACCGTGTCGAAAGCTTTTTCAAGGTCAATGAACACCACACCCAACGCACGATGATCTAGCTTCGCCCGTCTCATAATTAGCTGTAACAGTTTTAAGTTTTCTGCACAGCCAGGAGATTTTATGAAGCCGCGTTGCCTGCTGTTAATAGGACAAGCCTTGGTCAATCGACCTGTCAATATTCTTGAGAACAACCTTAAAATGGTTGAACCGATGGTAATTGGTCGCCAATTATTGATGTCATTTAGGCGATCTTGGACAGTCGATTTTGGTATTAAAATGGTCCGACACTCCCTTACCATGTCAGGAATAATGCCAGTTGCCAACCACAGATTGAATAAGGCTGTAAGCTGGGCAAATTGAGAATCATTTCGCCCAAGATCTTCAATCTTCAGCCTATCAGGGCCTGGCGCCGAGTTCTTATTTGTGTCTCTGATGTTCTTAGAGACTTCCTTTTCCGTTATCATGGTAAGGAATACTGAATTATCCGCCATACCAGTTGAACTGAAAGAACCAAGATTCTTGAATGTTCCGGGAGATTCCCATCTGGACTTGAACACGTCGTGAACTTCTCCTGTGGGGATCTCACATTTCAGGGCTTCTCTGTCCTCCAAAATGATGTTAGCAAGTTTTCCTCTATCGAGGTAAAACAATTTTTGGAAACGCAGAAATTTACCCCTTTTTGCCGCTCTCCTCTTCATCCACTTCTGCGGTGGTCTCCGAGGGGAAGGCTTTTTCCTCAAGGCTCCCTCCAACTGAATGGTTTTTAATTCACCGGACTTCTCTCCAAGACTTGTTATGTAGTTGCTCATTGCCTCGTTGATAGAAGTAATCGAGATGGTCCTGCTTTCGACTTCATAAGGGTCGATGAAAATGGGAAAATCACAAGATCGGACCTTTTCTTTAATTATCCTTTCAAAATGGGATTTCAATCCCTCCTCTTCATTGATCCCAGTTTCCATGGGTGCTGCCACCATCAGATGTTCCTTCATCTCAAGGTCTTTTTCCTTATCTTTCTTATTGCCATCTCTTAGCAGCATTCGTCTCTTATCACTTATCTGTTTAGCGGTCTTGGATGGAATGTGTTCCGCTATTAGTTTGTTAATATTTCTTTCTCCCTCGAATTGTTTTTCCAACTCTTTTAATAAATTTACCTCTTTCTCGTTCCAACATTGGCGATGTACCCCTCTCGCAGTACTCGTTTTTGGTTGAGACGCGAGAATCCGCTCTTTATTCCGTGTAATTGGATGGACCAAACGCTTATGTTGACTCAAGCCAATTTTTGTTTCAAATGATCTGTTACATTCCTCGCAGAGAAACGCCATTTCTTCGTCCGATGTTTTAACCCCTTTGCACTTTGGGAAATGGCATGCAATACTATGATGTTTATCACTCTCCCGATGACATTTGGCACATCGAAATTTTACTTCAACCTTTCCATGGGCCCTCGCAAGATGTTCCACCAATCCCGGGACTTTCCCGAACCGGATTCCACAATACGGACAAGATGGATTTGTATCCGGGATTTCTACTACACTATAATTGTCATGATTACTCTTCCCAGAAGGAGGAGTAATATCCTTCTTCCTCTTCTTGGAAAGGATAGCTACCATTTAGATGTCTTTTAATGGCACTGTAGAACCTGGAGAGTGAAAAGTGAAAAGACCCTACAAGCAAATACACTTTGAATATGCAGACAAAAAAGAATCCAAACCAGCATCAGCCGTTCTGTTAACACTAGCGAGTTCAGCATGTCTTGCTTTGGGTTTCAGTGTAACCTTTCTTTTCAAACAACTGCAGTTTCCGCTCATAAATTTATGCATGTGTTGCCTCAAACTGCCTAGTGGTATCCTGCTTATTATGCAGGATATTCCTCAGCTTTTGAAGATGCAGAACAGAATACTTTTTTACTGTTAAATTTTTACTGAGAGTCTTCTGGATATATCTGTCACTAAGCGCAAAAGAAAACAACTGAAAAGAAAAAATTCTTGTGTTTGACAATATATTATTGTAATTTTTTAATCAGTTCATGTGTATGTTCACAAGCTGACGCAATCTTCACACAAGTTCTGCATTAATTCCTCTTACAGTGAACTGACTCTAAACTAGGACATTGCACCAAGTGAGCATGAATATTCCACAGAGCTGACCTTAGAGATGTGGCTCTAATTTATCATAGTAATAAATTTGAATTTATGAAACGTGTCCATCTTTTTAAAATTGTTGCATCACCCACAGGCTCCTTATCAGTAGCATTATTCTCCTCTCTCAAGTGCATACCGTTTTTGAAGAGGACACCATTCCTCTGTGTCTCTTTCCCTGATTCCAGTTTCAAGTCTCTACGGGTAAATATAAGCTAGATTAAATCTGGAAAAGTTAAAATCCTGTACTTTATACTAAAATACATGCCTTTCATTTAGCACCAGAATGAAGCTTTTTTAGTCTCATTTGAGTGTCACATTCACTTATTTTCCTGTCAGTTTTTTTGCATCTCATGCTGCTTGTCTCATTGGACTGTTTTATAGAATGGAATATTTATACCTGGTTATATTGGACACTATAGGTGAGTCTGCTTTTAGCTGTTATATAGTGCTTAGAGAGGTTGGGAATTTAGAGCAGTAGCTTAATTTAGGTGTTTTGAGTTTTTGTCTCAAGGGAACTTATCTTGATCCATACGTAAGGTGCTGAGACACTGCCACTGCCTGGCTTCCTCAGGGCCTCCCTGTACCCTTCCAGTGGTTCATTCTAGCCTGGGGCCAACAACCCCTGCCTCAGTGATGCTGTGCAGTGCCACAGCCCTGCCCTGCTTGGCCAAAGGCCATGATGAGACAGGTCCCACATGCCAGCTGACACCTCATGCATCCTGACATCACAGGCTGTAGGAAGTTTGGGAACTCCAACTCTTTGTGATTGAGGTTAACTCATGGAAAACATTCATTCAGCCTTCTTCCTCCTTATTACTGCAGTTCACAGATAATTATGCAGTATAAATTTTCATTTTTGAAAGATAATTAATCTGTTTGTGACTACAGCCCATTTGAAAATAAATTACCTCCAATCGTGTAATTGAGTGGAGTACTGGGTCAAGAGGAAAATTGTTCTTTGGAAAAAAATGGAAAAGACATACAAATTTTTGTGATTTCTATGTCTGAATTTATGGAAAAAATGTCCCTTCAGTCTGGTCTAGGTAGCTTTTTCCATTAACATGGAGACAAATCATAACACTAGCAAGGAACTCTGAATCCTGCAATCTCTTGAGAGCTGGTTTCAGTAGTTGATGCAGCTGTAGTCTGCACTCTGTGTTGATGAGCAAGTGTTTGTTTCATCACTTTCACAGGTCTTCAGAATGACTCCAGTGAATTAAATCAGGAATTTAATTATGCACCAAAACTGCAGCATAATGATAAACAACTATGTTGTAAAAATGAATGTCAGCTTGTAATGCCATGTTTTACAGCTTGTATGGAAAGCCTTTCCAGGTGCAGTAGCTGTATTACTTGACCCTGTGTATCTTATACATCCAGTATAAAATGCATTCTTGCCTATTCATTCACCTTTATTAACAGCATAAGTTAAATTAATTCTTTATTTATAGAATAGGTTAGTCTTGTTCACTGCTGAAGTTATTGTTTTATCTTTTTTTTCTCCTAACTCTCATTTTCACCAGCCGTCTGAATATAAGGTACATTCTGAAAATATAACTGCTAACAAGTTCACGCATTTTAAAATGTGTACTTATTGGCTAATAATGCTGATCTGAAAATCAGGTACTTGTGCATGGAGATTTATGTCTTGAACTTTCTTATTGTGTTTTAGCAAATCTTGGTTAATTATCAAAAGAAATATTTTTTAAAAGGTTCTTTTTAGATCTTGTAGCTCAATTTCTTTGTTCCTTTGATTCCCAAAACAAAAGACGTATTTTGAATGCCATGAATTTGAAACTTATTGGGTTTGGGATAAAATATTTTGAAAATAATTTCAGTTTTATTAATTTTTTTTTCATACAATGCTGTTTGTCTGACTGGACTGTTTTGTAGACTAGAATATTTTATAGTTGGTTATGTTAGACACTACGGATGAGTCCATTTTAAGCTGTTGTGCAGTGCTTAGAGCAATATTTGTTTCCTGGTTGGAAATTTGAGCAGCAGCTTAATTTTATTAAAGATATAATTTCTTTCTTTTTAAGCAGACAAGCTTGAAATTAAGCTAAACTTTAAAAATGTGCAACTGAACATTCAATAACTTACTCTTTACAGTTATAAAGCTATTTAAAAACTAAGAGTACCAGACAATTCCATATTGCTGGAATAGTAGAAGACTATATCACTGAATCTCAGTTCTGCAACAGGCTGTGAGAAGTTAACTGAAACACATTCAAAAAAATCAATTTCAGGAAGAAATTTCAGGAAGGCAATTTCAGAAAAGAAATGTACCTTTCCAGTCTGTCATTTGGAAAAAAATAACATAGCATAGAAAATTATATTTTTTTGAATCAACTATTGTTTTCTTCTTCTTTCCTCTCCTTCATTACAACTGTGGTGGGGGTATGGTAGGGAAACAAAAAAGTAGCCTCAGCAAGAAAGAAGATACAATACTTTAAGCTGTTATTACTGCTAACTGTTTTGATATGAAACTGCTGCTAAGTATAAGGAACTTGGGTTCCTCCCAAGTATGCTAACAATTTCTTTCTCATTTTCCTACTTTCTTACTATTGGTTTTCTTTTACTTTCTCACAAATCATGAACATGTGCAATTATTCAAACTTCTAACGTCAATATTCACTTTCAGTCTCAAGGTTTTCCTATAGCTCATACAATTTTACTTTTGATCTGCTTTGTTTCACTGTACTTTGGACAGTTTTGGGTGACAGAACAAGGAGTAATAGGCAAAAAATTAAAGCCCTTTTAGTTTATTTCCTTTGTTTGTCCTATTCCATTTGCCTATAACTGTAAGAGGGTATTTTAAGAACATAATGAAAAGTCTACAGGTCAAAAGAGCTATGCATGACGTCAAATACATTTTCTGGCATAATAATACTTAAACATTTGAGTGCATTACAGTTAATTACATCTGAAGTGCTTAAGGATAATTGCATATTTCTTGAAATTAAAAATAGAATTGAATAGACTTCAGTTGAATTCAACCATAGCCTTTGTGAAGCTTACATTTTGACAGCTTCTAGGTTTTCTGGAGCCTTTTTTACTTTATCAAACCAGTCAGGTATTAAACGCATGTCAACAAAGCATTGCTCTTTGGACTGTTCTTTTCCAATTAGGAGAATCCCTCATCCTTAACAAATGAATTTCGTATCTTTTTTGCTTTCTTATTATCACAACAAAGTGCTAAAGCAGGACAATAATATTTAATCAGAAGTCACAGGAAACAAAAAAAAAACCCAGAAAGTGTAGTAAGCAAGCCAGTTCTTCAGCTATTCTGCGCAGAAGTGTAGCTATTCTGAAGCTGTACCAAGATGAAAATGTTCTGAACTGAAATACAGAAAAAAGAATTTACATCAGTAGAAAGTACTTTAATCCTTCATTCTCATTAGAAAAAAACCTTTTCTGAATAATTCTGGATTTTTTCAAATGTTGCCTATGGAATTCAAGCTTTTTTTTTTCCTTACAAAATGCTTCACCTTGAGTTGCTTTTTAAATTAGCCCTCTGTTGGTTATTAAGTATTATTACAGTATTTTGAAAAACAAATAGTTTTATAAATACCAATAAAAAAGATCATTTGACAAGTATAGCTCTCTAGAAGTTAAATCTGAGTCCTAATCTACACAGAGTTTTCTTTAATTTGTACCTTAGTTCTGTATGGTAATAGAACCTCAAAAATAAAATCTAGATTTATAATGAACTTTAAAAGAAAATCAAAGAAATACCATTGGATGAGATCAGTTAACCTTCTGAAAAACATCGTGCAATATCTGTGTGTATAAAATAAATTCAAAATATAGTCTGTCAGTTCTTTGCATGTATAGACTATTAAACAGCAAATACAATCTTTTTATTAGTAATTGTAATTTGCATTGGGAACCTAAGGTCTTAAAAAGCTATAACTTCCTACATTATACTGGTGTTTTTCTTACCAGTCCAGTAACTAATTTTTCATTTTCTTTTCTGTGAGCTTGGTAGAATGGATTAGGGAAAGAATGTACATTACCTTTAAGTGGATGGCCTTTTACTCTGAGAGTTCAAAATCCATTGGAGGTTAGGGTACCTGTTAGTCTAGTAGTTCCAAAGACTCCACAAGTTTGATTGATAGCCACATTTTGAAAAGATTGTGAGACAAGTGTAACTCAATTGCCCTCTCAGCCAAGGCAGAAGGTGTACATGGTATCCTACAAAACCATGGAGATACTGCTTACCCGTTCAATCTTTATAATGCAAAATATTTTCTTGCAGAGTATCTTTGCATATATGGCTATATTCCGGATGTATGCTCATACTTTTCATGTACAAATATAGAGGTTGTTGTTTATGTCTTTCATGGGACAAACTGATGGGATTGGATCACTGATCATCTAGAATTTATTCAAAGATGAGAACACTTCCCTCTATTTCCATGAAACCTAGAATTATATCAGGACTTCATTGAAAGTAATAGTAATAATAGTGAACATACCTTAATATCTCTTAAAAGAAGTTATGATATTACGTACTTTGAGTTAAAGTTACACAAATATAGGTTGGGAATAAAGTATATTTTTTAATAACAAGAACAGGACTACTTAAACAAAAATTTTCCAGGGAGGAAGATCTTGTAATCTTTAGTTAACTGCTATACCTCACTGAGAAAGTTGCACAACTCAAATTATTTGCAGGAGCCTATATACTATTCTTAGAATCATAGAACTGTTGAGGTTAGAAGGGACATCTTCAGAAGTTTGATCTAATTCTCCTGCTTAAACAAGGTCAGCTAGAGCACATTGTCCATGATCTTGTCCAGTCAGGGTTTGAATATCTCCAACAACGGAGAATCCTCAATCTCTACAAGCAATCTGCTTCAGTATTTGATCCGCCTCAGAGTAAATCTCTTATGTTCAAGTAGAATTTCTTATATGTCAGTTTGTGCCCATTGACCTTTGTCCTTGACACAATTGACTCTGTTTCCGTATAAGTTGGAGAGACATGGATTAGATGGGTGTACTATTCAGTGGATAAGGAATTGGTTGAATGTTCGCATCCGGAGAGTAGAGGTCAATGACTTGATGTCCAGATGGAGATCCGTGATGAGTGATAACCCTCAGGGTACACAGTACTGAGATCAGTACTGTTTAATATTTTCAATGATACAGACAGACAGATGGATTGTAGCCTCAGCAAGTTTGCAGGTGACACCAAGCTGATTGGGGCAGTTGTCACACCAGAAGGATAGGATGTCATCCAGAGGGACCTGGATAAGCTGGATAAGTGGGCATTTGTGCACCTCATGAAGTTCAACAAGGCCAAGTGCAAGGTCCTATACCTGGGACAATTCTTGGTTTCAATACAGGATGGGGAACAGTGTGATTGAGAGAAGGCCTGCAGAGAAGGAATTGGGGTGCTGGTTGATAATAAGCTCGACATGAGCCACCAATGTGCAGTTGCAGCCCAGCTGTATCCTGGACTGCCTCAAAAGAAATGTGGCCAGCAGGCTGAGGGCAATGATTCTCCCCCTTTACTCTGCTCTCGTGAGACCCCACCTGGAATATTGTGCCCAGATCTGGAATCCCCAGCATAAGGATATAGAATTGTTGGGGCAGGTCCAGAGGAGGACTATGAAGATGATCAGAGGGCTGGAGCACCTTTGCTATGAGCCAGGCTGAGAGAGCTGGGGTTGTTCAGCTTGGAGAAGAGAAGGCTGAGAAACAGATTAGACTCAAAGCCAAAGTAACCTGAAATAATTTGACTCTGCAAATGGATGACATACCGAGAGAACCTGGCTTCTCTCATGTGCTGTCCTGATGGTTGAACAAGGATTTCTAAAAGTCTTAGGCTTGGCACAATGAATTTGAAAACCTTTTACAATTCTCTTCCAGAAGATCTGGAAAAATACATTAAAATCTAGTTGTCTTCTGTTACGAAGTTTCTTACAGTGACACGCAATATTTATAAATTTTACCAAGTAAAACTTGGCATCTGTAAGACTTATTTGTCTAAATAAATCTTTTTTGAATTTTTTCTAATACAAATCATATTTTTCCTTAGATGCAGAAATTTAGTTACCTGCAGAAGTTTAGATACATGCAATAAAAAGTGTTATAAAATATTCCGAAAAACGAGAGTAAACACTTGAAGAAACACAGAATAAGACTATTTAAATTCAGATATTTTATAATAAACTAAAGGCATTTGAAACTACAAAAGTTGGTGTTCTTATTTATTTTTTAAGACTACCACTCTAAGATACTTTAGAACTTCTAAAGGTAAATATTTATTTTAATTTTACTTAAAGTATCTAGTTATTGTCAAGAATTTGGCTCAATAAATGAATTTGAATTGACATGCCAGGAAACAAGAAAGAATCAATTTTCACTAGTTATATTTAAAGTTACTTAAAAGCCCAAAAGAAATCAGTTGTTGTGCGTATGCACTTTAAATGTCAGTAAATGTGAAATGAAATTAATTTTTAATGACATCAGGAAAGTAAGTATTTATGTATTAGTTATATCAGAAAATCACCCAGTAGACCCATTATATGTTATAGCGTGTCATCGTTTTTTCTAGGAACACTGATATTTTACATGTCACAATAAGTATCCTGATTATGAAATTTTTTTCTTAGATTTTGAAATACATTCTCAATTTGATATTTTCATATTCCTCTAGCTAATACTGAATTGTTTTGTTTTTCACAAGGAACAGTTGTTGATGTCTAGTCTTTGCACAGTGTAATAATATTAATAATTTTTAAAAAATAGTAGAACATTATATTCTGAATCAGAATATGAAATATTGGGTATGTAATGTGCATATTGTGCAGAGAAGATCTCGTTAATGCTTATTATGCATTTTTAAATGTAATCAAAATAGAATTAAAATATCTTCTTTCTCTTCCCACTGTTATTCATATATTTGTTTATGTTTCTGTGGTTTCCTTTGTAAAATTCATAAAAGCAAAACTTCTTGCCCATTTTACTGTTTGCTTTATAAGCACTGAACCCACAAGTAACTTGCCCCAAGGGAACTAAAAGCATTGTATCTCTTTTCCAACAGTTTCATACATGTTGATCCTCCTTAATAGTCCTTCACAGACTATCTTCTTTGAATGCTATTAAAACTAATAAATATTTAATGAAATCTTTGAGTACAAACCCTACAATATTTACATCTATAATAATGTTTGCAAGAAACTTTAAAGATTATCTTTCTGGCCAATGAATACTGTCGAGAAATTATCATGTACTCATAAATCAATATTCCTTGCACTGGTGAGGACTTAAGGTCCAGACTGAGAGACTTAAGACAGGTATTGGATACACAACTCTCCCCCTTGCCCCCCCCCCCTCCCCAAAAAAACCCAAGCAAGCCACAAACCCACAAACCCACAAAACCCCTTTTCATGAAAATATGAAATAATATTTGTAATCAAACTATCAATTCTGTGATAAAATTCTTAACTAAGAGTAGCTGCAAAGGTGAAAATACTCTCAGGCCACAGAGAGAGACAGGGTAAAACACGGGACTACTATAGGCAGCACAGTTTGACAGGACTAGCTGCAGACCCTTCAGCAATGTATGTGGTGTGTTCTCAGCCCAGTTTTTCATTGTCTTAGAAATAAAATGTACTCACATCAGAATGTACAGAGTATCCACTATCAGTTTCCCCATGTTCAGAGATAAAATTACTTCTCTATTATTTTTTATTAATATATGTTATATCAACTTCTACCAGCACAAAAAATGGAGGGATCATTTTATGTTGCTTGCTGTGATTTGAATCCTTTCAGAGCCACTGCTTTCTGTGATATTGTGTCTCTTTTATGAACATACGTACATACCTTTTATCTATATGTATATTGTTGTATTTGTTTGTGTATAACTAATTTTGTTTTAGTCAGAAACAGATTCTAAAGTAATCATCCAAAACAGCTCTCTCTATTGATTTTGCTTTTATTTATCCAGACTGTAAAATTAACTTTCACTTGACATACAGGTTTGTGGTGCACCTGGTATTTTGGAAAAGGGCACTGTCTTCCAAATATATGAGAACTATGTGAATCAAAATCCCTATTTTGCTATTAGGACAACAACTAAAGCAAAAGCTGTGCTTCTGCAGACAGTAATCGAGTAAAATTAACTACTCCTAGTTATGCAAGAGATCTGGGGTTTATTGTCAACAGGTATGTTAAAGCCTGTGTGTCATGATACATGACTTTCTATGTTATTTTATTGCCTGGAAGTGTATATTTCAAAGTAAGCACTTTCTATGCAGCAAAAATTGATTCAGAATGTAAATTGATTTCAGTGTTCTTTATTATAGTGGCAACTTAATATGGAAAAAATGAAACATCTATTTTAATTACCCACATAGCTCCTATTACTGCAGTATCTGAGAGCCAAAAACATGATTTTATATATCTGCACTGAAATAGGAAGGTGACATGAACCATAGCCATTGAAAAAAATTAAGGTATTGCAATTCAGTTTTAAAGTTCCAACTCTCCAAAAGCATATATAACAAAAACATTCCTTGAAACTAGAGGAATGAAATTGAAGGGGAGACAGCCCACCCAATTTGGGACAAGGGATGTGTAGACTATCAGGCAACATTCTTCAAAGTATACCATTTCTCATTGGCATGAATAATTTTTTAGAAGTTGTAAGACAACTCTCAGGTGAGAAATTAATGTCCACAGTAACCCACTCATCTGCGTCACTGTGCAGATCTGACCCACTGCTTACCATGGAAAAACGCATAGTCAGATCTTTTTGGCAAATGCAAGTATAATTGTATTACGATAAAAGATCTTATTTTTGCTATACTGTTCTGAACGATTAGTTAGTCTCTTTTTCACAGTGCCAGGGAAAAAGTCACCTCAAGAGACGAAGAGGTTAGGCAGTACAAAGCAGCAGTGGAAGGTTAGACTACTTCCTCCTCAGCTGGATGAAACAAAATTTATGCATTGGGTGATGGCAAAATGAAGCTATACAGAGAAGATATATTCATAAGTTATGGAATTTAAATATTAGCCTGTGCACAAAGGATCAGGTTGTCACCTTGTTCTGTATGTTCAAGAGAGATGTAGAGAGATGAAAGAATGTGCTAACAGAGCTGATGAATTGTGCCAACAGAGCCAGGGCTTTGACAGGGAAAGCACAAAGCATGCTGATGGATCTGCTCGCTTGCTCACTGTCCGTTGTGTAATTCATTCCTAGTATAAGCAGGAAAAAAATAAGCTGAGCCATTCACAATGATACTCCTAGATGTACACCATGAAACATATCTTAATGCTTTTGTTCCTTTACTGATGCTCAAGGAGAAGTCAAGGGAGAGTCACTGATCTTTCTGCATGTGCATGTCAGTCTATATTCCTTAGTTTTTTTCTTTTCTTTGTTCATGGTTGTGGTGGATAAAAGCTATGCTAAGTGTAAACCAAATAAAGGGAAAGTTCAAGTACGCTAGGATGGGATTTGAGAGTTCTGCCTTAGCTTCCTGCTTCTATCACAACTTGCGGTGTCAAAGAAAATGGTCAATCATCAGTTTGAATTTCAAGATGAAAATTTGAAGTTATTGCCTCCAAAATATACAGGGGAGTCAGACGTTTCAAAGCGGCTATCATGAAAAACAGACCGCAAAACAGAACTGCTCCAGACAACCTGTAAAAAAATGCTGAGAAGGATTACAACATCTTAAATCCTAGCTGCCTCCAAAGTATGAGTGATTCTGTCTGAGATGGGCAAATTGAAAATTTTCTAAATGTTCTTTTATTTTAGAACCAAGAGGAAAATTCTGCCGTTTCCCCAGGGCTAGCAAAAGGATCAAGATCTTTCCATGAAACAGCTGAAAGATTAAAGAACTCCATCACCACCTGAGTCAGGTGAGTCCTGTTTCCCTTTCTCTGTGAAAAGTTCATGTTAGAGTAATGGGAAATATTAAACATAAAGGATGTGATTTTGTCCCACTGTGGCTCATATTGCTAGGAGAAGCCCGGTGGAAGGCTGCCTGAACAGTCTCGTCTTGGCTACATAGAGGTGAATGTTTTACAGCAATCAAAAATAAGTAGTCATCAAGCCACATGACAAGAAAATCAGAAAAGCCTATATGAAAAGTGATTGCTTTCTGAATTCAGTTACCTCCAGAATTTCTAATAATGAGGTCTTCCTGAATGACTTTTTACTAAATGTCTTTCTTAATGAACCGTGTACTTCCAGAAAGATCTTTTATTCCACTCCATAATTCCTAATAACTGAAACTCATTTTAAGAGTTTGCAGTCCCTTCCTATAATTTAGAAGCTTTTTCAGGAAAGGGGAAGTTTCTGCAACTTATTTGATTACCTGAGATGAAAATTCTCACATAAGAGTTGTAGAGCTCCATTACCTCTGAACTAAAAATCTTAATGGGATGCAAGTGACAAAGGGTAACATTTTTCAGTCTCTCATCCCCAGTCTTACTCTACCAGCATGGTGTCCAACCTTTTGCATGAGGTCAGCAGTACAGATTCTTGTGGAACACGAGGTCTGTAGTTTTTTCTTCCTATTGTTTTTAATCAGGTGTCAAACAACAAGCAATTCTATTAAGGCGAGAACGCATGACTAGTAATGTATAACACAGAAAACCTTCCTTTTTGAATGTTGTGGAATTCTTTTGGATAGCACACAGCTATCAAAGTCACTCCTCTTTCAATCTCATTGAAAACATGCAAATAATTACATTTTCTTAACTGTAAGTCTATAATAATTGCAAAATTTTTAAAGGGAATATTTTAGTTTGAAAAAGAATAAAACATATTTACTTACTATTTATTTTAAAAATAAGTTCATTTTTGACATTTTAGTGAAAGAGAATAGGTGACTTATTGGTAGAAAATGTAGGTATTTGCAGAAAATATTTTTAAAATCTGTAAAAGAACACTTGGAGTAATTATAAACATCTGTAAAAAATGTAAATTTCTGTTAGTATTTGAATGGGATAACCATTTAAGGGTACCTCTGATGCTTACAAGGATTTCATTGGCTTCACTGAACGCTGTAGTAGCTTTTTCTATATCAAATCTATTTAGCACTTCTACAGTAGTCAGAGAGCAATTTCACACGAAACTGAAAATAGGCATATATTTTTGATTCTTTTTGAAATGGAGTGAAAAAAAAACACTTTTCAGTTAGTCAGTCAGCAAAGTCCCTTGTGATGATGTACTTCAAGCCTAGAAGTGAAAAAAATCTGTGTTTTTGTCACTCACTGAGAAATTAGTTAAAGGTACTGAACAGCCAATAAGCAATGCAGAGTTGTTTAGAAAGAGGTTACAGACGGGCTCTCATGGGGCAAGCAAAATAGCCTATAAATCAATATCTATTTAAATTAATGGTCACAAGGATCTCTCTGGCTTTATAGTGCTTCATTAAGATTATCTCAAGCCATGATAAAGACTCAACCTGGTTAAGAAGGTTACCAAAATCTACAAAAGTGCTAGAATAGTAAATAAGAAATTTTGCTGCTGAACATGCCATCTTTTTTAATATCTTGCTCTGCCAGAGGGGTAAATATGCCATAATCATAGAACAGCTTGAATTTTAGCCTGTTCAAAACAACATTGACTAGAGTGGTGTCTCTCCAAAATCAGAGAAGACAACATGATTTGATAAAAGCAGCAATAACATCTGAGACTAAATTCCAGTGGGTGGTAGCTTTAATGTAGTGGTGCAAATTGTTTCAGGCTCTTTATGGAACCACACTACAGGTGGATTTTTGTCTGTTGGCATCCTTAATGAGTAATGGAAACGTCTTTCTTGAAAGCATTCATTACAATGTTATTTATTCTATGGGTTTTTTTCCCACTAACTAAAAAGATTTCTTCCCTGTAACATAGTAGTTTTTATGCAGAGTTGGTGTATTTCATTTACAAAAAGAACGCTCACCTAAATCTAAGTGTTACATTTAAACTGTATCCCTAAAGGTTTGTTTGGGTTTTTTTTTCTTCTATCACATTGACAGCTTCTTGGCTCTTTGACAGTAACAGCACTGTCCCAAGAACTTGCGATAAGGAAGCTGTCACAATTTGGTCATTTGGGAGCCCAAGGGACTCTGCAAATACTTGTGATCATTCTCTTCTATCAGAAATATGTATACATTGTAGCCAAACACATGGAGATGAAAAGCCACAACAATAAAACTGAATTTTCTTGTGTAGATTATTGTCACAGATACCTGCTACATGTTCTTTTGTTTTTAACCCATTAGTACTGATAAAGTTGGAATTACATGCTGTGTATGACAAGGCACTTCATCATTTTGCACTAGGATTAACAAAATTGCTTTTTTGAAGCAAAAAAAGTGAATTAGTATAGTGAGACTTCAAAATGCACGGAAATAACATCCATTTCTTTCTTCTTTTTTATTAGAATGTGCTGAAAATCGGAAATTAACTGCTGATTTAAATTTTGATATTTCCTGCTTCATTATATCACATTAATTTATTAGGTCCTGCTGTATACCATATTTAATAGGAAATTTTAGATTATAATTGCAATTCACTTTCTTAGACATAATTAAAAATATAAATATCTTTTCATTTTAGTAATTAAAATAAATTTTAAAAAATCATCGTGTCATACGTGGACATTAGATCATATATCTAGCAGAATCTGGGTGAATTTAATAGGTCTATACTTTGACTTATATGGCAGAATCAAGGTGATCCTTTTTTACCTATAATACACTGTAGCTCTTTAGCACTCACTTTGTGCTAGTGTAGAAGAAAAACTGCACTGGTTTACCCTGATGATTTTGTGGAGGTTCTTATTAACCACATACTTCTTCATTTGTTAAAATCCTCAGTTATTATGTAGAATTGGGCACAGGTTATTTTTTTTTTTATAATTAAAGTAATACCCTTGCATTTGATCTTCATTTTTACCCTTCCATTTCATACAAAATAAAGTAGTTCTCCTGATTTGAAAACAGGCATCAGACACACTTATATATCCTTCATTGATCAATATTGGTATGTTTTTTTATTCTCCTGTTTAATCACCTCTGTAATTCTCTCTTGTATAGTGACTTTTTATCTGTCTTGTAGTTTTAATTGTTTTTTCTTCCCTTATCCTAGAATATATTCAGCTGGATGTAGAGGTACCTCTTCTAGCTCAGTTGTCAATGAAATTAAAATATTTGGAGACTTAGGAAAAGGATTGTTTTGTTTACTTCTATTTCTATATTCTTTAAGCATCTAAAGATGACCCCTGCTAAATATAGTCTACAAGATTAGGGAGATTACTATACTTAGTTAGGGAGATTACCGTACTTGTATGGCTGCTCTCACATTAGTATCAACCAGTTTTTAATATAGTGACAACACATTTCTACTTTTTCTGTATATCCTAACATTTATCTTTGTTACTGTTTTTCTACTGAATGACTGAGACGTATGTTGCAATTGAGCAGCTGTCAGATGTTAGTATGTTTTATTTTTTAAGCGTCATTTGGAATGGAGCTTATTGATACATATCAAGCATTCACATTACCCCTTCCAGTAACGTTCTTATGCAACTACTGACAAAATATTCTGCAGTCACCCTATCTAATTACCTTACATATTGAAGTCCTTTTTTTATAGTCTCCCAATAAATACTAAACTAAACATTGTCCTCTTATGTGTAAAGTATGAATTTGCTATGTAGTTAATACTTTATTCAACACATTCTTATGTTTCTTGTTCCTATTTCTTGTTTGGTTTTTTTTTTTATTAGGAGAGGAAGGGCCCGTTTTAGCATGGTTTTAAGAAATATAAATTGGTATCATAAACAATATGACCACAAGAATGAAAATTTGAAAACTTTAGATTTGCTTTGGATTTAGTTTCAAGTTTTAGCAAAGGTTTGTTACCATTGTTAAAAAGCAAACAGGGCATGCAGACATAGCCAGCTGCAAGCTCATTTGCTGCAGAATATATATATATTTTTTTGCTTCCATCAACACCACTGTCTCCTGAACTGCAGCTTAAATGGAGAAAGCTGCAGACATGTGGCTTTCATTGCTTGCATATAGAGGGACTTATTGGATCTTCTTGAAGAATGAGCTTATTTGGTTTCCATTATGTAACTTACTTGAGAGCATGGATTCAGAAAATGAAATTCCTTTAAACACTGAGTAAAGTGAGAGAAAAAATATTAGTTAGTACCTATGATTTTCAGAGGGAAATAAAAAAAGTGCTATAAAAATGCGATACATTTGAAATTTTTGAGCTACTTCACAGAATTCAGGAGAAACTCATATAAACCTTGAATTCTAAGAACTATTCCATAAAGTAGAGTTGTCCTTAACTACAAGGGCATGGATAAATAAAATGAGGTGGCTTATATTCTCATCTAAACCACAGAATCTATAAATACAAATATGCTACAGATAGAGTCATAAGCAGAAAAAAAAAATGGGTTGTATTAGCAAAATAGAAAAGAAATGACCAACCTCAAGAGAAGCATTTGTTTAATTTTCAAGATTTCAAGTTCTTCTAAAGTCCTTCAGTAACAGTAATTCAAAATTTTAAAAATAAAGAATAAAAATTACTTAGAAAAAATATTTTTACTTGTATGTGCTGAAATTCTTTCTGTTAACTTGACATATTTGCGTCATTGTGTTTGTGTGACCATAGTTCAGAAAAAAAGAGACTAGGGATCACATGTATTTCCTGGCTGTGTTTCATTATACATGATGAAAATGATGCTAGAACAACATCGGAAGTACTAAGACAGTCACTGAAGTCAAATACCGATACCTTGAGAGTTGCAAATGGCTTAAGATGCCTTGCCAAACCTAAATTTTAAATCAGCAATTAAAAAAAGCATTCAGAAAGGAGCTTTATTCAACAAGATCTAAAGAGACTACTTACTTGATAGATTCAGTGTAGTGAAGAATTAAAAAGTTGAATTTGAAACATGTGATACATTTTAACTAGAATTAAAAGTTAGAGGCTAGAGTTTGCTTATCCCAACCTGAAATGCAAGTAATTCTTTTCTCTAGATTTACAAGGTTTCATTCTAAATAACACATTCACTTGCTGGCATGAAAAGTGCAGCAAAGATTCTGTGCTTGAAATTTGGTAATCTAGCCCCAAAATAAACTTGTTGCTTACAGGATATAAATAGATTATTATTTTTAATTTTAAACCCCAGTTTCAGTTATTCTGCTTTGGAAGCAGAAGTGTTTCCATGTGATATTGCTTGCTTAACACTGGAGTGAAGATGAAACACCTAATTGAACAGGAGTTCTGCTAAAATTAAAATTTAGAAAGGAAAAAAACAAATACGCAAGGAGATCAAAATTTCCAGCACATACAGCTGTGGAGTTTCTGTGTAAATTTGCTCAAACACATGCCCAATTATTCACGTTTATAAAGAATACATTTTGATGAATTTCACACTTTAAATAATACTAACTTTTTTTTTGCAGGCTTTTATCTTCATGTTATCCCTCTTTTCTCTTTTTTGAAGAAGCATCCACTTTGTGCCCTTCTCAGAGCAACAGATGAAGCCCACTTCCCCATCTTCCCTTTCTTACTTGCAGTACTAATGAAAGAAACAATCATATACCTAGAAGGGAAATATTAACTTGAACAAGACCGGTTTCCCATCCCTGTTTCCTAAAACAACAAGAATATTGAATTAATAACAATACGATTAGGGAAAGAAGTAACACTGAGAAGAATCTCAGGCAGAAATAGCCCCTATGTGACTAGAAGAGAGGGCTCCCCTGGCCTTTCAGGTTCAAACCCTTCATCCTGGCAGTCAATGTCAGTTGCCCTCCGACTCCCTTGCTGAGATATGAAGAGGATACGGAGCTGTAGACAGAGCTGGAGACATGCAGCAGTGCTGTCCTGGGAGCTGTCAGGTTTGCTGCATCAAGAGAGCGAGAGAGGGATTTTTACTGCAAGGTGATGGGTATCAATAATCTGCTACCATTAAACCTCCCTCCACCCTCAGGAGCGGCCAATAATGAGAAAGCTGTTATTGATGAGAACAGGGGGCAGGTAAATATCTAAGAGACCTAAGGCATTAATGGACCTAATAGGCTATGTGAAACCAGAGAAACAAAGGGGATATTTGTGTGAGGCTGGAAAACCAAAGGAAAGCATTTTTGCTCTTGGTAGAAGGTATGAGAAAAGATAACAGGAGATCATTGAAATGTTAATTGGGTTTGAAATATGTGTAAACACATCCATATAAAAATGATGACATACGTTATAGTTAAGTAATGTATGGTAAATTAACTAGAAATCTTAAAAAACTTTTTGAGGGAGAATTCTGATACAGTTTCTACTGGGGATGTATTAATCTAATTCTCAAGTTTTATCTAATTATTTCAATAATATCAGATGATAAATATTGAAGGAAGTTATGGCATTATGACAAATTTAAAACTCTGAGTTATTTACAAGCCACTTGGTTAGTTACTTGTTGAAATAGAGAAGATGAGTAAAGGAACTGTTAATACAAAAATTGTGAATTAGAGAAGAAATTAAGGTAAGAGTGGCAACTGATTCTATTGAAAGGAGACTGTATCTGAAGGACGTCATAGTAAATTTCAAAAGGACCCTAACAACTGGACATTATTTACCTTTTTTATTAGACTTCGGCACTGAAACTGGAATCTTTACAGCTAAACTGTGTAGTGACACAAAATGGGGGAGAACAGTTCCTGCAGGAAAGATTAGAAAATTATACAAAAGAACTGAATGCTTTTGGGAAGGGAGAAGTAAAATGGGATGGCATTAAGTAGTAGAAAGTAAAATGCTTATCTAGATCTTGTGCTTGGAGGCAAACAAAGGGTTTTTTCCTACGGAATGAAGGATTGTCATGAACAGAGAAAAACCCTATGAAGTCTGGCTGTTCCAAATGTGTGAAGACAACAAATATGATCTCACATTTCAGGATTCCCCCATAAAACAAAAGACTTACTTAACTGCTAACAAGCCTAAAATTGCAGCTTGCTGTATTGAGGAATGACAGATGTGAAATTGTTGGCTGCTGTACTGTGAGACCAGGCTCAGTAACAGGACAATCCTTCTGTAACAAGAGTTCATTCTTCCGATGTCCTGCTTGCCAGAGCTTTGTGCCATAGTCATTGCAGCGGGCTAAATTGCTTTAGATGTGTTTTGTTCAATGACAGTGATTGTCATTGTTTGGTGACCCTACTTGGGAAAACTCTAAAATTGTAACAACCTGACGAAGTTGCTTATGACCACATCTGCTTAAATTATTCACTTCAAGAATTTAATCCTATTAAATGCAGTACCTTTATCTTACAACTATCATCAGTTATATTTTACTGCCTTTTAAGGTTAGTATTTTTTCTCAAAATGTACTTTGAAAAGCATCTTCATGCTTTAAATGACATGCAGTAAAATATCTGTGAAACGACTAAACTAGAGTTTAAGCATATTTTTGCTGCAAAAAGAAGCCCAAATAATCATCTCAAGACAGCTCAGAAAAAAAGGAACCTCAGCAAAGCTCCAAATTGTTTTCAGGAGAAAAATGCTGCCTGGCAAGATGCAGCTTTCTGCTCTAAATATAATAACAGTTCTGCCTTTACTTCAACTAGAGATATGGACACACACAAAGAATTTAGTAGAGTGAGATATTTTCAACTACTAATGAGTCAGCAACTGAAAATATATTAAGATCACAAATGGACATTAATCTGTTTTTCTGCTGTAACTGGGTGGGTTCTCTGGTCCTCATATTTAACAGGGTTTCATGTATAATGTCAGAAAATATTTCTCTAGAAAGTGCAGTTCCCCTCTGTGCTTCTCCCAACAGTCTCTCTGATCTTTGTTCATTCATAAAGGTCACTGCTAAACTTCCAGAGGCACACAAACATCACCAGGTTAAATGTATCAACTGTCTCACTTATTCCTTGGGTAGGAATTTAGATTCGACTCTGGATCTTCAGGCGAGCCACAAGAATCAATAAGGTCCATCTGGCCACTTAAACTATTAATAAATACACTGTTTTTTATGGTAATACAGATTTTTTTTTGTCAAAATATCATACTTGAAGTTTTCATTGCATTTGACAGATATGGTATGACTTGAATTTATGTGTTATATGTATAAGGTTTAAAGCAAGTTGCTAGATAAACAACCATTAAAATAAATTATAGGGCTACAGAGCAGAGCATAAATGTGCACAGTTCTCTGTTTAAAATGCAGCATTATAATTATTCTCTATTAGAGTTCTAAATAAGTGTCAAATTTCTAAATTTACACATATACTAAGCTACATGGAAGAAAAGAGAGTGAAGTGTGTGGGTACAGGTACAAAGCATAAGTTTTTTAGTTAACTTAGTTGTAATCCAGACTCATTAGGCTCTGTTTCTGCAGGGAAAACTACAGAGCTATGTCAGAATTCTGTAGAAATCTGCAAAAGTGTTCTTCTGTCTGTCTATCTAAAGAATTACAGATTTGAAGCCAGACTGATGACCAGTGAGAGCACTGAACACACATATTTGGATTTACAAGAAATCCTTGCACCATGTCCTGGATGCTGCTGGGGTGAACTGAGGACAGCTGTTGTGCAAATCCCAATGGCACCTAGATACCGACAGCTGCTTCTTTCCTCAGCTTATTTGAGATTTCTGTAATTCTGGGCTGGAAATCGTTATTTGAGTTAGGCCTGGAGACTGTGAGGTCTAGGTTGATATGGACTGTAAGATCTTCTTACCTGGATGATATCAGTTATGTGATGGTGGTTTAGCGCAGATGAAACGGTTAACAGTGCCCCAGGCACGTGGACTTCAGGCATGTAAGGCCGCTGCAAGCATAGGCGTACCCTTCAGCTCAAAGACAGAGCTCTGGGTGCCCACTATATCCTGGACCATGTCTGAATTCCTAAACGGTAGGAAGTTGTACTTATAATACAACGAATATATAATGTTCATATCTTAAGAATTTGACAGTTGAAAACATAGAGAGTCAGGTCTAGGAAGGAGAATGTATAAATTCAGACACTTTTCACATTTTATGCTTACTGTTTAGACTGTGAATGTCATGTGACTTCCATATTTGTTTGATTATTAGGAAGCAAGGTCCAGTCTCATCTGAGAGGCCATGGAACTTTGGAGCCCCTAACTCTTGATCTAATAAGCAGTCCAGCACTTTCCATACTGAAATAAAGCCCTAGATATGCATTGGCATTTCACGCCTTTGTGAATATGGAAAAAGAAACACAAACCAGAAAAACTGGATTCGTTGTTGGGCAGACTGGAGAAGAGCCACGATGAGCTCTGGTCCTGATACCAGTCTTGGGAATGTCTTGGGAATCAAGAGTGCGAGCCATGCCATGTAGTGCTCCCACATTTCTGCACAGACATAGCCTTCAGCAATGCAGCCTATTAATAACAGTAATGAACCTAGTAAAGCTTATACAATAACAGATATATTTTCTTCATCAGATGGTGTGATGCAAGAATGCAACAATGCAAGAAGAAATGCAAAGTATTTAAGTATTCATGTCAGTTATACATACGAGTTAGGAATACATACACCAATTTAAATATATGTGTGTAGATACACACAGTATCACAGTATCACAAGGTTGGAAAGGACCTCTGAGATCGAGTCCAACCTATGCCTACATACAGTTCCAATAGTGCTTATCACTGTAGTTTGAACTTCTCACGTATATTAATGAATTTAGCCTCAAAACACCCTTGGGAAGTAGGGAATTTTTATTATAATTAAAAAAAAGAAGAAATGTAACACACTGTATCATGAAGTAAAGAGCAGAATAAAATATTTCTACAGAGAAACCCAGTAAGAGTAAGCAAAAGAAGATATGACAGAGAGTTAACAAGAGCAGAAATGATTAAAATGCAGTAATTGAAAGTTTCTAAACAGTGGACCTCTGAAGAAGACAGAAAGGGTAATTTTTTGCAGTGTAGGGAGTCATTGCAATGTGTTAAGATTGTGTGCGTAGCTATATTTATCTAAGGAATGTCCAGTGTATGTAGCTCTCGGTATATTTTCTTGCACATCACATATTTCCAGTGTTAGCAGGGAACACATGAATAAATGTTTTTAATAATATCAAGCATATATATCGATTCTTTCATGGCACAAAGATGTTGTAAATCTGGCAACTGGGAGTCTCCCCTCTAGCTGTTTTCATCTTGCTCAATACTACAGACACTCCTACACACTTCCAAAATCTGGCCATTTTACTTAAAAGTTCAAGTCCTTTGAAACTTTCTTTATTTTAGAAAATAAAAAAAAAATTCCCCAAAATACTTACAATCATGAGAGATTTTAGAGGTATCGCAAAATAACTGAAATATTTTGCAAATTTTTCTAGGCACGAGAATTTCTTGAACCATTTAATATACATATTTCTGTTGAACTTAACTTTTGGAGTGGGATATTTCTAGTCCCTGCAGCCATTAACTCTAATAATAAGATTAAAGATGTTTATAATTATATACCTTTTTGTAGTTTATCTACAAGAAATCGTACAAAAATCTTTTCTATGCTTGTTGCAATCCTTCTTAATTTTTCAGTTTTCAGTTTCTAGGTAGGTAATCTAGGATACTTTATAAAATCTGTAGGTTTAAACTTATATACACACACCTTAAGAGTTTATGGAAATGTAGTTGTAGAACTACTCCTTTCACATTATTTGACATATATATTTCTAAAAAGCCAGTAACTCCACAAGGTTTTTTCTTTTGACACTACAGGTGTTTTTCTTTTATTCCATCCCCAGTGCAGAAAATGGATTTTCAGCTTTCTCATTGTGAAGCCATCAAAATCATCAGTAAAAGCAGCTCAAAATCAATTTTCATACCAATTGAGAGGAGTCAGATCTAAGTCCTGAATTCCTGACAGCCATTTCCATTTGGTAAGTACATCACAGTGTTATTTCATAAAATAGGGACTCTGAGCAGCCTCTTTAACAGCTGAATTATTAATGGTAGTTTCGGAAGATGTGTACAAGTTGGGCTCTTCCTGGTGCTCAGTATGGACAAGGTATCCTCTGCCTGGTGTTCATCCCTGGGCTGAATGTGGGAAATTGTTCAGCTACAAGCAGTTCCCACTTGTCTCCCTATTTCCACTGACAGGAAGGTGCTCCTCACCCACGAGGATACGGCCATCAGCTCAGAGGCTGTTTGGTGGGACTGAGAACCAATACCACCACTCTGGTGAACTCAGTTGTCTCCTGCTTTTGCTGAACATTCTCCGTGTATGAAACCACCCTAAAATTACTTGTTCCCTAGCCCCACTGGCAGTTCACACACACCTGTGTCCAGTTCCATCCCATTTCTTATTCCCAGAAGTATGTCTCAGGATGATTGCTTGTGTCATTTTGGGAACTGATGCACTTGATGGCAATGAAAAGGAATTCTTTCTTCCTGCAAACCAGCATATCTACTTAGGGCATCCAGTTTGCTCTTTAAGATACTAGTATGAACTACGTATTGTATTATTCATGCTTTAAAATAACAATTTTGGTAAAGCTATTATTTATTAAAAGTAATTAATGAATCATTTTGGATCTATTTAATCTACACTTATATAGCATTATAAAGTATTCATAGCATTTCAGCCTTATATGTTGTCCTTAAATTTCTCATTTCAAACATATGCACTCTGGGATTGTTAACTGCTAATTTACTACCTTATGTAACAGTATTTGTATCCTAGGACTAGATGATTATAACATTTAAATATGGACACAAATGGCAAATAATGAATATTGTACTCCTAGTATAAGCTGTTGGACAGATAATAATTTCTGATGTAATTCATAAAACCTGAAGGATTTGTGAATATTTTCATAAACCCAAAGCAGGCTAAAAACTGCAAATATAAAGCAAACTGTATGGCACATATTTCTAGAATATTAAGAATTATTCTATCAACTTTATCACCCTTGACATCCATTTCTGTTCAGTCCATGCTGTTTGACTCCTCCCTACATTGAGGTTCCTTTGGCACCTTGATAGAAAGAACAAAACTATTGGTGAGGGTTTTGAGTGGGAGAGGGACAATACAGCATCTTTCTATAAGGCTGTAGCCTGCAACGATTCCTTCTCGTTCTCTTATAATGAAAACTGCTGGGTATGAAAAGGGTTTGTATGTCTGTTATACACAGGTGTGTCTGACCTCTGCTGTAACTTAGTGGAGTACTGTGTGGCAATGTTCCCATTTGTTCTTCAGCTTTTGTAGGGAGGTAACATTCTCAGCTCATAGAGGCTCTATCCTGAACGAAGGAATGTTCTTGTACCCTTGGTATGAAGCAAAGTTTTTTGCATTCTAACTATCACAATGAATGGAGAAAAGTGTGTTATGTTCAGAAATACATAGAGATGTGTTGATAACTAGTGTGATTTTAATGCACATCATTAACATAACTGAGTTTATATCCTCTTTAAAGTAATACAAACCTTGCATTTCTTTCGTATTCAGCTGATGATATAACACACATATTAGATATGTCAATTTTAGCAATAGTGTGATTGGAATATTACTAACATGTCATGATTTTGGTTTTCTACTTGGAATTTCATAAAATGAAGAGTTTTCATTCTGACTGTAACTTGTCCAGAAAACTTCAAAATACTGAATTCTTATGTATAAGACTTTCCAACTATTTACTGACATTCAATCATTATATAAGAAGTTGCTAGTATACTGCATGAGGTCACTAACTTCAAGAATATTGCTATTTCAGGCAAGTTATCGCCAAAAAATATAAGCAAGTTTAGTTCTGTTATGGGGAGAATAAAACTGCTCACTAAATAGCCACTGCTATAGTCAGTACTAATCACAAGAAAAATATCCTGCAATTATAACATAGGTTATGGAGTTATGCTATGAACATGTATTTGAGATATTCGGGTCAGAGGGATAAATTAATATTGGGAAACCACAGAAAATTTCGCAAATGAGGACGATGAGGTTAATATTTTCAAAATCTAAACATATGAATGTATAATATCTGCTAAAGTCTTAGAAGAATTTATATTATCTTTGTGATTTAGAAAACCAGAAATAGCAAAGGGCGGTATCCAAATTTCTCTCCTTCTCTGTTGCTTTAGAGATACCCAGATGGGGAAAATAATGCATATATTATTAAATATCTTTGAGCTATGTGTGTTTTGCAGCATTTTTCTACCTTCTGAGAGTTATAATTGATGAGATATAGTGATGCTGGTCAAGTTAGTAAATAGTTGATTTTCTGAAAAGATTTTTATTTTCAGTTTTGTTTGACAGTCACACATTTATTAGTAACAGATATATGACTCTATTCAAATATGCTTGACACTTAGCTTGTTAACAAATCTAATGACACTTCTCTAAGCAATGATGGTGAAACTGGTTGACCTCTTCAACTGAAGTGAGAAAGACAGGGACACGTGGTTCCTGTTTAGGAGTGCACAGTTCAATTAAAGAAAGTTCATCTTGTGCTGAGCCAGGCCCTCTGCAATGTTTAAGACATTATCACATTTTGTGCTGTATAAATTGGCTTCTGAGATCTGATATATCAGCCAAAACCCTTCTGGGTGTGGGAAGCTGCTGTACACTCATTCCAAATTCCTGAAATCCAGAAAGCAGTAGAAGGTTAATAATGTGGGTATCTGGGAACCATTAAACCAGTGCTGCTGCAAAATAATTAGCCTGAAGTGGTCTTATCCTGACACCTCATTCCAGCAGTTGTGTAACAAATCTGTAATAGCATAGTCAACAGGGATAGACCACAGAATTTAGGCATTTTGCTAGCTTATAACTCCTAAAGATCTGCTGTCATAATTGCTAGTGAAGTACATCATCTTGTAAAGATGTTTTATCCATCATCATCATTTTGCTTCTTTCTGCCTAGTTTTGGATGAGCTAGCTACTGCAGTATAATTTGTGAAGGATCATTAATAAACTGGCAAATAAAGATGCTAATGGATTATTTTAATATCAGCTGTTCAACCTCCAAATTAATATTGCTCAATAGGTGATCAATGTAATGAAGCAAGTGCAGTATTAAGGACTTGAAGGGATCCTCAGTTGGGGTTGAGCAGAGATACTTTGTGTTTTGGAGAGGGACATGAGAAGATTTGAGTCTTGCATTCATGACACCTTATATCGTGCATTTAAAAATTTAACTCTTCATTTAAAACTAAAAAAAATTACTCAATGTTGCAAATCCTATCATCATTGATTTCAGTAACAATATTCCAGCTCATAGACACTGAAGTCATAGATATGAAGAAAGTGTTTTGCTTATGAATGGAAGAAGAAAAGGGCTCGTTGGGTATTTACCTGAGCAAGCAGTCAGAAGCTGTCACTACAAGGCATGAATTCTCCCATTTATCTTATTAGTGTTATTAAATCTGGATCTCAGTTATGCCAACTGATCTCTTAAGTACAGCTATGTCTTTGATGACCAAGCATATATAGAAACAGAAAAATTATCCCAGCTGATAGCCTAGTATTCCATGCATTAATATAAGGAATAATATGTCATAAAGATCTGTACACTTCAGTGCATATTTCATTATATAAGTGATATGTTATGCTGACATCTTGAATGACAGAATACTTATGATGGAGCCTTGTTGATTAGAAATGTCAGGAAAAATGCACTTTCCTTTTTTTTTTTTCCACTCTACGTTTGACACTTGGTGAATCACAGGAATTAACTGTCTGCCAAGGTCCATTTAGGATGTTTCTGATTCTGTGGCTACTGAAACTTTTCATTTTTGCAAAAACATCAAGGGTTTGGGCAGAGGCTAAGCAACACAGAACAATTTGAACGTGAATGGCCATTCAGTCTTTATTTAATTGGCATATATTTCATCTGAATTTCAAATAACATTTGTTATTTGCTATCTTTCTTCTCTACTGGATGATGAGAATGGGAGAAGCTCTCACATTCATTTTTCGATTTCAAGATTTGGTATTTTTAATATAAATTATTAATCCAAAATAGTACCTCTATTTATTTAAATCTGTCCACAACAGAGTCTGGCAACATGTCGGTGTACAGCAAGGTTTTTTCTACTCTCAATCATTTAATTTGTGAGGTAGATTTCATGCCTAAGAAGACTTGATTGCATGTGGGATGGGTGTTTCTCAGGAACAGTGTTAACTAATCAAAAAAATAGTAACTTACAATGATGCGAATCTCACTATAAAAAATACAATAATGATTTGAGCCGGCTTTCATAAATTATGCATAAAATGAGATACTTAAATTCCTTCACCGCTCTTGCCATAGAAAAGGAAAACCAAAATTACACCTCTTTCTAGTTTTCACTGAGCTTTATGACTGCAACAGGAATGCATTGTAACTTATTTGTCTTATAATCTACAGAAAACAGTGCGAGGAAGATGAAGAGACTGCGACTGAGGAGAAATTACTAGTTTCTGCTGCCAAATTAATTCTAATAATAGCTTATTGCTCTGGACAGATCTCTTTTTCATCTGTGCTGAAGATTAGGCTTCAGAATTTTTTCACTGTCTCATGAAACGCCACTGAACAGATGGTGCTTTTCACTGCTTTCTTGATTAGAACCCAATCTGTGAAAGTGCTTACACACATGCTTAAGTACAGCAGCACTCCCATGTGTATCAATTTTATAACCAATGCTTTATAGATTTGGGGGTTTTCAATTATCCTACTAGCCAAGGAAATAATTCTTAAAATTTAACACTCTATTACATGTTAGTTACATAAAAACTTATTTAAAGCTCTGACTGCAAAGAAGACAATGTCAGAATCCCTCTTTTGTGAATGTACTTCAGTGTGGATGGCTCTGTGCACTAAGAACAAGCAAACATGATAAAGCAAAACTGCATAAAATACAAATTAATAATAATAGTAGTCTCTCCATCATAAGTAATAAAGTTTTTAATAAGCATATAGAATCTCAGCATCATAAATTTTTTTGCGGTAGAAGGGACCTTAAAGACCATTCATTACTAAACCCTGCCATGGGAAGGGACACCTTCCACTAGACCACTAGTGCATTAGTGAAAGTTAAAGTAACAAAATTTCAACAAAGTGTAGTCTGCAGCCATTAAGAACAGGAGCTGGTACAGTTTGTTACTTCTTCTCTTTGACTGCAGCCAGCATGGGCTTTTACAGACTAGACGATGCAGACCGTTATAGAAGATATTTGCTGAGGAGTCTTATGGGAATCATAACAAAACATGACAATAGACAACAAGTATATGTGAGTTCAGTTTTCTGAGTAGGAGCAAGTAAGCCTTACCCAAAACAAGCAGGTGTCAACATGTAGAGTGAATTTCATTACAATATTTGTTATATTACGTAGGTTCTGCTAAGGACTGGTTTATCTTCAAAACACATTTGAGTTTCCATGAGCTGGATACAAGGTACTCCTAGCTCATATTGGCCTGAAAAACAGTGTGCAGTCACATCCAATTAAAAAGTAATTACAGAGAACAGTCCTTTAGAGGATTAGGCCTTATATTGCTTAGACTTTGGCAATAGCATCTTAATCTATACAGACTTTATGTGACATAAAACCTTCAGCTTTTTTTCCTGAATAATCATCTTATTCCTCATCACAAGAGATTTTTAGCAAGTATTTTAAATAACACAGTAATAGTATTATGCTTTGGGGTTTTTTTTAAATATGAGGGAACCATTGATAATTATTGTATCCTTCTTTTGTACTGATTAAGTTTTAGTAAATTCAACAAATGGTCTTAATTTGAAATGACAGGAAAGTAGAATCTGTTGACATAAATCTTGACAGATGTAACTTAATCTTCAAATAGATTAACATAATATCAAATTAAGGTTATAATCATGCACATGATATTTGAATGGTTTGTAAACTCAGCTTTGAGATGGTAAAATGTGAGTGATTGGAATTGAGTCCACATAAAACGAACAGTTGTAACTAGCACGTTAGCTTTCTGTGGAGAAAGAGCCAGGACAGACCACAAATATTAGAAGGAAAGACAATTACAACTTATGATCCCTTCAGTAGATTCCAATCCGACCAATTAGTACCAGTAGGAAGAAAACCACTTATAATGGAAGCTGAACTGAAAGTAATACTTGATCTTCAGTGAAAAAGCAGAACTCTGTCAAGTATTTCTTCTTTCCACTTATGTTTAGTGATATGCTGATGTATTCATACACGTGCCTGAGGATGTGGCAAGTGATGAACAGATGTGATATCAAGATATGTGTTAAGTGTAAGGGAGAAACTTAATGTTCTTTTTCTACAATAATATTGTATGATAGAAAACATATTTTGAGCCTAATTCTCCCAGGTGCTGGAAAATCAAAAATTGGTTTTAAACTTGTGTTGTAAAAAGCTAGTGGGTTATCAGAAAGAGTATTGAATACACTGAAAAAAATGTGGTTAACGCAGGAGTTTCTGTTAATTTTATAAAACAAGATAGTGTGTCAGTTACCGTTCCATCTCACCAGCCAAATATTGTTTCATTGCACTAACACTCTCTGGGGAAGGGTTATGACTCATTGATAACTTTATCTGCTTTTAAGGAACACTGTGTTGTCAGAACATCCCTGAAGATACTTGTATGTATTGAATAGGAAAGGAACAGCTTCAAGGAACAGAATCCAATAGCTGCCACTACCTTAAGGCTATAAAACCGCTCTCACACATGTTTCTCTGAGTCTAGCCCCTTCTTCTTGTAGGATTTGACAGAACTACTACATCAAAATATTGCCATGAGATTTTAACAACATTTATGAATAAAATCCCTAAGCTAAGCAACATTTAAAACAGAGTAACTGAAAACTGCCCCTAACAGATATTATTTTAGTATGTCATCCTACAATTTTGCCTGAAATATGAATCCTGTAGTCAATTATAAATAAAAACTGTCCTATGAATAATGTTTTACGGCTTATTGCAACCAACACAGAACAACACAGAATGTTTTGATGTCTTGCAAAAATGACCTATGACACATTAACACAAAATCCATTTTTTCCATTTCCCATTCTAAAAGTTTATGCACAGTTCTTTCTTTCTCATCCTTCAGTTAAACCTAGAGCTTCTTCATAATTTCCATTTCTGCGAGTGATCTATACTGGTATACAGTCATTGTACAGTAGCCATCTAAGCAACAATAAAACACAATTCCGAGCAATAATGACATTTCACTACCCAATATCTCAGTTATTTTGAAATTGACTGTACAAATATAATACTGATTATGAAATTCGTCTTCGGTATTTAAAAACACGCTGTGATTTCTCTTTCATTCATAGTTAGTTGATCTACTAATCGTGTTTCAGAGGTGCATAAAACATAATATGCAAAGTAGTAATAGATATGGTACTATGATTCTCAACAAAGTTAAATGGCTACATTTTGCTTGGATTTACAATTATTTTGGCGCAATAAAAATAGCATAAATATATATAATACCTACCTGAATTTTCTTTTTCCCTGAATACTTGAAGGTAAATACTCCTTTGTGTACTTTCTTTTTTTTTTTTGGATGTGTTCAAAATCTGGAAAAACAGAAACAAATATCAACAGACAGATCCTATGCAAAGGTTACTTTTCAACGTATATTGAACTCTTGAATTATCCATCATCTATTTTTTATTTTAGAATAGTCATGTTTAGATCAATATTATTTTTTATTACTATTCAGAGTTTTTCTATGATCTTCATTTTTGGTATTATTTAGTGTTAGAACCATTTCAGTATATTTTGCATTTTAGTACCCATTTTTTCCTAAATTGTAGATGAACAGAAGACAAATGCCCTGTGGATTTTTTATGTGATCATCTTATTGTGTTATTCCTTTTAAGGAGCATTTCGAAAGATGGCTACTCCTTTTATGTACACAAATCTATATATTGACGCCTTTGAAATATTACGCTTTGTAAACTACTAGTAGTATTTTTCTTATTTTCTTTCAACTGCTGAATGAAGTCTACTTACTTCTTAATATCCAGGGTGAAGTTAACAAGCCACACTTGCATCAGTTATGCAATAGAAACAAATTACCAGTTTCTTATGGTGTTATCAAATATACCAAGAGAAGTTCAATCTAGACAGCCTGTAAATGCTCTTTATTAAGTCCCACAAAATCACTTTCTGTTTTCTACTGTTTTCCTTTTCACGGTGACAACAAGAGTCATCAGGCAGGAATGAACCTCTGTATGTAGGATGATCTGCAATCTCAGAGTAAACCAAAGCTTTTACCTTGGAGCTCTTGGAAGGATAGGCAGAAGGCACAACTATTTTTAGGAAATAATCATAGAATCGTAAAACTCCTTGGCTGGAAAAGACCTTTGAGATCATCAAGTCCAACCATACCTGTCCACTACTAAACCATATCCCTAAGGGCTTCATATACCCATCCTTTGAAACCTCCAGGGATGGTGACTCAATCACTTCCTTGGGCAACCTCTTACAGTGCCTGATGACCCTTCTGGTGACAGAAATTTTCTTTATGTCAAACCTGAACCTTTCCTGGCAACTTGAGGCTGTTTCCTCTTGTCCTATCACCTCTTGGGAGAAGAGACCAACACCCACCTCACTACAACCTCCTTTCAGGCAGTTGTAGACAGTGACAAGATCTCTCCTGAGCCTCCTCTTCTCTAGGCTAAACAACCCCTGTTCCCTCAGCTACTCTGCGTGAGACTTGCACTCCAGCCCCTTCACCAGCCTCATTGCCCTACTCTGGACAGGCTCCAGGATCTCAATGTCTTTCTTGTAGGAAGGAGCCCAAAACTGAACACAGGATTTGAAGTGCATGCTCACCAGTGCTGAGTACAGGGGCACAATCACCTCCCTGGTCCTGCTGGCCACACTGTTTCTGATACAGGCCAGATGCCATTGGCTTTCTTAGCCACCTGGGCACAATGCTGGCTTGTATTCAGCTGGCTGCCAACCAACACCCCCAAGTTCTTTTCTGCCAGGCATCATTACAGCTGCTCTTCCCCAAGTCTGTAAAGCTACACAAGTTTGATGTGTCCCAACAGCAGGACCCACCACTTGGCCTTATTCAGTCTCACCCTATTGACCTCAACCCATTAACCCAGCTCGTCCAAATCCTTCTGCAGAGCTTCCCTACCCTCAAGCAGATCAACAATTCTACCCAGTTTAGAGTCATCCGCAAATTTGCTAGGGGTACACTTGATCCCCTTGTCCAGAGCTGAAATAAGGATGATGGGAGATTAATATCCTAGGCTGTGCCTGAACCTGAGACCCGTCCATTTTCATTCTCCAACTAGTTTATTAGCTTTATTTAAAAAATTTTCACTGGACCCAATGAATAACTATTTATTTGTAGAAAGTGGATCACACCAACTGATTATTATTCCCTGCAAAGGAAACATCTGGGTTCTCACTGTCATATAAGCAAAGCCTCAACTCCTACTTTCACCATGATCCCTCAAGCCTTCTGATTTTGCCCTAGCTGGTGCAGTCTGCTTCTTTCCAGTTCCAGGGAAGTGTCAGTTTTCTGTAGCAGCGAGTTAGGAAAAGTTAAAAAATCATGCTGTTATTGGTACTGGACCCAGGGCATGGTTGAACTGGGAGTAGAGGACAACCAGGATACTCAAATGCCTCTTAATGGAGGTGCTTCTCCTCTGAAAGTATTTATTCATAAAAAGAAGAGACATGCACTCGTACCTCTTTAGAAATTAATCTATGGTATATTCACTCTTTTCCACACAGAGAAAATCTTGACAAACAGTTGATGTTTTGCTTACCTTTCTGCAAAGAGCAGCATATGATATAAGAATTCGGATTTTTAGTTCAACACAAAGTGAAAATGTAAGATACACTTTTTCATGAATCCTCACATATCTTTGGTTAGAAGATGTTCTCAAGGCAGAACAACTTTTATCTTAATAAAAACAAAACATAAAGCCTTTACAACATGCAGGTTGGTATTTTTGCTCGTATTTTAATATTGCCAGAGGTTAAACTGTAGGTCAAGAAATTTAAAACCATTTTTTTTTATTGTCTTGTACAACCAAAATATTTTTTCCCAAAATATGAACAAAAGTGTTCTGCTGGTTTTATTTTGCCATAATTTAGCTTTTGCAGGAAGTTGCCTCAGGACCATGACAAGATTCTCCAGACCAAACCAAGCACATTCTGATGTACTAGTTTCCTGTGTCCAAGACTGAAAATTGAAAATCATGATATCATCATAAGAAAAATATTCCATTAGTATTTGCTTTATTTCCTGAATGAAATAATATCTTCCCTCTTAAAAATATAAATTAAACACTGGTTAAGATGGGTGTTCTAATACCTGATACAACTAAAAAAAAATTTACTTAAAATTTATACTTTTAAATTTAAATAAAGTATTTTTTTAATATAGTTTATTTGAGTCAACTTTAAAAATATGCTTTTATGAACTATGTAATATTCTTTGGAATTCACCTTGTGCCAGCAAACACTACAATTTCATGAAAAAGTAAATGTTTTTTCCAGACAAGTTCCTTCCTACTAGTGATTTTATATTTCTCAACTTTACATTTTGCTGAATATGGTGGTGGGTTTTTTGTTACAAACAGAAAGGATTAACTGACCTTCTGAGTGCTGTTCGTTATTTATCAGGTGAAAAGGTTTTTTATGATATCACTTCAAAATCTCAAAAATAATTTTAAGAAGACTGAGTTTGAATTGCAGGTACGGGCCAAGTATGAGGTCTTTTTTTTATCTAGTGATATTCCTGCCTTTGTAAGGCTTTAATATTTACAGAAATAGCTGAGTATTTGACTAAATTTTAAACTAATATGTAAAGTTTCTTGAGTATGGTAGTTTAGAAAAGAAATCTTGACAGACCACTAAGCTGAGGGAAGCAGATGACAGCTTTCTGCAACTATGAATTACAGATGTTTATATATTTCTGCTTAAAATTTCCGTTGCAGACTGCATACTGATGATTTGAATTGGTTGGATAGATGTTGACTAATCTGTAAATATTTTAATTGACTTCTGAAATACAGCAGAATTGTATGCCAGGGTTTTATCTACAATTAAGTCAAGTTTTATGAACTAAATTCCTTACTATTTTTTGCTGCCAAAATAAAATAATCAAAGCCTTTGCTCATTGACATGTTGCAAATAATTACAGAGTTTTTTATGAGCACTAGTTTGGAATTTTGTAATGAAACGGCCTGAGCTGAAAGTACTGGTTTGGAGCATTTTGGTGTATTTTGACAGTATTTTCTTTTGGAAAGTGTCTAAAGTCTGTCTGAGTTGCAGTTTGGAAAATGTCAAGAGGCAGAAAGGTGTGTACGTGGAGACAAGTGCGCGAAAGTCCTGTGTGTGCACCTGAAAAAGATAACCTACCATATCACGTACTCCACTGACCAGAAACCTAGAAATATAGTATAAGTTTATAAGTTTACTTAATTTATGTAATTTTGAGAAGCAATTGTGAAAGTTCAAAGTCTAAGGAAATGAAGCATTATGTGAGGTTTCCTTTTTCTTTCTCTCTGCTGAAGAAAATCACGGTATAGATGCAATGTTTTTCTCATACTTCTCTGTATGCACATATTTGTGAGTTCTGTTACATTCGTTTTAAGATGAATGTCAATCTCCATTCTGAGACACTCTTTAAGTTTTTTAGAGGTCTAGTTTTGTTAGTTACATCTCAGTGAGCTACAGCAAAATTTTAAGGCAGCTATAGTGAAATAAGGAGGGAAAAAAAATAAGCTTACAAGATTAGGTATCTGCCTCCTTCAGAATTCATTCATCCCTCCTCCAAATTGCTTTTACTGTTTTGCCATATGTTCCTTTCTAATTTTTGTTTGTTTACAGGGATGGCTAGTTTACAGGTGACAAAGTCATCTACAAATTTTACTTTGAAAAAATGTCTAAGTAAACAAAAGAATTTTCTGTTGCCTTTGATTTTATTATGAGAGAATTAAATTGAGTTTTATAATACTTTTTGTGTTAGAAGAAACATTTTTTCTCAAAGATATCAAGCACACAACAACTATCGTTAAAGATATCCCAGAAACTTCCCCTTGATACTCAATACATAAGTGATTTGAATAAACACTCTGAACGTGCTTTCCATATGTGTCTTACACACAGTCTTTTAAATCCCTGTCCTTTTTAATATATTTTAATTGGGTATTTTATATGTTTAATTGGAATATTCACTTGTTTTGGCAGAAGAAAATTTCAGAATCACTATTTAAGTGAAATGAAAGATAAGGAAAAGAAGAAGGGCATACAGAATTTTCATTTTTTGTGTGTTATTTCTTTTTAGCCACAAGGTTCCCAGGAAATTCTTTCTACGTAGCATGCTACTTCTGATTTCATCACTTATTTCCAGTCTGCCAAGAGAGTTGGCAGCATTTTACAAGCTTCTTATGATAATTAGATTGTCCATAATTTTGCATTTTATTTTTCTTTTTCCATCTTTTGGCTTTTCATGCCTTTTTTTTTTTTAACTTCAGCTCCCTATTCATACTCTTTTCTGTTCCCTGCCTGGACATTCGTTTAACCCCTAGAAAGTGCCTATTATATCTTGATTTCTCTCTTTCCTTCTTAAGAGACCTCTGAGTGAGAACATTAAAAGTTTTAAGTAGTAAATGACAGAAAGTTTATAATATTTTAGGAAAAAATGCCCCCAGACTTTTAAACAGACCACATTTCTTACACCAAAAATGATTCTGAAAGTACTTTTTACTCGTCTTATAATGCATTATAGCATTATAAGGTGGAGGTGCAGTAATTTAGGGCAGCATTTGACCTGTCACTGTGTGTGCCCAGTGGAGGCTATAGAGCCCCTAACTCTGTTTGGATGTCTTACTGAGCTTTTGCAGTAGCATTTTGTTTTGTGGTAATACTTAGAGAGAATATAAGGATATTGAAATGCTCAAGGCAATATTTGTTATAGTTAATATTGCTGTGGTGGGAAATAAAGGAGCTAACAAAGTTTTGCCATATATTATCATAGAATCATTAAAGTTGGAAAAGACCTATAAGATCCTCAAGTCCAAACACCAACCCAACACCACCATGTATACTATGCCATGTCCCAAAATTCCACAGCTACAGACTTTTTTAAGTCCTCTAGGGATGGCGTTTCCACCACTTCACTGGGCAGCCTTTTGGTAAAGAAATTTTTTCTAATATCCAATCTAAGCCTCCCCTGGTGCAACTTGAGGCCATTTCTTCTAGTCTTATCCCTTGTTGCTTGGGACAAGAGACCAGAACCCACCTCTCTACAACCTCTTTTCAGATGGTTGTAGAGAATGATAAGATTTCTCCTCAGCTTGCTCTTCTCCAGGCTAAACAATCCCATTTCCTACAGCTGTTCTTCTTAAGACTTGTTCACCAGACCATTCACCAGCTTCATTGCCCTCCTCTGGACACACTCCAGACGTTCAGTGTCCTTGGAGTGAGGGGCCCAAAACTCTATATAGTATTATCTAGTGTTGCTGGTTTAATTCTGAGTTTTCTAGAAATAGACTTCACTAACCATAAAGAAAGTCTGGTTTAAGTTCTCTCGTAGTTAATTGCGATGTGTGTACTAGTTGGTGTTATACATTGCACATATATTTGTGTGCATAAGTGCGTATTACTTTTTAATTATTTATATATAGATATGTCTTACGAAGGATACTTCAGGCAGCACATAATAGCACTCTTTCTATTTTACAAAAAATCTTGGAGTGGTAATTAAGGCTTTACAGTTCAAGTTTTAAAAATATGTCCTTAAGTTTTCAAAAAAGATTTAGTGTGCGCACTCACAAAACCAGTTATGAGCAATGTAAATATCCGTGCTTTTAATTAAAGGGCAGAACAGATGGTGGAGTCTTAGTTTAAAGCTATATGTCTGTTAAAGTAGTGCATGCTGCAAAGCAATTGTTCCAAATGACAAAATGTCTATTCACCATGTTTTCAGAAGAAACTAACAGCTGAGAGAGCTGCTTCTCACAGAGAGTTTAACAACAACAACAAAACATAAGAAGGCATTTTCATAGAAATAGACGATCATAAACAGTTTGAGTTGGAAGGACCTTAAAGATCACCCGGTTCCAACCGCCCTGCCATGGGAAGGGACACCTCCCACTGGACCAGGACGTTCAAGACCCCATCTAACCTGGCCTTGAACACTTCCAGGGAAGAGGACATCCACAACTTCCCTGGGCAACTTGTGCCAGTATCTCATCACCCTTACTGTGAAGAGTTTATTCCCAATGTCTAATTGGACAATTTAAAATCATTCTCCTTCATCTTCTCACTACATGCCGTTGTAAAAAGTCCCTCCCCAGCTTTCCTGTAGGCCCCTTTTGGGTACTGGAAGGCTGTTATGACATCCCCTCAGAGCCTTCTCTTTTCTAGGCTGAACAAGACAAACTCTCTCAACCTGTCCTCATAGCAGAAGTTTTCTAGGCCTTTGATGATCTTCGTGGTCTCCTCTAGACCTAATCCAACAGTTCCATGTCTTTCTTATGTTGGGTATTCCATAACTGGACACAATATTCCAGGTGGCGTCTCACAAGAGCAGAAAAGAGGGGGAGAATCACCTCCCTCAATCTGCTGGTAATGCTGCTTTTGAGGCAGCCCAGGACATGGTTGGCCTTCTGGTCTGTGAGTGCACACTGCCTGCTCATGTGGAGTTTCTCATCAATCAGCACTCCCAAGTCCTTCTCTGCAGGGCTGTTCTTAATCATATCATCCCCAGGCCAGAATTGAGACTGTGGACTGCCCCTACCCAGGTGTAAGACCTTGCACATGGCCTTGTTGAACCTCATGAGGCCTAATTTTCCAGCTTGTTAAGGTCCCTCTGGATGACTTCCCATCCTTCTGGTGTGACGGATGCCCCCCCCAGCTTAGTGTCATCTGTAAATTTGCTGAAGATGCACTTGATCTTATTGTCGATATCATTAATGAAAATATTAAACAGCACTGGTCTCAGTACAGACCCCTGAGGGACACTGCTTGTCACAGGCCTCCCTCTGGACATTAAAGCATTTACCACTACTCTCTGAATGTGACCATCCAACCAATTCCTTATCTACTAAACAGTTCATCCATCAAATCTGTATCCCTCCATTTTGGAGAGAAGGATGTGTCAAAGTCTTTACGGAAGTTAGGTAGATTACATCCCTACTTTTTCCCTGTCCACCGATGTAGTCACTCCATTATAGAAAACCACGAGGCTGGTCAGGCAGGACTTGCCCTTGGAGAAGCTGTTTTGAATCACCTCCCTGTCATCCATGTGCTTTAGCATGGCTTCTAGGAAGACTTGTTTCATTATCTTCCGAGGTACAGAAGTGAAGCTGACAGGTCACTAGTTCCCAGGATCCTCCTTTGTATCCTTTAAAAAATGTGCACAATATTGCCCTTCTTCTAGTCACAAGGGACTCCCTCCAGCTGCTGAGACTTTTCAAATATAATGGGGAGTGTCTGCCGTAAGAAAATCATATATATGTATTTTACCAAAATTCTTAATTTTGTTTTGATTCTGTTTCTGTTTACAAGTTAGCAAAGACTAAACTTACATCATTGACTACATTGCACATATAAGGGAAGAATTACTTGCCAGACCAAAGAAAAGACTTTGCAGTGCATAAACCCTTCCTTTTTTTTTTTGTGCAATAGTATGTGTGTCATCTGTTCTCTTACTACTTAGTACATTTTGCACAATTTAATGGTCTTCCTAGCTGTCAAAAAATACACATGGTTGGTTTAAAAAAATCCCAAATTTATTTTGGTTTCCCAAATGCACAAGCATGAATACCTGATGTACAAAATTCAGATCACAATTGTTTTATTTCCTGTAGATTATACTGTTTTTTAAAAAAAAATAAATATTAAATCTCCTATTCACTTTCATATAATTACAGTTTACCCATTGAGGTTAATGGGACCACTAAATTTCTGATGCTTAAGATTTTGAAGGATTTTTATTTTAATCAAAAGCCATAACCTTTGATTTGCAGTCTATGAAGTCCTTTTGGCAAATTGCTTTTTAAAAAAACTGAAAAGGGTTTACAACTCTGCGAATGTTTGCATGAATCCAAAACAGTATATGGTTTTATACTTCTTTTTGTTTTTACTCTGAATATGCTTTTGTAGTTTGTTGCCACAAGTTCTTTGCAGGAATTAGAAACTCCTTTTATTAGACCTATGTTTGTCAGAAGTTTGAAGCAGGTGGAAGCAGTATTTCCTTCTTAAAGGTGGTTCCTTGAGGAACAGAGTGAAAGAAATGTTGGCAGCACCTGCATCTGTTGGACGAAAATATTCTATAGAAACATGAAAAATTAGATCAAATGAATACTTTGAGTAAGACTGTTCTCAACCTCAGCCTGGCTCTTTACAATGGGGAAGGTTACACCCAGCTCTGTAAGCAAGGAAATAGCTTCATACACATGATTTTCATGATCAATTACACTTATTTTCTTTACCATAAGGTACTTAAAAGAATTGTCATTGTTACTGAACTTCTTGACTGAGAGGATGCTGTAGTGGTTTAAACTTAGGCTATACATCACTAAAATGACTGTACAGAAGTATTATATTCTATTTTTACCAGACAACACTTGAAGTAATACAGAAATGTTATGAGGACAAATCATACATTTCAGAGTAACATACTTTCAGCACTGCCATCACTCATTATCCTCAGTCATCATAGTTGTTTCTATTGCATTATCAAACAGATATTTGCTTTTTGTTTCTTTTTCCTTACACCTGTGTCAAGATTTTTATCAGACATCAGATTCCTACCAAAAAAGTACTCTCAAGCCTACTGTCTTCAAGTGATATTACTGACACATTATAAAGATGTTTTCCTTCCAATTTCACAATATAAATGATGTTAGTAACACCTTCCATACTCAAACATCAGTGAATTGTGTTTCCCCTAGTGTGGGATCTGATAGTAAATATTAAGAATACACATTAGATTTTTTTTCTTATCTAGTTTGCTGTGTTCATAAACCGTGGTATCTCCTTTTCTCTTTCTTCTCAAGGGACAGCAGAACAGAAAAAATTCTAGGTATAAAGGTAGGTGTGGCTGAAATAGTTGTGAAAGCACAGATTAAAAAGTAGTTCTATTGCACACATATCCCAGAAGAACCTTAATTAATTAGACTATCTACTCAGTGAGAGATAAGTAATCAAGTTCATCATTATCTTTTATTCCACATGTGGACTGTGTTGTATTATCATGAAAATAAGAAACAATAATAATTAATAATAGTAAAATTTTGTTCTAATTCTGCTCTCATAGACATAATTAGCATTTCTATGGATCACCTGAGTGGAAATAGGTGAGGTTTTCAAAAAACTCAAGGAAATCCCATCTAGTGCAAACCATTTAGTTCTCACCTTATAATCTATTCAGTGCTTTCAAAGGAAAGAAGAAAGCTTTCCAAGCACATGTATTCTGCAGAAACATAGGCAGTAAAGTTTTAGGTTCCTCACATTATTCCGTTTGAAGTCTCAGTCCAGCAAACTGTCTGTATAAACTGAATAAATTGTGGTAGCCCTTTTAAGCAACACAATCATGTATTCTGATTTTTTTTTATTTCAGATTTGTATCACTTCCTTTTTCCTCTCAAATAGCTGATTAAAAAATGTGGCTTCTTGAGTTTTGCCTGATTCTTAGATACAAACTACACTGAATAACTCAGGTATTTTTGGCTGAGGGAAGAGAATTGATTATGTTACTTCACTCTTCTTTTGACTCTCCCGTTCTTGGCCTTATCTGACAGAGGAAACGATGCCCCAAACAGTGGTGCCTTCACTGAATTGTTACAATTTAAAGTATGAAGTACTGCTTCTGTCAGAAAAAACCTTACATCTTTTTTTCTATTTTGCAGTTAGAAGCTTAATCTCACATTTAGAAGTCACCAAAGTTTTAATTTGCTTGGAGATATCTGCCGTTTTCTGTGAGAAACAGCAATGCAAGTGCCAAAGTTTGGGAACATGAGTCACCTGGAAGGAGTTTCTTACAACTTAGGGCAGCCTCAGAATATCAATTTTGTTGCACAGATAAGACTTCAAAAATTTTCCATTTTGTTCTAAACACTACAGAGAGGAAAAACAGGAGAAATAATTTGTGCAAAAAATTTGTGCAAAAAAAAAGTAATTCTGAATTTTGTGCCTAAAACATTGGTTTTTTTGGAATTTCCTTTTTTTCTTTCAAACATCACAGGGATTGGTACTCACTGATTAAACCTGCTTTGTTTAGGACTTTTTATTTTATTTTTCGAGAAATCATAGCTCACGATCTAGAAATTCTCACAATTCTAGTTTTTTGAGTCATCCTAGTTCTGTTTATTACTACTGACCTTCCAAAAAAACCAAACCAAACCAAAACTTACAAACAAAAATAAAAGAGAAAAAGGAATAGTAAAGAAAAATGGATCTCTTTTAGGACTATTGTTCAAATTGAAACAAAAGGATTTATTTTTTTTATGTTAGATGTGTTCAAATAACTGCTTTTATTAAGTATTTTTGAATCACAACTGTACAAGTGTTCTGGTTTGAGCTAAAGTAGAACAAATTCTCTAACTTTTCAACTAAACCTCTTCTAAGTAGCTTCATTTTCTGAAAGTTAACGCTTTCAGACAGTATCTGCCTCTAGAAGTGATACATATGGTGCTAATCACCAAGGAAATGGAACATTGGTATGTAAAGAGGCCATTGTTTATATTTATTTCCATGTAAATCAAGACCATCTTAGATTTGGTAAACTGTCATATATTCTGACCAACTGAACAACAAAATATTCCAAGCCAGATATGTCACACTCAGTAAAAATGGGATCATGAGGGTCAAGCCCTATTCTTCAATGGCTGACATTCAGTCAAGGACATTTTCTGCCTGTTTCTGATCCGGATCTGTGTGTTCCCAAATCTAATTTCTCAATTCAATTCCTAAGTCCAGCTCCATCCTGCCACTGAATCCAGTCAAGAACTTTCCTCATGCCTGACCTGCAGTATAAGGGTGAACCACAATCATCAGGAAAGACTGATTTGATTCTATATACTTGTATGCATTTTATTTTTCCTATTAATGTTGTCATTTCCCTTTTTGATATTATTGTTTCATTAAAGCTAATTTTGGTTTGGTTTCCAGTCAACAATTTCCTCTTTCTCTCGTTTCCCTTTCTGCTTTCCCTGTGCCTGAGAATGGAGTGCCCGGTTTGGCTGCTTACCTGGCCAGGGTGAGGGCCAAACCAAGACAATAACAAAGCCCAAGAATACATGGAGGACTTTTCATAGCTGGCTTTGTATTAAAACAGTCCCAAGTGATATTTTTCTTCACATACCAGCTATATACAGATTACGACTCAAATCTTTTGAAGAGCTATATGTTCAGAACATTAAAACAGTCTCTACTTCCACAAAACTGATAACCACAGGAACTTCAAAGATTTCTCATGATCTAAAAGATGATTTTGACAGATGAAACGAACAAAAAAATGTTTTGCCTTGTTTCTAAAAGTGTAGTTTTGCACATAAAGATTGATAGCAAGGTGAGTAACATACAGTTAAGAAAAAGATATTTTAAAATTATGTTGCAGCCTCTAAAAATGTCTCTTAGTAGTAAAAGTTATCACCATTTTTAACAAATACAAAGAATACAATCTTGGTTAGCGAATGCTGTTTCTTGTAATATTTATCAATGTCATTTTTTTGTTACAAGACGTTCCCTGTCTGTGAAATCTTTCCAGTCACAACTGATATTCTTTCAAATATGAAAGATCCTTCTATCAAAGAGTTCTAAGATTTCTTTTGTTAGAAAGTAGTCTCTGGACATGCTATGTTTGTAGAACAATTTATACCTGCAGAGGTCATGTGACGACTAGGCTTTAAACTACTCCAACAAATGATGCAAAACATATATTAAGCTTGTATAAATGCTATGAAAATTAAAATTTATAAAAGTAACTCTACAGGTTTGGTCATAAAAGTAAGAAAGTTAAATATTCTACTTTATATACGTATTGTCATACCTCTGAAGAATCTGTTAGATCTTTATTGTTTTTTTTCATTCTTTGGTTCTTCCTTCATTTTTCTGGGGCAAAAATTTTTTTGGGGCTACCTTTTATGGTTCTCTGTTTAACTTCAGTTTAACATTTGATTTGTAAAATGATCTTCACTGTATTTGCCAGAACCTGGGTCATTATACTGACTGTAGGAGTCTTTGGAAATTCCTGCCCCTTTACTTGAGGCAGACTGGGAGTCCTGATTCAGATAAGCAGAGAATGTAAATCAGGCTCAGATTGGGCTTTAATTGTAAACTCAGAGATTGCTAAATTTAGTAACAAATAGCTATTGTTCTTACTCATACTGTGTGCAAATTGGGCATTTGGTAAAGTCTTTGTGGAGTATAAAAGTCACCTTATTAAACCTTCGATTTACTTTCAGGAATCAGCCCTGCATCATACCATGGCAGGGATGTCTGCAAGTACATAAATCCTGGCAGGTGGGTAGTTTAGCTTTTATGGTCACCTTAAAGTTATAGCAAGCCAAACTCATCTCCATTAGGCCTAAATCTATATTTCTTTCCAGATTAACTGTGCCCAAGACCTAACTACCAGGGTGAGGACATCTACAAGGACTGTGTTAAATCAATCCCAATTCTTTCTCAATCCCAGTGATTTCACTGACAGCCAATGAAGGTTGCTCAAACCACTGCATAAAATACTGACAAAGAAAGCAAATTCTTAAGTATGTCTAAGTGTTTATCATATCCTATAAAAGAACTACACTGATTGGATTAAAATCAAGAATCAAATTTCTCACTGTGCTTCTGGTGCCCACCAGGCCTTCTCTCTCTTCAGCTGTATATTTTAAATGGAGTTGCTATACAGAAAATACTCGGTCCTACCAGTCCAACTGCTGGTTATCCCTCTTCTTCATTCTTTCTTTGCCAGGTGCCTGGACTTATTGGATACTAACTGCATCATCCACTCACCTGGGAAAGGACATGGTCTACAAGAGTTATTGCTTTCTCTCCAATCCAGTCTCCTGCTTCTGGCTGCATTGACAGACCACATTATCCACATGGCAGTTTTGATTGCCATTAGCTTGCGTAACAAGGGACAGACAGACAAAGTGAAACCCTATTAATAGCTGTAGATCAAGATTTCACCTCCTGAAAGGTTCTTCTGTGTGGTAGAATATGCATCAGCTAAATTGGAAGATAGATTTTGAATTTATGTTCTGCGCTTATATTCCAAGGTTTGATAGATTTTTGAATTTCAATATAGGGTCTTATAAAAAAATGAAATTGAAATACAAAAATAAGTATTTCAGAGCAATGCCAGAAAAGCCATTTAAAACATATAAAAGCAGATTGTGCCTCTCTCTAAAATGATTCTTTTTTCCGTATATATTTTCTCTCAGCAGTATAATTATGTATTTGCTAGAGCAGATGTTGTGTACATAGTTTAAGTCAGAATATATTTCTCTGAATTAAACTCAAAATTTGGTAGTTTTATGTCTCCCTGTGTCTGTCTTGAAGATACTTTAAACTTTTCCCAGTCTCCAATAATGAGAAAATATGGACCAGTTTTGTGGGCCGCTTAATCACACAGTATCTGAAAGTGTATTTGATAGCAGATAACAGGTAATATTTAACAACGCTTTAGCTCTTTACGGAAGGCAGAGCTGAACTATCCTATGATATAACAGGATGCTCACATAAACAGCACTACAGAAATATTGCACGTGTGTATCTTCAATGTGTAATTATGTGTACTCTCCTTTCTGGACTTCTTTATGCAGTCCCCTGCATCAAGGGGAAGGGAAGGGAAGGGAAGGGAAGGGAAGGGAAGGGAAGGGAAGGGAAGGGAAGGGAAGGGAAGGGAAGGGAAGGGAAGGGAAGGGAAGGGAAGGGAAGGGAAGGGAAGGGAAGGGAAGGGAAGGGAAGGGAAGGGAAGGGAAGGGAAGGGAAGGGAAGGGAAGGGAAGGGAAGGGAAGGGAAGGGAAGGGAAGGGAAGGGAAGGGAAGGGAAGGGAAGGGAAGGGAAGGGAAGGGAAGGGAAGGGAAGGGAAGGGAAGGGAAGGGAAGGCTCTGGGGAGACCTTGTAGTGTTCTTCCAGTACCTGAAGGGAGCCTACAGGAAAGCTGGGGTGGGACACTTTGCAAGAGCCTGTAATGACAGGACGAGGGGGAATGGCTTTAAATTGTAAGGGGAAAGATTTAGATTACACTTTAGGAAGAAATTCTTCACATTGAGGTTGGTGAGACACTGGCACAGGTTGCACAGGGGAGTTGTGGATACACTCTTTCTGGAAATGTTCAAGGCCTGGTTAGATGGGGTCTCAAGCGGCCTGTTCTGATGGGGGGGTGTCCCTGCCCATGGCAGGGGGCTGGAACTGGTTGGGATTTAATGTCCCTTCTAACCTAAAAAGTTCTATAGTTCTCTCATCCTATCACCAGCAACATATGAACGTAAGATCACCCATTGCAACCCAAAACTTTTGCCTGAATAAGCTGTTTCTGGAGAATTACTTGTTGCACAGAAAAAAATCAGGTTTAGCCAGTAATGACAATTCGAACGTTCAATACATTGACATTGCGAGCTGTAAAGGGTATAATGCTAGGATGTAGGTTGAATACCACAGTGCTGTGAAAGAAGATGAAGAAAATGGAGAAGGCCTGTTTATGCATGCATGAAGGAGTCCTAGTGACTGAGGCATCTGATATGCTCTATTTTCTGGGCCAGTTTCTAATCCCAGAAGAACTACTACTGCAAGCTGAAGAAAACCTGTTACTCATCTTTTGTGCATAAGGAGATTTTTTTTTGAGTTACAAGAATAGCAGATACATCTATAATTAATAACTGTACCTTGGACTCTTTGGGTGATACATTTCTTGTAACTACTACATACACAGGGGTTTTGCTGAATCCTGGACTTCATTTGCCTACTTCTAAAATTACTGTCAGAAGGTAACTTAACTGAACAAAACTCACTTGTAGTAATTTTCCCTGATATCCCTCCAATCTGTTTAATATCTTAGCTGGATTAATTCATCTGTTTATCCAGTAAATGGAATCAGTATGGCTACTGACTTAACAGTATCAATATGAAAGATATTTGTGCATAATAAATACTTACCAAAGCAAATATTAAACTGCATTTTTAGTAACCACTGTAAAATCCAATTAGCAACCAAGTTAGGGTCTTATTGAGCAACATGAATGAGAAGTCCTATCTGAAACACCTGAATTGTTACAATAAGAAGCCAGAGTTTAAAATTCCTAGGAGGGGAAGGACATAAAGCTAACAGGGTGTTTGCAGCAGCCCCATGTTAAGCAAAAGTCACCAATGAAATAAGCTAATTGAGGCTGTGACCACAATTCCTTGCCCTCCCAGCCATCAGGCAGGGATTTTTCAAGGTGGAACAGAAGTATGCTGTCAGCTACATGTAGTGATACTTGGAAGTTAACTCTTTTGCCTCCAGTCATGTCTGTGTTGTGACTGACTCCCTGAGGTGTCTTTTACAGTATATTTAATGTGTGAGTGATGATGCACAGAGGTAGCCCAAATGTGTAACCTGAAAGATGAAAAGTAAGGAGGGGGAAAGTATGTTCTGTTGATACATAAAGAAGAGAGGACCAAGACATTTGTAGAATTTACAAACCATTAGGTTTGGAATTGGAAATGATCTTTTTGGATGATCCTGCATAAACACTTCTTTCTGTCTCTTCTATAGATGTAACTTATCATTGCATCAGTGATCTATTTGAGTATATAATGGGAGGGTGTAAAAAGGACATTGGCTATGAGTTAAATGTCTTTTGAGCAACAAAAAAAGGAAACCCAAACAATTATTTTAAATCTTTTTGTTGTTGTTTTCACTGAAGACTCATAGAACTCCATTGAGAGAATATAATTTTATTAGTTTGATTTAGAAATCAACGTTGTTCAGTTTAGATTTAGTTGCATGCTTCAGTTATTTATTTTAAGGTGATGAGAAAAGAAGACTGTCGCTGCTCTTGTGGCCAGAAGGAACAACTGCTATTTGCTCTTCTTGAAAGGATTGCCAAGGACAGAAATACATGGATCACTAGTGGCACAAAAGACTCAGAAATCTGTCTGAGCAGCTGTCACTGTGATGAACATAGTGCAAATACGCAAAATGTTACTTTGGTTTGCCAAAATCTTCAGTGGTTTGGCACCTCTTAGCTGTAAAACTGGATTTTCCGTGGATGGTGACAGGAATAGCAATGTCAGACACCTCTCTGCAGCAAGTAGGAAGATGCAAGGTATTTTATTGCATGGTTACTGGGATACTGGCGACAGAATGGCAGAGGGAAGATAGGTATCAGTATGCTTTGTTGACTTTGTATATGGATTGTTCTTTAATTTAATTAAGTTTCATATTCAAACAAATATGAAGAAATCAGTTAGCATTGATCACAGTAGCATGGCAGGGAAAGGGATGTGCTAAGGACCAAGTTTTCAGCTCCATAAGTAAACTAAGAACTCAGAAAAGAGATTTAAGAGAAAGGAAAGGAAAGGCAAAGAAATCTAGGGTTTGCACAATTGTTATGCCTTTCTACGTAAAATAAGTTACTCTTTGGAAATGGTCCACTCCAGAAACAAGGATTCTTTCTTTTTTTTGCTTTCTTTAAGTTTTGTGTGTGTGCAGCTTTCATAAAGGGTATTCCTTGCAAAGTCATGATGCCAAAAGATTTGCCATTATCCTTAATGGAATAATATTCCCTTAAGTGTGTTGTGGGCAACTCATTCAGTTTAGATAATCCATTTTAGGGTGGGAAGGTATTGCTTCTGTCTTGTAATCTACTCACATGCTGACATGGCAGGGAAAATTTCATCCGTTTGTTTCATAACAGTCTGCTTCACTACAGCAGTCATTTCAAGGTCCTGGTAATAGAACAGCTATTGCATGGCCCAGACGTAATTCTCTGCTAAAGGACGTTAGCTAAAGATGAATTATTTTCAGTTTTTGAAGTCTATGTCATTAGTTCACTAGCAGGTGATCTGTGGGGAAAAAAGCTTTCCCACATAAAGTTTTTCTTTTTTTAAAAAAAAAAGGTTTACCCATAGGCATATAAAAGGAGGAGAAATTTTTATGACACATATCCTTTTGAAAATAGAGTTGTTGAACAATTTGAAATTATTAGGCACCTAAGCGTAATGGGACACAAAACAACACAGAAAGCACATCCAGGAGAAGAACAAAAGCTACAAAGATCCTTTGTTATTTCTTGCAATATAACTAATCAAAAATAAAATGTAAAAAGACACTAGATTCTAGCAAATAATTATATAAAATTATATTCTTTACTCCATGTGGTTCTGGAAACAGAAAGGAAAAATACCAAAAAACAGCAACACCAAAAAGCAAGATATACAGTGCAGAAATAGTAAGAAGGAATAGTAAAGTGAATGTGATATTGTGAGAGAAACTATCTAGTGGTTCGGGATTGGCACTATTATCTTGACAATGTACAGCAACAGTAAAAACATATAAACAAAATGCAATGACACGTAAGGAACAGGGTGGGGAAAACAGCAGAAAATAAAATGTAAATATATTAATCAGTGACTATCCCTCATCTGTAAAATAATTCTATATATTCCAGCTCTGGAAAGATGCATCAACCTCCACAGGAAGATGACTAGAATTAATTAATACACAAAAAATCTTTTCTGGAGGCAGCTATGGCTGTTTTATTTTAAAGAGAACATAAAGAGAGACACAATAAATATGTATTCCAGTAATTTGCATAAGAACAACTGTACGAAGGATCAAAGAGAATCGTATCAACTACCATCACTTTCTGAATTTTCCATTTCAGGGAGAAAACACCACTGAGAACAGATACAATATGAGGGTCATATTTATATTACAAAAGAAATCTTGCCATTAATACTTACAATTTTTTTATGCTTTAGCAGGAAAATACTTTTTCATATGAAAATGTATGGAGGTTTTTGTGCTTATATAGAGCAAAGTCTTGGAAATGGAAACTGCCCCAAATAATTATCACAGAGCCACACAGTCATACCATCACATGTAAGAACAAACGCCAATACATGTCGGTGAGGATGAGATAAAAACTGGTGAAAAATGAACAGGTCATAGGATTTTTGGTTTTATTTTGCAATGAATTTTTCTCTAATCACAGACAAATGAGATACTACAATGTTTTTAAACCTGTTCTGATTTTTAAAGTTGTTCTTTGGGTAAAAAAAAAGTAGAAGTTATTTTTGTAAGCTGTTTGTGCTCCTGTGTTTTTAGTTAAATGGAGATAAAAACCTTTCCAGCAGGCTGTTTTGAAGCTTATGGAATTTGCAAAATGTTCAATGCAGCTAGAACAGAAATGGTCTGCAAAATGGAAATACGGTATTATATTAATGGAATTTTTGTAAACACACATGGAAAAGGTATGTAATTTCATCTGTTTCTAAACTTCTAGCAGTTTTGGCTTGCCCTTACAAGAAATGTGCCTTAAATATTTAGTACACACAGTCTTTCAATAAAATGAGCAATATATATTCCCAGAGAGATCTTTCATCTCACTCAATAATGTGCCTATGACACATTAGTGTTATGAGATTTAAGCTCGTCTCGCAGCCAGACTACTTTGTGTTCTCTTCATACTTCCTATTTTTGAGAGACATTTTCAGTTTATAGTTCCTTACAAATGTTACAACAAATTGCTGTGCTGCAAACCAATAACAATCATAAAAACAAACTTGTCCTCAAAATAGAATGGTCCATATTACCCTTTTTTTAGGACATAATTTGTTTTTAATGTGCACTTTAAAGAGTGAGAGATGTTTTGGTTTTGTGTATATGAATGTAAGAATTTTTACACATTACTAATGGTATTACCAGATTTCAATTAAAATTTAATTTTCAAGTCCTTGAAATAATGAGTCTTGCATAAATTTAATCTTTCATTATGTAAACCAGTTTAACACAAAGAAATAAAATATTTGCCTATAGCCGCTTATAAAGGATAACTTCCAGGCCATTGGTCTGTCGGAAATTAGGTATTTAAGTTTCTCAAGTACTGTTTAATGTTCTATATGTTCTTCTTCCCACATCTACTTACCTCTTTAGCATCTTTTAATTTTTACATGATATTATATTTTCCATTGGACAGTTTACTCCTCTTTTTCCACTTCTGTAACAGAAAATACATGGTGGATTGCAAAACCTGATGGCTATTACTACTTCCAAGAAGGTATTCTATACCTGCAACTGGAAAAATAGCTAAGACGAATTAAGAATTTGGAGAATTTTTCCACAGTCTCCAAAAAATAAAACAGTCAATTATAATCTTTAAAGCAAGCTACTCCAAGTGGCAAAAGGGCAGGTTGTATATTAGGATATAGATATGTTTTAAGAGAACCATGACATGTAAAGAGAGTGAGCAAAGTGCTCTTATTGGCAAAACCAATTATAATTATTTTATGTGTGATGTCTGTTATGTACATTATGCACGCAAGTGACCAGGGACCTGCGTTCTCAGACCAGATTCTAGAAGAATCACATTCTAGAAGAATGTCTGGCTAAAACATCTTGTACGAGCACCTCGTAGGCATATATCTGAGTATTTTGAGTTTTAACAAACACATATTTGATGAACAGGTGATGAACACATCTGATAAGTAATAAATGGCTACTTGTGTTTCTGAGAATGGCCATACTGTGGGTTATTTCTAAAACATGCTCAAAAATTCATTTGACGTGCAGAAATGTGGGAACTCACTAGATAATATAAAAAAAGACTGTATGTCTATAATTTTTATGGCCTTAAAATCAATTCCATTCATTCTTTAGATATTTCTTATTGGTCTTGAATCAAGTAAATCATAATCTAGACAGTACAGATTTTACAAAGAATATTAAAACTGAATACCGTGTATAAGGTCAAGAAACAAAGAAAAGATAGCTAATTAGAGAACACGGGGAAACATACGAAAATACAACAGAAGACTCTGACATAGGAAATTCAAATGAGAACAAACACTATACAATGGAAAAGTTAACTAAGAATATTAGGCAAATGAAACCAAATATTCTGTAGTGTTCACGGTATAAACTACTGAATTTTTACACAATGTCAAAGTAAAGCAAGAATTCCTTAAGCAGCAATCAGTTGAAAACATAGTCTTCAAAAAAAGGAAAATATCAGATGAGAAATATTCTCATTACCCTTATCTTAAATGTGAACAGAATATGAAAGAATGTGGGAGAGTTAGGTTTATTTTTTGTTTTGCTTTTACTCTTTTGTACTGCTTCACAGCTGAAGCAGAACAGCTTTTATTACATATCAGGAAAAAGGGAGGAAGATAAAGGCTTATAAGCCCTATTAAAATTAATTATTCAACACATAGTCAGATTTATTGCAACCGTTATCTCCTGTGCTTATAGGTCATGCAGTGTCTTATGCCTTGACACTATTTCTGGAACCTAAAAATCAGAAATACATTGTCTCACTTTTTGTGGTTTTGAACAATATTATATAATTTCCAACAAGAGTTAAAATGGATGTGGAATGCACTGTTTACTTAAATATGCTAAATAGGTTTAATTACCATAAAGTCATTAACTTTATCATTTGGAATAGTCATGTTTTAGTGAGCTATTTGATATTCAGGCTCCTGGTGTAGTCAATTTAACTAGAATATTTTACTTCATTGGCAAAGAACTAGAATATTAGCATTCTTCCACTTTGTCTAAGATGACTACAGGTCACAGCTTTATTTGCCCTGGTGATGATTTGAATTCTAATATTTTTATATTTGGCAGAAAAAGGTGATTAGATTAGAGATATAGAAATTTGAACTCAATTTATCTTTTGTCTTTCCTAGTAAATAGTATACATACTCATTGAATGAGTGATTTATTTTTTATTCCACACATATCCTAGTTTCATATCTTCCTGACAAAAATATGGTGCTTCATGCAACCTAAACTAAAAAGCTATGACGTGACTGATACAACATTTGTTAAGCAGAGGTAGGAGATATGTTCATTAAATCATGGGTAGTTATTGCTGAATGTTTAGAAGGATGAAGCAGCCTTTCCCCTACATTGTGGGACCATTTTCCACCAAAATAATCTCATTAGGATGCAGATTGTCCACAACACTGTACGAGATCCTTGATTGCATTTTGCCATAGCAGAAAAAAATGATTTTCAGAACCGAGTTTTTCTTCCTATTATTTTTAATTTATTTCCCAATATATTTCCCCCATTCACATGGTTTAGAACATCTTCATTTATACAAGAGTCTAACTATAGATCTACAAGGTGTACCCACCTTAATATATGCCCATAAAAGAGGGTGAAAGCATCTGACAATTAACTTAGTGGTGACATTATTCTAGAGCATGGCATAAAGCCTTTCTAGAGCACGTCCTAAACTGAAGGTTTGACTGTTAAGATTGCAGAGATTTCTCCAATCTATTGCTTTCCATTCTCATCCTCATAATTTTTTTCAGGAACACTTTGGAAGGAAGTTTAAATACACTGATGAAATTTGCCATTCTAAGGAAAGTCTACAGAAAATGGAATAACTACTTAAGATATGTTTTTATTAAAAATACTCGTATTTAAATTTTTATAAACAAGTGCAGCCTCTTCTTGTTAGATGGCTGAAAGCAATTTGAAACCTATTATTAAGTGCTAGTCCTTTCCCATTTGTGTAAACAGCACAAAGGGTTTGGTCTAATAGGTCTTTTATATGGAGTCTACTATAACCTTTGACTTGATTAAACAGTATATTTTTTTGAGTTTCTTAATTAGCAATACACATAATAAAAAAATGTACATAAATAACAGACAGAGTTGGGCTGTGTATATTGTGTGGTTTTACCTCCTCATTGAGCGACATAAAGGCCACATCATTTCAGAAGATGAAAAACCTTGAGGTGCTATTCTCCTGCCCCCAACTCTTCTCTACTCTTTGCCATGATATATAGGAAAAATTTGTTTCAACATTTTCCTGGTCATGTGAGTATATATGCTTAAAGCATAGTCATTTGAATTTTAAAAGCACTGGTATGGCTTTTAATATTTAAATGCTCAACTCTGATACCTGCCAAAATTACCAAGGCCAATACAGAGAGACGGTTCTGTATAAGCAGTGTTTGTATGAAAGAGGAATTAACCCTTAAGTATTACATTGTTCAGATTCATAGTCTCTAGTTCTAGAAAGAGGGATGTAATATTTTTTTGCTACACAAACCTTCCCCTAAAAATGTTAACTAAACTCAATGTCTTCTATAATTTATTTTGGCTGTATTTATTTGTGAATAAAAAATATTAAAACCATACTGGAAAAGAATCAGTAAAACCACCACTTTATTTCTAATGAATTTTTCCCTGGAACAGAAGCAACCTTCTGAAATGCACAGATTATTAGGTCTGCTACTTTAAGGGAATACTAAATAGTTCAAGAAAGGTGGATGAAACATGCTCAAAGGAATAAACTTTGCAAAGATATTACAGCAGGTGTACTACCGATAAGCCTACAGCTCAAAGCCTTAAAAGTTAATTCGCAATTCATACAGAAACCTATATCTGTGCCACATGTACTTTAAAAGGTTGTGTGCAACAGAGCAGAAAAATAATTTTAATCTACTAAATATTGTTCCGATACAACCTTCTGAGACAAAAATGTTAATTTACTACCTGCAGCATTCAGAACATTCTTTTCTTGCATTTATTAGCCTATTCATGTTCATGTGACAGTCTATTTAAAATACAAATGATCATCAACCATATCCTTTTATGGTAGAGGGAAGCCCTATAGAAAAAAGCAGTTAATTTGAATTTTTAATGAAAATGTCTGCAGAGATATATTATACTGTTCTGTTGAAAATGAGTGTACTTTAAGTAAACTAATATACTGCTTTTTTCTTCAAACAGTCAATGGATTCAGGAGTCATAAACATCTAGATAAGGTGGGCAAATTATTTGGACAGTGTAAACTGGAGTCAGTGCTGAATTAAAGAGAGGCAGAAACAGTGCCTAAAATCATGCAAGAGCTGGTCTTGTTCCCAGCACAAAACCCTTAAACTTCCATACTGTGGCTATCTCTGCACTGGCATCTAAACTGTACGATGTCATTCTGTCAGCTTATAATAGCAGAATGGAAAACAGATCCGTTTTTTGCCATAGATGCTTCCTTTGCTAGTGTGTGAGACTGGCAGTGGCAAAAAGTTTTTGGTGGCTTTCCACACCATAATTTGCTGATAAGACATGAGATCTTAGGTAGACAGTTAGGCTTTGTTCAGCTACTCTAGCAGTGGGCAGAACTTTCATAGAACCATAGAATCCTAGCATCATTTGGGTTGGAAGAGATGTTAAAGACCATCCAGTTCCAACAACCCTGCCATGGGCAGGGAAACCTCCCACTAGACCAGGCAGCTAAAGGACGCACCCAATTTGGTCTTGAAGACCTATAAGGATGGGGGCATATTCACAGCTTCTCTGGGCAACCTGTTCCAGTGCCTCACTAATCTAACAATACATAATTTCTTCCTAATATCTAATATAAATCACCCCATTTTCAGCTTAAAACCATATCCCTCTATACTGTCACTATACTCCCTAATAAAGAGCCCCTCTCCATATTTTCTGAATGCCCTTTTAAGCACTGGAAAGCTGCTATAAGATTTCCCTGGAGCCTTCACTTCTCTAGGCAGAACAAGCCCAAGTCTCTCAGTCTGTACTCGTACGGGAGGTATTCCAGGCCTCTTATCAACTTCATGACCCTCCTCTGGACTTGCTCCAACACATCAATGACTGTCCCTGTTAGAAGATGCAAGCTACTTAAATGTTACCTAAATTTTAAAAAATAATAATCTGACAGACACATATTAGCACTAGCACATATCACTTCAGCACTGGCATCAGGCCAGCATTGGGTTCGTTGCCCAGTACTCTCTCTGTTGACCAAAAGTGATCCCTGAGTATTTGCCTTCCACAATCGATGACTACAAGAAAATATGGTGGCATTTATTATCTCACCAGCAAATTTGACTCTCTTGCAGGGTGTTTCTGTGTTCCTGGCATCCCTCCTTCCAGGCACTTTAAACCCTTCCGCAGTCAGACTTTCTTACCATCCATGCCAGACCACTCTTGGTCACAAATCACCACTGCTGAGTAGTTACAGTTTGAATTTTACCTAGCAAAGAAATACTCCGAACCCCCAGTGTTAAGTAGGAGATTCATTTTAAAATTGAAATATTTCATATTGTATATAGTCTATCATCAAACAATAAAGAATCAAACTCGTTCATTGTAGTGTGCATTTTTAAAAGTTGCACTTTTAATTTAACCATTCATGTTCACAAGTATAAATTAGTAAAAATTGTCCTTGAGAAATAGCTTATTAATATTATAATCACAGGTTGATTACTTCATGTACGATTTCCTTTCCTAATGGCACCATATTATTAAGATTCTAAATAAATTTTTAAAAATTACTTACATGAGTGGTCAACTTTTTTTCTAAAATGTTAAGTATTCAGTTGTCTCCAGCAGTTCAGGAAATAATTTAATAGTTTAACTGTTCATTTATTAAAAAAAAAAAAGTGCTGTGTCTATAAAAGCAGCAAATGCCTGATTATTCAGCTATAAAAAGCAGCTACAGCTCCCATTGTCTTTAACTTGAGTAGAATATTTTCTGCACTTTAAAATGCCAGACTTTAATGTATGTCCAGTATATTTCACTTCATTAAATCAGTATGCAACCATAGGATATCAGCATATGAATCCTAGATTTCCTTATCTTGTCTAAGCATTCTCTGTCTGTTTGACCCAAGCTGTGGTTCACATGACTAAATGTGACAATATCACTCATATTATCACTTGTTTTATGCGGTTGTATACAAAGCTCAATACTGTCTCACATTCCCTCCATCTTCCAGGATTTGCCTGGAAGGTTTTTTTCCTGAATACCTCTGTTCACATCTGAACTTGTGTCTATGGGAGAAAAAAAAAGATTTGTGTTCCTGTGACTCTAATGTGGTCATCTATTTTGTCTCAGCAAGGACAACATGGTATAGTTGAATCATAAGTCACTAAAGGTTTTTTTGAGACAAGTAACGTAGATCTGAAGATTATCCTTCTTCTTGTTCCTGTGTCAATACAATACAATACAGTAATGAGATTACTTCTCACTGTAAATATTTATGAGAATAAATTTGCTTTTACAAAGGTTGTAAATTTCTTTGGCTCCAGAATATTCAGCATCAAATGTTGAAGATAACCTTTTCATTTAATTTTCAGTTTACAAGGAAAAGGTTTGTGCATTTCGAACAGAGTCAATGCAGTCCTTAATTGCTAAAGAGTAAGCTACCCAGCAACACAACATTTTCGGCTGTCTTTCTTGCATATGAATTTCTGCAGAAGGAAAACCCTGCAATCATTACAAAAATCTGTTCTAGAGGAGGTGGCTACTTACCCAGATTATTAGATTTTTGTGTGGGAAATATTTGGGAAGAGAAGAACATGTTACTTCTGCCAAGAAGAGAGTGAAATTTATGCTGACCCATAGAAACACATAAATTTCTGTTAAATGATGGTAATGCCTTGAAGAACAAGCCCAATGGTAAGTAAAACTATGCTGATCAAATATTCTTCCTACCTTTTCACTTCCGTGAAGCAATATTTGAGTTCTGAAAATGTGTTAAGACTAGACCTTAAATGAAAACTTGTTGAGAAGTATAAACATATTAGCAGAAAGTGAAATTTTTCCTGTCTAAATGAGAAATATTGTGAGCTAAAATCACACGGATTGTAATGGAAGGTGTTGTATCATATTAAACACCCAGAAGATACTGTTGAAGTATCATGAACTAGGCCACTACTATGGAAAGCATATACAGTGACAGCATATACAGATGGGCCATTTATTTGTTACACAGTCTGAACTGAAACATTCTAAAACTGGTTAACATTCAAACCTGGTGAATAGTTATCTCATTCAAGGGTACCTCTCCTAAAATCTGTTTTATCCTTCCAGTGTTACCCAACCAGCAGACTTGTTTGAGCTATTAAACAGTAAGAATTAAACAGACAAAATTAATCTGCCTAATATGTTAGCTCTCAGCATTTCAGGAAGCAGTTTGTATGTTAATATTTTGGAATTGTCATATCTTTCAGCTTCATTAAGAAGAATGAACTGCAATCTCATGCCAGATCACAGTGTATCCATTAGTTGCTCGTTAAATATTACACCATCTTCTTTTAGTGGCAGTCTGGTGGGTGACCATATAGTTCTTTAAATATTACAAATCAATAGTAACACAAGAAATTCTAAATCCTTTTTTTTTATTCTCTATAACAATCAATCAGTTTGATAAATAGGTATAAAAACATGATACGTAGCAAGATTAATTGATTTAAACTAATAAAATATTCTGGTGAAATGCTGTATGAAGGGAACTGGATTTACAAGTGAGCTAAGGACAGACCACTGCTTTTTGCGGAATCTGATATTCAGAACAAATAAAGCTGATAGTGAGGGTGTCTCAGGCAGAAGTTCCACTTCCAAGGAAAGACTCCGTCTAAAGAGATTAAGCAGAAGAGGAGGGATGCAATAAGTGAATGATGAAGTTCAATTCACTAAATTTTACATAAAAACTATGTGTGTTTAAAATTTCAGTTTATCAGTACTCTAGCTTTCTCTTTTTTTTATTTCCCAAGAGGGTGGCAGAGACAGAGGAATTAAAGAAACTTAATGTCTACTCATCTGTATTTTGCTTTTAATTTCTGTTGGGTTTTGGTTGTAGCTTGTTATTGAATGACAGTCGAAAGACCTGGAAAGTATTTTTCTTCTAATCATACTGATATCTTATAGTTGAAGAAAACATACTTAAAAGGTCTACCAGAATAACTTAGGCAACATGCATTTGAGTAGTAATTGCTTTGGATGACTTGTGGATTATATTTAAATGAACAGTGTGTGTAATACTATTTTTTTAAAAAATATGCCTTCGATTATGTTTCCCATATTTTGTTTAAATTGTATGCTGGAACTTACAGTAACTGAATATGCAGATGACTGCTCCCAGACGTTGTGTGAATAAGATATATAGATAATTATTTGCTGATACTTCATCTACTCCCCAAAATTTCGCAGGTATGTGAGTTTATTTTGTGACCAACTGCTCAGTTCCTTTTCTTTCTGATCCTGACTCGTTTAACGTTACTAGTACAGAAAAGGAATAACAGTATAATGATACAAAACCTGATCTCAATCAGAATCTGTAGTTAAACACAGCATCTTATTTACATTAGTAGTAATTAATAAGTTGTAATGACTTTAAAGTGATTCTGAGAAATGCACTCCTCATTTTGTTCTAAAAGGTATAAGAGCGAAAGGGAGTGATCTGGTTTGACTATATGAAGTTGATAAAGAAAAAATACTGTGGATCACACTGTTTTCACATTACTGCTACTGGTTGCCATAAGCATCAAAAGGAAATATATCATAATACGGAGCTAAGGAAGAATTGCTAACAAAAGCAAAACTGTTGGGACTCTCTTTCCACAAGACAAACATGAATCTGAAGACAAAAGAAGAGAGATGCAATCTTTCCATTGTATGTACAACATTTAGAGGTATGCATAAAATCAGACAAGCCTAATGTTAGTTATGATAAAGTAAGTTAATAAGAAACAAAAGTTCCTATATGTATATATACATGCTCAAATATATGGTCATGCATAGACTATTTAGGTAGGCTTACTCCTGGGGAATATTTCTGGTTATCAGTCTTCCTGGAAGACAGGTGATCCGGCTTAGTTTTTTACTGTTTTAGTACTATAGAGAATTTAATGTGATTTCATATTTTCTTTTGAGGACACCTGAAAACCTTGGAAAATTTGTTTTCAAAGTTGTACCAATTCTTCCATTATCTGCCTTAAAGTATTCTCACTCAGTGAATTCTTTGCAAATTGCCTGTAGCTGTTCAATATCTACCCATTGTTCTAGCCAGGTTAGGGTGGTGTTAAGGCCTCAAGCTCTGGAGTTGTTAATTTTTGAAACAGATATATTAAAAGTATGCATTAAATAAAGCTGGTAACTTATTTTGATGAACATATTTCTTTAACACTCCGTTTGCATGAGAATTCAGAATATTAAATAACTACAATTTAGTCAAACGTTTAGTGAATAACACATTAGTTACATCACATAGTTCTTCAGTACTGTAAAACCTGTATGCTCACACACATTTGAAATACAAGTCTTAATGCACTCCTATTCTTTTGTTTCCTAATATATATTTTTTCTCCAACTTTGGGCACTTCCATTCCCTCTCTCAGCCAAGGGTGGCATTGTGGGTTCTGGACCTTGCTACTGATTTTGGTTTTGATTTTGGTGTTCGGTGCAAGCTGCAAAATGAGTGATTGCATATCATCATGTCAAGCAGAGACAGCCGATCAAGATATGGAAAGAATTTGTTTTTAAGGAAAGACGATATTCTGAAATATTGTGCAATAAGCACACTCTGTATGTCTTGATAAACATGAACGAAAAACAGAGAAAGATTTGTGTGAAAAGAAGCAGACACTTTAACTAAGATATTATTTAGCCTTGAACCATCCCCTCACCCGCCTGCCACGTTTCAGATTTGGGTCCATAGAAACAATAAAAGAAATTCAAAAGAGGTTCTTGTCTTGACCAAATTAATTTGTTTGAAGTGACACAAATTGCAATCAATTTTAATACATAACTGGAAAGGGCAGCTTGAAGTTTTACAGCAGTTTGATTGTAAAATGTCCCCAGAGAGGATGATGAATTTCTACAAATTATTACTGCAGTAATAAAAGCAAAAGGTTGAACTCAATGGTTTCCCATCTAGAAAGGGAGAAAAAGGCCTAGGGAGTTCTTTGAGGATACGACTCATGAAAAACCCTCATCTAAAGACTGTTATAGGTTCAGCTTTCTGCGGAAATGGTTATTAAAACCTCTCAAGGAAATCTAAAGGCAACAGTAGTGATGCAGGATATGCCTTCGGATGACAGGAGAAGTTCATCCAAGTAGGTGAGTTTCCATACAAACTGAACTTTTGCCTTCTCCTGGATGCTTGTGGAGGCTTTGCTACTGTGATGCAGGGCAATGGAGGACTGTCGAGAACATGGCAATAGTGGAGCATCCTTCATGGGTCAAAAACTGGCTGGATGGCTGGGTCCAGAGGGTGGTGGTAAATGGAGTTCAATCCAGTCGGAGGCCAGTCACGAGTGGTGTTCCCCAGGGTTCAGTGCTGGGTCCAGTCCTGTTCAATATTTTTATTAATGATCTGGATGAAGGGATCGAGTGCACCCTTAGCAAGTTTGCAGATGACACCAAGCTGGGTGACAGTATTGATCTGCTTGAAGAAAGGGATGCGCTGCAAAGAGATCTGGACATGCTGGATCGCTGGGCTGAGACCAATGGGATGAGGTTCAACAATGCCAAATGCCGAGTCCTGCACTTGGGGCATAACAACCCCATGCAGTGTTACAGGCCTGGGGAAGAATGGCTGGAGAGCTGCCTGGAGGAGAGGGACCTAGGTGTGCTGATCGACAGCAGGCTGAATATGAGCCAGCAGTGTGCCCAGGTGGCCAAGAAGGCCAATGGTATCTTGGCCTGTATCAAAAACAATGTGACCAGCAGGACAAGAGGGATGATTGTGACCCTGTACTCAGCACTGGTGAGGTCACACCTCGAGTACTGTGTTCAGTTATGGGCCCCTCGTACAAAAAGGATATTGAGGTGTTGGAGTGTGTCCAGAGAAGGGTGCCGAGGTTGGTGAAGGGGCTGGAAAAAAAATCCTACAGGGAACGGCTGACGGAACTGGGGTTGTTTAGATTGGAGAAGAGGAAGCTGAGGGGAGACCTCATTGCTGTCTACAGCTGCCTGAAAGGAGGCTGTGGCAGAGCGAGTGTTGATCTCTTCTCTCAAGTGACAGGTGATAGGACAAGGGGAAATGGCCATAAGTTGTGCCAGGAGAGGTTCAGACTAGATATTAGGAAGAATTTCTTTACTGAAAGGGTGGTTAGGCACTGGAACAAGCTGCCCAGGGAGGTGGTTGAATCACCATCCCTGGAGGTTTTTAACAAAAGGATAGATGAGTTTTTGAGGGGCATGGTTTAGCGGATAATGGGTACGGTTGGACTTGATGATCTTAGAGGTCTCTTCCAACCAGAAGATTCTATGATTCTATGATCTTTAGTATAAAGTAGGAAGCTGGGGGATACTTACCCAGCTGCAACGAGAAGCAGTTCTCTTGATGGTTGTCTGCAAAACATTCATTGTTTCAAACTAAAGGAAGGAAAACAAATACCTTGTTAACCGAATCCTCTCATAATTTCTTTTATTTAGCATTTGGATTCTATCCAAAACTAGCACTGTGTATCTATGAAATGTCAAAGATGCACTGAAGAATGTTGGCCAAAACTCTGTCCTATTTTCAATATAATTTAATCTGGGAAAATGTTATGGTTCCTAATATCTAGTTATGTTTTCCGAAAACCGCAAAAGAGAAAGGTACATTTTAATAAGAATTTGTTCTCTTTATTTAGAATATTCATCCACATATATTGTACACCTACTATTACAGCAACATTTCTTTCCTGCTTGTGTCAGCATTTTCTGCAACAGAACGTATGCTATGGATTTTTCAAAACTGCAAGAATGATCTGATGTTGAGAGTCTCAGTTCAGTTCATTTACCACAAAGAGCTAAGGAAGCATTTTTTTATATGAAGTAGCTGCACTCCATGTTAAAACTATAGTAGGCATAGCCCTTCCCTCCCACACATCTGCAATACAACTGAAAAAATACATAAGGGCAACAATGTAAAGAAACTTTTGAAGAAATTAAGGTAAGATTAAATTTTTCTTTCAAACTGCGTGAATCTTTTATTCTCGTTGGGACATCTGATAAGATGCTCAGTACTGCAGTTTAACTTCAATGTTGCTGACAGATCAAAGCAGCCAGGTGAGGAGTCATGTTCAGCTGGCTTCTTTCCTGAATAACATATTTTGGAGTACTGTTAGGTACAATTCAGAAATGAGACAGAGACATTTAACCACCATCCATTCAGTCAAAAGTGGGATAAACGGGGTGAAAATACAATACCTGTGCCCTATGCATAATTTTTCTTACAATCAATGGAGTAGAATTCATTTCCCAGAGAGTGAGGAGCATTAATATTACCTGTTATCCTCCAAAGTACCTGTAGTCACAGTTAAAGTTAATAACCAGCCTTAGTGCTTGAAAAAACAGTGTTCCTAGCATTTTCTGTATATAAAACGAGCAATTTAAAGTTTAATACTAAACAAGAAGAATAATTTGTCTATTTGCAATGATTATTATTAAATACCATTACATATTTCACGTACTATTTCTGATCATATAATTCCAGTTAATGGTTAATGATACATATCTGATAAAATGTGAGGATTTTCAAAGTCCTTTGGATTTCCAAGAAATAATACATTAAATCAGATTTTATTACCACAGGCTACAGGATTACCCATGAAGGAAAAAAACCCCAAAAATAATGCAAATAAATAATATCCTAGGAAGTAAGATAAACATAGTAACTTCCTACTACGCCCTCCATCCACAGAGCTGTGGAATTTCAAATAAATCTATGTTAATGAACATAAGACTCAACTTGGAGAGACTTGAATTAAAAATCTTGGTGGTACCACTCTCTATGAAAACCACGAACTTGAACAAAAAGGAAAATATTAAGTCAAAACAGAAAAATTCTTTCTTTGATTTTATGGTATAAAAAAATTCCTTAGCATCATTAAATCTGTTGAACAGCTCGAAGATCATATGTACTATGGAATAGAAGTTAATTTTTTTAAAGCAACATAATTTTGATTATTGTGCAATTGAACATTTTTTGAAATATGATCTAAGATGTTTAAACGGCAAGCCTGAAGAATGCTGTGCTTTTATAAGTCTTAGACTTAGCTGTCAACTAGAAAAAAGGATAATTTAAAAATTGTCACACACGAAACGTATCCGTATTTTTAATTTTGAAGAAGAGATACAAAATATATGAGATTAGAGTGAAAGATTAATTTATGTGCTAGTTATGCTATTAAGCTGTGATAACTGCATAGAAATTTCCAGATGTCTTTGATTTACAAAGGGGCATTTTGTATCAGAATAACTGTCTTTCTCTTATAGTTTTCTTTTCAGGACATTCCTTTTTATTTGTTATTTCAATTCCTTTATCTCTCATAGTATTATTATATCCTGAAAGGATAATAGGCATAGTAGAAGGCTATTTATAAAACTTAAATAGATCTAACTGAGACTCTTCTCAAATAGTTTTCATGTAATTTAGAATTTTGAACTGTATATGTCAACAAATAAAACTCAAAATTTTTGTTAAGCTCTTAGCCAGTCACAAAAGATGGAAATACAAAAGGTTAGGACATTGAAAATAAAATGCTGATAATGGAGAACAACAGCAAAGAAGAGAACAACGGAATGAGAGCAGACTTTTCAGCTATCCTATACAAAATAATTTAATCTAACTGTCCCTGCAGGTGGTCCCTTATAGATCCATTACAGATCCCTTACAGTCTCTTGCCTCTGTGATTTTAGCAGCTATATTTGCTCTTTGACCTGAAAGAAATCCTACTTTGATCATGGAAAATCTCTGGGAAATCCTACAGATCATGGAAGATCCCTCAGTATCCAGAGCCATTCATTAGATGGCATTTACTTTTCTGCATTGACTCTGCTCCAAATTAACGCCTAACCCATCTTCTTGCGGTTCACGTAATTTTGAAAAAAGTCCTAAGTTCCTATATCATGAAACAGGGTTGCAGTAAATCTGGGAGTGAGATCTATTTTATATGAGCCAAACAGATAGCCAGCATACCTAGGTATTAATTTTACAAGGCAGACATAACATTTGTTTGGATGTCAGGAACACTAGAGTCTGTGGACATAATATTTGGTGAGGTCACTGAGCAAGATGCCTATTTCATTGGGCTTCTCAGTATTATAGACTGCTCCAATTTCTGCATTTTCAAACCCCAGAAAGATAACAAGGAAGGCTAAAGAAGAGGATTTCAATGCTTCCTTCCTTTGCTAGAAACCACTGTCTTTATACTTCTCCAGGAGCTTCAGCATTTCCTTAGCTATTTCAGCAGTTGATCATTAGTAGATACCACTTTGAGGTATGCAGGTTCACCTTGTTGACTCTTGTTATACAAGGACTCAGCAACCCAAGTTGTTTCTGGCTTTGTATTGTAGCTATTTTATATATTACAGAACCTGACTCCCAAAACATTTCTTCTTCTTGTAGTCGTCTGCTGAATCTGCTGTTTAGATGTTACACTCAGGCCACTATCTAATTTGCAAATAATTTATTGCTCTACAGAGTATCTCCTTTCTTAGAAGGTATTATGTCATAGAGAAATGGTCTGCTGCTTTTTATAGGCTTAATTCCCTATAATGTCTATGACTGTATTTGTTGCTGCTTGAAGACCACCAGTTATGAGTTTAGTATAAAAAGTTTAGAGCAGTATTAATTCAGTCTCCAGAAGGAAACACTTCCAGATGGTCATCTGATTCCTGACCAGAAAATTTTAGAGAAATTATAATATTTTTATGTGAAAGATATAGAAATATAATGCTTTGTGTTATCAGTAAGTATAGCAGGGGCTTTTTTTGAAAATATCTTAATTTTGATTCATTTATGACTGCTGTGTGTACTTTAAAAAGAAAAAAAATTATTAAAAACATATATTTATTGATGACTTTCTTTCCTCATAGTATAAGTAAATATACAAGCATCAAGAAAAAACGATAAAAGTCCAGAAAGATTATGTGATGCAGAATTATAACACTTTAAAATATTCTAGCAATGAACACATAAAAACCCCCAATATCCTTCAAAAGACTTATGAAGGGATATTTCCTATTTATGCAAATTAAGATCATGTAAGTAATGATCAAACTAGCTTTCCTACAGAGTGCCAATTTGTTGAATAGAACAGATTGAAAATAACAGGGCATTTCACACAGGCATAGGGCATGCAGACCTATTTCAAGCTAATGAAATCACAAGCAGTAATTTGAAAATAGCATGTCATACATTTTGTCACCCTGGTGTATACACCCAGAAGCAAGATAGTGGGTGTGCTGACCCAGTGTAAAACCCTCCATTTTGCTATTTAATACAGACTATTTTATATTCTAAGAGAAAAGAGGTCTTTATTTTGAAGCATCATAAAAGTCGTCATAGAACTTGGAAAACTCACAGCACTTTCTAATGACGCCAATTTGGTTGATAAAGAATAAATTGTACCATGTGTTATTTACAAAAATAATTATGTCCAGATTCTTTCCTGAACTGGATTTAGTGCCTCAGGAAAAAAACCGAAGTAAAATCAAATTGCCTGTGTAAAATTTGTCAGAGCGAAATGTTCTTTACAAATTAAAAAGCTCTGACTCTTCCTGCTCCAGGGAAAGTAGCTTACCACATTCATCTACCATCCAGAAAGGGTTCTTTGTTGAAAGACTTGCAATAGGTTGAAAAGAGAATCATGCCTACTCCATATGTCCTTTGAGCTGTTTTGTGTAATGTATTTTGACTATCAGGACAAGTGCTGCTAACATTGAGATTTAGTCTGTCACTCTTTTTGCTTCAGCTTTCTACTGCAGAAAACCATTTTTTTAGTCATGTGCACCTTTGAGCATAGTGTAGCAAGAAGTATTTTTGTGTCCAATCCCTGAAAAACTTATCAGTTTCTGTATAACTCCTCTCTCCTCTTTTCCACTCTCAAGATAGGCCACCCAAGTGTCCTTATCATGGAGTCAAGCACTTTGTTCAGAGTTGGCAGAAATTTGCAGCCTCATCATGGCCACACCCTCTGACCAACTCTTTGGTACCTGAGAGGGTTTCTACCATTTCAGAAACTGCTTCTGCTGACTCTCGCAAGAACTGCTCAGAAGACGAACTGTTTTTGTAAATTTATTCCCTCAAAAGGTGTTCTTCAGGGAGTAAGTGGAGCCTTATGCAGGGCCATAATAACCCGTCAAATCCAATTTCTTCCTCTTCTGATTCTCCAAATGTGCATTTTCAGGCAATGATCAAGATGATGAATGGGAAGAATTCCAAAATAGTAGAGCAGCGGAATAAAAATGGGTCACTGAAAGTATTTAATCAACACAAATTTGTGGTCTTTTACAGGGTGAGTGTGGCCCGGATGCTCAGAGAAAGATTAGAGTTAGTGGTAGTTCACTTGTGGTTCCAATGTGTGTTTGTGAAACTAAGTAGGAGACCTTTGTTAAGAGCAGTGGTCTTTAGGAAATATGTAGGTTATTTGATAAACTTATTCTCACCATATCAATAGAATTTTTCCAAGATTTTGTTCTAGTCTTTGACTCAATCTGAGCTTGAAAACCTACCAAAACTTAGAAATTATATATATTGATGGACAGAGAGGCTCTGTGAGCTTTGAAATGAGCTTCTCTGGGACTAGCTAATATGACGTAGTCAAAGAGTCAGACGGAGCACCTGCAGTCCTGGGGCTTAAACAACTGGATGACAAATATGCATGCTGGGGTTGCATCAGTTACTGGGGAGCTGCAGGCTCTCCTTTAGGAGCTGCTGACCTTCCTCCTCCTTTAGTATTTCCACTAGCTGTCAACAAACACAGCTTTGGCAGCTCTGGAGCCTGGTAAAAGTCTTTTGCATGATTGTGGTTCCTGCTAGTTTCACAGAGTCTTGTGCTTTTCAGTCTCAAAACACCCATTCTGCCAGATGGATACTTTATTAGCCCAGAACCGCTATGAGTCCTCTTGAACATCAAGGAAGAGCCTTTTGACAACAGCCACAACAAGCATGTCCCCTTCTCCATCCTTTCCTGAAAATGCCATCTTGTCTTGAGATGCTGCTTCCTCCTCACCGAAGGAACATCCTACAGCAAACTCCACTCCTTGCTGACACAAAGATAGGATCAATGGGTAAAACAAACTGCTACCAAGTCCCCTCTTGCAGTGAAATCATGGACTGTTACATGGGGAGATATCAGTACCAAGAGAAAGAAGCCCCAAAAAACCAAACATAAAACTGACTCAGTAGTGTTCTTCTGCCTGAAAAATCTCTCTTTATAGTAAAAGCAGATGCTACCTCTGAAACAGTTGTTGATCTAACTCAGGATTACCATCTTCATCATTTCAGCTTTTAGAAAGCATTGCCATTAAACATAAGAGAACCCTCAACAGTAACAAACAAAAATATTCTAATTCTGGTACCAAGGCATCTCCATGGCTAAAAGCTTCTAGTACTCTTATGGCAGAGATAAGTAAATGGTGTTACCTTTTTGGGCCTTCAGGCAACATCGCTGAATCTTTTCTTTCTTAATGTAAGGATAGCTAATGCCAGGGTACAAGAGTAAGGTTATAAGGAAGAAAAGAAAAAATAAATGAACAACAAACCATTTATCTTTCAGTAAGAGACATGAGGACTTCTGAAAAACAGGGCAGCAGTAGAGATACAGAAAGAAACAACAAGAAATGAAAGGAAGACCAGAAGACTAGACGGAAAATGAAGAAGCAAGAGAAAGTTGAAAAAGCATTTCATATTCTTGCAGTAACTAGCAGTTAGGGAAATGTGCATGACATTTGACCATTCATATTGCATAGTAACTGTTGCAGGATATCATGGGAGCCTTAGATGAGAACATTTTGTTGGTACGTGCTGTTGGATATGTGTTGGAGGACACAATTTTCTTATGACCAACAAGTCAAACTGTAAGCAGCTTCTAACACCAAGCACTTGATGAACTTCTGGGGCAAAGCTCAAATGCACCACTTGTGCACATGAACACCACTCATGTACACTGAACATAGATGTCCAAGACACCTTTTAATAAACGGAATCAGTAAAGATGACTCGTTTAAAGCTGTGCTACTCCTTGGAAACAAAACTCACCAAAAGAAATATCCAAATAGGACTAGTGTTATTTCAATCTAGTAATTTTTAGTTGTGAAATACAAAACTTCCTTCCTCACTTCATTCATCTGCTATTCTGCTTCACTACACCCTTGGAAATAGTCTATTCGTAAGTTATGGGAATGCATTATTATTTTCTCTCCCTCCCACATGACATCTCCTACAGGGATGCCCACCCTCATGTGAAAAGAGCATGTAAAGATGGAAAATCCAGGAGCTGAAATTTCAAGCCTTCCAAACTGAGAAGGTTGTGGGGATGAGGGGGAGATTACCAATGTTATGACTACAGAACATGAACATTTCTGAGTTTTGATGAAAGTCAGTTTCCTCATTTAAATAAGAATGTTGTGGTCATCAGATGCACAATGTCTGTTCAGGTTTTTGGCTGCAAGTTAAGTGCCATGATGAGCTGCCTTGAATAACTGTGAAAAGAGATAAAACTTTATTACCTCATATATAAAGTTAGTTAGGGAAGTCTTTCATATCAAATCTGTCATATCAATCAGAGAGGAAGACCAAAGCTTTCAGTGTGATGGGTTTCCACACAGTGGTATCATTGCAGAAATATGATAATGGAATCAGTGAGAGCCTCCATAGCTAATAAGGTTCAAGAACACAACGCTGCTTAACATAACAATTTTAAACTGTAAACAGTGTCAGGATGGGCCTTCATTTACAAAGATAAATTTACTATCCCCGGAAAATCAGGAGTTATCGGTCTCATCAGAACCTGAATATGTAAACCTTGTTATTATGCAGTTAGGAATATAATGCTTTATTTTTTTTTTTCTGAATACACTCTGGTTTTTTATGTACTTTAAAATTCATTGCATTGATGCATCTGTTTTGTACACCAAGTCAGAACAAGACACATTTTATAGCACTCGGTCAAATATTAAGCACAAAATTAAGACTTAAAGGGATCCCAAATGATAAACTGTTTGAAGTTATAGTAAATACACTGCAAGCAAGCAGGAGAGCAGATGAGTTTGGTTGAGAAACTTTTTGAAACAGCAAATGCTTTTTTTCTCTTTTATTTTGTCTTATATGATGAAGTCTGCATCCAGTTTTTTCAGCAGTCTGAACAGTTGTTCAGAGAATAACAGATTTACTGAAAGAAAGAAGCAGTGTATTAAAACCATTAACTAAAAAAATGTTCTATTCAAGTCTAGAAATAGTAATTTGTTATTATACACAGTTGAAAGAAAGACATAAAAAAAGAATGCAAGTTGGAATGCTTAAAGATGCAAAACCTTATTTTTCACTTGCAGAAAACCATAGAATCACATAATCATTGAATGGTCTGAATTGGAAAGGACCTTAAAGATCATTCAGATCCAATCCCCCTGCCATGGATTGGGACACCTTTCTCTAGACCAGGTTACGCAAGGCCCCATCTGACATGGCCTTGAATGGTGCCAGGGAGGGGGCGTCCACAGCTTCCCTGGGCAGTCTGTTCCAGTGTCTCAACACCATCACTGTGAAGAATTTCTTCTTAATATCTAATCTAAATCTTCCCCCTTACAATTTAAAGCCATTCCGCTGATCCTCTCACTACATGTCGTTGTAAAAAGCCCCTTCTCATCTTCAGGTACTGGAAGGATGCTTTGTGGTCTCCCCAGAACCTTCTCTTCCCCAGGCTGCACAATCCAAAATCTTTCAGTCTGTCCTCACAGCAGAGGTTCTCCAGACCTCCGATCAATCATTTTCATAGCCTTCCTCTGGACTCATTCCAACAGTTCCATATCCTTGTTATGTTGGGAATTCTAGAACTGGACACAATTCTCCAGGTGGGTTCTCACAAGAGCGGAGTAGAGGGAAGAATATCCAACCTCGACCTGCTGACCTCAATTCCTTTGGTGCAGCCCAGGACACAGTGGTCTTCTTGGCTGCTAGTGCGCATTGCCAGCTCATGTTGAGCTTCTCATGAGTCATCATCCTCAAGTCCTTCTCTGCAGGGCTGCTCTCAAATACATCATACCCCATCCTGTATTGAAACTGTGGATTACCCCAACCCAGGGGTAGGACCTTGTTGAATCTTTTTGAACCTTGTTGAACCTCATGATGTTCACATAGGCCCTCTTTTCCACTTTCTTAAGGTCCCTCGGGATGACATCCTGTTCAGTGGGACCACTGTCCTACTCAGCTTGGTGCAACCTGCAAACTTGTTGAGGGTACACTCAATCTCGTTGTCTATATCATCAATGAAATTATTAGACAGCACTGGTTCCAGCACAGACCCCTAAGGGACACCACTTGTTATAGGTCTCTATTTGGACATTGAGCTGCTGACCACTACTCTCTGAATGTGACCATCCAACCAATTTCTTATCTATCAAACAGTTCATCCATCAAACCCATATCCCTCCAATTTAGAGAGAAGGATGTTGTGGGGAACTATGTCAAAGGCTTTACAGAAGTTAGATAGATTGCATCCTTACTTTTCCCCTGTCCACTGATGTGGTCACTCCGTCATAGTAAGCCACGAGGTTGGTCAGGCAGGACTTGCCCTTGGAGAAGCCATGTTGGCTGTTTTGAATCACCTCCCTGTCTTCCATGTGCTTTAGCAAAACTTCTAGTTAACAAGAGTACCTGTTCCATGATCTTCCCAGTCACAGAGGTGACGCTGACAGGTCACTAGTTCCCAGGGTCCTCCTTTGTATCTATTCTAAAATTGAGCACAATGTTGCCCGTCTTCCAGTCACAAGGGACTGAAATGATTGAAAGGTATTACATTGAGGCAACAAGTCTCTGATGCAGAAGATGTCAAAAATAGTAGCACACTGAAGTATTGGTAACATACTGGAGTACTGATAAAATCGAATCAATCTATTAATTATTTTATAATTTGTTATATAAATCAAAGCTCTGAAAATAGAAACCTTTAACTACGACTTGGTATACTTAAATCCTTGTCTCCAGCACTTTCTCTTCAGTTTAGAAGATGGGGAAGAGTTTTGCAGATAGCTGTGCTTGTGACTTAGCACTGTTCTCCAGAAACATCTGCTACTTTAATTATAAAAGCTCAAATTCTGATATTGTAGAGGTTAGGAGTTGCATTGTGCAAGTCACAGAGAATCACAAATTGTTAACTGAATGCTTGGGAATTACTTTATCTTGTTATTGCCTTGACCTGATTGAGAAAAAAAACCAAATCAAACAAAACAAATTTACTTGCATCTATTTGTTTCTGAGTATATCTTCTTACAACCAATTTGTGCCTTTGGACAAGGGTTTTGCCCTGCTGACATCAAGAAATCTGATCCTGGAAAGGAGATTGGAATTGGGCAGACCTTCCTTTAAAATAGAACACAACCTTTAACTACTGAATTCTGAAGATCATTTTACTAATGGAATGAAAGATTGGCTTTGGGTAAATCTAGAAATCTGTCCAATTTGATATTTACTGAGTTGAAAATCTTAAGTTTTGATATTTTTTCCCTCAATTGTTTTCTGAGGTTCTTAGTTTTTCCAGACATAGATTGCATATTTTAAACTTTAATAGAACATACGATTTAGTCAAACACCCTAAACTATTTTAGTGACTAGAAAACTAAGTGGTAAGTAAAGCTTTATGTACTTCCACGTTCTGCTGGAAGTTCAATGTTGTCAAACTCTGCTTTACAGTCCATACAGAAGGAATTCTTATTAAAAAGATTTGGAAAGTATTTTATACATTTTGACTTTTCAAATAAACCTTAATTTATTACATAGAGTACTTGGGAATAAAAGCTAACATTTAATAAAAGCAGTATATATTCATCATTTTTTTGATAGCATCATAACAAAATTTATAACCATCTTTACCTTAATAAAACACATAGTAAAAAACCTTAATCCAAGACTCTCAAAGTGTGAGGAGTTATTTCTCATTATTTCATGATTATGAAAAATTTCATCTCCCCTTTCAGTCAAACACCCATATTCTTCAAGTTTCTTTTCCCCTTCCTCACCATCTACAACTTTTTTTGTTCTGTAGCCTCAATAAAGAAACATGAAAATAATGCATTGTGTATTCCATGCTATTGCGTCTTAACCATTAAAAATAATTTTCAGAAATAAATGTATCTTGAAATTTGAAAAAATGATGGAAATCATCATTGCAATAAAACACAAAACAGTTTCACTAGCAAACACCTCTCCTTCTGGGAAAAATATCAAATTGCATCCTCAAAGAATTTAATTAACTTCTGTTTCCAAATGATTCTTATCAACTATTGACTATAATTTCATAACAATTTCTACTTATAATTGCATCTTAAATGACTGCATTTTCTTATGAAACTATAAATTAAGTTAAAATATCAGAACAAAAGCTTTTAATTCAATCACTTTTTTATTCAGTATTAATAGCAATACAAAAAATTCTGTGTTTATTGACACAAGTAAGTGTTAACTAGGAAAAGTAATTTATTTTTAGCTAGCTTTACACTTTATGGCATGCATAGTTGTTTCTGTAAAAATATTTACATAAGTCTATTAAATTATGAATAGAAATTCATGACATCTGTCTAAAAACCTGTACAAGTAACTCTTCTGTGTATATGTAATACTGTGTTAAACTATTACGGGGGCAACGAAGATGGTTAAGGGGCTGGAGCACAAGTCCTACGAAGAACGACTGAGGGAGTTGGGGCTGTTTAGTCTGAAGAAGAGGAGGCTCATGGGAGACCTCATTGCTCTCTACAACTACCTAAAAGGAGGTTGTAGACGGGCAGGGGTTGGTCTCTTCTCTCAGGTGACAAGTGAGAGAACTAGAGTGCATGGACTCAAGCTTCCTCAGGGGAGGTTTAGGTTTGATCTTAGGAAAAAGTTCTTCACTGAAAGGGTGATTGGCCATCGGAATGCGCTGCCCAGGGAGGTGGTGGAGTCGCTGACCCTGGAGGTGTTTAAGGGGAGACTGGATGAGGCACTGAGTGCCATGGTTTAGATGAAGGTGTTAGTGTTGGTGTTAGTGTTGGGTTATAGGTTGGACTCGATGATCTCAGAGGTCCTTTCCAACCTTATGATACTGTGATACTGTGATACTGACTAATGCCTTGGAGTTTATAAGGTTTGCATAGGCTGAAGCAGACATTCCACAACAAAAGTCTGTGATATTTCTATTCCCTTTTCCAGGTACTATTGTTAGAAACATTATGACACTAACATTTTTTGTAGCATTTATTTTTCTGTCTTCATTTAAGGTACAGTACTGTACAGTCAGAAGACTAGAGAGAGGAAAAACATTATCTAAACTTGGACTTAAATATAATCTAGGTGAATTTTTCAAATATAATTTGCTTGATTTGATGTAGAACTTAACCATGGAGATACAAAGAAGGCAAATAAATCATATTTTAAATCTACTTTTTTTAAGCCTGAATTCTAGTGAAAAGAACTGTAATATATTTATTTTAGCCTGAGCAGCCTTTTATCCAAATTATAATTAAATGGCATAATTACTTACACATGCTTTCCTTTTCCAGACTTTCAACCATTTTTTTTACTTAACTCTTTGACTTGCTTAAATAAAAAAAAGCAATGCAAATGATTTTGTTTGCAGGCTTAATCCTATCTCAGTCAGTGTGAAAGCTAAAACCAATTCAGAAATATGACCAAGGAAAATGGTTTAGCCTTGGAATTTTAAACTGAAATCTATCAAATTTCCAGTGATGTGGAACACATTTCACTTCAAGGATGCATAGACTATTTAAGTAGACTTATAGATAAGGCACGAGAAGCCAACTCTAGCTCACTTGATGTCCTTGGGACTGATCCACTGGATGGTGGAAGTGATAAAAGAAACTGTAACTCTGTAAACCAGCCTGACCCCAAATCTAGTTTAATTTGGTCAAAATTAGAAGATATCTTCCTTGCTCAGTATAGCTCTTAATATTCTTATTCCTTTTCTTTAAGATCTTATTACTATGTCTGAAAAATTACATTCCCCTTTTAATTTAATCTTTGAAAACCAGTTAAAACAAGCATATTTTAGAAATCTGACAACAAAAACTGACTCAAAAGGGACATTCTTTTATTCCTGGAATGCTACTCTTGTTGATCTTATATGGCCATTTTCAAGGTTTCAGAAATGATGATTTGTCTTTGCCTTCAATTATCCATGCAATATTTTCATTTCCATTCTCTCCACCTTCCTCCCCAGGAAGATATTTGACCACTCTTTCATTTTCTCCTTCTTACATTTTCTTTAATTTTATCCTTTCTCTGAATATTCCTCAATACCCTGAGGCACACAAATTTATAGAAGCTTCAGGCGTATCCATTTACTGGCTTCATTGATCGGAAATGCAAATTACTCTGATAAAAATACAGTGTCTAATTTGTTTCCTACTGAATGGAGAAGTTGCTATTCTTTTCCATTATTCACAGCTATCTTACACTTGTGTCATCCATTTAAGAGGATTTATGCTCAGCTGGTATAACCGTCATTGAATTACAGAATGTTATGATGATATTTTGAGAAAGAAGCACGTATTGAAAAAGATTAGTTCGAAAAAACTCCAGAAAAAATGTGAGCTTAAGATTCTTTAGTGCTGTTTTGAAATAGAAATAATTAAAAATCATAATTTTCCTATAGGAGTAACTGATCCAGGATTTTTCTAGCTGTGAATGAGAAAATGGAAATAGAACTACCTTTCAGAATTAGAATATTATTTATTGGCAAAAGTGAGTAGTTTATTTATATGTTCACATTAATAATCAGGCTCTGAGTTCAAATTTATCTAAATTAGATCCTGATATTCAGATTTTTCTAAAAATGTCTACATTCCTTGTTCACCTGCAGCCAGAATCAGGAGCAATGAAGTCTGATCTACTCCACTCTGCTTTGCCAGAAAAAGGTTACTTTAGAGTCTGTTTCTGATCAAAGCTCCTGCTGAGTCAATACACAGTTATATACAGTCAAAAAGGCTAACAGGCAGTAAAAATTTTAAGCCAAAAGTTCTTATTTGATTTAAAAAGTCTGAAGGATAGCACGGTAAGATATTACTCCAATGGTACTAAAATTACTTTCATGTTGATCAACTGAAAATGTTTAATAGAAGCATAAAAATACTTGTGAAAAGTAAATATATTTGTTTTAAATATTCTAGAGTACACTTGTGGGTATTTAAATTTCCTACACGTTTTGAAGTAGTTCCGTCTGATTCTTGGCTAAAATACACACCCCATGAAGGTGAATATGCTATATCCAAGCTGCCAGACAGACTTCTCCCATTGTATTATTCATTAATACATCTGAAAATGCGCTAGCTTCTTTTCAGACTGACTTTTGTTGTTGGCAATTACTCCACATTCTTTGGCGGACCTGGTGATGAAGAACAGACACTTTCTCCTGTGTAGAACATAGACAAAAAAAATCTTAACTAGCAAGTTTTAAAGAGTAAGGGATTGGAGATAAAAGTTTCAGTCAAATCCAAAGCAATTAAATCACAAAATTAAGAATGTAATCATCACTCATCTTTTGACTGCTTGTAATAAAGCAGAGAACTTAGTTTCTTCCACCTACAGTTATTGAAAACTGTAGATTTTAGATGGTTGAATATTTGAAACATGAAAGTAGAATGGAAATTTTAAATATTCTCTTACTCTCTCACTCAGGAAATCATATGAGCTCTTGCAAAACAGCAACACTGAATTCGAAGCTGTCAATCACTCAATGCCTCACTCGTATGTAAATGATGGTAGTTATTCTATTCAGTTCCTTTACACAACATTTGAATCTCTAGTCTTCTTTCTTAGTTTGATAGTATGGAATAAGATCAGAATGGAAAAAAAAAAAAGAACTGCAAAGTTAGTATGAACTTGCTCTTCTCGTTCTTTGAAATTCTTAACACTTCTGATTTTAAAATACATTGATTAAATTGTCAGATTTTTTTGAGAGGGACTGAAATATGAGAATGACTTCCTACCTTTCTCCTCACTATCACCACCATGGCATAAGTGGAGGTAACTTTCTAATCTCCGTTAGAATAACATTTATTCATAGGTAAGTATGACATGGAAAATCTGAGGGTTTACAGGGTTATATCTTAGTGGAGAAGCCATCTTTACTTTCAGAAATCTTGTCTGAGTAGAATCGTAAGTGTTCAGATATTTACTCAAGGTTTCTCTGTGTTACAAAGTTTAGCAATTACCCCAAGAAAAGCTCAGATATGGGTAACGTTAAGTACACACTGTTGTATGATATGTGGTAACAATCACAAACTATACAGGGACACTGTATCCAGCTTGCCTCTGATCTTATGCAAGAGCTCTGTACTGACTCCCTGTAAAGCTGATGTGTTTAGTAAAATGCAGTTAGTGCAAATTTGAAGATTGTCTGATCTGTGCACCTGTATCTCGCTGAAAAATACTGAGAGCCCTAAACCAGACAATTGAATTCACTAAATGCCACAAAGTTTAAGTGAAGTTCAAAGGATATAAATCTGGGTCAAGATGCCTTGTGTTTTACTTGCCAAATTACATAAAATTAACATACTGTGTTTTCTTGATCTCAAACCTCAAAGACTAAAGAACCATTTCTGCCCAGGAGTGAATGCAGGATAGAATATAATTGTCTGCAGTCTCAGGTGAAGAAACCGAGTCCAGTTTCTGCATGTATCTGGGTCACAAGGAAAGTATTTTAAACATCTGTAAGGCAAAGTGTCTTTCTAGGACTTCACCTTGTATTTGTTTCTTTGATACAATTAAATGCTCTTTATATACAAAGGTCTTATTGAAGTGGGATAAACCAGAATGCTTAAAATCAGGCTTGTCTTTGCAGATGAAGATCAGAGAGACTGGAAAAGAAAAATATTTTTTCTGAAGTTGCTGACCCTAAATGTTATTGTATTCCTTTGATAAAGATTGTTTGTGAGCCCAAGAAGCACAGCTTAATAGAAGTCCAGAATCAGAGCAGCTTCAATTACTGTTAAAAAACATGAAAACATTTACAACACAATTTATCATTGTAGTTGTCATCACAGCTAGACATACAGTAGTAAAATATTAGAACTGCAAGTAAAATAGAAAGGTTGTTAACCAGTCATGTTTTCAGAGATATATTTGAAAACATATATCAATACAAATACACAACTATCCAAAATTCCAATATATTACACTTAAGGGAAGAGAAATCTGAGGATGAAGTACATTATTTTGCCCATAAAGTGGCATGCAATAGACATAGTGGAGAAAAAAAAGGGAAAGAAAAGGTAGGAAATAGGATTATAGCTACCACCATGGGTCCAAAGATGTCACTATGGTCCCAGCTCCCAAACAGCATCCTGCTGGTCCTCCATCTTGATCCATGAACCTTTGGTGGGGAGATCTCACCGAGGTTTGGTCAGGGACCATCATTTATGCTCAGCAACAGCAGCTTACACCTCCTCTCTCCCATGGATTGTGGCCAAACTCCACTTTTGTTTAGCAATCCAGACTTAACTGTGCAGGCCCCAAAGGTTCCCGCTTGCCAAACTTGTCTGCGCCTGCGCCAGGTCTTTTACTTCCTCGCATTGTCTTTGTCTTGTGTCCACTGGGTGACCTCAAGACCCTTTGCAAGCCTCTGTGTATGTTTCTCTTTGTTGGCCTTAGTAATAGGGAGGAGGTGGGGCAAGTTTGACTGAGGTAGCAGGTGAAACCCATCTTCTGGACAGCAGCTATACAGCAGCCCCAGGTATCAGCACAGTACTACCTGTAGCACGCTGTTGTTTCCATTACAGTGTAAAGTTCTTAGTATCTCTCCAAGTCTCTGATGGTGAAGTTGAGACAAATACTGTTTTTCAGACAAACTCTTACATAAGGGTAAGAGCAGAACAAGAAAACAGTAGCAAAAGTAAATGTTTTCGTATTGCACAGGTTTATTCCATGAGATGATTAGACTTGAAGCTCACCTGCCAAGAATTATAGAAATTGTGCATAGGTTTTTATATTTCGTATTCAATATATTACGCACACACATTCAGCTTTTCCACAACTGTTCATCTATACTTCAGACTCTGAAATGTTAATTTCCTAAAACACTACATTATTCAAAACCTTCCACATCCTTTATCTATAGACCTTTCTCAAATTTCCTTAGAAATTTTTATCCTTTCTGGAAGACAAATGAGTGTGGGATGATTTTTCAGGTTCAACAAAGCCTGCTTAGAGAGGCAATTCATCCAACTCCACCACAACCTCCTTATGTAAGTCATCTAATTAGCTAAAAGTGACACTGATCTACCTCCCTTAAAAAGCCAGTTAACAGTTAAAACTGTCCTCTTTTAAAAAAATCTAACAACTTATAAAATTGCAGAAGTTTGTTGTTAAGTACCTAAAGCAGTGTTTGTGTTTTCTGAATATTCTCCATTCTTATATGTGCAGGAAGTTTATCCTGTGGGGCAAATAATTTAAATAGAATCAAAATATGTTATTGTAGTATGAGATCTGCCTTCTTCCGTTTTAGAAGGTATCAAGGCCGATAGTTATAACACTTCTTTAGACCACTGTTATCTGAAAGCTAACAGGAGGTAAAAATGAGGGGAGATGATGAGAGAGCACTGAGAGTAATAAATAACAAAAGCGATGTTAGAAAATTCAAAATACTCTGAATTGTTTCTCATATGATGCAAAGATGTAAATTTAAATTTTATCTGTAAACTTTGTAATTTCACTGTTCTGTACTTTAATAAAATTATAGTTACTAAATTGTAAATGCTGCACAGCAGGTACAGGAGCTATTAATCTAATTTTATTGCTAGTTACAATCTCTAGCGGGTTTTTTTAATTTGTTTTTCTTTTTTTTTGTTACCTTATATCCTGCACTCTTCCATAGTTACTTAAATCTTCCACACAAGACAAAGTTCCCTATTGATTTTGCAACAGTTTCTACAATTGCAGGAGAAACACTCAGGCAAACAAATCAGTAAAGTAGTTCTGTTTTGAAAGTACAAAAACACTGAAGCAAATAGAAAGAGACAATCCTTTACTCTGAAGTACAAAATTAGCAGTCACTCTTGAAAATCTGGCTTTTCTTGTACTTCTGTTCATGTACTGATCCTTCTCTTTCCCACCTTTACAGCATCCATGTGCTGCAGTTATCCATACTAGAAAATGAAATAAAATCAACGTGTTTGTTACCTTCTATCTTACTGTGTTTGCTTGGGTCTTGGCTACGGAATGAATTTCCCATGAGCTTGCAGGAATAGTTTTTCATGAAACGGTCAGTTTCAAGCATAGAACCTGAACTGGTGTTATTTTAGCTTTCATTGAATGGTGCTTGCAATGGGACAGCAGGCTCAAGTGCTAAACCCAACAAGAACAATGAGGTTTGTTTGGAGAGTACGAATCTCTGGTAAATAGATGACTGCTTCTCTGGAGAGCATTTCCATTGCAGGCTATCATCGATTACAGTCTGCTTATCAGGTTCAATGCTAGTTTTTGTTCCAAAATTTGAACTCATGATTTCAAATAAACACACAGTTGTTGCCTTCAGTTATAGTCATGAATCTTAGTTAATCAATAACCTATAGTTCTCCTAGGGGTCCTGTATGGTGTCAGAGGCAAACTTCACATTATTGAAAGCCAAGTTTTGAAAGCTCAGATTTTCAAGGAGGAAAAAACAGAAAGAAGAAAAAGGAAAGTTGTAATAAATGATAAAATTAAGTTATAGATTATTTTCTTGATCAAGCAAACCCATCAATATGAATTTTAATTAATAGGAATATCTTAAGCAAACCAAATTACAATTGAAATAATTCACAGTTTGTAGACATAAATTTGTATGCACAATTCTTAACATGCCAGGCACATGCAGCAGGTGTTGAGACTCATGACAAAATACACACAGTGACCTTTGCTCCTGAAAATCATGGCACCTGTACCTGAATTCTAAACAGGCTGGAAATAAACAATATTATAAATCGTAATGTCTGTGGGCTAAACACTCTTAATGGTGGTGTTTGCATTTCTCTTTGCAGCAAGTTCTCATTGTTTAAGTATGACTTTTTTTTTTTTTTACCTTTTCACTCCCTGGATGTGAATCTCTGTATTTGTTTTTTATAATTAGACATGAGATTACCAAGCTCTATTTTTCTGCTTACATAGATGCAGTAGTGCATGTTAGTAGGAAATCTCTTCAGAGATTTCTGTGTTGTTTCTGAAAAGAAAGCATAGAAAGTTAGTAATCTTTCTGCTTATAAGTGGCCCTGCTTTTGCTCTCCAGATCAATTAATTACTATTTGAAAGAAAAGGGCATTTACAGGGCTGACATACATTCATATACATTTGCATACTATGCTATGTCATACTGCCACATTTTCTCTGTAGTTTTCTAACATCAGCATAGTTTTCTAACCAAGCTTTATCACTTTAATTTCCAATATTTGTATGATAACAACTATTTGTATGAAATATATATATGTGAAAATTTGGTATTTTCAAACACAGAAAGAATGAAGATAGTATTTTTCTTTACAGGGAGACTGCCACTTTTCAATGCAGTGGAAAGAAGGTGCAAGTTAAAATCCTGGATGATAAGACTCATATAAGGTCAAACAGATTGATTCTGAGGTCTGTTTCAGGATTACAGAAGACAAGAACCTTAAGTAGTCCAGCACTTTTCCTCTTAGTAAACACAGTATACTTTGTATTTATTCATTTTTAATAGACACTGTTTTAAAAATAGAAGTATAATAAAACTAAGGTTTTAAGTTTTGTTGATGTTCTAAGGTATTTTACAAAACATATATTGTAAGTGTACCCTTCAAGTCAAAATACCAAGAATTAGCTAATAAAATCTATCAGTATCATTTCATATTAGTTTTAAATCAATATTTTTAATTCATTGAAGGTTTAGCTTAGCTCCAGCTACTCCAAGCAGGTGAAGCCTAACACACAAGTCTACTGAAGTTGTCTTTACCTGTTAAGTTTCAGAGAAACTTATAACCAGCTGTAATATCAGAATGACAGATAATACCATGTGTCTCAGTTTGGTTAACCAATCTGAGAGACACAGAAGACACAAAATAGTGTGAAAACCACATAAAAATAAAGCTTAAATTGTTTGTTCTATGCAAATTTCTTGTATGATACATAAGAAGGCAGATTTCAAAATAGAAAATCCTTTGTCATTCCAACTCAACTACACCCAGAAGGTCCTAGTGACTTGCATGCCCTGGGGGAGTGGTGGGACCTGTCATGACCCTGACAGCACTTGCTCCAGGGATTTGTGTGCCTTTGCCTAGAGCGTAGCTTTTAAACCTCGGATCTGCATGCTCTGGAAAAGCTGCCTGACAGTTACAGGATGTCTTTGCAAACCCTGACCCTCACACTAAACTTCGTTTTCTGGGTCTGCCTCAGCCTTATTTTTTACTGGGTGCTTTTCGGGTGAGCATAGGGACACTGTCTGACTTGTTCCTATTGCTGGACCAGATACTGACTTTCACCACCTGAACTGACTTTTTGGCTTCACCTGCTCTTTTCTTGTTGCTGTAGGCTTGTCAGGTGATCTAAATTCTTGTCTGATCACAGTTATTGTTGTTAAATCTGCCCTGCTCCTCTTGCTTACCGCCCTGTGGGACTACTCCCTTGTTGGTGAAGGGGATTCTACCTGCCTACATCAGCCCACAGCTTGCTTTCTCCTCCGATGGAGCCCTCTCCCTCTATTCGCCATCTAGTACAAAGTTGATAGGGTTTCAATTTTTACAGGAAAATATGGGAACTTTTTTAAAAGTAGAACATTTTGAGAAGAATGAGGGGGAAAGTTAAATAACCCATCAAATCTTTACTTTTGTCTCATAGGGTGAAATGGGTTCAAAAAAAAAATAACATATCTCTTCCAGAAGCCTAAATGATGAAACGGAAAACCTGAAATTCTGGTTCCCTTGGAGTAAATGTCTGCTTTAAATTACCTTCTCTCCTGCAACTATCTGATTGCAGAATGAATTAAATAATTAGTTTTTAGTACAAAAAAAGTAGGCAATGTCATAACATGATACTGACAAAACTATGCAGGAATTCTCCTGACTTCTGCTAAAAAAGCCTTTGTTTGGTTTTATGTGAAATGGTGCACAGGTAGAGGCAGACCTACTGAATGGAAAGTCATTCACAAAGCTGCTGCTGACTGTCTGTTCTGGCTGGTGCACATTGATGCCTTCAACATACGGCAAGAAGTATTCTGGCCAGTTAGGAAATATCAATGACAGTCACTAAATCAAGATGCTGTCCACTGAAAAGGGGGACAAGTGACAAAATAACATTGAGCATATTAAAAGATGAGCTGGAAGAGTTTGTCAAATGTCAGCCTTCATGTAGTTTGTGAAGTAAGGTTTCTGCTATACCAACAATTAAATCCCGCTGCTTCATTTTAAATTCTGGTCTGGGCCTGTAGTGGTTGATGTAAGTCAATACTTTGACAGTCAGATGGCATTTGTTCGGTTCAAATGACACCTGGCATGCTGACTTTTGTTGTAAAGCTCTGAGAGGTTAATTTAACAGATATGAAGAATAAGCCAGGCTAAAATTACCTCTGCGTTAACTCGTCAGTACTAAACCTCTGGACTCAATTTACGACGCCTCTATTTTATGCACTAAACTGAATCATGTAGGCAGCTTAACGGAGAAAATGTTAATTTTTTAAATTAATTTTTAAATTTACATATGTTATGGGATATCACTACAGAGTTTACTTCTTCCTGTACCTATAAGTGAGACTAAGACTTTTCCCACGTATTTTCATAGTGTTATGGAAGGGAAGGTGTGACATGATCTAACTTTTTTTTTTTTTAATTTGCAGAGTTTTGCTTATGACCTTCAAAAATTAATCCACATACAATTTAATATCAATCTAGGAGGGAACTATAATGAACTGAATTTTGATTTCAGTAGTAACACATTGCAGATTTCTGATTTATATACAAATTAATTAAGAGTATAGTCATTGTATGCTGCATTCAGTAGGTAATTATGAGGTAGTTTGGAACAAATCTGTAAAGTATGTGTTGGAATAAATGAGTAAAGTTAATCTACTAAAAATTCCCTCCCCTCTCTTCCCTTGCCCAATAACAAAATAAAGTTAGGTTTCACTTTAAAGTGGAGCAGGTTTGTGATAAAGACAATGTAAGTACACAATGTAAAGTACCTTGTCAAAGAAAAATATTGCCTTAGTTGGAAAATATACTCATGTGATTGTATGGTTGTAATCTTACCCAAGATTTCTTCATGTTTACTGTAAGAACCTTTGTGATTGATTGTGTTTCAGCAGTTTTCGGTTTTAGGGAATTTCAAATTGTGCTTCTTTCTAAGTTGACAGGGAGTGTACCTTTCTGCAGCAGTTATTCTAAGCTGCAAAGTATATATCATTGTTTTTTTCTCCCTCTGTTGACACCAGATAGATTGAATACAGGTTTACATCTTTCACGCTAATGAAAATTCAATATTGTCTTAATAAGGCCTTGTGTAGTTTGCTTTAACTGAAATATCTGTAAAGCGAAGAAAAACATCATCCAGCTTTATTATGTTACTTCTATTTTGCATATTGTTCAGTAGGCAGTCCTGAATAATTCTGCTTCACTGGAAATAAAGTAAAGGGTGCTTCTGGAAATCTCACAAGTATAGATTTAAAATTAGAATTTAAGTCACTCTTCAAATGTACTTATATGTCTTCAACACTCATTACTCTTGAGATTATTTGTGATTTTATTTTCCTGCCCTTGAATTGTATCTTTTCAAAATCTACCATCTTTGTACCTCTGAAAATTACTGAATGTTCCAATGATGAACTGGCAAAAGAGATCTTACTAGTCAGAAAAATGTAATAGAGAACTCTTCTTTCTTATTACTTTTTTTTACTGTGACTACTAACTTCACCATTCACCTGGTTTTCCAGGTCTGGGTACAGAAGGAAGATGTTATCAACCAAATAATGAAAATCATTACTAACGCTAGTATTCACCCAGATATTCCATCATCTTTGTCCTATCTTAAATGGACATCCAGTCGTATCCTGAAATCCCAACAAAAAGTCATCAACAAATAGATTAAGAGTAGCCCCAAAGAGAAGGCATTGGGGCTGCAGTTCCCATATGAGGACCCGCTGATAGAGTTTGGCTTGTTCAGACTAGAGAAGAGAATACTCTATGAAGATCTTAAAGCAACCTTCCAGTACTTAAAGGGATCTTACAGCAGATCTGGGAAAAGGATTTTTATCATGGAGTGTAATGATAGGAATAGAGGTAATGGTTTTAAGCTAAAAGACTGGAGATTTAGGTTAGATATTGGGAAGGAATTCTTTACTGTGAGGGTGGTGAGGCAATGGAACAGGATGATCAGAAAAGTTGTGGATGCCCCATACCAGCAGGTGTTCAAGGCCAGGTTGGTTAGGTCTTTGAGCAACCTGGTCTTGGAAGATATCCCTTATTTCCTTTTGTCTCGATCCGTTGCTGATGTGAGCAGGTTTGAAATGATCCCAAGGGTGAAATTAAGACACAAATGAGGTCAAATGTCACAATCAAACATTATAGTTTATTATAACCTATGCGAAAGAGACGAGAGGATCAGGAAAGGAGAGAAGGAGAGAAAAAGAGAGAGAGAGAAAAAGAGAGAGAGAGGGAGAAAAAGTATAGCTAGTGCCATGGATCCAGCAGTGTCCTGCAGGTCCTGCTTCGATTTTCGGTGGGGGAGCGCTTCCAACTCAATGTTGATTGTTTCTCCTCTTTTACAGCATTTTAACCATCCCTTCCACCTGGTGGTGATACACATGCATCATGGGGGAGGTCTTCGGGGGTCTCCAGGCCCCTCTGTCCAGCTCCCTGGCACCTCGGTGCTTAACGGGAGGGATTAGTTTATCTCTTGCAAAAACAGAAGATGGTCTCTCCAGTCTCTTCGGGATCTCCGTAACAAATACCAGCACGACCATAAAACTCCAGCCTGGTTTATGGTCTCATGTTTCAGCAAGGTTGAGACAGTCACTTAAGATTCTTTTACAGTCTCTTACACCTTTGAAATAAATTGACAGCTTACATTTGATATTGTTTGAATTTGTTGAAAGACAGGATATCAAGATTCAGGTATACTAGTGTGAGGAATTCTGATTCTAAATATGTATACAGTGAGCATTCGTACATACAGTAAGATGAGGTGAATTAGGCCGTATTTGTGTCTTTGAGTATTTAGTATAATGTATTATTTTAGTAGCTTGAAACCCCAGAAATTCTTTTAAGTCTCTCACAGTGCGGCTATTTTTCATACGTATTCAGACAATGTAGATAGTACTTACAGATAAAAAAGTGCAATCTGCAGGAATGTATGCTTTTAGAATTTATGTTATGATATAAATCAAACTGATTCCTTGGAGTGACACCTATGAGGTAGGACTAGTGATTACAGCATGGTAAGGAAGGAATGGTAGATCAGATATTAGGAAAATTCTCTTTACTGTAAGAGCAGTGAAGCATTGGAACAAGTTGCCCAGGGATGTGGTGGAGTCACCGTTCCTGGAGGTATCAAAAAACACATAGATCTGGCATTTCAGGACTTGGATTAGTAAACATAGTGGTCTTGGACTGACAACTGGACTTGATGATCTTAGAGTTCTTTTCTAGCCTTAGTGATTTTATGATTCTATGATTCTATGATAAGATGCATTCATTCGAAACACTATTATGATGTTGTGAATCTACTAATACTAAAAATTAAAAAAAAAAGTCACTGCCTAATATTCGGATATATTGATTGCCTGAGACAACCACTGTGACAGATACAACGGCCTTGATGAAGACCTGACAAATACTGGGGTTGCAAAAGACCCAGGCTTTCCAGTTGTTGAAACCTCATTAGTCTTTCATGTTTACCTTGACCCAGGCTTTCCAGTTGTTGAAACCTCATTAGTCTTTCATGCTTACCTTGCCTTTTTCATGTGCCTATGGTAACTCTTGCCAGGCACACAGATGCCAGAAGATGACACTCCCAGTCAATTAGAGTTGACCACAGGTCAGACTCAACTAGGTACAAATGGGATTCAGCAGGAGACACAATTTGAGTCAGTTGCACTTGGAGAAGCAGGTCTGCAGTCAATGACTCTCCCCTGGAATCATGATGCTGTTTAAGGCAACTTCCCTGGCACTGTAAGCCTTCATCTTATAAGTGAGAGATTACGCACATTTTGGGTCATCCCTCTAAAGGATTGTTTGTGAAACTTAGGAATTCCTAAGTTGTTTGTGTAGTAATATCCCTGCCTGACATCTGAAATTGTGGTATGTTTTGGTTGGTCAATCTTATGTAAATCCTTATTTTTAGTGACTAGTCTGTTTTGTGGATGCCTCCATGAAAACTTCACGTACTTGTAATAAACACTTGACTAGTTAGCTGAAGTAAACATTTACAAAATTAATAGAGAATCATATATACAAAATCATACTTATTTTTTAGACTTGGCAACTTATTTGTAGAGACTCATAAAAATGTAAATGCAATATAAAGTAGAATCATGGAAAATATTTTTAACAATTTTAAGAATTTGCCTTTTAAAAATTTAGAATTTTCATTTTTTACTTAGAATATTTTATCAAACATTTCTAGCAGCAACGTTATATGCACAGAGTAAAACCTGAAGTCCCCACATTCTGGGATCTACCTGAAGTCATCCCTAACATCTGACATTGTAGAGGTTAAGAAAGAACTTAAATTAAGAAAAAGTTACAGAAAAACATATATATTTTCAACTAGTAAAATTGAATTCAATAAAAAATAACTTCTCAAATGCAGAATAAGGTTTGTATTTTTCAAATGAAAGGAAAAATGCAAGTGCTCATCATATTCAGCATTTGTATTAGGATGTAGGCATTTTTTGATCTCTTTAGAATAATTACTGAAAACAGAATTCATCAAATCTATATTGTAAAAATGAAAGAAAAAAAGTGTTTTTCAAAATGTTAATATAAATTATTACAACAAATGGTGAGATACGTTGATGTTTATTACTACTTAAGATAATGAGTCCAAAGAGAGCAATTGCTTAATCTAATCCTGCTTTTATTCATGTGTGAAACAAGGTATTTGACATTTTGATACATGATGCTGTTTGTAGAAAAAAAAAAAGGGAAAACCAAATAACACAGAACATCCAATACAAGTTGTCTTTCAAGGTGGAATTTACAAGTAATATTTTACAATTGATGATTGTACAGTATCATTGTATTATATGGTGCCAGAATAATGCATTGTTGAAAGCACACCAAAGAAAGTTACAAAATTTGGTGCCACTTTTAAAAAACTAAGGAAATAGAAACCTAACACCATTAAGAATGAATATCCGTATTTTACCTAGTTAACTTTATTATCTTCGTTGTATTTATTATAATTGGTGACATTATGTTAATAAAATAAATATTACTCCCTGTATTTCCAGGTACTACACAGTCTTTATTTTCCTGCTTCTAATAGAAAGGTTTGGATCTCCAAAATAAACCAATTTTTAGAAAAAATTTTCTCCACTCACCTTCTAAGTTAGCAAAAACAGTCCTTGTTTTATTTTTTTTCTGCAATGTCTTGTATAAAATTTACTGTTCTTCTTAGGTAACAGGCTTATGTCCCATGCTGTTATATGCTCCAGAAAGTCTGAGTAAAATACCCAGGTGAATTAGGTCATTTCATCTTGATGGTAATTTTTACCACTCTACTGCTTCAATGTAATTAAAATATATTTCAATCTAACTTTGCAATGTTACATTTGACCATGATTTTTACTTTATGACCTAAGAAACCTGCCTTAATCTAGTGTATATAAAACTATTCAGGTAATGGGACGAGGAAACGTAACAGATCCTTTTTTTTGCTTTCCTTTTTTGTTTTTATATTCCACTAGGCCTTAAAGAGGACTAGTTATGAGAAAGGCAGAAAGAAAAGCTCTTTAGATTATTGCTGTCTTTGATATTTCTCAATGCTTCAAGTCATTGAAGAAGTGTTTGAGGCAGTGAAGGAAGTAATTATTCTGCACTAATCCCAAATAGTGCTGAACAAAGTTTTGGAAAAGAAATGTACATAAAAAGGCACTTTCTATTGCATTTTATATCAGAGAATGGTGATTAATCCAGACTGAACTGTTGCTTATAATATTAGGATTGGAAAATAAGCTGTTCAATATTTTCCTCAAAATCAAATCTCCCTTACTACTGTTCATGATAGGTTTTTTTTAACTCACTTAAAACTTTTTTAACATAAATGTGGTAGATTCTGGTTCTAAGGTTTTGATAAAATGTTTCTCCATTATGACAATTAAAGGGTTCTGCTCTCATGTTTGACTTACTTTCAGAGATGAGGGATTATGTTGGTCCTATCTGTAAACTGTTCTTTAAAGAGAAATTATGGACATCTAAAATTGTGGTTTAGATCACTGTAGTACTGCAGCAGCATTGATTTTCCCTTCTAGATGACAAATGAAAAGCTGGATGTCAATACTATATAGTATAATTATGCTGACGCTTAACTGAATTTAAGCACGGGTCCTGTGGGGATTAGAATATCAGAAGTCTGAACACAGTTGGGTTGGAAAACAGAATGACTAGTCCATATTATGAACTCAATTCCTGATTCTCGTTTTCTGAAAATACTGAACATCGGTCAGTCTTTAGTTAACATCAGTGGTAATTGTTTCACGAACTGGAGATACGACAGTCACAGGGGATAAGGTTTCACCTTGGTTTGAAACCCTATCCAATTTCTTATCAGGTCCCAGTCCTCTGTTCTCATTAAAAAGATTACCTATTTTAATGGGAGATTGTGAAGAATATCTACTGTTACCTGCTTTGCCAGTAGCTGGAGAATAACAGAACAGAAAATAAAATGGAAATCTTATTTTTAATTTCCAAGTTTTTACACAGTTTGTTAACAATGAACAAAGCAATACCTCATGTTTAGCCCCCAGAAACACTTAAATTCCTAGAAATACTGAAAATGTTTCTTTTAATTAATGCTGCATTTAGGAGACTTTCTGCTTTCTTTGATTCAGTGACCAGACAAAAAAAATAGTTGGAATATCCATTTTGCAAGAAATATTGAAAAAAGTGAAAGCAATTTGTTGCCAATTTGAATAGAACATTCTGCTGGAAGGAAGACTATGAGATAATCAGGAAGTTTAACATGAAAGTCTGAGTTTCAAAGCTTCTGGCTGTGACAGGGAATCTGGACTTCCTACAGTCTTGGTCTTCACATTCCAAAAGCAGATGCTGAGAAAGGACTTGGGAAGTTAATAGTAAGTTCCCATTTTTTTCATATTTTCAGGGCTGTGGTATAGAACAGCCCAAATACTTGTTTTGCTTGTGTCTATTACAAAATTTTCACCTTTATTCGGTCTAAGAGGATGTATAAAATACAAGCCAAGATAAAAGGTATAAATAATTCAATGAAAATTCAAGAGATACATAGGTCAAAATGTCTTCATTGATCTATCAGTCTATCCTAAATAAAAGGGTAATATAACAATAATAATTTTTTTTAATTAAAACATTAAAATATATTAAAAAATCTACTGTCACCAACTCTGAGATAATGACATTTCTGTTTACATACTCCAAATATGCTGATTGGAATGCCTTCTTCTAGACCATTACTCTTGTGTTGAAAAAAGCATCTGTAAAATTCTGAAGGAAAATTCTTATGCTTTTTCATTGTAGACTGTTGAATCAGGGTTTAGGAAAGAGATCACAGTTCATTCACTTTATAATTCAGAAAGATCTGTAAGCCTTTATTCACTTTAATATGTTATGTGTCATTTTTGCTTTGAAAACATTATATTAAGGGAAAATAAAAAAGAATAGTTCTCTTTTTATGATCTAACATCACTGTAATGGGATATGTTATTCATCAGGTCCTAAGCAGGACAGAAGTATGAACAAGAAAGAAAACTAGATTCAAAATAGTGGCTGTATTTTAACAACCACTATAAATATTCCTCTGACTGCAATCAGGTCAATTGAGAATAATTAAGAATGTTATATCTAGACCCCAAGCCAGCATTGAAATACAAGAGAATAAGGAAGGTCCCAAAAGAATTTGAAAGTCATTCATCTAGAGGAGAGCCATAGAATCATAGAATGGTTTGGATTGGAAAGGACCTTAAAGACTACCTAGTTCCAACCCTACCCCATAGGCAAGGTCACCTCCCACCAGACCAGGCTACTCAAGGCCCCATTCAGCCTGGCCTTGAAAACTTCCAGGGCATCCATGACTTCCTTGGGCAACCTCTGCCTGTGCCTCGTCACCCTCAGTGTGAAGAATTTCTTCTTAATGTCTAACCTAAATCTTCCTCCTTCCAGTTTAAAGACATTCCCCCTTCTTCTATTACTACAAGCCCTTGGAAAAAGTTTCTCCCCATCTTTCCTGTAGCCCCTTCAGGTACTGGAAGTCTCTCTGGAGCCTTCTCTTCTCCAGGCTAAACAACTCCATATCTCTCAGCCTGTCCTCAGAGCAGAGGTGCTCCGGCCCTTTGATCATCTTTGTAGCCCTCCTCTGGACCCGCTCCAATAGTTACCTATCCTTTTTATGGTGGAAATTCTAGAACTGGACACAATACTCCAGGTAAGGGTCTCACAATAGCGGAGTAGAGGGGGAGAATCCCCTCCCTCGCCCTGCTGGCCACACTTCTTTTGATGCAGCCCAGGACACGGCTGGCCTTCTGGGCTCTGGGCACATATTGCTGGCTCATGAATCAGCACCCCCAAGTCCTTCTCCACAGGGCTGCTCTCAATCACATCACCCTTCATCCTTTATGGAAACTGTGGATTGTCCCAACCCAGATATAAGACCTCGCACTTGGCCTTGTTGAACCTTACGAGGTGCACAAAGGCCCGCATCTCGACCTTGTTCAGGTCCCTCTGGATGACATTCCGTAATTGGGTTGTGACAGATGCCCCAGTTTGGTGTCATCTGTAAACTTTCCGAGCATGAACTCTGTTTCACTGTTTATTCCATCATTGAAAATATTAAGCCACACTGGTCTCAGTACAAAGAGCAGGGAACAAAGCTTTGAAATGAGAGGAGGACACACACAGAAGCTAAAATCACAAGGATATGAGTTAACAGCTGGTGAACGATTGCCAAAGCAATTCTGTGTATAAAGAAAAAATGTTATCATTAGCAAATGAATTTGCTATTTACAGATTTCAGTGTGTGTTAATGAGCTTGTTTGAAAGTCCAGCTGAAAATCATATTTCAACGTGGGTCCCAGGTCAGGGATTTGTCAAGTGAAATACTGAACATGGAAAGATATGATCAAAAATGGTCCTTGTAAAACATGTCTATTGCAGAAATGTCCAAACTCTAAACAAAAAGAAATCCTCACTGCAGTCATCTCTATAATAACACAGATCTTAGACAGTCCATGTCTGAAGAAGCTGACAGTACAGGTTTGGTAGAACAGCAAATAGTATTATGGCATTTCTTTGTTTGGTGTTTGGAACGGAGAGAAGGAAAAGAATTGCCTCTTTTTATCAATTGGAGTTCCAACTTCGGTATTTTCCTAAAGTCATACATGATAGTGGACCTTTATATCACAGTGTCTTCATCTTGGAGGTTAGACACTGTTGAATACTCTGCCCAAATCTAGTGACCTTTGCCAAGGGTCACTGTATAAAACCTTGTCTGCACTTGCTGGAAACAGGGAAAATGTTATACAATCATCTGTGTACCTTTTCAAAAGTAAGTCTCTCTCTGAGATGGAGAATTGAAGATCTAGTGCTATGAAGCAAACAATGCAGTCTTAGCAAAAAATGTAAGGGGAATGAAGGAGGTGGTCTATTACAAGCTCTGCAATTGAAATATGCGTTGCAGGTAGTGTTATGTGTTCTTCCTTCTGTTGGGAATTAACTGAGGGATTATTCATGGAAACCACACTTCTCAAAAAGAAAATAGCAAATGGAAAAAACAGTGAAATGTCAAAGAGATATCTGTTTCAAGAATAGAAAAAACACTGATGTGAGTTGGAATGGGTGCAGATTTACAAAAGAGCATTTGCTTCTGCCTTCCCCAGACCAAAATGAGAAAAAATGAACATTTGTGAACATTATACCTAGGATAGAAGAAATTTTCACACCATCATTCATTCATACGCTGAGTGAATTCCTGGGTCTTCTACAGCTACCAGAAGAGGTTTTTTTCTCCATCATGTCCATTAAGATTCAAGAAAAGCTGTTTTCAAAAAGCAACATCAATAATGGAAGACATGTAACCGAAAGAATGAAATGTAGTCCCCGTTCCACCTCTGCTGCTCTTGACTTGCAATACTGAATGCATGAACAGTATGCTTTGTCATAACTCTATCAGCACATTCAGTATGAAATATCAAGATCTGTCTTGCATTTTAACGATTTAGTTTTCTTGAATATGTGTAAATTTGCAACTCAGAGTATCACTAGGTACTTCATTTAAATATTTGCACACACAAATAAGCATTTTATTCATATAATAAATAGCTATTTGTAGCAATTTGGAAACTTTTATTTTCTATGCAATATTTTCAGTGATTTACTGATTTGTTATAACTCTAGAAAAGCATAGTCACATCTGATGGCAAGCAGATCCAGGTCATGACTTACTAAAGGTTGCTGAACAATAATTGACCTTAGTTTTTTATAGGTCTGTGAAAATTCTGTAATATATATATGACATGCATGCTTTATAGAAATGATTTAGCTATTGGATCATTCTGAAAGACATTAAAGAAAACACTATTTAGACAAAGAGGGGTGATCAACTGCAAAATATTCCTGCAAGATTATGGTTCTCTTTGAGCTTTAATGAGACGGGTTTTGTATAGTATTACAAAAAAATGAAAGGTAATGGCTTGGGTTTCTGTCACCTATGGTGGGAGAAGGACTTAATATACTTCATACTTATTTCACCCTTTTATTTGTGTTTTCTGTCTTAAAATAAATTTGGTCTGAGCCAAGTGCATTTGGTTTTGTAACTACAGTGTAGTGCTACTTCTACGAAATAGATAAAATATACAGTAAAATAGAAAAATATATTTGTCTAGTCTCAGAAGTACTTTTGTAAATTTTTCTTTGTTTTTCATTCATGGTTTCATTTCTGTTCTCGATATTTTATGAAGCTTTCAAAAGAAAGGAAAAGTATCTCTATTTACTTGCATAGTGATTCTGTTAAATTTACTGAAAACTTATGTATCACAATGAACCTAGAGCTGTAAGAACTCTTATAACATTTCAACATGTGTACCTTACTGTTTTCATCACAGCGGATAATAGGTTGAAAACAAAAAGGTCCATATTACAATACTGCTACTCAAATACAATAACACCTTATTTAAAAATTTGTTTAGTTTCATTAAGGGGGATTATTTACGCAACACAGTACTTGTTAAATGGAACTGCTGCCTTTTATCTCTGTTCCATTTAGGTTCATATCCTAAAAGATACGTACATCATAATTCTTCCTGATTTCAGTAGGATTAGTGGGACTTAGATGTCATTTCAGAGATATCAAAATTCCGCTTGAAATCTATCTCTTAGCTAATTTAAAGGACATATACATTAATATTATACTCACTTAAATTCCTCTCAACTCACCTGAAAGTTCAGCAATTGCATACAGTAGGATAATGGTAGAATAACATCAACTAACCCCAAAGTCACCAGCCATTAATAGCAGAAAAATATTCTTATTACTTTAATAGAGCAGCACCCTCTGTTTGAAAAGAAAAAGAATCAGAAGGGTAGTCAGAGATGAGTTTTTCATCCCATGATGTAGGTTATCTTATGGTGTGCAATATCTATCTGTAGATATATCTGTGTAGATGGCTTTATCACAGGATCTCAGAATCATAGAATCAAAGAATGCTGGGTGGGAAGGGACCTCTAGGATCATTTGGTCCAAACTTTTTGAGTTTTCTACTACAGTGTCATTCTTAAAGAATATTCATATTCCGTTCAGATGTTTTTCTAGAGACAAATACTATTGTTTAGGAAACAATAAGTTCTTCACGCTACACAATGAGCTGTTTGAATTAGAATCATAGACTCATAGAATGCTAGGTTGGAAGAGAATCTAGGATCATCTAGTCCAGCCTTCCTGGGTGATATATTGTGTAAGTGAGTTGACCCAGAAACCTGTCAATCTAAAGTGTCCAGTGTAGAGAAATCTACCTCTTCCCTAGAGAGATTATTCCAATGTTTAACTGTTCTCAGTTAAGAAAAAGTTTTCCTCTGGAATCCAATCAGAATATCCCCAAGAGCAGTTTATATGCACTGCTCCTTGTCTTTTCCAGGTAACTGCTTGTAAAAAAAGGAGTCTCCATCCTTTTGGTAGACATCCTTTATGTACTGATACATGGTAATAAGGTCTCCATTAAACCTTCTCCTCTCAAGGTTGAACTAACCCCTTTCTCTCAGCCTTAATTGTTATGGAAGGATTCCTAGTCCTCTGATCATCTTAGTGGCCCTTCTCCCTCACCAGCCTGTTCCCATCTTTTTTGTATAGTGGGGACCAAAACTGGACGTGGTACTCCAGGTGCAGCCTGATAAGCACTGAGTAGAGCAGGATAATGACCTCTTTATTTCTGCTGGTGGTGCCCTTCTTGATGCACCCCAGCATCCTGTTGGCATTCTTGGCTGCTGCAACACACTGTTCACTCATGTTGAGCCTTTTGTCCACCAAGACCCCCAGGTCCTTCTCCACAGAACTGCTCTCCAGCCAGGTGGAACCCAGTCCGAGCTGCACTCCAGGGTTATCTATTCCCAGGTGTAAGATCTTACACTTATCTCCACTCGACTTCATAAGGTTCCTGCTAGCCAACTCTTCCAGCCCATCCAAGTCTTCATGGAAAGTAGCTCTTCCCTCTGATATGTCAATCTCCCCATTAAGATGACTTAGAGTCATCTGCAAACTTCATCAAAGTGCTCTTGATCCCAACATCCAGGTCACTTATGAAGATACTAAACAGTATCGGGCCCAATATCAATCTCCGGGGAGCTCAGCTTGTGATTGTGCCAGTTTGAAGAAAAACCTATTTACCATCAACCTCTTTGTATGCCCTGTCAGCCAGTTCCTCACCCACCACGGAGACCACTTCTCTAGGCTGTAGCGTATCAGTTTCTCTAGAAGGAGGTTATGAGGGACCATGTCAAAAGCCTTGGAGTTGTCTAGGTAGACCAGATCCACTGCTTGCCCTGCATCAACCAGTTGGGTCATTTTGTCATAGAAGCAATCAGGTTTGTTAAGCGTGATTTGCCACTGGTGAATCCATGTTGGCTTTTCCCAATCACATGCTTCAGTTGACCTATGACAGTTATTAGAATTATTCACTCTATCGCCTTCCCAGGGACTGAAGTATCCTGGGATGGTTGATGGATCTATAGTTGACCGAATCCTCCTTGGAGTCTTTCTGGTGGATAAGGATGACATTAGCTTTCTTCCAGTCTTCAGGTACATCCCTGGATTTATGGAAAGCTACCTTGCAATGACATCAACCAACTCTCTCTACGCCCTTGTGTGGATGGCATCTGGACCGTCAATTTGTGTGGGTCAAGTTTCTGTAACAGTTCACACACCAACTGATGAGTGAATATAGTGTGTATAAACATCTGCAGTTATTGCTGAGATTAGGGATTTTTTCCAAGTCTATGGATTACAAGAAAGAATTTTCTATTACCTAGTATTCTAATAAAACACTTGTATAATAATAATACCAAGCTCTCAAAGCTAATGTAACTGCACTTGAGTAACTTGCATCTACTACAGGTTCCATGGATAATAGAAGGAACAGCTTTAATTAAAAATTATGATTTTCAAATGAAGTCAATATATTCTGCTGATGAATATAGTCTATCAAAATTTATGGAGATTTGAAAGATGTTCTCTGATAAAAAAAGAAATGGAAAATAACAATGATCTATGTACGTATCTGTTATTGATTTTTTTTAATTTTATAGTCTTTTCAATGCTAATTTAAAAATGACATATCTTACCTGGCTTGTGTTTTCATCAAATCAGGGTTTCTGATGTCATGTAATCATCCTGTGTAACAAGTCACAACAACAAACAAAAGGTATTTATGGACTTCTCTGGAATATCTGAGAATGTGAATCTTTCAGATGAACAATAGTGCATTGGGTGCACAAAGTCAGAAGTTTGAATTTTGTTTCTGATACCACCTCCAAGGTTCACTCATGATTTAAACCCTGAATTTTGTTCCTTCCTCTGTCTAAGGACTTTGTATTCACTGCTGCCCACTCCTGGAATAGGACCCTAAATACCATTTTATTTGATGTTTTTTGATGGTATTTAAAGGTATAGTTGGTTTCTCCTTTTGAATCAGTTCAACAAGCAATAGTTGCATAGTAGTTGTGAAAAATAAGAGAGTACAGTTTTTAAGTGATTAGACCACTTTCCTACTTGACAAAATATTGTAGATTGCAATATCACACTTCCTTGGAAATCTGAGCACCTTTGGCTAGAACTACGAGGATGCTGTGCCCTCACAAACTTAGTTTGATGTCTAATGAGTTTCCAGTGATCTGGAAGGTAATGGGCCAAAGTTTATTCAAAAGTAGGGGGTGGGGAAAGGGGGAATTGAAAAAAATGGGTGTGTATAACCTGCTGGGGGAATGCCCTGGAGATGAACAATATAAACCACTACTTTCTGGCAACCTTGAGGTCAAGCTCTATCCATGAGCTACCATGTCTGGGGTATTTTACTGGTCAAACTGAGAACTAATAGAGTCTTCTAACACTCAGTGGAAACAGGAACAAAAACCTTAGTGAAATATTGGATTCAGGCCTAGGGTAATGTGAGAACACAAATATTTTTCTGAAGTTGTTCGTGTTGTTTCTTAGAAGGATTTTGAGCAAAAACGATTGTAGCAAAGGCTTTTGTTTCTCTTGTTTGGCTCCTCACTGTGACTTGGAAACACAACAGTTGCAAGAAAGGTGCATCTAATCTTCAAAATGTACACTTGTCATACCTTGCAAAATTTGAATCATATCAATTATGCAAAATATCCAATTTTAGCTGCAGTTTTCAAAATGTTTCATGTTAGGATTACTGATTCAAAGTGAGTATTTCTGCTCTGAATGTCAAACAAGTTCTTTTTCTTCCTTTTAGAATAAGAATTATTGTGAAAAGTCTCTTTAGAGTTTCAACAGGACCTAATTGGAAGACAAACGAACTAGTAAACACCATTCAGTGTAAATACAACTAAGGATGTATCTTTGCTGCTTATGAAGCTTCTGCATGTAAGCAGCATGCTCAAGTGTATCAATATATATGAAATGTGTCTTGTAATTAAGAATTCATTTTTTGTTTGTTCGAATATGTGAAATTCAAGCTTACTGCAGTAACTACTACTTTTTTTTTTTTTGCATAAGCCTAAGAAGCCTTAATAAGTTCAACTTTAAAATGCATTACATCTTGCCACAAATGTACTTTTGCCTCTTCTTGTGTCTGATTTTGTATGCCACTATATTCAACATTTCATCAATGCTGTAATAAACATGAAATTAATATTATAAAATAGTAGAGAAAGAGATGGTAAAAAACTTGAAAGCATTTAGGATATTTTACTGTCTTCTACACCTGCTGAACAGGTTACAAAATTTTGGACTTGCTGTATTTTCTTTCAAGGAAAAATCGGAGGTATATACAAAAATATACAGACTTTGGAAATACGGTCTTCATCTATATTAGTATCTCCTTCCATTTTTCTTTAAATATTCCTGAAGAACAGAAACAGTACAAGTAGGGCCTACATTTTGAAGGCTTTTAAAAAGTGTTTCCAGAATGATTCTAAGTCTTTAATTGTAAATAGAAAGATAATCTCTTTATCACAATGTTGTTGTCAATTTCATATTTATCTCTGCCTTCAAATATATCAAAAATAACATGGACACTCTGTGCAATTCTTTTTCAGGTCATTAACTGAAAAAATATATGTCTGTGATGTTTGTTGGAATACTGAATCCGCTTGGAAGGTCTAAATTGATTTACGAGGGCTAGTGAGTCTGATTTCTTTACACAATGTCAACCATTTTCTAACCTGAGTATGGGAGGAAATACATTATTTTTCTTTGGTTCATTTCGATCTCTTGAATCTGACTTTGTCTGGACTCTATTTCAGAAAAAAAAGTGCATTGAATCTTGTGTTCTGTGGTATGGAAACCTGCAAACATGATTTGAAAAGAAAACACGGCAGGATCAGCCCAGGGTTAGAGGGGGGACAAGATGCATGAAGTACTCTTCACATTGTACTAGCCCAACACACTCTAACATAACCTAAATCTGAATCTGGCCCATTCGTTTAAAATTCTAGCTTTGCCTGAAAAAACCAGGCTTTATAAAAATTTTTAAAGGTCTTTTTCTTGCCTGAGGTGGTAGGAAGCTTGACTTCTATAATCTGTAGAATTTAATAGCTAATTTGTTTCAAATTCTGTCAACTTGTAGAGAAAAACTTGAGAACAGGCTAATTTATGTTACATGACTAAGTATTCCAGAAACTAGAACCAAGCACTAGTAGGAGGGATTGAAAACTTAAACTTTTAAATTGTTTTAGCTTGATCTGTCAAAAAAAACCCCACATACTACTAACATCATATATATGTATAAATAATACTACCTCATAAAATGTCTTTTACAGTGCAAGGCAGAAACATGAAACAAAACTTCGCCCACTGTAAATTTCAATTTTTCAGAAGCTTTATCTTCAGAATATAAAATTTCAACAGAAAATCCCAACCAGCTCCAATCTGCAAGTAAAAGTTAACATTGGAGGTCTCAGCATAAGAATCAAAACGAAATTAGTTCTGAAAATACTTGAGTCAAAACAAAATACTTGATATGTACATTGAAGGAATTAAAGATTCTATATTTTGAATTAAACTGTGATAAATTCATTAATTTTGTTCTGACAGAGTGTCTTCTGGATTGCAGTCAAGGACTGCCACATGACACTTCTGAACAGCCACATACATCAGGAGATGTGGGGATAAAGTAACAGTAGACAATGACTTAAGATGCATTGGAGGAAGCAGTTTGTGAAATGGAAAGGAAAAAACCGCAGATATTTGCAGTATAATAAACAGTGTCACTTAACAGGCAAAACACTTGATTTTCAGGAGAGAAGATATAAATATGTAGACAGAAGTAACCTTTAAAAGAGGTGGGGTAATCAATAATAACTGGTATCCATGGCATCCTCTGAATAGCCTCCTCTTAAAGCTACTCCATTAGCAGTATTATGACAATTTTTAAAATAAAATTTATACTAAACATAGAACATTTCAGATTATGATGTAATATGTTCCATATTCTGCTCAATTTTCATCTTTAATTTAGAGTTTCTGTTTTCCAAGGAAGGCCTCATTTACAATGTGAACATAGATGGTTCTGAAGCAGAAGCTGACGCTTTTAAAACAGAAAAAGGGGTCTTTTAGATGATTTAAAAAACTTGGATACAGAATTTGCTCTAGATTTTTTTTCAATTGTCAAAATCAAGCTATTGGAAATGAGCAAAATCAAAGTGAAACTCTAAATTAAGAATGAATCAAAAATATTTGTATCAATGTAATACATGTAATGAATACCCAACCGTAGATCTGTGAGTATGAATTTTTTGATAAGGGGCTACTGTTGAGGATATGTTGTTTTTTCAGTTCTTGAAATCTGTAGATTAATATTTCATGTCTCATTGAATCAACACTCAAAATACAAGCTAATGGGAACATAAGCTTTTAGATTTATTTTTAATTGTGATTAATAGGATTTATATACACACAAAAGAATATATTTGTGAAGTCTTAATGCATCTTACCCATTTAATCCTAACTTTGTTTTTCTCCTCCAAGGAGAATATATATTAAAGGTTTCTTACAGTCAGTTCTGAAGGTGTAAGTGTATTTCCAAAGTAGAAAAAAATGCTGTTTACCTTCAAAAGAATTTTTGACACATTATTATGGAGCCAGATCAAGAACATAGATAAGCGCAGCATGTTGTGTTCAGAGGATTTTTGTCATAGAAACATTCAAACCTATCCCTGCTTTCCTGTTCAACTAGATAAAGGGAGTCTGCCTCATACTGCACAAGAGCAGGTCATAATAAGTATTCCTTCTAATTCAGTGAAGCTTGTAGTGGAGTGAAGACCTAGACTTATTGTGACACAGAACATGTTCAGATAGGGCTGTCCGAGTGGGACGAGGCAAAGCGCGAGCTAGAGGAGTAGCAGGTTGGCCGATTCCAAAGAGCCTGGGACCTGAGGGTGACAGGGTCTTTATTCTTATTCTTTGTTCTTACCCTTTCTCTGTAAGCATCATCTATTTGTTTCTGCCAAGAACACTGGAAACGGCGGACCTTTGCTTTGGCTCCCTATATCTAATTTTCCAGCTACAATTTAGATCTCTTCCCTATATTTTTTCCCATGAATTTAAAATTAATACTTACTGAAAAAAAAATCTGACTGAACAAACATCTACTTTGTTTACACTAGTAGCAAGAAAGAATAAATGTATGATGAACAATATTACAGTCCCTTTAAGTCTGTTAACTTCTGTTTGCATTCATAGTTTGTTCTTGTGATGTGACATCAGATATTTAAAAATTTTAGAACTGGGTTTGGAAAATAGAAAAATCCATAAGTTGTTTGCTGCCTTTTCCAAAAATGAGAGCTATATTTCAGCAGTTTAATTTATAACCTTAATGAAACTACTTACAGATAATTACAGGAAAAGAAGATGATTTGCTTTTTTATTTACTTGACAAGTTAAAGCCTTTGTCCTCTTCAAATAGGTTTCCCACTGGACTCTATCAACTCTTTCTTAAACATCTAGCTAATGACCAACAGAATCACTAGATCCTACACTAGATCAAAGTCTTACTGAAATGTGGGGAGTTTACCACCACTACCACTGCTATCTAAACACACATACCAGAAAGCAAGTTTGAGATATAATGTATTTTTGACAACCTGTTTATTAAAACTTTTTAAAACACTCTGAATATCATCTTCATAAAAAAGAAGCCAATTGAAGATGTTGCGACAACAGGTTATAAAATTTCTACAGTTTTGACCACCTTAATAGGCATTAAAGAAGCAAGTTAATCACTGTTACTACTGATAAGACAAGAACTGAAGTAGATTTAGATACTTTAAAAGACACCTGTAGATATTATGTTGCATTTCTTAATAGCTATGATAGCTATAATATTTTCTGCCAAATAATGCAAAAGAATTTTTTAATAATTTCAAATGAAATGTTCTGCTCTGACTACACTTTGTACCCAAAATTATTTTTCTAAAAAAACTTTAAAATATGAACCCATACGAATACCCATATATTGGAGTAAACCGTGGACTGCAATGTAGCTTTTTAAGTGAGTTGTTTATTGACTTAAATGAAAGGAGTTTTAACATGAAAGTAGAAAAGTGAAAATGTCAAAAATATGTTTGCAAGTGTGCTGCAGTTATTCATGGTGACTCTTAATACACCAATCTTTTTTGACACTTACACAATAAAGAAATAATTTCAAATATTTTTTTGTTTTAAGTTTAAAGTGACTCTTTTTTTGGTTACTCTGAAGTGTAAATTGATTTATAAACATACTAAATGAATCTAAGAAATACAAGCTTCTGTAGTATGTTGATATTTTTAGAGGCTGATTTCATTGCATATTCTGGATTGCAGTGTCTCACCTGTAACACAGTATTCTGTTTCCCCTGTGTCTTTTTTCCTCCATATTAATACATAAAAGTTTTTCTGCAGGTGCTAGAACACAAGAATAAACTCTAACTTCAGTCAAGAAAAGGCAGCAATGATGTAAGAAGTGATTATCTTGCAAAAAATAGTCATCAAATGTAAATGAAGACATTTTGTTAACAACTGGATTTAAATATCTCACTCCATATCAATGGATTACCATAGTGTTTCAGTTCAATGTGAAACACTGGATGCGTCTTTAGTTTCCTGGTTTTAATTATTCTGAATTATTAAGCTACTTACTCTGTCATTTTGAAGATCAAGATGTTTTATTTTTTAAGATAGAAGTTCAAATGTGAGAAAAGTCATTCTTCACTATGATTTTTTTACTTGTCACATTTTTTTGACATATTTAACATAAAAATAACATTTTAAATATGGTTTTCTAAAGGCACTGAAACAAGGTAGGTCCAGTAGTTAATTCTATTTTCTGACATCCAGAATAGCTACTAAGAGTCTATGTTCTCTATATTAACCACATAATAGGCACCTGCATTCTGGACTTGGACAAATTGCAGTGGAAAGTATTATTATATAGGCAACACATATTATTTGGAAGGGAATTTTGCATCTAGAACAAATATTACACCAAATATATTATTATGTTTGAAGGCACAAGCAGTTACTACCACAATCTGCACACTCTTTTACTATTCATATGTTCTCTTATCATGAATGTAGCAGTGAGTAGTGATAAGTCATAGTGTACACTTATGCAATTCTTAGCACTCTTACATCAGACGTCGTCATAGACATGTTGCAGCTCTGGAGCATTTCTGAATATAAAACCTGAAAAAAACAAAACCTGAAGCTCTCCCCGGTCAGATTGGTACACAAGTCTTGTCCTACACATCCTTGCCCTTGTTCTCGAACATCAGCTTTTTCAAAATTAGCAAGGGTCATTGGTCCCACCAGAAAATCTTCTTGAAGATTCTTATGTGTAGTTGACCATTCAGTTCAACTGAACATTATACACCAAATTCATTCAACAAGTTAACCCCTCTTCTCAATGAAAGTAAAAAACCCTTTTAAAGTTTTACATAAGAAAAAATTCTCTTTTGTCAAAGCTGGATACACATATTCACATGGTCAAATGAACCTTGGTGGTACTTTTGGAACTAGGCCACTAAAATATGTTTCTGGAGGGTTATTGTTATATCTATCATCTAACAGGATGTTTTTTAAATGTGAATGTTACAATTGCATATCCCAATCTACTGTGTATCAACTATTACACACTGTTCTATCATGTAGAGAAAGATTTTTTCAGGGCACAATGAAAACAATTTTCCTGGAAAAAAAAGAACTGCATCCTTCTTTAAAGATAAATCAAATAGCTAACTGAAAACCACAATAAATGATACTTTAAAATTATAGTTAAATAATTCTTAAAGTAAAATTTTGTGGATGAACTTAAGTTTGGACAGAACAATAAAGGTACTACATATCCGTTATATTTCTCTGCCATACTAGAACATTCCTGAGTAACATAATTTACAGAGACATGTATAAGCCTGAACTTTTATTTTTCTTTTAGCAGAAAACATTTTTTTTTCCTGAAAACATTTTTTTCCCATGGAAAGCAATACTTTCTTCTGCTGTTTGAAAACTCTGCAGCACTGCCCCTCCTTGAAATGGAAAAGTAATGATGGTTAGCTGCAGTCATTACTACACGTTAGCAAAAGATCGTGACACAGTCCTTGCTCAAATACAGTAACTGTATAAAGAGGAAGTACGTTTTCAGTCTCAAATCTGTTACTCAAGATGTGGTTTCCATAAAAGAAAAGAACTCAATCGAGGAGAAAACCAGACTTAGGTATTTGGATTTAGAGACAACAAGTGACATTCTGTTTACCCGGAATTCAGTAAAACATTCTAGCTAGTGCTGAGCTTGAAAGAGTATGCAAATCTGGTGTGAGAATAATTTTCAATAGAGGGTGGACTTTTTTGGTTTGTTTTGGTGTGTTTGTTTGTTTGTGTCATACCCTTCCACCCCAACCCTCCCTCCCAGGGAACGAATTTCTATGGCTATACGGGAAATAATTAATAGATAGATAGATAGATAGGTAGATAGATAGATAGATAAATAGATAGATAGATAGATAGATAGATAGATAGATAGATAGATAGATAGATAGATAGATAGATATGTTTCAAATTTCCCTTTCTATTCAGTTGCACTGGCCTCCCTTGCATAAATATTGTTGTAAGCTTGTATCCAAGGTGGTTTGTATGTTTTCATACAAGAACTTATGAAAACAATTATTGATATTAGGTATGTGACTTAAACAGAGTTATGATTATTTCTCGTCCTGGAAGATATGATGGTCTTTTGGGGATAGAGATACCTTCTTTTGTGTTTATTTTTTTTCAAATCCTTAACGTTGTTAATGTCTTATTTCAAAATTAAATAATGTCAAAATGAATAACAAATTTTATTTTAAAAGTATTAAAGCATGATATTATGAAAAATAGTTTTGAAATGTAAGCTCTTTCATTCAAAAAAACTCATATCCAAATTTATATTTTTTTACCATGAATTTTAATTATGGTAAAGGAAAATGATACTTCAAAAAAAGTTCAAGTTACTTCTCTCTGGTCAATTCTAATCAATACAAAAGTACTTGTAACTGCAGAGAATCCAGAAGAATTTGGAAAGATAAAGGTATTCTTATATGCTGATTTGATGGTAACTACACATTGTGGTTCTAAGGTTTCAGTGTTGCTACTTATCACAGCTAACATCAGCTCTTACATACTTATGTAGAAGCTAAGGATTGTTGCATGCTGCTTCACTATGATTAAGTGGAAGGCTAGAAACTGTGAGTATTTTCTTCTCATAGTAAACTAGAAAGACAATAACTTCTCATGCTGTACAAGAACAAATCAGGTAAACAAGAAAGAATGGATAAAATCCCATTTCAATTTAGATAGAGTCATAATTATATTTAAAAGCATTTAAGTTAAAAAAATACACAAAAATTGAACCCCCATTTTCAGAGAGAAATCAGTACTACTAAAGTTATCAATAGAAGCAAGAAAGGTAGTCTAAAATATACTTTGCTGTGTCTGTATTATCAGATTTTAAATGATAAACACCAAAATCATAAAAGTACAAAGGGACAGAAATTCTGTTCATATCCATAAAGGTTTCCACCAGTCTCCATAGGTTAACTGAACCTCATGGCAATGTCTCAGACAAGGAAGATGGTCACAGGAATCTTCCTGTTCTCATTGACATCAAAAACTCTAGAGGGCTGATCAATACTGCTTGAAAATCATAAAAATATAAAGACTATCTTCAATGACCATTTATAGAAAAAGTAGAAACAACAGAAGTCTAGGTTCCCTCGAAAGGTTGCTTCACATTAATCCATTCCTTACAGCAGAACTGGGAGCTTGTTCCCTGTACAGGTATGACCGCTGCTATGGTATATATTTCATAAAATTGACAGCAGCTAGACTCTTAGCTTGCTCCAGTGGACAGTTCATATCCATTATAACCAAAGAGTGACTGATTGTTTCAGAGGAAAATCAGGTCAAATGCAAGAAAACCTGTCAAATCTTTCATAGATGTTTTTATTTCACAAAATCCCAGGAGAGGGCCATAGACTATCCAAAGGTATGCAACATAATGCTGTTAATTACACTGAGTTAGGCAGGGGAATCTGCATATTCTGTGGTCTTGGATGACTGTCAGGTATTTACCAAAACGCTGTCTTCTAAATGACAGTGTCTTAACGGAAAATCCTCAGTGCATGTGCGTGCGTGTGTGTGTGTGTGTGTGTGTGTGTGTGTGTGAAGAAGACTTAGAAGACCAGGTCACTCAATCACCTAACCTCATACAAAAGTAAGAATTTTCTTTGTTGACAGGAAGCAATGCAGCCAGGTTTCCAGTCCACAGGAAGTCTCCTAACAACTTAAAGAGTGCTGCCTGAGAGTGGCTGGTGCATGATGAAGAGTAAGTATTAAAGACAATGTTTTCAGCAGCGTTTCTTGAGTAATGGTTTATAATATATTTTTCCTTTTTTTTCTTTTTTTTTTTCCCAAAAAAGGAAAGACGACCTCTATTTCATCAGAGAATAATATCTGGAGAGCTTAATAGGTTTTTCTGCGGTTAAAATATTTAAGTACTTTTCAAATTCTGCACAGAATCTTATATGTTGTTTTGTGCAATAATTTTGAAGTAATAAACAGATGTTTTCTGTGTTGAATCTCTTTAAGTAAATAGTTTTAAATGTCAAACCATGTTGTTTTACTTTTATGTGAGCACATTTTTCACTCATACAGCCAAATTAAAACATGAATTCAAACCCTGAGACTTAATCAAACAAACTTGATAAAGAAATTAATTTGCAAGATAGTATGTTCATTAATAGAACAGCAAACGTAATAGATCAACTATTTCTTCAGGGTTAATTAGAACAGGTTAATTTCTTATTTACTCTTACTGCAGGATCCCTGCTATAATTCACTTAAAAGAATCCAACAACCACCTTGACTTTCACCAGAAGAAATTGTCCTTTCTCTCTTTGATTGTGCTTTATCAGTTTTTAATTTTTTTTTACCATTTTCACCATCAATTTGCTAATTTTACTTAATGCCCCATTTTCAATTTTAGCAGATTCTTAAACCAGACTTGAAGGGAGAGGGTAGTAATATCAGATTTGGCCACAGGAATCTGAGAGATAACACTAAGGTTAGAGGGTCAAGGTGCTAACAAGGGCCCTACGTCTATTGCTCTGAGATGTGCTGGCAAAACTGAAGCACATTTGAAGCCTTACAGAGATAAGCAAGGGGCTCCTGAGGTAATAGGAGCCAAAAAGGAAACATCAGTGAAATACCATGAAGAAATTAAAGGATGTTCCTCTAAAAAGGTGACAAGGCTGACAGCCCAGCTGAAGTCGCTCTATACCAATGGGCACAACACGGGCAACAAACCAGAGGAGTTGGGAAGCCACCAAGCTGTTAGAAAGCTACAGCCTGGTTGGCTGAAATTTGATGGGACAAGTCCCATGACAGCAGTATGGCTATCAACAGCTACAGGCTGTTCAGAAGAGATAGGCAAGGAAGCACAGGCAAAGGCATTGCCCTACAGCAAGATGGGAGAGTGAAAAGCTGTTTCTGAAGAGTAGCCATGAGCAGGTTGAAAGTTTATGGGTAAAAATTAGAGAACAAGGCAACAAAGGGAGCCTGATGGCTGACATCTACTACAGGCCACTCAGCGAAGGGGAGCCTACTGATGAAGCATTCTTACTCCAGCTACAGGGGGCATTGCGCTCACAAGCTCTTGTCCTACTGGGAGACTTCAATGATCACAACATCTGCTGTAAAGTAGCATGATGACTTATAGCAATCCAGGAGGCTCCTGGAGGGCATTGAGCATAAATTCTTAAACCAGATAATAGAAAGCACCTACCAGAGGGGACTTGATGCTGGACCTGATGGTCATCAACACAAGTGAAATAATTGGTGACATCAAGACTGGAGGCAGCCTAAGCTGCAGTAATTATGCACTGGTTGAGTTCACAGTCCTGAGTGATATGTGTCAGGCAACGAGTAAAATGAGACCTCTGATTTTCAGGAAAGCAAACTTCAAGCTCTTGAAGGAATTAGTCAATAAGATCCCTTGAGAAACTGTCCTCAGGGACAAGGGAGCAGAACAGAGCTGGCAGACCTTTAAGGATGTTTTCCATACAGCATAAGAGCTCCCAGTCCCCAAGAGTAAGAACTCAGGGAAGAAAGTCAAACAGCAAGCATGGCTGAGTGTAGATCTGCTGATCAAAATAAAGGGCAAGAAGAAAAGGCACAGACAGTGCATACAGGGGCAGGTGATCTGGAAAGAGTGTAAGGGCGCCACTTGTTTATATACGAATGGAGTCAGGAAGACCGAGCTGCAACTGGAACTATATTTGACAAGGTATACAAAGAATAATAAGACCTTCTACAGCTGTGTCAGACAGAAAAGAAAGGTCCAAAATCATATTCCCCGTGAACAGCAAAAATAGCAAACTGCTACCAATGAACAAGGAAAAGGCTGAGGTACTCAGTAATAATTTTGTTTCAGTTTTCTCTGGGAATCTCTCTTCCCACATATCTTAAGTAGATGGGCTGGAAGACTGGGACAGGAAGAGTGAAGTCCCTCCTACTGTAATGGTTCATGACCACCTGGGGAACATGGACATACAGAAGTCTACAGGACTTGATGAGGTGCTCCCTGGAGTCCTGAGGGAACTGGCTGATGTGGTTGCCTATCTACTCTCCGTGATATTTGAAATGACATGGTAGTCAAGTGAAGTCCCTGGTGACTGGGAAAAGGTGAATATTGCATTCATCTTTAAAAAGGGTACAAAGGATGATCCTGGGAACTACCGACCTGTCAACCTCACATATGCATCTTGAGAAGATCACAGACTGATCCTCCTGGAAACTATGCTAAGGCACATGAAGGACAGGGAAGTGATTTGAGACAGCCAGCATGGTTTCACCAAGGGCAAGTCCTGCTTGATCAGCCTCAGGGCTTTCTGTGATAGAGTGACTATGTCGGTGGACAAGGGAAAAAATGTGGATGTTATCTATCTAGACTTCTGAAAATCCTTTCATACAGTCCCCCACAACATCCTTCTCTCTAAATTGGAGGGATATGGATTTGATGGGTGAACAGTTTAGTGGATGAGGAATTGTTTGGGTGGTTGTATCCAGAATGTAGCGGTCAATGGCTCTATACCCAGATGGAGATGGGTGACAAGAGGTGTCCGTCAGGGGTTCATATTGTACCACTACTTCATCAGTGACATGAACAGCAGGACTGCATTTATCCTCAGCAAGTTTGCTGATGACGCCAAGCTGAGTGGTGCGGTTGACCTCTCTGAGGGATGGAGCGCCATTCAGAGGGACCTGGACAAGCCTGAGAAGTGGTCCCATATGAATCTTATGAGGATCAATAAGGCCAAGTGCAAGACCCTCATCTGGATAACTCCTGATAACAGTACAGAGTAGGGGATGTGTGGATTGAGAGCAGTCCTAGCAAGATGTACTTGGGTGTATTGGTGGATGAAGAGCTGGATATGAGCCAACAGCATTGTGCTCACAGCCGAGAATGTCAACCCTATCCAAGGCTGTATCAAAAGAACCATGGCCAGCAGGTTGAGGATTCTCCCCCTCTACTCCACTCTGGTGATAGCCAACCTGGAGTACCCCATCCAGCTCTAGAGTCCTCAGCATAAGAAGGACACAGACCTGTCGGAATGGGTCCAGAGGAGGACCACAAGAATGATCAGAGGAATGGGACACCTCTCCTATGAAGAAAGGCTAAGAGAGAGTTGAGGTTGTTCACCCTGGAGAAGAGAGAACTTATTAGGGCTTCTCGTTCCCTAAATAGGGTTTATAAGAAAGATGGGAACAAACTTTTTAGCAGAGCCTGTGGAGATAGGATAAAGGATAGAAAAGGGTAAATTTTGACTAGATAGAAATAAGAAATTTTTTATGCTAAGGTTGGCGAAACACTGGAACCGCTTGTCCTGAGTGTTATTAGAAGCCTCATCCCAGGAAATATTGAAGGTCTAGTTGGATGGAGTTCTAAACAAGTTGATTTAGTTGAAGATGTCCTTGCTTACTACAGGGGCAGTGGACTCAACGATCTTTAAAGGTCCCTTCTACCCAAAATTATTCTACCATTCTATGATTCTACGATTCTATGATTCTACGATTCTATGATTCTTTATTATGATTAATTTCAACTCTCAACTCACTTCCTCCTCTGCATTTCTATCTTAGGAGTTTTTTACTAATTTCTCTAAAAAGAAAAATTGTCAAAATGTAATATTAAATCTTTTCCCATCAGTATCCTCTGCCACACCCTCATACCCTGCTTTTTTTTTTCAACTGTTATTTTACTTCTCCTATCTTTCAGCACCAATGAAATATTTGACATTTATGATTTCCTACTTTTTCTTCTACACCAGCTCTTATCTGAATCTTTTTATCAGTGATTTGGATGAAATATTATGAAGTTACAGGCTTTATGTTTCTAGGTATAGAAGGAAAATAGTAACTTTCTGACACTATCTATAAACCTGTACGCCTATGGAAGTCTGACCTATAAACAGAACAGAAAGAGAATAACTTTATGTCCCTTGTTTCCAAGGTGTTCCATAAGTCTATTTTGATATAACACAACCTCTCTTTAGCTCCATAGCACCATTTGTTTTTACTGTGTAAGTTGCAGTGATATTTGACAGTCTAATAGTATGGGAACATATTCGGTATATTTCTTCAATTAATTGTCCTGCAACAGATCACCTTTGTCATTTTCTGAAGTACTGTAAAGTCTCGGAGTTGTAAGAGAATCAACACAAGTTTGATGGATCCTAGAACTGAGTATTTCTCCTGTGTATTTTACTGCTGAGGAGCATCCTGCACGTGCATCAGTATTTAATGAGGCAGGCTGCTTAAATTCATTTTCATGGTTGCCTCAGGAACTGATTTTTTGTAGCTCTCTTAAGAAGGTTATTTTTCCAATTAATACTGCTTCAACAATTCAGTTGCTCTTTTATCATCTCCGTGTCTCTGCATGTTTTAGGAAGAAACATATTACTCCTTTTTGACCACTCTTCATCAGGTTTATAAACAACAGGCTCATTAGTAAGATATACTCTTAGTTAAGTTTAAGGTTCATTTTGTTTTTCTACCCACTTAACCTTCTAAACCCCCAGGAAAACTCTGTTGACTGCTCTCACCAATAATTACATCTTGAATCTTCTCCCTTTATAAAGCATAGATCTTCTGGCATAAGTAAAGAACTCGTGAAACACTAGAAACTACAGTGGTTAGAAGAACAAATGCTTAGTTCATGGACTTATAAAGCAAGTTACTTTGACATATTTTTGTTCTTTCCATTTTAAAATAAATTTTTCCTACAGTTAGTTTGTCTGTAGTGTTTTACTTTTGATGGCCTTCATCTCATCACTCACAAATTCTTTATCTGGTGTCTAAAATATTGTTTAGGCATTCCAGATAAATATCCCTTCTATACATAAGGATTTGCTCTTGAAAAAAATCTGTGGAAATAAATCAATTTTCAATTACAGAGTTAAATTAATTCACATGCAGCTGATATATCCTTTATCTAAACCTATGTGTGTGTATAAAAGGTCTGACGCAAAAAAATGAAAGGCGACTATGCCTCTTTTTATTTAACAAATTAAGAAAATTGATTTATGATCACCTTCAAAATAGATTCCTTTTGAGTTGACACACAGCTACATACAATGCTACCAACATTCAAAGCAGTTGAATGCAGTTCATTTTCCGAAAGGCTGTTGAGGATCTCTGTCAGTTTTGCTATGGGTAAAAAATGGGTTCCCTTGAGCACCAGATTGATCTTTAGGAAGAGGTCAAAATAGCTGGGAGTCTTATCTGACAAACAGGCTGAGTGCTTGAGCACAGTGATGTTGTTATTAGCTAAAAACTGCTTCACAGACAAAGCATTGTGGGCTGGTGTGTTGTTTTGATGTTAACTTACTATTCACTCTTGTACATTGACCTTTTCTGACTGAGGGTCAGAAAATGTCTGTATATGAACATGCATCCTTTTGTACTGAGTGAAGCAACTGATTTTAACCTTGTCTTAATGTGACAGGTTAGAATATATTCTATAACCACCTTTTTGTCTCTCCTCTCCCATTCCTGTTTCTCACGCTATAGGGTTCGTCTGGGTTTTTTTTTTTCATTGTGTGAGAACTCGTAGTTATGGATGAGTAAGTTTGTAAATAAACACCTAACATGTAAGGAGGTATTATGGTTCTGCTTCAACCACAAAATTGTTCATAATGATATTAAAATTATTCCTCTGAATACGCAATATAAAAGTCAAAAACTTTAGTTTAAGTTTCAGTTTAAAAGTCTAGTACCTTTTGGAGTCATTAACTCCCTATGAAATTCTACTATAGCTCTAATTAGTCATTAAATTCAGTGAGTATTTCACAAATCTTGGGAAGGAGTAAGTCATTTTTTGTAGAGTAAAGTCATTGTTTTTTATCATAATTGAGCATTATTAGTGCTCCTGTTGTTGACTCTCTAAAACGGAATACTGAGGCTATGAAAGGCTACAGCTCAGTGCTACGACCACAAGTTTATTAGTGAATGATAAGGTCTCTTTAATGCAGTAATTAAAGTTTACATTTCTTTTATTTTGCTCATTGGATTTCATTCAGTTTTATAAATTTTGCCAGTCTTCCCCATTTAAGGAAGACTGAGAAATTCTAGCCTGTAAGCCTTAGGTCTATGAGATCTAGAAAGAAATTAAGTCCACCCTTACATTTGCAGTAAAAAACACTTTACCCCTGCAGGCAGCCATATATCTTCTCCATTGTGAGCACGAGCTACTCATTGCTATAAAATAATGGTCTTTTGTAGTCTTCTAAGACCTGAAATCATATTTGCTGAATAATTGAGTTGGGAGTGCTTATGCTGTTATCAGCTTCTGCTGCATATTTGAGCCATAAGATGCTAAAGTGCAAAACATGAGATCAGGACAAATGTTCCAGCAGGAATGTGGGCAACTAACTACAGTTACAAGTCTGTAATGTATTTGCTTGATGAGAAAATCTGAAATAAAAATAAACTTTCTTCTGTACCTTATTTTTTTCACTGTATCATTTTATTTTGATGCATTAACTTCAAGGAGTTTTCTGAACTGCAAACCCACAATACGTTGTGCCAATATCTCTAGGAGATGCTGCTTTCAGTTACTTCCTAGACTTGATGGTGCAGCTGTATCTTGACACTATCAACGGCTTTGCTTCTCTTAGTGTTATGTATATGAGGAGTCGACCCAAAGAAATAAAAGCCTGAAGTAATGGCCATAATGCCTATGCCTCTGTAAGCAAAAAAGATGTAATTTGTTTTTACCAGTTTTCTTATTTGAGGTACTTTGATGCAATTGATTTGAGGTACCTTGATGCAATTGGAAAACAATCTCCATTCATCTTAAGATAGACTATTAGGTCAAACTCATTGCCCCTGGATAGCATAGTTCCTAAAAGGTAAGTTTATATTGGTGTTACTTTTCTTTCCTTTGTGAAAATTGTTTACTTTTAATCAGAAAGGCCATGTGGTTTATACCACAAGACTTCAGAAGCTCCTCAGACGGTAACTTCTCTCTGACTTCCAAGCCTCAAAGTGTTCTTATATCACTTATGAAATCACATAGATACTGTTTCAATCTGGTGATTTTTTTTCTCCAAGGCTTATACTATTTCCATTGTTTCACATTCACACAAACAGATCTCTTATGAATCTATCTTAAATGAATTTCAAGAAGATTTATACTGTTTATTTGTATTTCCTTATCACTGCTGATACAAGGTAATTTGCCAAAGTTAAAAAGAAAGGGTACGTAACAGATTGTTCCTAATTATTACAGACAAAAAAATTGTGTAAAAAGAACACATTTAAGCCTGCTTATATTTTCTCAACAATAATACTAATCATTCATTAAGAAAACAGTAGGTGTGTGTAAATGTATGTGCAATAATTTTCTTCTTAGTCTTTTCAATAGTGCAGCAGAAAGTTACCCCATTGCAATATCATGAACATTTTAGCTCTGTCTTCTAATCAGCTCTTAAGAATAATATGTAGGGTAAAAAGTAAACATTTTAGCAGCTTTGTAATATCTTATGGGTTCCTAAACCTTTTAGGATTACTCTCAAATAAAGGACTACTGCAAATCTAGATATTACAGGTGAATGTCCAATTTTATGATTGTATATGACATTCGCCAGGACTCTGAATCCAGGTTGCATAACCATGGAGGTAGAAAATGTGTTCTTTTTATGTGTTTCATAATTAGGGCTGTCTGGAGATCCAGGTATATTCTACTGACGAAGCAAAGGTGGCAAAGAAAAAGGACTCCCAAAGCTCCAATAATGTCTATAAAAAAGAGGTTAATAGGCCCTTCTCAAACTGTATGATCCACAGTGAGATACCAAGTTTAATGAAGAGTACAAATACTTTACATCATCAATCAAATTAATGACTTCCTGTTCAGAATCTCATTCAGATCTCTGTTATGTTGTAGAGCTCCAGAAAAAGAGGTAAAACAAGAAGTTTTACTATTCGTATTAGGATCACTTCAAATGTATGCATATTTAATGAATATAAAAGAGGCCTTTACATATAGAACACTCCAGTGATTCAATTAGTTATGAAAAATGTGGAGTACCCTTAGAACAAACATAGCTTATGTTTCTTCCTGATTATCAAGTTTTTTTCACATTATTAAAAGAAAATCATGCTGATTACAGTGCAAAAATACTACTTTTTAGTCAGTTACTTGAGCGAAACAGAAGAATGAAGAATAGAAACATTGCGTTTCCACTACTTTATTTTCCATTACTTTAAAATAAAGCTTGACATTTTGACTACCTATTTAGTTTAAGCGTTTATTTAATATTCACTAGTATTTTCTCCTTTCAGATGAAGAATACTACTAGGTCACTGAAGAACCATGTGTTATCAACCTAAAATAGAAATTCACTTAGAAAACAGTTGGTGTGCAAGTCTGAAAATGAAATGTTATTGTTTTTCATGAATTAAGGTTTTAATTTTTAAACTTGCAACATAATTTGATCAGGAGTGGAGGAGTCCAGTATATAGTTTCAGTTTTCATTCATAGAAATGTGTCTGTACCAGGTCTGATGCCTTCAACTTTTTATAGTGTCAGTCTTAATAAGGTTTTACAAGGTTAGGAAAAAAGTAATCAGGGAATAAGCATTTGCTTTTGGACCATACAGAGCAAACGTAATGAATCCTACCTTGTAAATGTTCCTCTATACATATATACATAAATACTTATACAGCAACAACACCTCGGATGTTCTGTTCTGTTACCTTAAAGTACTGGGGGAACTGGCTTGTGAATCCTCTTGAAGTGGAGAACGTCCTCACAATAATAAAACTCACTGACTCTAGATGTAAGGAGGAATCCTGAGGAGGAGGATTCTGTGTGTTAAAATATGCACCTTTCATAAGGGACTTTGTGGGTGTTCCGTAGCCTAATATTTAAAATCTAATCAAATTTAGTCCAAAATACCTAATTTTTACAGGGAACACTCATAAATAATATAGTTAAATTTACTCTAAGTTCATTTCTTCACATCTACTTCAGATTCCCTTATGTGGTACTCATTCTTTTAACACTCCTCTGGGTCCTAAAGTCAACAGTTTCAGCCTTCCTCAAGAAGTCTGGGGGTGGAGAAGTCATGGAACCAGGAAAAGGGTGAAGTTTCTGTGTGTGTGCATGTATCTGTGTGTCTGCATGTATATACCTGTGTGTGTGCACATGTGTGGATTTGCATATTCCCAGCTAAAGTCTGAAAATGACTAAGTATTGTTCCCGAATCTCAGTTACTCTAAAGAACGTTCTGTAATGCTGTACCTACTAAGGTTTGCCTCATGTGGCATTCACAGAGCCTAAAATAAACTAAGTTAGATGATAAAAAATTCTCTTGTAATTGAGTGTTATCACAGCCTAAAAAGGCTCAGACCAAGGTAGATCTGCTCTGTGTCTTCTGTAAAGGTATAAAATATTAATGCAGTCTAAATAAAATTTTACTTATATGAATGACAAAGTTCCATTGACTAAGTAAAGAAAATATGCCAATTATTTATAAGATATTAATTCATCAGGTACTCTGCAGTTTAAAACCTGTGTATTTGTAATACTTTGATCTGAATAACCAGTAATTTATTCAAAGGTCTTCAGAATGTCAAGGGACAAATCTGAGTGTTTTCCCGTCTTCCGTTTACGTCTCCTCATCTTTGGTGATGGAAAACCATAGCGAGTTTTAATTGTATTTACTTCTTCTCATGCTTCTCTTCCTTGTTAAGTAGTTAGAATGGCTGAAAAATTAAGGTTAATTCTAATTTACAGGTTTGTATTTTTACATAGATAACCAAATTTCTTATACATTTCCCAGCTTACAGTGAATGCTATTGACCTGATAAATTCATTGTTATGCATTTAGTAGCAAATGTGATGGCTACGTACTTTTTTTCCAATCTCACACTTTCGAGATTCTTTCAAAGAAATCCATAGTTCTGTACACGTGAAGTTATTTCTGTCCTAAAGATGAATAAGACAGCTTGATGAAAAGAAGTACCAGAAGAAATTGACTTTAAAAAACACTATGTCTATGCCATTTCATGTCTCAAGCCTCAATGAATGTAGAATTGAATAATGCTATTTTAATACTGACACAGTTCCAGTTTTGATTTCCAATATTCATAGATTAATTTCAGAAAAGAATAGGATAGAATTGTTTAGTTTGGAAAGACTTTAAGTTCATTGATTCCAACCATTAATTTAACATTGCCAAATCACCACTAAATCATGTCCTTAAATGCCACATATCCACATCTTTTAAACAGCTCCAAGGATGGTGAATCAACCACTTAGCTGGGCAGCCTGTTCCAATGCTTGACAACCCTTTCAGTGAAGTATTTTTTTCCTAATATCAAATCAAAACCTTTCCTGACAAGACTTGAAGTCATTTGCACTAATCCTTGTTTCTTGGGAGAAGAGACTGACAGCCACCACACTACAACCTCTTTTCAAGGAGTTGTAGTCAGCAGTAAGTCAGCCTGCTCTTCTCCAGACCAAACAGCCCCACTTCACCCAGCTGCTTATCATAAGTCTTGTTCTCTGGATTCTTCACCAGTTTCAATTAACCTTCTTTTCTCCAGCCCCTCAACGTCTTCCTTGTAGTGAGAGAACCAAAACCGAACACAGAATTCGGGATGTGGCCTCATCAGTACTGAGTACAAGGGGGTGATCCCTTCCCCTAGAGCTGACCACGCTCTTTCTGATACAAGCCAGGATGCTTCTGGCTTTCTTGTCCACCTGGGCACACTGCTGACTCAGATTCAGCCAGCTATTGACGAACACCCCCAGGCCCTTTTCCAACAGGCAGCTTTCCAGCCATTCATCACCAAGCCTGTAGTCTTGCTTTTGTGGCCCAAGTGCAGGACCTGACACTTCGACTTGTTGAATTCCATACAGTTGGCCTTGCCACCTGGGTTTCTGCTGATAATCGTGATAAGAGATATACTTTGAGGTTCTTGTCTTTTTTCTGTTGTCCTGAACAATGACTAAGTAACATCAGACTCAGATACTGTAGTTGATAGATGCCTTAATTATTAATCCCTCACCTAATAAACAAAACCAACATGGTTTCAGAAAATGGGTTAGTTATTCACCTTGCAATCACTCAAGGCATTCAGAATAGGAAAACACTTTCCAGGGATCTTCATTTACTTTGGGACTTAGAGAATATATTTCTGGAGGTTCTAGGAGTGAACGCTTACAGGTAGAGCTTATAACTTCTGACAAAAGAAAACATAGTTAATGTTTGTTCCCTCTCTCTCTTCTCCCCTCCTATTTTCTCTTTCCAAATATGGAGTCCCTGGGTATCTTCTGAGTATTCCAGTTTTTCCTGTTTTAGTGGCATGGTTTGATAGAGGAACTGAATTTCTGCATTAGGCAAGGACATTGGTAATGTATTTCATGCAGACTGATATAGGTGGTCTCCTTAAAAGGATTCCTACTGCCTACTAGACTTAATGAAAAATGCAGCAATTATTTGGCAGGACAATTGAAAAAGCAAGGAAATTTCTGAAATTAATGAAGGTTTTTACTATGATGTTTCTCAAACATTTGTAATACTATTTCTGACCAGTTAAAAATGCTGTAAGCCAGAACTTGAAGGAAAAATAAAAATGAAACTGGTGTATTCTTGATCTTATGTAGCTTGGACTTGAGACAAAGAAGTGAAGTTTTGCTAACAGCCACTTGTAATGTTTAACTAAAATTAATCTAAACAGTGTAGTAAACATCTTGGTGTGAGAAATCTCACGGTTGTGTTAAACCTTGTATTAATAGCCTTGGTACATTTAATAGATTCTTTCCATAATAGAGAACAAAGCTGTTGTTTCAGAGATGTCTCCAAATTATCCCTGTCAGGATATCCCCCCCAGTAATTTTGCAGTATTAAGGAGACTGATATTTGGTACAAAATAAACTTTAAAAAGCTAAAGAAGTTTACTGTAATGATGTAGTATGAGATAACCATAAAAACAAATCTTGATTCCCGCTTCATTGGTCTTTTAAGGAACTTACAGAATGCACCGCTTTTTCTGGTAAATATCTATGCAGTAGTCCTAAGTTTTTGAGGGAGTGTCCTGATTTTCTAGGGTGTACTGTGGTAACTTGTTCTACAATTACAGAGGCAAAAAGAGAAGAAAGAATTCTGAGCATCTGAAAAAACAGCAGGGATTCTTTAAACCTAGATCAGTACGAAAGTTCAAACTTGAATACAGTACTAAAAATAACAAAAAAATACCATAGAGAATTCTGTGATGGATCTATTATTTCCTGAAACACTACCTCTGCCCACTTCCAATGTGAATATGAAGCCTTGGCATGTTAACTTGTTGAAAGGAAAAGTACAGATTCAAATGAAGGGCAGAAATTGTTGCAATAGGTAATATATGCACCCATATTTTCACAGTAAGACATAAAATGTGGAATTCTGCGAATTGGTTTTGCTTTTCATTTTATGGGAGCTGATTGAAGCAGCCCATTTCTCTACTTAAAGTCTCTTTAATTTGCTATTGAAGCATTGCCAGCCCGTTCTTTCATCCTATTTCAGTCTTGCTTTATCTAACTCCCACTGCATAGTGAGTGGGAGATAGTTTTGCTCTTAGTCTTCATAAAACTGAAAAGTCTTTTACATGAATTCTGTCTCTGCTGTAGGCAGCAAAACGTCTTTGAAAGTTTGACTTTTAGGCACAGTCCCATTTCTGCAGCTTTAGCCATATGGCTGGAGATAACTGTACAACCAATGAAAAACTGTCAGAGTGGTTCATCTGGAGGTCAGTGCCCTAGATAGATGGGATAAACTGCTCTGAAGAGTGTACACATTTATTTTTCCTGATTGTTCAGGAAGTCAGACATACTACTTTTTTAAAAATTTTGTGGACAAAACATTTTTATTCATTCAAGTCCTGAATACATTTTTGTGTAGAGCAAATGACAATGCGTGTCATACTGAATGAAGAACTACAAGGTCATGTCTCATGAGATGAGTATCCTAACTCTAGGGTCTACCTATGACTCCATTTCTGAGCTGTTAGTTCTCCGAGACATCTTTAACACAATTCATTGGAAAAGCTGTTTACAATCTTATCGACTACTGAACCTGAATCTTATTTTCCCAAAATTTCATTCATGCATGTGATGGAGAGATCTCCAGAACCACTGGACTCTAATCACTTTAATCTATACCTTGTAACTTCATAAGTAATACAAGAAGAATTCGATTCTGGATTCTGATGTCATAATGACCATAGCAGTTGCTTTAAAAGATAAACTTTTTCTTTGACTAAATATGGACTAAAGACATCTCTGAAAACTGAAAACAAAAATGAAGTTTCTGGCAGAATATTGTTTTAGGCCATTAAACAAGGATAAATCCTGTAGATATGTGAATGTTATTGAGATATGTCCTTCAAGAAAGCAAATTAAATAATGATTCTATACACTGTCTGTGGGTGAATGGCAAGAGGTTTGCTTTCATGTATAATAAAATGAAAAATATTGATTCTATAAAGCTATAGTCCTATAACAAATGTTACATGATGACTCCTTTTAGTTTCATGTAGCCCATTGTAAATGTTCATAAATGTTAGGTTCTATCAACAGTTGCTTATGAAAAACAGATTATATTGAGTTGTAATACTCAATACAGGAATGTCAGTGTTTGTGGGGACAGGGGCAATTTACACTCCAGTGCCTTAGACTTCAAATAGTTTAAACTCTTCTTAATGGATTTTTCTGTCTTTACTAGGAAGAGTAATTAAGTCCAGGGTCTGTCACCTTGGAATTTATATTTTGACTATAAACATTGTCAGGATTGTTTATACTCTGTTCTTGTGCTTAGACTTGATTCTAAGGCAAAAGGAAAGTGGAAGTATTCATTTATCGAGATGTATTTGTCCCAAGTGGCACTAATGCTGAGCTATTGCTTCAAACTTTAGACAAACGTGTTGCTGGTGCTCCAGCCTGGCATTTTTGCATGCAGTTATGGTTGTAAAGTTGTGACTTGAAACATAGCTCCTTCTGATGCTCTGCATGGTTGCATCAACACTTCTTCATGACTTGCAGATGATGTATCCCTTTTGCCAAGAGGGTTTATCTAGTGACAGCTGTAGCATGTTGGAAGAGGTAATGTCTAACATTGTTGAATTGACTATCTATTACCCATGCATCAGTCTTTAATGGAAGCAGACTCTTTAGCATTTTTTTCACCATTATTTTTTATCAGATTGCATTTATTCCGCAATATCTTCTAGAAACCAAGTCCATTGTCATGTTTCGCTTCTGCTCTTGGTTAAACAATCTGGAATCCAGACACAAAAAGAAACAGACTTCTATGTTCCCTGGCTGTTTCTGTTGTATGGTTTGAGATAGCTGAATTTCTTTTCCTCAATGAGGGTGACTCAGACAGAGAGCTGAATCCACTGCTGTACACACCTTCTGTTGAGGAAACTGTGTAACTGCTAACTTTAAAATCAGCGTTTTTCTAACTTTTTTTTGTATGACTGCATTTCTCTTTTTTTCGCATTTATTTAAAAGACTATTTAAACATTAGATTCAGTTTCTTTGCTTGAATGTTGATATTTATAAAATGCTTACAAATTATTGTATCATTTTCTGTTAGTAACCTGCTCTTGTGAAGATTTAACACCTATTTTGTAAGAAGTGCTAAACAAGAGCAAGGTGTTTTTCTAGTGAAATACAAAGCAAGACAGTTTAATACTTTACATTACTCACTCAAGATCTTTTTGAAGCATATGAAACAGCTGCACATGTAGCTGACTGTCTGTGTATGCATTACAAAGACTGAATCTGTTTTCCTCAACTGAGAGTGGCTCAGTCAGAGAGCTGAACCCACTAGAGTACACACCTTCTGTTGAAGAATGCTAACTGTAACTTGTAACTTCACTGATGAAGTGTCATTGACTGTATAGAGATTAAATTTTGAATATTAATTTATGCAAAATTTTGTGCAAAAGGTAATGATCCCTACATAGTTTCTCAGAACTAACCTCAGTTGCTGCCAGGAAGAATTTTGCTTCATTAGATCCCAGAAGGGAGCTAAAGGTTTTGCTGTTAGTCTAACCTTCCAAACAGGTATAAAAATTGTCAATTAGATCCTCTCTTTACTTCCCTGGAGTCTCTGGCTTGTATAAGCAATGCGGTGTTGTCCCATTTATCTCATATTTTCTGTTATTCCTGTCAACTCTGCCCTAATTTTGGTGATAGGCAAGTCTTTCATGACAGCTAGAATCAGAGTTCCTTGCTTTTTCTAGCTTTCATGTGTTTTTCATTTCATAGTCCTTTTTCAAAAGTTAGTTTCTTTGTATGATTAGAGGATAGGGAATAGGGTTTGTTGTTAGATCCAATAAATACACAAATTTGGAATGTTGTAGTAGAAAATCACCATCACAAGTACATCTTTTCATCTGCCATCCCCCTTTACAGTCTTGTAATCAGTTCATGACCAGCTTGTGTTTCCTAACCTTGGTCTGCAAGCCTTGTCCCAGCTCCTCAGCCTTTGGAGCAGGCAGGGAAGAAAAAAGGAGGTTTTAAACCCGTTTCTCCTACCTCTAGACAAAAGCTGTGCTGAAGAAATAATTCTTCTTTCCAGTGACAAAACTGGGCCACTGTGTATAAAGATGAAGCAATTCTTTTGCACCACATGCTACGAGCATTTTGTATGACTCCAGACAAGTTTTTAATGCTTGGCAGGTAAGAAAAGATTCAGAAAAGTTTTTTTTTCTGTTACTATGTTTTTTCTCCAGTGGTTTGTGAATAAAAAAGAAAGCTGATTATATGGGGAACAGAGAGCCTGTCTTGAATATTTTTAAACGGTTTGTTATTTTTCTCTTAAGGCGTAGTGGTTGAGGTCTATGAGAAAATTAGTGATTACAGTTCAGTGAGAATACTCTTCTGAAAGTGCAGTAGGTAGCTTTGAATGCCCACAGATTAACAGAGGCTCTCTGCTGCATCTCTGACAGAAGCAACAAAAAAGTACTAATTTTTCCTTATTGATGAAACTACCTGCATGATGCTGTGCAAGATCAAGCACCTCAGTGCTTCCTCTGGGAATTCTGCTTGCTTCCGGACTGGTAGAACTGAAACTTAAGGACATCTGTGTGTTTTATTTTTTAGGCTGTGGCACGTAGTTCCATGTGTTGGTCCTCTTAGTCTAGAGATAGCTAAGCAAAACTTATGGAGGAATTCACCTGCCCCTTAGTACACTGTTTCAGTGTTTTTATCTCCATGAAGCCTGCTTGTTTGTTTGCATTGGTTCATTTGCCTTCTGTTTATACTTTGGAAGTTATTTCATCTGCTACATATAATGAAATAAACTTAGGTTTTTTCCTCTTCAGATTAGTTAAAGTCACTCAAATACTGGACTTCCTAGGCTTATATTCTGAAAATATTCAGATTTTCCTGACTAAACAACTTTTCCAGGAAGTTTGTTGTTCCTATGTAAACCTTACAAGACTAATTTGGACTTCTGATGTCACACTCCCCCCGTATTAAAAGTTCAGCTGTATGAACCTTTTTTCCATCTGCATGTTGATAGCATGTTTTCTGTGATGCTTAAACTTTTCAGTCATTGACAAATTGACTGCAGAAGAGACAGCTGAAGGATTAAAAATGAAGCTTAAAATTCTCTGTGGTACCAAACTATATTGAGCATAGTGTAGCACACATCATCCTGTTTTAATATTCCTATAGACACCTCTTACTATCAGTATAGATGATACACCTCACTTCATTAAATTTGTTCTGAAATTCCATTAAATTCCATATGAGATAGCTCTACACTGGCTCAACTAATTCCAGAACTTCCAAATCATTAAAAATTTTATTATTTCTAGGCAGATTGATGACACTGTTGTGATTAAGATTTCTTTAGTGATAAAATCCTTTGTATCAAATGGAAATTAAAACCCATCTCACACAAATTAAAGCATTAAAAATAGGGAGATAACGTACAGAGTTCCAAGAATTAAGTAAAACCTGTAAAGTAAAAATGATGAGCAGTTCTAATTTTATCTTCTCTTTGATAAGACACTGACTTAATTGAGATTTTAAAGCACATCTGAGTTATGTTCATAGTGCTGTTGGCTTTAAAGATATCTGAAAATGCATATTGCCCTTTACTGTAACTCAAAGGGTGCTGTAAGAGACCATATTGCCTTCTGCAGCATCAATATTTTTCCAAATTTCCTAATGCAGGCTACAAAAAGAAGAGGACTTCAGAGCACGTGTCTGGATATTAATAAACAGTGACATCTGTAGTCTTAAATAACATAACTTACATGTATGTATATACATGTATAAAACGTAAATTCAGATTATGCACTTTGCTTATGTTAACCATACAGCCTACTTGTGTTACCTTAATTACATTAAGTAATTACGTAAACTAATGTTTTCAGTGATTTGGTCCAGGATATTCACATTTATGGTTTCTGAGGAAAGTAAGCTGCAAATTTAATTGCAACTTACAATGTGGTTTACTGAAAGGATTTTGAGAACTTTGGTCAGATAATTTTGAGAGGTAACAGAAAAGTTTTATAACAGCAAAGATATTGTGTCAAAGACAGAGTAGTAATGCTGCATTTTGAAAAAGAAATTTAAAATATTGCTACACAGATAATATAGAACCATTTTAGAGTGTTAATTTGAGTGATAAAAGCTTTACGACACTGAGTTATTAATAGTAACTATTGTCTGATGACTTACCATTCAGCTTTCATTAATTACCAGCTGATATTTCCAAACTGTTGCCATGTGAGAAAAAGGAATGACTGGCTGTTTTTAAAATAGTGCATGACCTCCTGGAATCACTTTTGTGAAATGTTCCCTGTAGCTGATATAATCAAATACCAAGGTCAGGGTTTATTACTGTTAATTATATCACTACTGCTCATGAGACATACCTGTGAGTAATTCCATCATGGTTTCAAGTAGCAGTAGACTCCTTGAAGATCAATAATCTGTTTAGAGTCTGATTTTCTGCTGCTGGGTGTGCATGATTAATTAACCTTTTTATTATATAGTTTAATTTAATGGATTTAAAACAGGACAATTTTGGGTCATGGGAAATACTCATTTAACAGTTCATAGGAAGTCCTTAATGGAATTCAATTAATATGTAATAACTAAGAGTCTGCATTGGCTGAGCAACTTGCCCACTCTTAACACTTGAAAGATTAGACATCTAAAATTACTAACTCAGAATTTCAGAACAATCCCAGACCTGTATCAGTACACAGCAAAGGTTATGACACATCAGACACACTTAAGGAATACCACCTCCCACCTCAAAACCACTGCATCTAAAGGTAATCATGGAGGATTTTATTGAATAAACTTATTTGCATTAAAATAATTCTACTAAGTTATCAAGTACTTTTTTCATGGATTAATTTGAGAGTATTTTCCTTCTGTAGCAAAGATGTTGAAGAAGTTCTGTGCTATAAACACAACTGAATATGACTTATAGTAAGTAATCAGTTGTGACTGTTCAGCTACGTAACACTTACTGTGTGGTTAATTAATGCCTAGGACTGCAGCCATCTAGAAGGACCAGTATGTTTCAGGTGAGTGTGCTTCAAAAGATTTCTGACAGTTCGGATGATAAATTGAAAGAGTCAAAGTAAATTCCACTGCTCAAAATTCTCCTTGGAAAAGAGGAAGCAGGAGACTCCAGCTCCATAGAGGGAGGATCTGGTTTGAGGAACACATTGCATGTTATGAACACAAATAATTGGCACAAGGTTGAAAATATAAAAACATAAACATTTTTCTCCCTGGAAAGAATTCACTTCTGCTATTGTACTTCTTTGAAACTTTCTCAGGCCCAGATAAACCTAAGTGTTTAGATGTGAAAGAATCACTGAATGGTTGGAGTTGGAAGGGACCTCTGGACATCAGAGGTAGTCCTACCTCCTGCTAAAGCAGGCTTACCTAAAGCAGGTTTCACAGAAATATGTCCAGGTGGGCTTTTAATCTTTCAAGAGAAGAAGACTGCACAAGATTTCTGAGCAGTCTGTTACACTGTTCAGTCAGTTAGTAAAGAAGTTTTTCCTCATGTTCAGGTGGAACTTCCTGCGTTCCAGCTTGTGCTCATTGTCCCTTGTCCTGTTGCTGGGCACCACCGGAAAGAGTCTGGCTCTATCCTTCTGACACTCACCCTTTAGATATTTATAAGCATTGATAAGGTCCCCTCTCAGTCTTCTCCAGGCTAAACAGAACCAGACCTCTCAGCTTTTCCTCGTAAGAGAGATGTTCCAGTCCCCTCGTCACCTTTGTGGCCCTCCTCCGGACTGTCTGCAGTAATTCCTCATCTTTCTTGAGCTGTGAAGCCCAGAACTAGACACTGTACTCCAGATGGGGCCTCACTAGGGCAGAAGCTTAGAAGGATAACTTCCCTCAACCTGCTGACCAATCGCTTCTTAGTGCCCCCCAGGATGCCATGGATCTTCTTGGTCATGAGGGCACATTCCTGGCTCATGGTTAACTTGTTGTCCACCAGGACTCCCAGATCCTTCTCCACAGAGCTGCCCTCCAGCAGGTCAGTCACTAACATGAACCGTCGAATGCGGTTGTTCCTCCCAAGGTAAAGGACCTGGCACTTGCCTTTGTTGAAATTCATTATGTTCCTCTCCAGCCAACTTTCAAGTCTCTTCAGGTCTTGCTGAACAGCCAAACAACCTTCTGATGTATCAGCCACTCCTCCCAGTTTTGTGTCATCAGAAAACTTGCTAAGGGTACACTCTATCCTCTCATCCAGGTTGTTAATTAATACGTTGTAGAAGACTGGACCCTGTATCAATTCCTGGGGAACGTTGCTAGTTAAAGGCCTCCAGTTAGGCTCTATGCTGATGATCACAACCCCTTGAGCTCTGCCATCAAGCCAGTTCTCGATCCATCTCACTATCCACTCAACTAGCCCACACTTCATAAGCTTACCTGTAAGGGTGTTCTGGAGACAGTGTCAAAAGCTTTGTTGAACTCATGGTAAACATCATCCACTGCTCTCCCCTCATCTACCCAGCCAGTTATGCCATCATAGAAGGCTATAAGGTTGGTAGAGTATGACTTCCCCTTGGTGAATCCATCTTGACCACACCTGATAACCTTCTTTTCCTCCAGATGCTTGGAGATGACATCCAGAATCAGCTGTTACAACACCTTTAAAGGAATGGAGGTGAGGTTGACTGACCTATAGTTTTCTGTGTCCTCTTTCTTGCCATTTTTGAGATTGGAGTGACACTGGCTTTTCTGCAGCCCCCAGGAACTTCTCCTGCTCTCCATGGTCTTTCATAGTTAATGTTGAACACAGCTTAGCAATAATATCTGCCAGCTTTCTCAATACTCCTGAGTGCATTCCATAAGAGCCCATGAATTTGTGAGAGTCCAGTTTGCCTAAATAATATCTAACCAAATCCTTCTTTACCAAGGGACAGCCTTCTCCAGACTTTCTCTCTGTCCTCCAGGGTCTGTTATTCCTGAGGGCCAGCCTTAGCAGTAACAGATTGAAGCAAAGAATCATAGAGTGGTTTGTGTTGGAAAGGATCTTAAAGACCATCCAGTTGCAAACCCGCTGCAATGGGCAGAAACACGTCCCACTAGACAAGGCTGTTCAACACCCTGTCTAACCTGGCTTTGAATATATCCAGGGAGAGAGCATCCACAACTTTCCCGGGCAACATGTACCAATGTCTTACATCCTTCAGTATGAAGAGTTTCTTCCTATTGTCTAATCTATATCTTCTTCCTTCCAGTTTAAAGCCATTCCTCCTCTTATCCTATCATTACAAGCTCTTGTAAAAAGTCCTTCCCCAGCTTTCTTGTAGGCCCCCTTCACATACTAGAAGGCTGTTATGACGTGCCCCCAGAGCTTTCTCTTCTCCAGGCTGAGCAAGCCTAACTCTCTCAGCCTGTCCTCATAGCAGAGGTGCTCCAGCCCTTTGATCGTCTTCATAACCCTACTCTGGACCTGTTCCAAGTTCCATAACCTTATGTTGGGAATTCCAGAACTGGACACAATACTCCAGGTAGGTTCTCATGAGAGTGCAATAGAGGGGAAGAATCACCTCCCTTCATCTGCTGGCAGTGCTTATTTTGATGCTGCCCATGATAAAGTTGACCTTCTGGTCTGTGAGTGCACACTGCTGGCTCATGTCGAGCTTCTCATCGATCAACACCCCCCCAAGTGCTTCTCTGCAAGGGTTCTCTAGCTTGTCTAGGTCTCCCTGGATGACAACCCATCTTCCTAGTGTGTCCACTGTTCTGCTCAACTCGGTGTCATCCACAGACTTGCTGAAGGTGCACTCTATCTAGTTATTGATATAATTAATGAACATATTAAACAGCACCGGTCCCAGTACGGATCCCTAACGGACACCGCTTGTCATGATTTTCCATCTGGACATTAAGCCCTAGGCCACTACTCTCTGAATGTGATCATCCAAGCAGTTCCTTATCCACTGAACAGTCTACCCAACGAATCCATACCTCTCTGATTTAGAGAGAAGGATGTTGTGAAGGTCTGTGTCAGACAAATTACACCCATTGATTTTCCTCTGTCCACTGATGTGGTCACTCAATCATAGAATGCCACTAGGTGGGTCAGGCAGGACTTGCTCTTGGTGAAGCCATGTTGGCTACCTTGAATTACCACCATGTGCTTTAGCATTAAAAGATCTAGGAGGATCTGTTCCGTGACCTTCCTAGGCACAGAAGTGAGACTGACAGGTCAGTAATTTCCAGGATCTTCCTTTTTACCCTTTTAAAAAATGGACACAATGTTGCCCTTCTTCCAGTCACAAGGGACATCCTCCAACTGCCATGACTTTTCAAATATTATGGGGAGTGGCTTGTCAACCACATCAGCCAATTCCCTCAGGATTCTGGGGTGCATCTCGTCAGGTCCCATAGACATATATATTTTCAGGTGGTCACAAACCTGATCTTCCCCTAAAGTGGGAGGAACTATATCCCGTTGACCCCCATCTTATTTTCCATTGACCTAGGAGGGTGAGAACAGCAGTTGCTAGTGAACACTAAGGCAAAGTTGTTGAATACCTCAGCCTTTTCCTCTTCTCTTGATACGAGGTTATCATTTTCGCTCATTGGTGGGGTTACGCTCTCTTTAGCCTCCCTTTTCTGGTTGACGTACCTATAGAAGGCCTTCTTGTTATTTTTTTCCTTCTCTTGCTAAGTTCAACTCGAACTGTGCCTTGTCCTTCCTGACTCTATCCCTACACGAGGGATAGGCAGCATCCCTATACTCTTCCCAGATTACCTGTCCCTGTTTGCACTGTCTGTGCAGTTCCTTCTTTCTTCTCATTTTCACCAGCAAACCTCAACTGAACCACAGTGGTCCCTTCCCTTCTTTGCCTGGTTTCCTACATATGGAGACTGAGTGGTCTTGCACCTTGTGGAAAGCATCCTTAAATATTTGCCAGCTCTGTACTGGAGCTCTGTATTCTTATCGCTGAGAATTATTTCCCAGGGGGTCCTACTAACTAACTCCCTGAAGAGCTGGAGGTTTGCTTTCCTAAAATTATCTGTCCCATATCCCTCAGGACCTTGAACTCTACCAGCAGGTGATCACTGCAGCCCCGGCTGCTTCTGATCTTGACATCATGGATGAGATCACTTGCATTGGTGACCACCAGGTCCAGTACTGCATCCTTGGGTAGGGCTATCTGGGTTAAAACGTTATCATCTATACACTCTAGGAGTCTTCTGGATTGCCTACAGCTTGCTGTGTTGCTTTTCCAGCAGATGTCAGGGTGGTTGAAGTGCCTCAGTAGGAACAGATCTTGCGAACGTGAAGCCTCCTATAGCTGGAGGAGGAAAGTTCTATCAGCAGGCTCCCCTTGATCAGGTGGCCTGTAGTAGTCATCAGACAAGTTTCTTTCGTTACTTTGGTCTTTTGTTCTCATTCATAAGCTTTCAACTTCTTTGTGGCTGTCCTTAGGGACAGCTCTTCACACTCCATCTCCTTATGTAGAGGGCAACAACTCCACCCTTTCTGAACAGCCTGTAGCTGTTGACAGCCACACTCCAGTCATGGAATTTTTCCCACCAATTTTGAGTAACTGTGACCAGATCGTAGCTTTCTAGCAGCACGGTAGCTTCGAACTCCTCCTGTTTGTTGCCCAAGTTGTGTGCGATTATGTAGAGGCACTTGAGCTGGATAGTTGAGCATATCACCTTCTTAGTGGAATATCCTTTACATTTCTTAAGGCGTTTCATGGAGGTTTCCGTATTGATTCCTAGTATCTCAGGAGCCCTCAGCTCATTGCCACAAGATTCCAACTGTGCTGCAATGTCCCCGGTACACACTGGGGGAACACCTGAAGAGCCGATAGTAGGACCGATTATAATATGTCAACCTGCATCTTGTCGTAGGCAAGCTTGATGTTATACCCCACCCACTTCACATCTAGTTTAAAACCATGTCAATGAGCCTTCAGGCTTCTGAGTGAATATCCTCCTATCCCTTTGGGAAAGGTGACTCTCATTTGATATCTGTAAGCCAGGCGCAGTGTAGGCCATTCCATTGTCAAAAACCCCAAAGTTATTGCAATGACACCAGTAACGGAGTCACATGTTGATAGACTGGGACTGTCTGCTCCTTTCAATGTCACTGTCCACGTCTTGAAGGAGCGAGGAAAAATTTAACTTTATTCCCCATGTTGTGTGTGTGTTTATGTACAGGCATTTCAGAGAGGTAGTTATGCATCCGCATTTCCCTGGAGGGGTGAAAGTGGATCCACCATGGTCATACACATCCTTGAGGTGGGAGGCAGCTAAGGAACATTTGCTGCTGCTCTGGTTGGCCTGGGTTATTCTCCAGTTGGTTATGATGGCATGAGAATTGCTATTGTAAACCCTCCCCCAACCCAAGTCCTTCAATTTAAAACCTAACTCACAAAGATCCCTTTGCCTCTTCTAGAGAAGTGGATTCCATCCCACTCTAAGAGATTATAAGTATCTAAGAACACACCATTGTCATAAAAGCCAAGTGTAGTGTACAATCTCAACACAGATTTCTTAGAGAACATTTTTTCCAATGCATAAATATGGAAATAATTCATTTTAAACTTTTTCAACAGCTGCTGATCAATCAGAACATTAGTATCACTAGCTGTTCTGTACCAAATTATCATCTGAAAAAAACAGGATAAAAAAAACGGGTTTTTTCCTCATTAAGCTGAGTTGTGCACAACAAATGGCATTTTGTTCAGTGACTTAATGCAAAGAACAAACTTTTGGTGTGCTCAGATCTGATGACAATATCTGAGTATACTTACATTTATTCTGAGTATACTTTATTGAGTATACTCTATTAAATATACTCAGATGTTAACATACTCAAATCTACTGACCAGAATACTTTTGGAGATTACACAGTTTAGAACATTTTTAAATTTATTTTTTAGTTTGAAATTGGTTAAACTGAATTTTCTTTTATTCTACTGCCCTTACTATCCTCCCATTTTAGGGAAACAGAAGAAAACAATTCTCAAAGCTGTACTTTACTTCCAATCTAGAACTCATTAAAAGCCAATTGTGAACAGTCATCTTGTTCTGCTTGTCACATGTGAAAACAGTAGATCAATACTGTACATAGGCATTAAACCAAATTATTTTTTTTGTATTCTACAGTAATATTTCAGACTATTTTTTTTAATCCTCATCTCTTGTACAGTTTTCATAATCCTTCCACAGTGAACTGATTCTTCATGAATTATTTTTTCTGAAAGTTGTGTGGAGCTTTGCTCTGTCTCTTTCCTCTCCACCTCCATCTTCACATTAAATACCAAAGGAAAAATCCCCTCACTGTAATCGACTTAGATGTGCAAAACCACTATTCACTGCATTAAAATAGTACTGAAATAATCTGAGATGCAGCCAGAAGTAGTACTGATGTCACTGAAATCTTTTCCCTCAATCAAAAGTGAAAGTAGTGTTTGATTATTTAGTCTAGAGTGGAGCCCATGGATCACTGTAGATCAAGAATATAGTTTTCTCTATCAAACATCACTTATACAACTACAACATTGCCATGAACCTGTTTTATAAGTTTTTTAAGAACAAATAGTTTCCAAAAATCCTTCTGTCCAAGAACATTACTCTCTATTCTTACCCTATGGCTTAACAGTGCTCCAAAGTCTTCAAAATGTTTCAGAAACAGTACTGAAGATACATAATGCTTCACTGTATTTTCCGTAGTCTTATGACCTGACAAAGAGTGAGAAAAATCCTTCTCTTACAAGTGTAGTGATGATGGTGTTTGTGGGGTTTTTTGGGAGGATGCACTAGTTGTCTTTATATGATTTCTGAAGATAATTATTCTGTTTTACTTTATAATTTTACAGTGAATTTCAGTTTAAATGTGATACTTCCCAGAGAAAAATAATTAATGGGAGAAATAATGAAAAACCCACTGCTCATAAAATTTCTAAATAGAGTAAATTATTCAATGTCAACTCAGAGACATGCAGTCATTAGCTGGAAGGATGAGTTTGTAGCTGAAGATGTACTAGAAAGAAATTTATATTCCTCTGCTTTTGTAAAACTCAAATTATTTTAACCTTTTTGAGATGTGTATGTTTGTCAGCTTAAAAGAGCAGCTTCAAAAGAAGTCTGGAGTATGGAACTGACTGACAAGCTGAAAAACTTGAGGGTTGACACAAAATTGGAAACCGAAAAGGGAAGGTAGGTTAGATTACTGAAAACTCCAAAAAGCTCACTTAGGTCAGCATGCATTAAGAACTTTCAAGCAATCTGAATCAATGTAGCATAGGCTGTAAACAAAATCACAAAATTAAGGTGTTTAAAAATAGTAAGTCTTCTGAAGTCAGCTAATATCAACTCATGCAATCAGCATCATTTTGAAAACAGGCAAGGAGGGAGATGGGGGAGAAGCAGTAAATCTGTTGCTCCAAGCTTCTGTTCCAACTTAATAAAAAAGTTGCATGATCAACTCAATATCAACTTATGTAAGATGATTTCACCAGTTGAAATTTCACACTTCGAACGATATTGGACACCATAGTGTAGCAGACGGCATGGCTCTGCTGGGATCTCTTCGGCTGTGCCATGTGGTATTTTTTGAGTACTTGAAACTGCTGCTAAAGGACATGCCCTCACTCAGCTGAGAGAATATCAGTTAAAACAAATAATTTTAACTTCTGTTTAAAACAACTTGAAGTGATACTGCTAAGTGGCATATTTATAGTCATATTTGACACTGATTAGACAACAAAAGTCACAGACAGCGTCAATGGAAAATTCCCTGTCCACACCACTGGACCCAAAACCTCACATTTAGCTCAGTTGTCATCAGAAAGAGACATGAAAGTTTATGGATTGTTTCCAAGGAAACATATCAGCAACTCATTTCATCTTACAGATGTCCGGTACTTTCTGGTGAGAACCTATTTTCAAATCTTGGTCTTTGTTGCAATCCACAGAAGCCACTCTCTGCTTCAATATCTAACTAATGAAATCAATAAAACAAGATTTGTGGGAAAAAGATGTCTGTGTGGTTATGGTCAACAGTAGCAGTCTATGGTCTATTGCTGCAACTTCTGCAGTTTTCTGGTACTCAACGACATATTAAGGAATTCAAGGGATGTAGGCAAAAATGAGAACAGTTAAATATTACTTGCCTCAGATATGACACAAAATGAATTTAATCTGGGGAATGTAGTGGTACTTTTCAAATATTGACTATCAGTTTATGTTTTAAAAATAAGGATTTAATAAAGATGCTAAAATACTAAGGCTTCTTCTATTGTCTTCCTGTCTTTACAGCTTTGTAATTTATGTTAAACATTTATAGTAGAAATATGAAGACAGCTTTATTCCAAATGCCACTGTTCTGAAATTGTAAGGCTCACGCTTCAACTGATGATGATACAAATCCTTTCTGTAGAAGAAACTCTGGCATGATAATGCAGTGAAGCAAATATTGTCCCTAATTTTCAGGTAGGAGTTTGGAAATTGAGGTTAAGGAAAGAAACTCTTTTAAAGTGGTGGTTGTGATATTAAGCTCATTTCAAAAGTATCTACCCAATTCTGCCACTGCTCTGTGATCAAGTTTAAATAAATCATCCAACTTACTTACTTTTAGCTATTCCTAGATACATATGACTAATTAGAAGATGATTAAGTATTTGCATGTTAAATAATTCAACACAGTTGCAGGATCACTTTAAAATTGTTTTGTTGGATCCTGATATTATGTATCTGGAACATCTAAGTTTTATAATAACTTGACTCACCCTGAAGGAAGATGAGACTTCCTCCACACTCCCAGTAGTTTAATTTTAAAAAGCAGAGGTTTTAATTCAGCATCATCCTCTGCAAATAAAAGGGTGACTGTGTAATGTGGAAGCCTTTCCTTTGGCAAAGACACACAAAAGCATCAGATGCAGCCTAAGATCTGAATGAAAGATGAGTGTATGGTGCTATTTTCCGTATTTGTTTGTAGTGTTGTGTAGCTTGGTTTTCACATGGTTTGGACAGTTTTAGGAATGTCCCTGAGTCTCCAAAATGAACTGTGAGGTGACAAAGCATCTGGAGTTGAGTTCAAAGTGGAAGCTACCAAAAGATAAGATGAGATGTATACAAACTAAAACAACTAATCAAAAACCCTAATGACTGATGCCAATAAGCTGAAAATTGCTAAGTAGTTCAGTTTTATTATTCAAAGGGGAAGAATATACCACTGCTGCTGAAGGAAGTGACATAATGGTGAAAACAACATATCCCAAGATCATAAATAAAAAACGTTCCATTGTTATTGCATATAATGAGTCTTTCATTGGGTAAAATGTTACAGAAAAAAAAATCATAAACGTTGTGGGGAAAATTATGGACAGAGCAAATAATCTCAGGGAAAGGATATCTGTACTAAAAGCATAAACAATGGTACCAAACAACAGTTTAAATTAATATTGGTATATGAAAATGTGGAGAAAGCTGTTTAACTCTGCCAAGACTGCACAGATGTAGGGAAAGTCTATGTTATAAGGGAATGCATATAAGAATAATTTTTTTTGCTGAAGGGAATATTTACACTGTATTAGAGATTATGCTGGTCATAAGAGTGTGATGAGACTATCTCATTTTTGTAGCAGATCAGAGGCACAGACTGGGCCAGAAGTCATTCTTTAAATAGTTTCTTTAAAAATTACAAACTTTGCTGAAGGCCGTCCTTACATCCAAGTTCACATGGATCAGTTAAGCTAGTAAAGTGCAGTGAATGAATAATACAATGCTGTGGCACTTTAATTATATGGAACTTTGTAAGCAGAAAGACATAGAATCCTCTAACTAGTGCTGATGTTGCATTATTTTTCTTTAATTCTCATGTTTGTGCTGAAAACAAGACTAAAACCTAGCTGAATAGTAAAGTAGCTATTCTTACTTCATATTCTATATTTTTCTTGTTTCTCTGAAGAACTGGAAATTTTTTTCAGAGGTACGTCTATAGGTTTATGCTAAAGAGTTCGAGGATGTTGCTTATAGTAGGATACTGATGCTCCTATTGTTCTGAATGCTAAACTGAAACATCTTTTGAGTCCTGTCAGAAAATTCAGTGCTAAAATAATACCTATCATCTGGATTGATCCTGGTGGATAAGAAGGATACATGAGGTGATCTCAAGGGTTCTTCTGAAATGGGTGGATATTGGAAGATTTACTGAAATGGAGGGACCACATTGCTATTATATTTCCATGGAAAACATCATGCCTGTTTGAACTTGGATGACTGGGGTTTTCTTTACTGTCCTGAAACAACGTAACTATTTTATTTTGAATAGTAGGCAAGTTATATTTTTCCTCTAAGGTAAGTTTTAGAGAAAAACCAGTATGAGAATATTTAGGAAATTTTTTGGCTAATAACTGTCAAATACTATTATTATAATATATGAGATAGCTTTAGGGTATAATTAAATAAGTAATACTACAGAGCAAATATAAGACGTAAACAGTGTAAAGAGCATTCTTTCCAATTGAACAGAACTATTGTTACGATAGCACAACTTTAACAGTATTCTAGCTATATTCCTTTCCCGAATAACTATAACTTTCATAATTTTTACTTCAGTTTATTAACAGTCATCTTCTCCAAGGCAGGATAAAGGAAAGAAAAAGGTCAGTGAGCGGAAATAGACAGTTATTTTTTTTACTTTGGTTGAAAGCATGTATGTGAACTTTTTGACATTAAACAATTTTTGGGGAAAAAAATCTTGATTTTTATCAACTTCACCTGGGAGGTTTGTGCCTACAATTATTTTATTTCCTTTTCAAACATGTACTATAGATTTTTCAAAAAAAAAAAACCAACAAAACAAAACCAGAAAAGGAGGAGTTTATTGTTAGCACGGGTACATTTGAGAGCTATGTGGTATTACTTGTACCAACTTGCAACTGAGAGGAAATGCTTTCAATGGTGCATTTTAATGGTGATTTCTTGTAAAAAAGATCTTTTTCTAAAGGTCTCTTGGATATCAAATGTATGTTTTTATCTTGCAGTAATGAATATTTTTAATTAATTTAAAAATGTTAAGCACATTCCGTCAGAAAGAGTTATGAAATCCATACTACTTAATGGAGTTACTCCAATTACCTTTTATGTTACACCCTATTTAAAGAGATAGACTTTGAACCATAGGTGGGTATTGCATGCCATGACTCAACAGTGTTAGTGACATATTTCAAAACAATAGTTGAGGATTTAACTACTGTGTCTAACCAAACACGCTTCCATAACTTGATGCCAGGGGAGGTTTTAAAGGCTTAATTCATCCTCTGATAGCTCCTAACAGTAACATTGTCAAAGAGCTACTGAGGCAGCCTTTGTATGCTTGTTACAAAACATACTACTCATTCTAGCAAAGTAGTGAATACCAACTTCAGGAAAGATCGTATATTTATGAAAGCTTGAACTCTCCATAAAAATTTCAGTACAGCATGTCACTGAGACTAAAATAATACTGTAACTTTCTGAGAGCATTTTCATCTCCCTATGCTCCACGGATAAACATCTGCAGAGGAGTTCCTTATTATTAAAAGAAAGGGCTATCATAGAGAAAGATACTGGCTTTGGAAATGACAGACGTGCATGGTTAGAAGACAAATGAGATCCGCTTTCATGGACTTTGAATGCATTTAGGAGATCACATAGTCTCTAAATGAAAATACTAAACATCTTTAGGCACTCCATTACATTTCCTTGATGATCCCAAAACCATGTCTGTGAATTTCAATAAAAGTTTTGCCAGAAATATTTATTTTCTTCGGAAGTATAACATTTCTCTAAAATTACCCTTAGAATAACATTTTCTTAGTCTACTTTGGGGAAAACTTAGCCATATCTTCTTTTTGTTAGTCCTGGAAGAAGTCTATTTTTTCTCAGAAATGTTGTTTTCTCCTGACTACGTCACTAGTTCACCATCAATAGCGGCTTTACAGAAACAAAATTCTGACCTGTGTATGTTGAAGTTTGATAATGAAAAGAAGATAAAGAGATGCTATCAGGATGGATGAACTATCATGATGATTTTTCTATGATTGTATGTATGTGTACCCAATTGCAAAAAAAATCCTAGATGTTTTGTACAATTTACAGTGCTACCAGATTGCAAATGTATGAATACAGAAATTATTGGTTTAATAGACATCTATGTGTTCAACAACTGCTGAAGTTACGTTACCTAGTTCATACATATTTCAACATTTTATAGGACACTTATATGGACTTTGTTTAACATATGCTTTATATGTTTCTCTTTTGTGTATCTATATTCAGTTAAGAAATTGTCTTGTAGAACTGAGATTAAAGTTTAGCCATGTTATTTAATATATAATTCATAAAGTATATACTCTAAAGTAAAAGTAATTGCAAAATTGTTGATCAGCTGGTCTCAGCTGGAATTGAAACCAGTTCCTATTCATGAAAGTATTTATGAAATTTTGCTAAAGTCACAACACAGTGACTGGAAATGGGAACTTCTCAGTACAGTGAAATAGTTGGACAAAGTTCTTGGTAACTTCTTGTAATAACAGTCTCAATTATTCATGAAATTAAAAAAACCTGAAGCTCCAGTCCATTTGAAAGAGAGACTACATGTATAAGCTGATGCTGAGATATCAGTAGGCTACTACAGTTGTGTAAGTAATTTGTATTTTTTTAACTTAATCATTCTCTCTTTAGATGTTGAGGATTAAATGATGCTAAAATGGATGTAGCATCCACACACTTTGACTATTAGCCATTTAATAAGTTTATGGCTATTAGGAAAAAAAGAGATAATACTTAATTACTTTTTCCCCATCCTCTTAGCAGTCTTCATGAAAATAAATTAGGTCTTTAAAGAGCGTGTTATCAGCAAACTCTGTGGCTTTCTGATTACAAGGAGGGTATATAAAGTTCTAATTAAAAAAGCCAAACAGTGGAAGTCATAACAGGTTAAAATGTTAAAGCTTTTTCTTAGCTTAAACTTTTCTAGCAAGTTGGCATTCTCCATCGCTCCTGCTTTAAATGCTCTATTTTCTTTAAATGATGTTTCTGTACAGAGGTAGCAACATTTAAGACTACCTAGGCACCTATTTTATGTACATATTTATTTTACTAGCTTGTTTTGCTGGCAGGTTTTACAAGTTACTGTTCATCAGCTGTTGTAAGAAAAATATGTTTTCTCCCCGAGGACAGTGAAGCATTGGAACAGATTGTCCAGAGGCTGTGTCACCTCCACACCCACAGGTCTCCAAGACCCAGCTGGATAATATCCTGAGCAACTTGGTCCTGCTCTGAGCAGGAGGCCTGACTAGAAACATCCTGAATTTCCTTCCAGCCCGAACCATCAAATATGTAGGCTGAAAACATGGCCTAAAGTCAGGCAACAACAGATTTGCACCACTGATTGTCTACTGCAGGCTTCCTGAAGACCTTGTTTGTCTGTCTGTGCTCTGCTGCTGGTTACTCCTAGATTTGCTCCTGGGTCCAGAGTGATAAGTGCCCCTGAAAGGAAGAAGGTGTTTTTAGTCTAGCAATAATATCTTTTATGTGAAAAAACTCTGCAAGTTATAAATTTTGGCAAGGTATACATATATGTCTTAATGAATATTTCAGAAGTTCTTTAAGGAAACATTGATTAACTTTTGAAACAAAAAAGTTTTACCATCATCATAAATACACTACCTTAATAAGACGAAAAAGATAATAAAATACATTTTAAAGGTAATTATTAAAACTAATTTGTTTTCTGACTGTTAGTGTGATTGTAAACAGTACTTGCCTGTCTTTAGGAAGGTCTGTGAGATTTGCCAAAGCAGTGCATAGTACTATTTCAGAAGAATCATTATTTTAAAAATAAAATATGCAGCAGATAAGGAGAGAGATGAAGAAAAGAGAAGGAATGACTGACTACCTGGTAGAACAGGTATTTCATGATGCCACTACTGCCTGAAAAATAATATTGTTGTACTATTTCATTTTTTTTAAAGCTGTTAGCTATCATTATTTTAACACCTTGCATTAGAATGCTGTGCAAGTAAATTAATCACTATAAATGAAACAAGGTTCAGAGCCTAAATAAAGCATTGTTAACAGAGTATAGGCTACTGATTTGCTGTATGTTGTTACTGCTCAGTTTATAATCAAATAGGTTTTTAGATTAGATATATTAAGACACCATTTGTATTTGTTAAATATCAATAAACTATTGAATAAATAGTGATGAGATAAATAAGGAGCAGCACTAAATCTAACATAATTTAATTAACTCCTAATTATAAACAAAAACATTTATAATAGATTCTTATTAAGAAAGTAAAGACTCATAAGTGTTTTTCAAACACTAGCACTTGACATAATTCATATATGAAGCTTATGCTTTTAAAAGATGCTTACTGCTAAATGTAACTGGATATTAGTGAACGTTTTATAAAATCACAGAAATCTTGATTTGGGGTATTTTACATCGAATCAAGTAAAAATGTACAGTGTCAACTGCCAGTTCAGTTGAGCTATATGGAAAACATTCACAACCTTATTTCACCAGCATTTGAAGTGTTACCGTCTTTAGTACATTTTAATCTTTTTCTCGCTTTTTCATTTAGAACAGAATTCTTTGTGTAATAGCAAAAGTGAAGAGAAGTCTGGACATTTCTAGCGAGAAGAAAGGCTAGTAATCAACTGTTCAAATTACTGTTCAAATATTCCCTGTGCACCAAACTGGAAAAGGATATTCAGTGATGATAAAAGGAAATACACAGACTTTGTGTTCATTTAAGTATACGAAGTAAAACAGCAGAAAAAAAATCAGACCTTTGTGCTGTTTTTATCATAACACTGTGCAAGAACAGCTGCAGTTCCTAAGTGAAATGTAGTCATCTTTCATGGTAACAAAATGAGTAATAGCAAGAATTAAGAAACATAAGTTTCATCCAGATTTGCCTCAAGACTGCTTTACTTTACCAACTGAAACGTGCAGCTTCTGATCAAAGCTTTTTCCATGGTTCAGTCATCTATAAGATCTTGCTGCCACTCCTATCCCCAGTGCAGTGTGGACCAAAGAATTACAGAATGGTTTGGGTTGGAAGGGACCTTTAAAGATCATCTAGTCGGTCCTCCTTGCCATGGACAGAGATGATTTTCACTAGATGAAAGTCCCATCCAACTTGACCTTGAACACTTCCAATGCTGAGGCATCTAAAACTACTTTAGGCAACCAGTTCCTTATGTCCAGTCCAAAGCTATCCTCTTTTGGTTTAAAACCATTGCCTCTTGTCCTATCTGTACAGACTGCACAGTTAGAAAGCCTCTCTCTGCTTTTCTTCTAAGCCCTCAAAGTACTGAAAGGCCACATTTAGGGTATCCCAGAACCTTCTCTTCTCCAGGTTGATCAACCCCAATTCTCGCAGCCTTTTCTCATAGGAGAGATATTCCAGCCCTCTGATCATTTTTGTGGATCTCCTCTGGACCCACTCTAAGAGTGTCTATGTCTTTCCTGTGCTGAGGTCTCCAGAGATGGAGCCTTCCACCATTAGAGGTGGGGTCTCACAAGAACCGAATAAGTAGGGAGAATCACCATCCTTGACTTGCTGGCCATGCTTGTTTTCTTGCAGCCCAGATATAGTTAGCTTTCTGGCTGTGAGTGCACATTGCCAGTTCATGTCCAGTTTTTAGCCAACCACTATGCCCAAGTCCTACTGCACATGGCTGCTCCAAATATGCCTGTCCCTCAATTTGCATTGATTGTGGGGTTTGCTCTGAGCCAGGCGCAGGACCTTTTACTTGTCCTTGTTAAACATTATCAGGTTTGCATGGGTCAGTCCTTCAAGTCTGTCAGGTCCCTCTGATGGCATCCAGTCCCTCAACTGAATCAGCTGCACCACTCAACTCAGTATCATCTGCAGACTTGCTGAGGGTGCAACCAAACCCATTATCTATGTCATTAACAAAGATATTAAATAGTATTTGTCCCAGAATTGACCTTTGAGGGATACTTCTCAGTTTTTGTTTCCACTTGGATATTGAGCTGCATCTTTGGATGCAGCCATTCAGATGATTCCTATTGACCTAAAAGTCCATCAAAACCATACCTCTCCAATTCAGAGGCAAGATTCTTGTGAAGGACCGTATCAAAGGCTATGCAAAAGTCCAGGAGGATGACATCCATAGATCTTCCCTTGTTCACGAATTCAGTCATCTCGTAGAAGGTCACGTAATAAGGTGACTTTGGCTGACTGCCATGACTTTTCAAATATAATAGAGAGAGCTTGGCAATAACATCATCAAATTCATTCAGGACACTGGGATGCATCTCATTGAGTCCTATAGATTTGTGCACGTTCAGGTTCCCCAAGTGATCTTGAACATGATCTTCTCTCACAATGGGAAGGATATTGCAGTACTTCACTATTTCAGGTTATGCTGCTATGAGTAGGATATTTCAATTATCTTTTTTTTTTATGTCTGGGTATAGTAATTGGTTATTATTAATATGTTTTTCCTGAGCAAATTTTAATTGAATTCAGTCTATAACTTTATATCCTTATTTCGTAATTTCACCTTCATTATTCTACATGTTTATGTGAGAATCTGCATTTTTTTAATTTTATACATACAATATTAAAGGCCATATCAATTAAGTCTGAATGATCTTAATCTTATATTTAGGACTGGAATAATATTTATTTTATTGTTGTTCACCTAGCCTTAAAACAGGAACACGATGTTAAATAAACAAGATAAAAATTCAAGAGATGCAATTATCCTCCAGGGGGGGGTTTAAATATTTAGGGAAAAAATATTTCAAATATAGTAGTTATTAATCTTCCTCTTTCCTCTTGATGGTACAGGTAGAAGGAGATAATTCTACTATTTAAATAACGAGTGTTTTGCCCAAATGTTTTTCCTGGGATCTGCAGCATGGTAGCATATAACTCTACTTCATATTTTGTGTAGGAGCCACACTTGATGTTCTTGTCACAAAATCTAAACATAATGAATGAAATGCAATTCACATATTCCTGGAGAATATTGCTTTTTTTAAAAAAAAAAATCAGCTGCAGAAAAATAAGGTTCTCTTTTTGAAAAATGATCGCTTCTTGTCATTTTTTTTTTATTAAATTGAACATGATCTGAATATTCATGACATTCATTTGACAAAGTAAACTGGAAAAACGTGTTGCTTTAAGCTGTGATCTTTATTAATTTCTCAAGGCAATTGGAATTGATATATGTAGAATTAGACCTGTATACTGTCATAATGAAAAAATTGTGTCTGTCTTTTTTAAGCATAACTGAACAGTGGTAAAATAAATTAAAGACTTAACCACTCTGATATATGCAGCTATGCCTTGTATCTCAAAAACCTTAGAAATCTCAAATTAATTTATTAGGCATTTGACAGAATCCTTTCTGGGAGCAAAAGCTCTTTCACAGCATCTAGTATTAGACTCCTTTGACTATGGTGATTTGCTGTTAAATGGAATTAGATTACCAATAATGCTGATAATTTATTTTCTTGTAGGAATAAAGTGACTTTTGCAGGTCCCTGTTTCTCTGTCTGTGGTATTCTGTTAGCTGCTGCTGTATATCAGACTGACTTAGTAAAACATTTTTATTTTCACAAATTTGATGATAGAAAGACTTCTGCAGTTGTATGGTAAATGAAGTTAAAGGGTGTCATGTTATTAACAGATGTCTTGCAAAGTACACATTGCTTGGAAAATTATCAAAAGTAGATATGTGGTTGTAGAAATTTTTTTCTATATTTTTTACTGTAAATTGCAAAAATTGCAAATTGTAAATCTTATAAAATATTTTGTTATATTTTGAGTTAATTACTAATAGGTTCAGATGTGTGTGCATGGCAGATCCTGGATTTACTTTCCTTTCTAGAGCTTGAAAAACTTTTGCAGTCACCCTGCACGTGAAGACCCTGCTGACGACCAGCTGAGATGACCAGCACTTTGAAACAAAAGCTGCTTACTAGTCTACTCTTCAAAGCTAGTTAAATATTTAATAATAATGATAATAAAGTCAGAGTACCACTATGACTTCTTCAGATAGTTAAAGAATAGCTGAGAACTTGGTCCAAGTCTCTTTCCTGACATGAATAACTGTGAAACTGTTTTCTTAGTGACTCTTCTATACCCTGAGCTATGACTGAAAGCTGCTGACACTAATGGTGGGGTTTTTTGCATGCTGCTTTTTTATTTTGTGTTGGGCTTTTTTGGTTGTTTTGTTTGATTTGTTTGTGGGTTTTTTTATGAGGTTGCTTGTTGGTTTCTTTTTTAATGTCTTAAAAATATCTAAAATGGGGTAGAATTTTTACATGGAAAGAAAACCCTGTTTTTGCAAGCACAGCAAGAAATCATTCTTTCAATGTACCTTTTCTTTCCTTATTTTCAATATAATGTTTCTATGTCATATGTTTCTAGTGTTCTTATTCTACTATATTTTTTCATTTTCATCAAGAAGTCTTTTGCATAAACTAGAAATTATGGGCTTTTTATAGGACAAAAAATAATAAAATGTAACTAGAACTGAATTACAATGTACCTTCTGGGGAAAACATCTAGTCAGGAGAGGAAAGCACTTAGAGGAAAGCACTTAGGAAAGCATCTAGTCAGTTAGAGGAAGACCTACTTGCCGAAAGAGCCCTGATCTCCATCAGAAAGAGGAGGTTGTCCTCAAACTCTGTACTACTTTCCTCCAGATCATATAGTGGCCATCACATATACCTGTGTCTCAGAATAACATTAAATTTAGTGATGGTTATTTGGAAAAATCTGCTGATCATATGCCTTGTGGTACTTCTTGCAGGATATAATATAGCTTAAAGTATTGGGAGTATGGATGAGTATGACAATATATTTTCTTTTTATGTGCTTTAAGATCTCTATAAATAGGTTTATGGAACCGCTTTATAAAAACATGGTTATAAATTTCATCAACAAATCTATATTTTCTCTGTAATAGTTATTAAATTTTTTGTTATAATTTTGTGTGTGAAGAGCTCTGTCGTACAAGGCAAAACTGCCAAGTTTGATCTAGAAAATTTAGCTGTTGGTTGCAAAAAAAAGTGACAAAACAAAAGCACTAGACATTTTGTCAGACTTTCAAGTTGAAGATGTGCGAACCATGCAACCAATTGACCTTGACTTGCTTTTGAATAAGGGTAACTGTCACCAGAGTAAATATCCCACATGCTATGCAGCTTGACATGTAGACTCAGGACTGGACTCTAGGTTGTTTGTGCTCAAAAAGGAGATTTCCATATTAACAAATCATGTTTTATGCCCTGTAAAGGAAACTTACTAAGATCAAGAGAGAAACATTATTTTTAAGGATGAAAATGTGTATTTTGAATTGGTTTCAATGTTTAAGTTTTAACCTCTGTCCTTTGTAAGCACAGCAACCAGCCCGCCAACTACTTTTCCTGTCCTTACAAGAAATACTCTCCATGGGTGCATCTTTCTTGACATATGCTATTCAAATCACAGCACTTGACTCTGTATACCAGATGATTTTTCCTTGCTTGAGGGTGACTTGTGTACAATTTAATATTATGAAGAGATACTTCTCCTAATAGGAAATGAGTGAGCTAGGGAGCCAGAAGCAGTACAGCTTTATATTCATGGCACCGCATATGTACTAATTAGCTATCCTGAAGCACGGGACTTATTAGGTCAACCATAAAGCTACACTAAACCAACTGCACTATTTGCAGGATATAAGGCATTGTTCCTGCACTGTGTTGTGTAGCTTCACTGTTGTCCTTCTTATTTGTTTTGGTTTTGAGGGTGCCTTCTACCACAAGAAGAAAGTTGGGTTGGATTTTTTTTTCCATACTCTAATATTTTTTAGATTTCAATTTAAGAGCTGACATAGTAACAGCTCCAGGCTGAAATTTAGTGAGACTAGAGATTTAAAAAGTTTGAAATCCTGAAAAGCTAATTTTGAAAATATAAGGCTCACTTCTTGTTCTTCACTAAAACACAAAATAAACGAAATCTAGACAAAGTATTGTTTTTGCATTTATTCTATCATCCATTTGGTTTTCCTTACATTACTTAAAAATTTAACTGATGCTCTTCCCCCATTTTTAAACATTAGCTCCTTAGATCCCACAAAATTTTTAATTTTAATTCTATGTTGAAAAAGTAGTTTACACCCACCTTGAAATAGAATTAGCTATATTTAGAGTTTTTTATCTTTGAGAAGTACTAGGAATAAGTCATAAATCTTCCTAAATTTTTCAAGTGGGTTCAGAAAGGGCTTTTTGGAATATTTTATAGGAGAGAAGGGGACGCCAGTAGTGACAAAACAGAGGATGCCTGTAAAATTGCTCATAATTTAAATCTCAGGAACTCCTTTGGAGGAAGGTTCTTTATTTGAATGATTTGACCCGGTAGAGAGATTAGATTAGGGGGTCCTCCTGTGAACATACTCAGTCTTTCTATCTTCAGTGGGGTAAAGTTACTTTCAATTGACCTATGTTAACCTGTCAGAAGGATGCAACTTGAGTTAATGGAGAAGTGAAGGCACACTCTCAGAGTACAAGCTCCTTGGTTAAATGGATTAATCTATAAGAAATGGCGGCTGACATATGAATATTGGAAAATAAGTGCCTCTATTAATGAGAATAGTAGTGTGAGAGTAGATTATATGTTTGGATTGAGGGCACTGTTATCACTAAATCAAAATTTTTGTTCATCTGAAATATCTTCAGCTGCAAGTTATTTGGACAAATAAAGTTGTGGAGCTAGGCTGATTGATAGCAGTTCAATTTGCTTGCAAAGTTGATGAGAATGCAGAATAACAAAGTGAATTCTACTATAGTAAGACAAAAAATAGGGATTAGGTACTCTTGCATGTAGTATTTTATTCTTGCATCCAAGTTTATTAAGGTGCTAAGTGACTTGAAATTTCTAGGTTACTGGTAACCTAGAAGTGAAAAGTTGATTCAGTTTGAAATAGATATTAAATTAAAAATAAGTATAAATCTTTTTCTTCCAGAAGGAAAATAAGGGAAACATTGTCGAGGTAAGTGTGATTGCGTAGTTCAAGATGTTGTTTAGTAAACTTCTCCCAGAGAAGATTTTGTAGCTTTTAGAAATATCCATCTCAGTTAAAGAAGTGAAATTTAGAAAGTTGCTGAAGAACTGATCAATGAAGAATACTACCTATTTCTATGATTTAGTGACAAAACACTTGTAGTAAGAATATCAAAAGTAAAACCAATAGAGATAAGGCACAAAAGAAAAATTATTATTGTGACAAAAAAAGCCTTTAAGTACAAATCATACAATTACTGTACTTTGTAAAAATAAATTGTCTCAATTTTCAATACTGTGATGGGAAATGGGTCAATATTGATATTTATAATGCACAGTTGTTTATGAAAGTTATCAGAACCATGAAAAATATATTCCTTCAAAATCTTCACCAAAAATCACTATTACTTATGTTTTCTTTTAGATATTTGCTTAGGGCTGAGAATGAGACCTTCTTTTGCCCCAGATTGTGTTGTTTACATAAACCTTATATAGTCGTTTCTATTGTTCATCAGGAAGTCTATACAGAATTCTCTTTCTATTATTATCTTATTTCAAACCAGATTGCTTTCCCTGTTCATTCCTCTGCCATAGTAATATTTCCAAAATCTTTAGTTACACAGAAGGTTTTTTCAGAATAAACGTATTCTGCTAAAATTAGGGAAAGTGTCACTGGATTGTGGGGTTTGAAGTTTTTTATACTGCTTCGACAGTTTTCCTATCTGACCAGTTCAAAAAAAGTCTGAAATGTTACTGAGCTTCTGGATACAATGTATTGGCATCTCTTGAAAAATGAATAGCATTTAAGGGAAGTACATGATTGTTTTTCTGTTTTTTTCTTCCCGACTTCTAAGTGACAGAACAATTCATAGCAGCTACAATTACAAAATGCTAATAATTCATCAAACAGCTTAAGTATCAACTGGAATTAAAATTTAAGTCAAAGTTATAAAACCAGGACATATTAATTGAACAGAAATTACCCTTAAGAAAAAAAAAACAACCAGCGTAGCCAAACAACCCAAACCTAGAAGCTTCTAACCAAACAACAAACAAACTTTAAAGAAGTCCTCAAATTTTGTGATAACTAACCAGCCTACAGTTCTGACACGAGCTGCTATATTTGTTTTCTTACACATACAGGTCCCTGTATTTATATGTATACATAAGTGTGTACATATTTATAGATATATATGGGTCATTATACACACATATGCACATATCCATACATGTATATGTGTATGTATGCACTTTATTTTAAGAAAATATGTTCCTGAACTGATGCAAAGAGTTACTTCTACTTTAACTGTTTTGTATTGATGTGGTCCTGCTATGATAGCATTTCAGTGGCTATGATGAAAAATGCTGTCATAACAATGTTCTGTCGTTTTTAATATTTAGAAGGAGAATCATCTTTTACAATATTTGTCCTGACTGAACAAAATATATCCCCTAAATTTTATGATGCTGAATTTTTCAGCTTTATATCATAAGAAAATTACTATTATGGCTCTTTATCTCATGAAACACATTTTGACAAGGCTCTGGGGAAACTTTAGAGCAACCTTCTACTACTAAAAGTGGACCTACAGAAAACCCGGTGAGGTGCTTTTTATCAGGGATTTCAGTCATAGTATGAGGGGCAATTCTTTTAAGCTGAAAGCAGGGAGTTTCGGGTTAGATACTAGGAAGAAGTTTTTCACTTTGAGGATGGCGAGGCACTGGAATAAGTTGTCCAGCCAAGTTGTGGATCCTCTATCCCTGCAGGTGTTCAAGGCCAAGCTGGATCAGTCTTTGAACAATTTGATCCAGTGGAAGTTGTCCCTGCTCATGACAGGGGATTGAAACTGGATGATATTTAGTGTCCCTCCCTAACTAAACCATTTGATGATTTTATGATTATCCTTCTCCAAATACTGAAAGAACACACTTAGGTTGTCCTTAGCAATTTAATTTGCATTATTTGATTATGACTGAGGAATTTTAGTATGTTGACATGAAGAAAACAAAACCTGAATAAGCCATTTACAGTTTGGAAACACATCTTTTTCACTATTTATAGGTAGAACATTTTTGTCAGCAACTGAGAAGCCTCCATGTTGTGAAAAGCTTCCTTGATGTGTAAGGGAACTGAATTCATCTAGGTCATAAAAAAGCTGGACTCTATTAACCTTACGTTTCCCCTGAAACCGTTAGCTAAGCTAGCAATTACAGAATTACAGTCCTTTGCTGACTGTCATTCTTGAACTTTTTTTTCACTACTCACATTCTTATACTTTGGTTGGGTTTGCTTCTTCAGTTGACTCCAAAATGTTATAAGTTTGCAAGGGTTATTTCCAGCCTTCACTGAAACTGATTTTTCTCCTGTAGAAATCATGTACTGCTTTGATTAGCAGACTGGTTCCTTATAACTGTGATGAGTGAACAGACAAAGAAACCATCAGAACTAATTATCTCTAATTATTAATAAGTTTTTCTCCTCTGTTTTGTTTTCGCTAGTTGCCTCTCCCCATATTTGCAAATAATAGGTGACCAACTTAACAGAATAGTGCATCTATTAAGTGTTAATGTTACATTCTTGAGATTATTCAGTCTTTTTTCTAGGAGACAACAGTATATGTGTTTGAATCATTTAATTGTGGTGCTTTAGAAAAAGCTATTCATGGGAAAAAATCTGTAACTCATTAAATATATCCTTATTTAATTTATATTTTTAATTAAAAGCTTATAATTAAATCTACAGGTTTGTACATTCAGAAAACTTATGCTGACTTAAATTTATGGAATTTAAGATGAATATATTCTTTATAGTAGTATATTTATATATTATGTGGCAGTAGTATATTTACATACTATGTTAATTGATGAATGTTTCATAAAACAATTTAAATTAGAAGTCTACCCTGGTATACCATTAAAACTAAAATTTGGCTATGCTGCTTTAGGAGTGTTATTGATATGTTGTACTCAGTTTCTTGAATTTGAAAAAAAGAAATGCATTAAATAAGTCAAGACTTCACTGTTAAGATTTTAATTCAATTACAAGCTAATTAAATAATTTTTGTTATTCCAGTTAAATGATGTTAATTCTCAAGATTATCTATAATTAAGTATATTACACCCATGTTTACTTTCATCTGCCTCTTCCAGTTTTTCTGTGTTGACTTGTCCATAGCTCCTCTAACGTGACATCATCAGGAATGAAATTTTGGAGTTAGTGGTGTGTTGTCATCATCATGAGGTTGCTGCCAGAAGAGCTTGGTGTGAATGATCTTAAACTGATCACGATAGAGTAGGCTTTATGTAATTTTTGCTTGTTTGCTGCCACAGACTATATCTGGCCCTTTCTTCACTCATTTGCAGTTCCAATTTTATCCAAATTTACAATACTTGGTGTTTTTTATGTATACTCATTACTTGTTTCCCCTAAAACTTGTTTCACCAAGATTCTACCATTGCAATTCTTTGAGCTATATTTGACTAGACCATCTTGAGTTCAGTCACACATCACACACAGGTTAAACAGGTGATCAGACCCATCAGCATACATTCAAGAAGGGCAGGTCCTGCCACACTAACCTGATCTCCTTCTGTTATAAGGTGACCCACTTAGGACATGCGGGAATGTTGCCCACTGGATGTTCTCTTACTAAACTTTAGTAAAATCTTTAACACTGTTTCACAAAGCATTCTCCTGGAAAAACAGGCTGCTCATGGTGTGGGTTGGCCTACTCTTTGCTGGATAAAAAACTGCCTGGATGGCTGGACCCAAAGACTTGTGGTGAATGGAGTCAAATCTAGTTGGCAGCTGATCACAAGTGGTGTTTCTCAGGGCTGGTTCTGTCTACTGCCTTTATCAATGATCTGACCAAGGTCATCCGGTGCTCCCTCAGTAAGTTTGCAGACAACACCAAGTTGTGTGGGAGTCTTAATCTGCTTGAGGAAAGGAAGTCTCTGGACAGGTTGGGTCAGAGGGGCTGAGGCCAACAAGGTGGTGGTGAGGTTCGTCAAGGCTCTGTGCTGGCTCCTACACTCAGTGCACTCCTCCACCACTCAATGCTAGGGGAAGCATAGCTGAAAAGCTGCTTGGTGGAAAAGAACTTAGGGGTGATGGTCAATATCCAGATGAATATGAGCTAGCAGTGTGTAAAGAAGGTAAAGAAGAAGGTCAATAACATCCTGGCTTGTATCAGAAATAGTGTGACCAGCAGCACTAGGGGTGTGATTTTCCCAATCTACTTGGCACTGATGTCACATCTCAAACACTGTGTTCAATTTTGAGTCTCTCACTACAAGAAAGACCTTGAAGGGCTGGAGCATGTGTCAAGAAATTCAGTGAAGCTGGTGAACAAACTAAAAAAGTAGATTTAATGTAATAATAAAACTTTTACAGTCATATAGGACCTTAACCTAAGGTTCCTAACACACTAGTATGTTGCAAGCTTTATGACTATAGTTTCTATGCAGAAATGAGGAAACAGAAGAGGAAATTTGTGTAGCTTTCTCAAAGAAATGAGTCTTAGTGACATGGTACGGCATCTGATGTCAGTTTCTGTTAATATTTTATTTAGCAGTAACATGAGGTTATAAGAATTTTAAGCATCCTTAAGTTGATTATAAGCCACTACAAGAAAAATTGGATGCATAACATTTCTTGATTTTTACTTTCTTATCAGAATAACAGATCGATTTATGTGTCTGTATAAGTAAATCTCTGTACTGTTCCATGTTATTGATAAGTTGTTATAAAATTTGTTTAAATCTTGATTCTTTCAGTAATTCTGCAGCTGCTTTTGTTTGAAATGCCATGTGAAACCAGCAAAGTATATATTTATCTATGAACTCAAGTTTCGCCTAATTATCTACCAGTCCATTTTGAATAATAAAAAGGAATGTACTTCTGTACTTGAAAAGGATTGATTTATTCTTTCAATTAAAATTAATTATTTCAAACCATCTATAATTCTGAAGGCTCTATGTGCAAGCTTGTACAAACACAAGCTTGCATCTGTTTATCTAGTACAATTAAACAGATCTTTACATACTGCATCTTGACAGTTTAAATTATTTCTTTTTTCAACTACAAGAACAATCTATTCTTTTAACTATAATAATACTGAGGTTTACAGTGTGCAGAGTTTTCTTGCATAAATTGTGATAACAAAAAGAACAGTTCAGTGAAAATGTACTAACATAGTGATTTTTTACTAAAAATAAGTAATATCCCTGCAAATGTCTGTTTTCAACAGAGCTTTAATATAAAGCATCTGTAAAGTTATTTAAAATATTAGTGATTTAGCATACATTACAAAATCTAACTTCTAGCTTCTCTAAGTCTTTTATATTCCCCGAGTTTAGGTATGGGTTTATTTTTGGCTTTTTGTTGTTTCTACAGAAAACCTACCATGACACAAATATAGTTTTCGTTATAGTAAGTAACTGTCAAATGCAAATAATGTCATGTTCTATTTTGCTATATGTAATACAGAAGTAACTGATTCATCACACTATAGATTTTATTTCTAGCTTTCCAGGAGATTTCCAATGTTTCCTAGTAATCCAGTGTAACTGGGGAAGGACCTAATGACAACAGCTGTGGCCTTTTTCGTTGATGGGGAGTAGAGGAAGAGGGGTGTGGCTTTTTAAACACTATTATTCTGCTGTTTGGGATTTTAATCATCTTTAAAAAGATTGGAGAAAAAGATATAAATGGCTTGCAACACATCGAAACACTTCATTAAAAACTTTGAATTGTTTTTAATATCTTTCAAGAAAGACCAAAATGAAAGAGGCAAAAAAATAACATTTTTCTTATTTCTCATTACACTAAATGGATTTATAGGATTCTAATTACTTCTCAAGGACATTCGTTTTAAAGGACACTTAATATCTTTGTATGTGTAACTTATATATCTAAAATATCTCCTGTTATTCTCTGTGAAGTGCTTGTCCTTTTTTGTCCTGGTCTTGACCCACATCTATTTACTTGATTTTGATTCCTCAGAGGATGGCTGTTCTCTGTGTTGTCTGATCTCCTATGCTACAGGTACCAAATAAAAGAAAACTTCAGAGTTTCTAATTTTCAGTGTTTTACCTGTCAGAATTTTAATACAAATAAATAGCTAAACAGAAGCCTACTTCATTATAATGCCTATTACAATAAATAGTGCAAGCTGTATGTATTGGCATGCATATTGTGTTAGCCTTTATAGTTGAATAATATTATTCAACTGAGATAACAGTAGTTTAATAACAATCTGACATAGATCATGACAAATTACTCTGGTCTATAATGCATTTTAAGTTTAAATTTGAATTTGTGACACTAGTTAGTGAAAGAATTTGTAGGGAAGTATAAAACAATAAAGCTATTTTTGTGACCAAAAAAAAAGACAACACAATAGTTATCTGTATCATAGTAACTATTGAAACCTACATCAATGTACTGTTGCGGTGGTGATGTTCTACTGTCACCATTATACCAAGTTAGGCTGTAGAAGTTGTTTACATAAATTGTTTTCATAGTTCTCTTCATACATTAGTTTTCTGCTAAACAAATATTGCCTGGTGACTTGTGCATTGTCTGTCTTCAGCCTAATAAAGCAGAAAGATTGTTTTTATCAGATTAGTGTTTTCCAGTAGGTAAGCAGCTACTAAAATTTCCTGTGCCTTGACAAGGGAATGCAATATCACATGGTACATATCAGAAAGGCTAAAGGAGTTTTGAATGGAAGAGTAAAAAAAAAATTTTTAAACAGACACGTCTCTGCAGCATAAATATTACACTTAATGGATTTTTTTTAAAACTGTAGGATGATGTCTTTCCTTTACATTGAAGTAGATTTTTAGATTAGGTAAACCATCCATGTATCAATGATTAAATAGAAATCCAGTTTTCTCTAGACTTACAGTCATAAACCTAAATTGCGTGAGATTTTTCTATGCATAATGAATTCTTGAGGGGAACTCTGTTTCCATGTGACTCTCTTCTTCTCCAAAGCAGACTGGATTGACAAATCTACTTATCTCCATTCATTTTTATTACTTTATTAACATCTTTGTTAATAATGGGTAGAAGACAATGTATGGATAAGACTGTGCAAGCACATTTGGAAGTAATATTATCATCAGCTGAATATTTTGGGTGGTGCCAAAATGAACTAGAAAGTTTTGGGTTTTCCTACATGTTTCTTTAACATTTTTGCAACAGCTTTTATGAACTACATTTATCGGTCATTTACCAGCAGTGACCTTTTTCGATTAACAACACTGAGATTATAATACATGATATTTATATTAAGAACCTACATTTATACTTTTTCATATCTCTAATTAAAGACCAGGTAAAAACTAGCAAAATCTGATGAATATTTTATGGAAGATGAGTAGAGAATATGAACAAAAATAGGGGCCATCCTGTTGTTTTTTGAAACAGACAAAAATCTTGACCTGTAAAAAACTGTTGTTGCATCTATACTTGTTGTATGTTGCATGTATACCTGTTGGCTTGGTTCACAAAATAGGGTTTAGTATTCTATCAGGAATACTGTAGTACATAACATATCTCTATCAGCAAGATGACAACATTACAGAGAGAAATGCAGCAGGATCTATTCATGTATCTAGCATGACAGAGCATTTTAACAGACAGAGACCCTAATTCAATAGCTGGGCAAACCGGTTTAAGAATTGTTCAACCCATTTCCCTGCTATGCCGTCTGAAAAGATATTGCTACCTCTGTGTGTCCTTGTGCTTCAAAAAGAAGGATCAGAAAGTAAACCAAAGAATACCGTATCTGACACTCTGATTGTCTTCTTCCCTCTAGATTTCTTAGAGTGAAATCAAGAGAAAGAACACCAGAAATTGTTCTACAGTGTTTTTTTGAAGATCTGAGGGACTGAGATGGTCTTTGTGCTTTTTTTCTAGTCATAATGTTTTATCTGAATCATCTCAGGATACATTTCTTCCATCAGTACGGGAAATCTTAATCACAGTAGAATAAGAAAAAACACAATAAAGTGGAGTTGCATGTAAATAATCCCAAAATTTCCACAGAAATGAGGTGTGTGCTTCCTCTACTAAGTTTCAAAGCTCTGATTGAATGTTGTAGACACATCTGTTAAAAAGGCAAAAGAATAACTGTGATATCCGTCATGATCTAAAATTTTTCTTTAGAAATATTATCTAATATTTATTTAAACAAATACTGTACTGATGGAAAGTCTGTAAACTCTTGGTAAGATACAGCTCCATTAAAGACTTCTGGCTTTCTTCTAGTTCAACACTAAATAGATTTATTTAAAAAAAGCTGTCATTGTTAACTTGGTGATTATGATTGTGTCGGCACAAACTCCAAGGCATAGAGTGTGACTGACCGATAAACCCTTACAATGGAAGAAGGCTCGGGAAGATGGGAAAGTACAACATGCCTGTGAAACTCAGGATAGAGTGTGACTGAGTACAGCTGTTAAAACAAACTGACTTTATCTCAACACAAAGGAGACCAAAAAATACTTAGATAAGCATAGAAGGAGTGAACACATGGGCCAGCCAAATGTAGAATATAAAACTAGGCCTGTAGAAAAAGAACATCCTGTACTTCACATACCTTCAGATAAGTACATCCGATAATTAGATGTTACACCTTATTCATGTGGAATATCTAAGAGAACCTGGCCAGAGAGTACTCGACTAGGGTAGATCATAGAATCATAGAATAGTTTGGGTTAGCAAGGACTTCAAATACAACTCAGTTCCAAACCCCCTGTCATAGACAGGGTCACCTCCCAGACCAGGTTGCCCAAGACCCCATCCATCCTGGTAATGAACATTTCCGGGGAGAGAGCATCCACAGCTTCCCTGGGCAACCTGTGCCAGTGTCGCATCACCCTCACTGTAATTTATTTGTAAAGTTTTTCCATTTAAAACCATTCCCTCTTGTCTTATCACTACTTGCCCTTGTAAAAAGTCCCTCTCTAGCCTTTTGGTAGACCCCCTTCAGGTAGTGAGAGGATGCTGTATGGTCTCTCTGGAGCCTTCTCTTCTCTGCACTGAACAACTCAAATCTCTCTCGTTGTTCTCATAGTAGAGATTCTCCAGCCCTCTGATCATCTTCATGGCCCTCCTCTGGACCCATTCCAACAGTTCCATATCCTTCTCATGCTGAGGATTCTAGAACTGGACGCAATACTCCAGGTGGGAGTCTCACAAGAGTTGAGAGTTGCCTCCCTTGACCTACTGGCAACACTTCTTTTGATGCAGCCCAGGATATGGCTGGCCTTCTGTGCTCTGAGCGCACAGCGCCGACTCAAGTCGAGCTTCTCATCAATCAGCTCCCCAAGTCCTTCTCCGCAGGATGTCTCTCATTTATGTCATTCCCCCATCCAGTGTTGAAACCAAGGATTGCCCCAATCCAGGTGTAGGACCTTGCACTTGGCCTTGTTGAACCTCATGAGGTTCACGTAGACCCACTTCTCCAGCTTGTCCAGATCCCTCTGGATAACTTCTTGACCTTCTGTATGACCACTTCCCCGCTAGGCTTGGTTATCATCTGCAAACTCGCTAAGTGTGTACTCAATCTGGCTGTCTATTGTAATGCAGTCATGCCTTTATTTAGTTAAATATTGGGCTTGTTATTTGTTAGAATAAAAATAACCATCTTCAAAGCAAGAAATAAATGCCTTATACAACAAAACAAGCACCTAATTAGGTAGAAAGCAGGATTTATGATCTTTAACTTCTCTTACTTAGAGCTTTTTAATAAAATTCGGTTTGGCTTCTTTTGTGCAGTTAGCCAGTAATGTTGTTAATATATTTTCCCTCCTCATTTTTAAGTGTGGTAGTACTGATACTACTGATACCCTGCGGCCTTCTAGCAGTTAGTTATTGTGTTTTCTACTACAGTTTCATTCTTAAAGGATATTCATACGTTCATTCAGATGTTTTTCTGGAGAAAAATAATACTGTTTAGGAAAAAATAAGTTCTTCACACTACACAATGAGCTGTTTGAATTAGGACCATAGAATACCAAGTTGGAAGGGACCTCTAGGATCATCTAGTTCAGTCTTTACAGGTGGAATATAGTATAAGTGAAATGGTCCAGAACCCTATCAAGCTGAAGCTTAAAAGTGTCCAGTGTAGAGGAATCTACCACTTTCCTGGGGAGATGATTCCAATGTTTAACTGTTCTCATGGTGAAAAATTTTCTTCTGGAATTCAACCAGATGCACTCCAGGAGATTTTTCTTGATGTTATCATATCTGAAGAACCCTTTCTTAAAGTTTTTGGCATCTCTGGTCAATTTCAGTTCAGGCTGAACTTTTCCTTTCCTAACTGCATCTCTGCATACCCTGCTAATGTCGTTGTAATTTTCAAGGGGTAATGTTCCAATTTTCCACCTCTGCTACGTTTACTTTTTGGTTCTGAGCAGATCCAGAAGCCCATAGTTAGGCCAAGGCAGTCTCTTGCTTCATCCATGTCCCTTGCCTTAAGAGGGAATAAATTGTTTTTTGCTTATAAAGGAGACTCTTCTTGAAAAACTCCCAGCACTTACTAGCTCTTTATCCCCCATAGAACCTTCCTACAGAAGCTCTTCGAACCAAGCCCTGAACAAGCTGGTTTGCTATTCTAAAATCCAAACCCCTGATCTCGGAACTCACCTTCTGTGTGCTCAGCAGTATTTCAAACTCAACAATATTTTGACCACTGCAGAGAAGGCTATCATTAACAGAGATACTTCAAAGCGGGTTTTCTTGGTTCTGGTTTCAAGATTAAGTAGAAATCAATAGTATTTGCCACAAAGTAGTTCTGTTCAGTTTTTATTTTTGGTTTATTTTTAGTAGATTATTTTGATCTGTTTATTATTCTAAAAGATCAGGAGAAATGAACACTTCAAAATACTGGCTGAAAGTGCAATGTTAATTTGTTAATTGACACTATGAGACAATCAAAGTATTTATTATTTCAATAAACCATTTTTTCATATTTTTTTGGTTTAATGACTCTAAAAATAGTTGCTCTTCCTGTCATTTTACTATTTGAAGTTAAAGAAAATACCTAAAAAGAGAGCATTACACATTTATATCAAACATCGAATTCCCCATTTCTTTGGCAAATATTTGTCTGTCTTTCCACTTCAGAGTATATAGGGGAAAGAGGGCAGTAGGACATTCATCTTATGAATGAAAGTCTAGGGGATCTACTAATGACACCAACGCAAGACAATCTGTGGTTATCTTGCTTCTGAACTGAAAAGCAGTTTCCCTGAATGGTAAATATAAATGTGTAGTCTTGATTTCTGCGTGAAAAAAATTATCACTTTGTAAAAAATGTATGGTTCCACTCATGAATTTCATCTCATTTCTGATAGTACAAAACATTTGTGGAATATTGAAGTGAAACAGTTTTTGTTTAAATTTTTTGCTGTTCTTGATTGTATGTTTGTTTTCCCCTCTTCTAAAATCCTTCCTATATTTCGTACAACTCATAAGCTGGCAATGAACTGCAAGCTTCAAAAGAAAATTAATATGGTTGGCAGGTATATTGTCTGTTAAGACAGAGATAACGAAAGCCTTTGTGGGCACAACAATGGTTTCACATTCAGGATCACTTTAAAATCATCTAAACACCTGACCAAGAAAACATGTATTGTTCATGACAGGGACTAATATTTGTTTCTGGTTTTGGTGGTTGACACTTAAAACTGTCTCAAAATTCAGATATTGGTTTAGTTTTCAGACACTGTGTGGAAGATTAACACTGCACTGGTGTTTTGCAAGCTCTTGTTTTTATAAAAATTCTTGGCTCATCAGAAAACAAATAGAAACTTTAGCATTTGGAATACTCCAGTTCTCATGATAAATATTCAAAATCTATTGACTGTGAAGGTATAAATATAAGAATTGAATTTAGGGAAAATACTGACTGGACTCCAAAATGAGTGCAGATGCAGATAGCAAAAATTGTATTTTTATACAAAGATATGCACACATTACTCATATACACTTTCCGCCATAATGTTTTTACCTGAACAAGCCTCAGTAATCTTGAAAGACCAGTATGTAGACAATGAGGATATTTCAGGTTCTACGCTATTGATTTTTTGACTATAATATTTTTCTCTTCTCGATTTAGAGGATAGAAGTTGCGGAGGGAAAGAAAGATCAAATTATGTTGAGTTGATCTCGTCTGCCCCATATGTGAAAATTGAATTTTATTCTCCATGTGTAAATGTAATTTTGTTAAATGTGATTTATTCTCATACATACGAACAAATCCTTTTTAATTTGTTGATATGTTTTTAAAATATCACCATGCAAAAATACTGAAAAATCTTCATGTCTTTCTGCAAACAGTTCTGGATCTGGGCTGTAAGACAGCTGATTGACTACTGCTCTTCCTATCATTTTTGGGTTGCTGGATAGCACGTAGCAAAACCCCTGCCACATGATGTCTCAGTTGTTCATCTCTCTGTAAAAATTAAATAGAGCAGGAGAGAATTTCAATGGTGCTACTTTTTTTCTGTAAAGTTCTTGAAGAGTTTCAAATTCAAATTCCATACAAAGGATGTTTATTACATTGTAAGACTTGAATGTATTTTCATTCTTGTTTTATAACAAAGCTGAGCTGTAAGTTCTTTTTCAAGATAAGCTATCATGGTTAACAATCATTCCTTTTTACAAAATTTCTTCTTTAGTTAGGCTCATGCAACGATTTGGTCGTTAGGACCTTGTGCTACTTTTGTATTTTCATTTCCTAATAGGTGATATGTAGCAGGGTTCACAACTGAAACATTTTTTTTTATCATGCACGATATGGAAAAACAACCTGCAGCAAATTCACTTTTAGATGTGTTTATTCTACAATGACTCTGGGAGAGGAAAGCAGTAAATTTCTATGATTGTCACAAAGGTCACTGTAACTGAATGTGTAGACAGAGCATTTCCAAGAATAAAGGTGATCCTACTTCTGCAAACTGACACTTTCTACAAATGTTACTTTTTGTGGTTTCTGAGTCTTTATGTGCAGAATGAATAGCACTATGAGTTTTTATGAAAGTATTACACCTGAAGTTAGTCTGGAATCTCTGTGTGTTATGAATGACAGTGCCTGAAAATATCCCATGTATTTTGAGAATACATATTTTTGTCTGTAGTTCAGATTAACTAATACAATGTAATGTATCTGTTGACCATTTCATTTTCATCAGTTGTAAACCAGTATTTGCAAAGGACACTGCATATTAAGCATATTGAGCTGTGCATTTTGTGACTGAAATTTCTCCTAGGAGATGATAGTTTACAAGAACAGGCATTTTACGCCCATAGTGTTCTATACACTGTTCAGTGTTTGTAATGTGGATTATGACATGTATACTCTAGGGATGCTAGGTAGTCCAGTGCTTCCTTGAAGTCACCCAAAACTCGAGAACCAGCTTTGTCTTTTGGTCTGAAACATGGAAACGTGTGAGTTTATTGGATAAACAGATGTCTTCAACAGGTTGAGAGGGTGTTCTGGAATGTGTCTAGTGGTGTGTTTCCTGTATGTTTCTGTACATTGCTGTAGTATCATAGAAAACTCTTTCTGAAAATATTACACTGGTTTCTACTCCTTTTGAAAACTTTAGAGCTCCTGAAGTTCATTTTTATTCCCGTTAACTATACAAGGTAATCAATATTGTTATTATGGATATGTTTTGACATATGGATGTGTGAAACCAGAATGAGGATGTGAAAGATTTAGTCTTTTAACCATCTCCTTTTTCAAAAAAGGTATTCCAACAATAATACATTACTTCTGCTACTAAACATGCTATAATATTTTATTGGAACATACGGGATTATGCAAAAATCTTGAAGTTCAGATCTGTATTTAGGTATATCTGATATTCTTTATTCTTATCCTAATAGTTTATTTACTAATGGTTCAAATGTTGCATTTCTATATTTTGCTTTTTAATATTGAGAATGCTATTAAGGGCCGAATGGATCAATATCAAAATTTAAATAAGAGGGCATTCAGTAAAAAAACCCTCACAAGTAATGTTATCTGTAGAGATTCTTTAATTATGTGAGTACTAGTACTTGACTGATGAAAAAGTAAATATACCTAGTTGCAGAAGTAAAACAAAGTTTGATATCGGTATATACTGTACTGCAAAATGAGTACTCCACAAAGAGAAATAAATGCAATTGCAGTAACAAAGTAGAAAAATATTTTAAGAAATGAAAGTGTTGCAAGGAGATGTCTATAGAAATGTTCTAGGAGCATTTGAAGTTCAAGTGAAAACTGAACTTGAAGAGAGTTTATAGTTTTAATTCTAAAAATATTTTACCATGGTAACATGACTTTCACAAAGCGCTGCAACATCTAAATATAAATGTAGCTTAGTTTTACGAATACTGCAGCTTAGTTTGTATTTCATATTTATTGCTACCTCATCTTTCATTTCAACGCTGTATCTCAGAAGTATCGAATCTCATGAAGGAGTTTGGGTTTAAAAGTTGCTTTTTATTGAAGAATGTTTAAAAATGAAACTTCTAGAATTCATTTTTTATGTTACAGTAACAGTGTTGTAACCCTGTTGGGTTTGAAAGTCAGAAGAGAAAAGAAACAGGATTAGGGCCTGACTAGGTCCTGGATTTCAGAAAGTAAGACTCATTTGCTTCCCACTTCTACCTTCTTAAACCAAAAACCTGGCTAAGGAGGACAGAGGAATGTGAGTATTCCACTGCAGGTATCAAAAACTAGTTGTTTTCCTCAAAGATGATCTTTTCCATGCTGTAATGAAACATAAACGAAAAACCACATATAGTTTAAAACTGCTTGTTTAAAACTCCAGGGTTTTTTCTAGTTTTGTTGAACATATTCTGAAATAGGATGTTGCTGCTTTGCTTGTCACAGGCTCTTGAGGGAGTCAACCTGATAACTGAAGTAAAAAACAGATCTTGTCTACGGAAAAGATGTATATGGTGTGTTAAACTTACATACAGTTCTAAAATGGATGATTTTCATTTTTTACCACTTTTAAAATACAGCTTAATTCCTCTGGGATTAATATCTTAGTTGCAGTACCCAGAAGCCACATAAAAACTGAAGGACCAACAACTTGGTGCAGTTTCATGTTCTAATCATGTCCCAGCTCTTCATTAGAGTAAAACTAATATGTTCTCTTGCTTCTCCTCTCATGTTGTTCAGAGAAAGGAAAGAAGAGTGTATTCATTCATTTGAAGGAATGGAACCATGCAAATAAGGACAGATAGATGACAAGGAGAGTGTTGATGGCATAGTTACACATGAGCACCAAGGATGTTCCTATTCTCAAAGAGAAAAATTGTCTGTAACAGAAAATTATAAAGTAAATGAAAAGGGAACAATGTAATTGGCAAGCTGAGTCCAAAGCTGCTTTTGTTATTATGTTAGTTAGGATTTACTGTTTTATCTCCTGCTTTTTCAAGAGATACACAAGAATTCTTCTTTCTATCACTAACGCTTGTGTAAGTGGTGAATTCATCAAAACTTTGGGAATTCTTTTTCTGGGATCAAACTGGCATACTAGTGATGTGGAAGCACATTATACTTCTATAGTTGACTCTTTTGCAACAAAAAGAGACCTTTTGTCTTTCGATTCTTAGTAAGCATTGAGAATATTTTTGTATGCAAACTACTACCCCCTTCAGAAGAATGCGTCATCTTTCTTTATATCCTCAAACACACAAAAAAGAAAATACAAATTAAACACAGGCTAACCTCAGCTGCCTTTCACTAAATGTAGTTTTCAGTCTGAATATATAGAGAAAACTCAGATAAAGCAAAAAGGCATGCTGCAATGATAGCTTCTATTAATCTTTCCTTCAGCTTACAAAGAAATCAGGATAAATATAACCTGTGAATAGAAAACGGTGAAGAAAATACTAAGGATTTATTCTTATGGGAAAGTGGAGGATCCCCATTATCTAAACTGTTTTCAAATTCAGACTGCGTATTCTAATAAGAGTCTTTGATTTACAGATTGTTTTCTGTATTTGCTCACCTGAGAGGGTTTCCTTATACAACGTTCAGGGCAATGGAGTCCAGGAATGTCGGACATGCTTCAAGAAGGAATTCTTAAAGCCATAAGAGTAGGCTGTCCACATGTGACAGAAGACAAGTTGGTGGGAAAGAAGACTGACATGGCTGAACAGAAAGCTCTGTCTGCAACTCAGAAAATGAAAGAAGAGTTTATGACATTTGGAATAACGGGCAGGCAACTTGGGAGGAAAGATGTTTTAAGATTCTGCAGGGCGAAATTATAAGGCCAAAACTGAACTAGAACTTAATCCGGCTACTGTGATAAAAGACAATGCAAAAATGTTTCTATTAGTATATTAACAACAAAAGGCATGTGAAGGAGAATCTCCATTCTTTACTGGATGGGAGAGGCAGATCTTAGAGACAAAGGCTGAGGAAAAGGCTGAGGCACTTAATGTCTTCTTTGCCTCAATCTTTAATAGCAAGACCAGTTGTTCTCTATGTCCTCAGGCCCCTGCAATGAAAGAAAGGAATGAGGAGCAGAACAAAGACCCCATAATCCAAGAGGAAATGGTTAGCTGCTTGCTACACCTCTTAGACACACACAAGGATGCGAGACTGGATGGGATTCATCCAAGGGATCTGGACTAACCCAGACAGTTTCCATCATTCAGCAGCAGCCCTGGCTAACCGGGCAGGTCTGGAGACCAGTAAATGTGATGCCCTTCTGCAAGAAGGTCTGAAAGAAGGATCTGGGGAAATACAATGGCCTATCAGTGTGATCTCACTGCCAGGGTATGTTATGAAGCAGATCGTTTTGAGTGCCATCCCAAGGCACTTATAAGCAACCAGGTGATCAGGCCCAGTCAGCATGCGTTCAAGAAAGCCAGATCCTGCCTGGCTAACCTGATCTCCTTCTGTTATAAGGTGACCCACTTAGGACATCAGTGAACATTGTCTTGTGGATGTTCTCCTACTAAATTTTAGTAAAGTTTTTAACACCATTTCACAAAGCATTCTCCTGGAAATACAGGATGCTCATGGTCTTTTCCAACCAAAATAATGCTATGATTCTCTGATTGCATGAAATAGGGTGTGCATTATTTTAAAAGCAAAGATTTTTAAATGGAATTTTCCCTGTAAGTTCAAGCAGTTTTTATGATAATGTCGCAAACATCATTTGGTCAGGATATAAGGTATTTGAAAGTTTGTTTTACCACCTTTTTCTTGCCTATATACCTAACAGTTTGCATGATTTTTCACAAAACAGCACAAAAATTTTTGCAGTTAAAACAATGAATTGATACGTCTTATTTTGACTTCTCTTGCTACAACTGTAACATAGAGTCATAGAATAATATAATTGTTTAGGTTGGAAGGGACTTCCAAGATGATACAGCTCCAACCCTCTCGCCATGGACAGGGACACCTCTCATTAGACCAGGATGTCCATGACTAGCCAGACTGGCCTTGAACACTACCACGGAGGGGGTCATCCACTTCTTCCCTTGCCCTTGCAACCTCTTCTTGTACCCCACCAGCCTTGCTGTGAGGAATTTGTAAAGTCTAATCTAAATCTTCCCCTCTCCATTTTAGAGCATTTCCTCTATTGCTACCTGCCCTTGTAGAAAGTCCCTCCCCACTTTTCTGATAGGCCACTTTCAGCTATTGAAAGGATGCTCTAAGCTTCCCCTGGAGCCTTCTTTGCTCCAGGCTGAACAAGCCCAGCTCTCTCAGCCTGTCATCATAACAAAGGTGCTCCAACCCTGATCATCTTTGTAGCCCTTCTCTGGGCACGTTCCAACAGTTCCATATCCTTCTCATGTTGGGGATTCTAGAACTGGACACAATACTCCAGGTGGGGGTCTCATAAGAGCTGAGAGTCACCTCCCTCACCCGGCTGGCCATGCTGCTTTTGATGCAGCCCAGGACTCAGTTGTCCTTCTGGGCTCTGAGAGCACAGTGCCAGTACATGTCAAGCTTCTCAACAATGAGCACTCTCGAGTCCTTCTCCGTAGGGCGACTCTCATTCATGTTGTTCTCCCATCCTGTGTTGAAGCCAAGGATTGCCCCAACCCAAATGAAGCATCTTACACTTGGCCTTGTTGAACCTCATGATGTTCACATAAGATCACTTCTCTAATTTGTCCAGGTCCCTCTGAATGAGACCATCCAACCGATTCCATACCCATCAAACAGTCCACCCATCAAATCTATATCTCCAATTTAGAGAGAAGGATGTTGGAGGGACTGTTTCAAAGGCATATCTGTATGTTCTCTCTATGCATTACTTCAAAGCACACTATAATGTGTCTCTGTGTGAATATGAATACCAATTGCAATCCATATTGTGAACCAAATTTAGCCATCTGATTCCACTGTACTACTTTACTGAAGTGAACAGGAGAGAGATTGTGTGTATGTCAGACAAAAGAAAGAGTTCTAATTCATATTCATTAACATTCATTTCTTCTTTTCAGTGTTGTTTGCTAATGGCTTGTAAAATTCAGTACTGAAAGATATTCACAACTATTCTTTAAACTCTATGTGTAATTTTCTTCTTCAGTTTTAGTGCATAAAGATGTTCCTATACATATTCATAAATCAGAATGTGTTGACTGGTTGCATAAGTCATATGATGTTGCGTAAGTCATATGATGTTAATTCTGCTTTTGGATGGTTAATTTATGTAAATAGCGAATACAAGAAAAATGGCAAATCTTGAATGTTAGAACTAAATCAGCTCAGATTTAGCATGTAAGGAACTGGGTTTTTGCAATCACATAATTAAAAAGACAGAATAGAATTTTCAAGAGTACGTGTGTGATTTGGAGTATTTTTCCAGAAATGTCATTGGCAATGTCATACATTTTGTATTGGATTTTGGAAGCTCATTTGAGTATACATATATATATATAATATTTTTATAATATTTGAATTTGAAATCAAACTTCTGAATTTTCAGAAAGTATCGCTCAAATTACTAAAGTCATTATTGAATATTTACTCTTTATAAAGAAAGTGTTCTAAGATGTTAATAGCAATATGTGGAGTAGAAGTGTAGTGTCATAAGAGTTAGTAGGCTATTACAATGGAAGAAAGGTTTCACGAATAAAACTTTCCTTACCCTTGCTAATTCTTCGGTACTCTGCTAAAATAATTATAAATAAACTCTTTGATAAACACTGAATGTACCAGAACTGAGGCATTAAAATGCTTCATATAATTGCTCTAAACATTAGGACTAGTGTACTTTATTCTCAAATGAAAAACTGCGGTCCAGAAAATGTAGGTTTCCAATCTCATACACTGTGCCTCAACAAAAAATTTTTACCAGGACTGACAGGCTCTTTTTTTCCATTATTTATCCTTACATTTCCGACATGAATTAGTACTGTCTCAACACCTAGTTCTATCTACTTCCCTACTATGCAACTGTTATTAAACCTCTTACTTCAGGGGATGTGATGACATGCAGCACCCCTCGGAAAAGTACTGCATAGTTCAGTAGGAACTTTCAAAAAGATTCTAGGAAAGAAAGAGGCTAAAGAATATATCACTGTCTTGCTGAGTGCTTAGAGCATTTGTCATAAAAGCATACAAAGAAACACAGCTCAGGTTTTTCCCATCCAAAGTAAGGATATTAACTTGTAGGCTACTAGGTAAAAGAAAGGTGCATAATTCACTTCTGTATATTCTTATCCACATCCTAGAAGGACCTTTTAATGAAAGACAGCAAGATTTCACAATTTAGATTTAATTTTAATCGTTTTAAACATCACATTATTTAAAACTTGATTTTTTGTAGGTTTGGATTTTTTTGTCTAGTTTAGGTGATTTCAAAACTTGTCTGCACAGCTTTTTTTAAATCTTTTTGTTTCTGTTCTACAGGATATTAGCTTGCACATTTGATGCATTGTGTAGAATTTGGCAAAAACTGTAGTTCAAGATAATTTATCTTACAGAGTTGTTATCACTTACAAAAACCCTCAAACATTTTCACAGCATTCTTGAATAATAAGACAGGTTTGGAACTTCTGATTCCTTTTGTTCTGGTGTGCGCTTGGCAGAGTATGTTTTGTTCTCATGTTAAGATTACCTTTAGAGGTATTTTATCTTCCTAGTCTAATCTCAAAGTTATCTGTATTCTCTAGACATTTTCCCCACTGGGACTAAATAAGCCTCTTTTAGTGAAAAAAGTTGCATCCACAGTTTTTATGCATAAGCACCAAGACTGAAGGTAGGTATACTGGTTGTTGTAATAGACATGTATATTTTTAGTGTTTCACAAGGAAAAGAAAAGCTCTGTCTTGCAAAAGAGTATCTAAATAGAAAGACATCAACCTCTTATCATGACTTTGAGCTGTGAAAGACAGCTAGGAAGTTCATTATACTTAAATATATAAATAAGCATATAGATAAAATGTAGATTTATAGCTAATTTATCTTTATTTTCAGCTATAGAAAGCAGACTTGTTTCGTACTTCTCCACAGTCATTTTAACCTGTCTATCTTCCATGTGATTTGTTAAGTACTACAATTTTCTAACCACACACAAAAATCCTATTTGCTGTTCTAGTTTCTGCTTTGACAACATAGATGAGAGCAGTAAGAATATTGCATTAGTGCTCTTGTCCCCTCCATTCCAAATATTACTTGAGGCCATTCTGGACAGAATTTAAAGACTTTTATAACAGCATTATAGGAATACTTTTGTTTGCAGAACATCTCAGTGGTGGGTTTATTTATTTTGCCACTTTTTTGCGGTATAAAAATGCTTTACACTTATTTTTAAATCTACTCACGTTATTACGGTGGAGTATGGAGGCATTAATACCGTCATATCACAGGTTGTCTCTTGTGAATATTTCTGGCTCCAGAGCTTGCTGCAGCCACATCTGCAGGACAGGAAGCTCAGACACCATCTTGCTGAGTGGAGTGTTTCTGGTCGGAAGTCAGCACTGCTGTGCAACCTTGAGCTGTGCATATGTATAAGTCTGACATTAGGCAGGAGATACCCACAGTATGGCACAAATGTATGTTGCAGTCAAATCTTTTATGTTAATACCACTGAAGTAAAAATCTGACACTTTTTACTCCCGCTGAAAAGTGATATCACTAAAACAGGAACTGGTACAAGCAATAAACTACTACAGTCATCTTACTGTTAAATTGTGTAACAAATGTACCTGTTGGTAGCAACAGGGGGAAAAAACCCTCAAAACTGAGGGTCTATGGGATGTGTTATCTAAGCTAATTATCTGAGGATATTTACAAAGCTGATATTATATAATGTATAAGGTTATATTTCAACAACAGGGTTTTTTCATTGCATTTGCATTTCTTGTATGCTTTTCCAACCCTCAAAAATGCTACCTGTCCTGAGTAGTCTGATAACTTATTTTCACACATATTAAGTTATTTTAACTGAGAAAATGTAATGTTAAGTTCTTAGCAAATTACTGAAAACTGTATATATTTCTAAGTCACTTTAAACAACCTTTTTCAGTAGCACATGATGCTCTGAAAGGTTGTTGTTTCCTGTTCCATTGAAGATGATTGAAACACCCATAAAATTATGTTAAGTGTTGAAAGTTTTGAAGAGGAAACAAAAATTTTGCAGTGGATGTATTGGTAATAGCTTTCAATACTATATCAGGTTCAGAACATTATTGATTGGCAAAAAAGTGCTCAAAGTAGAATATACATGAGATTTTTGAAGGCAGAAAGTAGGACTACTCATGGTTAAGTAGATCTGGCTCCAAGAAAAATGAATACATTGGAAAATATGAAGGAACCTCAATGGCTGAGAAATTCTGTTCATAACCAGATATTTGTTGAGGCATCAGTGCTTCAGTCAATGTTTGTGATAGTCGAATTAAACAAATAAATAGAGAAATATAGTATTTATTTTACATTGTTTAATTTTATTTATATGTTCATATTTTGTCACTGAGACACTGAGAAATTCCCATCTCACTGAAGAAGTTTTAAAGATCTATCACCCTACCTTGGGTTGTACCAGGTATAACTTGCAAAGAGTGAAAAATATTAACAGTGGATTTTGCAAAGGATGAAAATTTAAGGAATTCTTACAGGCCATTCACACAGAAAACCTCTTAAATTTACATTGTTCTGTGCTTCTCATGATAAATAGAAAAAACTGTATGTGGAAAACAGCACACTGTAACTCCTTTTCATTGTGCTGTTCTGGAACAACTAAGGGATCCTAATTTTAGGACTGAACTTCTCTACACCTGTTGTATGACCATTTCTGAATATTTTTTAGCTAAACAGTTTTTTCTTGAACAGAGTCCTTTGCAAATTATAGTAAATATCTAAAAATCTGTAAGCAATGCCGTTACGTAATGCTAAAAATTAGACCAGAAAAAAGCTGTAAAGTCTTCAATGAGAGACCAATACTCCTTTAATCATGCTATGGTAGCATCTAAGAGGAATTAAATAGTTGTTGGAAAGTTTATAGCTTAAGAACCTTTTCTTAGCTTTTTTTTTGTTGAGACAAGAAACATCCAGAGGACACCGTTTTTTCATGTCTCTATTTAGGACTTTTTTTCTTTTTTTTAAAAGCAACCCAACACATCTAAAAATATGCTATTGTGTAAATTTTTTCAATTAAATGACTGCCTTTTAATTTTAAAATAATTTCATATAGACATTAATAATTAATTTAATGAATGACTCATGACTAGAATTGCTAAGGTTCAACATTTATACATTTGTACTGAAGTAATCTAACTTCACTATCTTAATGTTTTATAAGTGTCAGTCACATATCCTTATGAAAATATAGAAATAGAGTATTTCCAACGATGTGAAGACAAGAAAACTATTTCCTGCTTGCTATGGGTTTTCTATTGTATCTTTTCTATTCTAATTTGATGGGGTTTTTTACACATTTCTCATATTGACCTTCATACACTTTTCAAGTATTCCCAAGTTATAGTATAGTACTCTAACTGTATTATGCTCAGATTAATTACAGAATAGGCACAACAAGTGCTTACTTGTATTTCTGAATATTTTTTCTTTTGTATCTTTTTATTTCTCTTTATTCTTGAAATTTCCCCCTCAAATCCCCAATTTTTATCTCCAGTTATCTGAGAAGTTTAACTGTGTCTGACTTAAGTGATGCTTGACCACTTGCAAAATCCAGCTATCTCTCACATTTCTAGCTCTACTCTTTGCCCAAATATGAGAAGTTTTTCTATCTTATTTGCTATATTTACCATTTTCTCATGTCTCAGTTAGATAAAACTAATTGTATGCGTATTCTAACACTGGTGTTACTGCTTTTCTCTTGTAAAAATCATACATGTGTTATATATTTTCTACATTCTTTGACTCTGATGTTAGTAAGCAAGAATTGCTTAATATTGTTTATAGAAAACATACTCATCTGATTTGCTTTGAAAATTGACATTATCTGGATATTTTCTATGCTCTAAGATTAAATAAGTATAATTGCCAGTGACATTCTTTATTTGGAATACTTCTTATACCTAAGAATTTCCTCAACAATTGGTGCTAAAATTTGTCTTTTACCGATACTACTTGGAGACGGGAGTTTTTGCATTGTATGAGGACTGTCAGCAGAAATTGAGAAAAAGCTTACGAATCTTGTAAGGGATTGTACTTATGTAGCAGAGGGAAGAAAGTTCTCGCTTCAATAAGCCGGATCTCAGACATGTTTAGGAAAACATTTCATATATTTAAACTCACAGAAATCTTTCTAAGAACAAGGGTGCCTAGAGCCCCAGAAAATCACTTTTAAACTAAGAATGTCTCTAAATTGTAAGGAAACTGAATAAACAGTAGATGGTATTTCTGCTTTTGTTTTATTAGAACAGTTAATGACACCTTAAGCAAAACAATTCTGTAAAAACCCCTATTTTATTTACTTGTGATTAACTTGCAGTTCTTACCTGTACTTGAAGAATCAAATGGTAGAAATAAAACAAAAGATTGTCTTGGTAAAGCATTGTAAATTCACTGAAGGGTGTTAAGGGAGGATGGAATGAGAAAGAATTATATGTATAGTAGAATTTACATAGTTAATCTCGTAAATGCATTTCCATTTGTAATATTCCCTTAAAGGTTTCCCCTAGCTCTCCAGTAACCACTGAATTCCTCCATTCTCTCTGCAGGATCCAATTTCCATCAATATTTACAGTGTTTTCTGAAACACCAAAACAAGGTTAAAGTCTGTCAGACAGCTTGCACAAGTTGAAGGATTTATTTTTATGGAACAAAAAACATTGGTAGAAAAGATATTCAAATCTAATCAAATTTAATTATATTTGAAGAAAAAATTCTATGCCTCTCAAAAGAAATCTTATTGCTCCTATTCTGACCCTTTGGTCCCTTAAGGTCCCTCCAGTTTTATTCAGGCGATGAGCTGCAGAAAACTGGTATCTTAACCCTTTAGGTTACTTTTTGCTTTGGTGCCAGGCACATAAAAGCCTTTACTCTCAATATGCTGACTAAAGTGCATGTGTCTTGTAAAGTATATCTCAGAGAGTATTTTTAAATTTCTTCAAGACTTGCTTCTTCATTTGGATATGCCTGGATGCCAATCATTTTAGAAGATCATATTGACTGGATCCTAACTCAAGCAAGAGTTTTTGGTCCAAACTATGTTTGGTCAGTTTCTTGAAGACATTGAGATAACAATTTCTCTTCCTCCGCTCCCTGTCCAGGCTTTGACTATTTCTGTTATGAATTAGTGATAATTTAAACTCTAGAGGTATTCTGAAACTACAAATTAGAGCAAAGGTATAATTTAGATTTCCTGTTTACATGGAGTACGGGATTTCATCAGCAACCCTACTAAAGTAGCCACTGCTTTTATAATAAAGCTGTATATAAAGCTTCTCTGTAACTTCTCATGAAGATGGTTGTTGGAACCACTTAGAAATTTTCTGTTCACAGAGAGTTTATAAACAGCTCCTCACCTTACTCAAGGATTTGCTGTTGCTCTCTGTAAAAATCTGAAAATCTTTTGACGCTTCTATCATTACGAAAATAGATTGAAATAAAAAATATGTCTATTTGTGAATAAAGACCTGAATTCATGTCACCAGCAAATATTTGTTGTACCAGCATATTTGTTGAATTGGTGGTAATTTCCAAAAAAATATTATACTGACTTTTATATGTTACATTTCTGTAATACTTCTCTTATAAAAAAAATCCATCTCTTATAAAAAAAATCCATCTCAAAAAGAGAAGCTGTTCTTGTTTGTGATTTGTCATCACAGCATAAATATCCACATCTCAAACTTTTAATGTGAAAGTAAAGTACTATTTTTGAGAAAAAACAAACAAGTGAAATGATTATAAATCAATTATGCTGCATTAAACTCTTGCCATAAACTCAGAACCATATATTCACTACTCTTATCCCCATTTACTACTTATTATCAATTAACATGAATCTGAAAAGAGAAATCTGTTGAAACCAACTGTAGAATTGTATTTCTGTAATTGGATTGACAGCTCATGTCAAATTTTTGAACTCCTTTTTCATTTAACATGAGTATCATCTTCCACATTATGTCAAGATGTTGTGTAGGAAAACAATACAATCTGTCTTAAAAATCAATTATGATTTATCAGAACCCTTGAGAGCTACTTCTGTTCATGGCTTATAGCACTTCATCTGTTTATCTTCATGCTTATTTATTCAACTTAATTTCTGAAATTGGAAACTGTACCTGATATTCCTTGATAAGTAATTATGGATCCAAGTTTCAATTATTAAGAAATTTCTGAAATATTGTGCTTTAGTGAAAGTAAAAAGTTATAAAGCTACATCCAAGGGGATGCTTTTAGCTACAAAAATACATCGCAAATTATCATATAATGCTATGTAAATTCAGAGTATTTTAAAATAAGGCAGTTTCAACAATGTAAGAGGAAATGTAGAACTTGCAGAGAAGTGCAGCATTGTTAAAAATAATTTTCTTTCACTGCATGAGAAAGGAAAGCAAGACTGTGAGAATATTCTAGATACCAATATGGAAATGGTTAAATAAGAATGTAATACCCTTTAGGTATTTTTCTGTAAAGATTATTAGTATGATAACATTATTAATATATTTTACAGAACACTGATTTATTCTACCCTTTGAAAACTGCTCTTTAAAACATTTTTGCAGGATGAGCCAGTATTAATTACCCAGCAGTTTAGTTTGATTTTTCTACCAGGTGTTTTACTCAGCTGGTCATCATGTTTGATGAGTTCCATGAGAAAAAAGACCATATAATTTTAGCCAGATTAAGAATATATAAAATTATTTGCAGTCATCTTCATCATCGCCATAAAATATTACATGGTAACATTTTCTGTTCACACTTAGCAGAAGAGCAGAGCAGGGAGATTATATTGCCTTCTACATTCTCTAATACATAAGAGTGCTCTGTACATCTTTGACCTTTTCAGTGCTCACAAATGCTACAGGATGCTCTGTGCCTCTCCCTTTCCTCCTAAACTACTTGGAGGCAGCTAACCTGGAGGGAAACTAAAGAACAGCTTAGCCAATTAAAGTACAGAATATTTAAATGGTCAAAGTAATATGAAACTTCATGGTACATGAAATACATCAGGTGCTTCATAGGTGGTTCTAGTTGTACATAAGAGAAAGTTCTAAGAAAAAGATTAAATTACACTTAAGTTCAACCAATTAAAGAATGAGATATCTTGCTAAACTTCATTAGTTTGATAGAGGAGTAATCTGCAGCTGCTAGGCATGAGAGGTGATCAGAATGTGCATTTGGAGTGAAATCTTGTTCACATAGGTAAAATTCCCATTGATTTAAATGGTTCCATGTTTACTGGCCTGCACAGAAACTTTTTCTGTCAGCTAGATAATTTTAGTTCGATGCACCAAAATCACAGACTAAGAAATGTTTTTCTACATTTAGCAGGTAGCATGCCAGAATTTCGGAGCCATGCAAGAGGTGTAATTCCTGCTTCAGCAACACCAGGATATCAAAGCTTTGTCTATAAATATACTTAAATGGTGTCTGGTAGAATTTCCTGAAGAATCAGTCAAAGCATGATTTTACTTCTTATTGTAAGTTTTTCAGCCAGAGATGCATTTTACAGGTCTCAAATGATGCATTTTTCCTATGAAATGATTGTTTCAACAAAGGAGATATCTGCTCTTTATTGTACCGGTGTGAATCTTAAATAACTGTCTTTAGAACTTTGAAGCAGTCTTTCACTTTGAGCAAGTAGTCTGTTTTGTAGGTGGAAAAATAGTTTTTTCCTTCTCTAATTGGTTCATCATCTTGGCTAACTAACAGTTTTCTGTATCTCGACATGTTGGTAGGAAGTTCCAGAAACTCGAAAAAAAGTTCCATCTGATAGGAACAAAAATCCTTCAGCGTTTGCTGTCATTATTAATAATCCTGTATTTCAGACTGAAACTATTAGTTTAAGTTTCATATTAAATATTTTTTTCAGTATTTAAACACATATTTAGTCTAGGCACAGGGTTACCTATGAATTTCCAACTTGTGTGCAAATTAAGGGTGTATATTTTTATGTATTTAAACTGCCCAGTCAGTTTCTGGGAAGATACGTCTGAAGTTAGGCTTGTTTTTCTTACTCTGCTTGGACAAAGGTTTAGCAGAGAAATTATTTGCAACAAGAAGTGAAGGCTTAGTTAAGTAGATTAAGTCATCCGAGAGTCTGAGGTAGGTTTTCCTAGATCCAGGTTTATCCAGTGGCCAGAGAGGTCTGAAACTGCAAAAGGCAAGCCTTACCAGTCAAGATAAATATTGCTAATAAAGATAAAGGAAGTCATTGAATATCTTGACCTTTTCATTTTAATAGACGTGTTCCACAAAAACCCATACAGTTCTGAAAAGTCCATGACTACTCTTTATTTAAATTTTGATTAAGAATCTGTTTCAATATGATAACCCTCTTCAGTATGTACAGTGCCAAGTTTACTCAGCTGTACCTCACCTGCAAATTCTTTCCATATCAGATTTGGTGTTTCGCTTTCATACATTACCCATCAACAGAGGTTTCTGAAACTCAGGTGGGTACAGACAATGTTGTGAAACTATTTAAATCTTTGTAAAGAAATAAATTAATTGAGTGCTGTCTTCTCTTGACATAGTTTTCAAGAGCACTCTTCCTCTGTACTGAGAAGTAGGATTTAGATATTTTAAACCTATAGTACATCAAAATATAAGAGTTCGTTTTTTAAAAAAATTTAAAACCTGCATTAAAATTGCTGATAGTTCCTACCAATCCCAACTTTGACTGGATAGTTCATAATTCTTGTTGCAACTAGTACTCCTGAGGTGCCTCTAGCAGCAGTAATCCGCCTGAAAAAAAATTTGGGAAGTCTATTTTGATTCTGAAATTATTCTGATACCAATACTGTTGAGTACACCATATGCACAACTGCAATCATTGTCATGGAGTTTCCAAATGTTTTCTGACCCAGAGAAAACTGCTACTCTTCAAACTTCTGTTCTCTTTTACCTGTACCAAGTTTCTATGATACATAAAAATACAAGTAGCAAATCTCCTCGTCCGTCTCTGTTGTGAAAATTTTAATCGTTAACACTTTAGAAACTGAATCTTTTAACATTTGCTATACCATGTTATAACATTCTCTTGGAACAAGAATCCAAAATCAGTTATTTTAAATAGAAAAGTCCTTACAGTTACACTGCCATAAATAGAATATATTATTCCTCTCAAAATAAATTTGCATTTGTTTGTTTGGGTTTTTTTTATTTATTTATTTGGGGTGAGTGGAATGTTGAGAAGTCTATTTCAGAGAAAAAAAAATTATCGATAGACTGTAAAATTCCTTTTGTAGAAATAAAAGAGTGAAATATTTGTATTTTATTAGATGAGTTTAGATATATGCGGTTGTTTGTCTTAGATTTATCCTACTGAAATAATTTTCTAATACAGAAATCTCCAATGATATTTTATCATATTTAGATCTCTACCAGATATTTTTCTTTCTCTCTTTTCTGCATCTTGGTGGGTAGACTGAATAATTACAGTTTTGACAAATCTGTTTTAAGGGTATACATTCCAGTGCTTGACTGAACAGTAAATGTAGCAGTCACTCACATAATCTGTGCAAAAGTCTTTCCCAACTGAGTTTCTAGTGTAGTCCTTGGATCAAAAATACAAATTTGAAGCATAAAAATAGTGAGAGAAAGCACCAATCCTTAGTGCTTGCTTAAAATGAAATATATCAAGCCAAAGGCTGCCCTTTAATATTACTGATGTCTTTCAATTATAATAATTTTCTTGTTAAATTGAAAAGTTCTTGCAGCTAAAGAGTACAAAACAGATTGCATTGAAAATGAGATTTGGGAGTCTACTCGTGTGACATAAACGAGTCTATCAGCTCATTTTGTCTTTGAATGCTATTGCTCATCTCATTTTTCAATACCATGCAGAAGTGTTAAAGTTTGTTCTTCATATAAAATTCGGCAAGGTCATGAATTTTCAGAGGCATTTATAGACAAAATGCTGTCACTTCTATGAATTTAGACTTTCATCAATATGGATCAGAAAATGGTACAGGAGTTTGTACCAATAATATATAAAAAAAAATTTAACATGATCTTCTTTATTAGCATTCTTATGAGAATATTCTCTGCTCAACAGAAGTCATTGTTCAATACCTACATACCTATAGCTTTGCTAAGCTTATATGATAAGAAAATTATTTTTCTGTTATTAAATTTTTTATAAAATATTCCCATAAATTTGTAAAATATGTTTAAAATTTCAGGGAAAAAAAAGGTGAGGTAAACTGTGTTTCTTTATTCTGCCCACTTGCATCCAGTAAATTCTCAAGAAAGTATTCATAGCTGTCTTTTGAGTTATTTTGTCATTAAGAGATGACCTCAATATTTCCCACCTTTCCCAAAATTTAAACCATATTTTGAAACTTATCTCTGTTCAAGAAATTTGCGAACTGAAGGATGTATCTTGATCGTGGTGAATCAGAAGCTCAAAATGAGCCGGCAATGTGTTCTTGCAGCCAGAAAGACAACTGTATCCTGGGCAGCATCAAAAGAAGTGATCAGCAGGCCAAGGGAAGTGATTCTACCCCTCTACCCCACTTTTGTGAGGTCTCACCTGGACTTTTCCATTCATTTCTGGAGTCCTCTGTGCAGGAAGGGCATGGATCTGTAAAACTGAGTCCAGAGAAGGGCCATAAAGAAGATCAGAAGGCCACAAAGATGATCAGAGGGTTGAAAAATCTTCCATACAAGGAAAGGCTGAGACAGTTGGGATTGTTTATCCTAGAGAAGAGGAGGATCGGGAGAGACCTTATAGCAGCTTTTCAGTACTTAAATGGGGCCTATGGGAAAGATGGAGATGAACTCTTTATCAGGGAGTGCAGTGACAGGATAAGGGGTAACGTTTTTAAGCCAAAACGAGGTAGATTAGATATTAGGAAGACATTTTTTACTGTGAGGGTGAGGGGGCACTGGAACAGGATGCTCAGACAAGTCGTGGATACCCCATGCCTGTAGGTGTTCAGTGCCGGGCTGGATGTAGTGGAAAGGGGGATTGGAACCAGATGATCTTTAAGGTCCCTTTCAATCCTAACCATTCTGTGATGACTTTATGAACCCTTTTTAAAAAATAATTACGTTAGTTGTGAAAAAGTAGGCCTCAAAGCACTGGAAAGAATTATTATTTGAATTATTATTATTAAAGAATTACTATAATATTTATTATTTTTCTCTACCTTTTCTAAGTTTGACTTTATATATGAACATACTACAGGTATATGAGTATTATCAGCATTGAAAATAGTAAATATTTTTAAGAATTACTCTGTTCACAGGTGAAGTGTGTCCAGGGGAGGATTACAAGCATGGTCAGAGGACTGGAATGCCTTTCATGTGAGGAAAGCCTGAGTGAGTTGTGGCTGTTCATCCTGGGGAAGAGAAAGTTCTGGGGAAACATTATGGTAGCTTCTAAAATACAAAGAGGTCTTATTAGAAAGGCAAAGAGAGACTTTTTATCACGGCCTGTGGTGACAGGAAAAAAAGCAACATTTTTAAACTGAAAGAGGTTTAAATTTAGATTAGACATCAGGAAGCAAAGTTTTATGATGAGGTCATGAGACTTTGGTATATCTTGCCCAAACATGTGAATGTCCCATCCCTGGAAATGTTTAAACTCAGGTTGGATGTGTCTTTGAGCAAATTGATCTAGAGAAAGATGTCCCTGCATGTTTTTAATAGTATTAGAATATAAAGAAACTAAAGACATTATTTTTTAAAAGGGAGTACTACAACTCTTTTCTATCAAGATGTTAAACCTCAAAGTCAATACTGTGTTAAGAGCATATGTTTCTGGATAAATTTTGAGTTATTTCTATAGGAAAGGAGATAAATTGATCCTAAAATGTCATTAAATGGCTTTTTTATGTTCTCTGAAAAAAAGAAGATTTTTCTGTTGGAAGATCATTCTCATGATTTTTTTTCTGAATCCATCTTAATTCCTTAGTGATTCGACATGGACACACACACATGAACACATGTATGTGCACATACATATATACATATAAAATTATACCCACACACAGAGACAATCTTTTTCACTCTTCTCACTCTTCTCTACTCTACGCAACATTTTTGATCAAATTGAAAACCTTTGGACCTGAGTGTAGGTACTTTTTGATTTCAATAAAATCCACATGAAGGCTCAGGATGACATACTGTAAAAATTATAGTGAAAATTATCTTGATGTACCTTTGTGTCTACTGCATGTGTACTGACTCCAGGTCACTGATTATATCACTTCTAATTGCCCAGCTATGTGTGATCAGTCTGTAACTCTTATATAGGTGACCCTTTATTTTTTATTAACCTCATCAGGATGATGCCCTCAGAAAAGACATCTTGTTTTCTACATTTTCTAAATAGTGGTTATTAAATGTGATAAATAGAGCTGGAAAATTTTCTCTTGCACAAGGACGTACAGAAGCCTAATGTGTTTAAAATTTCATATTTGGGCTGAGGATATGACAAGTGCTGTGACTTTAATGAGAGGATTGTGGTAAGTGACTTTGACAATAGTGAAGAGAACTAAACACTCTAAACAACTCTTCAGTGTGGTTGATTGTATTTCATCTGTATCATCCAGGATACATTTGGGGCATACTTCCTGAAAACGAAAATCAGTTTTGCCTGAAATATTTAACTCAGGTTATATCTGTGACAGACTGGAGTCCAGATCTTCCAGTTGTAAGCAGGCTATGTCCATATTAGTAAGACCTTTGTAAAATGGAAATAAGCCTGCAGGGCAGAACAGTTGGTACAAAGGAACAGATCTCCTGGTTAGGGATATGTAAGAGATTTATTTCAACAAGCTTAAGTCTTATTCTGTTGATTGGTTGCACTCTTGACAACATTTTCATGGAGTTTCATCCAAAAGAATTCACACTCTTAAAAACTACTCTGCAATATAAGCCACAATACAGTATATGAACACTTCAGAAAACCAAATACAGATACACATTTTGGAAAACTTTGCCCCTCTTTCTCTGCTTGTTTTAACCCTTGAGACTTTCAGTAATTATTGCCTCAGAAAACTTACAAATCGAGACTTTTCTCACACAAGAGAAGAGTCTCCATGAACAATTGCAAACTTGGGCAATGTGGTGGAACAGTCTGCTACCCAAGAATAGCAACTATATTTTGGTTTTATTTTTCTTTTAGAAAATCAATAGCCTTTACTGGACAACACCTGAAATGTTAGTGAAGAAATGTTACTAGTTATCCTACTTCAAACATAAACTGATTGCTAGGTAGAGGTTAAGATGAAATTCCCTCTCCAGTTTGGAGTGACTATGGAAGTTTGAGCAATGTTTTATGCCCTTCTTTGTGTACTCGCTGTTTGCCATTATGGAGATGAAGATGATTTTTAAAATGCCTGATATATTTTTTAGTGTTTCTTGTGTAGCATTTGATTGGAAGATCTGACAGCTGAAGAAACCTTTCCAGTTTGATGAGTACAGCAATAATAGATTGAAAAACAGACAGATGAAAATGTTTAAGCATCTAATTCAGGTAACAATACAAAATTGTCAAAAGGTCCGTTAGTACAAACACTTAGACTTCACATCACTGAAATATAACTACCTATCTTCCATATACTACTAACCTAAAATCATCCTTGGAAGTAATATTGACTGTCAGTTCTAAGCAATGAAACATGTTTTAACTTCTATCAGAAACCTCTGGAAGGATATAGAAAATAGTGGAGACTCGTTTGCTTATTTGACCTAAATTTTGTTGACCAGTTTAGACTATGTGTTTCTGAGAGTTATATGTTTGTCCATCTTGCCCTGTAACAGTAAAAATATCTCTAACAGAAGTTTCAGCCACATTATTCCTGATGCTTTTACCTCTACAAGGAAATTCTACAACAAGGTTAAAACATTGGTTTTTTCTCTGACTTTAAATATGTTTTTGCTGTTTGTTGGTACTCCTAAGGAGCTGTACAAACATTGCTCAACTCTTAATTAACATACCAGAGAATGACTCACTTGGTTATTTGTAAAAAACACTAAGAATTTCCAAAATAGTATACTGCTTGACATACTTCTTTTTCCTCAACTTTGTATAAACAAAGGCTTTCAATCCTACTCTTACTGATAAATTAGAAGTATTAAGCAATGGGTTTCCACGGTCTCTTCTGAGCCATGGCAATGGTTAACATAGCTATGTCTGAGGGACGAATCAGGTCAAAATCTCTCCTTTTGCAAGAAGTTGTAAAATGCTCATTTTAGTAAACACTGAGCTTGGATTTCCCTTATTGCTTTGAAAAAATTAATTTGAATTTCACAAATATATATAATACTTCCTTCTGAAATTACAGCCTCATTTATGACTTTCTGTTCACATTTGACAAGGTTTAAATTGACATAGCTGGAATATGTAAAAATCCATCATTCTTTTGCAAATTCCTTTGCATAATAATTATCAACCTCTTTAATCAGGAATGCTATAATAATTCAGTTGCTATTATAAAGCTGAGTAAATAAATATTCTTGAAGAAAGTGAGGATTAGTTCTTAAAAATCAGGATAGAATTACCAAAGATATTATTCATATCTTTTCAATGCGTGCTGTCATTAATGTTTCATCTTTAAAAACCTCTGACACTGAAGACATCTTCAACCAGCAAAGTGAAGATTTCCCCAGAAAATGCAGTAATTAAAAAAGTCTAGTATAGTTTTTGAAGGAGTTTGTGAGAGGTAGATACTTTCTATTAAATTTCAGCAGCCTCATACACTAAATAATTCTTTCACTTTTAAAATTATTGATCTTAAACATAATTTCTGTTTTGCTCAACTTAAATTAAATATGATACATCTCCAAGAAAACTTCACAGATAATTAGCAGTTTTCATGCCAAAACAGTGGCCTTTTTCCTCAAGTAACCTTATGCTATATTATTTATATAAATATAGTTTAACAGTAAATTATAATGTGATAGTATACTGAAAGTCCTGTCGCTTTAAGAGCACTGTATGCACACAATAGAAAATTTGTGCTTTATGCAGATCTTGTTGGTTATTGCCATAAATTCTACAGCTTTGTGAAAGCAGAAAGGAGAAAGGATAAAGACATAGAAGAGCTTAGGGCAGATGCAATGTGTGCAGGAGCTGTTGATCCTTCCATCACTGTGGTGCAGAAGCAGCTTTGGGCATGTTGCAGGAAAATAAATACAAATACACCATGTCATGAAGTCAGTCATGTAGAAGCAAGTTATCTATCTTGTGTGTTATAGAAAGGTGTTTGATCCAGGAAAGAAAGGAAGGCAGTGGAAGTACCCTCAGGGAGTTGTGGGATTAAACATACAAGTAAGGAGTATTTTGTAAAGCAGCTATGATTTTGAAGAACGGGAAGTAATATGTGTATTGGTGGGGCCATAATGAGCACCACAGGCACTTACCTTCATGTCTAGATTTTAGCTCTGACAACACTGCAGTTATATCTTTTCTTAACCTTTGTTTAACAGAGTAGATGGCTTAGTCATGCTGATCTTGGCTCAAGGTTCTATCATTTCCTCTAACAAGTCTACTGGGGTTTTATGAAGCCTTTTCTATTTTCAACCTCTTTCTTGAACTCGGGTTTCCAGAGTTACTTTTAGATGTATGACATGGATCTTGTTCAGTGTCATAGATGTTTCCCAAGAAGTAACTATGGCGTTTTTTATGGCAAAATTGCATTTTGATGCAATAAATATCACTAGTATATCTAAAACTCATTACTTGGTAAAGGCTGCAAATAACAATTTGCTTTTTTACTCTTCTCCTTTTATTTGTCTTCACAGTCATCTTCCATGATGGCAACTACTTTCCCTTTGTTTAATAATTCCTATGGTAATCTACCATGACCATGATTAATGGTGTTTCATGTGGTCTCACAACTGCTCTAAACCTGAAGTGATTAAACTAACCAAACTCTTTTTGTCCAGAATATCAGGTCAGTCACCTTGTTGCAGGAAAGACAGGGAAAGTTGGTTGTTCTTGAATAAACTTAATTCCATTTTTTTTTCTTACATGTATGCTACTATTTTTTTCTGTTCTGCAGGAATCTGACATCTTTATTGTTATATACAAGTATGGTTTACTTTCATTATCCTTGCTAGACTTCCTCCAGACATAAAGCCACCTTCTTTTTTTTTTCTAAACTGAAAACAATGGCTTATGTAATTTTTATCTGCACTTAAATTATCTATTCCTTCTTACTGCACAGCACAGATATTATTTATTTATTTATTTATTAAATTCTACTCTAGGTGAAGGATGTACTGTGAATCTTGAAAAGGTTCTAGCTTTGCTTCAATTCTGGAAGTTCTTATTTTATTGTTATATATCTTGACCTGAAATGATGGTTTTAATTTTCAAAGATTTTTTCCTATTGCATCCAAACCACTGCTTAATTCTGAAAGTCTACTTGATATACTTACTGGTGACATTATTTCAGTGTCTTCTAACATACTCTTTTTCTCTTTATTATAACAGGACTGCTGCAAGTGTTAACATCTTTCACTTGAAGAACTCTCAGGTAGACATTTTCAAAATACTTGATCCCTATGATCTATTTATAAATTATTTTGAGAGACCCTAACTATTACACGTTATGGAGTGGCAATGCAACAACTTAATATAAAGTAGAGAGCAAATTTATTATGTTTACAACTTTGTATTTTGTCTCATAATGGCTTTTTTTTTACAATTTTTCTGACATTTTTAAAACACCAAATTTAAAACTACTCACTTTTAAAACAATGGTGTAACAGCTGTAGACCTTTATTAGCGAAACCTTTATTAGTATGTTTTTTCAGTCTATTTTCAATCATATAGTACTTAACTTCCAAAATAAAAGCAAATGTAGGAGTGTAGTGAACTTAAAGAATGTTATAAGGAATAGAAAATACAGAATAAGAAACAAAATATTCTAATAGGACTCTGTCACATAAAGGAAAGACTTTTCATCGTGATTCCAAGAGTGTGAATGACTTTACTGTCAGACACCTTAAAATGAATTCTGCAACTTCTGAGATATAGATTTGTTAAAAATTAAAAATTATCATGAGCTTCACATTCTGTGCTTTGTTCTTTACTGGTGGCCTCAGATCAGATTTATAACAGTAACAGCAAATTTCTTAATCCAAAATTGTGTAAAAATTTAGACGTGTGCTTTGAATACTAAAAGTTCTGCAGAGCTTCAAAACACAGTTTAAATTTTACACACTTAGTCATAAGACCATTTTTAAGTAAGATGATGAGAATATGAAATTATAAGAAAATAGCCATTACTTTGGAGCATTTGTTCTGTGCATTTCATGAAATAGGGACATTTTTGACAAAAAGAAGTGCACCTATATAACTTACTTAAAACCTTGTCAGAACATGTGTACTACAGCAGCCAAGCTCAACAATTCTCACTTCTGATGTATCATAACTTATGAAAGAATCATGAAACACAGAATATTTTGGGTTGGAAAGGACCTTTAAAGGTCATCTAGGTCAACCCAACCCCGCCATTGGCAGGGACATCTCTCTCTAGATCAGGTTCCTCAAAGCTCCACCCAACTTGATCTTGAACACATTCAATGATGGATCATCCACAGCTTCTCTGGGCAATATGTTCCAGTGCCTCACCTCATTACAAAAAATTTCATGCTTATGTTCATTCGAAATCCACCCTTTCTCAGTTTAAAGACATTGTCCCTTGTCCTGTCACTACAGGCTGCACAGGTTGAAAGCCTCTCAGTCTTTCTTTTAAGCCCCCTTTAAGTGTTGAAAGGATAGATACAGGGTTTCCCAAAACCTTCTCTTTTCCAGGCTGAAAAACCACAACTGTCTCTCAACTTGTCTTCATATAAGAGGTGTTTCATTCCTCGTATCATTTTTGTAGCCCTCTTCTAGAAGTGCTTTAACAGATCGATGTGTTTCCTGTGCTGAGGACCCCAGAGCTGGACACTGGAACAGAGCGGAAGGGAAGAATCACCTCCCTCAACCTTCTGGTCATGCTTCTTTTACTGCAGCCCAGGATACAGTTGATTTTCTGGGCTGCAAGAACTCTTGTTGCTGTTTAACTTAACTTTACTATCAATTGGTCAATTATAGATTTATTTTAATTAATATTCTGTAAGAATATTCTATAAGAATATTAATTCAAATATAATTTTAATACTAAAACAGTTTTCTTCCTATGAACTATTATCAAATTATTTACAAAACTGTAAGAAAGTAGTGACTAACTAAGGGTATCATAAATCTTACACTGACTATATCAACTAGCACATTTTTCATACCAAGTAAAAATGTGAATTTCATGCCATCCACCAGAAAATTTAATAATAGGCTACGGATTATTTTTAAGATGGTTTTCCTTTAATGCTGACTGATCATATGCAAATATTTTTTCTGTAAATGCAAATGAGACAGAAAGGGACCACCTCCTTTTCTTTCTGCTGAGGTCCGTTAGTGTAAATGTATTTTCAGTAGGCATTGATGTAAGGTCTTTTCAACAGGTAGAACAGAACTTTTTTTCTATAAGCCACTATGTTTTATGAGTAATAGTTACAAACAGATGCCAGATCTTCCTGAAGGTGTGGAGTATACTAACATTACATATGTTAGTAGCATAGCCATCAGATTAGCCTGTGCCCATCTCAATAGCTATGCTAACTTCTGAGTGTACAGTGAGTGACATCATGAACTGCACAAGCATCATTCTACCAGCGAAAGGTCTAATGGTCATTACTTATCCCTGCCTTCTCTAGAAAAAAATTCTGGTAACTTTCTGAATTCATTCAGTCTATCTTTGCGAAGCCTATATCTTTTAAAAGAGTACTTTCGGAAAGCAGCTTGGTAACATTGCTGATTCAACTTTCCATTTAGCCAAGTAATTGCAATAGATAAGAGTGACTGACTCCTCTCATATCTAATCTGCCAAGACTTTCTTTTTCTGACTGTCCGAGGATGGATTTTCCTAGGGAACTGTAAACCCATTATCAAATATTTTATTAATTTTTTACTGGCAGCTGATACTTCTTTTCACTGAAAAAAATGTTATTTCAGAAGTTTATCTCTTAGTGACCATGTATTTTGGGAATTTGAACCTGCAATGCAGCAAGGAAAAAGATGATACTAGGACTATGAAAATGAAGTGTAATGTAACACAGGTGTATATGAAGTTAATGATCTCTAATAGAAGCCATTTTGTAAGGCCTTACTCAAAATATGCCCGTCTTCAATCTTTGTGGAAATAAAGGCTACTAGTGTAAATACCGTATAATTCAGGATAATCAGTTATTAAAATAAAATGCTATGGCAGCTCGAACAGAACTTTGCTTTTAGAGTCAAATGAAACTTTAACTACCAAAAAGTCACTCTTTCCCTAAACAATATGAACTGGTGTCTACAGAAGCTAAATATCTAAAAGACTATCCCTGTAAGCTGATGCTAGTGAACCAGAGAAATGTCCCAAACAAGTAGCTGATGTGAAGTTTTCTGATTTCAGGTGAATTTATATGTACTTCAACGTACAATATGTGTTGGTAATTGAATCAGCATGAAAGTGGGACAGGCTGATTGGCAAGTGCTTTAGATCTTTAGTCTTCTTTAGAGTAGAATAGTATTCTGTATACATTTGTATAAACCAGTTTTTGCCTGCAACAAAATACCACTCTTGGGTGAACAGTGCTGCTTATCTTGAACATTTCATTACCATACAAGGCTTGTAAAGATTTGATTTTTTTGCTCAAAGTTTGATTAATTGGCAGCAATGCTAGAATTCCTGTTCATTTTTGCTTTTATAGAGAGGAATAAAACATATATTTCCTCATTTTTCTGTGTAAAATGCATGGTTTCCTTAACATCTAATTTTTGCTACTGTATTGCTGTGTGCTGTACGAATTACTTTTTCATGTCTTCCATCAAAACAAAAATATTATATTTTCCTAATTCTTGGTATGGCAGAGGAAAGTAAACATTATCTGTTCCTCAAAATTATTCATTTTAAGGGTAGGTGTAGTTTTCGCTTCCTTTCTTACATCTAGTTTTAAATGCATACTGATTCAGTAATAGAAAATATTTTAAAGTGCGTTTTTTATTGACTTTATGGAGTGTTGCCTAGACAAGCACTTTTACAGAGTAGCTGAGGATGATGAATATTTGACATATTTTTCTCTTATTTTTTTAATATTTAATAATATATATAAATCATGAGATTCAAGAACCTTTGCTTCCATGATCGAAGTGGTGGTTGATTAAAAGTTTGACTGATTCTTTCTGCTTTCAAAATTCCTGAATGCATGCTTACATATATGTTGGGTAGTATCTACACCATTAAATATTTGGTTTCAGTTTGGTTTATGTTTGCATGAAAATACGATACGTTTTGCTAGGTTTTCCTCCTATTGAAACCGGTAATATTTCAAAATCTGCTTTAGGACCATGCAGGATGTATGCTCATGGCCTTTACAATAGAAAACTAAGATTCACATCCCTGCACTGGGTCTTCAACTGAGACAAGATAAGAAAGAGTAGCAGAGAGTGGGTCTACTTGGCATATCTGATAATGTACGGTGTTATCCTCTTCAGAAAGGGTGCAAAGGTCTAAGAGTTCCTGAGCAATTCATGAGTGGAAACTTCTGCCACAGCTATGTGTCTAAGAACCAAACACTTATTTTTAGCTGGGAGATTTGCTTTTGGATGAAGTCCAAACTTTTCAAAACATTGTGATCTGTTCCAAACATAAGCTTAAGTTTTCCCATAGAAATCTGTGAATTCTGAAAATTCCTGACCAGCTACTCCAATAAACCTGTTTAGTCCAGAGCACAGAATATTTTGAATTGTGTCAGGATTTAGATGACATATTCTTTAAAGTTACTGTAAGAAAATAAACTCTCTTGCTGACAAGGATAATTGCTTTCATAAGCACTAGTCGTGTTACATATATTTTAACAATGTTTTCTCTGAAGTGTTAAGTGAATTGGGAAACAAGAATATGATCCATACTCAGAGAATATGTGGCTGGATTCTAGCCAGATAGAATAGGTCTATCCCTGGTACATGTGCATGCAAGCACATTAAGAAACAACTGCACAGGAAGACTAAGACTGACTAAAATACTTCCCTCAGCAATAGAAGCAACAATTATCTGTGCCAAAAGAAGCCCCAAAAGATGAGAGTTCCAGTTGCATAGTACGTGAGTGGATTGAGTGTCATGAATGTTTCTGTAACCTAAGATTTTCACTGTTGCCATGATGGACAAATACAGCTTACCCTGACCTTACCCTCAATATTTCAAGTAATTTCTATTTAGCTGGGATTTTTGGTTGAAGGTTTGTCCTTTTAATGCATGTGAAACTAACTGTCATTTTTAAATATGCCTAATTCTATCACTCCTTAACAAAGCAAAGAACTGTTTTTAAATTTAAATTGTTATAAAGAATAGAAATTCAGATAGGTTGGTTCAAAAATTGTTTATATTCATATACCACTGACATCTATGTAAGTTATTTCCTTTGAACAGAGATCAATGTGTAGCATAAAATGTACAAATTTATCTGTACTCTAGACAAGTACCTAACAGGATATTAGAAATTCTTAATTGCAGCAAGTATCAGAAAAAAGTATCTTCAACTAAATATTTTGGCAAATTTCTAAATGATATTTAAAATTTTGGGTCCTACAATCTACTTAACAGTTCCCAGGAAATCTGTTTCAAAGAAGAAGATTGAATTCAGGCCATTTGAATGCTAAGCTACTGGTCTAAGCACTATCTATTTTTCCCTACTTGTACTTTGTTATTTTGAAATAACTAAGTATGTAATTTAGTGAACTTACATGAAGACATACATATAGTGGTCTCATTAGGCAAGTTCTCCGCAAAATATATTTTTTTAGGTGGTGAACTGAGTCCAAAACTTATAGATTTTTTTTCTGCTTAGAGTTTAATATGACATTGCTTATTTTCCAGCTGTGTTTTTAGCCAGTTTCTTAGTTTATCACTTTAAAATTATAGTTTGAAGCTCCTGGGGAAAGTTCTAGTACAAATCATGAAGACCCGCTTGTTGTGAGTCAATGAAGATATATAACTATGTATAAGTGGCAAACCTGAATTCCAGGACATAAGGTTAGACTCAGTGTATGGCCAGGTGATGGAGCAGCATTTTTATCCAAACTGGTTTAGATAGATAGAACTTGGGTGAAAAAGCAAGGATTAGAAAGATGCCAAGAGGCAGGTGCCAGTCTTTGAGACACAACAATGTGGCATATGATTCCCAGACAGGATTTGATGGTGCTTTGTCAGATCTGAATGTGGGTAGAAGATCTTCAATCACACTGTAGCTGGTAGACTTGTCCTTCGTGTATCTGTGGTTCTTTTTCATATGACAAGTGCATAACCTATGCTAACTATATCCATCCAAACATTAAACAGCTTGTTTTGAGAACACCTGATTTTGCAGTAATTTAATTTTAATCTACAGGTCTGTAAACTTTTTTTTGGCTGGGTCTTGGTAGAGATGTCAAATTCTGCAAGATCTGTTGTTAAATAACATGCATCTTAGTGTTTCAAAATCCAGTCACCTTTCTCTTTTTTTTCTCAAATAATAGAACAGAATGCTGCTACTCTTTCCATCTGTATTTGTGGACTTCAAGGGCAACAGACACTAGTTAATTAACTGCAGTTGTCTTGCTGGGAGCGCTGATATTGAAGTATCATCCCAGCACAGCTTTAACACACACAAATAAGCTTTGGCAACTGCCTCTGACAAGCTGGCAGAGGGTCAGGAAAACCAGCAGGAAATAATACAAAAAGACCCAGGCTACTATCTTAGCACTGAGGGTAGTAATTTTTTTGTAAGTTTATTAAGATGCATGTCTTATAAAACCCATTAAATATAGTTTCTTTAACTTGTTAATTATTTACCAGAATTTCTTCCGTGTTTATATTGTTAGACTTGCTCGGTTTTGTGCTGTACAGAACACATATGTAGTATTACCTTCCTATATACAGCCCATTCAGGAGATTTTGTTCAAAGTGCATCTTTCTCCATGATTGAAGAAAAAGAAATGGAAAGAGAATATACTCATGACAAAAGACACGTTTCAATTCTCAAAAATTAAAACTGCATAGCACTTTTCTGAAGACCTTATGGTAGTAGATTAGAAATAGTTATGGCCTTTCTTGCTGTGGGATACTTCTTTTTCAGCTGAGCCCTATGGCATCCACTAACATGACTGGGAGTAGGGGAAAAAGTTATCTCCAGAATGCTCATGAAAATTATATGTAGTCCTAGGGGAATAAGTCCTAGGGAAAAGTTTCAGAAACTCCCTTTTGACCAGGACTGACACAGTAAATTCATGATATTAAGCTCTTAAACAGAGTGTGGGGAAGAACAGACAATGAATGAATTTTTTTCAGCAGCAAGGGAGTATATTTTCATTAATTAAATTAATTCAAAGTGTATTGATTTAAACATCTATCTATAGCCACAAAAATCTGCAAATAATACACTGAGTTTCCTTGCTCTTCTAGTCTTCATCCTGGGGACAATAAAGACCGCATTTAAGAAACCTCTAACTTTTTAATTAAAACTCTAAAGTTACGGTATAATCGCATTAAACAAGATTCTTAAGTAAATGATATAAATGCGTACAAATTATTAATATAATGAGTGATATGCAATCAATGACTGGTATTAAAGTGAATTAAAAACTAGACTAGACTTTGACAAAAGCATTTATCAGGCACTTAGATCAGACGTTAATAGACAAGCACAATCAAAAATAAGTATGAAATCCAGTACAAGTTTAATAGTCCATTACCCTATAACTAGACACAATGTTATACTTGAAATTTCAGCTATGAAGTTTTTCTTCTTTTTTCTCTCTGTACACACAGATGTGCCCACATAGAGTACAGTTCTCCCATTTAACTGTCCACTAAATCTTAAGGAAAAAAAATCACATAAACTAGAATTTATATTTTTTTTCCACAGGAATAATTGAAATCATCCTAGTGTCACTTGTAACTTTGTATTTTAAAAGCCTAAAAAGTGCTACAAGTAAGATTATGATAAGTGGTCCAGTTTTTTACTCACCTGCATTGATATCACACTTTTGCTTTCTCCAAATATACAGGTTCAAAATTAAAATAAAAGTGTAAACAGAGGCAGAGAAACTAATAAGAAAATGATATACCTATTACCATTCTATTTTAATGATTTATGGTGATGTAATACATTTTCAAATAGCCATATAGCCAAATAGCCAAAGAAAAAATAACAAACTTATATTGTACAGAAAAACAGAATGCCCTACAAGTAGTGACTGTATTTAACACTGCCTGTGCAATTCATAATTACAATATTGTATCTGATCATAGTTGTGCCTTTATCAAATCTTGTGACAGCTGATAAACTAGATTTGAATTCTTGGAGCATTGATTAAATGGAACATTTCTATGAACCCTTAGGGAGTATTGGATTAAGACTACTCCAGATATATAAAGCTATTATTCAAATCAAAGCTATTTTCACTTCAAGAGTAGTCACTTATGAAGGAAAGCTGACATAGGATTATTTTGCTTCAGCATACGAACATCAATATATTTTCTGTGACTGTGTCAACAATGATCACAAGAAATGCCTTTTGTTTTTAAGTTTAAAAAGTAGGGTCTTTTTCTACAAAAATACAGAAGCTTGAGGTAAAAAACAGATCAAAAAATCATCTTAATTATAGTTAATGTGATCAACACAACCTCTCCTGCAACTCACCATCCAAAAGGAAGACAAAAAAGTCACTTCATGCTGACACCTTGAAGTATTTGTCATGCTTACCAAAAATACTGTGCTAGAGTCACTTTCTAAATGAATGATCACAACGGTTTCAGTCACAAAGTTTTGGTTGAGCTTATTGCCTGCAAGAAGTAAGATCAGCACTAGAGACATTTGAGACTGAAATGCTAGTTGTTACTAGTGACAGCACTAACTGCAAGCAATCTGTGCTACGTAGTGTTGCAAACCTCTTTTCCAGAATAAGAGTATGACCAAGGTAGTGATTATTTTTACAGCTGTTGAGTGTTTTTCTAAGCATGTCTCAGGAAGCACTCAGCATGCTGTGACACCAGGAATCATATAGATTTATGTTACTGTGTTTCAATGAAAACCTTTTACGATTCTCTTCCACTCTGGTGATGCAAACTTGGCTTTTTCAGAAGGATAAATGTGCTTGTCTACTCCTTCTAGATTTACTTTATCTTTCTGTATTTTAATGTTTCAGAAAAAGTCCCTGTTTGCCCCTTCATCTGCTCAACCTTCTGAAACGCATCTTCCATAAACTCATATGGTTGAGTTTGAGATTTTCTCTGAGGATGAATGGTGATGCAGAAGATAAAGTGTCTTTTAGCTGAAGACATAGCTTGAAATTTGGGGACTACATTGGCATTGAGAAGTGACCATAATTTCAGAAAAGCAAAAATGTTATGGAATTACTTTACTACCTTTGAACCCTGGGAGCTTTAGATCTCCGCTACACTCCCCCTAGAGCAATTCCTTGTTATTTCTCCACCCTATATTTTTTAAAATAGAATGGTAATTTTGTCAAAATTTAGGTCTGTGAAGGCCTTTTAAAGCTCTAATTTTCAAAATAAAAGCAAACTCTTAAGTAGGTCTTATAAATTACGGTTGATGGTATTTCTCAGACAATGTAGATACAAAACGTATCTCAGGTTTTTTCATTCACTTTAATGTGTGTAATACAAAGACAATACATTCTGAAATGCACTGCTTAATCTGAGCAAGGAGTAGTAAGAATAAAATACCTGCTGTTGCCCCTTAGGAATGCAATAAATACAGCTTTTGTAATCATTATGTGCTTTACAGTTAAGTGGTATGTGCTGCATTTATGATTTGGTTCCTAACTGAGCTAATTTGATGACTTTGTATCTTTCAGATTCTTGAGGAAAAATTTTCTAAAAGAAGGAATAAGAAACAAGCAGACTCCATTACCTCAAAAAAAAGTATTACTACGTGATAAGAAGTTTTCTACTGGTATAAATCAACATCACATTAAAGTCAATAAAGCATAGTATTTTATATGAGTAGAGTATTTGGCCCAATACTTGCATGTTAATTCTCTTAAGTGTTTTGCACATGGGAGTTCTGGTTCATAATAAAGGATTCCAGACGCGATGGCATCACATGTCGTAATGATTTATTCTTGAATTGTGCTGTTCTCTTTAGTTCAACAGGTTTCAGCATGTGAATATTCTGTGAAATTTCATGTTTATTTTAACATTTTATCATTCTTTTAAAATGTATCCCTTGACAATAGGTTGCAGTTATTGTATTCTCCAGTCAAACCATTAGAGACCAAAGAAGTCAGAATTAAACTTGTTATTTTATCTGTTGTGGCCTACAGAATGAAGAAGGAAAAGTGTTAATCTAGTCAAAATGAGAGATTAGAATTTAACAATTTGCCATTGTACCTCTATGATTATTATTGTTATTATTATGGTCAATTCATAATGAGAGGAAGAGAGTTTCTGCCTTCTTAACTAGAAGAAAGATATGAACCTCAGACTTACAGTCCAATTATTCTCTTTCATGAAGAGTCATTGTCTATTTCCAGTATGATAACTTACTTACTATCTAGATGTCAGGCTGTGCATGGTAAGAGCTTGGACCTTATAAATGTTGACAACAAGGGAAGTCATTTCAGGACCAATAAGTCAGACTCAGGTGCCCACATTGTGCTTCAGATTGTTGTTAGATCTGAACGCTATACCTTGTCTTCTCTTTTGGATAATATTCAGGTAAAAATAACTGCTAATATTGCCAGGTATCTCATATTCTGCAAATATTGAATGAAGTTTTGAGAATTTTTGTGCCAAGCAATATAACATACTCTTAAACTGCAACGCTCCGGAGTGACACATTTTGCTGTGTTAGAAATGTACTGTCCCTTTAAGCCAAGTGGGAGCTTAGGGGATAAAGGTCTCTGCAGCAAAACCGCAATGGTTGCCTGAATCTTACATTTCGTGGAGCTGTCAATAAAGGTTAGTGACATATTCTACAAATATTTTTGTCACAGTATGACTATTGCTGAATGTATTCTGTTCAATTCTTAGGTTATAGAAACGATTCAGCTGCAATATGTGACTGTTATTGTTAATACTTATTAATTTCTTTCTGTGACAACTTCCAATATGTACGTCTGGAAGAAGATTATTACTTTTCCATTCTTTTGAGTTGGATTAATCTTCAAAATTAACAAAATATTTCTATCACTGTAGCTTATTTTCCTAATGATTTTATAAGATTCTACTAGAACTTTAGTTTAATAAATATTATTTATGTTTCTGATTTGATTTTTGTTTACTAGTAATTTCAGAATTTCAAGTTTTTAAGTTCTATAAACATATTTGTTATAATTCACTTATTTTCTTTTCCAGACCATGTAATTAGGAATGTGGGGGTGCCAGCAGTATTTTCATAGATGATGTGGTCACTCACTTTAACAAACCATAATCAAAAGGCGTAATTATTCATAGGTGAATGTGACTAATGTTTAAATTCATAGAATCACCAAATGGTTTGGGTTGGAAGGGACCTTAAAGATAATCCAATTTTGTTCCCTCTGCCACTGAAAAGGACATCTTCCACTCGATCATGTTGCTGAAAGCCTCATCCAACTTTGTCTTAAACACCTACAGGGATGAGGCATCCACGGCTTATCTGGACAACCTGTTCTTGTGCCTCACCAGCCTCACAGTAAATAGATAATATCTTATCTAAATCTGACCTCTTTCAGCTTAAAACCATTACCCTCCTCCTGTCACTGCACTCCCTGGTGAAGAGTCCTTCCTCAGGCATTCTGTAGGCCCCCTTTAAGTACTGGAAGGCTGCTATAAGGTGTCCCCAGAGTATTCTCATCTTCAGACTGAACAAGACCAGCTGCCTCACCCTGTCCTCATTTGAGTGGTGCTCCAGCCCCCTGATTATCTTTGTGGCCTCATTTAGCCTCACTCTAACAGATCTATGTGCTTGCTGTGCTGAGGACTCCAAAACTGAAATCAACACTCCAGGTGAGGTCTCACAAGAACAGAGTAGAGAGGCAGAAAGACATCCCTCAGCTAGGCGATCATGCTTCTTTGGTGCAGCCCAGGATACATTTGGATATCTAGGTTGCAAGCACACATCACCGGCACATGCTGAGTTTCTCATTCAACAGCACCCGAAAGTCCTTCTCATCAGGGCTACTCTCAGTCCTTTCTCTGCCCAACCTATCAATTGTGCTTGAGATTGCCCCAACCCAGGTGCAGGACCCTGTACTTGGCCTTATTGAACTTCATGAGGTCAGCACAGGTACAGCTCTCAAGCCTGTCCAGGCCCCTCTGGATGATAAATAAGCATGTCAACCATGCCACACAGCTTGATGTTGTCAGCAAACTTGCTGAGGTGGCACTCAATTCCACTGTCCACGTCTATGTCTGCCACAGGGATGTTAAAACACATCATTACCACTAGTGACCCCTGAGGAACGCCACTCATTACTGGTCTCCACTTGGATATTATGCAATTAGAATTTTTGAGGGGGATCATCCAGCCAATTCCTTATCCACTGAGTAGTTTATCCATCAAATACATATCTCGCCAACTCAGAGACCAGCATGTTGTGTGGGAGTGTGTCAAATGCTTTACACACATAGAGGGAAGTTTTGTGAAAAGTACTCTGTGTCTTTAAAATTTTTATTTTTTAAATCTTGAAATATTGATATCTCAGTAATTAAAGCTTAGGCTTGGAAGATGCAATCTGTAAAAAAGGACAAAATTGAAGTTGAAAACAACTGTGCAAAATTTCACACAATAGAATGGCAGGGAAGGTGTTCTTAATCTTCATTCTGTTGAATGTTTATATCAACAAATTCAGTGATTTATATGTCTTTCTTTCTTGATGATGTACCTTTTAGGAACTTATATGACTTCTGGGTTACATGTCTAACGGAATTACTGAGCTAGAGTTTAGATTCCATAAGATGTCTAGCCAAAGTTATTGCTATTTTTATTTTTATTTTTACTTTTGATAATGATTTGAGGTTTTCTTAAAATTTATAAATACTTAATGGTTGAACAATTTCTTTCCTCTTGCTTCTGATCAATTTTTACAGATGCGAGCACATTACCAGCCCTGTACTGAGGATACATTTATTGATCTTATTTAGGAGGGTATTAATGTAGAGAGGGAGCTCAGGGCTAAATTTAGGGAGGCAGGTTGGAGCGTGGCATGGGGAGTGAGATCCTTTAAAATTGTATTAGATCAAAACTTGTGAAAAAATGACAAGGATAGAAAATAATGCTATGTTTTCCATATTAAATAGTGATATGACCTTTTCTGTGAAGTAACTGTTAAACTTGGTGTACCAGGGGATTGGGAGATGAGATTATGTGGTTTTATTACTGAATTGTCTGGATGTGCCTAATGGGCAAATCCATTTGATGAATTGTTACATGTCATTCTTAGGACAATGACCACTCCTCTGTGTGGGATTGGCAATTGGGGCAGGCAAAGAACAAAGTTGAAGATGTTGTTTGTTGTGCCCAGATCAAATCCAGAATTTGAAGAAATATGTCAGAACAAAAAGATAGAAAAATAAGGAAAAATGTACATAGATATAGGACTGCTGTAAATTGCTTTTAAAAATAAAGCAAAACAAAGGGAAAATTAACACAGGAAAGAGAGAATAAATATCACAGATTACAGTTAAATTTTTGACAAATGACAAGACTTTGAGAAAGATCTAGGAATAGTTAAACAGCGTGAAATGAAATAAAAAATATGGATCAACATTGTAGAGGACTGCACAGACTGCAGTCTGCTCCTGGATGGCTGAAGGCAGTGTGTGCTATAACATAGCTGCAGGTAAAATCCGCAGGATTACAGAAAAATGCAAGATGTGTTTTTATTCATGCAAAGCTGGAAGTGTTTGGCTCCATGTCTCTCATCCTCAGTCTTCCACATCTTTTGATCTGGTTTCAGGATATCAAGAGAGACTTCCTGTCACAAAATATTTTGTTCTGTTAGTGTTTGTGAGCTACCCATACACAGTTCTGGTTCCTAGTACAATAGATGAATTTACATGTTTTCCAACAGCAGTGTTTCCACTTCTTATGTCTTGAAGTTCTTCTGGTGGCTTCAATAGAGTTTTAGAATATGTAATTAATTAGGTCTGGAACTCTTAAAAATGTCTCAATCCATTTCACAACAGTGAAGTTCTGAAGTGTTGTAGCACTTCAAAATTGAAAAGCAATTTAAAAACAAATGTGGACATCAAAAAGGAAAGTTTTGTATATGTAGAGTTGGTGATTATACATTATACTCCTCAGTCAGTGAGATTATGATACTTCGAAAATCAACTTTTCAGTTCCTATTTCTTCCATAAAATATTTTATACAGCTTCAAAATATTTGCAAACATCTATCCTTAAATTTCCCTAATTTTCTGTAATTACTAAGACAATATAACAGATAAGCAGCTTCTGACTCAGCCATACTTGATCATTTCATGGTAAAAGTATGGAACCTGATCATTCATTTTGTTAACAAAGGGCAAGTCAAGGCAAGATCTGTGTTAAGGTCAGATATTGCTTGGATGATGTTAGGTTACACAAAGAACAATAAAGGCTTTAAAGAATGTAAAAAATATTCCACATGAAACACTGCAAATGGTAGCTGCCCTTGTGCTAATAAAATATGAGGTGAAAATAAAATGCAGACTAGTAGTATTTTTAGGTACTTGAGAATTTGTACATTCAGCACATAGTGCAGTAAATACTATACAGAAAAAAAATAGAGATTTTTTTTCACTTTTATGTATGCATGGTAGCTGCATATTAGAAATATTGTATTTCAGATTATAAAATATCTTTCTCAAATAGCCAAAGACAACTACAGATAAAAGATTATCAACATTTTGTAAAAACACAATTGGCCTTTAGATTAGAGGAACACATATTTTGGATTGATAAAACAGCAAGATTTGTATGAACTATTAATTTACACAAGCGATCTAGTTGAAAACAAAAACATACGAGAGAAGTTAACTCACTATATATGAAATGTGAAACTGTTAAATGTGAACTGAGACTTTACAGAACTCCTGCGGTTTCATTCCGTATAATTGAAATGTAAATTAATCTCTACTTATGTGACCAAACAAAGAATTACATTAGATATATTTGATGAAACTTCTAAGAAAAGTATATAAACTCTTGCAAAACCATTATTTGATTAAATTATGTGTTTGTGGTTTCTTTATCTTTGGGACTGCTCCCTGATAACATGGAAGAATTACATTTAATTTCATTCAGTTTGTTTTTTGTTTTCTGTCTTAAGTAAAGTTATTTTTACTCTCAAAGGAAAGACCGCATATTTACCACACAAGGATGTGAAATACTATTTTGGATTATCAGTTTTTTGTTTTAGTTATTATTTCTGTATTTTGTTATAATTTCTGTATTTGTTTATTATTTTCTCTAAGAAATCTAATAAAAATGTAGTGATTGAGTGACCAAATTCATATTTAACACAGATCAGCTGATGCCTCATTATATGACATCAAAACAGTATATAATTTACAAATGAACATAAACTTCGAATCTTTTCTTTTCATTGCGTCTTTAATATGCCAACAATAGTGCACTTTCTGCTTTTGGAAAAAAAATTTATGGAAGTAAACTTAAAGGGGAATTTAATTTACTAGAGTTAAGCTATGAAAAAAATCGTATTACCTTTTCTTATGCTCTTTGCTACATGGTAGTAAATATTTTTATTTTGAAGACTTTTCAGTTGCTTTTTTTTCTGTCTTACACAATGACTTACTTCATGTTAAAATTTAAATTGTTTTCCATTTATTTTATTCTTCGTATTGCAGTAACAAGCTTGTTTGTCTTGCAGTATCTAAACGGGATGAACATTCCACAGCTATGATTTCTTTAAGACAAATATTCCTGAATTTGTAAGCTCATCTTCTCTTAGATACGAGCCAGACACATGTACTGCAGGTGATCTACCCAATTTACGTGCATGGCCATTCAGTAATGGAGATATTTTCTCCCTTTCGCCTCTGTGAATTCTTCAGGCCAGCAGAGTTCAGAGAGTTTCCCATCAGCATAAAGAGTTGAAACTGGAACATTAATTGTATAAAGAGGAATAACTGAGTTTTTTTCTTCCAAACGATAAGGGTAGAAAAAACCCCACCAAGCACAAGCAGATAAAAAACTCAGAGTTCAAAGAAAATTAATTTAAATAAAGAAAGATGGTAAAACAGAAGCAGACGTATTGGGTTAGTAAAGTAAATGTTGGGAAAAAAAGTTGTTTTGATGCAGAATATTCTTAAGAACTCCATGCACAGAAAAAAGACGTGTGTCTTCAAAACCATGTCTCTGTGTTTATACACTGTGAAACAAAAGGAGAGAGAAGTTCGGTGATAATGATTTTTAGTGAGAAAATTTATTTTGAAACACATTTGAAATTGTTAGGTTAATTTCTGTTGCTGCTTGTACATTTGCAGAAACAGTGTTAGGGAAAATTTAGAACTGTTGGAAGTAAATTAAACATATTAGAATCATGTTAATTTTCTGATATACACCATCACCCTGGAAAATTTTAATGGATGTTTTGATTAAAGGTTATGTAAGAATCTTTTTCTCATTAGAATATTAGGAGAAACTGTGGTTGTTAATGGAGTTCAAACTGATAGTCTAGTAAAAGACATAAGAAAATCTAGAGATATTACCGGATTTCCAGGGAAAAATATAAACAATTTTAAAATTGTCAGTTGGATAGTTCCTGTATTGGGTCTGGTTGAGGTGGAGTTGATTTTCCCTGTATCAGTCCTCATAGTGCTGTGCATTGTGTTGGTAACTAGAAATGTATTGAGAAAGCAGGTGCTTTGGCTACTGCTGAGCAGTGCTCCCACAGCATCAAAGCTGCCTCTCCAATGTTCCCCCTCACCAGTAGGGTAGGGCAAGATCTTGGAAGGGAACACAGCCAAAACAGCTGACCCAAACTGATCAAATGGATATTACATACCATATGATGCCTGTTCAGCAATAAAAGCTAAGAAAAAGAAAGAAGGGGTGGGGCATCTTTTAATTACAATGTTTGTTTTCCAGAAAAATAACTATGCATGCTGAAGGTCTCTGTCCCAGGAAGTGGCTGGACACCATTTGCTGATGGGAATTAGAGAATAAATCTTCTTTGGTTTTAATTTGTTTGTGTGCATGACCTTTTTTTTTGCTTTATTAATCTGCCTTTATATTGACTCACAATTTTTTTCGTCTTATTTTCTCCCCTGCCCCTGTCCTGCTGAGAAGAGGAGTGATAAAGCTGCTTGGTGAGCCCCTGACATCCAGCCAAATTCAACCCATCACAGTTCCATAAAATTTTTTTTTTAATTGTCTCATGCTGAGGTGTGTCTTGGCTGGATATAATTTCAAAAATACCAAAACATCAAAGAACTGACTGAGCTTATTGTGTGACGCGATAATCAAATAGGCAAATGAACTTCTGGATATGGCAAGTAGTTTGCAGGAACATTATTATAGTCAGATATATTTTTTATCATTGAAGGTAAAGAGAATTATCACTTGATGACAAGTAGTTAGAAATTTATCTTAAATGTAATGATTTCAGTAAGAAATATTTGCTCCAGTAATCTTGATGGAGAATGGCTGAGTTTTCTTGGAAATACATGATTTTTTCACACCAAATAAGAAATGTTTAATGTTTATTTTTTCCTGAAACTAGCAGAGATGTACTTCCAGAAGTACAAACCTTAAAAAGTAGTTAAAAGTGTGTATATCTTTTCAGTAAGATTGTTAGCGTGATCCTTCAATATTTACCACCATTTGCATTTCAAAAGTTTGCAAGTATCTTTAACAAAAGGAAAGGTTCAGAGGTGCTAAAAAGTGCTACAGACTTGAGACACATACAGCTTAAATAGTAAGAGGTGAGGGTATTAGGTTATGAAAAGACTATAGAGTTATCTCAAACTAAAATAAGCAAATAAATTTAAAATTAATAGCTAGGATTGATTTCTTGTGTTACTTTAAATCCATAATACTGGGTTTTGTACTGCTTTCATGTGTATTTTTTATACTAACAAAATATGTAAAGCATGAAAATATTCAACTTCAACTAAATATGTTTGGATTTATTGCAAATTATTGTAGAGAGAGAACAACTAAATAAAATATTTACACTGCTTATGTAATGAGTCCCTTAGGCTGTTCTGTATTCATTAAAATATGGCAACAGTAGAACTGTTAAATAGCTTTAGCCAGTTGTCTCAAACTCCTAATTTTCCAGTTGATAGTCTTGTTTGCTTGTTCAAACCCTGGGTTAGAACATCCAAATCACAAGAAATTTTATGGAAAGACTGTCATGCCTTGCTTAACGGCAGTAAATAGTTCTAATAGGAGCATCATCAGCTGATTTTTTCTTTAAGTGAGCTGATGTATACACTTGATCAGATGTACCCTAACCAAACCGAACCTCAAGCAAGCTAACCTAACATTAGTATAATATATACATCATATAAGTTTTGAAATACTGTCAAAATAATACATTAACCACAATATCAATGCCGTAATATTTTAATAATACTACCATACTACACTGTACTTACCAACTGCATTATGGAGCTGAAGTTTTCTATCTTCTCTTGTCTTGTAAAGCGAGGCAGAGGGTTTTTTTAAGACAATTCAATGCCATTACTATAGAGGAAGTCTTCAAAATAATTCATATAAATTAAATAAAGTAATGCACTGCAATATACTACACAATTTCTTTTCTTGTTGGTACATCAAACTTTGATCACAGCCAATTTTAATAGCACTTTTTCATTCCTCATGATGCTTTATAACTTGTACCTTGATTTCCAGATCTGTTACCTTCCTTTGCTTTTAGGAGCACTTGTAGAAGCTGATTGCTGTTGTTTGGAGGCCATATCGAATGAAAATAAGTCACGTATAAGAGAACTTTCAAAGGATTATTATCCTATTTGTCTATATACTCTATGTTGTTTACATCTCTGTGAAAACTATTTTAAAGTTAGTTGGGATGTCTATTTGAGATTACAGTTCTTACATTAAGATGATAATGTTATAAACCAATATTCACAACAAACTTGCAGTGCTCTCTGAATGCTGTACGCTGCCTCCAGTGTGTCTTTGTACTGCTAATTTCTTTTTGTCTCTATATGCAATAACAAACACGGCTAACACATTAAACTGTCAACTGAGGTTCCACTTTCATTGATTTTGTCTGACCTTAAGAAATTCCTCTTGCAATACACTTACCTGCAAAATCGAGAAGCTTATGCTAATCCTTTTATCTAAAATATAATCAAACCAACATTTTTAGTCTGTAAAAATGAACTATAGATGATACTTTTCAAATGTGCAAAAAAGGATGTTATAGCAGAACTTAGCATTAGTAGCTGAAATTGTGAAGTCTTAGGTTGCAAGTTGTGAACTTCTTTTCCTTGATAAAATGAACTTATGCTGAACTTCTACCGAGTTATACAAATGAAGACTTCAGAGCCAGTTCAACTCAGAAAATAAAGAATCTATGCCAGTTGCAAACCTTGAAGATGAAAAAAGAGGTGCCCTACCAAGAGACAAAGGAAGAACTCAAGAATGAAAAGACCCCAGCCCCTAAAGCATCAGTGAACCAACTGCTGTGCGAAGACAGCATGGGAGGTGGGAACCTAGATTGTAAGGATATAATTGCTCAGGACATTTTTTGTTTGAGGTCCCTCTTCAGAGGCACCCAGCTTGAGCTGCAACCTGCTGCTGTGCCATCAATAAATTAGCCTAAGTAATTTGTATCAAAGATTTTGCCTAGGGAAACCTAGGGTCGAATAAAGGTGAGAAACTTGACACAGAGAGTCAGTGAGTGAGTGAGTGAGTGAGTGAGTGAGTGAGTGAGTGAGTGAGTGAGTGAGTGAGTGAGTGAGTGGATAAGAGAGTCAAAAAGGGCATCCATGGATTCACTGCCTATCAACCACGGTCCTAACAGTTGAAGTCTTGCGTGGAGTGAATGTGACTCTTAGTGTGCTGTCATGTTTTAATGAGATTTTTCCTGCAACATGCCAACAGTTTTGTCTCTATTCTTGCATAAAAGACCAATCCAGCTCTTTCTGGGAATATGGCAGTTGAATCTTTTTGATATTCTGAATTTAGAACATGATAGTGAAATGTTAGTATCTCTTTTAGTGAAGTTCTATGACCATAGAATAAAGAAGAGAGAAAAATATTATTAAATTTATCTCCAAAGCGCTGGATCCATCTTCCAATATCAGAATGGGACAGGAAGGAAGTGTAGTATGAATTTCATGGAAGAGTTTGGTAAACTTTGAATCTTCTGTTTCTAACTTCCTATAAAATATGGTTTACAAACAACTGCAGTTATTTCAGAGTCATTAACAACAGGTTCAAACACTTTCTCATGATTACTACTTAGAAAATGTGAAATCTATACTCTAACCATCTGTTAAAGCAATTAAAAGTTAATAGGAGGGTACAAACTTCTCTCATGCAAAAATGTGCTTCTTCCTAGAAGAAAACAAGAAAAACGAACTTCAAATATCTAAAAGATGTCCCTATAAAAAGGTAAACCCTTTGAAAATCCCTGCCTTCTGAAAGAAAATTCTCCACCAAATTTTACTGCCCTAACTCTTCATTAGACCTCTTAAAACTGTAGCTGCGTACATGTATTTGACTCAGGCTTTCAAAGCTCTTTAAAAATGTCACCGCACTTTGTTTTGCTTTTAAAATTTCTAGTATCACATCTTTTAAATTTCATTAAGTGTGGCTCCTTATGCAGAACCTTATGTTTACACTGATTTAATTCTAAATGAGGACTTGATGCCTGATTGTAGATATTCTGTATATTTACTGATTCATTTCAATATTTACCTTTTAATTCCCTTAAGCTGTTAATTTGTTTTCCTTAAATGCTTCTATTAGTAGTAATGGTGTAAACAAGCCAGACTACAGCAATGGTAATAAATGGTGTTGATGCCTTAGGGTGATACCTAAATAAATTAGCTGGTAAAACTCAGCTGTTCAGTTTCAGTTTTTAATACTGTTTTGCAGCATTGGGTTTTCATTCACCACTGAATTGACTTTGCTTATTTTGTTATTTAATTATACTTCACAGGGTAATGAAAATTTGGAAATGTATAAGGAAGATAAAAGTAGTTTTACAATTGAAGCTAAGTAAGAACTTGATAGCTAGAGTAATTCGGAGAGCTTTGAACTAAGGAGAGCATTTTGAAATCTTTTAGAAAATGCAGTCCTTCGAAATAACTTTTTGCCTGAAGAATTCAAGTACTTCTGTACTTTAAGATACAGATCCTTAAGACACGAGATTCTTCTTATCCTATAACTCCTCTTTTAGAACAGTCAACATTGACTGTGCAGGGGAGAATGAAAGAAAAAGGTGCGCATGAGACAATTATTACCATCTAGAAAACTACTGAAACAGAAGTGCTGTCTTTATGTTAATAACACTTTCGAGACCTTTCATATATGAATTTTTTAACCCAAAACTTCTAAGTTTACAGGAACATGACTGTTCCTGGAGGTAAGATCAGCACAAATCTGTGCATAAATGTCTCACAGCTAAGAAGAAAACATTCCGAAGGTTAACATGCTTCTTTAGTTTTTTTATGTGTTTATTCCTTTATTAATTTTAAAGTTGACTTTATGAATCTGCTGACATCTTAGCCTTGCTTAGTTTCAAGACAGGATATAGAAAAAGCTTTCAATGATATAAGTAAACTGTTTTTTTTCACCTGTGTGCTATATCATGTAGATATAGGTAATGTTGCCACTTGCTTTCCACCTTTTCTGCCTTCAATTGTGCCTGCATTTTTGCATTCTTTTGTATGGGTCTCTGTGTGCCTCTGAGGTGACCTTTCTTTTCCAGCCTGCCAATGATGGCTATCTCCCCTATCCTTCTAAAAAGTCCTCTTTCCTATAGTATATGTGGTATGGTTTACCCTTTATTTATATATCCTTATCTGAACAGCAGGAGATACATACAGTTCAATCATTTACACCTATAGTCTCTTGTTTGACAGGGTTATCAAATACTGAAATAACTCTTTTGAAATAGATCAGGTTAGAAATTTTCACATTTCAGTTTTATTTCACATCTCAACCTATGAGCTCTGTAGCTTATTTGTTGAAAATAGCAAATTGTTTCATTTTTTCTTTTAGAGTTTTGTTTGGAAGTGCAGGCAATTATATTTGATTAGCTTAATGTAACAGATAAGGATGAAATTAAGATCTATTTACACTGAAAGATATAGCTTTCTTTTTATTTAAATACATTAGGAAAAATGTTCTTAGCCAAAATATTTTTTAAAAACTTGACATCATCAAAATTCACTTAATGAAGTCAGAATTTTCCATGGGGAAAGGAAATGTAAGTTGATCATTTTGATTTTGAACTCATGGTTTAAACTGAGATAATTAAATGTTTCAATTTCATTTAAAGTCTCAGGGCTATTTAGTCCCTATTTTTTATCGTCAAGTAATATTTACTCTAAATTAGCAATATAAAATATTTTCGTATGTACTCTTTAATAGCAAGAAACTCAACCTTTGAGTCAACCTTACTTGTTCCTTTATTAAAACGAATCATATCCCTTGTGAGAAATCAGGTAATTAGGGCAGACAAAAATCTTCAGTTGTCATAAAAACCCCACCATACTCAGACGCAAACCACCACTAATTACAAGTTCAAGTTAAATAAAGCCTCAATTATTTCTTTATCAAATAAAAATTATAACGTTAAGAAGGCATCACAATTTATTAACCAACAGATGCTTAGCTCAGGTAACTTATCACAGGTACCTCTGGCCTCAGAAGTATCTTTGCTGAAGTGTCTTAGAATTCTTAGACAGCAGCCAAGCCCTGTGAGCAGGCAGTTGCTTGTTATCCTTTTCCAGAAAAGATTTCAGAATATTTTTTTTTAACTTTCCTTATTCACATGATTTTTTTAACAGAAAAAACATGAAATATCAGTGAGTCTATTTGTACATTTACAATTTAAATGTACCTTGTAAAAGTGTATAACTCTAAAGAAAATTTCATCATAGATTATCTTCAATAAGAAGAAATATATAAGCAGCATAAGTGGAAAGAAACCAGTGAAGGGGAAAATAGATCTTTTCAAGACCAGCAGGGGTACTTTTTTAATCTTGTCAATTTTTTTACGGTGGTTCTAGTAAAAGGAAATTTGAGATAGATACCATGAAAATAACTGTACATACATTGAATAGAATGATTGTCACGATAATGAGTGGAGAGTAAAATAAGCTGTCAAAAGTCTGGCTATCAAGGCAAATAAAAGCAAGAAGTATTTTATTTCTAAAAATGTTTTTCTATCTCCCTCACTTTTCAGGCTAAGGGCAACTATTTTCAGGATTTTATAGTGTCTTGCAATGGAGAACATCTCCATGATAAATATTAAACACTCAGAGTTTCAACATCTCAGTGTTGTTAAGAATGAACAAAAATGGAATTCCAATTTTTTTGGGACAACTTTTTATAACCTTGCTTCAAAAGTCTGCTGAAACTGAGATAGCTTTGAATATTATTTTTATGAGTAGAAATAACAGGTATGTATTAGAAGCTCCTCTGGATTTCATATTGTGTATTGCCTTTCTTGTGTCCTGCATATGAGGTTATGTGACAACTCTTTGGTAGGAATAAAATATCATATTACTAACTTACCAAAAATCAGCAGAATTCTTACTTGGTTTTCATCAGTTTTCTTGTATGTCTCACTGAGCTCTCTTAAATTTAGTCAAGTTTTGAGGTCTCTCAGTTAAGGCCAGAAGTCGCTGAACCACAGGTCCAGTGTCATTTTAGGTACTGTAGGATATTCTGCAAAATCTCCAATTACTTCTCCATAGAACTACAGCTCTCAAGGCATCCTGTGTCATAATCACCACCTCTCCCGTGGCAAGTGGTAGCCCTGTCTTGGTAAACTATACCACTTCAAATGGCTCTAGGTGACTGCATGTAGGCAGACCTGCCTTATCTCTCTACGACCTGGCACAGGGCTGTAAGAAAAAAGTGTTTCTGACCAGCTGGCACCTGGAATTAGGATCTCCTGTATTTGTTTCTTGTAGACAGAGTTTTCATCGTAATATAAATAACAAAAATCACCAATTTTTTTCTCACCAAAAGACCTGAAAGGAAGAAAAATGTGCCTACGTGTGTGTGTGTTTTGGTGTGAGTACTAAAATAAAAAGTGTTATTTTTACAGTTACATGTCAGTACTTTCTCATTTCTCTTCTGGAATATTGAATAAATCATGCTATCGAGTCCAGTGTTCCAGAAAAAAATGGACTTCTCTTTTGAGAATATCAAACCACATGTCAGTCATTTCATCTTTGCAGTAGGCAATAGAAACCTGGGAAGGAGAGAACTAGACAACTTAATTTGTCACGGTTTACAATGTTAGAAGGGTCTTGAAAACAATAGTATATTCACCATGCTAGCCAAAGAATCCTTCATACAAATTCTTATTCTTATCAATAATCACTGACTTTTTATTTTAAAACGTATGGAATGCCCATTTATATGTAAAGTCACTGCTTTTCATGTATTGTACGTTTCTGAATATTTAATCTGTAAACCTCACTTATGTGTCTGCTCGAAGTTATCTGGGCTGTCCTCAGCCTTGACTTGTGACTTGACACTTGAGAGAAGTTTGGTAAGTTCAAACAATACTAATTCTCAGTTACTACCATATCAAACTAGACTGATATATATCAAAACAAGAAAGACATAAAATGTTTTTTACTGAAGAGAACAATTTTCTGTTCTCTTCTGCTTCAACGTTGAATAAAATGATTTTGAACTTTTTTAAAAGGAGGATATTTTAAAGTAGAGAAAACATGTAGGACAAAAGCAAGCAAGTAAGAATCAATGATATGGAATTTTTAATTAAAAAAAAAGAAGAGAAGAAGAGACAAGAAGTGGTTTCTGTAGGGCTTTTTTTTTTGCCAGATTTAATTTCCATGTCATAAAATGCTCTTGTATTGCATTCAAAAATTGACATGTAGGAAAAAAAATCAAGCCTGCCTAAAAGAATGGAAAATAAATACCAAAATGCCTTATATTGAATTATTATTATTTTGGTATCATTTTTCAACCTTCTAAAAATTATAGTTTGGAGAGAGAAAGATTAAATACATATCAACCATAATATACAAAAAATATCTGATTTTTTTTATTCGAGTAATTGATGTTTTTCTGTATTTCTTTTCTCACAGAAACCATGTTCATCAGAGAATTTGATAATACACAAACTCTTTAAAAGCTACATTGTTACAAATGTGTCTGATCTTTCTCTGTCCTTACTATAGATTCTGTGAATAACTCTTGTAAATAGATTTCTCAAGACTGTGTATAATTTGCTTTTCTGATTTAAATACCATTATTATCTTCCAAAAGGTATCTGAAGTTTCATTGTTATTTCCAAGTCTAGAAGAGCTTTTACCAAAATATGTCAGATGCTAAATTAGTTTCTTCCACACAAGGTATAGAAGTTAAGCGTGCATTTTTATTTCTATTGCAAAGATCTTGAGGTAGAGCATTTCCAGATGCTTGATATGAGCTGTTACTGAAACACATTTATTAGGAACTTTTATCCATAATTTTCTTTCATGATGTCTTTCCCATCACTAAGGACTGCTAAAGAAGGATAAAGTCCTTAATATCAATATCTGTCTAAATCTGTTATTAGAAAATAATGAGTTCAAATATGCTATAAAATTTCAGGGAAGTTGTGGAATTTTATATAAAGCAGTCAAAGAAAGCAAAAATGCCTCCAAATGGTAATAATAATAAAAGTATAAACAAAGAATGATAGAATAATTTGGATTGGAAGGAACTTGAGGTCCTGTAGCTCAAACTCTTCTCCAAACAGGTCCAGTTAGAGCAGGTTGCTTGTACTGTTGAATTTTGAGTATCTTCAAGGATAGAGATTCCAAATGTTTTCTGCACAAGAGTCAAAATCTGACATTCTTTACAATGAAGCATTCTTTCCTGGTATGAATCTGCTTTCAATACCTGCTTCTGTGGGAATGCTGTCATGAAAGAGAATAACTTACAAGGTAAGAAATATGGCTGGCTTGGGTATGAGGGAGAAGAAGTACAGACTTTTGAATTTCTTGGTCCTCAACACCAAAAGTGATTGAAAGGATGAAAATGAGTTGATGCAAAAAACATGTTTCACCCATGAGTTACTGCAATTAATTTTCAGAATCAGGAAAGTTCAGAGACTAGTAGACTTTACTATCAGGGACAAAGAATTTTGATTTTGCGATATTGAAGAGTAAGCTTATTCATAGGAAGTATATTATTGAATCATGTGTCTCATTCTGAGTGGTGCATAAAGCAATAGATTACATCAGAGTTAGTGCAATTTTTAGACAAATTTATTTGAACTGTTTCATAAATTTTAGGAGATGATTAATGCACAGGACTGTGTCTAATGTTCAATTTGTGCAATAATTTTGGAGCCAGATCCTGCTTATGCATGCTTTTTTTACATAAAACTTTATACCACTGAAATTAATAATAACAACCTATGCTTTTATTCAACAGTGACAACGTATGCAACCTAACTTGTACTGTTGTGCTGTTAGGTCAAATAAACTTTGTGACTTTCATGAAATAGGAAAAAAGAATAAAACTTAAAATATTTTTACATAGAACTATGATCTAACTATATTTTTTATCACTGATTTTGATCAAGACACCATAGTTCCTTCTTCAGGAAGTACATATGGATTTGCAGAATCAATAGTCACTGCATGTATTCACTTAAAAAATATTCTATTTGACATTAATATTTATACAAAATATTCAGAAGACTTTTTCCTGACTTTAATTTCACTAGTGGAAAATCATACTTTTCAATATTAGCAGCATAAGTAGGGCCAGAAGGCAGTCACAGAATTTTGCGTGGTAAGAATTAATAAAAATAAATCTATGAAAACTACAAAAGGGAATATTTATTTAAATATACTTTATGTATCCCATATAGTAACCAATGAAGTAACCACTTCCTTTTTCTGTGAAAGTGCAAAGTGTGCTTGGTCTCTTTTTGCTTTTTCTAATAAAAAAATTTGGCTCTTCATAAAAGGTGTATTGTCAATATTAGGTGGCCGGATTATTCTTAAGAAACGTATAAATATTTTAGAAATAAGCTGTTGTGAATGTAGTAGTTTCTTTTCCTTTTCCAACTTGATCTAAAATTTAAAAGCTATTACAATTTAATTTTTTTTAGTTAACTATTTAAAAAAATGCAAACTGTTAGAGAATATCTGAGAAAAACTTATTTGAAGTTCAGTTATGTCCCTAGTCTGTGAGAGAAAACCCTCTGTTCTTCACATAATTTTTTGCCTTGAGGTTTTGGCATATATACTCTCTGACAGGATTTATTCCTTGTGTTCAAGTTATAGGCTGTAAAATAACTGGAATTGTATGGACAGAGGATAATTTTATATTAAGTAAAACACTTTAGTGTTGTGGGATATAGTTACTAAGTCAGAACTTCATTGAATGAGTAAACAAACTTTCCTTCTGGATATTAGTTTCACAATGCTGTTAAGTGTTGCTTTGTGAAAACTACCTATAGTTAAAGCAGAAGATGTGAGGCAATTTCAGCACCAACAATTGTTGCAACTTGGCTTTAAAATGCAAGTAGAGAGAGTAACAGGAGTAGATATTGCAGCTAAGTGAGAAAGATTTAAGACTTATAAATAGGTAGCTGTACATAGAAGATAAACACTATTTCTATAAATTAAACTGGAGAAACACAAGGAGGCAGTGGAATAACTATGTATTTTATTAAAAAGGAAATATGTAAAAACTAGTCTTTTTAATGTTATCCTCAAACTACATTTTTGCGTTCGGGTTCTGTGGATGTATAAAATAGAACTGATAAAAGGAAAATATTCACGAGGTAATACTCATGTTGAGCAGTTGCTCACAATATAAGGGAAGAAATATCCTAATTCCTATATGTATCTTTCGTACGGTTTCAGAAAGGTAGCTTATGTTTTATTTTCAGTGGTTAAGTATATAGTTCCATAAAATTGATGTTTTCAGTTTTATTACAGTCTGATATAATCTACATTTTTTTCTTGTGATAAGTGCAAAACAAAAATTTAATCCATCTTATAGTTTATAAGGCAGAGACAAACATGAAAACATAAGTTTAAAAATATGTTGCTTAATTGCTCCCACCTTCGTTCTCTGGAGTTCCTGATACAGAACAGAGGTTTTACCCTTCTGAAAATGAAGATGACTCTTTTTTTTTAATTGGCTTATTGTACTCACAGAGAATAGGATTTTATGCTTTTGGCCACTTCTTTTTCTAATACGGCCATGTGAAAATTATAGCTTGTCTGCATACTTTTGATATGATTAGTATGAAATTCTTAATTTAACTTTAGAATCATCACAAAAGTTAAAAAGATATTAAAATCTCACAAGGGTAACTAACCACATATTGCATAGCCCCTGATACCAAGAGAATTATTTTTTGCCAAATTGCTCGTCTTAATAGCAGTCATTTAAGACGTTTTCCCCTGTGATGTATGATACAGGCGTAGATCGTTGTGTTCACAGCTGATTTAAGAAATTGTTTCCACTTACTGTACTTAGTTTATTAAAGAAAATGGAAAGTAGTGGGCTGGCAACAAGCTAAAAATGAATGTTGATGAAAATAGCAAAATGGAAAAAAGTAAATGACAGTTTCATTGGGAAAGGATAAAGTTGTTCTCCAGATAAATGCTCAACACTAATACTACTAATGAGCTGAAATTGTGGTGCAACTTTTGTTCTAGTTCCTCAGAGACTGGGTGCTCCTCAGAGACAATGGGTGCCAGCAGATCTTCATTGATATAGTCTTGACATCAAACCTTAGGTAGTATAACAGTCCCTCACCAACTACTTGATCAATTGTATCAGATTTATTAGCCTGTTTATGGGACTGTTCAAACCCTTTTCCAGAATGTTTTCATCCAGGTAAGATTCTCATTTACATTCCTGATTTTTAAATATGTAAATATCTTCCCTGTTCAGTGTGTGAAAAGCCATTCCTTCAGAATATTTGTTAGCATTACTCATTCTTATCTTAAGTCTTCAACTTTCTCCACACTCTTTTTAACTTTTTTTCTGATGACTAAGAATATCAGAAATAGCCTCCCCTCCACAATGGATTTGTCCATCAACAGAATTTCCTGCTTTTCCTTTCCTTTCCTTTTTTTTTCGTTTTCCAACTTCCCAATATGCTCCAAGTAACATCATGTCATATACTTTTACTAAATATTAGTTTAATTTGGAGTAGTGTAGCAATGTGTTTTGTCTGTACATAGTAGTAACAAACTTGGTCGGCAAAAGTATCTTTTTATTCCTTTTGTATCCTGTTTATTTAGCTTCCTCATCTTAACAGATGCTGAAACAAATATCCAAACAGCACAACTGAACATAATCAAGTTCTGATTGACTTTAATTTCTTGTGACTCATTTAAGATAAAGTCCTTTTACAACTTCAGCACATTATGAGCATAAAATATCATTTTTTCTCTGTTTGGTGTACAAAGGTAAATTGCTCTAATATCTCATATATATGCATAGTTATGATGCTTGAGACTACCCCTTCTTTAGATTATCCTGAGTTTTTAATTGGATAGTAAGACACTGTAAGCAAATATACTAATTTTATAGCATTGAATTGTTCATGTGGAAATTGTAGTTTACATAATGACTCTACATAATACATAGGCTTATCTTGTAGGAAATGAGAGAAGTTTATTTCATTTTCTGACTTTTATTTCAGTTAGTTTCTATAGTAAAAATCATACTTTCTCTAACTTTTAGCTTCGAGAACAATTCTTCCTATGAATACTGTCTCTCCAATATTTTCCTTTAATCCTCTGTTTCCTTAATTTTTTTTTTTTTCCCAGTGTGGCAGAAAGTTTCCTCCGAGCCTCCCATCATGATTGTAGGTAAACCGATGTTTTCTTTTGCAGTGTAGTAACTACCACATGAGACTTTTTATGTAACGTGAGGAAAGTTCGTTTAAATTAAGTAATTAGACAATTTTAAAAAGGAAAAAAAGTCAGAGGTTATAAAAGGCTTGGATTACATTTTTCTACAAAATATTGTTTGTGGTTCTGTGTTCAGAACAGTGTTTTAAAGAGCTCATACTATTTCTTTTAAAAGATTCTATGTAGAATTCAAATTACTTTGTGATTATTAAGTTACCAATTACTTATCAAATTTTCTTTTAGGTTGTGCTATACATATCCTTACTCAGACATTTCTATTTACTTTATGGATTTTGAGAGTATTTGCTATCTGGCAAAAAGCACTTTGTGCTGCACAAGCTAAACTGAGCTGAAACCAACAAAAACAATCAAGTTTCATTGTCCTGAGCTTCTGATGAAGAACAGCTAGTGGCTAAAAATACACATTCAGCATCTTCAGGAAACACAAATTATGAAGGATAAGCCGCTCAGCTTAAGTTTTAGCATCCAGAAAAGGGCAAGGTTGCCTTTATAATTTTCTTGTATGAATAGCATGTTGTTTTTTGGGGTTATGGAAGTACATTTATTAGATTGTTCTCCTTTGGAAAATCAGCAAATGCTGTGCTTTTTCACTTTGAGAATTTAAAAGCAAGAAGCCAGTGTTCTAGTAACAATCCCCGTGAGGCTGATATAGTGAATTAAAATTGGGGGCACTTGGTCAATTTGGAAAATTACAGTAGTAAACTGTAATTTTTGAGATGTTCCCCTAAGGAATTAAGTACAAAGTAAATGTAGGTCTTTTTTAAAGGGTCTCAGGTAGTTTGTGTATGAGGGACAGAGAATGCCATCTATTTTTTTCCACCCAAAAGGTACTAGGAGATGTTGATTTTTCTTAGTGTTTCAGCTGTTTGATACAAAGTTTATGTTTGTTAAGTGTTTTCTAAATAAAATAAGTATCTTTTCTTTCTCCTATGATTCTTTGCTTTTAAGTAACTGATCAATCTGCAACACTAGGACATGACACTGATGTTGATATCTTTCAAAGACTAATACTTTCAGCTGAAGAAAAAGAAATAATAAAAGATATCTTTATTGTTTTATATTAGAATTTAAGATCTGATTTTAATTTTGTGAATTCTTTTACATGATTTGAAGTAAAAAAAATAAAATAATTCGCACTGCCATCCTGTTCCAGAAGCCAGTTTTATTATTTTGAAGAAGACAGGAACCTGCTACAATGTATATCTGTAATAAATTATATGTCCTTATTTAATACTTTGTGCAGTATTTATATAGGGCTTTATTGTAATTTCCTTTTTTCATTGAGAAAATTCTGAAACATAGTTATCTATGGAGGAGATATTAAGACTGTTGCTCAAAAGAGGGGAACAGTTCATAACACGTAAAAAATCTTAAAATATTGATATAATCCTAAAACCTGCAATATTAGAGAGTAATAAAATACCCAGTATATATAATATATCATACTACTCACAATAAACATTATTCAGCACATCAAACGCCTTTTTGTATTTCTATTTTATTTCCTGCAGTTACTTATTCAAATATATATACATTTAGAAGATAAGTAGTTGATAAATTGCTGCAAACTGCAAGAGTAATGGCTGCAGATTAGAAAATCCTGTGTTATTTGGCATAATAAACACATCAGCACTGCAATCTTCATACATCCTCTTAATTACTTGCCATAATTCGATTTCAGGGTTTATTTTTTCGATTTTAGTATTCATCAAACGGGAATACTCAGAAGTCACAAAATTAATAAAATTTTGACAACTGCTTTGAACTACTGAAAATGAATTGTTGATGAGTTTATAAAGAAGCCTGATGGTTGTGTTTGTTTCAGTTCCTAGATAATAAAAATGCCTATAGTCCTTCAGAAAATTCTTTACCTATGGATTTGAGACAAAATATGTATCTGAGTGTTGTATTAGCTTTGATCAACCTTCTTAGATATGATATTTGTTTCTCAGACACACAGCGAATTAGTAGCAGTTGATCAGACTGCTGCAATTATTGAACATAATCCAAGATATCTTATTTAGCAGTAAGGCTTTCAAAATGATTGTAGAACATCTGCAGGTTTTTTTATCATTATTCATATATGAGGTAATAGACCACTGCTAGGGAAAGGGCAAGTGTCATCCTTCTGGGTGACATAACAGGGAATAGCAGAGAAGCTCTTGAATTTGTTTATGGTTGTATGATGGTAAGCCAAGCCCTGAGGCAGAAAAAAGAGAAGGGCATGCCGGACTGCAGACACTAGATTTTGTCCGTGTGATACTTACGCTTAGTAAAATATTCAAAGAGTTAAGCAGAGACATAATTTTACAAACACTATTTGAACCATTTGCTTTGCATTTGATTGAGAAAAACAATTTGGTAGAGTGCATGGGAAAATTAAATCCAGTCTGAACAACACAAACAAGAACAACGTATTAAACAGAACTTTTGAGTGACAGAGTTAAAGGGGAATTTATACGTGATAGATACAAGGAAATCATCGCTGTTATTCAAAATCCTAGTAATCCACACAAGCAAACACTTCCTTCTTGCTGGTATGCCCATTAATAGATTTCAGCTGAACCTACACAATCATGTTACCTGACACTATGTAGTAGTCAGAGGGAACATCTGAGTAGAGGTTGAGCTTTATTTAACACATTTAGAAGGTTATTACTTTCCTCCACAGTTCATGGCTTAATGCAAAACAAAGTAGGCAGCTGGATTTTCCCCAGGAAGAAGCATATCTCTTCTTGACTAACACAGCGTATTCAGAAAACAGGCAAACATCAAAGTAATCCATGTTTTCAAAAATTAATGTCTGAAGACTTATGTGACCTTCTCTGTGTTTCTATAGATATTAATATTTGACTGTTTATAACGTGTAATTTAAGAAAACTGATAATATTATCATTTTCTGAAAATAATTTCTTTCTGGAAGACTTTAGTTACTTTCTGGGGCATGCAATTTTAGGCAAATATCTGAAGTCTCTGGCCAAGGAACTTCAGGTGGAAGGTCAGTACCAAGCGGATTGTTACTGAGTTGAATCACTTGGGAGTTTTCCTCCTGTGAGTGACGCCATCTGGGACAAAGTGATAGCTTCTGGTAGGCATGAGATTGTCCAATGCTTTTTTTGTAACAAAACAGAAGTTCATGGCCATTATATGTCAGACGAGGGCTACTGGACTTACCTGACTGCAAACTATGTACTATCTCATTTGTCTGTTCTATACTGAAAATTCTTCTCTGGGAATGTGTATCATTATAAATGTACAAAAAATAAATTCTTATTATGCTTAAAATATATATGAAAATAATTCAGTAGCATGGAAAGCCTACCTGATGTCTGTTTCAGTAGATGTATGCCATACTTGAAGTATCCAAATTTGAATTACGTAAAATAGGAACGTGACTCCTTGAATAACTGAAGATGGTTTGATGATATCACTATTTCAGCTTACTAAAATTAAAGATAGGTTTTCTATTTGTAACTATTACAGCCTCAAAAAATTCCTTGAAAGTTTGCAAAATAGGACGAGTTAATTCATCACCAAATCATAAATTTATATTATTTTTCTCAGCATGCTTGTGAATCACTTTTTAACATATTTTCAAGAAAACTTCAGAAACAAGATTTATTCTTGCACCACCTGATGATTGGAGAACAGAATTGACTGACTATAACCTCGAAATCCAATTTGTATTTTCTGTGGAAGCATGTGCTCATTATTTCTTTTCCCGAATACTACTGGATATAAGAAAGATATAAGCCTTTGTGATTTCCAAGATGCCCTCTTAATTAACAGCTGTTCTTCACTATCTTAAAGGTTGAGGTCTGCTCACCTGACTGAACATAGCCCAAAATTAATAGAATAAATTGGGAATGAGAAATGCCCTTTTCAGTTCCTTCCTTTGTCTAACCAATTTATAAGTAACAATTGCAGAGGCAGAGGTTCTAATCCTGCTGAAGCTTGAAAAATTGTTCAGCTGGTTTTCAGGAACGTAGTGCTAAGAATGTCCAAATTTAAGTGTAAGGAAGAGCAGTCTTACAAGTGGTTTATTGTGTAATTTTGCTAAAACAAGAAGATTCACCTAAAAGAATCAAGAGAAAAGCTGAAAACATGGAGGTGTCTTGAGAAAACAAACTGAGAATCAAGTAAAAAATGTTCCTTATCCTTATCTCTGGTCCCCTTGATAACCTAGAAGAATGGAGAAGTACTGGTATAAACTGAGCTTCTTTCTAAGTTGCTAGATACAGTTTAATATATAAATATATATACAAACACACATGAAATACATTTGAAAGTAAACCCTAATCTATGGGAAGTCAAATGGGAATTTATTGGATGTCAAAATACTTCCTAAGGTTGGACTTTTGCGACAAGAGGTTGACAGTTAAACAAATCAAGACATTCAAAATTGTCAAAGCAATGTTATGTTTCAAAACTTATTGAAACATGTATGTAAATAATGCAATAGGGATTTAAAAATAAGGACGTGTTGAGTAATTTTTCCAGACTTGAAGTGCTGACTTTAAATGATAAATTGCCCATCCAGATATTTATAAGGGGGATGTTTTACTTTAAATGATCATAAATCTATATAGGATCACAGAACAAGAAGCTAGAAAGCCTTCAGTTTTAATTCAAGTTTGGATTTTGACTTCATTTCTTATAGGCTCTTAAGTGGTTTTCTTCAAGAAGTTTTACTACGCAGAAAATAAGAAAACAGCTCCCAGTTTACATTTTTTTTGCATGGAATATTCATGAAGGCTTAGTGGGAAACAGAAAAAAAATGATGTATCAAAGAGGTTTAGGATCTAAAAAGTTCAGTGAAAGATTAAAGACCAAAAAGTTGAAGTGAGAAAAATTCATCCCTTCAGGAACATTTGGATTTTTTCTGGCTTTATGCTCCTTTTACACTTCATGTAGTCTCTTCCCTAAGTTAGGAGAAATGTTTTTCGCTGCTTTCATCTTACCTGATTTTTCTGTGTTTCAACTGGCATAAAACCGCAGGCTAGTTATTTGTTTTTTCCTCTTTATTTCACAGAGAGAAGTGTTAAAACCAGAAGGCTACATTGCTGCTTTGCAGTCTTACTGCTGTTAATAGGAACCTTACACTCAATTACCACAATCTTCAAAGGAAGTTTAATTAACTAACATCATGTCAAAAAAAAGTATTTAGTAGCTAGACTGAGTGGAATTATAATACTAAACATAGTGAGATATCTCTGTTTTACACTAGAATGAAGTGCATCCCAGATGATGAGAGAGGAAAAAATTATACTTGAAACAACTTTGTGTCAGAAATAAACATTGCATTATTATTTCTGTCATTGGAAATAACTATGATAATGCATTCACTATTCATCTTTCTCAGTAGGAGACCAGCTCTGATGCATTGCATATCATAAATGTCTTGGTGAACTATAAGAGCTGTCAGTGCTTGTCCATTTAATCTCATTATCTTTTGTGTACCCCATCTGCTTAACAATACTGGCTAATTGTGGACTACAATTCACACGGACTAGTGGCAAAATAAGCCTGAAAACAATATTGCCTAAATTTCAGGGGGAGAGGGTGGTGTTGTTGGGTGGTGTGGGGTGTGTGTGTTTGTTTGTTTGTTGGTTTGTTGTTTGTTTGAAGTATGCAGTGGTAAACTTTGGCTTCCAAAAAAAAGAAGAAATTATTTCCATGTGGTTGAATGAATTGATAAATGAATATTTGAAAAAATATAAAAAATGTAGTTTTAATACCAAGGAATATAAATAAATTGTATTCTAAAGTATATATTATATTACATTACATTATATTATATTATATTATATCATATCATATTATATTATATTATATTATATTATATTATATTATATTATATTATATTATATTATATTATATTATATTATATTATATTATATTATATTATATTATATTATATTAATCTAGAGGGTTTGTTTATTCTTGCGTACCAATTATTGAAAATTAATAGCTGAACTTCTAAAGCATATACACAAGTTGCTAGATTAAAGGGCAACCATTAGTAAAGTGTGTGTTTAATAAATAAATTTTATAGTCTGTTTTGTCATATGCCCTTGCTGGTCTTCCAGCTTCTTGGTTGTTTATGTGGCAGTTCTACTGGATTTGTAATACATTTTAATATTTTTCTTTGTTGTTATTTTTGTTGGGTTTATTCGTTTTAAATAATGATTTTCAAAACAAAGTGATCTTATTTAACTTTTGGCTTTTTTTTTATTTCTTCAGTCATTTTCACAACTAGTTTCCTGATTCTTCTACCATTCCTAGCAGACATTTCTTTTAGTGTTGGCAACTTACAGATGAGAAGCCTCCCATAATGCAGTAGGTGGCTTACATCTGACTGTCCACCTCTTGTAGGTAAGAGGGAGGAACACTGTTGGTATGAGCTGGTTGGTGCTAAAACCACAGCTGTGGAGTAATGTAATATACTAGCACACATGTAGCAAGAGAGGTTAATGCTCTGGGCACATATCATAGCGAAGAACCATGCAAAACTGGAGACACTGGAGGAGCAAATGGCTCAGAAATCAAAGTGAGAGCTTGATCATGAGTCAAGGGAAATGTTATGAAGACTACATGACAAGGCCAGGAATGAGTTTAAGGATTTAGCAGCAGTAAGGGCAATGGGACCGTTGAGAGATCCCAGGAATGGATGCCAGACAGTAGTAATCACCACTGGAGATCATAGACCCAGAACCGGTGTACCTCAGATATAAACATTGAACAAAGAAAGGCTATTTCATGTCCTTTTTATATATATGATCAGGCTAGTACTTAACAGTTCAATGGTTTCCAGGTCTTGTGAATGGTTACAGTTCCAATACGTAGAAAGGATTTGATATTAGTAGCACTAAACAAAGAGAAATTCAAATAAGCCATGGGAAATAGGACACTGCAGATCTAATAGTCTATGAGAAACACAGTAGATCCTAGTTTTGTAACCAGGTGAAATGATTTTGTAATTGAAAAACATCATAAGCACTGGGATAGCTTAGGGAATTTTTTAATTTCTCCTGTATATATAACTCAAGAAAATTCTCTAAAAAGTGACTTTTAGCTATTATGTACACATATGTGAGAGTTGTTAAAAATAGAAATCAAATTCAAAAAACAGGTAGGATTTGGTTAATCATAAAAAGTGTTAGGCACTGATAACAAGTTTCTCTGGATAGGCAGTATATTCGTATCTTCTAAGACTAGTTTCAATTAGATATAATAGAAATGTAGAGACATTAGTTACAGCTAATTTACATTCTGCCTTCTAAGAAAGAAAAGTGAAATAGAAGCCTTAAAGTGGGATAACCTCTACTGTGCTGCAGATAAGGTTAAAAAATGAAAGAGCAACACAGGTCAAAGCATACAACCTACAGAATTAAATTAAGTAACATATCTAATAATGTAAAGTACTAATTGAAAATCAAACTACTGCTACTGTAAATTTAAATATACATTGGTTTTCAGTACATTCTTAATTTGAGGTAACATTACATTTCCTCTAAAAAGCCATCTATATAAAGTTAACAAAGTTAAAATATGACTATTAAAATATATAATGGTAAAATTAAAACTTATAGATATAATAATAATCTGGGCAATGCTGTGGAGGCTTATGTTTCATATATTTAAAGTGAAGCTAAACTAATCCAGCACACATAATACAGCTGTCTCAAATATAATAAAAATACAGTACTACTGAATTAATAATCCTATTAATTAGTGTATGCAGCTGTGGGAACACCGATATGGAATTCATTTAACACAAATTAAGATAGACATGGAAATCTGACTGTTTACATACCATTAGAAATCAGGGCTTAAAGACTCAAGGGAAATTTATCCCCAAAAATGTCTTGGTTTATTTTTTTCTGTAAATCTGAGAATAAGAATCTTAGAATTAATCCCAAACCTCTGAATCTGAAATCCAGTGAAAAGGCACATAAAGTATTTTGCACATGTGTCTTCATGGGTGGTTTTTAAATGTACAAATTACAGCATTATTTTTAATGGTAAAAAATCATTCAAGCTGTATTGAGGCAGGAATATCAAACACAAAGAGAAATTTAATGTAACTTTTTAATGTGTTTTTTTTAACAGGAGAATGCATTAGTATCATTGTATTTAAAAACTCAGGTTTTATACAAGCAGTTTTCATTTTTTATTACAATGGTTAGTATTTGTTCAGCACTAGGAGTGCGGAGAGATTTAAGAGAGAAATTTAAGAGGTGATATAATTTCTGTGATATATTATTTTTTTTAAAAAAGTATTCACTTAAAAAGACCTTCTTGGCAACATAAGAAATTGAATCAAAGAACTCTGCAATAAATCACTAAATTCATTTTTCCAAATACAATCTACTAATCAATTAACATTGAAATTACATTATGCCATTACAAGACCCTAACATTACTTCTGTTTGTGATTTGAATTAGGTAAGACATTTATGTTTTATTGATATCACACTGATATCATCTATAGCTGTAAACTTAATATATATTAATCTCAATAGAACTGTTGCCTGTTATAGGAGTGATTTATGACTAGAGACAGATCAACTTAATTTCAAAATCACCCTTTTTAGATAGATCCAGTTATCCATTTGTTTTATTTTATTTATTTTCTAGCTCTTGCAGAAAGCTGGGCTGGGAATAGTTTACTTTTAACCACTTAAATTAAGTAATTTAGTCTTACCTAGTAGTACAGATCTTCCTACCTTTGCTATGTCTTTGATATAGAAATTACTCGCTTCTAAGAAATTCTGCAAAAAGTGTGAACTGCCAATTATATGAAATAATCTCTTAGTACAAACGTTGGAAATTATCAAATTATTATAGGATTTTTGGCTACTTTTGGTAGTTTACCAACTTCCTAAACTAATCTTAGAGCAGTTACTAGCCCTTTTAGATTCTTTATCCTTGTCTGAATAAATAATTTATCAGGTCTTTACTAAAATATCGCAGTTGTTTTCCTTTGAATAGCATTGCCTTAATCTCCTAAGTCATCTTCAGGTTGCTCCTCTGTATTTACATACGTCTGTTTCAGCTTCCACAGTTAATCAAATTTGACTATGGATTTCCAACAGAGTGAATGAAAATGAAACAGTCAAAGGATTTTTAGTGTTAAAGTATTGAAGAACATAGAGAATTAGTGAAATTTACTTTTCCAGATTTCGAAGTTCTTTACATAAGTGTGGATTCAAATTACTTTTAAATTTGTTGGTTTAATCCATCTGTACTTAACCCCTTTATATTAATGACTGCTAACATTGTCCTAAAAAATTCTGTTTGAATAAAAGACAGTTTTTTCAAAGAAAGGAGGAAGATAAAATAAAAATCCAGTATTCAATACCAGAAACCCAATAGTTACCCCTCGACACAAGAACAGAGAAATTTTGACCTTCCCTCCTTCCTCCTCCCTCCCTCCCTTCTTCCCTTCCTACATTACTCCCTCTTCCTCTCTCTCTCTTTGTCCCTCTTTCCTTCTTTCAGTCCTGCATGTTTCTTGAAACATTATTTAAACAGTATAAACAATTTAGATTTTGCAAAAATGGCATAGAATTTCAAAATAATGACTTTTAAAATAAAAATCTAAATCCTGTATGCTCTTCTGAAATATTCCAGACCTCTCATTCTTAATCTCCTGATTTTCTTTCCATATAGCCATTCTCCTGCTTTAGACTGTCACCAGTCCTATACTGCTCTATTTAATTTAATGGGTCAGAATATTCTTAATGAGATTATTTTTATTTTTTTTTATTATTATCATTTTTTCCCCTACAGATTCTCTTAACGTCTTAGTATACTTCTGGGCATCATCTCACTCTACCTAAGCATGGTAGGCAGCTTGATTTTGGATTCATTCCCCATCCATACTTCTGACTTGCAGGTACATAAGTGGCCTTGAACAAAGGAAATAGTAAAGGAGCTTTAAAAAAAATTCATGGGCTTTCTATACAGTGTGGCATGCTGAAGCATTTACATACATCATGAGGGTACCTCAACAGCCCTTTCTTACCAGCTTTTTTTCTTCCTCTATTTGCGTTCAGTATCATCTACACCAAGAAGATTGAGTAGTTTGGCAAGTCTTGCTTGAAAGGCTCTGTGGACATCCTGCAAGGGTAGGTGGGCTCGGTAGTGAAATAGTTTTCCATTGAATGTTTTGATAAACTCTTCTAGTAGATAGTCAAAGTAAACACTAATAAAGGCAGTACATGAATTAAAATAGGAAACAAGTCCAAAACCAGGCAATAAATATTGTTGTACTCTAATCTGTTTCCCTTTTTCTTCTTCTTTTCACCTTCTAATTTGGTACAACATAATAAACTTATTCAAACAGTTGATTTAATAGTTAACTTCCACCTGTAAACAAAGACTGAAAGGCATTGTATCACACACATTCATTTGAGGCTCTTTTTATTTCAGAAGAGAATGCAAGTTATGAAAAAAAGCTGACCACCTTTCCCACTGGGCTATAATTCCCCAAAACTTTTTATTTTTTCTTTTCATATTCCTATTGGAAAAACAGTATGTCAATTTATTAACATAACCACAATGTAGCCACCTGTACTGGTATACCTGTGTTGGTGAACAGTTCTCTCCATCAAAGGATAACCTCTTCCAGGGTTCTAGGAAGGCTGGGATACTAAGGGAGGGGTTTGAAATTACTGTATTAAATCAGTGTTGTGTCACTTGTCAGTCAAAGACCTAACGACAGTTTCTAATTCTTTACTACAACAGTTTAGTGCTCGATGGCACTAAAAACCTCAGACTAAATATGCTGTATATTCTTTATGCCATACCTGACAATTGGGAATGTAGTAAAAAAAAGAATGACTAGTTGTCAAGTAAAAGGAGAGAGCTGTTGTAAAGGAAAAGGAGCATATTTTTCTTTCTGACTTTAAGAACGCCTTCCAGCGTACACTATGCATCATGTTATGCATAAGTGGTTACATTTCATTCAGATTTATATATTAATGATGTTAACATTTAATCCAAATATGTAATGACTATTTTGTAACATCTATTATATATATTCAGAGTATTCTGCAAAAATTTCCAGGACAGCCGTTAAAATAAGTGGACTCATTCTAAGTTCATGGTTTGTTGTTTTAGAAGCACTGTGTGCTACATATGCATGTGGAGATTGACCAGAGTTTTACTTGAGGTAATATAAAATGAAAGGAAAACAGTATCTAAAAGAACGTGGTAAAATATGTTTTTTTCAAGGACAGAGATTCCAGTTTTATTCTTTTGCAACTTCCTTGCTGCCCTGGTAAATATTAAAAAAGAAGAAACCCCAGAACTTTTTTGAATAAGCATATGAATTTAATAATCTACAAGTTACGAATACAAGTCCATGTTAATTCTCAAATTCAATTTAATGACTTGGTTTACTAGTCCTTTGAACATTCCTTTGTTATTAGAAATTAAACATTGTTGACACAAGAACGTAGCTTTATGTAGAAAGCAGATCTGACAAGATGTAGTGATGACAGTATCTGAAATGTCACTCGAATAAGGTTGTTATTCTTCACAGTAATTGTGCAGATGTCTGTAGAAGTTGTAAGTAAAACTAGTTATGGCTGGTAATGATATTTTTCTGAATTATTATGGCACTCCACATAAATAAGCATTTGGTTAAATCAACGAATAAGTAAAATATCTGATAAATGTTCAGAATGTTGTAGGAAAAACTTTATCCATTGAGGAAATTTCACCACTAGGAAGGAAAAAAAATATCTCTACTGAAGACAAATTTTATCTCTTTGCATTTCTATACTTTCAAAAATTTCTTTTAAAAATTTTGGATCTTGTCCTAGTATTTATCGTTTCACAGTGTAATTGATTCTCAGCCACCAATCAGACTAATATACATAAAAAATTTACTTTCTCTTTCATAAGCTATGAATTACTTTTAGAAATTTAGCACTCTGAAAATTAGTAAAATAATAAAATAGTCTCTCGTATCACGTCATAGCTGGCATATTGACAAGTGTCAAAGGGAGACAGACTTTGTGCAAATATTACAGCAGAAGTTTACCTGGGTTTGTATCTTATTTTTCTCCACTTAATTCTGTATAGAAGCTTTGATCATTACCTTGGTTATTACCTTATTGATCTGCTGAATTTTCTTTCCTAGTCAGTTAGGAGACATTATCATTTTTTCAAAAAGATTAAAGACAAAGCCTGTACTGGTTACTGCAACTCATTTCAGTTTGTTTGGACCTTATGTTGAGAGGTAGTTTGCTCTTCAGTTCAGTCAAACTGCTTTCATGCAGAATATAGTATTTCAGCCTATAAAGGTTCCAAGCTGAAACCTCATTTGTTTAAAGGGTTTTAACTAAATCTGGAAACAGTCTGTAATCACAAAACTTTTTATAAAGACTTTTTTGAAAAAAAAAAGGAGAAAACAAACCATGAGTAAATAACAATTTCTTTAAAAAAACTTACCTAAACTTGGTTCCAAAGGTAGAAGAAAAACAAGGAGGGTTATTTAATAGATGTTTCAATACAATTCTCTGATATTAAGAAGGTAGTAAGATTGCCAGTCTGCTATGTTCTGCTGTGTAACAGAGAAATGTAATAGCAGTTTCACTTGTTATCTGTAAAACTCAAAATTCAGTGAAAATCATGTAAGGGAAAGGCCAGAAGCTGGAAAATCTCTATTTAATGTTTGCTTATAAGTGTTATTTTGTTGCCTTGTCTATCAAGTTGCTATATTTTGAGGAATTTGAAGTTTATTTTTTTTAAAACGAGTTCCACTGGTTCTCTAGTGGTCAGCAAAATATATATTTCTTCAGCAGGCTAGCATTGCGAGAGGCAACTATAATATATTTTTATCTTTTTTTTCCCTCAGAATATGCATAAATACAAAAAGTATTGTTTTATTTTCAGATTAAAATTATAAGATTAAAAATGGAAAGAAAAAACATCTCATTTTCTTTAGAGAATATGCAAAAGCTGAAAAAAAATGGTCTTCATGATTCACCTTGTCACAATTTAAAAGGAAAAAATTAAGTAGCTTGATATTGCTGTATTATTACACACTCTTTCTGCTTTTTCTTTTGCTAAGTTTAAATATTCATTTAACTTGTATTTCTTTTATTCTTATTAAAAAATTTTCTGTTTGCTGGAGATTATGTTAATTTTGGGAGCAAAGATATAACTCATGAATAAGTATTTAACCTTTTAAATCCATTTTCAGTTTAGGTTACGTAATGCTATTCCTATTTTTTCAGTTCATAAACACGACAATTTTGAAAATAAAAATTCAGTAGAAGTCATTTTATACGAAAGAGTTCAAACAACTGTAGATCTGACAAATTGTTGGGTTGGGTTTTGGGGAAGATGTTTTAATTTTGTTTGGGTTTTGTATTTTTAAAGGGTTTCTTTTCTGTTTGTTTCTCCATCTTGGATAGATGTAATTTCCAGTAAAAATAATCCCTAAAGGAAAAATTCATATAGTTCATCTGAACTGACTGAATATTATATAATATTCATAATGACTACTATAATATAATAATACTCATATATGTTCATAAATATAATTCATAATTCGTATTAATATTCATAGTATTCATAATGAATATTATACTATATCTGAAAATTACTGATTTTTTACACTGTCACTTTCCAGTGATTTTCAATACTAACTCCCTTGATATTCAATCTATCATTTACTCTGTCATTTAATCTCTCATTAAAAAAAGGAAAATGCCCCCTCTTTGCAAATTCTACCCTTCATTTCTGTTTCAATATAATCTCAAATTAACTTTACCATAAAAAATTTACTTAGATCAATGCAAGATGAAATGTATGCAAATGCTTTATGTTACCAAGAACTGTACCAAAAACTGGTTAAAAAGAAGAGGTACATAAAAATTTTCTAATTAGAACTTTACTTTCCTATATCATAGTGAAAATATTCCTTTCTGCTTTGAAATATGCCTTTCAGTTATGTCTTTCTAAAATAATTTTGCCATTTACTGCTATTGTGAAACATCTGCTTTGAAAGTTTTCTATGATGTAGAGTTAGATATCCAGAGAAGACTGGAGGTGGGGAGAAGCAATTGAACTCAGATTCTTTTCAATATTAATGTTCTCAGTGAGTTAATGGAAAAGCTTATACTAATGATACACTACAAATTAGTACATCTGCAACAGAGGAACTGAGTTTCCATTTTAATGTTTTGGGAGCTGTTCTGTAAATGTTTTTCTATCTTAGGTACCGGTAAGTTCAATGAGGTACACTGTAGGACTCATGCTCCAGTAAACTGATGAAAGATGTTAAATGCAGAAACAACATTGAAGTTAAGTCTTGTGGCAGTATAAATGAAAGTCCCTCAGTATTCCCTTGTAACCTGCTCTGGAGTTCGTAACTCAGCCCTGAAATTTGTCCTGGATTAAGGAAATCGTTACACAAGCATGCAGAAAAAAATATTTTCTTGTGTTCTTTGGAACTACTGTAAGAAATTTTAACTTTCAGACTTGTCAGGAACCACGAGTGATCTGTTTTGAATTCTGGATTAGAAAATTGTTGATCTGATATATGTGTCGGAATTGCATAATGTTCAGTCCTCAGACTAACTACTTTACGAATTCTGAGTTAAATCTTTATATATATATATGTCTATGTGTGTGTACAAAAATACCTTTAATATACATTATCTATAATCTTGGTCAAAGTTACAGCAAGTGTAAACTGCCTAATTTCCACTACAAGTAACAGAAATGCAGCACTATTTATGCTACTTTCAAATCTTGTCAAGTGAATGAAATTAAATATAGAAGTCTCAACATGAGTTTTACAGTCTTTTGAAGGTTTGATAATAATTTACAGTCATATTTATGCATTAACGTTTTTAGAGCACAAATATGTGGCTGCCGGTATGTGAAAGCTAGGGAATAGGATAGAAATTCAGCTAATATTAATAAATTTTGCACATTTCTATCAAAATTGTTTGAACAGAGAGAAACCATTTTATGTGACTGTAGGAAATATTTTAGAAGAATCAGGGCATTTTGTGATCCTTGAGGCCTGTATGCACAACCCTGTCTACATACAGTGACCTTGGCATGTTATGAGAAAGTGCAATGTTTGCTGATAGATAAGAAAGAGAATGTGAAACAGGAGGTTTTAGCTGCAGGAGAAGGGGGGCTGCAGGGTATCGGGTAACAGCGCAGTAACAGCCCTCATTGACCAATGATGATGTGACAAATGGTACCGTAAAAACATATATATTTGTTGTAAAGAAGGCTCATATTGAGTCGTCTGATGCTTTCCACAAGTCTGTCTCCCGCATGTGACCTATTAAGAAGAATTTTATTATCAAGCATTTTCCTGCTGTGGCTGTGGAAGTAAACTCGGTAATTACAAATCACACGCCAGCAGCACTCACACATAAAGTCTTACATTTTTACACACGAAAAAATACATGCATGCTTATGTAAGAAGCACAGGAGAACAAGATGATGGAATCTGTTCTTATTTCCTGTTCAGATGGGAACCTAGAAAACATATATTTTCTAGAGCAGAAGATATTTTGATTAAATCACACGCAGGAGTATTAGTTATTAGAATAGTGTTTGCTGGGAACAGTTGCTCCTGTCCCCATTTTGGAAATGCTGGTAATCATCTAATATCATCTGGATAGCAGACCATCCCGTTGTGTTGTGGGATATAACTCTTCATGCAATGAACTTGGATAGCATTAGGGATTCTTTGATTTACAAAGTTCATTTAGATTTGCAATGCATGATATCTGTCAGTATAACGCACCATAACTCTCAGTTTCTATATAAACTGTTAAAATCCTGTTAGTTTTATTTTTGAAAATTGGTACTTCCAAATTAAATTTTACTTGTTTCAGTAACTTCAGCTATAAGATGTGGTAAAGAAATTATTTAGTTGCTTTTAAATATCAATTGTAGTCCTGTAGAAATACATTCTCCATTTATTTTGTCCTTACTACAGAGAAGAAATACACTTCTTTTAGATAGTAGATAAAATAACATTCATCTGTTTATGAAACTGGGTTTTTTACTAATTGCTTAAAACAACAAAAAAAATATAAAATGGGTTGCCATTTCATGCCATGTATAAGAAAAGCCACTAAGACACTTCAGGCATTGACAGCTAATGTAAAGAAGAAAATTAAGCTGTTGGGTTTTTTTCTCAGCAGTGCTCTGAGTTTACACAGTCAAGTAGGCACGTTTGCCCAGACTAAGGAGATTCTTGTGCAGAACAGTCCAATTATGCAAGTAATTAGCTGTTTTTTTCTAAAAATTATCTGTACTCCTAAGAGGAATTTAGGAGGACCATAAAATCCATATAAAACTCACTGTTGAAAGCATTGTTGTGATGTCGTCTTCTATGGCTAAATCTGAGAGCAATCTCTCGTTCCTGGATATACCCTAAAAATCCCACAGAAGAAACAGGGGGCAATTGATTTCAGTGGGGCTTGACCTGACGTCTCAGTTTATTAATGCATCTGGGTCTCATGGTGAGTGTGATGGCATTCAATGTTGATGGTGCAGAGCTGTACAACTTATGGAAATATTCTAAATACTGTTTATTAAACGTTTTTTTCACACAGTAATTTGTAAAATAATTTTTTTGTAATGCTCTACTAATTTTTATATGTCACTCTGGGAATTTAAAAACAAACAAAATTAGCCCAAAACCTACTTTAAAATTTCATCACAATAATCTATTTCTTTCAGAAGATTTTATTTAGGGAAAATATAAATAAATATTTATTACCTTATTATTATTTAAAGAAGGAAATTTGATCTTTCTGTGAAGAGAAGTATTTACTACCAATACAATTTCTCACAGATTAATCACTTACAAAGATTATTCATTTTACAAATATCACTCATTTACAAAGTTTATCCAGAGCAGGGTTACAGACTGCTGAAAAGAAATAAATTAATTCTGATTTTTCCAATACGTAGAATCCTAACTTTCAGAAAACAAAATAACTTGATGCAGATTTCTTCAGGTTTTTTTGGGTTTACATGTGTAATTTATTATTGATGTTTGAAATGTTTAACATTTACGTGTACACAATTACACAACTTGAAGTAAAAAGGTATGTCTTTATTTTAAATGTAATCATAAAATAATTTAAACTGAGAGGTCAAAACTTAATTTCTTTATTTAAGTGTTAATTTTCTCCTACGTTAAATGGAAAATATTCAGGAGGAATGTGTCAGTTGAAGAGTTCAGTAAGAGTAAAATCTCATGTATATTCATTATTACTAACACAAGGTAGTTATGGTGGGTAATAAAACACAACATATTCTTTTATTCTAAAAATCTGAGTGGAAATGGCATATAATAATGAAATATACTTAAAATTGTGAGAGGAAAGAAGACAGAGACCCTTGCAGTAATGCAATGAGAGCAGAGAATATTTAAAAAAATGTAACCATAAAAATGCAATAAGGTTTTTTAAATAACCCATAGCATCGACTTTCACTACATTGTCTTTGAGGTGGGCACTGAGTTGCTTTTCCAGGGACAAAGATGAAAGTGAGATTTTGCACTGGGAAACATCATTCTTAAAAATAAAGACTAAATGACATGATATGTTACTAAAGCAACCTTCTGTGAAACTCACCCACATTCTCTTTCTTGGAATCACGTGAGCTCTGCCAAAAGCAGCCCTTAGAAAGCAGAGCAAGACAGGCATGTGGAGAGGGGGGTCATGAGCATGTTATTGTGTAGGGACTCTGCAGAAAGGGGGAAAGTTTTCTTGCAACAAAGAACAGACCCACCAGGCAATCTTCAGTGTAATGGAAAGTAAACTTTTCTGGACACCTGTGGGAATGGATAGGAAGGGTGAACAACTATGAATTATTTTTTTAATCTCAAAAACTTTTCAAATGCCGGTGGACTGAACAGCGGGACAGCAAAACAGGGGCAGGGGTGTGAAGATGAAGTCCACCCTGCAAGGATACCATTGGCAAAGGTCAGTCTTTTGTTCAAATGAGTTATCTACTTTGTCTCATTCAGTAGAGCTGCTCCACTCTTTTTTGCTTTTATTCTGAATTTTTTGGCTTTGGAGACAAAGACTCTGATATATTCTTTTTAAGGAAGTGGTGGGAGACTTAATCTCGAGGTTCTTGGTCTATATAGGATGCCTTCACATGGATGTCTCACTTTGTAGGGGAACAAAATTAATCTCTTACTAGTTACGAAAAGGGCTTCAGAGAATTAAACCTAATTTCACTACACCAGGAGGAGGTAATGAATCAGTAAAGCAGACTTATAGTTCACATCACCTAATGAGTATTTATGGTCATCTCACCAAAAAAGTATGATGCTTCTGTTTTGTGAATATGTGAATAACAACATAAAAGAGAGAATTATTTGTTGATGCTGAAACCGAACATCTATTTTGTATTTCAAATCATCATTAGTACATTTCCAACTGTTTTAACAAATTGTTCCAAGACAATTAGAGAAGTTAAATATTGTGTAAATTACACAATGGAGTCACTTTCTTATGCTTGTCGACTTCAACTTAGGTTTTGTATCACTGCAGAGATAGCTGTTTCATGCTCACTTGCCACCCTATTGTTTTATACAAAATTCTTTCTTATTTTCAATGTACTGTTGCTGAATTTTCATTACTACCTTATTTGCTAAAAACTAAGAATTACCCTGACTGATCTGAAAAAAAAAGTATACTTGGTTTTGTAGATCTGGAAGAGAATATTTTGTAAAAACTTACAGTAAAAATAACTACATACTGTTGAAGTTATTGTGCTTTAAAGTTAGAAGACAAAATGATAGTAAATTTGAAAATCAAGTTTTAGATGAGCGATTCGCTTTTAGGTTTCATTTTTACTCAGTGTGTGAAAGTACATCTGAAAAATATCACTAAATATCAGATCCTCAAATATACTGAGTCTTAAATATATGTTGTTCTGATAATACAGAGGAAATTTAGAAGACTTTAAAATAGGAACTATATAGCTTATTAAACTAACTATTCTGCAGGAAGCCAAGTCCTCACCATTTATCATTTCAAAAGGGAAAGGCATATCAGCTATGAATGTTACTCTGGTTTTTTTCTAATATTTGTGATCTGATGTTTCAGTCTGACGAACATTGAGAACAGGCAGACTATGTTTTAGGCTGACATCACATCATTTGAACAACCATTTTGTGCATGTGCAACAAATGTGTATGCATTTCTCCCTGAAATTCTACAAGAAAATACACTAAACTGACTTTCTTTTTGGGATTTTTGTGCAGTCATTTTAGATAATTGTTCTCAGAAGTCTGCAAAAATCCTAATAGGTAGCATTCAGAGACTTATTAGTTTAATCTAAGTAAATGTACTTGTAATACTTATATTTTCAACATCTGATTTCTCTTGTTTAATTTTCTTTCACCCTTTAGTAGCAATAGTTCAAAAATTTCCTAGTCAGAGCAAAGTAAAAAAAAAACCTTAAAATCTAAACCTCATCTATTATTATTTTTTCCCTAAATTCTATTTCTGATGTTATTATTTCCATGCTCCTATCTGCTACGTCTGCTTTTAAAAGTCTGAATTTTTCTGTACATGTTTAATGACTTAAGCTGAAAATTTGAGTAACTGTCACTGTATATGATGTACTGGGCCTGAAAAGTCCAAACAGAGTTAGTAACTAGACTACTACAATTGACCTTCACTCGTGACTATTTGACCTTTCAAAACTGATGTTTCAAAATGCATTTTTATTCACCTGCAGAAAAGTGGGTAATTATACTTGATTTAAATACACAAAAAGGATATTAGTAAGATTACATTTATTTGAAATTACAGAGCTTTTAGACAACTAAAATATATAATCTCTTTTGATAGTTCAGCCAGGAGGATGTTATGCAAATACAATAAAATAGGAGAATACACTATGACACTGTGCCTTTGTTAGATGAGTGTCAATCTGTGTAGTTCTGCTGCTCATAAAAAGGAAACTTAAAAAGTGTAAAATAGGAGTATTAGATAACAACAAAGAATGAGATGGTTTTGTAAGGAGAGTACATGCTCTGTGCAGTTCTGAAAGATCTTATCAAACTGTCAAATGACTAGGCAATAACCCTGCTCAGGTGTCTACACTCTTTCTGGTATTCATTGCTTCTCTAAGTTTTGTATCGATACAAATATTACTGTCGTGAACATAATAATTAAAAAATTACTTTGGAAAAAGTGTGCTAAGACTCTCAGGTCAGTTATCAGAGTAAAAAAATTGCAATTCTGACAACACTAATTTTTAACATGTAACTGTGATTTTCTACATTCCATTGAAAGTTAAAGCACAAAAAAAAAAAACCCAACCAAAACCCAATAAAATTTCTGCTTTCCATAAGGTTTAAGGTGAATGTTATCAGAAAAATTTGTTTAAAACAAACTACATATAAAATATCACTTACCATAAGAGGAACACTCCATTAGGAAAACTCTGAAAAGAAAACCCAGACCAAAACCAGAAACAAACTGAAGTAAGTTGTAGTCAAAATTTTTTATGCACAAAAGATAACAGATGTTTAAAAGCTACAATGGATGAGATGCATAAATAAGCATACAACCAAGATGATATATTTACAGAGTGAACTATAGCATTTTTATTCTAATCTAAAAGCTGCCTAATCATAGTGGGAAAAAAAAAAGTTAATCTGGCTCTATTGTTCCCGGTTTGGGTTGAGTGTGGTAGTTTGGGCATTTTGTAGTATTTTCCTCTGTATGAGGTAGAGTTACCTGCTTTTTCAATCCTCAGATCTAGGAAAAAAATTAATACCTTCTTACTAATTCAAGCTCTCTAAACTTTTTAGTAAATAAACTTCTTTTAGAACAAAAATAATATATCATAACCTTAAGAGAGAGAAGGAATAAAATTAAATATGTAAATAAACAGTATGTACCCCTTAAACTTTGTCAGTACCTCCTTACAGTTAGAAAAATCTTTGGTATCTTTCCTATCCACCAAGAAGAATAACCTTAAGTTGTTACTTCAAACTCTTCTGAAGGTTTTGGGAATAGTGTTTTCGTAATTACTGTTTCTATTGTCTCTCCTCTTGTTCCTGTTGTTCTTTTGTCCGCGCACAAATTTTAAGGCTGGGTTTTAATCAGAAGTCTAAATCTGTTCAGATTGCCTGATTATATTAATTTAATCCATGATCATCTTTTGGAGGAAAAAAAAACTACACACAAAAGAAATGTACAACAAAAACAGTCTTAAAAATATCACAGGTTATATTTTTATTACACAATACGTTACAAAACTTGATAATATAAAGACACTTTTTTTCTTTGAGATGAGACAAAGGCTTTAAAGATTTTTGAAATTCTGACGTAGTAATATTCAAAATAAATAATAAGAAAAACATCCAAACAGTTCTTTATAGTCTTATTCTTCAATGCCTTTTGCAGGTTTTCAGATGTAAAATTTCTACTGCAGTTCATTCCTAGATCTGTTTGTGGACTTCTTAATAGCAAGCACTTCCAGCAGTACCATCCAATTTCTTTTTCTACTTTTTTTCCAAGTGCACTAATTTTTGATATCTAACTTGGGTTGTTATAGCCTGATTTAAAAGGGTTTGGAGTCTTTTTGTTGAAAAGTCACTGTATAAACTGGTAACACCTCAATTAGTAGATATCTATACACATTATTCTCATAAGCATAAATTGCTGTACTTTTCCCCTTAAAGAACACATCTTTCATCATATTAGCAGTAAAACATTACTGCTAGATAACTGGGAAAATCTCTTACGGCAAAGCAAAGAGAACATGAAAAAATCACCTGGATTATGATGTAGTTCAGCAGTAAAATTATAGCAATCTAGTATTAAAAGAAACTTTTCTTCTCATGTGAGCAACTGAAGAGAATATTGTAAAAATACCTGAAGACTGAAATAGCAGAGAAGGTATTCAGAAAAGGATTTAGTCCACTTGATTTTTTGTCACTAGATACTCCTAGAACAAGGAAGGAGATGAAGTGCTTAGGGACATGGTTCAGTGGTGGTCTTGGCAGTGTGAGGTTTACAGTTAGGCTGATAATCTTAAAAGTCTTTTCCAATCTAAATGATTCTATGAATAATTTCCAAATTATTTTTATGGGGTTTTGGGGGGCTACATGGGCTGCTGTTTTCAGGCAGAAAAATTAGGCTTTGTTCTTGTCATTGCTGTTGCTGTTATAGATAACAACCATTTTGTTGGTACGGCATTTTTTAATGGGATGTTAACTTTTGAGCAAAGTATCACTCAAAGTGACATTTAAAACAACATAATGTTCATAAGTGCTGCACCAGCCATGGGAAATATGTGGTCCAGTGAAAGTTCAGAATTTTATCAGAATAGTGGAAAAGATTTTGAGAGAGTAGTTACTCTATATCCTTTCCCTAAGTCAGACTGCTCTGTATAATTTCAGACAAATATAATCTAAATAAATTGAATGAGAATAATTTCAAAATGTCCTTGTAAAATCTCAAGTTAATTACTTGTGATTCTAATTAATAACTTTGATTAAAAAAAACAAACAGTAGAGCAAAAGACAGTCATAGAAACACAAAATAAGCTAGATTAAATTAATTTCTTTTTTCCACTTGCAGGCAGATTTCTGTAATGGCCTTGGTTTGTTTTTTTTTCACTGTCAAGATGTTCTGGAGAAGGTGAGTTTTCACTGATATCTAATTTGAACTGCTTATTCATAAGTAGAGAATTGACAGTATTACTCACTGCTTAAATACCTTTAAGCTTATAAAAATACTTTTGTAGCATAATTTTCTCTTTTTCTGACTCAAAAATGTCTATTCTTTTCTATTTAAGCCTTTTTGTTTCAAATCCTTCATTTCAACTATCCTTTGAGCAGCTTCTGACTGACTCATGCCCTTCTTGAGATGAGGTGCTCAAAATCAGAAACATCATTAAAAATTGCCATGTACAGTACCAGTTACCTTAATCACAGGTTTGCTTCTTTCCCACTTTTCCTCTTCCTTTCCTGCCTACAAGCATCGTGGATCAGTTTTTTACCACAGAAATTTCAACTTCTTCAGTTACATCATAGAGAACATTTCTGTTACCACACACTTTTCTTTCTTTAAAAATTAAGATATTAAGATGACAGTGCTTCAGTTTCCAAACATCTATTTTACACAAATTTACAGTGTAAAGGAGATGTTTGGTAATAGAAAAAAAAAAATTGCAATTACAGTGAAAGAAGATTGTAATTACCTCTACCAGGTTAGTATATATCTTAATATACTTTGAGGTCCTGCTCCTTTGCTCATCAAGATCAGCTGCTTTCTGCTGTACGTTATAATGTCATGCAGGTGCTATGTAACCCATACGTATGTCTCTTCTTTCTGTGGGAAAAGGACAATAACATTTGCAAACCATGAGACAGAAACCGAGGAAAAGGTTATGGAATGGGGAAGTTAAATCTAGTGCCACTGACAGAACAGAGGAAGATAGAAGACAATGGATGAAACTCTGTTAGATGAATTGAGTAGAACTGTCTGAAGCTGGAGTGTTTGGAAAAAAGAAGGAATGGAAGTTGATAGAGACATTCAAGGGAATTGGAGCATCATCCTGACATCCAGAACTAGGTTATGTCATGTTCCCTATTTCTCTGTCACCTATTGTCCACATCCTGGGTAGTGATATCTTCCCTTGGTCTTTGGAGGCTTTAGCAGACATATGAATCATTAAATACTTAATACAATGAAGAGAATTGTAAGCATAGAAATGGGAAAGACAATTATGAAATTAAAAGGTGCTTCTGAGAAATCTCGGGATACACAAGGTCACTGATACAAAGTGAAAACTAGTCTATAAAATGGTTAATAAATTCCATCATGAGGAATAATTTTATGTTGTATTTTATCAGCACTTTGAGAGAAAATACTACCTGCTGTTCAATTACCATATTACAGTATTTGCAGTAACATTCCAAAAGTAAATAAAACCTGATTTCTTGCCTATAGCATTTGCACACTCAGCAGTCCAATTTTCAATACTGTTTTAGCAGCTTTGGTTCAATTACCTTTTCCCTTTTCACACTGACATGTTCTGTGACAGCTGCTTAACGAAGAAAGTATTTTTTTCTTGTTTAAATTACATTGGTTAAAATAATTTTAAGTTATTAAACTGTAAAGAAATACTTATATATTTTCTAATTAGAAAAGTGTAGTGTTTGGCTTGAATCCTGCATGGTAAGCTTTGTGAGGAACCTTCAACTATGAAATAGCTTGATTTTCTGGTTAGGGGCTTTGCAAAATGGTTGTTCATGGAAACTTCGTAAACCTCAATCCTGTAGATATCTCTGAAATATGAAAAACACTCTAGTTAAAAAAATAGGAATAAATTTAGCATTTTTATAGTCATTACAACCTGAAAAAACCCTAAGATCTTCTAAATGTGTATTTTTAATTTACTTTAATTTCCTACTCTAGCAGTTTTGATTTTATGTGATTTTCACATCTGCTTCAGGAAAATGTTCTATTCATGTTCTATCCTCTCCAAATGTAGTATCTGTATTTTCCAAGTGAGTTTTAAGAGAGTGGGTTTCTTTAACATAAAGGAAATTTGTTCCTATAATATTCAAGAGGAATGGGCAAGCTGGACAGCTATGAAATCAGACACCAAAATTTCTAAAAACTTTTTAAAATCTTGCTATACATTTTTTTGAATATTTATATACACTGAAAGATGGTTTAAGTCATCATTGTTCAACTATAATAGAATTTGATGAATTGTAAGAATTAAAGAAGTGTGTATTGTATTTTGAGGTCATCAAGGAGATTCTTTGCCAATCCTACTTTTCTTTCTGACTTGCTGCTTTTTATCTGAGTTCTCCAATAGTATAAAATGAATTCTTCAACTCCTTGTATCCTGTGGCTGCTGGAGAATATGCTTGCTTACAAGCCACCTCCATTGTAAGATTTGATTGTCTCTCAGAATGTACTGGGAACATATCAATCTAAAGCAAGGGTGTCACAGAGCAGATCCCATCCCCTACTTTTTTGGCAGAACTGAAATAATATCCTAAGTGTAGTTTATAGTATAGTACGGGGCACTCAAACACTTCCTATCCAGAAACAATAGACTGGCATAACAAAATGGCTTTTCAGGTTCAGGCAAAAGTTGTGTTATCCCTCCAGGCTATGATAGAGGGGATAGAAGATACTCAGGGAAAAGATATAGAACACAACAATATGTAAGGTTACTTTATCAGGGTGCCTTCCTTGATCAAACAAAACTCTGCCAAGACATTCCTGAGTAAGATTACATACTGATAGATCATATCATGGAATCCCAGTAAATTGTATTATCATGAGCTCTAGGTTTTCCATACAGCTTTTTATTCCAAACCCAAGGAAGTTTAAAGACTGATGAAATTGTTTCTTCGGCTGGTTTCATAATGCTCAAATAAGGCTTTTTTTTTTGCATATGTAAGATATACACACCTTTAAGGCTCATGTTTAAAACTGATATACCACCCACTATCACTCTCCCATCCCTCACCTTTAGACTTGTTATGGCTTGAGCCAGGTGGAGATCTTTATATTGAGGATCTGAGACAGGAGGCCGGATTCCCTCCACCACTGTCACTTATGTTGTTTCATTAAGAATTATAAGCTCAAATTCAAAATTCTTATTAAAATATACTGTGTACTGAGCCATTGCTATTCCTGCCAAACTAAACTTGTTAGTATTTTTGTGCTGTGGATTCTAAGGCATGGACAGAAAGAAAAATGAGTAGTGAAAGGTTTTTTTCCTTTTTTGTCAGACATTAAGCAAAACAGAAAACCAGATAACCCCTCTGCTCTTTCTTTTAGGGTAGAAACTCTGATTTACTGCTTTGAGTATGTTTTTTTTAAAAAAAACCTCACAGTATTGGGTTCCTTATGCTATATTTTCAGTGACTACTCTTAAGTCCTGGCATATATACTCTTGGAGACATTATATTAGACAGGAGGCAATTTGCCTTTGGTCATGTGATATATACTCCTGAAAATAATTCCTCAATCTGTGTTTCAACAAAAGTCATTCAATTCATGGTCATTCTGAGCCCTAGAACTCTTATATTTCCTTTGTGGAAATATAGCCTTTTTTCTACTACACAACTTCACATTTTCCTTCTATATGACAGCTATCTCTGCATTTAAATAAACTATTATCACGATTTATCATTCTTCCTCAGAGGTCATATCAGCTTGCAGAATGAACTATTGCCTTCTGTATCTATATATCCACATCCAGTTTTAACAAAACAGCTACTTAACTTTAATAAATATTTTCTTAATATGTGTCTAACAGACCCAAAAAGTAACAAGAACCATGCAAAAAATCAATAACACTTCATAAAAAACGTGAAATGGAAGAAAGATATTTGGTACAGGAACTGTGTGCTATCAAATGTGATTTGCCTAATCTGCACATTTGACTTATCAATGGATAAATCAAATGTAACAGAGATGTGGGAAACTGAAATGGATGAATAAACACTGTTTTCTGTGTGTCTAACTTCATGACTTGTACTTATGTAGAAGGCTAGTGCAGAGAACATTAAGTTATTTTTCAACGTTAAAATGTGTGGCTATAATGTAAGTGTCTAATGTATTGAAGAATAATTTGATCTATGTAGGAGACAACTCCCTGCATTTGAGTAGGAGGATGACAGTACCTATTGGTGAACCAACAAGGAAATCTTTGGCATGCTTGTGCCTACAACACTTTATCCTCCATAAGAAGTCTATCTGACTCCTGTATGTCAGCATACAGAAACTCCCACGCTAACTGACAGTAATGGATAAAATGCCTCTACCTCAAGTTTCCTTTCTACAAGTGGATAGAAAAGCTTGTAATCTTCCCTCCCCATTATTGCTAGAGATTAGGTGTACCCATCTTTTCCCACCTCTCTCCCTTCCTTTGCCCCATCAATCCTGGAAAAATCAAATCCCAAACTCTAGACAACATGCATGTACAATCAATTTTGGATCATGAAATTCTGTAAATAGTTTTATGAAACTAGTAAATATTTACTGGAAAAAAAAAGTAAGTATGTTTCCCTTATACTATATCTCAAAACAGACTCTGGGCTCTTTTGTCCATCACAGGAGAAGAGGAAAGGTTGATATACAAAGCATGAAGACTGTGAATCAGAATCTCAGACAGAATAACAGAGTCATTCTGGTCAGAAAACACCTTTAAGATCATCAGTCTGCCATAGAACTAACACTGTCAAGTCCACCAATAAACCATGTCCCTAAATGCCACATCTGCAAAGTTTTTGCGCACCTCCAGGGATGACGACTCGACCACTTCCCTGTTCCGATGCTTGACAGCCCTTCATTACAAGAGAGACAAGGACGTACTGGAGAGAGTCCAGCACAGGCACAGAAAGGGGATGAAGAGTCTGGAACATTGGTCCTATGAGGAGAGGCTGAGAGAGCTGGGACTCACTGCCTGGGCAAGAGAAGGCTGAGGGGGATCTTATTCATGTGTATAAGCACTTGGTTGTCAATCTGTAGAATGGTCCTTATCCCTTCCTATACATTTGGACTGAGTGCGTGTTTCTTTTGTTGAACTTAAGGGCAAAGCTCCCAGTATCAGGCCTTAACATAAACTGCATATTAAGCTAAAACTTGAGAAGGAGTTGAGTCAACAATAACAGGGGGTGATGAAAGAGTCAGATTCTCCTCAACAGTGCCCACTGACAGGACAAGAGGTAGTGGGAACAAATGGAAATTCTTTAAATTCTGCCTGAATACAAACATTTTTTTGTGGGAATAGTCATACACCAGAGCAGACTGCCCAGAGAAATCCTCAAAGATATGCATAACCTTGCTAGACATTGCGGTGTGCAGTCTTTTCTACCTCACCCTGGCTGAGCAGGGGCATTGGAGTACAAGAGTGAGGTGAGATCATGTAGAGAGAAAATTAGAAGAGCTAAAGCCCAACTGGAAGTCTAACTGGCCAGTTCAGTGAAAGACAATAAAAAATGTTTCTTCAAGTATATTAATAACACCAGGAGGACCAAGGAGAATCTTCCTCTCTTACTGGATGCAGGAGGTACAGATGAGGGATGAGGACAAGGCAGAGATGCTTAATGTCTTCTTTGCCTTGGTCTTTAATAGTACGGTGAGATGTTCTCAATATACTCGGCCTCCTGAGCCAGAAGACGCTGAGAATGAAGTTCCAACAATCCAGGAGGATTTGGTTAGAGAACTGCTCAGCCGTTTAGATATACACAAGTCTATGGGGCAAGATGGAATCCACCCAAGGGTATTAAGGGAGATTGGTCCTCTCCAAACCCCTTTCCCTCATCTATCGGCAGTCCGGGCTGACTGGGGAAGTGCCACTGGGCTGGAAACTGGCAAATGTTATGCCCATTTACAGTCAGAGGGAGGATCTGGGGAACTACAGCCCTGCCAATCTGACCAGGGAGCATCGGGAACCAGATTATCTTGAGTGTTATCATGCACGCAACAATCAGGTGATCAGCCCCAGTCAGCATGGGTTTATGAAAAGTAGGTCTTGCCAGACAAATCAGATCTCCTTCTATGACAAAGTTACCAGTTTAATGGACGAGGGAAAGGCTGTGGATGTGGTGTACTTGGATTTCGCTAAAGCCTTTGACAACGTTTCTCACAGTATTCTGATTGAGAAACTGACTGCCCTTGGCCTGGTAAAAAACTGGCTGGATGGCCGGGCTGGGTGGTGATAAATGGAGTTAAATCCAGTTGGAAACCAGTCATGAGGGGTGTTTCCCAGGGTTCAGTGGTGGGTCCAGTCCTGTTCAATATATTTATCAATGATCTGGATGAAGGGAATGAGTGCACCCTTAGCAAGTTTGTGGATGACACCAAGCTGGGTGCAAGTGTTGATCTGCTTGAAGGAGGCGAGGCTCTGCAAAGAGATCTGGACAGGCTGGATCAATGGGCTGAGACCAATGGGATGAGGTTCAACAATGTCAAGTACCGAGTCCTGCACCTGGGACACAACAGCCCCATGCAGTGTTACAGACTTAGGGAAGAGTGGCTGGAGAACTGCCTGGAGAAAAAGGATCTGGGGGTGTTGGCTGACAACTGGATGAATATGAGCCAGCAGTGTGCCCAGGAGGCCAAGAAAGCCAATGTCGTCATGGTCTGTATCAAAAACTGCGTGGCCAGCAGGACAAGGGAGTGGATTGTGCCCCTGTACTCAGCACTTTTGAGGATGCACCTCAAGTATTGTGTTCAGTTCTGGGCCCCTCACTACAAGAAGGACGTTGATGTGCTGAAGCGCATCCAGAGAAGGGCAAAGAGGCTGGTGAAGGGGCTGGAGAACAAGTGTTATGAGGAGCGGCTGAGGGAACTGGGGTTGTTTAGCATAGAGAAGAGAAGGCTGATGGGAGAGCTCATCACTGTCTACAACTGCCTGAAAGGAGGCTCTGGTGAGGTGCGTGTTGGTCTCTTTTCCCAAGTGACAAATGATAGGACAAGAGGAAGTGGCCGTAAGTTGCACCAGGGGAGGTTCAGATTAGACATCAGGAAAAAATTTCTTCATGAAAGGGTGGCCAGGCATTGGAACAGGGTGCCCAGGGAGGTGGCTGAGTCGCCATCCCTGGAGACGTTTAAAAGGCAGGTAGAAAAGTTTCTTAGGAACGTGGTTTAGTAAGGAGGCAAGTATGGTTGGACTTGATGATCTCAGAGGTCTTTTCCAACCAGATGATTTTATGATTCTGTGATTGGACATCTTATGAGGTCCTTTCCAATCTAAACAGACTGCAATTCTGTAAACTAGAGGGAAGATACTGGAAGTGAGGTGTGGAATAAAACCCACACAGTGAAGAGAACTTCAGACACATTTTCTGTGTAATTTTTTTCATACTTTACACATGTTCAAAAGAGTTGGCAGTCATGAATTACATATCCTCCTGCTTCACCGTATTGAGCTTTTGGGACTCTAGATGAGCAATATCGGGCTATTTCTAGAGGAAGAACTTCCCCTACCTTTCCATCTACTGTAATACTTTGAGATAGTTATTGCACACTTCCACTAGTTTGGCAGATGGGAATGTTGGACCAGCTACTTTGCTTAAGCTGCTGTGACTTTTTCCACCTCATTTTATATCTAACTTTAGCACCCTAACACTCAGCAGTTAAGACATGAGTATATGCTACTGCCTGCCAAGTTTCCTGCAGCAGCAGTAAAATGTGGGAGAGGAGAAAGAAACTGGCTTTGACAATGCTAAAGCAAGTTTCTCCAGACTTGCCTTTCAGTGTTTAGCTTTTGGGTATTGTAACGTTAGTTGATACAGATTCTCCTGGGTTTTGCTCTGTTTGTTCTTTCAGTTAATTTGGTATAGTTTTGCAGTTTGTGATTCTGTTTGTTGTTAATTTCATTTTTAGTGCTATGTATTGCTTTTTCCAGAATCAGATGGAGTTTATTCTAAAGGCTTAGTATTGTGTATCCTTACAACAACAGTATCTATTAATTCCCTTAATAACTGATAAAAATAATAGTCTGATAATATCACCTTTACTACAGTATAAGCAATTCAGCTCAAAATAGCAAACTACCATGTTTTTTCATAACCATTTTAAAATTAATGTTTTTACAGTCTCTGTCAAGGACATGGATTAATTTTGTGAAATTTTCAGTACTCATCATGGTTTTTGTCAGAGGAATGAGAAGGTGATGAGAACAAAAATAGATTACACACACACAAAAATGTAACAACCCCTCCTTATGACAAAAACTGCCAGAAACAGGAAAGACTACTCTTTATCTTTTATCAATTGTTAAATATTTCCAAGAACAGACAATAGTGCAACAACATTACTTTTGAATGACTAACACAACAAGATATTTAAAACTCTTTTGATGGTTAAATTTACCTTTCATCATAATCAAATGAATAAAACTTGAACAAGTTACTAAATTAGTCTTCAAAAAACGCAAAAGTTCTGTGTGAATATGTACAAATTGTGGAAAAATGTATAAATTTACATTGCATATCTTTAAGTTACAGAGTTTTAAAATACTTTTAATGAAAATGTAGATGTTTTTTCTGAAGAAAGATTAATTATGTAAAATAATGTATGTTGTAATGACATAAACCTGACTCTGAAAATGAAATCAATCCATTCCAGCCTACCTCTGCTACTTCAAAGTTTTCATTTTCCCTTGTCAATTGTGAACTTCATATTGGGGAATTCTGAACTTATTTTAGACTGAAATGGGTCACAAATTTTAAATTTCCCCCGTTTCTATTTCTCCATGACCACATTTGGGCTAAAGAATAGCCAAAATCCTCACAGCAGCCCTGAGCATTTTGACTGAAGGACTTGTTGGAATACATTATGCCTTCCTCCAGCTCTCACACTCAAGTTTTAGTCCTCAAGTTTACTTTTAGAGGAGGAGACAAAAAGTGAGAAAGAATAGTTGAGATGCATCTCAGACATGTATCTAGACTTCAGAAGACAGTATAAATGCAACCTATTTGAAGAAATATTCCCTGCCAAAAGAAAGTGGAATGAAAAAATTAAACAATAAATTCCTCCAGGTTAAGTTGATCCAAAAACATATTGATTAAAAACAAATGAAGCCATCTGGATAACATATATTATCTAGGTGATGATAATAAACAATATGTATAGTCAGAGTATGACAAAAATTTAATCCTACCTTGACATTTTTAGTATAAATTCTTTTCAACATTTGACAATGAAGAAGTGTTTCATCTTTCCAAACTATGTTCTCGTTTTCTTATAGTTAAGGTTTTCCTTAACCAGATGGAAATTATTTCATGTTTTTCACAGAAATCGGAGTAATTAAACAGTTTTTAATTCAAAAACTCTTGGAGTCTTACAATTCACACAGAGAATGTTCTCCATTCTCTCAGGATACAAAACTTCAGTTGCAACAGATTTTAACCTGTCACTAGTTCCCAGATTTTTTAAGAGATCTGTGAAAATTGACTAAAAAGTAGACTAGACTAGACCAGAATATTTCAGTTAGAACATCCAGAAAGTCCAGAACATCCACTAGTTATATGATTGAAAACCACTGCTTTTTAACAAATTTACCTGTTCTTTTAATTACCCTTATTTTCTCTGAGCCTCCTAGAGGACGTTTCTCTATTTTTTGTTTTTGAGATTATTTTTTGTTACAGAGACCCTTAAGCCTTGATTCAAATTCTATATTTATTGATAACAGAAAAGTTACAAGTCTCTGTAGCTAACCATACTTCCCATAAAGGACTATAGTTGATTTTGATACTTGATATGTGGTAATATATGATAAAATGTTTTTGATATCAGTAAAGAATGAATTTAAATTAGCCTTGAGAAATCAAGATTATTACAGAAAAAGGGAGAAAAAACATTAAGGGATTGTGGAGGATGCTTTTTTTCTACATTTCAACTGTATATCTTTGATTAGGGACCTATATTCATATTTAGTCAACATCACACACCTAGTTATTGTGATTTACTGAAATGTTAAACATCAGCATTTCTGTAAGTCCTTTTCATTTAGTTTTAGTTTCTTTTAGTTGATGTGGAAAAAGACAGAACAAAGAGCAAGAGGAAAGAGGGAAGGGGAAAGGGAAGAAGAAGGGAGGGGAAGGGAGACTTGAAGTATATTTGAAACCAAACAGGATTTGAGTTTCTGAAGCTTCAGTTTTTTCTGTTGTTATTTTCTCTGTGAGGACAACCGTTTACCAACCATCATTTTGGCCTGAAAGTGTTTATACTACTTTGTATATTGTGCAAAATATTATGGAAAACTATTAGTGAACTTTTTCAATAATGAGACAGCAGCTATAGAGTTTTTAATTCTATTACAATAAACACTGAAAACACATACATGCTTGCCAAATGTCCATTTTCAACTACAGAGATACCTTTCATAGACCACATTGGAACATACATGCATTTTTTTATATTTAGTTAGAAATAATTGACTAATTTTCTGGTATCTTTTCCTATGTCCTGCAGAGGATAATGAGGTAGATAGTGAAACATTCCAAACACTTAAATAGTCTGTATCTTTCCTTGTCCTCAAGTGGTAATAAAAAGTATTTCTCTACCATGAACTCCATGAGTTTAGCTATATTGGATTGACATTTAATCTCTGCATGTTCTTAGGAAAAAGGATTATATAATACATACAATCTTTTCCTAAAATAGACAGAAACAGCTACAAGATTTATAGCTTCTCTGGAGCAACATTGTAATGTTAATATTTTGAACATCTAACAGTCCGATGATTGATCTCAGGCAAGAAATATTTTCATACTTATTTGGCAGGTAGAGATTTCATTTTAAATCTGAATTAAGTTGTATGACTACAGTTACAGTGTCACCAAAGTAACTAATAATGAACGTGAGAGTGGCTCAATCCACCAAACTGGATCCTCTCAGTAGTTCCTAGCATGTGCTAGCATCATAGAAGGCAACGTCTGTCATATTTTCCCAGTTAAATTTGTTCTAAATAACCAAAAAAATCTAAGACATGATATCAGGTAGTGTACTCCTCTGCTAACCAGGAATGAGTGAACACAGTCACCATCTAAATTCTACTTTCAAGAAAGAGAGTAACCCAATCTTCTTTTCGGTTACGAAAGATCCTTGGAAGACTTGATTTTGCTGAACTGCCTCAACTAAATTACCTATCTATTAGTTTGTACTTCATATCAAACTTCTTAAATTTGTTCTTTACCTAGGTACTCATGTTCTTCTGGACTCCTTTTGACTTTATAATAGACCTGGGTTAGTTGATTTCCTCAGTCTTCAAAAGATCCATCTTACGTGTAAAAGAGATGCAAGATACGTTTATCCTCTTTGAGCAGACCATGTCAATACTAGTGTTTAATAATTTAAAAAACCCTAGAAATGTATCAGTGACAAATATGCACTAGGAAAATGCAATACCATGAAGAACAGGGAATTTCGCTCATCCAGCTTCTGATTTTAGCAATTCTTCCTAGGAAAATATCCAATGGAGTCGGATAGTTAAGAGCATGAAGGCTACTTTAATCTATGCCAACTGCCAATACCCCAAGGCTTATTGGGCTGTAGAGAACTAGACAGGCACATTTTTATTTGTCTAACCTTCCACAGGAAAATTAATGATTTATAATTTACTTATCCTATTAAGCAGTCGATTTTCTAATTAGTTTGGCCATACCAACATTCCAGTGCCCAGCAAAATGTATTTGAATGGGCAGAGAAATTCAAAAGCTTTGCTTGCAATACTTGTGAAGTTCTGATTTAAATTCCTCCCATTAGCTACCCAATCAGGCAGAAGGAAGTTTAAATAACCAATTTCTAAATTTATTTATTTATTTATAAATAACGCAAGTAGTTAACCATGTTTAAAGTTCAATTAATAGTAGGAGAATATATACCAGATTAAGATATGAAAGTGATGGAGAAAATCAGAAATAATTGAAGGAAATGAGAAGGAAAGAAAGCACATCATCATTGGAAAAGAATTTCCTACTTAATTATGAACTAATTTAGTGAGTTATTAGACTTCTGTTTAAAAAGAAACATCTGACAATTAAGTAGCTATTAAAACAAATTGCTCATTAGTTTGGGAAATATAGACTATCCTTTTATTGAAAGGCTACTTCTAAGTGATAAAGCTTTAAACAGATCTCTCTTTATCCAGAAACCCAACTCAATGAAGCCAGCTACACAAATAAAATATATTATGACTGAATAAGGATTGCAGTTAGAGCTTTCTTTGGAAAAGATATTGGTCTAACTGCTTAGGTATACTCTTAGGAAGAAGCCTCTCTGCTTTCTGTTATCTTGGGAATAGCATTAACTGCCAATTGTCAGGGAAAGAAATTCCTTCATGAATTATAATGGTTGTGGGTTCTTTTCAAAATAAAATTACTACATATAGATCAGCCTGAATTAGACAGTTCAAGTCTTTTTCAAGAACGGTGAGTTGGTAATGACCATAACTGAAGAGCATGTTCACTGGTAGCAATGTGTTTGCTTGATATAAATGAAGCTAACTAAAAAAAATGTTGAGCCAAAACAATTATTTGCACAGTCCTATTCTGCTTAGTGTCACTGGTGCATGTTAAACTTCCTAAATTATCTAGAATTAATGTAAAAAAATATTATTAACAACTTGTAGAACTTATTTTGTTTGGAGCATCATCTGTAAGTAAATAGAGGATTCTAATACTTAAAAGTTATCTTAGAACTCTTGATTGACTCAGCCCTCTCTGACAGACTCACTTTATGAGTAAAAAAAAATCAACTAGTTTTGGTAGGTGGCCTGTTTAGAGAAAATGTCACTCAGACTGTTGAATCATGAGTCCATTTGCAATATCATGCTATTTGAACAAGTAGATTTCCTTCAACTATAAAGGAATTTAATTAAACTGGATTGTTCATATAGCATCAAGAAGAGAATATCATAGAAAATCTGAATCATTTAGGTTGGAAAAGACCTTCCAGGTCATCAAGTCTAACTGTAAACATAATACTGCCAATTCCACCACTAAACCATTTGCTTAAGTGCAACATGTAAATGTTTTTTAAACACCACCAGGGATAGTGACACCACCACTTCACTGGGCAGCCTCTTGCAGTGCTTGACAACCCTTTCAGTGAAGTAACATTTCTTAATATCTAGCCTAAACCTCCCCTTGTGCAACAAGTGGCCACTTCCTCTCAACATATCCCTTCTTACTTGGGAGAAAAGACTGACACCCATCTCGATACAACCTCCTTTCAGGTAGTTGAAGAAAGCAATAAGGTCTCACTCTCCTTTTCTCCGGACTAAATAGCCCCCAGTTTCTTCAGCTGCTTCTCATAAGACTTGTTCTCCAGACCTTTCACCAGGTTCATTGCCCTTCTCTATACACGCTTCAGCACCTCAGTGTCTTTCTTGTAGTGAAGGGCACAAAATTGAAAACAGGATTTGAGGTGCAGTCTCACTAGCAAATAAGTTATGGAATTCAAGTATTTACAAATAAAAAAGAAAGAGTAACAACAAATGAGGATTTTTGCTTTTTCATTTTAAATATTTTGAGTTTCTTTTAATTTGTTTATTTATATAACTATTCTGAAAAGACATTGTATTGAGTCGTGATCTTAAGATGATCATAACGTTTTATTTTGACTTCAGAGGTTACTAGGTGCCATGGATATGTTAGGTTAGACTCTACCTTTTAAGTATTGTTCCTTCTATTAATAGAATAGCCTTTATGATTGTAAACTGTGAAAACTAAATGGTAAATTATTTCTTAAATTTGCCACTTTTTTCTGCCTTCCTAGCTACCATAGCCCTGAAATACTGAGGAGAAAACCACCCTGTATTTACCAAATTTATTTCATACTTACAAAAAGCACGTTTCTATCATTTCTAAAGGTTAAAAAATAACTTCTGTTGTAAAAAGTACCTTTTATTTATGGCAAAGTACATTTTCAGGTTTAAATAGGAATATATTCTCTAAGGGGGAAATTCAGTGTAACAAAAGAAAAAATTAGATAGTCAAAAATTCAGACATATTTTGCGAAGTGTTCTCTATGTGTTATATGAAGGTTTAAGCAAAAACATGTAGATGAAGATTTGTAGACAAAGATTTGTATTAATGTTTCGTCAGTCCATATTTAGATGGTTGTACCTCAGAATGACTACTGTCACATTCAGAAATCTTAAAATAACTTTCAAATATTACAGCAACATAGTCCTGATTAGAATTTGATTGTAATAATTATCTGTAATTCTGATGCTGCTGAGAGTCTTACACAAGTAAAACTATTATAATATCACAGTATCACAGTATCACAAGGTTGGAAAGGACCTCTGAGATCATCAAGTACAACCTATAACCCAACACTAACACCAACCCATCATCTAAACCATGGCACTCAGTGCCTCATCCAGTCTCCCCTTAAACACCTCCAGGGTCGGTGACTCCACCACCTCCCTGGGCAGCGCATTCCAATGACCAATCACCCTTTCAGTGAAGAACTTTTTCCTAAGATCAAACCTAAACCTCCCCTGACGAAGCTTGAGTCCATGCCCTCTAGTTCTCTCACTGGTCACCTGAGAGAAGAGACCAACCCCTGCCTGACTACAACTTCCTTTTAGGTAGTTGTAGAGAGCAATGAGGTCTCCCCTGAACCTCCTCTTCTTCAGACTAAACAGCCCCAGCTCCCTCAGTCGCTCTTCGTAGGGCTTGTGCTCCAGCCCCTTCACCATCTTCGTTGCCCTCCTCTGGACACACTCCAGCATCCTGACACTTTTCCCAAACTGGAGGGCCCAGAACTGCACACAGTATTCAAGGTGAGGCCTGACCAGTGCCGAGTACGGGGGACAATAACTTCTCTGGTCGGTTTTCCTCAGATCAATATATAAATGTTATTGTTCATCTAACTATCCTGAAAAGGAGAACTTATAAGTCATTATAAAGGGAAATAGGAATTTTGTATAAGAGTTTTGAATTACTCAAGACACTCCACTACATTAAAAATATTCAAATAACATAAAGCAAGCTGGAAGGATTCAATGATTTGAAAAGAGGGCAGTAATTAGACATTATTTTTTTTTAACTTTGAAATTGTGACAAAATGGGCTACATATGGGAAATCTACCTTTTCAAAACATTATTTTATACACTCACTTATGCAATATTTCACTTGTTCAGTGAGACATTAAAAACTGCTTTGGTCTAAATTTTCAAAAACAGACACTTATTTTATTTTATTTTATTTTGTTTTGACTTACCAAATGGACCTGGCTTTGAGAAAACATTTACCTTACATAAGCTTGGTGTTGTACATGTAGTTCAACTAATTAGAGTTTAATTTTACACTCAGGTTTTTCTCACTAGCTTAGCATATATTAGTGAATATTTTGAAAAACCCTACCACACCAAGAACTTAAGGATTTAAGGCATCAACATTTTCCCCTACTCTGTAAGATCCAGCCCAATCATTACAATAAGAAGTATTCTAATGATATAGAACTTGAACAGGAAGCACTAGATAGTATTTGCTCAATAGCTGTTTTACCATGACAGGTAGAATTCGATGTGGTTTAAAATTAACATTATTTTTCACTATTATCAAATTTCTCAACAAAACACTAACTATTGGCTCATTCTGTTTTTTTCTATTATATATTGCTAGAGGCAGTATGACACTCACATGGTTGCACGTATTTCATAAAAGACTGACAACAGAGTTTATCAAATAGAAAATATTATACATTGATGCGCAAATGATGTAATTCTTTGGCTTTGCAGTTTGACCTTCAAGGAAAATTTCAAGGATTGACATGCTCTGTATGTGACTACTGTAATCTTTTCTGAATCTAGAAAAAGTTAGTGAAGGTTGCTTCCGACTTTTGCCCTCTGGTCATGTGTGTATGTATTCATATACATATCTCTCTGTGCATGTATACAAACACATGCACACACGCATAAGCATATGTGAATTGAATGGATACATACTAATAATAAATAAATTTTTCCTGTGGGTGTTTTTCAAATATGAAAAACAGTGTGTTCCAATTCAGAATACGATAGTATAACTCATTTCCCTCTATGTTTTACAAAACGTCTTAGTGGCTCTCGAAGTTGTGTGTCAGGAAAATGAAATTTCAACAGTGCATAATTAACAGCACTTTGTTCAGTCTCCTCCTTGGAGCAATGTATGTCTTTGTACCTGACAGCAGATATACATCAAATAATTCAGTGGAGAATTAGTCAGTGTATTAACATATAATTATTAATAAATAGATTCATTTTTTCACTAAGGTCTTTTTGAACAGAATTAAAACACTCTAATATTCTTCTTTGACGTCAGATGTTATACAGAAGGAAAGACAACATGCACTGGACATGTTTAGGCATGTTTCTGATTTACTGCTTAGCTTACAGGAAGCAATGGATCTTAAGCCCTCTTAGATCAAAGATTGTTTTGTAACAAGCCTACCTTTGTTTTTAAGTTTAACATACTTATAATCAGAGGGCTATTAAAAAGAAGTCATAGTCTTGGGAGTATCTGAGCTCCTTATATGCAGAGGCCAGGAGATGTCAGTATTGCAAGATTTGATCACAAAATGGTGTAGGCTAGAAAGGATTTCTGGAGTGTTGTTATTCAAAATAGGGCTTACTTCAAACTTAGACTGATAACCTGGATAAGACTGGTCAAGAATTTTTTTAAAAATTTCCAGGACAGAGATTCTGACACTTTTTTGTTCCAGTATGCAATAATCCTAACTGTGAAAATGCTTCACCTTAACATGCAGATACGGTCGAAATCTCACTTAATGTAATGTATGAGTTCCTCATCTTTAAGCTGTGCTGCTTTGAGTCTTATTTTGTCTTCTGTGTCGGGGCTTCTCCTTTTATGGCAATTGAAGACTGCTGTTAGGTCCCCCTTCACCATTTTTTCTGGGGGCTAAATAAATGGCCGAGCCCAGAGGGTGGTGGTGAATGGTGTTTCATCCAGTTGGTGACCGGTTACTAGTGGTGTCCCCCAGGGATCGGTGTTGGGTCTGGTCCTGTTTAAGATCTTTATTGATGATCTGGATGAGGGGATTGAGTCCATCATCAGCAAGTTTGCAGACGATACCAAGCTGGGAGGAAGGGTTGATCTGTTAGACGGTAGGATGGCCCTATAGAGGGACCTGGACAGACTGGAAACATGGGCCAATTCTAATGGGATGATGTTTAATAAGTCCAAATGTCGGGTACTTCATTTTGGACACAACAATCCCATGCATAGCTATAGACTGGGGACAGAGTGGCTGGAGAGTAGTCAGGCAGAAAGGGACCTGGGAGTGCTGGTTGACAGGAAGCTCAACATGAGCCAGCAGTGTGCCCAGGTGGCCAAGAAGGCCAATGGCATTCTGGCCTGCATCAGGAATAGTGTGGCGAGCAGGACCAGAGAAGTTATTGTCCCCCTGTACACAGCACTGGTCAGGTCTCATCTTGAATACTGTGTACAGTTCTGGGCCCTCCAGTTTGGAAAAGGTGTCAGGATGCTGGAGTGTGTCCAGAGGAGGGCAATGAAGATGGTGAAGGGGCTGGAGCACAAGCCCTACAAGGAGCGACTGAGGGAGCTGGGGCTGTTTAGTCTGAAGAAGAGGAGGTTCAGGGGAGACCTCATTGCTCTCTACAACTACCTAAAAGGAAGTTGTAGTCAGGCAGGGGTTGGTCTCTTCTCTCAGGTGACCAGTGAGAGAACTAGAGGGCACGGACTCAAGCTTCGTCAGGGGAGGTTTAGGTTTGATCTTAGGAAAAAGTTCTTCACTGAAAGGGTGATTGGTCATTGGAATGCGCTGCCCAGGGAGGTGGTGGAGTCACCGACCCTGGAGGTGTTTAAGGGGAGACTGGATGAGGCACTGAGTGCCATGGTTTAGATGATGGGTTGGTGTTAGTGTTGGGTTGTAGGTTGTACTTGATGATCTCAGAGGTCCTTTCCAACCTTGTGATACTGTGATACTGTGATACTGTGAAATTGTGTAACCGTAGCCTTTCCTTAACATAAGCGTTCCCTTTGTTAGTAACCTTCCACAATTATTTCCAACTCCTTCTGTCCCTTGTGCTTTCAAACCAAAGCTGACACAGGAGGGCAAAATTCATGAGTCTTCACCAGCTATTGAGGTACCAGCTGTTCTTCGGATTAAATAGTTTACTATTCGTTTGAGTGATGGTAAGTCTGTGCCAACTCAGTATAAGTATGATTACACGAGACAGAATATCATTTCAAATTTGCTGTAATACATTGCTAGCAATATACAGTACAGTGGCTTCCCCAATTAAATAATATAATTTTTAATATGTTACATTAAACCTAATTTTCACTAAGTGCCTTAATTATCTGTATAACAATGGGTCCTCTGTTCCTTTAAATCCTTTGAAAGCAAAAAAAATTGCTGTGTTTTCTATGGTGTGCCATGTTTCAGCCCAAGGACAGCTGAAGAGCAGAGACAAATAAGTAATCCCAGACAATTATCAGAGTGATATATGGCTTATTTGGCTCTAAAAAAATCCTTATAACTAGAAGTAGTAAAATCTGTTTTACTCACAACCTAAGACAAATAGTTGAACTAAGAACCAAATTGATAAACTTAGAGTAAAAGCAAAATATTTAAACAAGTGCTTTGACTTTGGATTCCATTGAATGTTAAAACCATAAATGAGTCGAACATCCAATCTGTTTTTATTTTGGAAAATTGATTGTGTTCCTGCATTCACTTTGCTGTTGTTTCTATTGCACTTACCTGAATGGGTCTGAAGATAAGCATGCATATGCAGGATCTGTGATAATGAGTTAGGGGATGAAAGTTTGCCCTGCTCTTTTCAAGGCTTCTGATTGTTCCCTTCTTCTCACAACCTCTGCAGTCCTGACAGTGTATTCAACTCTCAAACTTTTGTGCTGAATCAGAACATAAATCTGAATGTTTTCCCTCTTCTTTTATGAGATTTTATGGCGAGGAATGATGTTGTGAAGAGTTTATGAATGTGAAATCTTCACTAACTACAGGGTTAGTGCTTTTTCTAGAGAAATAAATCCAAGCTATCTTTAAAGTATAGGTAAAAATTTCTTCTCCCTGTAGAATTAGGCACTGACAGCCAGAGTCCTAGTGTCTTTATAACTGCTGGATGTTTTCAGGGTTGTAAAAGAGGTAAGTGGAGCCCAGGATAAAGATTTACACATCTCCTCAAGCAGTCAGGCAAAATATCTGCATGAGAAGAAGCAAACTTGAAAGAAATCCTTTTCTTAAAGCAATATAAAGCAAAGATGCATTGCAGTATTCATCTTTTTATATGGAATTAATCACTATATTTGAAAATTAACCAGGGTCCAAATATATACATTATCACTATTGTGTATAAGAAAAATACATCGTGAATTTGTAAAATAATATTTTTTTACACTTGAGCAAGTACCAAATAATGATAATTAAGAAAAAGGTAAAGACACATCTAATAAATTTGTAGGAGAATTACAGTTATTGAGTATGTCTCTAAGTTGCTTTGAGGTATGCATTAATGTTACTACAAACTGAATTAATTCATTCATCTGCGTCTGGAAGCTGCTCTGTCTGATCTGTTAAGGAATACGCGTTTTCCCCGTGGTAATCAGAGTTTTAAAGGAGCTTAATGAAATTAGAAAAACCCTTGGAGATACATATGTTATCTCTTATGCAAATGGATATGCTTTGTGGACTAGAATACATTGTTCTAGCTTCAGCGTAGGATTATAGAGTTACGGTTCTAAATAGTAACTTTGGCACAAGACTTCTGTTGTATATAAAAGGAGACAATTTCACTGGTCACATATATACGTACAAAAGTCACACCCACTATCCCTATCAATAATCCAAAGCCTGGTATGAAAGGTGATTCACGACTGCATTAATACTTTTAATCAGTTTTGAAAATTTGACTCAATGTCCTTCCCCAATTTATGATGTTAAGGCAGTCTGTTGGTAGTAAGATATGAACTTAGTTTTCATAGCAAAATCAGTACAAGAGCCTGAGTTCCTTTAATAGAATCCAAACCAGAACATATCTTCACACAAATCACAATTAGAGGAAAGTACATTTCTGACTTGCATGCATATCTGATTTACACACATGTAAATGCAGATACAATCCAACATTCAATCTGCACAAATGCTTCAGAATTCAAGCTTTCACTTACTAAAGAAGAAATCACAGTAAAGAAAGTGGAATATTTCTGTTTTCTGACTGCATCCGGTATATCTCTTTCTCCTGGCATTCTCTATTTAACACTCAATCTTCGTAATTTGTTTCATTCAGACTAATATGATGTTAATACCAAGTTTTCTTTTCTTGAGATCTGACTGACTGAATCTAAACATTTGCTATGTTTCAATTACAAATTATTCAGAGATTTTTAATATCAGTGTTCGTGTAATCAAAGTTAAGCACAAGCTGAGCTTTGCCAGAACCAGGATCTCATTGAACTAAGTTTTCCTCATCCTTGAAATTGTCCCTGAGACAGTAAGAACATGATCATTAGTACTGTTTGATGCATTCTTTCTCCCTAACAAGATATTTGCTGGCACAAAAAAGCACTCAGGGTGCAGCCGAGATACAATTCTAATGTGGAGGATCAGCAAGGAAATTAAATTTTGGCTTTAAAGCTGCTTTATCCTCCCACTCAACATAGTTTGTCAGGAGCTCCCGCCAACAATGTTATCCTTTCCTCCTGAGAAGCTTAGAAGGTATGCAATGAAACCCTGCCAGCTATCTTCAATGTCAGGTGCAGATTTACCAGACGAGCTAAAAAGGCTTGGGCATCCTCTCTGATGTAGTAATTTGTTTGAAGTAATTTGTTCTTATTCTGTAAACGATTTGACATGGTAATATCCACATAAATGCTTGTTTCTTGCTGGATGTCATCTCAATAATTTTGTAAGGAAACACTTCACACAGATACTGTGTTATTTCACATTCTAGTCCTCACGTGGTCTCTTGAAAAAGAGTGAAGTGTCCTAATTGCCATGGAGAAGGACAGATTGCTGTGAATCTGTTAATTCTCTGTCCCAGGAATATTGTAAGCCACCACTTGGTAGTGGTGGTTAACATCTAGCCAACTGGCTGGATTAGTGGAAGCTAACGAGATGGGCTGCGAGTTAAACCACAGGAGGGTCTTTGATCCTAGCCCTACAAAAACACCTCTCTAATGTCTCGGGGAACTTCATGGTTTACTTACAATTCCTTATTTATAAACTAGATGATAAATACATGTAGCGTACCTGAATATTTTCGTAATGCATCTTGAAATACCTGAAATGAGTGTGGTAGTATAATTTTAGATGTTAATATTGTATTTTGTTATTACATTTTAAACATGTAAGTTATTAATAAAACCAATAATTTCTCATAACTGTGATAGATGAGACACATTTTATTTGGTGTGTTTTCCTTACCCACAATTCTTTTAAAATCTGGCTATTTAGCAAGTAGAAAATCCTAAATAGGGATGGAAAATATTTAATTACAAAGTTAGGGATTTGTTGTTTTTAGTTTTAGGCAAGTAAGAGAATGGTGCTTTGCAATGTTTCTGATGTTCTCACCCAGCAACAAGAGAAATCTCTAAAGCCTGACTTTAAACCAAGGTCCTGCAGGTTCTGGAAAACAGCATATCTGTGAATCACTACGTGTACATCAGTATTTAGTTATAATATTGGCATTTTCCCTCATTACCCTTAGAATTTTGCCTTTCCTAGGGATTGTTTCGATTTGTCCATGCACTGTGAGTGCTGAGCAGAAAAAGCACATGATTCCATTTCTGATTTTGTGCTTCACTGTACACTCTGCAAGGAGAGGATATTATTTTGCAAAAAAAATTAGCAGGTTCCTGGTCATATGGCACTACAAAAATCAAAACACCTGGAAGTTCTGATATGGGAGAAAAAGACTGACATGTTGTGTTTGGTTGATTGACAATTGCATTCTAAATATCAGTGAAGACCAGTATAAGAGTGATTAGTTTAGTTTTAGTGGGAATTACATATTTTGAAAATGTGAGTCCTTTAATACAATACTAACACAGGGAATTGATATAATCACAATGTGTAATCTTTTTTCAATTATGTTTTATACTGATGTTAGTGTGAAAGAATCAGAATTTGCACAAAATATCTAACTATATGATATTTGCTGGCATACCTCATCAGCTATTGCAACAGAATGACTGCTAAAAATCCCAGTACAATTACAGCATGTTCGGTAGGTGGAATAAGAAGGTTTTCAGTTTTTGATATCTTTGTTTACTTAAAAACACAACTGCTCTTTGTAGTTAGGAGCTGAGTAGTCTCCAGTCTGTTACTTGAAAGTAAAATGACAACTTATAAGGAGCTAATTATGTAAGAATGGGAACATGTCTTAATTGGAACCACTCGTTCTAAGCAACAGCTTTGGATCTGGAAGTGACAAGTGGTAATAGCACCCAGTGTTTACAGATATTTCTTTGAAATTTGCTTTAAATTCTTAAACTACTAAAAAGAATCGTGCTGCACAAATTTATCTTCAAAATTTTTTGACTTGCTGTTAGCTGAAGTAAAATAAATAGCATATCTTTGATGTTACATGTTGTTTAATTGCACAGTGTAGTGTACATTACGCTGTGTACAAAGGCCTTGGATTTCTAAAACAGGTATCAAAACTACCAGAAATCATTTGTACAACAGACGAACATAAGTGCAGAATCCCTCACTGAGATAATTGCACTAGAGCTCACCTACACAGATGTTTAAATTGTCAGTTCAGAGAAAAAGTCACATATTTAGGGTTTATTAATGACTGAAGGAGTGACTTCAGTGCTGCAAAGACAGTGTGAGAACTAGCTGGGAGCATAATCCATGCATCAATTAAAAAAAGTATATTGCTGTTTTTAGTTCTGTTCAGCAAATGTTTTGTGATTTAACTCAGAGATTATAAAACAGATTCTAAAATCTGTTGCTCCTACATTATATAGTATTTCTCCAAGGAAACAGAATTTTGGGACTTCAGAGTAGAGTTCTTAGATTTTACCATAGATCCAGTAAAAATTAAAAATTAAAAAAATAATTATTGGATTTTGTATTCCAAATAAACTAAAGTCTGTTCTCAATTTAGTGAATTTATCTAAAAAGACTAATTGGTAGGGAGGATATGAGTTTACTTTAATTCTTCCCAATTAAACTATTTTTAAACTAACCATTTAGCAAGTTTAAGATTGATTTTCTTGATGTTTATATAAAGCTCTTATAATATTTTCCTTAAATTTGATTTGGGACCATGGTGTAAATTGTGCAAAAGAAGTTTCAATTAATATCATCATCAGTCACTAGATAAAGACAATGTATTTGCTTATTCAGCTCAACTATGCGTGCTTGTCAATATTTCATACTCAATGCTCTTGACGAAACTGTCTCAATGCTTAACTCTGATGCTTTGACATAATTCCTGTAGTTGTTCCATACATCATGAGAAAGAAGTCTGGGTGAGGGACAACATAGAATGTAAAAAATGAATCAGTGCCCCCAAGATTCATTATTTATTGCAAAAACTTAGGTTTTTTTAGATTTATCTTAAAAACACACGTTATTTTTAATCTTTCTTTGACTTATTGTGATATTCTCAATTATCATACGAATATCACAAGAATCACCCTGCTTACTATCTTTCACTCCACAACCTTTAGTACGTTGCAAACTTCTCTTTGACAATTTCTTTTCTTCTTCTCTCAGTCTTAATTGCCCTTTGTGGTCCTACAGCCTCTTACCATCCTGTCGATGCCCACTTTCTATCCCCAGCTACTACCATATAGTTCCTTCCTCTGTTGTGCTGCTTAGCTTGACTTGTACTTCTAACCTCTTGTCTCAATATAGTTTATTTCCAACAGGTGTTCTGTCTCCTCTTTTCCCAGCTGATCTAGACCTTTTTTTTTTTCTATATGGATGTTGCTGATCCCTGAGGACAGGCATAATTCATCCTAGCAAAATGTAGACAGAGGTCATCCTCTTATGTTGAAATATTTCATGTGTCAGAGTTTTTTTAAAGAAATCAGTTCATAATTGGTTTAAGTCATCCTCATCTTCCTCTCAGCATTTCCCAGTATTATGAATCATGGCATTATTCAGGATGGAAGGGACTTCGTGAATTTTTTTGGTACAAAACCCTACTCAAAGCTGAATCGATGCTAAATCTACACCTATCTAACTGAGCCATGAAACAATTTTCTTGTCTGTTTTCTCAGGAATATTCTCAAAGGCATTAGGAGGATGATATTAGATCCCTCCAGATCTTTTTTTCCTCCCAGTTCAAAAGGGTATATCTCCTTCAGCTTCTCCTCACAGGGCAAATGCTCCAATACCCAGATATTTGGGTGGTCCTCTACTGAAAAGTACATCAATTTATCTATATGTTTCTTACACTGGGCACCCAAAACATTTTTCAACGAAGCAGAAAAAGTTGAAAATACCACCAAAGTGTTCCTGCAACATGGTTTTACTGCATAGGTTTGGTGGGTTTACTCCAAAGTACCACACAGGTACTCAGATTTTTATTTACTCAGGTTTATATAACCATAAATTTGAGAATAATAATCTACAAGGACATTGTAGGCATATTGCATATTGGAAATTTGGACAATTCAAATTAAAAATAATCTTTTCCCTAGAAAGTCACACTAAGGAAATATTTAAATGGGTCTCCTGTGTAAATTTAAATTAGCCATTTAAGAATTATATGGTTTTTATTAAGTAGAGAATTTACTGGGATTCTAAATTTCTTCTCAGGTTTATATAACCATAAATTTGAGAATAATAATCTACAAGGACATTGTAGGCATATTGCATATTGGAAATTTGGACAATTCAAATTAAAAATAATCTTTTCCCTAGAAAGTCACACTAAGGAAATATTTAAATGGGTCTCCTGTGTAAATTTAAATTAGCCATTTAAGAATTATATGGTTTTTATTAAGTAGAGAATTTACTGGGATTCTAAATTTCTTCTAAAATGTTTTTTGTCTTGGAATTAAGAAATCTCCAATTTGGCACTTTATATTTCTTGGTTATATTTTAATTAGTTATAGTCCTATTGAATTCATGGTTGTGTTTAACAGAAATGATCCTCTCAATGACAGATTTTAGTACAACAGAAGCTAAAGCTCAAGATGCTGGTACATTCTACAGCTTTTTAACCTTTCATATTTGGAGGAAATTTATTTTCTTTTCTGGTAAACTACTGAACAATAATGCCACTCTTTGGTGTTGTCAGCTTTATGCAGTCTGTACCATGTGTATATAAGTACTTCTGCCATCCTGTGTTTTGGTTTTAAATGCATGACATTATATGACAAACCATGTCTAAGTGTACACCTACATTTTGATTACTGAGAATATTGAAGTGGTAGGGCTGGGTTGTTCCACCTCCATTCATTAAGAAATTTTCTGCAAATACCAAGAGAAAGATGAACAGGAGGGAAGTTACACAAGTATCTGCATGGAACTCCTTGAAAAACAAAGATTTAAAATACTACAAATAGTGTGAAAAGTTAAAACAAGTTAAAAAGTAAAGTGAGTTGTGTGAAAATCTAAAACCATACTAAATACTTGTCTTCTGCCTTATACATGAGGTGGAGCTTATTAAATTTTATGAATCAAAGCTAAGGTGAAATTTGACATGTATCCACCATTGCTTCTTGTATCTTGAAGCATTAAGAAACTTGTTCCATGATGGTTAAGTTTTGCATGTACAGTGAATTTTTCTGAGAAAATTTTAATTGTGTTAGCGTAGAAGTTTAGATCTTATTGTTTGAAATTTGATCTGAGCTCATCAACGTTAGGTTGTAATTGTCAGGCATCGAGGAAGGTATGGTCTCAAGAGGCCAGATTATATTCATAAATGTGTTAATTGTTGTAAGGTAACAGAAAACTGATATCAGCTAGCATGGAACATGGGTAAAACTGTCCCATCAAGTGACTAAACAAAAAAAAATAATAAAGAGACAAAAGAAAATCACAACCATGGAGTGGAAGGGCTAAGATGAAGGAGATGAAGTCTGACAATTATTTAAGCATAGAGAAACACTAGAACAAGAGCTCACAAGATTTTAGAAAATGGTCCTCCATCCCTCTGGCCCTTTTTTCTTAGTTTTGTTTTATCTTTCTCCTTCTTGTGACACATGTGTGAATTTGACTGGATCAGAGTTAAAGGGAAGAATATTTTTTATCCTTGTTGACGTCTATGGCAGCCTTTTCAATAACGCACGCCTGTACCTGAAATTTTATTTGCATTTGTCATGGCCTTTCCTAATCTTTCTCTCTGTCTTTAAACATATCCGAATTTATGTGCTCTAGTACTAATTTCTTCTATCTCCCTTAACAGAACTGCTGTTTTCTTTGAGCTTAGAACAAACTTTAGAAAAATCTTTCTGCAATAACTGAATTAATTAATTTGCCTGAATTGACTAATTTGTTTCAAGCAATTTAAGAATTTCATCTGAGCTTCTTTCCTTTTACTGCATAAAAAATTTCATCAGTCTCTTAAAACTCTACAAATTATTAATTTCTATTTTAAATAGCTATTTAATTTACAATTCATTAATTGCACACCGGGCTTTTGTTAAGATTTAGTGCTTAGGCAAAACATATACCTATGATACACATACTCAATCTGGAATATCAGAAGTTCCTGTCTCTTTGAAAGAGTTTCAGAATTCATGAAAGCATCCAATTCAGAAATGGAACTTTAGGGAGTAGATTTTCTGTCAAGCTGAGTTGCTTATATAATACTAATAACAGTTTCTGTCATCAAAGGCCCATTTAAAGGACCTATTTAAAGGTATCTAAAGCATAGAAATCCAAATATACAAACTTATTTTGTTTCGTAAAAACTTTTTTCAGTTAATTATGTGATGGTTTAATAAGACAGAAGTAATTTTGAATATCACACTATTCCTTTACGTTTTTCATTCTCTTTTGCAGGAATTGTAATATTGACAGTAAAATTTGTTGGGTTTTAGAATTTTTTTGAATGATCTTTCCTGTTAACTCCTTGATTTTAGAATCAAAAGTAAAAAAATAATGTAAAACTGAAAATGAGTCACTTTATAAGAAACCAGAAGACATGTCCTTCAGACCTCTTATTTATGATTATTTAAAGGCAAATAATGAGTGAGATGTTTACAGGTATGGAATAAAATGACCTCTTAAACTCCCGATTTATGAGTCATAGAGGATAATCAAACTGAAAGACTGTGTAGTATTTCACTATGTGGTAAAATTAATACAGATATGTACCTGATGCACAAAACTCATCTTCTGAAATTCAACGCATCTTCTCCTTTCCAACACATGGAGATATTTAACTTTCTTTATAAATTTTCTATAATTTTAGGTACGACTTATTCAACTGGTAATTAATACTTACATTTTATATAAAAATTATCATTATTCCAGTGATTCATTTAATCTGTTTTTGTCACATACTTGAAGGAAACTGTCTTGAAAATATTTTATCTCTTTACTTATCTCTTTTCATACAGTGTTACTTTTCAGCTTTCCTCTCTTTGAGTACGGAATTAACCAGAAACAGAACACTGTGAGACTATCTTCTTACTCAGTGTAGGATTGTCTTAAGATGCTAGGTTAAATAATAACTCTGTGGGGAATCAGCCAAATGTGACATGTCTGGCAAATCAGGAGAGAGCAAAGAATATTAAAACTGAGCATCCTGTAGCACTCCTAGACTGGGAATAACTTGCAGCTAAAACAGGCAACAGGCTCTGGCTCACCCTGCTGAGCAGGGGGCTGGACCCAACGACCTCCAGATGTCCTTTCCAGCCTCAACTATTTTGTAATTCTGTGAATGATGTTGAAGAGGAACAGAAACAAACAATAGTCTGAATACTTCTGAGAATACCAGGTTTTTACATATACAGAACCTTCAATTCTGTAATAGGTTGTTCTTAACAAGGCAAATATTACCATTAATGAGAAGAATAAACTATTATACTGGATTTGCCATTACAGTAAATTAGAATCTGGTTATGTGAAAACTTCTATGCATTTTGAATAAATACTGTGATGCTGTGTATATCGACCATTTGTAGCTTAATCACTTGGCCAACAGTATAAAGGATTCTGCCAATACTGAGTAAGAATACAGATCTGTTCACTCTTTCCAGCATCTAGATTCTCCTTGTTGATATCATAATGTATTTCCTAGGCAATTGAAAGCCTCAAGTCCCATAGTCTTTACTAATTAGGAAGAAATGTAAAATCTGTTTTGCACATGGTATAATTACGTGCACAAGTACATAAAAGATAATTATACTTTGAAATGATGCCAAAGTTAGGAAATGCCTGAGTTGTTGCTGCCTACTACAGGCAAGTCAGTGGGCTATGTGTAGAGTATTGTCCTTCATTGACATGTTAAATGATATGACTTCTTCCATCTTCGCAATGACCGTCCCATCATTTCGTACACAAAGTGAACACTATTTGTAATGTGCTAGAAGAGTCCTTCGTGACTTTATTAGTTTATACTAACAGTCTAGTGATTTTGATTAGTAAGCAGAATTATGTTCATATGATTTGTAAAGGAGTGAGACATACTTGAACAGGAAAGACGGTCAGATAAGAACAGGTAAATAAGTTGCTACTACCACCCATGCAAATTAAATGTTAGGATATTAGGATACATAAACAATCTCTGCTTGAAAAAGGAAGGGAAAAAAATAATGCTAAAGGTAGCCCCATATTGACTGAGATCTACAGGATCAGCCAGTGCTTATTAGTGCTAGGAGACTCATATACCGGTAACCAAGGAGGAAAATCTATCTTGAGATGCTAATAAATAAGGAAGATATTTCAGGTACCTTTGCCTATACAGAGGAGGTACATGAGGCTAGTGTACAACACTAGTGAGGAGCAGGAGCTGAGTATTGATTAGAGTGAGTCACGATGTGTTCAGACAGTGTTTGTGGACCGACCCTGCACTCTGACTTCTCTAAGGTTCTACTACTGAAATGAGACTATTGCAAGACCCAGGGCCAGACGTTTAGATTAAAATTTCTCTTTCATTTGATTCTAAACTGGCGTGCTTCAGGAAAAACAGAGTTCAGACTCTGTTAGTTCTTAGCATATTTTAACTAAACCTTAAGCCCTTTCTGTGTGAGGCTCCTTCCTCACTGCAGGGTAAAATCAGGCATTTAGATTAAAAGGCAACAGAATGAGAAGATGAATCTGTCATGCTCATCAGAGATAGTAGCCATTAGTGGTCAATTTCTATTAAGTAAATTGTTTTTCTGTATGAACTCGGTGGAAGTGCAGAGTAAGGCACCACTCTTAGCTAAAAGTATTTTCTCATGCCGCTTGCTATGGTTTTAAGCTAGCCATGCTAATGGTATGTACTGGTTCCTCCTCAACCTTTCACTTGAAATCCATGCCTTCAAACAATTTAGCCTTAACTGTGAATGAAGATTGACATATGTGTCATAAAAGAAAATTGATAGGCACTTTTCTTGAGTGTGAAGTGTCTTTGGCAATCACAGGTTTTAGTAAGTTACTACCTGTTGTCTAGGAAAAACAACTCACTTTCCTAATTTGTATAAAACATGAGTGGATGGAGATGCCTTTTGAGCCAAATTTCTAATCCAGGTTTACATCAAATACACAATTCCGATGCAAAACTGCATAATATAAATGTTCATTCCAGAATGCTGAAAATGGTGGTTTAAGCACCTGTTTTGTCTTTCTTTTGGGCTTTAAAAGTAATATGTCTGGTGACCATAAGATCTAGCCTCTTTACCCTTCTCCTGCTCTCTTATTGTTTCAGGAACAACTGGTTCTGAGAAACCAATGAAAGTATCTTCACATCTTTTCTGTGTGTACTTGTATGGTACATGGGTAGGAGAGAAGGAAAAGTACAGTAAGATCTAAACAGTGCATCAGATTATTATTGTTTCTTTTCTGCTTACTTGCTTTATTCTTCACACCACTCCTCCTGATCCTCCAACAGCAACTCTTATAAGAGTAAATTACTTCTTGAGGTTTTGGCTAGTGTTATTTTTACACGAAAGTTATTTTTTTACACAGAAGAAGGCTTTTTTTTGTGTAGGACTCTTTTTATTGTGCATTTGTTTTTTGAGACATTTTACTTTTGAGCTGTTGCGCTTTTTTATTCAGTCTAAACTTTCTAGAAACAAAGTTAACCATTTTCATAGGTAGAACACATTGTTTTACTTCATCAAAATCTTTACCATCTTGTGTCTTTCAGGTCAGACATTTAGCATACTATGATAAAATATTAGGAGTACACATTTGCATAAGATGTCTTATTTATTTAAATGGGAATTCTTCTTTGACATCTAATTATGAATGTTGTGCAGCCAAGATTATTCTAATTGAAGCATTCCTAGTGTAAACAAGGCATATCTAGCACAAACACTTTGCATAGGAGAAGGGTACAAGATGGGAATATGAAGTTGTTGTAGTACTGTAGTACAAATAAGTACAAAATGCATGTGGAATAATAACTGATAGATGTGTTAGTCCAGGTTGCTGTTGTTCTTTTACTGTTCTGATTCTCAGATTTGGTCCTACCACTGCTGTCTCTGAAAGGTTATATTCCTTCTTTAGTACTTTTATCTTGTGTGTATACTTGTTGTTGAAGTTGCAAATGACAATTAGAATTATAGGTGTTCCCATATTATAAAATGTGGTGCATTTGTCCTTAGACTTCTATGCTGATGATGCAGTGCACAAAATCTCTGTGTCATTCCTGGGGGTTTTTTATAAAACTCATGAGTGATAAAATAAGGTTTCATTAGCTATTAACGGCATGTCTAGGTCTGTGGGAAATTTCCATGAACAAATGCTACAAATCTTAATTGTTTGCCTCAGCACTTCTGAGTGCAGAGATACAGATTAGTGTCAATATTTAGACTGTCACTATGACTGCAGAATAAGAACAGCTTCATGGGGTTCTTCAAAATATTTTTAGTTCTGTGGGTTTTAATTAGGAAACAAGTATTTGCCTCAGAGTAGGAGCTGTCATCAGAGATCAGATGCAGTTTTCAAGCCCACTAGTATTAATCTTCTTTGCATATCTTTAATACTAAACCCCTTTCTAATTAAACTCTTTTAAAGTCTCTTATCTCTGAGGCCTGGTTGACACTGTAGTGGAATATAACATTCCCAGCAACAACAAGTAAAATTGTAATTCCCTACATAATACAAATCAAGATGATTGTAGAACACTAAATTCATTAGACAATAATGGATTTTTTTACAAGTTTGATCAAAGCAGCTGGTATTTAATTCAGGCTGAGATGCAGAATGCTATTTTGTACTACGTATCTATTAATTCATGGCCAGGTCTGCAATTTAAGAATTTGAGAGGGGACATAGCTGGGAGAGCTCATCTCAACTGACCAAAGGGGTGCTCCACATGATATGACATCATGCTCCACATATGAGGCTGGAGGGAAAAAGAAGAAAGGGGGGCAGGGGCCACACGCATATTCAGAGTAATGGTGTTTGCATTCCCAAGTAACTGTTACGTGGGATGGAACCCTGCTTTTTTGAAGATGACTGAGCACCTGGCTGCTGCTGAGAAGTAGTGAACATTCGTTGTCTTCCTTTTTTTGCGCACATGGCTTTGGCTTTACCTGTTAAACTGTTTTTATCTCAACCTATGACTTTCCTTCCTTTTACCCTTCTGATTCTCTCCCCTATCCTGCCATAGAGGGGAGTGGGCTGTGTGATGCTTAGTTGCCAGCTGCTGTTTAAATTTCACATGCAGTAAACTCAGTAGTAACTAATTCACAGTGCAGTTTACTTTTCTATATGAATTGTAAATGCATGAGAAGAGGTTGTCTTAGTAAATGACACTTAAATGTCTGTAAATTTAAAAAAGAATTTGTTCTTCATTTCTTCATTAATTTTCAAACAGATTTTCTCAGTTTCGTATTCGTTAGTTTCGAATTTATTTGCTGCTTTTTTTCTCAAGTTGCATTAAATCTGTTATTTCTTTTGCTTGAATTGTCATTTCCTGTATTGCTTTCTGATTAATTCTGGGGTTTTTTAACTAATACATGTGGACTGCCTAAATCTGGTGTAAATTACCCAACAAAAATTTAAGTTGTACAGTTGTGGGCAGATCTGCATGTTAATTTGTCTTGCTGTTTAGTTCCTGTTTTAATAGCATCTCACAGTAATCTTCTGCTCTTACTGACAGAAAGAGCTCAATTGAGTAAGTTCCTACACATTTCTGCCATAATTAGGCTAATTATTTGTATGGAACTTCTAAAAATCTAATTAATTCATTTGACCTAGTGGATAGAACTGGTACATTTTTCTGCTATTTTTTTTACTTCTGATTGTTTGTTTTTCTATTCTTCCTGCCCTTTGCCTCCTTCATGTCATAGAACTTTTCTTTCTCCTCTATATTTTCCTGGTAGTTTTTAAAGACAAACTGAAGGTATGACATTTTCAAGCAAACTTTACTTAGTGGGAACAAAAAGGATAACAATAGTGTAACAGATAAAAAAGTCTGTATGCCTTCCTGAAGCAAAGTTTCTTTACATTAAAATGATTGAATATAGTGGGGTTAAAATTAATGAATACTGGAGGAGAGGAAAGGATTTCTTAAAAAAAAAGTAAGAGATAATAAGGAAAACAGTATTAAATTCTATTACTTTCAAGAGAGAGTTGTCTGTACATTTTATTGCTTTGTAGATTCCAGGCTGCTGAATATTCTGACCGTTTCTGACCTTTGTAAGACTTACCAGAAAATAAAGTCTATAAATCTTTCTGGCTTCTTCTGCTACTCCAATACACAAACACATAGAGACACATACTAACACATATCTCTCATGCCTGGGTGCTTAAAATTCTTGCTTAAAATTGGTAGTAAAGAATGAAGGAAAATACCTGAATTATTTGAAATCAGGTTGTGCATGATCTTTTAGGACACATTTTCATTTGAGAGTAAAAAGAAGTTCAGGATTCTGTCAGAATCGCTCAGCTGGAAAAGTGCAGTGAATCATCAGAGGCAACCAGTGACATGTGAACAAGTTCCTGTCTCTGCCAATGTGCCAGCCCATTGCTCAATGCTGATGACTTTCACCTGCCATTGGGTCCACAGATATTAGTTAACCAAAGTTGGAACTCGCTGATGACTTTTATTTGAAGCATGACATTAGTCTTAGTCTTATAAATCTCAGTCTTAGATTAAACCTGAGAGAATTAAACCTCTTTTTTTTTAATGGAAACACACATATGTTTTACACTGAGATGTGCAGTAGCTAATTCTTACAATTAAAGAGGCAGTGATAGTCATCATTGCCTCTGCGTAGTTGTATCCCAAACAATGGCTAGTTGGAAAACGCACTGGTTTTGTAAAGCAAATGCTCTAATTTAACAAACCATGTCAGGTTACAGAGAAATTCTGGTAGAATAAGAATTCTAAACATCACTACTTGATAGCAATACTATTAGCTAGTCTTCACAATCTCAGTTAGCAAAAAAATCCAAACTATGCTACCTTCTTCTCAAGGCAAATGGCAATACCACGTTTGTGATAAAACTGGAACCCACAGACAACCAAGTGTTTAAATCACCTTGGTTTTCAATTAATTATTTATGTACAGAATAGTGTTTTAGAAAAGGATCCAATGAGATGATGAAGTAAGTTATGCTTACTGTCAAACAAGTTATCAGGATGCTTATAAAATGACCACGCAGAATGGCAGTGTAGCTGTGAATGATACTGTTTTGTGAGCAATGCTGGCTTCTTTACATATGGATCTTTGACAACTGCTGTAGTTTCTCCTAAACAGGATCTTCAAGTACACTGACTGTATTTGTTTTAATCTGATGAATTTAATATTAGCGAAAAGAAATATTAACATAGTGGAAATACCCTTAACGCAGATGTGAAAGACCAACTTCAACTGGAAGAAACTAAAACATTGTTAGATACTGAGGAAATACTAATTTCCTCCTACCTAATCACCTTTACTTCATTTCTCCAGACTAACTGACCATCTGTCATTTCTACCATTACTACAGATGGATTCCCTGAAATGCTATTTGGAGTTCTGGCTGTGTTTGTACTAAATTAATATATTCTCTTCTTAAGCCTGTTTGCATTCAATAAAGCCTTGATTTCACAATTGCATGATGTTAGACAAACAATTATTCTGGCCTAGAAAACAATGAATGATGCTCAAACATCTTGGAGAAGATGACAAGAAACACTTCCTTCCCCTCCCCCCTCTGTTTTGAATGTTGTTTTCTTTGTTTGTTTTATTTTTGTTTGTTTGGGTTTTTGTTTGTAATCTTATTTTGAAGTCTTTTGGGGTGTGTGCTTGCATAAACCAGAAGTTTCTACCTAGTTCTGCCTGGAGGACAGGCAGAACAAACACTTCTGAAGTTTATTAACCATAACAGGAGTAAACACAACAGCTTGATTTTGCTGTTCAGCACTTGCTTTGTGTTTGACCCTATGTTGTTCCATTTAGCTTCCAATGCCAAATAAATGTTCAGCAAAGATGGAAAACGGAGGCTTATATTTTAAGTGCAGGGAAAGACTGTTAAGTTAATGACAGAAAGGTAAAAGTTTATACCTCTTAATTACACATTATGCCAATGAATAACTTTCATGTCCCCAGCTGAACATGGAATGAATTCGAAAAGGCGTCTTAAGATTGACTATGGCTGGATTTCAGAACTATCCCATTGCTGCATCTGTTCAGCAGATATTCTGTGGTTTGACCATAGGCTGCACATGCCCATACTGTTATACATTACAGACCTCCCTCCCTTCACAAGATGCTGATTGTTTTGGTACAAGTGCTATTTAAATGAAAGCAACATCTGTTTTGTTCTCAGAATTAGGATTTCTGTTTGTTTGGGGTTTTTTTAAGGTTTTCTCATTTATTACTTCTTTTCTTCAGTTTTATGGAACTGTGGCAAAATCATAATGTAACCTGAACAATTTAATCTTAAAAATAGATAACTTAAATCCAAAACCTGCCTCCAAATACTTTTCAACAAATTAACAACATAGCGATTGAAGTATTTTTCCTAAATGTGCCTAATGAAAAACAGAAAATCTTTGTTCTCTTCATTCATTTCTGTAGCTATATTGTTTTGTGGCTGAGCAATGATGAATATATCATAATAACATCATCTTTTACTGCTTGATTTTTCCCCATTATATACAGCATGTATTATTAGCAACATTGCCTTTGTTTGAAAGACTGTGCAGCCCATTGATAATAAAATTAAATTGCAATTTATTATTGAAATGACTTGTAGAATGTACAATATAATAGTTCTTAATAGAAAATGAATTAAAGACAGTCTTCTGTGTGTAGTTTATTTTTGATTTGAGATTCAAGTATGTTGTATGTTCTTTATTTCTGATTTTTTCTCTGTCTTTTTTCCTTCTCTCCACCTGTAATATGCTTGTTTATTTTGGGGCAAAAAAATGCACACTGAATATTTAATTTCCCAACACCAGAAAATTAAAATTAAGAAGACCTGAATGCATGAGCATTCCTTCCTTAATTATCCATTGGAATTCCATTTTAGATTGACTTTGACGCTAAAATTCAGATCTACTGATGAAAAGAATCTATCACAAGATGCTGAGTTGACAGAATTAAGTTATTCTACTTAAGTTTTTATGGACATCTTAGTTGAAAAACACAGAATTTATTCTAACATAAGTATTTTTTATTTTCAGATTATTACTTCTATTATATAAAGAGATAACCTAATTTCTTATTTCTACTATATATATTTTAACAATATATATAAGTTTAGCTTTTTCATTTTTGCCTTGGATAAAATTTAAAATACTCAACCTGAGTAGAAATTGAATGATAAGACATGGCTTATTTTGCTGAGCTGGGAACAGGAGATAATGTAGACCGAATTGGACTTGGAGATCGCAAATGTCTTTTCCAACAATGTTTCTTCTGTTATTAGAAATAACCCTCTCTTCTGTAGTATTTTCTGATACCTTAATTCTCTTAAATAGTTGATTATTTTTTTCTTTAACTTGCTTTTGTGTCAGGGGTTTTCTGGATATTTGGGGTTTTGTTGGTTGGACAGTTGGGTTTTTTTAGGAATGTAATTATGTGTTTCGAACTTGCACATGGTAGCAAAGTTTTTCGGATTTTATATATGCTTGTAATGATTTTTTATTTCTGCTTCAACATTTACATGGACAGAGAATTAATGTGTTCAAATAACATTACTACTGCACTGTGCTTAAATGGTGATTTTGAGTTGGAGTGGGTAACATTTATGTCCTTTCAATTATTATGGAATCTCATACTATTTTATAAACAGATTTATTGTTGGGTCATGGTCTTTACTAGTTAAGAGACAATAAGTGAATTTTACTCCATCTAAACTATGACACCTTGTTCTGCTAGGTAGATATTTATGCCTTGGGAATCACCTTGAATTTTTACCTCTAGTGAAAAACATAGCTACATGCTAAACATGCATAGCTATCTTGCTTTTCAGGATGTTTTGCAAATTCTTAACCTTTACGACTTAAAAACAAACAAATGCAACTGAATTTAAAAAAAAAACCAACAGCAAAGCAATAAAACTTCCCATGGTGCAATCACCTGCACACTTAGTAAATCCAATTCATCTGCTTTAGCCCACATAGATGAGAAAAACGTATTTGGAAAAGTGAAGAGAATAGACAAAGAAAGGGTGTTTGTGTGCCTCCATCTGCTTGAAGCTCTTGGACTTAATGTAAAACAGTATTGATTCATGAGAAGAAATCTAAGGCAATAAGCACTGAAAAAGAAAAATATGTCACAAGATTTTGCACTTATGACATATATCACAGGAAATAAGAATTATGAAAACGCTAATTTATAATTCTTGTATCTTATCTGCTTGATAACAGAATGCTTGAATCCAGAGTTTACATAGGCTATCACCCAAGCAACTTGTTTTCATCCTTCAGAAGAAAGCCAGTAATGATGATTTACATATAAAACCAGATCTTTTAGCAGTAAGATCCTGAAGCATCTTATGAACTGACTTGGAAACCTGTTGAAGTTATTCTTCAGAGAAATTCTGTTTTCCTTCGCAGTTTATCCATTGAGATACATTTGGTTTTTAGAAATATTTTTTAGAAATGTATCATTCATTTCTGAGGTCAGTAATAAACAATAATAATGTGCTTTAAATTAAATGTTCTTGTTACCTACCTAAATATTTTAAACCTGAAAACTTTACTATCCTTTACTTGGGAAAATGTTATTCTGTTTTATATTATATAAATCTGGAGCCTTTAAAGCTGAAACTTTCCCTTCTCATTCTCTTGAGGACATATACATACATGCATTACTATATTTGGAGGAAATGTGGCTGCAGTAACAGAAAAAGGTTTGCATTACCAAATACTTGCACAGTAGGAGAGGATCTGTAGTTAGAAATGCTGGTGCTGAGACTTTACTGTCTACTGTGTACATGCTGCAAAGGTTTATTTCAGATTAGCTCAAGACATTCCTGTGGACTCAATAACAATTAGTGGCTGTAAAAGGTCTTCTAACATAGTTTTATTCAAAACAAATTCAAGTTGTATGTTTTCAGATGCACCCCTGGTCATTAACTGAAGCATAGAAAATATAAGCTGTAAGTCTTGCCCTTGATCCAGTCTAAAATTTTAAAGGCTGTGTAACCCTTAGCTGACATCATCGAAGTCTGGAGGTTCATTTTTTTTAAAAAAAAAAGTTACATAATATTATATTCAGACAGGGGGGGGTTTATTTTTCTGAGGTAATCTAAAGGTTCATTATTGTAACAATTGATTTTTCAGTTTTTATTATCTTTCTATGTTCATTCACAGAACTCCTGTAAAAAAAAAATCAAGTAGTGTTTGAAGATTAGGTTTGAGACTTGGAATTTTTTAATGTTCCAGGCAGCCTAAAAAAAATGAAATAGAATACTTTTTTTACATAATACCAATTATGTATTACCCTATTAGAGTGAACAAATTGAGATACAATGTTTAATAAATACACGATTCAGAAGAACTTTAAATTCCCAAAGCGGTCATTCTGAGAAGTAATCATGTCATGCTTTTGCAAAATACACCAGATATTAACAAAAGCAGTAAGTCTTAATAGGCAATCTCTGTTTTAAAAGCTTTTGCATTTCTCAAAATGATATCCATTAATATTTGGGTATAGGAAGAAAGTTTTTTTAAGTGGGTTTTGAGAATCTCTTCCTGATTGACGCATATATAAAGTAAGTGAGTCAAAAAGTTAGAAACTTGACCTGCAGAGAAATAAGAAATTTACAAAGAACAGTAGTTCTGTGAAATCTTTGGAACCAGGAAAATTTTGTATCTTTCAAAACTGTATCTTGTGGGAGAGGTCCAGTATATATGCTTATGTATAAATATAAAAAAAGTACTGTTAGAGGTAAAATTCACATTGCAGCTGTTCTCTCAATGGAACAAAAAGCTTCTTTTCTTTCTTAAAAAAACCCCACCTTTTGCAAAACCTACACTATTCATCTGACAATTGAAGCTAAATTTATATACACAGTAGCCAAGCAATAAATGAGGTTCCTGTTTTACCCCCACGACCTGAATTCTGCCTTAAAAATCCTGCAGGCTATGATCTCTGTGTCTATGGGAACAAGAATTTTAAGGTTTTCCTGTTAAAATGGAACAAGTTCTGTTGAAAGCCTGCTTTGTGTCATTGTAACCAAGACTATATCACAAAATATTTGGCATTTAATGATCATCTTTCACAGAAATTTTCTGTTCTCTTCTATCACAGGCTTGTCATCTGTGGTAGCAAATTTCCTTGTTCTCCTCTATGATGATTCATTCTGGAAAGTATGCAGATTAAATTTGGCAAATATCAATTTTTTATTCAAGTGAAAATACAGGAGTTTTTCTCCTACCTCTTTGTTCTATCAGTTAAGCATACTTTGGGAGTACTCCAACATCACCACAACTCATGATCTTCCCCAAAGATTTTGTTCTAATTGAATATTTATGGGACGTTTCTTAGTGTCTCAAAGACATTAGGTTTTCTTCAAGTTACAACCTCTTCTGAATTGCTGTCTTTGAGCTTCTAAATGGCTCTGACTTTTGTTGTAAGAGATAGTACTTGCCAAAAAAATATTAGAGATATTTTCTTTTCTCTGGAGTTTAGTTTTGGTATACGCTTCAGAAAACAATTTTTAAACTTAATAGTATATGTTACATAAGTAAAATTCTCAGCTTCATATTATGCCAGTATTTTAAGATTGTGTGTATAATAGGAAATGGAAAAAAAATCTTTACTTTCAAGCTCAAGACTCAACATCTAAAGGTGATCTTTTGCAAAAGATTTAGTTTACATTGTTATCACAGAAGGTACCTATAAATAAATAACAGAAGGATTTACTCTGAAGAGAGCAACGTTAAGCAGAGATTACTAAACTTCTTTCTACTGGAAGAAAGGAGAGGTTTAATGTTAATTGCAGATATTTCCTTTACTAGGAAAAGACTTATTTTCAGAAGCTGATTGTTTTGGGATACGATCAAACTATAAGTTGTTATGACTCATCTGCTGAAATGAATGGTAGCTATTTATCCACTTGACTATTAAAGTTATACTAGTTTTTCTTCTAACAAAACAAGAAAAACACCTTGTTTAAGAGGGATCTCAGTCATAACAGGCTTTATCTTGAAAATACTATGTTATTAAGAGCTAGAGAATAGAGGGTCTGTCTTCACTGGCATTCACTCTTACACTACTACCAGCATTTTCCTGTAATCTTCTTCCTGTATGACATATGTCTTAATTATTGATACAAAGTCTTCAACAATATCTAGCATTTTTAATTGAATTGAGGGAAAATTTTGGAATTCATATGAGAATCTCTGTTGTAGAAATATGAACTTTTACTTTTTTTTTCTTCCCATAGAATATTATTGGTTTCCTTTTTATTAGTATAAACAATCACTGCTGTACTATTAGTTACAAATATAGATGGTTGACTGAAAACACAAAGAAAATGTGACTATTTAAATTTGTTAAGCATATCAAACAAACAGTGTGTGCGCAGGTACACATGTACAGATTAGTAATACAGAAAATATTCTCTGCAACTTTTGTTAACAAATTAGATTATATTACTGCCTAGTGCTTATGTGAGAGAACTGTTATATGCATATGATGTTTTACCTTTAATATTTCATCATTTTGGATTCATATGATTCACTTCAAGGGCAATAATTGATAAATAGGAAGGGTTAGAGGATGTATAAAATTCATAAAGCAAGAAAATAATCAGGTATTTTATGGCATGATGATGGTTACAGAAGCTAATTGTTCTCAGTTTCATCAATCTCATATAACGATCTTCTTTTAAAGGTCAGAAATAGATCAAGGCCTGCACTGAAAATATATTATTCCAAAATCAAGCCATCTGTGTGCCAATCAAGGATCTGAAATCAAGGCATATATGATCTATGGGACTTGGGGTTTAAGTTGCTGGACACCATAAAAACATTGAGTAAATTAATGTTCACTAACTTTTCAATGAGCATATTTAAAACAAAACTGGATTAATATATTTTTTACAGAGAAAAACTGTTAAAACTTTTACATATCATTTAGTTTAACAGAGTTTTATACACTTTCCCTCTTCTTTTACGAGACCAGTTATGTATTTTGAATGTGAAAGTTTACTTCAGTTATTTTTTTAGCTTGGTCTTCTGAGCTTCTCTCCTGTTATAATTTATACATGTATATATATATATGTATATTTATACTCCTTATTACAAAGCCTTCTCATTTGGTGTTAAATTTTTTCTTCCTTTATTTTAGCAAAATATTCTACTATGTAACAAGAAATTTCCAATTGCCACTGAATGGTAATAAACCTAAAAAAATAAACCTTCAGCAAAAACTGTCATATGTGTTTAATGTATATTTTGTTAACATTACTGTTATCAGGCCAGAAGAGTATATCAGTCTTGGAGCAGAGGTTGTGAAACTTTCAGAGCTTTCATTCAGCTAATAACAGCCAAAACTTTACAGTGAAGAAAACACTGAGCAGTCATTACTGTTTGGCATACAGGAGAAAACTCTATGTAAAGAAGATTTTTAGACATGCACACATCACACAAAAGGAAGTGTAATACTGTTCTCTCACTATAGAAATTCTCTTCCTAACAGTGAAGTTATTAACCGAAGTCAGTGTGAAATTGCAAACTCTGTTATTAAAGTCTGTATGAACAACCACTCTCACAAACATCACAAGGAGAATATAGAAGAGATTCTATCAGTTCTTTAATGGGTTAGATGATAAAAATATATAAAGGCTATGCCTGGCTGAACCAAGTGCCTCCACATCATTCTTTTTCCCTGTAATATTTTGAAGACTGTATTTCTGAGAATGATTGAGGGAGAGGAAGTCAGACAAAACATATCCTGTAATACAGGAGATGTCCCTGCACAGATGGCATTATGGGAAGTGCCCCAAGGATGCAAAAAATATGATGCTGTTCAGTTTAAGAGAAAACATTTATTTACAATTTAAGTGTCTGATGGAAATCCGTGGTAGGTGGGGAGAAGGAAAAGTGGAAAACAGAGAGAAAGGAAGAAAGAAAGGAAAGGAAGGAAGGAAGGAAGGAAGGAAGGAAGGAAGGAAGGAAGGAAGGAAGGAAGGAAGGAAGGAAGGAAGGAAGGAAGGAAGGAAGGAAGGAAGGAAGGAAGGAAGGAAGGAAGGAAGGAAGGAAGGAAGGAAGGAAGGAAGGAAGGAAGGAAGGAAGGAAGGAAGGAAGGAAGGAAGGAAGGAAGGAAGGAAGGAAGGAAGGAAGGAAGGAAGGAAGGAAGGAAGGAAGGAAGGAAGGAAGGAAGGAAGGAAGGAAGGAAGGAAGGAAGGAAGGAAGGAAGGAAGGAAGGAAGGAAGGAAGGAAGGAAGGAAGGAAGGAAGGAAGGAAGGAAGGAAGGAAGGAAGGAAGGAAGGAAGGAAGGAAGGAAGGAAGGAAGGAAGGAAGGAAGGAAGAATTTATGTTTCCCTTTCATGGCTTTTTTCACTAGTATGCCATTTTCAGAAAAGCAGAATGTACTCTTTAGAAAAAAATCTGGGGCTAACCAGCTATGAGTACAAATCCCTGAGTCTAAACTTGCTCTTATTCAAATTCTGTTGTAGAATTCAAGTTTCCTTGATGAAGAACAAAAGCCTTATCTCTATTGTTCATTTGTCCGGATGTCTCCTCCTCAGTCAATCATATCTCTTTCCTCAATTCATGAAAAAGCATAAATGCAATTAATAAGTTATTAATTTGTGGGATTTGGCTGGTGTCTGGGACACCAGAAAGCCTATTCCATGTTCCTGCATCACCAGTTGACATAGGGCATCCAGAGTCTATCATGTTTGAGTAATTTCTTCCTGTATTGGTGTTCTTGACACAGGGCCTTAAAGGTCCTGTCAAGGACCACCACCCTCTCAGTCTTGAGGTTTTCGGGTGGATTGATGTTACATTTCCTATAAATCTCCTACACAAACCCATTCAAATTCAGGGCATATACTTTCCTGGAAGTTTAATGGCATCTTTCATTAGTCTTTTGCTTCATCTCTCACTTGGCAATAAATGACACAAATGCCAGTTCCATAGATGGAACTAGAATTTAGAGATGTGATGTCAGCACATATTTCTTGTGAGTCTCACTGCTTGAGAATTCTGGTCACAATTTATGTCACCGAGGACATCAGTCTTTAAAGTGAAGCTTTGTAAATGGCAAACTCATGTTATATAAGATCTCCAACAGCTAGCTGATTATGAGGAAGATGGGAAATGTGAAGCCTAGTGGACAGTTACTCTTGAGTAACTTTGCAGGGACATCATTTGTTTAAGATGTATTCAGCAGTTCCCTGATTCTTTTGTGCTGAAGTTATGTTTGATGGAGTGATTACAGGACCATCACAAAGACCATTAGAGATAATTAATTGTCTGAGGTGATATAGAACTAGTTCATAGACCTTAAAAAATAAAATAATTTATCTTTTTATAATGAATGAGAAAAATGTTCTTTTTTCTATGCGTGAGATGAAGGGGAGCTCCCAGATGAAACCATGTATCTAAAGAGTCTGAACAGAAATAAAGAAGTCTTCCTTTGATTTAGCATTTTATCCTCTGTCAGATTATATGTGTATTTTTAATATTACAATTTTGATTTGAAGGTAAAAATTGTTTTCAACTTTAAAGGTATGGGACATTTTAATGATCAAAGAATGCCATCAGTTCTAGGTGGATAACAGAAGAATTGCTGGATATACTAGCTGTGCACAGGAAAAAAGATATCTTTCTTTGTTTTAACACTTAGGCTTCAGCTTCTTGGACGAATATGATTGCTGTTAGCGGTTAGACATATTTGCAGTATTGGACTTCCAAAGATATGCAGTGATATATATGGTATTCTAGGTTAGACCCTGAAAAAATGCTGAAAAAATATTGCTAAATAAAGTCTTCTTCCTAGAACATGATGGCAATCACAGTGCTACTGTTGACAGGATGAGGGAAATACATCAAGAGGCTACATTTTAGTTTTAGAACAGGAGAATGAAAGAAACCTAGATCCTTGTGGGATGGAAAAGAATGTCAACAGAGGCTTTTAACTAGGAAAAACCTCATCTACAAATAACTTCTGCAAGCTCACAGTCATGTGACTTTGTCATGTTAATAAATAAAGCACTTTCATATGTTTCCTGTTACTTTTGTTCTAATAAAAATATGAAACACTAATTTTTTCACCTGCAGCTCTAAGCTACAATAGTTTAAAATCTTTAAAAGTGTTACATAAAGTGTTATAAAAAATTACATCAAACTCCTCTAAGGATTCGGCATGTAACTTCATATACTTTCTCAGAATCCTAGCCTCAGGTTAGAGCACAAAAATAACCCAGAAACACGACGTCACTAAGTTCGGAGAAGTAGTCAAAACCACTAGTTATGTTATTTTAAATGAGTGTTCCATGTTTCAGTGCCTTGTGGTAGGAAAATTATTCACCTGTGCATCATAGGAAAATTACTGTTCCTTGTCCTTTTGCCTTTTCAATACTGAGCAAATGCATGTTTGCTGGCTGCGGCCATTTTCCTGACATCGTATCTCTGAGAGTTGAAATCCTGAGTTGAAAAACAGGATATAGACTTTTCTAACTCTTTTATTAACTACTGCATTAAATGTGATCAATGAAAATGGCAGTCTATTGCTTTATTTCTTCTAATTTCTGGAGCTAACAGCAATTTCAAGCCCTTAGTATTTTGACCTGAAGAGCATACCACAAATAGAAAGACTTCAAGAAAGTAAGATGATTTCCTCCTTCCCCTTAAGAAGAATGAAAAACATTCTATTAGAGCTGACACCTGAAATTCTAATCTAAGAAAGAAAATGTCATTTTACTTCTTATTAATCATATTAAGACCTCACACAGGCCTGCACACACATAATTTCATCCAAAGGTAAATATGAAAGGAAAGAGTGATGCATAGAGAACAGCAGTCTCAGAGTTGTGTTCGGCACTGCTCAAGTAGGTTTCACTGAAGGTAGCAATTTTTCTATTAGTTACTTTTAAACTATTATAAAAAGTGAATATTACTTTACAATAAAACTTAACTAGTTCATCTAAAAAAAGGGTCAAATTTAATTAGCTACTTTTTACACCTTTTGTTTTCCAAAATCAATTACTCTTAAAACTCTTGGTAGAAAAAACATCATTATTGGTTTAGATTAAGAGAACTTGGGAATTGCCTAGGGTAGGGTGGAGAGTCCATGGAAAAGATAGAAATTGAAGACCACCCACTCTATGTTATGAAGTCATGGGCAGTATAACACTCTCTGCAGTAGGAAGTTGGAAGAATTACTTGATTTGGATCAAATCAAACATCTGAACTGATATAAACCTAACGATTTGTGGGTTTATGTGCTAACACATTTTATTGCTTTACATTTTCTTTGAATTATAGCTCTACCCCATTTCTACACTCTTTTTGATATGATGAACTGAAGTAAGAGCTGGTCTTGCACATTAAACTAATGAATGTTGCTGTGACTACGATTAGTTCAATGAATCTATTATTATTTACATATATAGGTATTCGAATATGGCATATATCAGTATATGTGTGTCCATCAGTCCGGTAACTGTAAAACTAGAACAATCAGGATTTTCTTGCCAATTGCTTACAATCTAAACCCAGCAGATAAGCCTGACAGATTTGTTCATTCTATTAAACAAATGGGTATGAAAAATAATTAACTTAGTGTGAAAACTTTATTAAATTGCACTTTAGAATTCCAGCTTCCTGTTTTATAGCATATTAAAAGTGATCATACTGAGGATGACAAATAATCAAGAAACAAGAGAGAAACTCATCCACAGAGAGTAAAATTACATCTCATTCCAAGCTGGCAGCCTTGGTTTTGTCAAGCAGCAATTGTTCCATGAGAATCATGTGAACAAAGTTTTAGTATATTCAACAAACTATAAATTATATCAATGAAATTAAAATTATTGAAAGAATGAAATTGTAACTTACATCTTCACTAAATGTGAAATATTTATATGCTATTACATTTCAACAAATTACATAAACTCTCACTTTAGAGATTAAATATATAACTTGTGGCAATAGTTCAAGGCCTTTTTTAAAAAGATGCTAGTAAAATCAGTCTAATCTTTCATTTACTTGAATATGTATCTTTTTCATTATTTTTTACAGTAAAACTATCACAGTGTTTTTGAAATCTACAATCAAATATATGCAAATAAGAACAGATACTGCAAACTGACTTTGAAAATTTTAAGGTTTGCATTCACAAAGAAATTTATTCAGTGTAGCAAGCACGAATTTCACTCGTTGGTTTATTATGCAGAATAATTTTGTGTAGAGAGGAAGACTGTATTCTTTCCCAATTTAATTAAGAGGACACAGAATGATTTTTGATGAAGAAATTTTTATTAAGGTATGCGCTCAAATTGTGTTCTCTATATGCATTTTGGTAATACATTTCATTATGTAGTCATTCAATTTTGTTCGTATGTTTCCACAGTCGCAATGTCACATGCATATCAATTATTTACGAATTCTATAAGACATGATCTCTGTTTGCTCACTGGCAATGGATTCTGTTATAAACTAAAGGACACATAAAAGGATTGAGTCTTTGCTTAGAGAGAGAGGGGTGTGCTGAGCATTTTCCAAGAACCTATTACCAGCCCTGAGGCTCCTCCTGGTTTTCCTCCTCTACTCCCATACACTCAGAGACAGCAGGGGGTATATTTATTTTCCAGACTTTCACTAGCTTCATTGCATCCTTTACCAGGCCCAGATCATGCAGGCATACCTAGCGGTTCAAACAAAAAGTCGAAGTAAACCTCTCCAGCAGAAACTGAAGTTCTTACAGCTCTTGGCTACCAGACTGAAGCCTTTCTCCTTGCCTCATCCATGATCAATTGAGAGTGTAACTGTGAACTCTTCATCACTCTGCAATTGAGTAGTGATGAGTTGTCATTTAACCTGTTGTCAGCTTTAACCAGTCTCAGACGCAAAAAAGAATGAATGCTCTGCTCTTTGCGCTAGGGTCATCGGACCATGCTGGCAGCTCCTGACCTACTGACACTGTCCACGAGTAACATGATCTCTACATGACGTTACTTCAACACAATTCTGATGTCTTTATTCTCAGGGGCACAAAAAACAGCATAGACATCAAAAGTAGACTGATAGAGCACCTCACTCTGTCACTCTTCTTCTGTGGTATCAGTTTTCTTTCTAGTGCAGGCTTTAGTGGTTTTCTTTGTTTTGTTTTTTTTTTGCTTAGTTTTTTTTCCATTTTGATCTACTGTGAGAAAAAAATATTCAAAATATGCATTATCTTTTCTAATAATTCCTGCAGATAGCTATAGCTGTATTAAGATATAGTATTAATAAGGTATATTCATAGAGGTAACACTTTGTTGAAACCAGAGCTGACAACTATTTCTTGGTGTCTAGATGGAAAAAAATATTTTCACTAATATATTCCATTCCGTGGGGTGGGGAATGTTCATGCTTCTTTCCATGCCATCTTTCCTTGCAAGATAGCCTGCAAACAGGCACACTGTCAATGAATAGTTAACAGAGGGAAGATATGGGAAGGTTATCTAACCATCCAGCTTTGAATACCAGTAAAAGAGAAAGTTAGCTACTAGTGCAATGTATTAGACAAACTAGATTTCTCTTCTAGTAAATGACTGTCACTAGATTAACGTTCATGACTTTGAAATCATAGCTTAGGTTTCAATGTTTTCCTTAATTTCCTAAAAACTTCATTATCATATCAGCAGTGATGAGTTGGTAAATGAGTGTGTGATAAATCTATGGTGTTAGCATAAGTTGAACTTCTATTTTATTAATTACTACCAGAAATATCCTGAGAAATCCACTTAGGAATTTCTAAAATGGTCTTTATAGTTCAGACTTATGTCATCATTCCTGTACTTTTGCTTAACTTTAGGTTGCCAGTTTACAATCTTAAGCCCTTATTTTTAAGGTGCAGGAACACAGCAAATTTTTGTTCAAAGAGTAAGTATAGACATTGTAGCAGTGGAAAAACTCAAGGTAAAACATATAGAAGTTATTTTTTTCTCTTTCAAATGACAAAAGAATTTTAGAAAAGAATTTTTTTTTTAACTGGGCTTTTTAACTTGGACTTTTATGACTGAACATAAGTAGCCCAGAAACACGGGCAGAAAGTTGGACCAGACTGGCCGAAGAAAGTTGTATTGCTAATGCTGAAAATTATAAGAATTACCTGCCAAGGATTGTCATAAATTTTACCAAGCTGCGCTTTTCAAAGTGAAACATGAACATTAACAGAAGATGCGTTGTAGTTCAAATGAAATATTATGATTTAGCTTAGGGAATAGATTGGACAAGATGTTTTTAGTGCTCTCTGCTGACCCTGAAAGTTGTGAATAAATGCTAAATGTCTTTATGAATTGAGGCAGAATCATCTCAGTGTGCACTTCATAAGGACACAGAGGAAAAAATACTAAGAACTTTGCTTCTTTAAGATCTGTAAATGTAATGTTGTTTGAGGCATTTTTGGAAGTTAAGACATAGCTTTTTTTCATTATTCTTCTTCTAAGACTTTTTCATTTTCTTTACCTTATTGAAATTTCTTCTGAAGGAAACCAGAGTTTATACAACTAATTGGATTCTGAGGGTCCTTCCAAAAAGGTTAGGAATTCAAGAAGCATTTGGACAATTTCCTCAGTCATATGGTGTGAATGTTGGGAGTGTCCTCTGTAGGAATAGGAGTTGAACTCAATGATCCTTTTGGGTCCCTTCCAACTCGAGTAATTCTATGATTCTATGAACTCATGATTAACAATATTCTTCTACTGAAACTATGACAGAAAAGGAAGGTGTACGGCCACTAGAAACAAGGATAGTTGACATGGAAGGACTACAGAAATGGTGTTCTCCAATGTAGGGCAGAATTCATGCAGCCAAAGCTCAATGAGAGTTGAAGCTGGACAGCACTATGGAGGACAATAAAAAAAGACTATTTAAAATGTATTAATACCAAAAGGCGGGCTGGAAATAACGGTCGATCCACCCTAAACTTGTGCAGATTTTGCTGCTCCATCTGGACCCTTAAGTTGATGGGGCCTGATAGGTTCATCCAAGGATACTTAAAGAGCTGGCTGAAATAATAGCAAAACCTCTCAATGATTTTCCAATGCTCTTGGGAATCCAGAGAAGTACCAATTAATTAGGTGATAGTAAATGTCCCAATCTTAGAAGAGATGACCCTGGTAACTATAGGCATGTTAGTCTCACTTCAATGCCTGGAAAATGCCAGGTAAGATTATGGAGAAGATTGTTCTGGGAGCCATTAAAAAACATCTAAAAGACAGTACAGTCATTGGTTCCAGCCAGCACGGGTTAACAAGGGGAAGGTCCTGCTAGACGAACTTAATTTCTTTCTACGACAGGGTTACTCACCTAGTTGACCAAGGGGAGCCAGCTGATGTAATTTTTCTGTATTTCACTAAAGCCTTTGATAACGTTTCTCACAGTACCCTCCTAAACAAAATGTCTAGTGTGCAGCTGGACACATAATTCAATGGGTGAGCAGACCAGGCTCTAAGGATCATGGTAAATGGAGTTATATCAGGCTGTCTACCAGCTATGAGTAGGGTTCCCCAGGGATCCATCTTACAGCCAGGACTTTTTAACATATTCATAAATTACTTGGAAGCAGGAGCTGAAGGTTTAATAACTGAATTTGTGGATGACACAAAACTGGACAGAACTGTTGACACTTTTGAGGGCAAAGAGGCAATGCAGAGGGATCTGGACAAATTGGAGAGATGGGCGATCACCAACAACATGAAGATTCACCAAGGGAAAGTGCTGGATTTTTCACCTGGGACAGCAACCCTGGATACACATACAGATTGAGGAATGAGAGGTTGGTGAGCCAGCTTGCAGAGAGATCTGGTGTTTCTGATTGATAGCTAGTTCAGCACAAGCCAACAGTATGCCCTGGCAGCCAAGGGGACCAATCACATCCTGCGGCACACCAAACACATCAATTGACAGCCAGTAGAGGGAAGTGATTGTTCACTCTGTACCACACTGGTGTGGCACCACCTTGAGCACTATATGCAGTATAAAGAGGAGAGTGTCAAGAGGAGGGCTAAAAAGCTGGTGAAACATTTAGAGGGAAAGCCATACAAGAAGCTAATGTCACTTGTTCTGTTCAGCCTGGAGAGGAGAGGGGAGACCTCACATCAGTTTATTGCTTCCTCACAAGGGAGGAGGAGGAGCAGATACTGCTCTCCTTTCTGGTGATCAACGATAGCACCCAAAGGAATGGCAGGAAGATGTGCCAGGAGAGGTTTAGTTTGCGTATTAGGAAAAGGTTCTTCACTCAGAGGGTGGTGAAGCACTGAAACAACTCCTCAGGGAAGCAGTAATGATGCCAAGCCTGAAAATATTCAAGAAGCATTTGGACAATGTCCTCAGTCACATGGTGTGAGTGTTGGGGTTGTCCTATGCCGGTACAGGAGTTGGACTCCATGATCCTTATGGGTCCCTTCCAACTCAGGATGTTCCATGATTCTATAAATTACAGAACTTTTGTCACAGCAACTGTACAGACAGTGACATACTTTGATTACCTGTTCATTTTTCAGTAAAAATCAGAAGTAAAACGACATTTAATTATGATAGATTTCTTTCAGTAGAGCTTGGATTCTTCGACTTTTCTGACATAGATTTATTTTTTGTATTTCTATAGCAACTTAATAATGTCACATGTAATTGTTAAAAGCATGTTCGCATTTTAAAGCAAAACAGTCAAGAAGAATAACAAATTGTGCATTGCTGATTCAAGTGACACACCTAGGTGCACTAAGATATGTAACTAATTACAGTAGAATATAATATATTATTTAAGCTATAGTTAAAACACACTGTACAATTTTATTTTGAAATTACAATTATTCTGTACATCCTTAATTACCTCTACACAAAAACTTTATGCATAAAGAGTTTATAGATATCGTTATACTGATGATTTACTTTGTTTTATACATTATGTAGAAGAAATATGCCAGTTCACTTTACATTCTTCAGTCTTGCCACAGATTTTAGTGGTGTTTCACACTACTCCATAAAGCAGTGTATCCACTGTGGTTCACTGGATAAATCTATAGATATTACTGTAGCTGAAAAATTGAAATTATTGTGGAGACCAATTTACACAAAAGACATTCTAAATAATTCTATGGTACTACTATGTGAACTAAGCAGTAACCAATCTTTTTTATATGAAGTGCTTGCTTTTTGAAAGAGATGAAAATGAATGAATGAGGTCAACAGGAACAAGGTTTGCAGTGGAGGGGGGGACCAGATAATCATCTATGTATATACGTATTTCCATGGTAGGTTCCAGCTGCAACCATCTTATGGAAAGAGCTGAAGCATGTTGGGATTTTTTTAACTTCTCTAATGGTTTTCAAAATTGTTTTTCTTCCTCATTTATATTTAAATTCAGGTTTCTGCTTATTACGATATAAGCATTTGAATTGTGGTGTAATTTTATGCTCACATGAAACTAATCTTTATGGAATCATACATAGGATAAAAACATTGCACCATAGGTATGAATGACATCTATGGTATTAAAACAAGTGCATGTTGAGAGCCAATTAACTTTGTCAGTGTTTTAACTATGCTTAATATTTTCTCAGAACAAGTAAGAAAATATATGGGGAGATTCTGAACTCTTGAGTGAAGCCTAAAATAGATTTTTTCAATGGGTTACTTTAATTTTTTAGGACAATATTAATAGGGCTATATTAATACTATTACTACATCTATGTTAATTTCTCTAGAGTACAATGGAGGCTTATGCTTAATCTTGCAACAAAAGCTTTATTTTTTGACTGAGATTAAAACAGATTCCATAGCTATGCATACTGCAAAAAGCCAAATTCTCACAGTAAATAGTATTTCACTCCAAAAATAGTTCTATTGACCCAGGGTGACCAAGGACTTATGTATTATTCAGCATGTTTGAGTGGAGTGGGACTCAGCATTTATTTACAGAAGAACATCACACAAAATTCCTGATGTAAGATATTTAAGAGTGGGACAAGAAAGATAAAGTTGAGAACTGAAATTTTTCTTGTTAATTGACCATTTTTCTTGAAGTAAATACTTTATTCCTCATTTGTGTTTCAGTAGTGTTAATGATTCTTCCAACCTCAGTCAACGTTCCGCTTTAGTCAATTATGTAAGCTAAATTACCCTGTTGTCCTGCTGGTACTGCAGGTGTACTCAATGTAGTATATACTATTTTTCTAGGCTGTTTGCTTTTAAAACTACCTGTAGTCATATAATCATAATTTGGAACTGCCACAAATTTGACAAATTTGCATGTTTGAGATTTCTACTCTACATGTATGTGTGTGGTTTCTTTTATACCTGTTAACAACTGTGCATGGTAAAATTAATCTGGCATTTTATCACCCAGGTTTTTTAAATTTAAACATAATTTTGTGGATTTTTATTAACCTCCTGTTACCCTATTACTAATTATTCATTTCTAAGAAGCAGTTTTCTTCAATATACTCTTCAATGAAAGTAGTAGAATTATTACTTGCTAGAATACCAGCTACTGGTGAGAGTAATTGCACGTATTGTTTATCTTGGATGTTGGATTCTGAAAAGTAGCAGAGATTTGTTCATAACATGAAAGATGAAATTTGTGTCTAACAAACTAAGACATATTAATGAGATCAGATGAATACAGAAACAGTAAAGTGTATGTATGAAAAGACAAATTGTGGGATGCATAGTAACTTTTATATTTCATGTATACCAGGTGGAATATTCACCTGGATGACTCACATTCTCAATTTTTTTGTATGGATGTTCTTGTCCAATTTGGGGATCACTATTCCTGACCAATACAGCCAGCCAGGTCAGCAAATAGACCTGGTACAGTCACCACTGAGAAGACATGGGCATAGGTATCTTACAGGGTGGGCAAATAAGCAAAAGTGTGATTGAGTGATATTTAACAGGACCTTATGTGTCCTAGAAAGGGAGTCCAAGATCTAGTGCTGAATCTTGGCTCAAGGTGCAAATCCTTGACGTTAGCTGAAGATTTTATTTCCCACTACTTTCTTCTTTCTGTTCCTCTACCTCATCATTCATTCTGTATGAATCCATAATAAAATTATTCTTACCAGTCACAGTCATGACAGACAGCTGATCCTCATTTTGCCACCTCTTCTGTTTGTTTTGCTTTTCAGAACTTCTCGAATTCTTATGAGACTAGGTTAACACTACTTTTGGCTCAAAAGAAGCAATACTGTTTTTGTTGTCAGGTCAGCTTTTCATCAATTTGTTATCAGTATTTTGTCCAAGTGGTCACTGTTCATATGGCTTCTGATATTATCTATGTAGAAATACCTTCCACTGATTCTGTAAAGTGTATTTCTAAACAACAAGCAAAATGTCTAGTAATCTCCATCTACAAGGTCATGTCTAGAAAAAGCAATTATAGCACAAAGTTTCCAGACGCAGAAATATATCATGTAAACAATGACAAAGGTGAAAGACATCTTAATAATGTTGTTTTGGAAATAATAATTTTAAGATTTTCTTGAGGATACCATCTAACTTTTTACAGAAAAGAATGAAATCTCAATAGATAACCATATAATTTTAGACCTAAAAAACTCATTATATTGTCACCCTTAGACACTTCCCTTGCTTTTGAGCATAAACCAGCTGAAATTTACACTATTTTTCTCTTTGAAATCAGCTACTGATTGCAGCAACTCTGTTCATGAAAAGGATTAGGTAGTTCATTTCATTCAAAAGCTTTTCATGTTGAATTTAATTTTATGGAAATTACTGATGACTTCACTAGAAGTTGAGCATATTTACAAAGTCAAACTCAAAGGCAACAAATTTATACAAATGCAAGCAAGTTTACACACATATGTATGCTTAGATATATGTCTGAGTTTTTTCAGGCAAATATTTTCTAAGCTGCTCAAGAGAGTATTGTATGCAGACAAAAAGAGTTATAAAAAACAAAGAAAATGAAAATCATAATCAATTACTCAAAGTCATTGTGACAGGTCTGTACTCAGATTAAAAAAACAAAAATCAAACCACACGAAAAAAGAACATCCACCCATCCCCACCTCCCTCAAATGAACAAACTAACTAACTAACTAACTAGCTAACTAACTAACTGACTGACTAAAAAGCCAAGAATTTAGCTGTATGTGGAATTTCTTCAGTCTTATTCTAGTGCCAGTTGTTGGGATAGTTACTAGAAAATAAGTTAAGGAGTCAAGGCATACCATATTTCTATTAATTAAATTACTGCAGTTTATTCTAGGTCAGCACATGCAAGTTACAAAAGAGATAAAGCCTCGATGAACATTACACAGTTACACCATGCTGATAACATCTGGTTGGTGAGTTCTGCTATATTGTTGTTCTTATAAATATCATTTTAGTTAATTTAAAACCATACAAGTCAATTGGAATGGGGTTTAGCATGATAAAGGCAAACGATGTGTTAGGAAAACCTACGGTCTCTTTTATAGTCCGTTAGGTTCTGGGACAGCTCATTTAATTATGGGAAGTGGCAGCTCAGCTGATCAAGATGATGGTGAGCTTATTGTTGTCAAGTGGATTTGCAGCAGAACAAGAAAAATTGATACACAGATCCATTCAAGCTGAAAATATTTTTCACAGTTAGTAATGCTGAAGTCATTTGGTTATCCCTACTAAAATATGTCCTTAGAGACATCATAAACCAGCTGTGGAAACTGTCATGTGAAAACCTTTGATGTTCTTTTTTTTTGACAATTATGTGTGTAGGGGTCAAATGTGAAGAGGAAAGGAGCTTTAACTCTTTCAAGTGTTTTGTCGAATTGACAGCCAGTTGAATGACTGTATCCAGTTATTGGAAGTGTGCCTTTGCACAAAGTTTTCTGTATGCACACAGAGAGGGATAGCTTGCTGTTTCACCCACATGCTCCCTTTACCTCTTGCTAACTTATCAATTCTTTTTCACAGGACCTTTTGTACTAATTGATTCGTAATTCCAGTTTCTCTTTTTCCTTTCTGCTTTCTTTGACAATACTTATTCAGGTGTCAAGAGGTCGTAAACATCTTCATGTGTTGTGATAGTTTTAACAAACGCCTCTTTAGCAAATCCCCGCAAAATTCTTTCTGTGTTGTTTTTTTATATTAAATCACCAATTTGTGTCATATGACAATCATATGACACTCCCAAAAATAAATCTGTGGAATATTTTAGAAGAAAATGATTGTACAGGTCTTAAAAAATATTTGTAATTCCTCTTGGATTGGATTGGATTGGATTGGATTGGATTGGATTGGATTGGATTGGATTGGATTGGATTGGATTGGATTGGATTGGATTGGATTGGATTGGATCACAACAGGTCCTATGAATTAATGATAGGAACTGGTCCATGGAGAAAAGGGTGTAATTTGTGTCAGTAGTCACAAATTTGGAGGAAGTGACTTCAATTCTCTCCTCAGACACAGGTTTCCCATATGTCTTTTCAAGTTGTCATTGATGATATTTCATAAGCACACGGGCAACATATGCCTAGCAATCCATTTTCAAAAGTCATGTAGATAATCAAACTGAACTTTCAGAGAAGAATAAGCTATTTTTAAGAATGATAGTCTGCGCATTATGGTGCAGCTGTAGCTAAAATTCACTTCACCAGCAGACTGACAAAAAAGCCTCTAGAACCAACAAAAATAAAATCCTAGGATCTAATATGTATTTTTGAAACTGGACTTTGGAATCTTTTATCACATAACCTTGATGGATTTAAAGTTTCATTAAATTTATTTCTGAATCTCTGTCACCACCATATTTGCAGAATTAAAAATGCTCTGTTGATTTTAGGTTAGGATTCATGCATCAGTAGCTGTGAAGCTATAAACAAATTTAATAAGGAAAGTTTCAAATGGTTAAATATTCAGTGACTTTATGTCTTTCCTTTATCTCTGATACAAAGATATTATTTAGTTAGCATCAAAAGAAGACTTCTCCAATTGACCTTGGAAACACATAGTCCTGTGAGAACTCCAGTTCTTGAAAGCCCAAGTAGTTACATCTCAGCAAAGTAATGTCTCCTCAGGACTCATATTAAGAGCGTTTTATCAACTTGTTATATGTAGATTCAACCCAAATACAACTAAATAAATAGTAGGTCATTATTCTTTTATTCTGGTGTTACAGAAGTGGAACTAACACTTGAATCTAAACAACTTAAGTCTTTTCCTGCTGAAGCCGTGCTTCAGCCATGACTTTGTACCAGACCTCTTGCAGCAATCCTCTTCTACCCTTTAGTGTCCTATCCAGATGAGTGGCATTTTGAAAGGACTTTGTTCAGAACAGCACACCTGTGTTGCATTCTCTCCCCAGTTATTGCAAATAAAATAATCTAACCCTAAAATCTGATGGCTCACTGCTTTTCATACATTTTACAGCTCTTTGATGAGAGCAGTACCTTTATTTTATTGAAAATCACATATTCTCATCCAAAATGTAACTTCCTCCACAGAGCAGTTACACATCTGTTTTCCATGTTTTAACCTCAGGTTATACTCCTAAGATTAGTGGTTTTAAATACATTACCAATGACAGGTAACACAAAATTATTGAGCTAAAGCTTTTATTTGGTGGCATTTGTCCATATTTACTTTTTACACAGGGTTGTCTAAGAATCAGCATTACTTTTTTTTTTCCTTTTTTGTCACAAAGCAATGCCCTTCCATTTTTTCCCAACTTTTCTATACATACACCATGACACTGTGATAATAAGAATCTTGTGCTTTCTTTGCTTGTTTATTATGAGGAACTGACAGGAAAAATGTGTTATCAGGTAGCCCTTTGTTAACATTTGATTTTCTCAAGTTTTTGCCTCTTTACACAATATTTTCTTGCTCTAGCCTGCTGCTAAATATTCATAATGGAATTACATTTATTCTACTATTCATTAACAAGTTTAGGGATTTAGATATTTCATACACAGTTTTGGGTTTTTTTAATGTTTTTATCTTTCTGCCAAGGATCTTCCTTTAGCATTACCTTTCCCTAGTAGGTGCATAAGGTAATCTGTCAGCATGTTGTGCAGCCTAGCAGAGTACAGTGTAAGATAGGCTTTCCTTTAATTCTGTATATGCAGGTTACTTCTGTATTTGTTAATTGTGAGAAATCAATGTCAATATCAATAGTCATATCAGATCAATCTATATAATGTGTTTGACTTTGCCATTTGCTCATGACTATCCTTTTCCTTGTACTCTTGCAAGTAAAAAGAATACTGGGGCATAGCAGTCAAATTAATCTTTAAAAATAATTTGGGTTTGGAACTTAGAATCACAGAATAATAGAAATATAGAATGAACCATAAAATGGGGTGGGTTGAAAGAGATCTTTAAAGGTCATGTAGTTCAACCACCCTGCAACAAGCAGGGACATCTTCAACTTAGTCAGGCTGCTCAGAGCCCCTTCCAATGTGATTTTGAATGTTTCCAGGGATAGGGCATCTACCATCTCTCTGGAAAACCTATTCCAGTGTTTGGCAACCCTCAGTGTAAATATGTCTTTCTTACGTCCGATCTAAATCTAACCTATTTTAGTTTAAAACCATTAACCTACAGCCTCTTTCAACTGGCCCTACTAAAATGTCTGTCCCGTTCTGAGGACTCTGGAGCAGGACACAGTACTCCAAGTGGAGTCTTGCTAGAGCAAAGTAAAAGGGGAAAAGCATCTGCTTCAATCTGCTGGTCGTCCTTCTTTTGAAGCAGTCCAGGGTACAGTTAGCATTCTGAGTTGCGAGTGCAGACAGTTGACACAAGTCCAGCTTTTCAGTCACCGGTAGCTCCAAGTCCTTATTGGCAGGGTTGCGTCCAATCCCTTCATCCCCCAGCCTTTATTGACATCAGGAATTGCCCTGAGCTAGATGCAGGAATTTGGTTTTGATCTTGTTGAACCTCCTGAGGTTCGTAATGGCCCAAGCTTGTCCAGGTCCTTTTGAATGTCATGCCATCCCTCAGGTGTGTCAACCATACCACTTGGGTTGGTGTCATCAGCAAATTTGCTGTAGGTGTACTCGATCCACGTCATTGATTAAGATATTTAAAAGTACTGGTGCCATTATAGACATCTGAGGGACACCACTTGTCATCAAGCTCCACGTGATTATAGAGCCATTGACCGTTACCTTCTGGATGCAATTATCCAACCACTTCCTCATTCACCAAGTCCACCTATCAAATCCACATCTCTCCAATTTACAGAGAAGGATATTGTGAAGGATCATGTCAAACACCTTACAGAATCTCAAATAGAAGACAACCTTAGCTTTTCCCTTCTCCACTGACATAGTCACTCTACCATATGAAGCCACTAGGTTGTTCAAGCAGGGCTTGCCCTTGGTGAAGCCATGCTGGCTGTGTCAAATCACCTCCCTCTTCAGGGACATAGCTTCTACCAACATTTGTTCCCTTATCTTCCCAGCTACAGAAGTGAGGCTGATAGGTTGGTATTTCTCAGGGTCATCCTTTCCACCCTTTTAAAATAGGTGCAATGTTTCCCTTTTTTCAGTCACAAGGGACTTCTCCTGACTGCCGTTATTTTTGAGATATGATTGAGAGTGTCTTGGCAACCACATTAGCCAGTTCATTCAGGACTCTGGGGGGCTTCTCTTTGGGTCCCACAGAATTTTGTATGTTCAGGTGCCTCACGTGGTCATGAACCTCATCTTCCCCTACAGTGGAAGGGACTTCAATCACCTGGAGCCTCCCTCCTCGCCCATCGCTAAAGAAGTGTGAATGCACTTGATCAGAAAAAAAAAAAACCCAAAAATTACGAACACAAACAGGACAATATCTGAGGAACACCTCAAACCATTGGGGAAAACCTGTCTGAAAATTGCTCCTTTACAGAATTTGATATCCTGTAGTTGAGTGTCTCTAGGAAAACAACATTTCAAATTTTAAGTTACTTCCACAGAACAGGTTCTTACACTGTGATTCAAATACTTCCTCTATGACAACAGCCTTGGAAAACAGTTCTGGTGGTTCTCACCAGCTACAAGAAGGGTTAGAGCACTTCTCCAACATCTTCCACTGAAAACTCGTGCATGTACATTTTAATCCCAAAATAGATCGGACTCGGCACAGGGCTGCTATCCAACACTAAATACAAGAGCCTTAGAGTATGAAAGAGAATGTGTAAATATGCTATAGCCTTATACCTCATGTTTTTCTAAGGACAGATGATCCACAGTTATTTTGCAGTTCTTATACGTTGCAAAAGAGCCTATTTTATTTTAATTTTAAAAATCCTCAAATAAAAGTAATAATAAGTAATTTATTTCAAACATATGGAAGAATAACACACAAACAATAATATTCACCCAAGGATATTAAGGGAGCTGGTGGAGGTCCTTGCCAAGCCCCTTTCCCTCATCTACCAACAGTCCTGGCTGACTAGGGAAGTGCCTCTCAACTGGAGACTGGCAAATGTAACTCACATTTACAAGAAGGTTCGGAAGGAGGATCAGGGGAATTATAGGTCTGTTAGTTTGCCCTCGGTACTGGGGAAGGTCATGGAGGAGATCATACTGAATGCTATCAGATAGTACATGCAGGACAGCCAGATGATCAGACCCAGTCAACATGGGTTTATGGAAGGCAGGTCCTGCCAGATCAACCTGATCTCCTTCTGAAAAGGTTACCCAGTTAATGGATGAGGGAAGGACTGTGGATATGGTGTACCTGGACTTTTGTAAAAACTTTGACTCCGTTTCTCACAGTATTCTGATTGAGAAACGGGCTGCCATTGGCCTGGACAGGCACACCCTCTGCTGGGTGAAAAACTGGCTGGGTAGCCTGGCCCAGAGGGTGGTGGTAACTGGAGTTAAATCCAGTTGGAGGCTGGTCATGAGTAGTGTTTCCCGTGGTTCAGTGCTGGGTCTAGTCCTGTTCAATATCTTTATTAATGATCTGGACAAAGGGATCGAGTCCACCCTTAGCAAGTTTGCAGATGACACCAAGCTGGGTGGCAATGTTGATCTGCTTGAAGGAAAGGAGGTTCTGCAAAGAGATCTGGACAGGCTGGATTGATAGGCTGAGACCAATGGGATGAGGTTCAATAAGACCAAATGCTGTGTCCTGCACTTGGGGCACAACAACCCCATGCAGCGTTACAGGCTTGGGGAAGAATGACTGGAGAGTTGTCTGGCAGAGAAGGACCTGGGGATGTTGGTTGACAGCCGGCTGAACATGAGCCAGAAGTGTACCCAGGTGGCCAAAAAAGCCAATGACATCTTGGCCTATATCAAAAACTGTGTGGCCAGCAGGACCAGGGAAGTGATTGTACCCCTGTACTTGGCACTGTGTTCAGTTCTGGGTCCCTCACTACAAGAAGGACATTGAGGTATTGGAGTGCGTCCAGAGAAGGTTGACAAGGCTGGTGAAGGGGCTGGAAAACAAATCCTATGAGGAATGGCAGAGGGAACTGTGGTTGTTTAGTTTGGAGAAGAGGAGACTTAGGGGAGAACTCATCATTGTCTACAGCTGCCTGAAAGCAGGCTGTGGCAGAGTGAGTGTTGATCTCTTCTCTCAAGTGACAGGTGACAGGACAAGAGGAAATGGCCATAAGTTGCACCAGGGAGGTTCAGACTTGATATTAGGAAGAATTTCTTTACTGAAAGAGTGGTCAGGCACTGGAACAGCTGCACAGGGAGGCAGTTGAGTCACCATCCCTGGAGGTATTTAAAAGAAGGATAGATGAGTTCTTAAGGGACGTGGTTTAGCGGATGATGGGTGCAGTTGGACTCGATGATCTCAGAGGTCTTTTCCAACCAGAAGAGTCTATGATTCTATGATTGTTTTGATCACAATTTATTTCAGCCTGAGACTACTATGAGTGTTACTTCCATCTTCATTCTGGCAAGAAAACAGCATGCTTGTCCACTGGCAAGAGAGACAGATGTATTGGATATAGAGAACTATACAGTTGCTCTGCCAAGGATATTCTAATAAGAAAGAATTTTCCAGGTAACTAGAACATCAGCCAGATGAAAACAGTGACTGAGATTAGGCAATTCTCCCAGAGATAATGCAGCAAATTATATTACTTATATGCTACTGATATTAAGGTAGGAAGATGAAGTAATTTAAGGCTTTAAAAGAAAAAATCATGGGCAAGATGTCAAGATAGACTTCTTTTTCTGAGTCAGTTTCCTGATAAATGGTTTAATTTTATATTTTGATTTTGGTTTAGTAGGAAAAACCTAGAACTAAAAAAAGACTTAAACAACCACATTGCCTTCAATAAAGAACATTTATTTTCATACTTGACAGGTGCTATAGTCCACATGTGATTTGACTATAGTAGAGAAGGAATTTTTTCCATGGGAGATTTCTGTCTGAAATTCCTATCAGGGAGATTTTCTGTTCCCCTTTCATGCATTTTTTTTTTTCAGTCCTGGGCAGAGGATTCAGGGAAAGCTGAAAAAGCAATCTCAATTGATGTTTTTTCTGGTGACCTGAGTTTGGACACTGTCAGTGATGGTTTGTGATGTTTTCTGTTGGTAAGAGTAAACTGATCTAAAGAATATAGTGCACAGACACTCTAAAATTCTTTGCTAGGATATAGATATTTGGAAATACTTTTTTGAAAGAGTGCTTGTCCTAGCAGAACATGAAATGACACTTAGAGACACTCCACTTCCCATTAAAACATAGTGGAGGAATGAGATGTGGATTTAAGCCCGAAACGAGCCTCACAGGGTGGAACCTAGAAGTCTCAATAGGATGTCCAGTTTGGTTTAGTGAAATATTACTAGAACTGGAGGGTGAGGAAAGACTCAAAGGAATAAAAATTGATGCTACATTTCTGAAGCTGGAAGATGGTATTCATTGCTATTTTTGTTACTAAACTAATTTTTCCTTACATCTTGATCTTAGAAATCACTGTGCTTATATACATAAGATTCCTGATCATCTCTGGTAGCAATTTCCATCCTCAAAACATAGCCATCTATGGTTAAGAATGGTTCTTATAAGATTCACCTGATCCAATGCCTTCTTGTAAGATTTCTCTCTACCCTAACTCTTGTAATGTTTCTCCATTCTCCATTGACTTAAGCAAGTTTGAGGTCATAAACTTGGTAAGTTTGTTTCAAATCACGTTTACATAAGCCCAGCCTTCTTTCAATATTGGTGAGATTTTTTGCAGATATTACTAGGATAAAAAAAGTGTTTATGAACCTGCAGTTGTTGTAGGCATGATTTCATTACAGTCACTGTTGATCAAGAAGTTAAATATGTACTTACTGGTCACTTACTTTTACCCTTTAAGATTGTATTTCTACTGAAAGTTTAAAAAAAGCAGTTATTTGAACTTCTGACTGATAAAGTAACAGATAAACAAATAGATGTGCTTTTATATGTGCATAATTTATATGCCAAAAAATCATTTGATATACAGTTAGAGGCATTTATAATTCTATACCTTCATTGACATGTTAAAAATCAATTCTGACAGTGTTTTTAATTTATATTTTCAAGACAAGCAAATGAGTATTTAAATATAATATTTGATTTGTGCACCTTTCCCTATATCTTACAAGCATCTGACTTTTCCATGCATGGCTTCATGCTAAGAATTGAAGGTTCCTTCTTGACTCCATCTTTTCCCACTCCATGGGCAATTCAAACTCCACGTAGAAGCACTTTTTCTAATATCTTTGACTCTATCAGTTTATCACAAATCCTTATTTACTACTCTGCCAGCTACACCAATTTGTCTTTAATAGGCTTTTACAAAATTTACTTAGCATTAACTTGGAATTTATCAATATTTTGAGGTAAATCAGAAGATCAGGGTTTTAAACACTTTATGATTGGCCAATTTAATGAAATGATTCAGCAGAACTTGTTAAAATCAAAATAGTAATGATGTAATGAGAATGATAATGTTCACACAAGTCTTATAGCAGGGTTTCCTGAATTAAATTCTGTACACACAGGCAAACAAATACACAGAGACACATAAATGTACAGACACAGAGTGGTTAAACTATGTCCCAAATTTCCCTCTTCTTGAATTTACTGAATTGCTCACTTTGAATCTACCAGCATTCATCAACCGGTGATTGTTGAGTTTCTAAAAATCTGACTTCACCCTGCTCCTTTGTCAGTCTTCATTAGTGCATAATCTTCAGATCTTGAGAGGTCTCCCAGCTCAGTTGGAGATGCTGGTCGCAGCCCATTGCAATTCAAAAGAGCTCAAAGGGTCTCACGGATCACTACATAAGGAATCTCAAGGTGATTGAAGTTGGTCCATTCTGGCCATGATTCGGGTTAGGTAACTCGGATATTTTCTACCAGGTGTGCAAATTCGGCAGTTTCCAGAGAGTACAGTTCTAGTGCTGAGCTACTCAGGCTATGACCCAGTTCCGGGATGGTCAGAGAGAGCTGATCACACACACTCATCACCCTTCCCAGTCAGTAGGATTTCCAGGGGCAGTCAGGGGCTGCGTCGTTGCTCCAATTTACTGCACTTGTACAAAGGCAAGGACACTGTGGGAATGTTCTCCCTTAACACAGATGGCTTATCCCGAGTGATGCGTGTGTGTGCATGCGTGTTTTTGTGCACCACCACACCTCAAGAACACAAGAGACAGCAGTAAAGATCAGTGTTCCCCTAAAGAGCAGTCTTTTATTTCTAATTCTGCCAGTTTCAGACAATTATCTCCACAGAAGACAGAGTAAATAATCAAAATTTATTTCTGAGATCTTGCAGGCTTTAACAAGATTCGCAGAAGCTACTGTTTGCAGCCTTTTCTTTTCTTCATATATTGCTATTTCTATACTTTCTTCATTCCAGACCAATTTGAGTTCTGAAGAAGTCATTTTGTAGCAACCTTCACTGACATGTAAAAGAAGTGATTCACTACATGAAGTTTATATTAAGCCACTGTGGATTTTTCCTAAGTCTAGCATGTAAGTTAAAACATGTATTCTGAAAATTGTAAATTCACTTTTGAACCTGTCTCTTTGTGGATGCAAACTTGACAGCAAGATTTTTGTTTTCTCCTCTACTTTCAGCTACGAGAATTCTCCCTTTTAAGCTGACTGGTCAGATCTAGATCTGGCAGTTAAAAAAAAAAAGCATGACACATATCATAAGCTTCAAGTCAGTTGCAAAGGTTTATGCCAGAGGCAAGGCTGCAGGCACAAATAAATAAATAAATTTAAGAGATCAGAGATTATATTGGTGTGTAATGTCGTAGTTGCTGTGGAAACCATCTCACAACTTTTTTAATGCCCCAAAGAGAACTCTCTTCTTACTATTTTCTCTGCAGCACAATATTTTAGCTGATTGTAAACTAGTAATGAACTACGTGAAAAACTGACAGAGCTGAGGCTGTTCAGCCTGGAGAAGAGAAGACTCCACAGAGACCTTGTTAAGATGTTTCTTTACTTAAAGGGAGCTTATAAGAAAGAAGGGGACAGATTTTTTAGTACGGCCTGTTGCAATCGGGCAAGGGGTAATGGTTTTAAAATAAAATAGAGTAGATTCAAAGTAGATAGAGGATATAATTTTTTACGCTGTGTGGTGGAGTAATAGATTCCCCATACCTAGAAATGTTCAAGATCATGTTGAAAGGATCTTCCAGGAACCTGATCTGGTGAAATATAAACTAGTTGAACTCTAAATATCCCTTCTAACCCAAATTGCTCTGTGAATCTATGATGCTACAGTTCTGCTTATGGGGTGTACAGGTTGAAGCACAATGTAATTCCATATATTTGTCCAGCAATTACATCAATTTAGTTCTATCTTCGTGATAAAGGGACTTTGACCACAGACTAGGTTTACAGCACTTGCATAGGTTTAGTTTTATAAAATTTGTTCAGGTTCCTGATTATTGCTAACACCAAAAGCAGTACAAGTAGTTGAAATCGCACAGTACATGTAAGAAAGGTTTTCTTGGATGAGTAAATCAGCAGAATTATGCCTCATTGTTCAGCTATGGACTGTTATTGTGTCATTCTCTTTTAAAGCAGCAACATCTGAATATTTTAAGACTAAAAAGCTACTAACAGAGGAAACATAATAACTGATATATATGACTAGGGATAGATATCTATAATGCTGCATAAAGAGAATAAGCTACTATTCTTACTTAATGTAACAAATTAATAAAAAATAATATTACATAATTCCATTAAAATTAAAATATATCATATTTCCTGTTATTTTATTTTATGATCTTTGAAAAACCTACCCATAAAATATCAACGTGAGTAGAAGTTTTCAGAATGAGTTCCTAAAACATGGTGTAAATACCTAAAATGATTTTGGATTTTTCAGAAAGATTAAAAATAGATTAATTCACTAAAATTTGAGAGACATGTAAGACTAAGTTTTTCATTGGGTTTTATACTACAAGACTATTAGATTTTCTTGATAGTAGAATTTGGCACTTAAACAGGGTCTGTCTGTCTTCTGTTCTTGCAGCAATAGAGCTGTGTATTGACTATGATGTTGTCATGTGCCAGACCACAGATAGGATGGGCAGAATGGAATCTGAATCACTCCTCCTTCAGTCAGACTAAGCACTCATCTTCATGATTTCTTAAATCTCATTGACAATTGACCACATGATTTGTGTATAGTGGGATAACACTGAATTTTCAGCCAGTTACAAAGTGTATTTTCATGGTACTGTACTAAAGGTAAAATTCTGACACCAACAATGCAAGTGGCAGTTTGCTATTGCCGTAAGTATGACTACAGTTAAAGTGTTTTTAATGAAGTCTTATAATACCAAAATAATTGCATTTAATGGGTTGATAGTAAAAAAGGATTTGAAAGAATTATCTTGAAACAACCAGAGAATATCGACACATTTATTTGTTTTTCTGACAGACATAACTTTTAAAAAAATGAAGCAGTTAATCTAAATACTTGCAGTACTGAATCAGGTTGCTATTCATCTCCCTTCTGAGTAATGAGGGCTACTTAAAATAGAGGTGAACTGCCTTTTAATCATTTCAATCTTAAATTAATGTAAAAAGAATGTCTTTATACAAAAAGTAACAGGTTTGCAACCACCTTATCTTATATAGGATCCAAATTGTTGTCATATTACCCTGCTTAGAGGGGAAAGTTTATGGGACTATTCTAAAAAATTAGACTATGATGTGACAGACTCATGGTATCAAAATGGATCTTTGGCAGAGATTTATATTCCTCAAATATGTGGAATATTATGAGAATATTTTGTATACTGAAAATTCACATGAAAAAACTTACCTTAAAAAAATATCAGAATAAAACAAACCTGCTCTAGTTTTAGACATTTTCTGATCTTTAAACTTTGATGATAACTGAAATTTTACATACTTGAATTGTAAGTTCTGAGGATAACTGAAAACATGAAAAAAATAATTTTCATCCATTTAAAGAGGATCAGATTAATCCTGCAGTTTTACTCCTCATTCTATATTTAAGTCATAAGTATAATTCAGATACCATTGAATTGTTTACCTCTGAAATTAAACATACAAATACATAGCTGTGATATAACCAAAGGTGACTAAATCTGAATATTTATCCATGTTTTTTGTAGCAAGCAAAGTAGTTGGTGGTTCAAGGATCTTACTTCTTTTCAGAAGTGAAACAAACTCTACTCTTTTCAAAATGCTATTGTCAGTCCATACCACTCTAACTAGTAATATTATTTTCACTGAGATTTTTCTGAGTTGAGAACTAGCAGTCTTGAACATCAAAAAATTTATATGAGTCACTATAGGCATCCACAGAATTGGTACGTCTTTTTGGACACCTTAAGGTTGTTCCTTATTTATGTTAGTGTCTTGAAAGGTTATGCTCAGTAGTTATGACAGGATAAACATTCTTGTTGCTCTTCATTCACTCAAAATTGTAATACAGATATAAGATACAGGAACATCTGGAGCAGCTCTTAATGACAGGTTAGCTCCAACATTTTCAGTTAATGCTAAAGTATTTCTTACTGTAAAGTGTCTTTTATCCTCTGGACATTTGAAGCAGAAGATTTGAAAGAATATCTTCTAAGATGTGAAATATTCACAAGGATTATTTTTTTTCTTTTCTACACCAAAATCTGTTAGTGTAGCCAGAGCTACTGTGCTCATTTTGTACAGCCCACTTTCTTCCAGTCTTTGCTATTTTTCTTTCACTTCTACCATGCTTTCTTAGAAACAAGAATGTACCAAACAGATCTTTGGGGAAATCTTTCAAAGGGGTCTGTGGAGACTGAGAAAAGGGAATGTTGTGTCCTGATAGACTTGCACGCTGCTTTGAAAGTGTTCTCCCACCTCTCACATCTGCTATGGTTTGGCAGCAGGGCATTCAACTTAAGTTTTTATTCCTTTGTATGTATTTTGTTAATGAATTTGCATATATTTATTTGCATTCTTCAGTAAGCCAGAAGAAAGTGTATAGTCTCCAGAAGCCCATGCTTGCCTGTATTTCCTTTGATGATTAAAAGCCCTTTGGAATACATGCACTTCAAGTAATTTGTCTTTGCATACTGCAGCTTGACCATATAAGTGCTTAGAAGTATATACTTTTATGTATAGAACGTAAAGCTAGTTATTTGAAAAAACAGCACTCTAAAATCAAGGTCCTACTACTACTTTAAATAAAATAATCGTGTGTGTGGGTGTCTGTATGTATGCAAGCCTGTATCTGTATGTATGATTTCAACTTTATTTTTTTAAATATTTTGGAATACAGATTATTTTTGGGAACACGTATTTTTATACAGATACAAGTATTCTTCATGTACCTAAGGGGGACAAAAACAAGCATTCAGTACAGCTCCATGTCTAAAGAGATAAATCTCACAAATTTTCTTCCACTTTTGTGTATTTTCATTGCCAATGTAAAAGAAAAACTTTTTTTTGGCAGGAGTATTTAGTCTTGCTATACAGTGTGATTCAGCTCATAAATAGCGACACCTCTCAAAGCGTGGGAAGTGACAGAGTGTGTAGCAGCTATACTAGGCATTTATAACAAGAAATTCTACCACTGCTAAAGTTTCACTAAGAGTGAAATATTGGAGCAGAAACGGAGCTACTAAGCTCAGTATCCTTTAGTATGCACTCCACTGCAGGGGTAGCTTATTTTCATTGAAGTCTTGGTTGATGTTATACAGAGAGGAAGAAAACATGAGTAGCTCTCTGCTGCAAATTCCTCTTCAACAGGCATTGGACTCAGCAAGGGCATGTCTGCAATAGAGAGTGATGAAGAGATTAAATGAGTATGTTTGCTGACCTGAGAGGCAAAGCTTAGACTGATCTATCCTCCATGTTAGCAATGCCTATAATACATTTGTTACTGACCTTGGTTGTGTAGCTTTTACCCTCTTCATTCACACAGGCAGTATATTACAGCAGACTTTCAGATTTTGTATAAGTTTATGTAGCAATCTAAAAAGCTTATTTAAAGTTATGCTTATTAATGTCTAAAAGTGTGCTTCGTTTGCATTTCATTTTTAACAAAATATTAATGAAAGGAGTTCAATTTCTGATTCCACTAAATGTCATATAAAATTTGAAACAAGTCTGTAAATTAATAAAGTTGTTCATCATCCATCAAAAGTCCAATGAATCAAGAACCTTATTTTAATAATACTAATTGCTGTCATTGTTTAGTTTCCCACATTCTGTTTAAAAGTTCTTGTCAAGTATTGCTTCACCTTTCTCTCAAACCTAACTAGCATTTAAGAATTTATAATTAACAAAGTAAAAAAGTTGATAATTCTTCTGTGAAGAACCAAAATTTCTTGGGTTTGGGACAATACTGGCACATAATTTACAATCAGCTAAAAGTGACTAGAGTAAATACAAATAGCCACTACAGTACTACTGTTACTATGGTGACTGTAACACAGTACTGCTGCTGCTACATAGTGAACTCCTTGTAGAACTCTTTCACGGAAAACAAAAATGACTAATATTACATTTCATTAAAGCAAAATCTCCAATTTCTAAATCCAGCTGTATCTGTGTGTTTCTCCATATGTGTTTACACATGCACATTAAAACATATCTTTTAACACAAAACCATTCTGGCTAAAACGTAAACAAAACCAGAAAGGAAAATGATAGTCTGCCATATTTGTCAAGAGATGGACTATGGAAAATCATAGAAGAATTCCCAAAGTAGAGACAGAAATGACAAGTGGGCCTTCAAATACAAGAGGAATGCATTCCTACTGGAATTTGGAGGTGTTAGTCTGTCAGCTGTAGTGATCACAGGTCAGATCAACATGTTCAAATTCAAATGGAATTTTGAGTAAGCAGACACTTAAGAATCCAGTTAAGTGCGGGAACTTGCACCATCATGGAATCATTTTCTTTGGCTGGCACAGAGGAGTCACAAAAGATCTGGAGCAACAGGGTTTAATCATTTGTTAGTTTTACTTCAAAACTGCTGTTAGAAATGGAATACATAATTTTCAGAATTTTTCTGCAATTAATAATGGATTTCTTTTTTGTAACAATCCAAAAAGTAATACAAAAGTAACTTTTGGTAAGCTTTTGAAAGTATTTTCCTTTCTTTTATTTTAATCGTCCCCGTTTTCGTTCTCTCCTAGACAGTATGTTGATAACAGTAGTTATTTTTTGGCAGGTAAACTTGTAAAATACACTAACATCTTTAAGCTGATGATATTCATATAATGAATGCCTTTATGTGACGGATTCCTTACTTCAAACTCTATTCTGGAAATAAAAAATTAACCTTTTTTAGTTGTATTTCTTGGTTTCATGCAAATCCCCAAATTTTTCTTTTAAACTTTTCCTGAAGAAAACAAAAATGAGAGTAGACTTGGTGATGCTAAGGTAAACATATTCACAAAGCAAATATAAATAAGTTTTAAATTTATTTTGTGAGAGTAGATGCACTTAATACTCCCATGTCCAGCCAGTAGCAAAGCTGAAGATGCAACTCCAATATGAAGAAGGCACAGAGCACACTTATTTACCCCATATGTGTATATACATGCACATAGCTGACCACACAGACCACAGACAGAATCTCATAATGGTAAGTTTCACAGCTGGACCCTGGGGCTAATGGGACAGCTCTTGCAAGGCACTGGACAGAATGTTCAGTACTCAGTAATCCTTAATTGGATTTTCCTCTCTAGTTGTGCTCATTCCACACATGGATCTTTGATGGACTGAGGTACCTTGTGACGGGTCTGGGAACAGTCAAGGTATTACTTGGGCTTCTCCTCCTGACATGTTTCTCTGAACTCCTTTGAGAGTATACAGATGAGCTTTATTATTCAACCTAACAAAAATCTTTGAATCAAATATACAAAATTTTTAAAGACTTTCTAGATACATAGACAACTGCTTCTGTAGTTGAAGGAAACTGTAAGGCAGTATTGGCTATGGACAATGAACACATTCTTCCTGTAGGGACAGTTGTTTAAAAAAGCACTTTTTTGAGTGGCTACAAACTGAAATGGTAATCAGAATGCATTGCAATAACCTAATGTGATGAATATGATGATTTAAAAATTATACACAAATACAAATAATCATACCTACATCTCCACTTGCACCCAGGACAATCCTCAAACACTCCTTTTGGGTGGCAGGAGTACTCCAAATATTACAAGTTGTATCTCTAACCGGAACCGGGGCAAAAAGTTAGGGGACAACTCGTGATTTTAGGCACGATGTATTCCTCCAGAACTACTTCAACCTTCATCCCCGGAAATCAAGTCGAAGCCTGCAGGGAAAAACTAAAAAGTAGAAAAAAAATGCAACCCCTTAAGTCAGATTCTATATATAGTCAACTTCACTGTCTCACAGAACCCTGGCATGGTTTATAATCCTAAGACATGCTTTGATGATGGGAAGAACTCCATAATGGGAGGCAGAGGAGAGAGGAGAACTTGCAATAGTTATAGCTTCTCTAGGCTTCTTAATAGCTCTGTAAAAAATTTCAAAACATACATGATTTATAATTAATGGATGAGGTAAAGTCTGTCGATATAGTACGCCTGAACTTCTCTGCCTGAGAAACTGTCTGCCATTGGCCTTCTGCTGGGTAAAATACTGGCTGGATAACAGGGTCCAAAATGTGATGATGAATGAAGTTAAATCCAGTTGAGGCCGGTCTCAAGTGGTGTTCCCCAACGCTCAGTGTTGGGTCCAGTTCTGTTCAATAACTTTATCTATGATCTGGATGAAGGGATTGAGCGCACCCTTAGTAAATTCGTGGATGACATTAAGCTGGGCAGAACTATTGATCTTCTTGAAGGTGGGGAGGCTCTGCAGAGAGACCTGTACAGGTTGTATTGATGGGCTGAGATCAGTGGGATGAGGTTTAACAAGAGTCCTGCACCTGGGACGCAACAACCCCATGCAGCATTCCAGGCTTGGGGAGAACTGGCTGGAGAGCTGCCTGGCAGAGATGGACCTGGGAGTCGTGGCTGGCAACCGGCTGAATATGAGCTAACAGTGTGCCCAGGTGGCCAAAGAGGCCAATGACATCTTGACCTGTACCAGAAACATTGTAGCCAGCAGGACCAGGGAGGTTATTTTACCCCTGTACTCCGCACTGTTGAGGCCACACCTTGAGTACTGTGTTCAGTTCTGGACCCCTCACTACAAAAAGGACATAGAGTGTTGGAGCACATCCAGAGAAGGGCAATGAGGCTGGTGAAGGGGTTGGCTTATGAGAGGTGGCTGAGGGAACTGTGATTGTTTAGCCTGGAGAAGAGGAGGCTGAGGGGAGACCTCATCACTACCTAAAAGTACCCAAAAGGAGGTTATAGTGAGGTAGGTGTTGGTCTCTTCTCTCAAGTGACAGGTGATAGGACAAGAGGAAATGGTCTCAAGGTTCACCAGAGGAGGTTCAGATTAGAAGTCAGGAAAAAAATTTTCACCAAAAGGTTTGTCATGCACTGGAAGAGGCTGCACAGGGAGGTGGTTGATTACAGCACTGGGAGTATTTAAAAGATGGGTAGGTGAAATGCTCAGGAATACGTTTTGTAGTGGACAGGTATGGTTTAACTCAACAATCTCAAAGATCTTTTCCAACTAAGAGATTCTATGATCATTAGCATTTAATTATTAGTAATTGCTTTCAATGTAAAGCATCCAAGAATATTTGAAGGGTTCAAACTACGCAGAAAGCAGAGAAAGAAAAAGAAGCTGTTGAAAAAAGTCCTCAGAGCACAAACTACATATGGGTCAAGTAGAAGAGTAGGCTGCCATATCAGACTGCAAGATTCAGAGGGTCCCTGAGGACTCAAGTACTAGGAAACAAGCAACAGAAATAAGAAAGTGGTAATAGAGGGCAAATTCTTGGGAGAAAACAGGGAAAGGGATCATTTATTTCTCTGTCTTAAAATTCTAACAGCTGAATTAATTACAATAGCTAATTAAACAAACAAACAAAAAACCCCAGCAAATACCACCAGACTCCAAACCAACAAAAAATCTACAAAGTGTGGCTACAGAATGAGGATGAATCTGGCCTGCATCCACAATCATAATTAAAGCAAGTCAGTCCATGCCATGAAAACTAAAATGATCCAAGCAATGAATAAATTATTTTCTACTGAAGTCACACTTGTCTTACTGTCAAGGTATAGCCATAATTTTTCCAGTCAGTAGAAAGGGAAGCCTACAGTCCACAGATAACATAGCTTAATGACTCAACACTCAACTGATGCAGACAGCTCAGCAGAATGCAACAGAGAAGTACTGCCTGCAGCTAAAATCAATTCTGTGACGAACAAGGAAGAGATATTATAATAGTACAGGGGCTATTCAGTTTAGGTTATGTCAATAGCTGAACAACCATACATTGACTGAACTACTGCAAAACCAAAAATGGACCTAATATCTCTGCAAACAGCATTAGTGTAGCCAGTAGTCTATCGGGAAGGAGACACACGTTAAATACATTTACATCCTGAGAAATGAGATACCATCTTAGCTGTGTTATGTATAAGCAAAAGAAGAAACTTTAATAATTTTTGCGCCTGAATACATGCTGAAATTTAGATTCCCAGTACATAGGCAAAGCATTCGTTGTTAATTTTGTGGTCAGTAAGACCTAGCTTAATAGGGAAGCAAGATTTTAGAGTTATTGAGGCTTCCAGTGTCTTCTCTGATTTTTAATGCATTTATTTTGAATATTTTTTTTCTATATCTCAGTGCTATTACACATTTGACCACATCTCAGCTGAATCAATATTAAGCTCTAACATTGTCTCTGAGGTCTTGCCCAGTGGCAAAATGCAAATTTGAATTAGTAAATAGTCCAGAGGATGCAGAAAAGTCTCCTGCTGACATAAAACAACATCTGTTAGCTAGGTAAGAGCAGAAGCAATGCAATCAGAGCACCGCCAGCATGAGACTTACATTCAGCTCAATCTAGCATTGTATGATGATCAGTTATATCACTCAGAGATGGTTCTTAGAGCTTTGTTCTGCCCTAAAGATGTAACTCCATAAAAATGTCACAGTAGGCATTCACATTTATTGTCTCTAAATGAATACAGGTCAAAATTTACATATTTTACAGGATTTCTTTTCTTCTGCCTTGTGCCAATAGCTATTCATTTTTATTGCTCACACCTTAGGATTTGCAAGCCAAGCTAAGACTTGTTTTTCTTTTTTTTTTTTAACAATATGTGCCTACTGCTTTGACGTGACAGAACTATGGAACTGATTATCTGGAAGCCTTCACTTCTGGGTACTGCTTTTATAATAAGAGTGTTTGCCACAGCTATATAATTGCTGGACAGTAACTGAGAAAGCGCAAATGGCTTGAGTAACAGCATAATCTTGCAATTTGGAACAAAACACAACAAAACTACCTTTCCCTACATAGACCTTAGTACTAGTATGGCCATGTGTCTAAAAACAACTGACTTCAAAATTGCATGCTTAATGTTAAAAAAAAACCCAAACAACACAATAAACTCAAAACCTTAAGCTGGTCTCATCTGAAATGAGAGTGTTGTGCATTTAATATGTGTTTTGGGTGTTCAGTTTCCTCTTTTGGCTGTAACAAAAATAGTTCAAGACATCTCTTTGGCCCTATATTAATTATCTCTTTTGTGCTCTCCCACACGTTACTGTTTTTCTCATGCTTAGACCAGGCATTTGGATTAAAAGAAGATGGAGAACTATTGCATAAGCTTCTAAAACTGCATTAATAGATGAAATGTTTACTTTTGGAAGAGGACAGTGATGAGGACAAATTAAGACACACAAATCCGTATGTAGAGAGATGTGTGAACATGATCCTGTACATCTGCTACCGAGTTTTGCTTTCTTCTTTCTGAGGGCTGCTATTAAAATTCCTTGCCTCAAGTAGGGTAGAATGAGTTGGTATAGTGCACCCCTGCTTCACTATTTTAAGATTAGGAACACTATGACATTTTGTGACCAACAGCTCTTTTTGTGTGTGTGTGTGCTTTCAGGACCACAGTGGTACTGCAGAATCCCAGGAGACTTGATTATGGTGTCTGCAGAGGTTACAAGGTCTTTACAATACCTACTGAGCTCTCCTAAGGCATGAGTGGAAATTCAGTAGAAACAGGGAGGTAATTCCTACAGAAGCGAAGTAATCCACAACCCAGCAAGAGCCTGGCTCTTTGTTGTATTTAAGAGATTTGCCAGTTCTTCTCTTTTCCCCCATGCTTTTTGAGAAAATACATGTTGAAATCCAGATTTTTTATTTTAGACACAAAAACCTCTTATTCTAATCCCATTAGAATATTTGAAAAATTGTTTAAAAGGCTAAGGAATTCAACAAATGTACATAAAACCATAACTGTCCTTCAGTGTCTTCAAATTTCAGATAATTCCTAGTTTAATTATCAACCTAGTTGCAGAATCACTGAGAGTGGTTATTAAGAGTCAGATCTATTCTTGTACCAAAAGTAAAAATGGGCTACTGAGAGTAGCAAATATGGAAGACCAATACAACATATTTACTAAGTCTTTTAATACTTAAAAATTTACTCTAAGGCTAAAGTAATTCAAGCAAGAAGCTTTTGTATTTAGGGAAAATAAATACTTTCATGCCATATTTTAATTTTATTCTAAATCTTATGTTTTGATATATTTAGAGATTTAAAATTTGAAATTTCTCTCAATGTACTTAGAATTTATATTACTATGCTTGTCTTTGTGTTTCTGTATGATGTTTCAAACTCTGAAAAGATTTTTTACTGCCATGTCTCTTTTGTAATTCAATATTTCATTTCCTCTTTCAATTTATATCACAGTACATGCAGGACAGCCAGATGATCAGACCCGGTCAATATGGGTTTATGAAAGGTAGGTCCTGCCAGACCAGCCTGATCTCCTTCTATGACAAGGTTACCTGGTTAACAGACAAGGAGAAGGCTGTGGATGTGGTATATCTGGACTTCTGTAAAACCTTTTACATGATTTCTCACAGCATTCTGATTGAGAAACTGGCAGTCATTAGCCTGGACAGGCACACCCTCTGCTGGGTAAAAAACTGGCCGGGTGTTCGGGCCCAAAGTGTGGTGGTAAATGGAGTTAAATCCAGTTGGAAACTCGTCACAAGTGGTGTTTCCCAGGGTTCAGTGCTGGGTCCAGTCCTGTTCAATACCTTTATTAATGACCTGGATGAAGGGTAGAGTGCACCATTAGCAAGTTTGCAAACGACACCAAGCTGGGTGGAAATGTTGATCTGTTGGCTGAATATGAGCCAGTAGTGGCCTAGGTGGCCAAGAGGGCCAACGGTATCTTGGCCTGTATCAAAAACAGTGTGGCCAGCAGGACCTGGGAAGTGATTGCACACCTGTACTCAGCACTGGTGAGGTCACACCTCGAGTACTGTGTTCAGTTCTGGGCTCCTCACTGCAAGAAGGACGTTGAGGTGTGACGAGGCTGATGAAGGGGCTAGAGAACAAGTCCTAAACGAACAGTTGAGGAAAATGGAGTTGTTTTGCTTGGAGAAGAGGAGGCTAGGGGAGACCTCATCGTTGTATACAGCTGCCTGAAAGGGGGCTGTGGCAGAGTGAGTGTTGATCTATTCTCTCAAGTGACAGGTGATAGGACAAGAGGAAATGGCCATAAGTTGCACCAGAGGAGATTCAGACTAGATATTAGGAAAAATTTCTTCACTGAAAGGGTGGTCACACACTAGCACAGCTGCGCAGGGAGGCAGTTGAGTCACCATTGCTGGAGGTATTTAAAAAATGGATAGACAAGTTTTTGAAGGATGTGGTTTAGCAGAAGATAGGTACGGTTGGACTTGATGATGGTCTTTTCCAATTGGAAGATTCTATGATTCTATGATAATATGATTTGTGAAACTAGAGATGTACTGAAGTCTTTAAAAGCTGTTCAATCAGATGTAAACCAGGTTGTTATAACGACTGAGAGAAAACAAGTTTTAAATTTTAGGTGAGAGAATCTGAGGTTTTTGACCAGTTTTCATGATGCAAATGCTCATATGAAGATAAGACATAAAATACTATTATTAGTAGGTTTATATTTATTTCTGATACGTGAAATTAATACCATTCACACTGAAAAAATATTTAATGTGTTTCCAGAATTGCTATAATCTACCCACAATAACCTTTTATAATAAAATTTCGCTATTAAAGGTCTAAATATTTTATTGCGTTACATAACAACTGTACAGGTTTGTTTTCTTTCTTAAATCACAGACTCATAGAATCATAGAGTGGTTTGAGTTGGAAAGAACTTTAAAGATTGTCTTGTTCCAGCCTCCCTGCCATTGGCAAAGACACCTCTCACTAGGCCAGGCTGGTCAAGGCCCCATCCAACTTGGCCTTGAACGCTTCCAGGGAATCGGCATCCATAGCATCCTTGTGCAACCTGTTCTACTGTCTCAGCACCCTCACTGTGAAGAATTTCTTCCTAATGTCTAAAAACAGAATCATAGAATCATCTGGGTTGGAAGAGACCTCCAAGATCATCAAGTCCAATCCTTAATCCAACACTATCATGATTACTAGATCATGGCACTAAGTGCCACCTCCAGGGATGGTGAATCCACCACCTCTCTGGGCATTCCAATGCCTGATTACTCACCCTGTGAAGAATTTTTTTCTGATATCCAGCCTAAATCTTCCCTGGCATACTCTAAGCTCATGCCCTCTTGTTCTGTTGCTGGTTGCCTGGAAGAAGAGTCCAACCTGTCTACAGCCTCCTTTCAGATAGTTATAGAGAGCAATGAGGTCACCCCTGAGCCTCCTCTTCTCCAGGCTAAACAACCCCAACTCCCTCAGCCTCTCTTCATAGGACTTGTGCTCAAGTTCCTTCATCACTTTTGTTGCTCTTCTCTGGACTCTCTCCAGCACCTCAATACCTTTCTTGAACTGAGGGGCCCAGAACTGAACACAATACTCAAGGTGTGGCCTCACCAATGCCGAGTACAGGGGAAGGATCACTTCCCTCATCATGTTGGCCACATTATTCTTGATACAGGCCAGGATGCCACTGGCCTTCTTGGCCACCTGGGCACACTGCTGGCTCATGTTTAGCCTCCTGTCAATCAGTACCCCCAGGTCCCTTTCCACCTGTTTGCTCTCCAACCACTCTGTCTCCAGCCTGTAGTGCTGCATGGGGTTGTTGTGACCAAAGTGCAGGACCCGGCACTTGACCTTGTTGAACTTCATCCGATGGACTCAGCCCATCTCTCCAGCTTTTCAAGGTCCCTCTGCAGAGCCTTCCTGACTTCCGGCGGGTCGACACTCCCTCCCAACTCGGTGTCATCTGCAAATTTACTTATGATGGACTCAATCCCCTCATCTAAATCATCAATGAAGATGTTAAACAGAACCGGACCCAACACTGATCCCTGGGGGACACCACTGGTGACCAGCTGCCAGCTGGACGGAGCCCCATTCACCAGCACTCTCTGGACCCGGTCATCCAGCCAGTTCTTAACCCAGCTGAGAATGTATCTGTCAAAGCCATGGGCTACCAGTTTATCCAGGAGTATGCCATTGGAGACAGTGTCAAAGGCTTTGCTGAAGTCCAGATAGACTACAGGCACAGGCTTCCCTTCATACACCAGGCGGGTTACCTGATCATAAAAGGAAATCAGTTTGGTCAGACAGGACCTACCCCTCACAAAGTCGTGCTGACTGGGTCAGATCCCATGTCCATCTTGAAGGTGCTGTGTGATTGCACTCAGGATGATCTGTTCCATAACCTTGCCAGGCACTGAGGTCAGGCTGACAGGCCTAGAGTTGCCCCAGTCCTCCTTGCAGCTCTTTTTGTGGATTGATGGGACATTTGCCAACTTCCAATCATCTGGGACCTCTCCAAAGAGCCAGAACTGTTGGTAGCTGGTGGAGAATGGCTCGGCAAGCTCTTCTGCCAACTCCCTCATCACCCTAGGATGGAATCCATCAGGTCTCATAGATTTGTGTAAATCCAAGTGGCTCAGTAATTCATAGACTGTTTCCTCCTGGAACACAGGGGAGCCATTTGGTTTCCTGTCTCTATCTGTGAGTTCCAGAGGTCAGTTATTGTGAAGGGCACCTCTCCTACTGGTGAAGACTGAGGCAAAGTACGTGTTGAGTACCTCAGCCTTCTCCTCATCCCTGGTAACTACGTTCCCCCCCAAGTCCAACAACGAATGGAGGTTTTCCTTGCCCCTCCTTTTGTTATTAATGTATTTATTGAAGCGCATTTTGTTATCCTTAACAGAAGTAGCCAAATTAATTTCAAATTGCGCTTTTGTTTCTCTGATTTTCCTTCTGCATGTTCTAACTATAGTCCTATACTCTTCCTGAGTAGTCAACCCTGCCTTCCACAGTCGGTAGGCTCTCTTTTTATCTCTGATTTTCTTCAGTATCTCCCCATTCAACGAAGGTCGTCATCTTCCCCGCCGGTTTGCCTTTTGGCTAATTGGTATAGCCTGTTCCTGTGCACTCAAGACTTTTTCCTTGAAGCACATCAATCCCTCCTGTACACCCCTGTTTTAGAGGAGTGTGTCCCAGGGTGTGCTCTGGACCAGTCTTCTGAATAGGTCAAAATCTGCCCTCTGGAAGTCCAGCATAGAGGTTTGATTGGTGGTCCTCCTTGCAAATCTTTCCCTTTCCAATTTAAAGCCATTCCCCCTGATCTCATTGCTACTTTCTGTTGTAAAAGTCTCTCCTCAGCTTTCTTGTAGGCCCCCTTCAGGTAGCACTGTAAGGTCTCCTCTTAGCCTTCTCTTCTCCAGGTTGAACAAGCCTAACTGTCTCAGCCTGTCCTAATAGCAGAGGTGTTCCAGCCCTCCGATCATCTTTGTGACCCTTCTTTGGACCCGTTACAACAGTTCCATGTCCTTCTTATGTTGGGAATTTGAAAACTGGACGTAATTCTCCAGGCAGGGTTTCATGAGAGTGGAGTAGAGGGGCAGAGTGACTTCCCTTGACCTGCTGGCAATGTTTCTTTTGATGTAGCCCAGGACGCAGTTGGCCTTCTGGTCTGTGAGAGCACACCGCTGGCTCATGTCAGACACACAGCACATATGTCTATGTAATTATATGTGAAATATTATTTCAAATATATAATAAACACTCAATGTAGATGTATTTTAAAGTGTGAATCTTATAAATCAACTTAAACATACCTCTTAATGCATGAGAGAGTGTTTCAATTTGAGCTAAAGCAGAATAAATTTTCTAAATTTTCAGCTTAACCTTGTCTAAGTAACTTTGTTTTATTCAGGTTAACTACATGTTTTCAGACTCTGTCTGTCTCTAAAAGCTACCAGAGTCAAAAATTATATCACCAAAGTAACTTGGCATTGGTATCCAGAAAAGCCATTTGTTTACATGTATCCCTACGGAGACAAGAGTCATCTCCAAGATGGTGGAATATCATGAGCGAAAGTGGTGATGAAAGAGTCACACCTGCAGGAATGGGCAGACAGGACAGGTGACCCCAAAGTAACCAACATATTATCCCATTCCTTATACATCATACTTAGGATAAAAATGAGGGATCACGAGGGTCAAGATCTCTTCTTGGATGCCTGGCACCTAACATGGTCCTCATCTGTTCTTTTACCTCTCATCCCAGACCAATGCATTCTGGAATCCAGTTCCTGAGTCTGGCTCCCATTTGCCACTGCATCCAGCCCAGGACCTTTCCCCATTTCATGCTCTGCAGCATCAGCGGTGATATAGTATTCAAGGGGGAGTCAATTTTGTATCTTTGTACAAATGTTACTATATAAAAGTTACTAAAATTTGTTACTATATACATTACTATCTAAAAGTTACCAATTTATGCACTGAAAAGTTACTAAAAGAGTCAAAGAAAAAAAAATACTGAAGTGTGAATGAATCTTCCCTATCCACACCCTGACAATATAAAATTATGCTATCCATAGGCATATGATGAAATAAGCACAGATTTACTAGAGCAGATTAACTACTGTGTGTATTCAAGTGTATTGTGCATTAAAAAAATATTAAAATGCTTAATTTTTCATAATTAAGAGAAGATAAGAATGGCAAATAAATTGCTTCAAGTGCATGGAGAATTTTGCACATTTCTATCCATGACAACAGGTATTTAATCACAATCTTTAATGAACATTTTCTAATTTTTTTTGTATTTTATTCTAAGTTTTTTTGTTCTAGGTCTCATATCCTTCTAATCTCTCTAGGTTTTGCATCAGCACCAGCTAAAACAGCTAATAAAATGCCAATATTGCAAAAGCATTATGCTAACCATTCTCTGCAAAAATCGTGAGTCGTAGCTGAATTTTTTAAAAAAAAGCAAATATTGTTGCAGTTATTTCTCAAGAACAACATTTTAATATTTTCTTACTTATATGTTCTTCTAGATTTACACATGCCGATGTCAAGAAGGCAGAGTACAGAGTTGTGTGAATATAGGCCCACAGGAATGACCTGAAGTGTTCGTTAGAAAGTTTATTTAGTTATTTCTACATTCAATACAATGGCTGGAATTTTAACACAGCCTTTGGGGCAATAGAGGGAAAAGTAATGAAAAAACCCCAATGTTAATGAGAAGGAAGAGAGGGAACTGATATCAATGTCAATAGATCTCATGTAATGACAAAGAACTAATGAGAAGTATCTTAATAAGCTGATTCTAGGAGATCTCCAGCTCTAGGGAAAGGGGAATATTTCCTAAAGATCCTTTCAAGATAACTTACAGGCTAATATGAAATTTACTTCATACCTTATGATTGGTGCAACTCTGAGCATGGAAGAAAGTCAGGATTTTTTTATTCTCTCCTTTTTATTATTATTTGAGCACTATGTTTTTGAGACTTCTCACCAAAAATTTCAGTGACACACAGACAAGTTCCTACCACATGGACACAATGCAGTGACTCAAATTAGAAGTATCTTTGTAATAAAGATTTTTCACAGTGAATTGTAGAATAATTTAACTTCTAAAAAAAAGGGGGTTTATTTATTTTGTAAACAATTCATTTTTCTGGACACTGAAGTCATATTCCTCAGAGATAAATCACTAAAGAGGACTCTAAACTGTGTTATCAAATGAGAACACAAATCCAACAACTATAGACATAGTTAAGATTCAACCCAGTGACAGCAGATCAGAACCATATTCACACTGAGTGTATTTGAATGCCTAACTACATATTTGGGAAAAATGTGCAAATATTTCTTAAATATTGTGCTCAGAGGGCCTGCAACTGACTTTTTTTCATCTCTCATTTTTACATCAGCATATGCTAACAAATTAAGAGCAAATATTTGTTTTCCAAATGGGACATTTTTTGGCTGTATACATCTAAAAGCATTAACTTAAAAATAATGTGTGAAGAAAAGATACATTTCAGGAAGGAGTATCAAACACCTCTGAATTCCTCTAAACATTATTTTGTATGCAGCCATCTACAGAAGTCTAGTTTATTTTAGCAGAAGAGACAATTTCTCTGCTAGGACACCTGTAGGCTACTTTTGCTTTTAGGATGGATGGTTTAATTACATCTTTTTATCAGTATGTTAAAGGGTTTAGTTTTCTGCAGTTATTAAATGCAATTACTCTAATTTATAGAGAATAAAGAAAATGTTTTTAAAAGTTCATGTTCAAACAAAATGTCATGCTTCTCACTTTAAAAACAAGTGGTCATTTTTTCTAATTGACTTGAGGCAAAATCCCATGCAAAATCAAAGGTCATGTTCTTAGCAATCAGATTTTAAAAATATTTTTAGAAGAAAGTGTTAATTATGTTATATTCTTTTACATATGATTGCTTCTCAAAGACTGTCTTCTGATGTTTTTGTCCAAAGTTATACAATTGAGAGACCATCTTAAAATACTGTGAAGAAACGTAACAGCTATTTAAAATAGTTTAATATTCAAATTTGAAAAAGTTGTTTAGGGTGCTTTTTAAATTATTAACATTTCAAAGACTATTTAAAGAAGTATGCCTCATATAAACATTAATTTACAAAGTGATACTGAGTGTTTTCAGGAAAACCGTATTTTAAACCTGTGGTTCTGATGTCAGTTTTGGCTTCCGGCTTGGGAAATGCACTACATCCTTCTATTGCATGATACTCTCCAGGCAGACAGAAAAAAAAATATCAATATAGACAGAATTCATCAACATGCGGTTTGAATATTGTTATAATACATGTTGATATAACATGGAGACTAGAGAGTATAGACCCTCCCATTGTGGGACAAGGTCAGGCTTGTGACAACCTAAGGAACCTGAATGTATATAAGTTTATGGGACCTGATGAGATGCATCACAGAGTCATAAGGGAGTCGGGTCATGAGGTTGCCAAACTGCCCTCTGCAATATTTGAAAAGTCACATCAGACAAGAGAAGTCCCTTGTGACTAGAAGAAGGGCATTATTGTGCCCATTTTCAAAAAGGGTTCAAAGGAGGACCCTGGGAACTTCTGAGTTGTCAGCCTCGCCTCTGTACCTGGGAAGATCATGGAACAGAGCCTCCTGGAAGCTAGGCTTAAAGCACATGGAGGTGATTCGAGACAGCCAACAAGGCCTCACCAAGGGCAAGTCCAGCCTGACCAACCTGGTGGCTTTCTGTGATGGCCAGACCACATTAGTGGATAAGCAATGAATGTAATCTACCTGGACTTCTGTAAACCCTTTGACACCATCCGCCATGACATTCTTCTCGCTAAGTTGGAAGGATACAGATTTGAAGAGTGGATTGTTCAGTGAATAAGGAATTGGTTGGGTGGTTGCATTCAGAGAGTAGTGGTCAATGGCTCGATGTCCAGTTGGAGACCTGTGACAAGTAGTGTCCCTCAGGGGTCCATACTGGGACCAGTGGTGTTTAATATTTTCTTTGATGATATTGACAGCAGGGTCGAGTGCATCCTCAGCAAGTCTGGAGGTGACACCAAGCTGAGTGGGGCAGTTGTCATGCCAGGAGGCTGGGATGTCATCCAGAGGGACCTGGACAAGCTGGAGAAGTGGGCCAAGTGCAAGGTCCCATACCTGTGTCAGAGCAATCCTCAGTTTCAATATAGGATGGGGGATGACATGATTGAGAGCAACCCTGCAGAGAAGGTCTTGGGGTGCTGGTTGAAGAGAAGCTCAACACGATGCAGCAATGTGCACTCACAGACCAGAGGCCAGCCATGTCCTGGGTTGCGTCAAAAGAAGCGAGGCGAGCAGACCAAGGGGGGTGGTTCTTCCCCTCTACCCCACTGTTATGAGACCCCACCTGGAGTATTGTGTCCAGTTCTCAAATCCCCAATGTAAGAAGGATGTGGAACTGTTGGAACGGCTCCAAAGGAGGGCAATTAAGATCATTGGAGGGCTGAATTCAAACTTGGCTAACTTTGTTATCCAATGATAGTGCTTCATTCTATACTATTGACACTTCTTCTGTGAATACTTTCTTACAGAGGTACTTTTTGATAAAGCATTTGGTGTCATAGTCTTGACAGTAACGTGTTCTGATTGTATTATTTGATAAATGTATTATGATCATAGTGCAAAACAATAGCATGTATATGACTTCATCAATCACATTTTACCAGAATTGATGGTTTGTTATGACATTAAAACTGAAAGCACTTTTATAATATTCTGTGTTAACTATTCAGACTTTGCAAATGAATTTATTTAACTAAATGAATTACACCCAGGTGAATTACTAAGGGAAAGGAGTTTTTATGACTAAGAACCATACACCCCAAACACTCTGAACTGCAAACCCATTAAATATTAACCCCTAATATACTCAAAATCATAGATTCAAAGAAAGATTGAAAAGTTAAGGGCTCTCTGTAGGTCACTTTGTGTAATCAATCTGCTTAAGCAGGGTAACGTGGAGCAGGCCGGGTCCTGTCCAAGACTCTAACTCATCAAATTTTTAATAACTCCAAGAACGGAGGCTCCACAGACTCTCTGGGCAACCTGTGTCAGAGCTTAGAACACTGATATTCTTTCTCATCAGACATCTCACCTATATGACATAAAACCCACTTCTGTTCTCTGAGGAGAATTCTGTTTTAACAAAATTCGTCTGGAAAAGTAATTTTAACAATAAACTAATCTAAACAGAATATTTCTTTCCTGCATTTTCTTGTTTCTATAGACATAAATCTTCCTCTACTGAATCAGTGAGAGTTTTCCTGCTTGATCTTAACTTCAGAAAAAGTCAGGTTCTATCTCATTTGCACTCTCAAAAATATAAGCTTGATCTAGAAATCAATATATGATCCTTAAAGAAACTATATACCACTTTTCAATATTTTGATTGACTGTAAACAGAGGAAAAGCCGAATGAAAATGCAAACATCCTAAATCAGCATTTTTATTCTAATAAATATCCAAAAGCCTTGCTGAAAAGAAAAGAAACAAAAGTGAAGATTTAAGGATTTCTTGGTTTTTTTGTGGTATGATACTTTCATTTTTTCTCTTTTGATCTTTATATCTCCATGTGCATCAATCTGTATTATAGAATTTAGATAAACAATAAAAGAAAGTCCTATTAAAAAAAATGTTAGTGCCAGTACCCATACTCTCCAGAGTGATATTGTCAGTCAACTACGCCTTATTTCAATCATTTAAAATGTATAATAATAAAACGAATCTCTGTAAGTTTTGTAAGAATCCCCTCCAATCGAGAGAGAATGTTGAAGAAAATCAAAATTGAACTGGAGATGAAAACTGTGTCCAGTGGCTTGAGATCAGCCTTCCAAACCAGAGGTCAAATAACAAAAATCCGCCAGGTTTACTATTTCATTGACCATTCTTACTGAAAGGAAGTTTTAACGTTCTTCACAAACATGAAAAGTGCAACACTATGATTTTTTTAACAGTTTGCACTTCTCTTGTCATATTTTTTGATATACTAAGTGGTTTTTTTGTAGAATCCTACCACAGACCACATGAGAACAAAAAAGTGGATCCAATAAAATTCAATATTAAAGTTAGGCAACATTAATATTGCAATCATAAGTCAATATTCTTGAAAAAGAGAAGATGATAGAGATATGTAGACTTCATACTAAACTGAATACATTAACGTCACTACATTTACACAGGTTATGTCATTCTCAGATATTCTCTTTTTTTGGTGAATTCTTATGAGCACCAATTAAAATTAAATTATAAAGCCTTAGTATTCCAGATCTGAAGCTGACATCATGACAGTTATCAATTAGTATTCTCATTGAACACAATATAAAAAAGAAGAGAGTGATAGTCTTGTAACTGTAATCAGCATAAAGGTATGTATCCTTAATGTGTGCATGTGTCTATCTAGCTGGAAAATAAATAAAACAGAATTAGTAGCATTACATTGGAATGATTCCCAGACAAAGTAATAATTGAAACATGTATGATAAGAAATGTGTAATGAAAGGGATAGGTAATACTCTTAGTAAAGGATTTTCTTCAGATTTTTACATCTGTCTACTAAGCCAAATAATGCAACATTGGCCTGAGGCATTATCAAGGTACAGATTCTAATTTCAGTTCCAAGAGTACTGCAAAATTAATTTATATTTGTTCTCATTGTAATATGTGATGCTTATTTTACACTTAACTTTTATTTAATTGTGTTCATGTAATATACTAGGTTAACACCCTAAAATCACTTTACTTATTTATGTTAATGGTTTTGTTTTCACTGTTTATTCTTTTTTATATTACACTGTTAAATTAAAGATGGAAGAAAAACCCCAAATTTGAGAAATTATGTTGTATGAATTCAAAAGGGGGCATAAAGCAACAGACAATACTAGCAATAACAACCAAGCATTTTGCTAGGGGACAGTCAATGAATGTACAGTTCAACATTCGTTCAAAAAATTTTGTAACACAGAGAGCTTTGACAATAAGGAAGGATGCAAACATGTTTTTGTGATAAATTACAAAAATTTGTGGGACATTATTGAAGTGGTGCCATGTAACACAGTTCTAGAGATTACAGAAGAACTACGCAACAGTGGTTTGAGATTGGCACCAACCAGAAAATGAAAAGAACTTGACAAATGGCTGCCACACAAGCAGCTAGAAAATTAAAATAAAGTCACCATTGCAAAATTTGTTCTGTGCTTCTTTTGCACAACAAAACCAATCCATTTCTTGATCAAATTGTGATGCATGACAGATTGTCTATGACAATCAGCAGCATTCTGTGCAGTGGCTAGACTGAGATGAAGCACCAAAATACTTCCCCTAAAAGAAGCTGCATCAAAAGGAGTTAATGTTCACTGTTTGATGGTTGACAAGTGGAATCAAACACCACAGCTTCTTTAATCCTGGAAAATTCATCACAGCAGATGTATTTATTACTAGGAAATCCACAAAAATGCGTAAAGAACTGCAATATTTACATGCAACATTGGTCAACCAAAAAGGAATATTCTCCTTCGTGACAATGACTGACTGCATGTCTCACAAATGACCCTGCAGAAGCTGCACAAACTGGGCCACAAAAGACTGCCTCACTCAGTTGCCTCACCAGACCTCTCTCCCCCCGAATACCAAATGTTCAAGCACCTTGACAGCTTCCTGCAAGAGAAGGTTTTCCACAACCAATCACCAACTCAGAACACCTTTGAAGAATTCATCAGCTCCGGAATTCCAGAATTCTAGTCTACCGGAATAAACAGATTCGCGTCTTGTTGGCAAAAATATATAGATTCTGATTATTCTTATTTCAAGAACACAGGATTACAGTGATATCCCTAGAAAAGTAAAGGACAAAAATGCACCAGAATCTCATCTACTGTATTCACATGTATGACGGTACACTAGCTGAGAATATTTAGAAATCTTTACAACAAACCCTTGAATCTCAGGTAAACATTGCAATGGTAACTTCACCATGGTTCAGGATACTGAATTAAACTATAAATTAAGATTATATCACAGTTTCATGGGCATATATGATGATAAATGATCTATATAGATATATGATCTATTTAAATGATGTACATAGATATATATGCTTATATATATAGGCATCTATAAAGATAAACAATCTCTGAATCATTTAATGACTTTACACTGTATGCTGAAAGCTTTTCAGACTACACTGCTCCTTGAAGATCCTCCATTCTAATTTGTACATAAGTAGAATAAAAATCAATGTTCATGAAGGCATGACAGTTATTTATATTGCCTTTAAATATAATGTTCTAAATACTTTAAAAAAATAATTTTTGTCTTTCAGCAACAGTTGATCTTATTATTAAAGATTATTTTGTGGCCACATTGTATGAAATTCCTTTACCAGGTCCACGGAGAAAAGTTCCTTCTAAGAGACGGTAATTTTACTTTTTGGATATATGTAAAAACATTTTAATCTAAATTTGTCTTCCTTTATTTTTAAATTACTTTCCAAAGACTGTATTTGTAATCTACTTTTTGTTGTTGTTTTTAAGAAACACTGATATTCTACATATATGTAGGAGTGATTTATAATAGGAATTTATTTTAAAATATCACTATAAGTCACAGTAAATACTTAGGCTACATTTGCATGTTCATGGTTTAACCTGAGCAGGCATCATCCAGCTGCTGAATCACTCCCCTGAAATGGTGTGAGGGGGAGAATTGGAAGGGTAAATATAAGAAGACTCATGGGTGGAGATGAAGACAGTTTGATAGGTAAAACAAAAGTTACACATGCAAGCAAAGCAAAACAAGAAATTCATTCACCATTCCTCATTGGCTGGCAGATATGTTCAGCCATCTCCAGGAAGGCCAGGGTTCCATAATGCATAATAGTTTATTTGGGAGGGCAAATGTCATAACTCTAACCACTCCCCCTTTTCTTCTTCTTCCTTCCACTTTTATTGCTGAGCATGACAGCATATGGTGTGGAGTATCCCTTTGGCCAGTTGGGAGATTCCAGCCATATTGCCTCCCGGTTTCTTGTGCACCCTCAGCCTACTTACTGGTGGAGGAAAGTGAGAAGCAGAAAAGGTCTTGACTCTGTAAGCCTTGCTCAGCCATAACTAAAATATCCTTGTGTTATTAACACTGTTTCCAACACAAATCCCAAACATAGCCCCACACCATCTTACTATGAAGAAATAGTACTCAGGGCAGTACATAAACTCAGTAGTAGTATTGAAATATTGGGGCATGATCTTTGCACTTTATGCATTCTTATTTTGTTTTTGTACAAGCAAAACCTTCCTTTTTATATTTTTAACTAAAACCACTGCCTTTTTTCAAATTGTTCTAAAAGATATTAGTAAAAATCTTAAGAACTGTCTGTGGAACAAATTTGCACAAGTGATTTATTAAAGGTTAATCTAGTAATAATATTGATACTAAAAAAAGCTAGCACTACACCACTAGAATAGTTTTACAAAACTCAGTCAAAGATAGATATCTAACTGTGTAATAATTTCAGTATGTCCTTTTACCTGCATGTCTTCTGAATGCATAAGGACTCCTGCATCTATATTATCTCTGATATACAACTGGAAACTCATTTCTGAATTCTGGGATAGAATTAAATGGGGGTGATTGAAGATACTTCATGATAAAATAATGAAGGTTATTCTGAAGCTACACACTGAAGCCTTCAGTGTTCACTGATTTAAAACCTGCATTAGAGAAGAAGGTCTGTACTGTTTGGAAATTTCCTGGCTTTTGTAGCAATGTGGTACTAATTAATGGTTCACTAGATTGGTAGACACAGCAAGAGGTCGTCATTTAACATACAACCTTCTCTAATGATCTTGTGTCAGTGCAAAGAGATGATGTCTGCTTTGTGAGTAAAAATGGTATACACTTCTTTGAGAACAAAGAATTTAAGAATTAACTACTATAATATTGTCTGACTGTTCCTAAGCCATTCTTTCCTCAGATATTTGTCACATATTATTGATCTTTTAGTTAGTCATCCACAAGTCTTGCCCAAGAAGGTTAAACGTAAACTGACCGAGGTTGTTTATTAATATGAAGTGATGTTTTAGAAACATTAGGAAAACTATAGCAAGGACTGTGTCTTCTATGTATGCATAGGCTGTGTGTCAGTTACTCGTTGCTTGAATTCACAATCTATGGTTGATACTGTAAATATAGTAGCCTATCCATTCATCCTTCTTCTTATCTTTTTTCTTTTTATGTAAAACTTTTCAAAGTTTTTGGAAGATAGTGTAGCTATGAATCTTGTCCTGGTGACAAGATTGAGCATGTAACTTTATAATTTTTCTGTTACTACAGATTAAATACACACAGAAATTGAAATTGCATAAAATGCAGAAGCCTACTTATTTGACCTTGATCAGAATACGCACAACCTTTGTTAACTAGACTGCATGTTTTCTGGGTTGCTTATACATTTAGAGATGATTTCTCATTTGTACATTTTTCTAGATGGATAAAAACCCACAACTTTAGAAGTGCACACAAGAAATTTAGCCTGTGGTATTTTCCACACTTCAGTTAATTTTAGCAATGATACTGAAGCTAAACATTCCTTGTTTCAGAATGGAGGGACTGGGGTAGGGTTCCACTGAAGACATACATAAAACTTTCATAACCTTCCTCAGCCTGCATTAATTATTTTAAAGTGCTCAGAGGTAGTTAACAATCAATGTTTATTACTATTTATAGAAATTTTTTTTGGATATAAGATATGTAGTCAGCTCCAAAATTTTTGCTAAAAAAAAGATTTTTCTTTGTTTGGACTTTGTTTCTTTACATTGATTGCTGATGCAGAGAAGTTTGAGGTTTTATCTTGCATGATCATATTCCAAATTAATATTGATTAGCACCTGGAATAAGATTTATTTCTGAATTTCAGAAAAAAAATCTGCTCACATAAGATCTTTGATTATGCATTAATAGGAGAAATTATTTATTAGTAAAATAATCCTCTAAATTCCTCCCTATATAAATAAATGCTACTGAAGAAGACAATTCTAGTCTTTTAGAAACCTGAATCTTACATTTAACTCCTTGTCATTAATAAACCTATTGCTTTTTGTGATTACCCAGAGTGTACATTGTTAAGTATCTTAACAAATGTGAGCAAGATTCAGAGGGATATCCTATGAAATAGCTTATCTTATTTCCAAATTTCTGTAGAGAGAAAAAAGTAGCTAGCAAGAAACATTTATAACAGTATTCTGCAATAAAATTTTACCAAGGTTCATCAAAGCATAGAATCATAGAATGTTTTGATTTGAAATAGACCATAAAAATCATCTAGTCCCAAGCCCCCTACCATGGGCAGGGACAGATCACACTAGACCAGGCTGATCAAAGCCTCATACAACCTGGTCTTGAACACTTCCAGGCAGGAAGCAACCCGTTCAAGTTTGTGCTGAATTTCTTCATAAGATATAATCTAAATCTTCCCCCTTTCAATTTAAAGATAATCCCCCTGATAAAATCCTATCATTACTTGCCATTATAAGAAGTCCCTTTCCAACTTTCCTGTAGGCCCCGTTCAGGTACTGCAAGACTGCTATAAGGTCTCCTCGTAGCCTCCATTTTCCAGGCTGAACAATGCCAGCTTTTTCATCCTGTCCTCGAAGCAGAGGATCTCCAGCCCTCCGATCATCTTAATTGCCCTCCTTTGGAGCTGTTCCAACAGTTCCACATCCTTCTTACATTGGGGATTTGAGAACTGGACACAATATTCCAGGTGAGGTCTCATAACAGTGGGGTAGAGGGGAAGAACCACCTCCCTTGGTCTGCTCGCCTCGCTTCTTTTGACGCAACCCAGGACATGGCTGGCCTCTGGTCTGTGAGTGCACATTGCTGCATCGTGTTGAGCTTCTCTTCAACCAGCACCCCAAGACCTTCTCTGCAGGGTTGCTCTCAATCATGTCATCCCCCATCCTATATTGAAACTGAGGATTGCTCTGACACAGGTATGGGACCTTGCACTTGGCCCACTTCTCCAGCTTGTCCAGGTCCCTCTGGATGACATCCCAGCCTCCTGGCATGACAACTGCCCCACTCAGCTTGGTGTCACCTCCAGACTTGCTGAGGATGCACTCGACCCTGCTGTCAATATCATCAAAGAAAATATTAAACACCACTGGTCCCAGTATGGACCCCTGAGGGACACTACTTGTCACAGGTCTCCAACTGGACATCGAGCCATTGACCACTACTCTCTGAATGCAACCACCCAACCAATTCCTTATTCACTGAACAATCCACTCTTCAAATCTGTATCCTTCCAACTTAGCGAGAAGAATGTCATGGCGGATGGTGTCAAAGGGTTTACAGAAGTCCAGGTAGATTACATTCATTGCTTATCCACTAATGTGGTCTGGCCATCACAGAAAGCCACCAGGTTGGTCAGGCTGGACTTGCCCTTGGTGAGGCCATGTTGGCTGTCTCGAATCACCTCCATGTGCTTTAAGCCTAGCTTCCAGGAGGCTCTGTTCCATGATCTTCCCAGGTACAGAGGCGAGGCTGACAACTCAGAAGTTCCCAGGGTCCTCCTTTGAACCCTTTTTGAAAATGGGCACAATAATGCCCTTCTTCTAGTCACAAGGGACTTCTCTTGTCTGATGTGACTTTTCAAATATTGCAGAGGGCAGCTTGGCAACCTCATGACCCGACTCCCTTATGACTCTGTGATGCGTCTCATCAGGTCCCATAAACTTATATACATTCAGGTTCCTCAGGTGGTCACAAACCTGATCTTCCCCTACAGCAGGAGGGACTATATGCCCCATGTTCTCCATCTTGTTTTGGAGGGGTAAGAAGAGCACAAGTCAGGGTGTTTGAAATTCCCCAGTAGGACAAGCATAAAGCCTCTTTTAGCTGAAGCAAGACTCCCCTTGATTGACTGGCCTCTAAGCAGACACCAGCCATAATATTCCCTTTGTTGCCTTAGTCTCTTATTCTCACCCACAAGCTTCCTACCTGTTCATGGTTATTCTTCAGGGACAGGTCTTCACACTCTATCCGTTTCCTGATACAGATGGCAATGCCTCCTCCCCTCCTATCCAGCCTGCCCTTCGGAAGAACCTGTAGGCACCAACAGGCTCACTCCAGTCATGGGATTCATTCCACCAAGTTTCAATAACAGCAATCAGGTTATAGCTTTCTAGCAGCACTTTAGCTTTCAACTCCTCCTGTTTGTTGCCCAAGTTGTATACATTTGGGTAGAGGCACTTCATCTGGGCTGTTGGATACATCACCTTCCTAGTGAAACACCCCTTATTTCTCTTAAGGTGTTCCATGGAAGTTTATTCTTTGACTCCTACTACTTCAGGAACCTTCTCTTGTGTCTGCAAAGATACAATTGTGCTACAATGCCCCTGCATGCCCCAGGTCAACAGTGAAGGGCCCATACTAGCACCCCATCCCTCTAACCATAGTATGTCCTTCCATAGCTTGTCATAGGCAAGCCTGATATCATTCCCTTTCCCCTTCATGTTTAGCTTAAAGACCTGTCAGTGAGCCCTGCGAGTTTCTGAGCAAAGATACTCCTTTCCCTTTGAGAAAAGTGGTTACCATTTGTTGCCTATAAGCCTGATGCCATGTAGGTCATCCCACTGTAAAAAAACCCAATGTTGTTGCAGTGACACCAGTCATGGAGCCATGCATTGATAGACTGGGTCTACCTGTTCCTTCTGTTGTCATTGCCTGCAACTGGAAGGAGCAAGGAAAAACTCACCTGGGCTCTAGATTCCCCCGTTAGCTGTCCCAAGGCCCTGAAGTCTCTTTTAATCACCCTTGCACTACATACTGCATTTTTGCACTTCCCCTTGGAAGAACTTTAAAGGGTAGTCATCCGAAGGTTGTACCAGGAGTTTCCAAGTGATATCTCTAACTCAGACTTCTGGGAGGCAGCAGACTTCCTTATGAGCAGGATCTGCTCAATATTTCGGATACTTCAGCAGGGAGTTTCCTACAACTATGACTTGTCTTTTCTTCCTTGTGGCAGTTAGCAATATAAGTGTGTTGTTCTAGACTTGGTCCCTCCTCTAGTGTAGATGGATCAGCACCCACATTGTTAAGTATATTGAAGCAGTGGCTCTCTAGACAAATGCAAGAGTGTCTGTGAATTTGTACATGAAACCACATGCAGATGTGATTACCGCAGTCTGTGTTGGACATCCCTTTTGAACATGTAGGTCATCAGTTCGTATTTGATTTTCTCTGGGAGAGAATAAAGGAAAAGAACACTAGAAAGTGAATGGAAGAAGTTAGTTATGCTGGCAACAGAATCTCTACAGTCCCCTGTGTTTTCTTCAACTTTCATATCTCATTTATTTTGATTTTATTTCCAATAAAACTAATTTCATAGGAAGTAGCCTGGGACAGTATACATCAACGCTTCACTATAAATTAGCCATTGCCTCAGCAAAATATACACTATTTCTGTCAAACATGTGGAACTTGTTTCTACTGAGACAACAATTTGGTGCATAATTCAGATAAATGCCCATAGACACATGACAAAAAAAAAATTTTATTTTACTTCTTTTTCATGTGTGGTATATTTTTTAATTTTTTTTGAGCAAATGGTCACACACAGTATATAGTAACCTTGTAGGCATATACATTTGTCTTGCATCCAGTAAATATTTACACTAGGAATAAAAAGAATATCCAGTTTGTGATCATCAGTAATTTATTCACGTGATCCATTATCTCATGGGAGCTGCACAGAGAGGAACGACCCATAAATCTGAGAAAATATTATTTATCAGAATCAAACGCATATTTCACAGGTATTTCCTGACTGAAAGATGAGACTCAAAAACCACCTCAAATGGTCTGATGTTTACTTCTGTCAAACTCGACATTTACTATTCCAGTCTTTTCTCTTCTGTTTTTTTGTGTCTTTCCCCAAACTTATTCTCTTCATAAATTTCTGTCTACCATTGTCCTAGTCCAAGGTTTGCTGCCCAGGAAATCTTACTTTTCTTTCATGCCTTCTTTCCCCAGAATTTCATCATTTCTTGCTGCTCCTCACCCTCAAGTATCTGTTTCACTTCTCCTGTTCCATTGGATCTCAATCACTTAATTTATTAAAGGAAACCTTTGGTTTGTTAAACTGAGATCATTTTCATTATGAATTATTAAGGCAGTACAAGTATCTTTAAAATACTAATCCATTTTCATTTATTCCTTTTTAATTTTTTTTGCTTTGTTGATAGTCTTTGAGGGTTTTCTTTTTTTGTTTTTCTTTATTATTGTCTCACAGATTTAATAGGATTAGTCTATTTTCACTAATATCATCACATATTGAAATTCTCACTTCTCCAGAAAGATCCTACTTAAAATAAGAAGCATCCCTTGATTATCGTGCTACCTGCAACACCGCTTTCAGGTTGTGTGATTCTTGCTCTCAACTTGTTAAGAAAAATAAGGTAACTTGTAAGGAAGTTCCAAAAATAATATTGGGTTAAAAAACCCCACTGTTTTGTTTTTGAGGGTCTGAAAGACCTGTACTTTATCTTCACACAACTGTAATTATCTATTGAGTTTACACTTCCATGAATTTTTAAATGGAATTGGAATTGTGAGAACCAAGAAAGGAAATAAACTTTCCATAGTTTTCATAATTCTTAAAAGAAATAAGTAGACTTTTATCTAATATAAATGGAAGCCAATAGTGGCTTTGCTTTGGAAGCCACTATCTGGAATCGTTGTCCAGAATCAAAACTCAATGAAAGATATAGCTGATTTAAAAGTACAAGGATTTTGATTGGATTTATGCTTTGATATGTCAAATACTTAAATCATTATTTAAATCAAGTTTATTCACCAAATAAGAGGACATAACTATTAAAACTCATCTCTCTCTCCCTCTCTCTCTTTTCCTCTCCTTTTCTCCCGGGATTAGGACTTCTGATTTATGGTCTGTGTGATCTGTATAGATTCTTCAAAAATAGCTAAGACTATCTCTCTTACTACCTGTATTGCACTCCCTTAAAAAAAAAATAGGTAGGTTACAGTAATTTTTTAAACATCAGTGGTTTTCACATCCTTATAGCCAAACTGATATGTTACATTTCAACTGTGCCATGTTTCTCAGAAATATGACTGAAATAGATTGTTTCACACATCAGGACAGTTACAACAAAACTGTAAAATTACAGAAAATATAACAGATACTGATGTTATCCTGGGAAAACTCATCCTGTGATTTATTTGTATTTTCTGTCACAGCTGTTGTGTAACAACATGAAACAAGTAGATTAAATTTCTTTGCACCCACTGACAGTGAATTTACCACACCACAAAAAAAATGGGGAAAATATAGGATATCGCCTGGGGAAAAAAATATAATTGATTCAAGGCATACTGCAAGAGCAGTGCCTTATCATAATCTTATTCCAAACACTTATGTCCATGCTGCTAACACAATATTCTATTCTCTATCTGTGTTTTAATAACTACTATTTTTGTTAGAATAATCTTAACTAGTTTCTGTAAAGATAAAAGCAATCTTACTGGTCAAATCAAAGGTTCTTTTCCCACTCTTGTGCCACCATGGTTGCTTAGGTCAGAAAACCTAACCCACCAAGTGGGCAGCAGCTCTATCCCTCCTAGTGGTGGCAAATGTTATCCTTGGTGGGAGAAAGACCTTGGTGCAAATGTGTACACAGCGATTCAAGCTGAAAAAAATTAGAACAGAATTGAACATTTTCACTTGGAAGGGACCTACAAGGATCATCTCATCCAACTTCCAGAACCTCTGATTAAGGTTCTAGCTCTTTCCTTTTTTGCCTTTTTTTTTTTTTAATTTTTTTCTGCCCTCAGACAAGTCCTCAGTATAAACAGGATCTTCTTTTCAGTCTGCTCTCATCCTAGCCAGGCATCTGTGTATCTCATCTGTGGCAAGGGCCTCGACTGGAGGATCTCAATACCTTGGAGACTATTTTCTTTCCCTTCTCTTGTCTGCTTCAAGGTAGTGATGTAAGTCAAATTATAACTTTGGACTGCATGTGAAATGTAATATAATGTTTTCATCTTTGAGTGTTCTCTCTTTGCAACTGGGAGAAATGTGTTAGATAAATCTCTGTTTCAATTGCTAGTCTGCTGAAATAGTTCAAAATTGTAAGGCAGCAACTAAAATACCTATGTTTGTAATTATATTTGTAAGATGATGGATATACACTTAGAGACGACTGCAGTGAACTTATGTTGCTGGAACATCTGAACAACTCCAAGGAGGAAATCTAGCTATAGAAGAAAGATGAAAACTATCAGATTAGCAATTTCATATATTTATAGATTTACCCATTCTTAACATACTGACATAGGGCTCTTTAAAGGAACCTGAACTTCTACCAATCTCTGTTGTCTCTTGAAAACCAGATCCTAACAGACTGAGTGTACTCTTCAATATGAAAAACTGCTTTGCTGAAAATTTAACATTGATCGTTTTAGCTTTTATATATTTAAGGCCAGAGGGAAGTGATCCTTGGAATAGAGGTAGATTTGTTTTAAAGCTCAGGTGGCATCCATTTTATTATGGTGTATCAACAAATATTTTCAGTCTGCTTAGCTGCTTCTTTAATCTTTGAGATTCTTAAATCAGGAAACATCTTAAGAATGACTTTTCTGCTTGGATTTATAGTCGATTTTAGATGGTTCTCAATAACTAAAAGTGTTGAACTGTTTTTTAGATCAGATGAAACCAGATAAGACAACTCAAAATCTGCATAGTTGCAACAATCCCGCAGGAAATGTTTCCATGGGTCTAGGCTGGAATGAGCTGCGTCACAATCCAGGCTGCACTTGGATAATTGTTCTACATTATAGAATGAAGAATAAGAAGTAATTTATTTTCTAATCCAATGCAGTCTCTTGTCTGCAATAGCACCTGGGGCTCAAAAGTAAGACAGTGGGACAGTGGGACAGTGAACAATTATTATCTTCATCAAACTATATATTTTAAAGGGATATTTTTTAGTTGAGGTTTTGGGGTTTTATTTTCTTTGTGTGTTTTTTCACTACAGTATTGAAACAAGAATGACAAATAAGCCTAAATACTTTTCCCCTTGAGGCTTGCTTTATGTTTTTAAATTGGAGGTAAGACATTTACTCTGTGGAAAAACCATTCTCAATGCTGAGAAGGGAGAAGAGAGACTTATAAGGAGGTGTAGTGAAAGAAAAATAGTTGGAAAACCCATACAGTGAGGAAAGTGGTAGACCACTCTGTGAAATGTACATTAATAGCTTGGTCCCTCTTTCACTAAATTCAATGAAACTTGCCAGCTATCCTCAGTTTGGAAAGCTTTTATAGTGCTGGATTAGGGATTAGTTCGACTTAGAGCTTTTAAATGTGCTGGGCTCTGGAAATTCTCTGCTATCATAAACTAATTCTGTGGTTCTAAGTAGACTGAGGTACAATGGAATTGCCCAAAGGCATGTAATTTTTCGCTTGTTCCTTAATTTAGAAACACACAATATTAGAAAAGCATTTGGACAGACAATGGAATAGGATAAAATTTGGCAAAAATCATGGCAAGTGGACAGATATACAATGTGAGAAGCATAGAGTACCAAATAACAAAGTTCTATCTGCTGTCTGCAGCCTAAAGAATCTCAAGAATTGGTGCAATACTTCTGTGAGCCTGAAGAAATCTAATACAAGGCTAACCTCCCACTTCAGAACTAAAGCTGATGACACTCTGTCAGTTCTCAGATTATGCATGCTTAATAACAGAAAGAATCTACACAATCAAAACTGGACTAATTAACTGAACTATGGACAAGATGGATAGATGGCTTACGTTTCATATTCTTCATCTAGACAGTAATGATCCTAGAAAAGCAACAATAGATACTTTAGCTACTAAAAAACAAAATAAAGTCATTGTTCAAACAGGATTTATAATAATAAAGTGTGTCTTGGGGTGAAATTCACTGGTGGTTGGAAGGTTAACTTTTCCAGAAAAAGCTGTCATATTCAATTTTTTTTACTGACAATCACTGCAGTCTTAGAGGATGTCATCTCTCTAAAATACATTTCCTAGTAGACAACCTTCACACTGCTGGAAGCTGACTAATCCTAGGACTGATGGGATGCTGTAACTCAGAGTTTAGTCAAATATGCTTTTCAGTCTAGGCAAATCATAGTGACTGTATGATTAAACTAAAATTTTGGAATCTTCTTTGAATTTCTGACATCAGATATTTTTATACTAAGATGAGAATTTGCCTTCTGGCATGGAAGGCTTTTATCTATTCTTACATAGTTAGATTTAAGGAATCAAGCATAATATGATTCAATTATTCATAGTAGAGTATGCTTCACAGACAAAAGGGTGCTGAGTAGAAAAAAAACCTCAGAGAGCAGTAAAAAACATCAGTATGTCAGTTACAAGGTTCAATTTCATCAGTGCCACAAGCGGTATCCTTTCAGTCCTTGCTATCGGCATTTGACATTTGATAAAATGTTTTTCTCCCTTAATTATGGGTAAATTTAAAAATCTCTGCAGCAGACTGACAGAAATACCATGGAAATCAACAAAGATAAATAAAATCTTGCACATGGCATGCAATATTTCCATGCAGGCTGAACACCAACTGGATAGGAAGAAGCTTTGCTGTACAAGACCAAAGGTCATTGTGGACAGAAAGTTGAACGGGAATAAATAGTACATCATGCACTACGGGGAGTAACTATATGCTATACATCAGAAAGATCAGCAGATCAAGAGAAATCATTATTCCCATCTCTGCAACTTTTGACAAGTCAAATTAGATTGCTCTGTAGATGTTATGGAACTGCAGTGGAAGTGAATGATCAAAAGCTTATATATCATTAAAATAAAGCAAGCATGATTGCAGAGCACTATCATAAGGCTAGGATTACAGGTGACAAATCTGTGATTTACTCACAGACAACAGTTTACTGGATTTTATAAACATTAATCTTAATAAAAAAAGTTAGACACTCACTGTGAAATATTTAAGTGTAAATATAATTTCATATATATTTTGTTTTGTATTTAAGACCATCAGAAACATTTTCCAGTAAACTTTAGGTGCATATAAAGACTTTTAAAATTTTCATTAAATATTTTTGTCATTTCAGTTCCATTTTGTGAAAGTGTCTTTATTAATTTTAAATTTTTTGTTAACAGTGGAAATGTAAACTCATTAGGTAGAATTATGTTTAAATCCATCTCAGGTTTATCCAGAACTGGGTAAAGATGAATAATCCTGCTTTCCATTGACAGCATTACCTTTATATATAACACAATAACTTTTATTTTTTATGTAACAATGTCATATTGTTGACTTTTAAAATGTGATTCAACATCCATTTTGAACTTCAGAACTTTTTGTGAAGAACTGTTGCATTCTCTGTTTATATTTACACTTTTCATATTTCCTTCCTAGATGTCATACTCAGCATGTGCTGTATGTATGAGAGATAGACAAGAAAAAAAAAAGAACATGAAGTATACAAAAACTCCTTTTTCATTCAGAAAGCTTGAGCAAATTTCTAGATCAACTTGTTAAATAAAAAGAACGAGATCAATAATGTGTATCCTTAACCACCAATTCACTCTTTTTACTCTCCTAGCCCTGAAACACCTAGTGTAAAGAATGCATTCTTTTTAATTTTTAAGTACTAAATGTAGCCTATAAAGAGTATACCCTCTTTCTCAGCCTCTACTTATTAAAGTGTCATGCACTGCAAATAAAATGTGAGGTCTCAGATGATGGTAATAGAAGACACAATGAGGCAAATTGATATCAAGTGTAATTTTTTGCCTTTAACAGAATTACAGCAGGGCTAAATCTTCATGTTGCGTTCTCTATGATATTGCTATATCTTTTTTTTAAAAAAAAAACCCCAAACCAGCAACAACAAAAAACTTCTAAACTATCATCCAGTATATATTTCACTGTTTCTCCTCTAACTTTGACATCAGAAAGTTGCTAGTGACATTACTGGCAGAGATTTGATTTTAAAAGAATGTCTTACTATCCTGATTTTACAAGAATATTCTCTTTTTTGTTTTACCTGTTATTTATTTGTTTTATATTGTTGAATTGTCTTTACATGTTTTAATTTGTTACTCTTGTGAAGCAACAGCTGAGTTTCTCACACAGATTATGAGAAGGAAGTTTACAATGTGTTAATTTTTATTATTCAATAAGCAGAAGGATTTATTAATGATAATGCATATCCATAATTTTGTTGCATCTAACAACATTGCACAAGAGAAGAGTGTGTGGTACAATGAGAGAAAAATATAATGCAACATCTATGTAAATTTTAATAACTCAAAGACAGGCTAGTAACTACCTCTGTGTAAGAGTTATCAATATATTCATGATATTTCCTATTGAAGAGCTGTTGATAAAAAGTTGGGTTTGAAGTTGTGTCTGCAACTGAAAATTAAACGTGTAATAGTCTCTTTATATGGAACCAACTGCCTGAGCAACACTATTGCTCACTGTACAAGAGGTGTAAAAATAGTTTGAACAAGTATTTTGTTAAGATGTCTGAACAAGCGTCCTAAGAGTATTTGTTCTGTCTTTCTGTCTTACATGGTGTTCAGAGTATGTTCTGCCTGAATGGGACTGGTAAGCATTTCTAAGCACTAGAGTTTCCCACATCATGTTTTATATGCAGCTTTGATCCATGTTTACTAGTTGCAACATTGCATGTAGATCAATACTGTTTTACAGCATGGTTTTACAGCATGGTTTTCTTCTGTTTTCCAGACTGTGCAGACGCATACCATGAACAGTATGGTATATACATATTCTGCACACATAAATGGCAGTGGCAGCCACATAGCACTGAAAAGCCAAAGCTTATTACCTATTCCTACAGCTAGATAAACCCCCAGTTGATGTTAATTTCTTCTGTGTGTAATACTCTGGAATAATGTATGTGCAGTTAACAGGGCTCCTCAGGAACAGATCTGACGTAAGGAATAAAGGTACAGTTTCCTTAGTTAGGACACAACTTCAAAGTTCATGATGAAATTGCTGGTGGTAGATTTTTAATAGTAGCTTTGGCCATGATAGACCTGATCTTATTTTAGAATTATAGAATCATAGAATGTTTTGTCTTAGATGACACCTTAAATATAATCTAGTTTGAACAACCCTGCCATGGACAGGGACACCTCCCACCAGACCAGGCTGCTTAAGGCCCGAACCAGCCTGACCTTGAACACCTCCAGAGAAGGGGCATCTACAAGCTTCCTGGGCAACCTGTTCCAGTGTCTCACCACTCTCATTGAGAAGAATTTCTTCCTTAGGTCTAACCTAAATCTCCCCCTTCCAGTTTAAAGCCATTCCACCTCATCCTATCACTACTTGGCCTTGTAAAAAGTCCCTCCCCAGCTTTCCCGTAGGCCTCCTTCAGGTACTGGAAGGTCACCATGAGGTCTCCCCGAAGCCTTCTCTTCTCCAGACTGAAGAAGCCGAACTGCCTCATCATGTTCTCATTTCAGCCCTCCTCTGGACCCACTTCAACAGTTCCATAAGCTTCTTAAACTGGAGATTCCAGAACTGGACATAGTATTCCAGGTAGGATTCACAAGAGCAGAATAGAAAGGAAGAATCACCTCCCTTGACCTGCTGGCAACACTCCTTTTGATGCAGCCCAGGACACAGTTGGCCTTCTTATCAATCAGCACCCCAAGTCCTTCTCTGCTGACCTGCTCACATTCAAATTGTCTTCTATCCTCTATTGACACTGGGGGTTGCCCTGACCCAGGTGTAGGACCTTGTACTTGACCTTGTTGAACACCACAAAGCTCGCAAAGGCCCACTTCTTCAGCATGTTCAGGTCCCTCTGAATGACATCCCAGCCTCCTGGCATGACAACTGCCACACTCAACTTGATGTCATCTGCAAACTTGCTGAAGGTGCACTCAATCCCCTGTCAATATCATTAATGAAAATATTAAACACCGCTGGTCCCAGTATGGACCCCTAAGGGACACTACTTGTCAGAGGTCTCCATTTGGACATTGAGCCATTGACCACTACACTCTGAGTGCAACTGTCCAACCAATTCCTTATTCACTGAACAATCCACTCTTCAAATCCATATCCCTCCAATTTACAGAGAAGGATGCTGTGGGGATAGTGTCAAATGGTTTACAGAAGTCCAGGTAGATTACATCCGTTGCTTCTTCCGTGTCCACTGATGTGGTCACGCCATCATAGAAGGCCATGAGGTTTGCCCTTGGTGAAACCACACTGGTTGTCTCAAATCACCTCCATGTATCTCTGATAATTTTGAATGGAAGAAGAAGTTAGGGCTGCACACATTTATTCTTTTTTTTTTTTTTTTTAGATTGCCTTTTTAAAAAAGATTTAATTATAAACATTTCTCAATTTCATTCTGATGTAGTTCTTCATCTCCTTCTGCATTTTTCTCATATGAACTTTTACTGCAAGTAAAATCCAGTGTAAAATCCACATTTTAAACCCATGCTTTCATTTCTGTTTGTTTCTCTACTCCTAGGACAAGAGTTCTTTTAAGGATTCACATATCTTGCAGTGTTAAGAAATCAGAATAACCACACATAATAAATTTGATTGCCATTTTATTATGTCTAAGAGAGAAATAACTGTTTAAATCGATATCTTTCATTTTCTCTTTCAGAAGAACTTTATTCCTCTTCTTTCATGATATCCCAAATTAAAAGTACAACATTAAACTCAAGTAATGCATAAATTCAGGAACTGTGTGTGAGAGAAGCTAATGTGATGCACATGTTGTGCAACTAGAAGATGCAAGATTAAGCACATTCTCTTGTCATTTTCCCACTTTGTCTTTCCTAAGCATTCTTTATCACAGAATTGTATCTCACACGCCCTTATTTTCAGACTGTAGGCACCAAAAACCAGACTAGAAGTGAAATGTATGTGGGTAAATATTGCATCTTGTTAAATAGGTGTGACGGCAAGTTAATTGTAAGGGAGTATAGGCATTCTTTTCAATTCAATTGGGGATTATTTAACTTTCTTAACTTTATTACATTCATGACATTATTTTGTTTTTCTCATATATATGTATTTTTTAAACAAACAAGATTAAAAATCCCAGTATATCTCAAAATTATCACTTTGGAGCTCCCTAATATAATTTGCACCCTTGCAAATTCTTCCTTTGAAGCAGATTATGACCTTAATGAAGGCAAAAAAGTGACATTTATGTAAAGATAAATAAGTGAAATTTGAGGGAAAAAAACCCTATATCCCAATGAATCATAAAAAAACTCTGAAAAGATTACTAGAGGATCTGGTTCCTTTCTGGTTTTCACCAAATCTAGAGTAGACCACCAAGACCTGGAGAATACAGAAATGTGTTTCTGTTATTGTCCTGGAAAACTGTTCCAGCCAAAGGCAGAGATATCTAGGGTTTTTTTTTTTACTCATCTGCTACAGATTCTCATGGTTTCTGCTTACCCAGCTCTTCATATTACACAGAGAGGAATTTTTTTTATTTTCTGGGCTTGTGCTGTGACCCAAGAGATTCAGGTTCACAAACCAACAGTCCAAGGCAAATCTATAAGCAGAATTCACTTCTTTCTAATCATTTGGTTACCCTGTAGATACTGGGTTCTCCATGAATTTTTAGTTTAAGACCTTTTCAGAGATTTGGGTTCAGGATATTTATTTTAGCAGATTATGATGTCTACAAAGTGTATACTGACATTTAAGACTAGGTCAAACCTTTTGTGACAAAATCACAGAGTATTTGTGTTGTCAGTATTAGCAACTGTCATTATTAACAGCCTTTTATAAGTTTTCAAATTGTATTTTTCTACTGACTGTTTGAATGGTAATAATGTACAGTGGTCAGTAGATTTCACTTTCAAGTTAACAGTCAGAGGTACCCACACAATAACTGGAATGAAATAAATACTTCTAGAGCATTGATCATCCCCTGCTGTAGTAGACAAGTGAAACAGATCAAAAGATTTGTATCCTAAAATGTCTATTTCTTCCCATTGATTCAAAAGCATCATACAGGACCAGCTTACTTTTAGTGTCAAATATTAGACGAGATCAATATTTAACCTTAACTTCCAGATTTAAAATAGCCTTTTAGGGGCACTTACACAGACACCTGAACATGTGAAAACTTTTGGGACTCAGTATTAGAAGATTAAGTATACAAGATAGTTTGTCCCAAAAGAATCATGAGCTTAATCTGCTTCAGATTTCTACATAAATCTCATAAGCTTTTTCACCTTCACTATCTGGATAAAGAGGTATAGTGCACCTTCAGCATGGTCACTGGTGTCACAAAACTTTGAGAAGTCCCTGATACTCCAGAAGGTTCTGCTGCCATCCAGAGGGACCTCATCAGGCTGAAGACATTAACTGACAAGGACCTTGTGAAGTTCAACAAGGAGAACCGCAAATTCCTGCACCTGCAGAGGCACACAGTCTTGTGCAATACTGCGTATTGGGGATCAAAAGGCTAGCAAGTAGCTTTGCCGAAAACCTGGAGCTCCTGGTGGATTACAGGTTGAACATGAGCCAACAATGTGCCCTTACAGTAAAGAAGGCCAAAAACATCCTGTGCTGCATTAGGAGTGGTGTTGCCAGCAGACCAAGGGAGGTGAACCAGCCCTTTTACTCAACACTGATGAGGCCGTACCTGGAATATTGTGGCCAGCTCTCGGGTCCCTAGTGTGATAGAGATGGGCATACTGAAGACAGTCCAGAGAATGGCCATTGAAGTGACTGAGGGACAGGACCACCTCTCCTATCAGGAAAGACTGAGAGAGCTGGGTTTGTTCAACCCAGAGAAGAGAATGCTCATGCGAAAACTCACTAGTTCATGTAAATACCTGAAGGGAATGTGCAAATATGACAGAGACAACTCTTTCCAGTTGATGCCTAGTGACAGAAGAAAAGGAAATGGGCACCAAAAAACAGAAGGTTTTGTCCAAACATCAGGAAAAACCTTTTGACTGTGGTGGTGGACAAGCACTGGAACAGGCAGCCCAAAGTAACTGCGGAGTTTCCCAACTTGGAGACATTTAAATGCCATTTGGCTTGGACAACCAACTCCAGGTAGCCCTGCCTGAGCAGAAGGCTACCAGATGACCTCCAGAGGTCCCTTCCAGCCTCAAACATTCCATGACTCTGTGATTCACATAATACTATGATATTTGTCAAGAGAATTTCACTGCTGTAATATTAATATTGTGTGGACATTGTAAGTAACCTAACTACGTATGTCTACCTGTTATATGTTGTGATGATTAAAGGTAGGCTGAAGCATATACTTACATAGTAACATGGGTCTCCAAGCTTTTCTCATCTTTGGTTCTTACACAGTTGAGGTGTTCAAAGTAATGTATTAGAACACATAATAAGATGCTTCTCCTGGTCCAACTGATTGTATCAGTTTCAGTTTAGGTGCAGTTTAGACATGATGTGTGATATTTGGTGATGGAATCAGGAAAAAAGTAAAGATTATAAAGAATACTTGCTGTTTTCAGTGTTCTTACCTAGATTCTGAGGACCAATATCCACATATAAGAATAGCTACTTTTCTCATTTCAACTTTTTTTTCTCCTGCTTTGTTCCAAAATAACATGGAAAACAAGAAGGGGAAAAAGGAAAAAAGAAAGAAAAACAGAAAATCAGAAAAACAAAACCACTTTTTTTTCCCCTCCTAGCATGCACGTTTGTATATTAGTCTTCTGGCATAATCGGTGTGTTTTATTTGGCTAGGGTTTTTTGCATTCAGCAGTTCAACTTATCAGACTGCACCTATCAGAGTGTTACTGTCCTCCTAATGTGCCCTGTTTTTCATGGGGAAAGGGTCACATCCAGAAGCTGTAAAAGACCCATGCGAACACAGAAGGCTGGTTTCCCGGTGGCACTGTGGCTCCCCAGAGAGCCAATCAGGATGCATTCACAGAATACTACTCCCACAAACTGTAAAAATCCTGCCATTTGACTTTGGTTTCTCTCCTGGATGCTGTAGGAGTGAATCCAAGACACTTAAATTTCTGCTGTGCTGAGAAATCTGGATCTAGGGAGGTTCATTCAGACTTTTTACAATAAGGATGAAATGACAATTTGACTTACAAATTACCATAACTGAAGGTTGTCTTTAGAGGAATGTTTATTCTAAGCTCCAATCCTCACAGACACGGTTTTATCAGCTCTATATGAATATATACACGTATAGCAATACAGTTTAAAGCACTTAGTACCGGATTACAGTATTTAAACATGTTCCATTTTAATTTTAAATTGGTTGAAAATGGATATGACTTTTTAGCTATGATTTTTCCTAGTCTTTAATAAGTAATAAATTAGTTTCTGCATTTTCTAAACTACTTTGTCTAGGGCTCTGAAAATGCCATTTCTGGAAAAAGTGTTATAGTTCTTTAATGCTTCACAGGAAACACACCCAATGATTTCAAAAATTGTTGTAGAATATTACCTTCAACTAAATTTCCAAATTTTCTTTCTTTTGGATTTACCATATTAAACTATTTGTACCTGCATATGATTTAAAAGAGAGAGGGCTTTTATACTCCCAACCAGCCCTGGTCTGATTGCTCAGTATTTATATCCCTCTTGAAGAAGGTAATACAATAAAAATCCAGGTGTTTGATATGTATGATGAGTCAAGAAAAATGCCTGTTCATAATTGATTTTTTCTAAAAGAAGGAAAAAAATTCTGACAGTGTATAGACCAAGGTCAGAATTTGATATTTGATTCTCTTTGGTCTCCTTTATCTTTTATTTTAAAAATATCTTTTGTCTGCAATCAAAAGAAATTGTGTGCCTCCTGACAAGATAGATGTAAAATCCTGATAAATGAAGTCATATGTTCCTCCTCATAATTTTTTGTAAGTGAGATTTGAAATGAGGGAAAGTTCTGCTTTTTTCCTTAAGATCACTTACTGGACTTTAACTTATAATTGACCTACTAAAGGTTCTGTTGATAACGAAGCAGCATGGTTTAGGGTCTTTTTATGATCATGACATTAGAAATAGTCAGATGGAATCATCAGGTCCTAGCAAAAGTCGGATATGGAAAAGTTTCCTCACACATGCAAGCATCTTTCTGATAAATTATTTTTAATCAGTACTGCATTCTCTTCCTCAGATGATAACTCTTTATATCTGCTGAAATTTATCAATGTAATATTCTTGGAGAATAAGTGCTGAGTAGACAATATATATTTATAGTGTAATTTCCTCAAAGTAGAGTTTGATCCTAAAGGAAAGTGTCCATGTACTGTGCTTCTTCATGAGAATACATTATTCATTTCATATTACAGTTCCACTGAATTAAATATCTCCATTATAACCACTTTGGAGTGAAACTAATTCACATATTCTTCACATATTCTTCATTTATTTTGTATCTCTGCATGTAGAAAAGCTAAAATATTTTGCAAGCAAGCTTGGAATGATAACAGAATCCAACATACAACCTGTATTACTCTGTGTGGGAGTTAGAAGTTAATACTTCTTTCAACTTAGATCTTATAGAGGTGCTATTTTTTGTTTTTATAGTTTCCTATTTTCTTTACAAAACACTATATAATTTCTTCAGAATCTTGCTATATTTGAATTTTTTGAACAGGAATTTTTCATTTTACATACTTAACAATCCTGAACTCAATTATCAAGGGTTAAGTATCTTTGGAATGTCATCCTAAAGAGTTCAGTTAGATCTGAAAAACAAAACTGGGGAGAACTGGTTTATCATTTCATTTTATTATTATAATTTCATTTTATTTTTATAATTTCATTTGGTTTTGAAACACTCCACAAATTCAGAGAGGGAACTGGGCATTTTCCTATATGTTGCCTTTGTGCTGGGAAGCTGACCGCTGTCTCTGTAAAAAACATGTTCTAATTTGGTCAATTTTAAGTTTTTTCAGTTCTTATACACTCTGGTCTTTTACAAGCACATTATCTAACTGTTGCTTTCTGATTAAAATCTGTATGTATCTAACAACATGTGTGTATAATCGGACCCACATATGTAGTCATCCAGTGTAGATGGTTTAGACAGTTCTGATGAAGATCATCTTACCTCTGTTGTGTTATCTCCAGATTTTTGAAATCTACTATTAATGATTTTTTTAATATTCTGATTTCTCTTATATTAACTTATAAACTGTTTCCTGGATTTTATATCTAAGAAAAAAAGTTTGGTGCCCTGAGGTTTAAAATGAATAGATGTATTTTAGCAAGTACATGTAGGCTTTTTCACTTTTTCCAGAGATCTTTCGTCGCACAGTGGCCTATTGAGACGGTACCTAAAGTGTCACAATCTGAATTATAGAAATCTAGCAAGTAAATCAAAAGTTTTAGGTATTGCTGATTAACTCCTAGTATTTGTATACATCAGGGTGTACCTATTTGTGTATTACATAATACCACATTTTTTAACCATGTAAATATTCCTGTTAGTGAAAAAAATCAACCCAAAATTGTACCTGTACCTTTATGCTGTCAGGTGTTTTTATGCACTCTTCCTCTTTAGTACAGAGCTAAGTAAGTCTACAAAACCAATATCAGCCCAATATAGCTGGAATCATCAGATCTTGCCTGTGACTGATAAGGATGGATAGACATTTTGAGAAATATTTGTGCTGCTCCTGAAATTTATTAAGCCCTAAAGACTAAAGTACAAATATTAGTGTGAACCACAATAGGATTCACAATTTTGACATGGAAAATATATATTCTAGTATAGTCTCAAAGTTATCCTAACACGTCATCTAATAGTACCATGATATGCAGTTCGAGGGTGGATATAAATGTGCCTCACAGGACTTCATGTCAGATAGTAAGTCACCATTTTCCATTTCATCATCATGTTCCTGTTCTAAATATACTTGCTTAGCATGTTTGGAAGCTGTTTTTTGAAAGACACAAGTGCTTTTTATTTCCCAAAACTAATGTGGAAATTTTCATCTACAACATTTTCAGTGACATTTGGAATACATTTTCCATAAGGGTTCATATTACCTACCAAAGAATATATTTATTTCTCTCAAATCCATATAACAATAACAACTTAGATTTTCATGATCTCCAAAAAATACGGGCTGTCCTAGCTGAGTGCAGTCCTGTTTTAACTTAGTGTGACTCTTCTTAGCCTTCTCATCACTGAAGATTATACCTTCAGCAGGTTCTTTGATATTTCTTCTTACTTGTTTGTGAATTTTGTATTCCTATCATGTGTTCTAGAAAATGTCCAATCATTAAATTCATACAAAAGCCATAGGTTGGTGTGCAAGCTGAACACATCAAAAGATTTGCAATACTTCTGTTAAACTGATACTGGAATATTTGACCTGGGGAATAATTATGTTGGACTAAATCTCTATTGAAGAAGACCAAAATTTTTAAACTTTCTTATTTGATGAAAAAGCTCAGACATTATAGATAGTTTTTGAAGAACTGCACGAACTAAAATTGCTATGATCTTAATGTGATTTTCTCTGTTGCACTATGGGAAGAACAGGTCTTTGCAGAATATTTATATAAGTTCACATGTGACTTTTTTCTCTCTTCTCCAGGAGGCTTCAATTGGACTTTTTTCTGACTCTTTTTATTTTTTGGTTTAGTGCTTCTTTATGCTACAGAATCAAAGCTGTTCCCAATGTTCTTTTTTTTTGCCATGTATCCACATGAAAACTGTAATGTAAGTAGAACAACATTTTCTATATCTCCTCCAAATTAGAGTAGATTTATTTGCTGTGCTCCCTCACTGCATTAAAACATTATTTTCCATCATAAAATGTAGTAAAACTTACATTTGATCTATGATTTGTTCTCGTCTATTTTAAGTACCATTCCAACCATGAAAGCAGTTGTCAGCTCTGTACTTCTTTTATGTTCACCAGTTCTTCATCTGTAATAGACTATTTAAACAAGAACCAGAAGGTAAAATTGCCATAAACTAATGTATCACAACTTGAGAGTTATTCAAGCCATACTGTGTGGAAGGTGAAAAGTATTTGTGACAAATGGTCTTGTTTAAAGCTTCATTAATCTAAATAAATATAATAATAACTAAAAAAGTCCCCCACAAACAGGAAAGGTTGACAAAGCAAACTGTGAGTGTACAATATATAACACGTTCAATTAGAGATGCAATTTTACAGGTAAATCCAAGTAACACTTTGAATTACAAACTATTGTTTCTGTTGCATACCAAAAGGTATAGAAAGGTGGTAGAGAAAAGGTTATAAATAACATCTTAGTTGAAAAATTAAAATGTGCTCATCTTTCTTGAAATTTGGCAGGAAAATATCCCCTTCATCCTGTGTGATCCTTTTTCCGTTCCCATGGTTTCTTGTTAGGCTTATCAGAGTTTGGTTGTTAAGTGTCCACAAGGGCCCTCAGCGCCTCTCAGGTACTACACAGCTGGTACCTGCCAGCCGTGTTGCAGCCCCACCCGCCACTGAACTACGAAAGTCCTCTGGTAGAGCAGGGCTGTCCCCTATCCTTAACTCACAGTTCCCAAGGTCCACGAAAGTGCAGAGTTGAGGTTTATCCTGGAGGATTCTCCTGTGTGCTCAGCATATCCATACTTTGCCAAACATCTCTCTGTCTAATAAAGATGAAATTTCACTGCTGTATTTTATATTGACTTGTATTAATTTTCAAACTTTCATAAACATAAGTAACAGAGTGTATCCTGTCCAGACTTAATTTTTTAATCTCCAAGTATTATTTTGCAATGTCTGAAGATTCCAAAAGGTCTGTAAGCAGTGTTATTACTCTAATTAATTAAGAATCCTGTTGTTATTCAATACCATTGATTTAAAGGTAAAATTTATCATCTTGGCAGCACAGAAAATACAAACCTTGGGGAGAAAGAATGGCTGCAAAGTGTGAAGTTTGATTAAATCTCTGATATAGTTAAGTTAACCTCTTAGTCACAGAAAAAAAAAGAAAATTTAAGTTTTAATTATATGACTGTAGATTTAGTCTGCTGTTAGTTGAGAGACACCACTACTGATGCTGACAAAAAAGTTTTATTCAAAGGTTTAGCTGTAGCCTAGCAGATTGTGGAGTTTTTCAGCTAGTTCAGATTTACTCCTGAATAAGCTGAAGCAGTTCATTGCTGAAAAGGTAACCTTTGCTGAGGTGTTTGTTTGTTTGTTTCATGAAATCATAGAATCGGTTGGAAAAGACCTTTGAGATCATCCTGTCCAACTGTACCAGTCCATCACTAAACAGCATCACTGAGCAATTCATCTACCTGTCTTTTAAATACCCCCAGGGATGGGGAATAAACCAGCTTCTTGGGAAGCTGTACCAGTGCCTGACCTCCCTTTCGGTGAAGAATTTTTTCCCAATGTCTAATCTGAACCCCCCCTGTTGAAACTTGAGGCCATTTCCTCTCGTCCTATTGCCTCTCACTTGGGACTAGAGACCAACACCCACCTCGCTACAACCTACTTTCAGATGGTTGAAGAAGGTGATAAGGTCTCCACTTGGCCTCCTTTTCACCAAGCTAAACCACTGCAGTTCCCTCAGCCACCTCTAATAAGCCTTCTTCTCCAGCTCTTCCTTAGCTCTGTTTCCCCTCTCTGGATGTGTTGGAGCTCTTTAATGTCTTTCTTTTAGTGGGGGACCCAAAACTGAACACAGTATTCAAGGTGCAGCCTCTTGAAGTGACAGATCCTGATCAACAAGCATCAGATAGGTGACTCATAGATTATTTGTATTGCATTGTTGTGTATTATTTAACCTGTAAGTTCTCATGTTACCGTTAGCAGTAGAATTGTGCTGTGCTATTCTTAATAGTGTGTGAGAAAGCATATCACCTTAATTGTAGCTTCTCCATCATGAATACTCTGTGAAAGGGAGAACAAGTTGCACTTTAAACAGCCTTCTTAGTTTAAAGATAAGAGAAATCCAGCTGTCTTCTTCCCTCCTTTCTGGAGTCTTGGCCATGCTCCAGGACATGGGGGTGGGAAGCAATGAACAGCTGAGACTAGAAATTTTGTGTGTTTTAGAATTATATAAGTTATTTATTTAACGATATAAAAACTGAATCCTCTGGTGTGATCTTTGGAGAATTCTATTTATGAGTGGATTGACTGCGTAGAGTCTCCCAGTTGACCAGTCTCAAATTCTTCAGTGCATAAAAATGGGGCTTCCCAGTGACCACAGATGTGGATGACGATTATAGGGCAATTGTTTATGTGTCTTTCTTAATTACTATACTTACTCTCCCGTATGAATGATTCGATGCATTGCCTTTAAAGATGTTATTGTTAACTTGTTAATCACTATCAATCATTTGTCACCTCTCTTGTTTTAATAAGTTAAGTAAAATTTGATTTCACATAGTATTTGGGAGTTTTTGCTTTTAGGCTGATTGTACTCTGTGGTTTTTACTCTTTGGTAACACACCTCACCAAGGCCGAGTACAAGGGTACAGCACTTTCCTGGTCCTGCTGACTGCTTGGCACACTCCTGGCTCACATTCAACTGGCTGTCAAAAAGCACCTCAAGATTCTTCTCTGCCAGACAGCCTTCCAGCCACTCTTCCACAAGCTACATGGGGTAGTTTTGTCCCAAGTGCAGGACTCAGCACTTGGCCTTGTTGAATCTCATGCTGTTGGTCTCAGCCCATCGATCTAGCCTGTCCAGATCCTTCTGCAAAGCCTCCCTACCCTCAAGCAGATCAACACTTCCACTCAGCTTAGTGTCACCCAGAGGTTTTCTAAGGGTACTTTGAATCCCCTCATCCAGATCATTGATAAAGATATTGAACAGAAATGGACCCAGCATTGAGCCCTTGGGAACACCTCTTGTGATCAAGCTAAAACTGGATTTAACTTCGTTTACCACCACTTTTTGGACCAGGCCTTCCAGACAGTTTTTTTACCCAGCAGAGGATGTGACAGTTTAGGTCAGTGGTAGACAGTTTCTCAAGAAGAATACTGTGAGAAATGGTGTTAAAGGCTTTTACTAGCCTTTAACAATCTAGATAAACTATATCCACAGCCTTTCCCTTCTCCATTAGGTGGATAACCTTGTCATAAATATCAGGTTAGTTTGGCAGGACTAGCCTTTCATAAACCCATGTAGACTGGGCCTGATCACCTGGTTGTCTTGTGTGTGCTATGTGATAACACTCAAGATGACCTACTCCATGGCCTTTCCTGGCACTGAGGTCAGACTGGCAGGCCCGTAGTTCCCTGGATCCTCCCTCTGACCCTTCTTGTAAATGGACATAACATTTGCCATTCTCCAGTCATCTAAAACTGCTGGTAGATAATGGCAGGGATTTTGCTGAGGATCTTTGCCAGCTCCCTTAATACCCTTGGGTGGATTCCATCTGGCCCCACAGACTTTTGAATGTCTAATTGGCCAAGCAGTTCTCTAACCATACCCTCTTGGATCACTGGAGTTTGTTCTGCTCCCTCTCCCTGTCTTCTTTTTTAGGAGGCTGAGTACGCAGAGACGATCTTACCTTATCATTAAAGACTGAAACAAAGAAGGCCTCATTCTTATCATCATCCTTTGTCACTATTGTTCCCCTTGCATGCAGTAAAGGATGGAGGTTCTCCTTGGCCCTCATTTTGTTGTTAACATATTTGCAGAAACTTTTTTTATTATCTTGCACAGAATTTACCCTTTTAAGTTTAAGTTTGGCTTCAGTCTTTCTGATTTTCTCTCTGCAAAATCTCACATTATCCTTGTAGTTTCCTGCTCATTCTTGAGTTTCCTGTGCCTTCTTCCAAAGGTCGCATATTTTCCTCTTTTTTTCTGATATCCACCCAAAGCTCTCTGGTCCAAGCCAAGACAAGTGTGTTTTGTTTTGTTTTTCTTAAAGAAAGATCAAAGCCCAGGAATGTACAGGAATTGCTGAATGGATAGAAGAAAACTGAACATTGCCAAGATTACTTCAGAACATTTTGCCCTTCCCATAAATACGTAAGTGTGATTTCTTAAAACCAAGCAGAAGAGACAGTAGAGACAAAGACTGCAGTGTCTTTGTCAAGTCATCAGTGATGTGGTCAGACCAAGGCCAGGAGGAAACTCATGCCACATGTTTGAGTCAGTATCAGGTCCAGTGAGGGAAAAGGGTCCAACACAGTCCTATTTTCTACAGATAAATGATATATATGCATGCATATGTCTTATTCACATAATCTGAAGTAACAGTCATTGGGGACTTCCTCCATACCTTTAATGGGATGTGAAAAGTAAAAGTAACCTCCCTGCTTTGGGTTCCTCTATAATAGGTTGTGGTCCTTTCATAGGTGAGAATTTCTAAGTTATTGCAATTTTAGTAATCCACTAATTATTTTACAGAAATATAAATTGAATCAGAAGATTCCTCTGACTAACTCATCCCACAGAATGGAGATATGTGCCATAAAGATACAACATTATCTGCTGAAAAAGAATCGGCAAAGTGTCCTTTAATGCTAGGGAGGGTCTGAAGGGTCGGGAAGAAAGAATCATGTATTTTATTGCTCCATCATTAATGAAATGTCTTTCACTTCTATTACCTAATGAAGCTGTGGAACAGGATATATGTATGGGCAGTCATAAAAGTTCGATTTTTTAATGTTCATCTGTTGGCTTCTGTTTTTATATTGCATTAGGTTAAAGATTTTTTTACGTGAAAAAAACTGAAAATACTCAGCATTTCAGGTGAAAGGTATATAACTATATAAAGAATGACATATAAAAGATGTTACTGAGCATGAAATACACTACTTATCTTACTCTGTCAGAATTCAGGTGCTGAGAAAATTTGTCCATTCCATATATTTATCTTTAAAAAAATATTCCCATTATAAAAATACTGAGTGTCTTAAGTGACACTAAAGCTTAATGTTGCACTGTAAGTCTCTTTGAAATGCATTGAAACTGTTGTCTGGTTTTATTTGTCCGTTCTTTTACTTCCTCTCCCAGTAGGAACTGATTTCCTCTAGTAAGATCAAGTTGGAATGTAAAGGTTTATTAAATGTATATTCAAACCCTGAAGTCACAGGCGAACTGCTACAGTGCTCGCATATTGCAGCTTGGCTACTGTAGGTACCTTTTTATTAGAAACTATTTTTCCCAAGGGCTGCCTATAATGAAGAAATCAATGACCTGTAAATTACAACTAAAAGGCTCAAGCTGGTCTTGCAGATGAATGCTTTTGTTTATGGTCTATTTTATGCAGAGTTCAATTTCTATTTAAAACCAGGAGCTTTTGGTCTAGTTGTACATATGTGGGGTTTTTATTTGAAGGTTTGATATTAAAGTGCATTAAACAAAGCCTTCGGATTTAAAACTATAGTGCTTCAATACAAGGAATTATAAATTTACAATGACTATATGCTATTTTTAAAACTGTAGCCATATAAAAGAAGAAAAATCAAGCATAGATATAAAGGTATAGTTCCATAACATTTACTATTACACATAAAATATTAACAGTAGTAATAATTTAGTACTTATCAGAATATAAAAAGTTTATAGAATCATAGAATCATAGAATGGTTTGAATTGAAAAGGACTTCAAAGTTCATCTAGCTCCAATCCTGTGCCATGGACAGAGGCACCTCCCACTAGATCAGGCTGCTCAGAGCCCTACCCAACCTGACCTTGAACAGTTCTCAGGGTGGGGAGCATCCACAGTTTCCCTGGGCAACTTGTGACAGTGTCTCACCACCCTCAGTGTGAAGAATTTACTCCTAATGTCTAATCTAAATTTTCCACTCTCCAATTTAAAGCCATGCCCCTTACCTTATCACTACATGCCCTTGTAAAAAGTCCCTTCCCAGCTTTCTTCTGTACCCTTCAAATACCAGAAGGCCACTATAAGGTCTCCCCAGAGCCTTCTCTTCTCCAGCCTGAGCAACCCCAATTCTCTGTCCAGGCTCCTTTTTGAGCTCCTTATCCTCCACCGCCTGGCAACGCTTCTTTGAATGCAATCCAGGATATGATCAGCCTTCTGGACTGTGGGTGCACATTACTGGCTCAAAATTAGGATGGTTCTGATCCCATTAACACTAAAAAAACTTTCAGAAGTGATTTTTATTTTGGGGGAGAAGGAAGCGGAAGCAGAGTGGGAATTTTAGAAAGAGGAAGTTAATTGAATGGCAAGGTGTCTTTTCCTCAGCTAGGGCTGATGAAAGCAAAAACCTTAGTCTTTAGAAACCTGGGTGGATGCGATTTCCAAATGGAATACTCGTTCCTGTAATCTGATCATCTTATTCTTCTAGCTGAACAAGGATATACCTTCCAAAATCACAGAATCATAGAATTATAGAATCATAGAATTGTGGGTGTTGGAAGGGACATCTGTAGATCTGTAAAACAGGTTCATCCAAAGTAAATTTCACAGGAATGTTTCCAGACTGGATCTGGATACCTCCAGAGAGGGAGGCTTCACAAACTCCCTGGGCAGCCTGTTCCGGTTACCTGTCACTCTCAAAGCAAACAATTTTTTCCTTGTGTTCAGGTGGAACTTCTTGTGTTCCAGTTTGTGCCCATTGCCCCTTGTCTTGTTCCTGGGCACCATTGAAAAGAATCTCACCACATTGGCTTTTAGATATTTGAAAGCATTAATTTTGCTACTAACGTACTTGAAGAAACCTTCTTTTTGTCTTTGATATCCCTTGCTAGATTTAATTCCAAGTAGGCCTTAGCCTTCCTCACTGTATCACTGCGTACTCTGACAGCATTCCTATATTCCCTACAAGTGGCCAGAGGGTGAAGAAAGTGATGTTTTTAGATGTCACATGCAGATAAACACATAAGAAAAATTTCAAAAAACTTTCCAGGGCAGAACAAACCAAGAATTTGAAATCTTAAAGGTGAGTGGAATCACATCTTTCAGCCACCTGCTTCTGTATATTTGTTTTTTTATATTGGATTAATTTTTGGAAAATGAATTTTTTGATAGAAATTGCACATAGCATGTGCATCAAATTCAGGAATTGTCTCAAAGTGATTCACAAAAATTCATGTCTTTGCCTGATACAAACATATAGACAGTCTTTAAAAACATGAGACAAAGAAAAAATTTGGTTTCAAGAGAAAGATTAAAATTTAAGAATACCTCAATATTTTAGTTGACAAAGGTTTATTATTGTTTAGCAAATCCTGGATTACTTTTTCGTTGTTTAGTTTTCATGTTTCTGGTAAACAAAGAAGGAAAAAGAAGATGAAAGACTAACAGGGCTTGTTAGATTTATTAGGCAGAAACCAAAGGTTCTCTATTTTGATAACAGTATGAACTAGTGAAGCTGCAGAACATGTCTTAAAATATTTGAGGATTATTGTACAATTATGTACGTTGCATAATTTGTGGCATTTCCATAAATTGTCTTTGTAGGTGACACCTAATCTTTAGAGAGTAAATGCAAACAACTTGTACTTTTGAACTGGTTTCTAATTCTAACAAGAATTCATGAACAACAGAAGAGGACAGATTCAGAGAAGAGCAAAAAGCAGCAACATGCGAGTTAGCACCATTTTTTTCTCCAGCTTACGTAAATATAATCACGTATGGATGCATTAGAACACTCAGAAGGTAACATGGGGTTAAAAATGAGCCCATTACCAAAAAAAAAAAGGAAGAAACAGAGGAATATTCATGGAAGAATAAAGGAGTAGAAGAGGCAGGACTAGAGAAAATTACAGAAGCAGAAACATAGGCCCCTGAGATTAGAGACAGTTAGTGGTTTAGAGATGCTCTGAATGAGATTGACCAGCACGAAAGAAGAAATCGAATGTGCTAACAAATAGAACTGTGTTTTATACGTTACCTCTTTTTAAAATTATTTTAAAATTAGTTCAGAAAGAAATATTTGAATATTACATCATAATGGTGTGTTAAATATGGATGGGAGAAACTGCAAAAGAGGGTTTGAAAATGTTTTGTAGCTTCTTTTTATAGTCGCAAGTACTGCAACAAAGGATGATGAGAAAATGTTAATCCATCAGTGCTCACTTGGTAAAATATTTATAGCCTTAGAAACAATTCTTTTAGCATTTTCATGTTATTACCATCTTACTAAGGTGTTTTCTGTCATTGATATTTTCTCCCAATTAGTTGTAAAAAAATTTTGAAAGGGAACTATAGGACAAACAAAAGGTGATAGATTGAGAGTTCCCAGGAAACAAATATCCCTTCAACACAGAATGGGATAAATTAATGTAAAAAAATTCAGGGAGACTTTAGAGTAATAGGGTGTGATGCTGTGGTAAACATAATTTATTAGTAGTTTGGAGGAAGAATAGGTAACAGCAAAGTTTTGATAGAAAAGTTGCAAAAAGATGGATAACACCAGAGCAGAAAAACACAAATGATAGGCTGTCATCAGAATATGGAGGATAAAGAGCTCAAAAAGGAACTTGGACAGAGATCTGGCAGGTACTCTTGTACTTGTTAGTGAAGTACTTGGTTAATCTGTTAATCCTTTTCCAGGATCCTCTGTTCTGTTCCTGTGCCATTTTTACTAGAAAATATTTCAGAAGAGTGTTTTCTCTTGGTATTTATGTGAAAAAGTATGAACAAAACACAAGGAAAGGTAAAGGCAGAAGCTGTTAAAGCTTTGGGAGAGAGGCAGACTGAGAGGTTGGAGAGCTTAGGAAAACCAACTAGCTCAAACCAATTCAATTTTTGATAACTCCCAAACCAGAACAGGTTGGCATCTAAAATCCAAATTAATATTGGCTCCTAACGATGTGTGGTGGATGCCTAATAACTTGCTTGAAAAAATAAAACAGCAGTGTATTCATGACTTTTCATTAGGCGGGAGTATAACACGTGTAGTTTCCTTATTCATTTCAGCATTTTTTTTTTATGACATTGTTCATCCTTCCCATCTTCTGACCACCATAGTAAGAGTTCACACACCCTGTGTGTATGCATTTGTGCAGATGTGTCTTACATATGTCAGCAAAGATCATTTTCTCCAATATGACATATTAATGAAGAAGCCAATGAATCACTGTTGCCTAAGTTACATGTGACCTCATGACATAAGATCTTCTTTAACTGACAGCGAGAAATGAATTATATACTAAATCAATACCTCTTTCAAATAACTGTTGACAAAGAGTGCCAGTGAACTTTACTGAACATACCCCATTAGGTACATACACTATTCTGCACCTAATAAAACCATGTATTTCAGGTGTTTTGGGGTTTTTTGTTGGTTGTGTTTGGTTTTTTTCCTAGTTCAGGAATTTTCCAATATACCAAGGAGATATTTTCTACTCAGGTAAGTACAGTAAGTGAACTGAGAAAATGTTGTTCCAGGTAACTGGATCAAACTTACATGAATTGCAGAAAACATATATGATACTCATTTCCTTGGATATTACTTGGAGCTGAACAGATTAAGATGAAGAACACATAAAAAGAACGCTTACTGCCTTCTAGGTATATGCAGGATGGGGTGACATACTTTATTTGAATGTAGATTTCACAATGTGAAATTGAATGTGGATTTCACAATGAGCTATAGCCAAGAGTGGATAGTGAAATACATCACCTGCATCAGACTTTTCTCAAGCTGATCACAGTGTGATGGGACAACAACAGCTCTTTCTTCTCCTGTCCTTGTGTAGAATATTCTACAGGGATTAAATCTATCCCCTCTCCTCATTAACACATGTAAGACCCCAGTGAGAGGACATTTGACACTCAGGACTGTAATACTTCCAATAGCTTCATAACCCTCAATTTTACGTTTGAATAGTGACACAGTTGACAGCCTGGCAGACGTTACCGTGCTTGACTGATAAGAGTTAATCACCTAAATAACTGCTGGTTTCATATTCTAAGATTCTAAGATGTAGGAAATAGTTTAAGGAGATAGTGGAGATAAAGATGTTTTCTTTCTACAAAGGAATTTTTTCCAGTGTTACCAACAAGAAAACCAAAAGACTTGTGAAAAAACAAGAGTATTGATAGTAACACAAACATTTTTACCACTTGTCCATGACAAGGTATTCGCAGTGTCTGATCTTTGTATCAGGATGGCTGTTATTTATTTTTACTGTTTCTTCAAGTAGAATCAATTGGTTTCTTCAGTTTCCAAAGAAATTTGCTAGGTTTTAGACAGAAACCTATTCTTTTTATGAATACAACTACTTATTGTAGTTGTAGGAGATGAGAAGGTATGTTGCCCCCTATGTCAATGACTGGCTAGAGGGCATAGAGCTCTGTCTGGGGGTGGATGAGGCATTGACCAAGAGTTCATGGTTCAGGATTAAAGTGAGGCCAGAGACAGGTGACATTATAGTGGGGATCTGCTACAGGGTACCTGGCCAATAAGATCAAGTGTGTGAGGTGCTCTATAGACAGATAGGAACAGTCTCCTATTCACAAGCTTAGGTCCTCAACCATCCCAATATCTGTTGGAGCGATAACACAGCACGGCGTAAGTAATCCAGGATGTCCCCGGAATGTGTTGGTGATAACTTCCTTCTCCAAATTTTAGAGAAACCCATCCAGTGGAAGGTGCTTCTGCACATGACAAGGGGAACTGGAACTGGATGGGCTTTAAGATCTCTTTTAATCCAAACCATTCTATAATTCTATTAATTATTTCAATAAAACCTTTTTACAAGTAATGTAGGCAAGGTTAAATTATAATAAATTGTAAGTAGGGTAGCAAAATAATAGATTAATGCTCATGATGATTTGAAGTAAATTTAAATGAGTAATTTGGGCAGTCTGTAAGAATAATACACATGATGTTTTAAACAGATATCATTCAGGTGATACTTAGAAATGAATAGGTGAAGAATTTAAATTCATTTATAAAGAAGTTCAAAAATCTTTTACACTGTGCCAGCTGTTTGCCAGCAAATTACCAATTTATTCCTAGCTCAAAAGTTAAAAAAATCTCTAAAGCAAATATTGTTAACAAATTTAGGATCAGTTTGTTACATTCCTGTGTTTTATCATGTAATGATAGCTAACAGTTTTAACTACGTGGTTTTCAAGGTGAAAAATGAAATTAATTTTCTTTATTTTCCTCTTAGAGAATAAATAAAATCAAAGCATCAGATTAAATTATTTCAGGGGTTTTTCCTCCTTCTGTCTCCAGGAGCTGTTTGTACCATAGTCACTTAGGTGTTGGTTTTTAATGTCCAGACAGCTGAATAAGGAAGCTATCAAAAAATAGCAGATCTACAATCTAACAGATCTGATCATTAACCTGAATAACACAAATCACTGAGCCCTTCATTTCAGAATTTTAACAATAAAATGAAAAAAACTTCCTTTGAAGGAAAAATATCCTTTTTATGAGGAAGGATTAAATATTTTTTTTGTGATATTCTGAGAAAAAAACAGCAAAACGTCATTAAATACCAAAACACAAATGCTCATTAAATAATGAAATATTATGAAAGACATATCTTTAGAGTGATCTTTCCTATTTCACTATCAGTATGCAACTGTAGCAGTGCAAATTGTTATCTGAGCCATAATAACATCCTATTAATATGAAAATAAGAAAAGTTTGGGTTTTTTCGGACATATTGTATCTTAGCCTTTCAAACTGTAAGGTAAGTGAAGATTTTACTTATGTTTACAATGCCTTTACTGATCACAGAAAAGCTTTATACCTCATACTGTAAATTATCATGAGTTTTGATACAGATTATTGTTATCATTGCCATAGCTTATTCTTCTCAGACATATATTCTTAATGATTTTCTGCATGAAGGTTACATCATCAGATGATGATCCTGAAACAATTAAAACATAATTAAATTTGATTTTTGTCCTTAATTCATTTCTCCTCCTGAGGGGAAAAAAAATATGGCTTGTGAGATTAAAAAAATCTGGTTCTAGAAGTACAGTGTGTTGGGAATTAGCTTTTTTCTCCCAAGTCCTATTTATTTTGAAAATAAAATAACCTTTCTTGTAGACATTTGTTTGCTCAAGTCTATCTGTAAACTTTATTTGACCTAATCTTTTTACCGTGCTCTTTTCCTGAGATAGCAGATATGTGACTGGCACACAGTGGCAGGTTTTCATCAGTACTGCAGAATGTTTTTGTAGTCCACTAGTTGTTGGTTTCTCAGAAACTTTTCTGTTATTCTGCTATTTTTAATGTGGTGCTAAGCACTCAAGTTTCATCTTGTCTTCAGATTATTTTTCTTTTTACATGAGAAGAACTGAAGTCAATAAAAGAGTTTTGTAACATATTTTCCAGAGGAAAACCTGTATGACTTGTTCTACTCTACAGGTAGCCTCAATATTACAGGAATTTTTCTTTTGAATAAATTATAGTATAAAGATGTGATAAAACCAAGAATATGATTGCAGATGAAAATAATTGTGAAGAGTCCATATGAAATTATGAGAGTATTAGACAGACAACTTAGTAATCAGCTGATTGGATTTATGATATGCATTACTCGTTATCAGTCAAGGGGAAAATGGGACACAATTTTTGACATAAGTTGAAAATAAACATCCAGCTTTCTTATTCATGACGTTTAATCTCACAGAGCAGAAAAAAGGTCTTTGCAAATAGTTATAAAAGAGAACAAGATCTTCTTGAACATAGTGTGCTGATTAATATTCAATCCTATGATTTTTGTTGTTCATAGCGTTGAATATTTCAATCAGAGATGCTGAACATTGTGGAATAGTTATATCAGGAAGAAATAACAACAAAGCCATGATTTCAATCAAAAGAAGCGATATTTGATTGGTCTACTCTTCTGATTCGAGATACCATTAATAAAGAATATAAGGCATATTATAGAACAAATACAAATTAAAACAAGTGTTTGGTGAAAAGGTTTTAGCAAAATAATTGAAGATTTTAACTAATTTAAATATTTGTCTGATGGTGTAATGAGATATGTGAAAGAGATTTGAATTAGAAACGTCAGAACTTATATTTCTCCAAATACTAAAACATTTTTTAAAAATCTTCATTTATAACATATCACTTACTTTAAAATCTGTCTAGCCATAGGTCTCAGAATTCAGCTTAAAGTACAGAATTTCCATCAGTTTTATGGATTGTCAGAGGGTTCGAAAGAACTGGGTAGTGGATTTTTAAATAAATTTTTATAAATTTTCTAGAGGAAAAAACAACACCACAGTAGATTTTCTAAGTACAAAAACACCCAATACCAAAAATTTGAAGACACATGAACATAGATTAGAAGTAATTTATGCATTTTAACACTGTAAGCTATGATTTTAAACAGTCCACCAAAACGGTAGTGCTTTCTGGAATGCTGAATATTTTTGAACCCCTGTTAAATTTATCTTTCTCTCTAAAACTAATACTTTATTTCAGTTCAGGAAATATTAAATGCTGATTTTATACAAGAAAAAGTTTTGGTCTCTGGTAATCATAAAATCTATGAACTACAATAAAATATTTCATTTGAGGAACTTCTCAGTTACTAGAAAGGTATTTAATTGTCTTTGTTTTGTCAAGAGTGCTTTAATCATATTTCAGCTCAATAATTTCTTAAGGATTTGAGATATAAATTGGGAAATAAATCTCATATGTTTTGATGCAGCCTTTTGATGCACTTCAGAACCATGGAACTACTTTTTTGCCAGAAAGGATAAGGAGAATAAAAATAATAGTTTGCCTGTTTCAATTACTGTCATGTACTCTAATTGCATTATTAAAAATTCTCCTATAGGCATCTTGATGTTAAAAGTACCTTAATCATAACTTTCATTATTATACCTTAAAGGAAAAAATATTTAATAAACTGAAACCAGACTATTAATCAGAATTTGAACAAAATCATTCATGAATGCAATCATATATGTCAACCAAAAGTCAAGCAAAGAAGTGGGACAAACACAGCACCCTAAAGGTTTTCAGGAAGACAGCTACAGAGAGTAAGTTTACACTTGATTACCAAAGATAATTTTCTATTTCAGAGTTTTATCTCAATGGTGTGAAAGAATATCAACGCAGTGTTTATATTTTGTTGGAGTTGCCAAATTCTTCTAACAGAAAGATCTGAAACTACGGTTTGATTCAAGAATAATTTTATTGAATTGTTGAAAATATTAACTAAAATGCTCATAAATTTTCATATTGCTAAAAACTCCTGTCTAATATAGATAACAAGCCAGATAAACCCAAATTTCATTAACCCAGCAGCATGTTTACCATATATGCTGGAATTTGTTTTACTTGTAATTCTGCAAATAATGAAGCTGAGAATATTTTAACAAGATTAAATTGGAAAAATGAGCTTCAAGAGCACCACTAAGTCCCTAGTCTGGGGTATACAATGATTCAAAGCATGCTCTCTGTTAAGGAATTATATTTTTCATAACGAAGAGCATAATAAATTCTTTGTTGTACTAGAATTTTTTTTCCTCTCCATCCTGTTTTATTTGTTGCCAAAACTGGAATAAAGAGTTTTGTTTTGTAGTCAGATCAGACTGCTCTGTTTGTGATCCAGTTTCTTTTTCTTCTGTATGAAATACCGCCAAATCATTTCCTCAGTGAAAATGTTCAACATCAAAGAAAGAATCAAAGACCATCTTTTCTTTTGAGAAAAAAACATGTAGACTGTAAACTCTTTAGAGAAATTAATTTCTAGGATAATAGATTTCATTTTATATAGTAAATACACGTTGATGTGAAGTGGTGAAAAGAATGGGAATATCGGACTGTGATAAAATATTACCAGAGTGCAAGGTTGTATGAAGAAATTAATAGATGTCATTTTGCTTGCATAAAGTTAAACTATAAATATGAAAAAATGCCATTGTAAGTAGTAAAAAAGCTATATATTTTTTCACAGTACCATAGCAGATTACACTTTACTGTCGTTTTCTTACTTACAGTATGATCTGTTTATAGTATTTTGCAATGCTGTCAACACTGATATTATTTCTGTCCTTGAAAGTGACAGCAAAATTGAGGAGATTCTGAACACTCAGGATCTCATGAAACTGATTTATAGAACCTACTGTGTTTATTCTAAGGAGCTGGAGAGCAAAAATCTTAATCCATACAACCAATAGATGATATGTAGTACTGCAAATTTTCCAGCATACTCTAGTAACACACTAAGTACTTCTGCAGTAGGATTTATATATTACAAAGAAGACACCTTGATCTATCAAAAAGACTGAAAGGTAAAAAAATACATACTTATTTTAGAAGTGATAGGTAATAACCTTAGTATAACAGGCCACTGGTTTAGCAATATGAGATCTGATATCCAAATTCCTATACAGAACATTAATTTTACTTAATGACACTCTTTTTACTTGAGTAGATTGTTTTTATTTACAAGTTTATTTAAAATAAAGTCAAGTCTGGAGTGAACCTGCTGTATAAATCATTTCTCAGATTCTTCCACTGACCAGAAATTAAAAAAAAAATATGAAGAACTGAATGTTCAATAAAAACTTGAAGATTATGGCTAATAATACAGAAACAGCAGTAAGCTATCAGTATTATCCCTAGTAATTTGATTTCCAAATATGTAAAAAGAAATGTGAAATTTTTATGTTTTTTAAAAGATCAGCGTTACTGAGCTAAAACCTGCAAAACCAAAGTGGTTTGGTGCATATTCTATTTAGTGATAAGTTATCAGAGGAGTATCCAAATATATACAAGCTTCTATATTCTGTGTTAGAGATATTCCTCTTCAAAATAATAACACATTTTGATTTTCTTAGGTGAGTTTTCTTGAAATGATAGATTTACCCAGTATTTTTTTAAAAAGCTGTCTCTACAGTGAGTTGTGTTTTAAAAAATAAAATATAAAAAGATTGAAGTTCAGGCTTAAGAAGTACTTAATTTTGAAAAATAGATGAGTGATGGTAATTTCATATTGCACACACTAGCATAACTGTTTTAAAGGTGCATTTGAGTATAATGAGATTATATTATAGCAGGATAATTCCACGAAATGGCTAGTTAGTTACCTTAAATTAAAAATGAAACCATTAGAAAGAATGTTGCAATTAAAAAATTAGCATGTTCTTCACTTGCTTTTTTTTGGTATTGAAAAGCAAATATTTTCTTATGTATGTAACTGCAGCTGTATCCATGATCTAGGTAATTTTTAAAATTTCAACTGTTCAGAAAACTTTACTTTTCACCTATAAAATATTCTCAGCTGAAACGTCCTCCTAATTGTGTGGTATAGGTCCAAACCAAAACTAACACGCTTTCAAAAAGATCTACTGAACATACATATCTAAATTAGAGTTCAGCATAAAGAAGCTGTTGGGTTTTGAAAACTGTATAAAACAGAAATGGAAAGAAAGGGAAGGATTTTATGTCCTATATAGTATAGTGTGCATGCAAATATTAATGATAAATACTTCCACGGGCCCTGAAAGCAACAGAGAATGCCAGGAGTGGGATGGTAGTTGTTTAACAGCAACTCCAGAAGTGAACAAGAGGAGATCAAGCATTTTTCGCTAATGATTCTGACTTTTCTTCCCTACAACACAGTTTGTGTTGTCCAATTTTGACAATTTTGATGTAAAGACTTAACTCTAATAGGTCTTCTATAAAGAATTGAAAGGTGCTTCCCAGAACATGATGTTTATTTGTATACTCAGGATTCAGTCGTTTTATTGATGAATCAACATTTTTCATGCACCTGAAAACTAAACTTCTTGCTTATGTGCAGATAACTAACTCCTTGCACAGATCACTTTCCTAAAATTTCCTATTATATGTGAATAATCTCATATTTATTATCATCTACTTTTGCCAACTCACATCAAGAGCTTAGAAGATTACTAGTAATTGTGTAAGGTTAGAAAATGAGATCTTTTCACATCTCTATTCACAGATTTGCAGCCTTGGCAACAGTTTAGGGTTGTCTCAAAACTACATCCTACAATAAACAAAATGTCAAATAGAAGTAGATACAACACTTGTCTTCATTATGTTTCATTCAGAAGCTATGATGCATTCATACAGAGGCTATGATCAACAGTAATATTGTAGACCTTAAATTCCTGTATTAATCCTATCGGTCTTGGTCGACAAATTTTAATTTAGAAAGCCACAGTCTGCATCCAAAATCCTCCACATTTTTAGAATGAAAAACAAGATAAGAGATAGTATAGGTCCTACAAAGGTCCTATGTCATACAAAGAATACAGGAAACATTACATCTATTAATTGTGATTGACTGCGACGGAGTAAACTTAATCCATTTTCTCCTAAAAGTAAGAATGAGGCTTAATGAGTCAAACTCTGCCTGTATCAGAACAAGTAAGAAAGAAAATACATTTTTATGTTCACAACAGTCACGACTGGTGGAAAAACTAGTGACTATTTGTCACTAAATGCAGTTTTTTGACCACAGTAACAAAGCCTGCTCATTTGAACTGTTCTTCCTTCTGTAGTACTGCCATAGTTTGCAGCCTTATTAAGAAATACAGGCACTTTTTACAGTAAAGTTGGCCTTTTGCATCACCTCTGAGAGAAAATGATACCATTCAGCTCTTAAAGAAGAACTACACTTTTTGTGGCTATAAATGTAATTTATTAGTAAAATATTGCACCAGGAAATATGGGCATTTTTTGTTTTCTAAATGAAAAAGTATTTCTGTCCCGTGGTTCACTACCCAAGAGTAAAACTTCAGTAGCACTTTGCAACTGCTTAGACATGCAAATCAATCAGCTCAGGAAAGAAAGTTCATTGTTTCTAGCTCTTAATTCTATGTAAGAGGGATTTACTTACTTCACTGGAAATAATAAATGAAATGGGTCAAGAATATTCAGCCTATTTGCATCTACCTTCACAATCATTCAGCCTACGGAAGTAAGTACATAAATGGATATGGACCATATGACCTGCTCAAGAAAACCAGAAACAAAAATAATCATATTTTCTCAGGAAAGAACGTAATAATATGCTATTCTAAAAGTCTTGACAAATAATATTGGCCTAAACTGTTAGAAATCACATAAAAAAAGACTAATACAAATATATACTTTGATTCTTTTTGAGTCTTTCTTCAAACTTATGTAGGCACACTCATATATATATTTATACATATAAAAAACCCATAAGTCCACTGAAGTCAAGGCCTGAAGTCTTCCAGACTAACTGACATAACTGACTGAAAAGCAGCCTGAAAGATACCTACAGTACCTTTCTAAAAGGATGGTTAGTTAACATTTAAATAAATTCATATATGTTAATTTTAAGTGTAGTTTTGATATGTACTGTTGTTTTAAATTTTTTTTTGTGATTGTTTTACAGAAATATTCAAGAAATAATCTGTTGCTTAAGAATCCAAAAGTGAGATTGGAGACTATGTATTTGGAAACTGTAATAACTTTCAAACTTTAACTAGATATTGTGAAATAAGTTTATCAAAATGAATTTCAGAATGGTGACAAGCAGAGATCATCTTTTTATTATATCATCAAAGGAACAATTCATACTATATTCTTCCCTATTTTCATATTTCTGCTATTTTGTATTTGGATTTGTTTCTTAGTAATTATTAACAGCTGTCTGTTTATCAGTATCTCCCCTTCCATAATAGCTTTTTATTCTCTTCAAGTTTACAGATAACAAGAGGTCTTATATATTATTATATTTTTTAAGTTTTACAGAAATAGGAAGAGAAAATGGTCTGAAAATGCCGCAGTTGTGAAGAAAACTGAGTTTACGTACTGCTGGAAATGAGAGAAAGGAGACCTTATAATTTCACTACCCAAGAGTAAAACTTCAGTAGCACTTCGCAACTGCTTAGACATGCAAATCTATCAGCTACAGTACTTCTGTCCTCAGGAAAGAAAGTTCATTGTATTTAGCTCTTAATTCTCTGTAAGCGGGATTTACTTACTTCACTGGAAGTAATAAATAAAACAGGTCAAGAATTTTTCTCCGTCTATAAGGGACAAGTGGCACAGTTTTCATCTATAAAAACAAAATTTTCCTTCCTCCCAAAATGTGCCCATCTTCATACAATCTAATGAGAGTACCTTGTGCTGTGTCTTCAACTGTGCCCAAGAAACACTTGGGAGGGTGCTGGCTGGCATGGAGCAAAGCTGCATCAGAGGCGTTGACTTAACAAAATGTACAGGGGCATAGTAGTAACTGAGCTATGTCCCTGACCTTTTCTGCTTGCTGGTATGTAGATTACACCACTCTGTCATTTCTGCTTTAGTTATCTAAACATAAATATTACTTATCTAATCCTTCTATACCAGAAGAAAATTAATTACTTGGTGCAAATCTGTTGCCTGTATTCTCTAGTGTTTTAAGGAGCCTAAATTTTGACCTTACCTTCCTTGTTTAACTCTTCTAAGCTTCCTTAAATCAAAGTCAGTAGCACCTTCCATACTTATTGTTTTCTGAGCTCTGATGAAGCACTTCTGTTGTCCCCTTTTAAGCTTTCTAGAAAGCACTTGACTTTTAGAGCCAGATCCTTCCCTTCAATATGTTTTTTCCCTGAATTATAGAATTGCTCTGATTTCCTTCTTTAAAGCAAGATCCACTTGGCTGTATCTGATTAAATGTAATTTTACCTTTTCAATCTTTTATCCCTTGTAGTTATACAAGCTTTTGACACTCACTCCTTTAAACCCATCAGAAGACTGTGATCAGTAGTCATAATTTTCCCTGGTTTGATAGGGTAACATTATTTTAATTTTTTTTCATTTGTATTTGGAAATGGTTTGGTTTGCGATTCCACACACAGCAAGAAACTAAACCCAAGCGGTTTTGCTGGTCTTGAGGTAACACATCATTCTACACTATTTCCACATTCATTTGTGCTCAGCCATTCAGATTAAAGGGCTTACTGTTCCGGATCGTCAGGTAAGACCACAGGAGAGCCTCTAAGCTCATTACAATTCGTACCTCACTACATAATACAATATTCCATAGTTTCATAGTTATACAGTGGTGTACCGTACTTTGAGTTCTCCAACTGCAGTGTAAATGACAGTTCTGAAGTTTCCAGAGCTTGACCGGCTCGCACAATTCTCTGTTCAGGCCTCTTAGGCTCTTCCAGGTATAGAAGCAGACTTAATCTATCAGGCTTTCCCTCCCACTGAAAGACACAATTCCTGTGTAATAAAGCTGTGATTTGTGTTACATTTGATTTAAAATAATTTATCAATTTTTACTCATGGTCTGCAGCATTGGCACAGTAATTCTTCCACTAAAATAAATAGAATTATTAAAAGCGAGTATTTGTGGGTTTATTTGCTTGCATCCCTCAAATCTTGTGAAGTTGGTACCGAAATTCAAGCAATTGAGAAAGATATTACGAGAGTTTTTCATATATATAGTCTCTTTTAAACCAGCAAATATATTTATAAATAGGCCATAACATACACGTGAAGTGTATATTCATACTTGACATAACAGGATTATATATATGATTAGTTGTGCATCTGAATTTTTCTGCAGTGCCAGGCACAGTTGATAAAGTAAAAAAAGATTCAGATTGCTCATTTTCTTTTAAGTAGCACCTTTTGTGAGCCATAAATACATGGATTAGAAGTAATGATTTTCTCTAGTAGGGTGTGTGGCTTACATCCTAGCAGCAGAAAGAGTGTTAAACTGTCAGTTATGCTAAATATCAGTTTTCATTGTCATAGTTATTTTGGTCTTCTTGCTAAGATGATTTTCATCAATAAATCAGTTATTTTGCTTTGATCTAAATTTACTAACCGTCTTTTACTGCATCTTTATTTAACTTCCCATATACTAGCAATCTTAATTCAACAATTTATTTTTACCACACTTTATATAATACTCAACTGGAGACTTTTTTATACAGCAGATCATTTTTTTGTATTGTTTAATCGTATTTCATATTATCAGGTTCCTCACTACATTTCATACCTGTGTTCAATAGATACAATATATGATAAACTGCATTATTGGTGCTCAGATAAATCTGTCTTTTTCTAGAGATATTATTAACACTTCCATTTTCATTTCGACATTTACAGCTGCCATTATGAATATGTTTGCTTTTCTCATAGTATTACTTTCTTTGTTGCTTGGCTGTATTTTATTTCAACCAGTTCATATTGCCCCAGAATTTAGTAGTCTAATGGTCCCTATCTAATTCCTGTGAATTGTATTACAACATGTCATTTGTAAATACACAACTTCAGTCATCCCTAAACATAGACATGCTCTTGTTTATTCTTTACTACTTGTGTCCTTTAAAATTTTTATGTTACTTTAGATTTTAGAATTATCAAATTTAGCTTTACTGTTTCTTCTTTCAAAATACCTGATAATGCCAAAGAATCATCTAATTCCTAAGGAAACATCTGTTTGCTAAAGGGGTCCTAAAAGATTCATTTTGTCTAGTAAACAAGTAGAAATACTTTCCTGGCTTTATTCTTGACAGAAATTCTTGTGAAGCTATTGAATTCAAAACACTCTGGGGGATTTGAATTTCTGCTATTGCTTATCGTGCTGTTTTTTTCAGAAAAATTAAAAGATTGCTCAGTTTTAAACATTTGTTTATTATTTATCTATGGATAAGTCTTCTTTGCTTTCAAATCTTCAGAGTGTCACTTCAGGCACTCTCCAGGTTCTGACCTAAAACGGTGATATCAATGACTGTGTTTTCATGGTTTTCAACACAATTGTGTTGGAGTTTAACCATGGACTTCTTGTTGTTGTTCACAACCTTCTCAGGAAAAGAATGAGAATTTCCATTTCTGCATTCAAAAATACAGAAGGTGGGGAAATGTATTAGTTTCCTTTTGATTCCTGGCTTTTGTAAGACAGCGTCAGAGTGCATGTATTTTACTTCAATAGTAATGTATCACTTTTCATTTTTGTGCATGCTGTTTGTTGAGCTGCTGCTGCCTCATTTGACATGGCAGTATGTCATACAATCCAGTGACCATCAAGGAAAAATCAGTCTTTGGATTGCAGAGGTCTCACGTTGAGGTCTCTAGGTGTGTATATTTTGTTTTCAAGACTTGCTATACATTCCTTCACTAAGACATTCCAGTTACAAAAAGTTTCCTCGCTCCACTAATAGTTCAAATGTAACTTTTTCACTATTGCTTATAAAGCTAAAGGTCTACCCTAATGTTCATTTTTCAGGACTTATTTTTTAGATTTTACATTGTGAAACCTTTTCTTCTACATTCTTCTTAAAGAATTTTTTTATGTTTAAAGTCTTGTTTCACATTTGAAGTTTATGTCTCTGGGCCACCAGACCATCTTGTCCTTGCCTTCTTTCCACCTAGATGAGAAGTTTTAACCACCATGTTAAGATTTATGTTCTGACTTAGCCATTGCCTTATGGTCCTCTATCTTCTGATCGAGTTATTTAGTTTCTGCTTGGAAATAATCCTTAATTTTAAATAAAGGAATGTTTTATGCTGTAACTATGTTAGTCAAAAGTCACATTAGAAGACAGAAATCACCTTCTTCATATCTAGACAGGTCCTGCGAGTGTTTTATTCTTTAAATTACAGAATTTTAAGCCTGTTTTAAAATTATTTTTTAGTTATTGAAATATCTTCTTTAATTCTAGTTATCATTATCCGTAAAGTATCAAAAAAATAGCATTCCCTACAAAATAGGAGACTTACTGGTGATACTCGTTACTCAATGGTGATACTCATGCTGCTGACTAGGTAGAGATAACAAGACTGGGCTTTCAGTTAAAAACCATCCAGGACTCATACTTGCCTTCTGTGGCCAAAAGTGCCTTTTCTCTAAGGACTTGCATTTCTTACACCTAGCTTGCTGGCAGCTTTGTTTCTCTTCTATTCTCCTACCTGGTTGGAAAAATACTGTGGGTTTTGTAGAAAGTACAATAGCTGCTGGCTCCTTGGTGCCATTCTCGTGTTCCTAGACTCTTCACCTGAAGCCAGCTTGGATTTCCTCAGCAGCACAGTTCTACTTAACATCTTCTAATACTGCTAAAGAATAGAATAATTAGGGCTATCTATTTTTCTTTAGCAAATATTTTTTCACTGTAGGAGGAAAAAGCTGGTAAACATTGTAAAAAGTACCTTTTAAGGATTTTTTTGTAGCATACCTTCATAAGTGTAACACTTCCTTTTCTTGCAATACAACTGACATAAGAAACAGGTTAGAGAACAACTGCTATGCATGGGTTTTGTATACATATAACACTGGTCAGTACTGCTGAAGGGAGTAATATAGAGAGCTGAAATAAAATAACTTATTAACCCAAAAGTAGAAGTCTTTAAGTGACCAAGTGACAATAAACTGAGATTATGCTCATACAGCCTCATTTATATTTGTTATTTTGACTAACCTAATGAAATAGAGAAAAATTTAGTCATATTTCAAAGGCAATCAGTACTCAATATCATTTGTGACAAGAATGAATGCTATGTTTTGCAAAGCAGTATTTTCATAGTTTGCTGTGCATACTGCATTAGTGTTCTACAAAATCTTGAAAAAAATCATGAGAACTTCTCCTAAAAATGAAAGTACTCTCTGAGAACTCAAACAATCTAATATGTATAAGATATCTCTGTATTATAATCCTCCACAAAACCTATTCAATCAGTACAGTTGCACCATTCATCATTAATGGTCCGTTGTTTTTACTGTGTTTTCAAACCACTGGTTTTGGGCAGCCCAACTTCAGTATTGGAAAATATCTTATTAAATCACCCCCATCACCTAGTTCAACCCATTTCAATTTGACTCATTAACACATCAGTAAGTTTTATTGCCTTATTACCCAACTAGCAGAAAAAATTGTAATTCACACATGCATAACATGAATTAAATGTGAATTTCTTGTGAGGAAAACCTCTCAAAGAGCTCAGCTCCCCTCTGCTAGGTTTTTTCACATCTTAATAATTGTTGATATTCGTGGTTAAAGACTTCTCTCATCAAAACTGTCATCAACTAAAAGGAAAAAATTGTTAAAGATGGTCATTTAATCTTAATTGCGAAAGATAATTCAGTAGATTGTACCTTATATGTTTTTGTGTGGCTTGTTCCAAATATGGGAAAGACAGTTATCTGCTAACTCCTCTATACTGGTAGTTGCACTGCACACCTTGGTTTTGTTATCCTTCTGGTGCAGTCTTCTCTACAGTCTTCCTATTTTTTTCCACTTTGTATCAAATATAAGAGCAATTGCTGCTTAATTTTTCCTCCTTGGCTTCTACTTCCCTCCCTTCATCTTATCTTGTCTTTCATCTTTTTTTTCACTCTTCTCTTTTCCTTCATGCAACCTGTGTTCTTCTCCAGTGTCAGATCCCTAGTTGAACTGAGAAATTGAATTGCTTCCATCCTGTTCCTAAAATATCAGAAATTTCCTGTGCAGACAGCTAGAATGGAAAGCAGAAGGATTATCTCTCTCTAGTTACTGCTTTGCTGCTTTTATTTTAACAATATTGTTTCTCATAACGCTCTTGAATAATGTTTTCAATACAGTGCAAAAATTACATTGACTGAAAAAGAATAGGTAAGTTTACTCTTTCTATATGGCAAGTCTCCTAGCTCCAGTAAAATATTCTGTTGAAAATGTCTTCCTTCTTATATTTCTTACTGTCCCACACCAATATAGTATATTTCATATTTTGTAAGCTTCACCTTTTGTGTATCTGTATCATTCCATATGTATAACATATAATCTGGGAGGTATTAAAAAAGAAAAAAACAACACTATAAACTTGCACCTTCTCATGTGAACTTTGGTGAATATGTTCAAAGTTTCTGTCTTTGATCTCAGAAAACTTCTGTTTGTGAGAAATCAGACTTACAAAATATTTTGAGTATTGCCCACATTTCTGATACTCGGAAGTTACCCAATCTTCTGTGAAGCTTCCTGACTCCATTACTTCTGGTGGAACTAATGTTCAGATTCTGCCTTAAGAAACAGATGTTCCCCATAGCAACAGAGGTCCTTTCCTTCACCTCATTCAGTGATGGATGAAAATATGGAAAAAGTGGTAGAGCTTCTATAGAAGTACAAAAAAAAAAGGAAAAAATAATCCCTCCTACATATGCATATGACAGTGTGAAATTATATTATTGACTATATTTTCACTTTAAACATTAATATTTATTTCCAATAAGAAAAACCACTAAGGTCTCTTGTCCAGTTCCAGGTGCAGAAAATACCAACCGCGCAGCTCACTGTTTCTTTGGAGATCCTGATGTGGTGTGGGTTGTTGAAAGTTGTGTGCTTTCCTTACACAGAGTGCAGATATATCAGGCAGAGTTTAGGGATGGTAGTAAGCACGTGAGATGCAGACTCATTAGTTACAAATAGGGTGGTCAGATAATTTGGTTTGAGTTACAAGACAAGATGAGGGGGAGAAAGCGGTGCTTAAGTCTTCTCATTTCCTCCAGTTCTATCTTTCTTAACCATACCAAAATCATAGGAGATCATATGAGGATCTAAGTCTGTAGGACTCAACCTGTGCTTTCACAGAAATAACGTAATGCTTTTTTAACAACGGTTGACCTTTTACTGTCAAAAATACAAGTTTATGCCAAACAGTTATTTACCTCCTCTTTCTGTTCATACAATTATCATAAGTGTAATAAAAGATAGATAAAATAATTGCCTAACCTATGTGGCATAGTTAACAGTTCTGTTGAACAGAATCACAGAAACAGTAGGGCTGGAATCAGAGGAGGAGTAGAGGGAACCAGAGGGGGAAAGACAGGTGGTGTTGTGTGGACTTTGTCCTAATGACACCAGATATCTGCAGTTCCATAACATTTTAATAACCACAGCTGCATCTACTTTGTGACCTTCTCTGTTCCTGTCTCCCAGGACAAGACTCAATTTCCTGTATTCCAAAAATCCTCAACACACATGGTCCCATCCTTGAGATCTGGTTTCCTCAAGAAGAAAACTTATGCTTCTAGTCTGGGAAAAGCCAGAAATTTGGTAAGAAATCTACAGATTTAATTTTTTTTTTCTAATGAATACGTGTCAGTGCTATGCAAACAGAACCAGAAAACTCATCTGGCATGGACCTCCAAAAGCTCAATTCTTTTGATTTGTAAAGATCACCTCCTGACAAATCCAGTCTCCATCACGTTCTCTCAGAGCCTCAATGTTCATCTCTCCAAAGAGTGGAACCTTGTTTTCATCTATTCAATCTGTTTTACAAATGTATGTACGTGGACTCCAGCTCCATGTTTTAAAATCAAGATAGGATGTATCAGCAGGCTTGCATGTTGAATTTGTTTACTGCGTTAGACTTGCTGAACGATGTACCAAGTGAGTTTTGAGTAAGTACCTGGAATGTGTATTTATCTGTAAACTAAATTTGCAGTACTTCAAATTTATCTGCTCAATGATATTTTTACTAACCTGTGATTGGACACTGAAAAAAGATTTTTTTTGTGTAATATAATTGCTGTTTGTGCAGGTTTCTAAAAAATATGCGTCTTTTAAAAAAGTCTTAAAAATGTGTACTTGCAGCTCAGTACAGTCACTGCACAGAATGTGTCTGAAAACAACAAAGCTGCATGATTGATGCTACAGGTTTCATCAGTTGAATGATAACTATATGAGTGATGAGCTGCTCTTTTCCTGTTTCTGTTTTTCACAGCATAGCCAACATTTCAGTTATGCAAATCTTTTAAGATTAGTGAAAGTGGAAAAAGATTACAATTACCATGTCTGACATCCTTGATCAAAATGAAAACTGAGAACACAGAACTATTTGAGAGAAATTACAAAAGATACAACTCTGGGCCTCCTTCAGGTTGTAGGGTAGTGGAGAAGTAGCTACAATAGCCAGTGTGTGCTTTAAGATTTTCGGCTGGGGATTGGAAATGAACGAAGTAGTAGTTTGGAGCTTTGGGGAGAAAAGTGCTTTATCTCAGTGAATACTAAAGGCTCGTGAGAACCTTACCAAAGGTGAAAATTGTTCACTTAAATTCACAGGCCACAGGAAGGATTGTGTTGATATTTGTTTCTTTTCCATTAGGGATTTTAGTTGGATGTAGGAGCGTCTAGAAAATTTATTATTTTTCATTAGAGAACTGCAGTAGAAACGCTGAATTTGTAAGCACAAGAGAGGTTTCTGGGGGCATTTTAAATCTTTAATCCTTTTCTCTTTTATATAAAAATCATACTATTTACTGTCCCTGGGCAACATGGCTAGAGATTTTGCTTTTTCTATGAAGAGGTGGTGTTTTCAGTTGTATAAATTTAAAATTAAAATCCTGTAAAAAAATCTTAAAGCATATGCAATAATAAAGCTAGAACTTCAATTTGCTAGTTCCTTGCAGCAAACAAGAATCTTGATGGTAGTTTTAAAGAAAGATAATTTTTTTAATCATAAGTTGTAATGGCACATGTGGTGCCTGGAAGAATGAATCCAGACACAGAAAAGTGCAGACAAAATGGGCAGATGAATTTGCAGCCACAGTGCTTATGGCAATAATGATGCTCTAAAGATGATTTTATTTGGGGAAGAGCCACAGTATTTATAAACCCTTAAAAAATGCCAGATGAAGCAGTGATTTTGCATCAGAATATTTCTTTTGTTGCATGGAACACTAGAGCTAACCTTGAAGTACTTCAACCTGAGTGCAGAGGTCAGCTCAGGCACTAACTGACTTTGTGACAAATCAAGACCTTATGCAATAACAGGAAGAAGAATCAGGATAGTAAACACAAATAAAACCTAGCAAATCCAGTTTTCAGTAGATAGTAAACTGCAGTACTTGTCTAGATGCTCTACTGTAAGAAAGTTTTAATTCTTTTAGAAATTTGATTGGCTTTGGGGGGGGGGTGTTGGTGTGGGTGTGGCATGTTTATATTTCTGTATACAAACCAAGATGTATAGCAAGGAAGATATTATCAGAGAATAGCTAAGGTGAGTTAGTGTGTTGCATTAGGGAAGAATACAGAGGTAGAAAGAGACAAAACAGATAAATACAGACAAAAAGAAAGATAATTTATGAGGAGTATTATACAAGACCTAGATAAAAGCCTTTTCTTCAGTTTCCTTGGGTTCATTTATTATGGCACTTTTTATACTTTGTCTCTCAATACGGAACTAGATCTCTGTCTTAAAAAACACACAGTCTGAAAGTGGTCATAAAGAGAATATCTGGAACATTAACATCTGCTTCAACACGAGCAGGGCAAATGAACTATCTGAGATCTATAGACTCAGAAAAATGGATACCAATTCCTCAATACTTTTTTTCCAACTTCTAGGGATGATTTTAAAGCAACAATTGTTCTTTCATCATCCTGCCTTTGATACTAGGAAGATCACGATCTCTGATTCCTGAGCCAATTTTACTCTTCTCCATTGCTTGTCAACAGCATGAGTATTTCCCAATTTTCTATCTGTAAGTGAGGCTTCTGATAATTTGAGACCTGGTCTTGAAAGGAGCTGGCACATTAAACTCATTAATATTAAATAAGGCAGAAAAAACAGAGAGCTTTGAAACCACTGCCATTTTGCAATAGACTCTTAAAAGGCCTTTCAAATCCTTTCTCCTCTTCTCTAGTCATTAGGATACTCTTCCAACAATTATCATCCTGCATACTGTGTTGATGCATCAGAATATCAAAAGAACACATTCTTCTGGAGACATACAAGTGAGGACATCATCAGAGTCCCTGAATCATGTTTCACCTTTTTTTCTTGTCTGTACACGGGCTAAGGAGTCTTTTGTGCTCCAACTGTTCTATTTTAGTCTGCAATTGACATTTTGATAAGTATGGCAACAGTTTTCAAAGAACCAATAAGTATCAGGGATAATAGTTGCAGGGAGAAAATTAAATGCCTAATCTAAGATAGCTAATCTCTTTTGCAAAAGATGTAGTCTTATATTTCCAGTTTCTTATGTTTTCTTATTTCTGAATTTCAGCCAAGCATAGCCTTGGATGATGAAATCTCCACAGTTGCCTGTCACTTTCCAGCTTTTCAGTGGGCTGGGGTTTGTTGTGATGAAAAGTGACTGAGAGAGATTTATCACCAGGTGTACTTTCTGTTGAACTTGAAGTGCTATATGTACTTTTCTGACCTTCAGAATTTAATCATGGTCAATATTGTATAGCAAGATAACCTATCTTTTCCAACAAGTTATGGGAACAAAGAGGGGTTTTTGGCATCATTTAAAACATTACCTTCATTAAAGAAAATTCTACAGAATTTACTAGGGAAAAAGACTAAAAAAAGTTTAAAAAAAAAAAGAGGCCCCTCATTCAAGTTGCCATAAAAACAACAACAAATTCAATTGTTTCTTATTGATAGATTCATAAATAATTAAGGAAGTGAAAAGGAAAAAGTAGATTTTTGTATGTAATCTTAGCAAAGTTCTGGGTAATATTCCATATTTAATTGAAGAGCAGCAATATACAGTCTATTTTCCTTATTATTATCCTGCTGTACAATGAAATTCTTGATTAACGTTTGGTACTAAAGTGACTGAGAAAAAAAAAATTAATAAACCTGTACACTTACATCTGAAAAAAACATTAGAAGACATACATAAAGGAAATATCAATTTTGATTTGTGAAGAGATTATGCCTACATGAAGTAATATGAATATATTATATTTTTTTAAGTAGGTACCTATGTATATATACAAACAATTTTTCACATATGTATGTAAAACATACATATGGCTCAACCAGTATTTTCAAAACTGCTTTGTAATAAAATAATCTACAATTTTAATAAGCAAAGGAAGTCTAAACTCAAAAGGGTTATGATTGCCTCCTGGTTTAAGGTGAGTACCAGGAAATCCAGAGTTTCTAATTCTCAGACCACAGCTTGATCCATCACATTATGCTGTCTCAAAAAGACACTCAAGACAAAGTTATTAAAGCTATTATTATGTTCTGCACTTCATAGCTACAGTTTTAGCGGTTACACAGTGCCCTGTGATATAAGCAAAAGGAATTATAGGTTAAAACGTTTATTTGTATATAAGTTAATCATCTATTGAATAATGCATATTCTTTTTTTGTCATGAAGAACCTGGAGTTTGCCTCTGGATAAAATAAGCACTTATTCAAAGCCCACGGAAAGAAAAGATTAGGCAGCTGCTTGAAATTTTTCCCTGAGAATTCTTTAAGGAAGAATAAAAATGAATGTAGTAAATGCCTAAAAGTGTTTCCTATCAGAAGACAAACTGTTTTGCATTCAAGTATAGATTCTTCTGAAATTTGTTATGTGACCCTAATTTATGGGGTTTTTGTAAGTGAGAGAGGAATTATTTCACACTATTACACATACTTTGTTTATTGATCATTGCAAATAATCACCTTCAAAAAAAGTTTTGGAAAAATATATTGGAAGTACGCAATCTATGTTTATAGAAATATGAAAGAGAAACAGACAGGTATAAGTAAACAAATACATACACAACTGTAAAACCACTCCTGAATTATGCATTATACGAGAGTATCTTCAGTGAAGTCTAGTACTAAACATCTTTGCTGGCATAGTAATTAATGTAAGGCCGAAACTTAGAATAAATATCATCCTGGTTGTATCAGTAATATTGGCTCCTTGGAGGTGTTAGACATTTGACCTGAAAAGTACACTTTTCTTGCTTTTGTGTAAGTAAATAAATAGTTCTTCTATAAGAGGAAGTGTGTCTGTAATTAATACAAGAACACCAATTTCACAAAACCCTCAAACTTCTGGATGTTTCCACAACAATGATCATTTAAAAAAGTAAGTCAGAGCTGGATTTACTGTTCATTTTACAATAGCAGCGTTAATGTCTTTTTGAGAAACAACAGAGAAGACACTATTGCCTTTGGCTATGTGTCAGAACATAATTTTGAAAATTTACCTCCATTCACCCTAACATTTCACTGTTAGTTCTGTTATAATACCATGACTAGCGCCTGTGCAGTTAATACGTACTGTAGATTTTAACCATCAGACTATGTTGCATTCGAAAGAATGCAGTATTTTTGAAACAGCTTGATAGTTTATGTTAACGAAAAATCTTCATGCTGGTTATTTTGTTAAAAGCACATGTTTTAGAAATACTAAACATTAGGATATTTTGTCGTTCAGTTAAGGTGCAAAATCTCTTTATCTTAGAGAAAGATAGACAATAAAGGTGTAAATGTATATCTGAATCATACATAAACACCTTATGCGCTCATAGTAAAAACCTAAAGAACATAAAAGAAAATACAATAATTTAACCTTCTTGTAGAACAGGTCTAATTATTCACATTAATTAATTTGGCAGCATTACATTACTGTGCAATGTGAAAGCTATCTTTGAAGCATTCCAGACAGAATGTTAAAATAAGTTACCAGAGATGTTGAATTAGGCTGCAAGTGCTGTACATATCAGTGTTTAAAAAGAAATCATAGAGCAAAATGTTTTTTCATTATAATGCATTGCTGAAAGATGTTCTGCACCAAATAACTCTAGATTAAATCTCGTTGATTTAGAATGTAGAAAAAAGGTGTATAGGTGATATCATTATTCCATGTCATAATTGTTCTTGATTTTCAGTAATATTTCCCCCTATACCTTGCATTCCAGTCCACCCACCTCTAAGAAGCCTTCCTGTTTGTTGCTGTAGCACTGATTCATTAACTGTAATTAAGTTCTGCAAAATAAGTGCTTACAAATCTCTAAACTCCTTCATGATCTCAAAAAAATAGAGGAAGCATAGTGCTTTACTGTTCAGAGTCTTAGAGATTTATGAAGAAATTTCTTCATTACTCTTCAAATGCTTGTAAGAAGTACATATATAATAATAAAAAATGAGAGGAAATTATGAAAATATGTCAATTTGACCTTTAAAATTTATGGACTGCTGCAACTTGTATCATAAAGTGGTACTTCAAGTTGAATTTCCATCATATTGGGGTTATCTTCAGACTTTGGTACATTAAAAATTATAAAGTTTCAGTGCCTGATTCAGCTTCAGATATTTATAGAACTCAAAAGTAGCCCAGTGATTTCAATATTTGCAAACTAACTACTCTGCATTTGTGTCACAATAAATCCGCATCTAAAATTAGTATAATTTACAGTCTGTTATCTGAGCTATAAATATAAAGGCTGGGGTTAGCTGCAGGGTGAAGAAAATAAAATGCCATGCCAGCCTCACATGGTAATTCATATCAGCATTGTCTCTCGTACATTTAACAGTGATTTTGCCATATATGCACTGACTTAACACATCTGCCTTCAGAAAATTACTTACTTAAAGACTAGGATGTTGCTAAAAATCTGTCTTACAAAAATATACAAATCAACAAGACAACAGCTTCCTGTTTCTTGGATGGGATGTCTTTTGGTCATAAAATAGGTAGATAACTGTTTATTAGTTACTTTTTTTTGACATCTTCATGCGCATGATCTCCCAGCCTGACATCTGCTTTCATCAGTTATAAAAGTCTTGAATCTGATCCACTGTTTGCTATTTTGCGGCAAGGAAGGAACCCTATAGAAGAACATTAGCTGAAGATAATCCACTGATAGTCTGTGCACGTACTTAATAAAGACACTGCTCACCATTGAATACTCTGCTAGAATATTATCAAATTGTGAACTCTGTTACCATTCTCAAGTAGATTTCCTCCTACTACTCAGTAATCCCTGTTTTACACTTGGATTGTCAAATTTAGGAAGCTAAAAGCTAATTGAGGGCTCTACAAATGTCTTCCCTGTGTCATAGCCACTTAATTAAGTTTGGAGTAGTGGTGCCCAGGCTCTGTGAAAGTACATAGGAATTCTCTGGCTTTCTGTGAGATTTTGGTAATCTAACCTTGTTTTGTTTACATTCACAATTAAGTATCCAAAGACAAGAACCTTCTTTTCAGTGGTGGCTTAATTTTTCTTGTTATTTCCAGCACACATATAAGGCATTCTGGTTTCTTTGCAAAAAAAAAATGCTCAGTTACTTGCATCATTGCTGTGTCTGTGATACCAAAACTATAATCATTGCTCACTCATTTGAACAGCTTCCTCTATGGTTTGCTCCAGTGACCTTTTCCCTGGAGCTTTCTCTTAGATCAGCCTCTGTAAGATTCACCCAGAAGATGCTTGCCCTTTCCTACTTTTAAAGCTGTAAACCAAGAAAATGGACCTAACACTTCTGTCATTCAGATCACAAAGCTGAGTAATGCTTGAAAAAATAATAGAATTATAAGAGCTTGCCCTTAGGGATCAAGGGTCTTGGACTGAGAATGCTTATGCTCATCTTTCTCAGAGCTAACATTTACGTAAGATGTCACAACAGAGACCTTTGATATTCCTGTTTAGTTCTCCTGATGTGTGAAGGCACTTTCACTTTAATGATGCTGTAAGTCTCAATTCATACCTGAAACATCTGAAGAATTGAGTTCTTCCTAGTTAAAAATACAATGGTAACAGGTGCTTTAAATCTCTGCGTAACAGAGAACTAAGACAAAAACCTGAGCAGCCCAAAATAAAACATCTTTCAATAGGTGATTCTGGCAAACTGAGGTGGCTGCATAGAAGCCTGAATAAATGGCTTGTGGGTGTCAGTGCATTCAGAACGGGATAGATATACACCATTGTCATGACATTAAGGAGAGTGAGCACATATTTTTGCTGTGACCATAGGCGTCATATCTGAAGGTATTGTTGGCCACAATAACATACTTGTAAGAGAAGCGTCTTGAAGATTGAAAGATTCAACATAAGAAGTCGTTCTTTGTCTCCTACTTTTTATTTACATTCCTACTTTCAGTTCAAAACCTACAGTTATGAGCCAGGCTGCGATACCTAACTAGGGAGCTTCATCCCTTTGCATCCCTTTGCACCCCTTTGCACTCCAGAAGAGGTTCTGGAGTTATAACCAGACTTTATGAACCCTGTGATCAGCAAAATGGGAGATGAATCTCTTAAGAATATTCTTAAGCTATCTAAAAAAATTGACATGAGGCAATCCTTGGATTAAACCCTGAAGAATTCAGTTCTGTTTCTTCCCAGAATAGCGGGAATGTGGAAATTTCTCTTATGTTTAAATTTCTGTCATTGTAGCGCTTTCAGTGGCAACATGGTTAGTTGCAGCACTCTAAGAGGAAGAATAACATATTTGATGTCTCCTTTAATGAGCAGCTGCTGCTCATTTAGTCATCTCCCATCAGAAGAGATTATATGAATCTTACTTGCTAGAGATGCCTACATGACAGGCCTGAGACAGGGCAGTGTTCCTGCTGCCTGCAACATTTAATTTGAGCCTCTCTGCCTGCCTGTTAGTGAGTACATAATCCAAGTTTTGGACTGGGTAGTAGGTGAAAGATCTCTGACTCAAGCATGACTGAAACTCTGAGAAGCTCTGAAAGCATAGGTAGAGGACAGCTTCTTCAACTGACTGTGTGAAAACATGTTCATCTCACTCAATTTGTGTCAATCTCCTTGCAGGAACTGAATATTTACTTTTTCAGTTTAAAATAAGCATATGAACAAGTTCAGATATTGCATGTGTGCACAATGCATTTGAAACTGGATATGTGACCCACCATTTCCAAATTAGACATGGTAGCATTCATGACCTTGTTCACAGATCCACATAAACACAATAAAGGTGTACACAAAAGAGTCTGCTTTTGCTGTAGGCACTGATTGTTCTCACATAATTGACACTAACACAAACATGGCGTTCTACCTATGTAGACTCTCATGATTGCATAGTACAACTATGAATCATGGTTCCCCAAAGAAAATAACTGCTTTAATTGCACTTCGTATTTTCTGGATCTGATAAGTGTGAAATGGTAATTTTTAATTAAATTGTGTTTATCTGGATAGCAGCAGTTTATGGGGTATCTCAATCAATTTTTCTCTTAGAGGAGAAACCTGCAATTCACCTGCAATTGTACTGTTAGTGCAGTCTGTTAATGCTCTATTTCTTTGAACAGGAATTTTAACAAAGGTAGAAAGAAGAAGGAATCTTTTATAAACATAATTAAGTGAGATCTCATCTTTGATTATGATTGGACTCGGTGATCTTGAAGGTCTTTTCCAGCTTAAATGATACTATGATTCTATCAATGCAGACTGTATGTACTTTCAGAAGTCTGGCTTAGACATTGCACTTGGTTTAAAACATTCCTCATTCCATGTCAAAATGTTAGGTGCTGCAATTAAAACATAGAATGACCTAGCCAACTATACTTCTAATACAAACAATAAGAGACAGAAGTTCAGTTTTTCTGTTGTGTTATAAGGCTATGAATGCATTACAGTAAACCTGTATATACATGTTCTGTGATTGCAGATTGGTGTTTATATTTAAAGGATTCTTCCTTGTTTGCTTACAAGATCAATAGGCACAATCAGAGACTGTGGGTCAAAAGACACTTCCTCCTCCAAGTAGTGTATTTCTAAAGCAAAACTTTAACCTCAGCAGCTTTTAGAGAACATTTTAAAAGTAATTGTTTTCATTATCTGTAATTATCACAGAAAACTTGCTTTAGCAACAGCTAGCCTGAGTGTCTTTTGGTCTCTTTGGTCTTTGTAAGTGCAACAGAAAAGTGACTTGGGAATGTGATGCGTTTTTTAATATTGTGAAATCCAGAACAAGATCCTCACAAACCTGTGATCAGCTTGTCTTTGTATTTCATCTCATCATACAGCCAGATTCACTACAGTGCTTTTAAATCAGAGCAAAAGACTAAGATGTTTTAACTACAAGTAATGAGTAAAACATACAAAGCACCTGCTTTTCATTGCTATATTAAATTAACATCTTTAAATAAATCTCAGGTAGTTAAATAGTTCCAGCAAAGATCAAAAGGGAATCAGATATTCTTGACTTTATACATTGCTAAGTACCAGTAACAAAGTTGATCGTTTTCATCCTTCATTTTCAGAATTCATTAAAATCATTAAAATCAGTTCTGAGCTAGTTGCACAATCAGTGTCAGGGATATGTTTTCAACATATGTGATTACAAGAAATTTCTCTTTCCTTTTGTGTCTGCACACAAGGTTACTTTGAGTTCAAGATCTCAAGCTGTGAAATTGTGATCAAAAATTTGTATGGATTTTGTAGAATTGTAAATTCTGCTTAGACCTTCATGGGAAAAATTACAGGCTCATATATCTGCTATACAGTCTTTAACAAATGTATATGATCTTCTGACAGATTCGCAAACTAATCTCAGTGCAACATTATTCCTAGATTCTTACTAGGAAGGAAGGCACATTCTGGTGACTTTTGCTTCTGATTCATGTCTTAAATACTTCTATGATCAGTTTGTTAACATGGTTCATTTTAATTTCTGCATAATATTAAACTTGGAACAAATAAACAGCTGGTGTTGACTTTACTGCCCAAAAGCTTATTGATTAATCAGGTCTTCTATTTTTTACAAATTACTAAAAAATAAATATGAGACTAATGTGGAAGATGGAAAATCCCCTTCTAATACCAAAGCAGTTAGGTTTTGTGGAAGGGTACAAACGTACTGACTAAGATACTCTCTTCAAACTCTGCATAAATCTTGTTGCATTAATACATATTTGTTCCCTGTAAAATGTTCTTTAACATTTTTTCTGCATTTAATGTTACAAGCTTTATCTCCTAATCTTAGTTAAAGGATTGTGAGAGCATTGTTTCCATCTCTGTCTTCAACTAATACCACCTACTTCAGATTAAATATAACCTAATATCGAAGAGGACAGAAATACTTTTAGGCAAAAAATAAACAGGAAATTAGGAGCAGCAGTTTTAACTTTAGCCTTGTGAAAATATCTTGACTTAATCGAAGGAACTTTTGGTAAAATCAAACTGCAAGAAATATGAAAGTACTGAAAAAAAGTTTTTATACATTTTTAAACGTCAAACTCATTATAACCTCAAATTGTTAAATACAAGTATTCAGAAGAACCAGTAGTCAGATCATACATATAAAATACAACAATTTACACAGAATTTAAATAATACCTATCGTGCTTCAAAACAGAACTAGCAATAATTAATAACATTTATGAAGACATGAGAACTGCAGCTAATTGATTTTCTTTTTATCATTTATGAAAGATTTTGTGCTTTCCATGTATTTCTCAGTTACCACACCAGTTTGAACAGACAACAAACAGAGTGTGTACTGTGTACAGATCTCACATTTCAATGGTCCAGATAGTTTCAAAGTCACTTTGTCTTTGTGTCCTTGGATAATTTATCTCATTCTCAGACCCCAACATTTTATTGAAACAGCTTGTATCCAAAAATAAAGGTCTGTATCCCCTTAGCACCTTTAATCTAACACCCAAGCTCTTTATTTCCATTTATACCAGTTGCTTTCATACATGTATGTGAAAGTACTTGGAAATCTCATTGTTTCACACCAAGTGAATTCACGTTCTGGAACAACATATCATCGAATCATGTTTTAAGTCTATTTAAAAAAAAATTGCCATATTTGTACAGATTTAATTCCTTCTGCTTTTATGGTGCCATCCGGAGAACTTGTCAGCAACTCATTCTGTGGAAAGGTGAGATAGAAGACTGCTGATGTGAAGACAGCACTTGCTCTAAAGTAGAGATGACATCTAAAGTGAATTTGACTGTACCTCAAGGCAAAACTGAAGTTCAATTTCTTGCATGCATGTCACTGTAGTAAAATGTTTTAGGAAAAATTGTTAACATTTTATTCCTTTATACTTTTAAAACTCCCAAATTTTATAATCTGCAATAGGACAGATTAATTTTTTTCCATTTAGCCATGTATATATAGATACATGTCTACCCCTTGGCGTATGCTCCCAGTCAATATTTTGAGCAATAATTTCCCATGAGAGATATTACACTTAGAAACTGAAGAAGCAAAGGATGATCAGCGCCTAACTAGTAGAAGAACTGTAGAAGAAAGATTTATATAACAGTATCTTGCACACAGAAGAAGAGTCATTCTTTTCATTCCATTAAATAAATAGAAACAGTACTGACACAGAAAAAGCAATAAACGTTGCCAGACAAGAAAAACAGACCCACTGCACTAGTAGGTCAATCTGGATTGAAACGTAGTGTCATGCCATGGAACAAATTCAAATGGGCCAAATGAACTAAATGAACTCAGAGAGAGCAGCAAGGATGTTAAGATGCCAATAAACCAATGCACAGGGAATGACTGAAAGCCCTAATACCTTTCATCTCAAAGACCGAGAGGAGGTAAAATTTGCCCTTACAAACACCTACTGATGGCAAATCAAAGTTCAAACCTCAGAAGTGAGTAGTAAAGGATATTGACAGTAGACTTTAAGGGAGCGGAAAAAATCTTTCTGATGATGTTGCTGGATCAGAACTAAAGGGGAGCTGCTGAGCAGCTTTTATCACTGGAGTCATCAGGAGACATAAGCAAAGCTGAGTTTGCCCTGAAAAAAGAGCCAGTTGCCATCCCTGCTTCCCTGAAATTTCACTGTAATATTGGGTATAAAGCCAAGAGGAACAAAGTGTGTTTCCTTGTTCTACTTTCACTAAATTAGCATATCCGTAATATTACACTGTAATTATCCACCAATTAAGTCATATCATGCATAGTAAGATGATATTCTATAACTTTATAAAACAGAATAAACCAGCTCTCTTTAAATCCGTATTTCTTTATTACAGCCTTCTTCCTATGCAGTTTACTTTTTCAAAATAGAGATGAAAAATTAGAGCAAGTATATAGTGATAATTATTAAAGTTTGATATCAAAGTAGGACACACTTATATACAAAAAAAGGTCCTCTCTGGATTTGTGATTAGAAGTTTCTATGACAATTCCCTTTCATTCTAAGCTATCTCATGTCACTTGTTAAGTAATTTGTCTAGTAATACGTATTTTCTTATGTGTAGTGTGACCAAAAATTCCTAAATAATGTCTGCATTTATGCTTGTGGAAGAAGGAAGAACCTTACTCTTTCTTCTAAATGGTCCTATGCAACAGATACAGTGTTCTAGGGATGGTTCATGAAGAGTACAGGAGTAACGGACAGGAATCAGAAGAAGCTAACTATTCAATGTTGATCCAACAACCGACCAGCAGCAAAACATGTAAAGCATTGGATTCTGTACTGAGAGGCACTGAAGCACTTGTTTACCTTTCAGATAATTTCTGTAGAGAAGTTTGCCACTTACCAGGAGCTTGCATGCACGATGTCACTGAGGGACTACTGAACCTGGTGAATCCTATAGATCAGTGGTGTCAAACTCATTTTCACCAGAGACCACATCAGCCTCTCAGTTGTTTTCAAAGGGCCAAAAGTAAGCTTAGGACTGTATAAATGTAATTGCTTCTTAACAGTTAAGCAAGCTGTTAAGGAGTAGTTATATTTAAACCGTATTACCACTACAATCAACCCTTGGAAGGCAACCGTGAGGCTGAACATATTGTTAAATAACCTGTGACACTAGTATGTCACATGCCATCCTCATCTATTGATCATGTTCTGAAAATAACAACAAACACAAAGGAAAATACAAGCACAAAAATTCAAATGTATTCAAATTCACTTTTAGACTTACATATTTTGTTCTCTGGCCAGATGTCTGACATCATTTTCCCAAGTTCAGTGTGTCTACGTCTGGTTTCAGGTCTTGTGCAATTCATGAAACAGCATTGAGATTGTCATTGGTGATGTGTACTTCGTCTTGTTCAGATTCATTATTGAAAACGTGTTCACACAGATAGGTGTTCCCAAACACTGACAGAATACGGGCAGTATGAAGTTGAAACTGTGGCATCAAAGCAGAGGTCAGTAGTAGACGTAAAATTCCTCAATTTTAACATCCTCGAGCTTTGCCCTCAGGCCACTATCACTTTGACTATCAATTAACTCCATCTGAAGATTATGGGTTGCACTGTTGACATCAGCAGTGAAAGGATTGGCAAAGATGGCAAAGCTTTAGTGCTGTATTCTAAAGTCTGAGAAGTAGTGATCCAAACTGGAGAGAAAGGACAGTAGATGTTGATACATTAATGTCCTCTTCCTTTCTTTTTTGTCAATACAACTGCTTTAGACATCTGCATAATTTAGGATTCTTCAAAAGTGATTAGAAAGTGGCTTGAAAGTGTTTTTTTTCCTAAAGAAAACCAGAGTCCAGGGTATTTGCCATTCCATAAAATCTCTTCAAACCACAGAGACTCACTGGTTGTAAGAGTTGTTACTGGCCTTGCCTGCCCATGAAAATCTCTCATACCAGAAGAATTCTCGATTGCCCTCTAGAGCACCTTCCCAGTAGCTTTGTATTGCTGTGCTTTCACTGCTTTGTGGTTTTCTTGGTTTCTGAGCCTTCTTCCTGCTCTGTTTATTATTGCAATGAAAGACTACAAAGCTTGAAATCATAGTCTTCTTCTGTTAGTGTCTTCTAGCAACACTTATAAACTCAGTGTGAATGTAATTAATCATATTTTTGGTAGATTTTATGGTTCTGAGACCTCTGTAATTACGTGTTATAAGGCCTCAAGTTTCAAAGTCTTATGCTATCTGAACATAAGACTTCTCATTACACTAACAAGGCTAAAGAACAATTAGTGGGATATATGCGTTTTTCTACATCCCAGCTGCAAGGTCGCTTCAGCAGAGAGTCACCACATGTCTGCATGTTGTATTTGGTTTGTGTGTCAAGATTTTGGTAGTAGGGGGTGCTTCTGGGAGATGTAGGCAGAAATTTCCTTGATGTCCAATAGAGCCTATGTCAGACAGCTCCAAGACAGACCCACTGCTGGCCAATAACAGGTTAATCAGTGATGGTTGTAGTGCCTTTGTGATAACATATTTAAGAAGGAGAAGAAAAAAACTTCCTGCAGAACAGAAACCAGCGGAGAGAAGTGAAAATATGTGGGAGAAACAGCCCTGCAGACACCAAGATTTGTGAAAAAGAAGGTGGAGGACATATCCGGGTAGCAGAACAGAGTTACCCTTGCAGCCTGTAGTGAAGATCACTGTGACGCAGGTTGTCTCCCTGCAGCCCACAAAAGTTCATGGTGGAGGAGACATCTACATGCAGCCCACAGAGGACCCCACACTCTAGAACGTGGATGCCTAAAGGAGGCTGTGACCCCATGGGAAGCCTGTGCTGGAACAGGCTCCTGGCAGGACCAATGGCCCCGTGGAGAGGAGTCCATGCTGGAACAGGTTTACTGACAGGACTAAACCCCATGGAAGGGACACATGCTGGAGCCGGGCAAGAGCGTGAGGACGACTCCTCCTCAGAAGCAGCAGAAACAATGTGCAATGAACTGATCACAACCCCCATTCCCTGTCCCTCTGTGCTGCTGGAGAGAAGAAAGAAGAGAATTCAGGAGCAAAGTCAAGCCCGGGAAGAAGAGAGAGATGGGGGGAAGGTTATTTAAGATTTGGTTTTGTTCATCATTTTACTACTGATTTCCACAGGTCGAGGCTCTTTTGCCTATGACAGTAATTGATGAATTATCTCTGTCCTTATCTTGAGCATTTCCTTTATATCTTTCTCTCTCCTGTTCAGCTGATCAGAGACTGATAGAGCAGTCTTGGTGGACACCTAGTATCTTGCCAAGGTTAACTCATCACACCCATTTAAATGGTTACACTTCTCTGTCTTTGCCTGCTGTGTTCCGAAGCTTTCCAAATAAATTAAACGAAACTTGATGATTAAAAATTCATTTGAGCCTAAAAAATTAAATATTTTATATAATTTTGAATATTTACTAGGAGACTTAGTCTCCAAATGTGATCAAGTAACCAACTAATTTATTTAACCAATTAACTTTTTCAATCTCATGTAAAAAACCTACAGCTGTTCTTTCATCCAGTCTTCTTCTCCTGTAAATAAATCATCAGACTTAGTCCTTATTCTAATGTGTCATTATTATCACAGTATCACAGTATCACAGTATGACAAGGTTGGAAAGGACCTCTGAGATCATCAAGTCCAACCTATAACCCAACACTAACACCAACCATCATCTAGACCATGGCACTCAGTGCCACATCCAATCTCCCCTTAAACACCTCCAGGGTCGGCGACTCCACCACCTCCCTGGGCAACGCATTCCAATGGCCAATCACCCTTTCAGTAAAGAACTTCTTCCTCACATCAAGCCTAAACTTTCCCTGACGAAGCTTGAGTCCATGCCCTCTAGTTCTGTCACTGGTCACCTGAGAGAAGAGACCAACCCCTGACCGACTACAACCTCCTTTCAGGTAGCTGTAGAGAACAATGAGGTCTCCCCTGAGCCTCCTCTTCTTTAGACTAAACAGCCCCAACTCGCTCAGTCGCTCCTCGTAGGGCTTATGCTCAAGCCCCTTTACCATCTTCGTAGCCCTCCTCTGAACACATTCCAGTATCCTGACATCTTTCCCAAACTGGGGGGCCCAGAACTGTACACAGTATTCCAGATGAGGTCTGACTAGTGCCGAGTACAGGGGGACGATAACTTCTCTGGTTCTGCTCACCACACTATTCCTGATGCAGGCCAGAATGCCATTGGCCTTCTTGGCCACCTGGGCACACTGCTGGCTCATGTTGAGCTTCCTGTCAACCAGCACTCCCAGGTCCTTTTCTGCCTCGCTACTCTCCAGCCACTCTGTCCCCAATCTGTAGCTCTGCATGGGATTGTTGTGTCCAAAATGAAGTACCCGACATTTGGACTTATTAAACATCATCCCATTGAAATCGGCCCATCTCTCCAATCTGTCCAGGTCCCTCTGCAGGGCCATCCTACCTTCTAACAGATCAACCCTTCTTCCCACTTTGGTATCATCTGCAAACTTGCTGATGATGGACTCAATCCCCTCATCCAGATCATCAATAAAGATATTAAACAGGACCGGACCCAACACCGATCCCTGGGGGACACCACTGGTGACTGGCCGCCAACTGGATGAGACACCATTCACCACCACTCTCTGGGCTCGGCCATCCAGCCAATTCCTAACCCAGCACAGAGTGCTCCCATCTAAGCCACGGGCTGACAGCTTCTTTAGGAGTCTACTGTGGGGGACAGTGTCAAAGGCCTTGTTAAGTCCAGGTACACCACATCCACAGCCTTCCTCTCATCCACCAGGCGAGTCACATGGTCATAAAAGGAGATCAGGTTGGTCAGGCAGGACCTGCCCCTCCTAAACCCATGCTGGCTGGGCCTGATCTCTTGACCGTTCTGCAGGTGCCGCATGATTTCACCCAGGATTATCTGCTCCATGATTTTACCTGGGACCGAGGTCAGGCTGACAGGTCTGTAATTACCTGGATCATCCTTACGGCCCTTCTTGTGGATGGGCGTCACATTGGCCAACTTCCAGTCTTCTGGGACCTCTCCGGTGAGCCAGGACTGTTGAAAGATGATGGAGAGCGGCTTAGCAAGCTCATCCGCCAGCTCTCTCAACACCCTAGGATGGATCCCATCCGGCCCCATAGACTTATGAGGGTCCAAGTGGCTCAGCAGGTCTCTAACTTCCTCCTCATGGATTGCAGGAGGGCCAACCCTGCCCCCATCAACCACTTCAGAGGGCCAACTGTCAAGCGAGCTGACATCCTTGCTGTTGAAAACTGAGGCAAAGAAGGCATTAAGTACCTCAGCCTTCTCTGCATCTTTGGTTACTATATTTCCCTCCACATCCAACAAGGAGTGGAGGTCGCTGCCGCCTTTCTTTCTACCACTGATATATTTATAAAAACTCTTCTTATTATCCTTTACAGAAGTGGCCAATTTGAGCTCCAACTGGGCTTTTGCTTCCCTGATTTTCCTCCTACATGACTTAACAACATCTTTGAACATGACGTGGCTTACGTCCCCTTCTTTCCAACGACGATACATCCTCTTTTTGTTACTTAGTTCCTTCAGAAGCTCCCTACTCATCCAGGCCGGCCGTCTGCCCCTACGACTCTTCTTACAACACATGGGGACAGCCCGCTCCTGCGCCTTCAAGATTTCATTCTTGAAGTGTATCCAGCCTTCCTGGACCCCCTTGCCACTAAGAACTATTTCCCAGGGAACTTTCCTGACCAGTTCCTTAAATAATCCAAAATCTGCCCGCTGAAAGTCCAGCATCGATGTTCTGTTCCTGGCTTTTCTTTTTACATTGTTTAGAGAGAACCTGATTATCTCATGATCACTACACCCCAGACAGCCTCCGACACCAACATCACCCACCAGCCCTTCTTTGTTTGTAAACAGCAGGTCAAGAAGAGCCTCACCCCTGGTGGGCTCACTCACCAGCTGCGACAGAAAGCAGTCCTCAATACACTCTAAGAACCTCCTGGACTGCCTCCTCCCGGCAGTGTTAAGTTCCCAGCAGATATCCGGGAGGTTAAAGTCTTCTAAAAGAACAAGGGCAGCCGATCTAGAGGCAGCCTCCAGCTGCTTAAACAATAGAAGATCCACCTCCTCATCCTGGTCGGGCGGTCTGTAACATACTCCAACCAGGAGGTCAGACCTGACTGCCCCTCTGACCCTTACCCACAGGCATTCCACCTGGTCATCACCGATCTCGACTTCGACAGCATCCAGGGTTTCCCTAGTGTAGAGGGCCACCCCTCCACCCCTCCTCTCACGCCTGTCTCTCCTGAAGAGCCTGTAGCCTTCCATGGCAGCACTCCAGTTATGAGAGTCGTTCCACCACGTTTCCGTGATAGCAACTATGTCATAGCTCTCCCGCTGGACGAGGACTTCAAGCTCCTCCTGTTTGTTTCCCATACTGCGTGTGTTTGTGTACATGCATTTCAGCTGGGTTACTGATGACACCCTTTGAGATGGCTCATCCTCCACAGGAACATCTTTGGTGAGCCTAGTTACTCCCCCCTCCCCCCTCATGCCTAGTTTAAAGCCCTCTCAACAAGTCCTGCCAGCTCCTGAGCTAGGATCCTCCTACCCTTTGGAGTTAGACGAGACCCATCTGAGTCAAGCAGGCCAGGTGCCGTAAAGGTTTCCCCATGATCAAAGAACCCAAAATTCCTCTGCCGGCACCAGCCCCTAAGCCATTTATTAACAGCATATATTCTCTTGTTCATATCTGTATACATCCCTGCCACCGAAGGAACCGAGCAGAACACCACCTGTGCTCCTGCCCTATCCAGTGACCGTCCCAGCTCCTGGAATCCCTTTTTGACTACCCTTGACCCTCTTTTCGCTAGGTCATCACCACCAGCTTGTACCACCACAAGCGGGTAATAATCTGATGGTTTAACTAGGTCTGGGAGTCTCTTGGCAATGTTGTGTACCCGGGCTTGGGGAAGGCAGCAGAATTCCCTATGAGTTGGGTCCATCCTACAAATAGGGCCCTCCGTCCCTTTCAGAAGGGAGTCTCCCACTACAATGACCCTCCTTTTCTTTTTCTTACTTGAAGTCCTGGCCTGTCTGACGGGCAATGTGTGGTTAAGAGCCTCCTCGGGTGAGTTCCCTGTCACACTATCCTCCACCTGAGCATCAAACTCCAACACCCCAAACCTGTTTTGTAGGGGTAGTTGGAAAGGTGGCATTTGAAAGGGAGGTCTATAACCCCCACAAGAGCAGACCTGCTCCCAGTCCTCCTCACCAACCAAGTCACTCCCCTTATCCTGTTGATGAGGAATATGGCATTCCTCAGCCTCCTGGGGAGGATTACTGGGAGGAGAGAGGGTTCTACTCCACCAGTCTATCTCCCTTTCACTTTCTCGAATACTCCTCAATCTCTCCACCTGGTCCTTAAGATCTGCAACCATAAGGAGCAGATCTTGAATCTGTTCGCACCTCAAACAAACATTTTTGGTATGGTCCTCAGGAACCACAAGTAGGCTTAGACACTCCCTGCAGTCCCGAGTCTGGGCAGCGGCGTCCCGTAATAGCGGTTCTGTTTGGACGCCTACACTCCTGATGGCAGGGGCTTTACCACGCCTGATCACCATTGCTGCGGGGGAGTGGGAAGCCAACTACCTGCCAGAGAGTGCCTGCTTGCCCTGCCTGCGCGAACTGCCTATTCCATGACCCTGTGTACTGTGACCCTGTTTGCCCGCCCCTGTTCGCCGCGCTCCGGTCGCTGGCACTCCCAGGGAGATGTTTAAATGCCCCGCGGCTTCTTCCGGGACCGCCCCCCTACCACGCGGTCGGCCCTCCTGACAGTTGCCGCTTCTGGGGTTCAGAATGAGTCACCCTGCCGGGGTCCTCTCCCGAGCTTTTGCCTTCCCCTAGGAACTCTCCACCCGCCCAGATTGAGCACCCAGCTGCAGTACTCACCGTTCCTGCTGCCAGTCACGCCGAATCTGGCTTTCACTCAGAAAAAATAAATCACGAAGAGTTTTGGTGTGGTTTAGGAAGGACAGCAGTTAGCTTCTTGGCTAAGTTAAAACTAAAGCTTGAATAGATTAAGTAAAACTTTCTGCCACACCATAAAGCATGATTTAACATTTGCAGTGTCTAAAGTCTCTTCTGAAATGGGTACGGTCATACAAACCCAGGTCCATGATGGACCAGTGATACTGGTGGAAATTCACCTGTTGAAGACACGACCTCATCATCTATTGAACGGCAAGAATAAAATTAGCTTTTTTCTTTCTGAAACATTTTTACTGAATTCAGGAACTTGTGTCTTGAGAAATTACTTTAACAACCCCCATAGAGGTAGATTTGTCTTCATAAAAAAAATGAAGTTTCTGTTTTGTGTTAAAACTGTGTGTAGTTTTCCAGACAACTGGATTGTTATTTCCAAAGAAAAATGAGACTAATTTTTGAAAGAATATTTTGTTGCAGCTAGAAGATACAACACTAAAATACTCAAAATGGATAGTGGAGTATTGATAATAAAGCCAAAAGGAACTTTGGTTTTTTTTTAGATTACTCCTCTTCCATTTCTGCTATTTCTGTAAATATCTATATGTATTGCTACTTAAATTTTATAAAATGCGTTGCTATTGCTCTCTAACTTGTAAATTTCTCCAAATATTTAATTAATTTTCTTTGGTAAAACTGTTATATATTCAGCTATATCAACAAAACAGACTCAGTTACCAGCTGCACAAGTGTTGCTAAACCTATATCCTCAGAACAGAAAAAAAATTACTGTCTTTAAATATGTATGCTCATAAAGTAATGAGTTCAATCAATACTATCCTCTGGTCCCACAACTTCCCAGATTATGAATATGTTATTATTCTGAAAGTTCTCCTGAGAGAATTTTTTTCCAAATTAGGTGTGTTTTGTAAGGTGAAGACAATGAGCCAGTTTTCTGTTGATGTATGAACTTTGGCCCACTACAATCACAGGACTTGTGTTCATGTAAGAGTCTGCCTACCGGTCCTTTTAGACAACTTTGCCACGGTTGTGTCAGTGTAAATTTTAACATGTGATTTCCATGCTTTCCTGCTATGTGTTGTGGTGTCAAACATCCTTGATACAATGCTGGTGATCCTTAAGGATCCACAGGTGCTGATAAAACTGCTTACTGTAGACAAGCTCATATCTTAATTCATCATTTCTTCCCATGAATCAGAGTAATATAGATTTTTCTTCAGAAACAAAAAAATAGGTTTTCATGTCCAAGGGTACTGCATATTAACAGTAGAAACACCTTAAAATACTCCAAAAATTTCAATTGAGCTGTTAATTGTTCCAGTTAAATACTGGAAATACATTTGTTGGGAAGAGGTAATATCCTGGTTTTACATCATTAACAACACTTCTACAAAAAAAAGGATGCCCTAATAAGTAAACGAATCCAAAAATTATTACATGTAGTTTTGACTTTTAACTGCATTAATCAAGTAACTTAGTTCCTTAAGAAGCAAATCTTTTTCTCTCTTCATCTTTTTTGTTAATTTTCAGAAACTATAATACCTGTGAACTCTGTCATCCAGTAACTGATGCTCTTAAAATCTATTCTCTCATTAAAAAAGTACCATTGCTTTGAAACTTTTTCCTTTTTTCAACTTTTTGAGAGCCTTCATTAGCTAAAGAACAGCAAAAATGAATACTATGTTTGCATATTTATTACCATCCTTGTTCCCATTTCAAGCACAACAGTCACAGATAAAGATTTGATACATTAAAAAATCCTAATTTCCAAATACATAGATGGCAACTTCAAGACAATGCCACCTTTGCCTAATGAAAAAAAGTTTGAGTGACAAGTATTCGAAGGCTGGAAATAAACAGGATCTCTTTCAGCTAAAACTGTTTTATTGAGGAAGACATTATGTCAAACAACTGTCTACATATTTTCTAGGCATTCATTTTATGAATCATCATTTCATATAATGGATATTTTACTATAATAACCATAGGATTTTTAAGTTGTTTCTTGTACTAAAATTCATTTCTGGCAGATTCTGTTGCAAAGACATTTGCAGTGTGTGTAGATTGGAGGCTAATCAGTTTGTGTGAATTGCAGGCTAATCTTAATTTACAGCTCACATTATGAGTCAGTAAAACACTTCTGATTCCATGCTCAGGAGGTCAAACTATTGATGAAAACTTTCAGGATATGGTATAAAAGACACTGGTCTAGATACAAAAAGGAAATGCTAATAAATGGGTTTAGAATGAATATTGGATTTCATGATAAAGAAAGCAGGTTCTTCTGTAGTTTGCCCACTAAAGTATGTTAAATATTTTAAGAAATACCTTGCTCTCCATCGGCATTAATATACCTCATGAAAATCTAGCTTGAAAAAGAATCTGTTATGGTACATTTTTTCAGAATATTAGTGTGCACTAAGTGCATTTCAATAAGACAGCAGTTTTATAGGCCTTACAAAGTTTCAAATCTGACATTATGGTAACACTCCATGTCTAAAAAAACACAAGCAAACAAATAACAATCAAATAATGGTAAAAATAAACACTTCATATTAAAAATGTTTTTAAATAGATTTCCATTAATAATATATATTTTATTCTCATTTTTGAATCATGTCCTTTAATAAAATTAATTTCATTTTACAAACACTTATCTTGAAAGTTTTATCTTATAAAACTTGACAATTTATCTTTTTTTATCTATTTGAACTGATAACAATGATATCCTCAAATTTTTTTTAATAAGTTGGTGTTAGGCTAAGGGACTTTATAGTAAATTAAACTACAAAACATTGTATTAAATCCTACAATTTAATAGATGCAGGAATATACTATTGCTCTTGTCTGTGTTTGTAAAAAGAAGTAAAATATAACACATTTTTTCTTGTTCAGGATTCATATGTGTCATACAGAGGAAAGTTGGAAATTGTTGCCTTGTACACTTCTTTCAAATTGTTATTGACTTGTAACTAGGAAAAGTGATATCTATTGCTGAGTTTGTGTTCAAGGCCTTACCCATTAAACATAAATTTTCTTCCACTCTTTTTCAGGTACTTTGACTTTTTTTTTTTATTGAAAACTTCATATATGGATACTGCAGATAAGAACATGATACTTAAGGGAATGGATTAGAAGACTATTTTAAATAATGAGGTAACAAATTAATACTCTGTTTATTGTCCTATGACTTTAATTAGTGTCTAGGACTAAAAAAAGCACTATAATAAAAAAACCTAATTATTCGCACAATAACTTTACTAAAAAGACAAATACAGTTCTGAAAATATTTTGGTTGGGAAGTGGTGATAAACTTCAAATAATTGTTTTGTATTTTTCCCAGAAAGGAATATTTACCTAGGAGACTGTAAGGTAAATTACTTTTCCTCTCAGAGATACATATAAAATTTTACATAGCTCCTCATTTTTGTATAAAATGGCATGACAAATTTTTACACACGTAGAACAATATGCTACACAAGACAACAAAGACTGGAAAGCATTCAAAGTGTAATTTGCTTAGTCTGTATCAGGTGGAATAGAAAGTTGAGACTCTTTTTTATTATATTTTTATCTACCATGGTATAAAGTGCTTTGTAAAATAACATTTATGAAATTCGTATTAGGAGTCTGCTCTGCAATGGACACCAAATTATTTTGCTGTATCTCCCAAAAAATATTTCTTTCAAAAAGACTGCGTGTGCTTCAGCTTTACTTTGAAACTAAGTTACTTAAGATACTGTATTTGCTAAAAGGCTTCATTAGAAACCCAGCATGATCACAAACTGGCTTGAAAGTTCCCTCTTTCATTTGAGGTCCTTGTTGATACATGGCACACAACAAAACCCTTGTGTTTCAAAAGTGCAAATATTTGTCCAGATCATTCAAAAAAATAGAATAAATAATTGGTGTTTGCTCTGCTATTCAAACTCAGAATCTGGTCTAGTAATTGTATGGAGCAAAATAAAGATTTAGCTATCTATGCCTCCATATTGTAGTGCTGACATAATCCAGCTATTCCAGACAGTCATCCATTTGATCCAGCTATATTCAGACTGTTCTTACCAAACCTGAACAGTATATATGTTGCCTATACAGGCAATTCTGATACTTGCAGATAAGTCAAAAGATGATTTTTGAAGAGGTTCTATCTGTTTTGTACAATTTTCTTTTCTGAACTAATTTTTCACTTTTTAACCTAAACTCTGTTCTGTGGTAATCTGTCAACAGCTGCTACTTAATGAGTTTTTTCTCCAAAGAAAGACAGTCACAGACACTATAAAAGTTAAAAGATGCCCCAGTCTCCCTGGATAGCTCTTTGTCTAGGTTCAAGCAATGTCATAGTTATGATGTGGCCAGGTTTGGCATTTGCCTTGGTGTAGCTGTATGTACATGGCCATAGTCTATGCAGGCCTTTTTCCTCTCATGGTAATTTCACCCAGTAAGTGCCAGGCAGACAGGTTAGCTACGGGTTAGAAATGCAGTGTGCACACAGAGCCAAACCCATCATTTAATGTCTGAAATAACCCAAGCAGAATCAGAACATTCTGCGCCAAGCACATGTGGGTTTACCAGTTTTGCTGCTTCTATTGGCAATCTACAGTTTCTGGACATCTGACTATCTAAATGGAGATGGTGAAAACATGAGTAATCCTTAAAAGTTAACTGTATGGCATATGTGCAATGGGACCAAGTGAAATGCAGCAGCGACATGAGATGTATTAATAGTTGTTCTGTTTGCAATTGTGTAAATGATGTCCTGTTCATTTTTATTATATTCCAGAAAATAAAACTTCATATTTCAGAAATAAAAAAAATATATCGAAGAATATAAGTATCTGTTTATCTTATATTTTAAGAGTGAAAGGGTTGGTGGCAGTTTCAGGGAACAATTCATCTTATCCTGAACAAAGATAATCCAGGTATTTTCGGTTATCATGACTTCAATCCACAAGGCTGGCATGAAACCCCACTTTATCTAATACTACTTATGCAATGATAAAGACAGTTCACTTTTTTCTTTTATTCTGACTTTCTTTGATCCTGTTTCCTAGTTCCAATTTCACCTGTTCCATGAAACTTATGAATCCATAAATCAACTCAAAAGCTTTCTACAAAAAAAAGTCTTTTTAATGATCTGGACGAAGGGATCGAGTGCACCCTTAGCAAGTTTGCAGATGACACCAAGCTGGATGACAGTGTTGATCTGCTTGAAGGAAGGGAGGCTCTGCAAAGAGATCTGGACAGACTGAGACCAACAGGATGAGGTTTAACAAGACCAAATGCCGAGTCCTGCCCCTGGAGCACAACAACCCCATGCAGTGTTACAGGCTTGGGGAAGAGTGGTTGGAGAGCTGCCTGTCAGAGGAGGACCTGGGCGTGTTAGATGACAGCCAACTGAACATGAGTCAACAGTGTGTCCAGGTGGCCAAGAAGGCCAATGGCATCTTGTCCTGTATCAAAAACAGTGTGGCCAGGAGGACCAGAGAAGTGATTGTGCGCCTGTACTTGGCACTGGTGGGGTCACAGCTCGAGTACTGTGTTCAGTTCTGGGCCCCTCACTACAAGAAGGACATTGAGGTGTTGGAGCACATCCAGAGAAGGGCAACAAGGCTGGTGAAGGGGCTGGAGAACAAGTACTATGAGGAACAGCTGAGGGAACTGGGTTTTTTTAGCTTGGAGAAGAGGAGGCTGAGGGGAGACCTCATGGCTGTTTAGGGCTGCCTGAAAGAGGCTGTGGCAAGATGTGTGCTGATCTCTTCTCACAAGTAACAGGTGATAGGACAAGAGGAAATGGCCATAAGTTGTGCCAGGGAGGTTCAGACTAGATATTAGAAAGAATTTCTTTACCGAAAGGGTGGTCAGGCACCAACCAGGGAGGTGATTGAATGACCATCCCTGGAAGTGTTTAAAAAATGGGTAGATGAGTTTTTGAAGAAAATAATTTAGCAGAAGATGGGTATGGTTAGACTCGATGATCTCAAAGGCCTTTTCCAATCAGAAGATTTTATGATTCTACAAAACCTGGGAAAAATAAAAACCAGGTTTTAACTTAGAAAATTAAAACCTCATCTAGATGAAAAATATTCTCTGTGTGGAAATTACATGTGCATGAGTAATGATTAGCATTGGATTATTAGCTCTGGAAAACATATATGTAAGATCACTTGCTTTAAACTAGTATTTTTGTCTTGATTTTATTTTCATGGTAATACAGAAATGAAGGAAAAGATGTTATTTTTAAAACAAAATATTACTTTATGAGGGCCTTTCAATTCTTCTTTAAAATCTGTTCCACCAACTTTTCCAAACTTTTAACTAAATCAGGAGAATAAAATACTTTAATCCTTGAATACTGAGAAAACTTCACTCAGCTGTACACAGAAACTTCTCAAGACCTACTGTCTATAAATGTCTAGTCTCATCTTCTGCAGTTAAGACATTTTGTCACAGACCTGCAGATGGATTGGTTTGTATTGGTGATCTTGAGAAAAGAGATCAATTTAGCTTGAAAAAAGTGAAACAAAAATGAGCACTGAAGGAGGCAGAAGTGACAGAACCTGATCAATAGGCATCAAATAAGTGACTCATGGATGATTTGCGTTGCATAGCTGTGTGTGCTGTTTAATCTGTAACTTCTTGCAGTTGTAGCGTCAGTAAAATTGTGTTATGCTATTCTTAATATAAAAAGTGTGAGAAAAATGCAACTCTTCATCAGTGGAATTGGGTTGTGCCCCCTTACTTGTAGCTTCACTGTGAAAGGGAGAAAGAGCTGCACTTTAAACAGCCTCCTTAGTTTAGTGATAAAAGAAATCCAGCTGCCTGCCTTTCCATGTTTTCTCTAGTCTTGGCCACACTCCAAGAAAGGAGGCCACAAAGCAACTGAAAGAAGAGTTTCTGCTTTTAGAATGATATAAATTGTTGATTTAATGATATAAAAGCTGGACTCTCCTGCAGTAATCTCTGGAGATTCCATCTCCATCTCTGGAGACGCCACATAAGACCTCTCAGTTGTCCAGGGACAGGCTCTTCAGATCTTCTCTGCAAAAGCAGTTCCCCAGCGACTGCGTATCTGGACAACAATGATGATGATAGGGCAATTGACAATGAATCTTTCTTAATTCCCAATTGTCAAAAGTGAAGGCTCTTCAGATAGGATTTGGAAGATGATGATGATATGATGATATGGTAATTGGTGATGTATCTTTCTTAATTATTGTGCTTATTCTCTTGTACTACTGATTAGATGCATTGCCTTTAAAGCTGTTATCACTGACTTGTTAATCAATACTAATCATTTGTCACTTTTCTTGCTTTAATAAGTTGAGTAAAACTTGATTTCACAGAGTATTTGAGAGTTTGGGCTTTTATGTTGATTGCACTCTGTGTTTTTAATTCTGTGGTAACACAGAGGCTGATAGCCAAATGCAAACTCTTTCACAGCTTATCAGAAACACATTGCGAAAACATTAGCTGTCAAGACACATAAACTGTGTTCCAGACTCAGCTGATGAATTTTGTATTGGGCTGAATCAGTTGTCATAGTGAAACATCCTAACTCTGCGTGGTGCCCAATACCCATAGTTATGGATTTTTGAGGCACTACAGTCTTTATTAGTTGTATTTTCATTGTTTGTTTTCTTTTCTTTTATGATCCTCTCTTCAAACTCAGGTTCAAAATATAATAATAATGAATCCCTAATGTGTTTTCTTATCAAACATGAATCCAGTTCTTAAGTTTTATTGTCCTTGGACTGTGTGTTGTTAAGGTTGTACAAAGTGGTATTTCCCTGCTCACTTTAATACCTAACATGTGACATTTAATACTTCATGTAAAATAGAAATACCCGACATTCCCACTAAGCAAAATCATCTTTAGCTCAAAAAAGCAGAAAGAAAAGAGCTTTGAAGCCATTTGAATGGATGATGGAAATTTGTCTCCTTTTCACCATTTGAGGAACATTGTGTATGTTGAATCACTAGAAATTGCCTATTGAGATTCAGAAAAAAACACTCTGATGATGAAAAAAATTGCAGAAATATTTCTCTTTCTGATTGGACAGCTATACAAATACAGCTCTACTCAGACCTTTGATAGGATGAGGGCCCAAATCAAAGAAAAAGCTTGAAGGACTGTAGCTGCGTGTTCCTGAGTGAAACGTGTCTTAGCTGACTTTGTGCTGATGCCTATTCTTTTTCCCAGATTTTTGGTTGCTATTCTAAAAGAAGTATACATTATTCCTCATCAGTATGCAGTACTACAGGTTCCTCACAAAAGAACCAGTCTTCTTCTCACTACATCTTCTCTACAAAGTCAATGGGTACATTGAATATAATCTAAGTGTAGATACTTCCCTGCAGCTTCCAATGCTTTCATATCTCTTATTGATTACCCATTATGTTATCTGTACCGCAAAGTACTGATTTATTAACCAGTGATAGCAATATTATTCTGAAAAACGATAAAACCATGTACATTCTTATTGTGCTTCATCTTCCGTAATGCTTGTAAGTAACTGTAATAAATATTTTTAATTTATTATTCTCGAGAAAAAAAATAAAAAAAACAAATTCATGTTCCTTGTCATACCAGGCCAGCCATATGTGTGTTATTCCTGCCAGTTTCTTGAAATAGCATTGGTTAGAAATACACCTTCTACCTTGCTAAATGCTAACAGAGATCATAAGCTCCACACATAACATCCCCTAAGTGAGTTTCCTTAATCAGTTTTTAGATTATCTTTCCACATCTAAATTAAAATGTGTTTATTTAAATAATAGCTCCCTTGTCTTTCATGAGCAAAGCAGAGACTATTTAAAACTTGATTCGATCAGAGTAGAAACAAATATGTATATGAAAGCTGCTGTTTAGAGGAGGTAGAATGACTATAGATACTTAATTAACATCACCAATGAAAACTTAATGATGGTGCTGTTTTGCCAGCCTTTCTTTGAATGATTTGATAGCAAAACATTATAAGCCGGCAACTGTGTTTGTGATCTCATTTTAAATACTTTTTTTTTTATCCTGCTTTCAATGACAACCGGGCTACTCAAGGAAGTAGAAGTTTCATGGGCTCCATTATTAAGCCTCTGTGATTTAATAGCAGAAGTGATATATTTTAGTAGTGACACAGTTGGTAGCTGGCTTTGACAGATACTGGGAAGTACAGCAAGAGGAAAGGTAAAGTAGAATACCTAAGTTCTGGATCCCCCCAAAAGATAAAACAAAATTTCTTAAATATTCTATCAGCCACTGCAGAAAACGTCTTTTCTAAACACATCATTTTAAAAAAGTACAGATTTACATGCAAATAAATTGTAATAAGTCTAAGACTATGACTGAAGATTAAGTCACTCTTTAATAAATTGCAGTTGTTGTGGTAGAGGTGTTTATTTCAGAATAGACATATGTTATTATCATCAAAAGTTAGAAGAAACATGTGTACAAGTGCACATAATAGTATTTTATAGGCACACCTGAAATGTGGAAGATTAATGAAATGCCTCTTACGTTTAGTATGAGGCAAAACATTGCAGGAATTTAAACTGGCTCATGGGTAAATGAGAAAATTCAGTCTATCTTGCGAGAATCTTCTATAAGTTTCATGGAAATCATGCTGTAAAAAAATGTATTTTAAAGCAAAGGTCATTTAGCAGCAGATTACTCTGTATTGGTGGTTTTTCATATTATATTACCGTCAGTGATATATAATTAAATGAGTATTTTTTCAGTTTTCGATAAAAACTTAACACTCTCTTTCTTTCTTTAATGTTAATATCCAATACTTCCGCTTGATTATTTTGTATTAAAAGTTCACTTCAATAAAACCTGTGAACTGTAAACTGGCCTTTTTCTTCTTTTCCACTTCTTTTCCCAGAGGAAAGAAAATAATTTTCTACTGTACTAAACCGTATTGGAAGTTGAGCTATCATGTACATCTATCAAGGCCACATAAAGCTATGTTCCTCTGCTCGTATATTCAGTTAAAAGTGTTTAAGTGACAGACAGACACTTCACAGTGACCAGTCTTCCTGAAGGGTCTGTTCTTACACATACAGCAATGTTCTTTGAGTTTTATATGTGAATCTTGCCTTTGCCTGAAGAGAGGATCATCTTAATTGAAGTCTTATTGACTGTATAACGTTTATTACCATTCACTCAGGACCAAAATGATCTGCGTCTTTTTCCTGTATATGAAACGTTATAAAATCATGTTGATTCAAAATACCTTAACATAATGTTATAGCAGAACTACAGTCTCACCCTCAGGTGGGTTGTACACACCATTATTAGTTTAAATTAATAATTGCAACTAATAGTTGCAACTGTTGTTTATTGCCTGGAAATAAAAGCCTGTTGGATATGTCTCTACATGTTCAACAATGTTTTATAAAATACAATAGATAAGAATTACCAGAGTACTGTAGTGAATATTAAATAAATTCTATTTTCCTGTGCATTTTTCCCATATACATGACTTGGACAACTCTCTGTGGCTTTAAAAAGAAAGGCTTCTCAAGCAACACACTATGACACCAAGTAGATCTGTATCTGTGAAGAATTGTTTGGTTAAATTACCTGCAGAATAAGGAATGTGAGACTAGTATTTCCAAGCTGTACTTGACCTTTGTGTATATCCTAGACATGGAACTGTCACCCAAGAATCCCCATTGCAATGTCATTTTTAATAAAACAGATTAGGAATAAATGGTCATAGCAGTGCATATATGGGTGATTGAATGCATATTTTAAGAGGATCTATTAGGTTTTTTTGCTACTGCTTTTCTCCATTAGCATAATAACCAAAAATATTTGGCATGTCACCAGTCATATGGACTTGCCTTTATTTCTTACTAATTAAATTTTGTTAAAGAATTCATTCTATATTCTTACATGAATTATAGAAAATGACAAAACCAAAATAATTAAATACGTAATTATATTCTTGCAAATCTTCCCATCATTAATTTCATTTCTATTCCCTTTCATACTTGAGAAAATACAAAAGACAACATATAGGTTAACAAACGGGAAAGAGCAAAGTGCTGAAGGATTACATCTGTACAGGGTAGTTAAAAAGATATTTTGGGGCAGAAAATGACTGGAAGTAGGAAGGAATAAGATACTGACATTGTAGATAGCATTTAGTGTTCTTCTTATACTTCTACTGTCAGGAGTGCATCCAGGCAGAATCATGATAATTATACTAATTGCACCTTCTCATCTCCTGGTGATATATTTTGTATTGACCTTATATCGAATACTGCCTTAATAGGTTTGTGATAGTATTTGAGCACCTCTCCATATTCAATGCATTAGCAAGGACAAAATGACAGCTTTTGGCTTTGGTGTGTTTTCAGATTATTGAGAGCACTTTAGAATTTTTTTTTGGTGGAAGAAAGAGGAGACGAGAGAGAAACAGAGAGCAAACAAGAATCAGGTAAACCAAGAGGCCATTTTTGCTTCCCAGTGAAGTGTATCTATCAAACTAAGATCCCCATCAATTTTTGTGATATAAATTCTGTAGTATTACAAGCATATTCTTTAGACTGAACTGTGATATTTTAATAATTTCTGTGTCTTAATTGTGAGCATAAAGAAAATCTATAGAAATCTTTCTCCTTTGAAGACAGGCCACAGGAAAACGCTTCTGGGACTGATGGAAGTAAGCCGTTTCTTTCCTAAAGAAACTGTTTTCTTTATGGAAATGTTAAAGTTCATTATACACACACACACGCATAAATCCATATAAATATATGAGTATATGTATAAGTGTAAATATTTGTTTTTTCAGGTACTTATGAAAATGATATTTTCTTATCTGATGTTTAAGACAGGAGCGTTTGCTCTGTTTTTGTCTGTCCACATAGCTTGTTTTCCATCTCTTAGTCTCCTAGAAAAGCCATACTTTTTGTCTTCGTAACAGCAGAAAAAAACAGTAGTTGTAAATAATAGATTGCATTCTGAAATTAACAGAAGTGATTCTCAGGGGAAGATCATTTTGTCCCAAATGTGAGACACTTACGATGCACTCTTGCAAATCAAGTTATATTTAGGATGGTACTACTTGGTACCTCACTGGAAGCACAAGCTATGAAAACAGGGCATCAATATGTTTGCTTTCAGACTCCAACAGCCACAAAAGTCAATGCAAGGCAGCTTTGTAATTTCTTTGAAGCATTGCCAGTATCAAAACTGTGGTTGAGAACATGCAAAAGAGTTGCAGAATTAATATTTCATTCAGGAGAACAGGTGCAAGGTCAAATAATTCATAGCTGAATGTCTGAATCCGACATTCTGACCATTGTCATTGACTCCAGTTTTGAGAATATGATGGACTCCCAGATGTGCCAGGCGAATTAGAGAGATAATAAATAGGAAGCTATCTCAATTAATTTTATTTTTCTGCAAGAAACTTCATGTTTATCTACGAACATTTGCAGCAAATCTTAAGTCTTTATTAAGGGAAATGTGTTTCTTTTTTAAATTTTAATTATGGAAGGTCACTTGAAAAGATTTCTAGGAATTCATTTGGACTACAGAAACTATACCATATGAGGGATTTTGCTGAAGGAGGAGAAGATAATTTGTTAAAATGTAAGTATGAGGAAACAAAAAAGTAACAAATAAGTTGGTTTGGGGAAAAACAAAACAAAATTAACTCCTTAGATAACTAAGGTTCTGCAGTGAGGAGAGAATAAGAAGATTATTTTTAGACCATGGTTACTTTTGGTGTTTCCATGCAATCACTCAGCACTTTTCAAAAGGTTTTTGGGACACAAGACCTTCATTGCCTGGTATGATGTACACTATAGTGTATGAAGTATTTTGTGAAAGAAGGCAAATGCCAGAGAAACTTGAATGCAAGACTTGAAGTTTTGAGATTGAATGTGTAAAAATATACAAGAAATAGAGATTAAACTGCCTTATATATTAAGAAAAACCCAACCAACCAGCCCACCACAAAAACCCACCAAAAAACCCCAAACCAAAACAAACACACACTCAATCCAAAAATAAACACATCCCAGCCCACCCTAAAGCAGCCCTTATAACTCTGTATAAATATACCTCTCTATATAGCAGGAAATACCTACGTTTGATTATCAGGTAGTCATTTAATCCTACACTGAATAAAAGACAAAGTTGCTACAAAGTACTTGTTAAAATTTTCAAACTTTATTTGTATGGTTCTTGTTGTTTGGTTAGTTATGTAAATTCTACTATTCCAATAAGAGTTTTAACTGATTTTAAGTGGTTTCAAGCTGTTTTAGAAAGAAGGCTATTCCAAGACAAATATGTGACCTGGAATGTGTTGTACTGAAAAGCAGAATTCGCAAAAAATTTTTAAGACACTTCATACACAATATAAAAAATTGGTAGGTGAAGTAGCTTAAAGGCTTCTGAGAAGAAGAATTCTAACATTTGCTGTAGTTTGAACCTGTGAGTTTGGGTTTTTTTTCCTTAAAGGAGTTTAAAGAGGGCAACCCATGAAAAGTAGGCTGTACAAGCGTGACTGTGTAAGAATAATAATATGTGACTACAGTTAAAGCAACCATATTTCTCACATTAGACAACCGTCTTTGTAAATAAGAACACCGGAGTATTCCTTTAAATATCATGTATGTGGCATAATATATAACTCTTTGAAAGTGCAGTACTTTCTCATACACTTACGTGCTTTTTTCATAATATAGAATGAAATGGAGAAAAAACACAGATTATCCTATACTTATGATCAAAAAATTGTGTCAACATGAGAGCTAAGACAGGTAAAAAACCATTTTATAAGAGATTGTAGCAATTGCTTTTGTAATAATAGCTATTATGCACTTACCTAGTTTATAGAATTTTAATGGCTATAAAAAGTATTGGGGAAGAAAACCCAACAAATTGCTACAGGTGATTTTTATGTTTTTTCTGCTTAAGGAGTAAAAGAAAGAAAATTAAAGTCATTTTTAACCTTAAGTTATGTAGAGGGTGTTTTTTTGACTACACTAGATTAGCAAACGTCGGTTAAGTTTTCCCTTCCCCTTTTCAAGAGCTAATTATTCTTTGAAAGATTTCCTCAGCAAGAGCTGTATAAAAACAAAACAAGATTTTCTTTAAGAAGGAACCGCTTTATTTTATTCTTCTTGAGCATGCAGGCAAATGAAATTTATTTGAAAATGTTTATTCTTAAACTGAAAAATATGGGTGAAAAATATGCGGTGGAATTCCTGAAGACATATTGTGTCATGCTGTACCAATTAAGTGTACAGTTCAAGGAAATTTCTCATCTTCACAAGAAGTGTACACTTTGCATCTTCTTTATTCTGAATGCAACATTTTATGTTTCCAAGATTTTATCTTAAAATTTGTATGTTTAAACCCTTACTTGGCAGTTCCATATGGTACCCAAAGTATTAAAAAAAAACATATGTGCAGTGCATGTTAGTCTGTTTTCTGATATAGAAGAGACAACTTCTCAGTGACTGTTTTATGACACACATTTCCAATTCCAATACCAAACCATATAGTACACTTATGGTAACGGATAAGTGTCATTATCAAGGAATATTGCATCCTTAATTTCTCATTTCCACTGTGAAAGGGATAAAGTGTTTTGCGCTTTAATTTCTACAAGGATATGAATTGGGCAGTTATTGAATGTTGGCTTACCTTGACAAAATCAGTTCAGTTGCACCAATCATGACGCCTCCTGCTGTCATTCCACACTTTGATTAACTTGCAGATGCAAGTGGCAGTAGACTAGTAGAGACCTGCTCTTTAATTTTATTCTTTTTTTTCTAGTAGGATCTAAAGAGCAGGTTCATTATTCGCCCAGCAGATTTGATTTTAAATCTACTTTAGCATTATTCAGAACAATGCGATAGTGTAAGGGATTCACGTATTCCTCAGTAAAGTAACTTTCCCTTCTACAAATTTTGTTATATCCTTTTTCCTTGTTAGGTCTCTTGCAACTTTAATGATGATATATACTCATTGAAGAGTTTCCTAGGTTTTTGTGGCAAATTAAACAGCTGGCTCAGCTGGCTTGACACAAATATCACCTTTAATGTGCTTTTGAAGAGAAGAGAGCATAATTTCTGGAAGCAAACAAGCTGTACATTTAAAAAGCTAAACAAAATAGGTGGAGAAGCAGGAATATGGTTAGTGTGACTTCTCACTTGTACGCTGTGATTCCTCTTGGTTACATGTTTACAGCCTATAAAATAAACCACAGCTGGATAAGCTGGGAGTTAATATCAGATACACGAGATGGATGAGAAACTACCTAAAGGAGAACAACCTGGCTTGCATTTAAGGACTAAGCTTTGAGCTGATGGTAGTGTTCGCTGGGTAATGTAATCCCCAGAAGCTGCAGTCTGATGATGTGCCTTATCCAAGAAACTACATTCTTCTAAGTGTTTAGATACATGATACCCTAGTCTTAGGTCAGTCATACCCCAATCACTTATAGCTGCAAGTGAAGAAATTATTTTTTAGGTATACAGTCATGTCACAGAGCTGAATTTGGGTCTGCGACTTAGTAGAATGTTTTTGGTGTATTCTTTTTACAGACTTAGTTAATATTGCCATATCCATTTTTTTATGGAATTAACAAGGGTCTTCTGTGATGTCTGCCTTATACAGTGAAAAAACAATTTAAATAACAGTCTTCATGACAGATTTTCTCTGGTAGATGACTCCTGTAAGCATGAGCAAAAGAGACAATATTATCCATTATGTACAAATTTTGTATAACCTTCAAAAAATTCTGTAAATTAATTCATTTATTTAATTTGTAGAACTTTCTTAACATGGTTAATCTATGAGTCACATTCAAAAATTTTCCTTAGAATCCTTAAATAGCGTAGGCATGAATTCAACTGTTTCTCTAAACAATAATTTAATGTATTTTAATGACCAAAATTATTGAGTAAAACTGATTCCAGCTGCAACAAGTGAAAGCACTTTGAATTTTGGGCTAACCCTTAGTAATTTGTAGAAAGCAGGTCAAAAAAAAGCTAACCCTGACAAGTCAAATAAATAAGCTTATTATAGTTGCCCCATTTGCATAGTTAATGAATATGCATTCTAACTTGTGCCATACCTTCTGCAAGCAAAAGGAAGCAAGAAATTCTTAGCGTTTTCTTGGTTGTGTATTTCAGAAAACAATGCCAAAATAAATTATGGGATTTTGATTCGAGTCTGAAATCATATTTAAAAGACATCGAAGTCAAATATATGTTTTATTATAAATGTTTGCTGTTCTTCAATTATCTAACTTATTTGTAGCACCTGAATTTTGTCCTCTGTTTAGAAAACTATTTTGTACATAAAAGTAGTGTCAGGGTGGCTAAGCTAAATTAATTGGGGTTTTATTCATTAATTCAAACATTTAAGTTGGGATAGAAGTGTGGCCAAAACACAACTTGATATTTTAATGTAATCCTAATTATTTTGAAACAAAGTAATTACATTTTCTTCCAAACAGAAATTGACTGAGGGAACAGAGACAAACTGCGATAGCATCTTTTAATGGCAAGTATATTCCCTTGTACTCTCTAATCAAAATTACTTACAAAGGACAGCAAATACATGCATCAAAGTCCTTTAGTGATAAAGTATACAATATGAAAGATTAGACAGGAATGTTCCACAGACTGCGTTTTTTTGCATCTACTGGATCTGGCAATAAAAAATATTTAGATATTCAAGTCCTCCTTTCTTTTTTTAAATAAACCAGCCCTCAAAATAGGGAAAAATCTTTGTTGGACTGTAGGAGACCGTTCAGTCTGAGTATTAGTGGCAAGAAGTTATTTTACTTGGGGAGTCATAAGTGACCTGTTGATATATAGTCTGTATCTTATATGCTGGTCCAATGATTACATACAATCTGGATTGTTAAGCATGGAAAGAACTTCCAAAATATTTTGTGAACCTGAAAATAAGTACACAGAAGAAGCAAAACCCAAGAGAAGATGTAAGCAACTTCAACTGTACAGTGCTAGAATAGGGAAAAATCCAAACCAGCATAGATCGTTTTTTTAAAAAAACAACAATGATGAAAGCTGCAACAGTACAGAGGAAAGTAAAAAATTTTCAGTACTCCATTTTAAGACTTACAAGCAACTGGATGGATACTCGTTAGTAATGGTAGAGACACTAAGCTTTAGTACAGAACTCTTAGAAAGCTAGGGCCTGTCTGGGAAATCAACTTAAAATATATATCAACTACTTTCATCTAAGAGTAAGAAAATAGTGCCAGGATTATTTTGCCAAGGTTATGTTTATCTACATTACAGGTGTACAAAGAATGAGGATACTAAAAGAGCTGGAATGATACCATGCATTTGGGCCAAGCTACCAGAAGTAATACTTGTATTTTAAACCTCAACAAAAATGAGAAGGCTGAAAGCAGACAGGCTGTAACACATCAGCGAGGGAGTTCTCAGCAGGTTCAAGGATCAAGCTTCCTCAAAAACCAAAAATGTGTTTGGACTAATACTTCTGACATCTGCCTTAATTCTTCTCTTGGTCTGACGCAGTAGTAAAAATACTTTGATTAGTTTTTGATAAAATTAGGTAATTATAAGTTTTTTCTACCAAAATTAATTTGATTTGGGTTAGGTTTTAAAAAAATTGAAAAGGTACTAAACTGAAGAAGACCTCTGCTTGCTCATCTTAAGGTATTTGGACTTATTCTAAGAACTTTGTTAATCTGATATTTTGAATGTGCAGATTCCTTGAGTTTACAAGGAAATATTTCCACTCCTAGCATTGGCTTTGAACCGGTCCCAGAAGGACAATTTTAGGGTCTCTGAAACTGAAGGTGTCCAAAATTTCTGAAAAAATAAAGTAGGTTATGCAGACCCTTTTGAATATTAGAGCCTTTGTTCTTCCTAAAATTATTCTTGGCAGTTTAGAAACTTATGTCATTGCAAATTGTCTTGGCAAATGTGAAACTACAGGACAATTTCTTGCTAAAATCGTCTCTGCACCACAGGTTGCTTTCAGATTTCTGAGAGTGTTTGTGCACTTAAAAGATCTGCTCATGTACATTTATTTTCACTATTAAAGCCCCTTTTGAATAGATATTTAGCTCTCATAATGGATATGTTTTCAAAGACATCATATTTTTTTAATTGCATTATGGAAGCTCAATTTCAGACTTTATGGCTTTCCTAATTCCTGACCCATGGAAATCACTAGACAAAATGATTTTTTCCAAGATCTCACTGCTGAAATGGAAATTGATGTTTTTACTGTAGACTTTATCTTGCTAAAATAACAAATTGACTATTTTTTTTCTTTACTCTTAGAAACTCTTCATTTTCAGGCTGTTATCTGAAGTGGGTTTCAGAAAAGCCAAGCAGAAAAAATAACAGTAGGGCGAACACTCAGAAGAAGGTTTCAATAGTTGAGATTGGAAGGGCTATCTGGAAGCACTGTATTTATCTATTAAACCATTCATTCATTCCTTCATTCATTCATTCATGAAACATAAAGCACACCTTCTGTCCTTACATATGTGGCAGAATTGCTAGTTTTGCATAGTAAAGGATGGCCTCAAATGCATTTAAAAGTAATTACATCAACGCTTACTAATAGAACTGCAGGTAAGAAGAGAAAGGATAAACCAAAACCAAGACAGGTTAGCAAAAAAGTATCCTTTGTCTCTTTGTTAGTAAGTAAATTAATCATTTTTATTAAATTTGTACCAAGATAGCGTCTGACTTCTGAAAAAAAATTTCTGATAGTAACTGCACTTTTCTCTTTTAAGACCTCAAGAGTGCACAGCGACTCCTTTATGAAAACTCCCAAATATCTTAGTTGTCTGATACTGGGTAACCTCTTAAGCAGAATCTTTATACACACTTTCAGAGCAATACAAACAGCAGTATATCAAAGGATTGGAGAAGACTGTACGGCACGTAAACCACAGCTTGGAACTGACAGAGAGAAAAATTGAAAACGACGATTCTCTGAAGCAAATAATCTCAAGCCATGTTGTTTTTCACCCCTGCAGTTCTCATTTGGGAAGAAACCAAACAAGCTAATCTAACAGATGTCTGTGCCACTGATTTAAAGTCAAAGGTAGGACACTTCCAATATCCACCTAATTCAAACAAGGAAGGTTTCTACTGATAAGCAGAGAACGTCACTGAACCAATACTTTCCCTCTAAACAGGAAGGTCAGTAGTTACTGCTCTTACACAGGACTGACGTGTGATTTTGAGTGCAAGAATGATTACTACTCTAAAAATATATCCCACTATCAGGGATAACCTATATTTTAAATATTTCCCGTTGTACAAACACGATAGAAATATTAAAGAATACTGATATCGGCTAACCATAAGTTAATATTGAATGAGACATCTGAGAGATCATGTAAGATTGAGTTTTCATGGTTTAAAGACCCACTTCTGTTACAAGATTACGCTAAATAAGCCTATATTAGCTGTGATTATGAAAAAGCTCATTCAAATTTCTGTCATATGGTAGCAGTTCAAATAAGGCTGTTGGTCAGGACTTGTTAAATCTTTTCCCTAGCACTGAATCTAAACTTTCTATTAAAATAATACAATACTTATCCATTTTGGTTGCGAGTAAAGCCTTTGGACTATGAACCAAACAAACTCACATCTCATCATGTCTTTGGGACTTCTGTAGCTTGAAATCATGGCTCTAAGGAAAGTGTTCATGTACATTTTCGAGTGCTAGGATTTGAAAATAAGGATAACAATCTAAATAAGGACACTATAAAACTCCACTTTCTTGATCAAGGCACACAGGAAAGAAGAAAGAAAACTGAGACACCAAGAGAGTAGCAGCATTTTATTTTTACATAGAGTTGGGAATAACCAAAACCAAGCATTCTGTTTGGAGATGCAAAATTGCTTTCTTTCCTCTTCCTTCTTTCCTGGATACAGTGGAAATCTTGTATCTTCTTTGGCTTGTGTCCTTTGTTTCTGATTTTTTTTTGGTACTATTTATTTGAGTCTTTTGTATTGCATTTCTTTTACGTTCTAGTAGAGAGAAGAGTTTGTACCCTTACAGGTACCTATAATAACAGTGCGCATACAGCTGTAAGCATAAATTACATTAAATAACACAAAATCCTGCTATTATCTACCCGCAAGAGCCCATTTGCAATCAAATCTGTTTATTTAATATTAAGTAGGCAGAGGAACCTAGGCTTAAGTTTGGGTTTGTATCTTAGCTATCATTAATTACTCTTACAAGCAATCAAGCCTTGTAATACTTAGACTTAAGGGAACATTACTCTTGACAGAATTCACTCATGGTTTCCCAACATGCGAAGTGTGAAGAAGTGGTGGGGCCTACCAATGCTGAGAAGCTCAGAATTGAGCCTCCTTCCATCATGACAAGAGTCGATCTACACCCCCTGCCCAGTGAACAATTTTCTCTTACCTGTAGAAGCCCATTGGTGCCCATCTCTTGCAGAGGGAGACTATATCCATGCTTGAGATTAGGCATGTCCAACATTATGATAATAAATAAGCAGCCTTTTTATGCTATAAAAATACATTGTTGTCCATCAAGAATACTTCTTATCATTACCTGTAGGTAATTTTTTTTGTGATATTTCCTTCTTATAGCATTGAATTTTGCCTGGATACTGATTAACACTACGTTGGAAATGTAAAATTATAAAAGTGCCTTTCATAGCAAATTAAGTGGCTGATTAACTATTCATCAGTGTTCATCCTCATTGCTTAAAAACCATTGAATTCTCTGGATAGTAATAAGAAAAAAATCTGGCACTGTAGATGGAACAGAGAAAGAATCTGTGACTAATTTTTTTTATTTGTTTATGTAATATTTTCTTTATTTGTATATTCCAATGTATGATATGTACTAAGAAAAAATTATTAAAGGAAAGGGATCGTAAATGAGTGAGAAAGAAAAATAAAAAGTTTGCATGATCTTTAAAAAGTGTTTCTGCTTCAGATGCTGAACGACAAAGTGTTCTTGTTTTCTTATACATTCATAGGGCCTCACACACTTCCAATACAGATTTTTCTGTAATGTATGCTTTCCTACAAATAAGTAATTGAGGATTGTTGCAGTGTACAAAGTCCCAGTAATATAACATTTTCTGTAAATGTCAGCAGAGGGTTATTCAGCTTCTGTAGATCGCAAGGTCTTTTATACCTCATCTAGTCTCAAATGGTGGTGCAATAAGAAACAAAGTGAAAAAGCAACATTAAACCTCCTGCTTGTTGGAAAACTGAGGAAAGTAGTGCCAACATGTATTTAGATAATGTTGTCAAATATCAATAGTATGGAATTAGCTACTGTTGACTTTAATGACACTAGTTAGTGGATATGACATTAGGATGAAGCATTTGGGGTTGTAGTCACTTATCTAACTATACCACTTCACCATGATTTAAATTCTACGCTTTGTGAAAACAACAATTAGAGGACCCAGAAATTTGCCTTCAACCCTTGAACAGACAATCATCCAATCTTCAGGATAACACCTGAAAAGTGAATTGGGTGAACTGAGAACCTAGAAGTGTTACGGAAAAAAACGTAGTATCAAAAGCATTAAAGCAGAAATACAGTGGAGAGACAGTATGTACAAATATAGTTTATACAATTTTAAGTTTTTATAGATGTTTATGTGGAAAACAGATACAACTGGATCTGTGGCATTAATTCCTTGTTTAATGATTCAGCAAGGTTTTCCTTCAAGATGGAGTTGTGAACAGGTGAGGAAAGGACCTTTTCATGTCTAGGTGCAGTAGTACATCTTCAGTAATTCCCCTGTATCTTTCTGTGAGATTCTACTTCTAATAATAATTAAAATTAATAACTATTAATAATTCTGTTACCGGGGGACCTGCTCCCAAGCATGATAAACCTTTGGTTTCAGAAATGTTGATGAAGATGCATATGATGCTCTCTGGAGTCACACTTTCCACAGCAAATTTGTAGCTGTGGCTTACTTTCCAGTCAGCCACTTGTCCCATGTCCTGCTTCATTCTTGGATGCCATACAGGTATGCAACAGCTCCATAGCTCCTGACTCTATAGCTTGATTTCTAAGAAAAGGAAATCTATGTGTGCCATCTAGATGGGATCATGGCAACTTTCAGCAGATTTCTCCTTTCTATAGCGATGTGCATAGGACCTGAAAGTACTCAAACCTATTCTCTCAGCAGGAAAATTTAGTACAGCCTTCAAGGTCTTGAGCTTGCTCAGAAGAAGGCTGGAGCCCAAAGACATGTAAATGTAGGTAAATGTGTTCCTGGACTGTAATTACTGAGTGTGCATGAGAGATTTTATTTCTTTGCCTTTTAGTGAAAGAATGGCAATTGCTCGAATATATTCCCTAAATAGACATAGCATCATTTCTAGGGTGCTGAATGTCTGCATGTTAAACTGATTCTAACATTAGTATTGAGGATCAGCCTCTCTGAATTATGAAGCATGATTTCAGTAGGCATATACACAAGTCTGAACATCTTGGTTTTCTCTTGGTTGGTCAAACAGACTGAATTCAGGCTCTCTCTTGTTTAAAAGTAGACAAGAGCTTAAAAATAGATTCAGACAGAGGAAAATAAGGAGGATAGGCATGCGTGAAATGATTTTTTTTGGATTGGAGACTTGGAAGGATCTGTTAGAGACAGGTGGTATGGTAAACACACTGCTCTTTGAGCTTGCACTGACTCTTGTCTTACTTTTCACACTTTTTCGAGAAATAATGACAGTTAGATTTAAAAAATAGATTAAAGATGATACTTACCCTCATACAGGCAGAATGAGGGCAACTTGCGTGGTGCTTTTGTCACTTCTTCCCTTGATGAGTTGCATCATTTTCTGATTACCTCTTCAACCTTCAACTATTTTTATTTGAAAATACTTAAGAGACGTAAATGTTTCTGGTAAATGATACATGGAGAGTTGTGCATTTATCACAAATTTTTAAGAAATATTTTCTATAAGTAGGACTTTCTGCATTATGGTCCTCTATGTCTCATGAAGTCTGAAGCGTGTCTACTTTTTTTTCTCCTTTGATGGATATTTCATCTTACCAGATATTTTTGACAGTTTAGATGAGCCATAAACTACTCAAACTGTTAAAGACTTGATGACATGCAAACTCAGCAGCCAGGTTTATACTCAATTTCACGGTACATTCATGATAAAGGTCTTTGTCATTTCCCAGTAGCAGTCTGTGAAGTGTGGGAGAGTGAAACTGGCAGTTTAGGGAAAGCGGTAAGAACACTAAATTTTGATATATGGAGAAGAAAAAAAGAGTGCTGCAAAAAGCATTGCTTTTTCTTCTCTGAACCATATTTCACATATTAGTAATACAATGATTTTTAGTTTGTTATTCTTTCACTTCCTACATATGTCCAATTACACTGAAACTAGTATTTGTGCTGTTAAATTATACTACTTTAATATTTTTACAGTGACAAACATATTTGTTCTAGTAGCAAACATATTCAAGTAGTCAAAAGAATATTACAATATGAGCCAAGTATTATTTGGCTTCCATCTCTAGACTGAAAGTAAATGGAAGGAAAAATCCATTTCTAGGCTGCTGTTTGAATGCTGTGCTATCCTCTACAAGTTAATTCAGTATTTAATAGTATATTTAATTTATTCTTATTATCCTTGAACAGTTCATAGGTGAACCTTACATATTTCTGTCCTCTAAAATATTCCTGGTTGTTTTTCATAGCGGTAGTTCTCCCAGCCTTCAGGCTTAAATTCGGTTTTAATTCCAGGGCAACATAATATTACAGAGAAAATGAAAATTTTGAAAGATGTACAGCTAAAAAATTCTATTTATATCCTAAGATTGTCATACAGAACAAAGACATTGGTGCTGAGATTATGTGAGGTTTACTGTACCTGAACATGCATTGTCTGCAAAGCCTATATTGCTGCATAGTCAGGAGTAGGTACAGCTGCTGTCAGCATCGTTGCGTAACATACCATTTACACTGCACTAGTTCACTGTGGTTTTGGGGATCTCACTACTTTCTTCAGAGGCTGTGGATGTTCTCCTTTGTATACAGTGTCTGTCAGTCTTCCTGGCTGAAATAGTCAGATTTTTACAGCAGTGATGTCTTTTGCAGATGAGATTCTTTTGTTACTTATGATGACTTAATTTTTTCTAGTTTCACCACAATGCAATTTTTCTGTCATATCACTAACTTTGAATGAAAAGTCAAATACCTTCCTTTTGGGGTGTGGTGGGTATTACTAACAGTTACACATTCGCGGATCACAGAGGATCACGATACAGCATTCACTGCAATTGAATTCTCAGAGTCACACTTAAGAAGAAATTATCCAGAGGGAACATGACTTCACTAGTCCTCAACCTACTGATGGTCAATGAGACTTCAAAACAGTGGAAGAGGACTGGAAAAGTCACACATCAGTCTTGGGGAACATCTGTTGTGATTTAATCCCAACAGGCAACTAAGCACCACACAGCCACTTGCTCACAAAGGGATGGAATTGGAAGAGTAAAGGTGAGAAAACTGATGGGTTGAGATAAATACAGTTTAATAAAAATAAATCTGCAAGTGCAAGCAAAGCAAAACAAGGAATCGATTCACCACATCCATCAGCAAGCAGGTGTTCAGACATCTAGAGGAAACCAGAACTCCATCTTGCATAATGGTTACTTGGGAAGACAAATACCATCGCTCCAAACATCTCCCCTTTCCTCCTACTTCCTTCCAGTTTTATTGCTGAGCATGATGTCATATGGTGTGGAATATCCCTTTGGTCAGTTGAAGTCAGCTGTCCCAGCTGTGTTCCCTCCCAGCTTCTTGTGCACCCCCAGCCTACTTGCTGGTGGGGTGATGTGAGAAGTAGAAAAACTTTAGCAATAACAAAAATATCCCACTATTATCAACACTGCTTCCAGCAGAACTTCAAACCATAGACCCATACTAGCTACTGTGAAGAAAACTAATCCTACCCCAGTCCAAACCAACACTGCATTTCCCTCTGTTTGGAATCCTAGTCTGTGTAGTTACTCAGCACCCTACGTGGTTCTGAACCACGTACCTGAAGGAGTATGTATGCTTGAGGACCTTTAAAAATTAATTCCAAATGTTTCTCTCAGTGCAATAGGGAACATACAAGTAATTGCTTGTAAATGTGGCTGTGTAATAGCTTTTGTGCTGGGCATGAAAAAAGATAACAGTTCCTGAGGCCTATGAACTATTTTAACATAACCTGTTCAACATAGTTAAAGTGTCTCCTAATGAAAATAAAGAGCATTCTTTGTGTCTATGTGTTACTTCAAGTAATGAATGTATGATAATACAGTTTGTATGGCAATTAGCATGTTTTATATAATGTCACTGTTAGATTCATATCTAATAATAGCTATTCTTTCCAAGCCTATAAGTATGGGGTTCTGCAATTTTCATACTAATAAATATTTTATGAATTGTGTGCATTTTAATGTATACCATTCAAATAAGAACCTTTCATTTTTTTTGAAAGGATAACTACAAAAAATATTTATCTAGAAGCTGAAAAATAATGATCAAGAACTTACAAAAATGTTATTACATATGCAGGGATATACACAAAGAATACATTTTTAACACAGCAATAACCAGGCAGGAATGAAAGGCAATGTTATCTTTCAGTGTATTTGCTCTGTCAGACAGTTTCCCTCAGTGTGCTCTTGTAAAGTGCTTCAATTGACTTAAATTTATATTTATTAAAGTTAAATTCTGAGGCACTTCTTCATAAAATTAATCTTACCAAAGACTATTAAACTGTATTGACCATTACTGCAGATTGAATAAAAGTTGCTCTAAGGATATGTTTTAAAACTTTTGCTGAAATAAGCTTGTCTACTCAGCAATATATACATAAGACAAAGTTAGCTGTATTGACCTGTCTTTTAACCATTCACATTACCCAGAGATCCTGAAGAATTGTTTGAAGAAAGTTTTGTTAACCAAAATAAAATTTTGAGAGTCACTTCTTGCGAGAAAAGGTTCTGCTGCTTTCCTCACTGTGATCCATTTTGATGAAAACTCTTGCTTTATGTGTCCTCATTAATAATATATGTAGTACAACAAAGTTGTTATGTCAGCTATAAATAAAAAATTAAAATAATCCTTGTCCTTCACTAACTGAAAAATCTAGATAGATTGAATTCTAGGACTCAAATGTCTCAGCATTTCTATATAAATATAAATACATTTGTCTGACATGATTATCTTTTATAACTTCTCCTGTATTGCATGCCTTTTTCCAAAATGTCCTTAAACCCACCACAAATATTACTGCTACAAATATTTTTAATATAGGCTCAGATACTCTGCTTTGATTAGCCAGAAAGAATTAATTTCTTTTTTTTTTTCAAAAACACGAAGAGGTTACTAAATTCTCTCCAATATGTTAATAATACCAGTACTCTGTGTAAGGAGGGCAGCTCTGTCTCTTATATGTCCATTTCTTCTGATGTGAAAGGATTATAGGATGAATAGTGAATACATTTGGAATTATTCATAACCTGTCTTCCTCTCCCACCCAAGTCACAATTTTTCAAACACTAAAAATAGTCCCAAAATTAAATCAGTGTTAGTAGCTCTTCTCCATCTACATGAATTAAAAATGTGTGAAAAAACCCTGTTTGGGTTTTCTTGGAGCAAAGACATTAAAGTCTTTCAACTGGTAGAACTTCAGCTTTTGTTAGCTGTCAGACAAAAAAATAATCAAAAAAGTCACACTCAGAGGAAATTATTTCAAAGATAGGGAAGTGCCATTTTTTCCACAATTTTGTTTATGAGTATTGGTAACAAATGTGCATGAGAATGTGAAGTCTATACTATTCATGAAAATTTGGGATAGAAGCATGTTTCGATACTTTTAATGTTTTCACAGAATGGCAAAATTCTTCCTGCCTAGATCTTAAAGGAAGATATAAAGACATATTTCTGGAGGTATGTGCATAGATATTAAATTGGAACTATATATCAGACACCCATCGTTATCTTGTGCCCAGTCAATACCCTTTATAGTTCTGATTTTCAGCTCAGTGAATAAGTAGTATGTTACAAAGCAGAATTCAAGAGTCTACATCACCACTGTCCCAGTCACTCAACTGGTTACTGTCAAGTAACAGTACCTAAAATTGGACTTATTTACAGCTATGAGTTTGAAAAATGCTATTGTCTGCTTCATTTAAAAAAGATTTCATTGTAAGTGATTACTTAAACACAAAATTGACTTATATCACCATAAAACACATTAGCAGTATAGAGAAAAAGATCTATGTGTTTTCAGACATCTAGAAATGCCAAAGGATTTCTGTGACTAAATTTAGAAGAGTTATACATAGCAAAAAAAATACATTTGTTTTAAAAGTTCTGTATGTAAAGACAGTATCTATTAACAGGTAGCCATGGAAGACTGCACTGAGTTGACATTATCCATCTACTAGACATCCACTCAGCAACTTTGTCCTTCTCCCTCCTCAACAAAACAGAGGGAGAAATAAGATGAAAAGCTCATGTATCTAGATAAAGACAGAAGGAACATTCACCAATTGCTGTCACAAACAAAACAGACTCGACTTGGGAAAAATTAACATATTGTCAGTTACAATTATAATTCAATGTTAAGGAACAAAGACAAAAAGGTAAAGCATCTTCCACTAGTACCTCCTTCTGGACAGGCTCAACTTCACCTCTTCATTCCCAACTCCTCTCCTGCTTCCCCCCTCATCAGCTGACACATGGGGATGAGGAATGGGAGTTGTTATAGACTAACAATTCCTCTCTGCCACTCCTTCGTCCTCAAACTTTTTGCATATTTTTCACTTCACTTCACTTCACTTCACTTCACTTCACTTCACTTCACTTCACTTCACTTCACTTCACTTCACTTCACTTCACTTCACTTCACTTCACTTCACTTCACTTCACTTCACTTCACTTCACTTCACTTCACTTCACTTCACTTCACTTCACAGTAATACGATCCACTGTGTAAACGGCTGAGATATTCAAAGAAAACTAAGGGTTTTAAGAATCTAAATTATCCTGAAATTCAGTAAACTTGGATGACCAGTTAATTACAACCCATTCAAAAACTCATAACAATAATCTAATATTTTCTTGCTCCAGGAAAAGCAATCTTCTTCCTCAACAAAAAAAATTTTCAGAGCCACCCTAGTCTAATGTAAGTTTCTTCAGTAAAGTAGAAATGAAGGGCACCTAATTTTCTGAAAGCCGACCTCTTAGGTACTCTTTGTATTACATCTGTCTGTGTGTTTTATTCCTATATTGTGGGAAATTAAAATGTTTATTCTTACTGATGGGTCATGTCTAAACAGAAAATACAATAAACTTTTTTGGAAAAAGGGAACTCTTATGTGAGATCAGTTTTCCTCGCTTTCATAATTTATTAATAATTTCCACCCATGAGACACCACTGTAAACTGTTGCCTTTCTGAAGAAGAAGTATTTTCGCCTTCTTTCTAAAGAAGAAAAAAAAACAACCAAAACCGGATAGTGGTCAAAGCTCAGTGACGTGGAAAACCAGTACCAACATGTGTTTGAAGTACGGTATTTTTATTGATAACGTCTTCTTCTTCTTCTGTTCCTTGTAGTACGTAAAATACGTAAAGAAGTCCTGCATAAATTTCAGAATAGCTTGGAAAAAGATGTTTACCATACATTGCATAAACAATATCATAGATGTTTCTAGTCATTATGCTGACTTTTTAAAAACTTTGCAGGAATTCATAACTGAGTGAACACATTAAGACTTCTTTAAGTGCTTTTAATGTAAGAACGTTAATTAAGGAAATTGAATTAGGGGGAAAAGGGTAGAGGAGGAAACAGTGAGAAGGAATATCTTAAATGAAATGTCTTAATGCATACTTCATCTTTATCAGTATTCTCTGCCTGAAATTTGAGAATAAGCAAGAAAACTTACGCATATATGTTTCAATACCATTTGAAAAAAATTTTAATATCAGAACTAGATTAAAACGATAACAATTCTAGCGATCTGTTGGAAGAACTATAAACCAAACAAACAAACTAACTAACTAACAAGCAAACAAAACCCCCAAACGAAGTTAAAAACCCCTGAAGATTCCAGGAAAATAAACATGACTGTCAGTGTTTAATATATTGTGATACTGAAAAAAAAAAGATTCCATTTTAATTAATCCATACATGAATCAAGAACCAGTGCCAACAAAGTGATCTTACTGGATGAATTACATTGTTAGAGTATTCTGTAACAAGGATGAAGGATGAAATAAAACTGTTATCTGAAAATGTTGACAATAGATATTACTTCTTCCTAATATCACAGGTAATCCTAGTATAGTTGTATTCAAAAGTATAAATGTCTGTAACTCACTGTATTCGATTATGTAAAGTCATGACACTGTTTAATAACTTCCCCAATAGTCAAAACTTGTGGCTTATATATAGCATAATATGGTTCTCATTTTTCTTTTTTTTTTTTTTTCCCCTGCAGCAGGACTTTTGTTCATATACACTATTACTCTTGCCTAGCAATTTCATTTCTGGGAGTGAGCAGGAAGTGTTCCTTTGAATTGTCACAAGCAAGTAATAAACAATATCAGAGAGATGTGTGTTCATAATCCATTGTAATAGAACTGTTAATTTTGTTATGAGGTAGGGAAAAATCCAGTGGTATTTTGAAGCCCAGAGTCTTATTAAACTGAGCGTTTTGCATTTAGTGTCTGAAGTTTTCTGACAGACACCCTTTGCAGAGGCAGTTTCTAGAGAGGTTTTATTTAGCTGAATGCAACTGTAATAACTATTTGAGCAGTGCAAAACATAAAAATAAATTTGGTAGTAGAAAAGAGACAATACATTAGAAATCTATTTTCGTCTTAATCTATCATCTCTTAATTGCTTAAAACAGCATCTCTATATGTATTCATGAAAAAAACTTGAGAAACAATTCAGAAAATTGTAAGATGATTTTGGTTTTCCTTCTGCTGATCTTCTTCCAAGTTGATTTTGTTTTCCTAGAAAATGATCGGAATCACTAAGTAACTTCTATGTACTGGCTAAAATTGACAGAGTGATACATTAGGGTATTTAATTTCTAAACAATCGACACAGTTTATGTGGTTATGTATATTTCTCCATCCAGTTGTAGGTTTTTTAAACATATTGTATAGATTTCAAATGTATTTGGTGTGAAGAAATAATCTCATGGTGTCATGGGTCTAAACTTTTGGTATTTATAAGTAGGTGGAAAGAGGAAAGAGCTACTATGGGTATGTCTTTTCTAGTCAATATTTCCTCTGTTTGTGGTGTTAAGCATCAAGCAAATGGAGGGTCTTTCCTTGGTTGTTTTCATTTCTGGGCTTGAGTGTTATCTTTGAGATGTTAATTGGTCCAGAACAATAAGAAACTCTGGGAACAGACTGAGAAATTTCAGTACCTGGAGTTGTCCTTGGTAGTGATTATTTTTTTTTGCTGCTGTCTCCTAGTAGTCCACAAGACACCAGGAAAATCAACCATGAGCCATATAGTCATGAAAAGTCACATTTCTTTTGCTTGACCATTTAGGGAACTGTTCTCTATATTTTAAGTTTGAAATTAATATTGTTTCAAATTAGATATTTTTTAGATAGAGGTATATACATACCCAAACAACTGTTCATATATTTAAGACATTAGTTACCACACAATAATTATAGAACTTTCTGTGATCTTTAAAAGATGTAAATAAATAAAGCTTATCTTATTTTTTGCACTACATTGTTTTCCTTAAATATATTCTTAAGCTACACGTCCCTCTTTTTATTCTTCTTTTCAATTATTAGATAAGGCAGAGGCATAATTCTTTTGTTTGGCAGAGTAACAGCTACAGATTGATAAAATAAAATGAAGAGAACAGAAAAAAGGAGAAGAGGAAGAGAAAGAGGAGTAGAAGTTTTGGAAAATACTTAATGTTCTGGGCCCAGACTGGGAGGTGTGCAATAATACAATATATAACCAGAGTAAGCTATAGAGAAAGCCTATACCAGTATTCAAAAAGGAGTACAATAGAAGAAAAAGGATGGATCTTAAAGGGTGTGACAAACCAGAGGTTACATGTAGTGGAAGCAGCCTTGGAGAAAATAGGCAAGGGTAGCATGCTAATGAAGCTCAGAAGAGCTGTCACAAAGGAAGCTGAAATTTACATGGAAGGGAGTTTAGAGCGGTTTGAGTTTTAGGTAAATGTCTCTACCTGTTGAGTGGGTCAACTGGTTGTGTAAAAGTATGCTTCCCATCAATAATCAGCATTATCATCCTACACCAGCCAGACCTAGCACAGGCACAGTGTATATGTGGTTCAGCCCAACACAGAGTATAAAAATCAAATAACCAACAAAATGACCTTTGAGAAGGTGGTGGTGGGATTTCTTTCATCTGTAAAGTAAGAAAAAATATTCATAGGAAAAATTTATGCAAATGAAAAGAACCTAAATCAATGATAACTCTTCAGAGTATCGACAGGAAGACAGTAATTCTCTGCTTACTTTTAATTTTGGTCAACTTGTTACAGGTTCTGATACAAAGAATAATTTTTGAATAATTAAATACTTGTAAATAAACCAATTAAAGGTTTTCTAAAAGGTAAAATTAAGCAGAAAAAAAATCTCAATTTGTGATCGGATAAGATATATTTAAAATCACATGCAGAGCTTGAAGAAACTGAGTGTTGTTATATTGGAGTGTACAAGCATAGATTGTATTTCTTTCACATATTTCTTCTCCAACTTCTAGAATTTGTAATTACTTCTGGAGTCAGATGTAGATATGAATTACTGCATTTTATGTCTTCTGATGGATATTTTCACTCCTAATTTATGTAATGGTTTTCTGAAGGCATTAATATTTGCATCCACAACATCCTGTGGTAATGTACTCCCTAATGTAATGATACATTTTGTAAACTTTTTTTTGTTTAAAAACATCTGCCTGCCCATTTCATTTGATGCCCCCATCTGTTATAGTATGAGAAACAGAGAATAGCTGTAACTCATTGACCTTCCCCATATCATTCAGCATTTTATTTACCATATATATGATAGGTATATAAATATACACAAACCATATCCCATATCAGTCTTCTCCATAATGAACACCCTTAATTTATTTTATGTTTTTATAACGTCTTATTTAATTTTTTTATAATCTCTTCCCAAATTCAGATCTTTTTGTAGATTATTTTTTTCTTTTTCAAAACAGGAGAGCAGAAACAAATTGCAACCTGTTGTGGTATCAATTCTATGAGAACAATATGGATATTCCAATACAGCTAAATTTTATAATAAGTACACTAAAAGTTTTATCTTTTAAAGTGTAAACCGTTTTACTTGAGAAATATCCTAAGAATGCTGATTTCAGTCCAGAAAAGCAGTTAAAAAAGTGGTTACCACTTCTTTGACTTCAGATAGGTCATTTGTGTTCTTCAAGTTAAGCATATATTTAAAATTGTTATAGGTCATGAAGTACTCAGCATTTGTCAAACAATATACAGGAAACATTACTTTCCTTACTGTTAGAAAAGCTCTCAGAGCTTTTTTCTAGAATGAAGAAATGAAAATGAAAATCGATTATTGGACAAAAGAAAGGTAAGTATATGGCCAAGATAGTTACAGTGAAAATAAGGTCTAAATAATGAGCCTTGTGGATCTTAGAACTGCCAATTATAGCTAAAGAACATCTTAAAAAAAAAAAGAAAAAAAAAAGGAGGAAATTAATGGATTAATATACACTGGATTTTTTGATTCCTCAAATATATTGGTCTCTTTTAAGTAGGAATCTTTTATTAGCATTGGAGACTTGAAAAGGTAATGGTGAACATGTAACAATTACTTCTCCTTAGTGTAGTTATTCATGAGCTGATACTAACCTTTTAGGTAAATTATCAGCATGCTCACCACTCTCTGTTTAGTTTTTCACTAAATCTCTGTTATCAAGACAGTCAGCCTGATAGGGAAAGTTGACTTCTACTGCACGTTGGTATGGGCCAAGTCTCCACCTTGTTATATCTTGCTATAATCTTCCCTTCTCTTCTTTCCTTTCTTTTCCTTTTCAATCTTGTCATATCAGTACTTCTTTTTCTTGGAATCTTTGGCAGTTTTACTTTATCTTCAACCGCTACAAATTAGTATCAACCCCATAGTCTGGCCTTTCTGTGTTCCTGTTTGCTGACAGACTAAAATTATTGCGATAGTTATAGCTCCTCATTCATTTCTTTCCACAGAATTGGGACCTGGATCATGGCTTTACAGGACTGGGTGCACAAAGCCCTACATACCTCAATATACTGGTCCATCAGGATACAGTGCAGGGCATTCCCTGCATGCTCTAGCAACCTCTGCTCTGGAGAGGTAGAGATGGGTACTCTGTAGGGTGTGCTGGATGGATGTATGTCAATACCCTGTGGTAATGTTAAGATATTGTGCATAAGTGATCCTGTGGCAAAGGCTGAGGAAATGCTCACAGCTGAAATGTAATTGGACACCATGGCTTGAATTCTTTAACAAAGCAGGAGTCTGAATCAGGTAATTTTTCTTCTCAAAGCCCATCTGTATTTAACAGGTCAAATCCAGAGTAAACCTATCAAAACAGCTTTAGGACTAGAGCTGTTTCACTGTCTCAGAGGAACAACAGAGCCTGGGAGGGCTGTGAATACCTAGTTTTTAAGCCTTATTCCAAGTCTGTTCTTAGATGTGCATATGCAAAAATGTTATTCAGACAACATGGATACTGTTTCCTGCTAACTGGGAGCTCAGTATACCTTAAATATTATTTTACATTAATTCATTTATATTTTAGTGTTATTATTATTCATTTAAATATATGCACATATATTATCCAGTGTATTTCAGATGCCTAAGTTTGCAGTTTTGCCTAATATCTGCTTTAAACCCAAAAATGAAAAAATGTGTTTCAGAAAGAATATGAAAATGCAAGCAAAATTTTTGGCTTCCACAAATGACCTTTGAATATTCTTTCGTACACTTCATTCTTAAATTTAACTTTCAACAACTTTGATTATTGAGGTTAAAGTAGACCATTTTACGATTTAAGTGCAGTTAGTTGAATATTACAATATCGAGTACTTCCAAGTACTCTACAATACGGAAGATTATCACAGTCAGAATAATTGAAAGATTAAGTTGCGGTCACTGGTAATGATTCCAAGTGATTATTTATGAGGTTGTTTGAAGGACAATGCTGAATAGTGAAAAGAAGAAACTTTTCATATATATGTGAGGGTAAAGAAGTAACATTTTGTATTCGACATCTTAACTCAGAGAGTTGGGTTGTTCAGCCTGGAGAAGAGAAGGTTGCAGAGAGACCTTATAGCACCCTTCCAGTGCTGACAGGAGGACTATAGGAAAGAAGGGAATAGACTTTTTGTCAAGATCTGTTGTGACAGGACAAGCAGTAATGATTTTAACTAAGGGACAGTAGGTTTGGTCTTTATATAAGGAAAACATTTTTTACAATGAGGGTGGAAAACACTGGAACAGGTTGCCAGGGGAGGCAGTGGAGTCCCCATCCCTGGTCAGGTTGGGTGGGGCTCTGAGACACCTGATCTAGTTAAAAATACCCCTGCTCCTGCAGGGAGCTTGGACTACATAACCTGTAAAGGTCCTTTACAACCCAAAGCATTCTATAATTCTATTCTAAGATTCAGATAAGTAAGACCAATTGTTGGCCAATATTTGTTTTTCTTGTAAAGTTATCAACACGTTAAGTTTGAAAAAGCATCCTGTAACTGTTTCTGCCATTAGTGTTTACTACATCACTAGGTTTTAGAGCTTCAGAGTAAAACCAGTAGGATTAAAAAGAAAAAAATTAAGAAGGCAGAAAACTATTTAGGCTGGTATATCTCAGTGAATGAACACACACAGCTAAGTTCCACAAGCCACAGAAAAGCATACTCCTCTTCTTGGCATGGTGCATTCTGGGGTGGTATGACCATTTGTTATGACAAGCCATGCAGACCTCTGCCTGCTGACTGCATGGCAAGTAGTGTATCCAGCCAGCAACAAGGCAGAGGAAGTCTCTCCTACAGCTCTTGCGTTTGGGCAGATGGCCTCACTCACAAAAGAAAAGAGAAGTCACGAAGAAAGCTTTGAATGTTAAAAGAACAGGGCTAGGTGGAAACTCAAAAAGTCTCCCAGGCCATCTGCAAATGTGAAGGAAAGAAGGACAATTCTTATGTTAAATACAAAAAAAAAAATGTTTTTCAAAACTCCAGCAGTGGCAGTTCCCAGCCTCTTCCCCGGTTTATTTCCATACTTCTATCTAATCTTTTGGGAAATTTGTTGAATCATCTGGTTTGGTTTTCAACTAACTGTCATCACATGGTTAATTTTCTTCAGGTGATAGAAAAAATTTGTGTCAGTCTATGGTGAAGAGAAGTTGAAACTGACTAAGAAAAGAAAAGAGATGAGTTCATTTGGCAAGTCTCCGCATACAGCATCATGTGTTCTTTTTGCTGCCAAATACTGAATAGAATTGATGTATGCAAAACAAAAGAACATGGTCTTCGTATAAAATGATGGTGCCACTACTCTATGACTTAGCAAGAATACAACACTCAGAAGCTGACCAGGCCACAAGTCTCATTGTTTCTACTAATCTATGAAAATCCATGAAATATTCCAATAGTAGTTCCAGTGAAGATTACATAACATAGCCATAATTTTAAATTTCATACCTCTGGGGCAAACTACCAATGTCTTTCACAGTTACTCTTCCAGAATACTGAAGAGACTTTTGATATTCGCACATGTTCCTATAGCATCTTACTAATTTTCTACCCAATCATTTTGAAAGCAAGTTCAAATATGCACATTGACATTCATACACTTATACAGACTATTAGCAATATTGCCTTTAAAATAGTTCCACACAGAGGAAAATATAGTCTCCCTTAACTACAATTTGCAGTTTCAGACCTACACTTTTCATATCTGAGCTCAGAAATACATTCTACCATACAGCTTGTGGTGGGAACAGTCAAATCATTGTACCCAATTTGTAGAAAAAAGATAGAAATACTCTTAGTAGTAGAGTAATACAGTAGACAGTAATAAGTGAAGACATAACAGAGAAGTGTTATATATCGTGTTCTGTCGCTACTTCTCTGTATGACCTGAACCTTAAATTTTATACTTATGCTAGAGTTTAGCTGGCTGCAAAATAAAGATTAAGCCTTAAAATTTAATTAATCAGGTAGAAATCTACATATTAAAAATAAAGTAACCTCCAATATACGATATAAGACATAAGACTATTTAGGACTACAGAGAATTTAATGATTGGCTTCTTCAGACTTTACTGGAGGTTAGAGTTTGACAGAGGCACCATGGCACATAGGTAGAAACTAAAAGCTATCCTTACAAAGAAATATTCTAATCAAAGTGTTTACAGCTTAGGGAGTGGCTGGGAAAGTTTGAGACCACAATTTTACACTGAAAGTGCGTATCACAGATTTGTGCATTAAGCCCTAATTTGCTCTCTTGGAAATAGTTCGAATTACTATTTATTTATGTGGTGGTTCCACATATTCTTGAAAAACAAGGCCTTTATTTTCTTAAACTGTCTTTTGAATAATAGTACCATGGTTATGAATTATATTTTCTTGGCAACTACTCATTTATATCAAAGTTAAAAATGTTTAAAAATTAACTTCTATTCTTGGTCAAATTTTATTATCTCCATCTGAAGAAAAGTAAGTAAACATTTGAATTTACAAATATGAAGTAACTTTATGAAAGAGAAGTCAAAAAATACTGAAAAAAATATTCTTTTAAATTACCATTTCACCTAATAAGTATTTCACTTAGGGAAGTGATTATCCCTCTGTATTTGGCACTGGTGAGAAATCATGTGTTCAGTTTTGTGTTCCTCAATACAATACTTTGAGTTGCTGAAATGTATGCAAAGAAGGGCAACAAAGCTGGTGAAGGGTCTGGAGCACAAGTCTTATAAGGAGCTACTTAGGGAAGTGGAGTTGCTTATTCTGGAGAAAAGGAGGCTGAGGGTAGTCCTCATCACTCTTTTCAGCTACCTGAAAGGAGGTTTTAGTGAGGTAAGTGAAGGTCTCTTCTCCCAAGTGAAAAGGGATATGACAAGAGGAAATGGCCTCGGGTCATGCCAAGAGAGGTTTAGACTGCATGTCAAGAAAAATTTCTTCATGGAAAGGGTTGCCAAGCGTTGCCAGGCTGCTCAGGGAAGCGGTGGAGCCATCATCCCTGAAAGTATTTAAAAGGGGTGTCGATGTGGAGATTAGAGCATGGTTTAGTGGTGGACTTGTTAGTATTAGGTTTGTGGTTGGACTTCATGACCTTGAAGGTCTTTTCCAACCTAAACGATTCTATGATTCTGTAAATTCAGGTGCAGGTATTCTTCTTTTCTATGCAACGTATTAGAAATGCTAAATAAGATTATTATTAAAGAGCTCTGTGTATCAGTAATGAGGTATAGCATGTTTTTTCAGAAATAAATCTCTTTCTTCAACTCTTCAATTTTTGCAGCAGAATGGGCTAGAAAGATACACAGCCTATAAATATAAGAAGATTTTAATATTGTTTTCTTATGGTAACACCAAGACATATTTCCATATTTCCTTGTCTACTGTTGGTGCTTGAAACTCAACACCAGAATGATGTCAGGAGCCTTTTACCTTTTACAGACACAAAAATTGTAAGTTTTACAGGTGGAGTACTAAACAAACTAGTTTTTTGTCTGTTTGAAAAATATGAAGATAGTCCAATGCTTATCATGTTCTAGTTTGAAGGCTCAGACTGATTAGAAGGTTCATTAACTTTACCAATAATTACCCATGGTATTGTGCAATACTGACAATATTTCATTGGCTTCATACACAGTCTGTAAAAATCCTGTTATGTTGCTAGAATTAAGTGGAAAATAATGACCCTGTAATTCTGGGGAAGGTTTTAGCTGCCAGCTTAACCACCTCAATTTAATTTGTAGGTATTTGTATGTTTATTTATCTCTCTGTGTATTTATTTATTTATTTTGTACTCCAGAGTTTTACAGGTTTTCATTGAGATCTGTAGCTACTCCCTTCTCTAGAGTATCAACAGCTTGGGGAAATTAGCAAGCTATCTAATGGGACCTGAATGATAAAATAACTATCTTACCTTATGGTCTGGAGAAACTTGTAGAATCTGTAACGTTTGTAGTGGAATGCCAGAAGGACAGTTTTAGTTAGGTGAGTTAAAGTGGATACGCAGTGGTTTTAAAACTGGCAGTAATTAATATCTGTGCATCTATATACCATAACAAAATATTCACCATTTTTAAAAGGCATGGTTGACTTTCATGGTAATACTTAGCAAAAGGAAAGTGAAATATGCAGCGTCTCATGCGTTGCTGTACTAGTAACTATATATCAAAAAGTACTGGACATCTTAAAGATAAACATACTTTAGTAGTATTTCAAAATAAAGAAGATAAACATGACACAGCAGGCAACAATGATTTTGCAGATCAAATTTCACTTAACTATCAGCTGACAGTTTCTTTTTCCTTTGTTCATTTCTTTTTCCAGAGAAAATTACTTTTAAATTGTGTTTTATTAAGTTATTTCTAAGGGAAAATAAAAATTTTCTCCACTGGCTTAGTTATGCAATATAATAATAAAAAAAGTTAGAAATAATATATTTTTCTTCTTATATTAAAAGTTATAAAAGGGTAGCTCTTTTATCTTCAAAGCATTTCTCTTCAAAAGTAACTCTGTAAGTTATATCTCTTGTTCTGCTAAAATTCACTTTCATGTAATTATTTATTTCACAGGAACTGGTTGTAGGTCTCTGACACTGAACTGCATGTGATGTTTACAGAAATAATTACCTACTTAAATGGACTCCAATTGTGAAAATATCTATATGTCTTAGCAATGATTTTATTATCTGGACATGAAAAGGAATATGTGTTTGAAGAAATAATTTTGAAAGGTTTATGCCTACCAAAATGCATCCATAGCATACACAGGAAGGGCAGAACACTGATGGACACAGAGTTTATAAGCATTTTCATCTTCTTTTATTCATTGTTTATTCTCTAAACCTCTTATTTCAGACCTCTCTTTTGCACCCTGTTGAGAGCCTACTCAGGTAGTCTCACTTGCGTTCCTTAAAGAAGATGATGCTGTTCATCCAAGGAGGAAAGGAGAAACGCCCAATAAACTTTTTTCAGGTACTTACATATCATGGGAAGTAGAAGAAACTCATATTAGCTTTAAAAATATTGTTTCCCACCCTCAAGAAAAACAAAATTCAGTGGTATCACCAAGGAGCACAGACTCTGCAAGAAGGCTGTTCAAGAGCAAAAGAAAAAAAGATGCTTTGGAGACATCTTGCAGTGGCTTATTCCCATCTCTTTGTTACCTTAGACCTGACTACTGCAGAATGAGAGGCATTGTAATCCTAAAAGCTTCTTCCTTTGCAACTAAAGATAAAGCTGACTATCATTTCTTAGGTAAAATCACAATATTTTCCATTGAGTAGAGTATTTTGTCACACCTGATTATGTCCAAACACGGTTTCCATATAAACATGTTTCCAGGTTACCACGTAGGTAGTAGTCTATTTCCTGAGAGTAGCAAAAGTGTCTTTCAGTACATTGAACTGTCTTGTTATTTAAAGGAATGGGTTTTTTAAGTTAAAAAAGGCTTGGTAGTTAGCATAAATTGTTTAGAACATTCTGTGCAAAACCTAACCAAAACTACCAATAGCACCCAGGTGTTAGAAGGTATCAACTAGAGGATCAAGCCTTTTATACTTCTTCCATCCATATTAGTACGATACTCATTTCTTATTTGCAAAAGACTTTGAAAGAGCTGAAAATGAAAACCAGTTTGTTTCCCATTTGGAGGGGAAAATAAGCAGACACTTAGGATCATCTTGTGTATATTGGCAGTTTTCTTGTACTGTAATCTAAACAGTGTGGCGTATTGAAAGTGGGATGTATTGTATAAATGTACCAAGTATCATCAGTTGCATGAAGATTCACTTTATTCCTGAGTTTTTCCAAGCAGTCAGTTGCTACTTGGAAACTTTTAGCATCCAATTGTGTCCAAGAAATTTTTAGATAGATGTGATTTCTGTCAAAATATTCTTATTGTAGCTGTTGTTAAACGTAACACAAACTGTAACAATAAGTGCTTCTGGAAGATGGACTTTTTTTTTTAAGAAGCACTTCCCTTGAAGTAATACTTGAATTAATGTTAGTAGTTAACACTTCTGATTCTGAGCGATATATGATTTAATACCGGAAGGTACTTGTATCTGTCAATATTTTTTTGATCCTATATTAAAATTGTGCTGATTGTACTTGACAAACTGTTAAAGCCACATAAGAAGCCATTTTTAAACATCAACACTTAAATATTTACTGCAATTTAGAAAAATTTTAATTACAGTTTGAAATAACTAAAATCAGGCAAAGACCTGTGGAATACTGTTAGGAGTATCATGAGTTATTCCTTTGTAGATTCAAATCAAAAAATAATTAATGGGAGGTCTTAACTTCATTCTTTTCCCATATGAACACCATTCAATGCGTACTTAATGTTTCCCTCTGTAATCAGCAAATTATCAATGTAGTGAAAGACTATAAATAAACAGGGATTTTAAGCAAATAAACACTGTGAGACGACCTCCAGCTAGGCAAGTTCACAGCTGGGTTATCATACAGGAATATGGTGCCTTGTATTTTTCATGACCAAGTGTGCCTTCCTGCACAGTATTTATGTTACCTTTGGTAGGTATTGCAAGGAATTGTCTTGTTACTTTATCCACAGCTCAGGGACAACTGCTAAAATTGAAACTTCCATATCTGGAGGACTTTGGAGACGTAAAAAATATTTTCCCATTCCATTGTCTCTGACATACTAGAGGCTATTTCTAATCTGTTCACTTGTTCCCATGGAGTGCACAGTACTTCTCTGCCTCCACAATTGTATCTTCTCTATTTCCTCTATTTAATTGCAAGTAGTTTGAGTAGTATTTCCTTGCTGAATGTTCTTGTAAACTTCCCCTCACACCCTTCAAAGCAAGACAGAGACGCCTGACTTAACCTTGCAACACCTTGAATCTGCTCCTTTACTTTTATCTTTCATTTATCTCAATTAGCCTAACACATGAGGAATTGAAGGGAAAACAAAAAGCATGTCCTACAAAAAGGCATAAGCAGAAATAATCCCTGCGCTTATCCTGCTTATGCAGGTCCCCAGTGTATTCTAATTTTTTGATCACTGAAGTAACCACTCACCTCTACTGCCCTTGTGGCCCAGGAAATACAGTAGTGCTGTTGCTTGCAGGAGGCCACAATCTTTGATGAGGTGACCAGGGACCCTTTCTGAGTTTATCTTATTTTTCTGTATCAGAAATTGTCTAATTCTTGCTGCTATGTTTAGTCTGAATATCTGAAAGACTGTTGAAGACTAAGCACACAACATGGAGAAGTACAGACGTGGGATAATAGCAGAAGACAAGAACGTTAGAGACACAAGAGAATGCTAGTGATCCCAAAGATATAAAATGTTGATTAGTAGTCTAATGGTGGTCATTAGAGGAGTGTATGAGATCTGGGCAAACAAGGAGTAGGAAAGAGGATGCAGAACATTTACTGAACGTATAGAAACACTCAACTTGCTTTATGTAAAAAACTGGAATATAGGGTGGGACTGTAAACCTGTGATGAAGAAGAAAGGCTTAGACCACGCTGGCCAAATGCCTCTGGGAACGGTGATGATGGCTCCTCATATTTCCCCAGTAGGCAAAGTCCTGGAAGAGGTACCAGAGGTGAATATAGCATCAGAAAAGAAGGGATTCATGTTGGAACATTTCTATGTGTAACATATGAACAGACTCTAATCTGTACTATAGGAATGTTAATGTCATTTTGACCAGACTAACAATGGCTGTTAAGGCTTTAGTTAGACTAATAATGAATTTGTGGCTCTACATATACAATGCTTTGCTTTTGACTATAAAAAGAATTCTGAATGTAAAAGACTGGTAGGAACTGAAGCAGTCTGTTTTGTTACTTGGATTCCACAAACATCTCTTGATGAAAGACTTTACAATCAGGCTATAAATGGGCTTATTGGTGTGATAAGGATCATATTTTACCTGTAACTCCTGTAATGTCTGCAGGCACAGATAATGGCAGCTGGTTGTCTTGATTTCAACAGGGACAGAGTTTATTTTCTTCTTAGTAATTGGTATGGTGTCGTGTTTTGGATTTAATACGAGATTAATGTTGATAACGCACTGATAGTTTAGTAGCTGTTAGTAGTGCTTACACTAAATCGAAAATCTTTCAGCTTCTCATACTGCCTGGCTAGAGAGAAGGCTGGCAGGAAACAAGAAGCTGGGAGGGGACACAGCCAGGACTGCTGAACCCAAACAATCAAACTGATATTCCACACTTTATGACATCATCCTGAATATAAAACTGCTGCCTCAGAACTAGCTGGGTTTCAGTTAGTGGGTAGTGAGCAATTACATCGTGTATCACTTGTTTTGTATCATTATTACTATTGTTATTTTTTCCCCATCCTTTTCTGTCCTGTTAAATTGTCCTTATCTCAATCTACTAGGTTTTCTGCTTGGTTTTTATTTTTTTCTGATTCTCTTCCCCATCTCTCCAGTGAGTGAACAGCTGTGTGGTGTGCAGCTGTCTGCTGTGTTAAACTACAACATTAGTCCTAAAAGTAGGCGAGAGTTTTAGACTATCATTCAAATGTTGTTTCTTTGCACTACGAAGTATCTGTGTCTACCTTTTTGAGCTGACAATCAAATCTTCTTTCTCTCCTGGAAGGACAGATTCAATAAGAAACACTAAAAGACAAACTGTGTAACTACATGCTAATTTGAAACTGTTTGTGACTGATGGAGATGATGATTCTTGCTGTAATTGACTTTAAATAATTGCAAAATCTCAAGTCTGAACAACATTTTTGTTTTTCATTAATATGCTTATATCTTATTGCCTGTACATTCCACATTACTTACTACACATATTTTCACACATGGCAGTGTCAATGTTCTCCCTGTACCCACTCTAATTAGAAAGGATTCTTGAGACACCTTGTAGCGGGCTAATGTTTCCATGGGTTTGAGTTCATTCTATATTTCAAAACTGTTTCTACATATGTCATAAATAGCTATCCACGTAACTTGACAAGTATAGATCATGCTTACAGTGTGTGGGAGCAGCAAGATTTCTTGTATGTCTAATTCGTTTTGTGGCTTGGTAGTTCTTCAGGTCCATAATTCAATGATGCTTTATAGAAATGAATGTTCCTTTGAGAAAGTGCAGTGAAAAAATGGAACAAAATGATTCTTTCTCAATGATTAATAGCCACACCTCTAGTGAAAAGGCACAAAAAACCCCAACCAGAAGCCCTCTTAAATAAAAATATTTGCAAGACGATAAACCTGAAGTAACAGTGTATCCAGACATTCTCTCTGCCCAAACCTTCTACCCGTCAACTTCCCGTTTAAAACACATTCTCTGTCCAGTTCCTGACTCATAAATATGTGTATTCAAAAATGAGGTTGAGCAGGAGGTGAGAAGATCATAATTTGTACAACAAACAGTACTTTTAATTTTAACAATGGAAGTAGAGAAAATATTGAAGAAATAAGAACCTGAAAGGCAAATTCACATTATGTAACTCAGCAAGGAAACTATATCTTATCATTACTCTATTCAAGTACCTCTGAATACTTGAAAACTGTCCCAAGTTCAGGTTCTTCTGGAAACTTTAACTACTTAATTCCTTACCAATCAATGTTACATAATAGCTTTCTATTGTAAGTAAAATAGAATACTTTATGAGTCAAAATTTTGAAAAGATTTGCTGAAGGATACATGAAAATTAATATTTTACTGGTAGTTAACAGTATTAAATAAAATTCTTTCTATTTTGCTTTCACACCACTATAAAAATTTTTACATGGCTAGAAGAGGCAATCTGAGGTTAGGAAATTCAGTAAGCAGTTACACAGTTACTCTTAAAATAATAAGTGATAAATCCATCTCAGCCTTAACAAGCGATGCTAGACAATATTTTCCAAGATTAATTTTTGACGTTCTAATATTTTTAGACAGTTCTGTCTTTTCTATTTAAGTTACCAGTGTTGTTTAAAAAGAAAGCGTACTCGCTTTTTAGATAGAGTCTCTGTCCTGATGGATTGCTAGGTAAATGATGATACAAAACTGGGGGAAGCTGTCAACGTTTTTGGGGGCAAAGAGGCCCTGCAGAGAGATATTGACAGATTGGAGAGCAAATTTTCTTATAAACACTTAAAAAGTCATAAACCAAACAAAACACTGTAAACATTCTCTATACCCAACACCATAGGAAACAATTCCAATATACAGAACATTTTACACTTAGGATGTAAAAAACCAGTCTTACGTAGTGATAGGCCTGCATCATGAATAACTGGAGAAAGCCTTGTTCTGTATTTGCTTTAATTGTTGGAAATGAACTACTTATACCAGAGAAGAATCATAATTTGTTGTTTGAGAGGTGAAGATTTCAACAGAAACAATTAAGTTTGTTGCTTCTAACAGATCACAGGTTGTCTCAAAATAAATGAACTATAAAGACGAGAACCCATTTTCCTTATTTTAAGAATAGGTAGATAGTGCTTTAAAACAAGGAATGGTGGTACTCACCAAGAATTGTATCATAGCTGTAAGAAGGCCAGTGATACCTAAAGCAGTCAATGCTTGTGTTAGTTAAGACATTTTGAACTTCTGCACTGTAGAGGTTTACAGTCCAGCTTGTGAGCCTAGGATTCCCTTGTAATGAGTGAAGAATAACCAATGGTTTTGATTTATCCATCTTATTTTAGAGAGCAACATGAGGATGAAACTAAATATGCCTTAAAAGTGGGTTTTTCACCCTAAAGATCATGAGGAGAATCTTTAATGGAGAGGTGTAAGTTAAATCACTTGAATCCCATCAGGGATGTTAAAGGACCATACCCCAAAGGTATTGAAGAGAGTTTTTGTAGTTCAGAGAACAAGTATTACCAAATGATGACATGAGCTACATAAGTGCATTGCTTCAGTGTAACAATTTTTTTTGTTTTTATAAGCATTCTTTTGTAATCAAATTTTAGGAATCTATCTTACTGCTATGAACAACTACTATGCAGTTCTGCAGCTCGAAATATCTCCTGAGATAATTTCACATCCACTCCAGAGCCTGAAATTGAAGGTTAAGTTTCCAACAGAAAATAAGGACTAAACTGTATATATTTAAACACCTATTTACCAGGCAAGAAAGAAAGAGTATTTTTTGTGAGATAAAACATGATCACTTGCATGAATAAAAATAACATGAATTCATGCTTATTGTTCCTGAATCCAAAGAATGATTCATTAGAGATAAGATCTGTTGATTAGTTTTGCATTTACTTAAGCATTTGTGCATTTGTTGGGATTTGTACAGCAAAATACTTATCTGGACATTGCTGGGATTTGTATAGTAAAATACTTATGTGGACATTTTTTAGCAATTCTCAATAGAGTGTGTGCTTTTATTATGAATTATCAGTTCTAAGTCATTATTTTCTCACAGGATACTTTTTCACTTTGTTTCTTCTGCCCAGTGATCACAGAAACTTCTTACTGACAATGTAGCTTCTGACTTCTCTAACCTACTCAGGTCTCTACTAAGTTTACATCAAATGTATCTCCTTTTAGAACTAACCACATGATGGTTTAACATTATTACATCTTGCACAGAATTTTGGTTAAGTGCTCCATAGCACTGGAAATGGCATACTTTCATTATCATGGTCTCTGTAATTTTGTATTTCCTCTATTGGTTTACCTCGTACTGGACTCCAAATGAAATCTATTATTACATCTGCTTTTTTTATTCCCCAAATAAAATTATATATAACAGGATCTTTTAAGAAAAATCCAGGAAATAGTCAGACTTTAATTGTGACTAATGTTAAAAGCATCAAATATACCACTACTTCATAAAATAAAAATCTCGTAAAGTTCTTTCTCTAGTACCTACTTAAATGGAGAAACAAAATGGATTTTTGGATGATCAACTCTGTTTTGATCAGCATTGAAATTCTTCTGGTCTGTGCCACACAAACGTTACCAAAACAGGAAGATAGATTACAGCAGAACCAATATGTAGTTTTGGTTGTTAACGTCTTCTAATTCAAAGCAGTGCATAGAAGTGTTTATCTTCAGCACAATACTGTAATAGGCAGCAACTTATCTTTACTATAGGTAGGAAATGCCTGTGCTTCAATTGCTTAGGAAAAGGATTTAAAACAAATACTAGCAAAAATACTGTAACATTTTTTTAATGTGAAGAATATTTTCTTTTAAATTCATAGCCTTCATTTCATAGCTCTAAATATTTTCTAAAGTTGCTGTACTGAATTGGAATCAGAAAAAACCAAACATATGTGTCGTATTTTGTCTTATGAAACAATCAAAACCGACAAAGAAGGTATACAATTTCTGGTATTCATAGGTGTTAAATTCATTAAATGCTATGAAAAATAAACTGCTCTGAAAATCAGACCATTGATTCTGGAGTCCAAAATGGATTTACAAGTCATATTGAAGAGTTTTGGATTCAAATTAACTTCGATTGGTTATATTTTCGTATCAGACCTTAGTTACTGCTCAAGGCTCAACTTCTGAATTCAAATGGGATTATTTTTATGACTAAAGGTATACAGGTGCATGAGTGTATTCAGGATGCTGAAAAAAACACCAAATAGCTGTAAGTATGCTACAATTTGGAATTTTAAGCATTGTCTCTTAAACGTCAACACATATTAACTATAAATGTCTTTGTATAACTCAGAACTTAATTCACTGGTATTTCTTTGGACAAATAAAACCTCAGAAACCAAATTACATGCAAAAGTACTTAGTAAACTGTCTAAATTTGAGAGAGCTCCTGTTGTCCTTTTATGATGACACTAAAAATTATTGATATGTATGATTTATGAAATTTTATTGCATCAATCCACTAATGGGATTCAATTCCACTAATGTTTTCTATTGCCTCACCTATATAAGTTCATGTATGTATTATATTGACACATATTCATGTATTTTATATGTAATGTTTAGTACATATTCTTGTTACATAATATGATTGTTTAGAAAGCACCATTAATCAGATCTGATACTTTGATTAAAGCAGTGTTATATGCTTATTTTTCCGGTTTCCTGATGACTTTTGTACTGCTTTTTAGACGTTTGAAAATTCCCTTCCATTTCCTAATAGGACAAACATGAACTTTGTTTTCTTTAATACAATGAATTTTCCCTTTTAGTATTGTTCTGGTACATGTTTTCTTCTCAGAAACCTGCTAATTTTCAGATACCAAGTCATCAGGATTTCAGACTGGGATTTGTACTTATGTATTTGTAATCCATTAACCTAAATTAAGTTTTTTGAAGAACTAGTTCTCCATGATTTCATTGTTTAAATGGGAGAGAATGAATTAAAGCAAACTGGAGATTTTGAAGCTAATAAGGCTCTGAAGGATAATAGAATTTAAAAAAAAAAGAAAAAAATTTAAGTCATTCATGGGGAAATGTCCCATCAAAGAACTCTGTTCAAGAGTTTCCCAGAGGGTTATATGAAAACTATAATACTTGATTAATTTACATTAGAGAGGTCAAAGTGTCTTCGATACGTAGTCAGAACAATTGTGTTGTGATAGAACTTTGGACAATTTTATATAGTAGAATTAATTTTAGACCAATCGACCTTTTAAAATACTTTATAAAATTACAAGTGTCTTATTTTCTCTGTTAATTTTATCTACATTGTTCTGATGTGAATATGCAATAAGTCATATAAAGCCATTTTTTACTCTGTAGCTTTCAAGACTAATTTAAAAGCATGGAATAATTTACTTATTGTATGGAAAGGTCTTTAAATAAAAATCTCCAGATGTAGTTAGAAGATAAACCAAATTAGTATTCTAAAACTGATGTTTAATTAAGTTTAACACATGAAAAGGTATGTAACACAAGTTTTTGTGGTGTAGAGTTTATAGATTGACAGTGGAAACATCTTCTGCATTGTAAGTATTCTCACTTCTTTTACTAAATAAAATCTGCTAAAAGTTATTCAGAATCTTTTTTGGTTTTTTTGACCAAAAGTTTTAAACCGATATTTTATATATATATATTTAAGGGTTAAGGGTGGCAGGTTGATATGATAGAATAAAACACTTCACAAAAGAAGAAGGTAAAAATTAAAAAATTATGTTCTTACCTCTAACAATGAAGAGTGCATGAAATATTTACAGCAGTGTTTCACGACAGTTAAAATTTTGGGGGGTTTTGAGGGTTTTTTTCTGTTACTGTTTTTGGAGGGGAATAAGAGCTGGAAAAACAACTTCTAACAGCTTTTTATTTATCTTTCCTGTAAAGTCAGATGTTCTTTGTCAGCAAAGATGACAAAAGTACCCGAGTATCTCCATGAATCAGGACCCCAGGATACTAGTTGCAATACAGACTTTGATAAAAAAAGACTGCCTCTATTGATTTCTGTTTTCTAAACACCCTGGACTTTCCTCCGTGTTTGAGTCTCATGCTGGTTTTGAATAAATTATATATTTGACATTCCTCCACTTCCATTCTTTTCCATTTTCCAACCTTTTCTCTGCCCACCATTGGTTTTACTGCATGTAAAATAAGAGAAAAGAGGCATATAATTAAAAAACCTGCAATTAAAACATTAATGAATTAAGTTTTAAAGGGAATTAAAGTATCAAATTATTCTTTACAGATACTTGCATTTACAGGAACTTTAGAATGCAAATAAATTTTTAGAGTAAGCCTTTCTTCCTGATGCCCTCTGGTAAAGTTTGCAACCTGATTTGGATATTAGGTTCTGAAGAAAATGTATGGGACAACTGGCAAAGAAGAACACAGTTCACAAAATTAAACAATTACTTACCCATCTAGCTGCAATTTCTAATTCTACTTTGATTTGTTCAGATCATTTTTCAAGCAGATAGTTGAAAATCAGATTATTCACTCAGGCTTGGATAGGAAAAAGCTGGAAAATCAGGCAAAGCTTCTCCTCAGCAGTAAAGACAACCTGATGAGAGCCACTTATCCAAACAACGTGGCTAGATCATATCTCCAATTCTATTCTACAACCACTTCTGTTTGTTATGCTCTAGCAAGTAGAAAAGATGGAATAGGGAAGAAGGTGTGCAGTAGTTAGCACTGAGTTCCCAGATTAAAATAATATTTACATTTTGGGTCTTTCATCCTGCAATACAACAGAGCCTCATCAGAAATGATGTAGAAGAAAATTAAAATGAACAGGACTAAGGTAGAAGAGACAATAATCCAACTCATTTTTATTATTTAAAAAGAAAATGTATAAAAATGCATAAATTAAAGACTTCAGCTTGGAAATGAAGCAACTCAAAATGTTAATATATTTAGAATATTAAATATATTGCTCATCTCTAGATTTTACACAGGAAATAAAAAATATCATCAGGAAATTATTAATATATATTAGTGTAACTTTCAGATGCATTTATTTTCAGGGGCACAGATGTTGTAGAAACAAATAGAGGAGTATATAAAAAAAATACTGCATGTATCCTCTGGGATTACAAAATAATACCATATTTATTATAACATGACTGTTACATACCCCTTTTCAGCTCTTCAAATTAACTTCCCATGTATCTACTAGAAATTCTTTCCTGTTTAAATGACTTTGATAGCAGCAATGGGAAATAGTTACTCAAAGTGGCAATGATTGCTAAAATAAAATTAATTACACAATGATGGAAATCTTGTTTACCTGTAAGAGCTGGTTTCTTTGAAGCCACAGGCGATCCAACAACTTAAAAAATCTCTCTCTCAAACTGAAAGGTGAACTGGAAATGTTCCGTTCTCTTTTCTTGGATATTTGTAATGAGAACTGCATATCATACATAAATATATATTTTTTTCCAATAATGAAGAAAATTTATGAATTCAGATTCCCATGATTCCTTATATACATGACATAACTTTGCTGGAAATAGCAATTAAAGAGACCCTTGAAATGGTCAAGTTCTATACCTTTATTTGAAAACTGATTGTTACTACTCATATAGGGAAAAATATTATGCAAAGACGAAACTGTCAGCAAATTTTTTAAGGTCTATGCTGTAGAATACTCTTTAAAAGAAAGAAAAGTATGGCAAAATTTCTGACGACTTCAATGTATTTTAGATCAAATCCCTCAAATTAGAGTGTATATGAGTGGATAGATGTCTTCGACAACTTTGCCCTATACTGAGCTGATCATACCCAAGAAATAACAAAACTAGATAAAATAATACTAGTAAGACCACACGTAAGTAACTTCTCATATGCAGGCCATAGAGTGTAAGTGATATCTAATACATGATACAAGTAGGTTTTGTAAGTCGTAAAAATAGTGTGATTATTGTGTAAGCCCTTTTAGTTACTGGAAGGCTGATATAGTCTCCCCAGAGCATTCCTGAGACTGACTCTGGAAGATCTTATGAAAGCCAAGGACAGGGAGTTTAGGATCTATTTTGCATCAAACAGGAAAAGTGTGGCATGGAAAGAGACAGAGGAGAATTTCCCATTTTTCATATTATTAAGCTTTCATTTGCCTGTGTCCATTAGCAAGTCCGACCCATCTTCAGGCACAAGTTGTGGCAATGGTACTGATTACTTCCTGTAGAGACTGACTCTACTTGTATTGTTGTCTTAAGCATGGTCAGATTCTACTTGTATTGTCTTAAACATCATCTAACTCTTCTAGTATTGTTGTCTTTAACAACTTCTAAAGTGCAGTGGCTTCTGCTGGGCTGCCTGTGCTGGTAGAAGAGAGGAGAGGAGGTGTAGCAGCAGGTGCTGTCCCCCCACACCTGACTGCTCATGGGTACCTAGAGGGTTCAGGCAGAGGTTATTCTGGCACAGGTCTGTTGAACTGCCAGTGACCCTGGAGCCCCCAGCCCCGGTTCCAGAACTTTCACAAAGGAGCGTCTGCACATACCCTGATTTGAGAACTATCACAGCAAGACCACCTCTCATGCTAGAGGAAAGAGCATGGACTTGTTCTATAAATAGAAGCCCACCAAGAAAGCAGGTGCTGTGCGCCCACCACCGCATGGAACCTGCCTGAGAAGACACTGCGGAAGAACCACAGGACCATGTGCTCCTGAAGACCACGTTTTCCAGAGGCCCATGGAGTGGTGACTATTTTCCTCTTCCTCCACAAACTTACTCTTCTTCTTCTCTCTCTCTCTCTCTCTCTCCCTTTGTTCCTTTCTTCTGTTTTCCATGGCACTACTGTGCACCTGATCAGATCCAAGTTGTGTTATTTTGTCCAGCTGCCTTGAGGGTATCAGACTGTGATCTGAAGAAACTGGAATCTGTATTTTGCAGCTTTTGTAACATGACAAGTCAGAGTGCACCAGAGTATTTGATTCCATATTTTGACCATGCCCAAAAGATTGATCTTCTGTTTTGGCTGTGCCCAAAATAAATATTGATTTGTTTTTTTGGCTGTGCCCAAAAGTAAATGCTGTTTGGATTTACTGTGGGACATGGGACATTTGTTGTCTCCAATTTGCTGTGCAGACATCAGAGGACCCTCCCCATCCTGGATGAGCATGTCTGGGATTGGGGGGGGGGGGGAAGACCCAGAAGTGGGAGCAGGACCTGACACTCCCCCCCCAAAAAAATGACAAGACAGAGAGAAATTCTATGACATTTGCATCATAATGTAAGTATAAAAATGACTAAGTTACATCTAAACACATTCTGAGATGTCCTGATTTTCGTATGTGTGATTTTGCATGCTTAATAATGTTAGTGTAGCATAGTATGGGCATATTGACTTCTAGGTTATTTAATGCAAGGAATTTTATTAAAATAAAGGAAAAAACCACACCTGTGTCTAATCAATTTTGTGACCTCATTAACTGTGCAAATTTGCCATTGGAGCTGGTGTAAAAACTAAGTAGGCACTTGATGCTATCTTGCATGAAGTTAAGAAAAAAATATTATGAGTATATGAATAACAGTAAACACTTTGTCCAGGAGGTATGAAATCTACATCCTTGCAAAGGAAAAAAAGTTTTTGAATTCCATCATGGCTCTTCTTGCAACAAATACTTGGGAAAGCATCTCAGCATGACCTTGCCTTGTAGAAATGCTATCAAAGAAACATCCAAGAAGTACCCACAAGATTTTTAAACAGTTAAGATCTAGGACAAATGAAAGATTGCCATGGCTGTAGCTTAAGAGCAAACCAGGTTCTGAAGCTAAGCATTTCCTAGGTGTTTATGAGTAACAATAAAAGTCTAAAAATCCCATTTAAAAACAATTCAGTCAGCCAGCATAAAGCATGAAATATCGGCAGCTTGTAACTCCCCCCAAAAACAGGTTAGTCAGTAAAACCTTCTCCAAGAAAAGCAGCCTAAATGAATTATATACTTGCTTTTGCCTATTCAAAACCTGTAAAATGCAAAAATCAGTCCACCTGATTATAAAAGGATGTATACTTGCAAACAACGCCTCTCAGCATTTGGCTGGTTACGTTATGAGAATATTATTATGAAAGTGTGACTGAGGTTTGAATGTCCTTTTAGATATGTCGCTTAAAGCAGCAATAAAAAAAATAGAAAAAAACCCCAAACAAACTACCAACCAAAAATATTCAAGATAAAAAAGAAAAAAAAAAGAAAAACCAAACTTGAAGAGAAAAAGTGTTATATGTTTGTGTCAGGTTATAGTGGTATTTATTATTTACATAACTGATACTAAAGCCACTGACCATAGAGTAGAATTTGCACTGTGCTAGATACTGCAAAAGTATGGATCAGTAGGGTGGTACTTGACCTAGAGAACCTAAATCTAGCAAAGCTTAAGATCTTGAAATATAAAGGTGGAAAAAGATAAATTTCTGAAGTGCTGGAAAATTATTGAAGAAATCAGTAACTAGATCTAGATGTTTAAAATAACATGTGTTACTCTTAAGTCTGTTTTCTCCTTTCTGAAATTCCCACGATGAAACTAATTAAAAGTAAATTTTGAATCTTCTTCACATGTGGTGACTTACTTCTGTATTAGTTTTCATTTATATCTTGCCTACAAACAGATATTTGGGCAGGGATGTTACACCAGTATAGACATACCCTTTCTACTTTTTATCCCAAATCTGTCTTCCATCACAAAATTTCATCTTCTACTTCTTTAATGTAATGGTGTCACTAAAAAGTTTGAGTTACAGCAGCTAGAAGTGAAGGAATGTGACTAGGGCTGATGTGTCTAAAACCCTTTCTTTGAAGAGAATTTAAGTCCGTATTGAAGCACATGAAAGACAAAGTTTTCTAGGACACAAAACCGACAAAATTTTTCTGTGTCTTATTTGAACTCTTCCCTGTGTTTAGAATGTACTTTTTCTCAGACTTTCGACTGCTTTCATGTTGTATTTTTCCTTACAAAGAAAGTTTAAGGCAATAGCTTTTATTACAACGTGACTGTCAACAAAAAGACATGTCTCAGGTAATTCTTTTAGAGAAAAATGATCAATTTCAGGTTGCAACAGAGTTGAAAATCCATAGTATAACTTGCTACCCAACATGAAGAAAGTAGTTTAACCTCATACTGAAGTTAGACACCTGAAGACCTTCATTTTTTGACAAAGAAAAGACGACTAATACCGTAATGTCCTTATATCCATATTTATTGTATATGTTTATATTTAAATACGAAAAAATATAAAAAAGGAAGAAACAGTGAGAAATAGACAGAAATATATTTTACTAGAACAATTTGCCAGAAAAAATATAAACAAAATATTTCAGAGGCTCTGTTCTTATTAAGATGTACAAAATTTTTGAAATAGTCTTGACAGAAAAAAAAAAAGAAAAATGTATCTTATTTAACATTCCTAAAGTGAAGCTCATAGATTCCCCCAGAAGTTCAAAATAGATTTCCTGCACATCTTCCTGCCATTCCCTCAGGTCCTATAATTGGTCGCCAGAGAACATGCATAGGCGGCTGCTCCTCCTTCTTCCCTTGTGAGGAAGCTGTAAATGGCTATGAGGTCTCCCCTCAGTCTCCTCTTCACCATGTCAAACGGACCAAGTGACTTCAGCTGGCTGGCAATGCCATGCTTGATGCACCCCAGGACACTGTTGGCTCTCTTGGCTCTCTTGGCTGCCAGAGTACACTGCTGGATCATGTTCAACTTTCTGTAGATCACAACCCTCAGAACCCTTTCCACAGAGATGCTCCTCAGTCTCTCTCGCTCCTATCGGTATGTATATCCAAGGTTGTCATGTTCCAGGTGTAAAATCCAGCATATGCCCTTGTTAAATTTCATGTGCTTCGTGATTCCCAGCTTTCTAATTGGTCTAGAATTATTTCAGTTGTCAGTTTGAAGAATAGGATTCAGAGCATACATGGTTTAATTACTCTATTCAGAGACAGGTAGAGATCATAACTGAGAACAATAGCTTCTGTAAAAGTTACAAAGATGGTATAAAACATATGTTTTAGAAATTTTTAAGTTCAACTTTTCAAGTTTTTGATCCCAGGAGCTAACTTGTAATAAACTTTGTGGACATTTTGAGCTAAGATACTACTTCAGAGCATGAACAATTTTTGCATGAGACTCTCAACCGATGTCTGATTATTTTATGCAAATATATGCAGATTATGTTATAATTTCAAGTCTGTGGAAATGAAATTATGAATAATAAGATGAAATAAAATGAAACTAATCCCACAGTGTGCCTTTTGAAGTGATGTTACAACGTAAAAATTATATTACTGACTGGATTGGGAAGTTCATTTTTAAATAACAAATTGTCAGGAAATTAGAAATTTCCTGAATTTTAGTGTTATTTTATGAAAGTAAGGCAATACTGTACAAGCTTATGCTATCATTAGCTTTTCATACTGTAAATTCTAAATCAGACTTTTTCATTCCTTAATAATATAAATCAAAATTGAGGAAAAATTAGAAGTGAACTTAAGACAAAATCCACTTTAATATTTCACTTGTAATCACATAAAAAAATAAGTATGTATAGCCAGTTACTCATTCAGCTTGAAATGTACTTCCACTACAATCAACAAACAGACTGCAATCAACAATTGCTGTATTTCTGAGGCATGTGACTGGGAGCTTGTCAGTGACTCTCAGAGCAGGACTCTAATGGCCAGATGCAGGAGTCTGCAGTGGAGGAACGTGAAGTGTAATCTTTTAGTAAATGTACTGAAATACCTACTATTCATTTTATATAGCCTGTGTTTTGCAATATCTAACATTGCCAACAACTACATTTGGCCAACAGTTTTGTAAGAAAAGAGTGCAGTGGTGGTGAGGCAGTGGCAATGTTCCAAAGTCTAAGCAAGGCTCCCATGTTAACCTGTTTTAGGAAATAAGGTACACAGTGTTATCCTCAGTCTGGTCTAGGAGGTGGGTTAATTGCCATTAAGTCCTCATAACTCAGTGTGGCAAGGAGAGTTTTCTAAACTGAATACTAAACTTTTCATCTTCGACATAAAGAAGTGGCATTGCTATCTGAATGTGAAACTCAAGATACAGTTGCAATGATCCAATGCATAGTCTCACTAAATCCCAAATATTTCTTGGCTATGCTACAGAAGAGAAATAAAATGCGTATGAATCTCCAGTAAAGAATGGACTAGTTGTTCTGCATTTACAAGGGATTTGCAACTTGCAGATGCTTACCACAGAGCAGTTCCTGCACTGTGAATTCACATTTCTCAAACAACTTAAGACCACACAACAAATCCAGACTGAGTATTTCAGTTATTGCTTATCTAATTTTCCTCATGGAAGGCTGAAGTGTGCAGGAAGAGGCACACTTAAAACAGAAAACAAGAATTAGGTAAACTGAAAATACTGCAGAATGGCTGCCCACTTTTTTTGTCTTTACAACGGATATGCACAACTTGGTTGGAGAACAAATTTCTTCAGGTGTCTGTAGAGTTCAACTTCTGCCTATTCCCGTAATAGCCTCGGGACACACACAAAGGACAACCAGGTTATCAGACCCAGTCAACATGGATTTATGAAACGCAGGTCCTGACAAACTAACATGATCTCCTCTATGACAAGGTTACCAGCTTAGTGGATGAGGGAAAGGCTGTTAGTAAAGCTTTCTTGTAGGTCCCCTTCAAATACTGGAAGGCAGCTATAAGGTGTCCCCAGAACCTTCTCTTCTCCGGGCTGAAAGCCTCAAATCTCAGCCTGTCTTCATAGCAGAGGTGCTCCAGCCTTCTGATCATTTTAGTGGCCCCCCTTCTGGATTCCAGAATTCGACACAGGTGGGGTCTCACAAGAGTAGAGTACAGAGGGAGAATCACCTCCTTTGACCTGCTGGTCAAGCTTCTTTTGATTTAGCACAGGATACTGTTAGCCTTCTGGGCTGCAAACGCACGTTGCTGGCTCATGTTGACCTTCTCATCAGCCAGCACCCCAAGTCCTCCTCCACCGGGCTGTTCTCAATCATGTCATACACCATTCTGTGCAGAAACTGCAGGTTGCCCTGACCCAGGTGCAGGACTTGGTGTTCTTGAACTTCATGAGGTTCACACAGGCCTACTTCTCCACCTTATCCAAGTCCCTCTGGATGACATCCCACCCTTCTGGCATGACGATTGCCCCACTCAGCTTGGTGTCATCTCGAACTTGCTGAGGGTACACTCTATCTTGCTGTCTACATCATTAACGAAAATACTAAACAGCACTGGTCCCAGACAGACCCCTGAGGGACACCACTCACCACAGGTCTCCATCCGGACATTGAGCCATTGACCACATTCAACCTTCCAACCAATTCCTTATCCACTGAACAATCCACTCTTCAAATCCATATCTATCAAATTTAGAGAGAAGAATGTTGTGGGAGACTGTTTCAAAGGGTTTACAGAAGTCCAGGTAGATTACATCCATTGCTTTTCCCTTGTCCATTGATGTGATCACCCCATCATAGAAAGCCACTAAGTTGGTCAAGCAGGACTTGCCCTTGGTGAAGATACGCTGGATGTCTCAAATCTCCTCCCTGTCCTCCACATACTTTAACATAACTTCTAGGACGATCTGTTTCATGATCTTCCCAGGCACAGAGGTGAGGCTGATGCATCGGTAGGTCCCAGGGACATCCTTTCTACCCTTTTCAAAAATGGGCAAAATATTGTCCTTTATCCAGTCACAAAGGACTTCCCCCAACTGCCACAACTTTTCAAATATCATGGAGAGTGGCTTGGCAATCATATGGGTCAATTACTTCAGGACTCTTGGATTCGTCTCATCAAGTCCCATAGACTTATGTATCTTCAGGTTCCTCAGGTAGTCATGAACCTAATCTTCCCCTACAGGACTTTATCACCCCGACCCCCATCTTATTGTCCATTGACCCAGCAGGGGTGAGGAGAGGCAGTGAAGACTGAAGCAAAAAAATTTTTGAGTACCTCAGCCTTCTCCTTGTCTGTTGAAACAAGGTCACCATTTTCAGTCATCAGTGGGATACACTTTCCTTACCCTTCCTTTTCTGGCTGACGTACCTATAGAAGCCCTTCTTGTTATTCTTTTCTTCTCTTGCCGACTTCAGCTCCAGCTGTGCCTTGGACTTCCTGACCCCATCCCTACAACTGGGCATCATCCCTATAATCTTCCAAGGTTATCCGTCCCTGTTTGCACTGCCTTTGCAGTTCCGTCTTGCTCTTTGGTTTGATCAGAGTTTCTCAATTCTGCTACACCGGTCTCTTCCCTTCATTTCCTGATTTCCTATATCTAGGGACTGAGTCCTCTTGTGCTCTATGTAAAGCATCCTTAAATATTTCCTAGCTCTGTTCTGGGTGCTTTGAAAAATATCAGATACACATATTTTTGTTTGTCAGTGAATTAATAAGAGGGAAGTTATTTGTTTGGTTTGATAGAATAGGAACAGTAAAAGCAGTCGTTTACTAAGTATCAGGAGTATTTAATTTTAATTGAAATCAGAAAGACTCAAAGGGTTAACAGATTTCAAGAAGACCATCAGGATTTTACAACATCAGGCTTTTATTTGAATTATAGATATTTTTTAAAAATCTTTGTGTCTTAACTTTCAGGTTTTGCAGCATCTCTTTCACATGTCACATGCACCTCTTTTTGTATATTACTGTTAAAACACCCAAGCTCCACATAGGTGACCCAGAGACTTTTACACATCTTGACTGTTTTGTAGAAGTTTTGCAGGTTTCTTTGATGTCCTTAGTCAGAGACAATAATTAGCAATGGAAAATCTGTGTTTTCATCACACAATTGCATCCTTTGAAATATTTTCCTGCCTTTTGAAAAGCCCTGCCAAATCTACAATGATACAGACTTCATATAAAAACACAATGACATTGCAGTTAAAATACTGTGGCTGGAACAACACAGATACGGAATTAGTTAAACATATTTCTGCTTCATTCTCACCTCCGTCTCCATCCTTTCTCTTTGGTTTGTTTGTGACAAACCATTATTAAAAAAATGTAGCTTCCAAATATGTTCTTTTATTGAAAGGAAATGAGGAAAAGATATATTTCCAACTATGTAAGAATTACATCTCTTAAAACTGCAGAGAGGAATTTCAGATTATATTTACTGCTCTTTCCTGATGATTCTCCTCAAAATAAACAAAATGTATGTGGAAAAATGTAGAGCATGTTTAGCTTGTAGGTTTGTTCAGATGTGGAAAATAAGTAATATTTTATGTTATATTAAATAAATTCAAGTGTCTTTGCATTAATACAAGTTTTTACTAGAACTACATGGGACAAAATTTTCTGGAGTGTTATTTCACCAGTTTCAATGGAGAAACCTCAGAGAAAAGTCTCTATATGGAAATCTTTCTTGTGTTAAATAATCATGTTTTCTGAATTGACCAGTAGGAATGCTGTAATTAGACTATAAAATCAACAGGATATCTAAAAATAATCGCACTAACAGCATAGACCTTGGTCTTTTTTATCAAATTGATCTCTTCAAGGATCCTCAAACTGCAAGTCCATAGACAGCTGGTGATACAGGTGTATACAAAACAAAGCAGAAAATTCCAGGGATTTTCTGATCAAGCTGAAAAATGAAAAATAAACCAAAAATTATCCCTGTTCTAAAAAAACCCCAAAACCGCAAAAGGTGTCCATGGTTTGTTTTAGAATTATGTACAAAGAAAAGTGAATTTTACTTCACTATCATGCTACTATTAGGGGTTTTTTCCAAAAATCTTCACATTTTCGCATTTAGTATGTCTCACTCTTACAAATCTTATGCTGAAAAAACAAGCTATAAATCTATAAAAAAAAATTCCCACCAAACTAACAAGAAAAAAACATTAAAGCCAGAAGCCTTCAGGGAGAAATGTTTGTCAGCATTCAAAGGTGAAGTATATTTTATGTACTACTTTCATATATATGCCAAATCGTTTTCTAGAAAGTTTATCTTCGTTACTATAGTAGATAAGAAATTGTCCTCTAAAACTAGAAATAGATATTTTTCCAAGTAAGTATTAAGAAATTGTCTGTCTTTTTAAATTGTTATGCAGTCTGTGGAAAGGGAGACCTTATATCAAAGTGAAGAGAGTACTATACCATCATTTGTGATGTTATGATAGTATTAAAGAAAAATAAATCTCAGTGAAATGTTATGAACTAGCCACATATTTTTAAAGATAGTATTCTTCTGATACATGATTTTTTTTTTGGCAACCCATTGATTTCACAGGTTTCCCTTGCGATTATTTCAGAATGACTGTAAATTTGGTGTAAAGCCCTAGTCTCTTTATGCTGAAGTGGGAGGTTTAGTTTTCTGCATATGTCCACATAGTTCTAATTGAAGTGTTTTGAAAACTATCTGAATATTTTTTTTAAAAAAGTCCCAGTCAGAATTTCTTAAGTAAAATAAATCTAGAAAACTCTAGAATTATTTTCCTATTTATTAACATTTTTAGGGTTTAGCTGGTGTAGAGTTTTTTAAGCACTGAAGGCTTCTTCAAGTAATTTTTACAGGGATATATTTATCGATCATATACAGTTATGTTAATACTGCTATGTTACAACTGCTATTTATTCAGGTTTGTAAAAATACTGGCAAATCTAAAACATTTTAAAATGTACCCATAAAAATTCTATTTTTCAGGTAAAAGTTCTCCATCTTCACAGAAAGGCAAATCACCAGTTAAACACAAGCATCTGTGGCCATTTTTTAAAAGTTTTTCACCAAAAACTATACACGGTGACCTAGGAATACAGGGATATTTCTATTCTTGGATTTCTTTTTCTGTACAAGTGTAGCCCGTTTGTCAATTTGTATTATTTTTCACCATTTTTGTGTGATCTACAAAGAACATGAATTTTGACTTTGAAAACTGATTCACTAGCTAAACATGTGGACATTTCTAGATCAATCCACAGCAGTAAGGAAGATCATGACCATCGTTCAAACATCCCCGAGGAATCATTTTTAAAATGCAGAATCTATCTGTTGGAGCTTAGTGACAGAAGCAAGACAAAGTCCAATTAGAATATCAATTTCTGAAAGGAAAATAGACATATGGAGACATAAATAAAATCCTAGTAATCCCACTCTTCTTCCTATTGGCCTCCCCAGTGCTACTTATCTGTGCATGTCTAGTGCTAGTTCAGAATTACACCGTTTTACTCATGGCATATTTGTACTACCTTCCCATCCAGTAATTCAGTACTTTTGTCTTGCTTGCTGTCACCTTTTGGTTTGTTTTTACTCTCTTCTCATTTTCTCCATTCTTCGCAATAACTTATTACAACAGTAACTGCTATGTCTTTCTTGCTATATTTATTTAACCATTACATACCACTTAATTAACCCATCAGTCAACAAAAAGAAATGCCCTGGGGGATTAATAGCACTTGTAATCATATTGACTGAAATTTTACCACTGTTAAAATCTGTTGGAGTTTTTAAATTGATTTTAACTAAGCCAGTATTTCATTTCCAAGGTATTGAAGTAACGTCAAGAGCACACGGAGGGAACTAAATTTGAAAGCACAATGTTCTCTAATTAAAAGGTCCCTTTTGGGTAATTGACTTTAGCATAAACAATCTGGAACAAGAATTCCAATGACACAGAGAATGCTTCTCACCTCTCTCTGCTACCCTATGTCAATTGATGGCATCTTAATGACAGCATTATTCAAGACATTATACATTTTTTTTATAGGAAGTGCACAACCAGTAACCTCTGTTTACAGTAAAAGCACCATACACAAAAAACACCCCTGACGTTAAAGACGTCCTACTTGATATATAAAATATCTTGTTCTTCCACTCAGAAAGCACTGTTAGTTTATAACTTGAATTTGACGGCAGTAAAAATTTTCTGTCAATTACAGTCTTTTCTTACTTTATATTAAGAAAATTTTGTGTCAAGCATAAGAATTTTCTTGCAGTAAGAGAAGACAGAGTGTCTAATTAATTGCTGTAAGGATGACAAGCATTTTTCACATTGGAGTTCTGAGGTAACAGCTGAAACCATAAAAACCCAGGAGAATCATCTTATACAGGTTTGTCAGTGATACAACATATATCATTTATGGAAAGTAAATAAGTTAATTTAATTTGGATATATATTCACTATAAATTCTCTGGCACAATTTTGCAGTCTCACAGACAGGTATGTATGTTACTGTGAGTAACTTGAGCTAAGTTCCAGTTTACTGCATATACTATATAATAAAACATAATTAATTTCTTAACATTCGATATCATGTTTCAAGTTGCCATGCCATTTTTGACTCTATCTCTTTACAGGAAATTCAGAATAATAGGAAAATGAAAATCCCAGTTCTAAGAGAGGTCCTTTCTTTAGATGATGTTTGGAAGGAACATAACATCATTGATTTTATTAGTATGGCACTCGTCTGCTTATTTTTCTTTCTTCTTATTTTTCTTTTTTTAAAATATGTTTAACTTTTTCTCAAACATAGGATCCTACCAGGTTATACACTGTTTCCTTTAATTCTTTCTAGGAAAAATCTTTGTCTTCATTCCTTTTTTAGTCTTCTGAGTCTTAGTATCTGTACCCCACTACCCCAAGCATTTTTATTTTAATGGTCCTCCTTAAATCTTGTAATTTCCCTGTTGATTTTTAGTTTTAAGCCTAAAACCAGGAGATTTTATGGAACCTACTTAGCTTTAGGGTAAGATCAGGGGCAGATAATTTTAAAGTACTGATAAGACCATGAGATTAAAAAAATCTGAAACACAGAATTATATGTTCAACAAAATAAAGCAGAAAGCTGAGGCATAGATGTAGATGAGATCTTGTAGAAAGTGGAGCACTATAGCTGACAAGCTCAAAATGCTGCTTCAAAGGATCCTGTCCTTCCTGTGCTAAGCAGAAGTAAAATGTGGACATACTCTAAGGTTAAGATAAGAGTAACTTAAATTTGACTTCTCCGTTCCACAAACTGAGAAGAAAAAATGAAGGAGTCAGCATATGCTTCTGGACAACTCATGTCTGTTAATTAAAAGTTGTTTTCTCATCTATTTTCTTTCAGTCTAATATCTTTCTGCCAGGTCAAATCTACTGATCCGATAATTTCCTTCAAAGTGACCGGCCTCACTGAAGTTAAAAGAAAAACTCCTTTTATTTCTGATGAGAGAAGGATACCACCATGAGTCCTCAGAGTGCACGTCCCACCTATACAGCGAAACAAAGGAAAAGTCTGTTCATAAATCTGTACAAATATGGTTGACTTCTACCATGAATTAACCAGCGTTATTTCATGCTGTAGATAGCCAGTACTATATTTTCCTTGTTACAATTCATTTCATTTTTAAAAAACAACGGTACACTTATGGGGATCATAGAGGTGCACAATAAACAACTAATCTGTAACTAAATAGCTGTGGGACAATCCCTGTCTTGGAGTAGCTTTTTTGTTTTTTTCCCAGCATGGTTGCCATACTTGCTAGCTACACAAAGCCCTTCTCAGTTCTTGTCTCTTTCTTCAGCTTTGCAACACTTCGCTTCTTTTCATATGTTCCTCAACAGTTCTGCTTCATTTTAAGGTCTTTGTTGTTACTGTCTTCCCAAGTTAACATTCAGGCCCTTTAGAACACCTTATCTAACAAAAATCTATAAATAGTTACAAAAATATAAAAGTAAAGTAACTGCAATTAAGACTCAGTCTCTTGATATGTGAAGAGAAGGCATTATTCCTCAGATGTAAAGCTTCTCAGAAAAAGAATGGGATTTTTCAAGAAATTTCATGTATTGTGAGTACGTAATCTACATGGACAGTGATATTGAGTTTATAATTTTTTTTTTATTTTAAAGAAGAGGAGACCTTACACAGAAAGATAGGTCATTATGAATGTCTCAGTACTTCTGAGGACTACAGAAACATAAATTTTTTTCTCACAAAATTGCCTTTACAAGGAGATAAATGTTGTTTGAAACATTCTGTTTTAATTTTTTCAGTAGATTTTCAGCTCAAATCACTCAGCTTGGCATCGTTACTGCAGTTCATTAGGACATCATTAAAAATACCTTTGCTTTTTGGATTCTGAAACTTACCCATGTGAACAAAATGTCCAGCCTCAATATCACATATAAAACTTTGGATATTCTGTAAAAATACCACAATTAATACCAGTTTTTTAAGCATTATGTATAAAAATGACAGTTATACATAATTATACATAATTACATGTTAACCTACACACACACACGCACGCCAATAAAATCCAAACCCAAAACCCAATAAAAATACACATGGTATTTGGAAATGGTATCTAGCATCAAAGCAAGAATTTGATGCAGCCCTGATCCTATGCCCATGAGCCATTACACTTTTTCAAAATATTCAGCCAATTTTCTTCATTCCGTCCCAACTACCTGACAGATTTGCTGCTTTTATCCTCAGAGTTTATGCAAAGAACAGAAAACAATTATCATGAGTGAAAAAACTTCCCAATAATTCAAAGACTAAAGGGTCTAAAAAAGTGATTGTCTTCTGAAGAGCTTTTTCATCTCCCATGTGCACAAATATAGAATTACCATCACACAGATATTCAGGTTGCATAATAAATAAATAAATATATTCTCTTTTGTAAGCTATGAATGACAGAGCTTGGAATACTTCCAGTGGTATTAAGGACTAACAAGGCAAGAATTTAGCTTCTTGCTATAGAAATTATTTTTTTAACATGAAATCATAAACTTTTTGAATTAGAAGCAGATTCATGGTATATTCTTTTGTATTGTATAACATTGGTCTATTGCATGTGGGGGATGCATCTTGTATCATCTTACAGAAGCTATGTCTGTAAATATCCGTTTCCTACTACCAAAATTTTGCCATGTAAAGCCAATACGATACAATTTCTCACCTGCAGAATCCCATGTAAAAGATTCCGATTGCCCTGTTTGTACCAGGTGGTCATAGTGTGTCTTATTCCAGAATAGACCTACTGGCTGCACCACATTATTTACTTTTACGTCTTTTGGTAAAGCAAAATAGACAAAAAAAAACCCCAAAACCAGTAGAATTACTGAAGTCTTAGGATGCTTAGCCTTTTTTATAGCAGCAAATGAACTAACATAAATAATCACATTTAAATGTCCATCTGGATCCCAAATTGCTTCAAAGACTCAGCAATATGGCTTCTTTTTTCAGACTGTAGTTGTCATTATTTTTGTAAACTGAATACTCTGTTGCACCTTGGAAGAATTTACTGACTTCTGTTCATTTGTGTAAAGGCAGCTTTCTCTGCTGTCGTTTATGATGAAGAATGTTAATTAAGATGTACTGCACAAAGAGTTAGGTGTGGCTACTTTAGAATATTTCCAAACAAGATTATGCAATGATTAGCAAAAGTCTATGTAATTTCATTGTTCTGAATGTTTTCACATACATAAACAGTTAACAAGCATAGCAAAACCAAAGTAAAATAATTATATCTTACTTAAAACAGAACTTAAACAAAATTAGAAGATTTGAAAGCTATAAAGGCAATTAGAGTATTTAGTATAATTACTTTAGATGTGATCATACTTGATAAAATACCTTGTTTGTGAAATATTGAGCCTTTTATTTACATTGTGAATTAAATGCCATCAAGCAAGGTGCCTGGTTTTGATTAAAGGTTTAATACTTCATTTTCCTAGTTCTGCATTCTATATTAGAATAAAAAGTCATACAACACTTTGAAATATGCTGTGTAAATACTGCAGTACTGTATATTCTGTGCATGCAATTATTATAGTAATAATCAATATGTGTAAAACCGGCTATTGAGTGCATGCTGAAATAACTTCATTTTCTATGAATAGATTAGCATAACATAAGAACTTATTCTAATACCTGTCTCTATACTTGAACACCTGTCTCTATACTTGAACATCTGTCTCTGTGCTTGAACTAAAAAGATATGGGGTGTACATTGCATTTATTCTCAGATTTCTGCATGACATGGGGCGAGTAGTGCCTAAGCAATGACATGAAAAAATTCCACAGAAAAGAATATACTCACAATGTAGTGGCTAGGTGCTAAGTAACTTTGGTGTAGATAAGAGGTAGTCATGAAATAGAAGTGAGAGTCACACAAAACAGAATGTTCTCCACTGCTTCTTAATGCTTTTACATATACAAATAACCCCTTGAAGTGAGAAATTACAAGAGTCAGGCTAAAGCTGTTAGAGTAAATGCAACTTATTATGCCTCAAATACATTATAAAGCTTGCACCAAACCAGTCTCTAACAGTAAACTAAAACCAAAATTGCCACTAAGAATGTGATGTTTTTGTAGATTTGCATAATTTTAGTTTCTTCTTGTTGCAAGTATGAAAAAAATCATCATTTGAGTCCCTTTTAAATGAACTTGCTGTTCCTATGTTGGCAGCTTATGCTGGAGGGAGGTAGAAGAGGAACATTTCTGACCACACACATGCATGCACCCACATACATATAAACATAAATTATTTTCTTTCTTGATTCTTATTGATTCTTCTTTATTTCCTTTTTGATACAGTATAAAATAATGATTTACATTCAGTATAATACTGTCAGAAATTTATGTTTTAAATCAGATTTGTTTTTCCCCTAGTAGAGGTAGGTTTATATTAGTTTTGTGTTTTGTTCATCCTTCAGCATTTTCAAGGGGAGATAAAGGAGTCATTTAAACAGTTATCACCCTTCAAACATCATGCAATGGTTTGGAACCCAGTCCATATATTCATAATGAAAACAAAGTAAAAAAGAAGGGAAACTGAAGATTGGATTTTAAATGGCTACACAGCATAGTAGACTACCACTTGTGTCCTTACTGGTTGACTGGTTTGACTGGTTGCCTTGTTGAAAGCTTTGATGGACTAAGAGATGGCCTCAACTGTCTCTATGCTCTCAAACAGAAGCTAAGCTTGAGAACTATTTTTCTCATACACATTTCTGCAACCAAGTTTTTTATGTTTTACCTTGCTTTTCCAGAAACTCAAAGCAGCTAAAAGATTTTTCTTTTCTCATCACTGAATCCTTGGTGCCTGTTCTGAAACAAACTGCACATAAAAATCATGTACTTTCAAGACTGTTGATTTGCCCATGTTCTTTTATAGTTCAGTGATCTTTGCAGAGTTGAGCCTGATGAATCATGACACTGTCCTTTAGAGGTTTGCTGGAAAGGTTTGTGCCAAGTCAGATGTATAGGATGGCTAAAAATTTTCAGTCATCCAGATATAACAGCTCCAGTCCTTACCTCCGTATCAGTTTTTTCCTCCTCTCCATCCTTCACTTACAGGGTAAATTCCCCTCTCCTGATTTGTTTGTTGTTGTTTAGAAAGGGCATGTTTATTACCTGTAAACTGACTTAGCAGATTATATAGATCCTGAAATTTTGTCTTTAGCATTAAGAGAACTTTTGCCTCATTCCATACCAGTTATCACATCTGGTTCTGCAACAATTTTCATCCATATTCGAGTTACATGAAAGGGATAAGCACACAGTAGTCCTCCTCAATAGAAGAGAAAAATAACTTATTTTCTATTCTATCCTTCTTGTGCATAGTATGTGTAAAATCAGAAGTGATCTAGCCCCAAATGCTGAAAGTTACTTCATACCCAAAGTTCATGGAAGGTTTCCCCAAGCAGTTGATTACCAGAGAGACATTTATAAAGGATCTGGATGGCAGAGGGTCTCAGGACTGAAGCAGGTATAGCCAAACTAGTATCAGGTAGTAACAAAATGACTCAATTAGTTTGCATAGTCACCAGCAAATTGGAGTGATATCTAGTGTACTGACACCACAATTACGATATAAGTTCTGGGATAGTTATGCGTAAAAAGACATATGCAACCAAATTACTGTTTTTGACAGCTCTTTTGGGTGCTACCCTCAGTACTAAAAGCAGCCCACTTATGACATTAAATAAACACCTTATGTCCCTATTTAGTAATTTCTGAGGCTCTGAAATTGAGTATAAACTTTTGTCTTTGCTTCAAACTCATACTGGACCAACAGAGATTCTCGGTCTCCTGGTCTGAACCTTCAAGACATCACCATATACCAGCTTTTCTGGTGATCACCATAGGGTTTTGTGATAGACTTGATTTTAAAATAAACCTAGATTAAAGTTAAGGGGGCGGGAGCGTAAAGAGTAGCGTATGTCTGTTGTGTGTGTAAATGTGGTTTGAAATTGCTAATTAATATATATATAAACACAAAAGTTTACAAGAGGAAGAAGAGGAGGTAAAGTAGTAGTTGACTTCTGAACTGAAGCTCTGCCCTTTCTGTAAAAAGCATATTTAGAAGGTGAACATTTTGCATATTAACTGTGGAAAACAAACAGGATCTCTCTAAGCCAGTCTTGGGATCTATAGTATCGGACACCCAACATGTTATTACTTCTTCTCCAAATTTTACCTTCTTGCATGAGCAACATTTCAAGTTGCAGTCACTGGACTAAAAGGGGACACTGCAAAGGTCTTTAATCAACTTTAAGAACACTCATTTCAATTTATGCTTGTGCTGAAGCAATTTTATTTTATGCATCATTTGCTGTGGTTAACAGGCCCCACACTCCACTCACCTAACAATAAAAACAAGATTTCCTTGCTGACCCAGAGCTGAATTCCACTTACTCTACCAAGACATTCGCCTCCCAAACAGAATGTTCTTTTGAGAATGATAAATGTTTTTTTCTCCATCAGCACATCATACGTGGGGGAAAAAAAATTGTTTCTACCTGTCAGTCTTGAAAGTGACTTTTTTAAGGTTATAATAGTCTCTTTTAAACCTCCTGTAATGGGACAAAAAACAAGCAATAAACCCACCAAATCTTATGACTCTTAGTATCTGCTAAACACCTTTGGGCCCAAAAGTCATATAAATGCCTTGTTCTAAAATACTAAAGAAGGAAAAAATATAAAATGTGCCTCATATCTTTCATTACTGAAGGTACTACTTGAGATTTATGGATTTTTTTGTGGTTTACCTACCACATTTGTGGTTTAGAGGGTCCTTACCTCCAAAGTATTTTGATTTAAAGTTGTTCAGCGTCATATAGAGGTTTTCCTTGTTTTATTGTAAAATAGGATTTAATTATAATGTAATTCTAAGTTCAAAATTAAAGATATTTTGAAAGGAGATACTTTCTTCAATTGAAGATTATGTAAATCTTTCATTATTTATTTTAATCTGAAAACATGTGCCTTTTTTCACTGTGTTTTTGGGAAGTAGAATTAATTGTATTTGTCTCAAAAAAAGGAAAATCTAAGTATGAACCTGCATAATTTCTCCTGTATATGGAATAAATGAAATTATATATGGGCACACCCTACTTTTTGGATGTTTCACTTACTTATAACATAGGAACAGATGTTCTGCTCAGTGTACTGTGAGGAAAATATCAGGCCTTTAAAATTAAAGAAGTTTTATTTGGGAGTGTTTGTTGACAACTGGCTGAATATGAGCCAGCGGTGTGCCCAGGTGGCCAAGAAGGCCAATGACATCTTAGCCTGTATCAGAAATAGCGTGGCCAATAGGACCAAGGATGTGATTGTGCCCCTGTACTCAGCACTGGTGAGGTCACACCTCGAGTACTGTGTTCAGTTCTGGGCCCCTCACTACAAGAAGGACATTGAGGTGCTGGAGTGTGTCCAGAAAAGGGCGATGAGGCTGGTGAAGGGGCTGGAAAACAAGTCCTATGTGGAACAGCTGAGGGAACTGGATTTTTTTTTTAGCTTGGAGAAGAGGAGGCTGGGGGGAGACCTTATTACTGTCTACAACTGCCTGAAAGGATGCTGTGGGAGAGAGAGTGTTGATCTCTTCTCTCAAGTGACAGGTAGTAGGACAAGAGGAAACAGCCATAAGTTGCACCAGGGGAGGTTCAGATTAGATATCAGGAAGAATTTCTATACCAAAATGGTGGTCAGGCGCTGGAAGAGGCTGCCCAGGGAAGTGGTTGAGTTGTCATCCCTGGAGGTGTTTAAAAAATGGGTAGATGAGTTTTTGAAAGGCATGGTTTAGCAGAAGATGGGTACGGTTCGACTCAATGATCTCCAAGGTCTTTTCCAACCAGAAGATTCTATGATTCTATGATTTCCTCCTAAGAATAAATCCAGATTCATATTTACCTCACACCCAAGCCTCTGATGATGACAAGCCACTATCCTGTAATAAGGTCATTATAGCTAATGGCCACTTAGCAATCAGCCTTCAGTATTAGTTCCACTGTTAAAATTCCCTCTGACTTTCTTTTCATCTGAGATAATTATTGAAATAAAGTAAAATGTCATGAGGGCAATTTCAGAAAAAAAATTACAGTTAGTACAGGTCATTGAACAAAATATTTTTCTGCTGGTTATTCTAGATCCAACCAGGCAAAAAAATGTACATTCAAATATGGACATTGCCATTATGAAAGCTCATTCTCCTTTTCTTCTTTTCTCATCACCCCAGATACCTATATGACAATAAGCAAAACATTTGTATGAACGGGTAATATCTTCTTTCTCCAGGTAATAAAAACTATTTGAAATAAGAGTAACCTTATTTTCATCTCCCAGTATTTAATCAAAACCAATGAAAATGTGGCTTAAATTGCTAATTTTCTTATATTTTTTCACATTTTGGAGTTTGGGCTACAGGGTTATGTTTGACTTCAGCTAGTGTACATAGTTTTAAAAGACAGTGCTGAGCAAAAAGCCTTCATCTTTGGGACTAATATGTCACTTCTGCTCTGTATGAAATAAATACCAAAATAAATCCCTTGAAACATACAAAAACAAAAACAAAGGGGAAAAAAAAATAAAACAAGAAAGAGGTAGCTGGTCAAGAAAGCTGAAAACTATTACTGAATTGGTCTGTAGCTGAATAACATATTAATTTATGAAGGTCAGTATGTTTCTTTATACTCCACAACAGCAAACACAATCAGTCTTCATTATTATCATGCAGTTCTGCTTTTGCAAGATTTTACTTACCCTATTTTCAAGAACTAAATTTTCTGCAAGTCTGGTTGGTGTTTCAGGTGGTTACTGAAGAATACACAAGATATCTCATGTGGAACTGTTTCTTTTCCCACCACAGGGAAGGACCAGTCAACAAAATATAATTTTGCACTGATAACACATAAACACACACACGCGCGCGCACACACACACACACACACACACACACACACAGAGTCAACCAGGGCTTAGCATATAAATTATTATGCAATATATGAATTAGATCTTAGACAGGGCTTTGGACTTTTGTTGTTTTATATTTAATTTAAATTATAGTGGGTTTTCTTCCTTACCAGAGTACTTGTGTAATTGGATAGTATTAGTACATTAGTTTGTGCTGCTGCTCTGCTGGAACCACTAGAAACATAGAAACAGACAGCCCCAGCATGCCAGGGGCTCTGACTCCTCTTTCCACTGAGACACTAACTTTCTTCTCCTTTTCCATAGAGAAGTAACTTGGCCATGGCCAGACCAAAGTCCTGCCTTTGGGACAAGAAAATTCAATTTTGCATGCAATCTTGAAAGTCTGTGGGTTCACTCTGGATGAGCTCATTTGGAAAGAATCAATTGAAGTGATTATTTTAGCAAGGGCATATAGCAGAAACCCTGTCAGGAATCCCACTGATACAAATTTCAGCAGGATTTTTTCAATCCAGACATCAAATTAACTCATCACCATTCTTACAAATCAACATCAAAAGGAAATGAGGCCTGTAGCATTGCTTCATTCAGTTTGAAGAGGCTAAAGACTATTTCAATTGTTACTAATTGTGAATATTGAATTCTTGAATTGTTGTCTTAAAAATTGTCTTGAGTGCTGTAGTTCTTGATGAGCTGACTGTGCTGCTGCAGAGAAAGGTGAGGAGGTGTGACAGCAGGAGCTGCCCCCCCCGCCCCCCTACCACCTGACTGTGAATGCAGACCCACAGGGTTCACACAGAGGTTATTATAGCAAGGCTCTGTTGAACTACCTGTGACCCTGGGGCCCCCAGCCCCAGTTCCCCAAGGAGCTTCTGCACATGCCCCAATTTGAGAACTACCGCAGGAAGACCACTTCTCATATGCTAATAGGGCATGGATTTGCCCTATAAATAGAAACCCACCAAGAAGGCAGGTGCTGCGCCCCCATCACCCATGGACCCCACCTGAAGACACACACAGAACCACCACAGGACCACGTGCTGTTGAAGACCACGTTTTCCAGAGGCCCATGGAGTAGTGACTATTCTTCTTTCTCTTCCACCCTGCTACTCTTTTATTTCTCTCTCTCTCTGTCTCTCACTTCTCACTGTATCTCTTTTCCGTGGCAGTCTGGTGTGTGTATACAATCAAATCTGAGTTACATTGTAGTTTTTTCTAGTTGCCCCGAGAGTATCAGATTGTGTTCTGAACAGACTGAGATCTAGTTTTACCACTTTTGGAAGCTGCAGCTCTGAGTGCACCCAAGTACCTGATTTGTTATTTTGGCTTAGCCTGTTTTGAATTTACCCTGGAAGATTTGTCAGTCTCCAATTTGCAGCACAGACACAAAAAGATCCTCCCTCCCCAACTGTGAAGTTGGAGAGGGTTGACTACTGCTGGTGTTAGGAGCAGGACCTTAACACTAGTAGAGACTGATGGAACAAATCCAGATTGCTTGAAACTTTTACATTTACACTACAACCTTCAGTTAATAGGAATGTAAATCAGATAAAAGGTCACTGTTTTTATATAAACTTTGAGTAACCAGGAATAACATCAGTGCCATCAAAACAATGCTGTGCTCTAGAGAAGTACAAAAGAGATGTGAAACTATATGGCATAAAATATTAATTATTATAAAATATGGTTAGGCTTTCTGTCAACCACATCTGCAGTCACAGCAGTCCATTTTTTGTTGTTATTTGGTATTTGTATTAGAGGTTTAACTGGTCAACTGCAAGAACTAAGAGATCTCTGAGTCATAATTTTCAAACTGTTGACTGTTTTGAGAGTTTGGGGCAATACTTCTATATGTACATACACACACACGTATAGAGTGCTAAAATATGTGAGCACAAGGAATCTAAATGAGGATGCTTTATAAAGCATCTTTTGGAATTAAGTGTTCAATCAAACCACTAAATGGAAAATCTGGGTAACAACAAATCAAATAACAGCTTTGGAGGATAGCCACAGTGGAATATTCCAAATTGAATGCCACCGTTTAAGCTTCAACTTTTATCTATCAGATTAACATCAGCTATTCAGTCAGAATTTAATGTGCATCTGTATGTCATATAGAGAGGAGGACAATAATGGAACTGACGTCTCCATTTCATTGTTTATTTTTAATAATCAAATCTCTTTCACCTTTTATTACAGGAGAACTGGTGGAATTCAATAGATGTATTGTTTTTATGAAACTGTTTTAGGAAGCCCATGTCAATTTATGTGTCACATTCAGTTTACCTCAGAAAGTCTACTGCCATGAACACTAAAATTACATCTAAAAGTGCATTTCAGATGCATTCTAATTTGTCCCGAATATTATCCATGTATTTACTGTTCACTGTATGAATATCTCTAAGACTTTGGAATTCAAAACCTAAGTCCAAGGTGACAGAAATGTTTGAGAAAAAAACTGAATTACCCAAGACAAACTGGAACTTCCTAGAAGAACAGGACTGCACAGGGTAAAATGGCAATGTGACCATCTCTTTAAAACTCACTGACCATTAAATGTACTCAACAGTTTAAAACTCTGGGATATTGCTGTCTGGTGTTCAGCTTAGGTCTATGCAATTGTACTGCCTTTGGGGTAAAGACCATATTCAACAAGAATGCCTCTGACCCTGAACCCTTTACAGGTCTACATTTATATACATGTAAGATGATATTTCATTATCTATCAACAAATATGAAAACAAGGCAGAATTTTGGTTTAATCTTTGACCAGTCATTTGATAGAGGAAATGCCTACAAAATCAGTGCTTTTTGAGGAATGTGAGGTCTCTCTATACTTACTTCACAGTAAAGGATTGCTGAGCCCTTAGAGACAAACCTGGTACTAGCTGTTTGACAAGCTTGAATTGCAAATAATGCACCAGTAAAACAGTTATTGTGAGGTAAGTTTGTCTTGCAATACACTCCAAATTCATTTTGTGTTATAAGGCATATGAGCTACAAAACACAGTCGTTCAGTGTTTGTTTTGCTACTTCAGTTGATCAAAAGCACTATATAATATTTAATTGAAAACAATGCATTTACATCACTGGAAACAAAAGGTCTGGTTTTCATCTCCTTCAGTCTGAGATAAATCATTAATTCCAGTAAAAGAAATGAGGACACACTCAAGAGTGTCCAGGGGAAACAGAAAGATTTGCTTTATTCCTCTACTACTTCGTTCTCCCTATACAAGAAATAGTTTCGAGAATGTTTTATTATATGTGAATTTCCATTGATTGTGAGGCTCATCATTTCATAAGAATGTAATAGCAGGCAGTCTTGTTACAATAAAACAATACTGCCAAAATTGCATTGCATTATTCTTCTGCCTCAATTTTACGGTAGAAAAGGCTGGTTAATGACTTAAAATATAAATGTTAAAATTCAATATTAGTACAGACATTCTTGCAATCATTGTTAATAAATTCATTGCAAAGCAGTTCACATTTTTCTCTGCTGCAAAAGTACAGCACATATGTGCTAAATGACTTAAATAAAACAATACTAATTTTAACAGAAAACTGTAGGTAATAATATATTGCGTCAATACTTCCATAAACAGTTTAATTACAGGTGTAAGATGAAGTGATAATTTGGTGTTACTGTCAGAAAATCATAAAATAAGAACTAATAATTCAAATCCAATAATTCAAGATGCATTTGTAGAAGTGTTCATGCCTTTTCTGGATTACACATGTGATTTCAATGCACAGTTAGAGATTTTTTTCTAGATTTAATGCTGTTTGTGAGGAGAAAGGTCTGTTTCTACCATGGCCACACACAATTTGTGACTGTATAATGACATATATACTTATTCCAATTCGAAATAAAAATTTGATATAATTTTCTAATAAGAAATCTTGATTAAAATTATTTTTAAAATTATACTTATTCCTGGAGCAAATGTTGACATTGTTCAGACGAACAGCAGAAGGAATGTGTTAGCAGAGATACAAAATGTAGACTACAGTGTTAAGGATTCTTTTTTTCATATTTTGATATGTACTACCTGAGCACCTGGGATACCATGTCTTGTACAAAGTTATCATGGCTATGATTCTGCATCATGAAAAGAAACAACAATTATCAGTCCTCCTGACGAAAGAATGGGGTGAATAAAGATTTGAATTGGAAGCCTGTTTGCCTGCAGATTTGTGTCCTTTATCCCCTACACCTATTTTACACCCATGGCACAATAATCATCTCTCTATCTACTACATTCCCACTCAGCAAGGGACAGGTAGTGTTTCAATCTGCTTGCAGTTGCAGATGTGGTGACCACCATAACTAAACATACAGGAAGCAAGTTGCCTCTTGTCAATGGAATAGAGTCTCCTTTCCCACATCCCTCACAGGAAACAGCTTGTTTACTTGCTCTTTTTTTGTGTTGTCTGAATGATGTCTAGGAACATTATTGTCTGCAAGACTGCACCATCTGTTTTACTACTGGATGGGAAACAGGGAAATGAAAAACATGCTCACACATAGCGCAATACCACAAATTTTTACTGCACAACAGCTCACTTCCTTAGAAAACTCATCATGATCTTCCATTTTTACCACATATTTATTGGGCTGGTAAAAAAACACTGTAGACAATTAAATCTGTGGGACTCTATCTGAAGAGTAAAGCACTCCACTCAGAATGAAGTTTGAAGAATTTAAGGCTTAAATGTCTACTGTAGCTTCTGCATTATGAATTAAACTACAGAGCAGGGTGACAAAGACAAGGTAATCACTAACTTTTAACAGAGATAGCTATTAGTGTCTGTCTTAACACTCCTTCTCTGTGTTTCAGTAATTCCTAATTAAGGTCTACAGGAGAAAAATAAAAGGGAACGCTTTACACATTAAGTGCTTTTCACAGTCAAGGTTTCACAAAACCTAATAAAAGTTAAGGAGTGCAATACTGACAGTATAACTTCTCTTAAAGCAAACACGGTACCGAAGTATCCAAACCAGTTATCTCAGTCAGCTTTGGGATTAGAGGCTGTTTCCCAGTGTCAGCAGACTGTAGGCTCAGTGGTTCACCTGGACAGCAAACTGCTTCACCCACCTCTCCAGTTGCTGAGAAGTATAACACCATCAGGGACCTTGCTAGAAAAACGAAGTCACCTGTTAAGAGTGAGTTTAGTGTTCATTTTGTATTTTTATTCCTGAGCATTCACAGGTGATAGATTTATACATGAGTATAAGAATTTCCTTAAATTTTAACAGTTTCTTGCTGATTTAAAGAAAAAACATACCACAAAAAACCTTTATGACAAGGACGTGCTTTGAAAAGTTTCTTCCACTTTTTACAATAGTTCTGGCAATATTACATTTTATAGATTAAAGAGGAAGTATTTCTAATAGTTATTATTCTGAAGGGTACTCAGTTAGGATAAGTCATTCTCCTCAACTAATGCAATTCTGATCATAATAATACACTTGTTCATAGAATCATAGAATCATAAGGTTGGAAGAGACCTCTGAGATCATCGAGTCCAACCGTGCCTGTCTCCCTACTAAACCATATCCCTAAGAATCTCATCTACCCATCGTTTAAACACCTCCAGGGATGGAAACTCCACCACCTCCCTGGACAATCTGTTCCAATCCCTGACCACTCTCTCAGTGAAGAAAGATTCATCTCCTGCTTTTCCTTTAATTCTGTGTAGGCAAGTTTTGACTCATGGCTGCGTATCAGCAGAATGAAGGACAAATATTAAAAAAAAAAATATGGTACGTGATTTATAATCTGAACTCCTGTGATGGTTTTAACGCTTGCTTCTGTTTTGCAGAAGTTCTCCTTAGATTCAGCCATCAAGTTATAGCAGCAAATTGGCTTTGGTAATTACACATAACAAGGCTACATAATGTAACACAGGTAATGAGATTTTAATTCACCGATCCATCTTGTGAATGAGTACAAAAAGTAGCAGTCAGCCTTCACTCTACTTTACAAAATTTTAGTTTTAGTTATATTCTGCATGTGTGTTAGCTCACCTGTAGTGCCATTATTTATGAAATCCCATTAGGAAAGCAGTTTTTGCTTTGGTTTCAGAGACCTGTTACAAAATTAATTCAGACAAAAATGAGTTATGTCTTTTTAATAGTCTGCCTTTCTAAAGAACAACACTAAGAGACAGTCATTTTGCTGTGCCCTTCCCTAATGCTGGGAATGGGGAGAGAAGGAAGGTGAGGATTGGACAAGAAAGTATGGTTTTCATTATTGGTACTGAACTATAAAACAAGAAGCCACCTCCTTAAGCCATGAATCTGTTTAAAAGGAGCTAAAGAAATTACAACTTGTTAATATTTATTCATCTTCTACATCGCCTCTTTTCTACATTACTGACATACAGCTACAGGCTGTAGAAAAAAAGTAGGTTTGTAGCTACAAGTCATAGGAAACTTTTAAAGGTGTAGCAAGATCCACACCATCTAATCTAGGCATCTAACGCCCATTTACTTTTATGTATGGAATGAAGCAGGTTGTTTGAAATAAGTGTTCATGTTTCTTTGCAGTTAACAGGGAAAGAAGGAACCTTTAAATATCTCCACACAGAGGAAAACTATTCAGTCTGAATACTATTGCATTTCAGAACTTTCATTGCCATGAGTGCTTTTATGACTCGTTGGACTCCTGTCACAGTTTAACCTCGCTCCCAGCCTGGTCAGCAGTTAAGCACAAGTAGTGGTACCCAAATTCACTTGTCCCCATAGGGAAAGAGGAAAGGGAGATGAGGAAGAGAAATTTTGGAGTTGGAAACTACAATTAAAACAGCTTTTATGAAACAATAGTATTCAAAAGGAAAATAAGAAAACAATACAATATATACAAAATAAAACCCCCCAATGACAGTATGTCACCACTGGTGCTGCAGAGTAGGCATAGGGAAAGGTCTCAGACTGAACTCAGGCAAATTGGAGATTGACTCAGGAACTGCATTCAAGAATGCGCAATTTGGATCCGGAGAAGAAGGAAGAACAAGGTCCTTACTAAACATTGGCCATCGAAGAAGAGATCTTGATCTTCATGTTCTATCAGTTTTATACTGAGTATAATATGTACAATGTGTATGGCATGGAATACTTCTTTGGTCAGTTTTGGGTCACCTGTCCTGTCTGCTTCTCCCTGTAGGTGAAACCCATTTTTTCTTTTTTAACTTAAGCATTTCACTAACTTGAGGATGGTCTTGGTTTCTACGGGAGTAAGTATAAGCAATGTCCTTTCTGCATATCAGTGCTCCATTACTTTGGTGATAACTATAAATATTACCTGTTACCACTTCTATAGACAGAAACTGTCTGAAAACATGCAGTTTACTTTCAGAAAACAAAGTTACTTGTAAGAGACTTAGCTGAAAAATTAAAAAAATTAGTTATGCTTTAGTTCAAACCAGAACAACTTCTCAGGCTGCTTACTTTTGCATTCTAACTATTTGAGTTGGGAATTTACCTAACTTTTTACCTGTCATGGAAATGTCATATGCACTCTTCCTTCAGCTGCAGAACATCTGCTGAACCCAGGTCATCTGCAGCCCTGGTGGAGGTATGCAGCGCACTCTGCAAGTTCCGAAACTGCAGATGAAGGCTTGGGAAACTAGTTCACAGCTTGCTTGATACCCTCATCTAGAACTCTCTCAAAAAACATGGTCAGCCTCCAGGAACTGAACTAAGAGCCTAATGTATTTATCTAATTGTAAGTTAATGTTCTTATTTTCAGTATTCTTCTCAAAATAATAGATTATTTAGACAGAAAATCTTGCTGGTTTTAGAATTCATAACAGGAGTAGTAAAAATGCAGAAAATCCTCAAAGAATAGGGCTATCATTCCATCAACTAGATGGCATACTACTTTGCAAAACTAGTTGTAATTACAGTTGGTGTTTGTTATCTGTGCTTCTGCTTGTTATCAGCCAGTGACTCTTCTGGTGGACGGCACTGTCTAATGAATAGCTGTTAATATTTGCTTATATTATGAATTGAAATGCATGTATTTCACAGGTTTGACAAGGGAAATATCATTTGTGAGCCAGGAGATACGTAAATTTTGATGTACGCTGTATTAAACAGTAATTTATTCCCAGACAAATTTTTAAAGACATGAAGCAAAAAATTTATAAAAAATTGTTCTCGGAATCTAAGTAGCAGCCTCCTTTTTTTCAGACCTGTACATTAATAAATATAAGAAACAACCAAATGCCTTCTGAGCATTTCCAAAGGCTTCAAATCAGAAAATCTGAAACCTTTGGAGGTAAAAGTAACACAAACATGTTTGACAACGTATAAACGGTATTAGGTCTTAATTTCTAACTTGATTTTTGGCCAGTTTCATTTTGGTTTTTGACACTATTTTTAAAATGTGAATAGAAGTACTAAACTTCTCAATATAAAAATTCTTCAGGGCTAGAGATACCTTGTTTATTAACAATCAGCCCAAGAACAAATACCTAGAAAAAGACTAATGACATCCTAGTGTGATTCTATCCTTGAATCCATCCTCTGTAAATAAGTTAAGCCAATCTTTCTGAGCTCTGGTTTCCCTTTCTTAACAAGTACGAAGTTGAGGAATAAACTAAAAGAAGTAGAACAGAATATTCAGGAAAAAAATCTTTTTGGAGGAGTGAAGAACCGTTAGAATGATAAGAAAAGAATAACTCACAAGTGAGACATTCTTGAAAAAGTTGAGAATTCAATAATGTAGGTCTGTAGTAATTGCTATTTAAAGGGGAGGCAGATAGGAAGCAGATATATTAAATGGAGTAAAATATTACAAGCCTCGAAAAACAGAAGTTGCTTTATAGGTACATTATTTCAGTTTCATCCTCATTTTTTTTTCTCGAGATTAGTGGAAGGCCTATATACATTTCTAAGGAAAGATTATGGAATAGAGAGCCTGGATATTTAGGTAATTAGATGTCATTACTTTACCAAATACTATTTAACTTCTGATATTTGCACAGTAACAATAATAATTAGACAAAGTTTTGGGGTAGAATAAAAATAATGCCATTTAACCTCTGCTATTTTCCCTCAATATGCAGTCAATATTTTTCCCCTAATCTTATCCTGTTTTAACTAGTCAAAATCTCTCATATAAGCAATTGTTTCCCCTCCCTTAATGTATTGCTTTTCACAAAACCTGATATTATTTCCTCATATTATTAGTTACCTTTTACCAAGGGTACACAGTTTGAATTGTTAGACCTAGTTTGATTACTATCTTTCCTTCATGAAGCTTGAAAATAGGTCAGAAACTTAAATGAGGCAGAAAGAAGCAGAAAGGTAAGACAAAAAAGTTTCTGATTCTTTCTGTCTGCAATAGCTAGATAAACAGTATACAACGTTTCTGTTCTTTCTTCCTCCAAGAAAAGGATTGAAGCATTTCTAAGCCTTAGAAAAAGAGTTCTCAATCTTTACTGGCTCCTGATTGCTAATCCTTCCCTTCTTTTCAGAAAATTCTGTATGAACTTTGTTTTCAAGAGCTGAGCACAACAATAAGAGAAAAAAATGAAGCTTTTTTCCCTATTTCATGGCTTGATGTCATTGCCAATGAGGATCGCACATATGTTCTTATGTCTTTTCCTCTGTCGTAACCAGTATCACAAACTGGACAGCTACACATTTACTTCTAAATGTTCAATTATTTCTTGACCAGCAAAGAGATAATTCAGTGTTTCCAGCATACAATACTCAAATGGGAAACTGAAATTGAACTTCTAATTCTTTTCTATTCTTCTTTTTCCAATCTCAGTGCAATGTCTTGAAAATAAGGACTAAGATTTGAGAGTGATGTTAGAAAGAGTGGAGAAAAGTTATACATCAAAAGTGGGAGTTTCTTTTTCTTTAAGTCCACTGCTGGACTGTTTCCTGAAGTCCAAAAACTTTCCTTGGAGAGTTTGTCTGAGGCAATTAAATTACAGCTAGATGCACTGTCCTTCTTCTCTTCAACTGTTAAGTATAACAACTATTCATGATTTTTGGTAAGGACAAACACATAAAGTGCTGTGTGGCCACAGCAGGTATGGCTCTGATGTTTCAGGAGAATTGACGAACAGCTGAATTACCACTTGTAAATATGAAAAGCAGTCTGTTTCTGCAGAATAGTTGATAAACATCTTGATGCAAGGATCATCTTTACATCTTGATTTTCTGTCAAATCGTAAATGATTCTTCTCAAGTTGCTTCAGTTGTGCAATCATAGAAAAGTAATATAAAATCATATTGATTTAGATAAATTCTGCTCAAAGACCGAAGAGCAGGAAACCTGCTCAAAATAAAAGCTCTAGCAAGCATACACATGGTTATTTTAATAGAACTATTTGTGAATAATCTGCATCCCAAAATCTAGCAATTTCTACAAAGACTTCTGCAAGAGTCAAACATTCATACTGTCATTGTTTCTTAAAAAAAGATCCTGTGGATTATCTTCCTAGCTGAGCAATATTTGATTTACCTGTAGGACCTCTGGAAAGAAAAGATTTTTTTCCTGAGACAAATGAGTTTTAAAATAATTAAATACTTAAATACCTTTCTAAATAAATAAATACACATGTAATTAAATAAGTTGTTCTAGTCTCTGTCCTTACTGGCATGGAATATTCGAGGCTGCAGAGTAGGAGGTGAGAATTAGTGAGTTTCACTCAGGATTATACTCCTCATCTCAAGTCTGTCACCAAATCAGACTTAATGCTGCGAAAACTTTCAAGGTGATGAGGGGAATTGCTCTGAGACTGCAGGATTGCTGAATGAATATATATGGAAGGACATATACTTTTAAAAGTTGATAATTTATGGAGAAAATTAAGATTTCTTCATACTGTGAATGCACATGACTAATCAAAAAGAGTAGACATATTATATAGATCTCCCAATTAAAACTAACTGCCTTATCTCCTTTTCATTTCTTATTAAAGGTGTTACCTACAAATGGATGTCTGAATTTCTATGTCTCAGTTTCTAACAAACATAGACTTCAGTGGCATCTTAGAAGCTTTCCAGTGTGGCTTCTTGCATTCTACAAGAGTATCCATCATCAAAATTCAGTTTGTTCTTAACCTCCCCAAGCTGCAATCTGATCTGGAGACTGTTGCTTGCACTCTGCTTGATTTATTATCCCTTTCACTTCTGCTCATTATCACTGGGTAACCTAATTTACCAGAGAGTTCAGCTTTCCTTTTAATGTTGATTGAAAAATATCTCTCGGCTTAATGCCGACCTGTTTCCTTCTGGCTGAAGCAAAATACCAATCCTCTGTTTGTCACTTCTCTTTGAATGAACAACTGCCTCTTCCTGCAGAATTACTGTATCTTTTCTTACCTTTGTCCTTTTAATATTTATTGGAGAGCAGGTATGTAAGCTGATCAGTGCATTCCAGTTCCAAGTTTTGCTGTAAAATTCATAGTTACAAACAGCATGATAAAGGGATGAATTCCGCAGCAATATTTTATTGACATAGGCTGCCTTTTCCTGTTCTCTAACAGTCCATCTCAAACTACCAGATCTGAGTCACTACAAGCACTCAGTACTACTGAGAAATTCCTCCAAATAGCTAATGCCAATCAAGCATCCTTACATTTTTCCTTCATGGCACCTTGAATGGCTACCAAGAAACACTGGAGTGGGAAAAGAAAAATGGCCTTTGTCTTAATTCCCATGGAAATGTTGTGAAATCCTGCAACTGCAATTACTACCTATTGTCAAAGCAGCCAGTGTCATCTAGTTTCTTCTAAGCTCATCTTGCGTTATTATTTGTACATTGTTTTCTACAGTGCCTTATACTATGTCCTATTTTGGCAATAAATATCTAGCCTTCTATTTTGAGACTGTTTGCACTACAATCCAAATTATGAGTAATTATGATAATATTTAGGTGAATTTATAATGAGTCTCACGCTGAACAACTCTATTCTCTCCTATTTCTTACCTGAAATTCTTTTTGCATGCACATCTGAAAATAGCAGAGGCTTTTGATCTTCTTCCATTGTTCTTGTAATGTGAACTCATATTTATTTTGCTATATAACAACTCTGGTCTTTCTCACATTTTTAATACATTCATTTAGTTAGGAGGACATTGTATTATGCAATTCTCTCCATTGTAATCAATCATTTTTTGTACATCACTCTCTTTAAAAAATAAAACCAGGCACCTTATTATTCTCTTAAATTCCCTAGAGCCAAGCAACACATACACCAATGTCTAGACATATGAAGTTATCTATGATACTTTTTTGCTGCTTATGTGCCTGTTGTGTACCTTTTTGTAGCTCAGGGTAGTGATTATACTAGCCTACCCTCTACAAATGGAAAAAAAAAATAAGTGAGTATTTGCTATTCCAAGGGCTTTAAGGAAAGTTTATGATCAGGATGGTGATTCTTCAGACAAATCTTTCTTAATAACTATCTGGAAAAGAAAGTAGCCTCACTGATACAAGAAACAGTTTAAGTAAAATATTGTGTTCAAATAACATAGAAAAATATCCACCTCAGCTGTAAGCTGTCATTCGTAAAGTAAACCAGTAACAGAGCTGTATAACTGTGTTTAAAAGATTCTTTCCAGATGATCATTAAATGGACAAATATGACATAAGCAAACACAGGAGGAATCATAAACATTAATGGAAAAAAAATCTGTACTGCTTCAGAACTAATTCAAATTACAAGCTGTTATGAAGTCTTAATAGGATTTTTCACTTAGAAGTATTTACCCTTGTCTGCTTTTGTCACTACACACTAGGCAAAAGCCAGGAGAGTAAGAATAAACCTATTTTGTCCTTCTTTTGTCTGATTCATCTCTATATATTTTATTATTTTATCTCCAGGAGGATATTTTTTCAGAAAATTCAGTTTCTTTGAAATATACCTACAACTTTCAATAATACATAACTATTTTTTAAGTATTTTGCCTTCAAAGGAACCTATATCTTACATGGTGTTTTAAAGCCTCTACTTCATTAACAACCTTGTTTACAGTACAGGTAATTGCAGTTCATTATTTAATCAAGTGGTGGAAAACAGAAAATAAATATTTTTTGTTATTCCCACTTCACAGTGCTGAGCATAACAAGCTGCATCAGGGTAGCCTCAATGGTCTAAAACAGTAGAACAAGACAAGGTAATATAATGTTTAGATCAACTGATAAAGCTGGAAAGAGGCAGAGAAATTTCTCAGGAATGTAAGCTCTTCCTTAGGTCAGAATCATGAGAAGCAGACTGTTCTCAGCATATGCTTTCTTGAACTTTGATGTTTATGGTTCAAAGCTGAATAAACATTTGAGTAACCGAAGTCATGTCTTTGGACCCCCTCCTCAAAACTGTCATCTTGTATAACAGAGGATATTTCTTCCTGACAGAAATCTTTTCTCAATAAATAACATCTGAGTGTAACAGAATCTGTACAAAATACAATGTAATTTTCAGATGATATTTTCTCCAAATTTGAGAGAAGAAAATGGCATAACTTATGAATAATACCAGGATCCTTCTTTTTCCTACTGTCTAGAAAACAGAGAAGTTCAAAATGTTCAGCAAATATGAGAAGGTAAATATCATTAATGCATTTATCTAATAGGTAGAATTAACTTTGTTCCACTTATAAACTCCATCAACATATCGATAATAATAGTAAAAAGGGAACTACGATGAAATTGCAGTATCACAGTATCACAAGGTTGGAAAAGACCTCTGAGATATCTAGTCCAACCTATGACCCAACACTAGCACCCACTCGCCATTTAAACCACAGCACTAAGCACCTCATTTAATCTGTTTTTAAACATCTCCAGGGACGACGACTCCACCACCTCCCTGGGCAGCGCATTCCACTGGTGAATCACCCTTCCAGTGAAAATTTTTTTCCTAATATCAAGCCTAAACCTCCCCTAACGAAGGTTGAGACCATGCTGTCTTGTTCTGACACTGATTGCCTGAGAGAAGAGACCAAACCCTGCCTGCCTACAGCCTCCTTTTAGGTAGTTACAGAGAGCAATAAGTCTCTGAGCCTCCTCTTCTCCAGGCTAAACAACGCCAGCTCCCTCAGTCGCTCTTCATAGGGCTTGTGCTCCAACACCTTCACCATCTTTGTTGCTCTCCTCTGGACACACTCCAGCATCTCAACATCTCTCTTAAACTGAGGGGCCCAGAACTGCACACAGTACTCAAGGTGTGGCCTGACCAGTGCCGAGTATAAGGGGATGATAATTTCTCTAGTCCTGCAGACCACACCATTCCTGATGCAGGCCAGGATACCATTGGCTCTATGGCCATTTGGGCATACTGCTGACTCATGTTGAGTTTCCTGTCCACCATCACTCCCAAGTCTCTTTCCACTTGGCTACTCTCCAGCCATTCTGTCCCCAACCTATAGTTCTGCATGGGATTGTTGTGTCCAAAGCGTAGAACCCAGCACTTGGATTTGTTAAACTTCATCCCATTGGAATCAGCCCATCTCGCCAGTCTGTCAGGGTCCCTCTGTAGGGCCCTCTTATACTCCAGCATATCAACACTTCCTCCCAGTTTGGTATCATCTGAGAACTTGCTAATGATGGACTCAATCCCCACGTTCAGATCATCAACAAAGATGTTAAACAGGATGGGGCACAACACCGACCCCTGGGGGACACCATTAGTGACCAGCCACCAACTGGATGAGACATCGTTCACTATCACTCTCCAGACTCGGCCAACCAACCAATTCCTAACCCAACACTCCTGTCCAAGCCACGGGCTGTCAGCTTCTCCAGGAGTCTACTATGAGGAACGGTGTCAAAGGCCTTGCTGAAGCCCAGGTATACCACATCCACAGCCTTCCTCTCGTCCACCAGCCGAGTCACATGATCATAAAAGGAGATCAGTTTGGTCAGGCAGGACCTGCCCCTCCTAAATCCATGCTGGCTGGGCCTGATCTCTCGGTCATTCTGCAGGTGCCGCACGATTGCACCCAGGACTATCTGCTCCGTAACTTTACCTGGAACTGAAGTCAGACTGACAGGTCTGTTATTACCTGGGTCGTCCCTACGGCCCTTCTTGTGGGTGGGCGTCACATTAGCCAACTTCCAGTCATCCAGGACCTCTCCAGTGAGCCAGGACTGTTGATAAATGATGGAAAGCGGCTTAGCAAGCTCGTCTGCCAGCTTTCTCATCACCTTAGGATGGATCCCATCCGGCCCCATAGACTTATGAGGATCCAATTGGCTCAGCAGGTCTCTAACTTCTTCTTCCTGGATTACAGGGAATTACAGCTATATTCCATCCGGACCCTATCTAACACTTCAGAAGGCCAGTTGTCCAGTGAACAATCTGTCTTAGTGTTGAAAACAGAAGTAAAGAAGGCATTAAGAACTTCAACTTTTTCCTCATCTTTATTTATTATATTTCTCTCAACATTCAATAAGGAGTGGAGGTTGTTGCTGGCCTTCTTTCTGCCATTAATACATTTGTAAAAACACTTCTTGTTGTCCTTAACAGAAGTGGCCAATTTGAGCTCCAGTTGGCCTTGAACCTCCCTAATTTTCCTCCTTACATGACTTAATGATATCTTTGAACATAACCTGATTTACCAGCCCTTCTTTCCAAAGGCGATACACCCTCTTCTTTTCGCTTAGCTCCTTCAGAAGCTCCTTACTCATCCAGGCTGTCTGTCTGCCCCTATGGCTCATCTTACAGCACATTGGGACAGCCTGCTCTTGCGCTTTCAAGATTTCGTTCTTGAAGTAACTCCAACTTTCCTGCACCCCCTTGTTTTTAAGGGCTATTTCCCATGGTACTCCCCTGACTACTTCCTTAAATAATCCAAAACCTGCCCGCCGAAAGTCCAGCATGGACATGCTGTTCATACCCTTCCTTGTTTCATTGTTTATGGAGAACTCAATTATCTCATAGTCACTGTGTCCCAGACAGCCTTTGACCACAACATCACCCACCAGCCCTTCTCTATTTGTAAACATAAGGTCAAGGAGAGCTTCACCCGTGGTAGGCTCACTCACCAGCTGTGACAGAAAACAATCCTCAGTAAACTCCAAGAATCTCTGGACTGCCTCCTCTTGGCTGTGTTAAGTTCCCAGCAGATATCTAGGATATTAAAGTCTCCTAAAAGAACAAGGGAAACCGATCTTGAGCCAACTTCCAGCTGCTTAAACAATAGATCCACCTCTTCCTCCAGATCGGGCGGTCTGTAACATACTCCAACCAGGATGTCAGTCGATTGCCCCTCTGAATCTTACCCATAGGCACTCAATCTGGTCATCACTAATCTCAACTTCTACGGCGTCGTTTCCTTTATATACAGGGCCACCCCTCCACCTCTTCTCTCTCACCTGTTTCTCCTGAAGAGTTTGTAGCCTTCCATGACAGCACTCCAGTTCTGAGAGTTGTTCCACCACGTTTTTGTGATAACAACTATATCACAGCTCTCCTGCTGGACCAGGACTTCCAGTTCCTCATGTTTACTACCCATACTGCATGCATTAGTGTACATGCACTTAAATTGGGTTACTGACTTCACCCTTGATGATGACTCACTCCTTACAGTCACATCACTGGTGAGCCTGGTTACATCCCCCTCCCCCTTCAGGCCTAGTTTAAAGCCCTCTTAATGAGCCCTGCCAACTCCTGGGCCAGAAATTGCTGAATTTACAAAGAATTACCATTCTGATATTGTAAATACTTGTGAGAAATATATTTCTGACTATTAAGGAAGGCAAGATTCGCATGTAAAATGATGCATTATCCAAATGCTAATTATGATTCCATTCATGAAGCATACAGCTTACAAATAACAAATGTATAATGTAGTATTACGGATGAGTAAAAACCCATCCATGACTACAATAACTCTTGAAATTTTTATCTAAATATTTTTCTGTCATAACTAGTTGTGTTACATGACAAAAGGGTAGTGAGGTGTGAGCAGAAAATCAAAAATAAGAAGTTCTTGTCAGTCTGAGAAACTTTGAATCAGTGTTGTGTCTAGAAATCTAAAATATTTAGCTAAATCTTGCATGAAAATTAAGAGTTTTGTATCAGCCTATAAGGTAAATGTATGTACCTATATATCACAGATTATATAAATATTCACAGAAGGTGGTTCTGGTCACAGTAGCATCACACAAAGAATTATAAAAAAGTAGTGGTGCTTCTTAAAAATTTGTTTCAAAAGAAATGAGAAAAAAGAGGTCTCTTTTTCTGTAAGCAAGGAGAAATCTCTAGTGTCTGTTGTCAGTATATCCAACCGTCTAGGTTAAATGTCCTTGTTTCCAGCACTAAAATTTAGCTGTAGACTTGGTTTAAATGGCTGATGTGGAATAATCACTTATCTAAAGGGTATTTTCAAGTGACTGGACAGCTGTTATGGTAGATCCTTGCTTTTAATTTTCTTAGTGTATGAAGTGTAAAGAAATAATTAAGTAATTTTTATGTAGCTTTTGGTCAACCTGAAGAAAGATTTTCCATAATTGAATAGCAACCTGTTAGTTAACATTGTCAGATCTCATATCTTTTATTATATTACGTTTCATTGCCGAAAGATTAGGCAAATTATAAGATAGTAAGATATGAAGAACATATTTTCCACTTCAAAACATTAAATTGTTTCAAAATTTGTATGATTAAAATATTTTTCTGGAGGAGTTTCTTAACAATTTCCATCTGTAATTATTCCTTCCTCTATTCTCCTCTCTGGCTTTTACACTTTTCTAAGACTTGGGTAATAATATTTTTTAGACCGACATACAAATTATAAAGATTATTTAATGCATATTAAAATTAACTCAGTACTTTATACATCTGCTGCTTTCTCAGAGGAAAAATTCAGGGGTGTTTCTGTGCATAAACACAAATAATTGTGCTTAGAAGTGACCAACATACAGTATGTATTAAAGTATACTCTTGCTTTTTCAACATGTTTGATAGCATGTTCAAATAGTGCAACACACTGAGAGTACGTAGTCAAATAAAGAGTGCTATGTACTCTTTTTGACTAGTATTTTTTTAATCACTTCTCAGAAGATTATGAACTACTGATCAAACTTAGGTTCATGTGGATAACCTTCAGTGCAGAACATATAGTGTTGGATGAACAGATCAGGAAAACTAATTTGATGAATTCTGAGGCATGAAAATGCCGTATCCTACCCAAATTCCTAATACTAAGTTGTGAAAACACTGCTTACCTCTGGAGTTCATCCATCAGCAAACAATGTAAACTCCTCCATCTCCTCAACTAAGATTTCTCAACTGCCTTCATACCAGCATTGCAGGGCTTAAAGGAAATTTAGCCTACATTGAGAACAAACCATGCACCTTTGACCACAACTTCTAAACCTGTCTGCAGCTTTGAAACTGTGTAACATTCTAACGGACCCACCTTCACTCATATTGAATGGTACAGACCCTTTCAGCTGTACTCAGCTACTGGGAAATTATCTCAGTAGTTAAACAGAAAACAAATACAAAAGTAGACTTGGAAACTTCTCCATGAAAGAGCATCCGGGTGCACGGTAAAGAAAAACACTGGAAGCATTGAGGTTTTTAAGTGAAAACAATACAAAACAGGAAATGCAATAATAAAATTATATTGATTATGTCATATAAGAATGTATAAAATGCAAAATTTTGCATAAGAAGTATTGTCTGTATGGCTACAAAAATTAAACTTATCAAAACCATTGAAGGTTTATTCTGAAGCCATTGACAAGAATTAACATTAAAGGAAAATTCTTCATAAACTGGGAAGCAGCTCTTTTTAGTGTTAGACCTTATTCAGCAAGACTTGTTTAAAATTATTGCATGCATTTAATCATATTACTGCAATTAATATTTGCTCTTTTCAAATACATTTTTCATTAGCTATACAGACACAAGTTTCCATTACTTGGTAAAAGAAGAAAGAAAAGCCTTTACTGAATTCCAGATTATGACTCATTTGATCTCTCAGTTCAGCAAAGCTTTAGTGATAAGAAGCGTAACAGTGTTTCTGATTCAGAATTGTTGAGATTCCAAAGTAATTAAAAAAAAATTATATTACATGATCACAGAGTAAAGGTCCTTGAGAGACCAGTTTGAGAACCCTTGGTTCAAGCCTGGTTTGACACAGATTCAATATTGCTATGAAGCAAATAAAAATGCATTCACATCAAGCAACCAGAAACTTGAAAAAAAAATTAAAAAAGCAACTTTTCTTCAAGTAAGGAATAAAACAATGGTGTAGTTGAACATTTCAGTGAATCAGAAAAAGGGAAAAAAAGAGGCAATATAGAGAAGAAAAGAGAAGAGAGAAAGAAATATAATAGCAGATACAGGCTTGCTTTTATCTCTTACAATTCTCAAGAGTTCTCCAGTTAGTTGGAAAGTGATTATCATATTCATTTAAGCATTCTGGAAAAGGGCCTGGTGATTCACAACCCCCACAAAACTTTCTTTTATTGCTTATCAGATACTCAATAAGCAGTCAGGGCTGCTTCAGGGTGGAAATCAGGACTGGAGACAGGACAATGGCCCACGCTCTGTCAGGACTTTTTCCTTATCAACAGCTCCTCTTCCTCTCTTTTCACATGTCCCAGAAGGGTATCAACAAGACAACACACCACCTCTAGAAGAACCTGTTTCCTGTCAGCAGCTTCACTTAGACACTACGTTCCATTCAGTCATCAGTTTCTTCAGTCACCAGTGTGGAGGATCTGGGTTGGAGACATGACTGTGTCCTGTTTTAAGCTCTTTGAAGCAAACCTGCCTATCAGTTTCTCACAAGGACCTATGTGCATTCCTTACATCAACATTTGGGATCAAACCTCTTCAATGTTCATGAAACACAAGGCAGATGAAGCAACCACTAATTAGGTGTTTAAGAGGAGATGAAACAGTAATTTTCATTCAAGACCATTCAGCAATTATAAAACCATCTCCCAAGGGACAAAAATAGAATAGGGATTTTTAAAAATAATTCCATAAGTAAACAGCACCCATCATCTCATGGAAGTTTTGCCCATACCTTGTACCTTTTTTCTGTAGCACAACTGAGCTCATCTCATTACAGCTTTTAACTCCTTAACCAGATGCTGCCACACTTTCATTCTCTCACATAAGCTGTAGGTAGAATATGTTGCTGCATAAATTTCTCTAGATTTGGAAAGTAAAGCCCTAACTGGACTATCAAGAAGAGCCTTTAAAGTATTTGAATCCTACTGGATTCTCAGCACACATACTGAGATAAAATATGGCTAAGACTTTTCAAGGGCAGTTTCATCATGTAAAAACTGGATTTGCTTAAAGCATTTTATTCCCTATCATCTTTTATGATTAAATTTCACCTTCTAAAGAACTGAGCCTCTCTTTTTCACTTCAAAATGAATTCCATTATTCTTTTCTGTTGTTCTGTAGAAGATAGCAGAAGAAAACAAGTTGTGAAAACCCAGATCTTTATCAAGAATTCTTTAAAAATACCTGTATTTTCCCAAAAGTTTATTAAATTTTTGCCTTACTGCTCTGTCCTGAGGTTGTCATAAGGAAGCAAATTAAGAACCAGAGGACTAGTTGTTGGAAAAGCTTCACAATCTCTGTAAATTCTGTGTTGGAGAATAATCAAAGTTCTATTTAGTGGTAGAAGAGAGCCTATTCAATTTGAGTCAAAGGAGCCCAGAGGGTTGGAGGTTTTTGTTTGCTTGGTATTGAATCTTTCGCATATCACACTGGCATCTGGATATCCCCAGACAGTGAAGATTCCTGTATCAAGTCCATCTGGACACAACAGAAATATGTCAAAGATTGAGTTAAATTCCTTAATTATGAAAAAGTTTTTCTTAGGGGGGAATCAATCAGTCTCTGGCTAATAGCCAGATGCCAAAAATGACATTAATCTGTTCATTCTTTTAAGAAAATTGATTTATGTTGTGTTCATTTTCCCACTGTATTTTGGCAGTAAACTCTTGTGGAAAGGGGATATATATGGTTTTCAGAAGCTAGTCACTTCCTGTCAGACAGCAACGTAAAGTCTAGAATGATTTGCCTACAAGAAAAACTTACAACTCCTGTCCAGAGCTCACCACTTCAGGTTGTCTGTTCAAGGGAAAAATCAGAATCTGTACCTTAAAAAGCCTAATAAGAGATACAACTTTGGCTCAAAAAGTACTACTTTTTTTTTCATTTATATGTATGAGAAGTAGATACTTTAAAACTAGAGGTCAACAGCCATATAAATCTGTAGTCAAATCTAACTCCCAAGTAGAAAATTGTAAAATCACGAACACATAAGAAAAACAAGAAGACCCTCAAGCCCTACTCTCTCTTCATAATTTTGAAATCTTGCACAAAAAAATATAGAACAGCAATCAGACTGAAATTAAAGAGCACTTTCCAAGTCAGTGGTCCTTCCTGTCAATACTGTGTTCATAAACCTCTAGCTTTTAATTAACATTGTAAAACTGTACAGCAATGTTTTTGTGATTATTCATGGTATCATACATGGCTCCCATTATCCCAGACAAACAGAGAAAATACCATTGCTTATTTCTGCTTTCTCAAAGCCATGACTTTTCAGCAGGTTAGAATCTTTGTTTTCTAATGTGTGGTTTTTTTGCAATGCAGTAGTTAATTATTTTGGAAAAGTTATCTCTCTTCATTAGAAATTAAGTATTATATGCAATATATGTTGTCAGAACACCTGATTAGAATTGCAGTAAAAATAGAGGGAAACTTTGTCTTCCTCTCCAAGCTCAGCTGAGAACCAATAATTAAACACTTATTAAAAAACTCTACAGTGTCCAGAAAATAAATATTCCATACTTCAACCACAAATGTTAAAAATGCGTTGTAAAATTCCGGCAATTAAATGTTTGGCTATAAACGTGGAACAGGCTTCTGTTAAACATCTTCAAAAAAGGACAGTAATAAAAGCAAAATACCTTAATATGACAGAGTATTCATTGTTAAGGATGATTTCCATTCTTCATTACAATGTTTTGTTTTCAATTGCTATGAATAATCCCTAGAGTTTTTTCCTCTCAAATATAATATTTGTTATTATTTGCAAAAACTGAATCAATGAAAATGCACACCATACTGGAAAAAAATAAGCTGAGTCGTTTTGTCAGCTTCAATTTTTCTTGCATTCCCAGATGCTGCATTAGGTACTTGGCATTCGACAGATGCCAGTTTTAAGGAAACATGGACTTCTTTTTCTAAATAAATGCCACACAATAAGACACTGCTTAACACCTAGAAATTATTTTTAAGACATTTTGGAAATTCATTTTCACAAAGCCTGCTCGTACAGTCTATGCAAATGCCTGTGTTAAAACCTAGGTTACAGATTTTTTTTTTTACATGTCAACTACAACTGATGTGATCACAATATATATGTGCATTTCTCTGATCCAAAATGATTTAGTCGACAATATTAGTGTGCATGTTTGCTTCCTCCTGCCTAGAGCTGGGATAAGTGTAAGGTATAGGATTTCTTTCTAGTGATAAAGGTACTGCATATCCTCTGCAAACTCTTTAAATAAAACTCTTGCAAGTCTTCAAATTGCCCAGTGAATATATATGCATTCAGCACTAGGTATTGATTTTGTTGGTCAGACCAAACATGACTGCCAAGATACCGCAACAAAATGAACTGTACGGTATCATGGAGAAATACACGGAAAAAGAGAATTGTGAATTTTCTAACAGAACTTAGAAAGCACCCATTTCAGACCACTGGAACAGTAACAGCTGTTTTCAGACCTTCATTGGAAACTGGCTTCAAATATAGAGAGGTGAGTTTAATCTCAGCAGAATTTGCATTTAATATTTGCAGTCAGACAATAATCACACTGATCAATTTAAGATTGAATCTCTAAACTATCTGACTGGAAATGATTCATCACAGGAGGTAGTTTCATGCTAAAGAAATGACTCAAAACATTCTAAAACTTGAGAAAACTAAATAGCAAACAGGCAGCATTTTTTTTGTATACTAACAGTAAATGAATGATGTGGTTGTTTGATACAATCAAGTAGCTATTTTTAACAGCAGGGGTTTTTTTTGTTTTACTTTTTCCACTCACTTTATGACGTGACTACAATAGCTAACCATGGCCTTTTTGCTGTGGTAAGGGCTTGCTGACTTCAAGAAGAAATGAAGTATAGCAAAATAATGACATATTCAGGAAAAAGAAGATGAAATGAAAACAGATATTACAAAATATGTTGTCTGTGGGGAATACTTAGTCACTCTTAACACTCACGAGAATACAGTGTAAAATGTTCTGAATAAATTCATGTCTACACAGATGTGTGTTACCCTTCGAAATATGTATTATACATTGCACACAAAGACATAGTAGTCTATGTACTGCAATAAATCATGGTACATCCTTCAAATACCTGTACCATGTATACATCTCATAACAATCTAACTCATCGCAGCATTAGTTTACTGGGCATCTGGATAATTCTCTCTTCTTAATTCTTGAGTCCTAAAAAGTAAGACAAAACCTATAAATTTTCCATAAAGTTACAGCTAAAAGCAACTCTGCCCATAGATGACTGAAAGTTAGTTTATCACACCTGTCAAAACCAGAAGAAAGGCTATACAAAAGTTAAAGATGAGAACGTATGTTCTTCGTTTGATAAGCTGAGAAATTTAAAAGCGACTTCAATTAGACAAGAAAACAGCTTAGGCCAAAAGTTGAGTTCCTGGATCAGACAGAAGTTTTTGATAAATCCTTGTGGGACTTTTTCCACTCCTAGACTCTCTTCTGAATGGTTTTTTTCTCACTTTTAGAGCAAAATAATTAAGTGGACTTCATGTTGTCCCTTGAACCTCCCTGAAGCTCTACTGTGGTTTAGTAAAAGTTGCCAGTTTTGAAATTCTAAATCACATTGTTCACAAGGTTATGGGTTTAATTCAGATGAGAATAACATTTCAATGGGATTATGTTCATGATTTCTTTAAATATAAAAAGAAATTATGCTAGGAGCAAGACTTCCTTGACATTTTTGAATGCTGTAAAGTTTACAGATCCTGGCAGGAATTAAATCTGTACTAAGTTACGGCTTGAAATAAACTAATATTAAGGGAAAGGGAAATGAAAACAGAAAAGGAAATTAAGCAAAAGAAAACCCACTTCCTTAATGAAATAACACAGATTTTCATATGAACTGGTTTAATTTATGACTAATTGCTTTTTTGACCTCCATTGGTTTCAGCTGCTTGTTTGACCTCCATTGACCTCAGGCATTTAATGGTCACATGTCCCTCAGCTATCCATTGCTGAAAAGAGTTTCCCTCAAAATGAATGGAAAACGACAATTCTCTTATTTAAATTAATAACAACATCGAATGTCACTGAATGGCAGGGGGGCATTCAAGCTAAAATATTTCTCAGAGGTTTAATTAGAAGATACACTACAGGGAGATGGTGTTTCGTCTTCCCTGGCTTGATGACCCTTTGGATCTATGGATAACACAGGCTATTTGGCTCTGTTGGATCTTTGAAAGGACTGATTTTTGCCAAGAAACTTTGTTTTCTCTCACTGTATATCACACCCTGATGAACTATTTCCTTGATGAAATACTCAATTGTTCAAAGTTCTGTGATACAAGGATTTCTGCCAGTCTGAGGAATGATCCAATCCTGAAAGTGATACCTTGTAACGTGAGCGAGAACCAGGAACGAAGGTTTATGCTACATTAGTGTGGGTGGGACAAAAATATAGATGCATTTGGGACTTAGAAACTGTGTCTACTGAGCATGGCTACAGGATTGAACATGGATTTTAAGCATTTTCTTCCAAGAAGAATCATTAAAGTTGGAAAAGACATCTTTTTCCATTTAATAAATGTGTCAAAAATCAGGGACTTCTTCCCTAGTAATCCACATCAAAGGCAAAATTTTGAAGAAAAATTGACTTTCTACTGATAATAATTAGTATTCTAGAGAAAAATAAATATTTGTTGAGATAGTAAGGTATTAGTTGCTTCTTCAAGCTATTCAATTTCAAGATGAATTAACAGAAGAGAAATAAATAATGCCTTGGAATGTAGTTGCATAGCATTTGTAGTCTGTCTTCAGAACCACGTTAAATGTAATTGGAGAAACTATTGATTTTGTAAAGACACATTGCTGCGTTATTTAGAAGAGTCAAAATTATGTGACCATTAAAACAGCTGGTGCAACCCCAAATTATTTTGCATTGATTTTAAGAACATTTTGTAACACAGCAGGTTTTGTGTTTAAAGAAAAAAATATGTGTAATCTGTTTTTTGAGAAAGAATCACACTATTTGCTAATGACTTTTTGGTCTTACGTAGAAGTAAGTGGCAACTTCAGCCTGAGTATTTCTGCATTAAATATTCAATATTTAACTTGCATACATTCCAAATCATCAGGATTAAACACACAGATTCATTTTATCACACAGATAACTGAGCCTCCTTTTTCTCCCTGTGACAGAACACTTTTTTTCCTCTAGAGGAAATTAAAAAAAATGTGTGTATAATGTGCTTAGACAACTAAAGACCTTATTGTGACAAATTCTCTTGTCTCAAAAACACACATGAAACACTGATTATAGAAGTGAGTATCTTTCTCAGTATTTGAGATTTCTGTACTTACCAAAGGAAGCCATTTCTGAGTGCAAATGTGGAGAGTCATTTTTTCATTTACAAACATTTTTAAAATACATGGTATTGTCGTTTTTAACTAAAAATATCACACTGGAGAAAACAAGTAATTCAAGAACTGCCGCAGATCAGCCTGTGGCAAAAAAAAATGTGAGGAAATAAATCAATACATGCTAAAATTTAATTAAAATCAAAATTATACATAATATTATACTATTTGTTTTTAAAGAAGGGTTGTTTTCCAAAATCATAATCATGAAAACCTGGTTGTGTAAATTAGTCTCAACTCATGGTAGTGAATCTTATAAATGTTTCCTATTTCATGTAACTGATAGTTAATGCTACTACTTGGGGATGCTTGTTAAATGTAAACACTTTATTTTCCATTAGAGATATGTAGGGTGTCTACTTAATATTAATTCTTCAATATAATTCATCCATCATTTTTAAAAGACTGTGAAGATAAAAATACTTTCTATTCCATTTTCATCTCATAGCTTAGAGAGTTTCTCAGTCTAAAGAAAGATTAATTGAAATTAATGAAAGAGTAAATATAAAAGTGTAAATCACAAATCGAGCTCTAAGCATTTTTGGAAATATTAGCAAATATTTTTGTTTTGTCTCCCAGAATTCCAAGTTATATAATTTTCAAATAACTACTGAATTGCAAGATAAGAATGCTCTGAGGTGTAATTTTACCAATATATTTTACATTATAAATCTGTGGAATAAAGAAAGAAAAAAAATTAAAACTCCATGGCCTGCACCTCTACATAGAACACAAAAGTACGTTTTGATACTCAGTTTTAATGTACTGAAATAGTGCATGGGATATAAATTTTATTCTATATCCTATCCTGCACTGTAGGTGAAGTTATCAGAAATAACATTTACAGAAGGAAATAAGATAAGCTAAGATGATCACGTGGTTGCTCTCCTAAACAGAAAAATAAATTAATAAGCATGATTTTGAAGAGACTACCATGCCAAGTGTGAAAGACTTTGCAGGCACAAAAGGACTGATGTACTGCCTGTCACGTGTAAACGGACTCCAAAGGGTGAACTTCAAGGGAGAAGGGATGAAATAATGCCTTCTGCATTGGGTTCAGGGGAGGGATGGATGTTCACCCTGGGCAAGTACCACCATAAGTCCCACCCATTCATCCAACCTCAGTTGTAGCCAGTATCCTACAGTATTTACTTCTTTACTGTAAAGCTAACCTTATCCTACCCCCATCCTGGTCTAGACTGCAACAGTAATTATCTTGCTATATTACTTTAAAAAATATTTGAAAAAATATTGACAATCTTTTGGGATTTAATTAGCAACTCACCTCTGGAACGATCTCTGCATGTACAACAGGTGGTTAAATATTTCAAGTATCAGAGACTACATATGGACTTTTGTTATAAACTGGAAATTTATAGTTGTTTATTCTCCAAATACCCAACAGAAAGCATAATAGGAAACAGGATATTGATGTCACAGTAGACTGGTCTTTGATCTGACCTAATAAGGCTGCTCACGGAGTCTTCAGTGCACAAAAGGGAAGTCATCACGACCAACATAACACCTCCATGCTATTTAGGACTCACACTCCAAAACATCAGTGACTTTTATTGTTTTAAATACCTATGAATTACTTTTATAAACTGCCCTTTAATTTTTATTTTCTGTAGTTGACATCTGCTTTGATTATCTATTACTTTTTAAGGTTGTTGGCAGCAGGTGTGCATGATGTGTTTACCCTCCATTTATATCTCTTGAAAGAGGCTTTTAGATCAATATATTAGGGGTTTTTTCAGTTCTGAAGTGGAAAAACATTAAAGAATTAATTTTATTTGCAAAAATACCCTCAAATTTTGCCACTTGTTTTTTTGACTGTTATTATGATACACTAGTACATTGTGGCACCGAACTTTTTAAGAAATACTGAAAATTTGTTTTCACAGTAACTTAAAAATGAATAATAAAAATTACCCTATGCGAGTTATACAGTATTTTAAATTCAACAGTTTAGCAGAGAGGACAAACAAAAAGAACATTGCATTCTTTCTATTATGCCAATATTAGATGACAATGGTTGAAAAAGCAAAACCAAAACAATAAATAACAATAAACACATCCATCTTAATGTCTTCTCCAGTCAAAACACAGAGGAGTGCTGCACTGCTTTTTAAGTGACAGCAGTTAGGTAAACATACAAAAGGAATTTTAACTTGCAGAATCATACTCTGAAGCAGGGGAAGAAACACAACTATGTTCAAGATGGAGATGCTTGATAGATTGGGATAAGACATGAAGACATAAGATGCATCACAGGCAGGAAAAATTGTGAGCTGTTTTTTTTAACGTGAGCACCTGTTCACACAATATTGAATAGAATCTCAGAATCACAGAATCTTTTGGTTGGAAAAGACCTTGAGATCATCAAGTCCAACCGCATCCATCTAAACCTCAAAAATTCACATTCCCGTTTTTTAAACACCTCCAGGGATGGTGACTCAACCACCTCCCTGGGCAGATCTTCCAGTGCCTGACCACCCTTTCGGTAAAGAAATTCTTCCTAATAAGGATATTGAACAGGACTGGACCCAGCACTGAACCCTCGGGAACACCACCTGTGACTGGCCTCCAACCAGATTTAACTCCATTTATCACCACCCTCTGGGCCCAGCCATCCAGCCAATTTTTTTACCCAGCAGAGGGTGTGCCTGTCCAGGCCAATGGCAGCCAGTTTCTCAAGGAGACTGCTATGAGAAATGGTGTCAAAGGCTTGACAAAAGTCCAGGTACACCACATCCACAGCCTTCCCCTAAATCCACAGCCTTCATTCTCTGAAAACATGAGAATTAACACAGATAACAAGGATTAATAAAGAAAATGCCTAAATGAGGTTCTGATTTCCTTTCTTGTATCTAGATTTTGGAATGTTTCACAAGACATGTGGAAATCATTATAGGAATAAGTTCTGTTAGTCTTCATGTTTTCTTTGAGAAGAAACGTATTCCTTTAATAGTTCTCTTGAATTCAGTGCAGCTATTTGAGCAAACAAATAGTATGAGTCAATGAGAGAGGTATTGGCTTAAGAAAACAGGTCATGGCAAGTGATCTCATCAGAAATCAAAATTTAACTGATGTCTAATGGGATGATTACAAAAGCAAGAAAGGAAAAAACAAAGGAAGAAGGAGGATCATAAAAGATGCTGAAAAGGAATCTTTCAGAAATAATTGAACAAAAGCAGATGAATCACAGATCAGCATGCTGCTCTTCTAGTGGATACCTCTAAGAATTTGCCTGGCAGGACTTTCAAAAGACAGCCTATACTTTGCTCAGTATATGCTCATAAGAACTGTGCCTTTAAGTTTCCATTTATTTGGATAAAATATACACTGCCCATATTTATTGAGGTTATGTTAATGTCTTGGCCACCAAGACAGGCACTGAATCCAGTTCTGCAGATCAGGATTATTCACTGAAAAATAATACATTTTACCCAGAATATAGCTTATTCTATATCAAGACATACGCTACTGAAAAACAGGGTACTGTGATATATAATCATCTAGAAGACGAAAAACATTATAAAAATATTGGTGCATAAAGTACTGGACAATAGTTGTCAACAAAGTTGCATTTATTTATAAATCACCCAGCCTATATTCAGATATATACAGAGGCATTAGAAAGTAATTAAGGTAGTCGGTGAACTGCATTAACTGCTGGGACAAATTATTTATCATATCAAACCTCCATTAAAACTTTCTATTTGCTTCACAGTGAACTCCCAACACACACACACAAAGTAATAGTCTGGGTCAAACACCGCTCATTTAAATTTCAACTCATTTTACGGATCTTGAGTCCAAATTTGACCTGCTTTGTTAATACAGTGGGGTTTTTTATTTTGTTTTGTCTTGTTTTTCTTTTCATTCCACCACGATCCTAAGAACTGAAAATATCCATCTTTAGGAAAAGCTTTCCACGTCAGCCAGGTAAGCCTGGACTGCCTTAAAATACACTAACACTAGGTGCCACAGCTGATACTGTCATCTGACACTAGTGACTGTTTGCAGCTTAAACTTCATTTGCAGCCAAGTAATTTATTAAAGCCATGGTAGTTTGATAGTATCTCAAAACTCTTTGAGAGAAAACCACTTCAGGTGGCATTGTGGAGAATTTTCCCATGCACAGAAAAAGTACAACTTTTTTAGTCATATAATAAATGATGTTATGAAGTTGGATTATCCAGTATTTTTCTGTGTGTGACAGGGACCTCATAATTTTTTATAAAGTTACTTAAACTTTAAAATCTTCCTTTACAGTTCCCCCTCCAAGATAAAACTATTAAGCAAGAAACATTGAGTTATTTCTAGGATGAAAAATTTCTGTCCTGAAAAATTCATTTACAGAAATGCTGTTCCCAAGGAAGTCACCCTTGCAGTCTCATATGCAGAATTATTTAGCCAACATCTTGTAAGAATTTGCCTTCACTGTGTGCCTGTGACAGTGAGTTTAGTTGTATAAATTTTTGCAAGAACCAAGGTTGCCATAACTTCTGAGTCATAAATCAGCATAATAATCCAACTCCAGGTGTGTGCTACACATCACTGCCTGGCTTAACACGACCAAGAGTCATTCATTGTTGGTTTTCTACTTAATTTAAAATGTTTTGCAGATAAGAAACATTCACTCTGGGTTTTATAGGGTTATTCAGCTCCTGGATAATACTATGCTGAGCAGAGGACTCTTTTTGCTGCTGTTTCTTTGGCAAGGCTGCATCAAAATAGTATTGAAACACAAACAGGAATTTCAGATCAGATGCACTTTTTAACAGATAGCCTTGCAAAAGTGCAGTAAGGATAACAGCTTTTGCTGTTTGCCTCAGTGCTGCTCAGAGGCACATCATAAATTCTCGACTTCTGCCAAGCAGAGAGAATTTTCCAGCAGCAGCTCATAAGAAATATGCCAAGACCAGGGGCATTGCAGTACAAGGAAAATGAACATTTTAATAAAGAATAGGTTAGCTAATACCTCCACTGGAAACTACAGTAAAATATGAGGAGTCATTTTCCTGGCAGGACCACTGAATGAAATTTCAATTTATTTGTCTGCTACGTAAAAGCACTAAGGCAATGACACAGAACTATATTTTCTTTTAATGGCTACTTTTTCATCCCTTGTAAACCCTGAATACATCCTAAAAAGAATGTACGCATTTTCATTCTGAGGGACAGCCTACACAGGCCACAACAGATGTGTTCATTAATACTTCCGAAGTAGATTTTTAGTGATTTCAGCATGACAGATGCATGGCAAATACATACCAAAATGATACACATAGACTTATCTAACACAAAAATCATCCTCTCACCCTGAAATTTCACTGCTTCAGGGTTAAAAAAATGCTTCTTAGATTTTTATGGTTTTTTCTTCTCAACAACGAGATGAGCAATGCTGAACTTCTCTATGATTTTCTAGCAAAGATTTACAAAGATTCATCCTGACTAATAAGTGTCTGAACATCAAGACTGTAGACCTTAGAAATAACTATATTTTTCCAAACATATGAATCTTGGAAAGAGGCAGAGATACTAATTGACTTGACAGAATTCAAAAGGTCAGATTATGTCCAGTCTGTTTGAAGGGTGGAAGCAAATTGTAGGGTCAATGTTTCAGTCCTTCTGAAAATCTAGAAACAGTTCAAGTTTTCTGGATCTTGAAGCAAAAACTGAACTGAAGAGAGTTTTTTTTTTCTTTCTCCTCCACCACTTCCTCTTCTCCTCCTCCACTTCCTCTTCTTCTTTTCCATCTCTTTCTTCTTTCCCTTTTTTTTTCATTTTTTTCCCTTCCTCTGGTTGTGACAATAATTTTTGCTCCGTTTAAACAGCCTTTATAGTTGGAAAAAAATTAGACCCCAAAGCAATAGAAAAAAAATATGTTGAGTTTCTTTCTAGCATGTTATAAAACTGCAAAGTGAGCTGTAAATTAACTAGCTATCACAGAAAACCTGTAACAGTCCTTTATAGGATAAAGTAAGAGCTGTTTGACTGTATCCTATAAATACACCCACAGCAATAATTTATAGTGAACAACTAACTTCATAGACTTTGTCTGTTATGAGCATGTTGGGGTTCATGGTGCATTTTCCCAAAGCTGGATTTCAGTGTATTGTATTAGCAGTGAAAAAAAGTTAATGCAAATACACAGTGCTTCACACTGAATGGTCCAGAAGTGCTTTTTTCTTCCTTTCTTTGTATCTCAGCTGGTCATCTAAATAGTGTGGTTCCCTGAAGAGGTAAACATTACTCAAAAAACAATCAGAAAAAAAATTCAACAGCAGCTCACTACAGCTTTACATCTCCATATGAGAGACATCTATTTAGGAAATTGACGTTAAACCCACAGGGCAATACATTAGAAATCTTGTATTTTTAGTCACTTTACATCAGGGTCTCTAGAAATATTTAAGGAACAGTATCAGAGCGTTGGAAGAAGATTGCTTATACCATCAGATCATGCCGAGCTTTCTTAGGGACATTGCACAGGAAGCGGAATCGAATGCTGTAACGGGCTTGCTTTAATCTTAATTTCACAGGGCATAAATTGCTGATGCAGAGTCTGGTTTCTTAGTATCCAGGATGCACTAGACATTACCTCTATGACTAGGGTAGAAACAGCCTCGTGAACAATATCTTAATTGTTCCAAATTGGACACTGCTTTTTAGACAGGTCTTGATTTGAATGTACCTTATTTTAAGTGCGATTGATTTGGGTTTAAATATACAATTAGAAATTAACGATACTGCAAATGAGCTTTCCATCTTCAGGTGTGAGCTCTGCAATTCTTGATTAGAATGCTGAAACTACATTAAAAACTCTATGCTAGAATGTATGAACCAGATGTCTCCTTGCTGGTAACAGGAAAGTCAGATGCTTCTAAAGTGATATACCCTTTAACATGGTTTTGTGTTGATGTCAATGCAAGATTGTCAACAGGGGAACAATTTTAGAGACTTCCTTTCCATGAAATAATGCAAAAATACAATTTCCCCAAAAACAGAGTAGTGTTTCGATACACAGCAGAAATCTCTGTTACTGGTCGAACAAAAGATTGGTAGAAAAGAACTGTCTATCTTAAAACATCATTTTCTCTTCCTGCCCAGAAAGGACACATACGGCAAAAATTAGTGATATTTTAGTGCCTTTAGCAATGTCTTGTTCTACTGGTAAAAATACCAAGTAAAAATAATTATATTTTAACCTAGAGGGAAAATACTTATTCGATTTAAAAAAAAATGCTTTTTAAGTTTCATTTCTTCTTTCCTACTTTTTTATGGGACCTACTTTACTACGCACCTGGAAACTTCAGTTCTTTGGCCTTCTGCATTTTTCATGTAGATTTAAAGAATTATATTTCCTATGACATAAGAATATAGAATGTTATTTAATAAAAAAAAGAAAACAAATGCTTCTCCGTATCTATGCAGAGAAGTGATTCTGCCAGCTTTTAATAAAACGTTATTCAGAAAACCTCACCTCTGACAAAATAACGTACATCTTGCAACTATGCAGCCATGAGAGCGTACTCTTACAAGTGTGGTTCCTCTTCACCTTCACTAATCCTCTGTGTCTTGTTTACAGAAGAACTTGTTGACTACAACCCTGAATTACTTAGCATTTGGGAGAAAATACTATGCTTTCAAGCGGAATGTAAAGTACTATCTACATCTATTTGGACAATTGCTTCTTCTTTTTTCCCCAAACTGTTAAATGGGAAGAATTATTTTTCCCCCAGAATCAGACAGGAAACATTGAAGCAAAGACACTTATTTTCAATATATATTCAACAGTTGAATGCTTAGTTTGATGTTTAATTATATTGACCCAATAAAGCTGTATAATTCAATAAGTAAAGTGAGTTATCCCTCACTTACTCCACACTCTATACCAAAAGTTAATATGATTGTGCTTTGATAAGCACAATCATCAGTGGCCTACAATGATCTTCCTCCTTTAAATGTCAACTGTAGCAAATGATACAGCACACCTGGTTAGAATGAGGCATTGGCCATAAGCACTGTTCAAGTTAATTTTAGGCATCTATAAAATCCTAGTTAAAGTAAAACAAGGTTCATGCTGCAAGAACATTCAGTCCATTAAAGACAGAATTTAGACCAGATACTGCATAAATCAACAAAGTTCTCCGAGTTAAATGAAAATAAGCCAGTGTACTCCAGCTGAGAATGTAGTTTAGCAGCAGCAAGAAATCTTAGAACCAAACTAAACAAATTAAACTACCTGGCATAAACAGGTCTTCACTGTTTTAAGATGTCACCTGATTTAGAGTTTTCTGTATATTCTCACATTTAATGTTGGATATGAGGATGATCTGTTGTAACTGGTGAAAAAATCAATCTGCAGATGTGCTTATAAATTCTTTCAACTAAAATAATTTGTAACCAAAATTAGGAAAGATAAGTGCTTAAGTGAAGTAATAATGGATCATGAATATAAAGGATTTTTTTGGTAGAAAATGGATTATTTGACCATGAATACACATCACAATACATGCAGATTATATAACTGTAACCTTAAAATAAAAACTAGCATGTATTTAAGAGGCATCTAAAAGAGGTGAACGATTTGCTATACATGGTAGCAGAGCTCAAGGAAGAGGTAGAAAGGCTGCAGAGTATCAGAGAAAGTGAGAGGGAAATTGACTGGTAGTGTCAAACCCTTTTTCTCTCTAAGGAAAGTCAGCAGGAGAGTGTGAACCCCTACCCCTCCTGCCAGCAGGCAAATAGAGCTCATAGATAAGATGGAGGGGAACAGAAACAGTTCCCTCTTTGGAGAGGAAAAAGAACTCCCTCTGAACGCCCATCACATCCTCAGGTTCCCTTAAAAAACAAATATGAGGCCCTAGTCTCAGATAGTCTAGTAGAGGTCAGCTATGAGGATGATCTGTCTGGAGGGCCCTCTTCTTGTTGCACCCCATCTTCCAGACATATAAATACAACAGCTGTAAGAAAGAAAAGAAGGGTAGTTGTAGTTGGTGACTCCCTTTTGAGGGGAACTGAGGGCTCTATATGTAGGCCGGCCCCAACCCAAAGGGAGGTTTGTTGTCTTCCTGGGGCCAGGGTACGGGACATTGCTAGGCAACTTCCTGAGCTAATTCAGACCTCAGATTATTATCCACTGTGGGTAAACCAGTTGGGTAGATCAATCCATGGGACAGGTGCACAGGTAGTCTTAGCTTCGGTTCCTGTAGTGGCTGGAATTAATGGAGAGATGCATGAGGGGAGAATTAGGAAAACCTACCTTATCAATAGATGGCTAAAGGATTGGTGCCGCCATCAAAATTTTTGTTTTTTTGATCATGGGCCAAACTCCATACTACCTGGTCTTCTTAAATCAGATGGGCTTCATCTGTCTAGGCAGGGCAAAAGTGTTGTTGCCCATAAGTTAGCGGGGCTCATCAGGAGAGCTTTAAACTAGGTCTGAATGGGGAGGGGATGGATTTCAGACTCTCCAAAGTTCAACCCAGGGGTGATAAGACTGAATTAAAAGTAAAATCAGCAGCCCAGCTGAAGTGCATGTACACTAATGCACACAGTTTAGGCAATAAACAGAAGGAGCTGGAAGCCATCATGCAGCAGGAAAGTTATGACATAGTTGCCATTACAGAAACGTGGTGGGACGACTCGTATGACTGGAGTGCTGTCATAAGTGGCTACAAGCTCTTCAGAAAGGACAGGCAGGGTAGGAAAGGTGGAGAGGTGGCTCTGTATGTTAGAGAGTCTCTTGACTCTGTAGAACTTGAGTTCACCAATTATAGGGCTGAGTGCTTGTGTACACAAATCAGGGGAAAGGATAACAAGACTGACATCCTGGTAGGAGTCTGTTATAGAACACCCAACCAGGATGATGAAAGGGACGAGTTACTCTACAAGCAGCTGGCAGATGTCTCAAAATCGCCAGCCCTTGTTCTTGTGGGCGACTTCAACCTGCCGGATATCTGCTGGGAGCTCAACACAGCAGGGAAGAGGCAGTCTAGGAGATTCTTAGAGTGTATGGAGGATAATTTCCTGCTCCAGCAGGTACATGAACCTACCAGGAGTGAGGCCCCACTAGATCTGCTGTTTACAAACAGAGAGGGATTGTTGGGAGATGTAGTGGTCAGAGGCCAACTGGGACACAGTGACCATGAAATAATAGAGTTTTCAATATTCATGGATGTGAGAAGGACCACCAATCAAAACTCTATGCTGGACTTCTGGAGGGCAGATTTTGACCTGTTCAGAAGACTGATCCAGAGCACACCCTGGGACACACTCCTCAAAAACAGGGGCGTGCAGGAGAGATGGATGTGCTTCAAGGAAAACTCTTGAGTGCACAGGAACAGGCTATACCAATTAGCCAAAGGCAATCCAGCGGGGAAGATGACCACCTTGGTTGAATAGGGAGATACTGAAGGAAATCAGAGATAAAAAGAGAGCCTACCAACTGTGGAAGGCAGGGATGACTACTCAGGAAGAGTACAGGACTATAGTTAAAACATGCAGAAGGAAATCAGAGAAACAAAAGCGCAATTTGAAATTAATTTGGCTACTTCTGTTAAGGATAACAAAATGTGCTTCAATAAATACATTAATAACAAAAGGAGGGGCAAGGAAAACCTCCATTCTTTGTTGGACCTGGCGGGGAACATAGTTACCAGGGATAAGAAGAAGGCTGAGGTACTCAACACCTACTTTGCCTCAGTCTTCACCAGTAGCAGAGGTGCCCCTCAGGCTAACTGGCCTTCGGAGCTCACAGATAGAGACAGGAAATCAAATGGCTTACCTGTGTTCCAGGAGGAAATAGTCTATGAACTACTGAGCCACCTGAATCCACACAAATCAATGGGACCTAATGGATTCCATCCTAGGGTGATGCGGGAGTTAGCGGAAGAACTTGCCGAGCCACTCTCCATCATCTACCAACAGTCTTGGCTCTCTGTGGAGGTCCCAGATGATTGGAAGTTTGCAAATGTCACGGCAATCCACAAAAAGGGCTGCAAGGAGGACCTGGGCAACTCTAGGCCTGTCAGCCTGACCTCAGTGCCTGGCAAGGTTATGGAACAGATCAACCTGAGTGCAATCACACAGCACCTTCAGGATGGACACAGGATCCAACCCAGCCAGCACGACTTTGTGAGGGACAGGTCTTGTCTGACCAAACTGATTTCCTTTTATGGTCAGGTAACCCGCCTGGTGCTTGAAGGGAAGCCTGTGCCTGTAGTCTATCTGGACTTCAGCAAAGTCTTTGACACTGTGTCCAATGGCATACTCCTGGATAAACTGGTAGCCCATGGCTTGGACAGGTGCACTCTCAGCTGAGTTAAGAACTGGCTGGATGGCTGGGCCCAGAGAGTGCTGGTGAAAGGGGCTGTGTCCAGCTGGCAACCAGTCACCAGTGGTGTCCCTCAGGGATCAGTGTTGGGTCCAGTTCTGTTTAACATCTTCATCGATGATTTAGATGAGGGGATTGAGTCCATCATAAGTAAATTTGCGGATGACGCCAAGTTGGGAGGGAGTGTCGACCTGCTGGAAGTCAGGAAGGCTCTGCAGAGGGACCTTGATAGGCTGGAGAGATGGGCTGAGTCCAACAGGATGAAGTTCAACAAGGCCAAGTGCCGGGTCCTGCACTTTGGTCACAACAACCCCATGCAGCGCTACAGGCTGGGGGCAGAGTGGCTGGAGAGCAGTCAGGTGGAAAGGGACCTGGGGGTACTGATTGACAGGAGGCTAAACATGAGCCAGCAGTGTGCCCAGGTGGCCAAGAAGACCAATGGCATCCTGGCCTGTATCAGGAATATTGGGGCCAGCAGGATGAGGGAAGTGATCCTTCCCCTGTACTCGGCATTGGTGAGGCCACACCTTGAGTATTGTGTTCAGTTCTGGGCCCCTCAGTTCAAGAAAGATATTGAGGTGCTGGAGCAGGTCCAGAGAAGAGCAACAAAATTGGTGAAAGGACTTGAGCACAAGTCCTGTGAAGAGAGGCTGAGGGAGATGAGCTGAGGTTGTTTAGCCTGGAGAAGAGGAGGCTCAGGGGTGACCTCATTGCTCTCTACAAGTATCTGAAAGGAGGTTGTAGACAGGTGGGGTTCGGACTCTTCTCCCAGGCAACCAGCAACAGAACAAGAGGGCGCGAGCTTAGACTCTGCCAGGGAAGGTTTAGGCTGGATATCAGAAAAAAGTTCTTCACAGAATGAGTAATCAGGCGTTGGAATGGCCTGCCCAAAGAGGTGGTGAATTCACCATCCCTGGAGGTTTTTAAAATAAGACTGGATGTGGCAGTTAGTGCCATGATCTAGTAATCATGATAGTGTTGGATTAAGGGTTGGACTTGATGATCTTGGAGGTCTCTTCCAACCCAGATAATTCTGTGATTCTGTAATACTGTATAGAGCAAGGTAAGGATCAACACCCTTGCTTATGTGAAATAAAAGCAAATAGCTTTAAAGAAGTTTGAAAAAACATTAAAATAAGAGATGACTGAAAGATTGACTATGATAGTTCAGCTTACGCAGTAGGCCTAGAATAATAAGATACCATGTAAGGACAGTGTAAAGACTATGAAACCTTTAGACAATATTGCATGACTCGAAATACTACAGACCTAAAGAAAACAAACAAAAACCAAATTAAACAACAATCTGAAGTCCCTTGTTCGATCACAAAGTGTAAGCCAAGTATAAGAGGTAGTGTGCATAAAATACCCTTGAGTTTCTGGTGCTCCGACATCTGTTTTTTACTTTGTTTTTAAAACTAAAAATCTGTAGCTTTTCACTTAGTAAAAAGTTCAGCTGGCTTGCTACATCAAATGCTGAAAAGCTCTGCATTTATTTGTCACTACTCTTGTAACTGCCACAACCATGCTATAAGCAAACGTCTCCACTCAGCAGTAAGGCTAAAGAAGTACTTGAGCAAATAGTCCTTTTTCGCAGTGTGTAGCCTGAAACAAAGAAGGGGTGTAGAAACAGTATGCTGAATAATTTACCTGTTTTAAGGAATCTGAATGACTCAACTAAAGAAGATAATCTGGGTCCAGAGAAGAGAGCTGTCGCGGTGGTGTCCCTACAAGATTGTCAGGCATTTCTGAGTCTGTTGCAGTGGATTTGCGAATAATTGAAGTAGCAACCGCATGGTTCAGCTCTTAGACTTTACATTGCCTGAACTGACACCATGAAATATCCCTTTGGAGAGATTTGAGGAAGTTAGAAAAACATGCTACTTCCCATGCCTTGTCTGTGATTTTTCTATCTCAAGGGCTCTGCACAGGTGATGTACAGTACATTATGTATACATTGTGTCTGGACTGTAAAACTCCAAGTTATATTATGCTTCACAAGTTGCATTACAACTAGCAATCAATTATGTTGTCTTCCATTTTAGAGCAGATTTTTAGAGAAGTACTCAAGTTTGGAAATTAAGTTCCTTATACTACAGTTTGAGGATAACACTAGAAAATGCAGAAAATGTATATGAATCATGTAGATAAGAAACATAGCCATAGACATTAAAAAGATGGGTATGCAATTGTCTGCTAGAGATAATGGTGAATAAAATGATATAGTGAGAGCTGTGCTCCAACAATGTTCCAGTGGACGTAGTGATGATTGCTCAGGGAGAGCAGGGAGGCAGCTGGAGTTTTCGTATTTCCCTTAATAAAGTTACCTAGACAATTTTCCAGGTCTTGTTAACTTTGTCAGGAGGAACAGAGGTTGATGTTACAGAAATCTTACGCCTTTTATTTCATTGGCAAGCCCTCTGTGTAGCCACTAACTTTGGCCACTGCTCTGAACATACACAGTCTACAGAGAGGACAATTTCTTGGCCTCTCCGTATGTTACTTGGATAGGATCAGCTTTAGTGTAGACTTAGAACATTGAAAAACAAATATATGCAGTGATTGAATACTGGGGAAAAAATTAATATCAATGAAAAAATTATAATGTTACCAAAGAAAAAAGTAGTTTTGAAATGTTTTTTGCTAAGGCAGCTCCTGATGGGGAAATGGAGGCATGTTTCAGGAATCAGAGTTTACACGACAACAGATATTGATCTAAGCAAAGACTATGTCACAGATAAACAGGCACTTTTAATGCAAACTATTTTAAAACTTAAATCTTAGGCTTGTTTAGATAGGTTTTAAGAAAAAGACAATTTAGGAGTAATCCAAATGCCTAACATAGGAATTTGGTGTCATGTAGATGTTCCAGATGTAAAACATTTTTGCTGGAGTAGCAGATAATTCCTGCAATCTCAGGTTGTACTACAGTGCCTAAAGTAGAGCTTCATATCTTTGTTTAAACATCACAATCTTGCTCACAACTATGTAAACAGAACTTGTAAAAAAAAACTTGCTTAAAATATTTCTCAGTAAGTTACTTCAGTCTTTCTTTTATGTATTTGGTTTTTTTACTTTAATGTGAGAAGAAGTTGAAATACAAGCTTAAGAATTAAAATCATACAACTTGCATGTGGCATTTAAGTAGTAACTTCTAAAATGACATCATAAAATGAAAAAACTGAAGCATCTAATTTTATTGTGGAAATAACTGGAGGTTGAAGAAGACTTCTTTTTTAAAAACACTGGGTGTGAATAATGGAGTCTTTCTGCAATTATGGTTCTTAATTCACATGTTAATTTCAGTTAATATATTTTTTCTATAACTTAGATATTTCGGTTTCTTGAAAGCGACATTAATTTTAATTGGTTTCAATAAATCCAAATTTGTGATGAGAGTCTGCATGTCCTTCACTGTGGTGGTAGTTGAGAAACTTGGGTTAAATTTTTAAAAAAAAGATACGGTTCCAGACATCAAAAAACATCAATGTATGCACCTGGACACCCTTGAGAAGCTGAGCCTTAGTGTCTGAGACCTAATATCATCAAAAACTCTGAAATAAAACAGTAAGATAATATACACTGCATATGCTTTTTATGTAAATACAGGCTTGGTTTTTTCAGGGGCATACCACAAATAATACATTTATCCTTGTATATGTATATGCATATATGTATTTATGTATGCATATATATATGCACACATACATGTATAGAGTCCCCTCATTATTTATTATTGATTATTAATTATCCATATCATGTACATATTTATATATAACTATACATATATGTAGCTTTGCATGCTTAGGTATAGGGATTTATGATTCTCTGTAGTCTTCAAAAACTTAAATCTAATTACAAATCTGAATGTTATTTTGTCGTGAGAACAGCTGGTTGAATGAACGCTGTTATATGCTTTGGTGGTATCATCACCCATTTTCCTCTACCATAAGGCATGCTTCCAAGCTCACAGCTTCACAGTCATCATGTTCACCTTATCTTTAAGACCTCTGCCAATGTATTTGAAATTTATTTGAAATGTATTTGAAATGTATTTGTTATTACGTGTATCTTTCTTAGTATTGTAACAAAAAAAGGCTAAATTCTGGATCCAGAATCTATGAGTAGAAATCTGGAATTTGTACCAGAAGAGAAATTTATCAGGAGGTATAAGATATTGTAAAAATTATCCTGATCTGGTCATTTTCCATTACAGTTATCTGGAACACAAAATACGAAAATAACATAAGCCAGTGAAAGACTGGTTCTCACAAGCAGAATTTGTGTTGGCAGTGTGCTACTCTGCTTCAAATCCCACAAAGATAAATTCTTTGCTTTAGGCAAGTTGTTAATCTGAACTCATTTCATAAAGCCAAATCTTGTTGTTTTGACAAGTGCCTCTCTAATTTACATTATTATCTCTCAGATATCGTAAGCGTAAGAGGTTTGTAGCCTCTGTGGAAGTGTGAAAGGACTTTAATATACGTGCAATTATGGTAGCATAGTTTAAAAGAATCTCACTTTGAATGTCAATCAGTTGTACAACTTATGTATCCAGGTACATGATTCAGTTTTTATTTCTTCCCCTGCTTGTATTTCCTATTCAGTCCATAAGATTTGTTTGTTTCTTCCTCATCATGTAAATGCAATGCGCTCAGAAAGCCAGTGACGTAGACTTTCCTAAAGGTTAAGATCCTATGGGAGAAGGCTGGAAAGAGGATTCTGCAATAAGTTTTGCGATTTGACTCTTTGTATTTAGAGGTACATATGGGAAAGTGCAAGCAATTTTACTGGCATTGTTGGGTTTTATTTTATTCTTTTCCTCGCCTTTCTTCATATTTTGTTCACAAGCTTTATTTCAACACCAATACATTCTGACAGCTATTCTTTTGGACGTATAAGCATTGAAGGACTGTCAATCCTTTCTCACTCAATAATATCTCAGAGGGAATTGTTGTGTCATAGTTAACAATCTGAACATTGACGGTCTCTTCTCTCTTTAAATTGTGGAATCAAAAGAATGTTATTGATTTGATTTCTTTGTTTGGTTTTGACAATATATAAGAAAGCTGCTTCAACAGGACTCCTCAAGGATCTTGTGACAGCATGTTAGCTTGTACAAAGATCACATATTCAATTTATTTTTGGCTTTGTAAGTTCTCATCACATTATTTCTGTCCTGTTCTTTACATTATTCTAACCACGCTCCTCTTTTAACTACCAGCACTAATACTGCATTCATTTTTTCCTCAGTGTTGTCCATTCCTGCTTATTAACATTTGGATACTTCTCATTTTGAAGAATAACTTTGTTTTATTTCTTATTTTACCTCTGACTTTTCCAGGGTCTATCTCCACATAGCGTCACATATTTTCTTAGAATTGTATCTTCGAGGTCTATTGCAGCAACTAATTTTATTTGGAGTTTTAATATCCATGTAGTAACTTAAGCAGCCATTTCCTTTAACTTCATTTCTTTACATGAAGACTTTCATATATATTTCCTTTCTCTTAATTTTAAAAGGTAGCTTAATTTTGTCAAATACCTCATGGTTTACTACATCTGTGGGGTTTTCTATTCAGGATCATATCAAATGGAAATATGCTGGGCAAAGACATATACTAACTCAAAGATTAAAAAATCAAAATGATACTTAGAATTGCTTATAGTCCTCTTTTTTTTAGAATGATTTGGTCTGCATATATCAGCAAGTCTCACCATTATAACATCAATCCTTTAAGAGGCTGAATACTTGAGTTAATACCAGTAGAAAATACAAGGACTTACTATCTCAATAGGAACACTTAGCTTCACAAATGTATAAACTAATTACCAGTGATTAACGTGATAAGGAGTCATGAGATAAAGGTTTCCATATAAGTGAAGAGAACAGTGAACTCCTTACCGTCTTGGAAATCTTTCCATTTGTTTCTCAGTGTGTGCTCCCTGAATGTATACAACTCCCTCTGCAAATACTTAAATAATAACAATACAAATGGAAATGAAAATTACAGCTTATTACAAAGGAAAAATTCAAATAAACAAAAATCACTCACTGAATTCTATAAAACATTACACAAGCTGAAGCAGAATTGTCCAGGAAAAATAAATACTTCTCAGGATGTTCTTAAAATAACTGTGGTTTCTGTCCGTTTCGCACTATTTTTGGGAAAGTGGGGAAACACAATCATAATTGCTTTGTAGCAACAACACACTGTAACAGTTAAAATGCAATCTTTTCATAAACTGTAATTTTTTTTCCTTGAAAATTTTCTAGAAGTAACTGTTTTTCAACCTGCAGCATCTCCAAATTAGTCACTTCCAGAAGATGCTGCAGGACCTTGCTTATCTTATTCTTACAGAAGTGCCTCTTATTCCTGGACCAGCCTCCTAATTAAATCCATTTCTTCTTGGGAGAACATCATATTCCCATGTGAAAATTTATGTCCCATGTCTAATCATTCATTTTATAAACCATTTTCTCTTACTAATCCCAAAGATATTCACAGGAAGTTTCACTATTTTTTTGCAAAGATTTATTATCTTTTTCTGTTGGAAATGCTTTTAAGTGTCTGAGAATTCATTTACATTTCCAGAATAATTTAATATTATTGATTCTCTGTTGCCAGTTAGGATGTATGGTAGTTTTTCTTTCTTTCTTGTTTCTAACTGATACACTTACATTTTATGGAAGAAATTATATCTCTTTTTCTATTTTGCAGTCTGAATTTGATTTGGGCAGTTGACAAATGCAATCTTTGTAAGAGTAAATTCTAAATATTTTGGATAGAAAGAGTAGCGTCTTATTATTTCCATTGAGTTTACTCTCTTTCACCTAGTTTAGAATAACTCTTTGAATAAGGCTTTTATTTTTTTTAAGAAAATGCCCAAGACCTATATTATTTTGCAAAATGTTTGTAACAATCTTTCCTGTTTAAATCCCGCTCTTCTTGCACAGAATAATATTAAAACATTCATCAAAGCAGGATCACAGTCACTATTAATCTTTGTTTCTTCTGCTTTAAGAAGACCTAAAGATTATTGAGTGATACAGACTTGATGTGAATCAAGCCTATAACCTGGGACTAGAGCATACTCTTCAGACACAGCAGTTCTGTGTCCTCAGACAAAGAGTTTTCAAAAACAGTGCTCTGTGAACATGTTTAAAATTATTTTCTTTACATTTGAGTTCTTTTTAATGCAATGAGGTTAAATTAAACTCCAGGATGAAACTGTCTGCTGAGTGAAACACTCACAAAAAATGCCAGATTTCCACTATTAGAATAATTCAGTAATATATATTCCTTTATTTTCACTTTTTCTAATATTTTCCCTTATATACAATGTCACCTTTCAAGTTTCAGGTTTACAATAATGGACAAACACCAAATTGAGGGTTTTCCTTTACTAGTTAATTTAGCTAGATAACTGTATATCTTAAAAAGTAATTTTGGGGAGAATTTCTTCAGTAGAGTGTTATTTAATATATAATCCCCTCCTTCCAGTGGATTTAGTGTCCTTTTTGTCTGATAGTGCTGGCAGTGTGCAATCTCTTGATAATTCCTCTACAAATCACAAACAGAATACTCTGGAAAAGAAATTGTCTGTCAGGTAAGAAATCTTTTCTGTTGCCTATAAGAAAGGAGGCACAACCAGGATTCATTGGCCAATTTTGATTTCAGAGCCTGACAGGCTGAAAAAGTCATGAATTTGTTCTCTCTTAAACCATACACACACCAATTTGCACATATCCGTGGCCTGCCGGATGCAGTGCTCCAGTTGGTTCCAATATAAACACTGTTAATGTACTGTGAAAAGGTTTTTCCTGAAGCAGTATAAACATTTAGTCTTTTCATTAAGTAGTACATTGTAAATTACCATATTTAAAATGGAATACAACTGTTTTAAAAAATCATGTGAACCTGATCCTATAGAATTAAGAAGTTGACCTTGAAAGTTCTTGACTTCATCAAGTAACTCATATATATTAGAGTAATAAGAGGGTTTTAGTTTAAAAGACCAATTCTTACTCTAAGAATGTTGTTTTTCAGATTGCAATATGAGTAATGCTGTAAATTATTCTCTGTTTAATTATCAGACAGTGACACTTTTCTCCAAAGGGAAGAGATGCCCAGAACTGCAATTTAATTTGCATCTCTGACACCCAATCATTAATTTTTGCAGGTATCTCCTTTTTACATACTGTATTTTATTTGAATTGATGGCAAAACCTCTCATATTGCTAAAAACCATTAGTTTAATACACCTGGTTTCCATTATATCAAAATTAGTTAAACCTTAAAACCATATATTTTTAGTGACCGTGAGTAGTAATGGAAGAAAATAGAGGCAGAAAGAACTCTATTGTGTTACCGGGGCAACAACCTCTTTAGGTTAAGCTCATTGTAGCTGCTTCATTTAAAGAGAGATGGACCCAAGTACTGACAGGATCAAACACACAAAGGAACGTATAACGTCTGGATCTAAATAACGATTAATTTATTTTCTAAAAGAAACAGTAGTCCTCATATTTTTTTGAAATGCTATGAGAAGTCATGAAAAAAAATTTTTTGCAAGGCAAAGGAGATTTAAAGTCAAAGTCAAAAGAAAATTATGGCAGCATAGGACACAATTTTATCTGTGTAATATCCATAACACCTCCATTTGTCAGGAAAAGTCAGCCACTAATTACTACTCCTCCTGAATGCATCATACATAACTACATAAGATAATAAGGCTATTGATGCTGGAGCATTGCTGTGGAATGAATATTCTGAGAGGAAAGGTCTCCTTTAAAACCAAGAGCATATGTGTCTGAGGCAAAAAGCAGGGCAAGGCATTGTATTTTTACCATGATATCACACTATACAACATCATCAAGGAGATAAAAATGAATATGATTAAACATTGTAGAAATCAACAAAGAAAATAATCATGCCATCTGTGGGAGAAAATGTGTTCAAAACCATCCACCTCTTATTTTTATTTCACTTTAAAGAAAGAAGAATAAAGGCTTGCATAGAAATTTTGAAGTTGAAGGAGTAATGTATTTGGAAAACCATTTTTCAATAGTACAAAGAAAAGAACCAAGTTGAACGATTCTGTGGGAACATACTTGTTAGTTCTATTAAAAAAAACATAAAAGTCTCTGTCTTTTACTAGACACTAGGGCAGTGGTAGAAAATATAGCCGTGATATCTTGGGAGTACAGCATACAAATAGAGAAGTTGTTTGTTAAAATTGAGCAAAGGTGTCACCTAGAAGAAAAAGCTGTATTAACTGCAATGGGTTGTTATTAATCATTCAGGCCAACTTTCAGCTGACTACTCTGAATCTCACAGGACAAAATTTTCTGAAACTTACAATTCATTTCAGTGCCAACTAGAACCTTGGTATCCCGAAAGCCTGGAAATCCGTAGGTTGTTCCCAAATTCTGAGTAGCAAAGTGAGATTTGTTTTATACTACCAGAAAATGTGGTCTCTCTGATGTCAGGGGGCCTCATACAAATTGTGAATTATATGGAAGAGCATAGATAAGGCAGATGATTGGATTGATGATTCCATAGGACAAGTATAAATTATAGCATCAAATCTTACAGAAAGGACAATAAAAAAATCAGTATCATAAAAAAGACATCAGATTTATCATCAGAATATGTAAAGAGGAATTTTTCATTAAGTTATCATGAGATCCATTTGGACAGTGTCTGTATTAAAGAGAAAGGAATACTATGATTGATAGGATACTTTCTGCTAGTATTAATAGATAGCAGTAGAATAAATCCAGGTAACAGAAAGTCCTATTGCTGGCAACTTTTTGTCCCATATATCTAAAGAATGCATATTTACTCAGTGAGGATTAATCTTGGTAGAGATTTAGAAATATACTTTGAGACATAAGTTATACATCAAACACTCCCAAATGTTGCTTCTAAGCATATTTTTAAAACAGAGTTAGGATATGTTTTGAGTATGTTTTGTAAGTTAACTGTTTTAGTTATAACAAAAAAAGCTTTGTTTCATACTATTTTTCTGTAATGCTTTATTGGCTCCCTAGCTGTTTCACCAACATTAGCCTTGCAGCATACTTATTCAAAAGTTATTCTAATATGTAAGATCTATATTTCTTTTGTACTTCATTTTTGTACACTATTCATGCTTATGTAAATTATTTTGAATGAACAATTTCCTGTTTGCTTGCCTGTTTTTTAAGCAGCTTCATAGAAGACAACCTAATATTAAAGGCATTTGAAACGCATTGCACGTGAACAGATCCAAAATATATACAGATATTGTAGTAAAAGACAATGTAGTATACGTGGTCAATATTCCTAAACCAGCTGGAGTTTAAATATTACTTTTTTTTATCTTTTTAATTTTATCATTATTTTTTTTTCCTTTCCTCTCAGTTCATTGCTTTCTTTTCCTGTCATGTTGGCAGATGGAAAGACTGAAAATTGTACTGATGAGATGTGTACTGATCCTCCCTGTTCCATTAGGCTTTCTCTGACTAAGAAAGATTCTTGACTTTCTTCTCTTTCTTGAAGAATCTCCATTCAGTATTCATGATGGTGATGACAGAAAGCAGAGCTTCACTTTAAAGCAGAGGGTGTATGTTAAAATATTACTAATTGTGATTGTGAACATGGTTAAGTTTGAGACAGGGATATATTTCTTCTTTCCATTACATGGAGAAGTTGTAGAATGTAGCTGAAGGGAGTGGGAAAATACTCTGAGTAGCCATAGGAGACCTCTAAGTTTAGGATCTCCTGAAAAAAACAGTTAATGGACTTAGATAAATGCCTTCCTATTCTGACTGACAGAACGTAATAAGCAACCACAGGTTACAGGACAAAAATGGGGAAGAAAATCACAAAAGCAGGCAGACACTAAAATTTTCCTGCCTTTGAAATTTTCAACTTACATGTCCCAGGTCCAACAACATCATAGTAGATTGACTGAACAACAGATTATTTTTTTTTTGGATGACTGATGAATGAGAAAATGAATCTTCAAACCTTAAGTATAAGATAGCAGAATCACAGGGAGCAGTTATTTTAAAGTAGATGCATCCCTTTAAAAACTCTAATATAGGAAGCTTTTAGAAGTAAAATAAATATTTCTGAATTATTCTCTCAGCACCTGAAGACAGAATATTAAAAATTAGTTACAGCTGACCAGCCTAAGTTATACATATGTAAGTACCCAGCCCTGACAGAAACATAGTTGATTTTTGTACATATTCATTTTTATTTGAGTTATATAACATCCATCAATAATTTCTTGCATATTCTAACTGACAAATTTCATCAATTGACTGTTTTGTGGACAGCAAATAGAGCATAAATTAATTCAAGTTTCCTTGAGTACATACTCACTGGTTACTCTTTTCATTCACCCAGCTCTAATACTTGTATTTTTAAGGCTGACAGAAAGTAAGTTACCAAATACTTAAGTAAAAAATATCCTAGAATTGCCACAAATTAAATGCAGAAATTGTTTGTTTGAGTATGGTACTATGTCAGACAATAACAGAATCATAGAATCATAAAATCTTAGAATCATAAAATCATAGCATCATTGAATGGACGTGGACACCTTCCACTCGATCAGGCTGCTCAAAGCTTCATTCAGCCTGCCCTTGAACATCTACAGGGATGGGGCATCCATGACTTCTCTGGGTAACCTGTTCATGTGCCTTCCCTCACAGTAAAATTTCCTTCCTAATATCTAATCTAAATCTGCCCTCATTCAGTTTAAAATTGTTATCCGTCATCCTATCATTTAGCACTCCCTCCCCTACTTTTATGCACACCCCCTTTAAGTACTGGAAGACTGGTATAAGGTCTCCTCTGAGCCTTCTCTTCTCTAGACTAAACGATCCAACTCATTTCAACCTGTCTTCATATGGGAGGTGCTCCAACCCTCAGATCATCCTTTTGGCCCTCCTCTGGACCGGCTGTAACAGATCCATGACCCTCTTGTGTTGAGGATTCCAGAACTGAACACGGTACTCCAGGTGAAATCTCATGAGAGTGAAGTCACACAAGTTTTCATTAATTTTGAATGAACTAATGATGGTTCAGTTGACGGAAAACATTGCTAGGTTTCACCAGTGCTGTAAAAATAGCAAGTATTCAGCCATGTTATAATTCATGAAATTGTTCATCTGGACTTAAAACTTGAGTAGATGTATGTTAGTACATTGAAAAGGAGAAGGAAAACAAAACTAAAAGGCAACTGCAGGAAATCCCAGATCTTTTAAATTTAGAGCTAAAGCACAGTTCTATTATTCTCAAAAGGAACTATGTTTATATCCATACATAATCAGTTTTCCATGAGGCAAAACAATGCATCTGTTACACATACTTATCATTAAAAATAGTTACCACTATTAACGAAACATAGAATCCTGGAATCATAGAATGATTTGTATTGGAAGGGACCTTAAAGTCCATCCAGTTCCAACCCCCCTGACATGGATAGGGACACCTCTCAACCGACTAGGCTGCTCAAGGCCCCATCCAGCCTGGCCCTGGACGCTTCTAGAGAGGGGGCATCCACAGATTCCCTGGACAACCCATTCCAGTGCCTCACCACCCTCATCATGAAGAATTTCTTCTTAATGTCTAATCTAAATCTTCCCCCTTCCAATTTAAAGCCATTCCTCCTCCACGACATCTTATCACTACTTGGCCTTTTAAAAACTACCTCTCCAGCTTTCTTGTAGGCCCCTCACAGGTACTGCTCTTAATGTCTCTCCAGAGCCTTTTCTCCAGGCTGAACAATCCAAGTTCTCTCAGCCTGTCCTCATATCAGAGGCACTCCAGCCCTCTGATCATCTTTGTGGCCCTCCTCTGGACCCCTTCCAAGAATTCTATATGCTTCTTTTGTTTAGGATTCCATAACTGGACACAGTACTCCAGGTGGGGTCTCATAAGCGTGGAGTAGAAGAGGAAAATCACCTTCCACCTGCTGGTAATGCTTCTTTTGGTGCGGTCCAGGATACAGTTGGCCTTCTGGGATGCGAGCACACATTGTTCGTTGATGTTGAGTTTCTCATCAGCCAGCACCCCAAGTCCTTCTCTGCAGGGCTGCTCTCAATCACCTTGTCCCCCATCCTGTAATGAAACTGCCGGTTGCCCTGACCCAGGAGAAGGACTTTGTACCTGGCCTTGTTGAACCTCATGAGGTTTACAAAGGACAAATTCTCCAGCTTGTCCAGGTCCCTCTGGATGACATCCCCTCCTTCTGGTGTGACAACTGCACCACTCAGCTTGGTGTCATCTGAAAACTTGCTGAGGGTGCACTCGATCTCACTGTCTATATCATCAAAGAAAATAAACACCACTGGTCCCAGTACGGACCCCTGAGGGACACTGCTTCGGAAAGAGAGGCTGGAGAGCTACCTAGAGGAGAAGGACCTGGGGGTGCTGGTTAACAGCCAGCTGAATATCAGCCAGCAGTGTGCCCAGGTGGCCAAGAGGGCCAATGGCATCTAGGCTTGTATCAGAAACAGTGCGGCCAGCAGGACCAGGGAGGTGATTGTGCCTCTGTACTCGGCACTGGTGAGGCTGCACCTCGAGTACTGTGTTCAGTTCTGGGCCCCTCACTACAAGAAGGAGATTGCGGTGTTGGAGCGCGTCCAGAGAAGGGCAACAAGGCTGGTGAAGGGGCTGGAAAACAAGTCCTACGAGGAACAATTGACGGAACTGGGGTTGTTTAGCCAGAAGAAGAGAAGGCTGGGGGGAGACATCATTGCTGTCTATGGTTGCCTGAAAGGAGACTGTGGTAGGGCGAGTGCTGGTCTCTTCTCACAAGTCACAGGTGACAGGACAAGAGGAAATGGCCATAAGTTGTGCTAGGGGAGGTTCAGACTAGATATTAGGAGGAATTTCTTTACTGAAAGGGTGGTCGGGCACTGGCACAGCTGCCCAGGGAGGTGGCTAAGTCACCATTTCTGGAGGTGTTTAAAAAACGGGTAGATGAGTTTTTGAAGGACATGGTTTAGCAGAAGATGGGTACGGTTGGACTTGATCCCCAAGGTCTTTTCCAGCCGGAAGATTCTATGATGTTGTGGGGGACCATGTCAAAGGCTTTACAGAAGTCCAGGTAGATTACATCCATTGCTTTTCCTGTGTCCACTGATGTAGTCACTCCATCATAGAAAGCCACGAGGTAAATCAGGCAGGACTTGTCCTTGCAGAAGCCATGTTGGCTGTCTCGAATCACCTCCCTGTCCTCCACATACTTTAGCATAATTTCTAGGAGGATCTGTTCCATGATCTTCCCAGGCACAGAGGTGAAGCTGACAGATTAGTAGTTCCCAGGGTCATCTTTTCTACCCTTTTTAAAAATCAGCACAATGTTGCCCAAAGGACTTTCCCTGACTTCCAGGACTTTTTAAATATCATGGAGGGTGGCTTGGTAACCACACCAGCCAAATCCTTCAGGACTCTGTGATGCATCTCAGCAGGTCCCGTAGACTTAGATATACCCAGGTTCCCCTGTCTGTCATCTGACTGCACTAGTTACTGCTACCAAATCATAACCACTAATAAATGTCTCTGAACTTGGTTGGACATGGCAAATTAATCCACTTGGTTATGTGACTTTAAAAAACATAGGAAAATATCCTCTCTGGCAAGAGGAGGGCTTCCAGTTTTTACTGATCAGAGAATAATGAAATGTTTTTAAAGGAGAGAATATTCAGGCTTATGTAACTAAAGTCTTGAAGTCTGACATCTATAAGGACACAGAACACCGAAAGGGACTTTGCAAAACCTGAACAGAATAATTACTTCACTAATTTTGCAGGCTACACTATAACTTATATGACAATTGCCTTCTCTGCAACTGTACACCTTTACAAGATCATACTCAGCATACTCAGCTGGCCTTTGACTATAATCTAAGACCTTTTTTCTTTGCAGTAAAATATCTGTTGAATTTTGTCTGTTTTTAAACCATTTTGAATTCTAATCCATTCTCCAGGGTCCTTTAAGTCATCTCAGACTGACTAAACTACTAATTTTGAAGTGAACATTGTTCCTTCTATTGCCCTTATAATTAATGAAAATATTGCTGATTTTTGCGAAGTCTTACTTGATATACCAATTCATGCTGAAAATAAAGCATTTATGGGTATTATAAGTATGTTTTCTTGATGACTTTTGCATCACTTCTATTACACTTTAATTATATGACTGTATTATTTTAACATGAAAAATATATTTCAAACTGAGTCAAAAGGCTTGTTATAACAAAATGTATATATAAACCATTTCCTATCTTGTTGCATGAGATTTAAATCATCTGACCTGAGTCTGCATTTATAATACGTAGTTCATCACACCCTTCCAATGGAAAGGAAGTAGCTTTTCTAGGTAGCTTCTTGCCAGGCTTTTTGTGTTGTTGACAAATGATTACCTATTATCTCATTACTTGTACTAATGGTTTTAGCCCCATTATTAGTTGATTTTATTAGCTAAAACTACAACCACATCAGAGGTTTGTTGCACTTATGAATTACTAGTAGATTAAAAAAGGTACAATTCATTCTTGATTCAACTAGACATAAACTCAGTGAAATAACGTAATTGGGGCAGTACAAAAGCATTCTGTAAAACCAAAGCACTTTTAAAGCATACACTACCAGCAACAAGCATTTTGTGAAATCAGTGAGCTTAAATGTATAGTTAATCCTTAACTGTAAACAGGGAAACGGAGAGGTGATATAGTCACCCAAAGGAAGTACTGGAAAGGGTGTTTAAGTGCTAAATTCTTCAAGAATAATATTTGTAGAGTTAGTGAGAGAGTTTTATGGTAAAACCAGAAAAAAATTGTTCTTAATTTAAGATTGAGAGTAGGTCTGACTACCCTCTTTTATTCTGGGAAGGGGCTCAGGAGCAGGTGAGAAAAGAGGAGGGCTAAAGGAGATTGCCCACACCAGTCCAAGCTGCATCACATGGATCTCTGCCACTAAGACCATCAGGGACTTTCGCAATCTGGCACTCATTATGTGCATCAGCTCTATGTTATTGTATACACAAAACAAGTTTAATCATAAGCTTCTTAAGGGTTATTTTTTTGGATAAACAAAGGGAACGCCTGACAATGATGAGGAGGTATCCATTGTCATCTATGTTATGAATGAGTGTAAATCCAGTGGAATGTTGCTCTGAGGTATGAAAGAGCTGATTTGCCAATCTTCAAATGCTTCCATCATTGTAATCATTTTCCTAATCTATAATTAGATCAAAATAAATTGAGTATATATTATATAAATTTGTATATATTATATAAATCTGAATTTACATATGTAGAGAAATAAAGCATGCATAGGTATGCAGTTGCAACAAAACCAGTAATCAGAGGATGTGAGAAGTTCAACCTTAGTGCTATCTGGAAACAGTTGTTTTTTATCGACCATCAGATTTCAGTCTTTCTCATGCTACTCATATGTTCTGAGAATGATATGTTGCTGCTTCTTACGCACTTTTCTAGCTGTATCTCGTGTAACGAGTCTCTTCTGATTTTGTCTTTCCATTTGCTGTTGTTACATCTGCTAAATCTGCATTCAGCGTCAGATTGACTAAGCATGAAGTCAGCCCATGCTTTGTGATGTTACTACATGTCCAGACCTAGGACTAAAAAAATAATTGATTGAAATGTTTAAAAACATCTATACTAATAAATACAGCCTGTGTTTGCACTGTAAACGTAAGTAAGATCTTATTATCTTATCAGTCAGTTGACCTCAGGCTGCTTAAACTTTGTTACAATCTGTTTAATTTACATGTGAATTTAGGTGTGGTGTTTTGTTTTGTAGTGTTTTGTTTTAAACTGACTTACTTCTATACTAGTTGAACTGTTTCTTCTCAGTTTAGGGGTTTGATCTTCCAAATTGTTTTTGCACTTTAATTCAATAGGTGGCTATGAGTGGGGGGTGTTCTATGCAGGTAAGAGAATGAAAGTAATAATTAAATAAATTACTTATAGATTACTTCCTTGCTTCTTTAAAGAATCCTTTTCACAGGATTTTATGATAAGGCATTAACTGTAATTAGATCTCCCCTTTCTTGAATGACATGCAGAGTGCATTAATAATATATTATTTATTCTGTAACAAAAAACATTATTACAATATTAAGCAAGTTTGCTTTTCCTTTTTTTTCTCATTTGCATGCTTTCTATTTCCTCACAGCTTCATCATATGATTATAGAAATATTTTATGACAATTTATTATGGGCTGCTGCATAAGAAGAAAAAAACCTTTTTCCAGGTTATTAAAGATACCATGAAATAAAATAAGTTTATCTAAGAACATGATGACTTGTACAGAGGACTAGTATTCCTGTCTGATGTAAACTGAAGTAATTACAATGATATGAGAGTCCAATATTTCAAAGCAAGTATGCTAGCTGACATCTCCTACATAAATTTCTTATACACCCCAAAGTGTCTCAATCAATAGTAATATCTACTTTCCTTGTGTTATATATATACAGATATCTAAATACATATTCTGATTTATCTGATGAACTCCATTAATTTGTATCCTTGATATACTATGATAATTCCAAGTATTTTATTCTGGTGTCTGGTTACCCCAACCGGACTGCATTGTAAGATTTGGAAAACTTCTGTGAATTCATCATACCTCTGCATCCAAAAAGTCTGACAGAACAAAAGTTTCCAAGTGAAAATTTAGACTTAGCAAGTTGTCTGCAATCAAATTAATTTTCCAAATTGAGACTTTTCATATGAGTTTCCAAATATATTTTGAGCTGCCAAAAAAAGCAACTGAAAGGAAAACACACTGTTAAACGTATACAGAAATCATAGTGAATGACTGCAGGTGTAAAGCTATGAACAAATACAAAGATCAGAGGAAAAGGGATAATTACTCATTATTGTATGCAAGTAGAAATACTACTTCCTTTATTAACACCTAATTTCTTATGAAATGGATGCAATAATGAATGTCACTAAAACATGTCAGCATTTCAATCTGTTTGACAGTGGTAGAATAAATTTGAATGCACACAAGGAAAAACTAAGACTACTGGAGTGTGTAATTTCTGAACTCTGTGAAAAAACTTCTCCTGCCTATGCATATCAGTCAAGAGCAGAGTGATGTTCTTTGCATGTCACTGCACACTTATATCACCACTACTTAAGAAGATTCACTTCAACATCACAGAACATCACAGCTCATGAGATTTAGAGAGTGAACAGATTACTCAAAAATACACTGACCAATTTCTCCTTAAAATCAAGATGAGCATCTCTGTGATAAATGCCTGTATAGACTAGTATTTAAGAATTTCAAGTTTGGCCTCTAAGAAACTGAGAATTCTTTATTTGAAGACAGCCAACATGGCATCACCAAGGCCAAATTGTTCCTGACTAATCTAGTGGCCTTCTACAAATGAGTGACTGCATCAGTGCACAAGGGAAGAGCTACAAAGGTCATCTAGGTAGAATGCTGAAGGTCAGATGCCCATCCAAGCAGCTCCATCACTCACCTCATCAGATGGACAGGGTAGCAAAAATATAATGAAAAGGCTATAGATCAAATAATGACAAGCAGAGATCAACCGATATTTATTGTCACAGGCAAAACAGATTCAACATTGGGAAAATAATATAATTTATTACAATTCAAAGCGGAGCAGGACAACTAGAAATAAACCAATATTAAAATATCTTTCCCCCATTCCTCCATCCTTCCCAGGTTAACTTTCCTCCCAATATTCTCTACCTTCTCCCCACAGCAGCGCAGGGGGACAGAGAATGGGGATGGTGGTTGATTCATCCTATGTTATTTCTGCCTCTCCTTCTTCCTCAGAGGGAGGACTTCTTGCACTCTTTTCCTGCTCCAGTGTGGGATCCCTTCCACAGGACACAGTCCTCATTGAACTTCTCCAATGTGGGTCCTTCCCACAGGCTGCATTTCTTCATGAATTGCTCCAGCGTGGGTCACTTCCACGGAGTGCAGTTCTTTAGGAACAGAGTGCAGCAGCATGGGTCTTCCACAGGGTCACAAGTCCTGCCAGTAAATATGCTACAGCATGTGCTCTGTGTGAGATAAAGTCTGAGATCTGTGTGCTTAAGGGACAGAAACAACAAGTACTCAAAATGTTCAGAAATCCAGATTAGATAAGGTTCTCTCAAAATATCTATTTTTTCCCCAAACTACTCTTTAGAATGAAAAAAAGCAGATGAGAAGTTCTCAAAGATCCAGTCTTCCTTCAATGAAACAGTCCATGAAGAAATAAAAGGTAGCTGCCACAACTCCAGCCCTGTGTTTGCAGTTTTGGTCAGATTATACAACGGAATAGTGTCTAAAATATTGTATTTTTTCTGAGAGAGATTATCTAGCCTCTTGAAATATTTGACTTGGATTCATAAAAAATTTTGGAAGAAGGTAATGTCTCAATTTGATTTGAAATGGTTCATAAGTTCATACGTGAAAGCATAAAGATGATTGCATTGATCTGGAGGGATAGTAAATACACTGTAATAGATAAATCACGTCCATTCTGAACCCAGACTTAATTTTATCAGACTGACTTGAAAGAAATGATATTCCACAAAGATATCTATCACAACTAGGATTTGAAAAGCACGCTTGTTAAAATCATTTATATTCACAGTAATGTCAAGCTATATATGAGAATTCATTAACAAAAGGCAAAGTGACAGATTAATGAGTCTCCTTTTAAAAAGTGAATATAAATGTTATATAGGGTATTTTTCTGAAAACATAGTGAAACTACAGTGATAAACCAAGAGTGGTTTGTCAGCTCATTGGTGCTGCAGCACCAACAAACTTGTGCACTCTGATAAGGAGAGTTACATAGCAATTTCATTACCTACTCATTGAACCACAGTGCCCTGTTTGTCCTCAGAGGATGATTACAAATGTTTGTAATTTAGAAAAACATTCCTAAACCCATTAATCCAGGGTCTGCTTTCAAAGACTGATTTGATCAATGGCATTAAGTGGTTGTTTTCTTTGTTTCAATCTCCAATCAGGAAAAAAAACTCAAAAAGAAACAAAGAAGCAAACAAAAAGAATGCTCAACACATTTTTATATTTTTCATGTTTCCACCATTTCTTTATTATGGTCTTTTCCATTTTGGCATATTTCTTTTTTATATTTTTTTTAATCTAGCATGAATTAGTTAGGCATATCTTAAAAGATGGTGTAGCTATTCTGCATTGGTAAGCATTGAAAGCATTTGAAATCTGAAATCCAATTTTTGGAGTGTCTGTAAATAAGATAGGCAACATTTTTTTAATTTTGATATGTTACCTAAAGTGTTAGCTAAACAGAACTCACTCTTTCACACCAAAGACTGTTATCTTTCAGTTACACAGGTACTTCTGCTGAAGTAGTGATTACACCTAGTAGCAGAATGTATAATTAGCACTTAGCATAATTATTATCAAGTTCTTCCTAAGGAATGTAATTTTGCTTTCTAAGACAGTGGAATAGATATTTATAAAAATTGATATTTTAAAGTTCAGCACCTCTCATATATTGTTATATTAGAGACCATATCTGAAGTCACAATAGAGTATTTTTTACAACACATTCATTGTCACATTTTCACAGCACCAGATGATGAAAAGATGATGTTGTGACATACTGTTATTTCATTTTTTTGTTCAGATTTATTTTTGTTTAAATTGAAAAAAGAATGAAGAATAACTAAAGTAGGGGATTATTCTACACGCTTTTATATGGCTACCTTTATCTTCAAGGAAATTTGTGAGCAGGAATTAAGAGTGTTTGTTATTCAGAGAAGAATATTTCAATAGAAGTACCAGAATATAATAACAATTTTTAAAACCATTTTTTACTACATTATGAGATTTACATGTCGAGGTTAAAACTACCAATCCCATAAACTAAGCACATAATCTCCTTTTTTCATAAATCTAGTACTACTGTATAAAACAGAGCACTGAGAAGAACATGGTCTAGCAAATTTTAAAGACATGCACTGGTCTAGGACAAGAGGATTTTACACATACAGGAAAGCTTTATTTAGAACTTCCTGCTATAATAGTAAAACACATATTTTCTTCCTTTGGAAAACCTGCAGTATACTTGCTTATAACAATATTGGTGAATTGACTCCTCTGCGGTTACTGTACAATCATCCAACACAGTACAAAGCTCAGTCCTTGAAGTGAAATCTCCTTCTGTTGTGTACCTGCAAGATGTAAAATATTGCAAATTTAAAACTTCCATTACATTTCAGCAGCAGCCTGCCTCTTAATGGTTATAAATTTATGAGCTCCTGTTAATTTTTAAACAGGGAAACAGCAAGAGTTGCAGCACATATTGCTTCAAATTCATATTTTAACATCACTTGCTTCTTAAAAGTAGATCAGAAAGGTTATGGAGGCAAGCAGGCAATACTTGCATAGTCAGCGCTCATTAAATGAGTGTTCTTGGCTTCTCTGAAGCTTGCACAGCCTGGCATGCATATGTCACAAGGTTTGCTGAACAGTCAGGAGAAAGAAAAAGAAATCAGGGACTTCCTTTCCAGCTTGCGCTGAAATAGAAGTTGCCTCCTCAGCACTCCATGAATGAGTGGCTTTCCCTGAAGCTTCTTAGTTTAGCATAGGCATTAGACCATGCAGCTTGATTTAACTCAGGTGAAGAAAATAAATAACAGGAAGTTTAGCAATGCTGCAGAGCAAAGTTTCTCTCATCTTGTTGCTCCAGGAATGTTAGGAAGTGGAAACATGCCACTGGGAATTGATAGGAAATTGAGTCCATCATCAGCAAGTTTGCAAATGATACCAAGCTGGGAGGAAGGGTTGATCTGCTAGAGGGTAGGATGGCCCTACAGAGGGACCTGGACAGACTGGAGACATGGGCCAATTCTAATGGGATGGTGTTTAATAATTCCAAATGTCGGGTACTTCATTTTGAACACAGCAATCCCATGCATAGCTCTATAGCTATGACAGAGTGGCTGGAGAGTAGTCAGGCAGAAAGGGACCTGGGAGTGTTGGCTGACAGGAAGCTCAACATGAGCCAGCAGTGTGCCCAGGTGGCCAAGAAGGCCAATGGCATTCTGGCCTGCATCAGGAATAGTGTGGCGAGCAGGACCAGAGAAGTTATCGTCCCCCTGTACACGGCACTGGTCAGGCCTCATCTTGAATATTGTGTGCAGTTCTGGGCCTCTCAGTTAGGGAAAGATGTCAGGATGCTGGAGTGTGTCCAGAGGAGGGCAACAAAGATGGTGAAGGGGCTGGAGCACAAACCCTACGAGGAGCAACTGAGGGAGTTGGGGCTGTTTAGTCTGAAGAAGAGGAGACTCAGAGGAGACCTCATTGCTCTCTACAACTACCTAAAAGGAGGTTGTAGACAGGCAGGGTTTGGTCTCTTGTCTCAGGCAATCAGTGACAGAATTAGAGGTCATGGACTCAAGCTTCGTCAGGGAAAGTTTAGACTTGATGTTAGGAAAAAGTTCTTTACTGAAAGGGTGATTGGCCATTGGAATGCGCTGCCCAGGGAGATGGTGGAGTTGCCGATCCTGGAGGTGTTTAAGGGGAGACTGGATGAGGCACTGAGTGCCATGGTTTATATGATGGTGTTAGTGTTGGTGTTAGTGTTGGGATATAGGTTGGACTCGATGATCTCGGAGGTCCTTTCCAACCTTATGATACTGTGATACTGTGAAATACTATTTTCCTCTGTTTTTTAGAGAGGTGAGAATTAGCCATTATCTTCAGAGGAACTCAGTTTCTGTATTCCTGAAGTGTTTTTGCCTGCACTCATTGGTAATTTCATCTTGGTGAAACTTACCTTGATAACTACATGTCCTTGTTAGCAAATGCAACTTTTAACTGCAGTTCCAGGAGTATGCTCTGTGTTCAGATACACCAGGGTTTCTAAATCTACTGCTTATGACATAGATTCAGTTGCAGCTCGAGATGTGAATGCTGAATTCTGAATCCAGAACTAATGTTATTTTTATTCAGGAACAAGATCTCCTGCAGTTAATATCTGTAGATTGATGCAAATGACACCTATACAAGCAATGAAAATAATAGGTACGTCTGTTGGTTTTTGCACCACTATATTTAATTTCACCTAGACTGAGAGTTTTATTCTACATAGTTATTGTATTGACATTATTTAGTTAGAATTCACTATTTTATTGACACTTATCTCCGTGGATCCTGAATGCTCTATCAAAACTGCTGGTCTACTGTACTGTGTCCCTTATAAACAGACAAAATATAATCTTCAGTTTCAAAATGAACTTGTTTCTTTGTTCAGCAACTATTTTATTACATGCTCACCAGACTATATAAAGTACTTTTTCTTCCATTGAACAGAACTGTGAAACAGATGTTTGCCTGAACTGCTGCAGATGCTCAGTGTTTGACAGCCTTTTTTTAGACATATCTGAAATATTCTAAGGACAATATAGTTAAGTTTTATTAACAATTCTGTAGAACATTCTAGAAGAGATTTAAAATAAAACAAATTTTGGTTTTCTTGTGAAGTCATAAGCACTTTAGCTAGGCAGAGACAGAACAACTGACATTGAGAATACCTGCTCCTGAAAAGAAGACATAGATCAATTGGTCAATATCCTACGTCAGACCACTCTGCTTTTTACGCCTGAATTGCCATGATGAAAATATTTAACTGTAAAGTAAAACTTCAGTATAAAAGTTTTCAATGCAAGACACCCAACTTAAGTGTCTAAAGATTGACTTGGTTTAATATGACGGAATGATATACAGCTAACATATATCCATGTCTCATGATGTGTTATAGATATCACATATATATATGAAAGATATAAATGAGCATAAGAACATAAATCTGAACACCCAACTTCTGGCAGGTAGAGCCAAAGATTTTCTCAATAAGAAGGTAATTGAATTATTGCATTAAGTAATTTCACCTTGCACATCTTTAGGTTATGTCCTTATCACATTTCCAGAGGTTGAGATTAATTTATCTCTCAAACCATTAAACTATTCTGCCTTGAATTGTTAGTGTGATTGTAAATCAGCTTAACATTTTTACTAATATTTTTAAATTATCTTAAACATGGTGTAGTTGGAAGGACAGTGCTTTTCCTTTCAGGATCAAAATGCACTTATTAAAGAGAAATTCATGCAGTTTTGTGTTTGGAAAACCTATAAGATGAGTCTTGTAAGATCAGTTCCTTTAGCAACCTGTTAAGTAAATCTTTATATATCAACCTTTTGATTAGGCTGTAGGTATTCCCCGAGGTTCAGGCACATGGCTCATGCCAGGTGTACTCTCCTTTCATTCCTCATAAGTAGTTGAAAGTGTGACTGTCCAACTGGAGTGTGAACAAACACACGAAACAGAGGGCAAGCCTGAAGTGTTCATAAAGCTGTTTATCAAATACAGTGCTTTTACAGTTCAGCTTAATTTCTTAAGGGTGTATCTGCCACTTACATTGCTCTTTTTGTGTTGTATCTGCTCATTTAATAGAAGATAGGATATCCAGCAGACAAATTACCAGGAGCTTGTGAGCACTTAAGACACATACAAATCCATGTTTTGATTCAGCATGGAAGAAATTGACAGAAAGCCAACAGCACTGCAATGTGCGTGCCTTTTTACTGGATGTTAACTTGATTTTACACATTGTCATTGCTTCTGGACCTCACCATGTGCATTTTCCTGATGAGCTTGCTCCCTGCTTTCAGAAGTCCATACTGCTGATCTTGCATTCATTTGAAATGAAAGACTGGTGCTGGCTATAGCAGATTAATATAAGCTCTGATCAAGTTGGTTTTGATTAAGGTGCTGAGGTTAGAGAAATGTAATTTGTAACCTACAAGGTACCATAGCATGAACAGTGACAGCAATTAATAGTTTGCCTGCTGATGGCAGTGATAAAATACTTGCTGCTGCTTGTAATAATTTTATTTGTGTTCCAGAAAAGAAAATCTACCTGTCCCATGAGAGAAAATATTACACTTTCCATCTACCAAGTTTTTAATCTTTGAAGTCAATGCCTGTTTCTAGAAAACCAATCTATTTTTTTTAAATAATATTTCTTAGATCCTTGTTTGCCATAATAAAGAAAAGTTGGCTTTTTTCATGAAAATTACAAAACTGTGGGGTATAAAATATTCTTGAAAATAATTTGAAAGGAGAAAGAAAAATACAGAGTTCCTACATGGGGAAAACCCCTTAACTTTGAAACCATTTCTCGTGTGCTTAAGCAAAATCCTTAAAAATCTAATAATTAAGAGACAAATCTTCATAAAATTTAAGCATATGGTTTATAATTAAGAGACAAATCTTAATAAAACCTAAGCATGTGATTTCTCTTGTAAGAGAGAGATATGTCAATTCCCTTCTCCAACGAGGCAGTTTTTGCAGTAGTAATTACATTTATTATTTATACCTAATATTGTCCATGTTTTCATCTATATATTCAGACCATCATAACATCATTAGATAAATCAGGCAATTAGTACATGTTTCTTATGGTTTCCCAAGAGAAATAATGTATTAGTCTTCTCTCAGTATGAATTTACATATAAAATTGCTCTCATTTTCCTTTTTTCCTCCTTTAGCAATGAAAATTTCTACCAAAAATTTCTATTTCTTTGCCACTCTGAAGGATTTCATCCCTAGGTATGTCTATATCACATCTTCACATTCCCAAGACCAAGATTGCTTGCCAGCAACTATGAAGAGCAGCACTGAAGACGTCTTCATATGGGAGCATATGGGAGCACAAAAAATTTTGTGCAGCCTCCAGCTACCACTTTCTCTTTTTGTAGAAGTGAATAAGTAATGCACATATTTTAGTGTCCTGGAATAATCATGATGCTGCCTGTCACAAACCGTCTCAGATTTGTTTCAGTTTGGATGCTGCCTGAGTTTAGGCTTCCTACAAAGGTAATATGGACAAACAAAACTAGGTCATGGCAAAAATTAAGAATTTAGGAAATTTTAAAAGCACCTTGAAGTTGTAATATAGAGGACACATTGAAAACTATTTTCAAATACTTACGAATATTTGTGGAAATAATTTAGTTAAGTAGATTTATAGCAGTGTCTTCTAAAACAAACTCAACAGCTGGTATTGAGTCAAGTAAAAATGGATGCTGGGTGAAGAATTCATAGAATCTAAGGCAATATTTCATATGTCACAGACCATTATTTTTATTTCCTGTGAAACTGAGTACAAAAAAGAAAAATAAGGGAACAGCCTAAAACAAGGCATATTTTTAATTGTTCCATGAGTGGACTATCAACTTTAAATCTTTACTTTTATTTTATGTTGTATTTTTTTATGTATTAAAACGTAAAAGATTTTAGCTTGGGGAAACAGTCTTCTTGAATTATCAGTCTTCAAGGGTAATGGTTATGGTGTTATATGCTTCGTGGAGTCAGGTATGAAGTGTAATACCTGAAGGATGCCTTCATCAGTGACCTGAAGGAGGTGATGTAGTCATGTGTCCCGTTATTTCTACCCAGATAGACTGGAGGGAGGGAACAGCAGGAGCTATAACACGGTCAATAAGCACAAATAAAAGGCCTGCCCTGGGAATGGAGAGCCTCTGAAAAGGGGCAGGTGTTTGGTTTAGGGACCTCCAGTTCAGGAAAGATTTGAGTGAAACAGGGTAATATCAAGGGAGACTGGAATGCTACTCAGGGCTGAAGACTCTGCCCAGAAACAAGAGGCTGTGGGAACAGAGCTGGTTAATCCAGGGGAAAGGACATCTTCATGGATGCAACAGTAATCTTTGGTGTTTCCAGAAAGAGTTGAGAAGATGGAGACAGGCCCATTCAGCAATACATGGCAGTGTAACAATAGATAATGAAAGGATTGGAGTGGACAGAAACAGAAATTTTCTCCCCATGAAGACACTGCTCAGTGGGGAAGGTTGCCCAGGGAATCTGTGCAGTCTCCAGACTCAGAAATTTTCAAGGTGGAACTGGAAGAAGTCCTGAACATTCCATCTGATCTCCAAGTTGGCTCTGCTTTGAGGAGAAGATCAAAGAGGAGACCTCTTAAGGTCCCTTCCAGCAGGAATTCTGTAATTCTCTAACTCTCTGTTGTGGTTCTATAATAATTCATGGAGCAGGTCATACAGCATGGTAATCAGGCTCAGTCAACATGGGTTTATGAACGGCGGGTCCTGCCAGACCAACCTGATCTCCTTCTATGACAAGGTTACTCGCTTAATTGTCTAAGGAAAGGCTGTGGGTATAGTTTACTCAGATTTTAGTAAAGCCTTTGACACTGTTTCTCACAGTATTCTACTTGAGAAACTGGCTTCCATTGACCTCTACAAGCACACTCTCTAATGGGTAAAAAATTAGTTGGATGGCTGGAACCAAAAAGCTCTGGTAACTGGAGTTAGATCCAGTTGGAGGCCAGTTACAAGTGGTATTCCCCAGGGCTCAGTGTTGAGTCCAGTTGTATTCAGTATCTTTATCGATGATCTAGATTAAGTATACCCTTAGCAAATTTGTGGATGACACTAGGCTGGGTGGAAATGTCGATCTGCTTGAAGGAAGGGAGGCTCTGTAGAGGGATCTGAACAGGCTGAGATGAACGGGATGAGGTTCTACAAGGCCAAGTGCTGAGTCCTGCACCTGGGACAAAACAACTCCATGCAGCCTTACAGGCTTGGGGAAAAATGGCTGGAGAGTTGCCTGGCAGAGAAGGACCTGGGGGCGTTGGTTGCCAGCCAGCAGTGTGCCCAGGCGACCAAGAGGGCCAATGGTATCTTGGCCTGTACCAGAAACAGTGTGGCCAGCAGGACCAGGGAGGTGATTGTGCCCCTGTATTCAGCACTGGTGAGGCCACACCTCGAGTACTTTGTTCAGTTCTGGGCCCCTCACTACAAGAAGGACATTGAGGTGTTGGAGCACGTCCAGAGAAGAGCAACGAGGCTGATGAAGGGGCAGGAGAACAGATCCTATTAGAAGTAAATGAGGGAACTGGGATTGTTTAGTCTGGAGAAAAGGAGGCTCAAGGGAGAACTTACCACTCTCTACAACTACTTGAAAGGAGATTGTAGAGAGGTGTATATTGGTCTCCTCTCACAAGTGACAGGCGATAGGACAAGAGGAAATGGGCTCAAAGTTGCACCAGGGGAGGTCAGATTAGACATGAGGAAAAATCTCTTCACCGTAAGGATGTTGAGGCACTGGAATAGGCTTCCCAGGGAGCTGGTTGATTCACCATCTCTGAAGAGTTTAAAAGATGGGTAGATGAAGTGCTCAGGGATATGGCTTGGTAGCAGACAGGTACAGTTAGACTTTGTAGCTCAAAGGTTTTTTCCAAACCAATCATTCTATGATGCTATGATTCTGTGATAATGAATGTTCTTCCACATAAAACATAAACAGTACTACAGTATCTTTAGTCCTTTGTAAAGTTCTATTTGCTCAGAAGGAGAAAGAGATGTAACAGGAAGATTATATGGAGGACAATTAAAGCCTGCTGAATAGTCTTTGTTCTATTTAGGGAGAGGTGGGAAGATGGTAGATTCTTTCATAGGTAAGCTTTCTGGCCTGTTCTACCCACTGTACCTTTTCTATGACAAAAAAAAACCAAACATCTTTATTACTTTTAGGTTTCAAAGTCATCTATAACAATCATAAATAGATAATAAATCTCCAGCTAAACAAACTTGCTATCCATATAGTATGCTACCAAGCACTGTAAATAACTTCAAGCTAAATATACTTTCTTTATGGCCTTGAATCAAGAAGCTAAATTCAGATAGTCCCCATTGCCTGAGCAGGCATAGATGTATGGTTGACATCAGTGCCAAAAGTGATAAATTCAGCATTGAAATTGCAGAGCTAGAAACTTTGAGTGGCTGATGCTGCAAATTCTTTTGTCCAAAAAGTATCGTATCCCAGGTTAGTATTATGAAGCCATTATACAGACTGATGAATTCAAAGCATTTGAATACCTTTCTTGATGTTTTAGCATTGAGTTGAACTGATTTGTACCAAGAAATTAAACCAAAAATTAAGCATCAGAAAATTAAATATCAATATATGCATGGATTTGATTATTGTCCTTAACAGAAAGAAAATTAAGTACTGTAAAACCTAAGCTGGTGTTCTTGCTTTTATTCTTGCTTTTATTTTGTATTTCCCCCACTTTCTATTAACACTTTTGAGTTCTTAGAAAAGGCTTGATTAAGAGTAGGATGCAATTTTTGCCTTAACCCTCCTTTGCTACTTCTCTGCTTTCCTATTAATCATAATGTGAATCTGTTATGGTAATTTAAGTTGGTTAATTTCACTTTCTTTTTATGTCTTATGATGGATACACACAGAATCAGATTCCACAATGGAAAACATTTTGCAAAAATAATTAAAAAAAATGAATCTTCCTTCAATAGACAGTTTATAACATTAAATGTTGCTGATTAGATAATCTCTTCTTACAAATAATCAACATGAATGAATATATGTAAACAGAAAGAGAATATGAATGTACAGATAGAACTGTTTTTTGCATGATCGCATATTTGACATAAATGAAAAAAGACTTCAGAAGTCAAGAAAATGGCCACCCTTTTGTAGTTTGACCAAACTAAATTCAGTGAATATCTATCATTGTAATGAACAAATATAGTTGAGAAGAATACTCTGTTCAATGGCAATTTTGTCAGGAGTCCAATACGTTCGTTTTGACTGATTAACCTAGAAACAAGAAGTATAAATCCAAATATCAGTATTCTTATATCCTTGGAGGAAAGGGCATGCACAGCTGAGCATGACAGCTTTTGAGACAATACCAAAAGTGAACCAAGTTATTTCAGAGATTAGCCATCTTAAAAACGTCTATTCCATAGCACACTTCTCAAAAATCATGCACTGGAATTTATGAAAGTCTTCTATGGACAGTCAGCTACCTGCTTTATCACTGATTGCATTGTGGCTATAGCCTTGAAAATACTTTATTATATTTAGTGTTCTGTTTTTTATTTATGTACTTTAACTGCTCATGAAAAAAATGTTTGAAAAGCCAGTTTTGATCAGTGCAAACCTCTGCATTGTCAAAGTGAACATTCCTCGGAAATACTTCAGAAATCTGAGTGCCAGCTTCTCGTATTCACTTGTAGTTTGGAACCAGTAAGATATGCTGTAAAAGAACAACTCAACAAAAAAGAATTAACAAAAGATTTAAATAGGCATGCGTATTTTTATTATGCACTCTGGTTGACAGAACTATACACACAGATGCTATATGTGTGGTTTGTGTATTTAGAGAACAATAACTTGAGTTCAAGTACTTAATCTTTATGGAAATTTGCTGCAGGTCTTGTCACTTTGATTGTCTCTCGCTGATGGCTTATTGCCAAAAAGTACATTCCACATGTGGTAATAAATAATTCAAATATCTTAAAATACCTTGAAAACAGTAACCACAAACTACACTTCTGGATCTAGATTCTAGTAATGTTTATTCTCTTTAATTATGGCCGCATAGATTTTGTTAAAACTTCTTAAAAAAGTCTAATTTTTATAGCTCTGGGAGAAAAAGAAAGCTGTAGAACTAAAAAGCTACAAAGAAGTGATGGTACAATGACTTTATGGATCATGCATAAATTACCTGGTACACAGGAAATTTCTTATGTCCATTTTCTACCAGGTTTATGTATTTACTGTATTATAAGGCCACAACGGTTTTTAAATATTTTGTCCTCACTTACAGAATTATTGTATTAAATTGCATGTTAGAAATACATGGTTTATAATATGTATGAATATTGTCTAAATACTGCCTCAAATCCTCCAGATGAACAAAAATACTTTTCAGAATCAGTCAAAGTCAGCTGGATGGGTTTCTATCCTTGTGCACTCCCATTTTAGGAATCTTAGCTTTGAGTTTCAAAAAGTTTTTGTACTGGTTTTCCTTGTCCACAAGTTATCTTTAACTTCATTATCTTGGTTTTTTAACTAACATATCCACTACTTGCAACATAAATTTTGTCTTTATTGTTCTTGAGTGTTTCTATGAAATTGCCGACTAATTATTAGGAGCATGAGTATCTTGGATGAATTCAAGTGCAGCCAGAGAAAAAAAAGTGTGAAACGTTCATATATTCAGATACCAGACATTTCAAAATAAATTTCAAAGTAAAGTCGAGAATTTTCTTCTTCCCTCACCTTGAATGAACAGATCAGTATTAACAAGAAATACCAATGGGCTTACCCTGTCACTTCTGCTCCTATGAGTCTATTTCACTCTTTCTATGTTCAATAAGTTTCCCCGTACTGCATGTGATAAAGCGAATTGATGCTGATCATGGCTATGTTAAGGTTAATATTCTTACTATTTTACTTTACGTTGTGTTCTATTCAGTATCTAAGAAAAAAGAGGGTTTTCTCATGGGAGGGTATGAACTGGGAAGTTAACTGATAACAACAAACTTCTAAGTTTATAAACAAATAGACGACTCACATTCTGTATCAGCAATAAAATAGTTCAAAGTGCAGGAAAATAATCTACTGGCCCTGTTTTAATAATAGTTCAGATGTGATAATCATGGCAATTTCCTTTCTTTTACTTTCAAAAAAAAGAAATAAAGAAAAAAGAAATAAAATCACAGCTTTATATACAGGTACAGGAGACACTAGTCTGTTCATCAGATATAAAAAAACAGTAATTTGGGAACTTTGCAATCATGCTCCTGAATGTTTTTCAATATGTAGTAAGTTTCCCATTGGACCCTAAATTCTGGAGATTCTTAGTTTTCCCATCTGAGATTCTTCTTTCTCTTCAGTCTCTGGCTCTCCCAAACTTTATCCTTTTGGAGCCTAAAGACTTCCAGTAGTGGAACACACAGTCTATTGCATAATTTCTGAGTTATTTCTTTTTTCTTTTCTAGAAGTATGTCAAACTTTGACACAAGTATCTCTAGGGTAACACAATTGCACAGTAATGAGAAAGAGAATAAACAGTTAAAAAATGCATAGCAAACCTCAGATCCCCTCTCCTCAGGATGACTTTTTAGCTCCCAGGATAATGAGTGGTTAAAAACCGGCTGCATGTCTTTTGGAAAGGAGCAAGGGGCAATGATCAGGGACTGGATTAGAATGGCAAGATTGGTTCATTTCCTTTTAATTATGGCCAATGTCACTCTTCATTGTGATAAAATCCAAGAGAAAGAAGTCACATAAGGGGACTACCAAGTCTGGGTGTTTTTTAGTCATTCAACATTATGAAAGACATAAAGATTTTTTTATTGTTTGAGAAAATACTGTGTCAAATGGAGATAACACGTTTTCAGCGACACAAACGTGCTTTTCTATCATAATTAGAAATCTCTTTTTGGAAAGATGGAAGGTCAGAGACACCAAAGAATATTTAGTTACCAAAGTGTCTTCCTACATCTTTTCCCATGTATATGCATTGTTATAGCTGGCAAGCAGGCTTGGAGATAAAAACAAACATTTCCATTTACAGTGTTTTAAATCATATTGTTCAAATTACTTACGTTGATTTATTAATAATACATGATTGTGAGAACATTTAAAATGTTTTTTTTAAATCAGGTACTATTTTCAGCACCTTTCTGCTTTAGCTAGTGCTGAACTTATAGAGTATGATAATATTTTATTTAAAATAATATAATATTTTTTTTACTGTTACAGCCTGCTCATGACACTAGGTGTTCAGGCCCATTCCGACCTGCACTGTCGAAGAGGAGAGTAAAAATGTTTCTTAGGGTATCTGCACTGCAAATCAGAGACTGAAAAATCTCACAGGATAAATTCAGATGCAGCATTTATTTTGGATGCAGCCATAATCACAAACCAGATACTGGGTGCACTCCGAATTGCAACTACGCAAAGTCGCAACACTGGGTCTTAATCTGTTCAGCTCACAATCTGACACCTTGAATACAGTCAAGGTTGCTAAACAAACTACAACACAACTTGCATTCAATCTGATACAGCATAGTGTCAAGGTAAAGGAAGATACAGTAAGATAAGTCAGAGAAAGATAGAGAAAGAAGTAGCAGGGAAAAAGAAAAATTATCACCAATCCAATAGGGCACAACGGTTCCTCAAGAAAACATGGTCCATTCGGCAGCAACTCCTCCAGCAGAAATTCTTCAGGACCATGTTGTCTAGTAGTTCTTCAGGCCAGTTGAGGAGCAGCACTTCTTCAGGCCAGTTCTATGGAATAGGGGATGCATGCTCTGCCACTATTTATAAGGCAAATCCATGCCCTGGTAGCATGTGAGGGTTGGTCTCACTGTGAAAGTTCTCAAATTGAGGCATGTGCAGAAGCTCCTTTTGGAAGGTTCTTGAATCGAGGCTGGGGTGTACAAGGTCACTGGCAGTTCAACAAACCATTGTCAGAATAGCCTCTGCCTGAATCCTTTGGTTGTTCATACGTAGCCAAGCGTTGGGGTCGGGAGCGAGAGGTTGAGATGGGGGAAGGGGACACCTCCCCCTCTCATTGTTACCCAGGAGCCATAGAAAAGTCTTTCAGGCGCATACAAGTCTGTACTCAGACAATGTCTAAGACACAGCCTATGCAACTAAAGAAGCTGGTCTTTACAACTACCCAGATATGCTAGATTACAAGCTTTCTTGATATTGCAATAGTATCAATACCTTAGAAATATATATGAATTGAAAAAGATAAACTTAAATTTGAAATTAAAATTTCTCACCTCATATAGCATTCATGTAATTTTTGTTTTGAATTTGGAAGGAAAAAAGTCCAAATAAAGCTAAAGAAACATTTTAGGAAACATCCAGTAGCAGCATTGCATTTTTTTGTTATAAATGACATTTGGGCTTCCCAAATACCTTGGGTTTTTTGGACTGTGGCATGTTTCCCTCCCTGAAGGAAGTGACTCTATCACTGGTGACCTGATGCTGATGGCATTCCCTGGTTTTATACGGTACCAAATCTGCCTCAAAAAGAAATTGGTATGAGCAATACCTAGGTTTCTTAACCTGTCATTGCCTCTTTTCTCTGTCAAGTCTATCCTGCCACAATCTCTGTGATTTTTGTGTGGATATCTTTTTTAAATATTTTTATCCTGGAATGGAAGTACCACCTCCCTAGAGAGCCAAGAGGCTCGCACACTTCTGATTTGAACAGCTTCATAAGGTTTTAGCAAGAGAGCTTTGAACAACGTTCACTTAATCTAAGTAAAGAATCATGAAAACTGAAGTGAGTAACAACCTTCAGTCAGTGGCACAAGCAGAAGTCATGTTTAAGACCAGAAACAGGTACATGTGTTGATTGACAAACAAATTCAGTCATAACAAAAATGTGATCAGATGATAGTTTAAGATAAACACAATTTAAGGTAAAATAATACAACATAAAAATACAATGTCTAAATGCTCTATTTTTCAGAATATCCATGCTGAAGAGTTCATCATATCCTTTGCAGATATAGTTGTGTGTTAGTGATAAATATAGGCCCTGTTTTATACACAGAAGCAGGATTTTAACACATGCAAATTTAAACAAGCAGCTTTTGAAAACATGACTTCTGTAGCAAAGCATCTGTTTGTGCTCTCCTGCTTTCCTACATCTCCAGTGGTTCTTTCAAACATTCATTTCAGATGTCACAGCAACAGTAGACCTGGGGATGTAAGCTGGGGATAAAACCCTCTGTTGTACATAGAAACAATTGAATTTGCATCTATTATTTTTTATGTTAAGAGCTTACAAACCAGCAGTCATTTTTGATCTGCATGCTGTTGCTGTGGATTATACATTTTTCTTTACTTCTCCTCAAAGCACAAAATGCTAAGCCAAAATTAAAAAAAATTCCTTTAGCCTTCTCTAGGGAGATATACAATCCACACAATTTGTATTTATGATATGCTGGGGAAAATGAAGTAGATAGAACATCATATTACCACTAACATATTCATCTTATTTTACTATTGATAGCTACTAAGTTCTGGAAAATATTTTCCCCGTGCGTTAAACCTGCTGTTATATATTTTCATGAAGTAAATACTTTTTATTAAAAGGCCGTGAAAAGCATTTCCGAATCTCCTTCACTATGCTTAAAAACTTGTAATTATAAAAATGTTTGGACAACATTTTCTCTCCTATCATCACTCTGGACCATTTTAAAACACTGTAAGAGAAACTCCCACTTTAAATGGGTTTTCTGACAGATTCTCCAATGTGGGATCTTTCTCTGAGTGGTGTCAGTGGAAAAGGAGAAGACCTTTTTGATTTAGCCTAAACATAAGTAGTTAAGGTGTTGGGAGGTATTTTCTTATTTCTTTATTTGTCTTACTTCAAAGCACCTCTGACTACGTTTTGAATGTTGTGGATATATTATCCACTTTGCTTTCTCCCTCATCCAAGGCTCAGTACGATTGAAGTTAATTGTGAAGCAGCAGTAAAACTACAAATTATACACAGACATCTATTAAGTGCAGTATGCAGAATACCTTTCAAGTGCAGTAGCTTATCAGCGCATTCTCTCCTAACTGCACAGATCAAGAGGTAAAACAAGGAATATCAGGGGAGGCAGAAACCTCTACCTGTCACCAGTTGTGATCATGAAGGTATTTCTGCTGTGCAGAAAAATACTGGTGTGCACAGTTAGATCAGAGGGTGGCAGGGAGAATAGTCTGCCTTAGAGCAAATCAAAAGATTTAAAGCTACTGTCAGAGATCTGAAATGTGACTGAGGAAAAAAATCTGAGCTTGAAGGTAATTATTCCCTGTTCTCATGTAAACTTCGTGTTGTAATCATGAGATTAATATGCTCTCAGATCCTTGTTGCTGTCCAAGTCTAAAGGCGTGATACATGTGATTCAGTCTGCGGTCATGATACCTAAGTGACCTAGACTAAGTAGGCAATAGAAGTCTTTTTCTTCCACTATGCTAAAGCTCTTTTTCTTCTGGATTTTGCAGAATTGAAATTTTGCACAATAATTTATTGAAGTAGGTTTTTTCTTCACATGTCAGAAGAATGCCTTACCAGGCATTTGCTGCCAATTTATTGGTCTTCTGATACTGAATGCTATAGACGATAAAAGAATTAAATTCACCTGGGAATCTGGCCCTGGAGTATTTAGGTTTTATATCCCATGATGGGGATTTTCATAACTCTATTGAGTTAACAAAGCCAGAAGAAGATAAATGGACAAAAAAGGAAGAAGTACAATCCTCAAGACCTCATTGAGTCTCTCAGGTCTGGTATGATACTCTTCATTTTATCTTTTCAATGTGTTTTTCATCTGTCTGTAGAAATTTTAAGTGTATATTAGGGTCTGCACTTTGATATGCAGCCTAACTGCAAGTAAAGGGTCCAGTCTGTACATGTCTGGAAGGAAGTAGTACAGGGTTTCTTTTTTCTTCATGATTCAAATTTTACTCTAGGTATTTCAGTAAGAGAGATCATTCACTCTTACACAGGCAAAATGCCACATAAAGCAAGTCAGGAGCGATCTTTCTTGTATAATACCCTTTGTTTCATTACTCTTTGGCAAGAAGAGGAAGTCTCCTGCACCTTTGTACTGGCAGAAGGAAGAAAACACTCTTCAGAAAAGAAGTAATGAATGAAAAATAAAAAGGGAATGAAGCTAACTTTTACACAGAAATAGAAGTACCAGAAGAGCATTGGAACAAAGATTGCTGCCTCAGCTCTTAAGCTCAGCCATCAACTCATTACTGATTTTAATTACCCATAGTCACTGGGTAGTTAATGCACTCAATTCGTGCATCACTTTCATGCAAACTAATAAAGGACTTTAATATTTGAAAGAAAGAAAAAAAGAGAAATTTTCAGAAACAGTAGAAGCTGTCAGACATTGTACAGGTTAGGTTTTATTAAGACATCTTTGAAGATATATGTGGAACAGCAGGATGAAAGAAGAAGGTGTTTTGGAAAAGGTGGTGAGAGAAAATCTGGATAGAAATCTACAGTTCAGTCATATGAAGAACAAAATGACCTCACGATCACGACCACAGGACAAGCTCTACTGATTTTTCTGGCATCAGGTACAGAAATCCACAGCCCAGTAATTAAATTTCCTCTTAGTCCAAAATGAAGAATGACATTAAAACTCTTGTTTCATGTTCTAATTCTGCGATAATATAGTGGGTTTTTTTGCAGTAGGGGCTTAAACCTTGCAACCAAATTACAGTATTTAGGGAATCACAGATTTTCTGAATATTATTCTATTGCTTGGAAGATAATGCAGAGAACATTGGGTATCAGTAGCTAGGAATTCCTTATCATTAAGAAATTCTGTATAAAAGATCCAGACAACAATTAATGGAAGTAATATTGAAAGTAAAAGCAAATGAGAGAAGGTAGTTGTATCTTATAAAATTTAAAGTCTATCAGAATGAATTAAAGATATATGGATTTAAATAATGAAATTAAGATTTTCAGAAAACAGGTTACATAGTGCACAGTTCACTTCTTTGAAGATATTTTAAAATCAGCCTAAAAAATACATCTGGCTTGCTTGAGACAAAAGAGCAAAAATTATCTGTGTCTCTTAAAACGTTTTGACAACATCCATCAGTTACTTAAATGTGAAAATCTTCCTTCACAAACTGGAATCTCTTTTGCTGAATCAATTCCTATCTCACTTTCTTCCAGGTGCATCTTCCCCTTTCCACACAGGTTGTATGTATGTTTGCTTTCCCCTATTCATTCCCCATATTCATATTCCCATATTCATTCCCCATTTTCATATTCTGGTTCTCAGCGCTCCTCTAATATTACTGTGCAGTTTAAGTGTGCAGAGAGGAAACATCTTTTATCATGAAGAACAGGGGGCAACAATGACCACTTCCCTACAGTGGAGTGCTTCCAGCCACTGCAGTTTCACGCAATATAAGCAGATAAACCTATTTTTCCCTCTAAACAGACTTTCCTCTAAACAGTGCTATGTTCCTATCTGGCAATAACCTCACAGGTTTTGTTTGCTGTATGACTGGCTAGTTTGTACCAAAAGTGCAATCAAGATTTTTGTACACATCACAGTATGAAAGCCAGAATCTCCCTGTCTGCATCAGAGGAAAGGTTCTCCTGGGAGCTACAGCTTGTTGCCTAATGCAGAAGCTCCGTCTATTGACATATGAAATGAAGAAGAGTTGTAAGTCAGACTAAGAAAAAGTTATCAGATAAAAGGGAAGCAAAGATAATTTTTGACACAAATACTGAGTAATTGATAAATTCACATTAAACACAACAATATACAACTTACTGTTAAGAACATAAATAATGCATGAAGTGAACTAAATGTTTGTAGTAAAAGGTAGAGATAGCAGTAAAACTTGGATCTCAGTTTAAAAACATTTATTCTAAATAAGTGATTCTCTCTTTCCTATTACTTTCCCAGCAAATGTTGTTCTTAGATCTTATAACTACAAAGCTATTGTTAAATTTAACATGAAAATAAAAGGGGATATATTGGTGAGCAATGCATTTTTTACCAGTAATACTTTGTCCATCTAGGCATCTTTTGAACTGATATCAAAATATGTTGCCAGTAATACAAGAAAATCAGCTTTGCTTGTTTCTGTGTCATCATTACTCAGACCATTTATTTTGTCAGGCCACTAAACTTTCCACCGTAATCCCAAATTAACTGCTGCCACTTATTTTAAGGTGTAACAGTTTACTAATTTTAAGGTAGAGTTTGAAGCATAATTAAGTGTGCCAGATGATGGAGAGCCAGCAGGGTGAGTTCAGAAAGACCATGGAGAAATGAATCTAAAGCACAGACTGTCTTGAAATCTGAAATGGAAAACTGCATTTTGTTCAAACTTACAGTACAAGTTATGATCCTGATATTTTAACAGATTTCTACTGTGAATAAAATCTGTCCTGCCTTTCCAAGAAGCCTGGAAAGATGAAAATTTCCAAATGTCTAAGTATAAATAGTAAAGAGTAACCAAGATTTTAAGAGAGAAATCTTGAGGAAAACATGCGATACTAAATAAAACTGAGAAATATGAAAACAGAACACACAACTGCTCTGTACTGCAAGCTGGAGATGTGGATTAGTGTGTGGTGAGAAAGAAGTGGTTTTATTCCCAAGAAAAGTAAAAAAAAAATCATAAAATAGGCTTGAAATACTTAGGTGTTGAAGTGCATTAAGTCAACAAAGGGATAACTTCATAAAGAAGAAGAAAAAAGGGAAAAAAAAAAAAGTCTTAAAGACAAGTATTAAATATCTACCTAATGTTTTACCTGGAATGTTTTCCCCAAAACAGAAAAGTAGAACCAAACCTCTAAGAATACAAATCAGCTTTTACTTCCACTCATAACCAGTGTTTAAAGAAACATTAGATTTCATCCAGTTTACTTGTTAAGTCACTTCTATTTTTTCCTGGTTTCTAAAGTCAGTTAGTTACATGATTTGTGGTAGACTTACTCACACAACTTCGTAGCTACGTATATCTATAACGTGTGTTTTAAAGCCATGTTAATTTAATTCTGACAAAAAGTATATGTATCATACTGGGGTCAATACTGGATTGCAATTACATCATTTGCAAAAACCTGCTGACAATCCAGACTTTTTTATGCACTTTAAATAAATGCTGGATATTACCTGCAGTTGAATGGTTATTAGCATTGCTCTGTTCTCTGTTGGAACACAGTTAGCTACTCTCTTTTTTTTAAATCAATTTTCATAGATTATTAAGTTAGGATTGTAATGTGCTCAAAACTGTATTTAACAAACCATAGAATTTTATTATAGATGTTTGTCTTTAACAGTTTAATAGAGTTCACCTTAATTTAATAGTCAAACAATAAAGGTCTGATATAATCATAGGCATCAAAATAGTTTCTATTAGTAATTTGGAAGTATTATCTCAATGCTTCCGCATTATGCAAGCATAACTCCTCCAAAAGAGACTTTCAAATGAGCCCTTCTTTTATACCTGTACTCTTCAGGAACCTTTAAAATCTGTGCTCAGGTCTCCTCACCAGTGCTAACACTTGAACAAGCCTTAGTAAATGTAAAATCCTTTTGCCATCTTTCAAAGAATGTTAACCTCTTCCTCTGTCTCTTGAGGATAGGTATCATGCCACAGGTCTAAGGAAAATTCATTTGCATGTTTTTCAAAATTTCGAACCTACAAACAATGATACACTTCATGCAAAATTTTTTGCATGGTTTTGAAGAACTGTGTAAACAACAAATAACCTATGGGTTTACTCTGACGTGTGAAAAAGAATGTAGTAATAGTAGTCACCATTACTAAAAAAGGGATATAAAATTTTAGGCTTGTCACAAAAATGAAATTAATATGATAGGTGACTTGTCTTATACATCTGTTGAGTGGGAAATGAGACTGAGATAAACAAATTATATTTTATAGATCACAGATTGTTTGATACGTTAATGACCTAATAAATTAAATACTAAATCAAAATACCATAAAATAGTATTAGCCTACCAAGAATGGGACAGAAATTTTACTAAATTTATATGTGTTAAGTAAAACAAACTCTAACAACACAATAATTTTTTGATAAGCAACATCAATTAGTCATTATTAAATTGATACACTTCGGATGTTCTTTAGAATTTCAAAAGAAATTATGAAGAAGATAAAGAGTAAGTTAGGCTATGGATGAAAGAACATACCATGCAGAAACACTATTATCTACTTGCAATTGTCATTCTAATACCATTCAAATGCAGAGAAAATCCTCACTGATATGAAGGATAAGGGGTGAAGTATACATAGAACGATAGATACTATCTTTGAACAATACAGGGATATTTCTGCACTGGTTTATAATATTGACTTTTGAATTCAAATAGAAGGTGACTGAAACATATTACCATTTTACACTTTTACTCATGAACATTGGGGCGGTGAATTCAAGTCTACCAAATATATTGCACATTTCTGTGCAATAATATGATCTGGGATGCATGAACCCACAAGGATCATCGAGTCCAACTCCTATCCCTGCATAAGACAATTCCAATATTCACACTATGTGTTTGAATGTGTTGTCTAAATGCTTTTTCAATGTTGCCAGGCTTGGCACTATGACTGCTTCCCTATGCCTACTTCCAGTGCTCCACCACCCTCTGAGTGAAGAATCTTTTCCTAATATCTAAACCGAACCTCTCCTGGCACATCTTCCTGCTACTCCCTCAGGTCCTATCATTGGTCACCAGAGAGAAGAATCAGTGGCTGCTCCTTCTCTTTCCTTGTGAGGATTCTGCTATGAGATCCCCTATCAGTCTTCTCTTCTCCAGGCTGAACAAACCAAGTGACTTCAGGCGCTCCTCATATGACTTCCCCTCTAGGCCCCTCACCAGCTTTGTGGTCTCCTCTGGACAATCCCCAGTAGTTTTATGCCCTTTTTAAACTGTGGTGTCCAAAACTGTACCCAGTACTTGAGGTGAGGCTGCACCAGTGCAGAGCAGAGTGGGACAATCACCTCCCTCAACCAGCTGGCAATGCCATGCTAGATGCACCCCAGCACACAGTTGGTCCTCTTGACTGCCAGGCTACACTGTTGCCTCATGTTAAATTTGCCACCAACTAGAACTCCCAGGTACCTTTCACCGGGGCTGCTCTCCAGCCTCTACCTCCCAATACATATGTACATCTATGCTGCCAAACCAAGCACTTGCCCTTGTTAAACTCAATGTGTTTGGCAATTGTCCAGCTCTTCAATTTGTCCAGATCACTCTGCAGGGCCTCTTTGCCCTCGAGAGTGCCAACAGCTCCACCCAGTTTCATATCATCACTGAACTTGGTTAGCAAACCTTTGAGTCCTGCATCCAGATCACCTAGTCTGCAGTGCACTTAGATTTCCCAGCCACTGAGATGCCAAAGGAGGCACCAAACCCTACAATTTCTTCTCCAGGTAAGGCAACACATTCTGCACCAAAACCGTAAGCAACAATTCTGGTTGGAGAGCATTGACAGCAAATGCAAGGAGTTGGTCCAAAATGCTCACACACTGTCCCATTAAGAGCATACTCATTGTCACAGCAAGTCTTGCTAAGAAACTTGTCTAGAATGAGGTAGTTCGCTGCTGAAATCTTCAAAGCAGAGCTAGGCAGTGTCACCTAGCACATACTCTGTAATTTCTAGTTAGAAAAAAAATGTGTTACTGAAAGCATAAGAAGATTTCTTGATGTGTTTTCTGGAACTGTACAATCCCCACTGATAAAGTGTGTATAGACTATCTTCAGGGCCCACCACAATATTGAGAGGAAACCCTTCCATAATGACAGATGCTCTTTCAGCAGCTTGCCTTTGCTCAGTCCAAACATGTTACAAAGGATTGTGCTTTTCTATCTTACAATCTATCATCCCCTTCCTCATCCTCCCATAGGAAAAAAATTCTATTGCCTTCCAGAATCCAGATGGACAAAACATTGCCATGTGTTTTACATTCTGTAGAAACAGAATTGTCCAGCAACTATCCATTATTGACAAAAGAATTGGGAACAGTACTGATCCAAAACATATATTCTTCCCTGAGTATTGCCTATTAGATATTACATTTTACTTTGGAATGCAACAGTCTCAGTGAGGAAACACACAGAGATATGTAGATAGAGACTTAGTCATACCAAACTACCATTTCAGACTAACGTGTTCTCCATAGCAGAACAAGTGAACGGTGTACCTAAGAGGGGAGCAATAGCTCATCTGCAAGTAGGCACTAACCCTTAGTAAATTTGAGAAATTTTCTTACTGTAAAACACAACACATGGGAGGATACTGCCCTTCTTAATTCTAAAGAAGTTAACCAGAGTGTTTCTGTCTCTCTTTTATTAAAATATATAAATAAATAAAAATTCATCCAGAAAGCTATTCTATAAATTCAGAATATAATAAAAAATAATAAAATTCATCAAGTAGTAATCAAAAAAAGAATCTCAAAAAAAACCAACTAAAGAAAACAAAACCAAATAAAACAAATCAAACCACAAATAATCTTATAGGTAAGAAGAATCTGCAAGACCACAATGGCACAAGTCCTCTTGCCAGGCTCTCTTCCCAGCCGATGGTTTCTTCATGTCAAAAGCAGATGTTTCCAGAGATCCTGGCTTGTACTTCTTTAATCCTCTGGGCACCCAGCCCAAATGTGCCTAGAAGAAGAAGTCTGTATCAACAACTGTCTCAAGGTGTGCTGGTGTCAACTCTTTCTCTGACCAGGACCTCAAACAAAATCATAAACTGTCTGTCCTGCTCCCTTATGTAAGATTTTGTTTCACTTCTTTCAACTTTTGAAGTTTAGCAATGAGTTTGGCTTTCTTCTCTTGTAGTTTTCTTGCAGAGATTTCCTGGGTTTAGGAATCAGAAATATTTGAAATTTACCCTTAGAGGAGCCTGTAATTAAATGCACAGCCAAAAAAAAGGCAAAGGAAAAGTGTGCTATTCTTTCCCAAGATTTTTTGTTGTTGGTTGGTTGGTTTGGTTTTTTGTTTGTTTCATGTACAATTCATCTGGAATCAAGCCTTTTTTGCTATGTCTTGTTCAGTAAAATTAATCTTTAGAAATGAGCCTTTCTCTTCTTCTTTGGCATCTTTCCCAAGAGGATTAGCTGACAAATATTTGTCATCAAGAAATCGGAAGTGAAAGATAACTAGCACTGGAAAAGAGACCAAGTAGCTGGATCTAAACCCTGACAAACATGAAGATGTTAGTGAAGTTGCTCTCAAGGTGAAAAGTTCAGATGCAAGAGGTCTGCCTCTACCGTGCAGTTGACAACATGCTAATGGAGGTTTTTAACATGTTTCTAGCCCAGACTGAGCAGTTACAGGGTTGGCAGCTTCCTTCTTATTTGACAGTCCTTAGTCTCTTCCATGAAGAAATACTAACTGCTGTTTGACAATGGTAGGGTTTTACTATACATGATTTTGTAAAGATTTTTGCAAAGATCTTTTGCACAGATCTTTTGCAGTCATACAGGGAACTAGGAGCGAATTGGCAACACTACAACATGAACTGATCCAGGTTTATATGGAGCTTACAATTTGCTTATTTCTCCCTTCTTATCCTTAAACTTACATTGACACATCTCAGCCTGGATCCTGCCTAGAGATAAGCCTGACAACTCTGACCATGAGTCAGAAACTCACCTGCATGAACAACAGGTTGGAGAGTGGTGGGCCATCCTCACGAAGCAGAAGCTAAAGGAAGTGGAAGTATAAAAAAGGGAATAAATTTTGCTATCTCTTTATTGCTTGAATTCTCTATAAATAAATGTGTAGAGTGACAATATTGCTTAAGTTTACAACATGAGAACACATGCCACCATTTTTTTAATCTGTCACAATTGATCTAACTGCTGGCAGAGTGCAGAAAGAGGGCCCACCAGCACGAGAAGCACTGCTGCAGACTTCAAACAGAGACAGTGGCAGAAGAGATTTGAAATAAGCCTTTCGTTTAAAATTAAAAATTTTACTGCAACCAGCAATAGACTGAGAAAAGGATCTTAATTTTATCGTAATATATAACACATATTGTCTAGACATACTTAAAATCACAATGTGGAAAGAACGGAATTTTGCTGAATTAATCCAAATATAGGACTATTTGATTATTTTTTTAAAAGAAAGCTGAGAAACAGGTAATTATCACATCAGAAAACTCCAGATTTGATTATAATACTAAAACATTGATTATAAGATGTACAAAGAAATAATATTTATTAGATACTTCTCTTCAGTAGGTTTGTGTAGCATATTTGCTACATTTGGGCTTGCAAACGGAGAATTACAAATTATCCTTACTTTAAATGAACTTCAATTATTTTAACTTGCTCAGATTTCCATCTCCTTGTCACCATGAAGACCTTTGTTTCCAGTTCTGCAGTTCAGTCATGAAGAATAAGTGTGGAAAATAACAGGAGGCAAAGACAGAATGTTTTACAAAGGCTGCTGTTTAAGTAAAAAAGACTAAAACAGAAAATGAAAAGATCCAGAATAGAAAAAGTCTTTATTCTGCTATAAAATTTATAAATCTTAAGAATCTCTGTCATCACCATTGCCTGTTGCAGTTGCAACTGCAAAGCTTACAACTACACAATCCATTTGAGCATTTCAGAAACACAGGAACTGGAGCAGCCAAAGGGGAAATAATTTTTTTCTTTATTCAACAATTGACTAGAAATTTGAGAAAAATAACCATTGATCTTTCATTGCAGAATAAAGAACAGAAATTACAATCGGAAGAAAAGTGGCAGATTCTGACCCTCAGCTATCTCTATCTATACAACTGTAGTTTGGCGTCGATCAGGTGGACTACAGCTTTGAAAAATCGTATTTATTTTGAGTTATAGCATAAAATACTGAAAGGAAAATATTTATTTTTAGGATTGCCACTGACATTTGTAATGACTCATACTTTTGAAGACATGTTACTGTGAATTGCAAATAACCAAAAGAGAATTCCTCACAAAATTATCTCACACACTTTATTGGAGACTGGAGTTAAAAGCCTAGATGATGTGTTAGCCCTGATCAACATTCCTTTGCAACTACATTGTTTGCAAAACTTATTATTTTCACCTGTTTTTTTTGAGTGAAGGGAAGAATAAGAAAGAAATTGTTACTTTTTTAAAAACTTAAGCTCTAGTGAAGTGGTGTTACTAAACAAGTATAGCTTAAGAATATATCCCTTGGTTTTTTTAGGAAACTGCATTTTTGTATATTAAAAAACATCCAGCTTTTATTTGCACAGTTTTCATAGAAAATATCATCCTTCAATTAATTCTCTAAAATTAATTTGGAAAAGAATACTTTGTGTCTGCCTCTGAATATTAAACTATAACATGTGCAGGCTTTAGTACTATACTAATAGTTACTGTTGTATTCATTATCAGCTTTCTAAATTGGCCTTTGGTAAATGCTAATTCCACTAAAATATCATTCAGATGAATACTATAATTAGATGGCTATTGCTCTTCAACTAAAAACCAATACTCACAGATGAATATTTTTTAACAGCTTCTGCTTATTAGTAGATTTAAAGGTAACCTTATCTTGGAAGATAGGCTTACGACCTTTCCCTTTACATGTAAAAACAACGCTTTGAGAAACTGTATAAAACATTATTCTTGTACCAATAGCTAGCTTACTTTCCTCTGAAGTACAGTAAGTGTATGAAAGCTTAGTTATTTTTAATAGGTATTTAATACTGTTTGCTGAAAATATTCAGTTGGTAGAGAATTTCATCTTTATTATTCAATATGCGTAATTAAAAATTTCAAATATGTTTCAGCTCATCTATACTGACAGCCTTTATTTAACATAATTTGCTTTATCCAAGAATATTTCAGAGTCTTTTCCTGGATTTTCACAGGTGTTTCAGTATTTGTATTGTTGAGGAAAACAGAAATGATATTTCTATTCACAGTATTGTAGTCTTTGAAGAAAAATATGAAAACCATTTGCCTGCAGCTCAGAGAAGTTTGTGGGAAATTGAATGAGATATGAAAGAAAAATTCTCCTTCTCCAATAAAACAAATATGGACATATGACATCGTATACACTTTTCTTGCTCACAGAATTCTGAAGATGAAATAACCTTTTTTTTTGAGTTAGATTTTGTGAAAAATCTTCAGAAAAGAGTGTAGCTCCTCAGATTACATGGAAAATGGTAAATTTATGTCTCAAACCCCTACTCATGTTCAAATACACACATATTCAAATAATAAGAAACAATATCAAGTTGACAAGAACATGTATATGTTTAGTCTTTTAATTGTTCGGGTTTTTTCAACTTACAAGCTTCACAAAATTTTTGGTTTTATTATGTCATTTGATGGGATTTTGTTGCTGCTTACACTTTCTCTTGAAAGAAGCTAGAGAGAAGTTGTACAGGAAAGTAGCAACTTTGTGTTTCATGTATGAAGATCATGTTTTAAAACCCAGAGACAGAGCTTACTTTATTTCTGCAGCTCTGTTAAGACAAGGTCTCTACCCGCAGCTACTCAGGTATATTTACTGAAAGCACCCAAAATGCACAAAAAAAGCAAGTGTCAGTACCTGGTACTTAGCTGTATGTTACTAGATATATTTCTCGTATTAAAAAAAAAACATCAACCAACAACCTTCCATAACCCAAATCAGTGTGATGGATTATGAGGGAAGAGACTTGTTTGGAAAAATTCGGAAGTACTTTTTTTTTATGTAATTTAAAGCAAAATTCACAAAATAACCCACAAAAAAATTTTTTTACAGCATGTTTGCATGACATATCTGATATTTCAAATTTCCTAAGTAGACACAAGTGAAAAAAGGCATAATAAATATATTGAAAACAACAACAAAAAGTCACAGTACAACTGACAAAGTCAGATTTTTATTGCAGTATGTAAAAGTATATTTTCTTCCCTGAACTGATTTGTGAATATAAGACTTGCAATAGTATTAAATTACATAAACATGGCTATTTGCTCAGGGGCAGAGAAGGTCCTTCTCATTTTGCGCTTACCAAAGCAGGAATTGTCTCCTTCTGTGTTTTGTACAACACCAAGCACTGTGATACCCCCTTTCTAGTTGAAAACATTCAAAATTTAATACAACACACATACTTAAAAGAATAAATTTATATTTTCAGTGCCTTAAAGAGACATGTATAAAACCGCAACCTAGTTTTCTCTGTTATTTTCCAGGCAAAGGAAGAGCAAAGCATCCCTTTTGTAGTTGTTGAGGGTCAAGTGTCCCCAGCCTTACCAAAATGTGAGAATCCTACAAGGTGTAGTTAAAAAAGGCAATGAACTGTAGTCTTTTTAATTGGTGCCTTCAAGGCATCTACTTTCCTTAAACATTTCTGAATTGAGAAGGAACAACATGAATCACAACTGTATGTGGTCAAGAACATTGAGAGACAGTATATTAAAATGTAAACTTAAAATAAACAGTGCAGGCAAGATACCTTGGTAACTCTTCGTGAAGGTGATTATTGTGGCCTCCATGTTTTAGTATGGTTTTGAACTCTTTCAGCTAGTTCACTCTTCCAAACGAACCTGTCAACCATGTTCGCCATGGCTAGGAGGATCTGTCTGTGACCCTTTCAAGTAAGAACTTGAAGCCCAGTCATTCTTTTTGTTCATGTGAGCCTCAGCTGGGATACACCAAATATGTCTTTAGCCTGTTTTCTTACATAACTTTGTCTAAAGAGACAAATACCTTTACAGAGCTCTCTGACAAAAGTGGTGCTTGGAACAGAATTGCACAAGTACCCAGTAATATTATAAAATATTAGATGATGACTACTGAGTTAGACTAGATAATCACAATATAAATCTTCAGTCCAACCTGCAAAATATAATCTATTAAATTATGATATTATATACCATAATGTGTGATATACTTACGTGACTTTCTGGGTAAGGTTAGTGATATTTTGCATATATTTTGTGTACGGAAAGAACACGTTTCTATGCTTGTTGTAAAGTTTGGGGGGTTTTACCTATAAAGCATGCAATAATACTTTACTATGTGCTTTTATATGTAAGCACAGTAATTAACAGAAAAATGTCTTTAATATAGCGAGAAGTTAAAAAGTCATATCTGATATAAGACAGTGTTGTATTATGCAGTCCCGTGTAGCATCAGCATGAACTGTATATCCAGAATGTATTTACTTTGATCTGTCAGATACCATTAACTTTTTACAGTAATCCTAATAAAGAAAAATCCAAAGAAATGTAGTGCTACCAAAATATCACCTAAAGGAAGAAAGGAACTGGGCAAGGCATTTTACCAAGGCATTTTAGACCATGAAAACAGTTTATCCTATAAGTATCCAACCACAGAACAAAAAAGAACTAAATAAACAAAACCAAGCCACCATGTTCTTCCTCAAACCAAACTAAATAAAGCCTCTGCATATAACTTTTTAAGGAAGACCTTTTAATTGAACTCTCTGACAAATACTTTAGCTAGCTAGTCTGATAGCATTTGGAGGAAAATCATCTCAGAGATCTGGAAAAACTGCTCAGGTAGCTTTTTTTTGGAGAATATCTCTTAGGATGAGACCCAGCTCTTGTTTTGATGCAGCAGCCAAGCATGTGGATGCTGACAAAGCTTGTCGTGCTGCATGTTTATTGTAGGAAATCTGTAATCCTCAGCAGGATCACACAACTCTGAGAATCACCTGTTTTTACTGTGTTTATCCATGGCAACACTCTAAGTGAAAGTCAGATAGCCAAAGTTCCATATTTTTGACAGGTATCTATAGTTTTTCATACCAAAGAAAGTACCTGCAAAGTTATAGCAGCTAAGGCTACTTCTAGACTAGAGTCATGTAGCTTTAGCACAACGTCTTGATAAAAGCTTGCAAAATGCAATTATGTAGCAAACATATTAGTAATATATTAATTAGCTAATAAATAGCTATTATATCGTATTAATAGCATTAGTAAGATTAAGAGTATGAGTAAATATGGCAAATAATAGGCATAAAAATACCAGTAGTAAGTAATTATGCAGTAAAAAGTGGGCTATGTAGACAAGGTTCAAAAGCTCCATGTGAGCAGTTTCCCACCCATGACTGCAGCCCAGATAGTGCCATTGAAGTTTTAGGCAGATAAAACTCTTCATCTATGAAAAGTGCAAGTAGAAGGCCTTTAGGGCACGAATTGTCCTTTCTTCAGCTTTTACTCCAAAAAATGAGTAGTAAATGCAAGTGACATATGGCTTCTACTTATGGTATCTGGGGCATATTTAGTATATGGGTATACTTAGGTTTAATGCAAAATACAAATCATTATATATATTATCTCCTGTCTTATTCTTCGTATGTATCACATAAAAATATGCAGAGGTACATAAGTGAAAAGTGTGACACTTGAATAACTGCTTCTGACAACTATGTCATCTAATGGCTTGTTATCTATGAAAACTACAGCTCCATCCATGAGATTGACTGCTGTCTTGTGAAGCTCAGGCAAGCAAGAGTGGGTAGCACAAAAGAAAGGACTGGTAGCAACTCTTCTCCTCAATAACTCCAGGTTTGTAGAAAGGGTCGTCTACTATGGGAAAGTATTGACTGTGTGCTTCCACTGGGTGATACCAGAAGATCAAGACACAAATGAAATTAAAATGAAATATATTAAAAATATTTTTGTGGACTTTATGATTTTTGGCACCAGATAAAAACATTTTTAGCACAGAGGCAACAAATCATGTCTGAGATAATGGTTCAGTTTAAGAAGGGGGGAAAAGTAATTCATCTCCATACTCTGAAAAATACGTTTTCACTTTCCTTCTCTTTAACTAAAATTTGAGACCAGTCTCTCAGCAATTTAGTCTGTGCAAATTAATGGGCGTTATTATTTCCTCATGAGACATTTGTGAAGTGATAACTCATTTTGTTATAAGCCATTATGACGTCAAGCCTTGAATCTCAGGAAAGGATCACAGGAAATAATCTTAATGTCCTTTGCATACAGCTTTTAAAAAATTCCATTAGAAATCAATCTTCTCTGTCATTTGCTGTAGTTTTCAGTGCAATTCAAAGAACACTGAGTTGTTTACTGTTGTTTCTGATATTGTGAATAGTGTTAGTTGCACAACTTTTCTAAGGAACATTTGAGATTTACCTTACCTATTGAAATGTACAAGTGGAAAATCAACAAGATAGAGATGGATAATAGACGATAATATACTATAATAACTGCAAAAATTCAGCCTGTATAGCTGCTTGTCATTGAATTATTAAATGTTTTGTAGCTGGCAGAAAAATAATTTATTTATGCAAAAGCCATAAGAGGTCTTGTACAATAGACATAAGACCAGAATTCTATTTTCAACATTTAAGATAAAAATGAGCTCATTGATACAGGAGCAGCAACAATGGTTCAACTACAAAACACCACAAAAATCCAAGATATATTCTAAACCAGTTTTACAAGTGACAGTGATGATGTAAATGTATCTACAAATACGGTATAATGATCTGACAGGAGCAACTAAGTCTCCTCAAAATGTCCACAGAAGATGCTGAAATGAAAGCTGTGAGACATCTGCTGGCTACCTGGTAATCAAACAACAGCCAATCAAAAGAACACTGCCTTTAGATCTACAGCTTCCAAGTGAGTATATGCACTTACACACAGAGGATACACTCTTAGGGGAAATAGGACAGATTTCTGCTACAATATTTTAATTGGATAGCAATAGCTATATTTATTCGGTAAGTTTTGCTATATTTATTTTCTCCAGTTTGTACATCAGTTCAGGTCACTTTCTTTTTTCATTTCACTGGTTCAATTACTTCTACCTTTCTTTTACTTTTTTCAGCACATCTGAATCATCTGTGTGTGTTGCTTCCAACACATGAGAAGGAGGGGGCAGGAGGTTCTAACTCACATTTCTCCTCCTGTTTTCAAAAAACCCATGAGATTCAGAAAGTCAGTATTTTGTACAAATTCTGTCTTAGTATGAGTTTGGCTTACTTACAATGAATTTAACACGTTTCATCATATTTTTTCAAAATATAGAGACAAGCAGACTCCTGTAGAAGAGCAACAACAACAGGCACAAGTTGCAATGTTAGAAACTACAATTAGATGAGAAGAAAAACATTTTCACAATGAATAGGTAAATATTAGAATCATAGAATCATAGAAACATAAGGTTGGAAGAAATCTCTGAGACCATTGAGTCCAACCTTGCCTGTCTCCCTACTAAATCATATTCCTAAGAAACTCATCTACCTGTCTTTTAAAGACCTCCAGCGATGGAGACTCCACCGCCTCCATGGGCAATCTGTTCCAATCCCTGACCACTCTCTCAGTGAAGAAATTCTTCCTAATGTCCAATCTAAATCTGCCCTGGTGAAACTTGCAGCCATTCCCTCTTGTCCTGTTGCTCGTCACTTGTGAGAAGAGGGCAGCATCCACCCCATCACAACCTCATTTCAGGTAGTTGTAAACAGTGATGAGGTCTCCCCTCAACCTCCTCTTCTCCAGGCTAAACAATCCCAGTTCCCTCAGTCTTCCCTCAAAGGGCTTGTTCTGCAGCCCCCTCACCGGCCTCATTGCCCTTCTTTGCACACGCTCCAGCTCCTCAATCTCTTTCTTGTAGTGAGGGGTCCAGAGTTGAACATAGTACTCGAGGTGTGGCCTCACCTGAGTACAGCGGCACAATCACCTCCCTGGTCCTGCTGACCTCACTGTTTCTGATACAGGCCAAGGTGCCATTGGCTTTCTTAGCCATCTAGGCACACTGCTGGTTCATGTTCAGCCGGCTGTCAACCAACACCCCCAGGTCCTTTTCCTCCACAGCACTCCAGTCACTCTTCCCCAAGCCTGTAACGCTGCATGGGTTTGTTGTGACCTAAATACAGGACTCTACACTTGGCCTTGTTGAACACAGAATACTGTGAGAAACGGTTTCAAAGGCTTTACTGAAGTCCAGGTACACCACATTCACAGTCTTTCCCTCATCTATTAACCAGGTAACGTTGTCATAGAAGGAGATCAGATTGGTCTGGCAGGACCTGACTTTCATAAACCCATGTTGACTGGGCCTGATCGCCAAGTTGTCCTGCGCGTGCTGTGTGATAGCACTCAAGACAATCTGCTCTGTGACCTTCCCCGGTACCGAGGTCAAGCTGACCGGCCTGTAGTTTCCCGGATCCTCCCTCCAACCCTTCTTGTGAGCAGGTTGTCCAGAGAGGTTGTGAAATAACCGTCCTTGGAAATATTCAAACCTTGCCTTAGTGAGGCCGAAAGAAACCTGATAAAAGTCAACCCTGATTTGACAAGGGGAAGGAGAGGGTTACAGTTAGGGTTAGGGACTGGGTCTCTTGAAACTCATATTTTTTTTTTCTGCCAATTGGAAGAAGCAATGTGTTGGACAAACTGCTTCTGTTAACCACAAGCAGCTAAGAAGAAATTATTTTTTTTTCCTGAAACTTTTCACCAGATGTCCATACTACAAGCATTTATCACAATTCCCTTTAGGGACATAAGTAAGAGCTGCAGAAAATAAGATTAAGAAGAGAAGTGATGAGAGAATTGCTTGAATAGATAAAAACCTCTTGAGATAGAAACCTCTATCACAAATTCTTTCAATTAACATGCTAAACCTTCTTGTAAGGCCTTTTGGTTCTTTACCCTAGTGGGTGTTGAAAAAACTTAAAAAGCAGATGGAGAAGTATCAAGAAAGTTAAAAATCTAGGAAAATCTTGTAATATAGAATACGTTATGATCTTCTGCAAAAGGAAAAAAATCACAACACGAGAAATATTGGGAGTTATAAAGTCTTCTGTCAATGAGAAAACAAGGGGCAAAACAATTTCTTTAACATCTACATCCATTATTCTCTAGAATAATAATCCAGTGGGAAACAATTCTGTTCATGTTATTTTAATTTCCCTTTTCCTTTTTGTTTAATCTATATATGAATGTCTATTAGAATGCCACCTTGAGCTGTCCTTGAATTTTATGTATTCAAGGTAGATCACTAAAAAGATATTTAAAAAAAAAGAAAGCAAACAAAAACAGATAGTATTTTTAAGAAGACCATAAATTTTACAAACACATTTGTGAGTGAAATGTCTTGACCTGAATGATATTAACAGTCAATAGTAAAGACCTTATCTAATTTTTTATAATTTCTGTCGTTTTTTCACCCATCCAGAGGGAACACTAACCTTTAGTGTACCCTCCTGCAAGTGTTAATTCAAGGCTGTCCATAGAACTAGATAAAACAATTTCACTCTTTGCTGACAGTCCTATTTGTTTCTCCATTATTGTGTTTGTATTTTTAAGATAAAAAGGAACGGTCATATATGCATTAATGACATTTATACGTTTTATATATAATTGAAAAATACATCTATTTAATATATTTAAGTGCCCATAAGTATGGAATATATTAAAGATATAAAATGAATTTATGTTTTGTATATTTTTGTATTTATACATATACCAAAATAAGTTTAATATTAAAGGCCTTATCGTGGATAATATTTGAATAAGAATCTTCACTTCATGTTTAGGATGTTATTTTGACCTCACCTACACATACCTTGCAAGAAACCCATTTGCATGCAGTGGCAAGAAGACCCTCATAGAGGTTACCAGTGACATCAGAAAGAATATCACAGATTTCTAGATATTCAGCAAAAGATATTATTTGATTTTATAAAGACATCCAGCAGTACAAGCTATATTTATTACTTCGTGTGATGTGACAACATTTGAGGAAATACAAGAGCCAATGAAACGGTTGCACCTGGGATTACGTAATCACAAAAAAACCCTGAAAAAATAATTATAAAATAAATTTGACAGAGAAAGGTGTTCAGCCACTAATTCTAACTTTAGTTATGCCATTGTATTCACCGGACACGAGCATCTGAGTGTTTCTTTACAAAGTAGCAATGACTACGATAGTCCACCAAATACACTAATTGTTTTAGCAGTCTCAAAATACTGATAAAATCACAGTTAAATTGGGAGGAATATGAACCCTCACAAAATGAGCTGATGAAGTAGCCTGAAGGTAAACAACTTTGACAGAAAAATTATTAAGGTAAAATAAATAAATACTTTACCTTTGGATTTATTTTTGTGAGTTCTTTATACACAAGAAATTAGAAGCTGATCTTTATTTATTCTATGTTTTTGTTTCGTTTCTATGTTCAACTGTGCTAATTACAGAAAAGTTTGTTATTATTAGATATTTATAAACCTCCATTAACATCTTCTAGTCTCTTCCTTTTCCCAGGTAAGCACCTCAGAGCCCTGCACTTTATTCTTTTAATCACTTCCTACTTAAAAACACTGTAGTACCTGACTAAATACAGTCACTGTGACCTTTGAGAAATACTTGGATGCACATATTCCCCAAGCACATATTATCTCTTTTATATATGGCATTGCTTTCTTTTACTGTCTTGTCAGCTCCTTTTCCTATCCTGTTTCTTGCACACAGGACACATCCCCCCAGTGGGCACTTTTCCTGTTGTTGTAATACTCTCCAGCTTTTACCTATTACAAAAGGACCATGCAAAACAGACCTGTTTCTAAAACTTACCCATGTTGTAATCTTTGCAATCAGCCATGTGACATTTACAACTTTCTCCTGACTTGCTTTAGTTAGTTATCAGTCAGATTTATAAAGTTGTACTTTTTACAACTTCTTTGTTTTTAACTTATTTCTTTAACTCTTACTATTGTTAACACCTATTTTTTTCTTCGACTGCCTTCACAACATGTTCCATGATCTAGTTGGATTTACATTTTGCCTATTTTAGTGTTGTAGGTATGATGAACCCAGGAAAAAGAAAATAGTGAAAGAAATGTTACAGAACTACAATTCCTTTAAAAATCTTACTTGAACTTGAAGATTATCTATTGTACAAAAAGTTTCTTCCTAATTTTTGTGTTCCTGGAAAAAAAAAGCTCAGGGAAGTAGCCTTTCACCACCAAATAAATCATTTTGCAGACAACAATACCCTTGAGTGATTTTAATTGGGATTTTTCTGTGGCTTTTCTCCACCAACCTAATTATTTTCTCATTTCTGTTGATAATAGTTTTTTTCCTTGCCTTTGGAGATATTCTCAACTTTGGAGATCTTTCTATCTTCCTGCAATGTGCAGACCACCACTGTAAGTGCATTGATCAGATTGTTGCAATACAAGTGGCAGTAACCTCATGTCATCTATCTTGTGTCATCTGCTCAACATCAGTGTCTCTCCTACCTTACAAAAAACTTTTATCGTAGACCTCACTTACTATCAGATATTAATGAGTCCTGAGATTTATCTACTTTTTCTTTAAATGTTATAAGTGAATAAGAACATTAACATGGCACATACATTTACTATTCTAGCAAATAAACAAGGAGAATCACTTACACCAAATAGCGTGGTTTTGTTTGGCTTTTTCTTTCCTTTTTTCAGAAAAAGCTAGACATCATTACAAGATGTTCATTGTCTAAGCACAGTATGTTAAAGTCACGGGCTTAAAGATCTGTTTTGGGCAGTTAAGCTCAAGGGACTAAATCTCAACATTAGAATCCCAGAATTATTAAGTTAAAAAAAAAACCCAAACACAAAAACAAAAGTAACATTTAAATATTCATTGTATTTCAACAGTATTGTGGATAAAAATTAAAACCTTCACATTTCTTTTTTACATTGGATAAATTCAAAATTCTTGGGCATTTAACCAAAAAAATATGTAAAATAACACAACAAGGAAAATAAGGGAAACAGTTCTGTATACAATAAGAATGTGAGCAGAAGTACAATAGCAGGTCAGTGGGATTGGGAGTCATTTTAGTGTCAGGATTACAAGAAGTGGAAGAGTGTGAGAGTGGATGTGTGCGTAGGTCTCACCAGGAAAGCAGATGATGACTGTAGCATTACAGGACTAGTCAATGTGAAAACACACTCTATTCTAAATGCCAATGACGCTTCTATTATCAGAAGGTTGCAACTTCTTCCTGGCTATGACTGAGTTTCTGCACTAGCAAGCAAAGTCCTGTCTGATGAACAATTATATGCCATCGTTGGACAGTAGTTTAGAGTACCTGGAGAAAAACTCTGCTCATAAAAAGTGGAGAAGGATTAGTCTGCTGAAACCTGAACGAACTATTTATAAGGATTATTTTAATGGATGACAAACCTGTCTTCAAATGGATGACAACAGCCTCCTCAGAGATATGTAGTTACCTTATTCTGAGACTGTGTAAAGCCAGAGGGATATGGGCACTTGAAAACAAATCAGAAGCCAGCATCCCCAGAAAATGAAAGGTGTTGTCTTCACTTGTGTGCCTCATAATACAAAGCATTCTCAAACAGACGTAAGCTGTTGAAATTATTACCTGAGTTTTTCTTTAGTATGTAATAATTACCAAACAACTCTTTCTCAAAAATTCACAATTTGCTCTATTTCCATTCTCACAGTAACAGGTAATACCATTTTTTATTTTCTGGAAAAAGATTTAAGGATGTACTCAAATAAAATGAAAATAAAATAAATATTATGATCTAATAGATAATTTATGTAGTATTGACCATTAGGCTGTCAAGAAAATAAACTATGTGATTTGTATGCCCACATACAAATATCCACGTTTTTTTGTTGCGCGATTATTTATTAATGATTCTTTACTGAGGCTTGATTATTTCAATGTGTAAGTTTATATAAAGCAGTGTGTAAACCGCGAGCTCAAAATTTGACTTAACAACAGATTGAGTGTTTATTCTTCTAAAGAAATCCTCTTGTGAACATTTGTGCTCAGTAAAACATAATAAGTTGAATATCTATTGAAAACTATGGATAAATATGGTCAGTGTGTAGTTACAATTCAATCAGAATTAATTTTCAAGAAATAACTTTACACTCTGGAAATTATTCTAGTTTATTTATGAAGCTATTAATGCTTACAGATCATTTACATTTCATGTAAGGTGAGAGGGGTTGAATGTCTTTAGAGAAAACAATTAGCATAGTAAAGTATTCTAAACTAGATCAATGAGAGTGACAAGTAGCTATATTTGTGAGAAATCAAGTCTAATGTAAGCGGACAGCACTGTTTTTCACATTCAAAAAGCAAAAATAATAATAGGGACTTACTGAATCAATATATTTCAACTTACAGGCATGCTATGAATCATAACCTAGGATTTACTTCCAATATTCATAAGGTGTTTGTGAGATTCTAGTTGTCTGAAATCTATGACTTCTAGGAACTCATATAAAACCTCATGACATTTCAGAAATTAAGATCTTCCTTGACTCTGATACTAATTCTGAGGGCTTAGGATAAACAAATAATCGTTTCAATATTAGATAGAATACAGTCAAAGTGGCTCTCTTTGTTTGGTTGTTTGGTTATAACAGTATCAGTTAACAAAATGAAGCATATTATTACACACACCCCCAGTTAAATCAGATGTTGGTTTTGCATATAATTTTTCGTGTTACTAGTTAATTCCATGAATTACCTAATATTAGACATCATACTCAAAAAAAGCATGTAGATTAATACATGTATTGAAAGGTTTCTATTTTAGTTGATTTGTATTCTCACTGCTTGGTAGCTTTCAGGACTGAACTAGATAAATCCATGTGACTGATCCAGCATTGGCAGTGGTGTTACCCATGTGAAAATCATGCCTGGAACCTCCAGAAGTCCTCCATCAAGTCAGTGATTTCTATTGCTCTTCACAATGTGAAACATGGTTTAGTCCTTACATTCTGTGACCTAAACAAGGGAAGTGTTCCCTTGGCCAGAGTCTGGATTTAAACCTACATTCACCTGCTTTATAAAGTCTAACATACACGTTGAACTTTCACAACTGTTATTTCACCTTTGTGTAGTCTCCTCTGTGTGACTGAATCGCATCGACCATCCTAGCCTCATACTTAATCTTATCTTGTGGCTACTGAATTCAGTGTGGAAATTTGGTTTGAATTAAACATCTGCGTGCGCTGTTTAGCAGAATCAGAGAAGTGCAGTCTTCTTTTTCCAGATAATGAAACCTGAGTAATGTGAATCCCTTACACCTAACTTTTCTGTTTTAATATTGTGAAATAAAAGATGTTGTCATGCAGTAAGGTTTATTCAAGCTCTTCTAACCAAGCATTAAGCTATAGTACTAAATGAAACTGGAGACTGTAAAGTAAGTTACTGTACATCCACGTTATTATAATAAAATTGGGGTTTTTTATGATATAATGTCTTTTTTCCGGTAACTGCACACTTAGATGAAAAACATTATCATGAGTATCTTGATTGGTGCCCCATATATTAACCATTATTCTTATTCTCTCTAGATGCATTGATGATCATTGTATGGAACAGGTACGTGAAGAAAGCCTTACTTATTTATGTTATACTTAACATCAAATTCAAGTTTGACTTTAGTAGTTATCATTTTCATATATATTAGCACCAAATTATAGATTTTATATATATTAGCACCAAATATATTAGATATTAGCACCAAATTATAGATTTTCCAGTGGTGAGAAGGAAACTTTCGATTTCAAGACTGTTTATTCATTTTGCAGTCATAAGGGTCAAAAGTTCTCCATTTTAAACCAGATTCTCCTATGTTTTTCTGTGGCTTTAAAATCAATATACAGTATAGTGGTTACAGAGTAGCAGTTATCAAAGAGAACTTTTTCACATAAAGTCCCACTTGGCCTTTTCACTCAAACTTCATATAAGTGCTCCAGACTTTACAGAGAGCATAGCTCTCAGTTGGAATCATTGTCAAAGTGATCCCAGTTTCCTCTGTTATAACCATACAGTACATGCTCACTCTAAGAGAGTTCCGTCAGCAGGTAGACCTATCCAAAAATAGAATATTCCTATTTTTGCAAATTCTTTAGAATTTTGCTCTGCTTAAATAGCTATAACCAAAAGAAACTGCCAAATGCAATTAAGAGAACAGAAAGAAATGAAATAATTTTATCTATAATGAAAAGTTCCTTATTTCCAAAATTACACAGAAAAGATATTTACATGAAATGATACAAAGAAAAAATGCTATTTTTCCTCCCTTGAAAAGTTTCTGCACTTTCTTTATCTAATTAAGATATTGCACTTCAAATACCAATGCTTGTATAATGTTTTCCCTACTGCAGTCATAACTTTAAAAAGACATTTACTATATAGTAAGCTACTGCTGATGACTACCATTACTTCCCCATGCTACAGCTCAAGTGCATACTCTCAAGAAGCATTAACATAAAAGTCATGAGTAGCCCTGTAATTTCCTGAAAATCACTGAGAATTTTGGGTAAGACTGTTGGGTGAATTCGTATAATTCCCACAAATATACTCCCATTGTTGATACTGCATTTTCTCTCCTTTCAGACATATTATTTCCAGTCATTTATTTCCTCCACCTACTGTAGCTCCTGTCAACAACTGCTCTGGTCCATCAGTGTTTGTGATACTACATGTGGCACAGCAGTTTCCTACAGTAAAGACGTCCTATATTATCCCTTTAATTTATGAAAGTGCTTTGCAAGACAGGTGCAGATATCTATCTTGCAAAATGTAGCAACAATAAAGACATATACTATGGTGCTGCAAATGCAGAACATTAGCAGTAAGATCGCTTTTCCTGTGCTTTTAGATTGAGAAATTCCAATGCCAGGATGAGAAAACAGGATGCATATATCTGTGGTGGTAAAAAAAAAATTAAATAAATAAATATTTAGAGCATTCATTAATTAATATGCACATATATTCTCTGCAATTTCTATAAATGATAGGCTGAAACACAGATCCACTACACCACAGTGTAAAAATAATATATAACCTACTGCCATCTGCTGCTCATAAGTCTTTGCTGTCATTTGGTCATTTGGGTTTGATTAAAATTTATGTCTTATTTGGAGAAAAAACTGATTTCTGTTTCCAACACATATCCACAACACACAGAAAAACCCCTACACAAAACAGTTAAAAACCAGAATTATTTATACAAAATTACTTTTTCCACGGCATATCAACAATACTCTACTAAAAATTATGATGGCATTACTAATGCTATCACACTTGTTCTGAGCTTTTGATAAATGTGTTCTAAATTTTGACAAGCATTTATTCAGTAACTAAGACTCAAATGCTGGAGTAGCTGTGTAGAAAAATAATTTATATTGTGAAATGTATGACCTGGAATACACAATTTTACCAACTTTTATTTTAGACTAGGTAAATCACTTGACTTGATCTTTTCTGTCTCTCTGACTAACTTTTAAAATTTGTCAGTTTTGCAAATCATTTCCTTAGAAACACATATATAAATTATTAGAGGTAAATGTTCAAAATATTGTCTATTCATTTGCATAACTAAATGTAGTACATGGCACAACTTCCTGCCATTCCCTCAGGTCCTATCGTTGGTCGCCAAAAAAAAATACATCAGCAGCGGCTCCTCTTCCTTCCCTTTTGAGCAAGCTGTAGACAGTGATGAGGCCTCCCCTCATTCTCCTCTTCTCCAGGCTGAACAGACCAAGTGACCTTAGACACTCCTCGTACGACTTCCCCTCTAGACCCTTCACCAGCTTTGTGGCCTCCTCTGGATACTCTCCAGTAGTTTATGTCCTATTTGAACTGTGATGCCCCAAACTGCACACAGTACTTGAGGAGGGGCCGCACCACTGCAGAGCAGAGTGGGACAGTCACCTCCCTCGACCGGCTAGCAATGCCATGCTTGATGCACCTCAGAACACAGTTGGTCCTCTTGACTGTCAGGGCACATTGCTAGCTCTTGTCCAACTTAACATCAACCAGAACCCCCAGGTACCTTTCACCAGCGCTGCTCTACAGCCTCTCACTCCCGACTCTGTATGTATATCCAGGATTACCATATCACAGGTGCAAAACCTGGCACTTGCCTTTGTTAAACTTCATGTGGTTGGCAATTGCCCAGCTCTCCAATTTGTCCAGATCCCTCTGCTGCAGGACCTCTTTGCCCTCAAGAGTGTCAATAGCTCTGCCCAGTTTCATGTCATCAGTGAACTTTGTTAGTAAACTTTTGAGTCCTGCATCCATTTATGAAGCCGTTAAGGAGTACTGGCAGCAAGGTGGATCCCTGCAGAATACTGCTATGTTCTAGAATACAGTTATTAACTGACCAAATAAGCACTATCATATTATTCAGTTAGTGGATTTTGAGTTTCTTTCTCACTTTGTTTTCTAACAGTCCTGCTTAGCCACGTTTTATGTTTGTGTCCTCCATCATGGCATTGATTAATACAGTGTCATTTTTTGAACAGATACCATTATTAAATATAAACTGTGTTTCGATATAAAATGATGACAATAGAGAAATTGCTTTGGGAACATTTTAAGTTCTTATACCTAAGGTTAGTAACTATTTAAGTATAAAACAACTGCAGAAACCTTTATATTACATGAAGAAAATGAGGTTAAGCCAGAAATCCTACTTCTGTAATATATTTCAAAAAGACTGCTGTTCACTACTGACCAAGTCCTGCTGCTGTTTACCTCAGTCAGAGTGAGAACAATGTTATGTCAATGCTTTTCATAATCCAGTAAGAGGTTTTATTTGTTACAGTATGTGAATATACCACCACAGATCACTTCTTAAAATAACACAGAAAGGCAGTTATAGATGTCTTTGAAAGTCCTGCATAACCTTATGCTCTCAAGTAAGTCTAAGACAAATTTTTCAACTCCTGCCTAAGACAGTAGCTAGATTGTGTGAGATCATGAATGTTGCAGCCCAGGGGAAAAACTAAGTGTGTATTACTGCTTCAAAATATACATTTTAAAAACCGTCATAAATGAGTCTGCTTAAAAAAAGGCAAACCAAAAAATTTGAATAAAATCAATGAAATAGTTCTAGAAAATGTTTCAACTGGAGATAAATTTTATAAACAATTTTATCTGCCAGGGAAGAGTTCAATCATATGTTTGAGTACTTAAGGTACCAATTTTTGGTAGGTGCATGGGTGGATAATTAGAATCTAAATAAATGGCAAAAAAATTTGGAAACTGTCACTGAAGGGAAGATTTGCTAAGGCCTTAAATAAATCCACTCAGAAGCCATGTACTTTCTCCCTGAAATCAACACAGATACAAACTAAACGAAGTTTTCAACAAAAATAGTTTCAGGAAATTATAAGAAATTAAGAGCTGTATTTTATTTTGCCCTGCCATTTTGTTGTATTTCGAGGTTGGGATTTTAATCTAAATTTCTTATTCTTGGTGCCAGCTTTCTGTTCTTTCTATTGATTTATGTTAGTCCTCTTGTCATCAAAATCAATAACTCTCATCTGGATTTTGCATGACTGTTGAAGTCTGAGGGAAATCCGTTATATATTGAAACATGGGAAGTACTGTGTGATTATGAAAACTGAAATTGCAGAAACCTATAAATTAAAAACAATTTAATTGGAGTCTATTAACAAGAATAAACATTACGAACCTAGAAGCCAAAACCTGTAGAAGAACAGAGAGGTTGGTTTATCAAACATCTACTAATAACTCATATATGATCTAGAAAAATGCTTGAATATTGTGTTCAGGTTTGGTTGAAGATTCAGGGGAGAGGAGATCAAATTCAAAAGGGTACAAAAAAGCTGCTCAGATGCCCAAGGGAACTATATCACAGGATAAAGGAAAAGACTCAAAAAATGAAACACTCATTTTACTTCCTGAAGGTTATTGTACCCTGAAGCAGGTAGTATCAATTTCTGCAGAGGGGCTTTTTTTAACAACTTTGAGATGTTCTTTCAAAAACTGTTTGATTGCACAAGACTTCAATCTTATATTGATAACCCATCTGCTTGGGGAATTAACACTTGTAGCACAGCACTGAAATACTGAGATTTTTTCCCAGCTCATTGACTTTTCTACTCACAGGCACAGCCAAATACAGATTAGTACCAGCACAATAGGTTACAAGGTTTCACCTCCTTTTCTTACCTCCTCCCTCCCTCCCTCCCTCCCTTCCTCCCTTCCTCCCTTCCTCCCTTCCTCCCTTCCTCCCTCCCTCCCTCCCTCCCTTCCTTCCTTCCTTCCTTCCTTCCTTCCTTCCTTCCTTCCTTCCTTCCTTCCTTCCTTCCTTCCTTCCTTCCTTCCTTCCTTCCTTCCTTCCTTCCTTCCTTCCTTCCTTCCTTCCTTCCTTCCTTCCTTCCTTCCTTCCTTCCTTCCTTCCTTCCTTCCTTCCTTCCTTCCTTCCTTCCTTCCTTCCTTCCTTCCTTCCTTCCTTCCTTCCTTCCTTCCCAGAATTTCTTCTCACTGTTCATTCATAAATACTGACTTGTAATTCATCTCTTTCTCAGATTAGCGTGATTTAATATAACTAATATATGTGACTAATTTTATTCCATTATTCTAACATTATACTCATTTTACCCGTATATACTTTCATCATTGTGGGAATTTGGGAACTGATGCTGAATTGCTTGATATCTGTGGAGCCCCTTGAAGTCTTAAGAGATGTATTTGTGCCAAGATTAATTCTAACTGGGTAATACAGTTAATTGTTGGAACCAGATTATCAGAAAAACAAAATTCTGCCTCCATCTTTCCCTTGACTTCGTAGAAAAAGAAGAGTTTGATATAGTAACCTGGGGAATACATTTCTATTAGAGTTCTCTAATTGTTTAGACACTGTCGTGAATTTATGAATTTATTATACTGACTTCATGCCTGCCCTCAAGATGAAATTCTCAAATTTTCTGCAATGAGAACATCTTGGCTAACACTGTGGCTCAAACAAGGTAGCCAGCTTCCCTGAAATCTCAAGCATGAAAAGGGGCTCTGGCTTGCACTAAATCTTGAGCTCAAGGGAGTGATACGATCTGTTTTGAAGCCTTGGGAAGACTTATTAAGCCATAATAGACACAAATATGTATATAGCACACTGAACAAAAGGCATTTCTAAATGACTTTGGAAAAAGAAGAGAAACCAGGGTTTAAAAATATTGTATGAAGTGGTACAAAATTGCACATTATCTTAAGTTTTGAAGCTTGAGGTTCAGTATGGATGTTTTTTCCAAAACATGACTTAGAATCATGGAATCATAGAAATAGAATTGCTTCGTTGGAAAAGACCTTTGAGATCATGGAGTCCAACTGTACCTATCCAGTACTAAACTATTTCCCTGAGCGCTAATCCCTACCTGTCTTTTATCCATGGATGGTGACTCAACCACCTCCCTGGACAGCCTCTTCCAGTGCCTGAAAACCCTTTTAGTGAAGAAATGTTTCCTAGTGCTTAATCTGAACTTCCCCTGGCACAACTTGAGGCCATTTCCTCTTGTCCTAACACCTGCTACTTGGTAGAAAACATCAGCAGTCGCTCTGCTACAGTCTCCTTTCAGGCAGTTGTAGACAGTGATAAGGTCTCCCCTCAGCCTCCTTTTCTGCAGGCTAAACAGCCTCAGTTCCCTCAGCTGCATCTCATAAGACTTGTTCCCCAACCCTTCCAACAGCTTTGTTGCCCTACTCTGGACATGCTCCAGCCCCTCAATGACTTTCTTGAAGTGAGGGACCCAAAACTGAACACAGGATTCGAGGCACGGCCTCATCAGTGCCAAGTACAAGGGGATGATCCCTTCCCTCGTCCTTCTGTCCACAGTATTTGATGACACAAGCCAGGATGCTGTTGGCCTTTGTTGTGAGGGTGTTAAGAACAGACTTCACGCCATGATCAATATGATCAACATGAACTGATTTATTACAGGATTACAAGCCCTTTATACAATATCTTAAGAATCATGCGTGTAATAACAGTTTGTGATTGGTTTATGCTAAATATCACGTGTCTCTCTGCTACTGCTGACAGGCTTATGGCAAGCTGTTCATGAGGCAACTTGCAGTTTCTGCTTGATAAATTGCATCCGTCTCCCGCATCCAGGAGTTGTGTACAGCTCTTTGTTTTTTCTTCTTCTACTGATCCAAATTGCCCTTATTCAGGCCCAAATACAGGGTTGCTCAGGTTCTAATATTCCAAGTGTCCACCACCTCGCAAAAAATCCTCAAGAGGCCTTCTTGGCCACTGAGCACACTGCTGGCTCATGTTCAACTGGTTGTCAACCAACACCCCTTCCCCACTAGGCTGCTTTCCAGTAACTCTTCCCCAAGCCTGTTGCGCTGCATAGGGTTCATGTGCCCCAAGTTCTGGACCAGGCACTTGAACCTCATCCTAGTGGGCTTAACCTATCAGTGCTATTCATTTTCCCACTGATTGAAGAAAGGAAAACAGATGATGCTTACTTACCATGCAATGAGGAGGAATGGGAAGTACTTTATTTCCCTCTTCTTCTGCTGGTCACATATGTAAATAGAAAGCCTTGCTGTTAAAAACAGAGAAAAGGTAAACAAATCAGCTTCACACAATTACCATGAAGTAACTTCTAAGTCACTGACAAGCGGAGGCAAGAGGAGGATTTGAGGTTTGAGTTAATACGGTCTCAAGAGTGTTCCTAGTATGAGGCAATTACAGCAAAGATTCAGAGAATCTGACTTAGGAAGCTAATCTTGTGTGTCTCTCCCTAGAGAAGCAATGATGCAACATGAGCTCCTACAAAAGGTGGTTTTGAATATTTTGCTATAAACAGCACTCTAGAGCATTTCTGTTCACTCTGGCTGTTGTGTTAGATACTGGCTGCCTTGTGCACTTCTCTTTTCTCGTGACGTATGGCAATGCAATCAGTAAGCCTTTGCTCTCAATGAGGTGAAGCATTTTACAAAACAACATTTCTAGCACAAAGCCATGTATTAATGAAAAAATTCTTAATTATTACCTCTCTGTATCCAAATTAGGCTTTTGGGCAGCAGGAAATACCTTAGGACAAATGAACAAATTAAAGCAGTTCCATTTTCTCTTTAGAGAGATATTATCACAACTACACCAACTATTCCACTTTTACCAGTACGTTTATGGAGCCCTTGAACTCTGCTTTCTCCAATGATGTTAAAGAGGAGAGGGTTACAACCTATCCTTTCCTTTTGGGAAAATATTCAGTTCTGTACTCCTCTTTGTTCTTTCTTTTAAGCAAAAGCAAAGCAAAACAAACAACTTCAAAATGCTGCTAGCAGACCACAATTGCAGTCTTTTCTCATTTCCAGTGCTGTGTTTTTTATGTTGCACCATGGAAGTGACTTAGGCAAAATGAAGAAAAGGACAACCAACAATGAGAAGGACAATACCATTATCCTTTCATTTGAGATTCAGAGAAGGAAAGGGGAGCACCAATGAGAGGCAACAGAGTGGCACTCCAGAGTACCTGTTTGCACCCAGAACATGTGTTCAAAGCAGGGTCTAGCTGCTCACAGGTGTAGGTGTCAGACTAAGTAATGCTCTGTCTGTGCTTTAACAACAAGAGAAAGAGATAGGAAACCTGTTGGGACTGAAGAGAGAAAGTCTCATTGCTGTTCCTGATGACTTTCTTTTATTGTTTTTTTTCAGGATCACCATCACCCTAATTATGTGCAGAGTTCATAATAATGCCTCAGGTTCACCACACATTCCTGGAAGGAAATAGAATTTCCTGACAGTTGCAGAGGACTCTCAGTGAATGCAATTGTACCTTTTGTCACACATTTTTTTCTCTATTTTCTACCTTCTTTATACTTCCAGCATTCAAAAAGACCTATACATTTTGACACACATGAGGAAGACATGTTTATTTAAATATAGGTTTTATACATTTATTGAGTAAATAAATAGCTAGTGGGAAAGCAAAAGTAATTATCTTCTCACTTTAAAGAATTTTCTTGCTCCATCATCATATAAGAAACACTATTGCATTTATTAATGAATTCTATCAATCTTTGAAACCAAGATATATGCCCAACTCATACAGTCTCACTAAATAACATCTCATAATTCTACTTCCGTAAAGAGTGTGCTATGCTAGATGGACTACTGATCTCAAAAAGACAGAGATTTCTTGTTTTCTTAAATCCTTCAGACATTTATGAACTTTAAGAGAAAAGAACTACTGCGAGTTACAGTCAATAACCTATATAAAGGATTTCTTATATTTCTATATAACATTTTTTATGAATTCAACAGCGTTTAGAGACTGCAATGTATTATATATACTTACCTACACACTGTTGACATGCTAATCAAAGCCTATGCATATACTACCATTGAAAATCCTTAAACCAAGAGAAAACAGTTGAAATATCTATCCTGAAAATAGAAATATATTTAATTCTAACTCTAAAAATAAATATCGTTAAACTACCTAGAAAAGAGATTTTCTACAATTCAAGTGTTGGTTTGTATGACAAGCTTGACTGGGATTCATGTGATTCGTTGTAATCCTGAGTTTGCCCACGCTTTATGAAGTGCAGTAGCCACAGGGTAGTTACCCCTGTCCTGTTACTCTGGCAAATGGCATGCTGCAGGAGGGGCAGCCTCACTGTAAGATATCTCACTTGGAATTTTTTTGCTGCTGCTTTGAAGGAATTGATGCAGAATTGAGATAATAGCACAGTGCTCATACTTATGCAATATAATGTGTATTACTATGAGGACTATAAAGAGCACTCTACTAAACCTAAATGAAAACTGCCTTTGATCCTGCTTTAACAGCCATTTTGCTTTATCACAATTTGGAGAGGATCCTATTTGATGTTGTTGATTGTGATCATCAACAAGAATTGAACACTAGGAACATTTGGAAATCTGTGTGTTCAAACTGTGTGACCATCTGCTTGTTTAACTGATATTCAAAGACACTAATTATATGAGAAAAGAGCCATTTTACTGCCTAAGAAATCATGAAAACATGTGCACATCATAGATATAAAAATGCAAAATTGTATTTTGAAAAATCATTTTAGGCTGCGTGTGTTTGAAGTGGTAGCTATTCCTCAGATCCACTGCAAACATAAGGGGTTGTTCACCAGTCTTACTTCTTACAATCTGGGTAGTTCAAAAATACTTGGCTATATGTTTTCAGCTACACTTTTCTTTCTATAGGGCTCTTTTCCTCCACAATCTGTTTCCTCACCACACAAGCCAGCAGCACAATTAATAACTTTGGTTCTCTTTGATGCTTTACTTTCACTTATTGTAAATCCTCCCCAAAGCATGGAGCAAAGCACACATTGTTCCATCTTCTTCAGATGACAATATTATATGGAGAATCCAGCAGAGAAAGAGGGTAGCTCAGATCTTCTTGTGATGGATATATTTACATGCATTTAATAACCTTCAGTACATATTTCTGCTCCAATATTCACTCCTCTTAAGCTCATGGAGGGGATTAGACATACATACCATAGATCTTTAAATATTTTCTGATTCAAAAGTCAGAAGTTCTTTCTGATGGGAAGATAATTTGCAAAGACATGAGGCTACATATAATCTTTAGGATATGGATTGCTTTGAGATTGACAAACTCAACAATGCATGTTTACTAAGCTACATTGCAATTATGCCAAAAACATCAACTCTTGATGCACATACTCAGTCTTGTCCTAAAGATTATGAAGGCATTTGCTGGAGCTCTCAGGAAAGTTACACCTACAGAGAAGGTGCAATTACACTCCCAGTCTTGTGATCAGCACTTAATGTGGCCTCATAGAGTGGCTTACTGCCAGCTTTTCTTTACTAGCTTTTCTCAATTACACTTTACTACCTTTTCTCAAATGGTGATGACAGCAAATGCACAGGAGTACTGGAGGGTGGATATTATTTTCTAGAACACCAGGAGGACAATATAAACCATTTCCTTGTTGCTGAGGAGGTAGTCTGAGAGGAAGAAATCCCTAGGTCAGGACCACAGCCTTGTCTGTGACTGCTTGTACAAAATTTAAATACTCTTAGACTGTATTTTTCTACAGGGAGGAATGTTTAGAGACTTAAAGTCTGATTTATTTGCTGTTTCTGAATGAGAAACTTTCAGCTAAAAATTCCTACAGAATAGTTTAAAAATGTAAATTACTGGCTGGATCAATAGGCCAAGGTTAACTGTATGGGGTTCAACAAACTGAGATGTTGGGTCCTGCATTTGGGATTTGGGCCACAAAAACCCCATGCCACACCACAGGCTTGGGGAAGAGTGGTTGGTAAGCTGCCCAGCTGAAAAGGGCCTGGGGTGCTAGTCAGCAGCAGCTGAGCATGAGCCAGCAGCACGTCCAGGTAGCCAAGAAGGCCAACAGCAGCCTTCATATCAGAAACAGTGCGGCCAGCTGGAGTAGGGAAGAAGTTGTACCCCTGTACTCAACACTGGTGAGGCCACACCTCAGATCCTTTGTTCAGTTACGGATCCTTTACGACAAGAAAGATATTGAGGGGCTGGAGCATGTCCAGAGAAAGGGAGCGGAACTGGGGAAAGTTCTGGAGCACAAGTCTTATAAGAAGCGACTGAGTGAACTGTTTGCAGAAATTTAAATAGGACTTTTTGGAACAAACTGACTTTTACAAATACACAGAGGTAAAGAAATAAAAGCCTTCCCAGAGAAGGCATCTTATAAGGACATAGGAAGTGTTAAGATTCAGCATAAAAGAAAAACAGCATTCTCTCCTTGATTCACGACAACTTTTCCCTTCCAAAATCTCCCTAGTTTATTAGATGTGAAAGTCAACTCTGCTTTTCCATGTGTGTTTTTACACTTCCACAACTATTCTTTATTGCCTATATCAGTTGTGTTATTTGGAATGTGATAGAACGCAACTTGTCCAATTAGCCATAAAGAATCCTGTATATTAAAGGATCTAAAAAGTCTCATAGGAGCAGGTTTTTTAATGGAAGCCTGGAACACTAAGATTTTCCTTAACCAAGAGAAGCAGCCATAAAAATTTATTTGGAAATCTTGCCTGGATTCAAAACTAGGGATTTAAGCATGAAAGACAAGTATTGCTAGGAAAAAAAAAAAAGGTGATTTTAATTGAAGACAGCCATTTATAGAACAAAATTACTCTAACTAGTAACTGCAAGATTCACAGTGGACAAGCAAAGAAGAAGAAACCCGTAGTTTGACTAGTGAGGGATATACAGTGAGGCGAAAAGTGGATTTAAGCACTAAAGACTCTTCCAGGATTTTGATATAAATCTCAAGAAGACATAAACATCTTTGAGCTTTCCCTTATAGAGCTTTCCCTCTAAACTCCCTCTTCAAGGGAAAAAAGTTCTTTCTTTCAAAAGGATGATGTGCTGTCCCTTTAGCGTGCAATATACCATTTTTACAAGGAATGTTTCAGTTGAAAAGAGAACTGTGTGTCTTCTGTGACTAATACGTAACTTGCTCTAAAACATGTAGAGTCCTTCACAGGGAAGAGAAGAACTTCTCAGAAAACGTGCTTCTCGTGCTTCCATAAAGGTGGGAGTTAAACATAAAATTTCTGTACTTGACTGCTGTAGCATCAGTCTACTGTGTGAAAGGAGCACACACCAAATCCTTCTTGTGAAACTAGTCAAATAAAACAGCCCTCTTTACTTAATTTAAATTATGTTTTGTGGAAGAGAACAGCTCTGGGCATCCTGCAGTGAGCTACTTGAAAAAGCTTTAAAAGTCCAAGTATGAACTACATCCCAATCCTGTGACGTACAAAAGATAGGTATAGATCCTTCTGAAGAGAAAAAAGGAATACACCGTGGAAGTCACAGGTGAATTTTCCTGAAATTGCCGTAGTGCTCTCTACTGCACTGAGATAATTAAGCCAAAATTATTTTTAGGAAAGAAATCTCTATAATCGTGTGGGAGACACTGTAAAAAGAGGTAATTCAGTCCACCACACAGACTCATTGTAACCTATACTTTGAGATGGATTAAGGTTTTACTTAGCAAATAATGAAATCTTTCTAAATGAAATTTTCCTGAATACTGGAGAGATATTAGCTCTTTGTTCTCACTGAAGTTTAAAAAGTGCTAACCACTTTGCTGCACAGACAAGACTCAGTATTTAGAAACTTTAAAACCATAGTAGGTACTTTAGGTATTTCACCTCCGATAACTCTAATAGGAACATTTTCAGCTGCTGTGAAAACTTTTCCTTTTACATGATGAAATAGATTTAGTGATTTTATTTTTCCCTTTTACTTCTCCAAAGCTGTGTCTCTTAAAAAAAATATATTCTCTTTAATGATTGGAGGGGATGGTACTCTGTCAGTGGGGATTTAGCACCATCAAGATCACTACTGGTGGAGGACTACCAGACTCCTCAGGAATGGAGGCAAAACAGTACAGGTCACTGCCAGCATCAGAGGGCGCCAGCTCAGTGTGTGGCTAAAACAACCCAGTGCTTGTGAGATGTGGTCCCAGCCTTAGTGCTGAGAAAAGCATCAGTTGGTGTTGATACAGCCTGACTCAGAAGGTGATTTATTTTGAGGTGACCAGTAAGGCTGAGCTAGGTGGGATGTCAATGCGACTGTTATTCATCAGAGGAATGGAGTGAACAGGTTAACATGGCTGCAAAAATGTCACCAGCTTCTCATGTGTGACAAAGGCCAAACTAACAATGCAAGACAGAGACAGCATGTGTTGGAAGGCATCATTTATTAAAAAAAATTACATAGATATGACATTTTAAATTTAATCTGTAGTAGATAAATCTTAAAAAATTACATATCTGAAACACTTCATTTACTTCCTGCAAACAGAGGAGAGTTTGCTTTCTGTTGTATTTTATTGTTAAGACTTTTAGAATTAGTTTCTGTCAAAAAATGCTGCTTACTGATACCAGAGTTAACTTTAAGTCAAACGTTGAAGTCATTATACTTTCGTAGATATCAGTGCCTGTAGTACTATATAGACTAGATCTAGTAGAAGGTAAATAATCATATCTAATACATGCCCATGCACTAAAATAATATCAGTAACAAAAAATAAAAATAATGGAGTCTTCTCTTTCTAATCCATATGCAGCAACCAACATAAGCGGACACATGTGCTTGTCAGTCCTGAAGACCAACAAATATTCCAGTTGCTGAGAGAAGAGTCCGTTCTGAAGCTAGTGATCTTCACTCCCAAAACTAAAACAGAAATTAACTTGGACGCTTGCTCAGCACGGCAGAGGCTAGCTGGATTGGAGAAAGGGGCAGCCTCTGACGCTATGTTGGCGCCTCACACGATCCAGAAATGTTAAGAAAATTATTAACTAATGAATAATAGAATCAAAGAATTACAGGATCAGTTGGTTGGAAAACATCTTTAAGATCATTGAGTCCAACAATACCTGACCTCTGCTAAACCATATCCCTGAGCAGTTCATCTACCGCAGTTCATCTACCCGTCTTTTAAATACCTCCAGAGACAGCAAATTAACCACCTACTTGATAATCCTTTCAGTGAAGAAATATTTCCTAGTGCCTAATCTGAACTTCCCCTGGCACTACTTGAGGCCATTTCCTCTGGTCTTATCAGCTGCCACTTGTGAGAAGAGACCAACACCCACCTTGAAGGCAGTTGTAGACAGTGATGAAGTCTCCCCTCAGCTTCCTATCTCCAAGCTAAACAGCCCCAGCTCGCTCAGCTGCTTTTCATAAGACTTGTTCTCCATCCCCTTCACCAGACTCATTGACCTTCTTTGCACATGCTCCAGCTCCTCAATCTCTTTCTTGTAGTGAGGGGTCCAGAACTGAACACAGTACTCGAGGTGTGGCCTCACCAGTGCCGAGTACAGGAGCACAATCACCTCCCTGGTCCTGTTGGCCACACTGTTTCTGATACAGGCCAAGGTGCCATTGGCCTTCTTGACCACCTGGGCGCACTGCTGGCTCATGTACAGCCAGCTGTCAACCAACACCTCCAGGTCCTTTCCCACCAGCCTGCTTTCCAGCCACTCTTCTCCAAACCTGTGGTGCTCCATGGGGTTAATGTGCCCCAAATTCTGCACCTGGTACTTAGCTTTTTTGAAACTCATATCTTTGATTTCAGCCCATTGATCCAAGCTGTTCAGATCCCTCTGCAGAGACTTTCTACCCTTGAGCAGATGAACACTTCTACTCAGCTTAGTGTCATCTGCAAAGTTGCTAAGGGTACACTCAATCCCCTCATCTAGATCATTGATAAAGATATTGAACAGAACTGGACCCAACACTGAGCCCTAGAAAACACCACTTGTAACACCACTGCATCCAATTTAACTCCATTTACCAGCACTCTTTGGGCTTGGCCAGCCAGCCAGCAATTTAGCCAGCAGAGGGCGTGCCTATCCAGGCCAATGACAACCTGTTGCTCGAGTGGGATACTATGAGAAATGCCATCAAAGGCTTTACCTAAGCTCAAGTACACCACTTTCACAGCCTTTCTCTCATCTAATAACTAGGTAACCTTGCCATAGAAGGGTATAAGGTTGTTCTGGCAGGTACTGCCTTTCATAAACCAATCACCTGGTTGCCCTGTGTGTGCTGTGTGATAGCAGTCAAGATGATCTGCTCCATGACCTTCTGTGGCACTGAGGTCAGATTGAGAGGCTTCTATTTCCCTAGATCCTCCCTCTAACCCTTCTTGTAAATGGGTGCAATATTTGCCAGCCTCCAGACAAGTGGAACTTCCCCAGTCAGACAAGACTTCTGGTGGGTGATGGAAAGAAGTCTGATGAGAACCCCACCAGCTCTCTTAATACTCTTGGATAGATCCCATCTGGCCCCATACAGTTTTGAATGTCTAATTGGCCGAGCAGGTCTCTAACCATTTCCTCTTGGTTCACTAGAGTTTATTCTGCTCTCCATCCCTGTCTTCTGTCTGAGGAGGCTCAATACTCACAGAACACCTTAACTTACTGTTAAAGGCTGAGACAAAGAAAGCATTAAGCAACTCAGCTTTATCCTCATCTTTTACCACTACTGTTCCCCCTGCTTCCAGTAAAAGATGGAGATTCTCTTTGTATCTCCTATTGTTGTTAATCTGTTTGTAGAAACATTTTTCAACACCTTTCACAGAATTGGCCTATTTAAGTTCTAGTTGGGTTTTAGCCCTTCTGATTTTCTCTCTGCATGATCTTACCTCACCCTTGCCGTCCTCCTGAGATGTCTGCCCCTTCTCCAAAGCTCATATACTTTCCTCTTTCTTCCAAGATCCCCCCAAAGCTCTCTGCTCAGACAAGTTGATTTTCTTCCATGTTGGCTCATATTTTTGACACATGGTGATTGTCTGCTCTTGCACTGCCGGGATTTCCTTCATGAAGAGCGTCCAGCCTTCTTGGGCTCCTTTGTCCTTTAGGACTGCCTCCCAGGGACCTTTTATCAACCAACCTTCTAAACAATTCAACATTTGCCATCCAGAAGTCCAAGGTGGCAGTTCTGCTGAACCCCTGCTTACTTCTCCAAGAACTGAAAATATTATAATCTCTAATAGCTAAGATACAGCTGTTCATCAACCTGGAATACAGTGACAATTAAGTTTTCCAGTTAATAAGAACGAATTGTAGCAACCTGTCCCTGAGAAACAGAGAAGCATCCTGGAAACCAAGTTTGTGTCTTGGTACACCTGCTTGGCCAGATGCATCTGCCAGAAAGTTTTCCTGGTCACTGGTGTTGTGTGACTTACTAACAGGGTCTATCAATGGGATGACCCTCATATGGCAAGTGCCAGTATCCTGGGTTAAGCATCCGTCTCTGTTTTGTCTCTCAGTATTACTCTTAATGTTTTTTTTCCTATACAAGTGGATAAATGAAATTTATTATAAAATGTGTAAAAAAAAGCATTTTTTCTTAGTTCTTTTATATATATTTTTACTTATCCAGGTGGATATATAAAGCAGAAAATCAGAAAGATTTCTTATTTTTTCACAGCAAACTCAATTCGATACTAAATGAACAATACCTTAGCACTGGTAGAGCAATTCAGAAGATGTGAAATTTAGTCAGCACCTCCTTACTAACCTTTACACAGTAATCTTTTTCAAAGATGCCAGCCTCCTCTCATAGCTGCAGAGCATGCATGGAGACCCTCCACAAGCCACCAGAGAAACCTTTGTGTACACAGAGCCATTCACTCCCACAGAAGACATGAATGTCTCAGTATTGCGAGTTACACGCAGAATACCCTTCTGCAAAATACTGGGTATCAGAGTCATAATATGTAGCTCTTACCCGTTGCTGAAAAGTTTTAATCTGAAGATATTTTGTTGTGTAACACCTTCTCTTCCTCTTTATACCTTAAAACATAGCCAGTCAGTTTCAAGTCACCATTCATCAGTCTCTTTGCAATAGGTCAGTTTGCAACTGCTAATCAGTCTCTTCACATGTGATTCCTATATTCTAATCCAAACTGTACTGGAGATTAAGACATTTCCAACTGTTATGCAGCAGCTTAAGTTCTTAAGATCAAGATGTATAAGTTGTGTTTTCTTTTACTCCTGCTGTTGTAAAGGCAGCCCTGAATTTGGATTCCCTCACCTTTTGCTCTATTCCTGTTATTGAATAGGTATTGAAAATGACTAGTGGTGAGGACTTCTCGAGAGCAGAGCAAAGCAAATCAGGCAATGACATAGCTCAGAAATGCAACTACTGGGACAGTTCTGCAAAAGTAGGGCTCTTTCAAGTTAATTCAGACTACTCTCATGAACTTACTATGGCATACTGCATGTTCAGACAGGTAAAACTGTGCACCATTTTAGTGCTGGGTAAAACTAACTTAAAGCTAACTAGATCTTGACCTACTGAACTAAAAGAACAAACTTTTAAAAATAATCCGAGACAATACACTTAAAAATATTTGTGACAGTGCTCGGTGTGCAGAAGTCTTGTAGAACATTACTTATACTTAAATTACAGAAAAGACAAAGAAAAAAATTCCAAAGTATTTTGAAATTAATAAACAGAACGAAGAAAAATGTGTATAATGTCAACTCTAACCATGTCACTTACTATTAGCCATTCCATATTAAATTTAAATCTTTAGTTTTAGTATTAAGGTTTCTCCTACAGTTAAAAAACATTATTTTTCTTTTAAGGGCTGTTTTAAAACCTGAATGACGTCACTCAGTATTGCCTCAATTTAGCAAAGAATTCAATCAGTGTCGGTTCAAACCAGTGAGTAAACTCATTTTACTGCAAATAATGAAGGGAATGTACTTTGTAATTTTTTGTTACAGCCACAATAACACTAAGATCTTCATTTGTATCCATGAATTTGACTTTTCTGTTTGTCCATGCCATAAGGAGGCTATTACCAGGTGCCAGAAAATGAGCCAGTGGGAAAGAAAGCAGTGTGCTAAGTAGCTAAGAATGCCAAAGCCATCTTGGCCTATATCAGAAATATGTGGCCAGCAGGACCACTGAGGTGATTGTGCACTGGTGAGGCCACACATGGAATCCTGTATTCAGTTTAGGGCCCCTCCTTACAAGAATGACATTGAGAGGCTGAAGCATGTGCGGAGAAGGGCAACAAACCTGGGCACTGGAGAACAAGTCCTACAAGGATCAGCTGATGGAACTGGGGTTGTTTAGCCTGGGGAAAAGGAGGTTGAAGGGAGACCTCATCGCTATCTACAACTGCCTGAAAGGAGATTGTAGCAAGGTGGGTGCTGGTCTCTTCCCCTAAGTGACAAATTATAGGATGATAGGATATTGCCTCAAGTTGTGCCAGAGGAAGTCCAGATTAGGCACTAGGAAGAATTTCTTCACTGAAAGGGTTATCAGGCACTGGAAGAGTTTGCCCTGGGAGGTAGTTGCTCAGGGATATGGTTTAGTAGTGGACAGGTATGACTGGATTAAGTGATCTCAAAGGTATTTTCCAAGCTAGTGATTCTATTATAACACTATACAAAAGAACAGCTGTAGCTGAAAGCATTTGTTTTAAAGTAGATTTGATGAAGCAAATCAGAAAGCAATTTACAGTCTCAAAATAGCAGGAGCTGTTACTTAGAGAGGGATATTCCTTTTGAATCATATATTCTTTTTATGTTTGAGATTGTGGGGTAGAATTACTCATAATGACAGCACAATAATTGCGCAGTCAATTTACAGAGAGCTGTATTTATCCTAGGTATAGCGAAAAGAAGCTAAGTACTTGACAACATGAAAAAAACACTCTGGTGGCCAGATATGTGACTAAAATCATTAATGTAAAATACATGGGGTAAATATAACATAACTATGGATAACAATTTCTATTAAAATGAAAGTTGTGGGTTTTATAACATCTGTGCTGCTAATTATCTTAAATATTTTAGAAGTACTGTGATCTACTGCTTCACCAAAATAAATGGAATTTCACTTACATAATCATTCTGGCTGGTTCTGGTTCTCCATGGTTGAAATACATCAAAGTTCTTTTTTTTCCCAGGTATTTTAATCAATATAATGGTATCCTTAAATATGACTTTTAGATTTTCCATTTTTATATATATACTTCCATACATACTTATCTTAAACATAAAGGAGTATTTTATCCAGACACAAAAATATTTTAAGTGAAGAGTCAGTGACAAAACTATCTGGTGACAAAGCTCAATCAAGTAAATGAATACTCTCAATTTTAATTCTCAATATTTACTGGACCTCTTTGTTACTAACACAAGTGAGTTGATTGGTTACATTAAGATTGCAGTCAGCCTGAGCTGCAGGGATCATGCACTGGTGGAGTCTAACATCCTTGAAGGACAGGGGTCAGGCAAAGGGCTAAGTCAGGGCCCTGAATTTTAGGAAAGCAAATTTCCAGCTGTTCAAGTAGTTAGCAAATAGGATCACGTGGGAAGGTACACTCAGAGACAAGGGAGCTGAACAGAGCTGGCAGATCTTTAAGGATACTTTCTGTAAAAGTGCAAGAGCTCTTGATCCCCAGGTGTAAGAAGACAGAAAAAGAAGTTAAGAGACAGCCATGGCTGAGTCAAAATATACTGGTCAAACCAAAGGACAAGAAGGAAGCGTACAGGCAGTGGAAGCAGGAACTAATATCCTGGAAGACATAGGGATGTTCTTTGGGTGTGTAGGGACAGGGTCAACCAAGGTACATTTGGAGCTGAATCTGGTAAGGGATGCAAAGAAGAATAAGAAGGGCTTCTACAGGTATATCAGCCAGAAAAAAAGGTCAAAGAAAGCACACTCCCAGTGATGAGCAAGACTGGCAAACTGGTAACAATAGAAAAACAGGACACTGAGATACCCAATAACTTTTCTTATCTCTGTTTTTACCACTGTTATTCTCTCTTCCAATGCCCCTCAAGTGGATGGATCACAACACAACGACTCATGGAGCAAAATTCCTCCCACTGTAAGAGAAGATCAGGTTCATAACCACCTGATAAACCTGAACATACAGTCTATGGGGTCTCTGTGACCTGACGCTGCTTGGATGCGTCCCAGAGTAATGAGACAATTGGCTGATGTAGTTGCCAAGATACTCTCCATCATATTTGAAAAGTCATGGCAGTCAGGGGAAGTCCCTGGTGGCTGAAAAAAGGGAAATATTACATCCATTTTTAGAAAGGATAAAAAGGAGGACCCTGGGAATTACCAACCTGTCAGCCTCACTTCTGTGCTTGGGAAGATGACAGAATGGATATTCATAGAAGCTACGCTAAGGTACTTGGAGAACAGGAAGGTGGTTCAAGACAACCAGCATGGCTTTCTGCTTGACCAGCCTCTTGGTCTTCTATGATGGCGCAACTTCATCAGTAGACGGGGAAAGAGCTACAGATGTTGTCTATCTGGAATTCTGCAAGACCTTTGACACATTCCCTCACAACATCCTTCTCTCTAAATTTGAGAGACACAGATTTGATGGATTGACTATTCAGGTGACAAAGAATTTGTTGGATGTCCCCCAGGTGGGTAACTGTTCAATGTCCAGATGGAGCTCAGTCACTGGTAGTGTCCTTTGAAGTCAATATTGGACCAGTACAGTTCAATATCTTCATCATTGTCATAGACTGTGAGATTGAGTGTACCCTCACACAATTTGCAGATGACACCAAGTTGAACAATGCAGTTGATGCACCTGAGGGATGGGACAGCATCCAGAGGGACCTGAACAAGCTTGAGAAGTGGTCCCCTGTGAACCTTATGAGGGTCAACTAGGCCAAGTGCAAGATCCTGCACCTGGGTTGAGGAAACTCCCCAAAATTGACTGGGGAATGAAGGGATTGAGAGCAGCCATACCAAGGACTTGTTTGGTATTGGTGTTTGAAAAGCCAAACATGAGCCAACAATGCACACTTTCAGCCCAGAAAGACATCTGTATAATGTGCTGCTAAAAACAAGTTGGGCAGAAGGACAAGAAAGGTGATCTGGACCCTCTACTCCACTCTTGTGAGTACTTTGTTCATGTCTGGAGTCCTCAGCACAGAAAAGACAGTGTGCTGTTGGAGCTGGTCCAGAAAAGGGCCACAAACATGATGGCAGAGGTGGATCACCTCTCCTATTAGGAAAGACTGAAAGAGATTGTTTCACCTGGAGAAAAATCTTTCAATACTGAAAGGGAGCTCATAAGAAAGTTGGGTGCCAAATTTTTTAGGAAGGTATGTAACACTAGAACAAGGGTAATGGTTTTAAACGCAAAGAGGGTGGGTTCAGGCTATATATAAGGACAAATTTTTCTATTATAAGGTTGCTGAAACACTGGAACAGGTTGCCCAGAGAGGCTGTGGATGGTAGTAAAGGTCAGGTTGGATGGGGATTTGAACAAAATGATCTGGTTGAAAATATTGGACTAGATGACCTTTAAGGGTCTCTTCCAACCCAAACTATTCTCTGATTCTATAATTCTAAGAAAAATAAAGGGGTTTTTTTTGTCTTTCTTCAATCACTCCTTCCAAAAAGTACTTCATCTGTGAGCTAAAAAAGGTATTTTGCTGGAACATATTTATAGAATTATGAAATTAATTTATAGTTTGCATAGCTACCTATTAAATGGTGCATTACTATGAATTCTTAATACATATTGCATTTACCAATCAGAATAACCAGATGCAGATTATCAAATTGAGTTAGTATTCAATTAATTGAGTTTTGAAAAGAAACGGTTTGCCATTATGCATTATTCCTATGGCAGAGATCCAACAGTTCAAACACTGTCCCACAAACCCATTACCCTATACATTACAGTATGTACTGGCATTTAATAATGGCTTGCAGGCCGGCTGATGTGGATGTGGGCTCTCTAGAACAAGATTCAGCAGCCAGGAAGTTTTGGTGGCTATTAAAATTGACCTACTTTAGCCACTATATTTCAGTGCCACATAAGATAGTAAAAGTTAGTGAAATTATTCTGCCAAACAGAAATATGATTTCTAAATGGATTCATTGCCCTAGTAAGACAAAAAAATTAAGAAAAATAGTTATTAAAAAGTTAATTCAGACTTTCAAGTTTAACCACTCGTTTAGCTTTCTATTTAACATATGAACAAAATAATAAATCCATAGAACTGCATACTATGGGTAAGGGTCAGAGGGGCGGTCAGGTCTGACCTCCTGGTTGGAGTATGTTACAGACCGCCTGACCAAGAGGAGGTGATGGATCTTCTATTGTTTAAGCAGCTGGAGACTGCCTCTAGATCGTCTGCCCTTGTTCTTTTAGGAGACTTTAACCTTCCGGATATCTGCTGGGAACTTAATACTGCTGAGAGGAGGCAGTCCAGGAGGTTCTTAGAGTGTATTGAGGACTGCTTTCTGTCGCAGCTGGTGAGTGAGTCCACCAGGGGTGAGGCTCTTCTTGACCTGCTGTTTACAAACAAAGAAGGGCTGGTGGGTGATGTTGTTGTCAGAGGCTGTCTGGGGTGTAGTGATCATGAGATAATCAGGTTCTCTCTAAACAATGTAAAAAGAAAAGCCAGGAACAGAACATCGATGCTTGACTTTCGGCAGGCAGATTTTGGATTATTTAAGGAACTGGTCAGGAAAGTACCCTGGGAAATAGTTCTTAGTAGCAAAGGGGTCCAGGAAGGCTGGATACACTTCAAGAATGAAATCTTGAAGACGCAGGAGCGGGCTGTCCCCATGTGTTGTAAGAAGAGTCGTAGGGGCAGACGTCCAGCCTGGATGAGTAGGGAGCTTCTGAAGGAACTAAGTAAGAAAAAGAGGATGTATCGCCGTTGGAAAGAAGGGGACGTAAGCCACGTCGTGTTCAAAGATGTTGTTAAGTCGTGTAGGAGGAAAATCAGGGAAGCAAAAGCCCAGTTGGAGCTCAAATTGGCCACTTCTGTTAAGGATAATAAGAAGAGCTTTTATAAATATATCAATGGCAGAAAGAAGGGCGGCAGCGACCTCCACTCCTTGTTGGATGTGGAGGGAAATATAGTAACCAAAGATGCCGAGAAGGCTGAGGTACTTAATGCCTTCTTTGTCTCAGTTTTCAACAGCAAGGATGTCAGCTCGCTTGACAGTTGGCCCTCTGAAGTGGTTGATGGGGGAAGGGTGAAATATGGCCCTCCTGCAATCCATGAGGAGGAAGTTAGAGACCTGCTGAGCCACTTGGATCCTCATAAGTCTATGGGGCCGGATGGGATCCATCCTAGGGTGTTGAGAGAGCTGGCGGATGAGCTTGCTAAGCCACTCTCCATCATCTTTCAGCAGTCTTGGCTCACTGGAGAGTTCCCGGAAGACTGGAAGTTGGCCAATGTGACGCCCATCCACAAGAAGGGCCGTAAGGATGATCCGGGTAATTACAGACCTGTCAGCCTGACCTCGGTCCTACGTAAAATCATGGAGCAGATAATCCTGGGTGAAATCATGCGGCACCTGCAGAACGGTCAAGAGATCGGGCCCAGCCAGCATGGGTTTAGGAGGGGCAGGTCCTGCCTGACCAACCTGATCTCCTTTTATGACCATGTGACTCGCCTGGTGGATGAGAGGAAGGCTGTGGATGTGGTATACCTGGACTTTAGCAAGGCTTTTGACACTGTCCCCCACAGTAGACTCCTAGGGAAGCTGTCAGCCTGTGGCTTAGATGGGAGCACTCTGTGCTGGGTTAGGAATTGGCTGGATGGCCGAGCCCAGAGAGTGGTGCTGAATAGTGTCTCATCCAGTTGGCGGCCTGTCACCAGTGGTGTCCCCCAGGGATCGGTGTTGGGTCCGGTCCTGTTTAATATCTTTATTGATGATCTGGATGAGGGGATTGAGTCCATCATCAGCAAGTTCGCAGATGATACCAAGCTGGGAAGAAGGGTTGATCTGTTAGAGGGTAGGATGGCCCTGCAGAGGGACCTGGACAGATTGGAGAGATGGGCTGATTCTAATGGGATGATGTTTAATAAGTCCAAATGTTGGGTACTTCATTTTGGACACAACAATCCCATGCAGAGTTACAGACTGGGGACAGAGTGACTGGAGAGTAGTCAGGCAGAAAAGGACCTGGGAGTGCTGGTTGACAGGAAGCTCAACATGAGCCAGCAGTGTGCCCAGGTGGCCAAGAAGGCCAATGGCATTCTGGCCTGCATCAGGAAGAGTGTAGTCAGCAGAACCAGAGAAGTTATTATCCCCCTGTACTCGGCACTAGTCAGGCCTCATCTGGAATACTGTGTACAGTTCTGGGCCCCCCAGTTTGGGAAAGATGTTAGGATGCTGGAATGTGTTCAGAGGAGGGCAACGAAGATGGTAAAGGGGCTGGAGCATAAGCCCTATGAGGAGCGACTGAGGGAGCTGGGGCTGTTTAGTCTGAAGAAGAGGAGGCTCAGGGGAGACCTCATTGCTCTCTACAACTACCTAAAAGGAAGTTGTAGTCGGGCAGAGGTTGGTCTCTTCTCTCAGGTGACCAGTGACAGAACTAGAGGGCATGGACTCAAGCTTCGTCAGGGAAAGTTTAGGCTTGATGTGAGGAAGAAGTTCTTTACTGAAAGGGTGATCGGCCATTGGAATGCGTTGCCCAGGGAGGTGGTGGAGTCGCCGACCCTGGAGGTGTTTAAGGGGAGATTGGATGTGGCACTGAGTGCCATGGTTTAGATGATGGTTGGTGTTAGTGTTGGGTTATAGGTTGGACTTGATGATCTCAGAGGTCCTTTCCAACCTTGTGATACTGTGATACTGTGATACTAAGACTATTTGTTGAAAGCAGGAAAGATTGTCAATTACTTCAACTGAAGAGAAAGTCAACCACTGTCTCTGCAGTTGGTTTTTTTAAGTGCTGCATAAATTGCATAATTTCTATTTATTTTTTTCTAACTTTAGTGTACCTCTTATTGTACACATTCTTATGACTCTTATAATCTATTTTTCATACCAACTGCTAAATGAGTTCTATTTTGTCACAACAGCAATAATAGCATCATCAGTTTTGACTCAACATGTATTTTGGATAATTACAAAGTGCAATATGTATACTTTTGGCAGTGTATAGACTTGCACTATCAACTACAGTTGCCTTTATATTGAATCAAAATATTTTAAAATAAGATGTATGCTAGAAAACTGATTTTTTTTTTCTCATCTAGGGATGTATAGAGTCTGTTCACGTACATGTTGGTAACTCTTATGCTAAATGTCATATTCATACTGATCTGGAAATATCTGTATGTATATCTGCTTTATTCTGAGAGTGTGTATATATTTTTTGCAGGTTGAAGCTTTTTAAGCAGACGTACCATTCTGCTAAGAACAAAAGCTGCAGTGGGAGATTGCTACCTGAGACGTGACCAGCTGGGTGAAGTCTGTCCACTCTGCAGAAAGACACAGAGATCCAGGATCGATCAGTGAGAGGTTATATCTGTAGATGTGTGTGCTTCGGAAGTTCATCCTAAAAACAAGATCAGAAAAATGTCATACTCACTCAGCTATAGGATGACAGACTTTGTGGCAAAAATGTAGCACTGAGCTGACTTACTCAGGGATCATTTACTTCAATTAGGCCATTCAAAATTAATTATGCTATTTCCACAGCAACCATGCCCTGAAGTGACTGTTTAAATTCATCCACCCTCAAAATGGTTACTAAGGTCATATTCATGCATTAGCATACCTTGTTTTACTAAATTCTGTTTAATTCAAGTTTAAAATACACCACTAATATTCTTAGGCACTCTCCTGATTAATACTCTTAAAATAAAACCGATATTTTGATGAGTATCAGATGAGAACAATAGTACATTATTTATATTTTTGTTAATAAAATAAAAATCAAACAAAAAACGTTTTTATTTCAAGTTCTTAACATAGAAGAAACCACCTATTGCAAGAAAAATTTAAAATAACACTTCTCAGGTGAAATATCTAAAATAATTGTCACAGTCCAAAACAAAGACCTTTTTCTAGGTGGTTCAGAACATCTGTTAGAAAATTGACCAAAGGCAGCTGAAATACCTGGGAAATTCTGGCTGCAAGGACCTCAGACAGTGTTTTGAGGCAGTGTGTTGGTTGAAAAGAAAAACCCAGCAGCTGTGAACAAGAATTAAGATTTTGGTTTTCTACTGTGCTGAACAAAATTTGCTTGGCTCTTTTCTGGTGCTACAAAAGAGCTGACCATCCTGTGAACAGAATAAACACTAACAAAATTCTCAGAAGGAATTTGTCTTGTTCTTCCTTCATTTTTTTTCCTAGAGTAAGTTATTCTATAGTTCAGATGAATAGTTAAATTCCAAGATACAATAATGTTTCAGTGTCCCCATTAATTTAGCTGGGAAAACTGTTCAGCAAAGAAATATATTGTATTTAATTTTTAATATGTCTTTATTAAAAATTGAAAAATTGAAAATTTGTTTAGCATTGAAAATTTGTTTGTTTGTTTTTCCAAAGCGCTGCACATATCTTTGTAAATGTAAATTGAGGCAGTAGTTGTGTACACCAAAGTTTATTTGGGAAGTCAACTGATTTTTTTTTCTTTAAGTCTCAGGTTATTATATAGAATGAGAGAATTTAAGGTCATGTGGTATAAGTGAGTTGTTGAAAAATAGGTTACAAATATTCCATTAAACTCTGGAGGTTTGGAATTTGTCTTTTGTTTAAAGCTTGCAGTTAACGACAGAGAGAAATCACCTACTCCTCTGAATTCTTTCACAGAGAAACAAGTAAGAAACAAGAGTTTTTTTAGAAAATATATGGACAAATTTCTTTCACAATTTCCTATTAAAAAAAAAGAGAGATAATCTAACAACTGATCTATTTTAGTTAATAAATGCTTGTGAAGGACATGATTCTTCATAAACTGAATATACTGTTGTCTTTCCTGTGGCAAATGATTCCAAATAATGAACAGAACCAATTCAAATCATATACCGCCTGGTAAGAATACATATGATTCTTTTCATATATCACTCACATATTCACTTTTATAACAAAAATGAGGATGTCAAGCCCACTTAAACAATTATACTAATTTTGCACTTCTTAACTTTCATTAAAAATGGTTTTATTCTTGACTCTTATTCTTCTTGTTTTCTCTGATGTAGTTTTAAGAAAGAAGAAGCCATTAATAATATGACATAACCAAAGAACACTGAAATTCATTGGATTTTGGACGATTTAATTTACAAAATGGCCTTAATAGCTACACTTAGGCTTTTTGCATTTTGTTTTACCAACAGAACTCATGAATCGCTTCTAGAAACATACGTTACAGTGGGAAAAAAATTATTATGCTTCAAAATGTAAGTAGTCGGTACTAAAAATATTTGGAAAAAAGTATTATTCTGTTTCTGGAAATATTTTTTCCCTGTTAATATTTTCTTTCTCTGAACAATTTTAGCTAACCCAGACAGAGTGAATAGTTTGAATATTCCACATCCATTATGTAATATAGCTCAACGAAAACCAAAGATATTGCACTGTGCAGACATATTCTGAAAGTGTAACGAGAGACAGTGAAGGGTTTATAAGGACAAAATCCCCTAAGATAAATTCTTCTAAGATGGAATTTTCAGATTTAAATAGCGAAAAAAAAGAATGTCACATAAGACCCCAATATTCAATGAAAATAGAAACTGTTTAGGAAACAGAGGACACCAGAGAACAGCAACCTTACAAATATAAAAAAAAAGTAGTGTAGGATTTACAGTTATTGCAATCCTCTTTATAGGTCTGAACTGCCACATGTAAACATGCTTATTTTTCCTCATTGTTCACCTGATCATTTCCATGAACTTTAAAGCTGTAGCTGTCTGGGTTAACAACATGGACTGCAGACAGTATTTGACTTTCATTACTGCCAACAACTATCTCAGATTCAAGTTTGCAGTACAAACAGAGGGGACTGCAAACTCATTTTTATAAACTTTCTCAATCAGTTGCTTGATATCCTCTTTCACCGAAGAGAATTTTTTTTAAAATAATTGCAAACAGGATGGTGGCAAAGATGTACAGAAGCTGTTTTATTTTAAAAATAGAAGATTGTTGATATTTTTCAATAATTATGTTTTTTTTACTTGCAGTACATGGCAATGGTTACACATGTAATGAGTTTTTCATGTACTTTAACTAAAGAATGAAATTCAGATTGCTTAAAAAATCTGAATAAGCTTTTCACAGAAAATTAGGTTATGTCACATGAATCATAACAGAAAGGAGAGAAGTATTGCACTCATATAGCCTTCATCACCTCAAATTAATAGCAAGTAAAGTAAATGAATTGCAATGCTACTTTATTGTAGAAATATTGTGAGGAACATTCAAGAAAGAAACATACTTAATATCTGATCCAAAGATGAGAAAAATCCAATAGTTTTTGAAAGCTTAAATAGTAATTAATGATGACATAGAATATGTCATTCAGTAAAGTCTCTAGCAGAAAGATTCATTTCAAAATTATCATATCAGGCTCCCTGAAGTTTGCCTGCAGTTTAAGTGCAATTCAGAGAGGAAAAAGCCTGCAGAGCAGTCTGATACATTTCTTTTAATACAGGATGTATTTTAAAGTTCTTTCAGCACTGAGACTTTCAGTTAAGCTTGTTGGAGAAGTTCATCATGCTGGACCAAAATGAGCGGTTTACAAGACATTTTGAGTGGTAGCCCATTGACCAAGCTTCACACTAAGTGAGTTTATCACCCAAACCCAGATATATTCTCTGGTTTTCCTTCATTGATTTTAAATGCAGGCTTTAAGAGACTGGACTGAAACTAAGAAAATATACTACAAGAAGTATCAACAAATAACTTCTTATTGTAACAAAAAGACCCAGCACCGTGACGATGGAAAAAATACCTTTTCCGGTTATATATTATTGGGTCCTGTTAGGGAAACTTGTTGCTCTCAAGAACATTAAAAGGAGATTTGACATATCCAAATAACTCTTCATACCTACTAGTGAGAGCAACCTTCCCTTCTGCAGTATACTCTATAGCAGTCAGGAAAGGGAGAAAAAACACAATTAAACCCCATCCCTAAGGAACTGCAGCTATGAACCACAAAAGAATTGGTATGAAATAAGAAACACCGACTCATTGTGAAGTTACAGAGTTTAATACATCCAATTTATCTGAGTCTGCAGACCACACCAACTCATTTGTATTGAATTATACAGGGAAAATAAGCCAGTAATTCTCAAACACTCCTTCCAGAGAATTGTTGAATAGTAGTCCTTTGACAAATTTGATCTTGCCTTCACTTCCCCCTCTCCTCAAAAGCTCAAATACCAACTGGTGGAAAAGCTGAGGAACTTAATGCAGAAATTGGCACAGGCAGCATAATAATGAAAAACTACGTCACTTTCTTTTGCAAATAAGATTATGCATTAGACCAAGTAGAAATCAATATTTTTCCATTTCTGTATAAGTAAAACCCTATTGCCTCTCTTAAGAAACATTTTACTGACACAGAGACAAATTAAAAGTGTAGAAACCTGCAAAGAGGTAAGAGTCGAACACTACTTATTTACATGTAAAGCTCAAATTTTCTCTGCGGTGATTTGAAGCTGTACACTCTGCAGAAAGACATAACCACATATGCGCAACCTCAATGAATATACGAATATAAGTGCTTCACACTAAGATTGAAATGATTTATGTACCTCCCTAACATAAACATGCAGAAATACGTACAAATAAGCTGTACAAGACACAGGCTTACTCAGGCTCTGATAAATGTTTATGCCAGTCAGCATTGCCCTGATGTCAGGCATGATTTTGGATGCATTGCTTATCATAGGCTAGAGGACAAGAATGTAAGGTAAAATGAAATATATAACAAAAAGAAAATCTAAACTCAAGTTTTTTTCATCCAGCCTCTATAGCAGAAATTTCCACATGGAGTAGTTTTGCTAGACATTCAACATAGCTTTCCTTTTAAAGTCCATTTAACTATAAACAACAGCAAGAATATTTTACCCGATACAAGTAATGCACATTCCAGAACTTGTATCCTTGAGAGACAAGTATGGAAACTGAGGTTTTCGTAGTATGCAATGGGCTTAGAAATAGTAAAACTGTATCCAGAAGAAATGCAAGACAGGGAGACAAAGTAAGATGAGACAAAGTAAGATAGTCAGGATTATGATGGTAGCCTTAGCTGTCCTAGAGAAACAATGGAAAACTAGGTGCCATGCTAGCTCAGTGAACTAGTAGGGTTAAGAGAGTAAGGAGCTCCTTACTGACTTATAAGCACTATCTGTATTTTGCTTTTGGAACGGATTTTGTTCCATCCTACCTTATGTCCTCATTAACAAGCAGAAATATGTCTCCAATATAATGTTTCTCAAATCCAGCCTCAGTTCCTTGGGTCTTGTTGGGTTCTCTGAACACAGAATTTATTTTCTTTTAACAAAGTACACTAGGAATAAAAGCTTGAATTTTGCAGTTTTATCCTACAGGAATAAAATCTGCAACTCATGTGAGCTATTCCTTAAAATTATGTTAGAGATTTGACAAGCATGCTTCAATGACTTTTGATAAAATCACAGGGAAAAGTAAATAAAATATATGATTTTTTGGATAACACAAAGCATAAATAAATCTTTTAACAATGTGATGAAAAATAGGCCACATTAAGGGAAAGCAAGTTAGTTTAGAATGCTTCTCCCACCCCTCCCCCCTCTTTATGTTTTTCCTGGGAGCAATTTAAAGACTCCAGAGTGTACAATCATTCTATTAAACTGTGAACTATATTCTGACAATTAAAGTTTTAAATGCAACAGAAATATGCACATTATAATCTGAACCTCTTATAGTTTGTAATGTTGCCTTAATACCGTCGCAATTACACAACAGACTGTTGTTTTCTATTATGCATCCTGGAATTCTTGGAATTACAGATATCACTAAGGTCTAACTGAAAAAAAAAGAAAATAAAAGATAGGTCTGCAAAAATAAATACTTAATTTGTAACATTTTCCCATTTATCTGTATAATTTTTTTGTTATTGAGGTGTAGTTAATTGTTTGCCTAAAACGTCTAACTGGAGGAATATTGTGAGGTTATTAAAAGTAGTTAATGTTCTCATTTTGCATGTAGACATATATTCTGTGAATTCCCTGTGACCTTCTTGACTGTTAGATGCATTAAGCTAAGGTGAATAGAAGCATTCTATTTTATTCTGAATTTGTAGATATAATGTAGCAATAGCACAGTAAATGTGATGCTTGGTAGGAAGTGATTTTTACTTTGGAAGGAGTTTGATTTCACTCGTTTGTACTCCAACTCTCATGTCAACACGCAGGCACCATGACACATGTGCCCAGCTATTGGATAATGCTCACAGTTTCTGGGTTATTTTTAGGTGTGCATCCTGTTGCATCCTTACAGAGGTAAAAGCCATCAGTTCATCCTTTCTTTTCTCTCCTAAGTTTGGTCTTCTGGGAAAAGACATATATGTATCTTGATGGCCTTCTGTTTCTCTCTCACGTGATTACCAACTTACAGTCTTTACACTCTCAAGAGGCCTTCTGATTACTTCAGAGATATCTGAGAAATTTAATAAGAAAATTAGAAGATAGCTGCTATGCCCCTATACACGTGGCATGTGAGCATGCAGTCTGATGTTAAATGAAAAAATAAAAATCAGTGGTCCAGAAATTGACAAATATATACAACTTCTGTCCCAAAACATTCAAAATGACCTAAAAATCATACCAGCATTTGCATGATTTTCCTCTTTCCTGCTACATAGTTTATCATTGGTTCAGGTCCTTATAGCTTCAAGTGCCTGACTGCCCCATTAAAGGATATTGCATCTGTTAAGAGTGTGGAATAGCAGGGTTTATTTGAAGTCACTACTCAACTGTGAGTGAAATTCTCACCTTAACCTTATTGATAAATTTGTTTTGCAGTTAAGTCCCTTAGAAAGAACTGAGCCTTCAATCCTGAGAAACAGAGTCACATACTCTCTTTGTCTTCAGATGATGCCACTGGTTACTCCTGAGAAAAATCTTTAACATCTGAGAGGGATGTAGAATAATTAATTCAGTAGAGTCTGCAGAGCCCTGGTCAAGTGTGAAGTAATGATAAAATGGAGCAGAAAATGCATAATTCCTATCACGTCACTTTGATCAGTTATACGTAAAATAACAAACATGACACCTTGTAAAGGGTGTGTGATACAAGAAGCATGCTATGCGTAAATTTAAAAGGGAAAACCTACATAGAACTGGGAAGGAAAACAGGAAAAAGGGGACAAAATAGATGTCAGTCATAGGTTTGGGGTTTGTGTTGTTTCTTTGCAAGAGCTTTGAATACATTTCATCTTATTCCCCAGAACACAGAGATAGGAAGTTGAATGTGTAGCACATGAGGCAGCTCCTTTGACTATGCTGACCACAGTGGTCTCCAATGAATTGTCAAAATGGCTGGATATCCAGACTAGTATATCGGAAAAGGTTTTCAGTAAAACCAAAAGCCATGAATCAATCAATCTAAGTATGTATGACTATATATTGCTATCTCAAACAGGCTTTGCTGCTGACCAGGCTGTGTAGGTCCAGCAAAAACTTCCACCATATAAGTACATCAGCAGGACACACATGCAATACTTTTCCTATGATGATAAGGTCCTGGTACTTTGTTGTAAAAAAGTCATTTGGAGCAAAACTGCTTATTAATGAGTATAATATGGAGTCAAATAAGATATCGTTAGAAGCAGTGGCAGTCAGGTGGTGATGATGCAGAGTAACAATTTCATCCTTTCGTCAGTTTCATCCTTTGTCAAATCTTACAACTCTGAAACTTCAATAAACAAGTTCTGTGCATCGTCTAAGTCTATAGGTACTTCATGTGCTCTTTCTCTATGAAGTAGTATTTAAAAATCCTCCTAGTTATATCTCAGTTGATGGTGTCTGTGTTATAACTCAGTAACTTCATTCTTTAATACAGGGAGATTCTTGGTTTCAGAAAGTTTATTTCTCTTTCAGTGACCTGAAGAAAGAGTGAATATGTCAATTTCCACATACTCCTCCTACACTTCTTGCAGTCTGCCTCATTTTACTTGATATAAAATCAGACTTTCTTCCTTCTTCTTCTGCTTCAGACTCCTTACTAAAAAGAGTTCTCTTTTCACTTCAGTTCTTTTGGTCTACAGGTGATTTTACATAATCATAATGAAAAAGAAATCTCAGTTTGGGGAAAACAAATAATAGTTTTATATCCCAGAACCTTTACTGCTACAATTATACTCCCCAAAAATTAACTGAGGAGAAAAAATTACACAGATGAAATCATGTCCCTGAGGAGACTAGGTAATTTTAATAATTTTAGGACAATTTATACTAAAACATTTCTTCTGGATAGCTTAGGATGGATGATTAAAAATCAGTGAAAAATTTTATTCTCCTAATTTTTAAATTATACAGCAGGTGGTGGGGATGGAGAGAAATAAAGAGAAAAATACTCTGCATGAAATGTACTGTGAAGTTTTGCATGCTTGTAAAATTAATTGACATAGTTTCCTGCAAGAGCTTAGAAGAAAGTATTTTAATAATATTTCTTCTGCACTTTGGTACACAAGTTAGAAAAATATCAATGCAGATGTAGATCTGTGCCTTTATTTTTCTACCTTACGCAATTTTACCTCTATTTTTTACTTGTTTAGAAGTATCTGTTAATAAAAAGTGGTTGCCTTTGTGCCTGGAATACGAGACAAAGAAAACGCTGAGTAGCCAGGTAAATTTGGCAAACAACTGAGCCTTGAAAAGAAACTGCTTAGTATTAGTTCCAACAACTTACTCTCTTACATTTCTAATGTGATCTCTTCTAGAGATGAGACCCTGAGGCATCAAAGTGGTGTACACTGAGAACAGCGTATTCTGCCTCAAAAGTGAGGTAGCAGCAGAAAGAAACCTTAAACAGCATCAAACAGCTGTAACAAAAGCACTTGTCTCAGTTTTCTGTAACGAAAGAAGTAGTTTGTCTTTGCTGCAGGCATTAATAACAATGTAAAAAAGCCATTATCCCCACAGTGCATTAAAAATGCATGTAAAGAATGATATAGCTAAGACTTTCCAGCTCAGTATACTCTCAGAAACCACCAGACTGACAATGTTATACAGACACCACTGCCAATTGTCAGAGCTGAGAGTATCATGTTCTCAAGATGGCCAGAAACACTATTTAAAAGGTCAGTTTTGCACTAATATTACATTTTTTGTTTCTAAGAAAACATACCTGGTGTAGACTGCATCATCCTTATGTACTTTCTTGCAGTTTTCTGAGCTGTAATATGTTCAGTTTAAACAAGTGATAAACAAAGAAAGAACCACTAGAAAACCACTTTTGAAATTATAATGACTTTATTTGGAGATATGCTGAAACAGATAAAATTCACTTTCTTTGTACTATGTGTAATGGGTTCAACGTAGCTCACAGTAGTAAATTAATAGCTAATTATCTTTATCTTGAAACTTTTTAGGACAGAGTTCTGGATCCATCAAAAGACCCCTGTGGTATTTCTGATGTACTACTGATTAAAATAATCTGTTCTTATTTCAAGGTTTTTTCCTTCTATTTATAGATTCTTTCTATTATCTTAAGTTGGTAAAGAAATATGTGAGATTTAACTAGCAAGAAACAAACTAAAAATACAAGAAAATGCATGCTAATTAAAACATTTACATTTCTAGAAAACAAGTCTCTCCTTGAAAGAGTTAATTAGAAATGCAAAAAAGATACTTTGTTTAAAAAAATCAGTTTAATTGACATTGCTATGTTAATTTATCTAATTAAAAACAGTCAAATATACATTCACAAGGCTTAAGGTTAACAGGGAGGTGTTATATTTCACAGTCGGTTAAAATGTTGACAGTCTGGGTTCAAGGTTATTTTATAATTTTTTTGTACATAAACGTCTATGATTTAAACCAAATTTATTTTCAAGGCTGTTTTTCTCAGCTAAAATTAAAAATAAATTAGTCTTCACCAGGCTGATGAAGACTAATTTATTTTTAATATTGCACAATGACTATTTAGTGTTAGTAGTATTGCACTACTTCACCACAAAACAAACAAAACATCACCGCTCCACTATTACTCAAATTTTTATTTCTAATATATCGACAAAGGTTGAGTCTTGAGAAAGCACAATTTATTGCTGCTGTTACAGGAAGCTGCATGATCAGTGAACCTCTAGCTATCTTCTTTATTCTCTCCTAAAGGTTTTGCTCTTTGGACAATTTAATTCCTTTTTTTTTAAAAAAAAGAAAACAAAACCCACATAATTGGATAAGATGAAATCCCAATAGCCACCATTACTAAATAAATACAGTATGGAAATCTTCCTAATATAAATAATAAAATATCAGATTTCAAAGATTTCTGAAACAAAATAAATTATCTAGGAAATTGAATAAAAACTTCTAAATCTTCTGTTTTACATTGTCTGGTTGATGACAGTTTATGAATAATTTCTTGCTCTCAAAAATGTAGTCACTGCAGTTCAGAAGAGATGCATCAATGAAAGACAGTAAGCTGTTTATGGCAATTTCTGTCCCACTTGTAACTAATGTTTACAAGCAAACAAATATTCCCACCCCATTGGAGATGAAAGCCAAGTCTGGGTATTTAGATATCTCCATTTTGTATTCTATTACATTGTCAATATCTGAAATTGAATGCTTGCTTTCTTTTAGCTGCTTTCTAAGTCATTTAATAAGCATGAAGAGACAATGCGAACTAACTTGCATAACAGCACTTAAACTGAATTTTAACAGCTGACTGAAGCAGCCATAAAAGTCCTTTTAAATGAAGAAAAAATATTATTAAATAGAACTTAGAAATAGCTGTTAATAATGAGTCAGTGGGATTTACTAGTCTGACTAACATGCACATAAACTGAGCATTCATTTGGATTTCCAAACTACTTGGCTGGGTTTGCATTTTTTTTCTTTTTAGCTAAATTTCCTACTTATAATCCAGAACAGAAAAATCCAATTTACTTCAAGCTGTTCCTTCCAAATAGGTTTGTTTTATTCTGGCAAGTTAAACTTGTCTATACTTCTGGAGGAGTTGTTTTCCCTCTGAACATCTATGGCTCAGCTGTTACCCATGCAGCTCTCCCTGTGCCCATGTCATGCTTGGAGCTCAAAAGCCTGATCCCTGTGTGCTAGTGTCATTGGTGCACAAGCCCCCTTGTGCAGACACTTGCAGCTGCAGCTGAAGTGTCCAGATGCATCTGCTAGACTCACTGCATCTCTGATACATATCAACTCTGGGCCAGTGCAATAAAAATCCAATAATTCCCTTGAAAGCTAAAATTTACTGCACATTTCCAAAGTGCATACACATGTGCAAACCTCTCTGTTTGTGACTAAAATGTAGACGGTGATCCTAGTGCGTTAGTTTGAGAAACAACTTGGAAAAAATATAGAAAGAATGCAAGTAATCTCATGGGACTTCAGATGAGAAAACGGACGCTAACAAGCAGGAATTATTTTTCAAGTTCTGTGTATTTCGAACCGCTGCAGAAAAATGCTGAGAAAGAGATGTTCAAGATGTGCAAGTTCTTTTATAAATAAGTTTAAATATTGTATGTAAATATTACTAGAGAGGTGTAAATGTCTGCACATGTGTTACCTACACAAAAATTTGTAAAAGCTGCACTCTTCAGATGTTTAAATCAAAACTGATTTTTCAGTCACTGTTTCATGTTGAAAACTAGATGGAATGAAGTCTGGATATCACTCAAATAAACTGAAAATCTTGAATGCTAGATGTGCAAAATATGTCTAATAAACCATCAAACATACATTTGATTAATAATTAGCCCTTTCCTATATATTGGTATACATAAGTATGCAAGAATGAAACACATGCAGCCATGAAGGACAATGATAAAATACTTTACAGATTTCTCTTTTGAACTGTGGTATTAATTTTTCATGGCTTTAAGAACACTCCATGAGAACAGAGACATGATATTGAAAAGTTAAAGACAAGTTCTACGTATCAAGTACAATCCTTTGTTCCCAGGTCTCACACTGTCAAAAATTACTCTCATAAAACCTTATTGAGATATGCAGTGAATGTATTACAAGTATTCGTTCTGAAGAGCTTTTTTTACCTCTATAAATTTTAATAAAAGGACACCTGATTTTGAAAAAGTGAGTATAACTTTGATAGACACCACTAAACGTATTTCGAAAATGTTCCTGGCAACCTGGATTATTTCTAGTTCCTCTTAGTTCCTCTTAGTTCCTCTTAAATATGAGTGAGTTTGTCTATAGAAAATATGAAAAAAATGCTTGGATAATGAGACATTTTCAAATAGTTCATAAATATGTATATATTCATATATATGTGTTCTTATCCATATAAGTTACTTACAAATGCAATAAACAAGATGTATCAGTTACCAAAGAAACCATTCTGGTTATATTACTCTCTTTCATTTCCCTCTTCCTGTCTTGGTCTTTATTGACTGAAAGCTGTATAATATTCTTTTCCCATCCTTCCTTCCCACGACCCAGATTTGCTGACTGATCTGCTACAGATCAAGGACAATTTGCAGTATTCAGCTGAAAAGTTGAAGCAATGCAGCACTATTTACATACAGTAGAATTTAAGTATGAATTGAATGTTATTTAAAATAATAATCTGTGTGGAGGTAAAGACCTTCCCAATTTCAAACTAAATAATAATTTAAATCATACAGCAAAGGTCCTTTTCATGGTAGAAAACAACTGCCTCAGAAACAGTCATAATAAAATGTAAAGATCTCTATGTTCAAGAAGAAAAAAGCTGAAATCCTTTGCACTTCTTCTAACTCAAAGGGAAGTATTTAAAGAAAAAGAATACATGACAGTTTGGGCATATGCTTAAAATTTGGTCATTTCACTGAAGATATTTTGTAAATATCCCATTCCATACATAAAAAATTCTAAACCATGGGGCATTTTTAAGATTCATGTCAAGGAAAACCCACAAAGGTATGTGCCTCTCTCTCTCTGCTACAATCACAAGGCATGTCTCCTAGCTGCATACATACAATAAATTCCCTTGCTTACCTTTGACAACAATGGAACAGTCTAGAATGACCAGATTTCTTCATTCAAATCAAACTTAAGATTGTCAGGAGCTGGAATCAAGTCTGGAGAAAATGCTTGTTGTGAGAAAAAAACAGCAGCTAGGTTGCGTAGCAGATGATGGCTCTGAGTGAGGACAGCCACCCAAAGCACTGTTAAGGGATCACCACAACTACCAGAGTGGGTGCAGAGTCTTTGTTCTGACAACCTCATCCCAGGAAGCGAATGGAACAAATATGGGGAAACATTGACTTTCTTAATTTTCTTATAAACACCAGTTATCCTTTATCTCTTATTCAGAATTCAAACAGACGAGCAGTACTTTTCAGTATGTGAATCATTAAATCATATAAACGAAACCCCAAACCCAGGCATTTGGTGATTAGCATATATTAACTGAATTTCATATTTTATCCCAAAATATGGCAATTAGTTCAAATAAACCGTTGTGAATAATGCTTAATTCAGAAATGCATAGATTTATTTTATCAAAGAAGTGTTAAGAACTGAACAATTTTCTGTGTACTTATCTCAGGTAAACTTCAGTTTCTAACCATTTTTTTCTCAGCAGATGAAAAATACATCTTCATACACAATGGTGGAATTCTTTCTTCCATGCATTACAATAATTATACTGACACACTACATTTTTTTATATTTTCTTTCCTTTTTGTAATCCTTTTTTTGCCATACTTTAGAACTTACATTGAAATATTATTGAACATGTGTTTCTATATTTTATTGTGCCAATACAATTATAATTTGTTGATCACAACATACAGCATTGCGATACTTCTAAAATATATGTAGAAATCTATTATAGTCATATACTTAAAACTGATACAGCATGTAACGTTGTAAATTTATGTTAATAGTGCTAGAATATATCAACCATGAGTATTACAAATATATAAGAATACCAGTCAGTCTTTGAAAGTTTTGCATGCCTGACTTGTTATGAGTTTTTATATATATTTCTGAGCTATACTCTCTGGTTCCTTTGGAAAAAAATCTCATGCAATCTTCTGGAGCTGTAGAAACAGATGGACTATAATCCCTGTCTAGTTTTGTCCTTCTATGTCATTTTTTTTCTCTTTTGATGGGAAGTGAAAAGTATTACCTTAATATTTATGACTATGTGATCAGGCCTCCTGTTGGCACTCTATTTATTCTTTAGAACTTAATCAGGATGGACATATTTAAAACATCAAGTCTGAATCTTGTCATTCCAGTAGTCAAAATATATTTTTCCGTAGATTTAAACAAGTTCATGACTTTATCCTCTGAGACTAACTTCTGTGGAAAATGTTCTTGTGTTATATGCTAAAAGTTGTTTGTTACCAAACACTTCACATAGAACAAGGTCAGCAAGGACAGTGTAAACAGCTCTAAGCGCAGTGCTAGGATGAGTTTTCTATTAATTTCCAGCAATCCTTAATGACTCTTTATACATTTCTGAATTTCATTTTATTTAATTTTATTTCAGACTACATAAGTATTATGCACAATAAATGGAAAATAATACTTATACTTACATATTATTCTACTACACGAATTCTGACACTATTTCTTTAAATTTCACATTCGGAATGACTCTCTCTTACCTCTGAAATTTTAATGTAGTAATGTCATCTACATACATTTATGGGTTTTATCATAATTTAAGGAGCTAGTGGGTAAAGTTATTTTTGACAAATTCTTCATAAAGAATAGCTTTTATGGATATTGACTAATGTCTTCTGTTGTCATCAGCATTTTGAAATTGTAACTATGAATTATAATGCATGTTGATGAACGTAAGAAAAATGTTGGAACTTTATTTATGTAAACTGTTGAGTTTCAGTTTGGTTTAAATTTTATTTCAGATCTTTGATCTAGAGCAGAAAGAAGTTTTTGGATCCTGGACTATATCCTAAAACAGAAAGGACCACTTTGTTACTTCCATTTTGGGTGTAACAATGAGATTTGATGGACGCAAGATTAAAAGCAGTACTTGGACTGTTTCCATTCTAGGTGTACAGATGAAATTTGATGGATACAAGACTAAAAACACCACCTGGATGTTACATTACATAATTAACAAATTTATCATTAACAAAGACAATAATTTCACAGTCCATTTTGAAGTACTTCTTTGTAAATTGGGTAAGATTTTTTTCCTCATTTCTTTTTTCCCTAAATAGAATTTCACATATGTATAAAGCTGTTCATACATGGACTATAACACAGTATTGTATTTATAATATGTATTACCAGCTCTGTTTTGAATTGTTGGTGTCTTAATTTAAGTTCCTAATGTAAAATCTGCTGTCTGATGTCTACATAGATCTGGGTTTTAGAAAACTGATACCAAGAAGCAAAAGTTGAAGCAGAAAAATCATTGTGTGATTGAAGGATGTGACATGTAATGCATAATAAAATGTAGCTGTCAGGGTAGAAAGCCATAGTTGCAATTCGTTTGTAAATAGAAACAACATTAACCAAATGAAATGACCTATTGATACGTACAATTAACAGAAATACTGAGCTGCTTCATATAATCTGATTTTGCTTTTCACTGATCCTTATACAAAAAGGTCAACAGCTAAATTTTAACTTAACCATTTATGGGTAGTTTCTTTTTGAAAAGAAGACATGTCAAGTTTCACAGCTCAGTCTTTTCAGATAGCATAGACTCTACATGTGTAAAACAGGCCATTATAGATACCTGCAGATATAAGTATAAAACTTCAAATAAACAGCAACCAAATTTTTTGGACAATTTTTTTTTGTGTAGCAGCATTTGACTTGTTTTGCCTCCCTCTCCAAAAAAAAATGAAATGGAAAGGAAGGATATGGAAGGTTATTTATGCTCTGTGTCAGTGTATGAAATGTGGAGATTAGGTTTTTTGTTAAAAAACCCCAAACAATACATCATACAAGTTATTAACATGCCTGACATAGAACATGAACAGTATAGAACATTCTCCATACAGCAAGTCTGCCTGTGTCTCTTGTAGTACACATTAAGACCTCAGCCAGTAGCACAGATTAAGAATTTATGAGTTCAAGAAAACTTGTAGCCCCAGTAGCCAATTAACAAAGACAAAAATCTATTTGATGTGAGGGATAGCCCTCATATCCAGTGTTATATTAAGTATAGGTTTCTGTCAACTACTAATCAGGCAAAAGAGTTGAAAGGCTAACAACCTCTGCAGATTTCCATGTTCTTTGTTTTTTGACCAAGAACAGATAAAATTTTACTTAAATTAAAAAGATCATGGTGTCCATCTTTCTGAACAGAGTACCCAGAGGAATATATTTATATATTTGCACTAAATTTTTCAAGGGTAAATATATCTTGAAGTCTCATTAAAATAAGGCTTCTAAAATAAGAAACATCATAAGATTTACTATGAGATAAAATTTTTATATTATTTACACTAGCACAACATTTATTTACAGTATGTATCGAATTTCTTCTTCAAAATTTTCCTGGGAACTATTAAAATCTTCTTCCTAGAACTTTTCATAAATAATTGTATAGTACTTCCTTGCAAATTCTCAAAACCAGCTGTTAACTCAGTGTTCCAATGAAGAAGAAAACTGAGATGGAGACTGGATGGGAGTAAAAGACTAATACATAATACTACTTCTCTGTATATAGTATTTTCATTATAATTCTGTCAATCAATTCAGAGGATTCGGCAAAGAGCAACGTTACTCTAATTTTGATCACATTCTGCTTTCAAAATACTACAAGCAGAAATACTACACCTAAGAGATCAGAGATGCTCTCAGGTTCTCAGTACAAGCGCTCGCACAAAGTTCTAACTTGGCTGGCTGTTGAGAGACAGGTGAGAATGTATTCTTGAAAACAAAGCAGGCGTACAAAGAAGTACTTTCTGAAAGTGATTCACTAAGTAATTCAGCTAATATAATATTGTGATGGATGATGTTATTTGATTATCGATGTTATGATTAAGATTTTCTCATCCAGATCATTGATAAAGATATTAAACAGAACTGGCCCAAATACTGAGCCCTGAGGAACATCACTTATGACTAGCTACCTACTCCACTTCACTCCTCTCACTACAACTCTCTGGGCACAGTCATCTGGCCAGAGTTTTAACCCAACAAAGAGGACAACTGCGCACACTATGAGCAGCCAGTTTCTCCAAGAGAATGCTGTGGGGAACAGTATCACAGGCTTTACTAAAGTCTAGGAGGACAACAATCACAGGTTTTCTCTCATCTGTGCCATCGAAGGAGAACAGGTTTGTCACGCAAGACCTGCATTTGCTAAACCCATGCTGACTGGACCTAATAACCTGGCTGTCCTGTGCCACTTAGTAGTACTCAAGATGATCTACTCTATAATATTCTCTGGCACCGAGGTCAGGCTGACAGATCTGTAGTTGACTAGATTCTCCTTCTGGTCCTTCTTGTAGATGGACATTACATTTGCTGACCCTCAGTCAACTAGGACCTCCCCAGTTAGCCAGGACTGCTCATAAATGATTGAAAGTATCTTGGAGAAGACTTCTGCCAGCTGCCTCAGTAGCCTTTGGTGAATACCATATAGCCCCATAGACTTGTGTATGTCTAAGTGGTGCAAGAGGTCACTAACCATTTCCCCTTGGATTATGTAAAAAAGAAGTACCTTACTGAAAAAATTACAAGTATAGTAATAAAAAAAATGATAAACCAAGCAACCTCCCCAAGCCCGCACCACAAATGTATGTGGTAAATTGTTATAGTAGTGTTATTTTTTATGCATGTATACCCAAACATATAAAGAGAGCATAAAATAATTTCTGTAATACAGATACTTGCGAACATTACAGGAGTTTTAATGCTTCATTTATAACTTTCTTTTTATCAACAACATCCTATTGTTGGTTGACTACAAGGCCAAATACTAAATGAGTTTTCCTGTTACTGTTTCTCTTTTACAAACACATTCAGAAAAGTATTCTCTCTTTACAGTCTTCTTTTATTATTTCCTACCCAAATGTTGTCTCAGAAAAGAGACCAAGCCATTCCAGTTATTCACTCAGCTACTTCAATACTGTGATGAATAGGTAAGTCATGGAAGTCTATGACAAAAATCTCCCATTGATTTGTGATAACACTTTGCTCAACATTTGAACAGTGGTCTTTTTTTGATTTAGCATATGCGTTCAAAGTTGCATGAATTGTTCCCGTAATATGTTACGGTGTGTTTTGTAGGAACAGTAATAGAAGAAAAACAGAAGAGTATAGAGTATTATATTTGAAAGAGAAATTCAAGCCACCCTTCGGTCCTGGTAAGAAATTATTACTCTTACAAAATATGAATAATTTGTCATTTAGCGCCTCCATGGCTCTGCTGAACGCCTGTTTGTAGCTCAGAGTATTTCTGTGCAAAATTTGAAGTTTTCCAAGCCCAGCCAAGCTGTCAACCGTACAGAGATCACCCTTCTTTTTTCTTTCTTTCATTTTTTTTTGTTTTCAAAATAAATTTCTCTTTGAATTTCTGCTTCTTGAAAACTAGAAATAAATGGTTTTATCATAGATGAAATTTCTTACAGAAATCACATTGTAACCAGCTGTTCCAGCTGAATGACCAGATGAAACTCTACCAAAATATCCAGTCATAAGCTGCAATGGTAAAACTGTTTGAACTAAAACTTTCTGGTGGTTTTGTACCCTTGAGTTTGGTATCTTCATGACTCCTATTTACTATGCCAGATCAAAGAACTCCCTCAATATGATTCCAGATCATCATATATTCAAAAATATCTGTAAACTGGTGAGGGCTAAAAAAAACCTGACAGCACAGAAGATATATACCAGCAACTCAAACATCAATCACAAGAGCCCTAGGCGGTAAGTGCACTGACTTATCTGACTGTCAGAGCTTCCAAACATTGATTCTATCCTGAATAAGAGAGCTTTGGCACCAGCAGGCCAGAGAAATACCATTTGCAATGTGCTGGCTTCCTGTGCTGGTCATCTCAGGGCCTCATAACAACCTTTTCATGACCTCATGAATAGCTCTGCTCTGAACTAAAATAAAAATTGCTTTATCCCCAGACAACTTTCTGTTGCTATACAATGAGCCATTGTATTTCTCCATTTCTCTGCCACACGGCAGAAATTAATCTCCTTGCTGATATATGAAGTTGTACTTTGTTAACTTCTGCTTCTCTGTCAAATAATCTGTAATACCTGGATGCCAGACAGTCAAGAAGAAAGAAGTCACTGACTGGCACAAAGAGACCCACTGGGAGCTGGCAGTTTGGTTGTGGCACCTAGCAAATACAGCTAGCTGTACCATGCACTCTACAACTAAACAGCAGGAAAAGAACTTGGCTTTCAAAAAGAGGGACCCAGACGCAAAACTAGGGATAACTGAGCACCAATCTAGGACTGCCAAGCACTAAATCTGTAGAGATTTAGCTTACAAGGATGGGTTCAGAACAGGTAGGAAGCAGGTTTCTATATAAGTATGACTATACTAAGTCAGTGGTTTAGCAGTGTCTAAGGCACCACAGCACGTATGTACGATAATGTAAATTAGGGCCAGTGATAAGTAGACAAAGCCCAAGTTACTTTACCATTCTTTAAGTGGATGCCAAGATTTAATTTAGATTGTTGTTTCAGATGATTTTCAAATTCTGCCTTTGTGTGCTCTGAAGTCATGCACACAATTGGTTTGGTAGATGAGGGGAGAGTTTTAATACTGTCTCCCAAAGATCCTCATAAAGAAGCTGACAAAGTACAGGTTGGATGAGAAGATAGTGAGGTGGTTCAAAAACTGGTTGAATGCTCTGTCCCAGAGGGTGGTGATCCAAAGTCTAGTTGAAGACCAGTAAATAGCCATGTTCTCACAGGATCACGACTAGATCTGCTCCTGATTAACAACTTTATTAATGATCTGGATGATGGGGCAGAGTATACCCTCACCATAGTTGCTGATGATACAAAACTAGAAGGTTGTGCTACCATCCAGTGGGATCTCAAAAGAAATGACATGAAGTTCAACAAGGAGAAGTGCGAAGCCCTGCCCCTAGGGAGGAACATGTCCATGTACTACTAAATTCTGGGGGACCTTCAGCTAGAAAGAGCTCTGCAGAAAAGGACCTAGGGGACATGGTGGACACTAACATGAACATGAGACATAGGCCAGTAATGTTCCATTGTGGCAAATTTGCATCTTGGACCATTGTGTGAAGAGGGAGACCCACTAGGTATCAGATGCTATTTGTCCACATAGACTGCTTGCAGCTTTCTTAGTCACATCATTAGCGCTATACAATGATAACCTGAACATTAGTACAACTGTTGCAAAAATATTTGGATTCCTCAGATGCTTTTAAAAAAAATTACTGGGTTTTTTTCAGTTTTTCATCATAGGATCAGATTCTTTTATTTTCACTTGACATATTTTTATCAAGAAAATTTAATCAGGAAAACTCTAGACTTACTTTTGTTCTATAAAATGCTCTAAACAACAGCTTCATACTCGTAGGTCAGGCAAGTCACTTTGTATCATGAGACACCACGCAGGAGGGGAGAGAAATGTCACTATGAAAACAATTTGGAAAAACAAGCACTTCTGATTTGCAAATAGTTTCAATGTTTGCTTTTATTACCTATTTTTTTCTCCCACAAGGTCTGACTCAATAAAAATAACTTTTATTTCGGTGCAACTTTTCTTTTCACCCAGAGAAGGAAAAGAACTTCTGAGGCTTGCTCAGGCTATAGTGACAGGAAAGCAAGAAGATGTTTTTATTAGTTTCGGGTAAAATCAAGAACATAAAATTATTTCTGTTTCTACCAAGAAATATTTACAGAAATACTATTTTGCAGTACTGTCAAAATATTTGTTTTGCACACTATGGGAATGTAAATCACTTTGAGAGTTATCTTTTGACCTTAAGATACATTCTAGGATTTTCTCACTAACACAATTACATTAGTTTCTTTTCCACTGGTTGATAAATCTGATCAAATGAAATTGTTCAGGTCTGCAGTTTTGAAACTCTCCTGCCATTTGCATTGTAAAATGTATTGAAAAGATCATCTTGCCTTCAAGCTGTACAGTCTGTCCTCAGTTTTCAGTCATATTTAGGGTCTCCGTGTTTTGCAGAATCTTTTATTGGACTTGTACAATACCAAAAGTAGTACTTGTGTTGCCTTTGTAGGGTTTTTTTCCACTTCCTTCCCCTGCTTAGTTCATTAAAAGACTTAATACCTTATGTCCTTGAGATTAGACTTTGGAAATAGAGTTTAAATTCTGTTCTCAGATAGGCTTGCAGTTTCTGCTGGTAGAACTAATAAGCGTGACTCATGTGCTCTTTATACCTCTGCAGATCTGCAGAGAATGCTTAGGAAAAGAAGATGCTACTTTTTGTAGAAGTAGTTCTGCCAGGCACGATGACATTTACTTGTCAAGATGAAAATAATGAAAAATTAATCCTGTTGCCATTAGTGGCAAAAGGAAAAAGTACTTTTAAACAGATGGGTCCTGCTACACTTCAAAAAAATCGCACTTGTGTTTTGGCAGAAGGGAAGCCCCCCAGGCACTTGAAAATATCAGGCAATGTCAGTCCAGGTTGCGATGAGGTGCGGCTTTTTCAGAAAGTTTCTTCTCCCTTACCGTGACATCGTCACATGTGGAATGGTGATAACAATATAATTTTTCCTGTAAATCTCTCATGTAACTAAAGATGCTCTAGAAGACGGAAAAGTTATTCTCCCGGGTGGATCAAAAGGTAACATACAATGGTAAATATTTATTTATTGTTCATCAATATTTTTATATGTTACTACAGTACCTAAAACCTTTAAATGCAGGACACAGGACTTCAAGGCCAGGAACAAAAAGAAAAGGTCTCTCTCCATCCTGTTTAAATGCTTATACAAGAAATAACACATAAACATTAATGAACACATGGAGAAGAGCAGGTTTCTGAAGTCTAATTACTAAATAGCCTTTTACAGACTTAAGGGATAAAGACATCTAAAGAGGCCTTGAATAAGAGAAGGAGATAATTCTTCAAACATTTAGGGAGGACTTTTTCAAGAACAATACATGACCTTAACAGTAAAATAAAGATGTTTGTTTAAAAAATTTTTTTAAAAAAGTGATCCATTGTGACAGTCATTTGCAATATATCACAGTATAACAAGGTTGGAAAAGACCTCTGAGATATCTAGTCCAACCTATGACCAACACTAGCACCCACTCGTCATTTAAACCATGGCAATAAGCACCTCATCCAATCTGTTTTTAATCACCTCCAGGAAAGACGACCCTACCACCTCCCTGGGCAGTGTATTCCATTGGCGAATCACCCTTCCAGTGAAAAATTTTTCCCTAATGTCAAGCCTAAACCTCCCCTGACGAAGACTGAGACCATGTCCTCTTGTTCTGTCACTTGTCGCCTGAGAGAAGAGACCAAATCCTGTCTGCCTACAACCTAATTTCAGGTAGTTATAGAGAGCAATAAGGTCTCCCCTGAGCCTCCTCTTCTCCAGGCTAAACAACCCCAGCTCCCTCAGTCGCTCTTCATAGAGCTTGTGCTCCAACCCCTTCACCATCTTCGTTGGTCTCCTCTGGACACACTCCAGCATCTCAACATCTCTCTTAAACTGAGGGGTCCAGAACTGAACACAGTACTCCAGGTGCGGCCTGACCAGTGCTGATTATCAGGGGATGATAACTTCTCTAGTCCTGCTGACCACACCATTCCTGGCCACTTGGGCACACTGCTGGCTCATGTTGAGTTTCCTGTCCACCATCACTCCTAAGTCTCTTTACACTTTACTATTCTCCAGCCATTCTGTCCCCAGCCTATAATTCTGCATAGGGTTGTAGTGTCCAAAGTTGTAGAATCCGGCACTTGGACTTGTTAAACTTCATCCCATTGGAATCAGCCCATCTCTTCAGTCTGTCAAGGTCCCTCTGTAGGGCCTTCCTACCCTCCAGCAGATCGACTTCCTTCCAGCTTGATATTGTCTGCGAACTTTCTAATGATGGACTCAATCCCCTCGTTCAGATCATCAACAAAGATGTTAAACAGGACGGGGCACAACACCGACCCCTGGGGGACACCATTAGTGACCAGCCGCCAACTGGATGAGACATCGTTCACTATCACTCTCCAGACTCGGCCAACCAACCCAACCTAACCCAACACAGAGCACTCCTGTCCAAGCCATGGGCTGTCAGCTTCTCCAGGAGTCTACTATGAGGAACGGAGTCAAAGGCCTTGCTGAAGCCCAGGTGTACCACATCCACAGCCTTCCTCTCATCCACCAGACGATCATAAAAGGAGATCAGTTTGGTCAGGCAGGACCTGCCCCTCCTAAATCCATGCTGGCTGGGCCTGATCTCTCGGTCATTCTGCAGGTGCCGCATGATTGCATGCAGGATTATCTGCTCCATAACTTTACCTGGAACCGAGGTCAGACTGACAGGTCTGTAATTACCTGGATTGTCCCTACGGCCCTTCATGGACATCACATTAGCCAACTTCCAGTCATCCAGGACCTCTCCAGTGAGCCAGGACTGTTGATAAATGATAGAAAGCAGCTTAGCAAGCTCGTCTGCCAGCTCTCTCATCACCCTAGGATGAATCCCATCCAGCTCCATAGGCTTATGAGGATCCAACTGGCTCAGCAGATCTCTAACTTCTTCCTCCTGGATTACAGGGAGTTACAGCTATATTCCATCCTGACCCCATCCACCACTTCAGAAGGCCAGTTGTCCAGTGAACAATCTGTCTTAGTGTTGAAAACGGAGGAAAAGAGGGCATTGAGAACTTCAGCTTTTTCCTTATCTTTATTTACTATAATTCCCTCGACATTCAATAAGGAGTGGAGGTCGTTGCTGGCCTTCTTTCTGCCATTAATATATTTGTAAAAGCACTTCTTGTTGTCCTTAACAGAAGTGGCCAATTTGAGCTCCAGCTGGGCTTGAGCCTCCCTAATTTTCCTCCTTACATGACTTAATGATATCTTTGAACATAACCTGATTTACCAGCCCTTCTTTCCAAAGGCGATACACCCTCTTCTTCTTGCTTAGCTCCTTCAGAAGCTCCTTAGTCATCCAGGACAGCTGTCTATCCCTATGGCTCATCTTGCAGCACATTGGGACAGCCTGCTCCTGTGCCTTCAAGATTTTGTTCTTGAAGTAACTCCAGCCTTCCTGTACCCCCTTGGTTTTAAGGGCTATTTCCCAGGGTACTCCCCTGACTACTTCCTTAAATAATCCTAAATCTGCCCGCTGACAGTCCAGCGTGGATGTCCTGTTCATGCCCTTCCTTGTTTCATTGTTTATGGAGAACTCAATTATCTCATGGTCACTGTATCCCAGACAACCTCTGACCACAACATCACCCACCAGCCCTTCTCTATTTGTAAACAGCAGGTCAAGGAGAGTTTCACCCCTGGTAGGTTCACTCACCAGCTGTGACAGAAAACAATCCTCAATACACTCCAAGAACCTTCTGGACTGCCTCCTCTCAGCTGTGTTAAGTTCCCTCTCCTTTTATAAATGCAGAATAAAATATGATGGTAGAGAAAAAAAAAGCCATAAGGAGCTTTGAAACCCGGTGGATGATATTTGGTAAGATGGATAAAAGGAACTTTTACAATGATACATAGTGAAAAGAAAGACGTGTAAGGAGCCTTAGCACTTATAATAGAGGTGAAAGTGACTATGCTGGACTTAATTAGAAAGTACTGAGAGACACCAGACACCTGTCATCAAACTCCAAATTTTATCTTTAGTGAATAGACGGTTCAGTCAACTTCCTCTTCAAGAACCCTCACAGTCTGATTTTGCAGATGTATACCAAAAAAGGAGTTCCAGCTCACTGAATAATGTCCAAGAAACTTAGGATGAGACTGTTAAGGTCACTGAGATTCTAATATGAAAAAAAAATCTTCCTTTAATATTTATACCTTACAGCTTCTAAATTTCTGTAGAGGCATCTATGTTTTCATGTGTAGAATATCTAGAAGAAGGAAACATAAATATGAGTAGAAATTAACCCTGAAAATATTATAAAACTAATTTTAATTCTAATTACAAGAAATACCTTGTATAAGAAAAGAGAGGAAAAAGAGATTTTACATTCAAAGAGTGCTTGATCTTCCTCATACATGTTTTATGAGGACTGTCCTTAAAAGTTAGCAGGTGGAGTTACTTAGAGTGTAATGTGACACTTGTATCTTTTTGTCCAGTATATTTTTATAATTAATTTTGAGACAGATTACACGTTTTATGTAATCCATGATGACGGTTGTGAAGCCCTGGCACAAACTGTCCAGGGAAGCTCCCTGCTCTATTCAAGGCCAGGTCAGATGGGGTCTTGAGCAGCCTGGTCTGGTGGTTTCCCTGCCCATGACAGGAGGGATGGAATTGGATAATCTTTAACATCTCTTCCAACCCAAACCATTCTGCGATTCTGTGATTCAATGATTCTACGATTCTACGATTCTATGATTCTATGCATGGATAAATACATGTATATACATGCTGTAGCAGGACAATCTCATGTAGAAGGACTGAATGAAGCTTGACAAACTTACAGTCCATGCCATTCTTAAGATCTTCCAAAAGAGTAGTGTCATCTTCCAAAAGAGTATTATCATAATCAGTAAGAGAATGGTGGATGACAGCATAGAACTATCATTTCAGGCACTATCAAAGATATCTAAAATTGCCCATTAGCCTCATTAAGATCAAGGATTTAATTTGTATCTTTTTGAGGAAGGTATACTTGAGGTGGAATCAGAAGACAGATGTAGTGCAGTGAGGAAAGTGTACAACAGTGTAATGCAAGTGTAAACTGCATCTAAGCATAGGTTATTTAGGCTTGTTTGGTGACTATATGGAAAGTAGACAAACTCATCTTATAGTTATTTTACTAAAATGTCATACAGGTAAAGCATAAAGGGAGAAGTATCAAGATTAATTTAATAACATTTCCAACTACTAATATCTCTCATAAGGTATACTTTGCAGCATTGTTAAGGAAATTTGAGACCAAATGCCTGCACATGGTGATAACAAAAGATTCAATCTATTCTGCAGGCAGAACACTGATACCTACTCTTACATCTCTTCTCACTCTTAACATGCAAAATGCAATACAATTAGAAGTATGAGAAACACCTGATGTGTTTAGCAAAAATGACAGATTGTATAAGGAAACAATAATTTCTAATATATCACATTGGGGGCTGTTCTATTTGTGTTTGTAGATGAATATAATTTATAAGTGAAAATAGATTGCAGAGGTGTTTTCAGAAGGAATTGGGCAGATGCTTAACTCTTACATAGAATAGAAAGTAATTTATTTCCTAAGAAATAGGTTGTCTTAGATGAGTGGCTCATCTTAGTATATTTATCTTCTGGTTAAGCAAGGACAGGATGGTAGTTTCCTAACTTTGGTTGCTTGCTACTTTTTTTAAACTTTATAGACATTTTCTTCAAAACCAAGGTTGTTTTGTGCCGAAATATTTCCATAAATGTTTGTTTCCACAAACTACATAGTTTTCATACACTATTTTAAAAAGGAGAAAAGGAAAGTGAGAAAGGAAATATTTTTTAAAGACCTGGATATACTTTTAACTTAACTGCAGAGAACTGGATGAAGTAGAGAACCATTAATGAACAGTTACTCTTATTGTACATCAGATATGTCTTTTTTGGCAAAGAAGACATCGTGTTATCTGCCAACTAGAAAATAAACAGTTCCTTACAATAAAGCAGTAAGGAGGAGAAGTTACTTAAAGGGCTCAAGAGAAAAAACAGAGAAAAGAAGATGATTGAACAGAAGAAAAGTAGAAAATTCTTAGCAACAGCAAGTCAGAAAGACATGGTGGAATTACACAGTTTTGGAAATAACAGCTGTGTTGTAGCTGCCAAATGTTTGGGACAGGAGTTAGACAGGAATTATTCCATCTGCTGTGGGCAGGATCTGGAAGATGTTCGATACTTTCTCTTAGATTAAAGGTCATTGAGGAGTTGTTGCAAAGGTGGTTTAGGTTGCTTTGCAACTCATTTCCACTAGACTTGGCACATCTTTCAATCATGTGAAAAGGTCATCTTTCCCCATACTGGTTTCTGATGACAGTTTAAAGAAACCTGGAAAACCATTGAGTGTTTGTTGTTATTTGTTAATCTATCCATTACGCAGGCATTTAATGATGGTGTTAGAATGCACATTAATGTATAAAGGAGACATCTAAAATATACAAAAAGTATTTACAGAATTTAACAATATGAAATGAATATTTTTTTCTCAAATCCTCCATGCAACCATAGTGAAGACAGCTTAGTTAAGTCTTTTCTTCATTAAAAATCAATTACCAGATCAAGACATTTATTACAATAAATATGACTAAAGCTAGTACAATACAACAAATTATAGAGGAATAGGCATATTCTAATATAAACTCCAGGCAACATATCTGTGTCTTCACTGATTGGTGATCAAACTTTTCTATAGCAAAGAGCACCAAATAGTATATTAGACTATGCATTAAAACCTCCTAAATTTGTATGAATGCATTTGTTAATTATTGGGTAGGGCAAAATATTTAATTTAAGAATGAAGTTATGCATAACGGCATATATGTAGTGACTCTATGACTCTATACAATAAGAGTCCATGTTGAAGACTTCTTTACCTGTTTGGTAATTTATCTGTTTGGATGCTTTCATCTCAGGAGAGTATGAAAGTGTTTTCTTCCTTATTGTATTTTTCTAACCAAGGACATTCTGTAAAAAAAAAAAACAAAAACAAGATCCTGACAGCTAACACACTGGCTTCTCACAAACTTCATGACTGTTTCCATCCTGTCATTTCGGGATGCAATGAAAAAGGAAGAAAAGAAAACAAAGGCTCTCCCTTTTTCTCCCACTTTCTGCTGTACCACCCTAGTAAAGGAAATGGTTTTTACCACCCTAGTAAAGGAAACGGTTTTTCCCACCCAAGTCTGAGAACTTCCACAATTCTGGCTTTGCTTCTCTCCCCTTTTAACAGGCAGAAAGGATTTCTACTGCTTGAATAGAATTTGGTACAGGTATGTGGGCCAACTCTTTTCTACTAGATGATCCTGAATATATTTATGCTTGATCTCTCCAACTTGTTTAAATTAAATTTACTCAGTGTCAGTGTAGAAATTTACTAGAACAAATAACCTCTATAGGAAGTTTACATGGAGAAAATTAAACATAATTCAAGCACGGTGGTTATATTCCCATTTCTATTTCCATATGATTTACCTTCAGGTAGGATTTTTTTTGTCCCTTCACCTTCCACATAGTTAATACAAGCTTTTTCTCCATATCTATGTGTTATGACAGGTAGTAGGATTAATGACAAAGAACAAAGGTCCTTTTCTTATTTAACACACAACTCTACCATAACAAACTGCATGTAAAACAACAAATACACTCTGTAGTGTCATTGAACACCTAGTCTGGGGGGGGGAGGGGTCTGTAACCTTTGTACTTCTAGTACAGCACTAACTGTGCAACATCATATTTAGTTACAAATAACATGACCACATGTATTGAGCATTAGTGAGCCTGGACCAATACAATGAATACTGTGGGAAGACACTTAGCAAGGGGGCAACCACTCCTCGGCTACTGTTGCCACCTGCGTATTTAATATATTGATAGGGTTTTTAATATCTTATTGGATTTAGGGCAAAGATAAACAATACTTTTGAGCTATATTTGATTTTTCTTCCTCAGCCAGCTACAGATCACACATTTCAAAATTATTTCACATTAAAATAGTAGGGTAATACCTTCGCATATTGTATTGGTAGGATGCAAGATACTAATGCTAAAATTAACAATGTTAACTTTATGGGAAAGTTAGGTTTGCACACTTGCTTTGTATTGATTTCATGCATACTTCTAGTTATCTGTGCTGTCAATAAAACAAAGCATCAGTGTTTAGTCAATCAATGGGCGAAATATAATATCCATGGAACAATCTTTTTTACTATCAAAATGAATAGATTTATTTTGCTATTCCAAAACCTCCTTCCTTACCTCTAAAATTAGCATCTAGGTGTATATATTTGAAAATTATGTAAATACATCTGAATACATTTGCTTGCCATAACTTTTTTTCCCTGCAATTTATTGCTTACTCTACATGGGAATTTATTAATGTAAAAAAAAAAACCTGTTTGTTTTAAATGCTTTCCTATATGGTAATTGCATGTAGATAATAAGGCTACTGGGGAAAGGTCTGAACACACGGTAGTGCTTTGATGAAGGCTGCTCCCAAATAGGCTGTTAGTACAGCTGGAAAGAGAGCCATGACTAGGACCCCTTTCTTTCCACCCATGTTTTTGTTACTGAAGATTTAAAAGGGATTTCACAGAGTTAGTAAGATGGTAACATACATCTTGATGACCCTTATGGAAGATGGAGTACTTCAATGAGCAACACTATCAACCTTTCTCAAAAGTGTCTCCATTTCTCTGCTACGTTTTTTTACTTGAAAATGTGAAAATGATTAGAAGCGTAAACCAAAATACTCTGCAAAACCATTTAGAATGTTGAATGGTCATACCAGATGTTTCATTTAAAAAAAAATAACAAAAGCAACAAGCATACAGATAGCAAGTTGACTTATTTCAGAAAGTGTAGAGCTAATCAGCATTCTAGTTAAACAGATATTTTCTTCGGGTGTTTGCCTAAAATGAAAAAAAACAAACAAAAACCCAACCAAACAAAAAACCAAAACCAAACAAACAAAAAGTAGAAAACCTTGAAGAGTCAGTAAAAGAATCAGCTGTACTATAAGCATTGCAGAAAAAGAATGCATTTTACAACTTTAATATAACCCTTGAAAACATAGGGTGGTAATTAACAACTACTGAATACAAGGTATCATTTTCAAGGGAAAAAGAGAAAGTTTACATGGTTAAGAATTTTAAAAACAGATGAAAAGGCCATGTCTTTTGAATTATCAGAAGCCACTTTTATGTTTTTGTGTCACTGAGGAGTTGCTGACCTTCTGCCAAGGCAACTTGCTGTGGTTACAGCAAGGATTGTAAGATCAAATCTTAGTTCTATTGCAGGTTTAAGTGTAGGCACACTATAATTGCACTGTAAAAACTTGATTGTATGAGCAGACTAATCTGACTGGATGTACATAACGGGAACCAGAAAGGAGGAATGAAATTAAGCATTTTGGTAGTACTAGCTGATAAGGATTCTGGAAGCAAGCTCAGCAGGTATGTACAACCTTCTAGTTAACGTTACAATTTCTCATCAGGCACATAGTGCATAGCTTTTGAAGTCAGTAGTCTTTCAGGCCAATGTCCTACATCGAATAGGTCCACTCTTCTTGTTAGACCATCTTTAAAAACAAAACAAAAGAAACAACAATTAAAAAAGAATTACACTTTCCAACAACCAAGATACAGCAACAAACCCGAAGAAAATCCCAAACAAAACACCAGGAAACCTCAGACAAGCTGAAATTCAAGAAAAGAATAAGCTTGTACTAGACAGAGAAAAGAAAGCATATTCCAAAACACTGTGCTAACTTCAGAGCACGGGTAAATACAAATACCTGTCTGAAGACAGAAAACCTCCAAGGAACTATTTTTTAACACCTATGTGCCTTTTTGGCAATATATGTAAATACATTAAAAACTCATTAGTATTTAAGTATTAACTTTTACAAAAGCCAACTTCATTATGCTATTTAAGAACTTGACGCTATGAGACTTGATTATTTCCTTTGAAGGTCTTGGCACTTGCTGAGTTCAGATGTGAACGGACTGTAAAGGAATGGAGGTTTCACCCACGTTGGAACTAGGCTAAACAAGAAGGAGAATATTTCTTTGCTGTCATAAAATGAGACATGCATAGTCTTCAAGGGTCATGTGTAACCCTGGGAGATCTGCTGGGAGAAAAAATTATCAATTTAACTGTGGGAGGAAATTGTTTAACTTCCTGCACAGATTCTTAAAATTGCTTGCTTGGTCAGTTTTTTAATCATAATATGACTATGTACAAAGTCATTAACGGGTTTCTGTAACGAAAATACCATTATTCTTAATTAACAATTAATAGGATTCTAACACTCAAGATGAATTCTGATTCACGATTTAGATTAGCAGTCTTCCTAGCATTCATCCATCCAAACGTGCTAGAAGTGAAACTGGTTAGAAAAATGTCAGGAGTTTTTGTCCCATCAAAATATGCTGTTCTACCAACTCTAAGAGTACTTTGCGAAATTAGATGAGTTCACCAGAATTCTAATTTAGAATACATTTATAAAATAGAATTAAGGCAACATGGAAACACTTCGAGTAAAAAATTCTATTATTGACACTGATTTTGAGACCTCTTTTTTTGAAATAAGTTTTCATTTAGATACTTTTTAAAATGTACATATATGGAAAATTAAACTTGAAACAGAAATAAAGTGCTTCTGAGTCAATTACTTTAAAAAGAAACATTTTTCTTCGGGAAGATTAAGAAAGATTTTGTAGTACAAATTCATTTAAGCTAGAAGAAAGCACTTGTTATGTACAAACTCTTCAATGAATGTAATTTTTGTCCCCAACAACAATCTCTAGTGGAGTTTCTTAAACAGGGGCTTTCTTTGTAAAAGAGTTTTCTTCCCATTTCATGCGACTTTCTGTTATTTCTCCTCTTGAGACTTTCAAAGCTTATCCCCACGACTCTATTATCTTGCTCATCTCCTCCTTAGAGGAGAGAAGACTGGCAAACAAGATATCATTCATCCCCAAAACTCTGTCGGAATCACAAGGACTAGCCCTGACTAGGTAACCTTTTGCTGGTATATCCCTAAAGTCATCCAAAGAGAAAGCTTAATGGAGCAGCCAGGCTTCTATCAATATTTTTATTATTGAGTTTCTCTGGAAACCACGTGTTCAGTTTTAATAAATGCATTGGAGTATTAATAAGTGACTAAAGTTGGTAACTTTCTATTCTACTGGTACATTTAATGATCTCTGCATTACAATAAACCTCTTATGGCTGTATCTGTGACATAAAAATTAATTTTAAATGAATTCATTGTTATTAAGCAAATTACTTTGCATAACAAGGAGTTAAGATGGACGTGACATTCAGAAAAAAAACTAATTCCGTTAAATCTTAGCTACAGTTAACATAATTTGTTTTAAAGTCATTTTTTACCATTGCTGTAACTTTTACTTAGTAAATCCACATTACTCAAGGATATTAATATTTGAAACAGAACAAGATCCTTACCATTCACAAATCCTTAACAACAATTTGACCTGTCTTTTGGTTTTTTGTTCTTCTATTTTTTATTATCTTTCAAGAGCTATTTTAACTTAATTTTCCAAGGGTTTGTGGATATCCTTATACAGTAACTATGCTATTTAAATTCATAAATTACAGAGAATAACTTGGACAGTAGAATCCAATTTTTCTGAGATGTCAGGCAGGTAAATATTGCCACATTAAGATGCAACGCTAGAGGAACTGCTGTACAGAAAAGCATTAGGACCAGAATTTCAGAAGGGTTATGTTACCTCTTCCAGGCACAACTCCTCAAATGCTGTATTTCAGAGGTGAGTAACTCATGCAATTAATTTTCTTTTGCCTGGTCCAGGTAAACAGACCAAGATGCCATTGACCTTCTTGGCCACCTGCGCACACTGTTGGCTCATATTCAGTTGTCTTTCAACCTACACCCCCAGGTCCTTCTCCGCCAGGCAGCTCTCCAGCCGTTCTTCCCCAGGTATGTAACACTGCATGGGGTTGGTGTGCCCCAGGTGCAGTATTAGGGGCATCCAGTTTTTATTGTTTCTCCATGCCATTAAAACCTATTCATCTTAAAACAGATTTAAAATTCTGAATACTGAGTTTTGCCTCTATAGCTCAACTGTTAGACCTTTTACTTCTTGCTTTGTTTGTCTCCACTCCAAACTGGTCGGTTCAAACAAAATGTTAGCAAATATTGCATAACTTTCTTATTTTTAACTTTCACATTAATTCCTTTTGACACACTTGAATCTGGAAAAAATTCAGGGTTTGGTTTCTTTATTTGTTTAAAAAGGATGAATTGGCACAGGAGCAACATTTCCCTTTCTGTGATTTTTAGTATTTTCTACAGTGTATGGGTCATTCCTTGATAGACTATTAACTGGCTCCATTTTGGAAAGGACAGTCCATTCTCACTCAGAGAATATTTTACTGCATTCTTCTTATGTTCTTCAAAAAAATCTATACATATTTATACGGGTTGAATATTTATAAACCATTCAGTTGACTGATTATGTTTCTATTCTTTATTTTAGATACAAAATATGATTGTTGCTTTATCTGATTTTGTATTTTCCATTCATTTATTTAGAGGTTTGTAACCTACTTTCAACACAAAGCTGTAACAAACATGTTCTCTTTATTTACAGGCCTTCACCTGAAGCAAAAATTATAATAACGTATTGGTAAAAGACAAATATCAGAAGAATTGTTCAATTTTATTCTAATCAGGTCAAGAGGTATTTATAAAAGAAAACAATGGCAGAAGACCCTTAAATTGATACTGTAGCTGTGTAAGTGTTCTTAAAAATTTATTTTACAAATTAAAATATTCATCTCTCACAACAGAAACAAGATAACATTCTTGGGAAATGTCCTTTTAAGAGACAAGGATTAGACCTTGGTAAATCTTTCAGACATACAATAGTACAGAAGTCTGTAAATGAAATTATTTTAGGACTTCCTAGTATATACCAAAATTATTTTTGTGCAAAGTTTCATCCAAATACTTTCAAGTTTTGTGGCTGGAAATATAGATTTGCAATTAAAAGCACACTTTTCTTTTTCTTAAATGCTAAGTGAATTACAAACAAGTAATTACAGTCCAAAATATTCAACAATACCTCAGATTCACAGGATTTCATGAAACATTAAAGTTTTTATTATTTCTATAACTGTTCATACAATGACAATACATATAAGTTGTAAGAGAAGAAAAGAAATTTTATTAAATAAATTGCTTCTTGAATCTTGCTATGGTGAATGGTATTACATGTTATCTGTTTTTACTTTTAACAAAGTTTCAATGAAGCAGTAACTTGGGACATATTTTCTGTGATTTCTCTGCCTTCTTATTCTCCCAACTAGAGAGAATGTTAGAAACATTGAGTGTAATGGTACATGAAAACACTGTCCGCTCTCTGGTTACAGTTCTAAGAGATCAGTAGTAAGAGACTACGTGGTTTAGATCTACTTGGATTCAACCAAAGCTGCTTGATCTTCAGACAGGCTGGATAATTTAACCTTCTTTCAGTTATCTGGTTTCATATATTTTTGTTGAAGATAATAAAAATGAAAGCCTGAAAGCTAGCTTATCCTTTGTTGCATCCACGCCCACAAATTGTTCATAGTTTAGTAATCAGAGAATTTATATCTAAAGCAGCAAATATGAAATCTGGAGTTATTATTGCAATAGCTTTTGTTCTGGGACAATGGACTCACCATCACATTGTGAGATTTGGTTCTGATTATTACTCTGCCCTGACTAATCCCACATCTGTGAGACCTTCATTTGATTACTTGTACATTTGATTATGCTGTATAAGCGTTGTCCTGTAACAAAAGGGCAAACATTTCTTGCTCTATATTATTGTTCGTTCCCATCTGCGAATACGTTACATAGTCATGATTTGAATAGTAAGATACAAATCTGTTCAAGCTTTGCCAAAAGCTAGTTTTAGCTTTCCTCTGCTCTATTTTCTTCTAGGTGTATGTGACTGGAATATTATAATCACAGAATGATTCATGTTGCAAATAACTATTGTCATTTGGGAATAATGAGCCTATTATAACAGTGTCAGTGATGGGATCCACAGTCATATAAATTTTATTACAAGATTAACAAAAAACATAGCAAGAATATGGCTGTCCTAACCATTATGTCATTAATTGGAGGAGAGGAGGACATCTTGTGAAGAATTATTTTCTTTCATGAAGGTATCATCATTAAATTATAATGGAATAAAACCAAACACACACCAGCCAAAGTGGTAGACAAGTTCAATACCCTTCTGAACCTGACGATATTCATACCACATCCTCTATCCACCTCTAATCTTTCAATCACACCCTCTCTACCACCTGTAGGAACAAAACCACCTCAAGACCAAAAATCCAAGTAATATGGAGCCAAGAGGGAACCAAATAAAAGCAAGTTGCACTGCAGCCCTGTGACTCAGACAGAAAAAATAAGATTTTTATACAGGCCTTTGCCCTCAGTTATAAAATCTCATTAAACAATCGCAAACCCGCTCAACCTCAAAATGCCTTTGTGAACTCTGTGTGAACGAAAGGCTTGGTACAAGCAGTAATACTTTCCAGTAAGACTGAGGTATAAATATGTACATATGTTCACAGCTTACACCTACGCAAGGGTAAAAGTTGATTTCTGAATGTTAGGAGTGTTATTGTTATTTCAGGACCAGCAACCAAAGAGTGTAGAAAAATTCTGGACTTAGGTGGAAGAATTTTATTATACAGCACAAAAATGGAGTGAAAAAGTCTTTGACATTTCTGTTGTATATCAACAATTGTAACAGTTGCTTTTATTTTTTTATTACAACGTAAAAACTGCTTCTTAACTTGTGCCTGCAAATTTCCTCAAAGATAACATGCCACATCTTCTGCCATAAGAGCAAAAATGCGTAGGTCTCCTTTACTTTTTTCCATTTTTTCCTCTCTTTAGAGTAGAAAAAAATAATTCTGTAACAGACTTTACCTCCCTCTTGTTCAGTACACCTTTAATATACACAGCACAGTTTTCTCATACACAGCTCAGTAATTTTCAGCTTTTAATCGTATGAAAATAAGACAGCTCTGTACTCTGTTGCTGATTTATACAGGCAAACACTACACATTCCTTCAGCACAGATTAAAGGCTGTGCAAGCATCTTTGATGGGTAAGTTCAAGAGAAAAATAAGGGTAATATATCTTGTTTAGCTGCTAGACTAGTGTACTTAATCGGGTTAAATGGTTTAAATATGCTTATTTGTCAGAAGCTTTAATTTGAAAGGAAGCTATGTTCAGCCATATTATGACAATACAACTGGGTTTAATATACAATATTTTCCAACATTTTTGGCAGTTGTGAACTAATCAATCATGTTTGGTTTTATATAACTAATTAGCAACCAGAAGGAAGAGTCTTTTTACAAATCAGGAAGAATCTTGTGTCAAATACCCAAGTAAAACTTATAAATCTTTTACATCTATTTCAAAACAGCAGAAGTGTGCATGAGGTTTACTGAAGGTTTGGCTATGTCTTTTTTCCTACTTTCAGTAGTCCTTTAGGTACATGTCCTAAACAAATGCTTTAAAAGCTCTTTTGATTTATTTTGTTGTTGTTAAATATAAAGTTACACTGCTCATCTAAGCAGGATTGAAATGAATACGCAGGATATATTCAGATTTTCACAAGAGAAGCTTTTTTTTTAAGTTTGCCAACATTTCTACTAGTTCATAAATTAACAGGATTTTCAGTATTCCCAAGGTATAGTCATTTTGTCATTCCTTTATACAGAAATTTTTGACATTTCTTTATCACAAATCTTGTCTCCAAAGTACAGTCCTCATGTTTACTTTCAATTGCAGAGATTGTTCTCAAAATCAGAGAATGAAACAACACTTTGCCGAGATGATAGGACAGTTGCAAAGGTTTTTTTGGCATGCTCATTACCTCTCAGGTCCTACAGCTTTTAAAGGCTACAGTAGCAGATCACCATGTACTTTCCCTTTGTCTCAGATGTGCCTGTTGCAGCCCTCCCTCTGGTCCTGCTTCCTGGATGAGCTTCAGAATTATGCAGTCTCCAGTTTTGTCTCTGCTCCTGTCTCCTTGTGCTCCTGACCAGACTCCTTGTGTGGACCCTGGATCTGGTTCACAACCTTGTCTATTCTGGGGCTGTTGATGGACATTATGATTTTCACCTGCCTCTGCCCACAGTGTTCAAATGCTGCAGGACTGCGCCCTGTGTTTGAGTTTGATAGCCTGCACCAAAAGCAGACAACTCTTGCAGTTCCCTGTTCAAAAGCAGCAGTGTGGACTGTGCATGACTGTGTGTCACAGTTTGAAAAACATTGTGCCATATTAAATAAATGAGCCTAAACTATGGGTTATTACTCACCATGTAGTTCAGGACATATTTATGTTAATGTCATGTTTACTCATCCTTAGGAAAGTCCTTCCAGCTATCCATTTCCGGCTGCCCAACCTGAAATGTATGAGAGATCCAAGCAACTCCAGAGGTCTACAACAGACAGCAGACTTCACTGTCCAGAAACGTGTCACACTATCTCTGAGACAGTCATCTCTAGAGTTAAACCTAAGCGTCAGCAGATGAAGCTTACAACTAGTGCACACTATCTGAGCTTATGGGAGAATCGGTAGTAAGTGCCTGGCTGGGTGTAAGTTCACACCGCAGCAATGAGCACATCTTCCCCAGGTGGATAGAACACATATGGCAATAATAGAGGAGGCCATATGTTCTACTTTGAACATTTGAATTAATTTTGTGCCGCTGTTCTGATTTATTTTATAGAAATGTAAAGGAAAAAATAATAGGGCAGGTGAGATCAAGAGGAAACAATTGAGATTTTAGAAATGCATAATCTGTTATGTTTGTGAAATAATTTTCAGTGTATATATTACTGTTTCATTGCTTCCTATTTGTAATTTTAAGCTATTGTGAAAACAACAGTAAGACATAAAATTCTGTATTAATCTGTAAATGAAATACCATAGAATTGGTCAAATCTTGTAATTTCAGTGCATTTTACCTCAAATCAAAGAACTTTATATAGATTACTGAGACACTTTTCTGTAGTCGCTATTAATATATTGGTCAAGCGAGGACAGAGAGGAGAATGAGTGGAGCGTTTCAGTGGAGGATCCCTTCTGATGTCCCCAATCACACACCAAAATTTAGAGAAAGTTATGTCAGTCATAGCTTGGCTCCAGGATTAGAGAATGACAAGACGCATGGAAACTCCATCTACTTTTATCCATAGCTCTTTCATCCTTTCTAAATTCTGACTGAAACTAACACACCTGAGAGACTTAAAAATGGGTTTATCCCATCAACAGGCTTGTTTAGGAACAACTAAAGTACTTCAGGTTCTTCACAGCCTTCTTGCTTTCTCTTAAAAAATTCAGTTCTCAGATCATTCCCTGTATGAATGGTTGATAACAACCAATAAACTTGTTTAGAAATATATGCCTTAACAAACATTTCAATCACGATTGTATACCCTACAAGATCAAAGTGACCCAAATGTGATAGGTTTATCCAGGAAGTCAGAAAACATTTTCTAGAAGTTACACTGTAAGTGTAAAATTTTTTCAGTACGAAACTTTTGAAAAAGATAATTGGTATGTGAATTTGTGTACGACATGGTTCTAGTTAACAAAAACTTTGCTGTGAAACTTCTGCTCAGCTGGAATCTGATGCTTTTTTAATGGAAATTAAATGCAAGCATACTGGTTCACCTCTGAAAAATAAAGTGTAGGTTTCATCAGCAAGATATCAGGACATTTATTGAAAAATAACCTTCTGTAACTCTATTCGGAATAAGGATCAATAATTTCATATTTGCCTTATGTATATTAGGAATTCCTTCATACACAAAGCACTAGACTTTTTGAGTCCAGTCTGTTATTAGGCACTTATTCATCACCAGGCAATTTAACATGCTGTGGAACTAAGTCATCTGGTTTTGATACAAGTCAAGACGCCACTGGCCTTCTTAGCCATTTAGGCACGCAGCTGGCTGTCAAACAGCACCCCAAGATCCTTCTCCATTGGGCAGCTCTCCAGCCACTCTTTCCCAAAGCTGTAAAACTGCATGGGATGGTTGTGTCCCAAGTGCAGGATCCAGCACTCGGCCTTGCTGAAACTCATCCTATCAGTTTCAGCCCATCTATCCAGCTTATCCAGATCCCTCTGCAAAGCGTCCCTATCCTCAAGCAGATCAACGCTTCCACCTAGCTTAGTGCCGTCTACGAACTTGTTAAGGGTACACTCAATCTCCTCCTCCAGATCATTGATGAAGATATTGAACAGGATTGGATCCAATGTTAATAAGCCACTGAGATTATTTAAGGGTTGGTGAATACAATGAAATTCACATGTGGGATCACATTTACACTCAACGTTCTAATATTCAGACACCCAGGAGCCTCATCTTCCCATATGACAATATTAATCTCAAAAGTAATATTCTCGTACTTTGCTATAACCACTACTGCTTCAAAATCTGTTTAATGATTTACATGGTCCTACTCAATTCTTGACATGTGGTGGAAGTTAAGGACAAATCCAGGAGATTTTGTTGTACAGCAGAAAAGGTAAAAGAGGTATTGTACATGAAAAGATGCAATGAGAATTTTGATTAAAAAAATCCCTTTGTACAGAAAAATCCCTGGCTTTCAAAAGCATTAACAGATGCTAGGTGAAGATTTAAAACTGCTCGTATTGAGAGGAAACTCGGGTAGGAAATTTTTTGCAGAAGGCTATCCTGGAAATACTTGGCTTTGACTCGAATTGACATATGCTAAAAGAAATGAAGATATAAGGCTTCATTTGTGAAGAGAACATCCCTGATAAAATGTCAGCAAGAGTGTAAAGTATCTTGCTGTGGCCATCCAAAGCGGAAGCCCCCAGCTCAAGAGGACACTTAAGAGGAATGAATTCCAAACACACCCAATTCCAAACACATTGAGGAGGGAGGGAAAAGGCTTACATTGTTTGCTGTTGTGGTTTGAGTTAAATTAGAGTCAGTTTCTCTAACTCAGTCTAAGTAACTCAGTTTTCTGAAAGCTAACTGCATGTTTTTCAAACAGTTTCTCTCTAGAAGTGATAACAAGGACATTGTTATGCAGAGAGGGCAGATGTTTACACTTATTTCTCTAGTAACCAATGTCATCCTCGGTCTAGTGAAAAAAAAGGCCATACCTGCAGGGAGCTGTGGACAGTATAGGTGACCCCAAACTGACCAACCAAGTATTCCATCCCATATACATCATACTCGCTATAAAACTGAGAGATCAGAAGGGTCTCGCTTTCTTCTGCAATGGCTAACATCCAGTGAGGGCCTCACCTATCTGATTGCTCCTGATTCTGGATCCATACATTCCTGAAACCAATTCCTGAATTCAGCTCCCTCTTAGCCATGCACCCATTCCCTTGTGTCTGCTCTACAGTATTTGTGGTGACTTACAGTTATGGAGGGATAGGAGTGCAATTTCAGATATTTTTATGTATTTTATTACTTACTAATTATTTTCATTATTATCATTAGTATTATTCATTAAAGCTGTAGCTTCAGTTTCCAATCTGCAAGACATTTTCCTCTCATTTTCATCTCCCCTTCCCCTGGAGGTGGGGGGAATGGAATTTGGGAGCTCAACCACACGGTTTTAGCTGCCGAAATTAGCCAAGTCAGAGCTAAACCACAATACTTGCTCAACCACAGATGGCAGGGGCATACGTTCCTGAAACGAAAATATTGCTACTTTTCAGGAACTCCAGACAACATGACACAACCTATACAGGCACTCATGGCTATCAAAGCCACCCCAACATCATCTCCAGCTGCCATTGATGTAGGAAGTATAAATGCAAGTTACATCAATTTTAGCCCATCCACCATAGGGCTGAAATTTTGAAATTCTTAAATAAAGAGAAGAGTCCAGATTCCATCTGAACACCTGGAGACCATTCAGTAGTAGGAGCTTGTCTATGCTGATCCTCCTTCTAGTGTTGTTCAATGATGACAACTACTGAAGAAGTTGCATAAGCACAATCCCTCAGACAAGAAGAAAAATGTAAAGCTGGGAACGAATTTCTCGTTTCATTTTATATTGTTCCTTCATTCTTATCTTTTTTTAATCTGTTTTTTCCATTCTTGTATTACCAAATTATACTCAGGACATCATTTTCTTATCCAAATCCTAAACAAATGTGTATAAAGTTACAGATTCCTTTGAAGAGTTGATCTGAAATATTAAAATTTTTGTTGATAATAAAATATTATGGCATTCTTACAGGAAAATTATTTGTTCTAGTGAGTCTCAGACCATGGTAATTCTACCGCTTTAAGATAAATATCCACGTAAATGTCATTTCTGAATTATTTTAAATTATCATCATCCACAATTTTTTGCATATTTATAGATATTTCAAGTAAGTGTTTTCACAGTAAACAATTTTTTCTACCATAAAAAAGATCTATGTCTTATATGATATTTTAAAATAAAGATTACTCATAGGAACTTCTGAAATGCTTAAAAACCTCCTTTTCTTATCATCTTCAATAAAATACTTAAAGAACAATTTTTCTTTCAATTTTTGTCTCTGTGCTTTAATTCTTCCCCTGATTGTTACCAGGCCATGAATTTAAATTATGGTGAAAAAACAGCAGTAAATTCTCTGATTCATGTACTCTATGGCTGTTTTCATACAGCAGACAACAATAAGGTTAAATTTGATTGTAAAACAATGTTGTTTTCTATTTCACCTAAAGCACAAGGGAAGAGAGATATCTCAAGGCCTTCTGACAATAAGATTTTTGCCCCTTGGCTTATGCATAGCATTAGCTGTGATTGATCAGAAACTGAATATGTGGCAGTTTTTCTTTCTCTAGCTAAATATTTGTTAATTCTTTGAATCACGCATTTGTTCACCAGCCATAACTCACTGTTATCTTTATCACACACAGGTCCCTCAAAGAGTGCACACTAATCATGTTACGTAAGGAAAAACACCTTGCTTGCTGTGCAACACACTGCAGAACATATCTGCAGTATATGTGTTATGGGCTAGACGGACCATTGCGAAGACTTTAAACAGAAAGATTCAAGTAAGAAACCAGGAGATCTACATTTGCATACTTAATATCGTGATGTCATCAGAAAATAAACATCAAGTAAAATACAAACTGAGGGTGTTTATCAGTACTATAGCAAAATCTTGACTCAGTTTCAACCTATTTGCACAAATCACTTTTAGTTTATGAGGCAATTTGATTGGTATAACATATTTTCTTAGCAAAATATAACTTAGCTGAGAGAATTTTTCCTTTATATGAATGTATGTGCACACATAGCCATAGTTTCTTGAAAATTTGTTCTTCAGAAAAAAAACCCATTGAGACTAATGCATTTATATGTCCTAAAAAACCCCAGCATTTTATAACACAGGTTAATCCAAACTATTATATTTATCTTTGATTTTTTATTATTTGTTTTCCCAAGATGATACTCTTCTTGATTAACTGCATCACAAAAAAAATATAAAATATTTAGCTACCACACAGCCCACTCTGCACACTTAACTCTAATACTTACTTAGGTGCTTATACACAATCTTAGGAAACAAATATTAGATGTTGATTCTGAAAAAAAAATATGGCTTTCATGAAATATTTTAAATATATCTTTCAATAATATTTAATTTTCTATTATTAATATTTAATAATCCTCATATATTTAACAGATTCCTCTCATCTAAGTCTAGATATTTTTGTAAAGGCATCTATACTGAAGGGTGGCTGTTTTCTCTATAGGTAACAGAAAACAACATCTTCACTCACCTGTGGTCCGAATTGTAATAGATTTACCTGTGGTGCTTGGATACAAAGGATATAACTATATAGTTAACTATACAAGTTAAGACACAGTAAAGAATAAGAGGCTTACGATAATGGCAGATTGTACCACTACTCTAAGGAATTTACAATAAAAAAAGGCACTTACATTATATACTACGAAAAATAAATTAGGAGAAAAAGAGTTTCTCAGAAAATTCTGCTCTGAAAAAAAGAGGGATTATATTACAATTTCTAAGTCTAAATAATATATTATTCTTAAAAATAGAAGGAAAAGAAACTTTTCCACAACCAGAGACTAGAACAAAACCTGCTAAGAAATACTGAGAAATCCTTTGACTTTTCTCTTTCATACGGATTCAAACAGCAAAAATCAGCAAACTAAATATAGTTCACATGTTTCTTTATTTTCAATCTGTTTCTGTACTTTTGGCAAAGCTTCAAAATTTTTATTTGCCAATTACTAGGCTTGCCTCAATTCACAACACACAAATGGATTATCTTTAATGGGACATGGAAGTATTGAAAAGTAATCAGTGATGTTTAAAGATGACAAATCCTCTAGAGCTGTGCTGCAATGAAGTCAGAAGGATCTGACTCTGTCCTGCTGATGGGCTTTGACTGCAGAATGTATTTTTGAGTGCATATTTAACTGCAGAATTAACCTGATTAACTACAGAATTTGGAAGGGAAGTTTTGGCAAGCAAACAAAACAACAGATTTGCTTTGAACCGACATGATTTTTATCCAAACCTAACAGTACAGGGTGGATTTATAATTTTCTTCATGCTACTAGCAGCAAAGAATTGAGAATATTGACTAAATGGGTATAAAATACTCTACTGGTGGCATACATATTCTATTGTTTCAGTGTGTTTTCTAAACTGATGATATGTAAACAATGTATAAACGTTCATGTTAATTTGTATCATGTCCATGGATCATGTATCTAGGACAATTTATTTTTACAAAGTAAATATAGGTTAACATTAGCAATTTTGCAGATGACACTAAGCTGGGTGGCAGTGTTGATCTGCTTGAAGGAAGGAAGGCTCTGCAGAGGCATCTGAACAGGTTGGATTGTTGGGTTGAGACCAACGGGATGAGGTTCAACAAGACCAAGTGCAGAGTCCTGCACCTGGGACAAAATAACCCCATGCAGCGTTACAGGCTTGGGGAAGAGTAGCTGGAGAGCTGCTTGGAGGAGAAGGACCTGGGGATGTTGGTTGACAACCGGCTGAATATGAGCCAGCAGTGTGCCCAGGTGGCCAAGCAGGCCAAAAATATATTGGCCTGTATCAAGAACAGCGTGGCCAGCAGGACCAGGTAGGTTATTGTGCCCCTGTACTTGGCATTGGTGAGGCCACACCTTGAGTACTGTGTTCAGTTCTGGGCCCCTCACTACAAGAACGACATTGAGGTGTTGGAGCGCATCCAGAGAAGGGCGACGAGGCTGGTGAAGGGGCTGGAGAACAAGTCCTACGAGTAACGGCTGAGGGAACTGGGGTTGTTTAGGCTTGAGAAGAGGAGGCTGAGGGGAGATCTCTTCACTGTCAACAACTGCCTGAAAGGAGGCTGTGGCAAGATAGGTGCTGATCTCTTCTCACAAGTGACAGATGATAGGACAAGAGGAAATGGACATAAGTTGTGCCAGGGGAGGTTCAGATTAGACATCAGAAAAAAATTCTTCACTGAAGGGGTGGTCAGGCATTGGAACAGGGTACCCAGGAAGGTGGTTGAGTCACTATCCCTGGAGGTGTTTAAAAGGCAGGTAGATGAGTTTCTCAGGGACATATTTTAGTATATAAAGACTATATACTAAATATATTATATAAAGATTTTCAGTAGAATAATATATTCTTTGAAAATTCGGGCCTTTATTTTTTTAAATAAAGCATTACAATTATAAGAATATTCCTTCTCTTCTTCTTACATGTAGTGAAACAAATAATCCTAACTTTCTTTAAACTGATAATTAGTAGGTTCATATTATGAAGATTTAGTATTTTCACTTTCAGTAAATCTTCTTTCTTAATTTCCATATAATCATTTTTCTTCCTAGAACTGCTTTTCATCAGAGATTATTACTTGTATGATTTTAGTATTATTTTAAGTATTGCCACTATTTTGTCATTAATTCCTTCCTTCCTATGTCATCCCTAGTGAACATTTTTCTTACTTTTGTAGAGATTTCATAAGCATTTAATTTTTTCTTCAAAATGTCTGAAACCTTTTTTAATTCTAAGAATTACGTTTTTAAAACATGCTTATCTTCACCTGTTTTAAGCTGAAAAGTGGTGAAACATTGAGTTTTTGCATTTGAAACAACGTTTTCCACTGTTCAGATCCATTAATTTTTAAGGGCATTAAACTACTTTTAGTCCTAGAGAAACAGTTTCAGAGAAGTATTTAAATTAATATTATTTCTTAAGTATAGGTCTAGGATATTTTCAATACATCCATTTCTGACCAGCTGTTGGGTCGTAGGTTACAAAGCAAACTGTTTTTCCTTTGTTTTTTTGTTTATTTATCCATTGTCTCCCTTTTTTAAATCCACATGAATCTTTGCCATCCATTTTTACAGAAGTTTTGGGTTCAGAAGAAATAAATTAAAATATTATTCCCTTTTTGATGAAGTTATATTTCAGATTAGAAGTGCAAATTCTAGGAACCATAGAGTTACTGGTGAAAAAAAAATACAAAGTTTCTAAAGGACTGGGATGTTATTAGAGGTAAAGTAACTGAACAGGCATCCTGAATACTTATCAACAAAAAACAAACACTTTTTAAAATCTTGCTGACTTTGATGAATTTTTTTTTCCTTTTGAAAACTTTGTGACTTGATTGCCACATCTTATTTAAAACATCTTTCAACCCATTCTATTTTAATAAGTAAAATAATCTATTCTCACAAGGGAGAATTAAGAAACATGTAAACATCTCCAATTTGCTCTTCTTTTTTTTTTAGAAAACTTTTCTAGTCATCACTGAGAAAATGGGAAGGAAATTTTAAGTTATCTCTTACTGAGGCAGCTTCATTATTGCACGGTGAAGTACTGTAGAAGTTGCCTCAAATAAGTAACCAAGTACTTAGTAAGAACAAAACAGATAAGCAAGCACTGAAAGTAGGGGTAAATTTCATTTAATATTTAAAAAATTTCTCTGCATAAAGAAATAGCAGGCTAGTATTGATTTAGTAGATTCAAAGCTGGGACTTAAAGTAAGCGAAGAGCAACATTTGGATCTGAGATTCTCAACAGCCTCTATTCAAAAGAATAATGTCCTTAGTGCTAGCAATTAATATTTTAAGTAGAAAGCTGCTATATTTGACACTGCCTATCTACACAGACACATTCTTCTGAAATAGTTCTGCAGGCAATCTGGGAAATATCGCCACACTAAACGTTAACTAAGGAGTAAGACTTGACAAATCATGTCACAGTGCAAATCTGTAAATATCTCAAGGAGACGAGGAGACAGAAGGTGAAATAAAATGCCTCTGATGCACAGAGCTATTTGTTTATTAGAATGAACAGACACTGAATAAAAAAGGCTTTCAAATATTTGTTTGCAGTTTTTTAAAGGCTAGAGGATAATTTGGTCAAATACATTAAAAGAGTTAGAGAAAACTTCTGAATCAATGCAACAAGGGCTATGCAAAGAACAGGATCTTAAAAAAAGACAATATGTCATGATGCAGCAGTGCTTTATCTAGTGGTCAATGTGCTTTAATTTAATGACAAATTTCAGTTTTTTTTCTTTCCCTTAGAGCACAGAAAATTATCCCATGATCTTAGAGCTAGAATTAACTTCAGAAGTATTTACTGTAGTAGCATTAGTCTAAGTACTGAGAGGAGCTGAGATGATACTGACACGCTGTCAGATCTAACTCCAGGGAAAAAAAAACAACCCAGAATGTTTGTTTATTTCCGACTGTAAAATATGCCTACAAAATGTGGAAATACCTCCAGTAAATGCATAGCATAGTAAATGTAGTTGTTTTGTTGATGCGGAAATCATGGACTTGTCACACGATCAATGTGATCAGACAGAAGCCGAATTTATTGCTTTACTGCTAATGGTTATATACTCTATCTTATCTACTTTCATGCATAATAATAAGAACGATTGGTTAACATGTGCTGCTCACTCAAATAATGCTTCTTTACAATAGGTCAGTCTCTACTGTCCATCCGTCTCTGTTGTAAGTTTCAGATCCTGTTCAAGGTCTTAGTTTGAATCACGTGTGCATCGCCCCCCTTTCTTGTTTTTCACTTGCTAGGCTGTTTATCTTGCCAATTTCCTTTTGCAGGTGTCCTAGTCACAACATTCCTGCAAGGCCTGCTGATATCTCTATGCCTTAGCCAGACTAAGGTCCTGCTGCTCTGGATTGCCCAGAGCATGTCCTTGGTCTTCTAAAACCCTACATTTTCTGACACTTAAGCTCCTGTGACACAATGATTTGATTCTTTTTCTTAATATAGATTTTGATTAAACTAGGTATAATACATTATACCTTTCTCTACTCTAAACAAACTCATGTGATATTTTAATGATGTATTCAATTACAATCCTAATCCACCACCTGAGATTTCATGCTGAGAAAAAAAGAATGTGTCAGTCAGAAAGAAATCCTGTTCATCAGAAATCCTGTGGTTAAGCTGCTACAGCAAAAGTTTGCCAGATGCAGTTATTCTTAATGAATCTAAATTATTTCAATTTGTTTATAACTACTTTAAAACTCATTCTCAGTGGTAAGTATACTTTACATGATTATATCACAACAAATTAGTGTATATTAAATCTCTCTCAATTTCAAAACAGTGGAGTTGGGTTTGCTCTCTAGTGTGTGAATGTGCAGGAGAGAATATTTCGTTAATTGTTATGACTAAGTGGGAAAAAAGAGGGGAAGTAAACTGTCTTTGGAAAGATAGGCAAAGTTCTGAAGAAATCAGGCAGGGACAACAAACATTTCCTCTGCCAATAACAGTTTGAGTTTTTTTTTACCCTGGCCAAATCTTACAACTACTTGTTCTTCCACTTGTTCACCGTGAGTAAAAATACTTCTTTTTTTCATACCCTTTTATTATCTGTATATTTGGAGACTACTCAGAGAAGGAAACAGTTAGCATTTTTAGCAAACACACAGGTTTTGTATCTTCTGATGCCAAAAGGATCCTCGGTAATATTATCTTTGTAGAAATCGTATTCTACCTTCTGACTTTCTACATCAGCCCTTTCTCTAAGCATCTCCTTCCTTAGCCAATTGACCCTGCAAGCCATTCCAGTTTCTCTTTCTGGCTGCTCAGCTTTCCCTACATGTTGTACGGGAACCCCCACTGTTCAGCTAACAGGTTCTGGATTCTATGTTCCCAAAGATTAAATCCCACGGAGGATCCCAAGTGTCTTATTTATACTGAAATCAAGATGAAATGGTTGAAATTCTTACAAACATAGACAAGCCAGGTCAATGCAGAATGTCATACCCAGAGCCCCTGCCAGAGGTTACTGCCCTCTGAGCAAAGGCAGCAGCCTGGGCAGCACAGATCTGCTGCAGCTCAGAGACACCTAAATAGCTGTCAGTTTCAGTATATGAAACAGAGCTGACTGTGAATTTTTAGAAAAGAGGTCTCTCATTCAAAACCCTTCTCCATATGTTAGCGTAGCACCTGAAGGATTCACTGGATAAGCAAGGACAAAAACATGTTCAAAACATTCTTTTGCAAACTTTGCAGTGTTTTAGTGCCTTCCTAGTCATAAACTAACCAAAAACATTAAAAATATTTTTCCCACAAAATAAAATAATTTATATTTGCATATTCATGCAATATTTGTGCTTATGTAAATCCAAAATATTTAGTTGCAGTTCAATATCTTTTTTCCTCTTTGATACCAAAATACATTTTGAAGATGAAAAATAATTTAAGAAAAATCATAGATTTGCATTCTGAAAATCTCACCTATAATTATATAGCATAATCAAAGTTGGTCAGTTAAAGACCAGGAGGTTATAGTCAAACAGAATTTATTCAAAAACTGTACTTTCTGAATTGTTTATATACATTTACAAGAAGATATTTCTAAACCCATTAAAATATTTTCATTCTAAGTGCACCTTCCAGTAAAATTCTGTTTCTTCCTCTCTCCTAAAATAGTAATGAGATTTTGAGAAACATGAAGATAAACTGATTTGTCTTTAAAGATTGTGTTTTGGCTTACTCTATACTCTTACCTAAAGATTGCTTAAACTAGTTTTGTTGAACAGCAGTCTTGTGTAACAGGGAAGTGGTCTCCGTGGTGCTGAGTAAAAAGAAAAAAAAACAAAACAAACACCTAAAAGCATACCTATGGAGGACATTTGGATTATGCAATTATAACCTGAAAAAAAAAAGATTATCTTAAAAAACAGATGTTTTCTGAGGTTTTTCTTTTATAAAAATGCACCAGGTCCTTTATGATGTTCTTTTGAAAGTCCACAAGGACCTTGCGTTTCCATAGACATTCACCTGCAATTTTGATAGACTTGACAGTTTGCTGCAATATCTGGCATGAGCTTCCGAAAGGCTTCATCTTCTTTAAACTAATGCCAAATTGTTGGATTGTATCTTTGTACCTTTCACTAGTTCTTCTTACTTAGTTAGCTTATTGACTTGTTTGCAGGTATTATCAGTATAAGAAATTCTCATGAACTACCTGGCCCTTTGGCACTATGAAGACTATTAGTCCTGATTTCAGCATAACCTAAGTATCAGCTGAAGACGGAGTCACAAATGCATAGACTATTACAATTTATTTTCCACCATCTGTCATATGTAATTTCCAGGAATTCTAACTTCTCTAAAGACAACTAACTTCTAACTAATCCTGCATTTTTCAACAATTTTTAGTAACATAGATCACAGAATTGTAGAATCACTGAATCATTGAATGGTTTGGGTTGGAAAGAACCTCAAAGATCATCCAGTTCCAACTCTCCTGCCATGGGCAGGGACACATCCCACCAAACGAGGCTGCTCAAGGTCCCGTCCAACCTGGCCTTGAACAATTCCAGGGAGGGGGCATCCACAACTTCCCTGGGCAACTTGTGGTGCCAGTGTCTCACCAACCTCATAGTGAAGAATTTTTTCCTAATGTCTAATCTAAATCTTCCCCCTTCCAATTTAAAACCATTCTCCTTGTCCTATCACTATATGCCCTTGTAAAAAGTCCCTCCCCAGCTTTTTTGTAGGTCTTCTTCAGATGCAAGAAGACCACTATAGCATCTCCCTGGTGCCTTTTCTTCTCCATGCTGAACAAGTCCAACTCTCTCAGCCTGTCCTCATAGCAGAAGTGCTCCAGCCTTCTGATCATCTTTGTGGCTTTCCTCTGGATCCATTCCAACAGTTCCTTATCCTTCTTATATTGAGGATTCCAGAACTGGACACCATACTCCCGGTGGGTTCTCATGAGAGTGGAGTAGAGGGGGAGAATCACCTTCCTTGACCTGCTGGCAACACTTCTTTTGAAAGAGGTTTCCTTCCTCTGAGCCAGGGTATCAAACTAATTGGCCAAATCTGGTATTCCACCATGTTTTATCAGCCTAGCACCTTTTATCTACCCAGCAGTATCATCACCGAGCTCCTTTCCCCTACACTCCTGCCAGTGCTGGTCACGTGTGTAACTTTTGCGACGCATGTTTTGCTGTAGGAGCAGGAGAACAGTGGGAGCTGTGAGTTTGAAAACCCCTGCTCTAAGCAATCACAAAATCTGCACCCATTCTCACAGATAATTTTCTTTTCAACCATCACGGTTGTACCATGGAACACTTTATGAACCACAGAGAAAGAATCATCTTACTTCCTAGTTAATCCTTAATACCTTATTTACATACAAAAAATCAGCTATGTGTTCAATAGAAGAAGGCATCCTACCAGAGTATGATTCAGAACAGTGAAACAGTAATGAGTTTGCATATGCTAAATACACTATATATATAAATTATTACATATAGCAGAGAAAACACTTCCTCTGATTCAATTTCCTTTTGAAGGTAAACAATCATATTTAAATTTCCTATCTGATATTTAGTAACATTGCAACACAATTTGCTAGGTAATTAAAATATCTCAATTTTCAAGGAGTAGATTCTACACTTCTGAAAACCAAAAGTACTGTAAGAAATTATTTGTTAATTCTATAATATCCTTTGTGGAATATCAGGGAGGAGACGCAGTAAAAATCTTTATTTTCAAAATAAACAGTTAGGAAGAAATGTTTCTTAATCTGAGACTGCACAAGTAAGTGCAATATTTGAGCTGTCTCCTTTGTTTATTGAAAACTATAACAAAACTCTACAAAGTAAAGTTATTCTATGTACTACATATACTGATACCAAACTGGTTTAGAGATAATACTTTGTACTTTTGTAAGTCATTTCAACCAGAAGCAGGAAACTCCAGCCTTATAAACAGAATTTAACTTGCTCACATAACCAGCCTGTGTGATAAGTGAACTTCGCTGCCATTCTTACATTTCAGAGCAGAAATTGACACATACAAAAGTGAGAAAATGAAGGTTAGAATAGAAAGACCAGAGACAAGACAATAAAGGATAGCACTCATTCTAAGCTTTGATGGAAACACAAGTCAGTCTCTCTCCACAGTGAAGTTTGTTGTACAGAGTTCAATTTTGTTTGAAATTGACAGAACAGTGTCTATATTTCCTGTGTGTTGCCTCTAAAAGTTATAGGCAGAAAGCTCTCGTGATTTAGTCTAATCTGCTTTACAACACATGCCCTCGAACTTTCTCATAGAAGTTCCAGAGAATATCTCTACCAAATAAAAGTTAATTTAAAAATCCTTTGGAGTATAGGACACAGAATTGAAAGAGGATTGTTACCTCCAAGTTCCACTGCCTCCCATTAGAAGCAATGCAACTTAAATGCTTTCCTGAAAATATAAAGCTCTTTATTGAAAAGCCTATTCTTGATTCATGTCAAATTTAAGGAAAACAGACCAAATCTTCTACCAATTATTGTTTTGCTAGACAGAGCAAACTGAGTCCTGCTAATGTTCTGCTATGAGTGCTCTGATCATTCTAATAAACTCTCTTTAATTATTCTGCTCTGACTATTTATTCCCTGGGTATGTCATAAGCAGTGTCTAATTTGTTACTTTACAACACAAACAAGAAATATTTTACTATAAGTTTGAAAGTTATTTTTTAACAACTAGGAGGCCTTGCAAAGTGTTGACAATTGTAATAGAGGAAGTATCTATTTCTAATCAGAAAATTCTTCAAAAATAACAAGGAAACAAAGAAAACTTTTGAAACAGAAGAGGAGAGATCCAATTTATGGCAATCAAATATTTCTGCCTCACATAATTCGTATAAAAATTGATCTTCAGTGTTATCTGATAACTCTTAACCAAAACTTATGTAGAAAAGATATTTTTGGTTGCCACCACCAGCAAAATAAAAACCACCTACAAAACAACTTGAGAGGGATTTTCAGATTCTGATTAGGTGATAAAATTCAGTGTTGATAATAAAAAGTGAATTACACAGGCAAAATCCAGATTTCTCATACCTAGTGAAGGGATCTGAATGACTTTTTACTAATAATGAAATAGATCATAGACTCAAAGTAGATAATTCTATGAAAACATGATATCAATGATCAGTAGGTATAAAAAAATAATATTAAGAATTAAAGAACACAAAAAAAAATGTCAGTATAATACTACATAAATCCCTAAACCCTTCCTTTGCATATTGTCATCTATCTCAAAATAAAAAGAGCAGAATCAGAAAGATTACGGAGAATAGCAATGCATATGTTCAGCAGCATGGAGTTACTTCTTTCATCATTTTATCTCACCAGCAATGAAGATTTCTTTCTTCTGCTTCCAGCTCCATCTGGATGTACACAACATGAAGGAATGACCTTAATTGAATGTCACCCAGATGCTCCGTGGAATTGGGCAGCACCAACCATACTGGCTTGGAAGATACTTCCTTCCTGACTTGCAGCAGTCTAGTGGTGTAACAGTACTACATGGGGTAATTTGTCTGCATCTTGTGCCTCAACATGAACTTCACTGCTTAAAATGAATAACCCCTAACCTATCGTTTACTTCCAAATGCAACTTTGTATTCCAAATGCAACCCATTTAGCTGCAATATCGTCCTCTTGCAAAGTTATTTATGGAAAATGAAGACTGACAATCCAGAAGACTTTTTTCTTCCCCACATCATTAAGAAATATATGGCAACTTTTCAATGGGGGGGGAGAATACCACTAACTAGAGTTCTTTCTTCTTATACATTTGTTTTCTGTCCTGTAAAAAGTTTTTAGAGCTTTTGCTCTGAGATTTTGTGTATTTGTGGTCAGAATAAACCCTCTTGGTCTTTCTGTTAAATCAGATGACAATCTAAAAAAAAAGTTGAAGCAGTGCAAAAAATCAAGCCCTTTGGAACCAAAGGAGCCTTTTAACTGAAACTATTATTAATTTCCCACTTTGATTAAAATTAACTAAAAGAACAGCTATATGTGGCAAGATTAATGATCACTTTAAGAGATAGACATTTTTGTTTACATAGCCCACATTTTAAGTTTTGCTGTCTGAACATAATATGTTTCTTCCTTCATGTTGTAGGTCAAACTTACCCAAAGATTCCCTGACATTTTTCACTAGATCTCTCAGAGAGCATGGTGAAGAATTGGAAACTTTGGTTTTTGTTAAGTATGTAACTATATCTAGGGACAAGGAATGAAAGATGTGTTATTTGTGTTTCACCTTTCTTCTTCAAATAACATCACACTGCAAGTTCAGAAAAGAGGTTAAAAACCTGCAGATAGTCTAAATTAGTTTACTTTTCAAGATTAAGATCGTATCTATTTTTAGCTTCTTCCTTAGGCAAGAATTCTAACCAAAAAAAACCTCATCACTCAGATCTTACTTTTAATGTGAATTTATGTTTCTAACTAATCTGTAGTTTCTACATGTGTTCTGCTTTTGAAAGATACCTGAGAGATATCTCTATGTAACATTTTAATCCATTATACTGTCTACAAAACACTGTGACAGTACGTTTACAGTATCACTGTGGAGAAACCAAAACAAACCGTTCTATTGCATAATTTGCAACGGATTCCTTAAAACTGCCAAACAGTAGTCACAATGACATTGAGCAACCAGCTGCAGTGAAACTGGCAAAGAAACTGGCGATTTTGTGCCATAGGTATCTTTAGAGTATTATGTCAGGCTCCTCCTGCAACCTTCTGGCAGGGTATGGAACCTATTCCTCCATATACTCCTCACAAGCCTACCCATGAACACTGTGTACTGTTTTTATCAATATGTCACTGACTGAACCTAAAATCTGCTTGGAATTGCTTTACCCTTCCTTTTATTCTTCATCAAGGAGGAAAAGCCCTGACGTGGTTGAAGTACTAAGCATTTACAGCACAAAAAGGAAAGTTTCAGTATCCATACATGTTACTTTGTGAATCCATTTAGTCCTCCAGGGCTACTTTATCTTTAAGAAGTTTGGTCTGTTACCTCAGAATTTCTACTACAACTCTTGCTCTGACATGGAGTGGTGTCTGTGGGAAGATTTATGTACATAAACTTGAATTTAGTCATGCAATTTTTTAAAAAAAAAAAAGGTTCATATTCAACATTACAAAATTCCTTGTCATTTCCTCTCAAAAAAAAAATTGCAATGTGTAACACACAAAAATGTACAATTAAGAGGAAAATCTAATGAAAACAGGGAACCAGAAGAAATGAAATTATAAGCTTAATATGTTACGGCAATCTGACCAGCCTTTCAAGCCTACTTTCTGCACAAAATCTATGTTCCGTGTGGTCAGAAAGACTTCCTCGGCTGCTGTCTCGATCCATTACTGATCTGAGAGGGTTTGAAAAGATCCCAAGGGTGAAATTAAGACACAAACGAGGTCAAATGTCACAATCAAACATTATAGTTTATTATAAACTATACGAAAGAGACGAAAAGAACAGGAATTGAGAGAAGGAGAGGAAAAGAGAGAGAGAAAAAGAGAGAAAGAGGGAGAGAAAGTATAGCTACCACCACGGATCCAACGGCGTCCCGCAGGTCCTGCTTTGATGTTCGGTGGGGGAGCGCTTCCAATTCAATGTTGATCATTTCTCCTGTTTTATAGCATCTTAACCGTTCCTTCCACCTGGTGATGAGACACATGCATCGTGGGGGAGGTCTTCAGGGGGTCTCCAGGCCCCTCTGTCCAGTCTCCAGGTCCCTCTGTCCAGCTCCCTGGTGCCTCGGTGCTGAATGGGAGAGATCAGGTTATCTCTTGCATAAACAGAAGATGGCCTCTCCAGTCTCTTCGGGAGCTCCGTACCAGATGCCAGTACGACCATAAAACTCCAGCCTAGTTTATGGTCTCAAGTGTCAGCAAAGTTGAGGCAGTCACCTAAGAGAGTCTTTTACAGTCTCTTACAGCTGCTAAGAAAATGTTATAGTAATTCTTAGATAAAACGTATGGCTTACAGAAAGAACACAGGTTGTATATAGGTCCTGCAGTCCTTTGATGTCCTAACAGCCCATAAATATCACAGTGATATTTTAAATTTGATCAGTAATAGCAGATGAGATGACTAACTAGCACCCATGGTTAGGTCTAGTCCCTCTTATTCTAAATTGCTGTCTTAGACTGTCCTTTGGCTGTTAGTCAAAACTGCATTTAATAATATATAAGCTGAATTCAGAGTAAGTTTTCTGAGAGGGTTTTTTTTTTAAGTCACCATTGCTGTCTGCAACTAAACCAGAAGGCAGTGAACCAAACAAAATATTGGTAACCTAATATTGTATTTTTCCACATCATCATTGTGCCTGCTACACCTACTCTGCCTCCCTAAGAATTGTACACAATTTGTAATTGTATCAACTTAACATTCTTCCTTCTGCATTATTTATACAACGACTAGCATTGTTACATGCGTAGCTTCAACCATCAACCATTGAAGACTGTCTTCCTATGTAACTAGGGAATATTATCCTAATTTTAGTAAAGTAAGATTGACTAGCAGAGAAAGTAATCACTTGTCTAAATCAAACAACAATTTTTAAATGGTGGAGAACCAAAGCCATATTTCTGAAGCTATAATAAGAAGAATATCTTTTATGTTTATCACATTGATATTTTGTACCAGGCTGTGAGATGCTGGCAAACATTTACTTGTATATTGAGTTTAAATCTTCTCTGAGGAACATAAATTCCAAATGTTCATTAGATTTAGCCTACATTTAGAAATACAGAAAATATTAGAAATTTAAAACTAATAATTTTAGCTTGTAAAGTAAACTGACAGAGGAACATGGCACAGTAATTAAAAAATTTGCTTTTTCTGTGCCTTGTCAGGTTTCAAAATTAATTGCTTTTTCAAAAGTGTCTACAAGATAGCTATTGTGTTATGAGGATTAGTTTAACTACAGCTGCTGTCTGAGAGACAGCTGCTTTAGTGTACAAGACTTTAGTATATACCAAAACTAAAATCAGAGCTGGTTTACATTTTTAGTTTTAAAATACTACAAAGTTTTAATTGTTAGGCATCATAGGAACAGTTCTCTGCACTAAAGAGATGCCATAATCTTGTCCCTTAGAACACGAGATATATTGGAATACACTGTAATTACCATATTTTCTTTCAGAAAATCTTGGAACATCCTGATGTCTTCTGCTGCATTAAAAAATACATAATAGTCAGTTTCCATTCATATCAACTATGTGTTTCTCAGCTATTTCAGTAATCATTACTATTACAGAGAATCTGTGCAGTATTTTCGTAACAATCCTAAGAACAGAAACATAAGCAGCTGATCTGAAAAACAGCCTTAGAAAAGCTGTGTTTTACCAACTGTTGTCTGGTTTTGACTTCCCCATGGTCATAACATATCACAGTATCACAGTATCACAGTATGACAAGGTTGGAAAGGACCTCTGAGATCATCAAGTCCAACCTATAACCCAACACTAACACCAACCATCATCTAGACCATGGCACTCAGTGCCACATCCAATCTCCCCTTAAACACCTCCAGGGTCGGCGACTCCACCACCTCCCTGGGCAACGCATTCCAATGGCCAATCACCCTTTCAGTAAAGAACTTCTTCCTCAAAAACCAGGAAGAAAATAGATCTTCAAACTGTAGAGAATCTAATATGATACCCATGCTCAAAAGAAAATGGAAAATGAAATAGAAGTTCAAGGGTGTAAATGCTGTATTAAAGTGCTCTGTGATAAGGAAAGTGAACAAAACAGACACAGACTAACTAGAAAACATGTGGATTTATAAAGAGAAACCATGCTTAACAAGCTTAATAAAAATCACTGAAGAATAATGAAGGTTGACAGCAGTGACACTAAGTTTACTTAAACTGTAGAAAGGCTCTGTATACTCAAATTGCTAGAAGACTTACACATGGTTAGCAAGTGCTGTATGGCTGCTGTTATAATTTAAAAATGGTGTGTTAAATCAGTGTAATTCTGTTAGTTAGTAAACAGAGTAACCAACTCTGAGGTATGCTAAGAAAGGCAATAGTGATGGATTTCAAAAACTCTCCAGCAGAAAGTTAGGAGTGATTCTCCCTTGCTCACTTTTTTGGTTGACCAAATGTTTTTTTTCTTTTTAACATCAACACGAGAAGAATGAGACCAGTCTCCCACCCAGGCAACTACCTGTAATTGTGTGACAGAGTTAGGCAAACAGAGTTATATTTAAACATCTCTTTTCACCTTTCCATTCACAGCAGAACTGACCTTTCCTGGGCCACAACTGAGAATTTGGATCATGGATGCCTGGTCTCAAAGCATAAGTAGATTTAAGAAGGTTAACATTCAATTTGAAACCAAGGCTGCTCCTGCTCAGTAGAGTCAAAACACCTTGTCTACCAGATGAAGAGTTCAAAGGCATACACAGGTTTTCAAGAAAGGGAAATAAAGCAAGAAGAAACACTGTCTTCATTGGGAAGCAACCATGCTCCACAACTGTCTGTCCTAAACTAATTTTTCAAGACTCATGTGATCTAAATTTACAAATATATATACCTTCTATTTCTTGAATTTTTAAGTGTTCCATGGCACTGTTTCCTAAGAGTTCATGTTTTAGCTTAATTCTCCTGGTCAACCCACTTCTCCCTGAAATATTGATGAAGTGATAATCATATTCTGTCCAAAATATCACATAATGCTGTATGTGGCACCAAAATAATATATTTTGGAGACAAATACTTCCCGTTTTGGTTGCACGGATCTCTGAATTCTGTTGATAAAGCTCTGGAGGCACTTTCTTTCTGTAGAAGCTATATAAATGTAAATCACTTTAATGACTTCTACAACAGTAGGAACATTATACAAGACAAATAATACAGGGTTTGGAATTATTTGGGTGGGTTTTTTCCAAATTTTTTCAGCACAAGACTTCCTAGTTTAACATCAGGGTCAGAGTCTATCAAGCAAATATGATGCAAGTACATGATAAATTTTACTATATCAGTAGCAAGACATTTTTAAGTCATATTTAAGTCAGCATATGTTTGCATTTTCAATGTATTTATTAATTTCATATCACGCATAGATTCATTCTGTGATTTCCATTTGCTAGAAGAAACTCATGTTTTAATGCGTTGATTCTACAAAACTTCATCTGTAAAAACCGTTCACTCATTTTAAAAAAAAATGGCCTAGATCTTGAATCTCCATTTCAAATGGAAACAAAAATATTTTTCAAAGAGCAGCAGTTTCCACCTAATTCTTTATGTTACTTTATTCGTGAAGAAAAAAAATCCATAAAAAATCTGTAAAGAAAGAAATCCATTATAAATCAATTTCAAAACCATAGATGCAATGCAGAAGGAAGTCATCAACCTCATTTAAGAATGCAGAGATTTACCAAGAAACCTGCTTTGCTATTTTTCTTGTATGGATTAACAACTGAAACAGTAAGAAAAATGTAATTTTTTCCCATGTCAAAGTAAGTATTATGTACAAGGCTTGTGTATTGGAATAGGTTGCTTCCTAAGTATAGCACTGAATTTAAATATGGCACATACCTTTATCTGAGTCCAATCTCAGTGAAAATTTCCTTCAAAGTAACCAACAGAAAAAGTCTTAGATAGAATGAATAGGACAATGATTTGTTGTACAGAAAGGAGGAAATTGAAAATGCCAGAAACTTAGCAAGCGAATGGATAAGGGAGCAACATGTGGAGTGCACTTTGGGAAGGATTATTAAGATAGAGAAACCATGTTTTTCAGTGTTTTGAAGTAAACCGTTACCTCCATAAAACTTACAAGTCCTAAACATTATAGTCCAGAGAAAAATTTGTAGTTGAACTAATATCAGTCAAAGACATTCAATTGCATCTGTCCAGTGTCTCCTGCTAAGCTTGTGCCTGATGTCCTAGAAACAGCAACTCAGGAACAGCCATGACAGTAGTTATGGCCAACATGGTGGAAAAGAGTTGCTTGCTCTGTTTCAGGGAAATGCTCTCATATGTGAGACACAAGGGAGAAAGCTGTTTCTAGCACAAATACTGAATACATACAGAAATGCCAAAAATCTGCAATCCTGAAGATTATATTTGACAGTAAATTCAATGAGCTATTGCCAATTTGATTAAGAAAACATCTCCATAAATCAAAACCAAAATCTATTGTTGTAAGAAAGTATCTGACTCCCATATATTACAATGAAATTCGATTAACTGATTTTTGCAAGATCTCACATATATGTAATCAAACTATGCAAAAATCCTAAACAGATCAGAAATTGCCACTGACTGATCTGAACTAATTCATCAGTGTCATGTGTGCCATGTATACTTGAAGCATGTGTATTTTTACTTGGTAGAAAGAACAAGCAAGGACAGGTAGTACAGTTCCCTTACGCGGAAATTCTCTGGGTCTTTTACATCATAATTTATCACTAGACTGATCCATTTTTTGTTATCCCACTGATGGAGCAGACAAGGATTTAACTGGATATCATTAAACTAGAACACTGTAGGAAATCAGAACCACAGTGTTTAATATATTATTATTAACACTCAGTAAACCTAGCCTGGTAAAATGTACAATATCTGAAACTCTGCTTAGCACTATATGAAACAATGCTTATAGTTTTGCTAGCGTGTTTAAACAACAATTTTTCATGTTTCCCATATTTATGGCCCCTCTATTCAAGGGTCCACTTGCCATTTCACCAATATTTTAGTTTTTCTCATGTGAAAACAAAGTTTGGCCCAAAATATACAACACACATGATACCCAGTGAAAGGATTCTCTTTTTCCAGAAAGGTGCAATACCCTAATGTCATGGTTTAGCACTAGCTGGCTTGATCAGCAGCTAAACTTGAGCAGTTTTAAGACACCAGTTCTTGCCCTCCATTCCAGGCAAAGGGAAATGAGAGAAAAAGAGTTACGGGCAGGAAACTAAAACAGTTTTAATGAAACAACGATAATGACAACAATAATAACAAGAAAATAATAAAAATGTATACAAATATATGAAATTGTCTCCCTCAGCCCATCCTTATGACTTTATCACTGATACTGCAAAGAACAGGCAGGGAAAGGTCCCAGGCTGAACTCAGTGACAGGAGGGAGCTGAACTCAGGAACCGGATTCAGGAATGTATAGATGTGGAATCACAGACAAAAAGATGGATTTCTTACTTGGCATCAGGCACCAAACAAGAGGGCTTGATCTTTATGATCCATCAGCTTCATACTGAGTATGAGACATGTATGGAATGAAATACTCTGTTGATACGTTTTGGGTCACCTCCCTTGTCCACTCCTCTATACAGTGCAACCCTTTTTTGACCCTCTCACTTACAGCATTTTGCTAGCTTGAGGATGACCTTTGTCTCCACAGGGATAGTTGTAAGCAATGGCATTGCTGCGTACCAATATCCTGTTTCTTTGGTGATAATCATAAATTTTAAGTAAACTCAAATTTAAATTTAAATAAACTATATTACTCTGCAGTAGCTTTCAGATTAGATCCATGGACCTGTTGACACTTGCATGCAACTAACAAAAAAAAAAATAATACTGACTCTCAATACATTAATTTTCTAATTAAATATGGAATGCTAATGTCCCCTATATACTTGTGTTAGACCCATTTTTACCCACAAGCTTTGTTAATCAGATTTAAATATTTATAAAGGTCTATAGGAAGGTTCTAAGTGAAGAAAAATGGTCCCTAGATAGAAAAATTTTTGAATAACTGAAATTTTGAGCTCATATTGAATAGCTGAATGTTTTTTCCTCCTTGTCCTCTATAGTCATTTTTAATTTACTAATTAGGTATATAGAGTCTATAATTAATATTCATTATTCATTACAATTACGTTTAGTATTTCCCAATGCCACTTTTAAAAATTCTTTATACTTTTTAAAACAATACTTGACATACTCTTGATTCTTATCATCACAGTAGGATTGCAGAAAATGAACCAAATCAATATGCTTACCATCAATAAGCTATTGCTTTATAATATTGGTATTAAGGATCGTTATTCTCATCCATTCATTTAAGCACCATAGTAAAATACAAAGTAAAATGAAAATATTTAAAGATTGTTTTTTTGCAAAATGTAATGTATATCATTTTCTAAATCATGCTCCATATTTTTCACAAGATTACAAAAAAAAGGGATGGATTTTCTGATGAGGTAGCAACTTCATAGCAACCATGAAGTCATGATCTGTGACCAGTTAAACATCTGACCCCAGCTGTCAAAGATGTGATATTTAAATCTGTTTTTATGACACAGTAATAGATGGATTTAATCTAGATCCTTGCAACATAAATCAGTGGGAGATTCTGGACTTTAAAAACCTTTGAGAAATCAGACTGTTAATGTAATCATCCATACAATTCGTTACAAAATATTTTTTCAGTCATAGAAAATCTCCATAAAAGAAATAATAGGTGTACATTCTGATTTGCACAGAGTTTTCTGTCTTTTTTTCATCACAAAATTGTCTTACTGCATATATCTCTCTGTTGCTACAGTCAACAATCATGTAAGAATAGTAATAACATATTACACAAAAGAAGATACTGCAAATTTCTAATTCATTGAATGTTAACAATGTGAAAGAATAAAAACAATTAAACTTTTCTGATCTCTGCTGGACCAGTTAGACCTTTTCTGATGTCTCCTTTTGGAAGAAACTTCTTTTAAAACATGTTGTTTTGTAAGCTCAAAAATAGTTTTTTCTTAGGCAATGTCAAAGGTAAGCAGCCTGTAGTACAGTCAATACAAATCTTTTGGTGGAAATGATGAATAATGCTACTGTACATTTAGATTCTAGAGGCACAGCAATCGCAAAGTATTATTCCATAAATAATGAATGACATGCTTTTCAGAAGAAAATCCATGCTGTTATAATTTCTTCTTTATCCCATCTGGGTAATGAAAGAACCTTAGACAGTAACTGTTTCAAGTTTCCACAGGGCATTAAGCTGCATTTTAAAAGTCAATGTCCTGAGCTTGTTTTTTTTTTTTCCAATACATTTTAACAGGCAAGTTTCTGGGAAGAAAGAAGTTAGAGTTCTCTTTTCAAAATATAACTCTATTGAATTGTAAGTATTTTGGTTAAGATGAATTAAGTCTAACAAGCATTCAGTAAATTAAATGCAAGATTCCCGTGATTCTTTGTGCAAATTCATGATGAATTGCTTTCCTAGCCCAGAGCACAGGGCAATGACTACATGTGGATAGTTCCGGTGTTGAAAAACACAATATTTCCCTGTCTTGTCATAGTATGTGTTGAGTATGAAAGGAAAAAAAGTCAGTATCTCCAAATTCCTGTCTTAATCTGTTTAGAACAGTCTCTACTACTTAAGGAAAAAAAAATCATGCACACCCCACCTCAAAAAAAATCAATCTAAAACATATCAGATACAAAAGCAGAAGAGAAGAAGAGGGAAATTAGGCTATAAAGGAGTCATAAATATTAACTGTTCATGTATCCCTTATAGCGTATCTGCTAATTATCAAACATTTTGTAGGCACACTTGCAGAGGTGCGTTGTAGACAGAAATATCTTGAGTAACTGTATGCAAACACAGAGAATTTAGAGACAACAATGTCATTTGGAATAGTGTGAATTTATGTTTCTAATAATTTAAAATTTACTTTTTTTACTTTTCCTAAAAATATTATAAATTTGGGAAGCAAGGGTAAAATAATTTGGTTTTATTTAGAAACCCTTAAAATAATTTAACAAAGTCAAAAATTTTGGGGATGTTTCTCAAATATAAAAAGGAATAGGGGTTCTTGTAAAAATCTTTGTAGAAAGCACTGAGGAAGAGAAAATAGAGAATAATTCCCTGATTTACTCTTTTTTTCCAGAGAAATCTTATCTGCTGCAATCAGAAGGAACCTTCTACAGTGGAAAAGATTTCAAAAGTGTTCTGTTTTCTGAAAAATATACGCAATGTATAGAGTCAATGACATTCATAGTGCATTACGTCAATATTGAATGGTTGAGTTAATTAAAGTTCGGGTAAAAGAGGCAGCACTACAGAAAAACAAAGCTAATACTTTTCATTTGATTCTGAGTCCAAACAGATTATAAGCAAAGCCCAGAGCAAGTCTTTTATGATTAATTAATTATGGGCTGGTTTTCTTTAGGCCATAAATTTTCCCAGACACTCATTAATCTCAAAAAATGCCATGGGCAGTTGTTACTGCTTAAATAAAAAGTATGTCACAGTTGCAAAGAAGCAGAAAGCTGTAAATATTATCTTTTGCCAAGCATTTACATATCCAGGATAATCTGTAGTCAAAAGGTGAAGAGCAAGAGAAAAGAAGAGCTAAGCACCAGATGCTTTAGGCTAAGATATCCTAATTTTTAACACTGTCATTAAATATCTTTGAAATAATATACTTAGGTAGTTTCTACATAAGAATTTTTCATCTCGTGGTTGAATTTTAGTGATTACACTGGCTTCAAGTGAAGCCAAGGGAAAGGCTTCTGTTACTTTTAATGAGAATTTTTGTGCCCAGACACCCATGAAGTTAAGGCACAAACTCCCCTCTGAAACTCAAGAGAAGATGTCAGAATATCTCCAAGGAAACAGATATACACAAAAGTATTTCTGCAATGTTTATGGCTCTTGAAATCTTCTAGATGCAGTTCTGTAACTAGAAATGTACACACTGGTGTTCTTCATAAGAAGAAGTGAAACACAAATATGCTCTAAAAAATATAGAAATTGTTTTTCTTATAAAGCTGCAATAAAATATGTTTTTCCCAATAGCATAAATATGACAACAGACTGCAACAATTTTAAAACTGAAGTGGCAAATATTTCTTATAAGATTGTAACATTTCTTATATGAAAATGTTGCTGACTAGAGAAATGTGACAGATATTTGGTCAGAACAGTGTAGCAAACCTAGTGGAAAACTGGAATGGTTCTATTTCATTTTTTAAAAAAAAATCGTCATTCTCATAGAAAAATAGTTGCATTTAAAAGACAAGTTACATTTACAAGATAAAAGGTATTGAAGAATAAATTACTTTGTACAAAGACCAAATTTCCCATAAGCACACATAGCCTGACACTCCATCACAAAAGCCACCGTCATCCCTGTTTCTTACCAGCCATTTCATCAGGAAAGTGAAAGTATGGCAGCACTATCTACCTCATCACACATTGCTGGTAAGCGCTTTAGATCAAGGCTGAGGTACACCAAACATAGTTTTTGTTTATCTAGCAACCACTTATGAGCACCTTGTTTACATGAACATCTTATTTTCTGCCAAAGCAGCAGAAAGGTGTCTTAGCATCAGGTGAGTTACCACGAAAATAAATATATGTTGCTCTTTTCTCTGTAGTACATTTGTTCATGAAATTATATGCCAAAACAAAGCCCAGCCTAAAAAGAAAAGTGCCGAACTGGGCCCAATAAGGCATTTCATTCCTTCCAGCTATTCATGCAGGAAAACTGAGGAATGCAGTGAAAGTAAGGAAAAAGTCTATGTGTATCTCTATTGCATGCATCATTTTTTACCAGTGGGAAAAGAAAACTCAAATGAAGAATTCAACACACAAAAGTATATAGAAAAGAAAAATAGAAAATGTAACGAGATTACTTAGAAGACAAAAAATGCTAAGATCTGACAAGAAAAATGTAAAATGGCATGCCCTGAGAAAAACAGAAAAATAATAACTCCAGAAGACTTTAAAAGAAAGCTAGAACACAAAGGATAACTCTTCATATGAACCAAAAAATATCAAAACCTCATCTCCAACACACACACATATACACAAACAGAAGGGAAAAAGCTCAGAAAATGACAGTCCAATATACAGAAGGGAAGGATCAAAAGAGATTAAGTGGAAAATGGTTTGTTGAAGATTAAGACGCAGCAACCTGAACAAGGTTAAAATATGACAAAAAACCACAGAGATAAGGAAAAGTCACCACAGAAAAACGTAGGAAATTAAGTGCTGGAGATCACTAGACAAATAATCATTTAGTAAGAAAAGAGGTTTTAAGAAAAAATCTGAAGGAAACTACAATACACAAAAAGACAAAATACTGTGTCTTCAAACTTGATCCTTAGGCATCAGAAAGATCTTTAAGAGTTAATTTTTTCCACCTTCTGGCTCTGTCTTCGGAACTTGACGTACATGGTGTGCGTTACTGGAACATGAGAATCACATAGCTTCAGTCTTGTGGGCAGAAGAGATGTCCTGAATGAATTAAAGAAGCCCCTCATTATAATTACTCCTATAGAAATATCAGATGTGTGCAGTAGCTGTTTGCTCTATACTTCATTACTAATGATAACAAAATAGATAGAGGGCAAAAAAAAAGAAAAATAGAAAAAGTAGAAAAATACTTCTTTGTGTATTAATCTGGCTAATTCTATGTAAAACATATTAAAATTATTTCCTGTACAGCTTATAAAAATGCAATTACTCTATGTGCTGGACTACATACAGCAACATAATTATTTTTGCTGTACTGTATCCAAATCAGAGACCTTTCAGTGCATTGGCATTCCTGGCAGATGGAGAATAACAGCTGTAAATTACCAAAACGAACACTTAAGTCATCAAAGCCAAGCAGGAGTCATTCTAAACCATCTATGTAGGGCTAGTCAAAGAAGTTGAGATCTCCTAGGGGATAAAAGAGATGCTGATGGCTGAAAGCAGAGATATTCCTCACAACAGTCTGAAAATGCAGTCTCTCACCTGCCACACAGACACCATCACCATTTGCTTGAAGATTCCACGATAGCTTTCCAGCTTGGTCTAGAAAGTGTACAGTAGCTTCTGTTCTTGAAACCTTAGATTTTACAATAATAGAAGTAGTATTAGAATAGAAGTAGTGGTCCATCCATGTGCTAACTGGGATCTTCTTAGCAAAGCAAATCCTCAGCCAAGGCAAGGATTCGTTAGTAAAATCCTAATCCTTCACAGCAGTCCCAGCACAATATCATGGCAAAGAATTCATAACATAGAGATAGGGCCATTTTTTATGCCTATCTCTCACACAAGCAAGTACAGATCTTGCATGCAGTACTCTGAGCATATCTTATAAGTACAAGAGCAGTGGACACAACATTATGCTAAGTTCTGCTTGCTCAAATTAATTCTAGGAAGACATAACCTGTGAAAAGGATGCTGCAAGACCTTCAATTCAGCTGGCACAAAAAGAATTGCAAGAAGCTTAAGGACAGGTTTTGTAAATTCAACAGGAGGATACACATGTTCAAGACTAGAAATGAGGTCTCTAATGTTTATAAACAATAGAAGATGTATAAGATCTGTTAAAGGATATGAGAGGAGAAGCAGGACTGAGACATAGTGTTGACAAATATTGTATTTTGCAAAAAAAATGCCTGTTTTCCATAGAACAGCAGAGAGATAACCAAGCAAATCTTCTATATAAAATTGTCTATATACAAAGAAAAAACTTGTATGTATGAGGATACAAAAAATATTTTCATATACAAAAGGTAAGCAATAATTTTTACAACATTACTACTGTTATCGGAGATGAGATCTTCACCTGAATAAACTCTAAGCAGCCAGTTTCTCTCGAAGTTATCTCTGATCCTTCAACACTGCAAATGGAAACTTCTTCCACGACCAGCTAGGACCTTCTTTGCCTACATAATACACCACTGATGTGGCCTAGCAACTCTTAACATACAGAGGCCATGTACCAAAGGAAATTTGGGGCTGGACCCTCAGCTGTAACAGCAGGTAGAAATGGTATTATAGCAGAGTTAAATGGTAAGATCAGAATTAAAGTATGAGAGGGTACTGGAAGAAATCTTAAATTTGAAAGGATTCTTAACTCTTCAAAAATAGCTATGATCACTTTGTTTTGAGGAAATAGATAAAGGCAGTGTTTAAAGTGGATTTCAGCTATTTACGTAGCTCAGTATACAAGATTTGGATATCTTGGAACAATACTGATGATGACATGCCTCAATCGTGCAGAAACACTCAGGACAGATATTCTTTTCTGCATTAAGGATTTTTAGGTAATTTTTAAAACTCTGTAAGGAAACTCTTCCATGTCTTCATATTTACCTGTCAGAATTCTTTCTCAAGGAGGAGGATGTTTTCATACCTAAATAACTAAGTACATTTATTTCCAGCTCTCCAAGGCTATCTTTGGATTTCATGTTTGAATATTAAAAGATAATCCAAGAGAGTACATAATCGTTCCTTGAAACTGAATCTTGAAGTGTCCTTTCCCAGGAGAATGCCCTAAGATTCATCCCACAAGCTCCAGCTCCCTCCAGTGCCTCTTTACCCTTTGCTACCAAATAGGAAATAGTTTTTTTGTTTTGGTTTTCTTTTATGGTATCCCAAAACCTCAGACTGTGGTAGCACAGCCTCACAGCCTGCTGCTTTGCAGTGTTCTGAAACCAAGAGATGTGCTTACGAAAGTCTAATTGTAGGAAGATAATGGACAAAGAAAAGGAACCTCTACCTGATATATTTTGATAGGGATTAGAAATACAGAAGGTACTAAACTAAGTAAAGCTTAAAAGGCTATCTCTGGGCAAGTACAGAAATGTTAATTTACAGAAATGCACAAACATTTTCCCATAACTACTTCTGTTCCTTGCTTTTTCAATTACCAGGCTTTAATAGTATTTTTTTTTTTTAATCTGTCACTTATCAATCAGTTATACTTCATTCTCTTTGGTCAATAAAGAAAAACTCAACTATGTCATCAATTGCAAATGACTGCCTTTGGAGAATATCTTGGCATGCTCACAATAAATTATGCCTACAGTTATAAATTACATTTTGTTATGGGAAACTGTAGACTAAGCAGATCCTGCTTCATGGTATGCTCTGAATGGAGAAAGGAACTAAAGAGTTTTCATCCGGATCTTACTTTACTTCCCTTATGATGGGTTGCCTTCACAGAATCAGACTTGCCATAATTCAATAATTCCTGCTTACATCTTGCAAAATTATGGTAGGACTTGTCTATTGCCTACAATGTTAAACTAACATTTATTTCCCAAGCACTTAAGATAACAGATGTTACTGTTACGTAAATTAAGGTCCAAATATCCTAGAGACAGCTGATAGAAAATTGCACTGCCCTGAACCAGCTCTGCAAAGTTAAAAGCATTTAAGCGTTTTACTCTTTAAATAATCAGCAGCATTAGGCTGGAAGACTTAGATAAGCATATTATTTCTGAACCAATATCAGCAAACACTATCAGCTGCAGATCCAGAGCAAAACAACATTCTGTTGGGATATCACTGTTCTAGCCAAAAGATTAATAGAGCAAGAAGATACACCCTTGAAACACACATTTGAACACATGAAATCTAAACAATATAATTACTGAAGAAATCCACATTAGTATTTAAGGTAAGACACTAGGTCTTGAAAAAAGAATAATAATTAAAATAGGATCCGATACAATTTCACATTGCTTTTGAGGTTGTTGCAGTGATTCTATCTCTACAGGCAGGAGAGTCATACTCCCAGTAGATCTCAAAAGTTTGAAATTAATGTTATATTACACATACTACTCCATTACTATACCCACAGGGAAAAGTCTGCTCAATAGCCCTTTCCAACAATTCCTTTTTACTCTCATATGAATGATGAAAGTTACAGGATAAGGAGAGGTAAATGGCAGGAAATACACAGAACTAGAGACCTACATTAACAATAGAATAAAAGAAAAAAAGCCTTATGAAAGAGTTATGTGCCAGCATCAGAAGAAGGAAAGAGAGGAAAAAATACCAAACTTCTAACAAAAGAAGGATTTCTAGGGATCTTTCTGGAATACGGTTTGCAAGCATTGGAGAGTAAACTTGAATCCAGTCTATTCTGAAGAAAGATTTTTTTTAATATTGCTCTCTATATAATCAGATAGAAACATCTAGGGAAAAATAATTTTTAAAAAACCAATAATAATAATAATAATAATAATAATAATAATAATAATAATAATAATAATAAAACTTTTGGATTTTTAGTTCTGCTTTTGTATTAGAAAAACTCTACAAAAGTTAAAAAGGTCTACAGCTGCTATCAAACTCTGCAGGTAGGAGGGATGTTTATTTACACAGAAGTCAGACAATACATTAGAAGGTGTATGATTAGAAGCAGATAGATGGAATGGAGTTACAACTCCAATTGAATATTACTATGATGGCTAATTTTAACGGCTTGAAAGTCAACAAACATATTTGTCTTAAGTCCAGAAGGAATAGATGCGCTTTTGAAATGAAGTGATGAAATTATTATAAGAAATAAAAAGCTAAATATTGTAGCAAGTGTTAGAAAAATGCAACAGAGGTTTTTCAGGTATGTGCAAAGAAGTGAATACAGATAATTCATAATTAAATGTGAGCATTAACACAATTTTTCATGCTTAAAAGCTATGCATTACACCTCATTTTTCTTCACTCATTCATTCTTCTTAATGGGAAAAATTGGTTTTTACTAGCTGTTACTTTCTAATGTTATGATGATGGTGTTTTCCTCTGTATGTCAAAGTACAGGTCACAAAAAAATGCTGTCCTTTACCTAAAGGTTTTAGTTGTTGAATGGTTGATGAAACAAACAAAATGAAGCAGTGAAGAGCAACTGACTCTCTTCTGTGAATCTTACTGAAGTTGGTGAAAACTACTGTTGATTTCAGTAGGGTTAAAATTGGCTCTGAAATCAGTTTTACGTTGACATTGTCGGACTTACTATTTTTATCTTTCTTTTGGTCAATAAACGAGTGGTTAATCAAACTAATTGGCTTTTTAGATATTTTAATTAACTTGTATTTTTTTTTGCCACAAAACCAAGCAGATTCTAGAAATTAAATATGCACAAGAGTAGCTTGATGTTCCGTACTTGAGAAAGACCATACAGAAAAATACAGAAAAGAAAAAACATAGAGTACACTTTGGTGAAGCAACCCAGAGAGAAGCTGGCAGAGAAGGGCTGAGGTCTGAAGTCAGCTTCTGACCAAGAATCCACAATTGACAGGGGGCGTAACAGACTGGGGACTACAGGTTTGAGCACCGTGTTATTACTGATAAGATGGTATTAAATGTTGTACCCTTGAACACCTTGAGCTCCTTTAGAACAGTGACATACTCAACAATTGTTATAACATGAAAAATATCTATGGACTTCTGGGATACCATGCTTCTCTGCAATTAAATATGGTTCCTACCTTAACAAACACCAAAGCACTCTGTGTCTAAACTCTCTATGACCAGTGTAAAGGTGTCTTCCAGAAAGCATTTAAAATGTGAAAATTGTTAAGGAACAGACTGCATTACTAATGGATAACAAGCTAATCCTAACTATTTTCAGGAATTTTGCCTGTAAAAAATTGATGAGAAAAGCCTTCATCCTATTCAGTTACAGAAATTTAACACCCACATTTGTAAATTTTTTTAGTCTAGTGAACAAATCTGTGCATGTCTGTTCTGCTGAGAATATAAATATGTGAACATGCCACACAGCTAACTGTAATGATATCTTTAGATTTGTTCAACTTTTACCTAGCTCTAAAGGCACATACATTTTGGAGGCAACCACTGTTTTCGAAACCATCTATTTTTTTTTTTTTAAAAAAAGCCCTCCGATTAAGGTTTGCAATACTTCAATATCTTCTGTTTTGCTGACAGTCTTTAAGTTAATTGAGCACACTTTGTCAGTAGCAGAGCTATTGTTACCTGGTTCACAACACATCGCACTATTTGATAAGGCTTTCTAGCTCCATATTTTTAGTGAACTTTTATATCCCCTTCTAATTCAGAAGAGTTTAACCCGCACAGCCTCATCCAGTCCCTTAAGACTCTGCCCATCACACAGGCAGACCAGGTGCTTTAGATTAATCATATGTTAACAAGAGGAGCAAGATACAAGTCATCTTTCTTTTCAGTTCCTTTTTTCTCCACTTCCAGAATGGATTTTTTCCAAGGACACAACTACTTGGACCACCTGGAGTCCTTTACCAGCTTGGAGCTCCCAAGAGAGTGGCAATGTTTCTATTCGACATTAGAGCTTTGCTCTCTCTTCTCTAATCATAGGTATTTCAGTATATAATCATAGGAACCGATTCTTATTAAGCCTCCAGTGTGCTCACATCTGATTCCCAACCCCTTGAATGAACTGCCAGAATTTGAAGAAAACACTTTTTCATTCTTTCTTTGTAAATTCATCTTTCCAGCATCCCAACATCAAAATGACAAAAACTTTTTTCAAAACTGGATTTTGCTTTTTGGGATGTAACCATTAAAGTGATCTAACAGTTTTTCTAAGCTTTGCCTGAATTTAAATTTACCCTGCTTTTTACAGGGAGTTACATCATCTTCATTCATTCTTAAGAGTTGTTCAGGGTCAGCAGCATCTCAGAAAAAGATTTCACTTGAACAAAGTAGACGTATCTTATTTCTCATATAATTTCTCTTTTCAGAATAAATTTTTCATATTTCAAAAGAAATCCTGGTGAAAAACATAGACTTTGTTTAAAAAAAATGCATGCTTTATCACAATTCAGGTGCCTACTTGACCAAGTAATCATGGAACTTCGTTTTCTTTGTCATGCTAGAGTATAGTTATAGCTATTATTACATGTTATTATTCACTTCAAGATGATGCTCCGGATGCTCAGGAATTAGGTTAGTTCCATTGCACCAAGTGCAGCACAACATAGATCAAAGAAAAATGGCCAAAACCAGCGTACAGTGTAGAAGTACCATCTCTCTGGGGCTTCAGGCACAGCAGAGAGCCGGCTGCTGCAGGTGTGGATGGTGCACATCTTCAAACACATGCCCTATGGTTTCAGATGCCAAGGTTAACCTTTAAGGAAATAAATCAGACACTTCCACAACCAGGGGAAAAAAGACAGTGCTACAAATTGGTATTACTCTGAACTACTTGCCTGGAATTTTCAATCACAGAAGCATGATGAATCATGCAAGCACACCGTGCTGCAAAGTTTCAGCAATTTGGAGACCGACACTTACGTTTCAGGGTTTTTATCAACTACATTGCTACAGAATGGGCAGCATCCATAGGTGCTCTGCCGCAGTGCTGACTTGAGAAGATTGTCTCTGGTATCTGTTTCCCTGGTGTTAATAGAATCGTGGAATCATAGCACTATAGAATACTTTTGGTTGGAAGGGACCTTTAGAGGTCATCTAGTCCACCCCCTCATCCTGCAGTGAGCAGGGAAGAGTTCAACTCAATTGGGTTTCTCAGAGCCCAATGCAACGTGACCATGAAGGTTTCCAGGGATGGCGAAAATAGCTTCAGCCACATCATCTGCATCATCTGGGATCCATGCTGTACATATTTCTGTTTAGGATTGCATCTCTTTTGCAGTTTCTGAAAAGGGAACAGGCACTTTAGTAATCCAAAATAAGCTGCTCGTTCCATCTCCCTATCCCACCTTTCCCCAAGGGTAGGGCGGGGGAAGCAAACCAAAAACCCCCAAACCTGTTCATAAATTCTGCTGTCACTTCTGAGGCATTTTCAGTTCCCAAGTGATCATAATTTAAAACTGCACTGGATTCCTAGTGTTCCTATGAACCAAGGCATCACTGTAGCTGATCACTGCTATGATATTCACTTAAAGCTCTAATAACTCAAGAGGAAAACAAGTCTCATCTATTTTTTAAAACCTGCAGAGAACTCTCCTTTATTGTAGAGACAATGAAAATACACATTTTATTGTTGAGTTTACTAAAATGATTTTGTGATCACTGGAGTGCTCTGTTTAATATATGCAACTTCTATTCCTACAAAGTTATTTTGCTCTTTTTTAAGGTTTCCTGTATTTAAATCTATCCCACACATTTTACAAAACTCTGAAAAAAACTCTGAGGCTTTTGGGAGAAATGGAGATATTTGTCCAAGTAATCTTGCACTTGTTTTTAGAAGAACTAGTGTAGCATTACTTCATATTACATTTTCAAACACGCTTTTTAACTCTGTACAAACATGAATCAAATCTTTTGTTTTCCATTAGCTGACAATTTCTTATGCCATCAACTCAAAAAGCTAGATGTGTTTTTTGTTTCTCATCAAGGCCTCAGAGCCTTCTTAGAAATTACTAAATTAAAATGTAGCTCTTCAAGTAATTATCTATTCATACACACACATGTACAGCTACTATTTTCATACAGTTAATAAAAAAGGAACGTTTCTAGTATGGGTAGCTGCAAGTCATACTCTTCCCTGCTCCATTTAGGTGGGGAAATTTGACACGGAATTCAATTAATTAGATTTAACTTTTCTCTATCCCCATGTAAGTCTGAAGCTAAAGCTTATTGCAGATCTTGTGTTTGCTATCAATGCCATTCTGATATCTGTCATAGCTCCTGACCGGCCCTCTCCAGATTCATCTTTCTTTCAGCATCTTTAGTAGACTAAGCTGTCAGTCTGTCAAAATGTATAAGCCATACAGAATTTTCCAGCTCCTGAGCAACCAACAGCTATTTCTGATTCATGTGGCTTAGATAATCACACTTCTTAAAGTGTAGTTCTGGTTGTTGAAGTAGCTACTTTACATAAAAAGTGAGGATTTAGTTTTTGCCATTTAAGCTATGATTTGGGGTTCTAAGTAGAACGAAATGACGTGTTTGCTTTCCTGCACATAAATTTCAACATGAGTAGTGTTGCTGGTTTTCACTGTTACATCAGTTACTGTGTCCGGTAAAACAAACAAAATCACATCTCATTGCTTGACACTAAACTTCTGTATTTTACCATCTGAAAAAGCATTTTGCTCAATATTTAGAAAGCTTTCATAAGTCTCTGTGATTTCATTGAATTTAGCTATAAGCAAGAATTGACTGTATTTCAACAAATAAAATCACAAAAATAACTTTAGTTAATTCAGTGCTTTCAGAGTATAAAAACAGAAATATCTCCCAAACAATACCACAGTAATCACTGAGCATGACAATCTGTTTACATACAGAAATGTGTAGGAGGCAAAATCTGGCACGAGAAGAAAATACAATTGCTGGAAATGCTATATTGTCCCAAATCACTTAGAAACTGACTTTGACAAGAATGGGTACCATTCGTGTATTTTGTTACCATACTTTTTAAGGGTTATTTTTATTCAGCTCAGATGCTTGATTTCCATATTTTCCTTCACTTTCACGCTATCACAAAAATGATGTAGTATATATATAGTAGTATATCTATATGTATATGTGTATGTATATGAAGTGTATGTAGTATATATATGTATTATCTATATATATAATATTATATTAGAAGAAATCCAATAGTTGAGATAGTAAGAATAAAGTTTAGTTATACCAGGTTTATAAGAACTCTAATTTTCTCTTGAGAGGAACATCGTGCACCAGATTGTGTTGTCAGAAGTGTGGTATTGTGTAGTAGCCATATCTATTAATTTTATGATGGAAAAAATAGCTTTTTAAAATAAAGCTACCACATGATATGTGACTTCAGGAAAATTATTAGGCTTTCATTTTATTGCTTCCTAAAGCAGATTCAGATGTTTCATTTGTGTGCAACTGGAAAGTGTCAAAAAACTACACTAATCTTTGGGAAAACAATGTTTTGATTGAAGTTTCATTCACAGACACCACAATTTCTTCTCTCCTTCCTACCTTGTGTTGTGTGCATGATGCAAAGCAGATGGGAATATTCTTCCTGTAAAGTCTGCAATGTGAGCATTATTATAAGCCATGACCAGCTAATATTGTGGAATTTAATCTCAGTCACTCTATTGTTTTACTGTATCAAAAATATATTAGCCCTTTAAGTTGCTGGTTTTTTAGAAGTCTTCTTTCAGATAAAGCAATACTGAAATGTAAGAAAACTATTCTATAGCACACCTACTGCTTCAGGCAATTTAGGCCTCATTTTAACGGTCATTCTTGTACCCTGAGCCTACGATAACAAATTTTGAAGTATGGTGTACTTTAAGATTGAAAAAAACAAGACATAAGTTTTTAGCAGTTTTACAAAGTCAGTTCTGGTTGGCAACATCTACCAAACTTACAGCTTCCAGCCTACCTTCACATTCTCAGTGTACTTAAATAACTGAACAGTTCAGTTACCTCGAAGACTCTGTGTTTCTTTCATCTCTTTCTAACTCCTACTGTGAGAATCCAATATAATTGAGAAATAAGGCTACAGTAACAGAGTGCTTAACTTGCTAAACTTAGACTTTCAAAAATTTCAAAGCATTTTGCATTTCTGGGGCCAGATTCCCATATATTTGCTGGGGAATATGGGAAAAAAGAATCAAGGGTCATTCACATGGGAATTTCCATAGGGATTTGGGAAAAATGGCTGAGTAGTGGTCAACATTCTGGACCCATAAAAGTTATCCAAAATGTGTTACAGCATCTGGATAATCTTGTTCTTGGAAATGGATGAGTGAATCCGTCACTAGTTAAGCAGAAGTTTAGGTATGGAGCAAATTGGCATGAGATAAAAGCAGATTGGAAACCTTGAAGGAAGAAATAAGTCCCAAGACAAATGCTAAACAAAGATGAGCAGTAAGACAATGAGAACTTTGCGGTGTCAGTACAAAGAAAGAGGATGGAAAAAATATGTGGGGAATATTATGGCCTTTCCAGCGAATTCAGAGCATTGTGAAATTCTGCCAGTAAAGGCAAAAATTCACTCATGGTACGTTGCTTTCTGTATCTGAGTTTTCCTAACTTCTACACTGATATTCAGTGTGACTACAGGTGAGAAATAAGTTCATAATTTTCTGTCTACAGATGTTTATTACTGATCAGTTAAAATATCCTTTTTTCACAAATTTTTAAATCACAAAACGTATTCAGAGTATGCACACTGGAAGTATCATGTAATTCAACCAGATAAAAACATTTAAAAATCAAATAAAATAGTCTCAGTATTTTTGTACAAAACATCCATTTCTGCATAATATTACCTTAAATATGATGCAGGGTGATTGAAATATTTGTGTATGCATTCTGTAGTACAAAAGAGTTTCAAGAAACAATGGAGAGAAGATAATGTCCTGCAAGAAATCATGCAGTAATCAGATTAATTTATTTTTCTTATTTTTGCCTGAGTACTCTTTGGTGTATCTCATCTAAAAATCAAACCAAATTTGAATGACAATAACAATCCTGAAATTGAATAACAAACATTCTCCCATTAAACTACTTGACACTGTACATCAAAGACTTAATTAAAGATTGTTATTTCATTAAATTTATTTATTTTTTCAATTCCTTGTGGGGTGGAAGATACACATTCTCTTATTTCAGTAACTGATAAATTTGCTAATATTCACAGGATATATAAAGCCTGGCAGAGCAATGAAAGAATGATTGTATAGTGATACATCAAAACATTCTGAGTCAATTCACATCCCAGATAACAACTGCAACTTTTCAGTAAAGGTTGATATAAAAAGTAACAGATTCTTATTTGTAGATTGAAAAATATGCTTAGTATCCTAAACAAGATCTCTAATATTTACATGTATTTTATATGCAGGCAAGTTTGATATTGTAATCATACACTGGGAAATTGGGTGAATTCACGTGTTTAAGAGTGAAAAGCAAGTAAATCCTGAGAATTTACAAGAAGTCCTGTTATGAAATGTTAAGTGGCACAGAAGTGAGATAATTATGCCTGCATCATTTAATAATATATATACATATATATGACTGATTAGGACTATGCTGTTTTAAAACAGAGCGGTTTTATGGATTTTTGGATTAACTGGTATTTTGTCATTAACAGAAGGCTGTACTATCAGACCCAGAACAGTAATGGCTGTGAAGCTGAGGATGAGCCTTAGATGACAATCACCGCATACAAACAGGTGGCAATCCACTGCTCGAAGTCCAGTCCTAGAATTCGGAGAAAAACTGTCCTTATCTGCACTTGGTGTGGTCTAGACAAACACAAAAAGACTATTTAATAGAGCGCTATGTAGCTGAAACTATCAGGAAGAGAACAGAAAAAATAGAGTTGACAAAGAAATTAGAGGCTGAATCAAAGAGTATTCAAGAAAACTGAGTAGCCTAAGAGATTGAAATAAATAGAAATAAAAAACACACCCCTGCTATACAAGGTACTTCAGTAATTCTGCCACTTGTAGATCATCAAATTCTTACACAAACAATGGCAATAGACAAGGCCATGAACATAGAGTAAAGAAAAGAATGGGGAGGGATAACCAAGCCAAAACCAAAGCATAAAATAAAATACATCAGAATTAAGTTTTTGGGAGACAAAATTTTAAAGTAAATGCCTATCTTCAAAATTAGAATATTAGCTGCTACAGTAACACCTCTGTAAATAACTCTTAATTAGTACAGTTACTTTTATTTTACAAGCAATCTGTACTTGGTCATGTACACAAAGACATTTTGACAACTGTAATTTCATTGAAGTGTTTGAAAGATATATTTTTTTTTCAGACAGGAATGAAAATAAACTCTAAACTCAAAATCTAATTATCCTCTTCTTAAGTAGAACGTAGTACACAAAAAAAAAGAAACTGCCCAGTTTCACGTTTTCTTACTTTTCCATTTTCTTTCTTCTTTCTGTTAGAAAACTGAGAAAGGGATAACTGACAGTAAAGAAGTTTCTGATTTTGTACTCTTCCTACTGGAGCACACAAGTAGTCATCCCTCTGACTTTGTATCCAAAATACAGATTGCAGAAATGGGTAAGAGTCTTAGGCACAATCAAAGTCAGGAAAACACTAAATCCATCAGATTCCTTAACAGTGCAATAAATTTGAAGTACATTAATATCATATACTATCAGCTGTTACTGCAACTACTATAAAAATTTTAAAAAAACTTCTCTGAAAAATATTTCTTCTCAAAGACAAGCCTCTTAACAAAATTCTATGAACATCATGGTATTCTGACTTTTCTACTTAACACAGACAGAAACAAGATTTTTATTTACCTAGGCATGTAAGGTAAAATAAATACTTACCACTGGTTCACATAAAAAATAGAAAAAAACCACTAGTTGGTATCAGAAGAGATATTTATTTATGTTTAAATTTAAATGTAAACAGTTTCAAAACAAAGGTTTCCAAACATGTAAACTTCTCATTACAGGAATTTTGTTTCCTCAAGTTTATTTCAGAATTATCTTTTTTCTAGAGAAAACTAATAAAAATAATTCAGTCATTCTGAAATACAGGCCAGAAAATAATATGCTGCTTTGCCTACTACTTTATATCAAGTTAACTTTAATGTTTCCATAGAAGATATCCTCATTTATCTTACATCTCAGCAGGATGATACACCTCAGATCTGAGGAAAAGTAAATCTATCCATGAAATGCTTAGGTTCCCATTCTAATATTTACTTGGTATGCTAGCATCAGTAGGATCCCAGAGATGCTATAATGCTAAAGAATAACTTATGAAGACATATTTTTTTGCCCATTATTTTATTTGCTTTAGCAATACCAGATTAGATTTGAGAAGGAACTTCCATTAACAGCTAAAACTTTATAAAAGGATTCATGTATCAAAGTAAGAAATCTTGCCTCCAACACGTGAACTATTTTCAGTAAAAAGTACAGACTGTTGCATAAATATGTACCAAAAGGTATGCATGGAGTGGAGATGTTGGCAATAGCAATATTTAATCAGCAACTAGTAGTTCAACTGCCAGCTGAAGCATCAGATGGGAAGTATATATTAGCCGCTTCTATATAGATCCTTTCCTTGTCCTGTGATTAAAAACTGATTTTTAAGGGCACCAGCCTCACATTTGGTTTGTATTAGTCTTGCCAAGATTTTACTTTCAGTGTAATGTTTCTCCTCCCCTCTTCATCCTTCCCCTCCTTCCACTGAAGTTATTCTCCACAACAACACTTGGAACTAAACCAGTTGGTTTCCTTCCAATTACACGTCATGCTTTCAGAACAAATCAGCAGGCTAAAACTTCTGTATCAACTTCTATATCAACTAATTTCATCAAACTCTTATCTCATATTTATTTGTTTAGTCAATGGAGGAGTCTTTTCCCTAGACACAGATAAGAGTTAGTTGCACTCCCATAATTTTCAAGGACTGAGTAACAAATTATATTCTTGCCTGACTGAACGCATACACTATCATTTCTGTTCATGGTGAAAATTACACTTGCCAGTAGTAAAGTGCTGGAATTATGTGATTCATAAAATATGGGGGAAAATGAGTGGCTGAGGAACTTATTTTTTTAGACTAATTTGAATTGGTTTGGTGTATCCTCTGGTACTGAAGAATAAAAATATTTCTAATACTGGTAAAACTAAGGGAATTTTTTTATTTTTCATAAAGAGAAATATTCCTCCTATTTTCTTTGCAGTACCAAAAATTTAAAATATACTGGCTCATGTCCATATTGTACTTTTTACTGTAAAATAATTTTATTCTTACACTGAATGTTGAATTTCACTGTAGAGATTCCAGCTATTCACCAGGGAGTAAAACCTTTGGTTTCATTTTATGTCAGTTTTTGAGGTTTTGTTTCTCTTGCTTCTAAAAGAGTTTAAAAGGACAACTGAAAAGTAATACAAAAAGTGGAGAAAGAGTAGATGGCAAATCAATTTGGCTGAAAGACAACAAAATGCTTCTCTAGAGAAGAAATTTACTTTGTTCTTGAAAGGTAAGAACAGTTCCACAAATTTGAAGGGGAAATCTATTAATATATTAGTAGTCATTGTGTTGTTACAAATATGTTATTTAGATATGAACTATCTATAACTGACTTTCTCTAATTCCAGTGAATATTGTGTGTACTGATGGCAAAAAAGACAGCTAGAAGACAGGGCAGACTTTCATCTTCTTCCTCTCTACAAAATTTTCTTCTGGTAGTGTAATGTATTATAGACACCACAGCAAGAAGTTGATTTTAAATCTATTTCAAAAATCATAGACAATTATAGCTTCTCTGAATATTCATGGATGAAAAGATATTGTTATCCTCTTTAAGATCAGTAGAGATTTCAGCCTAAAAATAATCATTGAGTATAATGAAACATATAGGTACCGGATAATATTTTCATTAAGAAAGGGTTTATATACAATGATATCAAGCAGCAAACTGTTCTAAAACCTTTATTTGCACTGTCCCTACGAGTAAAGACTGAAGATGTTTTAAACAATAAAAGTTAAGAATAACAATAAGTGAAAACTAAACATAGCACATCAGCTGTAGCTATTGTTGATATGAAATTGATACAATGAACTAGCATTATAATAGCAATAGCAGGCATGTGTGAGTGTAACTAACATTTTAAATAGGAGTAAACAAAACCCAGGAAGACATGTCTGTGTTTTTCTCCTTAAGTGGGTCTTGTGCTGGCATTGTGCTGAAAAAAGTGGCACTAGTCAAAATACAGACCACCTTTCTCTTTGCTATCATTGTCTTATCACAAGTATCCAGCTCTCAGAGATTTTCCATCTCTTTTAAGTCAGCAGCAGCAAATGGCTCACAAATTATAGCACACTGTAATGTAAATAACCATAGCACTAGAAATACAGAATCACCCTCACTGTGTTTCGTAGCTGGATAATTGTGATTTAGTTGCTTGCATTTAAAACCACAACTAAGTGTGATCTAAGAAGTTTTAATTAATTCTAAAAATAACAATTACAGAGAATATGAGAGGAAAACATCCATTTCATGCCAGGTGCAGACAAGCCTAAAGGCAAACTGGAGGTCAGTGGGGAATAATGGAAAGAGTATCCTTGAAAAAAACTTTAAGAAAGTAAACTTGTTTGAGGAGCTTCTCATTTTGGTTCTGCTCTCTCAAGGAATCAGTTACCTTGGGTTTGATGACTGCTGTGACAATGGATAGCTGTTGCAAAAAATATTAGCAATTTATTTACATAATGAGGGGGCAAAAATCCAAAAGGACAGAGTAATGTTACTTTGAAAGGTCTCAACTTTGCAAATACATTATGTTTTATATGATACTCTGTAGCAGTTAATGGAAGAGTTGAAAGTAATCTATTACAAGTCCAAAAAAAATACCCATAGAAATTAGATTAATTTAAACAAAACCAAACCACAACCATGCTAAATACTACAGGGTCTTAGAAAAATAAAACACTGAGAAAATAACTTCCAAATCTCCTTAAGCAAATTACGTAAGATTTTGCAATGAAAATCTTCAACACCACAGCAAAATTGAAATTTTATTACAGCAAATTTTATATATGGGAGTTTTCCAGCTGTTTCTAGGGAATTCTGCTTCACAGGATATTTAAATTCTTTAGGAAATGGTGACAGACTGCTTTCATTTCTCTGTTGTTAGTTCTGTTTGCTTAAGTTATTTACTCTTAATATATTTCTTACATAAGGCAAATTGAAGGTTTTGAGTAAATTTCATGCTATTTACCATCAATGTTGGTTTAGAGGTTAATTTAAGAGAATAAGCATTTTTAAAAGTAAATACAGCAGGTGACATTATTTTTTGAAACCGTCTGTAAAGAATCCTGTATAAATAAGCAAGTTGTTCCACACTATTTTGGGAGTCTCTTAATATAGTTCTAGCAAATAACAATTCAGACAAAATAAACTATACACTGGAAACATTTATTTTATAATTTCTGGAGTGCTACATAATGACAGTTTTAAATTAAACTTATGAAGATTTCTACATCTCATTCCTCAAGAAATTTTCAGTTCTTGAAGGATATAAGGAAAGAAAGATTATTTAGTGCAACTGTTTCAGAGCTTTGGGTTGGAGTTAACATCATGAAGAAAATTTAATGCTTTCAGGGTTTCATTTGTTCTGTAATTTCTGTGTTCAGATTCTAACAAAATGACCACCTGGACGTAATTCACTATGTTGTTCCCCTGTATTCTCATGTGTTGTTGGAGAAACAAGAATCGATATCTGAATTTGAAGGGAGCAGGATGACAGCTATGGAATAGGACGTCTCTTATTTCTATATGTCTAGTGTGTCAAGGAATCTTTGACACAATCAGTTTTTCAGAAATAGGTTGTTAAATTGCTTTCAGGTTGACAGAATGTAACCAATATATCTCAAAGTAGAGTTTATAAGGACCTTATTTTTTGAGGCATACTGAAAAGTCAATAAATAGAAATATCACCCTAGAAGTAAAGTTTACTGTTCTCATTAAAGCACGTGTATCAGCATTAAGTTGAACCTGGAACACCTGAAAAAAGAGAGACTTAGATAAGTATTATCAGGGACAAATTTATTTTATTCTCCTCATTTTTAAAAGATCCAATTTCTGGAATCCTGTAATTAAAAATAAGCTTTGCCAAGCTGGGCTTATTTTATTAAGTTTTTTTATTTTATGGATAGTATCTAAAAACAGTTCCAATATCAGACGTCCTAAATTTGATAGATTTTTTAAAATCTCATTTCCATGAAATGTTGTTATATCTGTAGTGCCCTCCCTATTTTACATTTATGGTGACTAGTAACAGAATAAAGATAACATGGTTGGACTCAATCTCAAAGGTCTTTTCCCACAAAGTGATTCTATGATTCTATGCTTCTATAACATATTACTTCTATGTCCAAGCCGAAAGCCAAATAATATTCCCTTGAAGAATCTGATGCAAGGCTAAATCGCCTAGAAATTGAAATTAAGCATGCTTGAAGCATAAAAGATCTAACAAGAAATGTTTTGCAACCTCATGTTTGTCTCTCAGTACATCTGATTTAATTCTTGCAAAAATCAACAAACTTCTGATAAAAAAAATCATAAGGACTACACATCTTTTCAGCTTTTAAAACTGAAAATCTCAATGGAAACAGTCCTGAAGGACTTCACCTAATTAATTAAATCTCTTCTCCTAAAAGAAAAAAAAATAGTGACAGCTAATGAGAGGTCTGGAATAGACTTCAGATAAAAGCATGAGCAAAGCTTAACTAATTCAATGCATATTTGCCATGTGAAGCGCCACACAACTTGACAAAGAACCAGAGAGACTCTTAGACTGTAATGAAAGGTGATAAGAACTAAATGATCCAGCACTGTATTAGAGCAGCATAGACAAATAGATGGAAATAGTTTATGGAAGTTCTGTAGACTACCCATTTCCCTGCAGGTATAATTCATCCTTGGCAGAGAGCCTAATGGTTACTTAAAGATTCTTGTGGCTTAAACCTGAACAACCTTCCTAATCAATCTGCTGCAGTTTTTCACAGGTTTTCAGGGTATCTAAATTAAACCTTCCTTCTCCACTTTAGTCTTATTAGTTCTTGTCTTATCAGAGACCTGAAACACAAGTCCCATAGACATATATATACATGTTCCTTAGGTGGCCATGAACCTGATCTTCTTTTACCATTAGCAGGGACTTTGTTCCATGATTGTGGTCCATCCATTTGAGGGGCATTGGAAGAGAGAATGACAGTGGATAAAACTGAGGTAAAAAACTGCTACTGAGTACCTCAACCTTGTCCTTTTCTGTTGTTGCCAGTTAGCCAGTCTTGCTTATCACCAGGGTTGTGCTTTCTACAACCTTCTTATTCTGGCTGACATACCTGTAGAAGCCCTTCTTATTCTTCTTTTCATCTCTTGCCAAGTTCAACTCCAAATAGGCCTTTTCCTTCGTGACTCCATTACTTGATAGAGCGGCCTGTTGTAGGAACAAACCGTAAGGTTTCTTTTGTTGCCTTAGTCTCTAATTCATATATATAGGCTTCCAAAATGCTTATGGCTGCTCTTCAGGGTCAGCTCTTCACACTCTATCCATCTCCCGATGTAGAGGGCAAAGCCTCAACCCCTCCATTCTTGCCTTTCCCATCTGAACAGCCTGTAGCTGCTGATAGCCATACTCCAGTTATGGGATTTGCCCCATCAAGTTTCAGTAACGACAACCAGGTTTCTAGCAGCATTATGGATTCCAGCTCCTCCTGTTTGTTGTCCTTGCAGTGTGCATTGGTGTAGAGACACTTCAGCTGGGCTGTCAGCTGTGTTGCCTTGTTAGGGCAACACCCTTTAATTCCTTTGAGGTATTTCACCACTCTTTCCATGTTGGCACCTCAGAAGCCTCTGGTTCATCTCTGTAAGACCTCACTTGTGCTGCAGTGTATATAGCACCTCTTACAGCATCAGGTCGACGGCTCTTGCTGACACCTTGTCCTTCTAACCTTGATGTGTCATCCCAGAGCTTGTCATAGGAGAGCCTGATATTATCCCCATCGCTTATCAAGCCCTGTCAATGAGCCCTGCTAGCTCATGAGCAAAGACCCTCTCCTTTGAGACCGCTCTCCTACAGCTAACTGCACAAGCAAATTTCTTGTCTTTCACTTCTAGCAAGGATTCATCTGCACAATCAGTAGTAACTAAATGTCCTTGTCCTTCTCACTCTTTTTTCATATATTATTTATTTTTATTATTATTATTATTTATTTATAAATTTTTAATTAGAAATCATCACCTCTGGTTATATCCCACAAATGTCAGTTCTTTGTTTTTTTTGTGTGTGAAGAACATTGCAAAGATTTAAGATTTCACATTGTATTTTCACAGCACATGTATTTTCAACTATTTGGAATGAAATTTCATTTACTTAAAAGAAAATGCAAGGATGAAAATTAAATGAAAAAGAAAGGATACTTTTCCGAAATTAAAAAAAAATGGGATTGTGATGTTTGTGCATCTAATAAGAATGGAGATCTGTAGTTACTTATCTGAATTGTGGATGTTTAACTGTGGTCATTCATATTGCAGCTATGTTTTAGGTATATTATAATAAAGTAAATGTGCATATTTTCTCCACAATCAAGAATACAGGTGAAGTAACTGTGAAAAAGCCACAGTGAGATTTTCTTTTATGAAGATCAGCATAGCAGATCCTACTCATATTTCATCATAACGTCCTTCATAAGGTCATCACCACACAAATTCTAGCAGCCCTCCATTTATTCGATATTTTTGTATTTATGTTATTTGTTGACTAAAGCATACCAGTATTCACTGACTGTGTGTCTACATTATGTTTGAGTCAAAGTGAGGGCCAGAAAGAAGGAAAGATCTACTGTATTCTGCACAGGAATTTATTCCATGAAAAAAACAGCTAGCATTTACTAGAAAATTTGCTTTTATTTAAAGCAACCTTCATATTTGCCCTGAAAGAACAAAACAATTTGAAGTCTTTGAAAGACATTACCAATCTCAGTCACAGTTGTATAACACCTTTTCTTCCTTCAGGTTCAAGCTGCAGCAAGCACTTCCCCAGTCTGTAAAATAAAAAGTTCTAATAACTCTGAACCAAGTTACATATGCTGCAGTATCTGTATTTTTATTTTACCACATTATGCACATTTCCCCCCAAAAACATGGGATCTTTCCAAACATAATTTGGCTCATCTATTTCTTTAATGTAATTCAAGTGAGAAAATGTGTCTTCTTGTGCCATCTACTTAGCTGGTCACTTCTTTTTTTCCTCTCATGCAATGTTCAAAAGTTAACACCTCCTCAAAAAAAGAATTCCTGCTTCATATTTCACTGTCCAAGATACCAGCTCTTTGTATGCTTCCCAATGCACACAAATCTCTGTACTTCATTTTAGGTCTGAGAATTTTAGTCACAAGGTTTACCCCTCAACCAGTCTGTGAAGGATGACTTCACTGATAATTTTGCACCTCAGGTAAGAGTGCTTCTGTCTCTCAATGCATTTGTTACCTGGCTGTGATGAACCACAATATTTGAAGACAAAGCCTCCTTTCAGTAAAATTCATCAGAATACTTCTGCCTACAGGATAAATGGGAGGTAAATCCACATCATTAAAGCAATATATTTAACCAACCATATTTACAATAAGTTTTCTTCCAAGTGAAATTTTAATTAATATATAATTTAATTAATATCTATTTCTTGATTTCCTTGACATGCAAATATATTCTTGTAATGAAGAGGTCTTTCTCATACAATAACAAAGACTTTTTTTCCTACTTTTTACCTTTACTTTTATTTTCTGCTTTACTAGTTCGTTTTATTAAAGCAGAACAATAGCTTTTATTGCATACTAGGATCTTCATCTAAAGTCAAAGTCTTTGTTAGTCACAGTCCTACCTACCTACCTGGGCCACCTGCCATATCCCTCCCAATAATTCTCACTTATAGTGCTGTTCTTCTCTTTTAGATTTATCCCTTCAGAATTTATTCCACCTCTGCTATCTCTCCATATTAATTTTCTCTTCATATTAAACTTATCAGCTTTCTCAATAAATATTTTTTTTTTAAAAATCTGCTTCTTCCTCACTTCCTTCTGTCCTCTCTCCACTCCAAAAGTATTTTGAACTGCACAGATATCACCTCTGGTTCCAGATGTGCAATCACAGGTCTCTCTGCAATATCTCACTGAGGAATAATCAAAACATGTTTGGTTTATTTTTATGGTTTTCCCTTACTACTTGGCTCCTGTCAAGAAAAAGATGGATTAGATGGCACTTTCAGAAGACAGGAATAGTCAAACCATATTCAACTTCTTCAGTAGCACTTAAAGTTTTATAAAGAATGACATATTCCACTTCATTTGTTTCTTTTTCAATCGGAGAGTCCTAGATCAGTCAGTCATGACATGAAAAAAAAGTCAGTCTTTTTGCTGGTTTTTAAAGCTTTCCCTATTTTTCTATACGATTTTTGAGAGGAAAGACTTAAAGTTACTATGTACTGAAGTCGTAGCCAAACACAGATTTCTATAACGTGTAGTGATACTGGTTTGTTCTCTAGTCCTCTCATAATATTCTTAACATTAGGTTTGTTTTTCTTCTTATTGCTTATTGTTACTGTAGTTTTTCTGGAACTATCTCTCATAATGTCAAGAAATTGCTACTGAATTATAATGACCGTCTCAAGATATTGCTACTGAATTATAATGAACATCTTTTTATACGCGAATTTAGGTGTCTTTTTCACCATTCATATTACTTCATTTACCTACCTTGAATCACTAGACACTTATCTACCAGTCACACTGCTTTGTAAGGTCTTTCCGGAACATTTCATGCTCTGCCCTTGCCTTTACTGTTCTGAACAACTTAGTATCATCACAAAAAGTTGTTTCTTAACTGCTTATCTCCTTTTGCAGATAACAAAAAAAATTAAAAAACCCTTGTGAGTGCAGAACTCTGCAGAACTTGGAATGGCTTCTCTCCACTGAAAGGACTATTTCCCCCTACCCTTTGTTTCATACTTTATTAACATTTACCTGTCTATTCAGGGACCTTCTTAGTAAAGCTGATGTTACTTAGTATCCATAAAGTCTTTGGTCAGGGACTTTGTGTAAAGTCTTTTGGGAACCAAAATAGATTGTATCAACCAGATAAGTCCTGTGCCATTTCAGTTTCAATTTCCTTTGCTTTGAATAGGCTCTGTTGCTGTTCGGAATTTCAGTTTTACTTTTCAATTCAGTATCTTCCAGTAAAATTTCTACCCATGTCTATACTAATATACTTGTATGTGGTTTTATATTCAAGTATGTTTATTGCTTATTTTCTTCCAAAATATTAATTAATGCCTACTCTTGATAACAGATTTTTATGTGAGACTTAATTTTAAAATGCCCTCCTACCTTTCTGCGTTAACCATTCTCCTACGGAAACTAGATAACATCAAGCTCCTTTAAATTAAAACCTTCGTTTTCTGTGATTGTTAAAACACTGACAGTGGTGAGGCTATTGCTAAAATTTTCACCTCTCTCAGCAATGCAGTCTCAGTGACTTTTTGTGGTTCTTCTCCTGTCTGCTCATAGCTATTTGCCAGCTCCTGACCTTGAATGGACTGAAGTTCTATTAGTACTTCCTAGAACTGTGTCTCTACAAACCTCTAGCATACTGTGAACTTTTGATCCATGACTAGGTCCTCAAAAATAAGGAAATAGTATTAATATTTATTAAGAGCAGCAACACTCTCAAAGTTGGATACTAAGGCTCAGGGAGGACACAGATGGCCACTTGGCAGACATACTCCGACCACCACACCTCACCGCCTTGGTTCCTGCAAAAGCAAAGTCAATGTAGTATATTCTGTACAGACTGAGGTAATTCTGGAGCTACTGCAGCTGCCTTTGGCATGGCTCCTAAGCTCATAAAATCTAAGTACATGTACTCAAGAGCTCCTACATCCAAGTTATACCTAACTCACATGTCAGACAATCTTCTCATAGGTAACTCGGGATTAATTGTAAAAATAGTGTATTTTTAATGTATTTAACATAGATGCTGTCACCTCAGAAACATAGCCGACCATCAGGAAAGATAACCTACTTTTAGAAAAGCAAACTCCTGATTAACTCCACACTACAGTTCAGAAAATCAACCATCAGTGGAGAAAAACTGCTCCTTCCTATATAAAGTGATTGAATAAGCTCTCCCAAAAACCTTAGGTAAACAGTGAAGAACAATATTCAAGGATCTTATAGAGTCAATAAAGTAAGGGTTATGTATCATTGCTAACACTTCACTGCAGGGCTCCTCAGATTTAGGGATGGAACAAGGGAACTGTTAGGGACATGAGAATGGTAATAAGAATTTTTTTCTGCATTTTCCATATTGATTCTGAGCTAAATCTCTCCTCTCCCTCTCCCTGTCACTCTCCCTCTCCTCTCCATCTTCTCTTTTTATCTATCTGCATGCAGCTGGGTTTTTTATACAAGCATATATGATGACATATATCAGACAGCACTACCTTCTCCTGCTACAAAACTGTTGATAGTGCGTGGTAGAGTAAGGCAGATATCAAAGCTCCTTATAAATCTTCATATGTGAGACTAAGGAAAATACAGCATGAGGAAGAATAGAATATAAGAAAGGATAAAAATAAACTTTGTAACAAGTTAACCACTTTCAATTAAAACTAGAATATTGCTAGAATTAAAGTTCTTTTCTTGTTTGCTTTGGCTGAAATTAATAAAAAGGAATTTAATAGATGTGTTTCTCTATCATGTGGCTAATCAATCTTCCTGGTTGTGCAGCCCTGGCTGATAGTGGCACTGGCACAGTGCAATTGTTAATTTTGGGGGGAGTAAAAAGAAGAAATAAAAAGGAAAAAAAAAACCAAAACAAATGTGTTTTGTAATAAATAGTGTACAAAATGCATATTCTTCTGTCAGACTCTAGTATACAGAATGAATTTTTAACATGAATTGCTTTCAAGAAAGCAAGATTTGGTATTCACACACATTGACATCTACTGGACTTGAAGGTGGGAAAAGGAGATAGAAAACGAATATAATTCATTCTTTATCTTATTGAGGAAAGTTACTGTGCTCACATTTTAGTAAGTAATACCATTATTACTGCTGCAATTTCATATTCTGACTAATATTGTACACAGTTTGCCTGCCATTTGCCTGTCTTTGATTCGTTTCCCTCTCTTGTAAATGGCTAAAGAGTTGCTCTTGATAAAATGCATTTGACAGCACAGCATTAAGCATGTACGATATTGCACCTCTGTGTCTCCTACTCATGTATTTTTTCAGACCTAGCTATCATGAGGCAATTTTTAAGATTCAGAGCTTTATTCAAATATAAATAATCAAAAGAAGATTTTGCTGACTAAATATTTAAAGCTTATTTTTTTTAAAAAAAAAGAAAAGAGTATTGAATTGTCAGAGTTACAAAACATTTATAACAGAGAAGACCTAAGTTTAGAGTACTGTAATTCTACACAATTTTCACTTGAGTCTTCATTGTATCACCGTTTCTGTGCTTGCTCTTGACTTACTCTGAGGAAGATCCATGTATGGTGTCACCCAGTTTTGAACAACTTCTGCTTGCACAATCTCTTCTCTAAGATAGCCAGGGCTTTGGCTGCACAGCATATGCAGGCAACAATATTACTGTTTACCATGACTCTTTCCCGGGGAGCAAAAAAATTGTCAAATATATTTAGCCGAAATATCCAACAAAAGCAGTCTCCTATATAAACTGTAAATCAGAATTTGTATAAAATGGTATCATTTTACCAAACAAACTGCAAATACATACAGTTAGTCTAGTGAAGAGAAACAAAAGCAGGGCAAGACTGCTCACATAAAAAGACCAAAGAGCTGAAAACAAACTGAAATTAGCACAGGGTCCAATTAGACCTTCATAGGTATTCCTAGTTTCACACTAAAATCTTGTACAGCTGTGCTTTGTAAAACTTAAAAAATGTTGGGAAAAAGAGTTATATGTTAACCTTACTTTTAAATATAGCTGGCATGTTTTAGGTAACTCTATTCCTTAATTTCCCTCTAGCATAAATATCTGACTTGCTAAGTAGCTTTTATGGGTTCTGGAAAAAGCACCATTGCAACACAGTAAGTGTCTTATCATAACATGTATTTAAATCAGCTGAATAAGGCTTACATCAAGTAAAACAGCACTCAGCAGTACAGTAAGAATAGGCGCATGTTGACAATGTGATCTTTTTTATTCCTCGACTTAATGTAGACTAGCAAATAATTGCAATACTAATTTTCTCTGCTGACTTTGATTTGTGTAGCACAAGATGCTAACAAACTTTTGTTTCAGTCATGATATCCAAACAGCATTCTAGTAAAAGACTTTATTCTTCCGTTACCTCTAAAGTGCTTTGCACTTGTGTTAGGCAAGCAGAGAATGTATTATATTTAGACAATCTAAAACCTGAGTCTGTTGAAGACTTAGACCCCAATTAAAAAAAAATTAGAAAGCGACATTAAGAACACCTGGAACAAAAGAAAAATTAAAATAATCCAAATGTTATCCCTCTCAGAGCTAAAATGTTATAAACATTTAAATACAACAAAAATTTCCCTTATATCTGCAGTATGAGGTTTTGAGTACTACTTCAGAGGATGCAGATATTTAAGAAAATAACTATGAGAAAAAAACAAGAAGTTTTCCTGACTTTAAGGAATTCTGAAATAAACTAGCTTTGAACAAAATAGACATATGTAGGAACATTCTTCTTCATAGAAGCTGGACAAAGAGAATATTCTGCCTAACATGATTTACAAAGGTAATCTCTCTCTGATCCTTTTTTCCAGTTTTGAAATCATCACACAAAGAAAGGAATAAAAAGCAGAAATTACCTATGGGTTGCTATTGCTCAGTGCAGAAATCACTTGTAAGCTAATTCATCCCAATCACTGTTATGATCTGTGTCTTCTTTTGATAAGAATTCCAAAACAAAAATATTTGTTCAATTGGAACTATGGGCATTTCTTTAAAAATCAGGGGAAGTTATTAATTTTGTGTGGTTATTAGAGCCATGGAGGAATAACTAGGGCAACAATTTAGTGAAGGATTTTATCACAGTATAGATACCTGGTATGTTGAGGTTTTTTGCAGTAGGTGGGAAGGTTTGCATTATTGCTTCCTGCATTAGCCTTTTTTTTTCTTAAAATTCAAAAAGATTCCAGTTAAAAATATAAATTTAGTCTTAACTAGAAGGTAATGAGCTTCTCATTCAAAAAAGTTGTACTTTGATATTGTCACATAAATACACTTTGATCATTAAAGATCCACAGAAATAATAGACAGCAATTTGCTGAATGAGAAAAGTGACTTCAAACAAACATACGATAATCAAAACTGCATATTTAATAAGGTAATCACTAAATTGTGGTCTGAGATACTACTATAGTTTTTCTGCAGTATGTTGATGATAACCTAAAGCAATAGTTAAACAAAATGCATCCATCTGAATTTGCTGATTTTCTAGGTAAATGCTAGATTAATAATCTATAAAAAGAACTTCTGTGATTTATTGCTAAGCAGCTGTAGGGAATTATGATTATCTTTGTTGGAAGCCACTCCTTTAAGCTGATTTCCAAAGGCTTCTCATATAATATATTTCCTGTATATTCACCAGCATGTTTCAGAAATGTCAAGAGTGATACTTGCTAAATGAGAGAAGCTTTACTGCAGCGTTTAATTACTGGGTAGAATTTGGCAACAAAAATATGATAAAATAAATGCAATTTTTAAAAACCACTAGCTTATTCTTTATGGGGAACACAAATTAATTCAGTCTGTAGACCTCACAAAAAAAATCCCACAAGTGAAAAGTGTCCCAGGTTCCTGTAAATTGACCCATAGTCCCACAGAGTTAGCTGAATTACACAGAAATGCATATTTTTTAGTGATATTATTTACTTAGCATTCAATGACATGAATTCTGCAGCCAAAGAACTTACAGAAGAACGTGGTCAGACAGAGAATATCAAAATAAAAACTCTAAAGAGGAAAGGCTGCTTTGATATTTTATATCGAAATTGCTTATAGTTGAACATAGAATTTTTTACACATATATACGTCTTTGCTTAGCAGGAAAAGGAAGTAATTGACCTTAAAATCTCTAAGAAAATTGACTCCTTTTGACTGCGTAGCTAGCTGCTGTGTTGAAAAAAATGAGAGGTAGGTAAAATATTTTTCTGGTAAAGGTACCAGAATTTGGATACTGCTACATATCATACAAGAAGCATATATTCCTGCAAGATTATGAGTTTCACATAGAGATAAAGAATGTCTTCAGAATGTAAAAAACATTTTGGTACACCCATTAAAGTCTTTGAAAATCCACATACAGGTAGCGTATCTAATTTTCTAGCACAGGAAATTATAACTTGAATAACTTTCAAGCCGTGTTTCAGATGCCACTCTGGTAGTTCAATATTAAGTTCCTGAGCTAGAAAACAGGCATAAGCATGATGAAGCTCTGTATGATTACATTCTTTTATATTTCAGTGCTTACAAAAAGATAACAGTACCACACATAGGAAATAAGCTTTGTCGAAGGTTTGTTTTGAGGGGCTTTGTGGAGATGAGGGGTGGGGGGTAATGATCTCTTCTGGCCTTAGACCTTGTGAATCCATTAAGAGTACAGCATTACCTAGAGAACACACAATAATTGACTTAAAAAGAAAGGAGTAAGCATAATTAATATACAGTACAGAGGAAAAGTTAAGCAAATACCTTACAAATTCTTTAACCTTTAAACTAATGAACATTTCAGTTATTTTCTTAGATATGTTTGTTCATTTTGTATAAACATTCTAACAAACACATTTTCTGCTCTTCCATGTAGAGACAGAAGTGGCATATAGCTAATTTTAAACACATTGTAGTCATGGGAATCAGTTCCAAATATCACTACGCCAATAGAAATTTGACTCTAACATTTATATTCATCTAGTCAGTTAATGAAAGCAAATGATCTCTGCAGGGAGAGGGATTCTCAAAAGGGTAGAATGTTGGCCTAACTTTGAAATGATGTAGTGAAATTAACTTCAACAGCATCCATATTCTCATAGAATCTTTAATAAAAACTGCCAACACAAATTCAGTTTTTATGAATAACTGTATAGATATCCAGGAGACCAATGGACGTTTGTACCTTTTACAGTACGTAATATAAAATAATCAAATGTGAGAAACCATAACTGCTTATTGATAACTAAGAAAAAGAAAAATACTTATTCAATCTTTTAATTTTTTTTTTTTTACAATTTAGAAACAAGTAAGAAAGTAGCAGGGATTCTTTGAGTAGCCTGCTCCAACTTTTAAGGTATTTAATATTCAGACCCAAGAAATAAGAAAAAAATGCATCAACCCTATATGCTTCCATCTCTAACTTGTCAAAACAAACATTAGGGAAACACCCCACTCTCCCTGAATTAAGATTAGTTTAACCATTCTTCAGCCTTTTAGAGATAAGCTACATGTGCTTTTTGTGAGGAAATTACGTTACTTTTATAGTTATAGATAGATGATATAATATAGATATAGATGGATAAATGGATAGCTGGATAGGTGGATAGATGGATAGGTGAATAGATGGATATGTAGGTAGATGGATAGGTAGATGGATGGATAGGTAGATGGATAGGTAGATGGATAAGTAGATGGATAGATAGATAGATAGATAGATAGATAGATAGATAGATAGATTGATTTCAACAACCAAAATTCATCACATTAAATAAGAAATGTTTCTATTGTTTTCAGTCAACCAGGACCTGGAACGAGGGATTTCTACGCAATTAAAACAGTGGAATTCTGTGTGCGTAGTGTGTTCTATTAATAAAAAGCTATAATAATTTGTATTATTTACCATTTTTTTATCTTACAGTTCAGGGATGACAAACCATTCAAAGCACCTTTTTCAGTGAATGCAAAGCTTTAAGAGTTGCGTGATAAACATCAGTCTGAAACGCAGGGGCCACCAGATTATTAAGAAACCAATTTGATGCCTTTTTTTAAAAAAAAGTAATGATTTTTTTAAAAACACAATTTTAATTATACTTTCAGAAAGTTCTGATAATTAACTTCAAAGGAAAGAAGAAATTATGCTGTGTTTCCCCTTTGCTTTAATTAAAAGAAACAAGGACACTGTTTATCCTCTCTTAAGGAAGAAAGGGATTTGGCCTATACCTGATGCTATTTCTACACTTGTATAGAATACAATATCAGAGTAGCAGACGTGATTTCAAGGATGCTTCTCCAGAAACAAGTCCTTTAAACTATAAATTCCTCTGTAACAGTCAGAATAAAACTATAAAAGGAGAAATTGATTCCCTCCTATATTTCAATATCTCCAAGCCTGTAAATGTACAAGAAAATGGAGAGCTAAATAAGATGATTAATTAGCAATTCCAGACATTTACTCAGAACAATGTTCCATGATTTGCAACACTTAAGCAATTATTGCAGCATCTCTTTTAGAGTTATTACATTACTGAAATAGATCATTCAAATTTGGCAATACAAAGCAGTGAATTGATGTCCGTAAGATAATAACGTTATCCTCTACTTATGTGATCCCATAACTGTATGACATTAAAAAAAAATATATTGTCCAAATGCAAGAAAGTTCATTAACATCTATAATTAAACTATCATGTACACAATGCTTACATACATAAATTTTACCTCTATTTCTTTATAAGCTACAGGAAAACACAAAATCAACTAAATATTATAAGATCCTGTTAGGGCTGAAAACTATAGGAAGAGATAAATAAAATAGTGCACTGTCAAGTCAAAACGGAAGCATATACTGAGGGTCACTCCAATTTAAAAACTACCTATCCATGCGAACCTTACAGCTTCTCTGAGAAATCTGTTGCAGTGTTCAATTTAAGTGGAATTCCTTGTATTTCAGCTTGTATCCGTTGCTTCTTGTCCTGTCACTGGAACTATTGGAAACAGTCTTGATCCACTTTCCTAGCCACCACCCATCAGGTATTTATACACATGACTACAATCCTTCTCTTCTCCAGGCTGAGCAGTACCAGCTTTCTCAGTCTTTCCTTCTGGGAGAAATGTTCTGATTCCTTAAGCATCTCAGTGTCCCTGAACTGGACTAACTCCAGTAGCTCCATGTCTCTCTTGCACTGGAGAGCGCAGACCTGGACACACCACTTCACATGCTCTAGTATTGGCCTTCAGTCTTTTAGTGACTGGCCTCCAGCTGACCTTTCCGTGTCTGATCACAGATCCATAAGTCCAGCAGTTCAGCAGCTCTCAATACACCTGACTGTCCATTTACCTACACTGCACTTTGTCAGTTTGTCTATGAGGATGTTAGAGAGGCTCCAGAGCCTTGCTAGAGTTGAAGTAAGCAGCATCCACCACTCTCCTCTCATCTGCTAAGCCAGCTATCTCATTGTAGAGGGTTACAAGGTCTTCTTACAATTTGGACTATTTAAGTGACTGAGCTTGAACTCCAAGACTGGAAGCTCACCTAAGTCTAGGTTATTTTTAATTTATTTTTAATAGGTTTTCAACATTGCTTTCCTGGAAATCAGTGTTCAAATGATACTCCCCATTTTCCTTAAAACTGTGCAATAGACCTAGACAATTAAACATCTTCACACAGCTTTTAAAAAGTTTGACAGAATATATGGTAGTACAGTTGCACAAACACTTCAGGAAATGTTTCCCATCCCTCTCTGAATAGTTGAAGGAGAATATTAATACCGCTTTTACAAATCAGCAGTGTAAAATACAATAGAGAATAACTTGTTTCAGATTGTTTCTTACCATTTCATTACAGATTAAATTAAACTTAACTGTTCTCAGTACATCCACTTTATGCCAAAACAAAAAGAACAAAATCACATTTTAAAGCATGGGAGAGCATCTAACTTGTTGCATGATGACTGACAGAAATCCCATTTCTGAAAGCTGAAGTGGCAGATGGCTTTTCTTGATCTTCATCAGACCAATTTTTAATAGTATGAACTGTGTCCTTTTATTTGATGTGCTCTTTATCATTGATTTCCAGACAACAAATAACTAAAAGACATGCACTGAGAAATAAAGAAACAATGGATTTGGGCCTTGATTGATAAGTACCGGAAATTTTCTGGAAATTTAATGTAATTTTCAACTAAATGAATATATACAGTAAGAAAGTCAGCTTCATAATGGTTTTGAAATACCTCCTTTAATTGCCTTTTATAAGATATGCTTCTAAAATTTACCTTGCTTCAATGAAATTATTCAGAATATGACTTTACAATCAGTTTTATTCAAGAAACGTGCTGATCTCTTCTCTCTTGCAGCCTATGGTAAGACTAGAGGGAACGGCAGTAAGATATGCCAAGGAAGGTTTAGATTGGATATTAGGAAGACGTTCTTCACCCAGTGGGTGGTGGAGCACTGGACCAGGCTCTCCAGGGAAGCAGCGATGGCACCAAGTCTGCCAGCATTCAAGAAGCATTTGGACAATGCCCTCAGTCACATGGTGTGAATGTTGGGAGTGTCTTATGCAGGGATAGGAGTTGGAATCAATGATCCTTTTGGGTCCTTTCCAGCTTGCGTGATTCTGTGATTCTATAATTCTATGCTTTTCTATTTACAATAGTCAGATTTTAGATTTTACTTATGTTCTAAAGTAGGGGAAAAATCTTGCCGAACAAAAGGATCCGCTAGGTAGGAAAAACTGTTTCCTCTACACCCTGTCTTGGCACTAGGGTTTACTGTGTAGGGCTTTAGAATACTAAAGACAATGGGAAAAAATTGCTCTCCTTTTTTTTCCCACAATCATTGCGTCACCTCAAAAGGGGTCTGATTTTGACTCATAATACAAAGTCTCCTTGAAAGACTGGTGAAGGTATACATGCTGAGCTTTCTTTGTCACCTACTTATAGTCAACACCAAGATGGTACACAGTGATCTTAATTGTGTCTTTGACATAAAATTGGCTCTAGAAGATATATTAGAACATCGGTCATAATCAAAAACTTTCTAAAGTGATCCATATAATATAGGAATAGCTTCAGATATTCTTTGCTAACTGCTCGAGTTGCAGGAAAGTCATATCTAAAAAGAGAAAATCTTCTTTTGAGACTCCCTTTCTGCTTCCTCCCCAATGGAAATAAACATGAGCAACATATATACAAAAGTCTCTACAGCCAAGGGTGCAGCATAAAACAGCAGTCTTTGTTTAGGGGTCAGGAGGTAAAAACCAGGGTAGAATTCTTGCCACAGTGAATCTCTTTGCTGCATGTGATCTATGACGAATTTCAGCCACAACAGCTATAAGAGGAGTATGCCTTTATTTTAAAGGAAACTAATAATTTTAAATCTTGACATTTTTGGTATTAGAGCACTGCAGAACCTTAAAGTCCATACTAAACAACACCCATCAATGCCAAAAATGTGTGCAGACATTTCTTTCTTTTCATTAATCTCTTCTACTGTCTTTATTATATCATTTGATTCTATGACAACTTCTACTCCTAGGTTTACTGGCAACCTCCTCAACTTTCTCCTCCTTACAAACACACAACTTGAAAGTGTGTGGTAAGCACATCTCCAAGGCAGGAAGCCATGCTTTCATTGCACATACTCGCTGAACTGGTAGATGCACTGATAAATTCAGCTGTTAAATTGGAAAATGTCAGCACTTCAAGAGTTAGCTATTCATCCTATGAAAAATATCATGCTCTGCAGTCGTATGTGCCTCTGTTTGTATTCTTTTTGTTTGCAAAATCATTGTACCTGTGCTTTTGAAACTTGACCGTTCAGTGAAACAAATCTTTTAGTGCACTTCCCAAGCACTAATAAGGTCACAGTATTAAGCACTCTGGTTTATTGAGTCTTTTACCACTCCATGTAGACTGACGTTACAGTCAGAGTGTTTCTAAAGGCTACAGTAGCCTTAGTGAAAAGAGCATCGAATCTTCATTCTAGAGTCAAGATCAGATCCATCATAGACTTCACTAACATCCACACAAGATGCCTGTCTGAATGAACAATCACAGAAGTGAAGACCTAGAAGAAGAACTTAAAAAGTCAGATTCAGATGTTTATAACTCCTATCACACTTCTGGTAAGGATCTCGTTTTGAGCACAGCATACTGAGGAATCCAAGAAAACAAAGCACATTCACCAAAGCATAAACTGAAAGAAAACCTCACTATTTTTTTCCTCACTATTGATATTATTCACATCTTCATAATACTAAATACAAATAACTACGCAGTTCCCTTGCCTTAGCATAACAAATATATATGAAAGAATAATTAAATATAAAATTAAATTCAATAGTTAAAAAGAACAACAGGTGTTTTTTCCTATAAAAAGAAATTCAATTTCCTCACTGATTTGAATTTTGAGATAATTTGATTTCAAGAACTACTATTGATTAGTTAGTACTTTATGGTTCTTGGAAATATTTTATAACACAAGTACTTAATGCTCATTAAAATAAATTATTCAAAATAGTTGTAGACTAATATTAAGGTTTCGTCTTGAATTTGTATGCTCTTTAAACCCACTTTATATCTCATGCGTTCTGAACATTTTCTGCAGACACACTAGATGTGTCATTATAAAAATACAATCTCTTTCAAGATCACAAAGCAAGTTGATTTATAAGTTTATTTTTTAAGAGATTTTGAACTGTCAAAGATATTAGGCTGAAGGTCTTTTATAACAAAACTCACTATTTAACTGAGGACAACATGCTTTCTGCAAAGTGATAGGGAAAGACATGCTTATTAATCCCACCTGTTTCACCTGACTACGTGGGACCACCAGAACTAACAGTAAGGATACAGAAATTAAGCTGTAATTATGACTTGTTTATATCCAAACTAGTTTTAGTTCTCTAAATCAAACCCAACATTGTAATTGTAGAAGTACAGAACTATGAAACCTGCAAAGCACCTTGGATAAATCCAATTAGGCTGTGTTAAACATCATGCTACCACAGAAACACTCTTATCAGTAACTGTGGCAGGTCAGGGAGCCACAATTCCAATTTTAGCAAAAAAAAGAAAAAGAAATTATTCTTCTGCATGTAGCAATTTCAGAAAATAACACTTTCAGAAAAAGGCTGCCAAGAAACACTTCAACTAACAAGAATATCCAAGAGTGAGAGGAGTGTAAAGATCTGATAAAAATCTTCAAGTCATTCAGAATCTGATGGAAAAAAGAAAGAAACCAGTGCTTCCTCCATGTCTGCAGCAAACGGACCAAAAAACATTGTCCCTCTGTTTTAGCACAGAGTTTTCTGAAATATAGTGGAAAGAATGGTAGGAATAGAAAAGCAACAGAATAAATGGGAATAAGACGTTCCATCACTGGAGGCTTCTGAAAGTTCAGTTTCAAGTTTAAACTAACATGAGAAATGAGACTTTTTTTCAAAAATAATGATCATTTAAGCAGCTTTGATCCCATTTTCTTGCATTAAGGTTCATTATAGCTTTCTTCTTATTCAGTGATGTGAAAATTAAACTTTGTGTGTTTTTTGAAACTCATTTAAAAAGTAAGTATTATAAAATGGAAAGTTGAAACTGCTGCAAGGAGCCTTGTATATCTTGATACTACTGCAATAGCAAAATAATGTGTTCTGAACGTAACCCTACCTAACATTATTCTACAGTAACGAAACACATGAATGCTGGATCAAATGCAGACTGTTGCATACTAGATGTGCCCATGCTACAAGCTGGTGTTTTGGAAGTCAGTGCTTTACAAAGGTGTTTAGACATGTCAGGGTAAAGCTAAATCAATACTGCTGGAAAGAAAGTAAGGTGGATTTTAGCGAGAGGGTTGGCCAGAAACAGAACTGTTTCAAAGGTCTGTATGGTGTCTTTTTCATTTTTAAGTGAGGTATTACCACTATTCCCCGCAACAAATCAGTCTTCCTCCCCAGCCACCCTACCCCCCACACCCCTTCCACCCTTCACCCCAGGAGCTGGAATAGAGCATATTTTCTGTACAATTGCCTTTCTAGCATATGAGATGCGACTTGGTCTCCCCCCCCTGCCAAAGAAAATGGTCTCTGGCTGTTGCTTGAAATGAATCATGTTAGACTCTCAATTTGGGGAGAAAAATATGAACTTTCTGTCACGGCAAAGTTGTGTATCTCTCTAGCTAGGTTATGTCAGGAATAAGTCCTTTCCCTGCTTGGCTTAAATCCATTTTGTAAAAAATTCTAGGTTATTCAAAATCTTACAGATAGTTACCAGAATCAGATTTTCGATTAGTAATTTACTGCTTCCCTGTCATAGGCTCTAGCATGAGAGAAAATTATCTGGCAGTGAAACTGTTTGCATTTAAACAAATTAGCATATTTTAATTCTTTTGTAATTTTATTATATGATATTTTGTCTAGAAGGAGTGTCTTTGAGGAGATACAGTTCAGGTGTCTGCTCTGATTACAATCAGTGTTCAGTGATAGTCTCGTGCTTCTACTGATCCTCTGGGTCCTAAGGCTAGCAGTTTCATTTTGTCTGAGGGAATTAGAGCAATCTGTCAGCTTCTGAATTCCTTTGCCAGAAGAAGTATGTTTGTCTTGGTGGTTTATTCCTCAATCTAGGATGTGTCTTTTATACATTTCCACAATACTTCTACATCTTTAGCTTTCTTCATTTGTCTTCATCACCATGCTAATTCTCAATTTACTGCAAATGCTGCATATGTCAGCTACTACTCATGCGTTTGTTTTTGCTTTAGTGCCCCTAAACCCAGTTTTGCCAACCACCAGATCTCCATTTCTTCGACTGGCCATAGCTGTGGGATCTTCAGTGCAAAGCCTATGCCTCATACCTCATCCCTAGTAATCCCACCCCTATACTTCTCTGGGTCTTGTTCCTCCCTTTCTCAACCTGGTCTCAAACCTATAAAAAAGCTACAGTTCCTCTACAAAAAAAATAAATAAATAAAAGAAAACAAAAAAGCAAAAAAAAATTAGCCACAGATGCTGGTTGATTAGAGAAACTGATGTCACAGTCAAGTAAAGAAAAACAAAGCTGCAGACAAAGCTCAGATACAGCTTAAGTATTGTATTAAGAACTTGTTAATGCAATAGGAAGCTGATGGTTTGCTATTAGCAATGGTAATATTGCCTTATAGGTCTATACAGTTACAGACCTCAGAGCTGTGTTGTTCAGCTTTTTGGTAGGGCTCGGCATGGGGCTTGGCCTGATCAAAAGAGAAATTACCATTTACTTATGTAATTTTTTCACAGAATCATAGAACCATTTAGGTTGGAAAAGATCTTTAAGGTCATTGAGTCCAACCATAAACCTAGCCTTGCCAAGTCCACAGCTATACTATGTACCTAAGCTCCACATCTTTATGCTTTCTAAACATGGATGATGATTCAACCACTTCCCTGAGTAGCTTGTTCCAATGCTTGATAACCCTAATATCCAGTCTAAACCTCCTCTGACACAACCTGAGGCCCTCTCGTCCTGTTTCTTGTTACTTGGGAAAAGAGACCAGTATTCACCTCAATTCAACCTCTTTTCAAGCAGCTGTAGAGAGCAATAAGGTCTCCCCTTAGACTCCACTGCTGAGACAAAATAACATCAGTTGCCTTCGTAGCTCCTCATAAGACTTGTGCTCCAGACCCTTCACCAGCTTTGATGCCCTTCTCTGGGATGTACACCAGCAGCTTAATATCTTTCCTTGTAGTTAGGGGCCCAAAGCTAAATGCAGGATTTGAGACTAGACCTCCCCAGTACAAAAGGCAGGGGACAATCTCTTCCCTATTCCTGCTGGACACAACATTTTCGATACAAGCCAGGATGCTATTGGCCTTCTTGGCCACCTGGGCACACCGCTGGCTCATGTTCAGCCAACTGTCAACCAGCACCTTCGCATCCTTTTCCACCAGGCAGCTTTCCAGCTGCTTTTCCCCAAGCTTGTATTGTTCCATAGGGTTGTTGCAACCCAAATGCAGGACCGGGCACTCAGCCTCATTGAAACTGATCCTATTGGTCTTGGCCCATTGATCCAGCCTGTTCACGTCCCTCTGTAGAGCCTTCCTTCCTTCAAGCAGACCAATATTCCCATCCAGCTTGGTGTCATCTGCAAACTTACTGAGGAGGCCCTCAGACCTCTCATCCGGATCATTGATCCCTGGGGAACGCCACTTGTAACAGTCCACTGACTTTTACATTCCACTGCCTTCACCTAAGCAGAAGCCTTTCTCTGTGAATTATTTGAAAATTTTTTGTAAAATCATAGAAAACTTTGATCATCCTGTTTCAATCTCTGTGCCAAAAAAAAAAAGAAATTAGAGATCAAAACCTTTTTAATAGTTGAAATAAAATTTGGAAATACTCCTACCAGAAAGCAGAATGAGTTACTTTGAAGAGCTACATTTTAGGAATTATTTTATTATTATTTATAACTTTATTCTTTATGTTTTCATTTGGTTTTGAGTTTTTTGTTTGTTTTGCTTTTTTTTCTGTTAAAATCATTGGCAATTTCTTCTATTATTTCTCAGGTTTAAACAAATTGATATAAAAAAATATCCTCCTTCTGATAAACATTGTACTGGTATCTCAGCTTCTGACATAATCATCCCTTGCAGCACCTTGCTGTGAAAACCCCATGGTCTCTTTCTAACCAATACATTTGCACTCCCCTCCATGCATCTTTCTGCTCTCCTTCCCCATGAGCAATTAAAGAAAGCAAAATGACACAGCCCAGTTGAATTCTGTGCACTTTTCTTTGTACATTGCCCCCTCACTCAGCTCCAGCTATCAAATCCATTAGTAACACTCTATATTTGGACCTCTCATTCATCTCCATGAAGTATTCTCAGTCCATGAGTAACTGTGTTTCTAGTCATGATTTTCTGGATAAGTATGTTTAAGCATGTGCAGTGGAGTAATTCCTTCAAGAATGCATCAGACATTGCTCATGCATAAGTTGTCTGCCTAGTGTGTCTGATGCACTGCTGGGTAGGGTTTATGCAAGGACTGTAGGGTTGTTCTGCTCATGAATGCAGAATGTGGGTGGTGCTGAGCAGGTGGTTGGATTCCTGCAAATCCTGGATTTTATCAAATAAATCCATCTTTGAGACAGATGTTTATATACCCAAGGGTGAAGCAAAGAGAAGGTCATGTGGTCATCTTCTGAGTTACATTTATTTCTTTTCATTCTGCAATTCCTCTATGCTGTTTGCCAGCTGTGTTTCTCCCACAACATGACTCCTCTGGACCTGCAGATGGGTGTTCTTGTCCAGCACATACAGTGGTGCTTTTCAGTTCTCTACTACTCCCTAAAACGTTCTCCAGACTAGTCCTTATTTTCTGCTTCACACAAAACTTTCTCTCCTTTATCCATTCCATAGCCTTTCTATGAGCCCTCCCCATAAGATTTGCTTCTTTCTGGTTGGTGTTCAAGCCACAGTGAAGTTGCTGTCTCTAATGGGTAAAGAGCAGAAGACAGAAGTAATTCTTGACCGTAAACTCCAGAAAGTTTGCCCTTTCCCTGCTGACTTTCCTCCTAATCACACTGTTCAAATATTCTCTTTGCAATAATAGAAAAAAACCCAATTAGTTTGTATTCTCTACCTCCTTGAACTTTCAATTGAGTTAAAAAATTTATCAGTTTTAAAGTTATTGTGTCACAAACAAAAAGAAATGTCATTGCAACAAGGTAGACTCCTCCACATCTGCTTTTACCTCAGCGAATTCTCTGCTTCATTTACTCCATGACTATTACACAACACAGTAATAGCTAAACAGTTCAGATGGTCTGAGAGTCTCTTTTTATCATGCACTTACAAATAACAGTCTCTCCCTCTGGGTACTCAAAAATCTATGTTTTAAATAAAGTGAAGTAAGTGACTCAACAGATTACAGTGAAAAGGGTGAGTAAACTTATGAGAAATGAGTATATTTGCATTAAGAGTTAACATTACTTCCTTACATACCTAACTAACCAATGTGAACACGCAAATAAAGTTTTAAGCTTTTACAGAATCAGCTTCTACTTATTAGAAAATGTCCCTCAGCAGTGTATAGAATAATTGCACATTGTTCCATCAATGGTATGTTTGACTTGGCAGTTTATTAGTCCTATTAAGTGGTACAATTCTGTATATTTACAGTATCCTACTTCTTTTTTATTAAAAGAAATTAAATACTAAGGTACTGATAGAAGAGAGACAGATAAATTGTTACCTTTGTAACAGTGCAAATATGTAACCAGTCACACAGACATCTCACTGTATAGATTACTTTGCAGATTGCTTTACACTTGCATCTCTTTGTTATCCAGCATACTCCACCTGATTACTGACATGAATCATCAGACAGTCAGTCAAATAAAATATGCCAATAGCATCAAGGAAGTCTCTGTGTCATAAGGAGGAAATGAGAAGAAAACAAAAATACACTTCCTGACTAGTAATTTCAAATATATATATTAATTATGAAACACTGATTTATGGATAGTAATCTCTGCTGCCATCCAGTAATTGAGATTAAATCATATTACTGCAGTTCAGTTTTTCAGAGAATACACATTCTTTTAAAATGCCTAAGACTTGGCAAAGGATGACAGTTCTGTATCTTTCAACGTGACAACAGCTGCACAATAGCAAACACACTATTTTACCAGCTATGGGCTGGTAAGACCAGTTTTCAAATCCTGAGATCTAAAAAAACCACAGATGTCATTCTGCAAAGTCCCCTTCTAGCAAGTACTCTTGATCCTCAAACACTGATACTGAACAGTTTGAGCGTATCACAACTTCCATACACTCTGTTTCTCTCTATGCAGCTCTGTAGACTCCCTTACATTAAAACAACGGAAGAAGATCTATGCCAAGCATTAAATGTCCAAAAACTTGTGTTCAGGTTAAGAAGAACTCTCTATACATATAGACCTAGGAGACAAGAAAAGATGCCAGGTCTGACTACCTAAAAAATGTCAGCCATGCAGAAGACTATCTGAACTATCAAATTAGAAACACAAAGGAGAGTTCTAGTCCCAACAAAATTTCAGTTCCATTCTTTCCAATTATGAATTTCCTTCTGTGTATAAATGCCATGAAAAATTGAGCACTCCCCTGTTAACCCCAATCTTTGGCAAGAATCAGCGAGGTAAAACATGTTTTCAAGTCACAATTGTCACTGAATTAGAAAAAGAAATTACATGCTCCTAAACTTGCACAGTCTCCTATAAGCTGTTCTGGGAGCAGTTCTCCAACACAGTCTGATGAAGTGGTTAACAGGTTAAACAGTGTTCAGTATGAGTTGGACCCTGGTTTTCGTAGAACCTAGTAAACGCCCTCAGCAGGAAATAACTGATGCTACAGAGTGGAGTTCAGGGCTAAATTAACATTAAATCTAGCTCAGAATTATTAGTATAAGTATTAGCGTCAGGACACAAACCCCACCATTTTAGAGCTAATGACTGTTAAAAAACTTTCATGGTTGAAAAGCTCTATCAAGAGACAAAGACTGAGTCATTAGCTCAGCAGTAGGGCAACAGAATTTCAGGAAGGTATTATTCAATTCTTGTTGAAAATTGAACAGAGCACTGCAAGGAATGCAAGGTTTTTACATCTCAGCAGACAGCCCTAATCACAAAGATATGGGCATCACGAATTTCTGACAAAAACATTTCCATTTTCTGTCTTTTCAGTCCTAAAAAGCCTTCCCAGAAAGCTGAATTGAAAGTATTTGCATTTTCAGGAAATATTTGGCTTCACAACTCACTGTTTCTTGCCAGCAGCACATACCCCTAAAATTCCTGACTGGCTCTAAATTCCCTATGTAAGAAACATAGTTTAAAAATATATTTTCCTAACATGTAGATACATTCAGGACACTAAATACATGTTCACAGGGACAAGACTGCATAGCGTACAAATATGTGCAAAGAAATTCAGTTTAGAGTTGCTTAAAACCACAGACACAAAGCTGATCATTATTCCAGGTGAAACCAGAGACCAAGTGATGTTGGATAAGATTCAAATATCTGTTAGCAAGCCACTGTTTTCTTTAAAATTACTGCTTCAAATAGTGAAATAAATATTGAATAATATTTATGAAGTCTGGTATTTTCAGAGAAAATTAAAGGAGTTTCTCCCTAAGTAAATCGCAGCCCAAAATACTAACATTCAACAGCAGCTGAATGGCAAATAGTGTGAATTGTAGTTTTGCCATTTATCTCAGATGGTTCATAGTATGCCCCAAATCCACAGAAACCTACTAGCCCCTGCCAGTCACTGTATTAAGAATATACATATTCAGTATGAAGAGCAAAATATATAACCCTAGATATTCTAATAGGTCCATTTCAAATATTAAGACAAACAGACTTCTGAAGAATAAGGTCAAAGAGAAAAAACCCTCACTTAAACAATCTACTATGAAAAATATGAGCTGACCTGAAAAGAGTAAACGTATCATGAGAAGGGCATCAGTTTAAGCGCTGCAATGACACAATCATCACTCTGCAGTTTCTCAGTGGTAGTGGCATTCTTGGTTGTCAGAAGATACTGAGCCACAGCCATCAGTAATCTCATCATAAGCTTTTAGTTTCCGTAGCCTGAACACGCAAAAAGATTTCCAGTGTACCTTAAATTCCAGTGTACCTTGGTGGCCACATTTTACTTTAAGTTGCTGTATAGTTCATTGCATTCAGAGAGAGATTTCATACTTGCATATTTGCATTACATTTAGAGGTGAACGTGCTTAACACTCAACTTTTATGTAACTTTAGTGACCACAGTCACCACCAATAAATAATTTGCAAGCAATTTATCTCTTAATAAGATGCAATATACTGTAGATGTGTTAAACAAAGGGCATATAAATAGTCTGGTAACTGTTGACAGGTCCCAGCGAAGCAGCAGCAAAGATCCCCTATACTGAGATCACAACTTGTTCAAAAAACATACGCGTCTAAGAAAACCAAGCAGCTCTTGCTGTGTATTTTCTTTCTTTTTTATTCTTTTAAGAAAGCAAAGAAGGGTTACACAGAGGGAGATAAGTTGAAAATGATGATGTGTATGCTAGCAAATATCTAGATGCCACCCTAGCTAGAAATGACACTTTGAATATACAGAAAAGAAAGAGTTCCCTTAGAAACCAGGGCAAAAGTTCTAAGAACATTTCTTCTACTCCGTACTGTTTCATTCTTCCCCACCTCAGTCTGCCACCTGTCACTCATGGATTTAATTTAGTTTTACATTTTATAAGGTTCAGATGGGAGAATTCCTGCTTTCCTGGAAGAACCACTAAAGCCACAGAAATTTGGCAGCCCATAGTGGGGCAGAATCCATCCTCAGAATAAGATGTGGATGTAATTCACACAACAAATAGGGCGTAGATGAAGTGCTATGCATTGAACAGCCCTCTGGTTTATCAGATTAATCCTCGATTTTGACCTTTTAAAATACCAGGTCACCTGTCCACTGAGTCTATCCCAGATTTTGAACATCTTCTACTCACTCGTCTTTGCACAAGCCTTTTCAAAGCAGCTTAATAGCTTATCTGCTGTTTCTCCCCTTTTTATACAACCATCAGGAGAAGGTATAGGAGATAACGTCTACATCTCTTAATATTTTAAAGGTATGGTGAAATGTAAATCCTTGAATGTGATTTTTAGATACTAATACATTCTAAACTATACTAGACAATTAACTATTTTTTTTGGTGTTGCAAGGAGAGACTGGGAAATAGAGAGATGACAACTGATTGATTTTATCATTAAGACCTTTCAAAATTCTGCAATAAAAAGAGTATGATTTTTATATTAATGTTCAAATATTTTGCTATATCCAGATTTCCTAACTCTTTTTACACTTCTATGTCAACTTGAATGTGTAATTCAGGTTGCTTCATACATTTATGAAATCTCCAGCTAATATATAGAAAGACTTCCATTTTCTCCACTAAAAACTATAGTATGAGCTATATCACTTTATCAGGTACACTTGACATTTTGATTTGGCACTCTATGTCAGGTAGCACATACTAATAGTAGTGCTAATACACACTAAATCTGGATTTCTATGCCAGTTTGATCCTATTTAGGAAGGAACACTAAGAAACTGAAACTGTCTGCACACAACCAACAAGGAATTCCTCTTCTCTTTACCCCTGCTACTGTGTGTGCAAAATTTGCTACAACCTTCCTGAAACATCCTACAAGGGAAGCACCCTGTCTAACAAAGGTATCATTTTAGAGATACAAGGACATACAGTATGGGAAGCTATGTCTGCTTTCCAGGCTGCTGGAAGTTATCAGCTTCTGTAAGTACTGCCAGGAATAACCTAAGAAAAAGAGATGGAACTGACCTTACTTACTTTGCTTTCACACTTGACACATGAAAATCTTACTCAGAGAAGCAATCTCCATTTCCTAAAACGAGCTTCCTCTTCAAACATATTTGGAGCGTTAAAAGCAAAGCATCATCTTACATGAAGTGGTAACATGTTGCAAGCTTATTGAACATTAATTGATTTTCATATTTAGAAAAGAAAAATATTGAACTTTATTTTTTTTAATCACTTAATGTGTTTTGCAAAGATATCCAGATGCTTCTGAGAAATGTCTGAGTGAGGTGTGCATAGAAAGAGACAAGATAGGAATCCCTCTTAACTTTAAAACATCTGTGATAAATTCCTGAAAGTTGATTAGGGGATGATATTCCTGGATGCGTAAATCACAGTGGTAGTCTGTCACACACATTTTTGAAACATCCATTTGGAAATACTTATCTCATCTGTTCCTAATTCATAAATCTATGTAGTCCATTAGAAATACATATAATCTGACAGTTTGATTTTCAGCAGTTAAAGTACTGGAGCAATTCCAAATTCATGTTCTAAATTGAATTTCCCCTTTTTCTGAAGCATTCTGAAGGATCACTCTCTCAGTCTGAGAATCTATCCTTCTGCTGTTGTAATCTAATCAAATATAACATCAGGCAAGAATTATTTATAATAGTTTATCACTTATAGAAATTGATCTCTTGCTGGCTTTGATTGATAGTATTGAAATGAGTATTTGCCTCAGAATGTTCTTCTTCTAATGTGTGCCTACAATGTTGCATACGTAGTCTGTTTATGAAAAAATGCTTTGTGCTGGGTGAGGAAACTCCCCTTATTTTCCAGACGAACCACAGCCTTACAAGGCAGCTGACAGAATGGTTCAAATAGTAGGGAAAGAGAAACATCCTTCTCGTATCCTTTCTTCTTCCTTTGTACAGCCTTTCTTTTAATCCTCCTTTCTCTTTCTCATACACAGAACAATGAAAACACTGAGAAAGTGAAAACCGTACATAAGGAAGAAAGCTGAGCTTGTGAAACAAGTAAAAATCGTGTTCGTTGAGATAAATCAGTCAATTGAAGGGAGAGAGGAGATTAACTGTCCGAAAGGATGTAAAAATAGAATGAAGAATGTGTTATACTAGGAAGGGGAGTGCTCAGGAAGAGATGTGCTTATAGAGTGACACCTGCTCTGATTCCATGGTAGTTAATGGAAAGTTTGATTACAAGAGTCCGGATATTACCCATGTTATTTAAATAGCAGTTGGCAGATATTTAATCTGCAGACAGAAAGAAAATGAGAAGATTAAAAAATAATGTCCTTATAGTTATTTAACAATGAAAAGCTGTTCTTCTCATAGGCTTTCAGAAGCTAACACTGCTATTTTCACTTTACTGTTTAGATTGCATTTAGTCTGTTCCAAAGAAAGTGACCTGATTATTAAAATCAACAAGATTTTCATAGAATCATAGAATCATAATGTTGGAAGAGACCTCTGAGATCATCGAGTCCAACTGTGCCTGTCTTCCTACTACACCATATCCCTAAGAAACTCATCTACCCATCTTTTAAACACCTCCAGGGATGGAGACTCAGCCACCTCCCTCGGCAGCTGTTCCAGTGCCTGACCACCCTTTCAGTAAAGAAATTTTTCCTGATGTCTAGTCTGAAACTCCCCTGGCTCAACTTATGGCCATTTCCTCTCATCCTATCATCTGTCACTTGGGAAAACAGACCAGCACCCACTTCACTACAGCCTTCTTTCAGCCAGTTGTAAACAGTGATGAGGTCTCCCCTCAGCTTTCTCTTCTCTAGACTAAACCTCAGTTCCCTCATCCATTCCTCATAGGACTTGTTCTCCAGCCTCTTCACCAGCCTCGTCACCCTTCTGTGGATGCACTCCACACCTCAATGTCCTTCTTGTACTGAGGGGCCCAGAACTGAACACAGTACTTGAGTGGTTGCCTCACCAGTGCTGAGTACAGGGGCACAATCACCTCCCTGGTCCTGCTGGCCATGTTGTTTCTGATACAGGCCAAGATGCCATTGACCCTCTTGGCCACCTGGGCACACTGCTGGCTCATATTCAGCCAGCTGTCAACCAACACCCCCAGGATTTTCTCCTCCAGACAACTCTCCAGCCTCTCTTCCCCAAGCTTGTAACACTGCATGGGGTTGTTGTGGCCCAATTGGAGGACTCTGCACTTGGCCTTGTTGAACCTCATCCCGTTGGTCTCAGCCCATCAATCCCGCTTGCACAGATCTCTCTGCAGAGCCTCCTTTCCTTCAAGCAGATCCACATTTGCACCCAGCTTGCTGTCATCCGCAAACTTGCTAACGGTACACTCAATGCCTTCATCAAGATCATTGATAAAAATGTTAAACAAGACTGGACCCAGCACTGAACCCTGGGGAACACTTCTCATGATCAGTTTCCAGCTGGATTTAATTCCATTTACCCTCTGGACCCGGTCATCCAGCCAGTTTTTAATCCAGCAGAGGCTGTGCCTGTCCAGGCCAATGGCAGACAGTTTCTCAAGCAGAATACTGTGAGAAACGATGTCAGAGGCTTTACAAAAGTCCAGGTACACCACATCCACAGCTTTTCCCTCATGCATTAACTAGGTAACCTTGTCATAGAAGGAGATCAGATTGGTGTGGCAGGACCTGCCTTTCATAAACCCATTTTGACTGGGCCTGATCACCCAGTTGTCCCGCGTGTGCAGTGTGATAGCACTCAAGACAATCTGCTCCATGACCTTCCCCGGTACTGAGGTCAAGCTGACAGACCTTTAGTTTCCCAGATCCTCCCTCCAACCCTTCTTGTAAATGGGAGTTACCTTTGCCACCTTCCAGTCAAGTGGCACTTCCCCAGTCAGCCAGGACTGCTGGTAGATGAGGTAAAGGGGTTTGGCAAGGACTTCTGCCAGTTCCCTTGATACCCTCGGATGGATCCCTTCTGGCCCCGTGGATTTGTGTATGTCTAATTGGGCAAGCAGGTCTCCAACCAAATCCTCCCAAACAGCTGGAGCTTCATTTCCATTTAACAGGGAAAGAGCAGAGTCACCTGAGGTGACCACCCAGCCCTATCATTCTTACAATCAAATTTTACGGCTCAGTCTTCTCTATCCTCAGAGCTTATAACAGTGGAAGCATAAATATGGAAAAATAGGATAAGTGAATGACACTTTTCAACCTGGTAGTCATAGGCTTTTTAACTCTTTAGGTGTTGCTGAAACATGAGAACAGGAAGCCAAGAGCAGATATGTCCATTTATAAATTCACTCAGGAGCTGTAAGGGAAAATGTTTGGAAAATGAAGACGCATAGGGAGGAAGAAGGAGGAAATAGCTCAGCTGAATAGAGACATTCAGATTACAGGAGAGAAAAAAATCAAAGAGGACTATTAATTATGTGGCTATGTTCTTCAGGGTAGGAAGAAGTTTTCCCTTTAGTTCCATTCCTTTTTAGTCCTGAGCCTCTCTTAGTGAAATGTATGATGTTGCTGGATAACTGATAAACCTACTCAGATAAGAAAGTGAGGTGCCTAGGAAATTCTTTGGTTTAGTCTGGATTTATATCCAAAGAGAGAAACAAGTTGTCATATTTGTGTGGTTCTCCATATGAGTTCTGTTCCTCACTGTAAAAAACAATATTCCAAGACTATGAAAATTACATAAACCATTTTATCCAAAATGAAAGTGAATAGGAAGAACAAAGCGCACTTTCAGGAACATAGGTACTGCCACAGGATCATAAAATTTTTTAAACATAAACATGTAGATGAAACTGAATGACACTGATTAAAGCTGAAAAACCCAGAAGCACAATTGCAGGTTCAGAGGAAATATTTCCATGTCTTTATTCACAGCCTTCTGAAAACCCATGGATTACTTTCACCTGAAGTTTTACTAGTATTGCTATATTTATACCAAATCCTTGAACAGCATGCCGCAAATATGTGAAAAAATCATATCCTATTTCACATTAGTAATTCACTTCCCCTTTCTTGTCTTTCCAATTTAGGATGAATTCTTAAGGCTTTCCTTTGGAAAAAAAGTAGTTACAAGGCAACAAATTATAAATCTCAGATTGGCTTAAGCACCTCACCACAAGATATATATCTGTCTTCCAGTTATAAGCTTGTCATCATGTTGTCCTCCAAGTACTTTAAAATTCCCATTCATCCACAAACAGAGTAAGACTAATTGTGAGATTACTAACTGTCAAGTAAGGGTTACATGTCAGTGGCTCAGAAATCATCCAACACCCACATGCCTGCTTTGATCTAATATCATCTTATTTTGGTGTATAATTGAATTGAGACAAACTCTCTAGGAAAGCAAAAGTAACACAAGTCTGTGTGGAACAGCCTTATAAAACGTCAGCAACATTCACTGTGTTGGCAAATGCCTCCCAGAAGCAGGAAGGAGCCTAGAAGAATCATAACAATGTAAACAAGATATTCTGAGTAAAGGAAAGCCTGAACAAAACTAAAATATAGGCAATCTAAAACCAAACACAGCATGGGGGAGAAAAAAGCAAACACTATAATCCAAACTTACTACTGCACTTCTCAGCAAAGAGTAATTGCTCCCTTATTTAAAAGTAAGGGCACTCAGGAAGAATTAGCTGACTCCATTAGCTAGAGAAATACCGTAACATCTCCATTTCTAGAGAAATACCATAACATCAATGGCAATAGCATTCTTAAGTACTCTGCTTAGCAAGAGCATCCTCTGGATTAAGCTTTAATAAGTCCTCCAAAAGATTTGCACTGTTCTCTGCAAGTGCAAACAAATGTCAAAAGGAATTGGAGAAAGAACTGATCTCAAAAGTTACAAAGCCTCAGTTCAGTCGAGATAAGCAACAGCAAAACCTTTTCTTCCCATACCACTTATATCTCTATTCCCATGCTTGATACCTCCTCAAGAGGTTTGCAGAGCTTTCTGCTCCAAGACAAAAGTGAATACTACCAAAATAGCCTCCTTTGTATTTAATCAATGTCACTGCTTTGAGCAGTTGCAAGATACTACACTCCAAGTTAAACAAATACACAAAAAGAAATAGGAAGAAAAATATATTAAATTTACAAAGCTTGAAGAACAACATGATTTCACCATATTTAGGTGTCTCCCTTTCTATGATCTGAAATAAAGAGAATGTTTGTAGACATCTGCAAAGCTAAGTAGCAAAATATAAATTAACAGCAGTGATTATCAACATAAAGAAATTAAAAGTAAAACTACCTTGGAAAATTGTTCTTTGCCCTAAATTTAACATGTAAAGATCAAAAGGAAATTCCATCTCCGTTTCTCTTTATAGCATGTAATAGTATAGCACTATTTCAGTCAGTTGCATTGTTAACTGGCATTCTCAAGCCAGTTTTAAGTCTTTTAATTAGACTTGTAATTATCATTACAAATTAGCCCCCTAATCAGTGTCCTATTACCATTTTCATCTAATTTTATAATATCCTTTTTTTTAGATTTTATTTTTGCTCTGTTAGGCAGGAATCTAAATTTAAAGCCTTGCGTTGCTCACACTGGTACCACCAACATTCCTCTAGAGCACTTCTTAATGGTTGGTCCAGATCTCAACTATTTTGACTGGATTTGACTTCTTCCACTTATAAAAAAGTCTAGATTATATGGTTATATCCAAGCCTATGAGAAATATATGGCTAAATACATCATATTTCATAATCGAGCTGCTCCTACTCCCTTCACTATTTGGCATGCAATCCGCTGTCTAAAACCCATCACACACACGGCCTCCCTTTGAATGAACCTCACAGTACTACAATTATTCCAGCACACACCTGGATTTAATCACAGTATCACAGTATCACAGTATGACAAGGTTGGAAAGGACCTCTGAGATCATCAAGTCCAACCTATAACCCAACACTAACACCAACCATCATCTAAACCATGGCACTCAGTGCCACATCCAATCTCCCCTTAAACACCTCCAGGGTCGGCGACTCCACCACCTCCCTGGGCAACGCATTCCAATGGCCAATCACCCTTTCAGTAAAGAACTTCTTCCTCACATCAAGCCTAAACTTTCCCTGACGTAGCTTGAGTCCATGCCCTCCAGTTCTGTCACTGGTCACCTGAGAGAAGAGACCAACCCCTGACCGACTACAACCTCCTTTCAGGTAGCTGTAGAGAGCAATGAGGTCTCCCCTGAGCCTCCTCTTCTTTAGACTAAACAGCCCCAACTCCCTCAGTCGCTCCTCATAGGGCTTATGCTCCAGCTCCTTCACCATCTTCGTTGCCCTCCTCTGAACACATTCCAGTATCCTGACATCTTTCCCAAACTGTGGGGCCCAGAACTGTACACAGTATTCCAGATGAGGTCTGACTAGTGCCGAGTACAGGGGGACGATAACTTCTCTGGTTCTGCTCACCACACTATTCCTGATGCAGGCCAGAATGCCATTGGCCTTCTTGGCCACCTGGGCACACTGCTGGCTCATGTTGAGCTTCCTGTCAACCAGCACTCCCAGGTCCCTTTCTGCCTCACTACTCTCCAGCCACTCTGTCCCCAGTCTGTAGCTCTGCATGGGATTGTTGTGTCCAAAATGAAGTACCCGACATTTGGACTTATTAAACATCATCCCATTGGAATCGGCCCATCTCTCCAATCTGTCCAGGTCCCTCTGCAGGGCCATCCTACCCTCTAACAGATCAACCCTTCTTCCCAGTTTGGTATCATCAGCAAACTTGCTGATGATGGACTCAATCCCCTCATCCAGATCATCTATAAAGATATTAAACAGGACCGGACCCAACACCGATCCCTGGGGGACACCACTGGTGACCGGCCGCCAACTGGATGAGACACCGTTCACCACCACTCTCTGGGCTCGGCCATCCAGCCAATTCCTAACCCAGCACAGAGTGCTCGCATCTAAGCCACGGGCTGACAGCTTCCCTAGGAGTCTACTGTGGGGGACAGTGTCAAAGGCCTTGCTAAAGTCCAGGTATACCACATCCACAGCCTTCCTCTCATCCACCAGGCGAGTCACATGGTCATAAAAGGAGATCAGGTTGGTCAGGCAGGACCTGCCCCTCCTAAACCCATGCTGGCTGGGCCTGATCTCCTGACCGTTCTGCAGGTGCCACATGATTTCACCCAGGATTATCTGCTCCATGATTTTACCTGGGACCGAGGTCAGGCTGACAGGTCTGTAATTACCTGGATCATCCTTATGGCCCTTCTTGTGGATGGGCGTCACATTGGCCAACTTCCAGTCTTCTGGGACCTCTCCAGTGAGCCAGGACTGCTGAAAGATGATGGAGAGCGGCTTAGCAAGCTCATCCGCCAGCTCTCTCAACACCCTAGGATGGATCCCATCCGGCCCCATAGACTTATGAGGGTCCAAGTGGCTCAGCAGGTCTCTAACTTCCTCCTCATGGATTGCAGGAGGGCCAACCCTGGCCCCATCAACCACTTCAGAGGGCCAACTGTCAAGCACGCTGACATCCTTACTGTTGAAAACTGAGGCAAAGAAGGCATTAAGTACCTCGGCCTTCTCTGCATCAGTGGTTACTATATTTCCCTCCACATCCAACAAGGAGTGGAGGTCGCTGCTGCCCTTCTTTCTACCATTGATATATTTATAAAAACTCTTCTTATTATCCTTAACAGAAGTGGCCAATTTGAGCTCGAACTGGGCTTTTGCTTCCCTGATTTTCCTCCTACACGACTTAACAACATCTTTGAACATGACGTGGCTTACGTCCCCTTCTTTCCAACGACGATACATCCTCTTTTTGTTACTTAGTTCCTTCAGAAGCTCCCTACTCATCCAGGCCGGCCGTCTGCCCCTACGACTCTTCTTACAACACATGGGGACAGCCCGCTCCTGCGCCTTCAAGATTTCATTCTTGAAGTGTATCCAGCCTTCCTGGGCCCCCTTGCCACTAAGAGCTATTTCCCAGGGAACTTTCCTGACCAATTCCTTAAATAATTCAAAATCTGCCCGCCGAAAGTCCAGCATCGATGTTCTGTTCCTGGCTTTTCTTTTTACATTGTTTAGAGAGAACCTGATTATCTCATGATCACTACATCCCAGACAGCCTCTGACACCAACATCACCCACCAGCCCTTCTTTGTTTGTAAACAGCAGGTCAAGAAGAGCCTCACCCCTGGTGGGCTCACTCACCAGCTGCGACAGAAAGCAGTCCTCAATACACTCTAGGAACCTCCTGGACTGCCTCCTCTCGGCAGTGTTAAGTTCCCAGCAGATATCCGGGAGGTTAAAGTCACCTAAAAGAACAAGGGCAGCCGATCTAGAGGCAGCCTCCAGCTGCTTAAACAATAGAAGATCCACCTCCTCATCCTGGTCGGGCGGTCTGTAACATACTCCAATCAGGAGGTCAGACCTGACCGCCCCTCTGACCCTTACCCAGATGCATTCAACCTGGTCATCACCGATCTCGACTGGTTTTGAATTTCTCATTCTTTATATTTTGTCACACATTGAGTTAGAATATTGCAAAGTCATCAGTTTATCACAAGCGCAAAACAAGAACATTCTTGTTCTGTCAGCTCTCAGGGAGAAGACATCATTTTATTGTTCTCTTTTCAAGTTGGTGTAAGCAATAGTTAGTAAGCAGATTGTACTTAGAAATCTTAATAATAATGCTTAAATTGTGTGAATGGTCACATTTATTGGCTATGCCACCTTGCTGGATGACCTGAACTTTTTAAAAGAAAAGGAAGGGACTTCTTCATAGTAACCGAAATCTAAGTTCTTTGTGGATAGTTTTAAAATGTTTATAAACGCCTTACTCTTGTCACTCATCTGTGTTTACAGTGATAATCACTGTTCTTTTATTTCTGAATAAGCATTCACAATAAATAATTGAATATTCACAAAATTTAAAATAAAATATTTGAATATTTAAGAAGTATTACCACATAATTATTATTTCAGAGTAATTTTGCTGCGGATATTTTTCAATGTAATTCAGAATTGACAATTCTTTTGACTATTTTTAAACAATTCTCACCTTCTGCAAAAAATATATTCTAGGAGACCTTCAAATTTCCTTTGCTCAGTGCTTTCAGTTTCTTACCCATGGACTTCTCAGCAGGAGGCAGATGATGATGAGCAACTATCTTACCTCAGAAGAGTATTACTAGAGTTTCTAGGACTTCATGCTCTTCAGAAAGTATGCTAATAAGGGGATAAGTATGTTATTGACAGAAGTAGATATTGACAGAAGGGAAATATAACTCCCTACAAGGTCAATTCATAACCATTTCTGAGAACATCTTTCAAATAATTTCTTCACAATAAAAAAATTAAGAAATGGTTCAATATTTTAGAACAATGTTATGTTCTTTTGGTTATGGGTGAAATGGCAACATTTTCATTTCCTTACCAAGCTTTCAGTGGGAAATACACAATTGTTCTAGTAAAGCGAATATATTAATGTGAAAAATATTTCTGTTTCTCATGTATCCTATATATGAAAACATTATTTTTGGCAAATGCTACCAGAAAATTGTTTGTCAAATAAATTTCATATGTAATTTGTCAACACAAGGATAACATGAACTTTGATTCATGAAGCTGTAGATGCTAAATCCTGAAACAGTGAAATAGGACATTTAATTCAATGTATGCAATCCAGAAAAAGATGACAGATGGTGTACTGCTCGCAGTCTTCAATTCATCAGCTTTGCATTGTAATTCTCAAATAAATATATTTTACTTTTATGCTCAGTTGGCATATTAATGCAAATCACAAACAAATTATTCACTGTTTTCCAGATTCAGTTTTCATTGAAGAAAAAAATAACATGAAAACTTTTGTTTAAAATGTTGTATAGAGAAATAAATACAGCATGGAGACTGTGTCATTATTTCCTTACTGCTGTTTATTTGTAGTTTATGTTTTGTGCCCAATGCAACAATTATGAACACTGAGCTAGAAAATCAAACAGCGAACAGCCACAGGAACAAAAATAGCATGGTGACATAGTTTCCTATGTTTACCTACATTGCTCAGACTTTGTTCTTCACGTTTATTTGCTATTTTCCCCAAATTTTCATACATAATAATTCTAATTCACAAAAGTAATCTGACTCCAGTGAAATTGGACATCTTTCTAAGAAATTTAATTTGTATTTCTTAAATGGAATATTCTGCTGTTAGTTTAGAGAAAAGTCAGCATTAACATAAGACAAGAGTATTTAAGTATCATGTCTAATTTATACTAAGAGAATGTGGTTGAATAACTGGATTGCAGTAGGAAATACTAAAGTCAAAGAAAAAAAATCATTATAGTCCTGTAACTGAATTTGAAAAGTATAGAAAGGAGGTAAAATACAGCTAACGCCACTATCACATTAAAATTAACATGTCATGTTATATGCAGAATTCACAGAAAAAAATCAACATTTTTTCTTTCCTTTCTTAATTGTCTATTTGCAGTTTCCAAATGCAGTCATTAATACACAGTGGTCAAAGCAAAGGTACACAGGCAGAAATCATGAAAACACTTTTCTTTACTGGCTAGATAAAAGGGAATCCAATTCACACTGAAGAGTATATTCACTGCCATGCATTTCTGCAGCTAATCCTGCCTCTCTCTGATAACCTGTGTAAGTGTGATCTGCCATAGGTCCCCTTCCAAATTGGACCTTGACGTTGCAACTGTTGCTTCACCTTCATCTTCCTGCTCAGTGCATTAGCAAACTTCAGGAGAATCTCAGATGAAAACTGAAATTCTTTGTTCCATGGTTCTAATTATCTAGTTATTTCTTATCAGTTACATAACTACTCCCTGTTACTTATCTTTGTTAATGCACTCTATATATTGAAAATCCCATGTTGGGTTGTTTCAGAAGAATTTAATGCACATGTGGAGACTAATTTCAAGATTTACGGAAGGCTTACGGTAAAGACTGTACCCTAATAATTATTTTTTTCTCTTCTGGAAGTATCTCAAATATTTCTTTACAGAGGGATACTGAGAAACACCATCTGTAATACGAAAGAAAAGCTTATTAACCATTAAAACATATAGTTTCAATTATCTTGCACTTTGCTTGTTGAAGAAGACAAGCAACTTGTAATTTTCAAATGAGCAGGTAAAATCACTCTAATAGAAATGCTAGAGGAAATCTTTTCTACGTCACTGGCAATACTGATCCCAATGGAATAAAAGATTGAGAAAAACATAAAAAGACAAAAGAGATCTAATATATTTTTCAAAACTGATCTTTGTTTTTATAATATGAAAATCACTTCAGGCAAATTTGTCTCTGTGGGGGATTGAACCCAGACAATAACAAAGCACTCACAGAGCTGCTCACTTGCTACTGTCTCCTGCAGGACAGGCAGAAAATAGAAGGTAAGAAGAATTGTGGTTTGAGATAAGCACAGTTTAATAGGCGAAGCAAAATCCTTGCATGGAAGGAAAGCAAAGAAGGAACTTATTTACTGTATTCCATCAGCAGGCAGATTTCCAGGCACTTCTCAGAAGCTGGACATTGGTACACATAGTGGTTGCTTCAGAAGATAAACATCATAAATACAAGTGCATCCTGTCCCCCCTTCCCCATAGACTTCTATCACTGAGCACACTATAATGTGGTATCCTTTTGTTCAGTTGGGATCAGCAATCCCAGCTCTGACCCCTCCCAGCACCTTGCCCACCCCAGCCACCTCATTGGAGCAGGTAGACTGGGAAACTGCAACAGCCAAAACACTGGTATATTACCAATTTTTTTTAGTCACAGCACTTTAGCTCCACACACTCCAGCTCAGCCATTCCAGTGCAAACTGAAAGGACAGACATCTCCACGTATCATGACAGAAAGATGTCTTCATACCTGTAGAAGTTTCCTAATATAGAAATGTTCACAGATCGATTTGTCTTGTGATCTTATTTTGCAGTGAATATATTTTTCTTTATGTAATTGATAATGATGGACAGAATTTTGTACCTCTACTTTGAGATGTCAATATTGAAAGACCTTTTACTATATCTAAGTGATTATACCAATTTTATAAAATATGTCTTTGATTAACACAATAGAAGTGTTATTACATATTGAGGATGATGCAATAAAACCTACCAAAAGATTCAAGCATAACCACAATAAACATGATAATCACAGACCACAGCATAATAGTTTTTCCATCAAATAACTTGGAAGAACCCCATGGGAGCTATAGACTCTGTGCAATAACATACATTGGTTGACATTTGCAAAACAAATAGGCCTTTTAAATATAAATGATGCCTCTTGACTTTCCTCAAACAAACGAGCTATAATGCTGTCCAAAACCAGCTTGTTACTAATCCTGTGACAAGAAACCTAATTTAAACTAGTCAAAAAAACAGTGGAAAAGGTTCCTTGAAAACAATTTTAGATACAATTAAGAAAACAAATCCTCATTTAAACTATTTACCATGCACTTTGGAATTTTTCCAAACTTAGTTGAATACTATAATTACTCACTAATTATTTGTAAGAAGAAAAGCAAAATGCCTGAGAGAAACTATTCATAATAATCAATTCACACAGCTCTAAATATGACTCAGAGAAGGTTTCAAAGTGCTGCAGTGCAAGTTCTTTGCATAACACCCAAATTATTTCATGAACAACTAATGTGTGTGTAGTACTTACATCTAAGCTAATTAACCTGATCTCCTGAATTAAAAAAAAATAAGAGCTTGTAACATGTAGATACTTCGTTTTGAGCAGATTATCTAGACACAGGTCAGGTGTCTTTTTTTTTGTCTGTGGCTAGACAGACAGCCTCAGGTGACTAATCTGACATAGACATCTGCACCACCAACTTTTAATGTCAGAGATGAATACTCTGTGAGGGGTTTAGATTTTTTTTCTTTTGCTTTTCCTGTGAAAAGGAATTCTGTAAATAGTCCAACAGAACAATTGTAACTGCAAGCCTAATAATTATTTACATCAACCATAGCCAAGTATGACAAACTAAAATTATTTTAATGGAAAATACCTCTGGTGAGAAATTGAGATTTGTGTGGCCTTTAAACTTTCAAGAAAGACCATCTTGTTCGAATATTTATCTTATTAAAACTGTAATACATAGCAAAGCGTCTCTCCAACACCATCCTATAGGCCAGGATACAATGTGTAAACAATAAAAAAAGCAAAAATTCAATCTGGAACAGTCCCACTATGCTTAAAAGAAAGAAATTAAAAAATATAAAAATCAAATATGTGACTAAAACTTACCCCATGTGAAGCCTACAGCTGTCTCAACGCTCTGCTTTTACAGGTCGTATCTCCAAAGCCTTGCAACATTTCTCCTTTCAGGGGGAAGAGAAGCAGAATAGGTGAATTTTTGCATTTTTTTCTATAAAATAATAGTAAGCAACATTTTATTTCCTTTTATTTCTTTTTCTCTACTTAAACTCACCTTCAGTATGATAAAATTCCATTGTGAAATGAAAAAACATTACTCAACCAAAAAGCAAGCATGTTACAAAAGAGGCATTCTGCTTATTTAAATCACTTAATACAGATCTTACATCTAATGTAGACCCACTATGCAAATATACTTTGTGTATTTAAAGAGGACTAGATATATTTAAACAATCCACTTCCTTTAAATATATTTAGTTTGCTTTTATTTAAAACATTTGGAGTCTTCAGTATTATTGAGACTAGTACATGGTATTTATTTTCCATAATGTTTTGTACTTTTTTCTTCCTTCCTTGTAACTTTAAATCTTCCAGTACCCAAGAGAATCCATAAAAACAAGCAGTTCCAGTTGACTATTTCCATCCTGAATTATCTATCTCTGCCTCCTCCAGATTCCAATTTGCATTTCAAGAGTGTTGGAGGCTGGCATGGGATTAAGTAAATTTTTTTAATTTAAGTGTTGTATATACTGTTCCAAACACTACTACTTCTTGGACAGATTCATATATCAAAAATTCACAACAACAAGAATATAAAATTGCCTTGGGATGAGTATTTCTAGGGCACATTCAAGCATTAAATTTGTTCATTGCAGTAAGAAAATGAAATTGCTTTGCAACCTAACATTTAAATATTTTTAAAACTGTCCTTTTGAGGTGATGTGCAATAATCCCCTTTTGTGTACTATAAAGTGTATCACATTAATTAAATTATTTTCAGTTCCCTAAGTAGCTACATTTCACTCTCAAAAACATCAAAACAACATTAGATTTGTTTATATGGTTTTTTGGTTTTAAAGGAATATGTCTAAACTATAAATCTACACATCTGTAGATACCGGGACTTGGCTCTAAGTCACATACATTTCTTGCATGTCTATTGAATAAATATATCACGATCCAAAGCACTTTAAAGTCAATGGAAATCTTCCCAATGACTTTAGCAAGTTTCAGGTCAGTACAAACTTATCGAGTTCGTCTTGCAATACTCCTGAGACTTCTGGGAAAAAGTACAGCAAAGCCATTAGAGAGATCCTAGACATATTTTTCTTTAACCTGCAAGTAAAAAAAAAATCTTCTCTTTGCAGTTATTTGCAAACTATGATTTCCACAAAACAAATTCAGTACGGAAAAGTTTTAAAACTACAGAAAATATAAGTAGAAACACATGAAATGGCGTGCTACATCAAAAGGGTTGGAAAACTAAAACCTACATGATGACTGCCTATTGCAGATTAAAAGGAGTCTGAGAAACTACAAAAAAAATGGAGTTTGAAGAAGAAAGAAAACAATACAGTACAACAAGCTTTTACTGCTTTAGGTAAATTAGGAAAATACTGACCAGAAGAGGTCAAAGTACTGAAATTGCTTCAAACATTTCATTGCTTACTAGTACTTGGAAAATAGATGCTTTTACATATTACTGTTGAAACTAGCATTGAGAATAAAGCAATGAAAATTAGAATTAGACCTTTAATGCTAGATATTAAAAGCCCATATTTCCTCCCTGTTGAAGTTGAATATCCATTTCCTGTGATACATTTGATTTTATATAAGGGTAGCCCAAAAAACTGTGATGGTAAGCATACCACAAGATGCAGAAGCATATGTAGTAATGTAAATATGATTCTGAAAATCTTAAATGGAACCAGAAATTGTAATTTCCCTGGTAATAAAATAAGTGTCCTCGTTTCAGTATCCCTCTGCTCCTGGTCTAAATATGCTAAAAGATATTAATAGTACCTCAACTGAAATTTTCGTAGACTCATAGAATCATAGAAGCATTTAAGTTGGAAAAGAACTTAAGATCATTGAGTCCAACCATAAACGTAACATTGCCAACTCCAACACTAAATCATGCCCCATTCCTAAGCACCACGACTGCATGTCATTTAGATACCTACATAGACTGTGACTCCACTGCTACCCTGGGCAGCCTATTTCAATGACTGATAACCCTCTGCATGAAGGGCACAACATTTCTGATACAAACCAGGATGCCATTGGCTTTCTTGGCCACCTGGGCACACTGCTGGCTCATGTTCAGCCAGCTGTCAACCAGCACCTTCATGTCCTTTTTCATCAAGCCACTTTCCAGCCGCTTTTCCCCAAGCTTGTAGTGTTCCATAGGGTTGTTGTAACCCAAATGCAGGACCAAGCACTCAGCCTCATTGAACCTCATCCTATTGGTCTTGGCCCGTTGATCCAGCCTGTTCACGTCCCTCTGTATCACAGTATCACAGTATCACAAGGTTGGAAAAGACCTCTGAGATCATCTAGTCCAACCTATGACCCAACACCAACACCTACTTGCCGTTAAAACCATGGCACTAAGTGCCTCATCCAATCTGTTTTTAAACACCTTCAGGGATGATGACTCCACCACCTCCCTTGGTAGCGCATTCCAATGGCCAGTCACCCTTTCGGTGAATTTTTTTTTCCTTCCTTCTTTCAAGCAGACTAATACTCCCATTCAGCCTGGTGTCATTTGCAAACTGACTGAGGAGGCACTCAGACCCCTCATTCGTATCATTGATAAAGATATTGAAAAGAATTGCCCCCAACACTGACCCCTGGGGAATGTCACGTGTAACGATCCACTGACTTTTACATTTCACTGCCTCCACCTAAGCAGAAGCCTTTCTCTGTCAGTTATTTGAATTTTTTTTTTGTAAAATCATAGAATAACAGAAAACTTTGGGTTGGAAGGGACTTTGAGGATCATCCAGTTTCAACCTCCATGCCATGGGTAGGAAACACTTCCGATGGATCAGGTTGTTCAGATCTTCATCCAACCTGGCCTTGAACACTTTCAGGTATGGGGCATTCACAACTTCTCTTGGCAACCCGTGCGTATGCCTTACCATCCTCACAGTAAAAAAAATTTCAAGATCAAAACATTTTTAATTGTTGAAGTCAAATCTGGAAACACTCTTATGAGAAAGCAGAATGCGTTACTTTGAAGAGCTAGATTAAAGGAATCCTTATTTTTTATTATTATTTACGACTTTGTTCTTTTTGTTTTCTTTTGTGGTTTTGAGGGTTTAGGATTTGGGTTTTTTGTTTTGCTTTCTGTTTTTCTGATAAAATCATTGACAATTTCTTATATTCACAGCCTTAAATAAACTGATTATTTAAAAATACATAATTTATAAACTATGCAGAGTTTTTAAATTAGATAATTTAAAAAGAATGACAGCTGAAAAATATTATTCTAAAAGGCATAGGAGGCAGAAGTTAAAGTTTCAAGGGTAAGTCAGGAATCTTTTACTTTAAATGCCTACAAAAGTGAGTTTGCATAGTGACACACTAGACCTTGAAGTTCAGAATCTTCAAAAGATGAAGTCTCTTCAGGTGTTCTTTGTGGGTTTTGTACTTTTAGCACTCTGCTTTCAACTATTTAAAGTTTGAACTTCCTTTCTTACTTTGTTGCTCACAGTCTGTCCAGGGTCCTCCATGCTGTTTTTAAACCTGCTCTGAAACAATGGCAGATACATTCAGTATTTAAAAATCCCGCCTAACTAGTGCTCACCTTGATAGCAGTGTGGATAAACACAGTTCTTCAGGCTCTTTCAGAATCTCAGGTGTGCAGATCTGTGTCTTCATCTCCCCCAGTTCTTCTTTCCCTATCAATGCAATTGAGACCAGCACCTGGCTCACATCACCCTCTCTCCAAATGCCTTGGCTCCAGAAGTGGATGTGTATTGTGACCATCAGTCAGACAGGTAGCACTGGCAGCCCACTCTCTTGGCTGTGTGATGGGTGCCAGGTGACTCAGCATTTGCAGTAGACTCAAATGGAAGACTCTTCCTTTCCAAAAGGAATCACCTCAAGATTTACACCCATCCCTGTAAACTTCTCAGCTCTTCTTACATTCCCTGGGTAGGGAGCTATATTTAAGACACATCTACATGCTCTTGTACCTTAATCTTTCAGCTTCAGCTACTGTAATGGTATGGATTGCCCAGCATGAAACAAAACAGCTGGGGGTAGGTGATGGCAGGCTCGGGGTGGGGGGAAGTGTTTGTAATTTGCTACTTTGCCTGCCAAATGTCTTATAATTACACAGGTCCACTAAAGTGTTGCACCAAATGTAAGCCATTGACCACTTAGGAGTACTTAAGGTATTCCCTTTATACAAAAAATGAGTCAGAATACTAATAATGACACAACCCTGCCTCAGGAAAAAAAATTTCTACAGGTATTTCTTAATTCTTGTGGTACACAAGTGTGGGTAAAGTGAATGGCTTTGCTGCTTTTCAGCCTCTCACTTTCACTACCAGAGATATTCCCCTACAGTTAGGGTGAGCTTTACAAGAAGACTAGCAACTCAGCTCTGGTTATCTCTAAACTATACTCAAACTGAAGAACCATACTTGCTGTGACCCATTGTGTGCTCTCTTTAAAAAGTGAAACAGGATTGTTAGTGAAAGGAAGAGTGAATAATTATTTTCTTTCCATCAGTAAGTCTCAGTTCCTTGCTGCCACAAACATTACTGAAGATATAACAAATATATAAACCCTGTCATAAGGAATTTTAAGTAGCAACTGTCAAAAATAAGCTGTTTCCACCTGTGTGTGGGTGTTCTCAAAAGCAGAAAAAGAACCTAACTTTGACTAGAAAACCTGATCAGCCACCTACTGGGAATGGTCCCAGAGCTTACTGTGAAAGCAATAGTGGCCACAAGAAGAGTCTATAAGGAAGTAAATGGCATTTTGGGACTGTCCACTCAGAGGCGTGGAAAAGATGCAAAAAACAAAGGTAAAAAAGGGACCTCAGATGTGACCTGGGACTATGAGACTTGACTCATGTAAACTGGAACCTTGAAAATCCCTGCTTAACCACTGGTTAACACTGGAAAATCATCAAAGTCAACTTTTGACCTGAATATTCCCAGCAATTATGTTCCTACTAAATCTCACTGCTTCTTTCTTGATAGCACTGAATTTTGTTTGTACCTGATTTTTACTGGGTTTCAGAAATAACATCATCTCCTGCATGAAATTCCTAAGGAGCTTAATCCAGTAAGTGTTCTGAGACTACGTGTAACGCTTACAGCAAACCTGGAGGACTCATGAAAGAGTAGTAGTTTCCTTTCAAGTATAGTCAGAGGACAGACAGTCTTGTTGGTTGTTCAGAAACCCAGCCATTAGAATACTCACCTGGTGGCAATCACTGAATGAAAAGTAATCCCTGAAACACAGTTATCTTTCCTGAACTTTATAGCTCATGCGTGCTTTATCTTCCTAGCCCAATGAATGTTTCTTGAAATCCATCAAAACATAGACTATTGAATAAACTCAAAATAAGTAAATCACTCCTTTCCCTCCGTGCCATTTGCCATGGAGCTGTGTTCCAGCTGGCGAGAAAAGCAAGAGTGCTTTTCTCAGAAGGGGACACATAAAAAGCCGGTAGAAAACCTTCTGATAGATTTTGGACATGCTTCATTTACTTTCAAAGTGAAGATGATACATCTCTGTTTCCAGGACAGCAGGCATAGCTCTGAAGTAGATGAAGGTATCCTTCTGAAACCATGAGGAAAAAAGAAGATACCTCTAACACATGTGAGAGAACCCAACCCTACAACCAACCAGTAGTAAGAGTTTTCATTGTGCACTCATGAAGAACATCAGTAGGTTTGTCCCATTTTGAGATACGCAAGAATACAGCATCCCTAGCAGTCATGGTACCTAACACTGGGTTTATATTTTATATATAAAACACTGATTTTATATATTATCAGTTAGGGGCTTTTGAGCAAACTGATCTAGTAAAAGATGTCCCTGCCCACAGCAGTGTGGGTAGACTAGGAAATTTTTAAAGGTCTCTTCCAACTCAAACTGTTCTATTAGTGTTATTTTTTGGTCAAGTGACTTTAAAAACAGGCATGTCCTTTTCATGCAGTTGTGTTTGACCAGATAGAAAATATGCACTAATCAGAAAATGGAGGTTTCTTACAAAATACAATTTTCAGCAACAAAAATAGGACAATAAAAAATAAAATTTGCACTTAATAATAATAAACTGAATATTTGTAAGATTCCTTCATGCCTATTTCTTGTACCAATCTGCTGAATCACCACTGCATTTTCATTTGAAAGCACTACATTTTATCATGAATAATCATCTAAAACCAAAATGAAACCTCTTCCACGCCAGAGAAACAAAAAAGTGATTCTCTAATGTTGAATTTAAATAATTCTTACATATTTGGGAAGTTGATCCAACTCCAAAACTCTGTGGAAATTTTCAAAAACTGTGTTCCTAATGTCCTTTAACAATTCTGAATTCATTATTTCTATGTGCTGTAAACATTTAAATCACCTTCAGCCAAATTATCCCGAATAAAGTAACATGTGTGTGAATCATTGTAGGATGAGGTCCTAAACCACCTGAACAGTATCTTTTTTCAGTTCTGCTAGGTTTTCTATCTCTCTAATTACAGACAGTCTTGAAAGTCTGAAGGATTTGGCAATAACAGGTAAAGCAGAGGGGAAAATAAAGGGGCTGCATGCAAAATTTTCAAGTCTTCACTCAAATGCAACTATTGCCAAGTTACAGACACATTACAAGAAATTACTCATGAGGCTTTCATCAACAAGGTACTACGTCTTCTGGCTGGAGACAGATAGAAAGCAACAGAATGTTTTGCTTACAACTGAATTTACACAGAGATAAAGTCATTTCAGTGGGTTTTGGTCCAGTAGTAAAGGGGCATACCTTATAAATCTAAGCAGTAGATGTTAGAGAAGAATTAAAGACTCATCTGCCAATTTTCCTATGGCTGTAAGTGTGGGAAAGGGATCTTCCATTCTCAAACATCTCTGTTGACATTGTTGCATGGAAAGCAGACCATATCCACTTCGCACTTTCTCTGCAGGTCTTCTGATACAAAGACTGAGAAGATGACGTGGAAAATCCTATCTTTGCTTTTATTGTCCTGTGTAGAATGGGAAGATGTATATTGGTTTTTATGAAGTGATAATGTAAACATTTCTTTCACCACTGTAAAGAAGGAAAAGCTACAGGAATAGTAAAACAATTTCCTTACACAGAAGAGATAGCAGATGTGAAATTTTTGTATTTGCTGATCTAGACAAAAACATATATGACTTTGATTAAGCACGCATAACAGATATTACACGGTAGGATGTCTGTCTCTAATTCCATAGCATAAGATAAGTAAAAAGTTCAAATAGAAATTGTACAAAATGATCCTTTGAAATCTAATTATGTTTCCTGGCATGTTCTAATGACTCTGTATAGAAGTCTTATGCTAAAATTTGCTGCCATATACAGACTTAGGAAATTTCCACAGAAAAAAAATGTAGCAAGTGGAAATTCTAGAACTAGCACTTTTCATAAACATGCTAGCTACTGAGGCAGACTTGCTAGCATTGTGAATTATTTTTCAGTTAGATTTATACCTGTATATTTCAAAGTGGCAGAGACAAGCAAGGTTAATACTCTGAAATGTTGTCTAACTAAATCGGTATTTGGAAATGAAAATGCAAGTATTAGTATAGCCTGCTGTTTCATACTCTCACTTACTACTACTGAGAGTAGGTTGCAGTCACTCCTGCAACTGCTTCTGCTGAAGGCATAACCATTCAAAATTTCAACTAGGCACCTCTGCAAGCAATGAGAATTAATCATGGACTGCCATATCTACCTGAGAAGATGAGTTAACGTGCATCAGCCAATGTGCACTGAGTTTTCTGATCTTACAGCCTTGTTTATAGTAATACCTGAGATGACTGTTTTGAAAGGTTGTTGAATTATTGCTAACCTGGTTTCAGATATAATTGCAGTATAATCATTTTAAGGCAGGAAAAAAAGAAAAAAGAAAGAAAAGTAAATTGTTGCTGTGGACTCAGGAATTGGAATATGCACACTATTCACTTGCTGTGAATCAGCTCGAATGTCTCTGAAAAATATGCTGCAGTGTGATACAACAGGAATAATAACGTGCAAAGTAAAAACATGGTAATTATAAAATTAAAAAAAAAGCATTTTCGAATAAAATTCCATTCCAAGAAGGACAAAAAAATGCATTCAAACTTAGGAGAATCAATAAAGGCCTGATCGAAAGGAAAAAACACAAAGAGGTGGAATCATCAGAACTTGACAGCCATCTTTCAGTTCAGAATGAGGAAAATTTACCAGCCTCAGATACCAAGTAGTCAAAAGGTTTTCTAAATAAATTATAACTTTTAGAAGACTGACACTGCCTTTGTTCTATCAAGATCTTCAAACTGCAACATGTTCACTTCAAGTTCATTTCACAGTAACATCTCTTCTGAAGAGACTAAATAGTTTAGAGAAGTGGATGACTTACGTGTATTATTCTTCACCCCTGAACTTCTGGTTCTCACAGTTATTTTTAAAATTTTTACTTTGTAACTGCCCAGCAAGTGCACAAACGTGTTTTCCAATGGAAAAATAGCCAAAATTAATCCATGTATTTAGTACGTATTAATTTGCTGTAAATACTATACATTCTTCAACTCTGAGAATGGCATGTGCTTGTGAGGGGAGGGTATAAGATTTGTCCAGCATATATGAATAGATTTTCATAACTAATACTATATTTGAATTCCGAATCCCTTATGCTTTGGGTGCTCAAAAAAAATTAAAGGGTAATTATAAAGAACCGTCTTGTGAGACTTTCAAACACAGGTAAGAGCTACATTTCTAAGAAATTTACAGTGCAGACAGTAAGACAAATTTCCAGATAATTTTTCTTCCAGATTCTCTTTATTGTGCAAAGACATTATACGTGTTTAGTGACTGATTCTTTTAGATGTGACAAGAAGTATAAATTGAGAAGTTTTCACTGCAGTTAAGATAAAAGATCCAAAACGTGTATCAGGCAAATCATCTCTTCAAAGCCTGACCACTGTTATGATCTTATCTGCACCACAAAAACAGAAATCTTTCGGTTCTAAACATTTTGCACTATGACCTTTGTGGTTATAGTTAACGATTTTGATTTCATGAGTGATTAGGATAACTAGATAGTCAAAATTTAAAGGGTTTCATTAAGCACTAAATCAAAACAAAGGAGAAACATAATTTCTGCATATTGTATTATTGTAGTATTTCAGGTGGTGTTCAAGATACTAGATACAAGTATCTGTTTTATCTCTTCTAAAAATCATACATTTAGGGGATGCCATGTGCTCTTACGTAAGATTTTCAGCTCCAACACATATTGCTTTCTAATTATTACAGTGATTTCTCAAACTGCTAATGACTCATGTGAGGTATTGACTGACAGCTTGTCTAACTGAGGGATTTACCTCAAAGTATGAGACCTTATTGCAATTTTTTTACTAACTTCTTAGTAAGCACAATTCAGCAAGTACTCATCTTTTACTTCAAAAGAAGTTAGTTTCCCCATTTAGTTTGGGAGGAGGAGTCTTCCTCAGAAACTCATCTTTACTATTTTAACCATGTATTTCAACTTCTTTGCTGTTTTATTACTCCAAATTTTTTTATTTTTCTGCTGAAGGGTTATTCTCTTCTCAGCTTAGAGTAAAATATCTAATACAGACCATGCTTTATTACAAAATAGCGATTTCTCTCTTACAATCCACAGATGACACCTTTTTAAGTAACAAATGCAAACTGAAGCAGTCAACAGTGCAGCTGAAGGAGCTGCAGCTGGATTAATCAACTGCTGGGTTAATGAGTAATTCAGCTGCAAGAACATTTTATCTAAAAAAACCTCTCTTCTCCTTCAGCTACAGCAGAAAGCAAGAACAGAACTGAGAGTACAAATAAACTAGAGTAGTAATATTGTTAGGCTGCACTGAGAAGGATGTCTAATAGTTAATGACTCCGTGCAACAGTCCTGTTTTGAATACATTAAGTTATTACCCTGCTTGGTGTTGGAATCATAGAATCATAGCATCACTAATGTTGGAAAGGAAAAGACCTCATCAAGTCCAACTGTCAGCCAAACACCGTCATACCTATTAAACTGTTTCCAGGGATGGTGACTCCACCACTTCCCTGAGGAGCCTGTTCCAATGCTTCATCACATTTTCAGTAAAGAAATTTTACATAATATCCAACCTAAATCTCCCTCAGCACAACTTGAGGTCATTTTCTCTTGTCCTGTCGGTTGTCACTTGGGAGAAGAGAGCAGCACCCACCTCCTTTCAGGCAGTTGTAAAGAGTAATAAGGTCTCCCTCAGCCTGCTCTTCTCCAGGCTAAACAACCCCAGTTCCCTCAGCCACTCCTCACAGGACTTGTTCTCCAGCCCCTTCACCGGCCTCATCACCCTTCTCTGAACATAATTCAGCCTTTCAATGTCTTTCTTGTAGTGAAGGGCCCAAAACTGAACACATACTCGAGGTATGGCCTCACCAGTGCCGAGTACAGGGGCAAAAACACTTCTCTGTTCCTGCTGGCCACACTAATCTTGTGTTAAACAGATTCCTACAGGTACTCCTGTCACTGGAAGTTGTGTATCTATCAGACATTCTTTAAAAAATCCTGTATGCTTTGTAATAAAGGGGGTCTTCAACAGTCCTGAAACAGTTGACAGTTATTTCTGCATGAGATCTAGCACAACAGGTAATATATTTTACAAACTGGAAGGGACCTTTCTCCAATAATTGGTTAAATATAATCGAAAATAGAGATCTGTGCACAGTGTTAAGGAATAACCTAGAAAAGTGACCGTGCAAGAAGGAATCTGACTGTTGAAAACAGCATACTAGGACAGGTGAGAATATGAGCATTAATGGTGCTAATGTTTTGTCTGACTAAATATTTCACTGAGTATTTGGGTTTTAGGACATGAAAATTTCAAGATGGCCATGTCCATACTTCTGGGAGATTACAGATTTGTGAATCAGACAGCTTAAGGCCACTGAACAAGAACTGTGCACTCTGCTCTATGCCAGAACCATGACAGCAAAGGGAACCTCTACAGAGACTGGAAAAAGAGTTTGGAGGCTATCAGAAGGACTTATCAGTCCTCAAGCTGTTCCCAGGCAAACAGGACCCACCAGTTGGTCCTGCCACAGGGCACATGTATGGGACACATGCTTTACCTACTAGTCTGAGTGTCTTGCAGTGTATGACAGCTCCAGATCTCTCCAAAGCTTGATGGACTGTGGGGATGTGTTCATTTGTTTACAGATATTATGTGATAACTTTTTTCCAGAAAGCTCTGTACACCTCTATCAATTCCAAACAAAATGTTGGATGCCAAGTCACCACAGAGTATGTGTCAGCATTTGTTAAATATGCTCTGTACACTCTTATTAATTTTACATGGTCATGGTTTCACTGTTGGGGAAATACTAATGGCTGCGCATGGCATTGCCATGTGAAAACCTGCGCAACTTAGTAATCTGGGTTTCATTTTTCCGGAATTCATAGACTTCTTTGATATATGGACAGTTTCAGCACCACATCTTACCCAAGCCACTCCTTCTCTACACTCAGGATTTTTTACACATGACTTACAAATCTCTGATTTTTAAAAATAATAAAAAATGGGCTTTCATGGCAGGAGAATATAATACTTTTGACTAAAATAAAACCCTTAAATATTACAAAAAAAAAATCCTTCTTTCTTATTTATTAGTCCTTGAAGTTTGGAGGAAGGCTCACACAACATTTCATTTCTAAAGCTTGTGTACTGTCAGTTCTCAAGCCCTTTTACAGCCTTTTTCAGGGCTTGAGAAACCGGATTAGATTGGTATTGGATGAACTTCGTATTTGATTTGGAAAGAGAAACTGAGCCTCATTCCCACAGGCAACCGTTTTACTGTAATGTGGGAAGGAGCTGCAGCTGAGGAATTCTGTGGCAAAATGATGTTTCTAGAGACTAGAAACAATCAAGGCTAGTCTAACATGAGGTTAATGTGATTGCAGGGGAACATCAAAAGGAGAGAATGAGGTAAATCTGCTGCTCCAATGAAGCACATTTCTAGCAATATTAGTTATTGCCATCATTTGCCTCTGCATTTTTCTGCCCTTTTCCACAGCATCCCTTAGCTGCAAAAATCCCTTAGCTGCAAAAATCCCTTAGCACAAAGTCTCCACAATTTGAAGTCCTTTGACCATAGAAGGTTGCCCTAAAAGGTATCTGTGACAGTTTGACTTCCATTTGACTCCGTAGTCACAAGACCAATGGCTTGAAACCATTTATTCAGAGATTATGTAGCTGCTGTATTTTCCACGTGCAATAGTTCTGCTGTTTTCTTGACTGATGTCAGCCAGTAAAAATGGAAAGTGAAAACCACATTATGTATAAAGAAAATGACCATATCAGTACAGGAACAAGCAAAGAAACAAGTAAAATAGGAAGAAATCCAGGCCAAATTGATTTTAGACTGATATGGCATCTGTACCATGGCTCCCAGAGCATCAGAGTGTGTACTGAGACTCTGTCTCATGACCTGACAGGATACACTCAACTGGGTGGAGGCTCGGTAGGATCAAACCAAAGGAAAGGCACAAGTAATAGATGGTAACTCCTCCTTAGATTGCTTGAAGTGTACGGGTTTTCCTACTAAAACACCCTGTCTATTTGGAATTTGTCTTGCAGCAGAGAGGTCCTAAGCCCTTCTCTTTTCATTTCAGCCTCACAAGAACAAAATTTTACCTCTACCACTTTACATCAGCTTCCACTGAGGACCAAATATTTCTCTTCTTCTAGCTTACCAGTTTTCAGATATTATGCATTACCCAGCTCCTTTCCCAGTCTCCTAGATTTCAGAGCGTTTCATCAGTTCAGGTTTGGGTTTTTTTTTAAATAACATCCTACTTTTCTTCTTACATGTTTTGAGCTTGTCGTATACAGTGCACCTATCACTCCCAGTTCTGAACAAAACCAGGTTATACATGCTTTACATTTCACTGCAAAAAAAAATCACGGCAAGGGGCCATAGAGTGTCAATAATCTTTCAGAACATGATGTAAGTAAGCAGAAAAGCTTAACTAAACTGAATTTCTACAGGCAGCCCTAACTTTAAAGAAAAAGACCATGTCCCTAGAATACACGGTCAAACAACACAAAGTCTATGCAATCTATGACAACTAAGAGAAGTCAGTGCCATAGATGATGCTTCTGGAACAGCTGAAAAGATAGCATATATTGTACTAAGAGGAATAAAAGTCCAGTTGAATGTGTTTTACCTATACCAAATACTTCAGGCAAAAATTGTGTCAGATGCATGCTTTTGTCACAAATGCATCAGATGGGTTTTGTCACAAACCCATCCCTCCAGTTAAAGAGCTGTGTTGAATAAAGAGAGAAGAAACCATGTTCAGGCACCCTCTCTTCAGGCTGGGAAGTTCACCAGTGCTTCCCAGATACTCCCGCTGAAGCTTATTCCTGATTAGAGCTCAAGGTACACTCTTGAATTCCACACTTTTTGCCCTAAACACCAGCCTCCCCCTCTTTCTCTGCATTGGGTCCAGGTATACCTAAATCTTTAAGTGAGTAAATCACATCACATTATTAAAGAGTGTATTTAAGTGTGTGTCTTCAGCAAAGGAGGGGCTTAAGTCTGGACCCCCGCATCTGTGTCTAGAATGGGCATCAAAGTGGGTAGCACGACCATAAAAGCAAAAAAAAAGTAAAAATCTTGCTTTAATCTTAAAGACATACAGAAGAAAGCCTTTGGTTTCAACTACTGGACTACACACTCCCAGTCGGCTGATTAAGGAAATCAGGCTCTAGGAAAGAGTAAAACATAACCTTGACTTCATCTACAACACTAGAAATGCCTGGTTATTCTTAAGCACTCTGCAGTCCATGGGTACGAGACACCATCAGATGCAGCTTGAAAATATATTGGCATAGTTCAGACAAAGAAAAAAGAAAAGAAAGAGAAAAAAGAAAGAAAGATGAAAAAAAAACCCACATAAAAAGCTGAACAGACTACATGCTTTAATATTTGGAAATGTTAATACATATTGCAAATGCGGTTTTTAAGATAATAAGTCAGACAGCTGGTGAAGCAACTTCTAGTAGAAGGAAAACACTAACATCCCTTTTCCACAGATAACATAAGGTCACAGAGGAGTTCAGTAGCAGTCACAGAAATTCGCTCCTCAGTCCTGAAGCTGGAAAACTGTGACTAGAAGAGGTTTAGGACTAGCAGTCACAGAATACAACTAATTCTGACCCAGAAGTATTTACATCAGCAAAGACACATATCAAAGGCAAAGGCCTTTGCAGGCAAGGATGTCAGACAGGGAGGACTTGCACACTCAAAAACTTATTTTTAATCCTTATGGAACGGGAAGGAATATAGACTTAACTAAAAAATTATAATTAAAAAAAGGAAGATAATTTTGCTACTGACTTTAGTGAGTTAAATTAAACTTCTTTTTCCTGGGCTCATAGGCATGTCAGTTTCTGCCCTAACACCTAAAGGGTCAGATATTTAGCATACTTTTTTCAAAAAGTTCCTGGGAAATAAAAAAATGGTCTCATTTTTGAAATCACTTAAAATCACTTAAGATTCATGAAAATTTAAAGCTTAAGAACACTAGCATTTGTTGAGCAGCCTCATCTACTCAGAATAACTGCCAGAGCTCTGTAATATTTTTCATTGAAAAAAAATGCATGACACTGCAATGTTTCTTAAAACACCTGGAAAAAAAGTGTTCAGTTAAAATACTTCTCAGTTCTTTAACAAACCTAGAATCAGGATGATAAACATTAACAGCACATAAGTGCTTTGGATAAAGTTAAAAGATACTAATTAAAAAAAATACTAGAATATGTTATTCTCTTAATATATCACAAAATAATCATGTCAATTTTACTGTCATACAATGTGGAGCCCAGAATTCTCACGTATTTAAAAAAGAATACTATATAAAAAATTTTAGTGTGTGACAAGTATTTGTGTTATACTTTCACAAGGTTTTTTTTTATTCAGATTTTGAGCAGTTTCATAGAAAACGCATTGGGCCTGAAGAGTCACAACTCCTTTAAATAGAATCTTTTACTCACAGCTTATCTAAAATAGCTTTTTTTGAACTTATGGTGGGGCACCTTTTAAAAAATAAATAAATAACTAACTTCTAAAAGTTCATTGTACAATATTTTCAGATAAACAACCCAAATTTCTTTAGAATTATTTGGAAATTTTATCATGGAAGACAAAGCCAGGACTCACTCAGTTCAAATTTCCTTATGCATTCCAACACTGGACTGTCACAGCATTTCCTCAGATACTGACTTCTAGTTTGCAGTCTTTTAGAAATTCAGATATATTTCATAAATAACTGTAAATTTATATATATACAGTGACTGGCAGGAAACAAGGTGACATGAGCATATAGGAAACTAACAGAAAGCAGCTTAACAAAACCACAATTTTTGTGCCTGGAAGCAGGTGCTGAGAAAAAAATTAAAACACTAGATCCAAAACTGCTTGGTTTTTTCCTTAGAGATGCTAAATACTGCCCAGACACTCTCTATCATGCTAAGGAATAGGTCACAGAACTTATAACTTTTCTTCAGAACACTTAAACTACATACTAAACTCAGTTGCAAATTTCCCTTTCTCACTGACATCAGCATTTTGGGAACTATATGACATAGTCTCAGAAATTTTGAAGAGATTTTTCTGTTGCAGAGATCATATAAATTTGTTGAATATTCTAAATGTATACTATATAGAGGGAATAAAATGTAATAATTCTTTTAAAAGGAAAGACACCAAAACTTAATTTACTTGTACAATAAACAATAAAAAGCTTCTGTTGTGCCAGTTCCAGAATCCTAACTACCAAAGGAAAAAAAGTTCAAACATTTTTTTGATATTTTCAACTGCTTTCATATATATGCATAATGTAATTGGTTTCCTGCTAGTCTGATTGTAGTAACTAATCTTGTGTACTGTGAAAATAAAAATAGCTCCTGAGCAGTTTAAATGGTCCGGCAATGAATATTGTATGGCAGCAAAAGTCTATTATCCTCCAATGCTGCAGAATTAATCCTTCAATAAGGTTAGTATGTCTAAACATATTCAATCACCTAAAATTTTGCCACTAGAAATATTTCATCATCATAAAAAACAAGTGGCCAATGACCCACCCAAGAACCAAAAGGTGAAAGCATAAAATATTTGGATGGAAAGGCTTCTTGAAGAAACTGTATCATAAAGTCATTTCAATAATACTAATAAAAATAACAATAATAATAATGATGTTGATGTTTCTATAATAATATGGAATATTTTTTGCATCACAAGTCAATGTTGAGTAGCTGTCATATACTAATTCTTAACTCTGGGTGAACACCCATACCGTGAAGCTTCACTGGGTATTAGTCCATAGGGTATAATCTGATTGTTTATAGCCCTGTGAACATTTTTGAGTATTAACATGACCATATGGGTTACCCTACTGACACACACAAGGTGATCTAAGCAGATGTTCTTTTCTATAATTCTATTGAATCTGCTGAATTACAGCAAATTGCACTTGACTAGGAACAACACTACCTGCAGAAGCGTCAATGAGAATAGACCAGCCATTATAAAGACATATCAAGATAGGAAATCATTTAGGCACTCAACTTAATAACTAGTTTCTAACTTCTACGAAACTGTTAGAGCAGAAGCAAGGAAGACCACTAGGGATACATCTCACATTAAAAAGTGCTCTGTGTCTATTGTGTCAGTTTAATAAGGATTCTGTCATCTGACAACTAAAACAGTCAAGTCTTCAGCTGCCAGGAAAACTGGAAGTTTTCATATCACTGGGTTGGCCAAAATTAAATATATACTTGAAAGGTAAATTTTTACCACTATGGATTTCACTAATTTCTTTAGGACCTCCACCAGAAAAACCTTTCAAACATAAAAGCCTTATTTTCTAATTTTTAATTTTTTCTAATACTCCAGCAGTACTTTATGCTTTCGCCTGGTCTTATATGGCTAAAACCACTCACTGCTGGTAGATTAATATAGCTAAATTCTATTTTCTGCCTTAAGGTATGGTTTCTTGGGAAGAAAATGGATAGTTGCCAATAGAATGTCTAATTTGAGGATTATTTCTGTAGCTTCAGCTTTCTGGGTTTTATCGTTTCACCAGATTACGTGAGTAGAGGATCCCCTATTTTTAACACAATTCTATTTGAAACATGTGGAGATAAGAGACAATTACCCTATCCTTCTAGAAAGTACTTCTTAATTGTTGACTAATTTAATTAATTTGCTAAAGATATTCTTATCAGAGCTGTGAATACTCTTGGCGCTTCTTGCTTTTTAAACATAGAGTAAGATGAGTCCATGTAGAGATAGATGGATATACAGAGGGAAACAATATTTTTGATCAGTTCCTTTTATTCGACTGGCCTCCTTGTAGCTTCTAGTTCAATCTTCCCCTGTTTTCAGTTCCAACCTCCTTCCTAATTATTGACAATTTCTTGGCAAAAATTGCAATTCCAACTAATATTCTACACATTTTTCATACGTTTTTTCACTTTATGCCCTTTTTTTTTTATTATGTTGGCAACCATAGAGAATAATTTCTTTCACCCACCACTCTCTTCCACACCCTTTTCAACCAAGTTCATAGAAAAGCCCGGTGCTGCATGAGGCTTTTGTTGGCTTTAATCAGTGAAAAGTTCAGGTAAAATAAACAGCATATTTCTACAGCATTCAGAATAATTTTGTAGTTTATTTGGCAGGGAGCAGAGAGAGACAGAGATGTAATACACAGACTGTGACAACAAAGCCAAAATCCTTTCTTACCACTGGCATGCAGAGCACCGTTCCATGATGCAGGGGACACCAGTTTAAGCTTATGTTCAGTCCAGTCTGAAGCATGAACACCAACAGAGCTCCTTTACTTATGAGAGAAATTCACAGGTAACTACACTATAAGGAATTACAGTTTAGAGTTTCTGACAACCTCTCCTCTTGTAGTGATTCCACACTATATAAAATACTTATGTTAGTAATCGGAAAGAAATTGTCAACAAAAAAGTGGAATGGTGCAAGAGATGGGTGAGTAGAGTGTTTATTTGAGGGTCAGATATTAGGTTCTCATTGTAGTATCTTCAAAGTGCTTAAAAATGAATTGGCTTTCAATGATAAAACTACACCACAAAATAGCTTGTAACTTGAAATCGTTCTCCAGGAAAATGTGCATCAGAGTTCGAATCACCCCAAACAGAATAGGGTACTGAAAAAATCTTCCTATTTTATTATGAGTTATTATAATAATTTAAAAGCACTGACTGATGCCGTAGCCTTCTTATTTTGCAAACTCTTCTCATAGTTCATTTTAGCTGCTTTGCTTTCATTATAGATACATGAAATGAAAATCAAGTATTTTGTTTCAAGCTGAGAGGAGAGAGAGTTGTGAACAAAATTCCTTCCTCCTAAACCCTTTAGAGGAGGCAGTGAGGACTGCTTACTGAAGGCTTTATTTCTTTCACTTTGTGCAGTCTAGGACAAACATTTTTGGTTTGCTGTCTCCTTTATTTAACGTGGATCACATTGTCAGAAATACATGTAGCACTAGCAATATTCACCTGTTGCTGGCAGATTTTAGTTCAATAGTTCAGTAATTACTCCTCCAACACTCAGCAGGCATGTGTAAGAAAGACTCAATGCTGACATCAACACAGTACGAGTAGAAGTTGGCACATCAGTGTAGATAACCTGGCACACAACCAGTTTTAGTATCACAGTCCTCAATTTACACCAAAGACTGAGTCTTTATTAAATAGCGTAATTAAGCAACATTCAGCAGGAATAATACACTTTAAAATTAGCTACGGTAGTGGATATCTAACAAAAATGGATGATGTCACTTTGTGTAGAATGCATAGCCAGGGCAGGGTTGGGGTAATAGTCATCAAAGCTCGGCTACAGAAGGAAGCAACCTAAACCAGACACAGAAATTAATCTTCCCCTTTTCAAAACAGAGGACACATGAGAAAACAGAAAAGAAAGGAGAAAGAAGCACCAAAATGCAGCAAGGATATTTTCTAGTAGTTTCACTGGACTTGGCTGGTCTGAAAGATGTGCTTGTTCATGGAGTAAATAACTTTCTTCAGAAACTACAAAATCTTTTCTATATAACCTTCACTGCTCTGGGAATTAATAAATTTCAGACCTAGTCCTCAGGTCTTTATGTACTATGTATTATACCTGAAGTATTCTTCATCATCTCACTCAAAACTTTATTTCTTTTCAGCACAATCCTCATCTGGTCACTCTAAAATCTTATTAGGTATGACTAAGGCTGATGTTTTTCTCTGTATTATGAAAAATAAATGCTACAAAATTAAAAACTTCTAGCAGTTCTTACATTTATTTCCTTAATTAAGGTATTGGGTTTATCCTTTTCTATCTTTAATAATAAGTGTAAAATATATCATTTGAAGAAAGCAAGCAAATGAACTTGACATATAGTAACTTACTATATGCTTCAATTTCTGAATAATTTCCTAATTCTAACTTCAAGTAGTGCTAGTAAATAAGAAGATATTTTCTGTCAATTAAAATATAATTATTACTCAAGTGAAAATTTTGCATAGAACACATCTCCTACAATCAAAAGTGAAATACAGAGTTCTCTAAGGAAAACAGCTTAAACAACTAACAGTCCCAGGCTACTCTGCAGCCAGCTATTGAGGAAAAGAAATACTTCAGTGCTCACATTTTTGCTTTTGACATCCAAATTATTACAGAGAAAAAAAGCCTCCCTTGTCCTAATCAGCCCTCAAAAAGGTCAACAATATCTAGTTGACATTAACCAAGACATAATTTTCCTCTGACTTTTTAAGAATAAAAGTCATAGAATCAATAAAACAAGAAAATTGTGTTCTTGTCTTGCAGGTTGGAATGGTAGAGGGTATGGCAAACCATTTTACAAATCCTGGAGACCTCAGTAAATCACATCATATTATGCACTCTTCATGAAAAATATCTATCCAGCCCTAAGCTATTATCTTCTTGGAGAAAAAAAAAATTGCTATTTGGATTAAATTTACACTCATATGTGTTTCTTATGTTTCTACAGTAGTAGATAGTAGGTACTTTTGTCTGGAAATTAAGTATACTAACAAAGAAGGCATAAATCAGGTATAATCTTTTGGCAGAGAAAACAATGATCAGGTGCAGAATCTGTTTTGTAATCCTTGCCTTCTAAAGTACTTATATATTGGTACTTTAAAAAACTCCAAAGAAATAGAGCCATCACTTCTGGCACTTTATCTTCATTCCATTTCCGGGTACCAGCAGTTTGTAGGCATTTATGTTCTATCTGAGTAGAACAGCATTGCAAGGCTGATGTAATACTCCACTAATAACTACATCCCGGGACTAAAGCTACAGTAATGCCTTTTCTTAAACCCCACCACACTATCATCCAATAAAGTGTTACATGTACAGAAAGTAGCTATTATTATACATGTCTTCTTGGATTTCTTGATTTTCAGCGAAACTCAAAGATGGCATGTGACAAATGTCCTGACTCATTTTATCTCCTCCCTGAAATGGCCAGAGCATCTTTCCTAGATGCATAAGTACACCAGTAACACTGCATCTGCAAAATATCTGATAATGTTATTGGAAACTAAGGGAATAGTCCTGCTGTGTTCCCATTCAGGAGCACTCCAGACCAGCCTGATTAAAAGGGTATGCCCTTCAATAAGTAAATGCCACTAGTCCCAGGCTGAAGGAATCTGTTCATATGCTAAATTTTAAAAAATATATCCAGGCACTACAAATGCATGTCAGTGGGGTAATTTCAATCTAATTCTATTTGAATACGTCTTTCTTAGACATGAAAGGAGAGGTTTTTGTAGGAGCATGATCCTTTAGATATTTATTTTTAAAAGGACTATGAATATGCATCTCTTGGGCAATAGAATTGCTTTTAGTGACTTATAAATCAGTTAAAAATTATACTGAATCATATTTCTGTAGACAGGTTACTCTCTAGCTTTAGGCAAAATATACTTTAGGCAAAATCTGCTTCAACGTATCTATAGTAGATACTGATGTTAGAGTTTTACTGTATTTTTAAATTGCTCTGATGAGAAGAATACTTTGTGATATTTAAAAACAGCTTACATATACCTGGGGATTTGTTTCAAAGAAGTATTATAGCTATGAGAATATACTTGACAGACATATATACTTTCAGTATTTATATACTACTACACGTTCAGGAAAATACCCAGGACAGAATTGCTCAGATACCAGGATGTGCTGTCCTCAGTAAAAATCCTAAGCTTTACCTTCAAATGTCAGTTATTCGGGCAGAGAAACACAGTGTGCCATAACAGACCAGCTTATTCCTACTGTAGACAGGACAACACACCCCAGTGAAAGTTACTGAAGACTTTCTTTTCTCCACTTCATTTCAACACATCTAATATTATATTTAACACTTCAGTAAGCAAAGCACAACAACTAAATCAAGAGTTATTTTTGCACCCACTCTCCATCCGTTCATCATACATAAATCAAAGTGAGAAATGTTCACTGCCTTTCACCAGGGAAAACAGTGATGTATCCACATATGTATCTGGACATCATCTGGATCAATTTTACTAATGGTCCAAACCAAAACTGCTGTTTGGAACAATGGCAAATTACGGGAAAGAAGGATTGCAAACGCCTACCTAAGCTTTGTGAGCCATGCACAGTTAAATAAATGTTTTAAATAGAAATAATTATGGAGAATACAATGCTCCTGAAAATTTGTATTTGTTTTTCATTCCTTCCTTATTTCCATTATAATCACTGCAAAACCATGGATACTGTATTCCTAAGCCATTTAACTAACATTTGGGGAATAGCATCACAACATATTATACACTACATCACACCAAAACTGTAAAAATTCTATAAAGCACATAGTAAATTGCACACCAATTCAGGAGCTGTTGTTCTGTTCACTGGTTCACAGTAAACCTACTAAAGGACTGAAAGAAAGGACAGCTTATATTCAGATTTTACATTCTCGGTCTCTTCACCTTGCACTAGTACACATAGAAGTCACGTAGCATTTGGTTAAAGAACACAACACAGAAGAAACCCTATTCTACTCCAGAAAAAAAATACACTTACAAATACATTCAAACCTCCGGTATCTCTTTCATTATGACACTTTATGCAAATCATGAAATGTTACCAAATGCCCTGACAGTTATTTAAATGAAAAAAATGGTTGTGTCCTTCTCTAAGAACCTTCATGTTAAACCTTCAGAGAGGTCTATGGTTTTAGACCTGAACCTCATAGGACTTCTATTCTAAAAGAGAAACCCTAATAACAGATGTTCTCATAAGAAGATCATATAACTCACACTTTTATACAAAATTACCAAATTTCCAGTAAAGCAACCTGATTGATTCTCTTTAACATACAATGAAGGCTTATAGTTAGTTCCTTATTCTTAATGTGTCAACCAATTAGAGGTAGAAGTTTTGTTCCAGTGTCCATTGCCTGTTTAGAAAGCTAAAAAGAAAAATGCCGTTATATCTGGGGCAAGTGCTCCCAAATAACTAAGGTCTCCTGAGTTCATCTTTCCTATCTTGACTTTTGGTGGCTCTTTTTTCAGGAAATGACACATAGAGAAAAATACCAAAGATTTGATAAGATCCAAAACCATTTTCTATAACCCAAACTCAGCATTTCACGATGTCTTCAGATAAAATATTGACAGAGATCAATTAATAAAATCCATCCTCCATTATTTGCAAACAACATACGGCATATTCCTAAACTGAGGGCTGAGAGGGAGGATTTGTTTTACAGCATTCAGTCACAGAGCTCTGATAAAAATCAGCAAGTCGCATGCAGGCACATCTTCCCATCTGGAGTTCAGCCTTGAAGGACAGATAACAAGTTTAACAAGTGATCGCCTGTCAGAAAGAGACAAGACAAGAAGACAGTTCTCAGGTATCTTCCAAATACACAGGTGCCTTATCCAGTCCTTCACCCAAGCCAGTTAAGAGAGTCCAACAAACTTCCTAACTTACTACTTTTCCTTGAATTCAATTCATTGTACAGGTCTCTGCTTAGGCATAAATGCCTACTAATACACTATACAACTAAGATCTCTGTGTCAGATTTACTAAAATAATTATTATTATATTGTGGCAATTCATTATAATTTATTCACAACCACACAAATAGACATGCTGTCTCTCATAGAGGAAAAAAAAACAACCAAGAAGCAAGAAAACAGAAAGTGTGTTGTATTCCACACAAAAACTCTGCCCCTAATAGAAAAGGCAGTTCTTAAACACTTAAAAAGTGTTGCCATAAACATGTAAGTTGTTACTTCTTATAACTGTATATATTCATTATACAGTGTAACTTACTAAGACTAGGATTTATGGGAAATACTTCATAGTTTAGAATTAATACTGGATGTTTTAAGTTCTGGATGTCTCTGATGAGATAAGCTTTTTTAAAAGCTTTGCCATATGAGTATGACTGTTTAGGAATTTTCTGAAAATCCAGCTTCAGAACTGCAAATCTTTCATGTCTTCAAAAATCATTATTAAGTGCACTGCATTTACATTATTTAAATGTTACTTTTCCAATACAGTGGAAGCTGAGTAAAATACATTTATCAAAATTGGTAGCTATTTGGTTTAAACCCCCCTACTGATTAATGTTGCTCTAATGTATTGATTTCTTACTCAGTGGTTAATAAGGGCACGTAGAGCAGTAGGAGTTTGATTGGTTGTAAAAGACAGAAAAACTCTAATTGGGTAAAAAACCCAGACTTCCACACTGTCAAAGCATTATTTCCATTTAGTCTCACCATTCACTAATGTATAACCTCAGAAAATTAAGACAAACTGCACATCTTTGCAGTAGAAGCAGCTTCAAAGTAATAACTGTATTATTAAAAAAAAATTGAATAAGCTTTTAGATAAGTAAAAGACTGAATGTATACAATAAGATTTATTCTTAAAATTAGAATTATCTGGTTATAAGGTACATGCTCAGGACATAGCACTGGTACAAGTGTCTTAACAAAAGTTTATGGGAGCTCCTATGTTACAAATATAAAAAGTGATTAACCTGCATTTTGAAGAAGTTTTAATAACTGAAGAAGTCATGCCTCTTGTTGTATACCCCCAATAAATCCAAATTTTACAGTCAGGAAACAGAAAAGAGAAAAAAAAATAGAATAGTCCAAAAGTCCAAAAGTCCAGGCAATTATGGACTTCAAGCTCAAAGAGCTACTGGATTTAGTGCCTAAGTCATACCAAATTCCCTATGCTGGCACTTCAGCCTCATATGTCCCTTTTGACTTATCTGTCACCTAACTGGAAGCATGTGAAAGTGCCTACATTTTCCAGATATATTTCCCAAGTAGGTCGTGCTCAGAATCTCTACAGTTTACGTACAAGTATCTCGATAACAGTTCTACACAAGCCTGCCTTCAACCACATACCTCAACCGAGGGCTCCAATGAGTTCAATCTTAACAAATACTTAACGTGTGCAGAATACAGTCAGAGGTAGACTTTTCCCTTTTCATTCAGTAGTGTAGTCTCTGGGTCAGATCCAAAACACACAAGTTCTCTTCTGCCTCAAGAAATCTACAACTAACTAGTCCCACCTCCCAGTCACCCCAGCCATCAGCCAATAGCACATTCTAGACCTGAGATGATGATAAAGGTTGAAATATGGCTCCATCAGAAGACCGAGACCTAAAAACACACTTTTCCAGTGGGCAACTGAGGCAGCTGCTTCATCAGCATCAGCTGTTGGGCATCTAGTGTTTAGGAACTGCATGATTTCACAGACACCTCCACTAGCTAAACCTAAGCCACAAATTCTCCCATAGCAACTATGTGACTCTGATCCTACATGCTTTTGTGGATTTAGTCGCTGCTGCCGCCAATTCAAAACCAAGCTTTTGTAACTGAGCAGGTGCCACCTATTAAAAATGTTCAGCAACTAAATATGTCAAGCCTCTAAGGGAAGGTTTTCAATAGCACAGGAATTTTCTCATTTTATTTTATTTTTCTATTTTCCTTATTTGCCATTTTCCTTCTGACCACTCCTCCATTTGTTTATTCAGTGAATGGCTCATTTTCCATCATTCACCTTTCTTTTCAAACTCCCTTTCGAAACTCTCCTTTTACCTCTTTCTTCAAGAAGACTGTAACTGAAATAGAAAATGATAGAACATGTACACCTTGTTTCTGTGCTCTCTTAGAAAATGTATGAACTGACTGCCCAGAAAAACAAATGGAATTGGTGATGAACTTATGATTACAAATGAAAAAGTTGTATAAGGTTAAACGACAGCAAAATACTGAGCATTTCTAGACTTTAATTATTCTTTAAAATAGACTACATTTATGTTCTTCCTGATAGATACTTTTGATGGAACACCAGCATGTTTAGACTGATTCTGGTCAAAAAAAGCATATTTAATTAACAGTTAGAGATTCCATAGCTAAATACTGGGGAATAAAATACAAATATAAAAGCTCAAATCCAGTGTCAGGGGTAACAAGTAGAAAGGATGTTACAGCAATGGAGAGACCCTGGACACTTCTTTGGGAATAATTTAATAAATTCTCTAAATTGGAAGAAGCACTAGGCATAATGTTACAAAGTCCCACAGAGAATCTTCCAAGAATTCATTATGCAGAAATAATATGCATTAACCAAGATGAAGATTTAAAGAGCTGTGCATAAGAAAAGAACCTTAGTGCCCGGAAGTGCGTATAACTTTCACTATAAAATTAATTGAAGGCCTATCTCTTTGGCACCTTATTGTAGCCCTAAGTAGTGGAAAGATCTAGCTCCTTGGGATGTTAAACATCACAGAAGGCATTGCACTAGTGACTTTAATATGGCAGGAAGAAACTAATCTAAGCCAAAGAAAATTTGCTAACAGGATTCAATAAGGATATTTCAGAAACATCCTTCTGAAATCCAGAAAGAAAAAAAAAAGTAATGGGGAGATGCAGGGAGAGGAACCAAAAAGGACTGTTTAAATGTGTAAATAAAGTTTAAATAAGTTTAAATATATTTAAGTAACTGTTTAAATAAAGTTCAATATCAGCAAATGACAGACAAGTGAGTTAGATAAAATAAATAGCATCTAAGCAGGCACCTCCCTGTTTGTTAAATGCTGATTGTGCTAATAATAAACCAAGCACTGCTGGCATTTTTCAATTACTAAATTTTGTTTATGGGGCACTAGCACTGGCAAAAAAAACCAACCTTGTATGTCTGAAAGAAAGGTATCTAGGGAAAACATCCAGAGACAGAAAACACTCAGGTAAAAATTAAGGTGGTTCAAGATGTATAAGGAAATTTAATCTCATTCAAAGTTGTTCTTGTTTCTGTCCTAAGATCCCTACATTTTGATTCTATGTTTTATATCAAAAATGCAGTTGCAGAATTAATTACAGAGCACTTGACTTTATAGGAAATTTGCACTTCATATACAACAGCAAAATTTGGCATTTCCTAAGAACTAAATTTCATTACTACCAAAATTTGCCAATCCCAGTGTATGCGGTGTAGATATTTACACAATGTGTATGGATAGGAACAAGCCCTGGGAAACCACTCCCACTGTCAGTTCACCCATAGACCAAGGCCACCTGAACACAATGGTAAAACCACACAGGATGTTTTGAATTATGGTTCGATTTTTCTCTGACATTCATCAAAAAAGTCAAGAATCATTATAGTCTCTCTGAAAATTTATGTGAGAAATAAAGGTACACCCTCTCACACATCCTCCTTCCTACCCGTTACTTGAAAGTGAACATGACTACTACATGGACCTTGTTGGCCCAGATTCTTCAAAACAAAACACTGAAGGTGCTACAATTTAAGTTCAAGGATATATTTGTTACTAAACAGGTAAGGCTAATGCTATCAACATTCGATCTGCCAGTATGATTTCTTCAGAAATCAAGGAAATAACCTCATCCAATTCCAGACCTGGAGAAATATGAACCTGAGTCAGTCCCTGGTATTCCTCAGGGTTCAGTTCTTGGGACAGTCCAGTTCAATATCTTCATCAATGGTCTGGATGCTGGAGTTGAATGCACCGTTAGAAAGTTTCCTAATGATACCAACCTGGGAGGTGCTGCTGACTTTTTTGAAGGGGTCTTGCAAGAGGTTCTAGGTAGACTGGAGAATTGGGCAATGATTAATGGGATGAATTTTAACGAGTCCAAGTGTTGGACTCTCCACCTGGAATGGAGTGACACTGGGCATGAGCATAAATTGGGAGAGAAGTGACTGGAGAGCAGCCCTATTGAAAGGGGTCTGGGGGTGCTGGTCAACAGCAGCTCATTAGGAGTCAGCAGGTTCCTGGCAGCAAGAGGGCAAACCGCGTCCTGAGGGGCATAAAACACAGCACGAGCAGCCAGTCAAGAAAGGGGATTATCCCGCTGTGTTCAGTGTTAGTGCAGCCTCACCTTGAGTGTTGTGTGCAGTTCTGGGCCCCACAGTTTAAGAAGGGCATGAAGGTCCTTGAATGTCTCCAGAGGATGAAGGAAAGGAGGCTGAGGGGAAACTGTGACATGGAGAGGGAAGTGCTGATTTCTTTTCTCTGGGTTCCTGTGATAGGATATATAAGAATGATTCAAAGTTGTACCAGGGGAAGTTTAGACTGGACATTAAGAAGCATTTCTTTACTGCGGAGGTGGTCAAACACTGGAACAGGCTTCCTAGAGAGGTCGTCAATGCCCCAAGTCCTGATAGTGTTTAAAAGACAATGTCCCCAATATCATGTTTTAACTTGGGCAGCCCTGAATTGGACAGGCAGTTGGATTACACAAACACTGTAAGTCCCTTCCAAATTAAATGGTCCATTCTATTCTATTCTATTCTATTCTATTCTATTCTATTCTATTCTGTTCTGTTCTGTTCTGTTCTGTTCTGTTCTGTTCTGTTCTGTTCCATTCCAGCTAAAAAGACCAGAACCAAGGCAAGCAAAACTTATTTGCATGTCTTGTCTCTAGTTGGGTCAGACCTCCTCAGGATCAGGTGCAATAATAGCAAAACACTCACCAAGAAATTTAAGTGGCTTTTATAGCAATCCATAATACATTATCGGACTTCAACTTGGGCTTCAGCATCTTATGGCAGCTTAAAAAGAAACCAATATGGCTCCAGAAAGGAAAGAGGATGAAGATAAGCCTTAAGCCCACAGCTACTTTTACAGGAGCTACCAAAACCTGAGCAAAAAATTGACAGTCTCACAGCATGAGGAGAAGGTACAGCGAAATAGCATGGATCTTGGAAAAATATAAATAATAATCTCATGTTTCAATAATTGTTACAAAAAAGTGGAGGGGGTGCTGCAAATAACATATGAACATTTGGAGAAAAAGAAGTTTACCTTTTTTATTTCCATAAGAACTTTGTGTTCTCTCGCTCAAGGAAATTATTTCTTAGTTTGAATAAAGAACTGAACATTTTCATTTTACCAGTCCCAAGTTATTAGCTGCCATCATTGTGATGACGTTGCTGTCACTACTGCGGCCTCCCTTACTAAATAGTGAAGTGAAATCCTATTTCAGTAACGTAAAAATTTTCTTGAAAGGCGTGGTGGTTAAACAGGAGTATATTTACAAAAAGAGAGACTTAAAGTGCTATGCACTCTTTGCTTTAAGCATTGGATCATTATTTTTCTCTTTTTCTTAAAAGAAAAAAACAACAGAAAAAGAACAGAGTTCAAAGGAATACTCATCACAGGTGATCTAAAGGTGATGATTCTGAGTTATGTACATCTATTTTTCTTTCTGACCTTACTCTTTAATAACCATTCCCTTTCATACTGAACATATATACTGTCCATCACAAACAAAACCGAAAACACAAACCTCACACATACAACAAACAAGACTGGATCTATTTTATGGTAGACTAAGTGCTGTACTTCTTCTAAATCCTGATTTGTTAAAATATTAATAATCTGAATTAGTGATTCAAAGGAAATCATGAAAATTACCCCATGGTACTCAGATGATTCGACATCAGGATTTTGGAACGGTATTTTAGGGTTCAGATTTTGTTTACAATAAAAACCTAAACTGCATGTATTTTAACAGTCCTTTTTTAATTCCATTTACTGCAAAGAAAGACAACTGTTCTGTAAAAGAAATGGGAATTTAACCACACACTCCCCAAGAAAACTGCAAGGCTAGGAAATTAACTTACACAAGCTTTAGAGCTTCAGATTAAAAACTACCATATGCCAGCTACAGGAAACATCTCTGTTTTCACTTTCCAAAAGAACAACCTAAGTTTGATCTCTTCTGCCATCATCAGGTAAACCTGTAAGAGGAACAGCATGCAATACTACAATGAGATGCATTACATCACTCTCTCAGCTTAGGATATTTCACTGAAACTGGGAAGGAAAAAAGAAAGCAAGGTAAATTTAAAAGTCAAAGCAGTAACTGACAAAATCCATGCACTTATCAAAACTTGTTCATTATGAGCTCAGCTAATTAGAAATGTTTCATGGAGACATCAATAGTTTTAGTCTGATCTCTTCACAATGTTTTTTTGCCAATTTGGCTAGCTGTTCAAAAATACGATCAACTGGCTAAATAGAATTTCAGCTAAGATATATGCTTTAATTACAGGAACTTCAAACAAGTTGCCAACTTGGCTTATATGACATAAAGCTTTTCCAAATTTAATTAGAATATTATGCCATCGTCTCATTAGTACTACAGTTACAATGCAGAACTTGGGTCAAAAGAAGGAAATTTATTGAAAGACTTCCACAAAAAAACCAAAGAAAAACATTTTAAGTAATGTAATGAATATCTCAAGAGTTCTAGCAAATTGTCTGATATGCAGAGGTATAACAAAGGCAGCAAAATGTTGACAACAGAGTAATCCTAGAAGAAATTTTGTTCCTTGCTCCTACTGATTCATTCTTTTTATTTTTTTAACAACAGGTGAGCTGCTCCTTTTAAGTAATCTTCAAGGGAGAAAAAAAACACTTCACTTCCATATTTCATTCTTTCTACTCAGGGTTTGGAGAATTGCCTCATGATTCTGAATGCCTACTTTGAAAGACACTAAAGAAACAAGATGAGATAACTATGTTTGGGTATTCAAGCAACATAAAGGGACAAAATCAGCAGGTTTTCACGTTGTGTACCTAAAATTACTCAAATTTATTTGATTTATTCTCAAATGAATAATGATCTACAGAAACCAGTCTGAAATTTTGAGACAAGTTCTAACGAAGTAAAATCAGAAGTCTAAAACTCATATAGAACAACCACACAACAATAAAAATAATCAGCAAGGTTTTGAAGAGTTATTTTTGTTCACCTGAGGCAGACTTTGCAGTCAGTCTCAGGAACACTGATGCATCAGTGGTTCAAACTCTGGTATTTCCTACAAGTTATTGTACAGAAGTACCATTTTCTAAAGTGTAATTGCATAAAGCATTTCCAGAAGAGTAATAGAAGACTTTCAGGTTATCCATCAAAGAAAATCTAGCGAGAAATAAAATGTACTTGAGTTGAAAATGAGGAGATTCTCTCACACTAGTCACCACTGCCCTCTTCAGTCAGGCAGACATTGACTCCATATACTCTGTTTAGAGAACTCTACCTGATTTCCCACCAAAATACACACAAAGACAACCTTTATTTTTACTTTAGGGAATGTTTTTCTCATAATAGCAAGATGCCATGCAGCATTTCATTCATACATTAAAAATAACTCTGTAATGTTGATTTGACACATGGTTTATAAGCATGTATACTATGAAGGCAACATACCGTTTCTTACGTAGTTAACATTTTTTCTCATTCATATACGGATTTGAGAAACACTCTCCTCTTAGGTGGAAAGACTACACTACAAAGAAAGCAATTAAGTCACGGTTTTCATTCACTTCATATCCAACAAAGCTACTAGAGTATCAAGTACCTTAAAAGCAAGTCTTCAATAAACTTAAAACTGGTTTAAAAAGATAAAATCTTATATCTACAAAATATTTTTTAAAAGGCAACAGATATTTCATTATATTTCCTAATTAGTATGTAATAATGCATGACTAGCACTGGGAATTTTTTCTTAAGATGAAAATATACACCATACAAGAAAAATCTAAGATCTGAGATTTGAGAGTTTCCAAGTACACTGGGATGAAAAGGCAGCACTAAAATCCAAACAAGCCAAACAGAGGTCTGGATGTCAGAAGACTCTTGATTTAGTCCCTGTTTTTCTTATTTATATCACTTAAGAATCAAATCTCACTCTAACATACAGTCAATCTCTCAACACAAGGCAGCATGGGGACAAACACCTTGGGTTTTTTCCCCAACAGAAAGAAAAGCGATTTTACTTCTCTAAGTTTCCATTTCTTTTTTTAATAAAATGGGAATATATTATATTAATTTACATCACTTCTTCATTCATTTTTATTCTCTCTACTTTGAGAGACGGAGAAAATTCAGCTATTATCTGGAAGCATGTCATACTAAAAAGGGACTTCTACACAAGATTCTGAGAAACCTTGAAAAAGAACATTAGAGCAAAAATAAAATTGCACAGCAGCTTATATCCAAGAACCAGAAGAATACAAAATACAACACTCCTTCTCATGCAGATCTAATTCCCAACATCTCCTTCTACAGTAAGCTATCAGATAGACATATCGTCGTTCGTAGCACAAAAATGAATAGGTTCTAGCTATATCAGATCCTATTTCAGAAATACAGAAAGTACAGAGGCAGTACACTTAACTGCACCAGGCTTTAGAAAGCACAGTATTCATCCTCATATGCTTGAGGTTGCATACGGGAGAATAATGGCTTTAAATCAACTCATTACAGCCCATTACAGGAACTTATGAACTCTATTGGCAACCTTTGGAGAGTTCTTGCACTCCTTCCAGAAAATGTGTTTAGATTTTTCACTGGCCTTCAATGGCTTCTCTGATTTGCAGACTAAGGTCCAGCAAGATTAGAGCTGTCCAGTTGCCCTCATTCCAAAGCAGATTTTTCTTAACTCAAATACTTTTCTTAAAAAGTTGGCTTGGACATAGAAACAATACAGAGGTATTTCATGTTCTGCTAACCGTAAATGTTACTAATGTCCTTATAGCAGGACAGTGCCTCAGCAGCTCAGAAAAAAGACGGCTCAAACAAGCCAGGTTCAGTAGCACAACCCACTTCAGTCCAGCAGAACGCAGCTGCCCCTACAGGAAGCCCTTCAGGTACCTCCCAGCTCTGGAAAGGTTTTTAGCCATTGTACAACATGGCAGGAACAAACCAAACCCAAGGTGACTGACTTTACATAGGGATGTGACACAATGCTCTCAAACCAAAAAAATCATTCAGACTCTAGTGGAAACAAGGCATAGATGCACTGGTTGGTTCCAGAATTTCAGATGCAGTATAATTTTTGGTATCTAGAGTCAAAAATAAATTGCCATTTTAAGTGTGAATGCCAGTGAAGAGAACAGATGACCATTCCTCAACCTTTTCCACTTGTAGTTAGATGCACAAAAAGTAGACTGTGAGCCTTTAACCCTTTTAGTCCTGCATGCCTCTCATTTTTCAGTATGGCATCTGTTTTTCATATTTCTTTTATATACCTAACTCATTAAGATGCACTGCTGGCACCTTTCTTCTATCTGTCGGGAATATTAGGCAACAAGCAAGTAGTTATTTAATGTTAAGATAACCCCCATGTGAGAGAAATACTTTTTCTTTTGGTTTCATCACAGCTGAATCTGTGATTTTAAAATAATATATTTTAAAATTGCATCAGTCTAGTTCATTTATCTCCCTTTATATCCCTCTTCTTTCCAGTGACTTACGCCACAGTTTTGACTGCTCACTAAATGTGTTTGTCTCTCTATGGTCAATCCCACCATTTTTATAAGTACAACAAGGAAAAAGATCAATTACAATACGATTCCAAGAGCGCCAATATAGCGTTGACACAAGATGGTAAAAAAGAAAATGTTATTCTTTAATGATTCGGCTGAATATCAGTTTGTGATTTCTAAGACAGAAGAAAGTAAGAGCTTCAGAAAAGAAAGCACACCTAGCCTATGGATCTAGAGATATTATTTTAAATTGTAAGAAGTCATTATATAAATTTGTACTCCCCTGCACATACCTCTCTACACCCTAAACCAAGTCTTCTAACTCTTTTGGATACATGCAGTCTGTAAGGTTTGGATGGGACTTTGCATGATCCAAGCAACTTTCTAAAAAGACAAAAAGAAAAAAATAAACTACCATGAAAATTAAAAAAAAAAAAGGGAAACTACCGTATCTGTACTCTTTTTATCTTTGTGGTCACTAACACTATAACTGCCAGCAAAAACACTCTATAAACATATTTCCAGAAAAACTTTCTAAGCAACTTTACAATCTGAAACTATACACGTCTGAACCTCCAGAATTCTATAATTCATTCTTTTTTTAAAAAAAGAACACATGAGAAAAGCTTTTTTTGACATTATTCTGTCTCTAATACCATTTTAGAAACCAGCAATAAAGTCAGAACTGCTTTGAGATATTCACTGAGAATGTGAAAGAGGAGTAAGTGAATTGTGTTCTGAATCACCACATTTTACCTAGATCAATAAAGCTGACCTAGTTTGAATTTCAAACCATAGCTTATCTCTAGTTCGGTTTCCCTTTTTTTTCATAGAAAATATTGCTTTTATTTACTTGGCAATGCACAGGGACCAAAAAGACCACAGGAAATGACTGACAGGATCAGACCAACGGATAATACAGTACATATTTCTTCTGTCCTCAACAGCAGCAAAAGGAGATATCATTTAAGGGGTCAACATGAGACAAGGTCACAGTCTGCATTCAGTTCCTTGCAGAAATCCACTTCACTCCATAGAGCTCCATAGCCCTTGTACTAGAAAAATTATTCACCCTCACTCTTAAGGCTGCAAATTTAATCTTACAGCAGTCTTGTTTTCTCATCACTGTGCAGAGGAATCACCCCTCTCCATAACATTATTGCCAGTTCATCTGACTGCATCCTGCATCCACTTCCATATTTGCTTCTCTGTCACTTCTTCCATAGGAGCTGACAAAACCAATCTTCATCAAGAATTCCCAGACCTCCTCTCCAGCTGCTGGGTTTGCCTAACAGCTACAGAGCTGTCTTCCTGAACAGCATAGGAGGAGCTTGGTAGGGCGCAGGACAGACAACATAAGCAGCAAGGTCAGAGCCAACAGAGAGGATGCTCAGTCTCTGTGCTCTGTGCATTGGCAGACTGTCATAGAAGCTGTCCTATGGGACAGAAAGAAAACACAGCTACTTTCCACAGGAGTCTTCTCAGTCTCATTTGTTGCCATGAGTTTGCCAACCCTCTCAGAATGGAACTTCACATCAATGTCTTCTTCACTTGTTCCTAAAGCCAGTCTTGCTAAAATTAGCAGGAAAAGGAAGGCAAGGACCTGTTAAAAGTTATTCCTGTTTGCAAATTTCCTTAGTAGTAGACATTTCGTCATTGCAAATTAGAATTACAAAACTATTGTGTTTTTAACAAACCTATTTGATTTTAGCTTCAGACACAATTTTTAAAGTGGTTAGGTGCATGAATGAATCAAATGTGTGCTTAAGAGGATTATCAAACACATCTAAACATAGTTTGAAATTAGCAGGAAAAAATATTAGATGATTTTTTTAAAAAGCCTATTCTCATCCTTTATCTTACAAGTATCTTTTTGGTCTGTCTTTATAATTAATTATTATAGATTTTTATTATCATTGAAAGTAACACTCTCTCTGTGATCAATATCTGGTTTTCTAATGCTGAAATGAATGCAAGTTTCCATATTACAAGTGCATACAAATATGTGATGTATCGCCACACCAACAGAACTACATACTCATGACCAGAAACGTCAACAACTTTTCCTCGTTTGGAAATGAGGATCTGTACACACATGTCCTTTATGAAAAAAAGTCCTTTTTATCTGACCTTTTTTTGTATTTTCCCTTTTGATTATATATTCCTTTCAAAATCAGTATCACAACAAAGACACTATACATCCTCTTTATGTTGCTCCTTGAGACTAGGATGCACATCTCAGGTGTCTCTGAGAATGCATATATGAAAAGGCAGGAGCACTGTTAGAAATGCCACTTTTTAAAGTAGCCACGAATTGACCCACAATACTGGATTATGAAAGCACTAAACAGTGAGCCACAGAAATCTACAAGACTAATAGAAAGGGTGGAAGAACTTATGACATAAAAGGGAAATACTTGTCATAGACTAGGAAGCATTAACATTTTTTTTAAGATGACATGACAATCCTGCAATGCAACTTATGACCCTGTATGCTTTCTGCAAACCGTACAGAAACAGCATAGGTTAACACCAGCTCTTAAAAAATGCTGTCTGCAGAATTCTGAAGAAAAACCTTTAACACAAAATATCATTGTGAAATTTCAACTGGAAAATCAACTCATGGTGATCACCAAAAATCAAGAGGTAGACTTCAATTTACTTTCTTTTTTCCTGCTGACAACACCAGAACTGGCTTTGCTAGTATACAAAGAACTAATGACCCTTTCTGCAAGTGAAAAAAAAAGGAAAAAAAAAAGGCAGACATACACTTACCTCTGTGTCGGCAAAAATAAGAAAAGTGGAGACAGAGAAATATTAAAGTGAAGAGAAAGACATTTGTTCAAGAGAGAAACAATATAAAATGTGAAAACTTGTTAGCCATTGCATCAGGAAATTGTTCCTGGCAGACACATAGAACAAACACAGCATTTAGTGAATGGATCAGCTAGCCCAGGTTTGCCTAGGGGGAGAAAGTAAGTCAACAGTTGAAAAACTGGCTTCTCAGAGGATTCATTCCCACCTTCAACTGTGAAAAAAAATAATAGGGAGGCCAAAAAGCTGGCAGGATGGGATTAAAATAGATGCTTATGGCTGTGATACTGTGGTCTGGCACTCCTCCCAACACAATAAAAAATACATAATCACTTTTTTTGGCCTGCATCATAGCAGTGTTAGAACTTAGTTCCATCTTGCTCTTGTCCTGAGATGTTTCTGAGGCAGCAGTAAAACATGTTAATCTATTGGAGTACCTAACTTAGTGCTCCAACTTCATGTCTAGCTACAAAATCCTGCACCTCTGCCAGAGGTTATTACCAATACAGATCTATAACAATGTAACTCTCTAAGTGCAGCCAGGTTTCTTCAACCTCCTTCACCTTTGGGCCATATCTCACATCCAATCACAATAATAGGTCTTAAAATTAGGAGATGCTGGGCATACCTGCACTGCTGGGCAGAGATATTCCATGTTAAAATACCAATCAGCACCATGCCCTGTTTTGAAACGGATGCAGGACAACAAAAGGGACATGTTTGAAAGGCACAGTGTCTTGTACCAATGTTAGGCAACATAAAAATCATTACTGTAAATGCAATTTCTCTTTACTTTACAGGCAAATCTCTCAACACTGGAAGCTTAAGCGTACAAGGCTTACCTCAGATTATGGACATGACCCATTGCCTCCATCAAATTGCTGCAAATATTTGATCATGTACAAGCAGACCACTCCTGTATTTCATAAAAAGTAGAGTTACTCAGAGCATAAGTAGGGGCCTTTTTTAGGGATATCTGGACATATGTCATTTTAGAAACCAAAAAGAAGGATAGACAGCAATCCTGCCGTGAAGCAGCAGGACTATAGACTGCTGTTTTTAAAGGTATTCTACAGCAAAAATAGACAGAACTATAAGGTCTATTTAGCATTTCTTACATCATCAGTAAGAGAAGCAAATGAATCAACTCACCAAAGAGAGACTACATGTAGCTAGGTCACAGCCACTGACTGGTACTATAAGAATTGACCTCCATAAAGGAACTGGTTTAGATTTGCCAGTGTACTCTTCCAAGATCGTTGAGACCCCTTCTTATATAAGACGTTGTACTCATCCTTTAACAAAAGTACCAACAGTTAGACTCTCCACCTTCTTACAATCATAACCAAAAAATAACATTAGGGAACACATGCATGCCTACAATGTAGCTTAAGGTATGCTGGTACAGACATTCCCAAGATATTTTTAAACTACCTAAATCTGGTACAGCTGTCAGAGGTTGACACAAGGAACTGCAGTTGGGGTAACTGCCCAAATCTTGCATGAATCTTACCAGAGACTGAAGTATAAACTTACCTTCACAGAACACTAAATGCAAGGGAAAGACTGAATCCACTGTACATTATAAAGGCAATGAAACTAGCGGTCTCATATACAGAGAACTTCACTGAGATGGTTTTCATGAGACTCATGTCAGCAGGTGTTTGTTTAGGCAGAAAAATCATTGCAATGGTCTGCAGTTAGAGTTAATTACAAATCTCAAAAATGTCAAGACTGTCATCCCTACAACCTATAGAGGCCCACTCTTTTTGTGTGAGAACTGTTACAAATCTACTCCTCTAACGCAATCCTTCAGATGTAAATCTGTTTTTCCAGTGGCACAAGGTCATTTCCTCTGAAAATGGACTGATTGGGCTATATACAGAGTTTAGGAATTAGAAATGCTTCTCAGAATTATGGAGATAGTATTTCCTAATCAGTTGGGTCAGATTTCCTTATAGAAAGCGTAATTGGTAACTGTAACAAACGAGTAATTTGGCTCCATAGTGACTAATGATACTATTTAAAAAAAAAAAATAGGCCAGTGTGTTGCAGCAGGTTTATTACAGCAAAAAACAAGACAAAAATCGTTTACTTAGAAATAAAATTCTATCAGGCTTTCATAAGTTTATCTGCTTAAACTAGGAAAATATTTACCTGTTATGAGTGCAAACACATAAATAGTTCCAGACCAAAGCTGTCCTTTTTTTAAGAAAAAAGGAATTAAAATTTGTGTTGACTCATCAAAAAAATACATTGTTTTTATTCATAAAGTTAACTTATGTTCTCATCAAAACAACTTTTACGACTGAAAACCATTTACATCTCAGAGACAAATATGGCCTCTTGGAAGTATGGACTTAGAAAATGTCTGATGTTGTGATCTTTTGAAATAGATTTGTTGCCTAAACATAATGAATCATAAGAGTCTTTGGGAGCCTGGAAACACCACAAAGTAATACATACTTTGACATACACCACAAGGCAAATAAATAAATCTGTAAATTTCCTTTCACACAACTGTAAAGTGATATATACTAATTTGTAGAATCAATAAGACTAAAACCCAAATATATGAAGAAAGATTAAGATTCAGAATTGAACAGTATAATCCTGTATAACTCTGTAACCATACGAAAATAAAAAAGCTAACTCGAAACAACAGCAAGGTTTTTTTCTCAAGTGCTACAGCAGGCTAACAGAGATGATTCTCAGACCAAGTAAGTAACTTCACACAGTTCTCACTGGTGCCATGTAGAAACAACTACTTAGTTCAAGCTCATTCAAAAACAGCTAAAGATGCTCCTCTACAGAACTAAAAAATGATGAAAATTTGTCTTTACTAATGAAGATTTCAAGTAGCCAATAGGTAATCTCCAGTAAGTTAGCTGCGTTTAAATTGTTTGGCTTGTTTCCTATTACTTTTCTCTCAGATAAATATTGTGATCTACAAAAGCCTAGAACTCAATGGCCAGCTCTTCCACTACTGTTGAAGGAACACAGACCTGCAAGAGGTGTTGTAAGGTCACATTCACTGTAGGAATCAAAGAAAACCAAAAAGGATCATGAGCTTTATATTCAGTCAGGAGGGACAAAGAAATGAGTCACTGCTCCTTAAATCACAGAATCGTGGATCACGGAAAGAGTTTCACAGGTCACCTAAGCTCTCTCCTTGCCCCAGAGCAGGCAAAATGCCATGCATTCTCATACAAAACTTCTTTAACCTGTTTTTTAAGATCTTCCTACACTTGTCAGTGACAGGAGGCCTATACTAGATGGTCCCCTGCATGATCTCTATTCAGAGTTCTTTTTAATTCCAAAACACTGACAACAAAAAAGATGATGACAGAAAGGATACAGAAAAAAATCACTGCAAAGGAATGAAGCCAGCTCAGTTTTATTTTTTAAAATACTTCACAGCTTTGATTTCTCTCTTACATTTGTTCTTTGGAAGATCCTGAGCTGGAATGTCTAGATGTCTAGGGAAAATACTAGTCAAATTCAGATTACTTATATTTACTGATTGATCAGGTGTTTTAGGATTTTAAATCTGTACAATGAAGAAGTTAGTTCCATGCTTAAACATTCCAAATTAAACTCTTTCCACCAACTACATGTGGAGCTGCACATTGTTATAGTTGTGGGTTTATCTGTAGGCAAAATCTCTCTGGTTTTGATACTCAGACTCTCCAACTAAACAGTTGCCGTCACGGCAAACCACAAATTTGTCATGTTTGCCTTCCTCGAGCCAGCACTGTTGTGAAATCATTCTCAGTAGTGTGGCAGCACAGAGTATACTCAATCCCAGCTTTTGGTCACAGGTATGCCTATCTTCAGCAGAATGAAGGAGAAAGAAAAGAAACACCTACAAAGAAATGAACCTGTGTAGATGCAGGTGCTCTGTGTGTATCAGAGAGTAAGAGGGAAACTAGATGGTTACATTTAGGACAAGGATGAGCCATCTCTGTTTTAGGAAGACACAGAACACCTATTTGAGAACAACTTAAAACTGGGGGCAGGGTAGTAATCTCTCCACATAATTGCAATTGTCCTACTTGTGATATTTCACCTCTCTAAGAACGATTGGCATAATAGTGATAAGTTTCTGTGACTCAGTGCATAACATACTTATTCCCATGAAGCGTTTTATGTAAAACAACATTCATTTATTTCCCAGCAAATGCATTTAAGCTTCGTAAAACATACATGCATTTCTTCCTTTTGTGGGAGGGATAAATATTTAGACCACTTTCTAAACCCATTGCTTTTTCTTGTTGCTTCCTTTTCTTACAGTGCAGTTAGCAAAATAATCATTCTTTGTCATGTCTCACTCAATAAAATGCTAAAAAAAAATCAAAAATCAACTTGCTCATATTATCAAACACACCTAATCTTTACCTAAGTACTGCTGATTTTCCAGATACTGCCTAAGATATTCAGTATCACTTCCTCACACATCTAGGTAAACAAACATGAATCAAAACCAGACCTTTAAAAGGATCAGAAATTGAACTGATGGTGACGAAAAATCCTACTGACTCACTGGTTGCCTGTACCACTGACAGAGGAACAAGGATTTATCCTCAAAGTTTGACCCTTTTTTATATATGAAATACATTTTTAAGGCTAGTTTATCTTCTTAATTTCTTTGGCAAATACCAGCATGGCGATACCATTACATTGCATTTGCCCACTGGAACTTAGTCATGGAAAAAAAAGACAAAAAACATACCATCCAGACAATCTGCAATTAATATTGGAATCCCAAAGAATGATCTCTAAAACAAAGTCCTACACATCATGAGATATTTATAGACCTTATGTGACACAAAATTTAAACTGTAATGCCTTGAAAGAAGAAGAAGTGGATCTGTGCCTATATGACACCATCAAAATGTATCCCTTGGAAAAAAAAATCACTATTCTGCACATATAAGTTAGGCTGAGACTTGTATGTTTCTTTTATTAGCTGGCAATCATGTCAGAATATTATGGTTTTGGTAAGACCTTGAGAGTGCTGGCAAAATTCTCATCAGTTCAAAATGGTCCGTGATTTGTATTTTTCTCCAGTCTAGTTTTCTCCTACACTTGCTGCTAAAATTACTTTACTAGACAGTCACTTGCAAACAAATTTCATCCCTTACTCTTTCAAAATTCCCCTGGTTTTAGGAAAGTCGTTTGGATGTTCATATTCCCAAAATCAGGAAACCCCAGAATTTTGCCTTACATATCTTGGATGAGTTAGCAATTAACACCAAAATGTCTGTGGAAAAAAAACAAGCAAACAAACAAACAAAAATCTTGCTGCTGTTATGAAGCAGATACCTTCCACAGTCACTGTAATCAAAATAATAGTCACATTGCTTCTGAGCATGTAGTCTGATGAGGATATAGTTGCAGTCTTTATTTCGTAAGTTGATGACTATATAGATCTTCCATTACTTCAGGCCATTTTAAGCACAAGCCACATATTAGAATGTCAGTAGCACACACTCTTGAGGAAGAAAACATCCAAAAGGAAATGATGAAACATGGGAATAATTCTTCATGCTACTAACTTTTGTTGCATCTTTAAAAACACATTATTCTTTTCCCGGGGCACCTACAAATAGTTTTGACATTTTACTTTTAAGCCTAAGGAGTCTGGTTTTTCTTATTTTCTCATTTTTCTGCATCTTATTCAAGAAAGGCTTCCTCCTTTTTCATGCTGTGTCTGATCTCAGTTTCTATTTTTTTGTTTATTTTTTAAGTTATCCTAGCTTCATTTCCAGAAGCAAAAAATCAGTGGAATGCATATTATTGATGTTATGCTAAGACAACAAAGCTAGTCTATAAAAATATTTAAATGCAGCCCTGGTGTTGAAAATATTTAAACCATAAATAACAGCTTTAAAAATGTGTAAAGCAAATATGGAGCTTCATTGCAATAAATTAGAAAAAAGGACACATTACAGTTCTAAAATCGCAAAACATAATTTGTTTAACACAAAATCAGTAAAATCAGCTGGAGATGTTATTTACAAGCTCCTTACATGTCTAGCACCATTCTTTGAAATCCAGTTTTGCTGAAGCTTATAAACAAAAGTAAAAAGAAGGATAATCATTATTTGCTATCTTCTTCCTCTGTCCTTGCTATTAACTGAATTTTCTCTAGCTAAAGGAAATCTGGCTGCAAATACCAATTCAGTCACACTTAATTTTGCTGAGAACTGGAAATGTAAATGCAAAAAAAGCATTTAACAAAATCAAGCTACAAGAAGCATGTAGGCATGTAAGAATACCTGTTGATTAAATTCATATAATTTATCTGTCCTGTCACTCAGCATCACTGTAAAGAGCCTGACACAATCCCTTCAGGTATTTGCACATATCAATGAATCTTCTCCTGAGCCTTCTCTTCTCTAGGCTGAGCAATGCCTCTTCTCATAGGAGAGATGCTGCAGTCCCCTCATCATCATGGCCCTTTGTTGGACTCTCCAGTATGTCTGTGCCTCTCTTGTACTGAGGATATGTACACTTACAGCTTTAGCCATTGGGGAATTCTCACATTATTTCAAAAAAATAATTTTATCCCTTACCCTACCCTCCATTATTTTGCACAAAGTGAAAAAATTTTAGAACTCCCATTTTCAGAAATACTGATAATCAGTAATAATCCAAAAACAATTCAGTAGTCAAGGAAGAAAAAATCTGGATTAAATTATTCTGTAGAACTCATACAAAATGGGAATAAATCTACTTCAAAATAAAAAATTAAACTCAACTTTATATACCATGCTGTTTTCTTTGCATGTTCAGAGCGATTAAAGAAGACAATAACTGTTGTCCATCCAGATGGCAAACTGCATCTCATGCTGACTTGAGACACATCTTGTATTTACATAAAAAAGCATTCACACATATTGAGCTTCCCAGCACCAAGAGTTTTAAGAAAGAATGGTCTTCCACAACTAGGCAGACTTTCAGGTTTTCCTTATTTTGACAACTGTGCTAAAGATGCAGACATACAGGGACTTACAGATTTAGGCTGAAAACAGCCTTAAGTACTGCAACTGATTGCAGAGTGCCTGAACAAAACTCCATGAAGCATGGCAGTAAGCAACACTTGGTGAATCTTTTCAGAAGGTTTTGCAAATGAAACTACAACACATTGCCTATTTCCCCTCTCCTGCTCATCTGGAGTGTATGTAAACAGTCCAGTAAGCAGCACATTGTCCTCATTACCCCAGAAGAGCAAGAATGCTGCTTCCAACCCTGAAGCTGTCTGCTCTTCCAGCATGCCACAGAAGAAATGACCTGATCTCAAGCCTACTCATGCCAGTTTAAAGAAGGTGGCTCCCGCTGATGGTTGTACCAAGTGAATACCAGGCAACTGGTGTGATTGGACTAAATTGTTGATATGACTGGGAAACTTTGCAGTTGTGTTGGTCAGTCAAGCATGAACTGAAGACACTCATGCTTAAACCAGAAGCAGTAATGATTTTGGCTTACAGCCATCTTATCACCGAGTTGCCTCTCTACCACTCTAAAAGTTATTAGCAGTGTAAAGGTGCTTTTGGGACACTGATTCTGAATCATTTGCAAATAACTGCGAGAAAAGGTGAGGACATTGCACTGGTGTATATATATATATATATATATATATATATATATTAAAATAAGAAGGAAAGGAACAGCCAAAATAAATCTTCTGAAAGCCACTTCAAAATCCCAGTGTGGCACATGCAGCACAAATTTAGGAGTTCCCTGTGGTTATGGTGGTATATGCTCACGGGACAATATTCAAAACAGCTTACACGCAAGACTGTTTGCAAGCAGAGCAGATGAAGAATACAAATGGAAACAGCCTCCAGAATTTCATTTTTCTTAGAAAAAGTTACTTCTCAAGTGAAATTGAAAAAGGGTCCAGTTGCTATTGTGTTATTATCAATTACATTTCCGTGGATGTGTACTATCACTTAGTTGTAAAAGCATAATTCTGAAGGGTATCATTAACTTCAGAATCTTTATTTGGGTGTATGTTAAGTCAATTTGTACGCATTATCCATATTCTGCTACTAAAATGACATTATTTGCGGCAAAACCACTCAGTTCAATTTCTAACATGTTACAGAATAGTTGCTTTGCAGCACAGAGCAGGCTTTTTGAACACCTGAAAACTGGCTAAATTGTACAACTAAATTATTCCCATTGTTACAGTCAGAGGCTAAGAGGAATTTTATCACTTTCATGCTTACACTTGCATAATTACAGCTACATATAACATCCTTTGGCATGTATGCCTGGCTGACTTTACCCACACTGGCATCTTAAACTTCTTTCCTCCTTTGAAATCAAGGTGAACTAGTTTACTACTTTTACACTTTTAATCCCCTGCATGAGTTTAAAATGATAAAAGAACTTTTTGGATGTATGTGGAGAAATCACATGATGTGCTGGTCATTGTTTTTTTGAACTACCCAGTTTCAGCAGACTGTGACATTGGCAGAAAACTTAACATGTATAGTTTTATACCGAGAGTACCTTACATAGCTCTTCTGTATCTTCTAAAGATACCAATTCATTTAATGTGAAACTGTCAACTCATAAGCCACTGTTTTTACCCACTGAACTACAAAAAGTTTATATATTGCATTATGCCATTTGTATACACCATTATGTAAAAGTACACCACTTTGAGAAAACAATTTTTACGAACAGAATATTTATTGATGACTTGATAAAAAACTACAAACATAGACTTACAGTGCTTTTCTTCCTGCTCATTATGAAAAAAATATAATCTTTCATTATAGGATCCAGAAATGAGATGAAAAACAATATTTACTAAGTACTGCATGATGTATATATCTATATGTATATACATGAAAACTCAAAAAGAGAATAAATAACAGTGGGATGGAAGAGCATACACAAAATCTTTCCTTTAAATCCTCAAAGGGACCTCTAGCCAACTGTCAGTGATAAACAAGCCCTGTCTCCCTTGTCAATAGCTTTTTTTTCCTCACTGATTTCACTACAATTAAGTTTTCCCCTCTGAATTGAACGCCTTCTCATGTGCTATCTCTCTGCCTTCCCCTCAAAAGAAAAAATCCCTAAATATGATACCCTGCTGCAGATTAGATGCCCTAAGGAAAACATGGAAATACCATTAGGAATTGAATCATATTAATGAACAAGTTTCTTACAAAAAATTTCAGTTACTGAAAAGACTAATCTTTCTATTTTAAGACACATAAACTTATGAGACAGGTTTCTTTTGCTCCAAGGGTAGTGGGTTATTTGGATTTGCACAAAGCAACCTCCCAATACCCTCAGAAAATACAGAATGAAAGTATTTAGTTTCTTTCAAACTGATCTGTAGTCAGAAATAAAGAGAAGGAAACAATACACATAATTTATTTTTATGAGTGCCAGGAATGACAGTGCACTTTAACTTTGTATCCAGCTCAAATTATACCTGAGCCAAATAATTCATTGTAAGAGACCTATTAAATCTTTTCAAAGGTCTTGTTTTATGTCTTCATTAAATAATTCACTATTTTTTAGCTGTCAGGAATGTTAATTGCTGTAAATCTTGTAAATTAGCATTAATAGTACCAGCAAGATACTCTGTTAAAATTCATCTACATTGTTTTTCAAATATTTATTAGGTACTTAAGTTTTCAAAGGAAACCTACAATTACTATAATTCAAATTACATTCCACCTAAGTAAGCCTTTTTTATAAAGCTCAGTACTACTGTTTTGTCGCTACATAAAAAGGCATCTAATTCAACTCCTAACCTTGGGTGGGAAAAATTCTTTTCCTTAGATGGCTGAATGAAATCATTACATTAACTGGATATTCGCTATTTTGCTCTATCAGTTTGTATAAGATATTGCACTGCTCATTGTAGTAACTGACATTTTCAGCATTTGTACATACAATAGAAATGTTAGTACCACTTACAAGCTCATTAGCTCTTGACAGATTAGTGACCTTCGGAAGTCCTTCAGTATGTGGGTTTTTTTGGCTGCTGCTGTAGCAGCTGGAGAGATTACCTCCCCCATTTTCTCACTGCGATCACCTATTTTCTAGTACTCTAGGTGACATCTATTTATTTAAATTTTAAATTTTTAACATTCACCTCACTCATTCTCCAGTTCTATTTTTGGCTCTCTTAAAACTCATTTGTATTCTCTGCTCCAGCTAATGGTCACAAGTGTCAAGGCTTGTACTGCAGCATCAGCTCAGCACCACGGCAATGCAACAGTTTTTCAGGCTGAGTAAACGCTGGATAAAGACAAACCAGAGCAGCTCTGAACTTTAGCCATTCCACTGCACCTATCTATTATATAATAAACACCTCCCCTAAGTAATTCAGCCTAACACTTGACATTCTGACATGTTTCTTTGTAGAAGATACCATATGCCAATTCCTTCATGTATTAAAAGATATTAATATATAAAGATCAATCTCTCACACACTGGATTTTTCCTCCTCTTTGAGAAAATGACTTGAGAAAATTGCTGCACATACAGAACTGACCCCTTCTGTTTGTTTTCCAAGTAAATATATAACCTATGAAAGGGAAGAATCTTACATAATTTTGCTTGGTGCAAACAAAATCATTAACAAAATACCTATTAATCTGTGGCTGTTACCCTGCTCCTATCCATAGCTGGTTTAGGACAAAAATCCACAGAAAAGAGTGCTGACTAAAGATAACTCAGGTAACAATTGTTCATTTTCATATGGGTAGAGTTTCAAATTCATCTCCCCAGAGACACATGGAAATTAACTCCTCATTTTTTTACGGGTAAGAGGATAAGTTATACGCACTTTACAGAGAAACAACTATCACCACATTGCCCATCTTTTGTGAGAGGGAGCAAAAAACCCACATATTTTAAGGGAAAACAAATGCTCTGTATTTGTTTCCGATTATCCTAACTCTGAGTCAAATATTAAGATGAAAATTGAAATATTGGAAGGCTCTTAAAATTCCTTCTGGATTTCCACCCTAATATTAAGTCATTGGTATGGGAGATTTCAAATAAATACCTACCTCACACATTTTTAGTCATCTGTATCTACCTACAGTGAGTGCAAGTCAGTTTTTTGTATGTGTTTTCTTTGGATAAAACTGTTAAAGTAAGACAGAAACCCGCACACAGTTTTCTCATCTTACAAGCCCTAGACTCTCTCTCCAAGTTCACTATCAAGTATTCTATGAATTGTCACATATCAATGTCCTACACTATTTTTCCTCCAATTCTGCATTAGGGTTCTGTATTTTTATCTTCAAAGCATTCTTTAGAATTCAATAGAATTGAGGTCCAGGGTAAAATATTTTCCCAACTTTTAATATATGCCTTTTCTAGACATTAGACTTCTTTTGCTTTTATCTAATGTCAACAGGAACATAAAGAAAATGTATTGACTTGCTTTTAGAACTCTTCCTGCTACCTAAGAGTTCCCATATTTCTGGAGAAGTGGACAACATTCTGTCCCTGCTTTTAAAAAAGAAAAAAATAACACATACAGTTCAGCCCTAAACCTGCAATTTTACAGTTATTTTCTTCTGCCCTTCCAGACTTACTTTTGAGACTCTCACCCACTGTATAAGATGTTTCTCTTTAACTATTTGCACCATCCTTAAAGTTTTTGGTGTTTTATTTAAATAAACAAAACCTAAAAAAAACCCAAATCCCAAACCCTGGAAGTCTTAATATTGTAAGATGCCTAATATTACTTCACAGGGAATTACTGCCATCAAAATGACCTGCCAGAAACTGCCATTCTCAATGTAGACTATAACCTCAAGGACTTTTCTGTCTGCATCTCTGCAGGTATTATAGGACCTAGTGGAAGGTTTTTTCTTCTGGTTTACGTAGCTGTAAAGCAGAGACACTTTTATAGAACTTAAAAATAAGTCACCTTGAATTAAAATGAAATCATGCCATATTAAACAAGTTCCTCTCATGTAACATTTTTTTTTTCCTCCCTAAGAAGGTAAGAGAGAGCACAAAGTCCTCATTTTGAGATTCCCTGGTACATACTACTCAAAATATTTATGCAAAATTTTATTTCAAACATTGAAAAAAACCTTACCAGTAGGAAAGAATTAGTGAGATATTTCAGAATTTCCCTAGGAAATTTCTGGAACACCAGTTTCAGCAAAGGAATGCTTTCTTACAAAGAAATATTTTGGAAAGAAATATCCAAGTTGTTTTCCTGCCTGGTTATGGTTTTTTATAGCCATATCAAATCTTACAGCATATGTACAGATTTATATACTCACCCATCAGCATAATTATCTTATCATTCCACCACTTTTGAATATAAGGTATTCTTTCTGTTTCCTCATACTGCCTGAGTTATCTGTTGGATTGGTTTCTAACATTCCCACGTACCTTACCATTCCAGACAGATCTGGACAACCATTCCAGCAGCACAAAACTGAAGCTGAAGCCAAGTGAGATAGGCTCAACACCATTATGAAGGAACCAGGAAACCAAACCATTCATTTTGCTAGAGGGTAAGAGAAGAATGCACTCAGCAGGGAAACAGATTACTGACCTATGCATAACCAAGAGCTCGGAACAAACTCACAGGAAGAGCAATAACAAAACTGCAGTTAGAGCAGTGACCAGCTGGTAAACCTTCCTCACACAGTGCACATTTGGAAAAAAGTTTACAGGTCATTCCTCATCTGGTTAGGCTTACCCCAATAAAGGAGTAAACCTAAATGAAGGACAGTCTCTAAATAAAGGACAGTCTCTAAATAAAGTCAGTTCCCGGGCTAAAATTGAACGCAGAGTCTCAAGAGATTGTCACCTAACTGCCAAGGAGCATCTATAGACTCCTAGACTGACTGACAAGTCACATTTCAGAACTATTCTGATACTACTGAAATCAATGCAAGATTGTTATTTTGAAAGTTTGTGGAATTTTTAAGTTGTAGATTAGTTCTGTGAGCTCTCTATACAGCACTGCATAAAGATTCTACAGTTCCCAGTAGTGATCACATTTTACAATAGCACAAAGTTCTAAGACAACAAGACTATAAAACCAAAATATTCTATGGTAAGAAAAAAAAAAGCTGTTTATTTGTTATGTGTTGCTTCATTCATTTTGTGGGCCACTATAATGATAAACCAAATCCTACACAGCAGAACTTGCGGTAACTACAGTCTCATATCACGCGCTATCTTGCATGGCCTTTCTCATGAAGTACCTGCACCTTTGGAAGGCCTAATAGTAAGGTGGGTGCACATGCTAAATAACCAGGACACAGTTTTCTATTAGAGTTGCATCATCATCAAAAGGATAGAGCCCTTGCACCATAACAAATAGTTCTCCGTTCGTTCACATGCACACAAAGGATTGACTTTTCCTGTTCCTCTACAACAGATCTGGCAATTAGAAAGAAGAATAATACATTATCTTCTAATATACCATCATTTAAGTTTCTCCATTTAAATTAAGAGGGTTATGAAATGTCTGTAAGCAAACAGAAATCTAGCTAGAAACCATGGTACCTTGCTTAGAAAAACGGTTATGGGTATTTTTTTTAAATTTATTTATTTAAAATTTATCTGAAATAATGCATCTCTAGAATATATTACTAAGGGCAGTTTTTACTCAGGGGAAGGAATAATACAAACTAGGAATGACATGACACAGAAAGACACTAAATATAAACAAAAAACTCTCTGCACCTGTGGGGTTTTGTAGCAATCTTTTGGCCAAGCCCTGAAGAATTTCTGTGCTACACAGACTGAGACTCATTCCAAAGATCATAGTAACACAGGTACAAAACTAAGAAAAACAATAAGCTCATTTGTCTTGTTGATCAAAGAGTATGAATTCATAAAGCCAGTAAGTGCTATTGACCCCTTCAAACCTAAATCACAGATAAAATTCACATCCGGACTTTGTCTTACGAACTCATTCATCTTTTCTTGCCATAAATTCAAGCATAAAATGAAACTGTCCTGTATTTGTGTTTAATGTGGAATGAAGATGCCTCTCAAGGAAAGTCTCCTGAGGCAGAGACTGCTATGGGACTCCAGAGCAAGGACTTCAAATTTGCTTTAAAGTACAGGGCTATGTAATCTTCAGTGATCAGACGACTTGAACTCAGGCCTAGTTCTGAGAGAGCATTTGTGCAATCTTGGCTCAAATTTCTGAAAAAAAACCCATTAAATTGTCAGAAAACGCTATGAGAAAGTCCATAAATTAAAGCCATGAAACATGATGAAGGTAGAATTGCAGAGAACAGTAGGATTGTTAAGAACAGTTAGCAGACCAAGATTTAAACCAGATGAAGACTTGTTCAAAAATATCCTGTCAAAAAAATAAAGAACTACAAAGTATCAAAAGTATACCTCATCATTATCATATGTATCGCCAACGCAAGTGCACCGCTGCACAACATCCAGGACATGGGGCTTACTGCTTATATGCTTTACTAAATGGAGTGACAGATGTGAAAAAAATATTTATGCTCACAACAGATACATTAGTCTCAGTAGGAGGCAAAAGAATAAACATGACACAAAGCACAGTAAATAAAACCTGGAAGTGTTTACTATATTGTCACTTCTAATTTCAGGAGAGTTAATAGATATTTCCTTATAACGTTCACATGCTCTTTGGAGATAATGATGACAGAATGATGTATTACTACCTTCCTTTTATTTAGACATCAAATCAGATGAACCAGATGCAAACACAGGCTCACTGTAAGGCCCATTCCATTTTGCAAAGTATTTTAGCATACACCTGAATACAATGCAGTGCCATGCATTTGTACACCGAAGAGCTTTGCTGAATGCAAGCTTGAGTGGTAGCATAGATCAGAGATTGATGCTGTTGATCTCATGGATACGCACCATCCAATCCCCTATAATTCATTTCACTAGTCCCTTTCTCATCTATATTTTTCCAGATATCCTTCCTTGATGTATTTGCCTCCAGCCTTAGCCCTCTGTCACCTTCTTTCTCCCAAAAATCACTGTCCATGGATCAAGCGCTCAGGAGAGGAAACAGTACAGCAGTTTAAAGCACTTGTGGAAAACACCAAAACATGAAATGGCCGAAGTCGTCTGCCAAGATAGGACTAGAAAGAGATTTCGGATTTAGGGAAAAAAAATAAACATCAGAATATCATTTGACTCCAAAGATACAACCTGCAAGTTGTTTCCACAGAAAAAATATCTCAGAAATATAGAACAGAGGCAAGAACAAGGATGAAGTTGTGACACACACTCTCAATCTCAATAGACAAGAAGTTTCTACATTCACATTCTACACGTGCAATTCTCACACTTTAGACATAATCTAGGATTATGGAGAACAAGTCCTATCAGGAACAGCTGAGAGAAGTGGGGTTGTTTAGCTTTGAGAAGAGGAGGCTGAGGAGAGACCTTATCACTGTCTACGGCTGCCTGAAAGGAGGCTGTGGCAGAACAAGTGTTGATCTCTTCCCTCAAGTGACAGGTGATAGGACAAGGGGAAATGGCCATAAGTTGCACCATGGGAGATTCAGACTAGATATTAGGAAGAATTTCTTTACCAAAAGGGTGGTCACGCACTGGAACAGGCTGCCCAGGGAGGTGGTTGAGTCACCATCCCTGGAGGCATTTAAAAAATGGGTAGATGAGTATTGAAGGATATGGTTTAGCAGAAGATGGGTACTCAGTTGGACTCAGTGATCTCAAAGATCTTTTCCAACCAGAAGATTCTACAATTCTAGGAGAAAGTACTATTCATGACAAAAATATTTGGACAAGAAATTAAGTTGATGTATGACATTTTTTAAGAAGATAAAAAAAAAACTGTGGGAAAACTGAGCTTCTTATAAAAACTTTGTATCTCCTCCCAATATTCATACAAGCAGTCATATCCGGCCTTGAATTTTTAGCCACAGAATTCCAGCTTCAAGCATATATCGACCTATGCATAATATTTATCTGAAAATCTTAACAGCAGTATTCACACATTCTGATCAAGACAGGCTATAAATAATCTTAAAATCAACCTCTACCTATAGGAAATTGAGATTATTCTGTTTCAGATTTCCAGCATTTCAGTCTAGTTACTTTCATAGACAAGAATCGTTTGCTCTAGAGTAACAGGACACCATTGAGCTGAATTAAAAATGCTCTGTTCTTGCAAAGTTAGCCATTTTCACACTTGAATAGTCAAAGCAAAAATTGGCAGTATCATACAACTCTAGTCAGGAGTCAAGTTCCCAACTGTGAAATGAAATACTGTGAAGCAATTGAGTATGTGCAGTAGAAAACATAAAATCTCACTGCTATCCCCATGTCTAGATGGTAATGATTCCTTTATACAAAATGTATTGAATTGCCATTTACAAAATGAACTGTTCTAAAGGAGAGAGCTCGGCCCAAATGACAAGCTGCTGAAGCTATCAAATTCCTCAGAGAAGCTTTACACACGTCTTCAGTACACAGAATAAGGAAAAGATGAAACAAGAAAAAAAGATACCTGTTCAGCAACAGAAAATGTTCATAATATTTGATAAACACATCAAGCATTTGATAAAGTCTGGAGGCACAGAGGATTAAAAATGACAGCAAGTTCACCCAAGATGAATTCCAGAGTGTATTTTTTTCAGACATCTAAGAGGATTTTCTTTAATCTCAGGAACAAATATTAAGCTGGTAAAAAAATATTTAAAAAATGATCAAGTAAAGCTCTGAATAAGGATTTTGGAATTCCAGGATCTACACAGACTTCAGGCAAGCCACTAGATACATCCTTAACACCTGATACTCCGACATTAGTATTTCTATATAGTCCTGAAAACTCAGGCTTCAGTTTCTACTTGCACCCAAATCTATACTTTGTCTGCATGCTAGTTCACAGGCCTCACCAGGAGAGCTGACTGATTTCCAAACTGGGAAAGGTTAGGGGGAGAGGGAGGGCTGCTAGTACCATAACCCTGCTCCTACCAGCAGGCAGGCCAAATTCATCAAAAGCAAACAAAACACACTTGCTATCTTCATTGTCTTTTCCTGTTGGACTTGCACTCTGTCTCATCTCTTCCAGACTTAGCATTCTATTACCAAACCAACAGCCTCAGGAGTGCAAACAGTCTTTTCACTTCTGGAAAACAATGCTGGAGCCTCTGTCAGCTGACTTGATAAAAATGAAACAAAGTGCACAGTCAAGTTCAAGTATTCGAAGGCATGGAGGGTAAATTTACATTTTCTTAACACAAGCTGGCTATTTCAGGACCTTGTCCTGCAGCTCCCCACTACCAAAATCTCGCCACATACACCTAATACAGCATGCAATTCTCCCATTGTGCCTTAGAGTGAACAACGGAAACACTGTCTTCTAATAAAAAGACATCTTGTTTTAGGGGAGAAGAAGAAAATGCATTCAGAGTAGGAATCTGTACAGGATCAAAATCTAGCTTACCTTTCAGGAAAATGTTTGAATACATCACAGAAACAGATTCACTGCCAAAAGGTGTGGCAAATGACTACTGTGAGGTTCCTATGAGGAATGGACACTATAAACGAAGAGAGTGACATAAATGATTGGGCTGCATTTGCAGTTTGCAGATTTGCACAACTTTGTTGTGGACATTCAGGAACCAATTGTTAGTCAACAATGTAAAATATTTTGAAAACTCCATCTTCTGCTTATCTCATTGCGAAAAGTATCACTGAAATACATCTTCCTACCTCACTTATTCATTTGACTCATCTAGCACAATGGTCTTGTTAGTCTTGTAATCAAGGTGACACACATCATCTTCACTGTCAATTCATTTTAAGCTCCTATTTAAAGTTAATGAATCATTACTGCCTGCATTACATAGTAAAATCATAAGAAAGTCCAAGACTATACTCATTGTCCTTTCAGAATGCCAGACTGCTGACCAAACACAGCCTGCTCTTCAACGAAAGTACCAGTGCTTTGGTAGATGTTAGCTCTTTGTTGACCTCATAAACAAATGTGATAAGGTTGATGTACAATGAATTTGAATATAAACTAGAGACCACCAGCATATTTCACATTCAACATTTGGAACAATTAATATTTCGTTATAATGACCATTTATAATGACACATTCAATTTAAAGAAAACATTACAATAACACTCTTGAAAAACTAAGTTGAGAGGAGAAATCAGGAAATCAGTGAACAGCTCAGCAGGGGGATTGAAAAGCTTACTAGTAAATAAAATAGCTTGACTGACCTGGGATTTTATCGATGAATCAAAATATGGTAAGAAATACGCACAGTTTAAGTTGATAAGGACAGAGAAAATACTAACCCTAGAAACAAAAAGGAGACTCTTGGGACTTTTGTGACAATAAGCAGTGCAGTAAAGCTGTAAAGACTGCTCCTCTTTAAACTCTATATAGATGTATACAAATATGCATATTTTGCATGTGGCTGAATATTTTAATAAATTTAAGTGTAAGGCCATCATCAGTCAACAGAACCTTGTCCTCTTAAGTCCCCTTAGTACAAAGGGTAACCATAAGCACACAGCTCAACCAGTCTCATTGATACCGCAGAATCTAAATATATTTAAACAAGTTGTGAGAAGAGTTTCACCTGCCTATAGGTAGAGGGCAGTTCACTACTTCACCTTGAGACTGCCAGCAGATGGATTAACCACCTTCCTCAAAAAAATTGCAGATTAAGAGAACATCTGTTAGTAGAAGTAGGCTCTGATGGAAGCTCCAACTTGGAGATCGGAGAACTGAGATATTGAACTATTTTTCCATCCTCAGTGATGTCAAAATTAAAAATGCCTAATTTCACCTTCTGTCAACACTGCCTGCTTAAGGTATCTCAGAATAGGTTTTAGAAACACCAACTACTGTTCTTTAATCAATGTAAGTCAGAAGTAATTCCACTGGCAGTTATGCTTGTAAAACATACAGTTAAAAGCTGTTGTGCACTGACTGTCACAAGAGAATTTATGGACTGACAACATATAAACAAGAAAAATGAGAGCAATACTTGCTTGACATGAACAATCTGCTGCTATTACAGAAAGTTAGTAATACAGAGAGTTGCTGCATATGACCAACTACAAGTTTCCAGAAAACGTCAGTCTAGAAAGTGTACCATGAAAGTACTTAAAACAGCAGTAAATAGAGGTGTAATAGCATTGATCCAATAAGTTACAGAAATGTATTTTTATTTTTAATAAAGTTTTTTTCATAAAAACTACCAAGAAAAAAATTCCTCCTTCCATCTTCATTTCCCTTTAACTGCTGTATTTCTTTTGAAATGGAATCTTGTCACAGAAATACTGACTTATCGATAGCAAGCAACAATGCACCTGTGAGTAACTTAGGCTTTCAGACTTCCCATTCAAATTAATTGCATCTCTCTTTTCCCTATTCTCTGAAACATTATGCAGCAATATCAGTCTAGATTTAAAGGTGAGACGAGGTTTAAGCAGATGGCACTTCAGCTGGCATGTCACTCCCTAGATATGTCACCTCAAGGTTATGTCTACACTGAAGTCCCTGTATGACAACCACCATCCTTAATGCCTTTTTTCTATGCTGTTGCGTCATCCATGCATTACAATGCCAGAGCTCTCTCTGCCTCCCAGGTCCCAGACACAGCACAAAGAGTACTTCAAACAACACTGTCACAAAGATCCTGGTAACTCAGATCCCTGTCTACCAGCCCGAGTTTAGTCTCCCGGGTGCTGTTCTTCCCAGTGTCATTAGCACCAAGGTAGAACTCACTGCCAAGCTCCCTTCTCCACGCCTAAGTAACCAAGACATATCATTAAGTCTGCTACATTTGTAGCAGCCAAGTTTCCAGGGAGTCCCTGTCCTCTCAGCCACCTGCCTAACAGCTTCCAACTCTGACTAGCTGCTTCCTCTGTCCTTGAGCAGTCCTGATGCAGAACCACCCTCAGCTTATGAGCATATTGGCATTGGCTGGAGGATGTGTAACATCTAAAGGATTACATCATTTATTCTAAGCAGGCCATGCTCCTTCCATGAAGATCATCACATCCTTGACACAGTGTAAGGATTTTCACATTAAGGGCAGATACTACAACATCTTGCCAACCTCACCCATGATCTTCTACCTTACTTCACACTGCTCTAAATCCCATTAATTTCATTTCATTAATTCCATTAACGCATTCTGCTTTGCAGGTGATTATTCACATCACACCTTATGGAATAAATTGAGTGGCCAACAAGAAACATACAAACATTTTCAAAAGCTTACAACAGTTTAGCCTCTCCTTTTCTTTTTCCTAGTTTGTCTTTATTTGGCCAAATAAAAATAGAGAGGGGGGAAAAAAAGGATGAGGGAAACCCCAAAACAAACAAAAAAATCACAAAGATTTGAGGACAAACAGTCCACACTTAGATGATATTCTTCACATCTGTCAATATACACTCTCACTGCCAACTACCCTACCTGCTTCAGCTACTGCTTTTGCACCCTTCTGTGCCTTGGTTCAGTTCCATTCCCCTTGCAAGGTTCAAAGGGATCACCCTGTCAAGTTCAAAAGCACCTCCCTCTCACATCCCTGAAAGGCTAATGTTTGTTTGTCCAACAAACTCCCCAGGTAATCACCCAGAACACACAGCTACCACAACTGAAAAAAACAAAAGCACATTCCACATTAGGCAAATACTCCTGACTTTTTCTTTTCTATGCACGGCTACCTCTTTTCAAAGGAATTGTAGAAACTTAGTATTTTAATATCCTTTCCCATTGCATTCGAAAGCCAGAAGGTCCAAATCTCCAAAGGAAGCATACAAACATGGATAGAGAGCGCAATAACATTGGCCTGACTTAGGTTGCAAGCCAGAACAGGAATGCCTGTACTGATGTAAGGCAAATATATCTGCGAAAAATAGTTGCATTCATGCTATATATATGATACCACTTTACCACGTACAAAGCAGGACAGCTTGCGTGTTCAAACAAGTCCTTTCTAACTCACTGTACATCAATTTGGTAAACTGAGTATAATTTTGTCTTTAAACTATATATAGGAAAAAAATTCCTAGATACGTCAAACACCTCCTTGAAAATTCAACAGCATTTATGGATTCTTAACAGGCTTTTCCATTAGCTCAATATATCACAAATTTTAGCCAACGGTAAAGAATATAGTTCTCTAGGAAATGATCACAGTATCTATCATGGTTTTCAAAGCAACTAATTCCCTGCTGATAACACTGATCTTATTAAAATGAGTTCTGTATCACAGAATTTTTCACCAAGATTAAATTTTTTTCTTTAAACAAAGATACATGTGTTTTATTCAGTACTTTCCTCAGGGTGACGGTAACAGTCAATGCTCTGAACTTAACGCAACTAGAAAATAAATATCAACATAAAAAACTAAAAGAGTAAAAGGACTAACTTCCCACTTGCATGATATATTTAAACAAAACATTCATTCTACAGTGAGAAAGCTGGTCATAGTGGCTCAATTAACCCTAATTAAAAAAACAAATCAGAACCACAAATATATTAAATATGTTGTGCATAAGTAAATAATTGTAAGGGAAGAGATTGGCAGAAGAGGATCTGACAAGTATATAAATCATACTTCTCAAAAGTATATTAGAACAACTGTATTTTGAGGGCTTGGGTTTTTTTTTCTCTATTGCATATTTTCAACCGCATACTGCCCTGATGCTGGAGAAACCAATAAGAATAATTCACACGCCTCTGCTTAAAAAATATCTATTGATAAACTATGCAAAAAATAAGCCCAAATAAAGCAGAAAAAATTAAGGTAAATTTCAGCTTTTACTATCTATGTAAATAGAGTATTTCACCTGCAAGTAAGTATAGGGTAATTCCAGGGCTCCTAGATATTCCTATGCACAAAAAGCTCTTTCAAACACAACTTTTAGCAACAAAACAATAACTGTTACAATGAAATAGTTCAAAATGCAGGTATTTATAATGCTGCTCACTGTAATTATAAACTAAATGTGCTTTGGTGTCTATGATAATAAATAAGGAGCTTTACATACTCCATCTTAGAGAAAGACATCAAGACAAAACAAATAATGCAAATTAGCTCTTACTGACTATGCAAGCGCTGTATTCTCGTAAAGCCTCTAAACCAGATCCCATACAATAAACTTTCCTTACCAATTTTATGTGGACTTTTGTGAGACTTAATGCTGCAAAGTGCTTTCAAATTAATGAAAAAATTCTGTCAGTATAATATATTATTTTAATATAATTTCAGCTTGTGAAACATGGTTTTATACTTAAAAATGAGTCTTCATGTCCATAAGGAATCATTTATATGAAGGAGCAATATTTGAAACATTCCCCATAAGGTGAAAATAAATTTATCCAGGTACATTTCAAAATTTGTAATTTGGTCACTACGTACATCCAGCTACAGCCATGTTCTACATGCTTTCATTAGTAACATCCTTTCTATAAAAATATGCCCAAATTTTTGTATTATCTGTGTTTTCCAAACAGATTTGACACACAGAACTTACTAGTGGCTACACTGGGTAATTACAGAATCATAGAATAGTTTGGGTTGGAAGGGACTTTAAAGATCATCCAGTACCAACACACCTCCCACCAGGCCAGGCTGCTCAAGGCCCTATCCAATCTGGCCTTGAACACTTCCAGGGAGGGGGCATCAACAGCTTCCCTGGGCAACCTGTGACAGTGCCTCACCACTGTGAATGTCTTCCGTGCAGAATGTCTTCCTGACTTCTAACGTAAATTCCCCCTTCCAATTCCCTTTCCCTTTTCTAATTAAAGACATTCCTCCTTGTACTATAACTACTTGCCATTGTAAAAAGTCCCTCTCCAGCTTTCTTGTAGGCCCCCTTCAAGTACTGGAAGGCTGCTATAAGGTCTTCCTTGAGCCTTCTCTTCTCCAGGCTGAACAACCCCAACTCTCTCAGCCTCTCCTCACAGCAGAGGTTCTCCAGCCCTCTGATCATCATCATAGCCCTCCCCCAACAGTTCCATATCCTTGTTTTGTTTGGGATTCAGAACTGGACACAATTCTCCAGGTGGGGTCTCACAAGTGCAGAACAGAGGAGGAAACTCACCTCCCTCGTCCTGCTGGCAATGCTTCTTTTGATGCAACCCAGGACGCAGTTGGCCCTCTGGGCTGTGAGCACATGTTGCTGGCTCATGTCCAGCTTCTCATCAACCAACACACCCAAGCCCTTCTCCGCAGGGCTGCTCTCAATCACGTTGTTCCCCAGCCTGTTTTGAAACCATGGATATAGGACCCTGCAACAGGAAAAATTTGGATACACAAGCCCTCTTTCAGGTTTCAAACAGATGCAAACATCACAGTATTCCAATTCAGGTTGAAAACAGTAAGTTTTGTTAACCATTAATGTGCTAATGTAATGTAAAATGTAAATGTTAATGTTAATTACATGGTTTTACAGAAAAGGTAAGTTGCACTTGTGGACCAGTGGTTGTCAAAAAGACAAAATGAAAGCTCACAGTGAAGTGTCATGAAGACCTTTGGACATAAAGTTTCATAGTATAAAAAAAAATCTCCAGTGACTATATCATATTGTTTACAAAATAACATAATAAATTGAAATCTGCTTATAAAATTGCAAAATAGCGTAACACCTATCACAATAACTTCTTATCTTGAATACCATCAAGGATGATGGGAACTAAAATTTATAAATGCACTAGACATTAGAAATCGGGACTCAGGAAAGAATTCAATTTGTCTGAGGGAATAATTTTCTCATGCTTTAATCCCAGATTACATATTGATATTCAGCAGTGAAGCTGTAGTTGGCCAAGCTTTTTGCCAACAGAAATTGATGCTGATGCCAAGAAAAAGCACTAATTCTATGCCTCCATTTTCACATTTTTATTGCTAAAAGTGCTCCACACCTTTCTGCAGGTCACTACATAGTAAACTGTTTCCACAGGATGGTTCCTCTCACTACTCTATTTCACTTGCCAGTGACTTATGTGGGCTCTATGGTAGTAAAGAAACTATCTTCTTAAAATAAATATTCTTTTAAACTATCATTCCCTGTACTCTTTCATTTTGAAGTTTTTGATTTTTAATACTGTTCCCTATTTGTTAGATTCATAACACATTTTTACATTTCAGAACACTCATTTTGCTAAAAAGACCTATCATACAAAAGGCAAGCTAAATTACTGTTATGAAAGACATACTTCTAGAATTGTGAAATTAGAGTAAGACACTAACAATTTACTCTACTAGAGACATTTGTTAGCCCATGATTTTGCTAGAAATAAGTAACTAATAATCATCATATAATGCATTTTAAAGATTATATTCAGTTTTTCACCTTCATTAATTAGCATTTAATAACTGTTTAAACTTTGCTCAATATCTGACCATATAACCAAGGGGAGGTTAACTCTTAAGTTTAATAGCTCCACAAAATAATTTAACTTGCCAACAGATACACAGAAAAATTTCCACAGGAAAATAATATTTTTGCGCCGTATATGATATTTGTTCTGCCCCTTGAGCCCTATGTCTACTAAAAATTTAGGAACTTTATACTATTATAAAGTTTACATGAAGCAAATAATACATTTGAACATAACCACATATAGTTTCAGTGTTTAAAAACAGCTGTTTCCTTCACTTATAAAACAGTACTGAAAAAGTCAGTATGACTTGTATCTTAGTTCTATCATTGTATCACAGTGATTGGCACAATCAGTTTGCAAATGTGTAGCCCTGTATGCTATGTATTTTGCTGAAATGTCCATTACACTTTCCAAGCTTCTTTCTCTCATCAAGATCACAAAAGACAGATATTAAGCATTATTTTCTTTAATTACCTGGATATTTTTTAATTTATATTTTTTGCCTTCCAGTTCAAGAAGAAGAATGTTCTTCGTGGGAAAAAGTGAACAGCAGTTAGAAAGCAGTGTCTGAAATAATTCATCACCAACTCATATTCACAAGCAGCAAAATGTAATATATTCTTGAAGATGAAGAAGATAACCAGGCAAATCTAAGCAATTATTGTAAAAGGCTTTTTTAAGCAAGAAAGAATTGCAGATATAAAAATCTGCATGTGAATTAAAAGCCTAGATTCAAAGATTCACAAATTTAAAAGCCAGAAGGTTCCATTATAATAAAGTGTTCTGACCTTCCATATAACACAGGCCACAGAATTTCCCCCAGTAAAACCTTTGGAAAGGCCCACAATTTCTGTGTGAGTCTTTTTACAAAGTCACCCAGTGTAGCACTTACCATCTCCTATAATGATCTGCCCTGCTGCCTCATAATTCCTCATTATAATTATGGTACATTACATTTCTAATAATTTTGAAGATACTATTTTTCATTTCTTTGCCAAAATTCCAATCCAAGGCAACCAAGTCTGTTTTTCTAAACTCTTCCTGCATGATTTTCTCAAACACCTGGACTGGCATCCTTCATCTCCTAGTTTATACATCAAAGGAGAATAGATATCAGTGTAACTCCTTCTCCTCAAGATCTAACAGTCTCTATCATATCTACTTACAGATCCCTGTTTTTTGGTCTACATAGAAAACACCTCCAAACCATCAGTTCAAGGAGTAAACTACGATTGCTAATGAAAGCCTGTAAATACATCACTGCAGTAGACAGTCTAGAAGGTTCCTGGATTATCTGGTAGTCAAGATATCAAATCTACTACTTTTGCCCCTTCTAACATTAATCTGTGTGGAGTTCCAACATAGTGCTAAAAGAAAATAATGATACATCAATCTACCAGAACAAAGTCAATCAACAAATCGTGGTACCATGATTCAATGTACAAGGACAGTCAGGAAGCTTTGACATTGGTGGGTTAATTTTCTTGACTACCTGCTGCTTTGTATCTGTCTTTGTAATTAGTAGTCTTATCGCATAATACAAAATCTGTGTTAGTGGCAGATCCAAGCCCAGTGGCAGCAATGTAGTACTGTGACATCACTATCCCCACCAGTAATTTGGCATAGCTGTGCTATGCCAAAAAAATTTACAATACCATCAGGACAAGAACTGCAGTTCCACTGGGTGACTAAAACTATTCTGGAGTAGACTAAGCAAAAATTACCATATGATGTTAATTGGAGAAGAAATTTTTAAACCCTATCACTGACTGTTTTGTGAATTAGCTGGCTAGGAGACCACAAGAAGAAAATGGATTATCTACTTGGCCCTGAATAATATGAAAGATCTTTTTCTGGTTCAAAATCTTACCACTGGGGTGCCACTGTGTAACATGTATCTTTATACCATACTCAGCATGGTTTCAGCAGCAACAAACACCATAAAATCCACTACAGGAAAAGAAGAGCTACATTAAAATGAGAAAACTTTTCAAGATGATAAAGCAGACTATCATACTGGAAGCAGAGCACCACTGTGCTACTAGATCCAACTAGGAAATGTTGGGAGAGAGGTGGAATGACACCTGGCTCACTGAACAGCAAGGAAAGAGAGCAGAAACAGAAAGCTTCCTCTGATACGGTTAAGACTTAGCAAATGAAGAAAGAAACTCTGACACGTAAATTAAAAATAGACAGGAGGAAAAAAATCGGAAAAATAACTAGCTAAAAGAATCACAACTAAATCTACAAAGAGGGACAAAAGCCATCCTATAATCCTGTATTTCCTATTAATGGTGAAATAATAAAGAAGCACTCAGAAATAATAAGCCCACTGCAGACACACTTAAGGGGGAAGATTTAGATTAGACATTAGGAAGAAACTTGTGGCAGTTGTGGAAAAGGGGTCAGATCTGTATGATATTTAAGGTCCTTTTCAACCCAAACCATTTTATGATTCCATGATATTTACAGTGGAAAAAAACTAGTCAGATTTTATGTCACAGACTCCTTTTGTGAGGGGGACACGACAGGATCTGTAAAACAGGCTACGATGTATCTATGGACAAAATAAGCACTAAGAAATAACCAGGACTACATAACACTCACATAAAACTTATAGGAGAAAGCTATAGTCCATAACTCAATTAGTGATGACTAGGCTAAGCCACCACTTAAAATTTCGTTGCATGACAAACATGATACCCATTTATGCTGACAGTTTCCACGGACAACTACAGGTTTGTGAAACTGCAATCTGTACAGGACATTTTAGCAGCGATTAAACCAGATTATAACAGAGATATAATGTTAGAAAAAGAAGATATATGAATAAATAAGTCCAGGGTGGGGTGTAGATTTTGCTGCCACAACGAGAAGGCCAGCATTACGAACTTCTTCAAGTTCTGACGAAGACATCAACGTACAAGTGGATGAGGATTAACTGACCCTAAATTCCAACTGACTTGTCCTAGTACAGTCAAAAAAAACACTAGAGAGAAAAGCATTATGGGTCAAAAAAGGTGGTAAGAATTCCTTTTTTTTAAACAAGGCATTCAGTTAGAATTAGGCCACTAAATTATGCTGTGAATCTAGAACAATTAAAGTATTACATAATTCCAAGAAACTCAAGAGAACATCCCAGAAAACTGACCTGAACTAATCCAGATTGTTCTGTAATTCCACAAGCTATCAAACTCAGAATTATAAAAAGTTGTTGCTTCACTTTCCTGAGCATAGGAAAGCACTGCAGCCCAAAAACACTGGTTACTCTCATAACTCTTTCTGTAAATGCACCTACTGCAAATCCATTTATATTATATTGGTTTGCATTTTATAGAAGAAATTCTTCATGAAAATTAATCTTTGCACTTAATTCCACTTTATGTGAATACTTTCATTTAATACACTTCAAATATTAGAAAGGCCTTGCTGTTTCAGGTTGCTTTTCTGTCTTCTGCTTGAATAGATTTATTTCTTCAACCAACCTGTAATAGTAACTCCTTACTGTTCCTAATTACTCTACATTTTCTAAGTAAAAACTACTAATGTAATCATGTTTTACTGCTTATATTTGCATTACTTTCAATCTGCCTTAATTAATGTGTTATGTCGATAAGCACAAAAAACCCCACCAAGAAACCCATTCACCCTTAAATACTATGTAACTATGATGTAAGCTATTTTAAAATTTGGTTCCCTGCAATACAGAGAAGGCAGCAAGACACTTTTTTCACAAAAAAATACCCAAACCCAAAGCCTTTATTCAAAATAATGCTTGTAAGAAAACAGACAGGTACCAGCATTCTATTAAAAACTTTGTGGGGTTTCTTGTTATTCCCTTCCCAAACATGAGGGTGGTTGTGGGTTGATTTTTTTCTCCATACTACCCCAAGCTTATAACTTTGTAAGGAAGCTACACTAGAATACACTCATGAAAGCTGACAATACTCATACAAGTAGTTAATATTACAAAAAGTGGAATATTTTGATTTAAGCTAAAGTTTCATCTAAGCAACTGTATTTTCTTAAACAGACACAGACTGTTCCTCTGATAGCATGCTTTCTTGATAGCATTTTTCTTCAAATAGTTCTTTTCCCAGACACTGTTCAAAAGGAAACGTTAGTGTCTTGTGTTAAGTATGGTATGTGTTGAACAGATTCTTGTTCTATCATCACCTTTGGGTTTAGCATTTCCCTTTCTAAGATACAAGGTCAGACAGAGCTGGCTCCAAACTCCAATCAGCAGAGATCCGGCCATTGTGAAATTAAAATTAGTCCTTGGAAAGCAAAAGAAATTACATAACATTTCTGGGAAAATTTATACGTATGTATGGCGCATATATTCTGCGACCAGTTCGTCTCGTTACACGATTGATGGCAATCATTTCCGCATGCACCCAGCGCTGAAATAAAGAATGCTGCTTTCTGAGTCTCCAACACCGAGCCTTGGAAAATTTCATTTGCCGGCGATTTTGCTATCAATACCACACACATTTTCACCGCTTGTCTCACCCATATTCACTAGGCTTCACAGATTTTAAGCCTTCGGCTACCAGCCGCACCGGCACGCCGTGACCGCTTTTCCTGTAGCACTGCAGAGATGAGGCAAGAACTCCACCTCTCACTATGCCACCCTACAAAGAAGGGAAAGCCCGGGATTTCTGCTCTGACGCCCGAGTCGCGTTACGCGCAAGCTCTCCCTCAGCTAAAGCACGTGCGCTCAGCCACCTTCCCCTACCCTTGCCGTAACTGCCTTCACTTCCGTCGCTCCTGCCTGACCTCTCCCTCCCCTCTCTGCGGCGCCCGCTGCCATTTCCGCCCGGAGCTTGAAGTAACAGCTCGCACAGGCAGGCACAAAATGGCGGCTGGGGGCGGCGCCGCCCGGGGCGCTCTCGCCTCCGGAGCGCAGAGCGCGCGCAATCGCGGGCCACAGCTCGGCACCAAGTGATTGAGAGGTCCCAGGCGAAACTACAACTCCCAGCATACCCCGCAGCAGCCGCCATAGCAGCCCTTGCCCCTCATCCCCGCCTCCGGTCTCGCCACCCCCTCCCGGAAGGCACCCGCTGTTCTGCGGGAAGGTCGAACAGGGGAGACAGTGTCTGGGGTGCGTTGTCGGTATCATGCTGACTGCCGGTGTCCGCAGGTTTGCCACCTCCGCCCTCCGCAGGAGCCACTACGAGGAGGGCCCTGGGAAGGTGAGGGCGGTGCGGGGAGAGGCCCAGAGCCCGAAGGGCGCGGGAAGGGGCCCGGGCCGCTCTCGGGGCGTGATGGGGAGGGTGATGGCTCTGTGTGGGGCACCGGGAGGAAAAGGGACGTATTCCTCTCACAAGGGCACCGTGCTGGCGACCCACAGCAGCTCCTTGCTGGCGGACCGCGGGATCGGTGGAGGGAGGGAATGCCTTCAGTGTTCCCCGCCTGCGGCCTTGTGCTCCCATGGTGCAGGTGATGAGCATTGCAGTATGAGGAGAACAGTGATACTGTAAACGCTTTCTGATGTGCCGAGCTCTAAAAGCTGTTTTTATGTAGCTGTTGAATACCAGACAGATTTTCACAATGAAGATAATTAAATAATTGGGGCGGGTTTCTTAGAGCGGCTGTGGGGTCTGTAGCTTCAGGGACATTTATACCTGACTGGTTGAGGCCTTCAGCAAACTAATCCTGCTTGGAATTGAGGGGGAGAGGGGAGGTGTGGATAAAGAGACCTCCAGAGATCAAATCTAAGCTTTATTCTAATTACTGTATTTTTTTCCTTGAGAGAAAGGGAAATTGTTTTGAGACTGAATATTTATTTTACAAGTTTTATTCTGCCTGTTAGTGCTCTGGCCCTATCACCATTTTCAAGCCGATGAGGAAGTAATTGTTGTATTCATTGCTAAACTGATTGATTTTTTTGTTTTCTAGAACCTTCCATTTTCTGTGGACAACAAATGGCGATTACTTGTACTAATGTGTGGATTCTTTGGAAGTGGATTTGTTGCCCCTTTCCTTATAGTCAGGCACCAGCTTCTTAAGAAATGAAGAGGACAGACTATAATTGCTCTAACTGGGTAACTGTTTTGTTACTTTTCATAGCATAGTGGAATGTATGGTCTGAGCTTTAAAGAATCTAATCTCATCTAAATCCATCTTTACAACTTTAAGATTTTCACAAAGCAGATGCTTAGAGTTTGGTCTGCAGTTGCTTCTAAACTCAGATAATAAATAGGTTTCAGTTTGCTTCTCATTGACTTCTGAATTTTGACTCCCCAAAGGCCACACCTCTCTGCCTGCAGTTTCTTGGTAGACAACATCTGGGATAGGTGATTGCTTCTGATTTGTTTTGGATACTAACTGTATGTCTACTCCCTTTGAGAAAACATAAATCTAAGCTTCATGTAATTTAGAGGAATAACTGGCATGTGTGATGTGAACAAAACAGTATGAGAAACTATGATACTGTAAACGCTTTCTGATGTGCCAGTTAAAACTCAGTGGAGGACAAGCTTTCTTGAACTTCAGCTTTGTCATAACAATCACATCATCTATATACAATGTTCTGGACCATTTATGGGATAAAGTCCACTTAAAATAAGGTCATTAACAACAGGAGTGATTTTAATCAATACTTGCTTATGATTCTAACAGAAAGAGCAAACCTCAGGCATAATTCAGACTGTGCAAATATGCCACTTCCGGTTGAAAGGCCACTTCATTTTATCTTCATGTGATTCCTTTTTCTAAATACCTGGTATTGTCAGTTCTCTAATCTGAGAAATAAGGAATCTTTTTTCAGAAACTGGAGTGGCCCAGGTAGTTCTTGGAAGGAATTAACAATCTAATGGGAATCTCATAATTCGAGCAAATTGCAGTCATCTGTGGAATTCCTTTGCCAGTCTGATGCTTTTGCTTCCCTAAACTAAGGGGGAGGGAAACTGGGAGACTTGCATTGAACTCAATCATTTAGAATTGAGTGATTTCATGTAAGTCAGGGCCTGTGCTACAAGAACATGGTGAATGATGCAAAGCCCACCAAGATTCTAGTTAAAGTATATCTTTATAGGTTTTCTAGATTCAAAGGTAATTTCTTTTTTTTTTTGTTTGCAGAGTTGAAAGTGATCTACACAGCATCTTTCAATGAGAAGGATAGCTGCAATTCTGCATCGTACTGAATGTTGTCTAAATAAAAATCTTAAATCTGAAGGTTGTGGGCTGTGTTTTTTGTGAAAGTCTTGAACTCCTTTAGACAGCCTCTTTTGAGACCCCCCCTTCAGACTGTAGTATTTTAACATTAAACAGTAGTTGTCTTCGGGAATAGAATTAGAAGGTTGGGAGAAGAAGATTTTGAAACTGGAGTTGGGTTTAACATTACTAGTTGGATACGTGTTTAGATAGCTTTACTAACCTGCGTGGTCTTATTTTTCATGAATGGTGACTTGAGATCCATAATAATCAGTGACCCTCACAAGTATAGTTACCATAATCCATGCTGCAGAATTTTTATCTTTATTTTTCTGGTTTGATCAGTTGAGAACATTTTGTTCAGTTTTGCTTCCACACTTGGCTGTTCTGAAGAGCTGCTATTAATAGATCTCCATAGTGTGATGCATTACTGTCATGGGAAGTTTTCAGTAACTTTCAAACCTCATCAATTTTCAAGTCCCTAAATTCTCGGTCTGGCTTAAGTAATTGGTTCCCTTAGGTTTTTAAAACTTTCACTCCTGTAATAGAAACTCATTAACAAATATGCTTTTGATTGATCTTTCCATTAATGCAAACTGGGACAGTCTACGTTTTACCCAAAGGCATTCTTTACTACTATATTATCTATAATCTCATCATGTTCAGTAAAGCAAAGTCTAAAATCCTTCATTTGGTTGCTCTAGGTAGAAGATACTGATTGCTGTTGAGAGATGAGTGGCTCTTTTCATTTTTATCAGCTACTTGATGTTGTTTAATTTCACAGAGGCACAACTTGGGAATGTAGTGTTTCTCTTCTGTTAGAAGATCATTGCTTATAGCCAAGCTTGATTTTAAGAGGAGAATATATCAGACCTGAGAGCACCATCCCTCTTCAACCTTTTTTTGTTTCACTGCTGCTCACAAAACTGTGCTGATCTTAATCGATTTTTTCTGTCTTACCCATGCTAAGGTTTCCTGTTTGAGTCCCGCCATTCCCTCATTTGCTTATTAACTGCTAAATAGATAAGCCACATATTACTAATCACTGTTAATGGCATCTCTCAACTCTTTTCTTCCATGCATATCTCCACAGATGGAAAATCTATTAGTGGCGGCAAAATGCCAGGGTAGGCCAAATGATTTGTGCTGCAAAACCCTATGGTGGTTGCAGGGAGCAATGCCATAGATAAAATAACTTCAAAAAAAACGTCCAATTTGGGGCACAACTTAACTCAGTGACTTAGCACCTCTTTTGCTATTTACTTCACGTAAATGGGACTAGCCCAGCTGCACAGCTTGACAAACTGTAACCTGCTCTCCCTCAGCACAGGTTAGGGGATGGAAAGCTGGTTTTATTGACCTGAAGGGAACAAGGATATAATCCAGGAATGAATTCTCCAAACACGTTTCCACCACAGATATTAACATGGAAATACAAAGCCCTGAGTGATTCTAGAGTTGCAGGTATTGCTCTACGTATGTAAGAATAAACTGTTACTTAATGGTAATAAGTGGGATCAGATCAGATTAATTAAAAACCTGGAGTTGTAGAATTAAGGTTTTCAAAATATAAGAGTATGTTCCATCATATTCAGCTATATAATGGTCTGGGTACCCAATTAAATATTTATTTTTAAGATAGCCTTTTGGGTTCCCTTTAGTACACCTTGAGTTGGTAGAAGAGGAATCAATTGAAAAAAATAAGAGCTAGAAAAATTAAACACTTACAGGCTTGATGTTATAGGCAAAGAAAAATATGCAAGTGGTGCTTCTCTGTCATTAAAATTCTATGAAGGGAACAAGGTAGTGGTGAAAGGACATCTGGGAAATAACACATCTGTGTGAATGATAATATTTTTTGCTTGCTAGATGTCAATTTTAAGGGAAGTCTTTTATGATCCTTGATATTTTTCCAGTTTTCTTGTAATAGTTTTCCCTTTCACTAATTTTATTTTGGATCAAACTTAAAATAATTTCACCTTGTTTCCAGAGATGGTCACCCTTCAGCATTTCAATTACATTAAATATCAATAGTCTGCAAGCAATTTCTCAAATCTAGGCAGACAGGATTCGGATGTCCTTATGTTTTAATATTTGGAATGTTTCCAGTTTGGGGATCTTTCTGCTTACTCTGGAACATTACTTTGTCTCATTTCATAAACACTGAATATTCACAAAACATATACAAAGTGCTCTAAAGATATGAAATGAAGTATTTCAATAGAGAGAGGAAGAGGGAGTGTATCAGAGGCTAGAAATTTTTAGAAATAACCCATGGTGAATGTTTGACACAAATAGCATGGCAAAGCAACACTCCAAATATATTTGCTCTATGTGTTTATACTATATATCTCAGATATGTAGCTACTTCTTAATGACCCTGATGTAGATAAAATTCAGTGTTGACAACTGCAAGGTGACAGTGGAGGGATTGAAACTCTCATGAAGATGACGTGTCTGAAAGAATCACCATCACTCTAGTAGAAGATGCCTTTTCATGTTGAATGAAAACGTCTGTTTAGAGTACAATGGCAATCAAAATGGCAAGATGGATGTTAACTTTTTACAGAGAAAGTGATGGAAACCATTATTGCGGATATCACCTTTGCATACATACATATGGTATGCCATCACTTGAATAAGACATAGAATTGTCTTATTCTACCTGAACTACTGAAGCACATGAAAAAATGTAATAGCTTCAGATGTGGAAATGTTTCAACATGAAGAGGTAGGAAACTATTAGAATTCTTTAGTTTATAAAAGAACAAGAGCAAAAAGCTCTTCTCCAAAATGATTCACATCTGAAAAATATTACTAGACCCAATCAGAAGAATTCGCTGCTCATGTTTCCCAGCTGTGACTTTTGCAGTGGGTTAGAGGGCTGAAGAGAGTTTGTTTGCTTGATAGTTCCCTTGTTTTTAAAGAGGGCATCAACTTTGAACTGCTCCTTCACTATGCAATTTACTGTCATACAGGAATGAAATTTAGTATTGAGTTGGGGAGGAGAATTAAAGATTTGTGATTATTACATTAAATGCGGTAAATGTTTTGATTTTATTAAACATGTATTATTTTTCAAAAAAGTCTCTGCAATTTCTGTTCAGCAATTAATTTTACAACGTGTCGTTTTCAGATCCAGTTTTCTGAAAGCAACAGGCATTGGATTTTTTTTTCCCTAAAGAACAGAAATTCCAGGTTTTTTCAGTTGTGCCTTGAAGCATCTGGTATTAACCTATGGTGGAGACAGGATATGGATTTGATGAACCATACTTGCCAGCCATTGTGGGAAACCCTTACATAACCAATTGCATATTAGTACAAGAGAAACGGGCTAAGATTTTTCTTGCTTTAAGTTATTGGTGGTCATTTCAAGTGATATGTTCCCTTATACAATAATTACATATTAAAATTACTTATTAAAATGACATAAAAATCTTTTTACTACTTATTAAATAGTAGGAAAAAATTCAAAATCTTTTTCCAATATAAGTTGACAGATCCTCTCTTCCTTTTTTTCTTCTGGCCTGAGGTTTTCAATTCCACTTAAGGTTGATGTGAGAACATGAAACAATTTAGAGGTTTATGAACAAATTGAGCTTGAGAAATAAAAAAGGAAAAAAGAGACATGGTTGTCATGGCAGCCAAATTAGCAGCCAGTCTTGTTGAACATAAGCAGAGGATGTGAGCTTGAACAATATTGCACATGCTAATACATGAAGATTATTTTTATTCTTTAAAGACAGAAGTTATGTATATACAGCATTTCGTTACCCTGGCTGGTTTCCAGAATCTCAGTGGAATGATGTTGGTATTATTAAAAAAAAATATCATCTTCAGTTTCATGAACACAAAAAAAAATGACACATCCAATGAGTCATAGCACAACTAGAATATGATCTGGCTTTCAGTGCTACAACATAATTCCTGCCTGTTCTCACCTCATTGATGTATGTTAAAAAGCCAAAATACATATGTATAATCATTATTTTCATGTGTGAAAATACATGGAGTGAGGTAAAATACATTCTGTGGATTGTTTGGCTGGAAATTGGAATAGGTATCAGAGCAACACCGCAACATGATAATTCATTGATATTGTAATTATATCTCAAATTATTACAAAATAACATAGGTAGAAAATATGGGAAGACTCCCATAAATTTAGGGGACATAGTACTGGAAAAATAGATTTCAGAATAGCATTGACTGTTTCATGGAAGATCCAGATGAAGAGACAGTGACCATAATTAATCATTGTTCCAATTAAATAAAGCATAAAGGTAGAATTGCCCCTCCTCTGCCATATCTGTAGTTTTTTCCAGAGGCAGCTGTGCTAATGGCATGTTCCGGCAAAATGTGAACACCAGCATCTGACCAACTCCCTAACCAGCTTCTGTTTGCTCTGATTATGGCAAGAAGATAAACAATAGTTGCTTTCTAGGAAGATACATTCAGTATTTGGTATGCATTTAAATGAGTTTAAAATAATAACATTTGCCAGAATTTATGTGATCTACTTTTTTTTATCCTTTTCAGTATTCTGTGAATAACATTATTTTCTGTGGTTGTGCCATCTTTTCCATTAGAGGAGTAGAGCATGCAACTCTTTGAAAAATGTCAGTGTATAAGTAGTGTTGCTGAGAACCAAACTAAACCTCTAACAGCTAGCAACAAAATGTGGAAATAAAATTTGCTGGTGAAAAAACAGTGTGTGTGAAAATTAGGACAGGTTGAGAAAGGGGAGAGTTGAAAGGAAAAAGCGTGATCTGTGATCTAAATTTTGTTTATTTTTCTCTAAAACTTTGCACCATTAGAACTCAGAATTGCTTGAGGGTTCTTTAGACAAAATGTAGCAGAAAAAAAGTGCTCCATATTTCTGGACTAAATACACTTTTGTAAAATCAATTATAAAGATATCCTTGAGGAAAATCTGGTAGCTACTACCCTGATGCACCTGTCAGCACTGATATTTCCTAAATTGGGCTTTACAGTTAACGAAATCTGTTATCTGTTTCCTCAAACATTGGCAGGTTGCGGGGAGGAGAGAAGTAGATGTATATATACATGTCATTAATATGAATGAGCAATTCTTTTTGCATGCATTCATGAGCCATCCAGGTAGCTGAAAGTGAAAACTAAAGATGTGCCTCTCTAAAGAAGATTCATCTCTTTAAGATCTTGTCTTATGGAGTTTTTTTCTGACAGCCTGAAGCATTGCTGCTTCAGATTTAGGGACACCTAATCGGAAACTTTTCTGGAAATACGCACATTGCTGTGTTCTAACAGCACGCAGAATGTGTATCAGTTCCCCCCACACTAACCCCACTGCTGTCACTTTTCTTTCCTGTTTGTTTTTCCAGGCACGCTGCTGTCCTCTGAATCCAGTATTGCAGAAAACTGTTTTCAACCAAACAGCAGCAGTTAAGTTGTTAACTCACTATTATCTCAACTCCCTGTCAGGAACTTTACCGCCCAGCTGGGATTATTTTAGTGCTAGCTTTAGAAAGCTTGGGGGGTGGGGGCTGACGTTGTTGTTTGTAGAGGGCAGAAGGAAGGCTGGTAATGCCTACATAAGGTCTTCCTTTCCATAATCCAAAGTGGTAACACAAAGGGGAAAATATTCGCCAAGAGGATTTAGATACTGCATCGTTGCACAGTTTAAGCTCCTTTGCCCAGTATATAAAGCAAAGGAAGAGCAGGACACCTGAGGTCCTACCTACATGACAATTAAATAGCTGAAGGTATGACTTCAAAATTACTTTAATTAGTTCTGGTTTGACACTGCTTTCAAGTTTATGTAGCCCTATATGAGTTCAATTTAAATTTACCTCTGATATCAATTTACGCAAAATAATTTGCCAGTTACTCTGGTTCTGCATAGCTCTGCAAAAGCTTAACTAATAGCAATTTAGAGAGTTCATTTTTTTAAGAAGTTAATTCAAGTTAATTTTCCTTAGGTTTGCCATGTAGGAAACCCTAAGAGTGGGATGTGCAAAGCCCAGAAAGCCATGTAGTGCATCAGCACCAGTACAGTACCAACCACAAGGATAGAACTTGGACCCTCCTATTTCTCTGGGGCTTTAGGTGCCTCATTTGTGGTCTCAAGGGAGGAACCATGCCCAAAATAGGGGTCATGCCCTATGTTTTTTAGTGGTTAAGTTTTCATTTCACTATAGAAAACCCATATATTGATAGTCAACCTAATTTTATGGGAGAGAAGACTTTAAGCATTCACTGAAGCGAGTGCTGAAACACGGAGGTATATAATTAATATTTTTTAATTCCTAGATCACAAACACGTGTTTCTTCTCTCTTATTAAAAACCCCCAACCACACCTCTTATGCAACAGATACTTAAATAATCCTTGGAAGGTGGCATACATCCAGTGGGTGGTAATGAGAGCATACCCTCATCAGCATACCTGAAACTGATGTGAGCATCATATTATAGCACACTCTTGGGAATCCACTGGAAATCACTTGAAACTGAACCTTAGTCTCTTGTATTCTGCACGAAAGCCCCCCTGGGTTGGAGGTGACCACACACTGCTCTTTATCCAGTCAGCATGTGAATACCCACTAAATCAGGTCACACAGGAGAGAAAAGAACCATAAACTCTGCTTTTGAAAACAGCATTGCTGTCCAATACATACTCTAAAAAGTTTTTCTGAATCATAGGAAAGGGAAAGCACAATATGTCATTAAGGACTAAAAACATTCATTTCTTAAAACCCTAGCAATTTTCAGGTAAGATTACCAAATGAAAACTTTGGCTTCGCTTAAAAATCAATGACCTTTGAAAAACTAGTGACCAAACAGAAAGAGAAGACAAGTCAAGAAAAGTTTATTGACAAAAGAGAAAAAAAACAAGAGTTCAAACCATCTCACTAAACATGAATAGAGGGGGGCACCACTGAATAAGAGATACTCTGTCAAGGTTAAAATGACTCACATCAGCAACATTTAAGAAAAACTGCCTACAAAAGGATGAAAGAGACAGAGAAAAATTGGGACCTACCTTTTCCCAGATATTTCTCCTCACTGTCCAGCCTTTATGTGAATAACCATCAACGAGTTTGTAGCAGAACAGTGAGCAGGTCCATGGGCAGCATGGATGGATCTGGTTTTGAGGGGTGAGAAAGGTACCAAGTTGAATGGTGAGGGTGCAAACTACACTCTGCCACTGCCTACAGGGCAGAGAGCAGGTGCACGGTTTTAGCACTGAAACACTCACTGAACACAGGCATGAACAGGCAAATGGTTTTGGTAGCTGCGTGCCGAGTAACAGACTAATTTTTTTTTCCTAAAGAAAAAGAAACAGGGATTCCTGTCTACAGTTTAGATGCTATTAAGCCAGCTATAATTGAAGGAGGACTTTAAAAATAAAGCAGCAGCAACAGGTCTTCATATTGTGGCTCATTTTTTCTACAACGTCTGTGGTTCAAGGTACTTAGTGCTGAATACTCAGTCTCAAATGGTTCAGAAAGGTCCATTTTTAAGAAAAACTATGCCAGCCCACTTTGTGAACACCAGCTCAATGCAGACTTTGGGAATCCATACTCTCCCAAATTAGCAGTCATTAAGCTAAAAATAATTTAGAAAAATTTTAGCCTGTATATTTAAAAAGCTATATTGTTGTTTACCCTTAACCCCAAACATTTTCCTTCACAAAAATTTGCATCATCTCATTAGCCGCTCTGGAAAACTACTGTTCTACTATTTATAGCAATAAGTATCCTATGACACTTCAGTCCTCATCCCATTTGGTGCTGATGATTATCTACCTATTAGGCAGTTCCATGCAAATTCTGACAGTTCAATATTTCCCAACCGTCTTGTAAAATTCAAGAGCACTTTGGCAGGAAATGCACCATTCCTCCTTGTAATGCTTCTGCTGTTCTTGCAGTATATAAAAACCTCACTGCTCCTTCCCTCTCCATCGTAAACTTCTGCAACTTAATCTCTCGTATTTGGCTTCTTTTTACCTTAAAAATTTAGTAAATTTAGAAACCATTCAAAACCCAAAAAAGAGGCCAAAGCCTTGTGCTATTGTGATGTCATAATGCAAATGTAGTTTTAAACTAGCAAGGATGACATTGCTAATGTCACATGAAGCAGACATTTAGGAAAGAAGTAGTTAAGTGAGTTTGGAAAGTTCAGGGTTTCCTTATTGAGTGTTTTCTGAGCTTGGAGAATATATTTGCATTTCTTGAATCACAGAAATATTTTTTAAAAAATAAAAGAAAACTAGCAAAAAAAATGTGTAGGATTTTTTTCACCAGGGGAGCTATAAAATCACAATTGGATATATTCAAAGCATAGTTATTTATAGGAAATACCTTGTATTTCAAATGGATTGTAAAGCCTTTGTAGAAGCAGAGAAAAAAACCAAAATAATGCCAAAAATCTTGTCAGTTTTTTGTGCTGCCTTTGAATAGAATAGAATAGAATAGAATAGAATAGAATAGAATAGAATAGAATAGAATAGAATAGAATAGAATAGAATAGAATAGAATAGAATAGAATAGAATAGAATAGAATAGAATAGAATACAATAGAATACAATAGAATAGTTCCAATTGGAGGAGACTTACAACAGTAATCTAGTCAAAATTTGTTCTACTTCATCTACTATATCTTTTTCAAGTTACTGTTTTTCTTTCTTATGCATGTGTTTGGTAGCGTACAGATAACAGGAATTTACAGAAGTGTCTGAATGCAGAGTTACTCTGTGTTACACTGACAGCATTTGTTATGTGTACAGAACGAAGAAATTAAAACCATTTGTAAAACTTTCCCATTGCATATCCCCTATTCTGTAGTGCCTAGCCGTAAAAAACAATTTTCCTAAAACTTCATTCTTTGCACAGAATGATTACTTACATAAAACACCAATATCTTAATAAACATTGTCTAATTTTTACTTCATTTCTTTGCTCCATTCAAGTGATCTCATATAAAATTCCAAAGGACTGCAATGATTCCTGTACCTCATTTTCTCAACAGGCAGTGTTTTTAAATTGCTGTGTTGCTGTAATAAGTATTATAAGTGGAAGAAAATTGAAGTACCTGTTTGCCAAAATATTAGATGTTCTGGACTGCTGCCAAGGCAAAGGGAAAGAATTCCCAGTAAACCATTCAGCAGATACTACACATCCATTCAAAGAGCATCAAAAGAGAGAAATACTCCTTTATTTGGTGAGGCTCATAAAATCCAAGAGTACCTAAATTAGATATTTTTTCATGTAGTTTTGTGTGAATGCATGATTTCTCCGTTATGTCTGGGAACAACGTGTTAAATGTCTCACAATTCCCTGAGACAGTGCTAGTATCTAACACATCACCTGTCAGAAAGAAATTACATTTCCAAGAAGAAAATGTTTGTTGCTTATGTCTTTTTAAATGCTGATGATCTTACATGCGACCAACAGCAACAGTAAGATTTATTGTACAACCCCTCCCCAGTATATATGCACCATCAGGTAATTTCACATCCTCTGATGAATGATCAATTGAAGTCGTAATTTTGTGTGCATTCTTGCAAATGTCAACAAAATCAAACATCTATCATGCCAGATAAGGAAATGTGACTCATTTAAAGTACTTTGCATTCTCCTCAGCCTTGAAAAAGTCACTCAGATTTTAAAAAGCAGTGCCTAGTTTACTGGCTTCTAGTAAATTACCATGTTGTGACAATAAAACTATGACCACATTTGGTTACCCTTCAAACAACATATTTGATAAAGATAACACACCATATTCAGCACAATCTGTTTATACTCTAACCCTTTTAATTATGATTGAATTTAACATAAATTCATTTTTACCAAAGGAATGTTCATAACCCATAGTACCATTCCACCAAAATATGCAGAGCAAGCCAGAATGATCACCTGGAAAGCCTCCAGTTTTAAACAAACAATGTACAAAGTCAGCCCTTCTACTCTTCTGACATCTTCGATGGCAATAAACAAAATCCATATACAGTTCAATTGTGGGTTGAAGCCACCAGGAATACACAAATATTGCTCATCTGCCAAGAGCACAAGGACTGGACACCCTTCTGATTGTCTTTTGGCTTCCTGCACCAGGCTTCTTGATCCAGTCCTGAATCCTGTCAGAAATTACTTATGGTAAGTGCTGCTTGTTATCCCTGCTGACCTACGCTGAAAGGCTGTTAACACAGCCCAGGAATGTCTCATTTTGCACAGAGCTATTTAGATGAAAACTGTTCTTTTGAAACCATTCTCAATAACCTTTGTTATTCTCCTTTTGGTCTATACCCAAAGTAATTGCCAGTTTCAATGAGAGGGAGATGTAGGGGTGAAAGCAAATGCGGTATAGAAGAGAGGATCATGCCTGCTTCACCAGATGGTGCCAAAGCATGGGCTACAACCCCTTGGTTATTCAGTTATATTTTTGCTTGATGGCTATTGCAACCTAACACAAGAATGTAGTGCGTTGTGTCTCATGGCTATAAAACCCCTGACAAAATGTTAATATTCTTGGTACCGATAGTTGGTTGTTTTCCTCTTCAAAACAAAAAAACTAAACCTAAAAGATACTTTTACATGGGAGACTGTTTGGCACATTAGAGCTAACACAGATGCACAAATAGGTTGAACATGTATCTGGACAGCTGGTAAGAACTGTCCCAACTCTCTTTCCCCTCATTTTTCCTCCCAAGTATTTTACTTCTGAGCCAATTCTGCAAACTGGCTCCAAAAATTCATTTACAATCCGTGAGGGAGAATTGGGATGAGAAAATAATATTCTAAGATGGAATGTATTTTGTGTAAAGGTGAATTTGAGGTGCATTAGAAGTCTAAATTATAAAAAAAATTTTTACAAAGGAGGAGAAAATATATGGGCTCTTAGTCGTTCCATTCATTTCTGGCACAGCAGAGTGACCCAAGGCCAGCTCAGTGAGGATTATACTAAGAATGAATTTTTTCATCCCTAAAGGATTAGAATATTCTTCATGAAGTGTTAGTTTCACACCTGCCACTGTGTCAAGGTTGATCACTGCTCCCTTGAGGGAGGACAAGCAAGTATATCTATCCCATTCATTCCTAAAGGAGTCCCTTAGGGAAATGAGGTTGAATTTCAGCTGCATTTGCTCTGTTTAGCATGCTTCATACAGACCCATCCTACAGCATTTTGCACAACACAATTGCAGAGATAGATGGCAGCACAAGGGATCAGGGTAGTTGATTACAGATCAGGAAAAAAATATTCATACACGTTAATCTCTATCTCCTGGTGTCCAAATAATTGGCCAAATGGAATCTGAAATAGTTTGAATAGGAAAAGTAAAGAATACTTTCAGAATAACACCAGATTTAATCCACAGTGTTTCTTCAAAGTCCATATAATTGCAATACAATTATATATGCAGAACAGCACCATCCATGGACCATTAATGATTGCCCCCATGCTTGAGGAAAAATGTTGATATGAGAGTTTGTGAGTGAGTTGAGGCAGAACTGACAACTTGATGGTTAAGGAATAGACAAGAACTAGAAGAAAATGCAGAACTCAGTGAATGTGAGATCCCAGTTAGCAGCAAGTCAAATAGCTTTTACCAGAAAATTAGAATATTGGGAAAGCTATAAATATCAGTTATAGGAGACACATGAGAAGAATGTAGGCAAGAACATATGTCGTGTGGTAAATAATTCAGGAGGCAAAGTACTATTTGATGGTGTGTAGCTGATGACCTTTTTAGTTCCCAGTTGTGTTTTGGGTGTTACAGTGCTGTAGTTGGAAAGACAGGCAAGCTCTCCAGTGATGTGATATTACTGCCTGTCCCTCTCCTATGTTTAGATGACTTGAAAGCCCAAAACCTTATTTCAATATCCAACTGAAATACTCAGTTCCAGTACTGCTGGCAATTGCCTGTTGAAATAAATAGTCACTATTTCTTATTCCCATAATGGATTAAGAGTATCCTTAAAAAACATAAGGAAATAATTTCTTGCATTTTGCATAAAACCACTGCAAAACACATTGCTCCAAAGGAATAAAGGATTTGCAAGATTTAGAATAAGAACAGACAAATTCAAAGAGGACAGGTCCATCAGTATGAAACAAACATGATGGGCCAAATACAGTGTGAACTCTTGACCCTAAGACAGAAAGCCATGGGGACATGTCCTGGGAAAGGACCTGTATACAATTTCATATTTAGTACCTCTATATAGTTTTATAATTTTCTATTTCTTACGTCCTTGTGTGTCTATTGCTGACTGACCTCAGAGACAGACACTGCATGAATCTGAACCAGTAAGGATGTTCCTGTGCAAGCAGGTTGGAATACTGTCTTAAACAACAAGTCCTTTAAGGTGCACCTTTATAAATTTAATCGTGTTTTAGACCTGGCAAGTGCATCATTAATCTTGATCATGAAGATATATTTCTCTTTGTTTTATATTTTTAATCATAATTAAGGCCATTTTTCTACACTGGGCCATATTGCTGTTTCATTTACTTAAGCTGTAATGATTAAATCTAATTTGCTACTCTGAAATCTTAATCCTACTGAAGACTAATGGGTATAATACACAGTTCAGTTAAGAAACAGATTCACCACATAACCTCCATTAAGTAATTCCATTTATTTCAATAAAACTAGCTGGCACACGAAAGAAAGAATCTACGGTGGTCTTTGGTCTCCAGAAAATCATAAAATTTTTAATACAAGCACTGAAGACATGTTTTGACCTCTTTCTGAACATATGATTTCTCAAAGGCAGGAGTCATGAAAAAAATTTGAAACCAAATCCAGCTCATAAAATCTGTACTATGAAAGAACCCACCTACATTTTGTGCTTGATCTTATTTTACGTGTACAGTGTTACACATTTTGAACATGTGAAATGTCAGCTTGAAAATACAGGGTAAAGGGCTTCCATATCCACAGAGAACATGATTTCTCTGAAAAAAAACAGTGAAAGGAAAGCCTACTATTAACAAAATATTCTCACTTTAAGACTTGTTCCTTCTCATTTTCTGAAACAGGTTAATCTTTTTCCTTAACAGCTTATGCTGTCTGCAAACAAAATAATATATATGTAACAGACACCTGAGACGGACCTGGTGGTAAAAAAAAAAAGCTGGGAAACACTAGTAGAGACTTTGAATAATATTGGCAAGTTTACCACATTCAAACTTACAAAAAGTTACAGGAATTTGGGTCCCATTTCTACAGATTTGGGGGTTTTTTATATTCATTCTACAGAAATAACATTTAGCTCAGGTCCGTGAATGGTAAAACGTTAAATGAACTTGTATGTCAAAATCCTATGCTCAACATGAGCTGGCAATGTGTGCTGACAGCCCAGAAGACCAACAGTATCCTGGGCTGCATCAAAATAAGCATTGCCAGCAGATCAAGGGAGGAGATTGTCCTCTACTCCGCTCTCATGAGACCCCACATGGAGTATTCTGTCCAGTTCAGGAATCCCAAACACAAAAGGATATGGAACTGTTGGAGCGGGTCCAGAGGAGGCCACGAAGATGATCAGAGGGCTGGAGTACCTCTGCTGTGAGGACACATGGAGAGAATTGGGGTTTCTCAGCCTGGAGAAGAGAAGGCTAAAGGGAGATTTTATAGCAGCCTTTCAGTACCTGAAGGGGCCCTACAAGAAATCTGGGGAGGGACAAGGGCAAGTAGTGATAGAATAAGGGGGGAATGATTTTAAATTGGAAGGGGGAAGATTTAAATTAGACATTAGTAAGAAATTCAAAATGTGAGTGGTGAGACACTGTCAAAGATTGCCCAAGGAAGCTGTGGATGCCCCCTCCCTGGAAGTGTTCAAGGTAGGATGGGTCCTTGAGCAGCCTGGTCTGGTGGGAGTGTCCCTGCCCGTGGCAGGGGGGTCAGATTTGGATGGCTTTTAAGGTTTCCTCCAACCCAAACCAATCATATGATTACATGATTTTATGATATTCCGTACATTGTCAGTGGAAGAACTGATGCTGACCCCAGAGCATTGCAGCTATGATCTCACATCTGTTTCCATTACTAGTGACTGTTTTTCGTCAAAGTTTTCAGACATTCTCATTTCAAACAACACTGTCCACTTTGAGGCTTAGCTGAAAAGGGATCCATGAGTGAGAAGAGCAAGAAAAACGGATAACATGTTGCACTTATTTTGTCTGTTTCTGAAAACATACATTGATTTACCGCAGAACTACACAAAGAAATATTCAGCTATTTCCATTTTTTTCTGTTACTTTGTTTCCTCTGCTCAGTGCATTATGAGAAGACATACGATGTTAGAAAACAATGGTGGCTTAAAACCATCTTAAATCGCCCTGTAGGTGAGAATCTCTGTAACTATGCCTCTATAGCTGAAAAAGCAGCACAGATCTGAGGAACTGTGATTTGGAAGGGCACAAACACAAGTGCCATCAACATTTCTTTAACATACAGCCTTCAATGCTAGTACACCAATACAGCTGATGGAGGTTGCGTGCCTGGTACCACTCTGGTATACAGCCCCATCTCTCACAAATCAAGATGTGCAGACCTCTGTTGCTGTGACACTGCACAGTCCTGATGAGGCATATTCCTCTTTCATTATACTATTTCTTTTTTCTTGACAATGTGACAGTGGAATTCCAGACCTGTCATCACTGTCCTTGAGACTGAGAGCCACCTCCTGCAGACTTAACACACTTTATCCACACACATGTAACCAGGAGTTCTGTTTGCAGACACAGCACCAACGGCCCCAGGAAGGATCCTTTTACAACATGCAAGAAGATTTCTGCTATTATTCTGAAGAGAAATTCGAATTCCAGGTTTCCAACGGTCTCCTCTAATTTGTTTTTAGGTCAAAACCATCTTATTTTCAGAAGCACTCCAACATGCCTATAGTATATGGTACAGGATTATCTATTCTCCAGTTAAAATTGTTTTCTCAGGAGGCAAGGCTATTGAGGCGAGTTTTGTTTTGTCCACTGCAATGGTAACATCTGATGCTATATCTTCTGGCAGTATTTATGCATGTGAAATAAAGCACTTACCTAATGGGATATGTGGTTAGTACATCAATATAGTCACATAATCCATAAGCATTTCTATTTCATAAGCTCGTATCACATTATCAATTATTATTTAGAAAAATAGCATTATATGACATACTTCCCTATATAATTTTTAGACTTAAGTACAAGAGAAAGACGGAGGTAAGGTGAGGAACAATCCAAGACAAGACTGGAAATAGAATAACCAGAACCACTTCAAAGCTCTTACAAGTTGCAACTCCATCTCACCAATCACAGCCTATGCATATGTTTGGCGTAGGCTTGCATGGGAAGGAACCGTTGTAGCATGCCAAGACATGCATTTGCCAATCCATTCAATTTGCCATGCTGAATAGCTGAAACAGTACAGTTCACTTCCCAAAGAGCAGAGTGGATAAGACAAAGCTAAAAAAAAATAAATTTACTAGGATTTTTTTTAAACCATGGAAAAAGGTACACTGAAATTGTACATACAAGTCAAGAGCTTACATAAAGAAAACCTGTTTATAGATTCAGGATACTAAGAATTTTTCAGTAAAAACATCTCTTGATACAATTCATCAAGAATCACTCTGATTCCTTTGTAAGATCAAACCTCATTTCTCAGTGAAATTAAAAAAAATAACTCTTTTCGTTCCGGGGGGGGATAGTCAATTCAGAACCCAGTGAATGTGTTGATACTGCTCTTGCACAGGCAAAAAGAGATTATGTTTTACTACTTTGCTATACAAACCTGACTGCAATAGAAAATCTAAGGGAACTGAAGACAAATAAGAAATTATTTATGGCTAGACTTTGTCTCATCTCTCTTGAGCCTGCAACCATAGCTAGGTTACTTTAATAAAATAATAGGAAACAATCTTTGTATTTGGTTTAAAGGTTAGTATTGTGCTTTTGGAGAGTCTAATCTTATCCTGGGTTCCCTGCTGAGCTGTATTTACTGATAAAAATTCCTTCTGCACATTTTTAAAGACACTGTCATGCCATGCAGTTCACTGAATCACTGAGTTTTGTTCTTTGTCTTTTCTTGGATTATATGCATTTCATAAGCCTTTGGCTTCCATCTTACAGAAACAAACAGCTTGTTCTTAGCAAGGAGTCTGCTTCAAGCTTGTAGGAGCACACATAACAAGGAAAGCACACACCAACAAAAAAAGCATGCTCTGCAGCATGCATGAGTGTTGACTCTTTCACATAGTAATGTTAGATTAGAGAACAAGAAGATCTGTCTCATGAACAGCAACAGCTAGTGAAGTGTGTCAGTACTAGGACAGCTATTAGCAAATGCACTTTTTAAATGTGAAGGGAGAAAAGCTGGTAAAAGATTGAGCATGAAGTATGTAATTTAAATGTCAGAGTGTGTCAAAGGTATCACTGTCAAAGTTCATCTATTGCCACTGTATATAAAAGTTATCGACATAATTTCTCCTCCAGGCAATTAGTAGCCTGCACTAAATGCTGGAAGCATGTCCAACCACCCTTCTGGAATGAAACTGGATATATACTTCCACAAAGCAAGAGACCTCTGCGGTTTTCTGTGCTGGACTAGAACTGTGCAAGTCTGTTCTTCTCCCACTTTAGCAAAACAGAAGTAAATCTGATGCTATCATTGACTCTGATTATATCACTGATCTTGCTGCTTCAATGAATGTTTACAAAAACTATTTACAAAGTTTGCAAAAACTAAACAAAACCAACTTGAATTCAACAAATAAATTGTTCAATCTCTGCAAAGATTTCCCTAGTTAACTTGAGACTAAATGCAGCTAACGTTTATTGACATTTGACAGAGCTGCTGTCTTCATTGTTAGCTGTGGACAAAATTCTTACATCTTTTGGTGCAACCTGTATAGTTACAGTTAGAGCTAGTTCATCCTGCTTTAGCAACTGTTGAGTTCCAAGGCTTCTTTCAGTTCCCTTAACTACGCTGTGTCTATGACTTGCATATATATATATTGAATATATATATTTCATTTTCATTTTGATTATATTTTCATTTCCTCATGAAGAAATAATATAGTCACAATTTTAGGAATAATTCCTCAACCATTATTTCAGCTGCATACCACCAGAAGCAGGGTGCTTCTGGGTATTGTTGACTGTTAACTTACGTGATTTCACATGATGAAACAAAACCTTCCTGTCCTCATTCCTGAGCACTGCGAGTGCTCAGAATGTGAGAGTCTATTGTTACAGAGTTCAAAGCAGAAATGAAAAGGAGAAATTTGCATTCTATTACAAATACTGAAGTTGCATTGTTACAGAGAAATCTTGCATGCATTTTTCTGTTGTTCTAACAATGCCCTGCATTCTGACAGAACTAGACGAATAAACTACATGAAAGGATTCATCCTGGAGGAAGTTGTAAAGCAGCCATTCCTCTAAAATATCTATAGAAAAATTATTTTTCATATGTGCACACTTTTACACATTAAAGTCTTTTATTCCACTGCTTAATAATTAACTATCTTACACTGTACTATTTCCATATTTATATCATTGTTACTGTCAAAATAATCTTACAAACACCTTCTGAAAACATTCTTACCTGTAGACATGTTTGACTATAACACGACAAAACATCAGAAGTTTTTATTGCATTTTGCAACTTTCAAAAAGCAATCCCTTTCCTCATCAGTGGCAAATCACTTTATTCCCCTTATAACAACCCACACTTTCTCAACACAGTTTATTTTTTTTAAAGTCACTAAAATCACCAGAAATCTTCATATGCAGAGAAGCACAAAACACTATTGCCTTCATATAATACAAAGTGACCAAGAAATTGGTGTAGTATATACCTGTATCTGATGAAAAAGGAATGAACAAGAAGTTGTAAATATTTGTGAAGTATGGGGAACTTCTGTTCTTCTCCAGAAACACACTGAGATTATTTTTTGCTGGTTCTTTTCCTCAGCTGCTGAATTACTCTTATTAACAGAATAAAACAACTTATACGAGTTACATAGCTGGCACTTGTCATCACATTGCTTGAAGAAATGAGTCCTCCATCTCCAGCCAAAGCAGAGAACCTACCAGATGCAGGTGGTTAATCCATCACTCTGCAGCTTCCACCTTGCCAACAACTGAATCAAATTATATGGTCTCCTATGAGGCCAGGACATCTTACTGTGTGTTTGGTTTTGCCTGCTTTACAGGACTTTCAGAAAGCAGGGAAATCAGTTATGAATGTTATGTCTTCTGACTGGATCAACATTCAGATTTTTCTGATTAATATAATGGAAACATCCCAACAGAGAGAGTGTAATTTAGTCTCTGGGCTAAAATCAAATCTAATTTTCAGGGTTTATTAGCAACCGCTAAAGATCTGGCTGATGTAACCTGATTTGGAGATAAAAGTTCCTTTCAAACTAACACTTGTAAAATTGATCCGACTGCATGTTCCTTCGTTTTCGATTCAATCAAATAATAGCCCACTAAAAGACTGCTGAAAATAGTTCCTGCTGAAGAAATGAGATAGCTTGCACTATTATTGCATAACTTCAGAGATGGAAGAGAAATTGTTTCCCAACACTCTGCAAGTGCACAGATGCTGAACTCCTGTCTCACACTTGTTATTAGCACGTTTGTATTGGTTCTTCAAAAAGAAAAGAGGAGAAGCTTTACCTTACACTTGCTATAGACCAGTGAGTATTTACTATAAGTATACAGTGAGTAAAAGTGATTTGTCCTTTCTTTGGTACACTGTTTTGCATGTCTCATAAATAATTTTTAAAGCTACCTGCCATGATAAAACATGCAGTCAGGCTCTGATTGGAACACTGTGATACACTGATATCGAGAGCTCAATGCCTTACAACACATATTAATTCTCTTACCTGATAACTTCCCATCTCCCTTCTAATTCCCATGAAAATTTTGAATATGTTCATTGTGTAACATCCATCAGGGAATTTACAATATGTAGATTATTACCAGCAGGATTGCTGCACTTAAATTAGCACAAAAAGTACCTTGTGCATAGACAGAGACTGATACACTCATCTTCTCTGAGAACATTAAAACAATGAACTTGACCGTCTTGTTCAGTCATCTTATTACTGTTGGATTTTTCTTAGAAAAATAAAGTATAATGTTAGTCTCTGTGAGATTATATCTTGACTTACCTCCATTTTCCAGCAATTTATTGCAGACCAGAATAAATTGAAAGTATTAAAACTGCCTGTCTCAGACATAACATTGCATCAGATAATATCATCTTAGTAAATATTTTTTTTCCTGAAAAAAATAATACAGGAGATTTTATTATCCAAAAAATCTCAGAGTGCAGACATTCCCAGAATGAATTTAAGGAGCTCCTGGGGAGCAGCGGGAATTGAATTGAATCCATACCTCATACCTGAATAAAATGAGTGAAAAAATTAGTGGATCAAAGCACCCTATGTGCTTTTATAACCACTGTTCACTCCCTAACCCCAGTGTGCCCATTTTAATTTTCTTAGTAAATAGTGCCCTCTGCAGCATTCCTTCAATTTCTGCAAGATTCTAAGTAAGTACAATGCACTCTTTTACTGACCCTTGATGCATCAGAGGGGAGAGACATTGTGCCAAAAAATAAATAATTCTGGCAAACCTACATAGCTCTCATGTTGCTTTGAATTGTATGTGAGAGGTCTATATGTCTCTCAGGCTGCAATTAGCACCAAGAGAAGGATTTCTAGATTTATGCAAGGGACAGTGTCTGTAAGGATGGCAAAAGCTACCCACATGTAAAGAGAAATACCTGCTCATTAAAGCAGTTATAACAATATAATCTGGAAAACCTATACATGATTATTTCTAGTAGTAATAACATGTATTTGTGTGGTGTCTTTCAGCCAACAGTTTCATTTAGTAAGCGTTAATTATTTATTCCTGTGAGATGTCTATAGGACATGATACACATTATTAACACCATTTAGGGTAAAATTATTTTTTTTAGTTTGCTTTTGTTTTAGTAAGATTATTTTTAAAGTCTGAGTATATGCTGTAATATTTTTTTTATCTATTAAATCATAAATTCAGTTTAAAGAAGGTCTTTTAGCCCTGACAGCAGTTTCTAAGTCAGATATTTTCTCTTCTGAAATTCTCCCTTGTCTGCTGTACATAATTTGTCTTACAATGTGCAGTCTCTTATTCAAAGAAAACTTTTAATCTTTTATGGAGAATTGATAGTGCCTCATTCTTTTCAGATAGAGAATAAAGACATACGGAGATGAAAAAAATAAGAGCTAGACAAACATCTGCCAGAAACGGGTTAGCTGTAATTGGAGCCAGAACATTGACAAGGCGACCTTGTGAGATCATCTTTGTTTTCCAGTCTCATTTTTTTTATTTCATCAAAAATATATGGGTTTTTTTCATTGATATTTTAGGGTGTTTGGACCTGTAATTCAAGAGAAGGCATTTTCACCTTGAATTTTCAGGCATGAATATACACTTGTGAAGAAAAAATGCCATTTCCTCTGTCGTGTCCTAAAAATTATGTTAGCACAGGTGACGTGGTATCTATGCTACAGGATGTAATGCCAGGTAAAGGGCATGAGCAAGAGTGACAGGATGAGCAGTGAATGAACCATTGTTCTTCAGATAGTTCCTGTACTATCCTTCCTTTTCTAGATTAGTCTGTGGTCTACAAGTAGATAAAAGAATCATAATGGAGTCGAATAAATACCTTTTCATATTATATGTATATACTTCAAAAATATTTGTCTTTTTGAGACTTTTTAATGGGTAAAATGTATTCATTTTCTCTGAGGTTTTTTAGAGATGTCTCTATTAAAATATCTGAGCTGTATTTTTCCCAACAAAAGACCATTACCACATTCATTTTTGTATGCTTAGCCTTCCAATCCAGTCTGAATATAATTATTGTATTAAGGCATTGAAAAATAAAAACCTGCTTGTTTTTACTGCTTGTAACAACAAAATAATGGTCTCCTCCAAGATTTGCTATTTTCAAGCCTAAGCTATATTTTATTCTGTGCGTAAATTTTATCAAAGGGGGAATCATAGGAGAAATCATTAACCCTTGACATGCTCATTGGAGAGAAAGTGCAATACAAACCCACCTGCTCACCATAATCCATGTTTGCAGGAGAAGCCTTGGGCTGTCTTCCTCCAAGGAAGACACCATGGAGGTCAGCTGGGAAGGGATAAGCATATATAACTAAAACTGTCCTACACATCACAGCTGGGCTGTAGCCTGAAGAAGGTGGATTTTGACACCACGCTTCACTCTGAAAGGTTCTGGTTGCAAGACATCAGTGATGCAGGTCCATGGACACCCAGTCAAGCCAAGTAAACAAGAAAGATGAAATAAGTGGATGGCAGCAGATGACAAAATAGCTACCAAGGGGAAAACAGCCACTAAGCCTGAAATCAGTACAGCTGTGCCAAACCCATGGGATGGAAAAAAACAGGCACAGGGCTATCGGAGTAAGGGCAAGATGTAGCAAGGAGAGAGAGCGGAGGAAAAGAGAAGAAGGCACAGTTACAGAGAAGTCCTTTAGTTTCTCTTTCTACAACCAATGCTAAGCAAGACACGCTAGCCATTAAGAAGAAAGATTCCTCCACCCTTTTTAGTCCTCTTCAGCAGCAGCAGGCAAAATTGTGCGGATTCTCTCTCAGGGCATGAAGGAATTCCTTTGAGCTCAATAAGTGCTACAGAAGGAAGATGCTACCACCAAGACCCTCACACATGTTGTGGTTTTAATCTCAGCCACAGTCTCACTTTGCCACCACCCAAGCCTCCAGGTGAGATAGAGAGAAGTAACAAAAAAGGAAGAAAAAAATCTAGGCTGAAGTAAAAACAGTTTACTAGGACAACAAAGGAAGAGAGAATAAGATAACAATAATAATATTTAATATACAAAACAAGTGATGCACAATTAATTTCTTACCACTCAATGACCAATACACAGCCATGCTCAAGCAGTCAACCCTGGCCCCTGCCAACTTCCTCTTTATATACAAAGCATGATGTTATATGGTATTGGATATCTCTTTGGCCAACTTGGGCCAGCTGCCTGGCTATGGTCCCTCCCAGATGCTAATGCAACTGGCCACTAGGAGAGCATGGGAAACTGAAAAAGTTCTTCATTACTTAGCAGCAACTAAGAACATCAGTGTATTATCAAAATTCTTCTCGTACTAACTCTAAAACACAGCAGCTGCTGGGAAGAAAATTAACTGTATTACAGCCAAATATTAACATTACCTGGCAACAACTATAGCAATTTGTGTTATCAGCATTATTCCTGTATTACAACCAAAACACAGCAGCTACTGGGAAGAGAACTAATTCTGTCTCAGCTGAAACAAGAACAACATAGAATCATAAAGTCACTTAGATTGGAAAGGACCTTTAAGACCATAAAGTCCAACTGTAAACTTAACACTGCCAAGTCCACCACTAAGCCATGTCCCTAAGTACCCTCTTAGTGTACTTTGAATAGGGAAACAGGGTGAGTATGAACAAAAGAATCACAACAGTTTGTATGTTAGAATCACTTGAGCAGAAAGTCACATTTTAACCAAAGAGCAAAAAAACATTCACAGAAAGATCTTCCCCCAGTTCCTTAACCACATTTTAAACAAAGAAGCTTCTATATACACAAAACCCTTTCTCCTTGTCTTGCATTTCTATTTAAGCTAGAAAATTATACACATAATCCAAAAATCTGTGTCAGTCACAAAGCCAACACCCTTCCTTTTCTTACTGTGTGCTGCCCTGCAGAAGTCAGGCACTGCAAACATGACATTTGCAGCTGAAAAGATTAATCTTTCTCTTCGATCCAAATACATGACAGAAGAGGATGAATTACAGATTTGCAGGGTGTCTAACACGTTACGGTAGGTTTCATATTTGGCTCCAGCTGCTGTGGTTGTTACGGTCAAGACACCAAATGCAGGTAGAGCATGCTGCAGAGAGAGCAGATACCAACATGGAGTTTTGAATTTCAGGGACTCAGCAAAAGTGCTACAGATAGGCAGCCAGGATCTCCATTAGTTACACAAGGCTCTTTTAAAATTGTTTGGACCAGGTATAAGAATCTAGGCAAAAACCAAAAACACATGCAATGCAAAGTTGGCAGAAGTCCAATCTACCCGTAATACGTGCTTTTGATATTTTTAGAGACATAGGAGAAAATCTGCTCTTAACCTTTAATCAATCTAAAATGTTCTTAAGAGAACAAGAAAAAAGGGGAAAATAATAAAGCTTATAGCATATTTGACATTACCCCCCCTCCTATTTTTTTCCCTGAGGAATAAATACATTTTGTGCAGTTAGTGCCTGAGAAGTAGTAGATTCACTGAACTCCTTTAGTTTATACAAGTCTAATTGCTGGAAATACCTTGCGAGCCTGAATCACTCCCAGATAATTTTGTTGTTCCCTGAAAGTAATGGCAGTTAACAAAAATAGATTAAGAAAGCTGACTGATTTCATATATATTTTTCCGAATTAGACTAAGGAAGTCTTTAAGGCTTCTGAACTTTGGAGGAATTGTACTATACTGCCGTATGCCCAGGAATGCCTAGCTGGAGCATTTGGCTCTTTATGGCAATGAGACCAAGACCTCAAAGACTAGTACGTTTCTTACATGCCTGTTCAGTCTTGCTTAGACCTATTGAACAGGACTTAAAAAAAGTGGGTCCATTTTGTTGGGAAAAGTTAGGGATGTGCCCACACAGGTATCACATTACCGGAATATTTGCTTCAGTAGGAGAGCATTGAGTTCATGTTTGTCATCAGAGGGACTGTAAGCACAGAGTAGATTAGGGTCAAATAGTAAGGCCCACGGCTTTGCTCTCAGCTGAAGGGCCACCTTTAACCCCGAAACCATCTGGCACAGCAGAAGGAGATAAGTGGAAGAACAGGGCTTCCTAGGTGGAAATTCACCCACAGCACTGACAATCAACCATCTCCTGCACCTGCATCACCTTACCTTTGTCATCTCTTCTGAAAAAAGGAAATGCCACCACTGAGAGATGGTGAACCAGTAACTGTATTTCATACCACATTGCATTACGAGCAGGCAAAGAATTAAGAGGCAAGACAGAACAGAGTAAAGAGTAAAACTGATGTTGTGCAGAACATCTCCTGAGTGGTACAGAATTGACCTAAGAAGGATAAAAAGAAAAAAAAACTAAAAGACAAAAATTGGTGTTACATCTTTTCTAGTGACTAAAGATGTGTTTCAATAACATTTGATGACAACCCTTTCTCCCAAGGTAATTCTCTAGTTACCAACTTTGCCCATTTGTTTGGATATAAACCCAATTGGATAAATTCTGGAGTTCTCTCAGTTTATTGTAATAACATAGCCATTAGCACATTTAATAAGCTCTTACCTAAGTGGTCTTCACAAATATTTCATATTTGAGTATTTAATAAGATGTTCCATTTAAAGGTTCAACCTTATTCAAGCAGTATTTTATGTAGAGAGTGTATAGTTTCATCTATCAATCTCTTCCTGTGGGCATATGGGTAAAAAAAATTATACTTATTAGAATTTTTCTTTAATAAGAGACATATATTTAACCAAAGCAGGACTCTAAGAATGAACAAATTCATTTACAGATTTCAAAGGGACCTATCAAAACCCTTATTCCTCTGCTTTAATTATGTCAGTGCTGAGATTTGGATTTACTCCCTTTTCATAAATACCACAAAATTTAATTTCAGGTGCTCTGCATGAAGCGCATTTAAAAATTAAGTTTCACAGAACTTACAGCTTCAAATCAATCCAGTCTTCCAGTGACTTGCATTAAAATCTTTGAAGTCCTAATAAAGAGGTTGAGATACTTTTTTAAAAATTTTAAACTTCTTTGAAGTCCTAATAAAGAGGTTGAGAGATTTTTTTTTAAATTTTAAACTATCATGAAAACAATAATGATTGAGTGTAAAGAGCTCTAAGATTTTGCAGAAATCAATAGATATATCTGTAATACTAATGATAACTACAGCAACAGGCAGGGGTTGTAAGCTCTGCTAAGATTTATACCAAATGCTTTGATTTTTTCTTCCTCCTAATTAGTTTTAAAACTGACATAAAAATAGAACCTATTCAGTAACCACAAAAGAAATATACAAAAGTATCAGAAAAAAAAAAAGATGTGAGGGAAAATATGGGGTTTTTTTACCAAGAGTTAAGACGGACTTTGCCACTTGAGCAGATTTGTCATGGGAGTAGACAAGAAGTTCCTTTTTCTGGAGTCATACCAACATTTCTGAGACATCAAGGTGGGATAAGACTGAAGGAGGGTGAAATCAAGTTTCACTAAAATTATTTGTGTCCTGTCTGCATCCCCATAAATGTAGCACATACATATAGCAAGTTGCCTATTAGACTTTAGTCGAAACTATTTGAGTACCCTAATCTACAGTTCATCCTAGTCCTACATGGAATACTGCATCATGCTGACTTTTTGCAGAGGAAAGCTATCTAACTTAAAACCAGCATCTCAACAAGAGACCAGGCTTTTCTCTTCAATCGCAGTAGCTTCATTCCTGCTTACAAGTGTATTTTTGTTTTGGGACTCATGAAAGAGGTGAACCGTATGGGAGTGGAATCCTCTGGTCTGCTCCGGTGTGTATTTCCTCCTTTCCCTTTGACTCATGCAGATCAGTAATAAGACTTCTGGGTCTTTCAGAGAGGAAAGATATTAGAGATTATATTTCTATATTCAGGTCTCTCCCTAGGTCCAAACACAGAAATCCCTTTAGTTTTTAATGAAGTATCATTACCTTCACACAGAAAACTTTTAAGAAAAAGGATCTTGGATTTACATTGACAACACGTATGTGTACAGGTTTTCCTGGCACATGTGCCACAGGTTGGGCTCCAGTGCTGTTCTTTCAGTGGCATATGACTCCTTTACTTTCTCCTTACGGTAGAATGGGTATGGGAAAAGGACCACTTAGTTCTCCCAAAGTGTGAAGGTATGGACGCAACTGTAACCAGTGTAGAGGACACTTCCTGCAAAAACTGAAAGAAAAATACCTTTCACCTACATATTTTAAGTCCTTTGTTACTTTGGTGGCTGCAGCAATTTCTGCTCCCAAGTTATAGATGTCAGATAGAAACAGTATACCTATTTCTGCTCTTCCAGTTGCAGAAGTGGCTTTTTATCACATGATAACACAGTATCCCAAGTATGCCTAGAACTTTCCATATTAATTAATTACTTTCTTCCTATTGTTTCTGTGTAGTTACTGTCAAGTCTTTACCTTCAGTTCCTGAAAGGCATAAATTTACTCATTCAGCAGATGCCATTTAAGTTCGGTAAGCCAGACAGAAACCCTAGTTCTTTGGTAGATGATAGAAAATTAAAAAATAAAAGATATTCCTAGGATAAAACAAGACCAGGCACACTGTCATTTATTAAGGACTATTTTTAAGGCTTGGGGTCTTGTTTGGTTGGTTTTGGTAAATAGACATTTTACTACCCCTTTCATTTTACTACCCCTTTCCAAAACAACAACAACGACAACAACAGAAACCCATAACTTGATGTAACATGTTTTGGTAACTTGACATATCTGAAGAAATGTTGTGAACTGTAACACAGCAGGAATTTATATAGATTATCAAAATATTGCAAAAAATAGTTTGAGAATCAGACATTATCAGCCATACTTCAATGTCCTTTATAAATCTAATATAATAGTTGCAGTTTTCCTCTGGAAAGCTCTGTAGAGACATAGGTTTAAACTATGGTAGAGCAATACCAGAGTGCAGACTATTTTATCATGTTTGTAGTTCCCAACCGGAGTTTGGCAGAAAAATGCTTGCAATAAGGTTCATCCCGTTTCAATAATTGGTGGAGAGGTGTCAATTATACTGCTGCTCTGTCACAGTAGTATTTATCAGAGTATCAGTACCATTCTTGCTAGAAACTAATGGCCATCAAGGATAAAATTAATGAAGTCAAAAGATTCACCTCAGAAAAAGAAAGAAACAAGCATTCTGTGTTTAATGAAAGTAAATACAACAGCACAACTTAATCCAAAATAGCTGCTCAGACTGTGAACATTTGCCTAACAAATGAGCACTACTTACCTCTCCACATTAACTTACATTTAATATTAAAACTCGTTACTTTAAGAAATATATTGTACCACTAGCAGCAAATTAGACATAAAACCAGTCAGACAATTAAATTGCAGTAGATTTCACTCTGGATTGTGCTTTTAAACATACACTAATGTCCTCCATCTAATTTCCTTAATGTTTAGTTGAGAATTTTCTCATGGATCAGTTCTACTTGAAAACCATAGGATCTTCATCACAAGAGTAAAGAAAGAGTTCTATGAGTCTAAGTAATAAAAATCTTTTCCTCATACTGAAGGTTACTGATATTTCTGATGAACTCATATAGTACATTAGAATATATTTTAGTTTGTCTAACCTATGTGTGGTATTTAATTTGTTATTGATTTGTGTTATGCCAGATATCCTTGAGTCTGCTCTAATAAAAATTTCTGTTGAAATACACTATAATCCTGTGCTTGTGTGCTCTCTTCAATGTAAGCACATTTGAAATCATAACAATGGTTCCTTTTAAAGTAATAAATACCAGGAGAAGCGGATGCCAACATCAGGGTAGGGACTCTTTTTCTTTATCCTGTTTTAGGTAACAACATCTCCCATATAACATAGGTCTTTAGTATATGTCTAGGAGATATTTCATTGAATCTTAGAATGATTAGCGGTGGAAGGGACCATAAAGATCATCCTGTTCCAACCCCCTGCCATGGACAGGGACACCTCCCACCAGACCAGGCTGCTCAAGGCCTCATCCAACCCAACCTTGAACAGGGAAGAGGCATCCACAGCTTCCGTGGGCAACCTGTGCCAGTGCTTCACCACTAACATTGTGAAGAATTTCTTCCTGATGACAAATTGAAACTTTCTCCCTTTCCAATTTGAAGCCATTCTCCCTCATCCTATCACTACATGTCATTGTAAGAATTCCCTCCTCAGCTTTCTTGTAGGTCCCCTTCAGGTACTGGAAAGCTGCTATAAGGTCTCCTCAGAGCCTTCTCTTTTCCAGGCTGAACAAGCCCAACTCTCTCTGCCTGTTCTTGTATGGGAGGTCTTCTAACCCTCTAATCATCTTCTTGGCTGTCCTCTGGACTTAGTTCAACAGATCTATGTCTTTCCTGTATTGAGGGTTCCACAACTGAATGCAGCACTCCAGCTTAGGTCTCACGAGAGCAGAGTAGAGGGACAGAATCACCTTCCACACCCTCCTGGTCACACTTTTTTGGATGCAGCCCAGGATACGGTTGGCTTTCTGGACTGTGAGTGCACATTGCCAGCTCACGTTGAGCTTCTCATCCACCAACACCTCCAAGTCCTTCTCTTCAGGGCTGCTCTCAATCTGTTCTCCACTCAGCCTGTATTTGTGCTTGGGATTATCCAAGGACCCTGCACTTGGCCTTGTTGAACTTCATGAGGTTAGCACAGGCACACTCTCAACCCTGCCCAGGTCCCTCTATATAGTATCTCTTACCTCCAGGGTGTCAGCTGCGCCACACAGCTTGGTATTATCTGTAAACTTGCTGAGGGTGCCCTCAATCTCACTGTCCATGTCTGTGAGAAAGATGTTAAACACCACCAGTAGTAATATCAGCCCCTGAGGAATGCCACTCATTACCAGTCTCAACTTGGACTGTGAGCCGTTGACCACAATTTTTTGAGTGCAACCATCCAGCCAATTCCTTATCCACTAAGTGGTCTATCTGTCAAATCAAAATCTTTCCATTTCAGAGACCAGAATGTTGTGCCAGAGAAGGGTCAAATGCTTTGTACAAGTCCAGGTAGATGATGTCAGTTACTCTTCCCTTATACACAAATTTTTTAGCCCTGTTGTAGAAGACCATCAAATTTGTCAGGCACGATTGCCCTCAATGAAGCCATGTTGGTTGTCACCAGTCACCTCCTTGTTTTCCATGTGCCTAAGAGAGTTTCCAGGAGGATCTGCTCCATGATCTTACCAGGCATGGCGGTGAGACTGACAGGCCTGTATTTCCCTGGGTGTTCCCTATTACTTTTTTTAAAAATAGGAGCTATGTTTCCCACTTTCCAGTTGCTAAAGGCAATGGCATAGAACTAAAACAAATTAGTATGTTAGTACTATGGAGGAAAATAAAAGGTCATACTTCAACAGTCTTTAATACATCAAAATGAAACTTGAAATGAAAATTGCCTCTGGATCATGGCTTTGTTCAATTCAGAAAATAATGAGATTTTTTTTGACCAAGGTGTTCCACTCCTAATGTACTTCTCTTATTGTATTGCACCACACTAACTATCAATCTGACATTTCAAAATTTGTCAGATTCCCACTATTAGTTTCATTCACAGAAGTACTAGAAAGTCTAGAACATTATTAGAACTTTCCTCCACTTCTGTCTGTCTGAATTATTTTGAGAGAATAAAGATTTACCTGTAAGACTTATATGAGAATCAATAAGATACTTATTTTCGTTACAGGACCATGAACAGGTCTCTAACTCTGATTTTCTTGTCAATCGCAATAGAAAAATCCAACTCACTGATACTGAATGTTTCAAATTTAGCCCATTGAAGTCCCATGCTGTGGGTCATCTGAATCCTATGACATTGATGTTAATAAAATTAGCTGTGTGTTCAGCTAGTTGCTAAGATATGGATACATTACATACCAGGGAGCTGGCTGATCTGGATAGAGACAGATCAATGTAAAAATCCCAAGGATAAGATACGTTGGAAGCATAGCCAAAAGAAGAAGATGTTAATAGGCAGACTGTGCTTTATTCTGAAAATAACTCTAATTATACAGAAACCAGTTAGAGGCCGGTTAAGATAAGCGCTCTATGAGTGTTAGCACAGAAAATGCAAGAAAAATAAAACATTAATGAACTTCAGAGCTAGGGCTAAATTAGACTTTTTTCTTTATAATGCTAAGCATTAAACAAAATACACAATACTGAAATTGGAGGGTTCAAAAATAGATAAGATATATTACAGGGAAATATACTTTTATCTATGTGTCTTTATTCCTATTTATGTTTACTTTAACATACCATCATTTTATTAAATTAGGTACCAAAAAAATGTTGTCTAGGCTGAAAAATGTCTTCATAATATTCAAAAGGTATAATCTAAGTTTATGTGAAATTTGCAGTGATTTACAAATACGATGTACGTATTATCTTCAAAATGTCTTCAGGAGAACATCAGTTCGCGACTCAGTAGGTAGCATTGCTCCCAAAATAAGTCTATGAAATAAATATTATCTTAATAAAATCTTTGATCCAGATGGGGAACATCATTAACCCAGATGTTCCTCCATTGTCGATATGAGTTATTCTGAAGCACAGACATATCGAAAATAAACATCAAGGTAACTTGAAAGTGTGTAAGGGATAGGAAGTAGGAGGCAGTGGTAATACAGGCACCATGTTTCTGATTTATCTCTAATGAAACAAGGTTTCCAAGGGGCTCATAAAAAAAACCCTCAAAACCAAACCAACCAAACAAAAAAAGTTACTTGGGACGGTCAACTTTTGTATATATTCATTGGTCTTAAATTTGTTTTGTTATCATACTTCAGCATACCTCTTCATGACAAGAACTAGGAAACTACCTTATTTTGATGCTTTTGTGTATCTAGGAAAGAATGCAAGGTATACTAGTTCATATCCAACTATTTTAGCTTGAAGATATGTGTCTTAACCCTTGTTTGTCCACTACACCTTTACAAGTAAATTCATAGAGAACAGTCCCTAAAATCATTAAAATGGAAATATCTAGGCCTGATACTGCTGAAGAGAATTTCTTACAAAATATTTTAAAGTCAGGCTAGTTTTCTAGCCAGAAAAGTTAACTTAGACTTCATTACTTTCTTTTTATCGACTGTAAAGGAGTCTCTGACAATGGACTTAAGACATATAGCTCAGTTTCAGACTAAAGTTAAGTGAAATTAATATCCCTCTGAAATTGTTATATATCTTCTCACTTTAAATAAAATACTTACACAGAAATTAATTTATTTAGTCAGTCTAATCACACATCAAAATTGACAACACTATAGCCGATTACAGCTATTCTCTTTTACACATGAACAGATGTATCGAATCATACAATCATCTCATTGGAAAAGATCTCTGAGATCATCAAGTCCAACCGTACCTGCCTTGTTACTAAACCATGTCCCTCAGAAACTAATCTACCCACCTTTTAAACACCTCCAGGGATGGCGACTCGACCACATCCCTGGGAACCCTGTTCCAATGCCTGACCACCCTTTCAGTGAAGAGATTTTTCCTGATGTTTAGTCTGAACCTCCCCTGGCACAACTTAAGGCCATGTTCCTCTTGTCCTATCACCTGTCACTTGTGAGAAGAGACAAGCACCCACCTCACCACAGCCTCCTTACAGCTTGCAGATTGCGATGAGGTCTCCCCTCAGCCTCCTCTTCTCCAGGTTAAACAGCCCCAGTTCCCTCAGCCACTCCCCATAGGACTTGTTTTCCAGCCCCTTCACCAGCCTCGTCGCCCTTCTCTGGACACGCTCCAACACCTCAATGTCCTTCTTCTACTGAGGGGCCCGGAACTGAACACCGTGCTCAGAGTGTGGCCTCACCAGTGCTGAGTACAGGGGCACAATTACTTCCCTTGTCCTGCTGGCCACGATGTTTCTGATACAGGCCAAGATGCCATTGGCCAAGATGCCATTGGCCTTCTTGGCCACCTGGGCACACTGCTGGCTCATATTCAGCCGCTGTCAACCAACACACCCAGGCTCTTCTCCATCAGGCAGCTCTCCAGCCACTCTTCCCCAAGTCTGTAACACTACCTGGGGTTGTTGTGTCCTAGGCACAGGACTCAGGGCTTGGCCTTGTTGAATCTCATCCTGTTGGTCTCAGCCCATCGATCCAGCCTGTCCAGATCCCTCTGCAGAGCTTCCCTTCCTTCAAGCAGATCAACACGTCCACCCAGCTTAGTGTCACCTGCAAACTTAGTAAGGGTGCACTCAATCCCTAGGAAAACTACTTTATTTTTTGAGTGCCTCTGTTTAAAACCTGGGGTTTTCAGAAGAGTCAGAAGACAGAAGATCACCAAGAAACACATAAGTTCTACTTCTCATAAAAACTACAGGGAGAAAGTAGATGATATCAAAATTAATTTCAGCATGCATTAGCTCTTTAACTGAGGCATCTTCGAATTTTATGAAAAAATCTGATCAGTCAGATAATTAGACTGGGTAGGGAGCTCTAAACCTCTCTGTTCCATAGACTCCAAAAGTAAGGATTCATGAGTACCCATATGAATACTTCAGACACCTGTGTTTATGTTCAGCTAAGTTGTGTAGTTACAATAAGAAACTGTATATTCTATTTTCCAGACACTTACTGTATTATGTTCAAAATAATTATATCTTAAAGTTGATAGTGTCTCAAATTATGAGCAAACATCATCTAGGAACATATACATAAAAAAAATCATATTTGTGGGCTAACACTTCAACTACTTGTATCTTTGCTTACATAACTACTAGTCATTGAGTTACTACAGCTCAACATGTTACCTCATGCTCATATCTTCCCATTAATTTTATAATTAAACTATGAAAGAGGACTCTGACTGCCAAATACAGTATGTGGTGAAGTCCATAGCAAAGTCCATATGGCCTTCAAAGCATCTATTTGGACTGGACCCTTTAACATCATCTAAATAAAAGATCATGTAGATCACACAAACACCCTCCCCCCAGATTAAACTAAATACTTTAATATAAATGATTTTGCAGATGGCTGTAGAGCTGAAATACAGGGAAAAAACCAACGGAAATAAAAGTATGCTAAGAACAAAATCTTCAGATGTTTAAGTACAGCAACTCCTCCAACAATAAAATATATTCACATCAATATTCCTAAATATCAGTTTGTAATAAATGTTAGGAGAAGCTATTGAATGGGTAAGAAAACACACAAATCAAACCCTTGTATGGTCTTTCAGTGGTAAAGTTCTGAATGCATCTTTAGTTTCAATACACATCATTGTTATAGTCTCATTTTTATCACCAGTCTGAAGAGGGAGACATAGATTAATTTGTTTCCATATATCTCCAAGGCTAAGAATGCTAGCCATCTACTTATAAAATATTTTACTATTGATCATAGAAAAAAATGTATAAACAATTTATGCTTTCCATTATTGTACATCATGAGTTGAATCATTATAAATGATCACTCATGTGAATTATTTAAATATTTTCATATGAAGTTTTTAAGGTCAATGACGTCGATCCAGCACTCATTGAAATCCAGAAAGGAGCAGTCAATTTGATCAACTAACTTTGAATTAAGTCTTGTAGTAGTTCATCAGACAAAGACTGGGAGACCTTCTCTAAACCTTTATGAAGCTTTATGAAAGCAGGTTTTCAGACCGTCGTGAATTTCTTCCAAAGAAGAAATATTTTTAAATACAGTTGAACATAAACTATACAGACCAATTTGTCAGTCTGTTGCCCTCATCACAAAGATGTGACCTTTTCTGGAGAAGAACAAAGGAATAGGTTAATCTCTGTCAGAAACTTTCTCATTATCTGTGTAAGATGCCACTCTTGCACCTGGTGACATATGTTACAGCAAAGCATTTATGTCAAAGACAAAGAAACGGTCACACCTGATTTACTTTCTTAACTTTTCATGTGGAGTTTTTTTCTGAATGCATCTCAGCTTTCCTGAAATATGAGGACGGGAGATATAACTTAGCAAACACAATACTTGCATACTCAAAGATCAACTGGCCATCCCCAAGCTTCTGTCAGTCTTATGATAGAGGGCACTTTTACAGGCCACATATCTACACTACACAGGCGATATATAGAACCCACAGACATCAATCATTAGCTCCTTTACTTCTGTTTCTGCCGTGTAACAGCCAACGACGCTTAACAACGAGAAAGGGAAGAAAAATTAGATCACTTCTATAGAGCAAATTGTGGAAGGCTAAGGAAAATCCAACAAAGTCAAAAGATACAGGTCTAACACAACATGCATCTTTATTGCAGCCATCCATGCAGGGATTTAATGAGTTTTTATTTAACACACAGGCTGTATGTGGTGAAGTGCAGGGCCTATAGAGCCACTTAAATCTCTCTTTTTCCATTTCTTTTGGAGAAACATGGAATCCATGGAGTAAGGGAGAAGAGTAATTTCTTTCCCTTAAAAATCCTGAAATATTCAGCCATAAAAAGTTGAAAAGTACTTTAGGAAAGGGAAGTTTTAGAGGGTTGCTACCTGCATTTCCAGCCTCTGTGGCTTGAACCGGATTTGTATGTCTTTCCATACAATTACCTTATCAGCCTTCTAACACAGACAGCAAATTTTTAATGAAGTTCTTGTGAAAAGAAATCCCTGACAACAACACATATTCTTCACAAGACTTTGCTTTTCCCTACAGTCTGCAAATAGGTGCAATTATTTCACTTAATTTACTGATGCAATATAATAACTTCAATAATTTTCAGCAAAGTGTTAACTCTGTTTGTAAAGGTCAGGATTAAGTGAGACAGGTATTTGTAAATGATCCTATGCAAAATGTTTCACTCATCTGGCAGTTGTTTACAAGAAACATTTTTACTCTCTTAATTTTTCTTAATTATAAAAACTAAAATCAATTTGATGATAACAGAAAAATGCATTAGGAAAAAAAGAGTGACAAAACTGTGTAACAATTAACCTTTAAAAACTGCCTTTCACACAAGAACCAACAGTTCACTGGAACATTCATTCTTCAAAATAATTGTAATTTCTTTCTTTTCATTCATATTTCACAGAAAATGGTACTCTTAAGACCTGTCTCATGAAGACTGACATGCGCAATAGTAATGCTGAAACACTGCATGTAAGCATCAAACCCTAAAATCATAAAATATTTACATAAGTAATAAATAAGAAGAATATGAACTGGGACCTACAGAGCTTTTTTCTCCTTGAAAAGCATAAAACACCCTTCTAAACAAAAAGATAGCTGAAGAGGTTCAAATGCAGTTTCAGAAGCATTTTGAGTCTCTCTTGTGATTTAATACCACTGGTTTTGGCACAGCGGAAGTGTAGAAAAATGACCTTTCTCTTGCTAGACTTGTGTCTGCCAAAACAGCAACCAAGGCAGTAGCAGAGTCCTGTGAGCAGCGATGGTGCAGTTCTTATCACATGAGGATGATAGTTTCCAGGAGACTGGATGTAAACTGTAGTTATCTTGCTGTGGGTTCTGTTTTCCTTAACTTTCAAATTTTTCCTATACTGATTTGGAAAGGCTTCTCATGCTCTAACTAGTCTACAGCAGACTTCAAAGTCTTCTTCTGGGTAATTCATGGCATCTGCAGATGCCCCTGTGAAAGTAACTGAAACAGTTCTGTTTGACTAAAGAGACCCGTTAATTTAAAGGATATATAAAGAGATTAAGGTGTTTACTTTTCCAAGTTCCTAAATATTTATGGAACTACAGTACTTTCCATAAGTTGTCCTCTCAATATGCTCCACAAAAATGCCTTGGAACAATTTAACTTCCTTGATAGTTATCCTTTCCCAGTTAATTCATTTGTCTTTGCTGGAGATTCTCAACTAGTGGTATTTTCCCATGCTTGAGAAGGAGACCAGGAATTTCCAAGGTTTAGCATTGGATATGCTGAATGCAGTTTGTGCATTTCTTCATATCCTATATTCACAAACAAAAACTGAGGAAACTCTGAATGTTTAATGTATATTTCGTTGTTAACTGCAACAAGAAACTCCAAAATCAGTAAGGAGCATGAAGAAAATTCAACTGGCACTGGGCCATGTAATTTCATGTTTATGAATTTTACTTGCTTGACAGCTTTGTTTAAAAGATCACTGTGTTTTCTTACCAAATAGCTATCTTATCATAGGTAAAAACATTATATTGAACAAGTTCAATTCATAGAAATAGTCAAAAGAAGGAATAAAACATACTCTTTTAAGAGGAAAGCAATGCCTCATGGTACGTAGCTGCAATAACACAAGCATCTTAAACTTGTGCTTTTGAGTTTCAGGGCTTGGGTTTGAATTTAACCTGTTCCTAAAATTATGACTGCCTTTTTTTTGACTAGTTTATTCTGAACTCTTTCAAATTGCCTCCAAAAAAGGGAGGATTACTTATAGTGCTTCATATGGCAATAAAGAGTCTCCAGAAACATTAACAATTTGCCAATGGAAACACTTGAAAAGCTGGCTGATATATCAGAGCAATTTGCTTTGCTGCTTTTGTGGTGAACCCAGGCCAAATTTCCAACCCGTCTTCACATAGGACCAGAAAAGTGTAGTATTTCCTTGGTAATTCTGGAACCTTTTCCTCCCTAGACTATGTCGGTGAGAAACATACAATGCTATGACAGAGGATGGGAACAGATCCTTTACTTTAGATGTGGGTCATACATTGCATGTACTTCTTGATTTAAAGAGTATAGGTGTGAGCTGAAACAAACCAGCTGCCCAAGTAATTTTTTTCAGACTTGACAGTCAACTAAAACACTGAATTTGCAGGACTACCACAGATTAAATTATAAGGAAAGAGAAGTAGACAGAGTTATTTGAGAAGTCATGTTTCCAGAAAAGCCGGTCTATGAAGCGAAAGGAACAGCAGTGATCTATCTGATTAAACATCATGCAGAAACATAATTCAAGTACAAATAATAAATAGACGTTTAATACTTTAGTTATACTTTTTTAATACAGCCTGGCAGTACATAGCCTGGGCATAGCCTACATGAACTTAGGAGTTACTATTAATAATGAAGTTTATTTCATAACTAATAGAAATATTTCTCTCTGTGTTGCTTGACCTAATTTCCAGCTCACTTCATAGGCTTCTCTTGGCACTTCAAAAAGCTAAACATGGAACAAACCACTGTATGATGGTTTATTTACCAGTGCACATCACTTTGTTAACAATGGAACATAATGACAAATTTGGAGAAATTAAAACATAATAATGGCAGAAAATGTAAGGAACTTAGCATGCAAGAGATGAAGGCAATAGAATGGCATTTGAAATTATTTAAATTACAGCAACAAATTAGTTTCAGCTTACAACCTTAACGAGAGTAAAAGAAACCTCAGTAAAAGAATAAACAGTGTATTCAGTTCTCAGCTGGATTCTCAGTTTCACATAAGTTTCTGATGATGTTCTCTGTAATACCTACTACAGTGAAATTTACATTATAATGTCAGGGTACTCAGGTTGTGAGTTGTTATGGGTACTGATGTCCATTGAGTGACTAAAGGTTCTTAACTTATTTTTTTCCATATATTTCACTTCAGAGCCACCACTCCTAGTAGAAATACAGGCATACTAGTGTTTTCTCTCATTCCAAAACTACCTGTGAAAGAGAAGGTAATAAAAAGCCTTGAAGATTTTAGCATATCAAAGACAGATGCCTTATAGAAAAAATAAAAATAGAGAAGAACAAACTGTGTTTATTTGGTGTTTACTATATCTCACAACACATTACAATAGAATAGATTATGCACTCTGTATTTCACAAAGTATCTTCAGTGAATGAAAACTAGCACCCTTCACACTGCCAAGCATGTGCAAATAAGCACAGTAAAATAAAGAAGACTCTCAGGGTGCTGAATGTTGACTTTTGATGTGTTCTGTTTGTCCAGAGAAAGATGAAGGCTGGACAGATGTGATACAGCTGTGAATTTACAAAGAGGCTTAATGCATTGCATTTTGTAGGCTGCAGAGGGGAACAAGGTGGTGCCACAGAGATCAGGATTAAAGGTCTTAGGGCTGTTTAGTTTGGCTGTGATTCATTGCCAACATGAATGAATACTGCTATTTATTTAAACAGTTATAACTATGTCCTGTTTATGGCTGTAACATTTCACTAACATTATTTCCTTCCTTCCCTTCAATTCTCCTTCCCATCGTCCCAGAGAACTCCAGCTCTCTTCAACAGCTCACAGGGCATTTTGTCCATTTTCCTTCATTTTTGAAGAATTACCTTTGCCATTTTCTGTCACAGTAGAATCTCTGAGTCAATAAAGTGATCTCACATATGAGGTCAAATTATAGTAACCAGTGTAAAAATTGTCCAAGAGGGGTTAATGAATGAAACATTTTATCAACTCATAAATAAAATATTACAGGTTTTTTCATAGTTTAGTGTAATACACTTTAAAAGTCACTTGGAAAAGGAACTCAGTACAAGTAGCAAAATCTTCTTGGTGCTTCCTTACTCTTCAGTGGAAAGTTCAGCATTAGAGTCAATTTCCACACTATTACATGTTGGCAACATCATCAAAATCAATGCAACTCCATCCATAACTGTAAAAGGTGAATTGGTTTACCAAGAAGGCAATCTCTTTTAAAGTATGGATTGATGTTCACATCTTCAAGTTTTATAACTGAAAGAAGAATAGTTAGATATTGGCAGTAGGTATGACAACAGCTAGTATTGGTGACCAGTCACAGAAGCAAACAACAAAAAACCAGAAAATTATTAACAAAGCAGTGAAAGCCAATAATTATCAAAACTCAACAATCAGAATTCTTTCACACAAACTTTTCATTGACTAGTTGTGTGCAACCTTATTTTAAAGACATTTTACCTATGGAATGTTTGGTAAGAAACGAATAGTAATACATTTTGCTTTACATATTGCCTTTGTTTCTACAAGTGAATTTTGGAGAACAATTAGATCTTTTTGTCTTCAAACGTCCTAATAACAGGTTTACTTTACCTAGGTCTAAATAACTTCTTGTACAAGGTTATAATGTGCATACATGGTGTCTTCAGTAAAAATATAGAGTAGTTTTATTATGTAGAAACTTAATAAATAAATAAATCATAGTTAGATGAATTTATGTAGATTTTTTTATGTATGTAGAAAAACTTTAAAGGACTTGAAAAATTAAACAATACTTTCATTTTTATTTCATTTTTAAATTTGTTTTTCCTCTGTCTGTACTAACATAGTTCCCTACATAAAATATTATATATATCTATCAGTGGAAAATTGTACTTAATTTCTATGACAGTGGTTTTAATTTCAATGCTGGTACAACAAAAATATTAGTAACAATACAATACATTCCTGCCATTCATTTTATGTACATAGTATAGAATCATAGAATAGTTTGGGTTGGAAAGGACCTTAAAGATCACCCAGTTTCAACCCCCCTGCCATGGGCAGGGACACCTCCCACCAGACCAGTCTGCTCAAGGCCTCATCCAACCCAGTCTTGAACAGGGAGGGGCACCCACAGCTTCCCTGGGCAACTTGTGCCTGTCTCTCACCACCCTCATCTGAAGAATTTCTTCCTAATGCCTAATCTAAACCTTCCTCCTTCCAATTTAAAGCCTCGTCCTGTCACTACATGGCCTTGTAAGAAGTCCCTCCCCGGCTTTCCTGCAGGCCCTCTTCAGGTACTGGAAGGCTGCTATAAAGTCTCTCCGGAGCCTTCCCTTCTACAGGCTGAGCAACCCCAGTTCTCTTAGCCTGTCCTCATAGCAGAGGTGCTCCAACCCTCTGATCACCTTTGCAAGTCCCCATCTGGTTCCATTCCAAAAATTCTATATCCTTCTTATGTTGGGGATTCCAGAACTGGACACAATTCTCCAGGTGGGATCTCACAAGAGCAGAGTAGAGGGGGAGTATCCCCTCCTTCAGCCTGCCAGCCAGGCATCTTTTGATGCCACCCTGAACGTGGTTGGCCTTCTGGGCTGTGAGCACACATTGCTGGCTCATGTTGAGCTTCTCATCAATCAGCACCCCCAAGCCCTTCTCCACAGGGCTGCTCATAACACTATAAATCTAAGTACTGATAGACATGAAGCTTAAGGTTTTTGATCATCATAGTCATTAAACAGTGATAATAACAGACAAGACCTGCCTCTTTCCTTGCTGGCATTATGCTGCTGCTCTCAATGCAGATGGCACAACTCTTTACCATTTCAGTCTTCGTATTGTTATCCCAGAGCTTTTCTGTTCTAGCCCATACCAAGTTATAGAAGTCCATGTGTCCCTACAGAAGAGCCTATTGTAAAGGGGAGTTATTACTAATATTAACAAAATCCATTTGTAAATAATTTGGTAGCATTAAGTAAAAGCATTATAAAAGGTACAGCTTTGCATGATGTGCTTTAACAATACTTTGATCATGACTTCCATCTGTTTATGCTCACTAAACACCAAGGATTTGTCTATATGATTATAGAGTAACTGATTTAGATTTTACTATTATTAAATTACTTTTGAAAATTAGGTAGGGTTTTTCCCCTGAATCCATCCCTGTGTGCTTCGTTATCCTACTTCTTTGAGAAGACCAATTCTCTAGTGACTTTATTTTTTTAGTGGAATGGAGGAAGGCTAATGTTACTAGTAATTCCCTTCTGAACCTTACCAAATTTATGCTTCTCCCTTAGCATGGAAGTCAGTTCAGAGAAGTTATAGAGTTGGCTTAGAGAGATGTAGATCCCCTGCCCCAGCTGGCCCTTTCAGAACTGTTCTTTTTTTTAGTTAATTTAGAGATATTTACCTGTAATATGCATCAGAATCAAGATTTCAAGAACAGCAGGTCCTGCCTCAGAACACTGAGTGCTTTATGAAATTTACGTGGCTGACTTGGAGTCTTGAGAGAACCTCCTCTCCTCCTTGTGCATGTCTCTGGCAGGAAATGAAATTTCCCTAAACTGTTTTTGAATCATTATTATGAAATTTTGAATTTAGTGACTACAGTTATTTTGATACAAAATCATCATCTGCTGCAGTTAATTATTCAAACTGAATTTGCATGTCTGTACTGGGGTAGATAGCTTGGCTTCAGGCACATTGCTAGAGAATGCCATGCATGGAAAATATATCTGCTGTTAACCGGTTCTCTTAAATTGGCTCTGACGAGTCTCAAGAGTCCTTCAGTTAAGGAAAGAGATCAGAATTCAGTGCTATTTGTTCCATGTATAATGTATGACACGTCAACATGTAATGCATGCTTCTTAAAGTAGTTTTGGGTTTGGGGTTTTTTTGCAGGACTGCCACCCCTAAGACTCAGAATGCAGCCTAGGGGAGACAAAGAAAAAATTCTTTCAGTTAAAGAATTTGATTAGAAAATTTCCCAAAGGTGAGTATTAAATTAATTTGGCCTAAATGACCTTTGGACAATGCTGGAAAAGTTTTTTTCCTGATAAACTTAATCACTATAAACAGAACACTGCTGATAATACGAAACAATTCCTGCTGGTGCAACTTTCTTCAGTCCAGCTGTGGACACAGTGGTGAGAAACCTTTATTAAATAGATAGAGGAGAAAGGAATGTGGAGGAGGAGGACAGATGGAAAACTGCCAACTGGACCAGAGCAAAAAATACCAAGAGAAGCAAGATGACAACACCCACGAAGTAATGATTTGAGTTAAATCTTAGGCCTTTGTGAAGCCAAAACTCTTACGTAAAAAGTAGTTATAGGAATCATCTTTAAAATATCATCCTGAGCCAAGATCTATCCTGAGTAGCAAAAACATATGATTGAACGGGTTTCAGAAAAGCCCAGTATGTGCATAGTATAGAAGGATTATATATATTTTGTTAGAGAGCTTAATTTAAGTAGATTTTTATTCTTATGCTTTTATTTGTTTTGATTTATTGTAACTTTTTTTTAATAAATATGGGAAAGTTTGTTTTCTCTTTTTGTAAATGTAAAGCAGGTGACACCCTGTAGACTGAGGGGAGTCTTCAACTGCCTGCCCCACACATCAACTGCTTTACCCAGCTGATTAATTGAGCCATTACTACTGCTAAGTGTTGCTGTGGTTTTATCATTTCTAAATGAGATTTGCTTTATGTTCTCATGTTTGCAGTGGTTTTGCTCATGTGCTAAGGGGTTTGGTCTCTGATTTTAAGTACTTGGTGTTTCCTAAGTAACCGGGTGATTTTTGAGACTCGGGCTATACAGATCTTACAACTTTCACAAACTTTGATGTTTCCAAGAATTAGACTACAGGCTAAAGTGTTGACATTTTCAGAAGCGAGGCAGCTGATACTGGTGAGAAAACAAGTTTGTGGGCAAATGGGTAGGGAGGAATAACAAACAGTAAAACTGGACTCCTATAGTATTCCTGTTAGTCATTTTGAGATTGACAGGTCTAAAGTGCAAACACTTCCTGAATCCTGTCGAATACAAGCTTTCTTTGGATTTCTAATTTTGCAAAGGAAAAACATATGAGACACTTCACTCTGGTTTCACTAGAAGAAAGCAGGGAGAAGGGACAGTATTCGCAAGTTTTGTTGAGGGTTGTTTTGTTTTATTCTGTGACTACAAAACTGTTAATGGTGTTTCATGCTTTTTGCAGCTAAAAATGTCAAAAATAAGCTTCCCTCTCCACTGAGCTGTAATCATTTCTTCCAGGCCAGGAAAGAGCTTTTTTTCTCTTTGCCAAGGACAACTGGAAATCAAAACAACCATGTCGTGTGTAACGTGCAGACAGGAACAAACACAGACTACATAAATTTTCAAGTTTAAAGGGAAGTAAGACCTTGTTTACTGACAGCAGTGTCTAGCACAACAGGTTTAGTGAATTATCGCTTAATTCAGGCTGCACTCAGTCAAACTTCTGCTGAACTGAAAAAAAAATGTCATGCCAGTGTATTACCCCTTCTAAGTTTGCAAATTTGACACCAAACAGACATTGAGCAGGCTTTGGTTTGAACTGTCCTTTCTTTCCCCAGACATGAGCCCAGCATGTAATAATTATGATCTTACGTTTCCAAGCACTCATAAAAAATGTCTAATGTAATCTTTTTTTTGTTATGCAGTTTCAGAGATTAAATTCTGAAACTTTTACACTAAGGTAAACTGCACAGGTTTTCCAATAGAGTATTTATTTTCTCTGTGATGCTGGTCATCTTTCCCAATGGATAGGCTGAGTCCGAGGACACACCTATGTAGAGGTAATTGAAAGATCAAGGCTTGTCTTGCAGAGAAGCTGGAAATTACAAAATCATTGCAATACTTTCACTTATCTATTCAACAATTAAGTATCAATATCAAATACATCAATGTAAATGAAGGGAGAGGGGAATTCAACTAGTCAAATAAGATGTCTCTACTACATTTATACCAAGGCACTCTTAACCCACATGGTCACATATTCTGTTCAAATCAGTGTCAAAATTTACAGTACATGTGTTTTCAATACATGGAAATCATATTATGTGATAAACAGTTTGTAATTCAGTATTTTGTGAGAATTAATGTCATTTGAGTGAACTTTGTTTTGATAAGTGCAGAAGATACTCACCCTGAGAAAACTACCAGAGAAACACCTTATAAAGTAGAAAAGTGACATAAAAGAAACACATAAAATTGTCTCATGTCATCTCAAGAGCCAGATAATACGTGGTCATTAACAACATCACAAAACATTAGAGTGTTGAAAGTCTCAGTGCCTCACTTTAATTAACTTACTGATTTAATGGGGTTATACAATTTTAAATTCATTCAGGTGCCATTTAGTCTGGAGGAGGAAAAAAGAGGTTTTATTTTTAATTAGAAATTTATGAACTGTCTATAAACATGACACTTAAAGTAAGCATTATTGAAGTGCTTTTCCAATCGTGTCTAATCCAAATCAGAATTCAGGGCAACTTGCCAGCATCTTAGAGAAGAGGCCAGTTCTTTGCATATAGCTAAAAAAATGGGATGCCTAACGCCAGAGATGATGAAAACTGGGACTAGAAAAGTGTTTTGGAACTAATGCAAATTTTGCTCCTCATTGGCTTGCCAGAAGAGAAAAATGCTTGGGTTCTACCTCGTAAAGAAGCAACCGTAATGAAGGCTGGCAGGAAATTACACTAGAAATTATGTTGAAACTGAAGATCACATTATAAGAGAAATAATAATTGAAAGGGGAGATAGGTACAACTCTACATCCTGACATATCTAGATGTCTTCGGGTGGAAAGGGAAGTTATTGTAAGGTCATTCTCTGAGAGCAGGGGAAATGAAGAGACTATTGTAGATCAGTTTATATAAATGGTTTCCTTCTAGTAAACTAATACATTATAAATATTCCTGGGTTTATAAAGCTGTTAAAAGAATCAAAATCAAAACAATACAGTTATGTGCTCTTCTCAGCAGGTACCCAAATTAGTCAAAAATAAGAAATCAGAAATTAAACAAATAAAATGTCTGAGCAGAGACTAAAGACTTCAAAACAATTTACTCTAGAAACAGAGCATACCCATGTGAGACCCATGATAACAGACTATAAGCTTAACTTAACTTTTAACTTAACTTAACCTAACCTAATTTAACTTTCATTATTAACTTTCAAGCTAATAATGAAAAAAAGAATTATTTACCATCTCTGTTAACAGACAAGTCTTGCAGCTTACAATGAGGAAAAGACCTAATGTCAAAAAATTAATATTAGCTTGAGAATCTTGTTTCTGTCTGGAAACTTAGCCATGACTATTGCCAGTGGCCTCCCTTTCAGCAGTAATATTTGTTGTAGCCATGTAGCCCAGGAAATATAGTATTGCTATCGCTAGTAACAGTCCATGGACTTTGGACTACATATGCAAGACTGCAGGACGGAGTCATGTCAGGTTTGCTTTGCTTCATTTTGTCTTGACCTGCCTGGAGCTTTGTTGTAACTTGGTTAGAAGTAACAGCAATTTTTCCAATGACACAGTGGCTATGGCAAATTCGTCTTAATCTTGCTTATCTTTGTAAAATGTAATCACAGTTTCTAAGTAGGGTAATAGTACAAAGTAGTTGGATTTGAAGAATGAGATATTTATTACTCTAATGCAGTGCAGAGATTTATGACTGTATGGTGCAGTGCAGAGGAGTGCAGGCACAGTAGGAGACCAGTGGAGACAGAGAATGTGGTTTAGAGGAGAAGTCATGGGGTGCTACAAGAGAAAGCAAAGGCTGGCACTGGAGATCTCACAGCTACAAACAACCCTTTCCTGGTCAGTTAAAGAAATACACCAGAAGAGAAGCGTTTTTATCCAGCTCCTGGGCTGCAACAAAGGGAACAACCAACACTATTTGGGGTAGGTAAAACTCATCATATGCAATGCATTGGGATGTAACATAGGCTAGAAGATCAATGAAAAAAGAGTAGGCTGTAAGAGCATGTTGTATTAGAAAATAGACAAAACACCTCATCCAAGGTGAGTGAAAAATTCAGGAAAGCAAGGAGGATAAACAAATCTCTTCATATTGAAACAATATTATTGATTTTTGTAACTGAGATTTTTACATAATATTCTCTGAGTGATATCAGAAGTTGGTTGTAGGTTTGCTGATTTGGTCAGTGCACTCTTTAGCTGTGTTCCCTGCTTCTCCAATTCAGTTTCCTCAGGCGTGCCCTCTTGTTCCAAATACAGAGAACACAATTTTTTTAGTGTGAGAAAGCAGACAATTTTAAATCTACAGCTAATCGTATTCAAGCAGATTCTGCAGTGAGTTTGGGCACCACATAACAAGCAAAATAATCCACTGTTTCAAGCCCTTGTCTATGAGGATGCTTGTTGCCTCTCTGTGCAAAACCAGGCATGCATCGCTGGAGGGAGAGGCACATGCACCATCTCCTTTTCCCAGGATCACCTGTGGCTAGGAGACTAGAACCTGAATAAGACTTAACACCTGACAATGCTGCTGTTTTTAACAAAGGATTCCCACTGTCACCTATCAATGGATACTGCCATACTATTTTGGTGGGATGCACATGTCTGGGTTTTCTGGCTTCTAAGAGCCTAGTCAGGTGAGATGCATATGAGCATCAACCTTCTGCCTCACAGAGAGAAATTCATTATACCCAGGATGTGCTGGACACACTCAGCAATTGATTTAAGGCAGAGTAGCATGATGAATAAAAGCTGCCAGGGCTGTTGTGTCTTGGGCAGACACAAGTCTCAGCCCTACAAACCACTTTCCACATCCAGAACTTCAGGTGGAACTACGCTTAATGTGTTGATCTGGGCAGAATTTAAAAAGGGAATTGCTCAGTGTTGTCATGAGAGAAATACTCCAAGGTGCATTTGAAAATAGAATATTACCTGTCTGAAGATCTGTCAGATCTCAGGAGTTCTGAGGAACCTAGATTTATAGGCTAGCAGAATAATCCTATCTACAGCTCAGATTAGGTATTCAGACTGTTGTGGATGGTTTGGGACATTGTATTTCTAATTTGATCTAACCCATCAGGTAGCACTGCAAAAAAAATCTCTGTAAAATAGTCAGTACCATAGACTGGGTATACACTCCCTCTTTTTTTGATTCATTTTCACAAGCCATTTTTCTCTGAAAGCCGATAATGAAGATGCAGTACCAAACATTTAGCACTTGATCAGTAATATGTGATCTTCTACACTGCTGTGAAAACAGAGTGGGAAAGTGTGGGATGTTTACTTTAAAGCTAATTCCATTTCAACATTTTCCAATGAGCAGCCTAAGCCTCTAAAAAAAATTTCCAGTCCTGAAACAGCCAAGTCAGGAACTGTGGGTCATCACATCAATTCTGCTTTGCAACTTTGTTACTTCAATTGATGTCATTGTGTGGTGCTTCTCATTAAATCACTATCTCTAATCAGGTGCTATCAGTGCAAGACAAACATTCAGCTAGAGTTCCTGCAAGTGTGGAAACAGATTCCCAGAAAATATTCTATCTGCTCACATTCTCCCCTTTATTGGTTCTTTGGACCAAAGTTGGTTTTCCTCTGGTGCTGTTCAGCTTTTCTGGTCTCACAGTAACTAATGCCTACTGTTTTCTTATATGATGCTTGCTATCACTCACAGCCAACTTCATTTCTGCCCATCTGAACCTCTTCTGATACCTCTGCTCTGCCTCAACTCTTTTTGATAAGCAGTCCACACTCTGGGAAATGAGTGGGTAGAAAAAAGCACTCAAATGAAAGTCACACTTGAGTGAGGTTCTCTGGTGAATTGAGAAGGACTCTGCTTCACGCAGCAATGTTTGAGATTCTTTCCTGTGGATAAAAGTGATTCATCTTGAATAGATGATCACTACATTCCTGTTAGATTTGAGGACTAAGGGAAAAACTAGATACCATCTTTCCAGACATTTTTATCTACATATGAGGTTAATTTTCCCATACCAGTGAAAACTTGAAGCTACCAGAGGGGAAATAAAAATAGATCTGGATCACAGTTTCAGGATTACAATGACTTCAGAAAACCTGTTTTGATTTCTGATGGAAGTAAGAAGAATTTAGTTAAAAGACATAATTAAATTAATTCAGGAAAAACACAGAGTGAGATCCAGAGCAAAAAGTAAACTTTACAATGGATATTGGCATTCAAATTCAAATACAGTCCAGAAATTCCTTTTGTCAGTTTCTACCGGCTGTATGAATAGCAATGTTTGCTACAGCTAAAGTTATGCTTCCACACATGTTCTGACACTTTGTCATTTGAGGACCTAAGTACCTAGTGACCAAGGTTATCTGTGTGTGAGGTGGAAGGCCTTTTGAACCTAGCCAAGTCCATTAAAGACCCAGTCTGGTAGAGATACTCATACCATGCCTAACTCACAGTCTCTTGTTTGCTTCTTCCTGTCCTGATGTTCTTGTTTTCCTGAATTGGCAGTGGCTAAACTTTAAAAAGCAGGTAGGCCATGCTCAGACCTTCTTGCAGTTTGGCGGTTAAGGCTATCTCCTGTGAAGGTGGATTTCACTGCCTCTAGAAGAGAAAGCCTCGAGCCAACATTTCCCACTTCCAAATGTTTTAAACAATAGCAGCTCTGTAAGAGTATTTCAGCATCACTACTGCCATCACCTCTATATATCCTATAAGGAGAGATAACCCAGTGTATTTAGGTACCTGTTGTCAAAACTAGTGCTTTGTTCTGTATTCTGGGTAGATAATGACCATGAAGTCAGAAGTTTTTAGAGTTCAGATACACTCCTGTACTTAATACTTCCTACTGGCTGCCTCTGGGTAATTTTCATCTGAATACACTGGCATGGATTTACCTTCCTCATCAGACAAGTTTCACCATGAGGTACTCTTCAGACTGCCTAAGGGTCTCCATTCAGTTCATGGAGTTGCTCTGCTGGTCTAGATTCTAGATTTTTTTTAGGGACTGTGAAACATATGCAAAGGTGTTCAAAGTGTCCATTTCACTTAATTGCCTAGGTTCCTCTGAAAATCTGGTCTTCAGGACTTGCAGTGTTCATCCCAACCCAAGGTAAATACATTAAAAAATCTTAGTTCTCTTGCCAGTAGATATTGTCCTTTCTAACTAGCATGGGGTTTTTTCTATCATCATCTCTCTCCTTTATTTCCGCAAATGTTTTCTCTGTCTTCTAAACAGCCTCATCATTTTGGCCTTATCTTTGTCTACAGGTTAAGAATTCTCTTCTGTCCTATGTTGATCAGCCAGCAGGGAATGCTTATAGCATCAGCTAGCAAGTCTCTACTTTACCTCACAAGAAACAAAACAAGAAATTCTCTAATCCAGCTTTCCACAGGCTGGAGGGCCTGGGATTTACAGCCCCAGATGGTAACACACCAGGCTGCTGCAACACCACAGTTAGTGGCTAGTCTAAAAACCTCATACTGATTTATTTGTTCTCTCAACTTCTCCAAGGTTCTGTGTTTGTGCCTCTGCTTTCAGCCAATTCCAAAGACTGAACTATTTATATTGTACACCATTCTTGTCCACCTAACAAAGCACATAAAATCTGAAAACCAAAAAACTTAAAATCAAATGGATCAGATCTACCTGATATTTTATGTTGACTAGGAACAAATGACCTTGCAAAGTGTGACCAGATACAGTAAACACTTTCTCAGAGTGCTCCCTATCATTTTATCCCACATGTTCTCCATTTGCAAAGAATAAGGAGTAGAAAAGCATGTGCAGAAAACTTGTTTGAGGGAGGCAGACTACCAAGTCTACTCTGTAGACCAATAGTTCTGTGATTAGTAAATTCCCAGTCTACAGGTAAAGGTATATATACATCTGTGCCTGGGAACTTGATTTTGTAGTCGTTGCTTTCGTAGGTTTTATGTAGGCATGATGTATGCAGTAGTCATAATAGCTTTGGCAAAAAAATAATTTCTGTCTTAATTATATGAAACATTTTCAGAAACAATGATGTTTATAGAGTTTGGAAAGCACTTCATATATGCTTTTTGTTCATAGGATCAGTCTGGCATTAAAAAGAAAGGAGGCAGTATGTGTGTGCGTTTCTGTACATGTATTTATGTAAGAATAAATTATCATACAGCCCTTTCTTGCAAGTGCCTGAAAATTCCTTCAGTTTTCATGCATTAGCATTAGCAAAGAAAATGAGGAAATTGCTATCAAAATGTCAATCTTTTCAACTCAATGAGGCATAAGGAAACCTCGTAACTGCACAGTTTCCTTTTGCTTTGGAAGTCTCCTGGCTTTTGAAGACATTGTTATGTTGATAGCAGCCTTATCACAAGAAACCAGGACAATAGTTTGAAAGAGCAAAAGCAAATCCATAACATATTTAAGAAGGAAGAAAATGAAGTTAAAGGAAGCAAAAACTTAAATCAAACTTTCAAAAAAGGTTTTTCACGAAAGAAAAAAACCAAACCACAACCACCTGCATTATTACATTGTAGTACACAATTCAACTCAGAATGTAGGATTCCACATATTTTGTGCTGTTGAATTCAATATATTCCCTTATCTAATAATGGAATCATATGAACAACGGCACAAAGGGAGATAGAAATTTTGAACAGATATTTTCCAGATTTATTGCACAAGAGTTTCAGTTATTGAAGTTTGTTAAGAATGTTTCTGGACTGAGGTCTCCACTTCATGTCTTTGTTAGACATTGTGACAGGCTGCATGCAAAATAAGAGCTAGCTAATTTAACTTTTTCTTATGCTTAGGTACAAGACCCTTTATCCTTCTTTCTCTTTCATTTCTTGTTATCTGTGACTAGTTTAGATGCCTCTGACTCTGAAACTCCACCTGCAAGTATCAAAAGTCATTAAATTAAATGACGTTTTCAAATACAACGTACTATGTAAACACCTCAAAGCATTTGTTAATCTACCTGAGAATGTAATCTTCTTCATTCCTTTGTAAAACAGCTAAGAAAGCATTTTCTTCAGGGCAGGAATTAGGAGAGAGATAAAAAATTGTTTTCTTTCATAAAGTATGAAATTGAAATGGTAACAAAACTCAAATCTTGTAATAATCTTTAATAATAATAATAATATCTCTCTCTACCACATTTCTTGGGTTCTCCAGGCTTCTCAACCAACATTTTCACTGGATTTTACTTAAAATTAAGAATTCTATAGAGGTTTTGACAAGTAACACAGAATAAGCAGTGGTTGCCACTGGAATACCACCCCATTTACCACATTGATTATCACTGTCTAGGTTGGTTAACTGTTGGAGAATCAGCTAGGCACAGTATCAGAAACCTACTTCATGCCCTGAGTTTCCTACCATTGCTTGCTTTAATGTAATTTTCCAATGTATTTTTCATATAAGTTCTGGATATCAACTGAAGTGTTGTATCTCTTCTCTCAGATATTTTTTAAATAATATTATTAATATTGTATTATATTTTGTTTCTTTATTGTTGCCTAAAGCTATTTCTTCTTTATTGCTAAATATAAAATCTGAACAAAAGTTATTTTCTCTGCCAAAAGTCAATTGCACTTTTGCATGAGAAAAAACTGTAAGGGATTATACCCCTGAACTTTGAGTATCTTTGAAATCTCAAGATTGAGAAGAGTTCACACCACCTATACATCTAACTGATATCCTGTTTGATTAAAATCTGCACTTATTAAATTTTACTGCTGCAGTAGGGAAGCTGTAGGACATTTTAGTTTCTATACATCTGTGTATAGTCTACACTTTGTAAACCTCACCTCTCTTTTCTCTTTTTCATTGATTTGAGAAGGCATTTATTCGGTCTTTAAGCTGCATATCTAATGGGAAATACTGATATTTTCCAGCTAGACCACATCCAAGACAATCTACATTGATACTCCATCTCTGAAAGTGGCCTTTTTCAATCAAATAGGAAAAATCTGCTAACCGTACTAGAATTTCTCCTGCTTCTAAGAGACACTGGCTAGAACTCTGACAAAATATATAATAAACTTCTCACTAAAACACATGCTAATAATCTGAAAATTTTTGGTAAAAATTTCGCTTGCTATGAAGTTAATTTTTGAACTTGTATCATTTTGTGACAACGTTGTATGTAAAAAAAATGTTTATTTCCTCTTTATCATGTTAAATTACCCCAGTGTTCTTGTGGTTTAGGATAGCAGAAGTTACTGATCTACAATCTTCAGTTCAAGTGTTATTTTACATACCTTTATTATCCATATCTACACCAACATCTGTAGCTGTATCAACATATTTACTTATGATACTTACTCATTTTGTGGCTTCCTATGGTAAGTTACTGCAGCTGCATTATCCAAAGTAAATCAATGCACACCCAAACAGCTAATCCTAATAATTTCAATCCTATGTAGTCAGTGACTGTACTTACAAAATTCCAAGATAAAAATTAGTTTCTTTTCAAGAGCTAAATTATCACACCTTAAATAAATGTTTTTCAAATAGTGCACCTGGAATCAGTGAAATAATTTAAGGATTTTGACAGGTATGTTTAAATCAAGGGCCTAGTTCCCTCTTACAAATGTATACCCTGGCAAACATGTCTCTGTGCAAGAACGAAAGCTGCCCACACAAGCAGAGATATTGGCAGTGGACCTCAGTTCATCCATGTTTTGGAAGGTGAAGTTCTCCTTGCCTAGAATGATGAAATGAAACATCACAGTCTTGAAAGGGAAGGTATGAAATGAAGATAAGAAAATAACTTAAGAGATTTATGTTTACCCAAGATCTTTCATTACAGTTTTCAGTGTTTAGAGTAAGAGGATTTATTGGTCAGTGTATTAGGTTAATAGCCTAACTGGATCTTAAGAAAAGTTTTATCAGCAAATGTTCAAAATACCATCAGACACATAAAAATCCCTCAGTATACAAAGCCCATTTAAATGTCCCTGTTTTCACACACATTGGTGGATTTTTTTTTTTTACCACTGTTTATAATTTAATTATTTCTGTAAATGCTTCTGTTTCTTTAGTTGGCTGCTGTACTAGGTACCGGGGAATGGTTGTTACAAACAAAATCATAATTTCTGGAGTTTTTTCCTTAGCACATAAGGAGTTTGAGACTTGGGAGTGATTGGAATTCACAGTTACGACTAAGTTAAATTCTAAAATGTTAAATGGCAACTCTTCGTATTTCAAAGGTTGGAACAGATGATCCTTGAGGTCTCTTTTCAACGTGGCATTCTATAATTCTATTTTCCGTTCAGTTTGCAGTTTTTATCTAAGGACCAGTTAAAATATCCTACAATACTTCCAGAAACTCGACAGATTTTACAATTATATTAGACATTAATAATTAAAAGGGTAATGAGAAATAGCACTTCTGTACGTAATTTTTTTTTCATACACAATATGCTGGTAAACTGGCATACAAGGCTTGGAAAGGTTTTTATTTGTCATAATGCAGGGACACCAGGAACGTTGTTTGCATCTTTGACTTAAAGAAAAGCAAAAAGCCCAAAGAAGTATTTTTCACTTGTATCTCTGTAGTGGCTAGGAACAGAGTGAGTAGTCTGTGACTGAATAACACCAGTGCCATAGGTTTTACATTCATTACAATGTCTTGCCAGGAGAACAACTTAACTACAAATTGACAGAGAAACAAGCAAAGCACAGGAGAAATGGGTGTGCCTTTGTGCAGTTTTTGTCCTCATGCTGGTTGTTATATTTTACAGATTTGCTTTCTGTGTTTATATATGATCCCCAATGATACCCATGAAGCCTCTTTCCTAAAGGAAATGCCCTAGGCATTTAGATAAGATAGCCTGAAAAAATATCAGCTAGGGGAATGAAGGCAGAGCCATATTAAACCAGAACAATATATAAAAGCACATATATATAAGACAGCTTCAATAGACTAAAAAATCCTTCACAAAACAAGACATGGAGAATGTTCATAGCTTGGTTTGGATAAAGGTGTACAAGAATGAATACTTATCAAGTGATGGAGATATATATCAAGACCTCCACGAAGAACTATGGTATTCTAGGATGTTTTCCTTCCTGCTAAGTTTTCCTTCCTTTCTCATTCCACCATCCCACCCTCCCTCCTTTCTTCCCTCCCTCACTCCCTGCCTTCCTCCTTCCCAGTTCCATGATTTTATCATGCAACTGCATCAAGATTTGTTTCAATATCCTGCCATATCTTAGGGGTTTCCTAACACCTTGCTCCTGGACCTCTGATACTCACCTGGACAGTCTTGCTGAGGGCTTTGCCTCTTACAGCACCTTCTTAGAGCCCCTGGTATTGTTGCCCTCCTAACACAGAGGGGTTGCCGCAGTTCCGAAGTTCCTATTCTTTATTTTCCTTTTGAAAATTTTTGCAAATCAGCAATAAATTTGTCATTTATTATTAATGGATTTTTTTGTATTTTGACAGAAACAATGATATAGTGTTATGTGGTTGCAGACAAAAAAACCTATGCTGTCAACAAATTATTCAGCATGGGAATAGAGGGGTTTACCTCACTGTAGGAAATATTTTGCTTCTCATGTAGACCTCCCTGTCCAAATACCTAACAATCTATTTTCCATTTTGGAAAATTGCATTAATCAATCAGGGAAGAAGTGGACTTTTTAATAGGGATTATTTAAAAATAGATGCTGGCAAAGAGTTTTGGTGATACTGGTAATACTGTATTTATAGGCCTAATGAAAACAACAATGGCTTTGAGGAAAATCTCCTCTTTGTCTGAGTAACTTATCAGATGCCTTCTGAGACAAAATTCTGGCTGTTTTGTGGTAATGGACAGAATATTTTCCCCCATAGGTTCAGGTCACCAAGAAAATCCAAAATAAGAAATTTTAGGAGGGTTAAAAAAAGACAACGTCCCTTTTGCTGGTATTGAATCTTATTTCATGTTCCTGATCAGATTCAATACTCTGAGCTATTTTAACTAGGTTTTGTTGTTCTTTTCCCAATACAACTGGCTAGAACCACTGAAGCATGCTTAGGTTATTCAGCTCCTCCTCCTGGAAATGCAGGAAGATTGTTTTTCTCCTTCTGAGCATTCGGTTACCCATTATTATACACAGTTCCAGGAAAACAGAATTTCAACACTAAAAACAGTTCATTGCCAAAAGAACAGTTTTACCACCCAGCCTATGTTATAAGCCTATGTTATATTACATTATTTTCCTAACATTTACTGGCATTCTGGACATTTTACATATCCAGAACATCAGTAATTTCCAAGAAAATCAGCTCTGCAAGAGCCTGACACTGCGAGCTACAAGGAGGCACCATAACATTATGATGAACGAGTCTGTGCCACCCCATTCACATGGAAAATTAACATCTCGTCTCAACCAACTATGTTAACACGTAAGTTAAGAAACAGACAGGCAACATCACAAAGAACTCATTACCAACTTTTCTGCAAGGAAGAAAGAGTGAGAAACTGTTGTCTTACATGGAGAAGGGATGCTGGCAGGCAATGTTCCTGCTGTGCAGGAAAGATTCTCCCTGCCTGAAAACTCAATCAGCTTTTAACACCAGTTCTGCGAACAGCTGTGACACCTCAAAGTGTTTTAAGCCTCTTGAGCTAAATTCTGTGCTTCAGGGAAACGTTCTTATCAATAGCCTAGCTGCGTCTGGTCACAAAAACACGTAAAGAAATTGCAGTATTTGAGTCAACACAGACTTTCTAAAATTTTTATGCTCTGGATTTAAAGCAGACATTGAGTATGTGGTTCATTTTCTTCCTTAGGACACAGTGGCATCTAGTGGTCCTAGAGTGAATGGGGAAGTTTGTGAAAACCTACTTTTAGACAGCTATGCAGACATAAGTGTAAAATTTTCAAAACCACTCAAGACTTGCTCTCAATGAAGAATCTTCAGTGGAGATTAGATACGTAAATATTTTTCTGACCTAGCCTGGGGGACTTGAAGACTATATATAAGTCAAAATAGACCCTCACATACACTGGACACCGTGCTATATTTATTATTTACCTATTGTGTGTAAAATTCTTTTTTCACCCCCTTTCTTTTTAACAACACAATTACTGCAATTGCATAGCTTTTGAATACATCTGTAGTGTGTCCACATGCTTTCTTTACTAGAGATCTGGATACATGCTGCAGGAAAAGAGAGGAATTTGAGTGTTTAAACTGTTCATTGACTTTATTTCAAATGCATTAAAATCATGCATCTCTGTTGACTAGGATGGGACTATTATAACACATAACTGAGGTTTTGGCTTGTTTAATGCTGGCAGTTTGAGTGACTGGAAGGTTTAAGTAGCCTTATGTTTGAGAAATTTGGCATTTAAACTATATATATTAATCATGGTATCTTCAACTTCTTAAGATTTCACACACTAAAAATCTTCTCATTCTCTTTTCAGTGACTTTTTCCAACATTTGTCATGATGGTAAGTGATAAGAGCATTTCGGGTATTGGAGCAAAGAAAGAAAGTGCACCAAGGAATTATTTTAAAATCATTACTGTACAGTCATTTAGCCAGTAATTAAGATATATGACCATCTCAGAAGGAATTATGCTCCAAAGTTATCCATTTTGCCTTAATGAGATGAGGCAAAACATCTTTACACAGTCTGTTTTATGCAGCTGTCATTCCAATCCAGCTGAGAAGGAAAATCCTTTACTTTGATTCTGAAGTAAGTGGTTGGTCTGTTTCCTAATTGACATCCTGTTTCTTTTCATCATTATAGTTAAGAGCAAGGGATTGTTGTAGTGGGTTGGTTTTTGGATTTTTTAGGTCTTCCCTAACAATGGAGGTCAGGATCCTTTAACATAACAAAATATACAAATAAGGCGTAGATAAGAGAGTTCATCCCTTTTATTTTCCAGCGAGGCTTGGGAGCGGGAGGTCCATTACGTTAGTCCTGTCTGGAGCTGAGGCCTGCAGTGGCTGCTGTTGTCTGCCCATGCGTGGGGGGAGAGTGCTGGCTCAGATTTGGCTGTCCTTCTTTTCTCAAGGGAAGTGATGAGATTTTGCTAGTTCTTTACTTTGTTAGTTACCAGGTTTTGCAATTGTGCATACCTGTTTTGGTTTAGTTCCTTTTTGTCCTTTTTAGCCCATTTTCCCTTCCCCTCTTCCCTTTCCTGGGAGTTTTGCATAATATCCTTGCTGTATGTGGCATTCCTCAAGGCTCAGCTCCACAGTCAGTCCCGTTCAATACCTTTATCAATAATTTAGATGCAGGACATGAATGCACCATTAACAAGACTCCTGTTCGATAGATATCTTGAGCGACAAGAGACCTTGCAGAGGGATCTAGATAGAGTGAAGCATTGGGCAGTGATTAATAGGATGAAATTTAACAAGTACAAGTGCAAGAATCTGCACCTGGAGCAAAGTAACAAGTAGAAATTGAGAAAGGATTCTGCAGGTGCTGTTTGACAGCAGCTGAATAGGAGGTGTCATGAGGGCAGCCACAAGGGCAAACTGCATTTGGGGTGCATCAAATGCAGCATGACCAGCCAGTCAAGAGAGGGGATTATCCTTGCTGTGTTCAGCATTAGTGCAGCCTCACCTTGAGTGCTGTGTGCAGTTCTGGGCCATATGACAAAAATTATCATGTGGAACACAAAGCTTTAGTTCTGCTATAGGTATTTACTAAAATAAACCATCCTTATCTTCAACTGCAATTATCCTTTTTTAAAGTTCACTGGAAAAATGCAAGTGAAAGTAGGGCATTATTTAAAGTGAAAGCCTAGTTTCAAAGTGAATTAGATATAAAAGTAAACGAGATCAATGAAACCCACTTCAGATTTTGGAGAAGAACAGAATGATGTTGACCAAGATTAATACAGGTTATACACACTATTTTATTCTGACAGCCTATATTTGAGTAAGACACTGGGATTCTTTTGAAAATACTGAGCATATTATTATACACTATTCCTATCAGGTTATGTACATGAGTGAAAAACTCAAGAAATCAACCTTTAAATCCATGGAAAAAGCTTCCATGAACATGGTTATTCAGCTCCAAACAAGACAGCTGGGTGGCAGTCTTAAAACTTCAGTCTTGAGACAGTAACCCAGGCTTGCAAAGCCATGTCCAATCCCCTGTAGAAAGAGCCAGGACTCAGCAGAAGACAGCATGTCAACATTTGACAATTTTCATGAATAGCAAAAAGTACAGTACACAACTGGGAAATCATATTTGGTAACAGATTTTGAAAAAGAATTATGTGGTAAATAAAACAAAAGAAATTAACTTTTTCCACTTTTTTCCTACAGTTATGAGCATTTTATGGTTTTCCAAGCTTTAATTAGGTTCCTTCAAGCTCACAGAAAAATACATTTCTCGTTTTGTGGCCTATGGATGTGGATGAGGAAGACCTAATTGAAATAAATGATGCTCTAAAGGACCATCCACTGGAAAGCCTATCTCCAATTTTTGGAGGGAACTTCCTTGTATTCACAAAAAGCTGCAGCTAAGTTGCAGCTCAGGAAGGATACCGCTCATTATCCTTTCTGCTTTTCTGGTGTCTGTGCTATCTGACAGCAACTCAGTGATGCAGTAATCAAATCAATCTTCATGATCTATTGGGTTTCCAGTCACTAAGATCATTCTTTACAGTACATGAAAACTTTATAAGATCAAGAAGTCTACATCATAGCTGGAGAGAAGGAATGTAATTCTAATATCAAATGGGGTGTTTTGTAACCAAGCTCTCTCAAGCCTTTCACTTGTCTTGCATAATCTTATATATAGATATATATGTATAAAAATAAATACATGAAAATTTAGACTGCTTTATACAAATCCCTCCTACGTATTCATCTTTCCTGGTCTTATACGCTGAGTTGACAATCAGTGAGACTATAAACTGGGATCAGAAAGGCTACTTCTTCATTTACAAGATGGATTATATTGCAACTCCTATTCTCCTAATCACCTAGAGAAGCCAGCCATTTGAAGTCTTTTACATCCTCTGCTTGGCTTTTCTTCCTATGCAGATCATGCCTATTGCGTGTTGAAATCTTTTCCCAGGGACGAACAGAAAAACAATTGGGTTGGCTCTAGTAACAGTTCCCTCTTCCTTTCATGACAATAAATCTGAACCTGGTTATCTACAAGGTAGTCTGAAATCCATGGGAATAATGATCACCCAAAAACATTGGAGAAGATGCTTCAGTATCTTTCCTGTTCACCTTTTTATTTATCACTACATCACAGGTTTTCTATCTTCCAATAACCTATAAAATGTTGAGCTTTTCTAGACTTTATTGATCTTTAACCTTCACACAGAACTGGTAAATGAAACCTTTCAGTTGATTAGTTAGAGAAAGTTACACAAACATGTGCCTAAACCACTCACACTGAGGATGTTTTTTCCCAACAATGGCAGGGAATGGCTGCCTTCACAAACCTGAAGTCTTCACTTTTTAAGAAGAAGGAAGAAAACAAGCAGAAAATATAAATGATTATTTGTTCATGAGGTGTCCAACCTGACAGGAGAACAATCCCAAGTGGAAAAATAACCTAAACTGCATACTACCCACTCCGACCAGTAATCCCTGCTCCCAACTCCAGTGATGTGATTAGCATAATTAACACCATTTTTGAGGTAAGCAGCCATTCCTTGTGACTGAACAGGTCACGTATTCATTCCTTTCCTATCACTATCAGGTCCTGAATGGACTGTGCACCCAGTAGACAAACAGAATTCTTCTTCTTTCCCTAAAGGTTCCTTGATGCCAGACCAGTTATGCCTATCATTCTGACTAAGATACCAACAAGAAACTTCTTGATCCCTCAGCTTTAGGTGACACTCACATACAGACAATGTTCAGTAGAATGTTTTAAATAACAGTGTATAGATAAATTAGATTAATTATTGATATCTGGATATCACATAAAAATAATATATATAATCAGTCTGCAAACAGCACTGACTACATGTGCAGTCATCTCCACTCTGTCAAGACATGTTAAGTCTCTGCGGTTGCCAGTACTTGAGGAGGAACAATGTTTAATATCAGAAAATCTGAAACAGACCCACTGCCTTCCTGTATTGTCCACTGCTTTTTAGAGTAAAGAAAGAGGCCAATTCATCCACACGTCAACATACACACTGGATAAAGATGACACCTTTTGAAGTCCTTGGATTCAAATAGAAGTTTATGCCCATACTGCATTTTAAAGATGACTATATTTTCAATCAGTAACCAGAATATAAATTCAATAATGCAGCATGTCCATAAAATCATCTCTGCTCAAGAAAGTCTATGGTATGAGTTAGCATTGGTATTTAGAATAATAAGTTGCTGATGAAGTCTTGGGAAATACGGAATACAAAAAAAGGGAAGATTTAATTTCTTATGCAACAAGAAGAATCTGAATGAACAGACAGTAAAACGGATAATTTAATTCTGAATATAGTAAAACATAAAAAGTATACGACATGCTATTTAGCTCTCCTTTAATAAAAGTTCAGCCTCCCTACTAATCGGGAAATGAAAAGTCTCATATATTAGAAAAAGTTAGAAATAAAACTGTTCCTTTGAATTGGAAAGCAAGGAAGTGAAGATAGGTGGTTGTTATTGATAGTAAAATAGGACACAAGGTAAAAGAGAAACATAAAAAGCACTGGAAGGACCACCGAAATGTCTTGTTCCTTCCATCAGTCCTTTAGACAAGAATTATGGCACTTTGCTGTTGCAGAGATACTCACTATGGTGGAAACAGATTTTTTTCAGGATTGACCAGGGAGTCACGTTTGCTTAAATATGTACTTTTTCTGTATAAATATAGATATACGGTGTCTATGTATATACACATACTCACATACCTATACATAAAATATGGAAATTTTAGCAAAATATGCTAAAGAAGAATTTAGGAGAATGCCGTTTTTATTTGTGTGTTTCCATTATTGTTTCCTTCACTGTATGTAAATATCCAAATAACTATTAGGAGAATAAAAAATGTATTTATTTTTGAAGATGAACAAAATATTCAGCTGTTTGAAAGATTTCCTAGTGATAAAATGCATACCATTGACTCTCACCATCACCAGAACAGAGGATATCACAGCCAGCCTGCAAGACTGGGAACATTCCAGCCTGATATATTCTAAAGATAGATAAGCATTCAGCTTTACTTTTATGCCTTTTACAGTATCTTCATTATAACCTGTTTTCAAAAGTGTGTATTATATTTCCTGCTGAGCATAAGCTTCTGTCCTATTACATATTTAATGAGTTTATATGCCAGAGTACTCGTCTTTGTGTGTGTGCATGTGTATAAACCTACTAGAAGTAGTCTTTTGATGAATGTGTTTTTGATTTCCACTTCTTTTAAAATTACTTTAAGGGCTGAAAAGTGCCTTACACTGTACAAGACTACTTTGTGATAATGATATTAATAGTGGATATGACTCACTATCTACAGAATATCGTATACAACAAACACCAAATTTTCTCCTGGTGGAACACAACAGAAGTGTATTGAAACCAGAATACAGTGACAAAGCCAATGCCATGACTAGCATAACAATTCATTGCTGTCTAAATATTCATATGTCACAGAAAAGTTGGTTCTAAAAAGTGGTAAACATTCTAAAATGTGAAATAAACAATAAAGTATTGATAGCGTTTACAATATAAATTCAATAGGGTTTCAAATGTACCTAAAACATAATAAAGTTCATGTTGCCACAGATATAATTTGATACTGCGCATTTCTAAGTAAGTTTCAAAAAAGACATACACTTCCAAGCAAGAAATAATAAGGAGTTTTACTAGCATGTCTTTTGCTTAGATGCACAGAAATCATTCTGTCATCAACCACGGCAGACTACATTGAGATATGGTCTTAGTGAGCAGGCTAAACTATTCAATGAAGTTGGACAATCATTACCAAAGAGAATAATTTATTAAATAAATTACACAGTCCACAGTCGTACATGTAGTTAATCCACTGTATTTTAAATCTTAGTGCAAAAACACTCCCTGGAAAACAAGTTGCTTTATGCTTTTTAGAGCTGCCTCTTTAATGGTGTATTACATTATTTTTTTAATAAAGCATATTCAGGAAACCATTGTTCTGTGATAAACGTTAAGTTTTAAATTTACTTCTAGAATTTTTCAGAAGTAGATAGGAAAAATTTTGCATTATAATAATTTCAATTAGCTACACATCAGTTTATAAAGTTAAAAAAACAATGACCTCCTTTATTTAAAATATTAGGAAGAAGAAAGTAAATAATAATCATTAAGGGAATATCAGTTTTACTGCCATGGTAGTGTTGCATAGATGAGGTGCTATTATTCACCACCAGGATAGGTATGTACTGTATTTAGGTTATTATTGTGCAGTAAAAGGTTGTGGTGAGAATGAACATGCACAATGAGTAAGTGTTATGAACATGCTGAAGCTGGTGAAAATGCTGTGATACATATCTTTACACTGACATTTTTTTCCAAATGCTACCTTGATATTCCTTCAAGAAACAAGCTTTCTTTTAGTATTTTTTACAAATATGCTTCAGATTTTGTGCAGAAACAAATTGATAATAGGGAACAAAAAGCTCTGATCAGTGAAACGAAAAGTGGGGTTTAGGCTACCTTAGCCAAACTACTTTCCATTTTCATGGAAATCAACAAAAATCATAAAGAACAATTGGTTTGCACTTTTTGAAAATAGATGTGTAACATGATGTGAAGAGAAGCAATGGCAGTGAGTTAGTCCACACTGTCTGAAAAGATAAATGATGTAATTATGGACCAGCCCACTTAGTTTCACCAAGCTCAGAAAATGCTGAAACAAAGTATTGTTCTAGCTCTTTAGTTGCTATTCTCTGTTACAGAATAAGTGCCTTACATGTGTGATATTTTCTCCAGATTATTTTAGTTAAAAATCTTGCAGCACTCTGAAATACAACTATCTTAGCTATTAAGGCTAAATTTCAATAACCCACAGACCAAGGCAACAGAATAAAAAATGTAGGGTAGTGAGAAAAGCGAACTAGAAGAGAGGAGGCAGATGTAGCTTCCAAACTACCAGTCCACTTGTAGTTCATAGTGAGGTGGTAATGGGGTATTTAGCTCAGTCCTAAAACTATAGCATGCTTCTAACATTTTCGGATAACATAATGACAAGTCTGCAAGGGATCTGCAGACTTGTCATTTGTGTGTGTGTGTGTGTGTGTGTGTGTGTGCATGTGTAAACAGTAATAGACATGGTAGTAGACAACTATGAAAGATTAAATGAAGGATAATCATCTCATCAAGCTGGAACTGAGATCTGTAAATCTCTCTGGAGAAAAAGAATGACAGTGAAATGTATCTCAATTTCTTGAATTTTGCCTGAAAGAAGGATGCAAAGTCAGAAAGATTTCCTGCTTTGCAACATGAAGATAGTGAAGTCTTGTCAACACGGCAGGTCTTATAAAAGTTCTGCCCTGAGAGCCATTCTGGAGAAAATTCCTAGGGAGATCACAATCTTATTTAGGATGACAGAAATCCCATAAGAACATATTACCACTTTCAATTATAACACTCCATAGTCACATTAAATGACTCAACCTGGTTTAACCTGGTTTAACACCAAGAATTAAATTTCCTCTTCTCAGTCAAAGTGTGCACTTACAGCAAGGAGAAAAAGATTGTGGGAGAGATACAACCTGGGATAAGAAATAAGAAACATCTAGTTACTCTTTGTTGAAATTCCTTCTAAACTCGCTTGTTGCAAACAAACATTCAAATAATGCAAGTCAGAAGGTAGAAAGCACAGTGATTTATTCCGTAAAAACAAATTGTATGTTCTTCTACATCAGCCTAACAGGAAATAAGTAATGTGTTCTAGACTGCTTAAAGAAAAAATAAAATTCCAAACTTTCTGAAAAGACGATGAAGCTTTAAGGCAATAGATCTCACAGATCAAGTCTTTTGGTAAACAAAAGTCTGCACTGTCATCTTTTCATTTAGATAGTAAATACCACAGAATCAAACCACAAAACATTATGCTACGTATGGGTTTTCTGCTTAAATTTTTAATTAATATGACAGCACTGATTTCTACAGCCAACTAAAGCACTGAAGTTTTTATTAAGCATTTTATTTCTACTTTGTTTTTATGCTCAGCAAAACTCTGCGGGTCTGTGAAACAGCATCAAGTGAAAACATGGAAAAGCATGGTGAATAAAAAATATATTCTTTGTGTCAGCATTTCAAGACAGAAGATCTTACTGGAAGCTGGGCTTGGCCGAAGTCCAATATGACCTCTCTTATCAAAAACAGACTGACCAAAATAATCAGTACTAAAAATGGTAATGATTTAACTTTTTTATACTTACATATTAACGAAAACTGGATGATATACTATGAATGCATTCTCCCACTGACATATTAGAAACTATAGGAAATTTTATTGTAAAAAAATAATTAAAGGCAATGAAAATATGGAGAGAGTCAATTATTAACCTGTTCTTCCTAGGTTTCCCACGATGGAAATAACCTGTTGACTAAACTAAGGGAAGATAACTAATTACCAATGTATTAGCAACTGACAGTGTGATCATGTTCTCTTTGTGTCTATTACAGTTAAAATCTAAAAAATTGGACTTATTTCTACATTCCATTTGATCCCTGAAATATAATTTTTGACTTTTAAATTATTTTTAATACTGAAAGTGCAAGAATTTATTATTATAGATAACCCCAGTGCAAAGAAATGCAGAATAGATCATTCTGAATATAAGACTCTAAACACACTGAGCTCTGCAGCACAATTGGACATAACAAAAAATATCTTTCTATCCTAGATGGTTAGATAAGCAAGAAAGTAGGTACACAATGGTGTATTTCAAAGAATTCTGTATGTATGTATAGAGACAGACTCTACTTCTGTTGTTATCTTAAACATCATCTGACTTGTATTTTTGTCTTTAACAACTTCTTGAGTGCTGTGCTACTAATGGGCTGATTGTGCTGCCGCAATGAAGGGGGGGGTGATGCAGCAGCAGGTGCTGCCCCCCCCACACCTGACTGCGTATGGGGACCCAGAGGGTTCAGGTAGAGGTTATTCTGGCAAGGGTCTGTTGAACTGCCAGTGACCCTGGAGCCCCCAGCCCCAGTTCCAGAACCTTCACAAAGGAGCTTCTGCACATGCTGAGATTTGAGAATTATCCCAGCAAGACCACCCTTCATGCTAGGGGAAAGAGCATGGACTTGTTCTATAAATAGAAGCCATAGATGCTGCGCGCCCACCACCCCATGGAAATCGCCTGAAGATGCTGCAGGAGAACCGTAGGACCACATGCTCCTGAAGACCACATTTTCCAGAGGCCCATGGAGTGGTGACTATTTTCCTCCTTCCCGCTGCATCATATCAGATCCAAGTTGTGTTGCTTTGTCCAGTTGCCTTGAGGGTATTAGATTGTGATCTGAACAGATTGGGATCTGGTTTTGCAACTTTTGGGAAGCTGCAACTCAGAGTGCACCTGAATATTTGATTCCATATTTCGGCCGTGTCCAAAATATTGATTTGCTGTTTTGTGTGATTACTCATCTCCAGCCTTCACAGCTCACCTCACTGAACTGTAGTGCATACAGCTTCCCACCTATCTGAAAAATTTGCAGAGAAGGTATCCCTCGTAGTCAGAACTTTTCCACACTTACAGCTTTACCTTGTCATCTTGCAGTGCTTATGTGTGCTGCATCCTATTATAAAAGAGAAATCTAAACAATAATAGACACGCTTGTGTTCTCAAGAAGGAAAGCTATTTTGAGTCAGAAGGATAGCTACAGCTATTTCCAGTAGGTAGTAGCAAATCTAGTTTTCGGGAGCGTTACCCCTCAGTTCCTTTTGAGCTATTCAGAATTGCAGAGCAAGCTGGAACAGCTGCTACAGTTACTCAGACAAAACACAGAGAAGGCACAGGGCACTGCCAACATGTTTTCAGTTCAAGGATATGAAGTTCTAAAGAGTCTCAAAAAAAGGCTTCCCAGAGTCTGACTGGTCGAAACTCATAAGAAAAGCCAGGACACAAACCAGAATGAGTGAATGAAGTTAAACAAAACAGGAAAAGACTCCAGACAAATGTATGATGCTTGTCTCCAGGGCAGGCTGTGGGTAAAAAAGGCCATAGGTGTCATGCGTGTGATGGCACGAGTCCACATATGCACCTACAGGCATGAGGTGCTTGAAGAGGCAGACAGCATCGCAGCAAATGCACCACAGCACCGTGTGTGCAGGGTCCTCTTGTCTTGCCCTGTCTGCCCATCCACAGACTGCATCTCCTGGGGAAGCAAGCTCCTTGCCTAATGTCCCTTGCAGGCTAGGAGCAGTACCAGCGGGCCAGAGTCAGGAGACTGACTCAGCAGCTGGGCTTTGCCTTTCCAAAGGCAGCAGCCTGTGCTTGTGTTCCCCAGGCAGCAACTTCTGAGCACCTGGCCTTAAGCTGTGACACCCTCTCAGTACCAGAATCTGGCCCTGCCCAACTTCATCCCCAGTTCATCAGCATTCTTTTGGCTGAATATTCGTTGGGGCACTAGGGTCCACCAGTCTCTCACAAAGCACCTCCAAGAGCTACTGGCCTGAGCCAGGCTTTGGGGTGGTATGGGCTCTTCTCCCCAACCATATAGCTGACGCCTGTTCTTCTGTGTCTTTTAGCAAGGGAGAGAAGACCAGGTTGTTGGAGTGTCATTGGAAGGCCCAGGGACTGACAGACACACTAAGAAGCTGTGAGCAGGACCAAAGACCAGTGGTAGGGGCATTATCCCTCATGGCATCCACCCTGATCAGCAGGAATGCTGTCAACAAAGGATGGCAGGGGCAAGTAGTGCCTTTGGAAAGGGAACGTGCCAAATAAAGGCTGCTTGTGGTTGTGTCCAGCCACAGTGACAATGCTCCCTGCATTGCCTTTCTCTGCAACCAAATGGACAGGAAGGGGGTCCTGCAGCCTCTTTGGTCAAAGAGATTTTCAGGCACAAGGGCCGAGGGGACTGATCCTGCCAACCAAGACCCAACAGGCCATTCCATTGGAACTGCTGTGTACCTTCCAGTACAGGTTTTACTTCCAATGTGCCTCTCAGTTCCTTACCAAATTGATGAAATACAAGCAAACAGAATGTTTCATTGTGCTGCAATTTATATTTAAGCTATATTCCATTATCTTCTGTGGTGTGATAGTAATGATCAAAGAAAATTAGTTATGGTATTTAAACATCTTTTCCAATTTAGGTTGAGACTCTTCCCCTTTTTGAATTTTTCCCTTGAGGTGTTTGTATAGACATCCTTTGAGTGTACAGACTTAATTCTTTCTATAGAGAGATTAATGTATGGCTAACTCTCCCAAAATATGATAAATATTGTAAATGACACAGGGTGCTTGATTTGGTGAGGTTTATTAATGAATCAGATGGTGCAGGTCCGTACAGAAAAGGAGTGGAGAGAGGTCTCAATTTTATGAATTGGGAAAATGTCAAGTGCTAAATGAATGCTAGACACCTTCCAGAGGAATGGACATTGTAGCAGAATGCTGCTGAAGGAAAGACTGTCAGCCATCTGCACCCATCCCTGCAGATCAGGAGTAGCCCCAGGAGAAGACAAGAGAGGCAGTGGCAGCTGCTTGTCCCTCCACCCCTGATTAGGACAGAGCTTGCTTACCCAGAGGGGCCTTAGCATGCCCCAAAGAGAAGTGTTTCTGGCCCCCAGTATTGCAAGAATAGGATATTGTATTTCCAGATCCAGACAAAGGTTATGATGAGCAGTGAATGGAAAGGAAAACTCAGCCAACAAATGTATTAAAAAAAGGCAAAATCTGAACATAATTTACAACAAATGGTGGTCTCAACTCTACAGGAGATAGTGTGTTTAGTTGGGGAATTATTTGGGGTGAATTCAGGGAATTTAGGGGAGTAGGGGACGTACTGGTGAGGAAGGCGACAAATCTGTGGCCGGTGATCTTGGTGTGAATGCTCTGGCAGAGGCCAGTGGGGCACAGTACAAAGTGAGCCATGTCCAGCCACGGGTTGCACCCCTGCCCTCCCTCTGTTTAAAGACGAGAGAGTCAGGGAGGTGAATTTTGGGAACGTGTGTCCCCATCTATGACCCCTCCATACAACAGTGTCTCCCTCATCCCCCAGTGTGTGTCCCTGGCCTGTCAGCAGCACAAGGGTGCACACTGACTTGGTGACAATCACCTGTTATAAGTGCATGGAGGAGGAGAGCAGCCCATGGAAGACGCGGTGCCCATAAGCGGGGTCATGCACATCCAGAGTGTGGGACTGCTCCTGCTCCGTCAACACACAGACACAAGTGGGCTCCCCACGCAGATTTGCTGCCACCTGTGGTGAGGAGGGGATAGTCAACCAGTGACAGCTGTGTCATGGGTGAAAGCAGGGGGAGAAGGTGTCAGTGTACATCTTTCACACTGCAGGAGAGGGCCTGGCAGCAGCAGGCAGACAGTCTGGTCAGGGTCACGGAGGAAGAAGAGGGTCCTGCTATAGTCCAGGAGAAAGAGGTGCTCCTGAGCAGGCACCAACTTGCGGCAGCCGTGAGAGAGAGGAGACAGGATGGAGACCATCACCGCTCGTTGCAGGCACTGGCTTAGTAACAAGTGATAGGACAACAGGAAAAATACCTTCAGGTTGTGCCAGGGAAGTTTTGACTTCACAGCGTCCTTGCTGTGCCAAAGGAGCCCCAAGGACCTGCCTGTCCTCACAGCACTGGCTAGTAGTGCTTCAGGCTGCTTTCCAATGGAGCACGGCCTCGAGGGCAACCAATCTCTGGCCAGCACCTGCCATGTCCCAGTGTCCTGACGCAGTGACTGGGAGACTGCCGCACACCCGGGGATCACACGGCCTGCGGCTCCTGTGAATATGCACATTGCAGCCTGTACATCCCTCTTGCTGTCAGTGGTGCGTGACTGGCCATGGGATGCACAGCCTGCTCTTCATCACAGTGTGCATTTCAGCAGAGACTGTCTGTGCAAATCTCAGCTTGACTGCCTTTGGGACAGGTCTCAACGGTTTTCATAGAATCATAAAATCTTCCAGTTGGAAAAGACCTCTGAGATCATCAAGTCCAACCATACTCCTCATCCACTAAACCATGTCCCTCAAAAACTCATCTATCCTTTTCTTAAATACCTCCAGGGGTGGTGACTCAACCACCTCCCTGGGCAGCCTGTTCCAGTGACTGATCACCCTTTTGGTAAAGAAATTCTTCCTAATATCAAGACTGAACCTCCCCTGGCGCAACTTAAGGCCATGTTTCTCTCGTCCTGTCACCTGTCACTTGAGAGAAGAGATCAACACTCACTCTCCCACAGCCCCCTTTCAGGCAGCCATAGACAGCGATGAGGTCTCCCCTCAGCCTCCTCTTCTCCAAGCTAAACAACCTCAGTTCCCTCAGCCGTTCCTCACAGGACTTTTCCAGCCCCTTCACCAGCCTCATCGCCCTTCTCTGAATGCGCTCCAACACCTCAATGTCCTTCTTCTACTGAGGGGCCCAGAACTGAACACAGTATTCCAGATGTGGCCTCACTAGTACCGAGTACAGGGGTACGTTAACCTCCCTTGTCCTGCTGGCCACACTGTTCTTGATTCAGGCCAAGATGCCATTGGCTCTCTTGGCCACCTGGGCACACTGCTGGCTCATATTCATCCCATTGTCAACCAACACCCCAAGGTCCTTCTCCTCCAGGCAACTCTGCAGCCATTCTTCCCAAAGCCTGTAACACTGCATGGGGTTGCTTTGTCCCAGGTGCAGGACTTAGCACTTGGCCTTGTAGAACCTCATCCCGTTGGTCTCAGCCCATCCATCCAGCCTGTCCAGATCTCTTTGCAGCACTTTCCTTCCTTCAAGCAGATCAACATTGCCACCCATCTTGGTGTCATCTGCAAACTTGCTAAGGGTGCACTCAATCCCTTTGTCCACATCATTAATAAAAATATTGAACAAGACTGGACCCAGCACTGAAGCCTGGGGAACACCACTCGTGACTGGCCTCCAACTGGATTTAACTCCATTTACCACCAACCTCTGGGCCCAGCCACCCAGCCAGTTTTTCACCCAACAGAGGGTGTGCCTGTCCAGGCCAATGACAGACAGTTTCTCAATCAGAATACTGTGAGAAACAATGTCAAAGTCTTTACAAAACTCCAGGTACACCACATCCACAGCCTTTCCCTTGTCCATTAACCGGCTAACCTTGTCATAGAAGGAGATCAGGATAGTCTGGCAGGACCTGCCTTTCATAAACCCATACTGACTGGATCTGATCACCTGGCTGTCCTGCATATGCTGTGTGATAGCATTCAATATGATCTGTTCCATGACCTTCCCCTGTACCGAGGTCAAGTTGACAGTCGTATAGTTCCCCTGATCCTTCTTCCAACCCTTCTTGTAAATGGGAGTTATGTTTGCCACTCTCCAGTTGAGCGGCACTTCCACAGTCAGCCAGGACTGCTAATAGATGAGGGAAAGGGGTTTGGCAAGGACCTCCACCAGCTCCCTTAATATCCTTGGCTGTATCCCATCTGGCCCATGGATTTGTGACCTCACAGCCATTTTCTGTATTGGTTGCTGGACCAAAGTTCCCACAAGTGACAACGATCTGGAGGATGTGGTCCTCCTTTTGATCTCCTTGGAACATGGGAATTTTACAAGCAGTGGAGAGCCACTGAAGGTCAAAACTGGTGGTTGAAGGTAAGGAAAGTGGGCAAGTTCATTGCAGAGAGATCAAAGCAGGTGAGAGAGGCAGAAAGTCCTGGAAGAGGGTCTCTGTATCGTCACTGACAGGAGATACCAGAGTGGATCCACAGTATGGCTCTCTGAGACCATACAGCAGCCTATAAGAGAGTGGCCAGGTTGGGACTGCTGCGGAGGAGCTCGAGAAGGCAGAGGATGTGAAATACTGCAACCAGCCAGATGGTAGGAGAGAGGTTATTTTGCTCTTCAGGCCGGGCTTAAACACTGAAACCTGAGGTGTAAATGCTGGCAGGAGCTGGAAAACAGAGGTTCAGAAGACCTTGCTTCGTAAAACCTACCCCAGAGCAGAAGGCTTGTCCTGGTGCCTGTGTTGGTTTTAACTGCAGATTGCACATCTTTGAGAGAAGAGACATTTGGCTGCCAGTTTGTGGTACTGACTGTTCTGCAGATTAAACACCCTTTGTGAGCATGGAAGAAAATGGGCATGGACAAGCAAACGCTTCAGGCAACTGCAAAGTAGAGATGGGGGCAGTCTGTAATACTTCTTTCAGGCTCCAAAGCTAAAGAATGTTTCCATTTAAAAAGCTGAGTCCATTGGGAGCTACAGTCTCCAGAATTCTAAACCCTGAATGTTAAACAGCGATCAACCTTGGTGTTTCTTTCTGCTACTCCCTAACACAGGTTACTTGGGCTCTTTCCTTGGCTGGTTTTCAATCTCTGCTAGGTGACTGGTAAGCTCACTTCCATCAAACCACTCGCAAACCTGCTGCTTGATCACCTTCTGCTGTGGGCCAAGCCATAGGGATTCATCTTGTGAGCCATGTGCTCACACCAAGTCCAAAGCAAAGCTAAAGCACTGAGAACTTCCCTCAGTCAGTTCTGAGCCTGGGACGTGATTCTTTGGCAGGAGGCGATGAAAGAAGGTACAGAGTGTGTGGCAGTTGGGTTCAGTGATATGTTCAGTTTCGTGTCTGGATCAGGACTGTACTTGCACAAGGACAAAGCCCCACCCAAGAGCACAAATTCTTGTTTCTCATCATGGGTGCCAGAGCGCTGCTCCTGCTTTCTCCTCCGCAGTGCATTAAGTTAACCTTTCGTGTGCATGCAGGGCTTTGATAATGCTACTGCGTGGGCACCGTGTGTGCATGGCTGGTTTTCTGCGTATTGGTGGCTGATCTTTCTTGTTTCTTTTGACCTCTTGATATGTGCTCCCCAGGAACATAAGAACTGCAAAGAACTGATGAAGACAGAGGTGTCAATCAAGGAGGGAGTGTAGTTTAGTTCTGGTTTTAAATGCTCTTGGCTGTGTTCTGGACAAAAGCCTTGCCTTAAACAACCACAATGAGCTAAACTCCTGGGTATTTTGCATCACTGCACAATTCTTACTGTTATGGGCTTTACAAGCCATTGCCGTTGACTCTGAGCCTGTACTGCAGTGAGGCCAAAGCAGGCATCCACAAAAACATCCAAGTGTTCTTTTCCAAAATGCTTACAAGACCGAAGAGAGCAGACGGCTGTGGGCAGGTGGGAATACACAGAAATGCGCAGTGTCACTCAGAACGAGGAACAGTGATGCAGGTGCTGCCGCAGCGTGACAGTTTTCAAGGCCTTGAGCAGCACAGCGAGGATTTTCAGGCAGCAAGGCCAGCTGACAAGGGTGTGTGAACAGCTCATGCCAAGCACGGAGATAGGTTTGGGAGAAGACAGGACTGCTCCTCCTGGTGTGTAACAGTTGACAGTCGATGGAAAGTACTCTCAGGACACGTAGTTAGGAGCTGTCATCTGGTATCTGGTGGGAAATATCGTGGGAGAGGCGACTGAGTCACAAGAGACCACATTAACTCTATGTGTGATGCAAGGCAAACAGCGTCAGGGTGTGAAGGAACAGAGCAATGTGCATACGCAGTGGAGAATCCCACATCTTCAGTTTTTCTCAAGATATTTAAGTGTGTGCGTGTGGGGAGGAGGGGGGCTTTCTGTGCAGTGGTTTCACACAGTATCACAGAATCACAGTATCATAAGGCTGGAAAGGACCTCCAATATCATTGAGTCCAACCTATATCCCAACACTAACACCATCATCTAAACCATGGCACTCAGTGCCTCATCCAGTCTCCCCTTAAACACCTCCAGGGTTGGCAACTCCACCGCCTCCCTGCGCAGCACATTCCAATGGCCAATCACCCTTTCAGTGAAGAACTTTTTCCTAACATCAAGCCTAAACCTCCCCTGACGAAGCTTGAGTCCATGCCCTCTAGTTCTGTCACTGGTCACCTGAGAGAAGAGACCAACCCCTGCCAGTCTACAACCTCCTTTTAAGTAGTTGTGGAGAGCAATGAGGTCTCTCCTGAGCCTCCTCCTCTTCAGACTAAACAGCCCCATCTCCCTCAGTCGCTCCTCATAGGACTTGTGCTCCAGCCCCTTCACCATCTTCGTTGCCCTCCTCTGGACACACTCCAGCATCCTGGCATCTTTCCCAAACTGGGGGGCCCAGAACTGTACACAGTATTCAAGATGAGGCCTGACCAGTGCTGTGTACAGGGGGATGATAACTTCTCTGGTCCTGCTCGCCACACTATTCCTGATGCAGGCCAGAATGCCATTGGCCTTCTTGGCCACCTGGGCACACTGCTGGCTCATGTTGAGCTTCCTGTCAACCAACACTCCCAGGTCCCTTTCTGCCTGACTACTCCCCAGCCACTCTGTCCCCAGTCTATAGCTATGCATGGGATTGTTGTGTCCAAAATGAAGTACCTGACATTTGGAATTATTAAACATCATCCCATTAGAATTGGCCCGTGTCTCCAGTCTGTCCAGGTCCCTCTGCAGGGCCATCCTACCCTCTAACAGATCAACCCTTCCTCCCAGCTTGGTATCATCTGCAAACTTGCTGATGATGGACTCAATCCCCTCATCCAGATCATCAATAAAGATATTAAACAGGACCGGACCCAACACCGATCCCTGAGGGACACCACTAGTGACCGGCCGCTGACTGGATGAGACACCATTCACCACCACTCTCTGGGCTCGGCCATCTGGCCAATTCCTAATCCAGCACAGAGTGCTCCCATCTAAGCCACGGGCTGCCAGTTTCTCTAGGAGTCTACTGTGGGAGACAGTGTCAAAGGCCTTGCTGAAGTCCAGGTATACCACAGCCACAGTCTTCCTCTCATCCACCAGGCAAGTCACATGGTCATAAAAGGAGATCAGGTTGGTCAGGCAGGACCTACCCCTCCTAAACCCATGCTGGCTGGGCTTGATCTCTTGGCCGTTCTGCAGGTGCCACATGATTGCACCCAGTATTATCTGCTCCATAATTTTACCTGGGACCGAGGTCAGGCTGACAGGTCTGTAATTACCTGGATCATCCTTACGGCCCTTCTTATGGATGGGCGTCACATTGGCCACCTTCCAGTCTTCCAGGACCTCTCCAGTGAGCCAAGACTGCTGAAAGATGATGGAGAGCGGCTTAGCAAGCTCATCCACCAGCTCTCTCATCACCCTAGGATGGATCCCATCCGGCCCCATAGAATTATGAGGATCCAAGTGGCTCAGCAGGTCTCTAACTTCCTCCTCATGAATTGCAGGAGGGCCGTAATTCACCCTGTCCCCATCAACCACTTCAGAGGACCAACTGTCAAGCGAACAGACATCCTTACTGTTGAAAACTGAGGCAAAGAAGGCATTAAGTACCTCAGCCTTCTCTGCATCTTTGGTTACTATATTTCTCTCCACATCCAATAAGGAGTGGATGTCGCTGCCGCCCTTCTTTCTACCATTGATATATTTATAAAAACTCCTCTTATTGTCCTTAACAGAAGTGGGCAATTTGAGCTACAGCTGGGCTTTTGCTTCCCTGATTTTTTTCCTACACGACTTAACAGCATCTTTGAACATGACGTGGCTTACGTCCCCTTCTTTCCAACGGCGATACATCCTCTTTTTCTTACTTAGTTCCTTCAGAAGCTCCTTACTCATCCAGGCCGGACGTCTGCCCCTACGACTCTTCTTACAACACATGGGGACACCCCGCTCCTGCGTCTTCAAGATTTCATTCTTGAAGTGCATCCAGCCTTCCTGGACCCCCTTGCCACTAAGAACTATTTCCCAGGGTACTTTCCTGACTAGTTCCTTAAATAATCCGAAATCTGCCCGCCTAAAGTCCAGCATCGATGTCCTGTTCCTGGCTTTTCTTGTTACATTGTTTACAGAAATCTCAATTATCTCATAATCACTACACCTCAGACAGCCTCTGACAACGACATCACCCAACAGCCCTTCTTTGTTTGTAAACAACAGGTCAAGAAGAGCCTCACCCCTGGTGGGCTCACTCACCAGCTGCGACAAAAAGCAGTCCTCAGTACACTCTAAGAACCTCCTGGACTGCCTCCTCTCGGCAGTGTTAAGTTCCCAGCAGATATCCGGAAGATTAAAGTCTCCTAAAAGAACAAGGGCAGCTGATCTAGAGGCAGCCTCCAGCTGTTTGAACAATAGAAGATCCATCTCCTCTTCCTGGTCAGGCAGTCTGTAACATACTCCAACCAGGAGGTCAGACTTGACTGCCCCTCTGACCCTTACCCATAGGCACTCAATCTGGTCATCACTGATCTCAACTTCGACAGCATCCAGGGTTTCCTTAGTATAGAGGGGCAACCCCTCCACCCCTCCTCTCGTGCCTGTCTCTCCTGAAGAGCCTGTAGCCTTCCATGGCAGCACTCCAGTTATGAGAGTCATTCCACCACGTTTCCGTGTTAGCAACTATGTCATAGCTCTCCCGCTGAACCAGGACTTCTAGTTCCTCCTGTTTGTTCCCCATACTGCGTGCGTTTGTGTACACGCACTTTGGTTGGGTTACTGACGGCACCCTTTGAGATAGCTCGTCCTCCACAGCAACATCTCTGGTGAGCCTAGTAACTCCCCCCTCCCCATTCATACCTAGTTTAAAGCCCTCTCTACAAGCCCTGCCAGCTCCTGGGCTAGAATCCTCTTACCCTTTAGAGTTAGACGTGACCCATTTGGGCCAAGCAGGCCAGGTGCCATAAAGGTTTCTCCATGATCATAGAACCCAAAATTCCTCTGACGGCACTAGCCCCTAAGCCATTTATTAAGAGCGTAGATTCTCTTGTTCCTTTCAGTATACATCTCTGCCACCGGAGGAACCGAGCAGAACACCACCTGTGCTCCTGCCCTATCCATTGACCGTCCCAGCTCCTGGAATTCCTTTTTAATAACCCTTGACCCTCTTTTAGCTAGCTCATCACTGCCAGCCTGGACCACCAGAAGCGGGTAATAATCTGATGGTTTAATTAAGTCCAGGAGTCTCTTAGCGATGTCGCCTACCCAGGCTTGGGGAAGGTAGCAGACTTCCCTATGAGTTGGATCCGTTCTACATATAGGTCCTTCCGTCCCTTTCAGAAGGGAGTCACCCACTACAACTACTCTCCTTTTCTTTTTCTTACTTGAAGTCCTGACCTGTCTGACAGGCAATCCGAAGTCTTTAACCTCCTCAGATGAGTTGTCTGTGATACTGTCCTCCACTTGAGCATCAAATTCCAGTACCCCAAACCTGTTTTGTATGGGCAGCAGGAAAGATGGCATCTGAAAGGGTGGTCTATAACCCCCACAAGAGCAGACCTGCTCCCAGTCCTCCTCACCAACCAGGTCACTCTCCCTATCCTGTTGATGAGGAATATGACGTTCCTCTGCCTCCTGGGGAGGATTACTGGGAGGATAGAGGGTTCTACTCCACCAGTCTATCTCCTTTTCACTTTCACGGATACTCCGCAGCCTCTCTACCTGATCCTTAAGATCTGCAACCATAAGGAGCAGATCTTGAATCTGTTCACACCTCACACAGGCGTTTCTTGTACGGTCCTCAGGAACCACAAGCAGGCTGAGACATTCCTTGCAGTCCTGAGTCTGGGCAGCCGCATCCCTTAATAGAGGCTCAGTTTGGACAGCGACACTCCTGGTAGCACCGGTTTTGCCACGCCTGGTCACCATTGCTGCAGAGGAGTGGGAAAAGCCAATTACCTGCCAGAGAGTGCCTGCTTGCCCTGCCTGCGCGAACTGCTGTGCAAACTGCCTCTACGGTGACCCTGTTCGCAGCGCTCCGGTCGCTGGCGCTCCCAGGAAGATGTTTAAATGTCCCACAGCTTCTTCTTCCAGGACCACACCCCTGCCATGCAGTCAGCCCACGTGACAGTTGCCGTTTCTGGGGTTCAGAGAGAGTCGCCCTGCCGGGGTCCTCTCCTGAGCTCTTGCCTTTCACCAGGAACTCTCCACCCACCCAGATTGAGCAACCGGCTGCAGTACTTACCGTTCCTGCCGCCAATAACGCCGAATGTTTCCAGTAGCAATAGGTTACTTGTTACGTTAAATAAAACATACATAACTTTTTAATGTCATGTGTCTTCCTAGGTGTAAAAAACGTTGATGGTTTGATTTATTGCTTGCTTTAGAGAGGTGGCCTTTATTACCTTGGTATTTCTGTCCTCGGTTACCACTGATGGATGCGATCTTGGGTTATAGCTGGACTACAAATGTACATGGTTCAGCAGCTTCAAAATACAAAAACTGTTTCCAGAGCAGGGAATTTCAGCTTCAGCCTATACTACAAAATTATTTTTTCCGTGTATCACCACAACAGTATTTTTACTGTTTACCACCACATAGTTCCATGCTATGAATTTGTGGTATCACATAACTTTTGACTGTGATTCTAAGGGGTCAAGAGGACAGATCTGGAGACCGTAGACCTTCCTTAGGGCCTTTCAATGGTCAAACTCAGCCTGAGCTTCTGTATGCTAGCCTGCTTATATGATGCTCTTATTCTAGAGGGTCCACATCTGGTGGTAAGAAAGTAACTCAATTCCCTTCAAAAAGCAGAAACCGAACAATGGTAACAAATAGTAATGAAGGGCGAGGGAGGGAAGAGGGAGAGATGAGGTCATCAGCCCCGTTCTTCTGCCAATGTGAAATTTGGTTTTCATGTCAGGATTGTTTGGTATTTCTACAGAGAGTGCAGACATCAGTGTGCATTGATGACAGATCTGTTAGTAGTTCTCTGCCTACTGTGAAAAGCAGACTAAAAAAACCCAAAAAAACGTTAGGCACCAAATGGCACAAGTTGCATGTGGTACACGATAAAGTGCCCTCCTCCCCACACTCACAGAGCTCTGAGACAGAAAATATTACTGGCTTGGGTTTTCTCTCATTTCTGCTAATTGTAATCAAAACTCACACTGTACCCACTCCATAATCAACTTCAAATCCTGCAAAGAAAAGAACCTGTGTTCCAACTTCAGCCTACCAAGCTGTGCAGCATTCAGGGAAAAAAAAAACTGCCACACAGTTATGGTGAGGTTGCAAACAGGAAAATTCAGTCTCTGCTTAAAAGGGCATTACTGGAGTACTCTTAAGGGTTACTGAAATCTTGCTCTTTCTGTGAGAAGCATTAGCATCTGGAAAAAGTAAACCCCCCAAAGCGTACTTTGTTTACAGCATCACTAGGAGGACAGTTCCATACAGCTCAATTCGCTATCTCTACTTGCAAGACAGGCAGCAATGGAAGATGATGCAACTGCCCTTTTTTATTGTGACTGTAAAAGATTTGCCAGTAGTACTGCAGAGACTGCTTGCCATCCTTCCGAAAGATGTAAGGCGAAAAAGCACGACACTCCTGATTGAGCCCAATGCAAACATGCAAAGTCAGGTACCCTTCTGCTGCAAGGAACCAAAGAAATATGTCCTTTTGCAGCATTAAAGTCCCACTCAGAAGTATAAATAAGTTCAGTCTTTCCGGGGGAAACCAGGAGGAAAAGCCATGTAAAGTCCATTGATGGAAAAGCTTTACACAGACAGCAGTGTTCCTCAGGGCTCTGTTCCTGGTCGGTTCTGATCAGTATTTTTGTTGGTGACCTGGAGGCACGAGCTGAATGCACAGTTGGTACGCTTGCTGAAAGTACTAAGCTGGGAGTTGCTCTCGACTCTCTCGAGGGACCAGAGGTCTTGCAGAGGGATGTAGATAGATACAATAATAGAGTTAGAGACAGTTTTCACCAATTTATCTGCAGAGCAATCGTGGATATGGTGGAAGCGTGCCAAGATTCGGTTTGACCTCTTTAATTACAGGAAAGTTGCTGAGCATCCGTTTCTAAGGAGTGCCACTCTGCATCCAAGTAAGACAATAAATGAGGAAGAAAACGTTGACACAGTAGTTACATTTCCTTGAGCAAGTGCAGGGGAAAAGGTACGGCTTCTGTCCCCTCCAGCTTGTTGCATTTATCAGGAACAATTTAAAAACACAGGGGAAACAGGATAAATTAGCTGGCTTTCAGTTAAACCATACCTTGGAAAAATCCTAAATGTTTTGAGGGAAAGCAATGAAAAGTCCCAAAGATGGAAAAAGGGGAATTCTTTAGTTTAAGAAGTCAAGATTTGCTTCTACAAACTGAAACAGTTTTGTAGTTTGACCTACTGCCATTAGATCACATGCCATCCTTTCCTGAGAAGGAAAAAGTCCAATTTATAAAACGTTGAAATGGAAAAGCAGCTGCAGCCTGACAACTTTAATGGAAGAGAGAAATGAGACTTCTTTCAAAACAGGAATATTTTTTACTGTTAAGGCCAAGAATCTCGATACCAGAGCACAGGCAATACAATCGGTTTGTGGACTAGGATTGTCCAAATGTTTCAAATCCTTCACCACATTAATTCTGAGATTAATAAACAAAACACTGTATAGCTTCTTCTACAATTCAAATCAATTAGTATGTTTCATTGCCACAAGTATTTTAAGTTGATACACTGCCACGAAAGCTATTCCACCCTAATATGCGACGCGATGCGATACGATACAAACTTTTGGTCACATCTGTTAGGCGCTGCTTTATCTGCCCTGCAAAACCACAGACATTAGTAAAGGGTATGGAGATGTGGCCACAGTCATCTTCAGCCAGGAAATCCCGCTGCTCCTCACAGCAAAAAAAACACATGCTTTTATTGAAGTATGCAAGTCCAGTTTGAAAACTATTATATTCCTGTAAACTGCAAGTCTCTTGGACTTTTTCCTTTGTAGATCTGCTGAGTCAGGCAAGCAGGTTTTTAAGAGGAAGACTGAAGAATAAAAGTGCTTGTTATATGCAGCCTGTGTCTGAGGAGAAGCTGTAAGTGGAGGTGGATGCTGTAGGCCTATTGATGCAAGGCAGTACTACTCGGTGAGGTTCAGGTAAGCGTTAACCGCCTTCTTTCTGGAAAAAAAAGAGTCACATGAGTAAGACCACCTAGCAGACTTTTGACATGTACGTACAACAATGCAGACTGAGAATAGAGACACTGAGGTGATAATCATCTAATACCTTTAGTTTTACCTGAAATATACTTTCTATTCTTTAAGGATACCAAGAGACCACTCTCCTTGACAGTTCTGATTGTAACTAACTCTTATTCAATTTCCTCCTAGTTTCTCACTTGCATTTGACTGCCTTCAACTCCCAGCCATTAATTCTTATTTCATTAATCTGTTTCTCTGAGAAATAAAAATGTGTCTTGCGCTGGTATCTTTTCTTGGCATGTCCAGAGCACTGCTGACAGGAGCCTTTTCAGTCCTCCATTGACAGATTGGAACAAAACAAGCCATGGTAAACGCCATCTCCTGAGGGTCTCTGCTCAGCACACCCCACTGCTGGGCACTGCACTAACCCTATCCGGATCCCAGAAGGCTGGCAGAAGGGAGGATCCCTATCTTATCTCCCCAGCTTTTGCGTAACCCATTCGGCCACAGCTGTGGCACCTGGTTGTGAAACATGAGCGACCCGCACAGAGCCATCTCCACTTGGTTTACTTCCTCATTCCAGCCACAGGCTTGTGTCCCCTTCTCCCAAACCACTTGATGGAAACTTTGCAGGAAAGGAGAAGCACGGTGGTTCTGCAGAGGCTATGCAGGCACTGTCTTGAGGGGGCAGGAGTTGGTATCTCAGAGACTGGAACTCAGCTTGCTGTCAAACGAAGCCTGGTACTGATGCTATGCCCGGAACTCCCACTGAGAAAGAAATTGAGAAACCTGTGTGTACAGTGAGAGGTCACTTAGACTTCAGGGATTTAGGAAAGGACTTCTCTTACGCAGACAGGCTTAACAAGTATACATCACAATAGTTCCAAAGCACTCGGCCCAGTGCCTTTATAAGGGAGATCAATGTCCTCTTCTTTGAAAACAGAAACCTGAATCGAGAGAGAAAGCTGAAAAGAGAGGGAGAAAAACGGATAGCACTGACTGTCACCTGATTTCAGACTGATGAAAATACTGAGACATTCTCCAGGCAGATGAAACTGAAGGCTTTCGAATGAAGAGGTGCCAAGTTTGAAAATTCTCGCAGTGTTCCCATGATGCCTTGAGCTATTTACTTCAGCCACTAAAACTGTTGGACTTAAGTGGCCAATAAAACTATATAAGTCAGGCTGCAGCCATCAGAACTGCAGTGTGAATGATAAAGGCTCAAAATCAGAAGGAATAGAATTGCCACAGCGGGGTATATTAACGGATTTCCTGTACGGAAGAACAGCGCTGGTGCTACCATCACTGTTCTAAACTGGAAACAGCTTTTCTGATGACCTGCCTTTAAATTAAGGCAAAATTTCAAAACTTTCTCTGAAAGAAAATAGGATTGCTAAGAAAAATTTGAAATAATCTTAATCAGAGCACCATTTTCTAACAAAATGCCTCTATAAGCAAAAGAATAACATGGTTACACTGGGGCTTTTTTCAAATTAAAATACAGAACAGACAAACGGCAGTCATAGAAAACTGTACAAAGAAACCATCAATGCTTCCAACCATTTTAGCAAGTAAAAAATGGTAAAAAAAAGACATGAAAAAGGATAAGAACGGAAAATTCACTAGCTCAAACCTATCCCCAAATTAAAGTATGAAAACTTACAATGAACTTACGCAGATATGCTCTGGAAAGCACATCTATCAAAACATTTTATCTAACCTTATAAAGAGTACTAACCATTTATACTTTCAATGAGAATTAATTTTGCTGTACTTAACTTTCTGAATCCCAAGTTCACAAACAGCTGTTGCGTATACAAAAAGTCCTGTTACTTGCGGATGTATTTCCTTTAAACCCATGGAATTGGGTTTAAAGTGTCCTACAGCAACACTAATGGAAAGTGTCCTGCAGCAACACTAATGGAACATTAACATAAGTCTCATCTTGTGCCTCTATTCCTGTAAGGTCATGTCTAAATCTGTTCCATCACTTCTAAAGGGGGGAATAAAAAAAACCCAAAGCAAACAACAAAACTTCAGCATAACCCGACCCCTAACCCAGACACACCACACTTTGGTTGCCTGAACACAAAGTCATTTCGCATCTCTTATTTGTTGATATTCCAGACAGTGTCTCACATGAAGCAGAGCACTTTGACACAATACAAAAACTCTGTTATTACATTAATTTTTGACTTGCCAAAACTATTCAATATGATTAAGTACTCCACTAAACCCAGCCAGAAAGAACAGCTCAACTCTTACTGATATCACTAAGATGTCATTTATAAATAAAGTGGCATTTCTGTGCAAACTTTTGACACGATATTTAGAACTGCTTTCTCTGCTGGGCTTTGCACATTTGGAAATAAAGTATTTTCAAATGAAGTATTCAAATTTTAGAGACCAGGCTGTGTATTGTCTATTAAAGCAGAACGTTAGCACACGTTTTCTAAACTTATCTGAGAATGTCCTTACATTGATCTAAAATTGGATCTCCACACAAAATTGACCAGTAATGTACAACATCTAAGTAAGTGACAGTGACTAAGCAATCCCCACAGATGTACTGTTTTTATTTACTGTATAAATAAAATGTTCAAGATATGCGTATCGATTTAAAAAATTGGAAGTAGTATCCACAGAGGCAAGGCACAGCTAAGTTTCTACATTCTAATTCATAACTTTATCATAGTCCTGAATTTGTTGCTTTATGTGAGACAGCTTATTCTTTAGGTATTCACAACGCTCTCTTTTCTCCAGAAATGCAGGATCCTGCCAAAAATACAAAAAAATATTTACATTAATATATTACATTTTTAAGACTACTGCAAGAACAGTCTACTATCAATTATGTTCTTCACTAAGTGCAGTATATAAATATTCTCCAAAATAACACTCTTTTTCCCTGGCCACTATTTCTTATTTCCTGCTTCCACTTCCTTCATGGAAGGCTGGAAAAAGAGGTTCTGCTTTTAAAAGCTGTAGTCCCTTAGTAAACACAGCAGTTTTTGAACAGAAATCTGCAAATATATATTACTTCCTGCTACATAACTTAGACTTTGTAGGTGTGTTGTAGTATGTCTAATAAATCCCTCTCCACAAAAAAACAATGAAGCTTCAGTAACATGGACAAAATCTGAATTCCATAAAAAAGGTATTTGTTATGTGTTATATACTTAATGGAACACACGTACGTATTTAGTGCCCGAGAGTGAAACCCCTTGCATTACATTGAAAATTATTTTTTGAGAGTCTAATTTCCGTGCCGTAAAGAAAATACAAAATTTCTTCCCAAGGGCAAGGCTACGTTTTCTGTTGTTAATTTACCTGTGGGCTGTGTCAGTCAGAATATAAATGAACTGCAACCCAAAAAAATACCAGTCTTCTGAATGCAGAATGCTAAGAAATGAGACACTCTCAGAAGATGGAAATGCTTAGCTGTGGTGTTCTCCTCCCTCCCACCTCCCCCCTCCCACCCCCATCTGGCTACTGGAATCATTATTCTCAGACCAGGCTGCCCGCAGGAATGGATTGGGTTGTGTCCTAGCTTTGCCAAAGTTTTAAAAGACAAAATATATGAAGCCCTGTAACAGCTACAGACACCCTGAGCTAGTCAATTGTACCTGTGTTAGACATGGTGGCTATTTACACTCTCTCTGCTAACCATTAGATTCACCAGCAAGAGAAGCTGAAGACACTCACACTTTTCTTCTTCTTGTATTCTTACAGAACTTTTGATATCCTTTCCTGTTCCTAATGGGAGAGACCACACATATATAAATACTTTTGAATGTGCTCCATGACTTCATGTGAATTCCACAAAACACTGATCAGAAGTAAAATTCTCATTTGATCAGTTCACTCTAGTTTTAACATTTTAGTTGTAAATCTCATACTTGAGAAACAGAGAAAGTACCTTAGCTGTACCTAGCTCAGACTTGAAAGCTACTCGCATGAAAAAAAAAACCAAAAACCAGATAAACATGTATAACTGCAACTTGGTATCCTTGATTGATGACCAAACGAGAAATAGCATTTTGCAGAAACTTTCTCTTCTACAGAGTCACTGCCGGCATTACAAGACATTGTGCCCTGGATAAAGACAGTCAGAAACTACCCAATATCACACTTGCTTTCCATAGCCCATCTCACGGGTACTTATATATATGCTTTCAGGCTGGTGAGGAAGTTGCCTCATCAATGCATCCAGCTCATCAAACTTTTTCAATACAGTACGAACTTCCACAGACAGTTCTTTGTACTCAACAAACTGATCATTGAATACTGCTTTGTACCGGTCTCACATTTCATTTGTTTGAATGACTGGGTATTTCCTTAAAAAAAAGAGTTTACGGAGTAATTTTAGAGATAGGACTTCAATAAACACAGAAACTCCTCACCTTGATAGTGTATCTCTGTTTCTTTATCTCATAACTTGCTGAAGTCTGCATGTATGTTGAGCTGGTTTGAGCTAACTTTCCCAAGCTCTCTAACGCTTAGTTTAAGCCCCTTTCCCAAAACTTCCCCCTTTTCAAAGAAAAAACTATAGAAAAAACAAAATTACACTAAATGTATGTTTTTATGTATTTTCTAAATATAAACATGTACATGCAGTAAGGACATCATCCAAAATTTCCAAGAAAGGGAAGAGGAGAAGGGAAAAAGAACAAAAAGGAACTAAAACAAAACAGGTATGCACACTTGTAAGATCCGGTAAGTAACAAAGTAAAGAACGAGCAAAATCTCACCACTTCCCTAGAGGAAAGCAGAACAGCTAAATCCAACTCAGGACTCCCCCCCCCCCCCCGACACGTGGGCAGACAACAGCAGTTGCTGCAGGCCTCAGCTCCAGACAGTACCAGCAGCAATGGAGTTCCTGCTCTCCAGCCTCCCGGAAGAAGAAGAGAGCGTACCCTGTTATCTACATCTTATTTATATGTCATGTTACCTTAAAGGAAGATATGGAATAGTTCCGTGGATCCTGACCACCGTTATTAAGGAACACCTGTAAAGCCCATTTTTAAGGGAGATCTGAAAAATCCAAGAATCAATCCACTACATATGTAAAGCACTGAAATCACAGAATCACAAAACGACAGAAGGGTTGAGATGGTTGAGGTTAGATGGGACCTCCAGGGGCCACCAGGTCTACCTCCTCCCTGCTCAAGCAGGGCCACTTAAGAGCTGGCTGCCCACGACTGCATCCAGATGGCTTCTGAATATCTCTAAGAATTGAGATAGTCAATAATAATCTCTTTGCATAACCTCTGGTTACCTGCATGGTGAAAAGGGTTTTCCCGATACTCACGCGGAACCTCCTGTGTTTCAGTTTATGCCCTAGTCTACGGCGAATAGTAAAAAAAATAATTTATGGTCTCATACTTCACCATGGAAAGGCCTGCCCTTTAAAAGGCAGCATGCCATAGATCTAGCGCCTAGAAAGTACAAGAGTAGTCAAATTCCAGGTACTAAAAAGACAAGGAATTTCCAACGTAGTTTATTATTTCCCAAGCCATCTGTGTGGTCGCCTTCTCTCCTTTGGCAGAATGTTATAATCTATTTGCTAGGTAGTCACATTCTTCTTTAACATTTAAGTTTGGTTTGGTTTTTTAAATTTAAGATTCTTTAGTTATATTACTGGTTCTATGACACTGATACCAACCTCCATTCTGTCTATTTTTAACCTTAATGTAATAAAGAACTACAAGTTCCTACAGCACACGCATGACAGAGAAACCTTGACTGCATACATGAGAAACGCTGAGTGAAAGCAGTCCCCTTAAGTTTGTTCATCAAAGTCAATTCCCTTACGCTAAGTAGTCTGGCATCACTATAGGTTTAGGAATGTGGCCTGCCGGTACATGAACATTAAGAAGTTCCGGTTTTCTTTCCACTGAATTAAGCTGCCTGTAAGTGACCTCTTCTCTTGGTCTGTCATCGCTTTCTCATTGTTATAAAGGAAAAAAAATAGTTCTTAATGAGGTCAGTTTTCCTTCAAATGCAGTACATACAAACCACAGATCTGAAGACAGAGATGTTAAGTATTCAGCAGCAGCAGAAGCAAATCACAGGTATTTTTTAAAACCCTTATTGTAAATTAAAAATTAGTAAAGAGTGACAGTGAAGTTTCTCACACAGTACCCATATTCAGTTTGTCCTAAAAGAGGTACCAGTGACATATAAACGCTTCCTGGGGCTTGGAAAGTTTTGTCTTGTGTGTCTTAAAAGAATAATTCAAGGAAGTTTCCTTGGATAGCCATTTAATTTGTGAACGATCAGGAATCACTCGGTTCTCTGGAGCTTAATTTTCCTCGTTTCCTTACGCACAATTTATCCCTTGATCCAGAAACAAAAGCACGTGGAGTCTTGCTGGAACACATAAAAAAAGGATCCTGATCCAGTACTGAAGCAGCAGAGAAAACAGCGGTAGAAAATTCAAAGTATCTAACAGGAGACACTTCAGACTGAAATAAATATACCATAACTTTTTGGGAAACCATCAACGCCTGCTGTTAGGAATCTACACAATCTTTGTAGAGTATGCAACCACATCTGTGTGCGGAAGAATCACTACGATGGCCAATACTTCGAAACCAGCAAGGAGGGCTATGGAGCAGACTCAAGAGTCACAGGAACAAGCTCAATTCACAGAGCACCTACCACTGGCTCCTCTAAATTAAGAAGACAGCCAGGAAGAAAGACAGTTGCACCAGATGACCTGTCTGCCAGACTCTCAAATACATGCTACAGAACCTGTCACTTCAGGAAAAAGGAAAAGAGCATACAGAGGCAGCCACGAGATTTGCTATTTACAGTAAATTTTATAAGCTACCTAACTAGTAGTAACTTCCTTACAAGCTTATTCCAAAACTTTAAGTAGGAGAATGTCGTTGGGACTATATTAAATAACTAAACATAATCTCTTCCAAGCCAAACAAATAGATAGAGCGATAGATAGATAGACAGACAGACAGATCGATCAAAATAGACAGAAAAGAACAAACATTTGGAAATATCAGTAAACAGAAAAATAAATTCCTATTGCTTACATTATATTCTGGAAAAAGAGGACTGTGTTTTCACCTATCAAAAAAATGGAAAGAAGTGTAAATGTCATTTAAAGCAAAAATATTATGCAAAAGCAGAGACTAAAATAAAAACTTTTTCAAAATCATGCTGTACAGAGAAATACACTTGAATTTAAGTATGAAGAAATTTAGCATAAGGAACACTTTCAGATCAACTGATCTAAAGACTGTTTAAGAGCATTGGAACAACAATGATCACCCAAATCCCAGAACCACAGGATCTCCCAGAGCATAGCTTTAAGAAACAGCACTCACAAAGTCCTCCATCCACCTCCTCATCTCCTGTATTATTCCACATGTCAGCCCGCATCAACTCGCAAGACACTCTGCAGCGAGTGATTAATTGCCCAGAAAGCACAACCTTGCACACTCTGGTAGCTCACCCAGCCACTACTCTGCACAGATTCTCCAGAGCTCAAACCCAATCATAAAAGTACTCCCTTTAGAAACACTAAGTAACTGGAATAAAAGAACATGGGCAGTAACAGGGACGAGGAAGTGAATACTTCCTGGATAATTCCAGCAATCGCATCATTCTTGCAGGACACGTTACAAGTAGGTCAAAAAACTTTTATCAAAGAGCTGCAATGCATTTTTCAAAAGGGCAGTCTCAGTTTCATGCAAGACGGTGGAACAGAAACCGGTGCCAAATGAAAATGCCGCAAGTGAGACTGGAGACACAGAGCAGAGGAAATGCACCAATAACTTGATCTCTCCTACTAAAATCGCTTAAACACTGACAACTGCCCACAACAGGCCTACGCAGGCTTCATATACGGTCTTTTTTATGCTGTATTAAGTTTCATTAGATTTTTAAAGGTTTTTTTTGGAGGTGTATGTACATGAAAGAAGTTTTACATATAAAATTCTCTAGTTGAGAATGGCATGTCCCTAACACAAGTTTATAATTAACCAGGCAGGTACTGAATGCTGCTAACAAGAGCAAGGCCAGCCGCAGCGCAAAGTACTGGACTTGGAAAAGGTGACGTTGATTAAAATCTTGCCAACTCTATTACTACTATGATTTTCTGATAGTAATCATAAGGAAAACTGAAAAGACATGCTGAAAGCACAGTTTTCAAGAAATGTTAGGATCAGCTGAACAAGTGCCTTGCTCATTTCTTCCTTTGTTTGGAAAATACACACCAGGAAGCACCTCCTCAGCTGATCCCGGAAGACAGCCGAGCACTACACAGCCAGCTCCCCACCAACGTAAATTCAAACAAGTTCAAGAATAACTGGATAACCAGACCTACGCGTAGGTCAGAGAAATAATATTTGATACAATGGAAGAGAAAGTTAAACGAGGGTTAAAAACAAGATTGTAGTTGAAAAGTTGACAGTAACGTTGTAATTCTAAATAGATTTGAACTGGGAAAAAGAAAGTTTTAAGAGCCAAAATATGAAATTAGAAGGCTACAAGTGTAGATAAATATCACAGTACAGACACACACAAAGATGTTTCCGTATGAAACATGAGCCAGCAATGTGCACTTGCAGCCTGGAAAGCACGCTGTATCGTGGCCTGCATCAGAAGAGGTGTGACCAGCAAGGCTGACGGAGGGGACTCTCCCCTTCTACCCTGCTCTCACAAGACCTCACGTGGAATACTCTGTTCAGTTCTGGAGTCCTCAGCACTAGAAGGACATGGATCTGTTAGAGCGAGTCCAGAGGAGGCCACGGAGGTGATCAGAGGAACGGAGAACCTCCCATATGAGGACAGGCTGAGAGATTTCGTGTGTTTCATCCTAGAGAAGAGAAGTCTCTGAGGAGACCTTGTAGCAGCCTCTCAGTACTTGAAGAGGCCTAGAGAAAGTCTGCGGAGAGGCTCTTTATCAGGGATGCAGGGACAGGATGAGGGGGAATGGTAATAAGTTGGAAGAGGTCTGGTTTAGATTAGATATAGGGAAGAAATTTTTTACGGAGAGGATGGTGAGGCACTGGAAGAGATTGCCCACAGAAGTTGTGGATGACCCGTCCCTGGAGGTATTCAAGGCCAGGTTGGATGAGGCTTTGAACTGCCTGGTCCACGTGCCCTGTTCAGCGCTGCCCCTCTGCCAGTCGTGCTGCTTGACCCAGGGTCATAGCTACAATAGTCTGTACGTGACAAGGTAAATAATAATTTATGATGAGAAAGGTGTTTTTCTTCATGGGGGTTATTCAGTGTCCCCCACCAGCACTGAGCCTCAGGGCCAAGCGCCTTCACGTCCTGTGTTGGACCACCATTACAAAGATATTGCAGGTGGGGAAGCTCCTTGCCCCAGGTATCCCAAAGAGACAGCTGCTTTGAAGTGATTTATTCCAGTTGGAATTTGGTCCAAGAGTCTTTAGGCTGAGCCCTGCACTCAGGACACCTGCCCAGGTGTCAGTCCCAGGGAGCGGTCTGCTGGTGGAGCCTCCAGTAGGGTCACAAAGGCTAATTATAATGCAATATTATCAGTGAGGATAATAGAAGATTATGTGACTTCAGTTTTTATCACTGCAGATTAATGAAGGATAATGTCATGTAAAAAGTCACGATTTTGGGGATGGATTCTAGTAATTCATTTTAGACATTCAGTGGACTTTTGTGACTCTTTGAAACTCATACTTGTGGTAAGAAAGGGTTGACTTTATTGCACTCCCTATTTACAAACAGTAATGGGAATTCAAAGTTGTTGACTCTCTTGCTTGGGCATTTTCAAATGAAATACACGTTCCTAACCTGTTGTTATAGGTACCATGAAGAGGCTAGCATGAAACAGAAGTGGTCAGCATTAATTTCCTTGTATATGCTGGGGTGAGTCTATACTACATTTTTCGCTCACAACTACTTATTCTTTTGTGTGGGAATACTTTTGGACACAAAAATTAAGTTCTTACCAGAAAAGCTCTCAATGAAAGCCAGGCATAAGGACAGCTAGCACTTATAACTTGAGCCAACAGCTGTTGTTCACACTCAGCAAACCAGACCAAAGGCCTTTCCTTGGAATCGGCCTCCACCCAATGAATGTTCAAATGCACGTGTGCAGTTAGTGCACAGAAGACACAGAAAAATGATAAGGTCAGGCGGTGGTGCAAGTGACAGACCTGTGTGTGGCAATGGCAGGAGTTTGTTTGGAAAATACATCCCTAAGTTGCATTTTGAGGAGCGAGGCAGCAATCTCACCATCACCTCTTCCCCCACACCATAGCCACAGGTTTTCTTTGTGCAGCTTAAGCGCATCTGGTCCCAGGGACAGGGAAGTGCACTCGGGCACTTCACTCCAAGAATGTTCTCCAAACCTCCATCTGCATTTCAAATGTTGCCTAGAGACATTCCCTAAATGACAGTTGGGTTTAAGTGCACACGCATGTCTCCTTGTCCAGCATTTCTTGTTGGCACAAGTGGCACCCTGCAGCATGATAACTGTGATGACGCACGTGTGCGTTCATGTTGGCTGCTGAACTGCTCCTTGGGACAGAGATAGTGAAGCCGTGGCATCCATCAGCACCTCGGCTGGCAAAGCAGGATCTTGGGAGTGGCGGAAGGAGTTCTCACCCCCTCAGGTTTTGCCTGTGCTGAAACCAGTGATTCCTGCGTTCCCGAAAACACAGAGAAAGTTGTTTCCCACACTGTTCGAGGCATGGAGAGAGGGTGAGCACAGGCTGCTGTGTAAACAGAGGACAGCATTAAGAAGTTCTTCCTCTGTTAGAACCAGACCCTTCGTCTTGCTTTCAGGTCACTCCTCTCCTAAACCAAAGTGTCTCAGGGACAGAGACAGAGCTGACAAAGCATTGCCTGCGATCTTAACACCGTGTCACCTTGGGAAAGGCTGCTCTGCAATTTGCTAGCATGAGATCTGTTAACAGGCACATTCTGTATATCTGTTTGCATCTGTGCTCAGCCCTCCTATGCAAGTAGTTGGCCTCCACTGAATCCCAGGCCCCAGCCACTCTCACTGGCACTTGCTCACAGTGCCAGGCCCCTCTCCATTTGCCAAGTGTGCTGGTGCTTCTGGCCTTCTGTGTGTTGGTGGTCTTCAAAAGCACCAAAACAGAGCTCAATCCTTCAAATGCAGGGAAGAGTTCTGGTTGCTGTCCCCATAATCCTTAATCAAGCAACCACACCTGGTTAGGGATGCTGCTTAGCCTTATTTGCAAGCAGCAGACATCTGCTGTGTTGTGTTGGGGAATTGATACAATGTGAAATGCAAAAGCATTGTCTGAACAATGCATGTACAGAATGATATCTCTGTGTGTAGTGCTTTATTGTGGGACCAGAGAGCTGCAGAGCTCTCTGTATGTGTGCCAGGGCGACCGATGGTCGAGGTGACAAAATGAGAGAACAGGAGCCGCAGAATGCACAAAGGAAAACCATTTAGGCTTGAAGACAACGTAGACCATCCATGCAGCCTTCGATGAATTTTAAGTATTATTAATGTAATCACACAAGTGCATGGAGTTTCTGATACTGGATGGCATATGTGGGCATGGGTCAATCAAAAGGAGGGAAAGAAGGAGGAAGACTGAAAGCGAGTTCTGTAAGGAGACACCAGTGGGATTTTCTGAGGGTGCTGGTGGACTTGCCTGTGCTCAAAACAGTCTTGGAATCAAAGTCAAATATTTCCCTGTATGGAGCTTTGAATTTGTGCCTAGTGGGGTATAGACAGCACAGGCTGTTTGGTTAGGGTATGTGCGTGTTTGGACATGCCAAGGGCTTCATACAGCTGAGCTTCAGCTGAGTTCACTTAGGTCTCCAGCCGCTGTGTGGTGGCAGGCAGAAATCAGGCATGGGGTGCTTCTGCCACCACAGCTGCTCCTCTGGCAGGATGCAGCTCTCCTGGAGGAAGAGGTTTCAACTCAGGCTCAGTCCTTCAGCCACCACACTTTCTGGCTTTATGCGGCAACACAGTAAGCAGAAAAAGGTTTGATATAATATGCTGGTCCGAGCACAGAAGCTGATCTAGGAGATGGGGTGTGCATTGAGGATGGCATTCCTCAGCAATGAATACCGTGTAGTTTGTTTCCCACCACTTGCTCAAGCCCTTCTTCAGATATTGTTTGAGCACTAAAAGGACACATAGCAGCTTGTGAAAGAGAAATTAATACGTGCTCATACTGTCAGAAGAGCCTCACCAGCGTGCAAAATGGAACAGAGTTTGATCTGAACGGCAAGAGCAGATCCCAAATTCTTCAGTGTCCAAGCAAAAACCTAAAGGGCTCTGCAAACAGAAGTGTCATCTCCCCAGGCCCTGGAAACTCGCATTTTAATCACAGACCAGGAAATGGGCAATATTTTAAAAAGAAAATAAATAAAAATCTGTGGGTTTTTTCCATGTGCAGGTTTCTCTTTGGACCTCACACGGTGTTAATAACTCCGTGTGTATGGAAAGAAGGTCTGAAATGTGTATGTGCTCCAAAAGGCAAGACGTTTATAGTCACCAAATAAGGGTCACAGACTTAGAAAAATCTGCATGCAAAACAGAAAAAGGTTTCTCAAGTGCATTGAATTCCATATAAAAGCCCAACATTACAACCCAGTGTAGACCTGCTGAATTTTCACTGTACTGAAATTAAAGATGAACTTGACAGCAATTTGGCGTGAGCTCGTGACTCCTGTCCTTCACCGGTACATTGAAACATTCAGATGCACTGCAGAATCACATGGTTAAATGTACTGCAGAGTGTATTAAAAATAGATTCCTCTGAAAGTTTGTTTGCTTTGCATAGCAATCTCTTTCTGACTCTTGCTAACGACTGTAGCTCTAACTTCTGTCTACATCACTTAACCAGCTGCTGGGCAAAATAAAGGAAAAAGGAAGAGAGAAGGAGAAACCTCACTGGACTGAACAATGCCTTTGGTCAACAGAGAAGTCATCTGTCTCCTCAGGTCACTGTTCTGAGCTGCTCACGGTGCACACACAAATCTTCTGCAGCCTTCCTGAGAGGCATGAGGGGCCTGAGGGGTCTGAGGGCCCCCGGGACTGGCTAGCACTCCAACTGGGGCAGAACCTGTGTGCTCCAATGTATCAGCCGCACTGATTGGCCCACGTGTCTGGGACCCCTCTCAAGAACAAGGGGGAACGTGACCAGCCAGCCCGCTGCTCAGGGCCTCCTGACCACAAGACACCATCCATCGCCGGTGGCTTGGGGTCACACAAAACTCTTAGAAGAGATCATCACGTCCAACCATTAACCTAAAACTGCTGAGTCCACCACGGAACCCTGCCCCTAGGCTCCATGTCTACATTTTTTTTAAATGCCACCAGGGATGCTCACTCCCCTACATCCCTGGACAGCCTCTTCCAATGCTTGATAACTCTTTTGGGGAAGAAAGCTTTCCTAACGTTCAGACAAAACGTCCCCTCGCAAATCCTGAAGGTATTTTTCCTCTTGTCCTATTGCTTGTTACTTGGGAGAAGAGGCCAACACTCACCTGGCCACAACCACCTTTCAGGGAGCTGTAGAATGTGATAGATGTCTCCCCTCAGCCTCCTTTTCTCCAGACTAAACAACCCCAGTTCTCCCAGCTGCTCTCCATAACACCAGTGCTCCAGCCCCTTTCACAGCTCTGTGTCCCTTCTCAGGACACGCTCCATCCCCTCAATCTCTTTCTAGCCGTGAGGGGCCCAAAACTAAACACAGGATTTGAGGAGTCAATCACCAATTGAGGACTCACTAATACCGAGTATCAAAAAGCAATTCGTTTCCTACTCCAGCTGGCCACATTGTTTCTGAGAGAAGCCAGGGTGTTGTTGGCCTTGTTGGCCACCTGGGCACAAGGCTTGTTCTTTTCAATCCTATTTTCATCACGTTCATTCTGTTTCTCCTGACTGCTCTTACCAGTTTCAACCTTATTCGAGGTTATACAGATGACCTCACCGAACCTGTCTCAACGGAGGTCATGACTCACCAAGAAGATGGAGTTTCCATTTTGATACAAAAGCATTATTTTCTTTATCTTTTCTGTCATACCTGGACTTTGACAGTGCTCCAAGCATAACCCTTCCTTGCAGTATGAGGAACAGAAAACTGCCCAAGAATTACTCCTCTTGCATCACGTTATCACGTTAGCGATACCTGCTGATGGCTGAGTTTATCTCCTGTATTCCCGCGTCTAAGAGACTGCATTCAATGGCTTTGTTGACATGAATTCAGATGAAATTATAAGACACGAGGAGAAGTGGGGAAAGCAGCAAGCATAGACTGGCTCGTGGAAACAGGAATTTATTTCCTTTCCCCTGAATAAAGAGTTGAGGGATCCCTGCTACTGGCAGGAGCAGCACAGCCACTTGCGAGGCTGGGGAGAGTGCAGGAGGCCAGGGGCCCTCGTCTCTGGTGATGCTGGATTCCCCTGGGTGAGCAGTCCCTGTGCGAGTCCAGAGCGGAGTGGCTGCAGCTGCAGCCCTAGCCATGGGGACCTTCTGCTGTCTCATCCCCTGGCTCTTCCTGGAGCTCATACTGTTCTGCAGCGAGAGGGTCAGACCATGGGGTGCCAGGACCCGCTTGATGGGTGGCCTCTGATGTGTCACCTTAATCCTCCAGGTTGCGTGGCCTCTTGCGGGGTTGGGGGGAATCATTACAGCTGGATGACCTCCTTTTCTGGGGACGTTGGGTTTCCCTCGGCAAATTATCCGTGCCAGGAGCAGAGGGGTCTGCTGCCACCAACACGCCCGTCTCCTCCTGGGAATGATCATGGTCCTCAGGGACAGGCCCAGATGGGGGATGGCCAGGACCCCCACTGAGGGTGGCCTCTGCTGTGTCCTCTTCCTCCTCCAGGCGGTGTGGCCTCTTGCAGGGTTGGGGAGAGTCTTCGGGGCTGGGGGCCCTCCTCTTTGTAGGGTGCTGGGGTGCCCTAGGCAAGTCGTCCTGGGCAAGAGCAGAAGGGCCTGCCACCGCCACCTGCCCTGGTTCTTCTTGGGGCTGACCCTGCTCTGCAGGGATGGCTGCAGATGGCGAGTTGATGGGACCCTCACGGATGGCAGCCTCTGACGTTCCGGTTTCTCCCTTGACTTGGGAACCTGCAGAGCTTGAGGAGGCCGGCTCAGGTGTGGTAATTCTCTCCTGAGAGGTGCTGGGGCTGGGGCTGGTGGCAGGGACACGGTCCTCCCCACTGGCAATGTGAATCTCCTGCTGGGCCAGGTGCTGGCGGATCTTGTTGCCACACAGGCGCGCTGCGGTGATGATGAACCGGCGGATGAGTGTCTGCGTCTGTTCCCCCAGCAAGGGCCGCAGTTTCTCCACGAACAACTCCTCGTCCAGCCCAAACTGGCACAGGTGGCTAATAAAAATGGCTTTCTTTGCACACACCTCCCACCAGTTTTTGTTGTACATCACAATCTCCCTTTCTAGCCACGGCAGCACGGGCCTGAGGTGATCTGGGTGGCTGCTGAAAAAGTCAGCCCAGACCTCAGGAGGGAAACCATCCACCTGGCCACAAGGCACTGACCTTGCAGACCCCTGCTCATCCTTGTGGTCTTCAGCCGATGGCACTTCAGCCAAGGGCTCTTCAGGGCGATTGACTCTGACCAATATATAGTCCTGATAACTGTGAAACTGTTGCTGTGACAGGATACCCTCTGTGACTCTCCTGCACAGGGGGCAACTTGGATTCGTTGCTGCCCAGCGCAGTGCACAGGTGAAGCAAAATTGGTGGTAGCAGGGTAACAGGTGGGCAATGTCCTCTTCATTATCGTGGCAGATGGGGCACCACCACTCACTCACTGTGTCTGTGCTCTCTGTACGCTGTGGTTCGCTGGAGAACACTGAGCATGAAATGCAGGCCCCCATCACTAGCAGCACAGCAGGAGATGTTTTGCACTACAAAACAGAGAGAGGCCACGATTACTTGCTGTCCTGGGGATGAGACCAGTGAAGAAGAAGAAATGTCCGGGTCCCTCAGGAAGGATGCCCTGCTGACTACCAGAGCCCCATCGTCCCACCCACAGCCATCTGAGGGATGGACGTTTCCCTGCACAACTCACCTCCTTTTTTGCACGCACGTACGGTCCTGGCTGCCTGAATCAGGCAGGTCGGAGGAAAACACTGGGGATGGCTCCGGGTTGGGCACTGAGAGTTGTCAACTGCAGCTCTCAAAGCACCATCCAGACCTCACAGGAGCCCAGGCACGAGCAGACTGAGCCCGGTTCAGGTGATGCCTGCAGATAAGCACTGAGGGCTGTGAAGTCACAATTCATCCTTGAGTGGCATCACCCTGCACACAGCATCATCTGGAACCAGAAAGTTAAGCCTGGAGGTCATGATCAACCTTGCCACTGTTATAAAACAATGGCCATGGGTGGGGCAGGTTTCCCACAGTGATTGTGCCATCTCTGTGCTTGAAAGGTTTCAAGCCCCAGCTGGACAAAGCACAGAGCACCCGGTTCTGACCCCAGGGCTGGCCCTGCTTTGGGCAGGAAGCTGCAACAGAGACTGCGCAAGATCCCTGTCATCCTTTGTGATGGCTGCCAGTCCTGTTATGCTCTCAGTACACGTTCATATCTTGCCATGTGAACATGGGGCAAAGAATACAGAGCCTGTCCACCCTAGAGAGGATCTGGCTTTGTCGATCCCTGTTGGGTGCAGACACAACTACTGGAACCACTGCAACTATAGCTCATCCCAACCCCTCTTTTTGAGCAAGAGCATTTCCTCCAGGAAAAGACACCGCTCACATGGTCCTGGGACTCCGCAGACCCACGTCCCTTCTTCCTAACAGGCTGGTACCACGCACAGGGGGCTTTGGAGGTCAGGGAAAGGCACAAGGAGAAGTGGGAGAAAGCAGCACACACACACTGGATCAGGGAAACAGGAATTTATTTCTTTTTCTTGAATAATGTGTTGAGGGATCCCTGCTAATGGCAGGAGCAGCGCAGCCACTTGAAAGGCTGGGGAGAGTCCTGGTAGCCAGGGGTCCTCGTCTCTAGGGGCTTCTGGGTTCCCCTGGGTGAAGAGTCCCTGTCTCGGTGCGATGCAAGATCCCTGCCAATGGCAAGGTCCCTTGTGGGGTGCAGCTCTCCACCACGGCTTCTCCCTGTGGTGTGTCACCCTGCCAGCATCTGGGGACAGCAGGCAGTGATGAGCATACTGCAAAACCCTGTGGGATGGGAAGCGGGACAGGAACTGTGCAGCCGTGGGCAGCAGCAGGACGCAAGTGGGCAGCAGCAAGCGGAGGACATCTCACAGACACCACCTGCACAGCAAGTGAGCCACAACCCTGGGGAATGCATGGGGTAAAGTGCCCCCTCTGACTGCTGTTCGTAGGTCGATAGGGAAGGTGGGGATCCCTGTGACACGCGACTTCCACCCACCCGCTCCAGCCCCAGCCCTCTCCCATATCTAATCTCTTCCAAGCCAAACAAATAGATAGAGCGATAGATAGATAGACAGACAGACAGATCGATCAAAATAGACAGAAAAGAACAAACATTTGGAAATATCAGTAAACAGAAAAATAAATTCCTATTGCTTACATTATATTCTGGAAAAAGAGGACTGTGTTTTCACCTATCAAAAAAATGGAAAGAAGTGTAAATGTCATTTAAAGCAAAAATATTATGCAAAAGCAGAGACTAAAATAAAAACTTTTTCAAAATCATGCTGTACAGAGAACTACACTTGAATTTAAGTATGAAGAAATTTAGCATAAGGAACACTTTCAGATCAACTGTTCTAAAGACTGTTTAAGAGCATTGGAACAACAACGATCACCCAAATCCCAGAACCACAGGATCTCCCAGAGCATAGCTCTAAGGAACAGCACTCACAAAGTCCTCCATCCACCTCCTCATCTCCTGTATTATTCCACATGCCAGCCCGCATTAACTCGCAAGACACTCTGCAGCGAGTGATTAATTGCCCAGAAAGCACAACCTTGCACACTCTGGTAGCTCACCCAGCCACTACTCTGCACAGACTCTCCAGAGCCCAAACCCAATCATAAAAGTACTCCCTTTAGAAACACTAAGTAACTGGAATAAAAGAACATGGGCAGTAACAGGGACGAGGAAGTGAATACTTCCTGGATAATTCCAGCAATCGCATCATTCTTGCAGGACACATTACAAGTAGGTCAAAAAACTTTTATCAAAGAGCTGCAATGCATTTTTCAAAAGGGCAGTCTCAGTTTCATGCAAGACGGTGGAACAGAAACCGGTGCCAAATGAAAATGCCGCAAGTGAGACTGGAGACACAGAGCAGAGGAAATGCACCAATAACTTGATCTCTCCTACTAAAATCGCTTAAACACTGACAACTGCCCACGACAGGCCTACGCAGGCTTCATATACGGTCTTTTTTATGCTGTATTAAGTTTCATTAGATTTTTAAAGGTTTTTTTTGGAGGTGTATGTACATGAAAGAAGTTTTACATATAAAATTCTCTAGTTGAGAATGGCATGTCCCTAACACAAGTTTATAATTAACCAGGCAGGTACTGAATGCTGCTAACAAGAGCAAGGCCAGCCGCAGCGCAAAGTACTGGACTTGGAAAAGGTGACGTTGATTAAAATCTTGCCAACTCTATTACTACTAAGATTTTCTGATAGTAATCATAAGGAAAACTGAAAAGACATGCTGAAAGCGCAGTTTTCAAGAAATGTTAGGATCAGCTGAACAAGTGCCTTGCTCATTTCTTCCTTTGTTTGGAAAATACACACCAGGAAGCACCTCCTCAGCTGATCCCGGAAGACAGCCGAGCACTACACAGCCAGCTCCCCACCAAAGTAAATTCAAACAAGTTCAAGAATAACTGGATAACCAGACCTACGCGTAGGTCAGAGAAATAATATTTGATACAATGGAAGAGAAAGCTAAACGAGGGTTAAAAACAAGATTGTAGTTGAAAAGTTGACAGTAACGTTGTAATTCTAAATAGATTTGAACTGGGAAAAAGAAAGTTTTAAGAGCCAAAATATGAAATTACAAGGCTACAAGTGTAGATAAATATCACAGTACAGACACACACAAAGATGTTTCCGTATGAAAGCATTATTTTCCTTAATTTATTAAGAAAGAAGGTGTTCTTAAAAACATAAAGTCAAGTTTACCTCCCAAAATGTCTTTTCAGTGGTAGCTTCCCAACATCTTGGATAAAAGCAATCTGAGCTGAGAAAAATAGTCACCAGCGTCGTATTGGGTAGCTCACGATGTACCTAGATTTAAGACAGTAGGGAACAAACAATTCATATGTTTAGTTAAGTAGCCCTGTATATGTTTGCATTATTTTGGATACCAAAACGGTTCATCTATATTTGACATTTTTAGTATATTACCATAACATATTCACGTATTGCCTCCACTTACTGTCTGCCAACTTAGTATTTATCAGGTAGAGTTTCTATTACACAGCCTGAAAAAATAATTGATCTGGATGGTAAAGCCTTAGTTCATACATAAAGCCTTTTATTAGAGGTAATTAACGTAGCATAGGCGACGACCCAGATGCCTGGACAGTGATTTTTGGATTGCATGCCATGCACAGTAACCACCTGCTACTGGATTGCTCCACCTTTCACAAATTGTTTCAAATGCACTGCAAACATTGGTTTTGTTTACTTCATCCGGTAAAGGCTTTTTAAAGCTGTTTGAGTATACTGAGATTACTTTAAAGGGATAAGTAAGCAATGAAGATCTGGTTAATAGGTATTTCCAAAAGGTCCTCACCAAGTCCCCTAAAGGCTTTTTAAAAAAACCTGAAGGCTCAGAAGAAGCCTTAAGCCTAGATTAAAGACTCACTAGTACAGTCTGATAAATAATTAAGAGTCAGGAAATGGGTGAGGAGGACTTAATACTTAACTCCTGCAATGAAAGAAAGTTGCCAGTGCAGTCCTGCAGACATCAGTGCAAGGACCTGGGCTATGAAGATCTTTCCTAAACGCAACCCTGTGAAAAAAAGGGGTGAAGAGTAAGATGAGCAAGTTTGCTGGTGTTAATAATTTAGACAGCCCACTAAGGAACTGGGCCGTCAAAAGAACTGTGCTAGGACTTTATGAGACAGAATGACAGGGCAATATTATGATGAAATGCAACACACACAGGTACCCGAAACCCATGCAGTAAAAAAAAAAAAAGAAAGGGAAGAAGGCTTTAAAATACTGTAACGGGATGACCCTGACTTACGTGGTGGTGATGAGCTAGCGAAAAGAGGGTCTAGGGTAGTTAAAAAGGAATTCCAGGAGTTGGGACGGTCACTGGATAGGGCGGGAGCACAGGTGGTGTTTTGCTCGGTTCCTCCGGTGGCAGGGATGTATAGAGATATGAACAAGAGAATATATGCAGTTAATAAATGGCTTAGGGGCTGTTGCCAGCAGAGGAATTTTGGGTTCTATGATCATGGGAAAACCTTTACGGCACCTGGCCTGCTTGATTCAGATGGGTCTCATCTAACTCCAAAGGGTAAGAGGATTCTAGCTCAGGAGCTGGCAGGACTTGTTGAGAGGGCTTTAAACTAGGCATGAGGGGGGAGGGGGGAGTAACTATACTCACCAAAGATGTTCCTGTGAAGGATGAGCCATCTCAAAGGGTGTCGTCAGTAACCCAACTTGAAGTGCATGTACACAAACGCACGCAGTATGGGAAACAGACAGGAGGAGCCGGAAGTCCTGGTCCAGCGGAAGAGCTATGACATAGTTGCTATCACGGAAACGTGGTGGAACGACTCTCATAACTGGAGTGCTGCCATGGAAGGCTACAGGCTCTTCAGGAGAGACAGGTGGGAGAGGAGGGGTGGAGGGGTGGCCCTCTACACTAGGGAAACCCTGGATTCTATTGAAGTCGAGATCGGTGACGACCAGGTTGAGTGCCTATGGGTAAGGGTCAGAGGGGCAGTCAGGTCTGACCTCCTGGTTGGAGTATGTTACAGACCGCCTGACCAGGAGGAGGAGATGGATCTTCTATTGTTTAAGCAGCTGGAGACTGCCTCTAGATCGGCTGCCCTTGTTCTTTTAGGAGACTTTAACCTTCCGGATATCTGCTGGGAACTTAACACTGCTGAGAGGAGGCAGTCCAGGAGGTTCTTAGAGTGTATTGAGGACTGCTTTTTGTCGCAGCTGGTGAGTGAGCCCACCAGGGGTGAAGCTCTTCTTGACCTGCTGTTTACAAACAAAGAAGGGCTGGCGGGTGATGTTGGTGTCGGAGGCTGTCTGGGGTGTAGTGATCATGAGATAATCAGGTTCTCTCTAAACAATGTAAAAAGAAAAGCCAGGAACAGAACATCGATGCTGGACTTTCGGCAGGCAGATTTTGGATTATTTAAGGAACTGGTCAGGAAAGTACCCTGGGAAATAGTTCTTAGTAGCAAAGGGGTCCAGGAAGGCTGGATACACTTCAAGAATGAAATCTTGAAGGTGCAGGAGCGGGCTGTCCCCATGTGTTGTAAGAAGAGTCGTAGGGGCAGACGTCCGGCCTGGATGAGTAGGGAGCTTCTGAAGGAACTAAGTAAGAAAAAGAGGATGTATCGCCGTTGGAAAGAAGGGGACATAAGCCACGTCATGTTCAAAGATGTTGTTAAGTCGTGTAGGAGGAAAATCAGGGAAGCAAAAGTCCAGTTAGAGCTCAAATTGGCCACTTCTGTTAAGGATAATAAGAAGAGTTTTTATAAATATATCAATGGTAGAAAGAAGGGCGGCAGCGACCTCCACTCCTTGTTGGATGTGGAGGGAAATATAGTAACCAAAGATGCAGAGAAGGCTGAGGTACTTAATGCCTTCTTTGCCTCAGTTTTCAACAGTAAGGATGTCAGCTCGCTTGACAGTTGGCCCTCTGAAGTGGTTGATGGGGGCAGGGTGAAATATGGCCCTCCTGCAATCCATGAGGAGGAAGTTAGAGACCTGCTGAGCCACTTGGACCCTCATAAGTCTATGGGGCCGGATGGGATCCATCCTAGAGTGATGAGAGAGCTGGCGGATGAGCTTGCTAAGCCGCTCTCCATCATCTTTCAGAAGTCTTGGCTCACTGGAGAGGTCCCGGAAGACTGGGAGTTGGCCAATGTGATGTCCATCCACAAGAAGGGCCGTAAGGATGATCCAGGTAATTACAGACCTGTCAGCCTGACCTCAGTCCCAGGTAAAATCATGGAGCAGATAATCCTGGGTGAAATCATGCGGCACCTGCAGAACGGTCAAGAGATCAGGCCCAGCCAGCATGGGTTTAGGAGGGGTAGGTCCTGCCTGACCAACCTGATCTCCTTTTATGACCATGTGACTCGCCTGGTGGATGAGAGGAAGGCTGTGGATGTGGTATACCTGGACTTTAGCAAGGCCTTTGACACTGTCCCCCACAGTAGGCTCCTAGGGAAGCTGTCAGCCCGTGGCTTAGATGGGAGCACTCTGTGCTGGGTTAGGAATTGGCCGGATGGCCGAGCCCAGAGAGTGGTGGTGAATGGTGTCTCATCCAGTTGGCGGCCGGTCACCAGTGGTTTCCCCCAGGGATCGGTGTTGGGTCCGGTCCTGTTTAATATCTTTATTGATGATCTGGATGAGGGGATTGAGTCCATCTTCAGCAAGTTTGCAGATGATACCAAGCTGGGAATAAGGGTTGATCTGTTAGAGGGTAGGATGGCCCTGCAGAGGGACCTGGACAGATTGGAGAGATGGGCTGATTCTAATGGGATGATGTTTAATAAGTCCAAATGTCGGGTACTTCATTTTGGACACAACAATCCCATGCAGAGCTACAGACTGGGGCTAGAATAGCTGGAGATTAGTCAGGCAGAAAAGGACCTGGGAGTGCTGGTTGACAGGAAGCTCAACATAAGCCAGTGTGCCCAGGTGGCCAAGAAGGCCAATGGCATTCTGGCCTGCATTAGGAAGAGTGTAGTCAGCAGAACCAGAGAAGTTATTGTCCCCTGTACTCGGCACTAGTCAGGCCTCATCTGGAATACTGTGTACAGTTCTAGGCCCCCCAGTTTGGGAAAGATGTTAGGATACTGGAATGTGTTCAGAGGAGGGCAACGAAGATGGTAAAGGGGCTGGAGCATAAGCCCTATGAGGAGCGACTGAGTGAGTTGGGGCTGTTTAGTCTAAAGAAGAGGAGGCTCAGGGGAGACCTCATTGCTCTCTACAACTACCTAAAAGGAGGTTGTAGTCGGGCAGGGGTTGGTCTCTTCTCTCAGGTGACCAGTGACAGAACTAGAGGGCATGGACTCAAGTTTCGTCAGGGAAAGTTTAGGCTTGATGTGAGAAAGAAGTTCTTTACTGAAAGGGTGATCGGCCATTGGAATGCGTTGCCCAGAGAGGTGGTGGAGTCGCCAACCCTGGAGGTGTTTAAGGGGAGACTGGATGAGGCACTGAGTGCCATGGTTTAGATGATGGTTGGTGTTAGTGTTGGGTTATAGGTTGGACTTGATGATCTCAGAGGTCCTTTCCAAACTTGAGATACTGTGATACTGTGTGATTCAAACCTACAGGAGAGCTTGATTCTTGCCTGTGTGACTAGAAGCATATTTATGTCCCAGGTATACGTGCATACTGTATGTGTTGGTTTGTGGTTCTTTTAGTTAGGCAAAAGGATAGATGGTATTAAAGTTTTGGGTTACAAACGTGTCATTATGCTTACTGATTTGAAATGCCCATTTAATTGCAACGGTTACACTGATCTTACCTTGGTTCCTCAATACATTTGCTAACATAGCAAATTAAGGCAATAACTCCATCTGAAGACACTGGTGGTAAACAGAAGCTTTGAAAAGAGATTTTTCAGCAAGGCAGATTTCTTTATAGTGGATGAGCTGGAAGCGGGAAACCGAAACATGAAGGAAAAATCTGCTAAACCATAATTACTGTATATATTCTGCACAGTAAAAACCAGCATGATGACTTGGATGAGGACTGCACACAAGCTGCTGAAGAATAAGTCCAGAACAGAGAGAAGCAGTTGAAGTTAACATATACAGATCGCAAAAACGGTAAATCCCATACTTTGTCTTCACTGGATATTAAAGTTTTCTGAAAATTTTTATACTTTCATCATAGTTTTCACCACCAATGCAGGTTGGCATTTTGGTCTTTGCAAGTTTGTGCAAGAGCATTGATTCAAACATAAAAAATTGCCAAAAGCTTTAGTATCTCACGAAGGAGTTATTTCTGATAAACGTATAAAATGCAACAGCAGGAATTTGTTAAACTTACACGACAGTTTAAAGTGGTTTAAACAGCACAAACGTAAACTTACTTTTAAGAATACTTTGCAGTATTTCCACCCTAATGTTGTCGCCATGAACATGGCATTAAGACTCTTACAGAATTATGGAGAGAGACTAACTTGGATGCAGGGAGCAGGCCCTAGTTTGTTTTTACCTTGAAGAACAATACAAATGTACCTCTTCAAGCAAGTATTTTTTTGGAAGTGTAATAACTTATTTGACAACTTCAGCATTGGGTGTGAATCTCATCAGTACTACTGTACACCACACTCTATAACTGCAGTGACGTGACAAGTCCAGAAGATATTCAGGTTGCTGTGCAAAGCATCCAAATGAAAAAACTAGGAGAGAAAACTAGGAGAGCGGCATATGGCCTGCGATACATTTTTAGTAGAAATTTGCTATACTATAAAATAACTTCATGGAATATTTTACAAACAATGTAATCCACTATAATAAAATGCTGACAGAAGTTAGAAGAAATTGTACACAAATGACCTGCATCTCTCCTACTCTTGATGCAATATAGCTTTGATGAGAAGGAGTTGAGGTTGCTGGTGGATGAGAAGCTCAACATGAGCCAGCAATGTGCACTTGCAGCCCGGAAAGCACGCTGTATCGTGGCCTGCATCAGAAGAGGTGTGGCCAGCAAGGCTGACAGAGGGGACTCTCCCCTTCTACCCTGCTCTAACAAGACCTCACGTGGAATACTCTGTTCAGTTCTGGAGTCCTCAGCACTAGAAGGACATGGATCTGTTAGAGCGAGTCCAGAGGAGGCCACGGAGGTGATCAGAGGAACGGAGAACCTCCCATATGAGGACAGGCTGAGAGATTTCGTGTGTTTCATCCTAGAGAAGAGAAGTCTCTGAGGAGACCTTGTAGCAGCCTCTCAGTACTTGAAGAGGCCTAGAGAAAGTCTGCGGAGAGGCTCTTTATCAGGGATGCAGGGACAGGACGAGGGGGAATGGTTTTAAGTTGGAAGAGGTCTGGTTTAGATTAGATATAGGGAAGAAATTTTTTACGGAGAGGATGGTGAGGCACTGGAAGAGGTTGCCCACAGAAGTTGTGGATGACCCGTCCCTGGAGGTATTCAAGGCCAGGTTGGATGAGGCTTTGAACTGCCTGGTCCACGTGCCCTGTTCAGCGCTGCCCCTCTGCCAGTCGTGCTGCTTGACCCAGGGTCATAGCTATAATAGTCTGTACGTGACAAGGTAAATAATAATTTATGATGAGAAAGGTGTTTTTCTTCATGGGGGTTATTCAGTGTCCCCCACCAGCACTGAGCCTCAGGGCCAAGCGCCTTCACGTCCTGTGTTGGACCACCATTACAAAGATATTGCAGGTGGGGAAGCTCCTTGCCCCAGGTATCCCAAAGAGACAGCTGCTTTGAAGTGATTTATTCCAGTTGGAATTTGGTCCAAGAGTCTTTAGGCTGAGCCCTGCACTCAGGACACCTGCCCAGGTGTCAGTCCCAGGGAGCGGTCTGCTGGTGGAGCCTCCAGTAGGGTCACAAAGGCTAATTATAATGCAATATTATCAGTGAGGATAATAGAAGATTATGTGACTTCAGTTTTTATCACTGCAGATTAATGAAGGATAATGTCATGTAAAAAGTCACGATTTTGGGGATGGATTCTAGTAATTCATTTTAGACATTCAGTGGTCTTTTGTGACTCTTTGAAACTCATACTTGTGGTAAGAAAGGGTCGACTTTATAGCACTCCCTATTTACAAACAGTAATGGGAATTCAAAGTTGTTGACTCTCTTGCTTGGGCATTTTCAAATGAAATACACGTTCCTAACCTGTTGTTATAGGTACCATGAAGAGGCTAGCATGAAACAGAAGTGGTCAGCATTAATTTCCTTGTATATGCTGGGGTGAGTCTATACTACATTTTTCGCTCACAACTACTTATTCTTTTGTGTGGGAATACTTTTGGACACAAAAATTAAGTTCTTACCAGAAAAGCTCTCAATGAAAGCCAGGCATAAGGACAGCTAGCACTTATAACTTGAGCCAACAGCTGTTGTTCACACTCAGCAAACCAGACCAAAGGCCTTTCCTTGGAATCGGCCTCCACCCAATGAATGTTCAAATGCACGTGTGCAGTTAGTGCACAGAAGACACAGAAAAATGATAAGGTCAGGCGGTGGTGCAAGTGACAGCCCTGTGTGTGGCAATGGCAGGAGTTTGTTTGGAAAATACATCCCTAAGTTGCATTTTGAGGAGCGAGGCAGCAATCTCACCATCACCTCTTCCCCCACACCATAGCCACAGGTTTTCTTTGTGCAGCTTAAGCGCATCTGGTCCCAGGGACAGGGAAGTGCACTCGGGCACTTCACTCCAAGAATGTTCTCAAAACCCCCATCTGCATTTCAAACGTTGCCTAGAGACATTCCCTAAATGACTGTTGGGTTTAAGTGCACACGCATGTCTCCTTGTCAAGCATTTCTTGTTGGCACAAGTGGCACCCTGCAGCATGATAACTGTGATGATGCACGTGTGAGTTCATGTTGGCTGCTGAACTGCTCCTTGGGACAAAGATAGTGAAGCCGTGGCATCCATCAGCACCTCGGCTGGCAAAGCAGGATCTTGGGAGTGGCGGAAGGAGTTCTCACCCCCTCAGGTTTTGCCTGTGCTGAAACCAGTGATTCCTGCGTTCCCGAAAACACAGAGAAAGTTGTTTCCCACACTGTTCGAGGCATGGAGAGAGGGTGAGCACAGGCTGCTGTGTAAACAGAGGACAGCATTAAGAAATTCTTCCTCTGTTAGAACCAGACCCTTCGTCTTGCTTTCAGGTCACTCCTCTCCTAAACCAAAGCGTCTCAGGGACAGAGACAGAGCTGACAAAGCATTGCCTGCGATCTTAACACCGTGTCACCTTGGGAAAGGCTGCTCTGCAATTTGCTAGCATGAGATCTGTTAACAGGCACATTCTGTATATCTGTTTGCATCTGTGCTCAGCCCTCCTATGCGAGTAGTTGGCCTCCACTGAATCCCAGGCCCCAGCCACTCTCACTGGCACTTGCTCACAGTGCCAGGCCCCTCTCCATTTGCCAAGTGTGCTGGTGCTTCTGGCCTTCTGTGTGTTGGTGGTCTTCAAAAGCACCAAAACAGAGCTCAATCCTACAAACGCAGGGAAGAGTTCTGGTTGCTGTCCCCATAATCCTTAATCAAGCAACCACACCTGGTTAGGGATGCTGCTTAGCCTTATTTGCAAGCAGCAGACATCTGCTGTGTTGTGTTGGGGAATTGATGCAATGTGAAATGCAAAAGCATTGTCTGAACAATGCATGTACAGAATGATACCTCTGTGTGTAGTGCTTTATTGTGGGACCAGAGAGCTGCAGAGCTCTCTGTATGTGTGCCAGGGCGACCGACGGTTGAGGTGACAAAATGAGAGAACAGGAGCCGCAGAATGCACAAAGGAAAACCTTTTAGGCTTGAAGACAACGTAGACCATCCATGCAGCCTTCGATGAATTTTAAGTATTATTAATGTAATCACACAAGTGCATGGAGTTTCTGATACTGGATGGCATATGTGGGCATGGGTCAATCAAAAGGAGGGAAAGAAGGAGGAAGACTGAAAGCGAGTTCTGCAAGGAGACACCAGTGGGATTTTTCTGAGAGTGCTGGTGGGCTTGCCTGTGCTCAAAACAGTCTTGGAATCAAAGTCAAATATTTCCCTGTATGGAGCTTTGAATTTGTGCCTAGTGGGGTATAGACAGCACAGGCTGTTTGGTTAGGGTATGTGCGTGATTGGACATGCCAAGGGCTTCATACAGCTGAGCTTCAGCTGAGTTCACTTAGGTCTCCAGCCGCTGTGTGGTGGCAGGCAGAAATCAGGCATGGGGTGCTCTGGCAGGATGCAGCTCTCCTGGAGGAAGAGGCTTCAACTCAGGCTCAGTCCTTCAGCCACCACAGTTTCTGGCTTTATGCGGCAACACAGTAAGCAGAAAAAGGTTTGATATAATATGCTGGTCCGAGCACAGAAGCTGATCTAGGAGATGGGGTGTGCATTGAGGATGGCATTCCTCAGCAATGAATACCGTGTAGTTTGTTTCCCACCACATGATCAAGCCCTTCTTCAGATATTGTTTGAGCACTAAAAGGACACAAAGCAGCTTGTGAAAGAGAAATTAATACGTGCTCATACTGTCAGAAGTGCCTCACCAGCGTGCAAAATGGAACAGAGTTTGATCTGAACGGCAAGAGCAGATCCCAAATTCTTCAGTGTCCAAGTAAAAACCTAAAGGGCTCTGCAAACAGAAGTGTCATCTCCCCAGGCCCTGGAAACTCGCATTTTAATCACAGACAAGGAAATGGGCAATATTTTAAAAAGAAAATAAATAAAAATCTGTGGGTTTTTTCCTTGTGCAGGTTTCTCTTTGGACCTCACACAGTGTTAATAACTCCGTGTGTATGGAAAGAAGGTCTGAAATGTGTATGTGCTCCAAAAGGCAAGACGTTTATAGTCACCAAATAAGGGTCACAGACTTAGAAAAAATCTGCATGCAAAACAGAAAAAGGTTTCTCAAGTGCATTGAATTCCATATAAAAGCCCAACATTACAACTCAGTGTAGACCTGCTGAATTTTCACTGTATTGAAATTAAAGATGAACTGGACAGCATTTTGGCGTGAGCTCGTGACTCCTATCCTTCACCAGTACATTGAAACATTCAGATGCGCTGCAGAATCACATGGTTAAATGTACTGCAGAGTGTATTAAAAATAGATTCCTCTGAAAGTTTGTTTGCTTTGCATAGCAATCTCTTTCTGACTCTTGCTAACGACTGTAGCTATAACTTCACTCTACGTCACTTAACCAGCTGTTGGACAAAATAAAGGAAAAAGGAAGAGAGAAGGAGAAACCTCACTGGACTGAACAATGCCTTTGGTCAACAGAGAAGTCATCTGTCTCCTCAGGTCACTGTTCTGAGCTGCTCACGGTGCACACACAAATCTTCTGCAGCCTTCCTGAGAGGCATGAGGGGCCTGAGGGGTCTGAGGGCCCCCGGGACTGGCTAGCACTCCAACTGGGGCAGAACCTGTGTGCTCCAATGTATCAGCCGCACTGATTGGCCCACGTGTCTGGGACCCCTCTCAAGAACAAGGGGGAACGTGACCAGCCAGCCCGCTGCTCAGGGCCTCCTGACCACAAGACACCATCCATCGCCGGTGGCTTGGGGTCACACAAAACTCTTAGAAGAGATCATCACGTCCAACCATTAACCTAAAACTGCTGAGTCCACCACGGAACCCTGCCCCTAGGCTCCATGTCTACATCTTTTTTTAAATGCCATCAGGGATGCTCACTCCCCTGCATCCCTGGACAGCCTCTTCCAGTGCGTGATAACTCTTTTGGGGAAGAAAGCTTTCCTAACGTTCAGACAAAACGTCCCCTCGCAAATCCTGAAGGTATTTTTCCTCTTGTCCTATCGCTTGTTACTTGGGAGAAGAGGCCAACACCCACCTGGCCACAACCACCTTTCAGGGAGCTGTAGAAAGTGGTAATGTCTCCCCTCAGCCTCCTTTTCTCCAGACTAAACAACCCCAGTTCTCCCAGCTGCTCTCCATAACACCAGTGCTCCAGCCCCTTTCACAGCTCTGTGTCCCTTCTCAGGACACGCTCCATCCCCTCAATCTCTTTCTAGCCGTGAGGGGCCCAAAATTAAACACAGGATTTGAGGATTCAATCACCAATTGAGGACTCACTAATACCGAGTATCAAAAGGCAATTCGTTTCCTACTCCAGCTGGCCACATTGTTTCTGAGAGAAGCCAGGGTGTTGTTGGCCTTGTTGGCCACCTGGGCGCAAGTCTTGTTCTTTTCAATCCTATTTTCATCACGTTCATTCTGTTTCTCCTGACTGCTCTTACCAGTTTCAACCTTGTTAGATGTTATACAGATAACCTCACCGTACCTGTCTCACTGTAGGTCATGACTCACCAAGAAGATGGAGTTTCCATTTTGATACAAAAGCATTCTTTTCTTTATCTTTTCTGTCATACCTGAACTTTGACAGTGCTCCAAGCATAACCCTTCCTTGCAGTATGAGGAACAGAAAACTGCCCAAGAATTACTCCTCTTGCATCACGTTATCACGTTAGCGATACCTGCTGATGGCTGAGTTTATCTCCTGTATTCCCGCGTCTAAGAGACTGCATTCAATGGCTTTGTTGACATGAATTCAGATGAAATTATAAGACACGAGGAGAAGTGGGGAAAGCAGCAAGCATAGACTGGCTCGTGGAAACAGGAATTTATTTCCTTTCCCCTGAATAAAGAGTTGAGGGATCCCTGCTACTGGCAGGAGCAGCACAGCCACTTGCGAGGCTGGGGAGAGTGCAGGAGGCCAGGGGCCCTCGTCTCTGGTGATGCTGGATTCCCCTGGGTGAGCAGTCCCTGTGCGAGTCCAGAGCGGAGTGGCTGCAGCTGCAGCCCTAGCCATGGGGACCTTCTGCTGTCTCATTCCCTGGCTCTTCCTGGAGCTGATACTGCTCTTCAGCGAGAGGGTCAGACCATGGGGTGCCAGGACCCGCTTGATGGGTGGCCTCTGATGTGTCACCTTAATCCTCCAGGTTGCGTGGCCTCTTGCGGGGTTGGGGAGAATCATTACAGCTGGATGACCTCCTTTTCTGGGGACGTTGGGTTCCCCTCGGCAAATTATCCGTTCCAGTAGCTGAGGGGCCTGCTGCCACCAACACGTCCGTCTCCTCCTGGGAATGATCATGGTCCTCAGCGACAGGCCCAGATGGGGGGTGGCCACTGAGGGTGGCCTCTGCTGTATCGTCTTCCTCCTCCAGGTGGTGTGGCCTCTTGCAGGGTTGGGGAGAGTTTTCGGGGCTGGGGGCCCTCCTCTTTGTAGGGTGCTGGGGTGCCCTAGGCAAGTCGTCCTGGGCAAGAGCAGAAGGGCCTGCCGCCACCTGCCCTGGTTCTTCTTGGGGCTGACCCTGCTCTGCAGGGATGGCTGCAGATGGCGAGTTGATGGGACCCTCACGGATGGCAGCCTCTGACGTTCCGGTTTCTCCCTTGACTTGGGAACCTGCAGAGCTTGAGGAGGCCGGCTCAGGTGTGGTAATTCTCTCCTGAGAGGTGCTGGGGCTGGGGCTGGTGGCAGGGACACGGTCCTCCCCACTGGCAATGTGAATCTCCTGCTGGGCCAGGTGCTGGCGGATCTTGTTGCCACACAGGCGCGCTGCGGTGATGATGAACCGGCGGATGAGTGTCTGCGTCTGTTCCCCCAGCAAGGGCCGCAGTTTCTCCACGAACAACTCCTCGTCCAGCCCAAACTGGCACAGGTGGCTCATAAAGATGACTTCCTTTGCACACACCTCCCACCAGTTTTTGTTGTACAGCATCACAATCTCCCTTTCTAGCCACGGCAGCAGGGGCCTGAGGTGATCTGGGTGGCTGCTGAAAAAGTCAGCCCAGACCTCAGGAGGGAAACCATCCACCTGACCACAGGGCACTGACCTTGCAGACCCCTGCTCATCCTTGTGGTCTTCAGCCGATGGCACTTCAGCCAAGGGCTCTTCAGGGCGATTGACTCTGACCAATATATAGTCCTGATAACTGTGAAACTGTTGCTGTGACAGGATACCCTCTGTGACTCTCCTGCACAGGGGGCAACTTGGATTCGTTGCTGCCCAGCGCAGTGCACAGGTGAAGCAAAATTGGTGGTAGCAGGGTAACAGGTGGGCAATGTCCTCTTCATTATCGTGGCAGATGGGGCACCACCACTCACTCACTGTGTCTGTGCTCTCTGTACGCTGTGGTTCGCTGGAGCTCACTGAGCATGAGAAGCAGGCCCCCATCACTAGCAGCACAGCAAGAGATGTTTTGCACTACAAAACAGAGAGAGGCCACGATTACTTTCTATCCTGAGGATGAGACCAGTGTAGAACAAGAAATGTCCGGGTCCCTCAGGAAGGATACCCTGCTGACTACCAGAGCCCTATCGTCCCACCCACAGCAATATGAGGGATGGACGTTTCCCTGCACAACTCACCTCCTTTTTTGCACGCACGTATGGTCCTGGCTGCCTGAATCAGGAAGGTCGGGGGAAAACACTGGGGATGGCTCCGGGTTGGGCACTGAGAGTTGTCAACTGCAGCTCTCAAAGCACCACCCAGACCTCACAGGAGCCCAGGCACGAGCAGACTGAGCCCGGTTCAGGTGATGCCTGCAGATAAGCACTGAGGGCTGTGAAGTCACAATTCATCCTTGAGTGGCATCACCCTGCACACAGCATCATCTGGAACCAGAAAGTTAAGCCTGGAGGTCATGATCAACCTTGCCACTGTTATAAAACAATGGCCATGGGTGGGGCAGGTTTCCCACAGTGATTGTGCCATCTCTGTGCTTGAAAGGTTTCAAGCCCCAGCTGGACAAAGCACAGAGCACCCGGTTCTGACCCCAGGGCTGGCCCTGCTTTGGGCAGGAAGCTGCAACAGAGACTGCGCAAGATCCCTGTCATCCTTTGAGATGGCTGCCAGTCCTGTTATGCTCTCAGTACACGTTCATATCTTGCCATGTGAACATGGGGCAAAGAATACAGAGCCTGTCCACCCTAGAGAGGATCTGGCTTTGTCGATCCCTGTTGGGTGCAGACACAACTACTGGAACCACTGCAACTATAGCTCATCCCAACCCCTCTTTTTGAGCAAGAGCATTTCCTCCAGGAAAAGACACCGCTCACATGGTCCTGGGACTCCGCAGACCCACGTCCCTTCTTCCTAACAGGCTGGTACCACGCACAGGGGGCTTTGGAGGTCAGGGAAAGGCACAAGGAGAAGTGGGAGAAAGCAGCACACACACACTGGATCAGGGAAACAGGAATTTATTTCTTTTTCTTGAATAATGTGTTGAGGGATCCCTGCTAATGGCAGGAGCAGCGCAGCCACTTGAAAGGCTGGGGAGAGTCCTGGTAGCCAGGGGTCCTCGTCTCTAGGGGCTTCTGGGTTCCCCTGGGTGAAGAGTCCCTGTCTCGGTGCGATGCAAGATCCCTGCCAATGGCAAGGTCCCTTGTGGGGTGCAGCTCTCCACCACGGCTTCTCCCTGTGGTGTGTCACCCTGCCAGCATCTGGGGACAGCAGGCAGTGATGAGCATACTGCAAAACCCTGTGGGATGGGAAGCGGGACAGGAACTGTGCAGCCGTGGGCAGCAGCAGGACGCAAGTGGGCAGCAGCAAGCGGAGGACATCTCACAGACACCACCTGCACAGCAAGTGAGCCACAACCCTGGGGAATGCATGGGGTAAAGTGCCCCCTCTGACTGCTGTTCGTAGGTCAATAGGGAAGGTGGGGATCCCTGTGACACGCGACTTCCACCCACCCGCTCCAGCCCCAGCCCTCTCCCATATCTAATCTCTTCCAAGCCAAACAAATAGATAGAGCGATAGATAGATAGACAGACAGACAGATCGATCAAAATAGACAGAAAAGAACAAACATTTGGAAATATCAGTAAACAGAAAAATAAATTCCTATTGCTTACATTATATTCTGGAAAAAGAGGACTGTGTTTTCACCTATCAAAAAAATGGAAAGAAGTGTAAATGTCATTTAAAGCAAAAATATTATGCAAAAGCAGAGACTAAAATAAAAACTTTTTCAAAATCATGCTGTACAGAGAACTACACTTGAATTTAAGTATGAAGAAATTTAGCATAAGGAACACTTTCAGATCAACTGTTCTAAAGACTGTTTAAGAGCATTGGAACAACAACGATCACCCAAATCCCAGAACCACAGGATCTCCCAGAGCATAGCTCTAAGGAACAGCACTCACAAAGTCCTCCATCCACCTCCTCATCTCCTGTATTATTCCACATGCCAGCCCGCATTAACTCGCAAGACACTCTGCAGCGAGTGATTAATTGCCCAGAAAGCACAACCTTGCACACTCTGGTAGCTCACCCAGCCACTACTCTGCACAGACTCTCCAGAGCCCAAACCCAATCATAAAAGTACTCCCTTTAGAAACACTAAGTAACTGGAATAAAAGAACATGGGCAGTAACAGGGACGAGGAAGTGAATACTTCCTGGATAATTCCAGCAATCGCATCATTCTTGCAGGACACATTACAAGTAGGTCAAAAAACTTTTATCAAAGAGCTGCAATGCATTTTTCAAAAGGGCAGTCTCAGTTTCATGCAAGACGGTGGAACAGAAACCGGTGCCAAATGAAAATGCCGCAAGTGAGACTGGAGACACAGAGCAGAGGAAATGCACCAATAACTTGATCTCTCCTACTAAAATCGCTTAAACACTGACAACTGCCCACGACAGGCCTACGCAGGCTTCATATACGGTCTTTTTTATGCTGTATTAAGTTTCATTAGATTTTTAAAGGTTTTTTTTGGAGGTGTATGTACATGAAAGAAGTTTTACATATAAAATTCTCTAGTTGAGAATGGCATGTCCCTAACACAAGTTTATAATTAACCAGGCAGGTACTGAATGCTGCTAACAAGAGCAAGGCCAGCCGCAGCGCAAAGTACTGGACTTGGAAAAGGTGACGTTGATTAAAATCTTGCCAACTCTATTACTACTAAGATTTTCTGATAGTAATCATAAGGAAAACTGAAAAGACATGCTGAAAGCGCAGTTTTCAAGAAATGTTAGGATCAGCTGAACAAGTGCCTTGCTCATTTCTTCCTTTGTTTGGAAAATACACACCAGGAAGCACCTCCTCAGCTGATCCCGGAAGACAGCCGAGCACTACACAGCCAGCTCCCCACCAAAGTAAATTCAAACAAGTTCAAGAATAACTGGATAACCAGACCTACGCGTAGGTCAGAGAAATAATATTTGATACAATGGAAGAGAAAGCTAAACGAGGGTTAAAAACAAGATTGTAGTTGAAAAGTTGACAGTAACGTTGTAATTCTAAATAGATTTGAACTGGGAAAAAGAAAGTTTTAAGAGCCAAAATATGAAATTACAAGGCTACAAGTGTAGATAAATATCACAGTACAGACACACACAAAGATGTTTCCGTATGAAAGCATTATTTTCCTTAATTTATTAAGAAAGAAGGTGTTCTTAAAAACATAAAGTCAAGTTTACCTCCCAAAATGTCTTTTCAGTGGTAGCTTCCCAACATCTTGGATAAAAGCAATCTGAGCTGAGAAAAATAGTCACCAGCGTCGTATTGGGTAGCTCACGATGTACCTAGATTTAAGACAGTAGGGAACAAACAATTCATATGTTTAGTTAAGTAGCCCTGTATATGTTTGCATTATTTTGGATACCAAAACGGTTCATCTATATTTGACATTTTTAGTATATTACCATAACATATTCACGTATTGCCTCCACTTACTGTCTGCCAACTTAGTATTTATCAGGTAGAGTTTCTATTACACAGCCTGAAAAAATAATTGATCTGGATGGTAAAGCCTTAGTTCATACATAAAGCCTTTTATTAGAGGTAATTAACGTAGCATAGGCGACGACCCAGATGCCTGGACAGTGATTTTTGGATTGCATGCCATGCACAGTAACCACCTGCTACTGGATTGCTCCACCTTTCACAAATTGTTTCAAATGCACTGCAAACATTGGTTTTGTTTACTTCATCCGGTAAAGGCTTTTTAAAGCTGTTTGAGTATACTGAGATTACTTTAAAGGGATAAGTAAGCAATGAAGATCTGGTTAATAGGTATTTCCAAAAGGTCCTCACCAAGTCCCCTAAAGGCTTTTTAAAAAAACCTGAAGGCTCAGAAGAAGCCTTAAGCCTAGATTAAAGACTCACTAGTACAGTCTGATAAATAATTAAGAGTCAGGAAATGGGTGAGGAGGACTTAATACTTAACTCCTGCAATGAAAGAAAGTTGCCAGTGCAGTCCTGCAGACATCAGTGCAAGGACCTGGGCTATGAAGATCTTTCCTAAACGCAACCCTGTGAAAAAAAGGGGTGAAGAGTAAGATGAGCAAGTTTGCTGGTGTTAATAATTTAGACAGCCCACTAAGGAACTGGGCCGTCAAAAGAACTGTGCTAGGACTTTATGAGACAGAATGACAGGGCAATATTATGATGAAATGCAACACACACAGGTACCCGAAACCCATGCAGTAAAAAAAAAAAAAGAAAGGGAAGAAGGCTTTAAAATACTGTAACGGGATGACCCTGACTTACGTGGTGGTGATGAGCTAGCGAAAAGAGGGTCTAGGGTAGTTAAAAAGGAATTCCAGGAGTTGGGACGGTCACTGGATAGGGCGGGAGCACAGGTGGTGTTTTGCTCGGTTCCTCCGGTGGCAGGGATGTATAGAGATATGAACAAGAGAATATATGCAGTTAATAAATGGCTTAGGGGCTGTTGCCAGCAGAGGAATTTTGGGTTCTATGATCATGGGAAAACCTTTACGGCACCTGGCCTGCTTGATTCAGATGGGTCTCATCTAACTCCAAAGGGTAAGAGGATTCTAGCTCAGGAGCTGGCAGGACTTGTTGAGAGGGCTTTAAACTAGGCATGAGGGGGGAGGGGGGAGTAACTATACTCACCAAAGATGTTCCTGTGAAGGATGAGCCATCTCAAAGGGTGTCGTCAGTAACCCAACTTGAAGTGCATGTACACAAACGCACGCAGTATGGGAAACAAACAGGAGGAGCCGGAAGTCCTGGTCCAGCGGAAGAGCTATGACATAGTTGCTATCACGGAAACGTGGTGGAACGACTCTCATAACTGGAGTGCTGCCATGGAAGGCTACAGGCTCTTCAGGAGAGACAGGTGGGAGAGGAGGGGTGGAGGGGTGGCCCTCTACACTAGGGAAACCCTGGATTCTATTGAAGTCGAGATCGGTGATGACCAGGTTGAGTGCCTATGGGTAAGGGTCAGAGGGGCAGTCAGGTCTGACCTCCTGGTTGGAGTATGTTACAGACCGCCTGACCAGGAGGAGGAGATGGATCTTCTATTGTTTAAGCAGCTGGAGACTGCCTCTAGATCGGCTGCCCTTGTTCTTTTAGGAGACTTTAACCTTCCGGATATCTGCTGGGAACTTAACACTGCTGAGAGGAGGCAGTCCAGGAGGTTCTTAGAGTGTATTGAGGACTGCTTTTTGTCGCAGCTGGTGAGTGAGCCCACCAGGGGTGAAGCTCTTCTTGACCTGCTGTTTACAAACAAAGAAGGGCTGGCGGGTGATGTTGGTGTCGGAGGCTGTCTGGGGTGTAGTGATCATGAGATAATCAGGTTCTCTCTAAACAATGTAAAAAGAAAAGCCAGGAACAGAACATCGATGCTGGACTTTCGGCAGGCAGATTTTGGATTATTTAAGGAACTGGTCAGGAAAGTACCCTGGGAAATAGTTCTTAGTAGCAAAGGGGTCCAGGAAGGCTGGATACACTTCAAGAATGAAATCTTGAAGGTGCAGGAGCGGGCTGTCCCCATGTGTTGTAAGAAGAGTCGTAGGGGCAGACGTCCGGCCTGGATGAGTAGGGAGCTTCTGAAGGAACTAAGTAAGAAAAAGAGGATGTATCGCCGTTGGAAAGAAGGGGACATAAGCCACGTCATGTTCAAAGATGTTGTTAAGTCGTGTAGGAGGAAAATCAGGGAAGCAAAAGTCCAGTTAGAGCTCAAATTGGCCACTTCTGTTAAGGATAATAAGAAGAGTTTTTATAAATATATCAATGGTAGAAAGAAGGGCGGCAGCGACCTCCACTCCTTGTTGGATGTGGAGGGAAATATAGTAACCAAAGATGCAGAGAAGGCTGAGGTACTTAATGCCTTCTTTGCCTCAGTTTTCAACAGTAAGGATGTCAGCTCGCTTGACAGTTGGCCCTCTGAAGTGGTTGATGGGGGCAGGGTGAAATATGGCCCTCCTGCAATCCATGAGGAGGAAGTTAGAGACCTGCTGAGCCACTTGGACCCTCATAAGTCTATGGGGCCGGATGGGATCCATCCTAGAGTGATGAGAGAGCTGGCGGATGAGCTTGCTAAGCCGCTCTCCATCATCTTTCAGAAGTCTTGGCTCACTGGAGAGGTCCCGGAAGACTGGGAGTTGGCCAATGTGATGTCCATCCACAAGAAGGGCCGTAAGGATGATCCAGGTAATTACAGACCTGTCAGCCTGACCTCGGTCCCAGGTAAAATCATGGAGCAGATAATCCTGGGTGAAATCATGCGGCACCTGCAGAACGGTCAAGAGATCAGGCCCAGCCAGCATGGGTTTAGGAGGGGTAGGTCCTGCCTGACCAACCTGATCTCCTTTTATGACCATGTGACTCGCCTGGTGGATGAGAGGAAGGCTGTGGATGTGGTATACCTGGACTTTAGCAAGGCCTTTGACACTGTCCCCCACAGTAGGCTCCTAGGGAAGCTGTCAGCCCGTGGCTTAGATGGGAGCACTCTGTGCTGGGTTAGGAATTGGCCGGATGGCCGAGCCCAGAGAGTGGTGGTGAATGGTGTCTCATCCAGTTGGCGGCCGGTCACCAGTGGTTTCCCCCAGGGATCGGTGTTGGGTCCGGTCCTGTTTAATATCTTTATTGATGATCTGGATGAGGGGATTGAGTCCATCTTCAGCAAGTTTGCAGATGATACCAAGCTGGGAATAAGGGTTGATCTGTTAGAGGGTAGGATGGCCCTGCAGAGGGACCTGGACAGATTGGAGAGATGGGCTGATTCTAATGGGATGATGTTTAATAAGTCCAAATGTCGGGTACTTCATTTTGGACACAACAATCCCATGCAGAGCTACAGACTGGGGCTAGAATAGCTGGAGATTAGTCAGGCAGAAAAGGACCTGGGAGTGCTGGTTGACAGGAAGCTCAACATAAGCCAGTGTGCCCAGGTGGCCAAGAAGGCCAATGGCATTCTGGCCTGCATTAGGAAGAGTGTAGTCAGCAGAACCAGAGAAGTTATTGTCCCCTGTACTCGGCACTAGTCAGGCCTCATCTGGAATACTGTGTACAGTTCTAGGCCCCCCAGTTTGGGAAAGATGTTAGGATACTGGAATGTGTTCAGAGGAGGGCAACGAAGATGGTAAAGGGGCTGGAGCATAAGCCCTATGAGGAGCGACTGAGTGAGTTGGGGCTGTTTAGTCTAAAGAAGAGGAGGCTCAGGGGAGACCTCATTGCTCTCTACAACTACCTAAAAGGAGGTTGTAGTCGGGCAGGGGTTGGTCTCTTCTCTCAGGTGACCAGTGACAGAACTAGAGGGCATGGACTCAAGTTTCGTCAGGGAAAGTTTAGGCTTGATGTGAGAAAGAAGTTCTTTACTGAAAGGGTGATCGGCCATTGGAATGCGTTGCCCAGAGAGGTGGTGGAGTCGCCAACCCTGGAGGTGTTTAAGGGGAGACTGGATGAGGCACTGAGTGCCATGGTTTAGATGATGGTTGGTGTTAGTGTTGGGTTATAGGTTGGACTTGATGATCTCAGAGGTCCTTTCCAAACTTGAGATACTGTGATACTGTGTGATTCAAACCTACAGGAGAGCTTGATTCTTGCCTGTGTGACTAGAAGCATATTTATGTCCCAGGTATACGTGCATACTGTATGTGTTGGTTTGTGGTTCTTTTAGTTAGGCAAAAGGATAGATGGTATTAAAGTTTTGGGTTACAAACGTGTCATTATGCTTACTGATTTGAAATGCCCATTTAATTGCAACGGTTACACTGATCTTACCTTGGTTCCTCAATACATTTGCTAACATAGCAAATTAAGGCAATAACTCCATCTGAAGACACTGGTGGTAAACAGAAGCTTTGAAAAGAGATTTTTCAGCAAGGCAGATTTCTTTATAGTGGATGAGCTGGAAGCGGGAAACCGAAACATGAAGGAAAAATCTGCTAAACCATAATTACTGTATATATTCTGCACAGTAAAAACCAGCATGATGACTTGGATGAGGACTGCACACAAGCTGCTGAAGAATAAGTCCAGAACAGAGAGAAGCAGTTGAAGTTAACATATACAGATCGCAAAAACGGTAAATCCCATACTTTGTCTTCACTGGATATTAAAGTTTTCTGAAAATTTTTATACTTTCATCATAGTTTTCACCACCAATGCAGGTTGGCATTTTGGTCTTTGCAAGTTTGTGCAAGAGCATTGATTCAAACATAAAAAATTGCCAAAAGCTTTAGTATCTCACGAAGGAGTTATTTCTGATAAACGTATAAAATGCAACAGCAGGAATTTGTTAAACTTACACGACAGTTTAAAGTGGTTTAAACAGCACAAACGTAAACTTACTTTTAAGAATACTTTGCAGTATTTCCACCCTAATGTTGTCGCCATGAACATGGCATTAAGACTCTTACAGAATTATGGAGAGAGACTAACTTGGATGCAGGGAGCAGGCCCTAGTTTGTTTTTACCTTGAAGAACAATACAAATGTACCTCTTCAAGCAAGTATTTTTTTGGAAGTGTAATAACTTATTTGACAACTTCAGCATTGGGTGTGAATCTCATCAGTACTACTGTACACCACACTCTATAACTGCAGTGACGTGACAAGTCCAGAAGATATTCAGGTTGCTGTGCAAAGCATCCAAATGAAAAAACTAGGAGAGAAAACTAGGAGAGCGGCATATGGCCTGCGATACATTTTTAGTAGAAATTTGCTATACTATAAAATAACTTCATGGAATATTTTACAAACAATGTAATCCACTATAATAAAATGCTGACAGAAGTTAGAAGAAATTGTACACAAATGACCTGCATCTCTCCTACTCTTGATGCAATATAGCTTTGATGAGAAGGAGTTGAGGTTGCTGGTGGATGAGAAGCTCAACATGAGCCAGCAATGTGCACTTGTAGCCCGGAAAGCACGCTGTATCGTGGCCTGCATCAGAAGAGGTGTGGCCAGCAAGGCTGACAGAGGGGACTCTCCCCTTCTACCCTGCTCTAACAAGACCTCACGTGGAATACTCTGTTCAGTTCTGGAGTCCTCAGCACTAGAAGGACATGGATCTGTTAGAGCGAGTCCAGAGGAGGCCACGGAGGTGATCAGAGGAACGGAGAACCTCCCATATGAGGACAGGCTGAGAGATTTCGTGTGTTTCATCCTAGAGAAGAGAAGTCTCTGAGGAGACCTTGTAGCAGCCTCTCAGTACTTGAAGAGGCCTAGAGAAAGTCTGCGGAGAGGCTCTTTATCAGGGATGCAGGGACAGGACGAGGGGGAATGGTTTTAAGTTGGAAGAGGTCTGGTTTAGATTAGATATAGGGAAGAAATTTTTTACGGAGAGGATGGTGAGGCACTGGAAGAGGTTGCCCACAGAAGTTGTGGATGCCCCGTCCCTGGAGGTATTCAAGGCCAGGTTGGATGAGGCTTTGAACTGCCTGGTCCACGTGCCCTGTTCAGCGCTGCCCCTCTGCCAGTCGTGCTGCTTGACCCAGGGTCATAGCTATAATAGTCTGTACGTGACAAGGTAAATAATAATTTATGATGAGAAAGGTGTTTTTCTTCTTGGGGGTTATTCAGTGTCCCCCACCAGCACTGAGCCTCAGGGCCAAGCGCCTTCACGTCCTGTGTTGGACCACCATTACAAAGATATTGCAGGTGGGGAAGCTCCTTGCCCCAGGTATCCCAAAGAGACAGCTGCTTTGAAGTGATTTATTCCAGTTGGAATTTGGTCCAAGAGTCTTTAGGCTGAGCCCTGCACTCAGGACACCTGCCCAGGTGTCAGTCCCAGGGAGCGGTCTGCTGGTGGAGCCTCCAGTAGGGTCACAAAGGCTAATTATAATGCAATATTATCAGTGAGGATAATAGAAGATTATGTGACTTCAGTTTTTATCACTGCAGATTAATGAAGGATAATGTCATGTAAAAAGTCACGATTTTGGGGATGGATTCTAGTAATTCATTTTAGACATTCAGTGGTCTTTTGTGACTCTTTGAAACTCATACTTGTGGTAAGAAAGGGTCGACTTTATAGCACTCCCTATTTACAAACAGTAATGGGAATTCAAAGTTGTTGACTCTCTTGCTTGGGCATTTTCAAATGAAATACACGTTCCTAACCTGTTGTTATAGGTACCATGAAGAGGCTAGCATGAAACAGAAGTGGTCAGCATTAATTTCCTTGTATATGCTGGGGTGAGTCTATACTACATTTTTCGCTCACAACTACTTATTCTTTTGTGTGGGAATACTTTTGGACACAAAAATTAAGTTCTTACCAGAAAAGCTCTCAATGAAAGCCAGGCATAAGGACAGCTAGCACTTATAACTTGAGCCAACAGCTGTTGTTCACACTCAGCAAACCAGACCAAAGGCCTTTCCTTGGAATCGGCCTCCACCCAATGAATGTTCAAATGCACGTGTGCAGTTAGTGCACAGAAGACACAGAAAAATGATAAGGTCAGGCGGTGGTGCAAGTGACAGCCCTGTGTGTGGCAATGGCAGGAGTTTGTTTGGAAAATACATCCCTAAGTTGCATTTTGAGGAGCGAGGCAGCAATCTCACCATCACCTCTTCCCCCACACCATAGCCACAGGTTTTCTTTGTGCAGCTTAAGCGCATCTGGTCCCAGGGACAGGGAAGTGCACTCGGGCACTTCACTCCAAGAATGTTCTCAAAACCCCCATCTGCATTTCAAACGTTGCCTAGAGACATTCCCTAAATGACTGTTGGGTTTAAGTGCACACGCATGTCTCCTTGTCAAGCATTTCTTGTTGGCACAAGTGGCACCCTGCAGCATGATAACTGTGATGATGCACGTGTGAGTTCATGTTGGCTGCTGAACTGCTCCTTGGGACAAAGATAGTGAAGCCGTGGCATCCATCAGCACCTCGGCTGGCAAAGCAGGATCTTGGGAGTGGCGGAAGGAGTTCTCACCCCCTCAGGTTTTGCCTGTGCTGAAACCAGTGATTCCTGCGTTCCCGAAAACACAGAGAAAGTTGTTTCCCACACTGTTCGAGGCATGGAGAGAGGGTGAGCACAGGCTGCTGTGTAAACAGAGGACAGCATTAAGAAATTCTTCCTCTGTTAGAACCAGACCCTTCGTCTTGCTTTCAGGTCACTCCTCTCCTAAACCAAAGCGTCTCAGGGACAGAGACAGAGCTGACAAAGCATTGCCTGCGATCTTAACACCGTGTCACCTTGGGAAAGGCTGCTCTGCAATTTGCTAGCATGAGATCTGTTAACAGGCACATTCTGTATATCTGTTTGCATCTGTGCTCAGCCCTCCTATGCGAGTAGTTGGCCTCCACTGAATCCCAGGCCCCAGCCACTCTCACTGGCACTTGCTCACAGTGCCAGGCCCCTCTCCATTTGCCAAGTGTGCTGGTGCTTCTGGCCTTCTGTGTGTTGGTGGTCTTCAAAAGCACCAAAACAGAGCTCAATCCTACAAACGCAGGGAAGAGTTCTGGTTGCTGTCCCCATAATCCTTAATCAAGCAACCACACCTGGTTAGGGATGCTGCTTAGCCTTATTTGCAAGCAGCAGACATCTGCTGTGTTGTGTTGGGGAATTGATGCAATGTGAAATGCAAAAGCATTGTCTGAACAATGCATGTACAGAATGATACCTCTGTGTGTAGTGCTTTATTGTGGGACCAGAGAGCTGCAGAGCTCTCTGTATGTGTGCCAGGGCGACCGATGGTTGAGGTGACAAAATGAGAGAACAGGAGCCGCAGAATGCACAAAGGAAAACCTTTTAGGCTTGAAGACAACGTAGACCATCCATGCAGCCTTCGATGAATTTTAAGTATTATTAATGTAATCACACAAGTGCATGGAGTTTCTGATACTGGATGGCATATGTGGGCATGGGTCAATCAAAAGGAGGGAAAGAAGGAGGAAGACTGAAAGCGAGTTCTGCAAGGAGACACCAGTGGGATTTTTCTGAGAGTGCTGGTGGGCTTGCCTGTGCTCAAAACAGTCTTGGAATCAAAGTCAAATATTTCCCTGTATGGAGCTTTGAATTTGTGCCTAGTGGGGTATAGACAGCACAGGCTGTTTGGTTAGGGTATGTGCGTGATTGGACATGCCAAGGGCTTCATACAGCTGAGCTTCAGCTGAGTTCACTTAGGTCTCCAGCCGCTGTGTGGTGGCAGGCAGAAATCAGGCATGGGGTGCTCTGGCAGGATGCAGCTCTCCTGGAGGAAGAGGTTTCAACTCAGGCTCAGTCCTTCAGCCACCACACTTTCTGGCTTTATGCGGCAACACAGTAAGCAGAAAAAGGTTTGATATAATATGCTGGTCCGAGCACAGAAGCTGATCTAGGAGATGGGGTGTGCATTGAGGATGGCATTCCTCAGCAATGAATACCGTGTAGTTTGTTTCCCACCACATGATCAAGCCCTTCTTCAGATATTGTTTGAGCACTAAAAGGACACAAAGCAGCTTGTGAAAGAGAAATTAATACGTGCTCATACTGTCAGAAGTGCCTCACCAGCGTGCAAAATGGAACAGAGTTTGATCTGAACGGCAAGAGCAGATCCCAAATTCTTCAGTGTCCAAGTAAAAACCTAAAGGGCTCTGCAAACAGAAGTGTCATCTCCCCAGGCCCTGGAAACTCGCATTTTAATCACAGACAAGGAAATGGGCAATATTTTAAAAAGAAAATAAATAAAAATCTGTGGGTTTTTTCCTTGTGCAGGTTTCTCTTTGGACCTCACACAGTGTTAATAACTCCGTGTGTATGGAAAGAAGGTCTGAAATGTGTATGTGCTCCAAAAGGCAAGACGTTTATAGTCACCAAATAAGGGTCACAGACTTAGAAAAAATCTGCATGCAAAACAGAAAAAGGTTTCTCAAGTGCATTGAATTCCATATAAAAGCCCAACATTACAACTCAGTGTAGACCTGCTGAATTTTCACTGTATTGAAATTAAAGATGAACTGGACAGCATTTTGGCGTGAGCTCGTGACTCCTATCCTTCACCAGTACATTGAAACATTCAGATGCGCTGCAGAATCACATGGTTAAATGTACTGCAGAGTGTATTAAAAATAGATTCCTCTGAAAGTTTGTTTGCTTTGCATAGCAATCTCTTTCTGACTCTTGCTAACGACTGTAGCTATAACTTCACTCTACGTCACTTAACCAGCTGTTGGGCAAAATAAAGGAAAAAGGAAGAGAGAAGGAGAAACCTCACTGGACTGAACAATGCCTTTGGTCAACAGAGAAGTCATCTGTCTCCTCAGGTCACTGTTCTGAGCTGCTCACGGTGCACACACAAATCTTCTGCAGCCTTCCTGAGAGGCATGAGGGGCCTGAGGGGTCTGAGGGCCCCCGGGACTGGCTAGCACTCCAACTGGGGCAGAACCTGTGTGCTCCAATGTATCAGCCGCACTGATTGGCCCACGTGTCTGGGACCCCTCTCAAGAACAAGGGGGAACGTGACCAGCCAGCCCGCTGCTCAGGGCCTCCTGACCACAAGACACCATCCATCGCCGGTGGCTTGGGGTCACACAAAACTCTTAGAAGAGATCATCACGTCCAACCATTAACCTAAAACTGCTGAGTCCACCACGGAACCCTGCCCCTAGGCTCCATGTCTACATCTTTTTTTAAATGCCATCAGGGATGCTCACTCCCCTGCATCCCTGGACAGCCTCTTCCAGTGCGTGATAACTCTTTTGGGGAAGAAAGCTTTCCTAACGTTCAGACAAAACGTCCCCTCGCAAATCCTGAAGGTATTTTTCCTCTTGTCCTATCGCTTGTTACTTGGGAGAAGAGGCCAACACCCACCTGGCCACAACCACCTTTCAGGGAGCTGTAGAAAGTGGTAATGTCTCCCCTCAGCCTCCTTTTCTCCAGACTAAACAACCCCAGTTCTCCCAGCTGCTCTCCATAACACCAGTGCTCCAGCCCCTTTCACAGCTCTGTGTCCCTTCTCAGGACACGCTCCATCCCCTCAATCTCTTTCTAGCCGTGAGGGGCCCAAAATTAAACACAGGATTTGAGGATTCAATCACCAATTGAGGACTCACTAATACCGAGTATCAAAAGGCAATTCGTTTCCTACTCCAGCTGGCCACATTGTTTCTGAGAGAAGCCAGGGTGTTGTTGGCCTTGTTGGCCACCTGGGCGCAAGTCTTGTTCTTTTCAATCCTATTTTCATCACGTTCATTCTGTTTCTCCTGACTGCTCTTACCAGTTTCAACCTTGTTAGATGTTATACAGATAACCTCACCGTACCTGTCTCACTGTAGGTCATGACTCACCAAGAAGATGGAGTTTCCATTTTGATACAAAAGCATTCTTTTCTTTATCTTTTCTGTCATACCTGAACTTTGACAGTGCTCCAAGCATAACCCTTCCTTGCAGTATGAGGAACAGAAAACTGCCCAAGAATTACTCCTCTTGCATCACGTTATCACGTTAGCGATACCTGCTGATGGCTGAGTTTATCTCCTGTATTCCCGCGTCTAAGAGACTGCATTCAATGGCTTTGTTGACATGAATTCAGATGAAATTATAAGACACGAGGAGAAGTGGGGAAAGCAGCAAGCATAGACTGGCTCGTGGAAACAGGAATTTATTTCCTTTCCCCTGAATAAAGAGTTGAGGGATCCCTGCTACTGGCAGGAGCAGCACAGCCACTTGCGAGGCTGGGGAGAGTGCAGGAGGCCAGGGGCCCTCGTCTCTGGTGATGCTGGATTCCCCTGGGTGAGCAGTCCCTGTCAGAGTCCAGAGCGGAGTGGCTGCAGCTGCAGCCCTAGCCATGGGGACCTTCTGCTGTCTCATTCCCTGGCTCTTCCTGGAGCTGATACTGCTCTTCAGCGAGAGGGTCAGACCATGGGGTGCCAGGACCCGCTTGATGGGTGGCCTCTGATGTGTCACCTTAATCCTCCAGGTTGCGTGGCCTCTTGCGGGGTTGGGGAGAATCATTACAGCTGGATGACCTCCTTTTCTGGGGACGTTGGGTTCCCCTCGGCAAATTATCCGTTCCAGTAGCTGAGGGGCCTGCTGCCACCAACACGTCCGTCTCCTCCTGGGAATGATCATGGTCCTCAGCGACAGGCCCAGATGGGGGGTGGCCACTGAGGGTGGCCTCTGCTGTATCGTCTTCCTCCTCCAGGTGGTGTGGCCTCTTGCAGGGTTGGGGAGAGTTTTCGGGGCTGGGGGCCCTCCTCTTTGTAGGGTGCTGGGGTGCCCTAGGCAAGTCGTCCTGGGCAAGAGCAGAAGGGCCTGCCGCCACCTGCCCTGGTTCTTCTTGGGGCTGACCCTGCTCTGCAGGGATGGCTGCAGATGGCGAGTTGATGGGACCCTCACGGATGGCAGCCTCTGACGTTCCGGTTTCTCCCTTGACTTGGGAACCTGCAGAGCTTGAGGAGGCCGGCTCAGGTGTGGTAATTCTCTCCTGAGAGGTGCTGGGGCTGGGGCTGGTGGCAGGGACACGGTCCTCCCCACTGGCAATGTGAATCTCCTGCTGGGCCAGGTGCTGGCGGATCTTGTTGCCACACAGGCGCGCTGCGGTGATGATGAACCGGCGGATGAGTGTCTGCGTCTGTTCCCCCAGCAAGGGCCGCAGTTTCTCCACGAACAACTCCTCGTCCAGCCCAAACTGGCACAGGTGGCTCATAAAGATGACTTCCTTTGCACACACCTCCCACCAGTTTTTGTTGAACAGCATCACAATCTCCCTTTCTAGCCACGGCAGCAGGGGCCTGAGGTGATCTGGGTGGCTGCTGAAAAAGTCAGCCCAGACCTCAGGAGGGAAACCATCCACCTGACCACAGGGCACTGACCTTGCAGACCCCTGCTCATCCTTGTGGTCTTCAGCCGATGGCACTTCAGCCAAGGGCTCTTCAGGGCGATTGACTCTGACCAATATATAGTCCTGATAACTGTGAAACTGTTGCTGTGACAGGATACCCTCTGTGACTCTCCTGCACAGGGGGCAACTTGGATTCGTTGCTGCCCAGCGCAGTGCACAGGTGAAGCAAAATTGGTGGTAGCAGGGTAACAGGTGGGCAATGTCCTCTTCATTATCGTGGCAGATGGGGCACCACCACTCACTCACTGTGTCTGTGCTCTCTGTACGCTGTGGTTCGCTGGAGCTCACTGAGCATGAGAAGCAGGCCCCCATCACTAGCAGCACAGCAAGAGATGTTTTGCACTACAAAACAGAGAGAGGCCACGATTACTTTCTATCCTGAGGATGAGACCAGTGTAGAACAAGAAATGTCCGGGTCCCTCAGGAAGGATACCCTGCTGACTACCAGAGCCCTATCGTCCCACCCACAGCAATATGAGGGATGGACGTTTCCCTGCACAACTCACCTCCTTTTTTGCACGCACGTATGGTCCTGGCTGCCTGAATCAGGAAGGTCGGGGGAAAACACTGGGGATGGCTCCGGGTTGGGCACTGAGAGTTGTCAACTGCAGCTCTCAAAGCACCACCCAGACCTCACAGGAGCCCAGGCACGAGCAGACTGAGCCCGGTTCAGGTGATGCCTGCAGATAAGCACTGAGGGCTGTGAAGTCACAATTCATCCTTGAGTGGCATCACCCTGCACCTCCTGGTGATGTCACAAAGGGCCTTCTGCCCAGCGGGCACACAGCATCATCTCGAACCAGAAAGTTAAGGCTGGAGGTCATGATCAACCTTGCCACTGTTATAAAACAATGGCCATGGGTGGGGCAGGTTCCCCACAGTGATTGTGCCATCTCTGTGCTTGAAAGGTTTCAAGCCCCAGCTGGACAAAGCACAGAGCACCCGGTTCTGACCCCAGGGCTGGCCCTGCTTTGGACAGGAAGCTGCAACAGAGACTGCGCAAGATCCCTGTCATCCTTTGAGATGGCTGCCAGTCCTCTTATGCTCTCAGTACACGTTCATATCTTGCCATGTGAACATGGGGCAAAGAATACAGAGCCTGTCCACCCTAGAGAGGATCTGGCTTTGTCGGTCCCTGTTGGGTGCAGACACAACTACTGGAAACAGTGCAAATTTAGCTCATCCCAACTCCTCTTTTTGAGCAAGAGCATTTCCTGCAGGAAAAGACACCGCTCACATGGTCCTGGGACTCGGCAGACCCACGTCCCTTCTTCCTAACAGGCTGGTACCACACACAGGGTGTTTAGAGGTCAGGGAAAGGCACAAGGAGAAGTGGGAGAAAGCAGCACACACACACTGGATCAGGGAAATAGGAATTTATTTCTTTTTCTTGAATAATGTGTTGAGGGATCCCTGCTAATGGCAGGAGCAGTGCAGCCACTTGAGAGGCTGGGGAGAGTCCTGGTATCCAGCGGTCCACGTCTCTAGGGGCTTCTGGGATCCCCTGGGTGAAGAGTCCCTGTCTCGGTGCGATGCAAGAAAGTTTTAAGAGCCAAAATATGAAATTACAAGGCTACAAGTGTAGATAAATATCACAGTACAGACACACACAAAGATGTTTCCGTATGAAAGCATTATTTTCCTTAATTTATTAAGAAAGAAGGTGTTCTTAAAAACATAAAGTCAAGTTTACCTCCCAAAATGTCTTTTCAGTGGTAGCTTCCCAACATCTTGGATAAAAGCAATCTGAGCTGAGAAAAATAGTCACCAGCGTCGTATTGGGTAGCTCACGATGTACCTAGATTTAAGACAGTAGGGAACAAACAATTCATATGTTTAGTTAAGTAGCCCTGTATATGTTTGCATTATTTTGGATACCAAAACGGTTCATCTATATTTGACATTTTTAGTATATTACCATAACATATTCACGTATTGCCTCCACTTACTGTCTGCCAACTTAGTATTTATCAGGTAGAGTTTCTATTACACAGCCTGAAAAAATAATTGATCTGGATGGTAAAGCCTTAGTTCATACATAAAGCCTTTTATTAGAGGTAATTAACGTAGCATAGGCGACGACCCAGATGCCTGGACAGTGATTTTTGGATTGCATGCCATGCACAGTAACCACCTGCTACTGGATTGCTCCACCTTTCACAAATTGTTTCAAATGCACTGCAAACATTGGTTTTGTTTACTTCATCCGGTAAAGGCTTTTTAAAGCTGTTTGAGTATACTGAGATTACTTTAAAGGGATAAGTAAGCAATGAAGATCTGGTTAATAGGTATTTCCAAAAGGTCCTCACCAAGTCCCCTAAAGGCTTTTTAAAAAAACCTGAAGGCTCAGAAGAAGCCTTAAGCCTAGATTAAAGACTCACTAGTACAGTCTGATAAATAATTAAGAGTCAGGAAATGGGTGAGGAGGACTTAATACTTAACTCCTGCAATGAAAGAAAGTTGCCAGTGCAGTCCTGCAGACATCAGTGCAAGGACCTGGGCTATGAAGATCTTTCCTAAACGCAACCCTGTGAAAAAAAGGGGTGAAGAGTAAGATGAGCAAGTTTGCTGGTGTTAATAATTTAGACAGCCCACTAAGGAACTGGGCCGTCAAAAGAACTGTGCTAGGACTTTATGAGACAGAATGACAGGGCAATATTATGATGAAATGCAACACACACAGGTACCCGAAACCCATGCAGTAAAAAAAAAAAAAGAAAGGGAAGAAGGCTTTAAAATACTGTAACGGGATGACCCTGACTTACGTGGTGGTGATGAGCTAGCGAAAAGAGGGTCTAGGGTAGTTAAAAAGGAATTCCAGGAGTTGGGACGGTCACTGGATAGGGCGGGAGCACAGGTGGTGTTTTGCTCGGTTCCTCCGGTGGCAGGGATGTATAGAGATATGAACAAGAGAATACATGCAGTTAATAAATGGCTTAGGGGCTGTTGCCAGCAGAGGAATTTTGGGTTCTATGATCATGGGAAAACCTTTACGGCACCTGGCCTGCTTGATTCAGATGGGTCTCATCTAACTCCAAAGGGTAAGAGGATTCTAGCTCAGGAGCTGGCAGGACTTGTTGAGAGGGCTTTAAACTAGGCATGAGGGGGGAGGGGGGAGTAACTATACTCACCAAAGATGTTCCTGTGAAGGATGAGCCATCTCAAAGGGTGTCGTCAGTAACCCAACTTGAAGTGCATGTACACAAACGCACGCAGTATGGGAAACAAACAGGAGGAGCCGGAAGTCCTGGTCCAGCGGAAGAGCTATGACATAGTTGCTATCACGGAAACGTGGTGGAACGACTCTCATAACTGGAGTGCTGCCATGGAAGGCTACAGGCTCTTCAGGAGAGACAGGTGGGAGAGGAGGGGTGGAGGGGTGGCCCTCTACACTAGGGAAACCCTGGATTCTATTGAAGTCGAGATCGGTGATGACCAGGTTGAGTGCCTATGGGTAAGGGTCAGAGGGGCAGTCAGGTCTGACCTCCTGGTTGGAGTATGTTACAGACCGCCTGACCAGGAGGAGGAGATGGATCTTCTATTGTTTAAGCAGCTGGAGACTGCCTCTAGATCGGCTGCCCTTGTTCTTTTAGGAGACTTTAACCTTCCGGATATCTGCTGGGAACTTAACACTGCTGAGAGGAGGCAGTCCAGGAGGTTCTTAGAGTGTATTGAGGACTGCTTTTTGTCGCAGCTGGTGAGTGAGCCCACCAGGGGTGAAGCTCTTCTTGACCTGCTGTTTACAAACAAAGAAGGGCTGGCGGGTGATGTTGGTGTCGGAGGCTGTCTGGGGTGTAGTGATCATGAGATAATCAGGTTCTCTCTAAACAATGTAAAAAGAAAAGCCAGGAACAGAACATCGATGCTGGACTTTCGGCAGGCAGATTTTGGATTATTTAAGGAACTGGTCAGGAAAGTACCCTGGGAAATAGTTCTTAGTAGCAAAGGGGTCCAGGAAGGCTGGATACACTTCAAGAATGAAATCTTGAAGGTGCAGGAGCGGGCTGTCCCCATGTGTTGTAAGAAGAGTCGTAGGGGCAGACGTCCGGCCTGGATGAGTAGGGAGCTTCTGAAGGAACTAAGTAAGAAAAAGAGGATGTATCGCCGTTGGAAAGAAGGGGACATAAGCCACGTCATGTTCAAAGATGTTGTTAAGTCGTGTAGGAGGAAAATCAGGGAAGCAAAAGTCCAGTTAGAGCTCAAATTGGCCACTTCTGTTAAGGATAATAAGAAGAGTTTTTATAAATATATCAATGGTAGAAAGAAGGGCGGCAGCGACCTCCACTCCTTGTTGGATGTGGAGGGAAATATAGTAACCAAAGATGCAGAGAAGGCTGAGGTACTTAATGCCTTCTTTGCCTCAGTTTTCAACAGTAAGGATGTCAGCTCGCTTGACAGTTGGCCCTCTGAAGTGGTTGATGGGGGCAGGGTGAAATATGGCCCTCCTGCAATCCATGAGGAGGAAGTTAGAGACCTGCTGAGCCACTTGGACCCTCATAAGTCTATGGGGCCGGATGGGATCCATCCTAGAGTGATGAGAGAGCTGGCGGATGAGCTTGCTAAGCCGCTCTCCATCATCTTTCAGAAGTCTTGGCTCACTGGAGAGGTCCCGGAAGACTGGGAGTTGGCCAATGTGATGCCCATCCACAAGAAGGGCCGTAAGGATGATCCAGGTAATTACAGACCTGTCAGCCTGACCTCGGTCCCAGGTAAAATCATGGAGCAGATAATCCTGGGTGAAATCATGCGGCACCTGCAGAACGGTCAAGAGATCAGGCCCAGCCAGCATGGGTTTAGGAGGGGTAGGTCCTGCCTGACCAACCTGATCTCCTTTTATGACCATGTGACTCGCCTGGTGGATGAGAGGAAGGCTGTGGATGTGGTATACCTGGACTTTAGCAAGGCCTTTGACACTGTCCCCCACAGTAGGCTCCTAGGGAAGCTGTCAGCCCGTGGCTTAGATGGGAGCACTCTGTGCTGGGTTAGGAATTGGCCGGATGGCCGAGCCCAGAGAGTGGTGGTGAATGGTGTCTCATCCAGTTGGCGGCCGGTCACCAGTGGTTTCCCCCAGGGATCGGTGTTGGGTCTGGTCCTGTTTAATATCTTTATTGATGATCTGGATGAGGGGATTGAGTCCATCTTCAGCAAGTTTGCAGATGATACCAAGCTGGGAATAAGGGTTGATCTGTTAGAGGGTAGGATGGCCCTGCAGAGGGACCTGGACAGATTGGAGAGATGGGCTGATTCTAATGGGATGATGTTTAATAAGTCCAAATGTCGGGTACTTCATTTTGGACACAACAATCCCATGCAGAGCTACAGACTGGGGCTAGAATAGCTGGAGATTAGTCAGGCAGAAAAGGACCTGGGAGTGCTGGTTGACAGGAAGCTCAACATAAGCCAGTGTGCCCAGGTGGCCAAGAAGGCCAATGGCATTCTGGCCTGCATTAGGAAGAGTGTAGTCAGCAGAACCAGAGAAGTTATTGTCCCCTGTACTCGGCACTAGTCAGGCCTCATCTGGAATACTGTGTACAGTTCTAGGCCCCCCAGTTTGGGAAAGATGTTAGGATACTGGAATGTGTTCAGAGGAGGGCAACGAAGATGGTAAAGGGGCTGGAGCATAAGCCCTATGAGGAGCGACTGAGTGAGTTGGGGCTGTTTAGTCTAAAGAAGAGGAGGCTCAGGGGAGACCTCATTGCTCTCTACAACTACCTAAAAGGAGGTTGTAGTCGGGCAGGGGTTGGTCTCTTCTCTCAGGTGACCAGTGACAGAACTAGAGGGCATGGACTCAAGTTTCGTCAGGGAAAGTTTAGGCTTGATGTGAGAAAGAAGTTCTTTACTGAAAGGGTGATCGGCCATTGGAATGCGTTGCCCAGAGAGGTGGTGGAGTCGCCAACCCTGGAGGTGTTTAAGGGGAGACTGGATGAGGCACTGAGTGCCATGGTTTAGATGATGGTTGGTGTTAGTGTTGGGTTATAGGTTGGACTTGATGATCTCAGAGGTCCTTTCCAAACTTGAGATACTGTGATACTGTGTGATTCAAACCTACGGGAGAGCTTGATTCTTGCCTGTGTGACTAGAAGCATATTTATGTCCCAGGTATACGTGCATACTGTATGTGTTGGTTTGTGGTTCTTTTAGTTAGGCAAAAGGATAGATGGTATTAAAGTTTTGGGTTACAAACGTGTCATTATGCTTACTGATTTGAAATGCCCATTTAATTGCAACGGTTACACTGATCTTACCTTGGTTCCTCAATACATTTGCTAACATAGCAAATTAAGGCAATAACTCCATCTGAAGACACTGGTGGTAAACAGAAGCTTTGAAAAGAGATTTTTCAGCAAGGCAGATTTCTTTATAGTGGATGAGCTGGAAGCGGGAAACCGAAACATGAAGGAAAAATCTGCTAAACCATAATTACTGTATATATTCTGCACAGTAAAAACCAGCATGATGACTTGGATGAGGACTGCACACAAGCTGCTGAAGAATAAGTCCAGAACAGAGAGAAGCAGTTGAAGTTAACATATACAGATCGCAAAAACGGTAAATCCCATACTTTGTCTTCACTGGATATTAAAGTTTTCTGAAAATTTTTATACTTTCATCATAGTTTTCACCACCAATGCAGGTTGGCATTTTGGTCTTTGCAAGTTTGTGCAAGAGCATTGATTCAAACATAAAAAATTGCCAAAAGCTTTAGTATCTCACGAAGGAGTTATTTCTGATAAACGTATAAAATGCAACAGCAGGAATTTGTTAAACTTACACGACAGTTTAAAGTGGTTTAAACAGCACAAACGTAAACTTACTTTTAAGAATACTTTGCAGTATTTCCACCCTAATGTTGTCGCCATGAACATGGCATTAAGACTCTTACAGAATTATGGAGAGAGACTAACTTGGATGCAGGGAGCAGGCCCTAGTTTGTTTTTACCTTGAAGAACAATACAAATGTACCTCTTCAAGCAAGTATTTTTTTGGAAGTGTAATAACTTATTTGACAACTTCAGCATTGGGTGTGAATCTCATCAGTACTACTGTACACCACACTCTATAACTGCAGTGACGTGACAAGTCCAGAAGATATTCAGGTTGCTGTGCAAAGCATCCAAATGAAAAAACTAGGAGAGAAAACTAGGAGAGCGGCATATGGCCTGCGATACATTTTTAGTAGAAATTTGCTATACTATAAAATAACTTCATGGAATATTTTACAAACAATGTAATCCACTATAATAAAATGCTGACAGAAGTTAGAAGAAATTGTACACAAATGACCTGCATCTCTCCTACTCTTGATGCAATATAGCTTTGATGAGAAGGAGTTGAGGTTGCTGGTGGATGAGAAGCTCAACATGAGCCAGCAATGTGCACTTGCAGCCCGGAAAGCACGCTGTATCGTGGCCTGCATCAGAAGAGGTGTGGCCAGCAAGGCTGACAGAGGGGACTCTCCCCTTCTACCCTGCTCTAACAAGACCTCACGTGGAATACTCTGTTCAGTTCTGGAGTCCTCAGCACTAGAAGGACATGGATCTGTTAGAGCGAGTCCAGAGGAGGCCACGGAGGTGATCAGAGGAACGGAGAACCTCCCATATGAGGACAGGCTGAGAGATTTCGTGTGTTTCATCCTAGAGAAGAGAAGTCTCTGAGGAGACCTTGTAGCAGCCTCTCAGTACTTGAAGAGGCCTAGAGAAAGTCTGCGGAGAGGCTCTTTATCAGGGATGCAGGGACAGGACGAGGGGGAATGGTTTTAAGTTGGAAGAGGTCTGGTTTAGATTAGATATAGGGAAGAAATTTTTTACGGAGAGGATGGTGAGGCACTGGAAGAGGTTGCCCACAGAAGTTGTGGATGCCCCGTCCCTGGAGGTATTCAAGGCCAGGTTGGATGAGGCTTTGAACTGCCTGGTCCACGTGCCCTGTTCAGCGCTGCCCCTCTGCCAGTCGTGCTGCTTGACCCAGGGTCATAGCTATAATAGTCTGTACGTGACAAGGTAAATAATAATTTATGATGAGAAAGGTGTTTTTCTTCATGGGGGTTATTCAGTGTCCCCCACCAGCACTGAGCCTCAGGGCCAAGCGCCTTCACGTCCTGTGTTGGACCACCATTACAAAGATATTGCAGGTGGGGAAGCTCCTTGCCCCAGGTATCCCAAAGAGACAGCTGCTTTGAAGTGATTTATTCCAGTTGGAATTTGGTCCAAGAGTCTTTAGGCTGAGCCCTGCACTCAGGACACCTGCCCAGGTGTCAGTCCCAGGGAGCGGTCTGCTGGTGGAGCCTCCAGTAGGGTCACAAAGGCTAATTATAATGCAATATTATCAGTGAGGATAATAGAAGATTATGTGACTTCAGTTTTTATCACTGCAGATTAATGAAGGATAATGTCATGTAAAAAGTCACGATTTTGGGGATGGATTCTAGTAATTCATTTTAGACATTCAGTGGTCTTTTGTGACTCTTTGAAACTCATACTTGTGGTAAGAAAGGGTCGACTTTATAGCACTCCCTATTTACAAACAGTAATGGGAATTCAAAGTTGTTGACTCTCTTGCTTGGGCATTTTCAAATGAAATACACGTTCCTAACCTGTTGTTATAGGTACCATGAAGAGGCTAGCATGAAACAGAAGTGGTCAGCATTAATTTCCTTGTATATGCTGGGGTGAGTCTATACTACATTTTTCGCTCACAACTACTTATTCTTTTGTGTGGGAATACTTTTGGACACAAAAATTAAGTTCTTACCAGAAAAGCTCTCAATGAAAGCCAGGCATAAGGACAGCTAGCACTTATAACTTGAGCCAACAGCTGTTGTTCACACTCAGCAAACCAGACCAAAGGCCTTTCCTTGGAATCGGCCTCCACCCAATGAATGTTCAAATGCACGTGTGCAGTTAGTGCACAGAAGACACAGAAAAATGATAAGGTCAGGCGGTGGTGCAAGTGACAGCCCTGTGTGTGGCAATGGCAGGAGTTTGTTTGGAAAATACATCCCTAAGTTGCATTTTGAGGAGCGAGGCAGCAATCTCACCATCACCTCTTCCCCCACACCATAGCCACAGGTTTTCTTTGTGCAGCTTAAGCGCATCTGGTCCCAGGGACAGGGAAGTGCACTCGGGCACTTCACTCCAAGAATGTTCTCAAAACCCCCATCTGCATTTCAAACGTTGCCTAGAGACATTCCCTAAATGACTGTTGGGTTTAAGTGCACACGCATGTCTCCTTGTCAAGCATTTCTTGTTGGCACAAGTGGCACCCTGCAGCATGATAACTGTGATGATGCACGTGTGAGTTCATGTTGGCTGCTGAACTGCTCCTTGGGACAAAGATAGTGAAGCCGTGGCATCCATCAGCACCTCGGCTGGCAAAGCAGGATCTTGGGAGTGGCGGAAGGAGTTCTCACCCCCTCAGGTTTTGCCTGTGCTGAAACCAGTGATTCCTGCGTTCCCGAAAACACAGAGAAAGTTGTTTCCCACACTGTTCGAGGCATGGAGAGAGGGTGAGCACAGGCTGCTGTGTAAACAGAGGACAGCATTAAGAAATTCTTCCTCTGTTAGAACCAGACCCTTCGTCTTGCTTTCAGGTCACTCCTCTCCTAAACCAAAGCGTCTCAGGGACAGAGACAGAGCTGACAAAGCATTGCCTGCGATCTTAACACCGTGTCACCTTGGGAAAGGCTGCTCTGCAATTTGCTAGCATGAGATCTGTTAACAGGCACATTCTGTATATCTGTTTGCATCTGTGCTCAGCCCTCCTATGCGAGTAGTTGGCCTCCACTGAATCCCAGGCCCCAGCCACTCTCACTGGCACTTGCTCACAGTGCCAGGCCCCTCTCCATTTGCCAAGTGTGCTGGTGCTTCTGGCCTTCTGTGTGTTGGTGGTCTTCAAAAGCACCAAAACAGAGCTCAATCCTACAAACGCAGGGAAGAGTTCTGGTTGCTGTCCCCATAATCCTTAATCAAGCAACCACACCTGGTTAGGGATGCTGCTTAGCCTTATTTGCAAGCAGCAGACATCTGCTGTGTTGTGTTGGGGAATTGATGCAATGTGAAATGCAAAAGCATTGTCTGAACAATGCATGTACAGAATGATACCTCTGTGTGTAGTGCTTTATTGTGGGACCAGAGAGCTGCAGAGCTCTCTGTATGTGTGCCAGGGCGACCGATGGTTGAGGTGACAAAATGAGAGAACAGGAGCCGCAGAATGCACAAAGGAAAACCTTTTAGGCTTGAAGACAACGTAGACCATCCATGCAGCCTTCGATGAATTTTAAGTATTATTAATGTAATCACACAAGTGCATGGAGTTTCTGATACTGGATGGCATATGTGGGCATGGGTCAATCAAAAGGAGGGAAAGAAGGAGGAAGACTGAAAGCGAGTTCTGCAAGGAGACACCAGTGGGATTTTTCTGAGAGTGCTGGTGGGCTTGCCTGTGCTCAAAACAGTCTTGGAATCAAAGTCAAATATTTCCCTGTATGGAGCTTTGAATTTGTGCCTAGTGGGGTATAGACAGCACAGGCTGTTTGGTTAGGGTATGTGCGTGTTTGGACATGCCAAGGGCTTCATACAGCTGAGCTTCAGCTGAGTTCACTTAGGTCTCCAGCCGCTGTGTGGTGGCAGGCAGAAATCAGGCATGGGGTGCTTCTGCCACCACAGCTGCTCCTCTGGCAGGATGCAGCTCTCCTGGAGGAAGAGGCTTCAACTCAGGCTCAGTCCTTCAGCCACCACACTTTCTGGCTTTATGCGGCAACACAGTAAGCAGAAAAAGGTTTGATATAATATGCTGGTCCGAGCACAGAAGCTGATCTAGGAGATGGGGTGTGCATTGAGGATGGCATTCCTCAGCAATGAACACCGTGTAGTTTGTTTCCCACCACATGCTCAAGCCCTTCTTCAGATATTGTTTGAGCACTAAAAGGACACAAAGCAGCTTGTGAAAGAGAAATTAATACGTGCTCATAATGTCAGAAGTGCCTCACCAGCGTGCAAAATGGAACAGAGTTTGATCTGAACGGCAAGAGCAGATCCCAAATTCTTCAGTGTCCAAGCAAAAACCTAAAGGGCTCTGCAAACAGAAGTGTCATCTCCCCAGGCCCTGGAAACTCGCATTTTAATCACAGACAAGGAAATGGGCAATATTTTAAAAAGAAAATAAATAAAAATCTGTGGGTTTTTTCCTTGTGCAGGTTTCTCTTTGGACCTCACACAGTGTTAATAACTCCGTGTGTATGGAAAGAAGGTCTGAAATGTGTATGTGCTCCAAAAGGCAAGACGTTTATAGTCACCAAATAAGGGTCACAGACTTAGAAAAAATCTGCATGCAAAACAGAAAAAGGTTTCTCAAGTGCATTGAATTCCATATAAAAGCCCAACATTATAACTCAGTGTAGACTTGCTGAATTTTCACTGTATTGAAATTAAAGATGAACTTGACAGCAATTTGGTGTGAGCTCGTGACTCCTGTCCTTCACCAGTACATTGAAACATTCAGATGCACCGCAGAATCACATGGTTAAATGTACTGCAGAGTGTATTAAAAATAGATTCCTCTGAGAGTTCGTTTGCTTTGCATAGCAGTCTCTTTCTGACTCTTGCTAACGACTGTAGCTATAACTTCACTCAATGTCACTTAACCAGCTGCTGGGCAAAATACAGGAAAAAGGAAGAGAGAAGGAGAAATCTCACTGGACTGAACAATACCTTTGGTCAAGAGAGAAGTAATCTGTCTCCTCAGGTCACTGTTCTGAGCTGCTCACGGTGCACACACAAATCTTCTGCAGCCTTCCTGAGAGGCATGAGGGGCCTGAGGGGTCTGAGGGCCCCCGGGACTGGCTAGCACTCCAACTGGGGCAGAACCTGTGTGCTCCAATGTATCAGCCGCACTGATTGGCCCACGTGTCTGGGACCCCTCTCAAGAACAAGGGGGAACGTGACCAGCCAGCCCGCTGCTCAGGGCCTCCTGACCACAAGACACCATCCATCGCCGGTGGCTTGGGGTCACACAAAACTCTTAGAAGAGATCATCACGTCCAACCATTAACCTAAAACTGCTGAGTCCACCACGGAACCCTGTCCCTAGGCTCCATGTCTACATTTTTTTTAAATGCCACCAGGGATGCTCACTCCCCTACATCCCTGGACAGCCTCTTCAAGTGCGTGATAACTCTTTTGGGGAAGAAAGCTTTCCTAACGTTCAGACAAAACGTCCCCTCGCAAATCCTGAAGGTATTTTTCCTCTTGTCCTATCGCTTGTTACTTGGGAGAAGAGGCCAACACCCACCTGGCCACAACCACCTTTCAGGGAGCTGTAGAAAGTGGTAATGTCTCCCCTCAGCCTCGGCACAGGCTGCCCAGGGAAGCTGTGAATGCCCCCTCCCTGCTGCGGCGGCAGCGGCGAGGCGGGGGGCGGCGAGGCGCGCCAGGAGAATGTGGAGCCCAGCATCGAGTCCAGCGCGGAGCTCGGCGGCGGCAGCACAGAGCCCAGCGCGGAGCTCCGCGGCGGCCCCCGCCCTCGGAGCCGGCGCTCCCCGCCATGGCCGGCGCTCTCCGCCGTCAGGCGCTGCCCAGCTCGGCGCGCCGGCCGCCGACTCACTCGCCCCGCGGGAGGGAGGGAGGGAGCGACCCCGCCGCAGCACGCGCAGGGGAAGAGTCGTCCGGCCCGCGAGGCCCCGCCGCTGCGCCGCGGCCCTGCCCGGCCGCTCTCGGCATCTGCGCTGCGCCGCTCCGCCGCGCGGCCGCAGCGGCGGCGGCCCCGGCCCCCTAGCCCCAGCGCCCTTTGACCGGGGCGCGGCGTGTTGCGGACTGCGGCGCGGGGCGGCAGGGCGTGATGGGAGGGCGCGGTGAACTTTTACGTGGGCCCGACAGGCGAAAATTTCGTGAAATAAAAATCAGTGCTGCTATGTAATTTCCAGAGAAGGGCCCGTTGGAACGGTTTTGTCGTTCCACAGCTGTACAACTGCTTCAAAAGTGAAAAGAATAATTTCCCGCTATACCTTTTTTTATTACACCCATCACTACGTGTAAATAGAGAATGGTATGTCACAGTTCCAGGTGGGTGGTTTGTGTCATGGTAAACAACAGGCAAAGCACACCACAACCTTTGTACCGGTCTGATTTTATTCTCACTTTAAGCCTTTTCTTTGCAAACTCAAAAGATTTTATTCACATCGTGCACTGGATAACCAGACCTACCAACCCCACCTGGGTTGGGGCAATTCCAAGCACAAATACCGGCTGGGCAGGGATTGAGAGTAGCCCTGAAGAGAAGGAGTTGGGGTTGCTGGTGGATGAGAAGCTCAACATGAGCCAGCAATTTCCACTTGCAGCCCGGGAAGCCATCTGTATCCCGAGCTCCATCAGAAGAGGTCTGGCCAGCAAGGCTGACAGAGGGGACTCTCCCCTTCTACTCTGCTCTCACAAGACCTCACGTGGAGTACTCTGTTCAGTTCTGGAGTCCTCAGCACTAGAAGGACATGGATCTGTTAGAGCGAGTCCAGAGGAGGCCACGGAGATGATCAGAGGAATGGAGAACCTCCCATATGAGGACAGGCTGAGAGATTTCGGGTGCAGCTTAAGCACATCTGGTCCAAGGGACCAGTGATCCCTGCATTTCTGAAAACACAGAAAAAAAGTTGTTTCCCACACGAAACAGGAGAGAGGGTGAGGACAGGCTGCTCTGTAAATAGAGGACAGCATTAAGAAGTCCTTCCTCTGTTAGAACTGGTCCCTTCCACTTGCTTTTAGGCCACTCCTCTCCTAAACCAAAGGGTCTCAGGGACAGAATCAGAAAGCTGACAAAGCATTTCCTGTGACACTAACACCGTGTCACCTTGGGAAACGCAACTCTGCATTTTTCTAGGATGAGATCTATTAACAGGCCCATTCTGTATATCTGTTTGCATCCGTGCTCAGCCCTCCTATGAGAGTAGCTGGCCTTCTCTGAATCCCGAGACGCAAGCCCCAAACACTCTCACTGGCACTTTCCCACAGTGCCAGGCCCCTCTCCATTTGCCAAGTGTGCTGGTGCTTCTGACCTTCTGTGTATTGGTGGTCTTCAAAAGCACCAGCCAGAGAGCCCAATCCTACAAACGCAGGGAAGACTGGCTCAGTGTGTCCAGCAGGAATAGTGAAGGGATCGTCCCCCTGAATAAAGAGTTGAGGGATCCCTGCTACTGGCAGGAGCAGCACAGCCACTTGCGAGGCTGGGGAGAGTGCAGGAGGCCAGGGGCCCTCGTCTCTGGTGATGCTGGATTCCCCTGGGTGAGCAGTCCCTGTCAGAGTCCAGAGCAGAGTGGCTGCAGCTGCAGCCCTAGCCATGGGGACTTTCTGCTGTCTCATCCCCTGGCTCTTCCTGGAGCTGATACTGCTCTGCAGCGAGAGGGTCAGACCATGGGGTGCCAGGACCCGCTTGATGGGTGGCCTCTGATGTGTCACCTTAATCCTCCAGGTTGCGTGGCCTCTTGCAGGGTTGGGGAGAATCATTACAGCTGGATGACCTCCTTTTCTGGGGACGCTGGGTTCCCCTCGGCAAATTATCCGTGCCAGGAGCAGAGGGGCCTGCTGCCACCAACACGTCCATCTCCTCCTGGGAATGGTCATGTTCCTCAGGGACAGGCTCAGATGGGGGGTGGACAGGACCCCCACTGAGGGTGGCCTCTGCTGTGTCCTCTTCCTCCTCCAGGCGGCGTGGCCTCTTGCAGGGTTGGGGAGAGTCTTCGGGGCTGGGGGCGCTCCTCTTTGTAGGGTGCTGGGGTGCCCTAGGCAAGTCGTCCTGGGCAAGAGCAGAAGGGCCTGCCACCGCCACCTGCCCTGGTTCTTCTTGGGGCTGACCCTGCTCTGCAGGGATGGCTGCAGATGGCGAGTTGATGGGACCTCCACGGATGGCAGCCTCTGATGTTCCGGTTTCTCCCTTGACTTGGGAACCTGCAGAGCTTGAGGAGGCCGGCTCAGGTGTGATAATTCTCTCCTGAGAGGTGCTGGGGCTGGGGCTGGTGGCAGGACCTTGGTCCTCCCCACTGGCACTGTGAGTCTCCTGCTGGGCCAGGTGCTGGCGGATCTCGTTGCCACACAGGCGCACAGCGGTGATGATGATCCGGTGGATGAATATCTGTGTGTATTCCTCCAGCAAGGGCTGCAGCTTCTCCACCAATAACTCCTCGTTTAGTCCAAACTCGCACAGGTTGCTCACAATGATGGATTTCACTGCATATGCCTCCCACCACTCATCCTCAAAGAACATCAGGAATTCCCTTTCTACCCACGTCAGCAGGGGCCTGAGGTGATCTGAGTGGCTGCTGAAAAAGTCAGCCCAGACCTCAGGAGGGAAACCATCCACCTGATGCCCAGACACTGACTCTGCCGCCCCCTGCCCATCCTGGTGGTCTTCAGCCCATGGCACTTCAGCCAAGGCCACTTCAGGGTCTATGATTGAAACCGCATAATAGGCGTCAAAATTATCCAAATGGTCCTGTAACAATAAAGCCTCGGTGACTCTCCTGCACAGGGGGCAACTTGGATTCAGATTTATCCAGCGCAGTGCACAGAGGAAGCAAAATTCGTGATAGCAGGGGAACAAGTAGATAATGTCCTCTTGGTGATCGCGGCAGATGGAGCAGATCCACTCACTCACTGTGTCTGTGCTCTCTGTACGCTGTGGTGGGCTGGAGCGCACTGAGGATGAGAAGAAGGCCCCCATCACTAACGACACAGCAAGAGACGTTTCGCACTGCAAAACAGAGAGAGGCCACGATTACTTGCTGTCCTGGGGACGGGACAGAAGGAGAGGAAGAAACGCCCGGGTCCCTCAGGAAGGATGCCCTGCTGACTGCCAGAGCCCCATTGTCCCACCCACATCCATCTGAGGGGTGGATGTTTCCCTGCACAACTCACCTCCTTTTTGCACGCACGTACGGTCCTGGCTGCCTGAATCAGGCAGGTCGGGGGAAAACACGGGGATGGCTCCGGGTTAGGCACTGAGAGTTGTCAACTGAAGCTCTCAAAGCACCACCCAGCATGAGACAAAGCCTGACTCGACCCTCCAAACCTCACAGGAGTCCAGGCATGAGCAGACGGAGCCAGGCTCGGGGAGTATCTGTGGACAAGCACTGAGGGCCGTGAGGTCACAATTCATCCTTGAGTGGCATCACCCTGCACCTCCTGGTGATGTCACAAAGGGCCTTCTGCCCAGCGGGCACACAGCATCATCTCGAACCAGAAAGTTAAGGCTGGAGGTCATGATCAGCCTTGCCACTGTTATAAAACACTGGCCATGGGTGGGGCAGATTCCCCACAGTGGTTGTGCCATCTCTGTGCTTGAAAGGTTTCAAACCCCAGCTGGACAAAGCACAGAGCACCCTGTTCTGACCCCAGGGCTGGCCCTGCTTTGGACAGGAAGCTGCAACAGAGACTGCGCAAGATACCTGTCATCCTTTGAGATGGCTGCCAGTCCTGTTATGCTCTCAGTACACGTTCATATCTTGCCATGTGAACATGGGGCAAAGAATACAGAGCCTGTCCACCCTAGAGAGGATCTGGCTTTGTCGTTCCCTGTTGGGTGCACACACAACTACTGGAACCACTGCAACTATAGCTCATCCCAACTCCTCTTTTTGAGCAAGAGCATTTCCTGCAGGAAAAGACACCGCTCACATGGTTCTGGGACTCCGCAGACCCACGTCCCTTCTTCCTAACAGGCTTGTACCATGCCCAGGGGGCTTTGGAGGTCAGGGAAAGGCACAAGGAGAAGTGGGAGAAAGCAGCACACACATACTGGATCAGGGAAATAGGAATTTATTTCTTTTTCTTGAATAATGTGTTGAGGGATCCCTGCAAATGGCAGGAGCAACGCAGCCACTTGAGAGGCTGGGGAGAGTCCTGGTGGCCAGGGGTGCTCGCCTCTAGGGGCTTCTGGGTTCCCCTGGGTGAGGGGTCCCTGTCTCGGTGCGATGCAAGATCCCTGCCAATGGCCTTGTCCCTTGTGGTGTGTCACCCTGCCAGCATCTGGGGACAGCAGGCAGTGATGAGGATGCTGGTTTCCACCAGCCAATGGGGCTGGGGCCATGGGCCACGGGAAGCTTTCACACCCCCTGGCCTAGCAATGGGACCAGAGCCTCCCTGTGCTCCACAGCCTGCCTTGCAGCACCAGAACACCATTGCAGGCCTCTGACAATAATGTGGTGATCATCAAGGACAGTGCCCTTGGTGCCAACACTCTTCTGTGGAGAGGTCCTTGGAGAGTCCTCTGAAGGCTCCTGTGGAGAGTGCTCTGCTGAGCCCCATGGCTGTCCCCCAGCATCATCCACCCTGCATGGCCCAGCCCTTGGAGGAGGCGCTCTGGAGGTTGCCCTGTCTTGTTTTGACCCGCTTGCTGCTGCCGCCGTCACCTGTTGTCCGCTGCTGGGTGGTGCCCAGTCAGGCAAGGTGAGCTGCAAGCAGGCCAAGCGTCCCGTGCCAGATGGCACCCCTGAAACACAAGAGGACTCCACACAAGACAACATTCCCACAAGAAGAAGAAGAAGAAGAGGGTGGTAAACTGGGTAATAAAGTACTGCAAAACCCTGTGGGATGGGAAGCGGGACAGGAACTGTGCAGCCGTGGGCAGCAGCAGGACGCAAGTGGGCAGCAGCAAGTGGAGGACATCTCACAGACACCACCTGCACAGCAAGTGAGCCACAACCCTGGGGAATGCATGGGGTAAAGTGCCCCCTCTGACTGCTGTTCGTAGGTCGATAGGGAAGGTGGGGATCCCTGTGAAACGCGACCTCCACCCACCCGCTCCAGCCCCAGCCCTCTCCCATATCTAATCTCTTCCAAGCCAAACAAATAGATAGAGCGATAGATAGATAGACAGACAAACAGATCGATCAAAACAGACAGAAAAGAACAAACATTTGGAAATATCAGTAAACAGAAAAATAAATTCCTATTGCTTACATTATATTCTGAAACAAGAGGACTGTGTTTTCACCTATGAAAAAGTAGAAAGAAGTGTAAATGTCATTTAAGCAAAAATTTATGCAAAAGCAGAGACTAAAATAAAAACTTTTTCAAAATCATGCTGCACAGTGAACCACATTTAAGTATGAAGAAATTTAGCATAAGGAACACTTAATTAAGTTTCATTAGAATTTTAAAGGGTTTTTTTGAAGGTGTATGTACATGAAAGAAGTTTTACATATAAAATTCTCTAGTTGAGAATGGCATGTCCCTAACACAAGTTTATAATTAACCAGGCAGGTACTGAATGCTGCTAACAAGAGCAAGGCCAGCCGCAGCGCAAAATACTGGACTTGGAAAAGGTGACGTTGATTAAAATCTTGCCAACTCTATTACTACTATGATTTTCTGACAGTAATCATAAGAAAAACTGAAAAGACATGCTGAAAGCACAGTTTTCAAGAAATGTTAGGATCAGCTGAACAAGTGCCTTGCTCATTTCTTCCTTTGTTTGGAAAATACACACCAGGAAGCACCTCCTCAACTGAGCATTACACAGCCAGCTCCCTACCAAAGTAAATTAAAACAAGTTCAAGAATGGCTTTCAATTAAAAGGGGCAAGGAAGATGTACATTACACGTTAGGAAGCCATTCTTTCAATGCGAGTGGTGAGGCCCCGGCACAGGCTGCCCAGGGAAGCTGTGGATGCCCCCTCCCTGCTGCGGCGGCAGCGGCGAGGCGGGGGGCGGCGAGGCGCGCCAGGAGAATGTGGAGCCCAGCATCGAGTCCAGCGCGGAGCTCGGCGGCGGCAGCACAGAGCCCAGCGCGGAGCTCCGCGGCGGCCCCCGCCCTCGGAGCCGGCGCTCCCCGCCATGGCCGGCGCTCTCCGCCGTCAGGCGCTGCCCAGCTCGGCGCGCCGGCCGCCGACTCACTCGCCCCGCGGGAGGGAGGGAGGGAGCGACCCCGCCGCAGCACGCGCAGGGGAAGAGTCGTCCGGCCCGCGAGGCCCCGCCGCTGCGCCGCGGCCCTGCCCGGCCGCTCTCGGCATCTGCGCTGCGCCGCTCCGCCGCGCGGCCGCAGCGGCGGCGGCCCCGGCCCCCTAGCCCCAGCGCCCTTTGACCGGGGCGCGGCGTGTTGCGGACTGCGGCGCGGGGCGGCAGGGCGTGATGGGAGGGCGCGGTGAACTTTTACGTGGGCCCGACAGGCGAAAATTTCGTGAAATAAAAATCAGTGCTGCTATGTAATTTCCAGAGAAGGGCCCGTTGGAACGGTTTTGTCGTTCCACAGCTGTACAACTGCTTCAAAAGTGAAAAGAATAATTTCCCGCTATACCTTTTTTTATTACACCCATCACTACGTGTAAATAGAGAATGGTATGTCACAGTTCCAGGTGGGTGGTTTGTGTCATGGTAAACAACAGGCAAAGCACACCACAACCTTTGTACCGGTCTGATTTTATTCTCACTTTAAGCCTTTTCTTTGCAAACTCAAAAGATTTTATTCACATCGTGCACTGGATAACCAGACCTACCAACCCCACCTGGGTTGGGGCAATTCCAAGCACAAATACCGGCTGGGCAGGGATTGAGAGTAGCCCTGAAGAGAAGGAGTTGGGGTTGCTGGTGGATGAGAAGCTCAACATGAGCCAGCAATTTCCACTTGCAGCCCGGGAAGCCATCTGTATCCCGAGCTCCATCAGAAGAGGTCTGGCCAGCAAGGCTGACAGAGGGGACTCTCCCCTTCTACTCTGCTCTCACAAGACCTCACGTGGAGTACTCTGTTCAGTTCTGGAGTCCTCAGCACTAGAAGGACATGGATCTGTTAGAGCGAGTCCAGAGGAGGCCACGGAGATGATCAGAGGAATGGAGAACCTCCCATATGAGGACAGGCTGAGAGATTTCGGGTGCAGCTTAAGCACATCTGGTCCAAGGGACCAGTGATCCCTGCATTTCTGAAAACACAGAAAAAAAGTTGTTTCCCACACGAAACAGGAGAGAGGGTGAGGACAGGCTGCTCTGTAAATAGAGGACAGCATTAAGAAGTCCTTCCTCTGTTGGAACTGGTCCCTTCCTCTTGCTTTTAGGCCACTCCTCTCCTAAACCAAAGGGTCTCAGGGACAGAATCAGAAAGCTGACAAAGCATTTCCTGTGACACTAACACCGTGTCACCTTGGGAAATGCAACTCTGCATTTTTCTAGGATGAGATCTATTAACAGGCCCATTCTGTATATCTGTTTGCATCCGTGATCAGCCCTCCTATGCGAGTAGCTGGCTTCCTCTGAATCCCGAGACGCAAGCCCCAACCACTCTCACTGGCACTTTCCCACAGTGCCAGGCCCCTCTCCATTTGCCAAGTGTGCTGGTGCTTCTGACCTTCTGTGTATTGGTGGTCTTCAAAAGCACCAGCCAGAGAGCCCAATCCTACAAACGCAGGGAAGACTGGCTCAGTGTGTCCAGCAGGAATAGTGAAGGGATCGTCCCCCTGAATAAAGAGTTGAGGGATCCCTGCTACTGGCAGGAGCAGCACAGCCACTTGCGAGGCTGGGGAGAGTGCAGGAGGCCAGGGGCCCTCGTCTCTGGTGATGCTGGATTCCCCTGGGTGAGCAGTCCCTGTCAGAGTCCAGAGCAGAGTGGCTGCAGCTGCAGCCCTAGCCATGGGGACCTTCTGCTGTCTCATCCCCTGGCTCTTCCTGGAGCTGATACTGCTCTGCAGCGAGAGGGTCAGACCATGGGGTGCCAGGACCCGCTTGATGGGTGGCCTCTGATGTGTCACCTTAATCCTCCAGGTTGCGTGGCCTCTTGCAGGGTTGGGGAGAATCATTACAGCTGGATGACCTCCTTTTCTGGGGACGCTGGGTTCCCCTCGGCAAATTATCCATGCCAGGAGCAGAGGGGCCTGCTGCCACCAACACGTCCATCTCCTCCTGGGAATGGTCATGTTCCTCAGGGACAGGCTCAGATGGGGGGTGGACAGGACCCCCACTGAGGGTGGCCTCTGCTGTGTCCTCTTCCTCCTCCAGGCGGTGTGGCCTCTTGCAGGGTTGGGGAGAGTCTTCGGGGCTGGGGGCCCTCCTCTTTGTAGGGTGCTGGGGTGCCCTCGGCAAGTCGTCCTGGGCAAGAGCAGAAGGGCCTGCCACCGCCACCTGCCCTGGTTCTTCTTGGGGCGGACCCTGCTCTGCAGGGATGGCTGCAGATGGTGAGTTGATGGGACCCCCACGGATGGCAGCCTCTGATGTTCCGGTTTCTCCCTTGACTTGGGAACCTGCAGAGCTTGAGGAGGCCGGCTCAGATGTGATAATTCTCTCCTGAGAGGTGCTGGGGCTGGGGCTGGTGGCAGGACCTTGGTCCTCCCCACTGGCACTGTGAGTCTCCTGCTGGGCCAGGTGCTGGCGGATCTCGTTGCCACACAGGCGCACAGCGGTGATGATGATCCGGTGGATGAATATCTGTGTGTATTCCTCCAGCAAGGGCTGCAGCTTCTCCACCAATAACTCCTCGTTTAGTCCAAACTCGCACAGGTTGCTCACAATGATGGATTTCACTGCATATGCCTCCCACCACTCATCCTCAAAGAACATCAGGAATTCCCTTTCTAGCCACGTCAGCAGGGGCCTGAGGTGATCTGAGTGGCTGCTGAAAAAGTCAGCCCAGACCTCAGGAGGGAAACCATCCACCTGATGCCCGCCTGCCGCCCCCTGCCCATCCTGGTGGTCTTCAGCCAATGGTAGTTCCAAGACCACTTCAGGGGATGTGATTGAAACTGCATAATAGGCGTCAAAATTATCCAAATGCTCCTGTAACAAGAAAGCCTCGGTGACTCTCCTGCACAGGGGGCAACTTGGATTCTGCTTTATCCAGCGCAGTGCACAGAGAAAGCAAAATTCGTGATAGCAGGGGAACAAGTAGGCAACGTCCTCTTGGTGATCGTGGCAGATGGAGCAGATCCACTGACTCACGGTGCCTGTGCTCTCTGTACGCTGTGGTGGGCTGGAGCGCACTGAGGATGAGAAGAAGGCCCCCATCACTAACGACACAGCAAGAGACGTTTCGCACTGCAAAACAGAGAGAGGCCACGATTACTTGCTGTCCTGGGGACGGGACAGAAGGAGAGGAAGAAATGCCCGGGTCCCTCAGGAAGGATGCCCTGCTGACTGCCAGAGCCCCATTGTCCCACCCACATCCATCTGAGGGGTGGATGTTTCCCTGCACAACTCACCTCCTTTTTGCACGCACGTACGGTCCTGGCTGCCTGAATCAGGCAGGTCGGGGGAAAACACGGGGATGGCTCCGGGTTAGGCACTGAGAGTTGTCAACTGAAGCTCTCAAAGCACCACCCAGCATGAGACAAAGCCTGACTCGACCCTCCAAACCTCACAGGAGTCCAGGCATGAGCAGACGGAGCCAGGCTCGGGGAGTATCTGTGGACAAGCACTGAGGGCCGTGAGGTCACAATTCATCCTTGAGTGGCATCACCCTGCACCTCCTGGTGATGTCACAAAGGGCCTTCTGCCCAGCGGGCACACAGCATCATCTCGAACCAGAAAGTTAAGGCTGGAGGTCATGATCAGCCTTGCCACTGTTATAAAACACTGGCCATGGGTGGGGCAGATTCCCCACAGTGGTTGTGCCATCTCTGTGCTTGAAAGGTTTCAAACCCCAGCTGGACAAAGCACAGAGCACCCTGTTCTGACCCCAGGGCTGGCCCTGCTTTGGACAGGAAGCTGCAACAGAGACTGCGCAAGATACCTGTCATCCTTTGAGATGGCTGCCAGTCCTGTTAGGCTCTCAGTACACGTTCATATCTTGCCATGTGAACATGGGGCAAAGAATACAGAGCCTGTCCACCCTAGAGAGGATCTGGCTTTGTCGTTCCCTGTTGGGTGCACACACAACTACTGGAACCACTGCAACTATAGCTCATCCCAACTCCTCTTTTTGAGCAAGAGCATTTCCTGCAGGAAAAGACACCGCTCACATGGTTCTGGGACTCCGCAGACCCACATCCCTTCTTCCTAACAGGCTTGTACCATGCCCAGGGGGCTTTGGAGGTCAGGGAAAGGCACAAGGAGAAGTGGGAGAAAGCAGCACACACATACTGGATCAGGGAAATAGGAATTTATTTCTTTTTCTTGAATAATGTGTTGAGGGATCCCTGCAAATGGCAGGAGCAACGCAGCCACTTGAGAGGCTGGGGAGAGTCCTGGTGGCCAGGGGTGCTCGCCTCTAGGGGCTACTGGGTTCCCCTGGGTGAGGGGTCCCTGTCTCAGTGCGATGCAAGATCCCTGCCAATGGCCTTGTCCCTTGTGATGTGTCACCCTGCCAGCATCTGGGGACAGCAGGCAGTGATGAGGATGCTGGTTCCCACCAGCCAATGGGGCTGGGGCCATGTGCCACGGGAAGCTTTCACACCCCCTGGCCTAGCAATGGGACCAGAGCCTCCCTGTGCTCCACAGCCTGCCTTGCAGCACCAGAACACCATTGCAGGCCTCTGACAATAATGTGGTGATCATCAAGGACAGTGCCCTTGGTGCCAACACTCTTCTGTGGAGAGGTCCTTGGAGAGTCCACTGAAGGCTCCTGTGGAGAGTGCTCTGCTGAGCCCCATGGCTGTCCCCCAGCATCATCCACCCTGCATGGCCCAGCCCTTGGAGGAGGCGCTCTGGAGGTTGCCCTGTCTTGTTTTGACCCGCTTGCTGCTGCCGCCGTCACCTGTTGTCCGCTGCTGGGTGGTGCCCAGTCAGGCAAGGTGAGCTGCAAGCAAGCCAAGCGTCCCGTGCCAGATGGCACCCCTGAAACACAAGAGGACTCCACACAAGACAACATTCCCACAAGAAGAAGAAGAAGAAGAGGGTGGTAAACTGGGTAATAAAGTACTGCAAAACCCTGTGGGATGGGAAGCGGGACAGGAACTGTGCAGCCGTGGGCAGCAGCAGGACGCAAGTGGGCAGCAGCAAGTGGAGGACATCTCACAGACACCACCTGCACAGCAAGTGAGCCACAACCCTGGGGAATGCATGGGGTAAAGTGCCCCCTCTGACTGCTGTTCGTAGGTCGATAGGGAAGGTGGGGATCCCTGTGAAACGCGACCTCCACCCACCCGCTCCAGCCCCAGCCCTCTCCCATATCTAATCTCTTCCAAGCCAAACAAATAGATAGAGCGATAGATAGACAGACAAACAGATCGATCAAAACAGACAGAAAAGAACAAACATTTGGAAATATCAGTAAACAGAAAAATAAATTCCTATTGCTTACATTATATTCTGAAACAAGAGGACTGTGTTTTCACCTATGAAAAAGTAGAAAGAAGTGTAAATGTCATTTAAGCAAAAATTTATGCAAAAGCAGAGACTAAAATAAAAACTTTTTCAAAATCATGCTGCACAGTGAACCACATTTAAGTATGAAGAAATTTAGCATAAGGAACACTTAATTAAGTTTCATTAGAATTTTAAAGGGTTTTTTTGAAGGTGTATGTACATGAAAGAAGTTTTACATATAAAATTCTCTAGTTGAGAATGGCATGTCCCTAACACAAGTTTATAATTAACCAGGCAGGTACTGAATGCTGCTAACAAGAGCAAGGCCAGCCGCAGCGCAAAATACTGGACTTGGAAAAGGTGACGTTGATTAAAATCTTGCCAACTCTATTACTACTATGATTTTCTGACAGTAATCATAAGAAAAACTGAAAAGACATGCTGAAAGCACAGTTTTCAAGAAATGTTAGGATCAGCTGAACAAGTGCCTTGCTCATTTCTTCCTTTGTTTGGAAAATACACACCAGGAAGCACCTCCTCAGCTGAGCATTACACAGCCAGCTCCCTACCAAAGTAAATTAAAACAAGTTCAAGAATGGCTTTCAATTAAAAGGGGCAAGGAAGATGTACATTACACGTTAGGAAGCCATTCTTTCAATGCGAGTGGTGAGGCCCCGGCACAGGCTGCCCAGGGAAGCTGTGGATGCCCCCTCCCTGCTGCGGCGGCAGCGGCGAGGCGGGGGGCGGCGAGGCGCGCCAGGAGAATGTGGAGCCCAGCATCGAGTCCAGCGCGGAGCTCGGCGGCGGCAGCACAGAGCCCAGCGCGGAGCTCCGCGGCGGCCCCCGCCCTCGGAGCCGGCGCTCCCCGCCATGGCCGGCGCTCTCCGCCGTCAGGCGCTGCCCAGCTCGGCGCGCCGGCCGCCGACTCACTCGCCCCGCGGGAGGGAGGGAGGGAGCGACCCCGCCGCAGCACGCGCAGGGGAAGAGTCGTCCGGCCCGCGAGGCCCCGCCGCTGCGCCGCGGCCCTGCCCGGCCGCTCTCGGCATCTGCGCTGCGCCGCTCCGCCCCGCGGCCGCAGCGGCGGCGGCCCCGGCCCCCTAGCCCCAGCGCCCTTTGACGGGGGCGCGGCGTGTTGCAGACTGCGGCGCGGGGCGGCAGGGCGTGATGGGAGGGCGCGGTGAACTTTTACGTGGGCCCGACAGGCGAAAATTTCGTGAAATAAAAATCAGTGCTGCTATGTAATTTCCAGAGAAGGGCCCGTTGGAACGGTTTTGTCGTTCCACAGCTGTACAACTGCTTCAAAAGTGAAAAGAATAATTTCCCGCTATACCTTTTTTTATTACACCCATCACTACGTGTAAATAGAGAATGGTATGTCACAGTTCCAGGTGGGTGGTTTGTGTCATGGTAAACAACAGGCAAAGCACACCACAACCTTTGTACCGGTCTGATTTTATTCTCACTTTAAGCCTTTTCTTTGCAAACTCAAAAGATTTTATTCACATCGTGCACTGGATAACCAGACCTACCAACCCCACCTGGGTTGGGGCAATTCCAAGCACAAATACCGGCTGGGCAGGGATTGAGAGTAGCCCTGAAGAGAAGGAGTTGGGGTTGCTGGTGGATGAGAAGCTCAACATGAGCCAGCAATTTCCACTTGCAGCCCGGGAAGCCATCTGTATCCCGAGCTCCATCAGAAGAGGTCTGGCCAGCAAGGCTGACAGAGGGGACTCTCCCCTTCTACTCTGCTCTCACAAGACCTCACGTGGAGTACTCTGTTCAGTTCTGGAGTCCTCAGCACTAGAAGGACATGGATCTGTTAGAGCGAGTCCAGAGGAGGCCACGGAGATGATCAGAGGAATGGAGAACCTCCCATATGAGGACAGGCTGAGAGATTTCGGGTGCAGCTTAAGCACATCTGGTCCAAGGGACCAGTGATCCCTGCATTTCTGAAAACACAGAAAAAAAGTTGTTTCCCACACGAAACAGGAGAGAGGGTGAGGACAGGCTGCTCTGTAAATAGAGGACAGCATTAAGAAGTCCTTCCTCTGTTAGAACTGGTCCCTTCCACTTGCTTTTAGGCCACTCCTCTCCTAAACCAAAGGGTCTCAGGGACAGAATCAGAAAGCTGACAAAGCATTTCCTGTGACACTAACACCGTGTCACCTTGGGAAATGCAACTCTGCATTTTTCTAGGATGAGATCTATTAAGAGGCCCATTCTGTATATCTGTTTGCATCCGTGATCAGCCCTCCTATGCGAGTAGCTGGCTTCCTCTGAATCCCGAGACGCAAGCCCCAACCACTCTCACTGGCACTTTCCCACAGTGCCAGGCCCCTCTCCATTTGCCAAGTGTGCTGGTGCTTCTGACCTTCTGTGTATTGGTGGTCTTCAAAAGCACCAGCCAGAGAGCCCAATCCTACAAACGCAGGGAAGACTGGCTCAGTGTGTCCAGCAGGAATAGTGAAGGGATCGTCCCCCTGAATAAAGAGTTGAGGGATCCCTGCTACTGGCAGGAGCAGCACAGCCACTTGCGAGGCTGGGGAGAGTGCAGGAGGCCAGGGGCCCTCGTCTCTGGTGATGCTGGATTCCCCTGGGTGAGCAGTCCCTGTCAGAGTCCAGAGCAGAGTGGCTGCAGCTGCAGCCCTAGCCATGGGGACCTTCTGCTGTCTCATCCCCTGGCTCTTCCTGGAGCTGGTACTGCTCTGCAGCGAGAGGGTCAGACCATGGGGTGCCAGGACCCGCTTGATGGGTGGCCTCTGATGTGTCACCTTAATCCTCCAGGTTGCGTGGCCTCTTGCAGGGTTGGGGAGAATCATTACAGCTGGATGACCTCCTTTTCTGGGGACGCTGGGTTCCCCTCGGCAAATTATCCGTGCCAGGAGCAGAGGGGCCTGCTGCCACCAACACGTCCATCTCCTCCTGGGAATGATCATGGTCCTCAGGGACAGGCCCAGATGAGGGGTGGACAGGACCCCCACTGAGGGTGGCCTCTGCTGTGTCCTCTTCCTCCTCCAGGCGGTGTGGCCTCTTGCAGGGTTGGGGAGAGTCTTCGGGGCTGGGGGCCCTCCTCTTTGTAGGGTGCTGGGGTGCCCTAGGCAAGTCGTCCTGGGCAAGAGCAGAAGGGCCTGCCACCGCCACCTGCCCTGGTTCTTCTTGGGGCTGACCCTGCTCTGCAGGGATGGCTGCAGATGGCGAGTTGATGAGACCCCCACGGATGGCAGCCTCTGATGTTCCGGTTTCTCCCTTGACTTGGGAACCTGCAGAGCTTGAGGAGGCTGGCTCAGGTGTGATAATTCTCTCCTGAGAGGTGCTGGGGCTGGGGCTGGTGGCAGGACCTTGGTCCTCCCCACTGGCACTGTGAGTCTCCTGCTGGGCCAGGTGCTGGCGGATCTCGTTGCCACACAGGCGCACAGCGGTGATGATGATCCGGTGGATGAATATCTGTGTGTATTCCTCCAGCAGGGGCTGCAGCTTCTCCACCAATAACTCCTCGTTTAGCCCAAACCGGCACAGGTTGCTCACAATGATGGATTTCACTGCATATGCCTCCCACCACTCATCCTCAAAGAACAACAAGAATTCCCTTTCTAGCCACGTCAGCAGGGGCCTGAGGTGATCTGAGTGGCTGCTGAAAAAGTCAGCCCAGACCTCAGGAGGGAAACCATCCACCTGATGCCCAGACACTGACTCTGCCGCCCCCTGCCCATCCTGGTGGTCTTCAGCCAATGGCAGTTCCAAGACCACTTCAGGGGCTGTGATTGAAACTGCATAATAGGCATCAAAATTATCCAAATGCTCCTGTAACACTAAAGTCTCGGTGACTCTCCTGCACAGGGGGCAACTTGGATTCTGCTTTATCCAGCGCAGTGCACAGAGAAAGCAAAATTCGTGATAGCAGGGGAACAAGTAGGCAACGTCCTCTTGGTGATCGTGGCAGATGGAGCAGATCCACTGACTCACGGTGCCTGTGCTCTCTGTACGCTGTGGTGGGCTGGAGCGCACTGAGGATGAGAAGGCCCCCATCACTAACGACACAGCAAGAGACGTTTCGCACTGCAAAACAGAGAGAGGCCACGATTACTTGCTGTCCTGGGGACGGGACAGAAGGAGAGGAAGAAACGCCCGGGTCCCTCAGGAAGGATGCCCTGCTGACTGCCAGAGCCCCATTGTCCCACCCACATCCATCTGAGGGGTGGATGTTTCCCTGCACAACTCACCTCCTTTTTGCACGCACGTACGGTCCTGGCTGCCTGAATCAGGCAGGTCGGGGGAAAACACGGGGATGGCTCCGGGTTAGGCACTGAGAGTTGTCAACTGAAGCTCTCAAAGCACCACCCAGCATGAGACAAAGCCTGACTCGACCCTCCAGACCTCACAGGAGTCCAGGCATGAGCAGACGGAGCCAGGCTCGGGGAGTATCTGTGGACAAGCACTGAGGGCCGTGAGGTCACAATTCATCCTTGAGTGGCATCACCCTGCACCTCCTGGTGATGTCACAAAGGGCCTTCTGCCCAGCGGGCACACAGCATCATCTCGAACCAGAAAGTTAAGGCTGGAGGTCATGATCAGCCTTGCCACTGTTATAAAACACTGGCCATGGGTGGGGCAGATTCCCCACAGTGGTTGTGCCATCTCTGTGCTTGAAAGGTTTCAAACCCCAGCTGGACAAAGCACAGAGCACCCTGTTCTGACCCCAGGGCTGGCCCTGCTTTGGACAGGAAGCTGCAACAGAGACTGCGCAAGATCCCTGTCATCCTTTGTGATGGCTGCCAGTCCTGTTACGCTCTCAGTACACGTTCATATCTTGCCATGTGAACATGGGGCAAAGAATACAGAGCCTGTCCACCCTAGAGAGGATCTGGCTTTGTCGTTCCCTGTTGGGTGCACACACAACTACTGGAACCACTGCAACTATAGCTCATCCCAACTCCTCTTTTTGAGCAAGAGCATTTCCTGCAGGAAAAGACACCGCTCACATGGTTCTGGGACTCCGCAGACCCACGTCCCTTCTTCCTAACAGGCTTGTACCATGCCCAGGGGGCTTTGGAGGTCAGGGAAAGGCACAAGGAGAAGTGGGAGAAAGCAGCACACACATACTGGATCAGGGAAATAGGAATTTATTTCTTTTTCTTGAATAATGTGTTGAGGGATCCCTGCAAATGGCAGGAGCAACGCAGCCACTTGAGAGGCTGGGGAGAGTCCTGGTGGCCAGGGGTGCTCGCCTCTAGGGGCTTCTGGGTTCCCCTGGGTGAGGGGTCCCTGTCTCGGTGCGATGCAAGATCCCTGCCAATGGCCTTGTCCCTTGTGGTGTGTCACCCTGCCAGCATCTGGGGACAGCAGGCAGTGATGAGGATGCTGGTTCCCACCAGCCAGTGGGGCTGGGGCCATGGGCCACGGGAAGCTTTCACACCCCCTGGCCTAGCAATGGGACCAGAGCCTCCCTGTGCTCCACAGCCTGCCTTGCAGCACCAGAACACCATTGCAGGCCTCTGACAATAATGTGGTGATCATCAAGGACAGTGCCCTTGGTGCCAACACTCTTCTGTGGAGAGGTCCTTGGAGAGTCCTCTGAAGGCTCCTCTGGAGAGTGCTCTGCTGAGCCCCATGGCTGTCCTCCAGCATCATCCACCCTGCATGGCCCAGCCCTTGGAGGAGGCGCTCTGGAGGTTGCCCTGTCTTGTTTTGACCCGCTTGCTGCTGCCGCCGTCACCTGTTGTCCGCTGCTGGGTGGTGCCCAGTCAGGCAAGGTGAGCTGCAAGCAGGCCAAGCGTCCCGTGCCAGATGGCACCCCTGAAACACAAGAGGACTCCACACAAGACAACATTCCCACAAGAAGAAGAAGAAGAAGAGGGTGGTAAACTGGGTAATAAAGTACTGCAAAACCCTGTGGGATGGGAAGCGGGACAGGAACTGTGCAGCCGTGGGCAGCAGCAGGACGCAAGTGGGCAGCAGCAAGTGGAGGACATCTCACAGACACCACCTGCACAGCAAGTGAGCCACAACCCTGGGGAATGCATGGGGTAAAGTGCCCCCTCTGACTGCTGTTCGTAGGTCGATAGGGAAGGTGGGGATCCCTGTGAAACGCGACCTCCACCCACCCGCTCCAGCCCCAGCCCTCTCCCATATCTAATCTCTTCCAAGCCAAACAAATAGATAGAGCGATAGATAGACAGACAAACAGATCGATCAAAACAGACAGAAAAGAACAAACATTTGGAAATATCAGTAAACAGAAAAATAAATTCCTATTGCTTACATTATATTCTGAAACAAGAGGACTGTGTTTTCACCTATGAAAAAGTAGAAAGAAGTGTACATGTCATTTAAGCAAAAATTTATGCAAAAGCAGAGACTAAAATAAAAACTTTTTCAAAATCATGCTGCACAGTGAACCACATTTAAGTATGAAGAAATTTAGCATAAGGAACACTTAATTAAGTTTCATTAGAATTTTAAAGGGTTTTTTTGAAGGTGTATGTACATGAAAGAAGTTTTACATATAAAATTCTCTAGTTGAGAATGGCATGTCCCTAACACAAGTTTATAATTAACCAGGCAGGTACTGAATGCTGCTAACAAGAGCAAGGCCAGCCGCAGCGCAAAATACTGGACTTGGAAAAGGTGACGTTGATTAAAATCTTGCCAACTCTATTACTACTATGATTTCCTGACAGTAATCATAAGAAAAACTGAAAAGACATGCTGAAAGCACAGTTTTCAAGAAATGTTAGGATCAGCTGAACAAGTGCCTTTGCTCATTTCTTCCTTTGTTTGGAAAATACACACCAGGAAGCACCTCCTCAGCTGATCCCGGAAGACAGCCGAGCATTACACAGCCAGCTCCCTACCAAAGTAAATTAAAACAAGTTCAAGAATGGCTTTCAATTAAAAGGGGCAAGGAAGATGTACATTACACGTTAGGAAGCCATTCTTTCAATGCGAGTGGTGAGGCCCCGGCACAGGCTGCCCAGGGAAGCTGTGGATGCCCCCTCCCTGCTGCGGCGGCAGCGGCGAGGCGGGGGGCGGCGAGGCGCGCCAGGAGAATGTGGAGCCCAGCATCGAGTCCAGCGCGGAGCTCGGCGGCGGCAGCACAGAGCCCAGCGCGGAGCTCCGCGGCGGCCCCCGCCCTCGGAGCCGGCGCTCCCCGCCATGGCCGGCGCTCTCCGCCGTCAGGCGCTGCCCAGCTCGGCGCGCCGGCCGCCGACTCACTCGCCCCGCGGGAGGGAGGGAGGGAGCGACCCCGCCGCAGCACGCGCAGGGGAAGAGTCGTCCGGCCCGCGAGGCCCCGCCGCTGCGCCGCGGCCCTGCCCGGCCGCTCTCGGCATCTGCGCTGCGCCGCTCCGCCCCGCGGCCGCAGCGGCGGCGGCCCCGGCCCCCTAGCCCCAGCGCCCTTTGACCGGGGCGCGGCGTGTTGCGGACTGCGGCGCGGGGCGGCAGGGCGTGATGGGAGGGCGCGGTGAACTTTTACGTGGGCCCGACAGGCGAAAATTTCGTGAAATAAAAATCAGTGCTGCTATGTAATTTCCAGAGAAGGGCCCGTTGGAACGGTTTTGTCGTTCCACAGCTGTACAACTGCTTCAAAAGTGAAAAGAATAATTTCCCGCTATACCTTTTTTTATTACACCCATCACTACGTGTAAATAGAGAATGGTATGTCACAGTTCCAGGTGGGTGGTTTGTGTCATGGTAAACAACAGGCAAAGCACACCACAACCTTTGTACCGGTCTGATTTTATTCTCACTTTAAGCCTTTTCTTTGCAAACTCAAAAGATTTTATTCACATCGTGCACTGGATAACCAGACCTACCAACCCCACCTGGGTTGGGGCAATTCCAAGCACAAATACCGGCTGGGCAGGGATTGAGAGTAGCCCTGAAGAGAAGGAGTTGGGGTTGCTGGTGGATGAGAAGCTCAACATGAGCCAGCAATTTCCACTTGCAGCCCGGGAAGCCATCTGTATCCCGAGCTCCATCAGAAGAGGTCTGGCCAGCAAGGCTGACAGAGGGGACTCTCCCCTTCTACTCTGCTCTCACAAGACCTCACGTGGAGTACTCTGTTCAGTTCTGGAGTCCTCAGCACTAGAAGGACATGGATCTGTTAGAGCGAGTCCAGAGGAGGCCACGGAGATGATCAGAGGAATGGAGAACCTCCCATATGAGGACAGGCTGAGAGATTTCGGGTGCAGCTTAAGCACATCTGGTCCAAGGGACCAGTGATCCCTGCATTTCTGAAAACACAGAAAAAAAGTTGTTTCCCACACGAAACAGGAGAGAGGGTGAGGACAGGCTGCTCTGTAAATAGAGGACAGCATTAAGAAGTCCTTCCTCTGTTAGAACTGGTCCCTTCCACTTGCTTTTAGGCCACTCCTCTCCTAAACCAAAGGGTCTCAGGGACAGAATCAGAAAGCTGACAAAGCATTTCCTGTGACACTAACACCGTGTCACCTTGGGAAATGCAACTCTGCATTTTTCTAGGATGAGATCTATTAACAGGCCCATTCTGTATATCTGTTTGCATCCGTGCTCAGCCCTCCTATGAGAGTAGCTGGCCTTCTCTGAATCCCGAGACGCAAGCCCCAACCACTCTCACTGGCACTTTCCCACAGTGCCAGGCCCCTCTCCATTTGCCAAGTGTGCTGGTGCTTCTGACCTTCTGTGTATTGGTGGTCTTCAAAAGCACCAGCCAGAGAGCCCAATCCTACAAACGCAGGGAAGACTGGCTCAGTGTGTCCAGCAGGAATAGTGAAGGGATCGTCCCCCTGAATAAAGAGTTGAGGGATCCCTGCTACTGGCAGGAGCAGCACAGCCACTTGCGAGGCTGGGGAGAGTGCAGGAGGCCAGGGGCCCTCGTCTCTGGTGATGCTGGATTCCCCTGGGTGAGCAGTCCCTGTCAGAGTCCAGAGCAGAGTGGCTGCAGCTGCAGCCCTAGCCATGGGGACCTTCTGCTGTCTCATCCCCTGGCTCTTCCTGGAGCTGGTACTGCTCTGCAGCGAGAGGGTCAGACCATGGGGTGCCAGGACCCGCTTGATGGGTGGCCTCTGATGTGTCACCTTAATCCTCCAGGTTGTGTGGCCTCTTGCAGGGTTGGGGAGAATCATTACAGCTGGATGACCTCCTTTTCTGGGGACGCTGGGTTCCCCTCGGCAAATTATCCGTGCCAGGAGCAGAGGGGCCTGCTGCCACCAACACGTCCATCTCCTCCTGGGAATGATCATGGTCCTCAGGGACAGGCCCAGATGGGGGGTGGACAGGACCCCCACTGAGGGTGGCCTCTGCTGTGTCCTCTTCCTCCTCCAGGCGGTGTGGCCTCTTGCAGGGTTGGGGAGAGTCTTCGGGGCTGGGGGCCCTCCTCTTTGTAGGGTGCTGGGGTGCCCTAGGCAAGTCGTCCTGGGCAAGAGCAGAAGGGCCTGCCACCGCCACCTGCCCTGGTTCTTCTTGGGGCTGACCCTGCTCTGCAGGGATGGCTGCAGATGGCGAGTTGATGAGACCCCCACGGATGGCAGCCTCTGATGTTCCGGTTTCTCCCTTGACTTGGGAACCTGCAGAGCTTGAGGAGGCCGGCTCAGGTGTGATAATTCTCTCCTGAGAGGTGCTGGGGCTGGGGCTGGTGGCAGGACCTTGGTCCTCCCCACTGGCACTGTGAGTCTCCTGCTGGGCCAGGTGCTGGCGGATCTCGTTGCCACACAGGCGCACAGCGGTGATGATGATCCGGTGGATGAATATCTGTGTGTATTCCTCCAGCAGGGGCTGCAGCTTCTCCACCAATAACTCCTCGTTTAGCCCAAACCGGCACAGGTTGCTCACACTGCATATGCCTCCCACCACTCATCCTCAAAGAACAACAAGAATTCCCTTTCTAGCCACGTCAGCAGGGGCCTGAGGTGATCTGAGTGGCTGCTGAAAAAGTCAGCCCAGACCTCAGGAGGGAAACCATCCACCTGATGCCCAGACACTGACTCTGCCGCCCCCTGCCCATCCTGGTGGTCTTCAGCCAATGGCAGTTCCAAGACCACTTCAGGGGCTGTGATTGAAACTGCATAATAGGCATCAAAATTATCCAAATGCTCCTGTAACACTAAAGTCTCGGTGACTCTCCTGCACAGGGGGCAACTTGGATTCTGCTTTATCCAGCGCAGTGCACAGAGAAAGCAAAATTCGTGATAGCAGGGGAACAAGTAGGCAACGTCCTCTTGGTGATCGTGGCAGATGGAGCAGATCCACTGACTCACGGTGCCTGTGCTCTCTGTACGCTGTGGTGGGCTGGAGCGCACTGAGGATGAGAAGGCCCCCATCACTAACGACACAGCAAGAGACGTTTCGCACTGCAAAACAGAGAGAGGCCACGATTACTTGCTGTCCTGGGGACGGGACAGAAGGAGAGGAAGAAACGCCCGGGTCCCTCAGGAAGGATGCCCTGCTGACTGCCAGAGCCCCATTGTCCCACCCACATCCATCTGAGGGGTGGATGTTTCCCTGCACAACTCACCTCCTTTTTGCACGCACGTACGGTCCTGGCTGCCTGAATCAGGCAGGTCGGGGGAAAACACGGGGATGGCTCCGGGTTAGGCACTGAGAGTTGTCAACTGAAGCTCTCAAAGCACCACCCAGCATGAGACAAAGCCTGACTCGACCCTCCAGACCTCACAGGAGTCCAGGCATGAGCAGACGGAGCCAGGCTCGGGGAGTATCTGTGGACAAGCACTGAGGGCCGTGAGGTCACAATTCATCCTTGAGTGGCATCACCCTGCACCTCCTGGTGATGTCACAAAGGGCCTTCTGCCCAGCGGGCACACAGCATCATCTCGAACCAGAAAGTTAAGGCTGGAGGTCATGATCAGCCTTGCCACTGTTATAAAACACTGGCCATGGGTGGGGCAGATTCCCCACAGTGGTTGTGCCATCTCTGTGCTTGAAAGGTTTCAAACCCCAGCTGGACAAAGCACAGAGCACCCTGTTCTGACCCCAGGGCTGGCCCTGCTTTGGACAGGAAGCTGCAACAGAGACTGCGCAAGATCCCTGTCATCCTTTGTGATGGCTGCCAGTCCTGTTACGCTCTCAGTACACGTTCATATCTTGCCATGTGAACATGGGGCAAAGAATACAGAGCCTGTCCACCCTAGAGAGGATCTGGCTTTGTCGTTCCCTGTTGGGTGCACACACAACTACTGGAACCACTGCAACTATAGCTCATCCCAACTCCTCTTTTTGAGCAAGAGCATTTCCTGCAGGAAAAGACACCGCTCACATGGTTCTGGGACTCCGCAGACCCACGTCCCTTCTTCCTAACAGGCTTGTACCATGCCCAGGGGGCTTTGGAGGTCAGGGAAAGGCACAAGGAGAAGTGGGAGAAAGCAGCACACACATACTGGATCAGGGAAATAGGAATTTATTTCTTTTTCTTGAATAATGTGTTGAGGGATCCCTGCAAATGGCAGGAGCAACGCAGCCACTTGAGAGGCTGGGGAGAGTCCTGGTGGCCAGGGGTGCTCGCCTCTAGGGGCTTCTGGGTTCCCCTGGGTGAGGGGTCCCTGTCTCGGTGCGATGCAAGATCCCTGCCAATGGCCTTGTCCCTTGTGGTGTGTCACCCTGCCAGCATCTGGGGACAGCAGGCAGTGATGAGGATGCTGGTTCCCACCAGCCAGTGGGGCTGGGGCCATGGGCCACGGGAAGCTTTCACACCCCCTGGCCTAGCAATGGGACCAGAGCCTCCCTGTGCTCCACAGCCTGCCTTGCAGCACCAGAACACCATTGCAGGCCTCTGACAATAATGTGGTGATCATCAAGGACAGTGCCCTTGGTGCCAACACTCTTCTGTGGAGAGGTCCTTGGAGAGTCCTCTGAAGGCTCCTCTGGAGAGTGCTCTGCTGAGCCCCATGGCTGTCCTCCAGCATCATCCACCCTGCATGGCCCAGCCCTTGGAGGAGGCGCTCTGGAGGTTGCCCTGTCTTGTTTTGACCCGCTTGCTGCTGCCGCCGTCACCTGTTGTCCGCTGCTGGGTGGTGCCCAGTCAGGCAAGGTGAGCTGCAAGCAGGCCAAGCGTCCCGTGCCAGATGGCACCCCTGAAACACAAGAGGACTCCACACAAGACAACATTCCCACAAGAAGAAGAAGAAGAAGAGGGTGGTAAACTGGGTAATAAAGTACTGCAAAACCCTGTGGGATGGGAAGCGGGACAGGAACTGTGCAGCCGTGGGCAGCAGCAGGACGCAAGTGGGCAGCAGCAAGTGGAGGACATCTCACAGACACCACCTGCACAGCAAGTGAGCCACAACCCTGGGGAATGCATGGGGTAAAGTGCCCCCTCTGACTGCTGTTCGTAGGTCGATAGGGAAGGTGGGGATCCCTGTGAAACGCGACCTCCACCCACCCGCTCCAGCCCCAGCCCTCTCCCATATCTAATCTCTTCCAAGCCAAACAAATAGATAGAGCGATAGATAGACAGACAAACAGATCGATCAAAACAGACAGAAAAGAACAAACATTTGGAAATATCAGTAAACAGAAAAATAAATTCCTATTGCTTACATTATATTCTGAAACAAGAGGACTGTGTTTTCACCTATGAAAAAGTAGAAAGAAGTGTACATGTCATTTAAGCAAAAATTTATGCAAAAGCAGAGACTAAAATAAAAACTTTTTCAAAATCATGCTGCACAGTGAACCACATTTAAGTATGAAGAAATTTAGCATAAGGAACACTTAATTAAGTTTCATTAGAATTTTAAAGGGTTTTTTTGAAGGTGTATGTACATGAAAGAAGTTTTACATATAAAATTCTCTAGTTGAGAATGGCATGTCCCTAACACAAGTTTATAATTAACCAGGCAGGTACTGAATGCTGCTAACAAGAGCAAGGCCAGCCGCAGCGCAAAATACTGGACTTGGAAAAGGTGACGTTGATTAAAATCTTGCCAACTCTATTACTACTATGATTTCCTGACAGTAATCATAAGAAAAACTGAAAAGACATGCTGAAAGCACAGTTTTCAAGAAATGTTAGGATCAGCTGAACAAGTGCCTTTGCTCATTTCTTCCTTTGTTTGGAAAATACACACCAGGAAGCACCTCCTCAGCTGATCCCGGAAGACAGCCGAGCATTACACAGCCAGCTCCCTACCAAAGTAAATTAAAACAAGTTCAAGAATGGCTTTCAATTAAAAGGGGCAAGGAAGATGTACATTACACGTTAGGAAGCCATTCTTTCAATGCGAGTGGTGAGGCCCCGGCACAGGCTGCCCAGGGAAGCTGTGGATGCCCCCTCCCTGCTGCGGCGGCAGCGGCGAGGCGGGGGGCGGCGAGGCGCGCCAGGAGAATGTGGAGCCCAGCATCGAGTCCAGCGCGGAGCTCGGCGGCGGCAGCACAGAGCCCAGCGCGGAGCTCCGCGGCGGCCCCCGCCCTCGGAGCCGGCGCTCCCCGCCATGGCCGGCGCTCTCCGCCGTCAGGCGCTGCCCAGCTCGGCGCGCCGGCCGCCGACTCACTCGCCCCGCGGGAGGGAGGGAGGGAGCGACCCCGCCGCAGCACGCGCAGGGGAAGAGTCGTCCGGCCCGCGAGGCCCCGCCGCTGCGCCGCGGCCCTGCCCGGCCGCTCTCGGCATCTGCGCTGCGCCGCTCCGCCCCGCGGCCGCAGCGGCGGCGGCCCCGGCCCCCTAGCCCCAGCGCCCTTTGACCGGGGCGCGGCGTGTTGCGGACTGCGGCGCGGGGCGGCAGGGCGTGATGGGAGGGCGCGGTGAACTTTTACGTGGGCCCGACAGGCGAAAATTTCGTGAAATAAAAATCAGTGCTGCTATGTAATTTCCAGAGAAGGGCCCGTTGGAACGGTTTTGTCGTTCCACAGCTGTACAACTGCTTCAAAAGTGAAAAGAATAATTTCCCGCTATACCTTTTTTTATTACACC